>CM075354.1:137223750-140200000 GCA_037693485.1 Kitagawia praeruptora
GGGCTGCGCGGACGCAAGCCCAAATTATGATGTAGGGTCCACCACTTTGGTAGACCTTAGACAAGCACCCATCCAAAGTGCAATGGAAGTCACTTCCCTAGGCCACGGACCTTAATGATCGTCCATTGACCCCATCCGGGTAAGTATGTTGTCTTGTAGGCCTTATACCTCAATTTATAGCGCTGTCAGAATTATTTCACCTTTAAGTCGGTCGATGTGGGAAGTTTTGAGGGCAAAATACTATTATCAATGATAGTAAATCTTGTAATAATGTATTTTTACTAACTTTGTAGTGCGGCTGACTTGTATTTTAAAACTTGACAATTGCTTGTTTTAAATGATAAGCAAGGAATATCTACATCTCCAAACTAATTTCTCGCACCTTTGGTAGCGTGTATGCAGATTGCGGCCAGCGAGTGGAATTGCTCTGGATGACAGAGTAACACTCGGTTTGTTGAATCTGGAACCGAATGAGGTACATTCTTTGCACCTGAATCTAGCAATCAGAACTTAGTTATTGCTGCATTCTATTATTAATGTGAAACTGATGCAACTGTTGATATGAATGGTTACAGCAACTTAAGTTTTTTGTCGAATTGAGTTTTAATTTTTTGTCGGAATGTTACCATATAGTTGCCAAGCACTAGATATGATGAACCTTTTAACTCAGAAACAATCCTGGAAGCTTATTCCGGTGGGTTTATAATCTAGCTAGGAGATTTACATGTTGTAAAATTTTTAACCTTTGATTTGGTGGGGGTGCACCAGGCCCTAACTGTGGTGCAACACTTGGCGATGCGTGAAGTCCTCAATAGCAAGCTATTGTGTTGGATCTTCCCCGTTAAAAAAATTAATTTAATATCGTGTGGACCATTGGCCCACATATCGGATATTAAACCGATAAGAACAGATACTACACTTGATCTTAGCCAAAAGGCCGAGAAAGGTATGCCTAAGATGCTATCTGACTTTGTTTATAATGCTGAGTTCTGGCACCTCCACCAATAAGTATCTCGTGGTGGTACGGAACTCTAGGTAGAAATCAACTCATGATTTTAGCAAGGCTGTGGAGCGGGGAATAAAATTTAAATATGAATTGTTCAAGTACATACTGTTCCCTCAAAAAAATAGAAAATAATTTACCGTTAGTGTAAGTGCATAAAACGTTTTGCCCACAAAATTAGTGCAACTCAATAAGGCAGCAACCACTAATGCTTGTTTTCGGCCAACAAGAAAGAACTATCTAACATTTGCAAGACTTGAAAGACACCGGAAAGAAAACTAAAACTTTGTACCCCGTGTACTATTACTAAGATATTTGATTGCACTAAAATTTTAAGTGTCAGCTAGTAATGTTTTGATGTCAGGGCATTGACCTCTTGAGTCTCTATATGTTACGGCACCGCTCCTCAACAACATAATTTCTCCATCAATCTTCTAGCTTGGTTTCGGAGGGACAAGTTGAGACGAGAAACGGGATGGTCGGTGTAGGAGTTCAGAGAGATTACCTCCAAGAAATTTTTTATGTTTTCTCAAAACAGGTATTAAGATCACTTTTTCACTCTATGTCGATGTAGGCATTGTCACTTCAATAATATGCAAGTAAGTCAAATGCTTTATATCATTCTTGGTGCTTTACGAAAGAAATGCTACCCGATTGCTGCACATTTATATGCAACCACACCCAACAAAAAAATTTAGTAAAGTATGTCACGGGACTTGTGCTTCATCCTCAAATTTAAACTGGAAAGCATACCTGGGACGCCTAAAATATGGAGGATGTGGAAAAGTAGTGTCGTTAGAAACCATTTCCATGCTTAAGTGCCGGTTTAGTTTACAAGGTCTTTTGTTAATTTTGGAAAAACAAAAAAAGAAAGATTAAAAAAATTCAACATAATAGGAAATATTAAAAAAAATTAACCATCGAATAAGTTATTAGGCCGACAAACCATCAAACTTAAAAGAAAATGAAAGCATTTTACCCCGTACTGGACAAGATGGTGCTGTAAAATAAAAATGGACATGATTGTGAAAATTCTGTGAATATATCTATTGAGAGATTAATAATTTTATTTAAGTGTTAATCTGTCTAAAGTACATGCTTATTTGTAACTCTTTACTAAATAACATAACGATAATAAGTTAATAATAAACTAATTAATTGTTTAGCACAAAATTTTTGACTCCCAAGCAAAAAGCGCGGACGCAAGCCCCCTTGCACAAATTATGATGTAGGGTCCACCACTTGGGTAGACCTTAGGCAAGCACCCATCCAAAGTGCAATGGAAGTCACTTCCCTAGGCCATGGACCTTAATGATTCTCCATTGACCCCATCCAGGTAAGTATGTTGTCATGTAGGCCTTATACCTCAATTTATAGCGCTGTCAGAATTATTTCACCTTTAAGTCGGTCGATGTGGGAAGTTTTGAGGGCAAAATACTATTATCAATGATAGTAAATCTTGTAATAATGTATTTTTACTAACTTTGTATTGCGGCTGACTTGTATTTTAAAACTTGACAATTGCTTGTTTTAAATGATAAGCAAGGAATATCTACATCTCCAAACTAATTTCTCGCACCTTTGGTAGCGTGTATGCAGATTGCGGCCAGCGAGTGGAATTGCTATGGATGACAGAGTAACAATCGGTTTGTTGAATCTGGAACCGAATGAGGTACATTCTTTGCACCTGAATCTAGCAATCAGAACTTAGTTATTGCTGCATTTGATTATTAATGTGAAACTGAAGCAACTGTTGTTATGAATGGTTACAGCAACTTAAGTTTTTTGTCGAAGAATGTTACCATAGAGTTGCCAAGCACTAGATATGATGAACCTTTTAACTCAGAAACAATCCTGGAAGCTTATTCCGGTGGGTTTATAATCTAGCTAGGAGATTTACATGTTGTAAAATTTTTATCCTTTGATTTGGTGGGGGTGCACCAGGCCCTAGCTGTGGTGCAACACTTGGGCGATGCGTGAAGTCCTCAATAGAAAGCTATTGTGTCAACACTTGGGCGATGCGTGAAGTCCTCAATAGAAAGCTATTGTGTTGGATCTTCACCATTAAAAAAATTAATTTAATATCGTGTGGACCATTGGCCCACATATCGGATATTAAACCGATAAGAACAGATACTACACTTGATCTTAGCCAAAAGGCCGAGAAAGGTATGCCTAAGATGCTATCTGACTTTGTTTATAATGCTGAGTTCTGGCACCTCCACCAATAAGTATCTCGTGGTGGTACGGAACTCTAGGTAGAAATCAACTCCTGATTTTAGCAAGGCTGTGGAGCGGGGAATAAAATTTAAATATGAATTGTTCAAGTACATACTGTTCCCTCAAAAAAATAGAAAATAATTTACCATTAGTGCAAGTGCATAAAACGTTTTGCCCACAAAATTAGTGCAACTCAATAAGGCAGCAACCACTAATGCTTGTTTTCGGCCAACAAGAAAGAACTTTTTAACATTTGCAAGACTTGAAAGACACCGGAAAGAAAACTAAAACTTTGTACCCCGTGTAATATTACTAAGATATTTTATTGCACTAAAATTTTAAGTGTCAGCTAGTAATGTTTTAATGTCAGGGCATTGACCTCTTGAGTCTCTATATGTTGCGGCACCGCTCCTCAACAACATAATTTCTCCATCAATCTTCTAGCTTGGTTTCGGAGGGACAAGTTGAGACGAGAAACGGGATGGTCGGTGTAGGAGTTCAGAGAGATTACCTCCAAGAAATTTTTTATGTTTTTTCAAAACAGGTATTAAGATCACTTTTTCACTCTATGTCGATGTAGGCATTGTCACTTCAATAATATGCAAGTAAGTCAAATGCTTTATATCATTCTTGGTGCTTTACGAAAGAAATGCTACCCGATTGCTGCACATTTATATGCAACCACACCCAACAAAAAAATTTAGTAAAGTATGTCACGGGACTTGTGCTTCATCCTCAAATTTAAACTAAAAAGCATACCTGGGACGCCTAAAATATGGAGGATGTGGAAAAGCAGTGTCGTTAGAAACCATTTCCATGCTTAAGTGTCGGTTTAGTTTACAAGGTCTTTTGTTAATTTTGGAAAAACAAAAAAAGAAAGATTAAAAAAAATTCAACATAATAGGAAATATTAAAAAAAATTAACCATCGAATAAGTTATTAGGCCGACAAACCATCAAACTTAAAAGAAAATGAAAGCATTTTACCCCGTACTGGACAAGATGGTGCTGTAAAATAAAAATGGACGTGATTGTAAAAATTCTGTGAATATATCTATTGAGGGATTAATAATTTTATTTAAGTGTTAATCTGTCTAAAGTACATGCTTATTTGTAACTCTTTACTAAACAACATAACGATAATAAGTTAATAATAATCTAATTAATTGTTTAGCACAGAATTTTTGACTCCCAAGCAAAAAGCACTTCAAATTCACAAAGTCCATAATATAAACCCTGGCCTTGTTTAACCAGATTTTTTGACATTGAGAAACGTTATACAATATCACCAATCAAAATCACCAATCAAATTCTTCACTAGAGTTGCAGGGGCTGCGCGGACGCAAGCTCCCCTTGCACAAATTATGATGTAGGGTCCACCACTTTGGTAGACCTTAGGCAAGCACCCATCCAAAGTGCAATGGAAGTCACTTCCCTAGGCCATGGACCTTAATGATCGCCCATTGACCCCATCCAGGTAAGTATATTGTCATATAGGCCTTATACCTCAATTTATAGCGCTGTCAGAATTATTTCACCTTTAAGTCGGTCGATGTGGGAAGTTTTGAGGGCAAAATACTATTATCAATGATAGTAAATCTTGTAATACTGTATTTTTACTAACTTTGTAGTGCGGCTGACTTGTATTTTAAAACTTGACAATTGCTTGTTTTAATTGATAAGCAAGGAAAATCTACATCTCCTAACTAATTTCTCGCACCTTTGGTAGCGTGTATGCAGATTGCGGCCAGCGAGTGGAATTGCTCTGGATGACAGAGTAACACTCGGTTTGTTGAATCTGGAACCGAATGAGGTACATTCTTTGCACCTGAATCTAGCAATCAGAACTTAGTTATTGTTGTATTCTATTATTAATGTGAAACTGAAGCAACTGTTGTTATGAATGGTTACAGCAACTTAAGTTTTTTGTCGAATTGAGTTTTAATTTTTTGTCGGAATGTTACCATAGAGTTGCCAAACACTAGATATGATGAACCTTTTAACTCAGAAACAATCCTGGAAGCTTATTCCGGTGGGTTTATAATATAGCTAGGTGTTGAAAATTTTTATCCTTTGATTTGGTGGGGGTGCACCAGGCCCTAGTTGTGGTGCAACACTTGGGCGATGCGTGAAGTCCTCAATAGCAAGCTATTGTGTTGGATCTTCCCCGTTAAAAAAATTAATTTAATATCGTGTGGACCATTGGCCCACATATCGGATATTGAACCGATAAGAACAGATACTACACTTGATCTTAGCCAAAAGGCCGAGAAAAGTATGCCTAAGATGCTATCTGACTTTGTTTATAATGCTGAGTTCTGGCACCTCCCCCAATAAGTATCTCGTGGTGGTACGGAACTCTAGGTAGAAATCAACTCATGATTTTAGCAAGGCTATGGAGCGGGGAATAAAATTTAAATATGAATTGTTCAAGTACATACTGTTCCCTCAAAAAAATAGAAAATAATTTACCGTTAGTGCAAGTGCATAAAACGTTTTGCCCACAAAATTAGTGCAACTCAATAAGGCAGCAACCACTAATGCTTGTTTTCGGCCAACAAGAAAGAACTATTTAACATTTGCAAGACTTGAAAGACACCGGAAAGAAAACTAAAACTTTGTACCCCGTGTACTATTACTAAGATATTTGATTGCACTAAAATTTTAAGTGTCAGCTAGTAATGTTTTGATGTCAGGGCATTGACCTCTTGAGTCTCTATATGTTGCGGCACCGCTCCTCAACAACATAATTTCTCCATCAATCTTCTAGCTTGGTTTCGGAGGGACAAGTTGAGACGAGAAACGGGATGGTCGGTGTAGGAGTTCAGAGAGATTACCTCCAAGAAATTTTTTATGTTTTCTCAAAACAGGTATTAAGATCACTTTTTCACTCTATGTCTATGTAGGCATTGTCACTTCAATAATATGCAAGTTAGTCAAATGCTTTATATCATTCTTGGTGCTTTACGAAAGAAATGCTACCCGATTGCTGCACATTTATATGCAACCACACCCAACAAAAAAATTTAGTAAAGTATGTCACGGGACTTGTGCTTCATCCTCAAATTTAAACTGGAAAGCATACCTGGGATGCCTAAAATATGGAGGATGTGGAAAAGTAGTGTCGTTAGAAACCATTTCCATGCTTAAGTGCCGGTTTAGTTTACAAGGTCTTTTGTTAATTTTGGAAAAACAAAAAAAGAAAGATTAAAAAAAATTCAACATAATAGGAAATATTAAAAAAAATTAACCATCGAATAAGTTATTAGGCCGACAAACCATCAAACTTAAAAGAAAATGAAAGCATTTTACCCCGTACTGGACAAGATGGTGCTGTAAAATAAAAATGGACGTGATTGTGAAAATTCTGTGAATATATCTATTGAGAGATTAATAATTTTATTTAAGTGTTAATCTGTCTAAAGTACATGCTTATTTGTAACTCTTTACTAAACAACATAACGATAATAAGTTAATAATAATCTAATTAATTGTTTAGCACAGAATTTTTGACTCCCAAGCAAAAAGCACTTGAAATTCACAAAGTCCATAATATAAACCCTGGCCTTGTTTAACCAGATTTTTTGACATTGAGAAACGTTATACAATATCACCAATCAAATTCTTCACTAGAGTTGCGGGGGCTGCGCGGACGCAAGCCCCCCTTGCACAAATTATGATGTAGGGTCCACCACTAGGGTAGACCTTAGGCAAGCACCCATCCAAAGTGCAATGGAAGTCACTTCCCTAGGCCATGGACCTTAATGATTCTCCATTGACCCCATCCAGGTAAGTATGTTGTCATGTAGGCCTTATACCTCAATTTATAGCGCTGTCAGAATTATTTCACCTTTAAGTCGGTCGATGTGGGAAGTTTTGAGGGCAAAATACTATTATCAATGATAGTAAATCTTGTAATAATGTATTTTTACTAACTTTGTAGTGCGGCTGACTTGTACTTTAAAACTTGACAATTGCTTGTTTTAAATGATAAGCAAGGAATATCTACATCTCCAAACTAATTTCTCGCACCTTTGTAGCGTGTATGCAGATTGCGGCCAGCGAGTGGAATTGCTATGGATGACAGAGTAACACTCGGTTTGTTGAATCTGGAACCGAATGAGGTACATTCTTTGCACTTGAATCTAGCAATCAGAACTTAGTTATTGCTGCATTCGATTATTAATGTGAAACTGAAGCAACTGTTGTTATGAATGGTTACAGCAACTTAAGTTTTTTGTCGAAGAATGTTACCATAGAGTTGCCAAGCACTAGATATGATGAACCTTTTAACTCAGAAACAATCCTGGAAGCTTATTCCGGTGGGTTTATAATCTAGCTAGGAGATTTACATGTTGTAAAATTTTTATCCTTTGATTTGGTGGGGGTGCACCAGGCCCTAGCTGTGGTGCAACACTTGGGCGATGCGTGAAGTTCTCAATAGAAAGCTATTGTGTCACCACTTGGGCGATGCGTGAAGTCCTCAATAGAAAGCTATTGTGTTGGATCTTCACCGTTAAAAAAATTAATTTAATATCGTGTGGACCATTGGCCCACATATCGGATATTAAACCGATAAGAACAGATACTACACTTGATCTTAGCCAAAAGGCCGAGAAAGGTATGCCTAAGATGCTATCTGACTTTGTTTATAATGCTGAGTTCTGGCACCTCCACCAATAAGTATCTCGTGGTGGTACGGAACTCTAGGTAGAAATCAACTCCTGATTTTAGCAAGGCTGTGGAGCGGGGAATAAAATTTAAATATGAATTGTTCAAGTACATACTGTTCCCTCAAAAAAATAGAAAATAATTTACCATTAGTGCAAGTGCATAAAACGTTTTGCCCACAAAATTAGTGCAACTCAATAAGGCAGCAACCACTAATGCTTGTTTTCGGCCAACAAGAAAGAACTTTTTAACATTTGCAAGACTTGAAAGACACCGGAAAGAAAACTAAAACTTTGTACCCCGTGTACTATTACTAAGATATTTTATTGCACTAAAATTTTAAGTGTCAGCTAGTAATGTTTTGATGTCAGGGCATTGACCTCTTGAGTCTCTATATGTTGCGGCACCGCTCCTCAACAACATAATTTCTCCATCAATCTTCTAGCTTGGTTTCGGAGGGACAAGTTGAGACGAGAAACGGGATGGTCGGTGTAGGAGTTCAGAGAGATTACCTCCAAGAAATTTTTTATGTTTTCTCAAAACAGGTATTAAGATCACTTTTTCACTCTATGTCGATGTAGGCATTGTCACTTCAATAATATGCAAGTAAGTCAAATGCTTTATATCATTCTTGGTGCTTTACGAAAGAAATGCTACCCGATTGCTGCACATTTATATGCAACCACACCCAACAAAAAAATTTAGTAAAGTATGTCACGGGACTTGTGCTTCATCCTCAAATTTAAACTGGAAAGCATACCTGGGACGGCTAAAATATGGAGGATGTGGAAAAGTAGTGTCGTTAGAAACCATTTCCATGCTTAAGTGTCGGTTTAGTTTAAAAGGTCTTTTGTTAATTTTGGAAAAACAAAAAAAGAAAGATTAAAAAAAATTCAACATAATAGGAAATATTAAAAAAAATTAACCATCGAATAAGTTATTAGGCCGACAAACCATCAAACTTAAAAGAAAATGAAAGCATTTTACCCCGTACTGTACAAGATGGTGCTGTAAAATAAAAATGGACGTGATTGTGAAAATTCTGTGAATATATCTATTGAGGGATTAATAATTTTATTTAAGTGTTAATCTGTCTAAAGTACATGCTTATTTGTAACTCTTTACTAAACAACATAACGATAATAAGTTAATAATAATCTAATTAATTGTTTAGCACAGAATTTTTGACTCCCAAGAAAAAAGCACTTCAAATTCACAAAGTCCATAATATAAACCCTGGCCTTGTTTAACCAGATTTTTTGACATTGAGAAACGTTATACAATATCACCAATCAAATTCAGGGCTGCGCGGACGCAAGCTCCCCTTGCACAAATTATGATGTAGGGTCCACCACTTTGGTAGACCTTAGGCAAGCACCCATCCAAAGTGCAATGGAAGTCACTTCCCTAGGCCATGGACATTAATGATCGCCCATTGACCCCATCCAGGTAAGTATGTTGTCATATAGGCCTTATACCTCAATTTATAGCGCTGTCAGAATTATTTCACCTTTAAGTCGGTCGATGTGGGAAGTTTTGAGGGCAAAATACTATTATCAATGATAGTAAATCTTGTAATACTGTATTTTTACTAACTTTGTAGTGCGGCTGACTTGTATTTTAAAACTTGACAATTGCTTGTTTTAATTGATAAGCAAGGAATATCTACATCTCCAAACTAATTTCTCGCACCTTTGGTAGCGTGTATGCAGATTGCGGCCAGCGAGTGGAATTGCTCTGGATGACAGAGTAACACTCGGTTTGTTGAATCTGGAACCGAATGAGGTACATTCTTTGCACCTGAATCTAGCAATCAGAACTTAGTTATTGCTGCATTCTATTATTGATGTGAAACTGAAGCAACTGTTGTTATGAATGGTTACAACAACTTAAGTTTTTTGTCGAATTGAGTTTTAATTTTTTGTCGGAATGTTACCATAGAGTTGCCAAACACTAGATATGATGAACCTTTTAACTCAGAAACAATCCTGGAAGCTTATTCCGGTGGGTTTATAATCTAGCTAGGTGTTGTAAAATTTTTATCCTTTAATTTGGTGGGGGTGCACCAGGCCCTAGCTGTGGTGCAACACTTGGGCGATGCGTGAAGTCCTCAATAGCAAGCTATTGTGTTGGATCTTCCCCGTTAAAAAAATTAATTTAATATCGTGTGGACCATTGGCCCACATATCGGATATTGAACCGATAAGAACAGATACTACACTTGATCTTAGCCAAAAGGCCGAGAAAAGTATGCCTAAGATGCTATATGACTTTGTTTATAATGCTGAGTTCTGGCACCTCCCCCAATAAGTATCTCGTGGTGGTACGGAACTCTAGGTAGAAATCAACTCCTGATTTTATCAAGGCTGTGGAGCGGGGAATAAAATTTAAATATGAATTGTTCAAGTACATATTGTTCCCTCAAAAAATAGAAAATAATTTACCGTTAGTGCAAGTGCATAAAACGTTTTGCCCACAAAATTAGTGCAACTCAATAAGGCAGCAACCACTAATGCTTGTTTTCGACCAACAAGAAAGAACTTTTTAACATTTGCAAGACTTGAAAGACACCGGAAAGAAAACTAAAACTTTGTACCCCGTGTACTATTACTAAGATATTTGATTGCACTAAAATTTTAAGTGTCAGCTAGTAATGTTTTGATGTCAGGGCATTGACCTCTTGAGTCTCTATATGTTGCGGCACCGCTCCTCAACATAATTTCTCCATCAATCTTCTAGCTTGGTTTCGGAGGGACAAGTTGAGACGAGAAACGGGATGGTCGGTGTAGGAGTTCAGAGAGATTACCTCCAAGAAATTATTTATGTTTTCTCAAAACAGGTATTAAGATCACTTTTTCACTCTATGTTGATGTAGGCATAGTCACTTCAATAATATGCAAGTAAGTCAACTGCTTTATATCATTCTTGGTGCTTTACGAAAGAAATGCTACCCGATTGCTGCACATTTATATGCAACCACACCCAACAAAAAAATTTAGTAAAGTATGTCACGGGACTTGTGCTTCATCCTCAAATTTAAACTGGAAAGCATACTTGGGACGCCTAAAATATGGAGGATGTGGAAAAGTAGTGTCGTTAGAAACCATTTCCATGCTTAAGTGCCGGTTTAGTTTACAAGGTCTTTTGTAAATTTTGGAAAAAAAAAAGAAAGATTAAAAAAAATTCAACATAATAGGAAATATTAAAAAAAATTAACCATCGAATAAGTTATTAGGCCGACAAACCATCAAACTTAAAAGAAAATGAAAGCATTTTACCCCGTACTGGACAAGATGGTGCTGTAAAATAAAAATGGACGTGATTGTGAAAATTCTGTGAATATATCTATTGAGAGATTAATAATTTTATTTAAGTGTTAATCTGTCTAAAGTACATGCTTATTTGTAACTCTTTACTAAACAACATAACGATAATAAGTTAATAATAATCTAATTAATTGTTTAGCACAGAATTTTTGACTCCCAAGCAAAAAGCACTTGAAATTCACATAGTCCATAATATAAACCCTGACCTTGTTTAACCAGATTTTTTGACATTGAGAAACGTTATACAATATCACCAATCAAATTCTTCACTAGAGTTGGGGGGGCTGCGCGGACGCAAGCCCAAATTATGATGTAGGGTCCACCACTTTGGTAGACCTTAGACAAGCACCCATCCAAAGTGCAATGGAAGTCACTTCCCTAGGCCATGGACCTTAATGATCGTCCATTGACCCCATCCAGGTAAGTATGTTGTCTTGTAGGCCTTATACCTCAATTTATAGCGCTGTCAGAATTATTTCACCTTTAAGTCGGTCGATGTGGGACGTTTTGAGGGCAAAATACTATTATCAATGATAGTAAATCTTGTAATAATGTATTTTTACTAACTTTGTAGTGCGGCTGACTTGTATTTTAAAACTTGACAATTGCTTGTTTTAAATGATAAGCAAGGAATATCTACATCTCCAAACTAATTTCTCGCACCTTTGGTAGCGTGTATGCAGATTGCGGCCAGCGAGTGGAATTGCTCTGGATGACAGAGTAACACTCGGTTTGTTGAATCTGGAACCGAATGAGGTACATTCTTTGCACCTGAATCTAGCAATCAGAACTTAGTTATTGCTGCATTCTATTATTAATGTGAAACTGATGCAACTGTTGATATGAATGGTTACAGCAACTTAAGTTTTTTGTCGAATTGAGTTTTAATTTTTTGTCGGAATGTTACCATATAGTTGCCAAGCACTAGATATGATGAACCTTTTAACTCAGAAACAATCCTGGAAGCTTATTCCGGTGGGTTTATAATCTAGCTAGGAGATTTACATGTTGTAAAATTTTTAACCTTTGATTTGGTGGGGGTGCACCAGGCCCTAGCTGTGGTGCAACACTTGGCGATGCGTGAAGTCCTCAATAGCAAGCTATTGTGTTGGATCTTCCCCGTTAAAAAAATTAATTTAATATCGTGTGGACCATTGGCCCACATATCGGATATTAAACCGATAAGAACAGATACTACACTTGATCTTAGCCAAAAGGCCGAGAAAGGTATGCCTAAGATGCTATCTGACTTTGTTTATAATGCTGAGTTCTGGCACCTCCACCAATAAGTATCTCGTGGTGGTACGGAACTCTAGGTAGAAATCAACTCATGATTTTAGCAAGGCTGTGGAGCGGGGAATAAAATTTAAATATGAATTGTTCAAGTACATACTGTTCCCTCAAAAAAATAGAAAATAATTTACCGTTAGTGTAAGTGCATAAAACGTTTTGCCCACAAAATTAGTGCAACTCAATAAGGCAGCAACCACTAATGCTTGTTTTCGGCCAACAAGAAAGAACTATCTAACATTTGCAAGACTTGAAAGACACCGGAAAGAAAACTAAAACTTTGTACCCCGTGTACTATTACTAAGATATTTGATTGCACTAAAATTTTAAGTGTCAGCTAGTAATGTTTTGATGTCAGGGCATTGACCTCTTGAGTCTCTATATGTTACGGCACCGCTCCTCAACAACATAATTTTTCCATCAATCTTCTAGCTTGGTTTCGGAGGGACAAGTTGAGACGAGAAACGGGATGGTCGGTGTAGGAGTTCAGAGAGATTACCTCCAAGAAATTTTTTATGTTTTCTCAAAACAGGTATTAAGATCACTTTTTCACTCTATGTCGATGTAGGCATTGTCACTTCAATAATATGCAAGTAAGTCAAATGCTTTATATCATTCTTGGTGCTTTACGAAAGAAATGCTACCCGATTGCTGCACATTTATATGCAACCACACCCAACAAAAAAATTTAGTAAAGTATGTCACGGGACTTGTGCTTCATCCTCAAATTTAAACTGGAAAGCATACCTGGGACGCCTAAATATGGAGGATGTGGAAAAGTAGTGTCGTTAGAAACCATTTCCATGCTTAAGTGCCGGTTTAGTTTACAAGGTCTTTTGTTAATTTTGGAAAAACAAAAAAAGAAAGATTAAAAAAATTCAACATAATAGGAAATATTAAAAAAAATTAACCATCGAATAAGTTATTAGGCCGACAAACCATCAAACTTAAAAGAAAATGAAAGCATTTTACCCCGTACTGGACAAGATGGTGCTGTAAAATAAAAATGGACATGATTGTGAAAATTCTGTGAATATATCTATTGAGAGATTAATAATTTTATTTAAGTGTTAATCTGTCTAAAGTACATGCTTATTTGTAACTCTTTACTAAATAACATAACGATAATAAGTTAATAATAAACTAATTAATTGTTTAGCACAAAATTTTTGACTCCCAAGCAAAAAGCACTTCAAATTCACAAAGTCCATAATATAAACCCTGGCCTTGTTTAACCAGATTTTTTGACATTGAGAAACGTTATACAATATCACCAATCAAATTCTTCACTAGAGTTGCGGGGGCTGCGCGGACGCAAGCCCCCCTTGCATAAATTATGATGTAGGGTCCACCACTTGGGTAGACCTTAGGCAAGCACCCATCCAAAGTGCAATGTTAGTCACTTCCCTAGGCCATGGACCTTAATGATCATCCATTGACCCCATCCAGATAAGTATGTTGTCATGTAGGCCTTATACCTCAATTTATAGCGCTGTCAGAATTATTTCACCTTTAAGTCGGTCGATGTGGGAAGTTTTGAGGGCAAAATACTATTATCAATGATAGTAAATCTTGTAATACTGTATTTTTACTAACTTTGTAGTGCGGCTGACTTGTATTTTAAAACTTGACAATTGCTTGTTTTAAATGATAAGCAAGGAATATCTACATCTCCAAACTAATTTCTCGCACCTTTGGTAGCGTGTATGCAGATTGCGGCCAGCGAGTGGAATTGCTCTGGATGACAGAGTAACACTCGGTTTGTTGAATCTGGAACCGAATGAGGTACATTCTTTGCACCTGAATCTAGCAATCAGAACTTAGTTATTGCTGCATTCTATTATTAATGTGAAACTGATGCAACTGTTGATATGAATGGTTACAGCAACTTAAGTTTTTTGTCGAATTGAGTTTTAATTTTTTGTCGGAATGTTACCATATAGTTGCCAAGCACTAGATATGATGAACCTTTTAACTCAGAAACAATCCTGGAAGCTTATTCCGGTGGGTTTATAATCTAGCTAGGAGATTTACATGTTGTAAAATTTTTAACCTTTGATTTGGTGGGGGTGCACCAGGCCCTAGCTGTGGTGCAACACTTGGCGATGCGTGAAGTCCTCAATAGCAAGCTATTGTGTTGGATCTTCCCCGTTAAAAAAATTAATTTAATATCGTGTGGACCATTGGCCCACATATCGGATATTAAACCGATAAGAACAGATACTACACTTGATCTTAGCCAAAAGGCCGAGAAAGGTATGCCTAAGATGCTATCTGACTTTGTTTATAATGCTGAGTTCTGGCACCTCCACCAATAAGTATCTCGTGGTGGTACGGAACTCTAGGTAGAAATCAACTCATGATTTTAGCAAGGCTGTGGAGCGGGGAATAAAATTTAAATATGAATTGTTCAAGTACATACTGTTCCCTCAAAAAAATAGAAAATAATTTACCGTTAGTGTAAGTGCATAAAACGTTTTGCCCACAAAATTAGTGCAACTCAATAAGGCAGCAACCACTAATGCTTGTTTTCGGCCAACAAGAAAGAACTATCTAACATTTGCAAGACTTGAAAGACACCGGAAAGAAAACTAAAACTTTGTACCCCGTGTACTATTACTAAGATATTTGATTGCACTAAAATTTTAAGTGTCAGCTAGTAATGTTTTGATGTCAGGGCATTGACCTCTTGAGTCTCTATATGTTACGGCACCGCTCCTCAACAACATAATTTCTCCATCAATCTTCTAGCTTGGTTTCGGAGGGACAAGTTGAGACGAGAAACGGGATGGTCGGTGTAGGAGTTCAGAGAGATTACCTCCAAGAAATTTTTTATGTTTTCTCAAAACAGGTATTAAGATCACTTTTTCACTCTATGTCGATGTAGGCATTGTCACTTCAATAATATGCAAGTAAGTCAAATGCTTTATATCATTCTTGGTGCTTTACGAAAGAAATGCTACCCGATTGCTGCACATTTATATGCAACCACACCCAACAAAAAAATTTAGTAAAGTATGTCACGGGACTTGTGCTTCATCCTCAAATTTAAACTGGAAAGCATACCTGGGACGCCTAAAATATGGAGGATGTGGAAAAGTAGTGTCGTTAGAAACCATTTCCATGCTTAAGTGCCGGTTTAGTTTACAAGGTCTTTTGTTAATTTTGGAAAAACAAAAAAAGAAAGATTAAAAAAATTCAACATAATAGGAAATATTAAAAAAAATTAACCATCGAATAAGTTATTAGGCCGACAAACCATCAAACTTAAAAGAAAATGAAAGCATTTTACCCCGTACTGGACAAGATGGTGCTGTAAAATAAAAATGGACATGATTGTGAAAATTCTGTGAATATATCTATTGAGAGATTAATAATTTTATTTAAGTGTTAATCTGTCTAAAGTACATGCTTATTTGTAACTCTTTACTAAATAACATAACGATAATAAGTTAATAATAAACTAATTAATTGTTTAGCACAAAATTTTTGACTCCCAAGCAAAAAGCACTTCAAATTCACAAAGTCCATAATATAAACCCTGGCCTTGTTTAACCAGATTTTTTGACATTGAGAAACGTTATACAATATCACCAATCAAATTCTTCACTAGAGTTGCGGGGGCTGCGCGGACGCAAGCCCCCCTTGCATAAATTATGATGTAGGGTCCACCACTTGGGTAGACCTTAGGCAAGCACCCATCCAAAGTGCAATGTTAGTCACTTCCCTAGGCCATGGACCTTAATGATCATCCATTGACCCCATCCAGATAAGTATGTTGTCATGTAGGCCTTATACCTCAATTTATAGCGCTGTCAGAATTATTTCACCTTTAAGTTGGTCGATGTGGGAAGTTTTGAGGGCAAAATACTATTATCAATGATAGTAAATCTTGTAATACTGTATTTTTACTAACTTTGTAGTGCGGCTGACTTGTATTTTAAAACTTGACAATTGCTTGTTTTAAATGATAAGCAAGGAATATCTACATCTCCAAACTAATTTCTCGCACCTTTGGTAGCGTGTATGCAGATTGCGGCCAGCGAGTGGAATTGCTCTGGATGACAGAGTAACACTCGGTTTGTTGAATCTGGAACGAATGAGGTACATTCTTTGCACCTGAATCTAGCAATCAGAACTTAGTTATTGCTGCATTCTATTATTAATGTGAAACTGAAGCAACTGTTGTTATGAATGGTTACAGTAACTTAAGTTTTTTGTCGAATTGAGTTTTAATTTTTTGTCGGAATGTTACCATAGAGTTGCCAAGCACTAGATATGATGAACCTTTTAACTCAGAAACAATCCTGGAAGCTTATTCCGGTGTGTTTATAATCTAGCTAGGAGATTTACATGTTGTAAAATTTTTATCCTTTGATTTGGTGGGGGTGCACCAGGCCCTAGCTGTGGTGCAACACTTGGGCGATGCGTGAAGTCCTCAATAGCAAGCTATTGTGTTGGATCTTCCCCGTTAAAAAAATTAATTTAATATCGTGTGGACCATTGGCCCACATATCGGATATTAAACCGATAAGAAGAGATACTACATTTGATCTTAGCCAAAAGGCCGAGAAAGGTATGCCTAAGATGCTATCTGACTTTGTTTATAATGCTGAGTTCTGGCACCTCCACCAATAAGTATCTCGTGGTGGTACGGAACTCTAGGTAGAAATCAACTCCTGATTTTAGCAAGGCTGTGGAGCGGGGAATAAAATAAAATTTAAATATGAATTGTTCAAGTACATACTGTTCCCTAAAAAAATATAAAATAATTTACCGTTAGTGCAAGTGCATAAAACGTTTTGCCCACAAAATTAGTGCAACTCAATAAGGCAGCAACCACTAATGCTTGTTTTCGGCCAACAAGAAAGAACTATTTAACATTTGCGAGACTTGAAAGACACCGGAAAGAAAACTAAAACTTTGTACCCCGTGTACTATTACTAAGATATTTGATTGCACTAAAATTTTAAGTGTCAGCTAGTAATGTTTTGATGTCAGGGCATTGACCTCTTGAGTCTCTATATGTTGCGGCACCGCTCCTCAACAACATAATTTCTCCATCAATCTTCTAGCTTGGTTTCGGAGGGACAAGTTGAGACGAGAAACGGGATGGTCGGTGTAGGAGTTCAGAGAGATTACCTCCAAGAAATTTTTTATGTTTTCTCAAAACAGGTATTAAGATCACTTTTTCACTCTATGTCGATGTAGGCATTGTCACTTCAATAATTTGCAAGTTAGTCAAATGCTTTATATCATTCTTGGTGCTTTACGAAAGAAATGCTACCCGATTGCTGCACATTTATATGCAACCACACCCAACAAAAAAATTTAGTAAAGTATGTCACGGGACTTGTGCTTCATCCTCAAATTTAAACTGGAAAGCATACCTGGGACGCCTAAAATATGGAGGATGTGGAAAAGTAGTGTCGTTAGAAACCATTTCCATGCTTAAGTGCCGGTTTAGTTTACAAGGTCTTTTATTAATTTTGGAAAAACAAAAAAAGAAAGATTAAAAAAAATTCAACATAATAGGAAATATTAAAAAAAATTAACCATCGAATAAGTTATTAGGCCGACAAACCATCAAACTTAAAAGAAAATGAAAGCATTTTACCCCGTACTGGACAAGATGGTGCTGTAAAATAAAAATGGACGTGATTGTGAAAATACTGTGAATATATCTATTGAGAGATTAATAATTTTATTTAAGTGTTAATCTGTCTAAAGTACATGCTTATTTGTAACTCTTTACTAAACAACATAATGATAATAAGTTAATAATAAACTAATTAATTGTTTAGCACAGAATTTTTGACTCCCAAGCAAAAAGCACTTCAAATTCAGAAAGTCCATAATATAAACCCTGGCCTTATTTAACCAGATTTTTTGACATTGAGAAACATTATACAATATCACCAATCAAATTCTTCACTAGAGTTGCGGGGGCTGCGCGGACGCAAGCCCCCCTTGCACAAATTATGATGTAGGGTCCACCACTTGGGTAGACCTTAGGCAATCACCCATCCAAAGTGCAATGGAAGTCACTTCCCTAGGCCATGGACCTTAATGATCATCCATTGACCCCATCCAGGTAAGTATGTTGTCATGTAGGCCTTATACCTCAATTTATAGCGCTGTCAGAATTATTTCACCTTTAAGTCGGTCGATGTGGGAAGTTTTGAGGGCAAAATACTATTATCAATGATAGTAAATCTTGTAATACTGTATTTTTACTAACTTTGTAGTGCGGCTGACTTGTATTTTAAAACTTGACAATTGCTTGTTTTAAATGATAAGCAATTAATATCTACATCTCCAAACTAATTTCTCGCACCTTTGGTAGCGTGTATGCAGATTGCGGCCAGCGAGTGGAATTGCTCTGGATGACAGAGTAACACTCGGTTTGTTGAATCTGGAACCGAATGAGGTACATTCTTTGCACCTGAATCTAGCAATCAGAACTTAGTTATTGCTGCATTCTATTATTAATGTGAAACTGAAGCAACTGTTGTTATGAATGGTTACAGCAACTTTAGTTTTTTGTCGAATTGAGTTTTAATTTGTTATGAATGGTTACAGCAACTTTAGTTTTTTGTCGAATTGAGTTTTAATTTTTTGTCGGAATGTTACCATAGAGTTGCCAAGCACTAGATATGATGAACCTTTTAACTCAGAAACAATCCTGGAAGCTTATTCCGGTGCGTTTATAATCTAGCTAGGAGATTTACATGTTGTAAAATTTTTATCCTTTGATTTGGTGGGGGTGCACCAGGCCCTAGCTGTGGTGCAACACTTGGGCGATGCGTGAAGTCCTCAATAGCAAGCTATTGTGTTGGATCTTCCCCGTTAAAAAAATTAATTTAATATCGTGTGGACCATTGGCCCACATATCGGATATTAAACCGATAAGAACAGATACTACAGTTGATCTTAGCTAAAAGGCCGAGAAAGGTATGCCTAAGATGCTATCTGACTTTGTTTATAATGCTGAGTTCGGGCACCTCCCCCAATAAGTATCTCGTGGTGGTACGGAACTCTAGGTAGAAATCAACTCCTGATTTTAGCAAGGCTGTGGAGCGGGGAATAAAATTTAAATATGAATTGTTCAAGTACATACTGTTCCCTCAAAAAAATAGAAAATAATTTACCGTTAGTGCAAGTGCATAAAACGTTTTGCCCACAAAATTAGTGCAACTCAATAAGGCAGCAACCACTAATGCTTGTTTTCGACCAACAAGAAAGAACTTTTTAACATTTGCAAGACTTGAAAGACACCGGAAAGAAAACTAAAACTTTGTACCCCGTGTACTATTACTAAGATATTTGATTGCACTAAAATTTTAAGTGTCAGCTAGTAATGTTTTGATGTCAGGGCATTGACCTCTTGAGTCTCTATATGTTGCGGCACCGCTCCTCAACAACATAATTTCTCCATCAATCTTCTAGCTTGGTTTCGGAGGGACAAGTTGAGACGAGAAACGGGATGGTCGGTGTAGGAGTTCAGAGAGATTACCTCCAAGAAATTTTTTATGTTTTCTCAAAACAGGTATTAAGATCACTTTTTCACTCTATGTCGATGTAGGCATTGTCACTTCCATAATATGCAAGTAAGTCAAATGCTTTATATCATTCTTGGTGCTTTACGAAAGAAATGCTACCCGATTGCTGCACATTTATATGCAACCACACCCAACAAAAAAATTTAGTAAAGTATGTCACGGGACTTGTGCTTCATCCTCAAATTTAAACTGGAAAGCATACCTGGGACGCCTAAAATATGGAGGATGTGGAAAAGTAGTGTCGCTAGAAACCATTTCCATGCTTAAGTGCCGGTTTAGTTTACAAGGTCTTTTGTTAATTTTGGAAAAACAAAAAAAGAAAGATTAAAAAAAATTCAACATAATAGGAAATATTAAAAAAAATTAACCATCGAATAAGTTATTAGGCCGACAAACCATCAAACTTAAAAGAAAATGAAGGCATTTTACCCCGTACTGGACAAGATGGTGCTGTAAAATAAAAATGGACATGAATGTGAAAATTCTGTGAATATATCTATTGAGAGATTAATAATTTTATTTAAGTGTTAATCTGTCTAAAGTACATGCTTATTTGTAACTCTTTACTAAACAACATAACGATAATAAGTTAATAATAAACTAATTAATTGTTTAGCACAAAATTTTTGACTCCGTAGCAAAAAGCACTTCAAATTCACAAAGTCCATAATATAAACCCTGGCCTTGTTTAACCAGATTTTTTGACATTGAGAAACGTTATACAATATCACCAATCAAATTCTTCACTAGAGTTGCGGGGGCTGCGCGGACGCAAGCCCCCCTTGCAAAAATTATGATGTGGGGTCCACCACTTGGGTAGACCTTAGGCAAGCACCCATCCAAAGTGCAATGGAAGTCACTTCCCTAGGCCATGGACCTTAATGATCCTCCATTGACCCCATCCAGGTAAGTATGTTGTCATGTAGGCCTTATACCTCAATTTATAGCGCTGTCAGAATTATTTCACCTTTAAGTCGGTCGATGTGGGAAGTTTTGAGGGCAAAATACTATTATCAATGATAGTAAATCTTGTAATACTGTATTTTTACTAACTTTGTAGTGCGGTTGACTTGTATTTTAAAACTTGACAATTGCTTGTTTTAAATGATAAGCAAGGAATATCTACATCTCCAAACTAATTTCTCGCACCTTTGGTAGCGTGTATGCAGATTGCGGCCAGCGAGTGGAATTGCTCTGGATGACAGAGTAACACTCGGTTTGTTGAATCTGGAACCGAATGAGGTACATTCTTTGCACCTGAATCTAGCAATCAGAACTTAGTTATTGCTGCATTCTATTATTAATGTGAAACTGAAGCAACTGTTGTTATGAATGGTTACGGCAACTTAAGTTTTTTGTCGAATTGAGTTTTAATTTTTTGTCGGAATGTTAACATAGAGTTGCCAAGCACTAGATATGATGAACCTTTTAACTCAGAAACAATCCTGGAAGCTTATTCCGCCTTTGATTTGGTGGGGGTGCACCAGGCCCTAGCTGTGGTGCAACACTTGGGCGATGCGTGAAGTCCTCAATAGCAAGCTATTGTGTTGGATCTTCCCCGTTAAAAAAATTAATTTAATATCGTGTGGACCATTGGCCCACATATCGGATATTAAACCGATAAGAACAGATACTACATTTGATCTTAGCCAAAAGGCCGAGAAAGGTATGCCTAAGATGCTGTCTGACTTTGTTTATAATGCTGAGTTCTGGCACCTCCACCAATAAGTATCTCGTGGTGGTACGGAACTCTAGGTAGAAATCAACTCATGATTTTAGCAAGGCTGTGGAGCGGGGAATAAAATTTAAATATGAATTGTTCAAGTACATACTGTTCCCTCAAAAAAATAGAAAATAATTTACCATTAGTGCAAGTGCATAAAACGTTTTGCCCACAAAATTAGTGCAACTCAATAAGGCAGCAACCACTAATGCTTGTTTTCGGCCAACAAGAAAGAACTATTTAACATTTGCAAGACTTGAAAGACACCGGAAAGAAAACTAAAACTTTGTACCCCGTGTACTATTACTAAGATATTTGATTGCACTAAAATTTTAAGTGTCAGCTAGTAATGTTTTGATGTCAGGGCATTGACCTCTTGAGTCTCTATATGTTGCGGCACCGCTCCTCAACAACATAATTTCTCCATCAATCTTCTAGCTTGGTTTCGGAGGGACAAGTTGAGACGAGAAACGGGATGGTCGGTGTAGGAGTTCAGAGAGATTACCTCCAAGAAATTTTTTATGTTTTCTCAAAACAGGTATTAAGATCACTTTTTTCACTCTATGTCGATGTAGGCATTGTCACTTCAATAATATGCAAGTAAGTCAAACGCTTTATATCATTCTTGGTGCTTTACGAAAGAAATGCTACCCGATTGCTGCACATTTATATGCAACCACACCCAACAAAAAAATTTAGTAAAGTATGTCACGGGACTTGTGCTTCATCCTCAAATTTAAACTGGAAAGCATACCTGGGACGCCTAAAATATGGAGGATGTGGAAAAGTAGTGTCGTTAGAAACCATTTCCATGCTTAAGTGCCGGTTTAGTTTACAAGGTCTTTTGTTAATTTTGGAAAAACAAAAAAAGAAAGATTAAAAAAATTCAACATAATAGGAAATATTAAAAAAAAATTAACCATCGAATAAGTTATTAGGCCGACAAACCATCAAACTTAAAAGAAAATGAAAGCATTTTACCCCGTACTGGACAAGATGGTGCTGTAAAATAAAAATGGACATGATTGTGAAAATTCTGTGAATATATCTAATGAGAGATTAATAATTTTATTTAAGTGTTAATCTGTCTAAAGTACATGCTTATTTGTAACTCTTTACTAAACAACATAACGATAATAAGTTAATAATAAACTAATTAATTGTTTAGCACAAAATTTTTGACTCCCAAGCAAAAAGCACTTCAAATTCACAAAGTCCATAATATAAACCATGGCCTTGTTTAACCAGATTTTTTGACATTGAGAAACGTTATACAATATCACCAATCAAATTCTTCACTAGAGTTGCGGGGGCTGCGCGGACGCAAGCCCCCTTGCACAAATTATGATGTAGGGTCCACCACTTGGGTAGACCTTAGGCAAGCACCCATCCAAAGTGCAATGTTAGTCACTTCCCTAGGCCATGGACCTTAATGATCATCCATTGACCCCATCCAGGTAAGTATGTTGTCATGTAGGCCTTATACCTCAATTTATAGCGCTGTCAGAATTATTTCACCTTTAAGTCGGTCGATGTGGGAAGTTTTGAGGGCAAAATACTATTATCAATGATAGTAAATCTTGTAATACTGTATTTTTACTAACTTTGTAGTGCGGCTGACTTGTATTTTAAAACTTGACAATTGCTTGTTTTAAATGATAAGCAAGGAATATCTACATCTCCAAACTAATTTCTCGCACCTTTGGTAGCGTTTATGCAGATTGCGGCCAGCGAGTGGAATTGCTCTGGATGACAGAGTAACACTCGGTTTGTTGAATCTGGAACCGAATGAGGCACGTTCTTTGCACCTGAATCTAGCAATCAGAACTTAGTTATTGCTGCATTCTATTATTAATGTGAAACTGAAGCAACTGTTGTTATGAATGGTTACAGCAACTTAAGTTTTTTGTCGAATTGAGTTTTAATTTTTTGTCGGAATGTTACCATAGAGTTGCCAAGCACTAGATATGATGAACCTTTTAACTCAGAAACAATCCTGGAAGCTTATTCCGGTGTGTTTATAATCTAGCTAGGAGATTTACATGTTATAAAATTTTTATCCTTTGATTTGGTGGGGGTGCACCAGGCCCTAGCTGTGGTGCAACACTTGGGCGATGCGTGAAGTCCTCAATAGCAAGCTATTGTGTTGGATCTTCCCCGTTAAAAAAATTAATTTAATATCGTGTGGACCATTGGCCCACATATCGGATATTAAACCGATAAGAACAGATACTACACTTGATCTTAGCCAAAAGGCCGAGAAAGGTATGCCTTAGATGCTATCTGACTTTGTTTATAATGCTGAGTTCTGGCACCTCCACCAATAAGTATCTCGTGGTGGTACAGAACTCTAGGTAGAAATCAACTCATGATTTTAGCAAGGCTGTGGAGCGGGGAATAAAATTTAAATATGAATTGTTCAAGTACATACTGTTCCCTCAAAAAAATAGAAAATAATTTACCGTTATTGCAAGTGCATAAAACGTTTTGCCCACAAAATTAGTGCAACTCAATAAGGCAGCAACCACTAATGCTTGTTTTCGGCCAACAAGAAAGAACTATTTAACATTTGCAAGACTTGAAAGACACCGGAAAGAAAACTAAAACTTTGTACCCCGTGTACTATTACTAAGATATTTGATTGCACTAAAATTTTAAGTGTCAGCTAGTAATGTTTTGATGTCAGGGCATTGACCTCTTGAGTCTCTATATGTTGCGGCACCGCTCCTCAACAACATAATTTCTCCATCAATCTTCTAGCTTGGTTTCGGAGGGACAAGTTGAGACGAGAAACGGGATGGTCGGTGTAGGAGTTCAGAGAGATTACCTCCAAGAAATTTTTTATGTTTTCTCAAAACAGGTATGAAGATCACTTTTTCACTCTATGTCGATGTAGGCATTGTCACTTCAATAATATGCAAGTTAGTCAAATGCTTTATATCATTCTTGGTGCTTTACGAAAGAAATGCTACCCGATTGCTGCACATTTATATGCAACCACACCCAACAAAAAAATTTAGTAAAGTATGTCACGGGACTTGTGCTTCATCCTCAAATTTAAACTGGAAAGCATACCTGGGACGCCTAAAATATGGAGGATGTGGAAAAGTAGTGTCGTTAGAAACCATTTCCATGCTTAAGTGCCGGTTTAGTTTACAAGGTCTTTTGTTAATTTTGGAAAAACAAAAAAAGAAAGATTAAAAAAAAATCAACATAATAGGAAATATTAAAAAAAATTAACCATCGAATAAGTTATTAGGCCGACAAACCATCAAACTTAAAAGAAAATGAAAGCATTTTACCCCGTACTGGACAAGATGGTGCTGTAAAATAAAAATGGACGTGATTGTGAAAATTCTGTGAATATATCTATTGAGAGATTAATAATTTTATTTAAGTGTTAATCTGTCTAAAGTACATGCTTATTTGTAACTCTTTACTAAACAACATAACAATAATAAGTTAATAATAAACTAATTAATTGTTTAGCACAAAATTTTTGACTCCCAAGCAAAAAGCACTTCAAATTCACAAAGTCCATAATATAAACCCTGGCCTTGTTTAACCAGATTTTTTTGACATTGAGAAACGTTATACAATATCACCAATCAAATTCTTCACTAGAGTTGCGGGGGCTGCGCGGACGCAAGCCCCCCTTGCACAAATTATGATGTAGGGTCCACCACTTGGGTAGACCTTAGGCAAGCACCCATCCAAAGTGCAATGGAAGTCACTTCCCAAGGCCATGGACCTTAATGATCATCCATTGACCCCATCCAGGTAAGTATGTTGTCATGTAGGCCTTATACCTCAATTTATAGCGCTGTCAGAATTATTTCACCTTTAAGTCGGTCGATGTGGGAAGTTTTGAGGGCAAAATACTATTATCAATGATAGTAAATCTTGTAATACTATATTTTTACTAACTTTGTAGTGCGGCTGACTTGTATTTTAAAACTTGACAATTGCTTGTTTTAAATGATAAGCAAGGAATATCTACATCTCCAAACTAATTTCTCGCACCTTTGGTAGCGTGTATGCAGATTGCGGCCAGCGAGTGGAATTGCTCTGGATGACAGAGTAACACTCGGTTTGTTGAATCTGGAACCGAATGAGGTACATTCTTTGCACCTGAATCTAGCAATCAGAACTTAGTTATTGCTGCATTCTATTATTAATGTGAAACTGAAGCAACCGTTGTTATGAATGGTTACAGCAACTTAAGTTTTTTGTCGAATTGAGTTTTAATTTTTTGTCGGAATGTTACCATAGAGTTGCCAAGCACTAGATATGATGAACCTTTTAACTCAGAAACAATCCTGGAAGCTTATTCCGGTGCGTTTATAATCTAGCTAGGATATTTACATGTTGTAAAATTTTTATCCTTTGATTTGGTGGGGGTGCACCAGGCCCTAGCTGTGGTGCAACACTTGGGCGATGCGTGAAGTCCTCAATAGCAAGCTATTGTGTTGGATCTTCCCCGTTAAAAAAATTAATTTAATATTGTGTGGACCATTGGCCCAAATATCGGATATTAAACCGATAAGAACAGATACTACACTTGATCTTAGCCAAAAGGCCGAGAAAGGTATGCCTAAGATGCTATCTGACTTTGTTTATAATGCTGAGTTCTGGCACCTCCACCAATAAGTATCTCGTGGTGGTACGGAACTCTAGGTAGAAATCAACTCATGATTTTAGCAAGGCTGTGGAGCGGGGAATAAAATTTAAATATGAATTGTTCAAGTACATACTGTTCCCTCAAAAAAATAGAAAATAATTTACCGTTAGTGCAAGTGCATAAAACGTTTTGCCCACAAAATTAGTGCAACTCAATAAGGCAGCAACCACTAATGCTTGTATTCGGCCAACAAGAAAGAACTATTTAACATTTGCAAGACTTGAAAGACACCGGAAAGAAAACTAAAACTTTGTACCCCGTGTACTATTACTAAGATATTTGATTGCACTAAAATTTTAAGTGTCAGCTAGTAATGTTTTGATGTCAGGGCATAGACCTCTTGAGTCTCTATATGTTGCGGCACCGCTCCTCAACAACATAATTTCTCCATCAATCTTCTAGCTTGGTTTCGGAGGGACAAGTTGAGACGAGAAACGGGATGGTCGGTGTAGGAGTTCAGAGAGATTACCTCCAAGAAATTTTTTATGTTTTCTCAAAACAGGTATTAAGATCACTTTTTCACTCTATGTCGATGTAGGCATTGTCACTTCAATAATATGCAAGTTAGTCAAATGCTTTATATCATTCTTGGTGCTTTACGAAAGAAATGCTACCCGATTGCTGCACATTTATATGCAACCACACCCAACAAAAAAATTTAGTAAAGTATGTCACGGGACTTGTGCTTCATCCTCAAATTTAAACTGAAAAGCATACCTGGGACGCCTAAAATATGGAGGATGTGGAAAAGTAGTGTCGTTAGAAACCATTTCCATGCTTAAGTGCCGGTTTAGTTTACAAGGTCTTTTGTTAATTTTGGAAAAACAAAAAAAGAAAGATTAAAAAAAAATTCAACATAATAGGAAATATTAAAAAAAAATAACCATCGAATAAGTTATTAGGCCGACAAACCATCAAACTTAAAAGAAAATGAAAGCATTTTACCCCGTACTGGACAAGATGGTGCTGTAAAATAAAAATGGACGTGATTGTGAAAATTCTGTGAATATATCTATTGAGAGATTAATAATTTTATTTAAGTGTTAATCTGTCTAAAGTACATGCTTATTTGTAACTCTTTACTAAACAACATAACGATAATAAGTTAATAATAATCTAATTAATTGTTTAGCACAGAATTTTTGACTCCCAAGCAAAAAGCACTTGAAATTCACAAAGTCCATAATATAAACCCTGGCCTTGTTTAACCAGATTTTTTGACATTGAGAAACATTATACAATACACCAATCAAATTCTTCACTAGAGTTGCGGGGGCTGCGTCCCCCTTGCACAAATTATGATGTAGGGTCCACCACTTTGGTAGACCTTAGGCAAGCACCCATCCAAAGTGCAATGGAAGTCACTTCCCTAGGCCATGGACCTTAATGATCGCCCATTGACCCCATCCAGGTAAGTATGTTGTCATATAGGCCTTATACCTCAATTTATAGCGCTGTCAGAATTATTTCACCTTTAAGTCGGTCGATGTGGGAAGTTTTGAGGGCAAAATACTATTATCAACGATAGTAAATCTTGTAATAATGTATTTTTACTAACTTTGTAGTGCGGCTGACTTGTATTTTAAAACTTGACAATTGCTTGTTTTAAATGATAAGCAAGGAATATCTACGTCTCCAAACTAATTTCTCGCACCTTTGGTAGCGTGTATGCAGATTGCGGCCAGCGATTGGAATTGCTCTGGATGACAGAGTAACACTCGGTTTGTTGAATCTGGAACCGAATGAGGTACATTCTTTGCACCTGAATCTAGCAATCAGAACTTAGTTATTGCTGCATTCTATTATTAATATGAAACTGAAGCTATTATTAACGTGAAACTGAAGCAACTGTTGTTATGAATGGTTACGGCAACTTAAGTTTTTTGTCGAATTGAGTTTTAATTTTTTGTCGGAATGTTAACATAGAGTTTCCAAGCACTAGATATGATGAACCTTTTAACTCAGAAACAATCCTGGAAGCTTATTCCGGTGCGTTTATAATCTAGCTAGGAGATTTACATGTTTGTAAAATTTTTATCCTTTGATTTGGTGGGGGTGCACCAGGCCCTAGCTGTGGTGCAACACTTGGGCGATGCGTGAAGTCCTCAATAGCAAGCTATTGTGTTGGATCTTCCCCGTTAAAAAAATTAATTTAATATCGTGTGGACCATTGGCCCACATATCGGATATTAAACCGATAGGAACAGATACTACACTTGATCTTAGCCAAAAGGCCGAGAAAGGTATGCCTAAGATGCTATCTGACTTTGTTTATAATGCTGAGTTCTGGCACCTCCACCAATAAGTATCTCGTGGTGGTACGGAACTCTAGGTAGAAATCAACTCATGATTTTAGCAAGGCTGTGGAGCGGGGAATAAAATTTAAATATGAATTGTTCAAGTACATACTGTTCCCTCAAAAAAATAGAAAATAATTTACCGTTAGTGCAAGTGCATAAAACGTTTTGCCCACAAAATTAGTGCAACTCAATAAGGCAGCAACCACTAATGCTTGTTTTCGGCCAACAAGAAAGAACTATTTAACATTTGCAAGACTTGAAAGACACCGGAAAGAAAACTAAAACTTTGTACCCCGTGTACTATTACTAAGATATTTGATTGCACTAAAATTTTAAGTGTCAGCTAGTAATGTTTTGATGTCAGGGCATTGACCTCTTGAGTCTCTATATGTTACGGCACCGCTCCTCAACAACATAATTTCTCCATCAATCTTCTAGCTTGGTTTCGGAGGGACAAGTTGAGACGAGAAACGGGATGGTCGGTGTAGGAGTTCAGAGAGATTACCTCCAAGAAATTTTTTATGTTTTCTCAAAACAGGTATTAAGATCACTTTTTCACTCTATGTCGATGTAGGCATTGTCACTTCAATAATATGCAAGTTAGTCAAATGCTTTATATCATTCTTGGTGCTTTACGAAAGAAATGCTACCCGATTGCTGCACATTTATATGCAACCACACCCAACAAAAAAATTTAGTAAAGTATGTCACGGGACTTGTGCTTCATCCTCAAATTTAAACTGAAAAGCATACCTGGGACGCCTAAAATATGGAGGATGTGGAAAAGTAGTGTCGTTAGAAACCATTTCCATGCTTAAGTGCCGGTTTAGTTTACAAGGTCTTTTGTTAATTTTGGAAAAACAAAAAAAGAAAGATTAAAAAAATTCAACATAATAGGAAATATTAAAAAAAATTAACCATCGAATAAGTTATTAGGCCGACAAACCATCAAACTTAAAAGAAAATGAAAGCATTTTACCCCGTACTAGACAAGATGGTGCTGTAAAATAAAAATGGACGTGATTGTGAAAATTCTGTGAATATATCTATTGAGAGATTAATAATTTTATTTAAGTGTTAATCTGTCTAAAGTACATGCTTATTTGTAACTCTTTACTAAACAACATAACGATAATAAGTTAATAATAATCTAATTAATTGTTTAGCACAGAATTTTTGACTCCCAAGCAAAAAGCACTTGAAATTCACAAAGTCCATAATATAAACCCTGGCCTTGTTTAACCAGATTTTTTGACATTGAGAAACATTATACAATACACCAATCAAATTCTTCACTAGAGTTGCGGGGGCTGCGCGGACGCAAGCCCCCCTTGCACAAATTATGATGTAGGGTCCACCACTTGGGTAGACCTTAGGCAAGCACCCATCCAAAGTGCAATGGAAGTCACTTCCCTAGGCCATGGACCTTAATGATCGCCCATTGACCCCATCCAGGTAAGTATGTTGTCATGTAGGCCTTATACCTCAATTTATAGCGCTGTCAGAATTATTTCACCTTTAAGTCGGTCGATGTGGGAAGTTTTGAGGGCAAAATACTATTATCAATGACAGTAAATCTTGTAATACTGTATTTTTACTAACTTTGTAGTGCGGCTGACTTGTATTTTAAAACTTGACAATTGCTTGTTTTAAATGATAAGCAAGGAATATCTACATCTCCAAACTAATTTCTCGCACCTTTGGTAGCGTGTATGCAGATTGCGGCCAGCGAGTGGAATTGCTCTGGATGACAGAGTAACACTCGGTTTGTTGAATCTGGAACCGAATGAGGTACATTCTTTGCACCTGAATCTAGCAATCAGAACTTAGTTATTGCTGCATTCTATTATTAATGTGAAACTGAAGCAACTGTTGTTATGAATGGTTACAGCAACTTAAGTTTTTTGTCGAAGAATGTTACCATAGAGTTGCCAAGCACTAGATATGATGAACCTTTTAACTCAGAAACAATCTTGGAAGCTTATTCCGGTGGGTTTATAATCTAGCTAGGAGATTTACATGTTGTAAAATTTTTATCAGAAACAATCCTGGAAGCTTATTCCGGTGGGTTTATAATCTAGCGAGGAGATTTACATGTTGTAAAATTTTTATCCTTTGATTTGGTGGGGGTGCACCAGGCCCTAGCTGTGGTGCAACACTTGGGCGATGCGTGAAGTCCTCAATAGAAAGCTATTGTGTCAACACTTGGGCGATGCGTGAAGTCCTCAATAGAAAGCTATTGTGTTGGATCTTCCCCGTTAAAAAAATTAATTTAATATCGTGTGGACCATTGGCCCACATATCGGATATTAAACCGATAAGAACAGATACTACACTTGATCTTAGCCAAAAGGCCGAGAAAGGTATGCCTAAGATGCTATCTGACTTTGTTTATAATGCTGAGTTCTGGCACCTCCACCAATAAGTATCTCGTGGTGGTACGGAACTCTAAGTAGAAATCAACTCCTGATTTTAGCAAGGCTGTGGAGCGGGGAATAAAATTTAAATATGAAACAATTTGATACACATTAATTATTGACTTGTATCTATAAAGGGTCCAAACACTCTTATTCTTATCGATGTGGGATGTTACAATAAATGTCCTGCCCATCTCTCAAGGAAGAATTGTGTTGCGGTTTCAATTTCTTGACCATTTACCACAACAAAAGTTAATCAAAGCTTTAGTTTTCTAAGCCTGTGCATGCTTACAATAATACAAACACTAATTCACTTGTGCTAAGTTACTGGTTCTCCTAAAACCGGGAAGTACTGGGGTTACGAGGATCATGTCAGTCCCGTATCACAAAGCAACTTACTAATTTCACTTTGAAAAATAGCTGGATGGATCTGCATTGTCAAGTTCATGCACCAATACCACTTTTTTCCATCTTATATAATCTGTGAATTGGGATTGATTAGCTGTAAGATTCTCTACTTTCGGTTATTAGTGATTGATAATTGAGTGTAAGCAAATTATTAACAGAGTGGGCACCTACTTGTTTTATTAGTTGTTTAAATTATAAGTATATTGCTGTTTTGGTTTAGTGGGTCAAGATCTTTATTTCAAAGATCATGATAGTTTAAAGTTAAACACCAAGGATTATAACATGATTAGTTTAACCTTTGAGATCAGTAAACACTTAAACAGAGCTGGCATATGCTTTTGTCTAGATCTGCAATCAATTTTTTTTGTTTGCTTGTCTTTGGTCGTCACTCTGTCATTGTATATTCATACACAGAGACAGACATGATCTACTGCTTTAGCAAGAGAAATAGGTGTAAAAATAATAAAAACATTAAATTGAGCTAACATTTCAAATTTGCACGATTGGGCCTCATACATGGGCCATGATTAAAATCGTTATTTCTAAGGCCTACTTACTTGAATGAAAAGGAGAACCAATATAAGGAGGAGAACCAATACTGATTTAAAATGGGTGTAAATAGATCCGGCAATTGGGATCATCGGATCGGTTTCTGATCGGATTATTCTCGGATCGGATCAATTTTTGGTTATAATATTTTTAGAAAAAATTTGGATTGGATCAGATCTGATTCGGTTCGGTTATAATTCGGATTAAAAATTGGATGAAATTCAGATTATGATTGGATGAAATTTGGTTCAGATTTGAATTGGTTCGGATCCTTTCGGATCAAAACTCATCCATTATTTTAAATTTTTGAGATTTTAAAAAATACCTTATTATTGAATGTAATATATCTAAGTATAAAATTATGTACTTTTCCAAAAGATGATGATTCAATAGTTATTATATATAAGACAAAAAATTGTTTTAAGTATGTATTTTGCTTATAAATGGGTAAATATTGAATGAAATTTGCGTTAATATATATAGGTTATACGTTATAACCCCGTTAAAATTACTACAACTACTTAATTCATCATTTTTATAACACGAATCTAAATCGGATATAGAATTTCGAATCATTTTCGGTTCGAATAATTTATAAATCGGTTTATATTGGTTCCATGTCATAATCGGGTCTTGTATTTCAGATTTCTTTCGGTTAAATTTTTCGGTTCAGATATTTTTCGGATCGGATCAAACTGATTTTCGGATAATTATCGGATTTTTCAATTCGGATACAAAATCGGATTCGGTTCTATAAATTTCGGTTCGAATATTCGAATCCAAATACATTTTGCCGGGTATAGGGGTAAATAAGGAATGTGTTATCATATATGAGTTGTTATTTTAGCAAAAAAAATAATTATTTAAATCAAATACTAACCGACGCGAAAAAAATTTAAGTTTGAATCTAGTTTCAGAAAAAAAAAATTAAGTTTGAATCAAAAAATAACTTATTTATGTTATAGGGCAAGTGTTTTATATCTGATTTGATATTAATAACTAACCGTAACTAGTTAGGAAGTTAGGGTTGTCAAATGGATAATTCAAATACGTATGTGTCTATGTTCATATTCAAAATATAAACATGCTATGGATATATTTGTATATCCATGCTATGGATACAAATGTCAAATATACCATGCTATGGATACAAATAGACGGGCGGAGAACTTGATAAAGACGAGATTGTGAGTGAAGAACAGGTTGAAAACAAGGTGGGATCAATGTAACAGTGTTGAGTTTACGAGTTTTCAGAGGAAGAGTTGGGACATGCCAGACGGGAAAATAAGAAGCGTAGTTTGTTCACACAATATCACGCAAGTATACGCGGTCACAAGTAATATAGAAAATAAATCAAGTTCGTTCCACAGAGACTGGTTTAATTCAATTAATATGCCTATGCAACAATGTATGGTTATTACTCACTGCTAAGACAAGTAACAAATTGGGGCTTTGATTAACTAATTAACTAATTTAACAAATTAATAAAACTAAGAATTACTTAACTACGAGAATTGAAATCGAATTACTTATATGAGACTAAACATGGGATCCTAACTTCATTAAATACTTCACTTAGAGTCGATGCCTTTAATCAATACATGTGATGGTTTTGATATCTGATCAGACAACACGAAACAAGTAAACGCTACTTCTCAGTATACGAATACCAAACTAAACATACATCCACAAAAGAGATAGAAGATGAATAGACACCAATTATGCTTAGACCCTATATCTCTATAAGATTTGAAAACATAACGGTTGAAGAACAAGTTGTCTATTAAGATCACATAGGGCAGCATAATATCTCTATTCATGCCACAAATCATGATGTTAAAACATCAACCTATCCTATGCTAGCATGGCAAGTTCTAAATCTCAAGATCCACTCTCATTTCGCAAGAGATTAACAAACAACTTAGATGTTAGCTACGAATCCAAGAAGAATAAGCACAACCATACAAGGATATCAACAATTCACCACACATAAATCTTTAAAGCAATCAAACTACTAAGCTACATAGATAAATCCGTTAGAATCCCATGACAACGATTAGTTCATAATTGAACCGTTCGTCACCATGGGATCTGATGAAACCATGATATAAAACAAAGAATCAATGATATAATAATGAATAAGAGTTAAGAGATAAAGTAGATCTAGATCCGTTGCTTGTCACAAGCGTTGAACCCTTCTCTCCTTTTCTCCCTTACAAATCTAAGCTATGATATGTAATGTTATGTAATGATTGTATAAGATGATAATCATACAATTTACAAGGTTGGATGTGTTTATATAGGATCTAGAAGTCTTGTCCAACAAGAACTACCAAAACAGAATTATAATAGAATTACGTTTCCTAAACTGATTCTGTTTGAAGGAAAATTCGTAGCTGCCTTTTCTTCAGTAATTCTGGAATGTTCCAGCTGTAATTGGACCTCTGAACCACTCTAGAATGATAGAGAATCTCGTTAGCTTCGCGTGGACTGCTTACGGGCCCAAAACAGACTTGTAGAACTCAAGATATGGCCAAAATCGTAAAAAGGTCAAAACTGGAATTTTCCCAGCGCACCACGATGCTGAGAGCGCCAATGGGGCTGAGAGCATCACTCCAATCTGCAAAAAATGGCGCTGAGAGCATCAGTTAAGCTCTCAGCTTGGCCTCAATCTGCAAAAATTGATTTTTCTTTGATTTTTTCGCCTTTTCTTCCCGTTCCTTTTGCATGAGCTTCCGTCTTTCATTTTTAATGACTTGTATACTTCTTAGGAGTTGACATTAGCCACCATTATTCATTCCATATCATCTATCAACTTCACAAAACGCTCCAAAAACGACGAAAACTACACCTTTAATCGATATTTCTTCAACCCTGCACAATTAAGCAAAACACATCAAAACTACCACAAACTTGAGGCCAAAGCAATCAATTTAAGTCGATTTAGAATGTTCCTAGTGGATATAACATCCACTTATCACACCCCCAAACTTAAACCGATGCTTGTCCTCAAGCATAAACACTTACAACTAACTAACTAACTAACTAGTACCACTTCCGTAGGTGATCACGGTTGCATTTGGCATATGCAACAAGCCCTTTAAACCCCCAGGTAGCCCTAGTGGACGAGTAAGGTCTCGTGAGGGCCTATAGTGAATGTACCCACAAAATCCATTTAACCTAATGCAATGCAATGTATGAATGCAACTAATATGAAAATGCAACTAATATCCTACCATACCTTCAATTCCTCTCATGCCATCTCAACTTAAGAATCCAAGTAAATACGCAATGTCTTGGTGTCAAAAGTGCAAGTATTCACATAGTCTACTCAATGAACATGCATAAGTTCTCACAAGTCCATGTCAAATGTAAGAATAAGTTAGTAACCATGCTAAGCCTACAAGAGCACATCTTTGAGACAAAACTCGGGATCTCATACGCAAAAACAAGCAAACACTCACAATCCACTCATAGAATAATCACTCAAGAACAAGGGTAAGTGTATCACTCAATTCCAACGAAATCATCAACATGCTTGACATTTGGTATCAATCTAACTCTTAACACAACATACATCAATGACGACAATCAAAAGGTCTTTATTTGGGTTGTAACGGGGCTAGGGACAAGGTATGCCAAATAAGCCAAAACAGGTGAAGTGTCAAAAGCTAGTAAGTACCATAATAAATCATGCATAACCACCTATTTTCTTCCCCCCATAATTTTATTCAACAAAACTCTCGAATAGTCGACTAAAGTAGGATCACACTAAACACAAACATGCTCTCATAACATAATTTTTTTTCATTTTTTTTCTTCTTTTCTTCTTTTTTTTCTTTTTTTCCCGTTTTTTTTTGCTTTTTTTTTCGAGAGCTAAAGCAACAATAATATAGACAATAACAATGATCCCACTATTTTATTACACATGCCGACTATCAAGCAAACAACCAACCCAAATTTCAATATTAACCCCCCCCCAAACTTATGACCAACAATAAACCCCTTCTTACACACCTTATCACTCCCTTAAGCACCCTACTAGCCTTTGACAATGTGGGTTCAAAATAATGTAAGGCCAATACAAGAAAAAGGTCTAGGCAAGTAATGTGGTATGTTACCGAAAAAAATTAGGATAAAGCTCAACGGGTTAACTAATTGATCATGTAAACATGGTGTGGTAATATGGGAAATATGCGGTTAATCCTAATGCCTTTATCATTTTAATCGTCAAATAATGTCATGCGTTTCAAGAAAGATCTCAAGCAACTGCTAGCAATGCAAACAATCCGTGGACACTCAAGCAAACGAATAAAATGCAAAAAATATGCATATAGGCTCAAAATCTCACTTGGTGGAAAAACATACTCAATCCCAAGCAAAAATCTCTCTAACGCACCGACTTGTATTCAAAGCATGCAACTACATCATCTTGCACATATTCATGTCCTTCTAATTACTCAAAACATTCAATAAGTCTACTAGTTTCAACTTACTAGTGTATGTGTGTGCACAAGAACAAAGCATATCACTTTTCAACAAAAGCGTCAACAACACAAAATTCCTATCAAGCATGGGTGCAAATGCAAACTACTATGGACTCACATGATATACGAACATAAAAACAGAATGTCCTATATGAAACAAACGTAGATATCACGAACATAAATGCATGAATTACCACTACTATGCAAAACATGATATCTATATGAACCGACAATGCAACAATCACCCCCAAACTTAGAATCTTCAATGTCCCCATTGAAGGTAAAGAAGAGTACAGAGAACATACCTAGTTAACGGCAAGATCACCCTCCTCGGGTGGTAAATAATGGGATCCAAACACTGGCCAATCAACCAAACCTTTATAATGAGGAACGCCGCCAGACCATTCCTCCAATCTCTCAAAAGTAGCTCTAACAAAATCTGCATTAGGTGGCTGCATCTGCTCGTCATAATCCCACCTCCAATGATCCAGCAAGTGTATAAGCTCAAAAGAAAGAGCTTCTTCAAAAGAAGATTTAAGCCGCACCCGAGAATCCCAAAGATCGACCAAACCAAGTGACTCATGTGAACTATCACCCTACGCAATCTCACTGATGTAACCCAAATTTCTGTGATGAGAAATGCCGCCGGGCCATTCCTCCACCCTTGTAAGAATAGGACTATCAAAGTCAACAGAAGTATGAACAATGGACTTCGAACAAATAGCATTCAACTCATCTAACATCTCACACTCTAACAAAACATCTTCCTTAAGAAAAGAATCAATTTCACTATCTTCAAGAATACGAAGTTCTTTATTGCTCCCATATTCTAACAAAACATCTTCCTCAAGAAAAGAATCAATTTCACTATCCTCAAGATCCATCAGCAAAACATCTTCAAAAGAGTCTTTCTTCAACAGCTGATCAAACTCCTTACTTTGTCCTTTATCAACCAATTCCACCCTAAAACACTCTTCATCCGATGGAAGCTTCATTGCTTTGAACACATTAAAAGAGACAGTCTGATCTTGCACTCTCATTGTGAGCTCTCCTTTCTGCACGTCGATCATAGTACGGCCAGTAGCGAGAAAAGGCCTTCCCAAGATGATGGGAATCTTCTTATCTTCCTCGAAATCTAGAATGACAAAATCAGCAGGAAAGATGAGCTTATCAACCTTAACCAAGACATCCTCCACTATACCACTAGGATATGTAATCGAACGATCAGCCAACTGCAAGGAGATAGTTGTAGGTTTCGGCTCCGGTAAACCAAGCTTCTCAAAAACAGATAGAGGCATGAGATTGATACTTGCTCCCAAATCACATAAACATTTGTCAAAAGACAACTTCCCGATAGTGCAAGGTATTGTAAAGCTTCCAGGATCTTTAAGCTTTGGAGGCAACTTCTGCTGCAGAACTGCACTACACTCCTCCGTCAATGCCACTGTTTCAAATTCTTCCAACCTTCTCTTTCGTGACAAAATATCCTTCATGAACTTTGCATATCTCGGCATCTGCTCCAATGCTTCAACAAAAGGAATGTTAATGGACAATTTCTTGAAGACATCCATAAATTTTTGAAATTGAATTTCTTGACTTTTCTGCACGCATCGAGGAAATGGAGGAGGAGGATAGATCTGATCACTCTTTGTAGACTGCTCCGGAGTAGCTTTTTCAACAGGTTCCTTGCTCTTTTCTACGACATCATCCTGCTGATTAGCCACCAAGTCAGATTTTTCAATTTCGGGCATTGCAGATTTTTTGACCTGATGATTTTGAACTCCTTCATCCTCATTAGCTGCTGATTTCTGATCAGTTGTAACCTTCCCAGATCTCAAAGTTACTGCCTTCACCTGCTCATAGACTTCCCTCTTGCCTGGATTAGCCTCCGTATCACTAGGAAGAGTTCCCGGTTGCCTACTAAGTAAGGCACTTGCAATCTATCCCATCTGGCTCTCCAAGATCCTCTGAGAAGCTTGCAAGTTCTTCATCATCATCCTCAAATCATCCATCTCTGATTTTTCATTAGAAGATTGCCCCGCATGAGCCTGGGGCTGTTGCTGTTGAAATCCCGGAGGTTGATATGGTTGTCTAGGAACATACTGCTGCTGATAGCCAGCCTGATTGTTGCTCCAGCTGAAATTAGGATGATACGTGTTGGGAGGTGGTTGCGATGGTCTCTGAAAATTGCTCACAAACTGCACTGATTCACTCGAGATGGCACATTGACTCGTCTCATGTGCGCCCGCACATAGCTCACAAACTCTCGCAACTTGAGGCACCCCATGCGTTGTCATAGAATCCAATTTCTTATTTAGTGCCTCTAGCTGAGCTGCTAGAGCCGTAACTGTATCAACTTCTAGAATTCCTGCGACCTTGCCATATGGTAATCTTTGAGTTGTATTCTGATATTCATTAGCAGCCATCATCTCAATTAACTCGTAATCTTCCTCGTAGCTTTTAGCCCATAGAGCTCCACCTGATGCTGCATCAAGCATTGGTCTTGACTGAGCTCCCAAACCATTATAGAAACAATTGATCACCATCCAGTCGGGCAATCCATAATGAGGACACCTCCTAAGCATCTCCTTGTAGCGTTCCCAAGCCTCACACAAAGACTCTCCAGATTGCTGCTGAAACTGAGTTAGCTGGTTCCTTATTGCTGCTGTTTTTGCCATAGGAAAGAATTTTGTAAGAAACTTCTGAGCAAGATCCTCCCATGTAGTAATAGAACCAGCTGGTAGAGAATGTAACCAGCCCTTGGCCTTATCCCGCAAAGAGAATGGGAATAGCCTCAGTTTAATCGCATCATCCGAAACATCGTTGAATTTGAAAGTATCACATATTTCGATAAAGTCCCTAATATGCATGTTAGGATCCTCCGTAGAAGCACCCCCAAACTGAACTGAATTCTGTACCATCTGAATAGTGCCCGGCTTGATTTCAAAGGAATTGGCTGCAATGGCAGGTCTGACAATGCTCGATTGAATGTCATTGATCTTCGGTTGAGAGTAGTCCATCAAAGCCTTAGCTGCTGGTGCTGCGTCTCCCATCTTTACTAAAGCTAACCTTTCTTCTTCCTCTATACGAGTCTGAGAACGTGTTCACATACACGTTCAAGTACCTGAAACACCAAGAAACAACAACTATAATCCGAGTCAGTGAACTCTAACGACCACTGATGACAAACACATAAAGTAAATAACACCGAGTCCCCGGCAGCGGCGCCAAAAACTTGTTCACACAATATCACGCAAGTATACGCGGTCACAAGTAATATATAAAATAAATCAAGTTCGTTCCACAGAGACTGGTTTAATTCAATTAATATGCCTATGCAACAATGTATGGTTATTACTCACTGCTAAGACAAGTAACAAATTGGGGCTTTGATTAACTAATTAACTAATTTAACAAATTAATAAAACTAAGAATTACTTAACTACGAGAATTGAAATCGAATTACTTATATGAGACTAAACATGGGATCCTAACTTCATTAAATACTTCACTTAGAGTCGATGCCTTTAATCAATACATGTGATGGTTTTGATATCTGATCAGACAACACGAAACAAGTAAACGCTACTTCTCAGTATACGAATACCAAACTAAACATACATCCACAAAAGAGATAGAAGATGAATAGACACCAATTATGCTTAGACCCTATATCTCTATAAGATTTGAAAACATAACGGTTGAAGAACAAGTTGTCTATTAAGATCACATAGGGCAGCATAATATCTCTATTCATGCCACAAATCATGATGTTAAAACATCAACCTATCCTATGCTAGCATGGCAAGTTCTAAATCTCAAGATCCACTCTCATTTCGCAAGAGATTAACAAACAACTTAGATGTTAGCTACGCATCCAAGAAGAATAAGCACAACCATACAAGGATATCAAGAATTCACCACACATAAATCTTTAAAGCAATCAAACTACTAAGCTACATAGATAAATCCGTTAGAACCCCATGACAACGATTAGTTCATAATTGAACCGTTCGTCACCATGGGATCTGATGAAACCATGATATAAAACAAAGAATCAATGATATAATAATGAATAAGAGTTAAGAGATAAAGTAGATCTAGATCCGTTGCTTGTCACAAGCGTTGAACCCTTCTCTCCTTTTCTCTCTTGCAAATCTAAGCTATGATATGTAATGTTATGTAATGATTGTATAAGATGATAATCATACAATTTACAAGGTTGGATGTGTTTATATAGGCTCTAGAAGTCTTGTCCAACAAGAACTACCAAAACAGAATTATAATAGAATTACGTTTCCTAAACTGATTCTGTTTGAAGGAAAATTCGTAGCTGCCTTTTCTTCAGTAATTCTGGAACGTTCCAGCTGTAATTGGACCTCTGAACCACTCTAGAATGATAGAGAATCTCGTTAGCTTCGCGTGGACTGCTTACGGGCCCAAAACAGACTTGTAGAACTCAAGATATGGCCAAAATCGTAAAAAGGTCAAAACTGGAATTTTTCCAGCGCACCACGATGCTGAGAGCGCCAATGGGGCTGAGAGCATCACTCCAATCTGCCAAAAATGGCGCTGAGAGCATCAGTTAAGCTCTCAGCTTGGCCTCAATCTGCAAAAATTGATTTTTCTTTGATTTTTTCGCCTTTTCTTCCCGTTCCTTTTGCATGAGCTTCCGTCTTTCATTTTTAATGACTTGTATACTTCTTAGGAGTTGACATTAGCCACTATTATTCATTCCATATCATCTATCAACTCCACAAAACGCTCCAAAAACGACGAAAACTACACCTTTAATCGATATTTCTTCAACCCTGCACAATTAAGCAAAACACATCAAAACTACCACAAACTTGAGGCCAAAGCAATCAATTTAAGTCGATTTAGAATGTTCCTAGTGGATATAACATCCACTTATCATAGTTCAAGGTTAGTTGACTTTCCCTTTGAAAATCTCTCCAAGCTTCTTTGTAGACTTTCCAGAATCACACAACAATGTGGTATCATTGTTGGTGTCTTAGTTTGTGTAGATTCTCTGTCTTGAATATCTTCAGTGTTTTGTCTTTGATAGTTCATTCGAGAAATGACTAAGTACCTGATTCGAGAACTCTTTTTTGACTTGATAGATATCTACTTAGAACTAGTAGATATCTCTGAGTTCTCGAACAATGTTTTTTGACTTATCGAATGACTTCTCGAATGAGCCTTTCCATGAATGTCCTTGAGATGTCGAATGAGGCTTTCCCTTTGTAATGGTATGTGAACTTTTCTATTTTATGCTAAAATAGAATGAGTAGACTTCAGTGTTTTCAAATAAGGTTGAAAGAAACTAAAAATTTAACTACATTACGGAATGTTTATTGTATTTCTTGTGACGTTTGAAGTCAAAGTTTGTTTCTGGTGATTAGATTGGTATAACTAACTCAGGTAGTTCGCTCTCCATTATCAATACAGTGCCTAACTTTTTTACTTGGCGGAAGCTATATAGAGTGCAATGAAGTAGTTTTGTAGTGACTGATCACAGAGTCATCATATCCAGATTTGTGCTCACTTCCAAATTATCTTAGGCTCAAGAAGCATATGTAGCTGCTTAAGCACTACATAGGTTAGTGGTGATATATTTTATGGTCATTATGTTTAATAGGTGGTCTGTGCTCCTCTCTCAATCTGCGCAGATTTGTTAATAACCTGTGCTCCTCAACCAGTCTGCATGGGATATGTTTATGCATTCATTTCACTGTGAAGCTGTAAGGGAAAGAATAAAGGCCAAGAACAAGTAAGATAACTGCTACATATCCAGAATATTGTTTAAGCTAACTTTATGGAAATTTGGGAACATTTACACACAGAGTATAGTTGCAATAACGAGACACCTAAATTCTTATTATATCTTTGTTTACTGTTGCAATCACTTTATCGTTTCACAGTCACAGATTAATTATTATATTATGATTCATCTTATAAAATTAATTTGTTTGTGATTTTTTTGCAGTCCAAAAGCAACCCAGATGTACATGGATACAAACAGGTATATTTGTTACAAGTGAAATATAGTCCTTCTTGTTTAGTAGTCGTGCTGCATATATACTTGTTAGAAGCAGAAACTAGTCCTTTTTGTTCAATTGTTGTGCCGCTTCACTTTTTTACTTAGGGTCCGTTTGGATTGGGGATTGAGAAGGGTCGGGTTGGGTCGGGTTCAAATTTAAAAATTCGTTTTTTAGAAAATTTTGAAAAGTGAATTGTTGGGTTTTGATAGCTTACGAAAGAATTAACATAATATTACATATTAAATCCAAAATCCAACACTTTACTTTTAAAAATTTTCTCAAAAACGAACTTTTAAATTTGAACCTAACCCAACCCAACCCTTCTTAACCCCCAATCCAAACGGACCCTTATAGTTCTAATTGCTTAGGCTATATTTAGTACAAGATGATGCCATGATGGATTAGTCATCTCTATTATATTTTGGATTGGAAAGTTAGGCCTCCAGTTTGAAAATCAGGGAAATTGCCATTCTTACCATCTTTCAGTTGACCTTTTTAATGATTAATTTTATTTTTCAAGGAAGTGTGTATATATATATATATTATTTAATAATACATTTTTTAGTTTTCTAAAATTACGATATAATAATTTTTGATCAGAATATAGTCAATTTTACTATGATATATTCCATTTATAAGTATATAGTTTTTAGTTTTCAAAAATTATAAAATAATAAATTTTAATCATAATTTGGTTAATTTTATTACGATAAATTTAAAGATGATTAACATTTTGAGGAGAGAATATATATATATTTACAAAATTAATGTGTTATATATATGATCAATATATGTTAAAATAAATTACAATAGGGTAATCAAACTTTGCAAAAATTATCAAAATGTTGGTCATTCTTTCAAATTATGAAACATGTGGCCGGAATTTTGTTCCGCCGTTCAAAATAATGACTCCCGTCAAGTCTCCACTAAATGGAGTAACAGGATTGAGAGTAAAGTTGACTTTTTATATAAAATAACGGGTATATTATGCGTATATATATGTAAAATGACCGCAAAAGCTAAAAATAAAATCATAAAATAAAATTCTTCATTTTTCCATCCTATTTTATGGTTAAAGATAAAATCAAAAACTAAAAATCTTCATTTTTCCATCCTATTTTATGGTTCGTACTAATAGAAAACATGGCATATCCTGAACACTGTTCTAATTTTATTGAACTTGTTACATATGATGAGGTGCAGAGGGAAATGATCATTTCAACAAGCTATTGTTGGAGAATTAGGTAGTACATGGGAAAGGTTTTAATTTTTACCAGTGGATTGAAACATTGTATTTGACATGGTTGACAACCTTTACTAGCACTGTGTCACCTTCCCTAGCAGTTAAAGTAGGACCTGGAAATCGTCCATTCACCGTTACTATTGGCTTTGTCGAGCACAGTCTGCTCGAATTTGTCATGACCACCTTCAAAAAATTGATGAAAAGGCAAACTGTTAGCTCTTCCCGCAGCTATGACAAATACTCTAGACAGTGAAGGCCCTGTAAAATGCATGTTTGCCTGATGAAAGATATCTAGAAAAGAACAGACCAAAAGTAATTTTGTTTCATTACTGATTTGTAATTTCTGTTATAAGTCTTGATTATATTAGTTAAAGCTAAATTAGCAACTTTTAACTAGCTATCTATGTATATATTGCATGGCAAATTGGCATGCATTTTAACATGCAAGCAGAGTTTGCACAAATAGTATCATATCTATGTGAGAAAAGTGCATATATACCAGTCTGATAAGATTAGCAAGGATCTAGTTAGTATCATATCAACGTGCCAAAGGTGCAAGATGTAACTATAACAACATACAAACCTGTCTGATAGGATTAATAAGATTAGCAAGGATTTAGGTGGCAAGGAGCTAGATACTTACGTTGAACTTGTAATGTCGAACTCTGCATTCGACTAAAACTGGAAACAGACATGCTACAAACATCAAAACTCGAATCCAAGACTCCATTTCTGATGTTGATTAAGATGTTTGTAACTTAATTCGTTTTTTAAGTACTGAGAAATGCTTAAGTATTCCAACCTTATATATACATATACTAGACAACTGCAGAAGCAGAAGTCACTGCTGCAATGTCGTTTTTCATTTTAGGTGAACGAATAGAAAATCTTATTGACAATCTTTCCTTGCTTGTTACATAAAGTATACTAGTTTTATCTTCTTAACCACCAAATCCAGTTCATATAAATTGTTGGAAAATAATAAAATTTGGATTTTTATTAAAAATATCTCAATCATATACTTTGTATTTCAGTATCAGGGTTAGTATTTTGTATATATCATGGAGAACTACTTGAAACATCTACCATACTTGCTATTGCAACCTAACAACACATTATACTCTGTCTGAGATTGCTACCAGAAACTACTGCCCGTCCCATTTCTAAGTACGAAAAATAAACCTTTGCTTAAATTATTTACTCAACTCAACCGTAAGGATTTTGGAACAGAGTTAATGTGTAGTGTAAATCATGTTCATGATATATTCGAGAATAAGTTCTTTCTCTCGAACCCACCTTATTTTTAACGAGATTCGAATTCCTAATTTTCCGTAAAGGTGGGGAAACCAAGAACTACTTTGTGAAAGGAAATATTCATATAGGTGTCAACACATTTCATATTTAAATATCACTGTGGATTATATTATGAACAAACTTTGATACTGACATTACAAAACAATCACCGTCAGAGTAAGATATAAGTGATACATAGAAATTGTAGTAAAACAACTAGCTATGATTTTGACACACTACCGGTCTCCCGTGCGTTGCTATCAGGGTACTAAAACTCTTTTTTTGTATAATTTGTACGTGAGTTGTATGAATAATTCATACTTTTCTGGTGGTAGAGGTCATGAACTTCTCTCGACTGAGTCTACGAAGAAGATAATACTTGAGTTTAGGACACCCGAAGTCTTAAAATTAATAATTTATTCATTAATAAACAGTAATGAAGATTCAGCATGCTTAGAAATAAAATTTTAGATTTAGTAAAATTCTCGACCGAGACATTGACTGTGATCTGTGACAAACTAGATCCTAGACTTTGAGGGTGTTTGGGATTGCTTAAAATAAGTTACTTTTGACTTAATGGAGGTATTTTTAACTTAAAGGAGAAAGTAAAGTTGTTTACTTTAAGTTGAATGAAAGTGTTTGGGTAATTTTACTTAAAGTTAAATAGGGATTTAATAATTTTGACTTAAAGTGAAATTTGACTTAAAAAAATTTTAAATTCATGATATTTAAGCTTTACAAGAATTGTGAAAAAAAAAAAGAAAAAAAAAAACTCCATAAGTCATAAGTCAAAAGTACCTAAATGGAACTTATGACTTAAAGCAGTTTTTTAACTTAAAGCGGGCTTAAAGCCCATGTTGCCAAATGATTCATTTTCTACTTAAAGCCGGCTTTTGCTTAAAGCCATGTTGCCCAAACGGGCTCTTTATAATGAGAACTGTAAAATAGGCAACGGCCTGTACCTTATAGGACACCCTGATGGACTTTAACTCTAGAACTGAACAAAATCAAGAAGTTGGGAAATGGCTTTCATGTGATATGTGTAATTGTTTGCTAGAGTGCCAACTGCCAAGTGCCAACCTAGTCCAGATGAACATGATACATTGTTTGAAAGGTAAGGTTCTGAAAGTACATTACTCATCACAAGACCAACTCTGGGTAGCAGCTGTCTACTGTGCTAACTACTGGATCTGAATTAGACCAGGGTTCTATTCAAAATTTAAAGTTGTTTTTTTTTGTTAATGCTAACAGATTAAACGTGTGAAACACAAGTCAAGACAAAATGATCTTGAAACACGAGGCATGACAAAAAGAAATTAGTAGTATTTTAAAATAGTTTCGATTTTTATTATATTTTGATGTCTAAAGTCCGAGAAGCAGCTCATGCTAGTTATGACTTTATCTTATACAAGCAGTATATTAGCGGACTTAACAAATCATCAGAATAATTTGAATTATTCTCAACAAATTTCTGAGGTCACCAGTGACCGGTGTCATGCATAAAGCAAAAAACTCACTGTGCATTCTTTGCAACCTTGTATTTGAGTGAAGCAGAAAAAATCTTTGTTTACAGCCTCATGTTTACATAGGATGATAAACCTCATACCACTTTTCATCCTGCTACACAAGAACAAGAGTCGTCAATTTTTTACAACCCATAAAGATGCTGCAAAGCAGAATCTGATACTGATCAGCTCTCTTTGAAGTAAAAAATTTCAGATACAACCCATAAAGATACTGCAAAGCATAATCAAAATGATTTTAATAGTATTTTAAAATTGTTTTGGTTTTTTTGATTTAACATAATTTGATGTCTAGTCCGAGGAGCATAATTTTCTCAATAAACTTCTGAGGCCACCACCGGTTGTCAAAGAAAAGAAAATAAACTTCAGGTGCACTCAGTTGACGAGTAGATACTCATGTGCTTGAAGGTCCTGTTTTAGTTTCCTCGCCAACCTTTTCATTGTCTTCACCTCCGAGTTTTGTTGCCTCTTCAACTGTAAAGCAAAGAAAAGGATATTACATAAAGAAAAGAAAAGGAGTTATGTATACCAAACATGATCACATGATCCATCACAAGAGGATATTACATTAAGGAGCTGGAGTGTGAACTTGCCTGATTGGATTAAGATACTGATTGTAAAATTAATAGCAGATTAGCAGTGTCACACTGTTAGCTTCAATTGTATTGGTTTTGCGCTACACACACTGTTAGTTCAATTGTATTGGTTTTGCGCTACACACAGGATCACTGCTGTATAAAAAATTAACAATCTGTGAAGCGAAGTCAGGGTGATCTTCATCTTTCAAAACCGACTCATCAGTCACTCTTCTAAATATTTCTTATTTCTTTCTATATGAGTATCATAGTCCAGATGTACACCAAATCACAGAAAATTACCTGGATACCGCAGCTAACATAAGTATCATTGACGTTAAGTACTGAAATTTGGCAGGATATAAATATTATAAAAATATTGTCTCCCTACTACTTAAATACCAGGTAGTAGATAACCTAATACAACAAGCACCAAAATTATCAGCCTTTTGCTTCTTGACACGAGGTATTGATATAAACACATTACATGACCAGGTAAATAAACATGCAATCTAGAACTTCTTAAATATGACTAATAAGCTTGCATTGATGCAGCCCGTGGATTGAACATGATGCTGATAGCCGCCAAATGATTGAACCTATGTTATATTTGAACAAAACTTAATTTTGATGCAAGATTTTCTTTTGTCTATTTAATGTAGTCTATAGTAATTTATTTTATTTTTTTATTATGCATGCAGGGTCTAGTGAAAGAAATCATTGATATCATGCAAAGCAAGTTTTTGCAATAGAATGGTGTACAACCTGGAGTTTGTGTAGAAGGGTCAAAAGATAATAATGGATCATGCTAACAAGCAGCATGTTGAAAATTGTTACTAAGGCTTTATCATATCAGACTTCACTTGAGCGATAATAGTTTATACTTTAGTTTCTTTTTTTTTAGTCAGAAGTTTATACTTTAGTTAAAAGTAAGTTAACGTATGTTTAACAGAGTTCAATGAAAGGGGCCTTTTTGCTCCATACTTACCGTCATTTGGGTTTATTTGGTCCATTTGCAATCACAAGGGTGTATTCACTCTTAAACCTAAATCACAGGGTGTTTTTTGCTCCTCAACCCAATCCTAAACTACTTAAAACTTCCTCTTCACGGAAATGTCTAATGTTTTATTTTATTTTTCCTTGGGTACAGAAATATATTTAGTAATCAACAATTCAAGTATCATGGTATTACTATATGATCATTACCTTTATCATTACCTTTAGTTTCCTCGCCAACCTTTTCATTGTCTTCACCTCCGAGTTTTGTTGCCTCTTGAACTGTAAAGCAAAGAAAAGGATATTACATTAAGAAAATAAAAGGAGTTATGTATACCAAACATGATCACATGATCCATCACAAGAGGATATTATATTAAGGTGCTGGAGTGTGAACTTGCCTGATTGGATTAAGATACTGATTGTAAAATTAATAGCAGATTAGCAGTGTCACACTGTTAGTTTCAATTGTATTGGTTTTGCGCTACACACAGGATCACTGCTGTATAATTAATTAACAATCTGTGAAGCGAAGTCAGGGTGATCTTCATCTTTCAAAACCTGGACTCATCAGTCACTCTTCTAAATATTTCTTATTTCTTTCTATATGAGTATCATAGTCATAGTCCAGATGTACACCAAATCACAGAAAATTACCTGGATACCGTAGCTAACATAAGTATCATTGACGTTAAGTACTGAAATTTGGCAGGATATAAATATTATAAAAATATTGTCTCCCAACTACTTAAATACCAGGTAGCAGATAACCTAATACAACAAGCACCATAATTATCAGCCTTTTGCTTCTTGACACGAGGTATTGATATAAACACATTCCATGACCAGGTAAATAAACATGACAATCTAGAACTTCTTAAATATGACTAATAAGCTTGCATTGCTGCAGCCCGTGGATTGAACATGATGCTGATAGCCGCCAAATGATTGAACCTATGTTATATTTGAACAAAACTTCATTTTGATGCAAGATTTTCTTTTGTCTATTTAATGTAGTATATAGTAATTTTTTTTATTATGCACACAGGGTCTAGTGCTAGAAATCATTGATATCATGCAAAGCAAGTTTTTGCAATAGAATGGTGTCCAACCTGGAGTTTGTGTAGAAGGGTCAAAAGATAATAATGGATCATGCTAACAAGCAGCATGTTGAAAATTGTTACCAAGGCTTTATCATATCAGACTACACTTGAGCGATAATAGTTTATACTTTAGTTTCTTTTTTTTAGTCAGAAGTTTATACTTTAGTTAAAAGTAAGTTAACGTCTGTTTAACAGAGTTCAATGAAAGGGGCCTTTTTGCTCCATACTTACCGTCATTTGGGTTTATTTGGTCCATTTGCAATCACAAGGGTGTATTCACTCTTAAACCTAAGTCACAGGGTGTTTTTTGCTCCTCAACCCAATCCTAAACTACTTAAAACTTCCTCTTCACGAAAAAAGTTTTATTTTATTTTTCCTTGGGTACATAAATATATTTAGTAATCAACAATTCAAATATCATGGTATTACTATGTGATCATTACCTTTATCATCACCCGTGCAGAAGTCCCCCATGCTAGGCATCCCGCCCATGCCTTCCATGCCAGGCATTCTTCCCATTCCAACCATGCACGCATCAGCGGGAGCTGTTACACATTAACAAATCAAGACATTTGTTACATTAGTCTTGGTTATGTTTAAGGCTAAACTCACTTTTAAAACTACCAAGATGGATCTGATTTGGCATAGATTTGTAAATAGTATGGAAAGGGATTGTCTGGGGTGGAATGCAGTAAAATTATCGGCACCTCTAGGCAATAGATTGGCAAACATTTAGAATTATTTTGAGTCCTATGCTCGGGGTATCTTATGATAGCGCCTAGCAGAAGCTCTGGACTTAAATCATTGTACAATGGAGTAATGGACTAATATATATGGACCACTGAACCTGGAGTCTAAATGTTCAGAGTTATATGCTGGAAAGTTTTCTATTCAATAAAACTCTGTAATTTTTCAAGTTTGTTAAATAAATGTAAGATGTACCAGGTTCAACTCCTTTCACATGGTATAGTGTTCTAGCATTTCCCTTCAATAGTTTATCCCACCATTTACTCTCTCCTTTCTCCAAAACATAGGAAAAACTACATTGGCCACTGTTTATTTCATTACCCTGTGAAAAAGTAAATCAAGTAAAAGTAAGATTAGTAATATATAGACATGAACAAAAGGACTAGCCTGGGATTTTTTAATGAAAGACTGGACCGGGCTTTTCTTTTAACCAGGCCCTGAGAAATATCTAATCATTCCAGCTATAAAGTGAAGTAGCCAGACACCCAAAAGAGAAAATAAAAAATCAACCATAGACATAAGCATACCTTAATCTCATCAAACAACTCAAGCTCCATATCATAGTGAATGTCTGGAGTAGCATTAGCAGAAAATCTGAGAACACTGTTTCCAGGGTCCACATCAGATTTAACTTTGAGGTTATCAAAGTGTCATCAAACACATTTAAATTGACATCGATAAAAATCTCGTCCTCCGTTTGGGACCACGTGACCTGGGGATGTCGACTAACAAATTGACAATATTGTTACTATAGCATGTTTAAGTAATTTAAAAGTAAATTTACAATAGTTGTATACACTAACAAATACACAAGCGCTCAACTTACTCTTTAAATTCAAGAGCAGACAATTTGAACGAGCCATCGGGGCACGCCTCCGGGTGATCAATCAATTTACTCGTGCTATCCAAAGCAATATCCAAAGCAATACCGATCTCTACAAGGCAGATTTCACCGTTAACCACTTCGAAAATCAGGAAAACATTAGCACCCAACTCCTTTTTCAGATCGTCACTAACTTGACAAGCCTCATAAAACTCACCAAATTTATACCTGTTAAGAATAGCGTTAGTACATGATAAACAAAAAAATCAAAATACAAAAAAGTGTAAAGTAAAAGGTCAGGAACCATACCCAAGAGATATAAGGGTGTTAATGATGTCGTCCTGTCCACCCTCTAGATAGGTTGATGCTAGCTGTTCCGTCCTTTGGATGTAATCCTCAAAATAAGAGGATGTGGACACGGAACTATGTTTCTGGAACTCGTGAATCCAAAACTCGGGGTTCGGAATATGACCAAAGATTCAGCGCCGCCTCCAGTGCCGCCTCCATTTAGAGTTTCCAGAGAGTATATAAATCGGCGGTTTCCTTTGCACAAGTTAAAAGATGAGATACCGGAGGGAGTTGTTGTGTATGAGCTGCGATTAGGCTTGAATCGTGAATTACTAAAAATTCACGGTTTATGGGCCGGAGTTCTTCAATCTAGGGTTGAAAATAGTGTTGAGGTCATGTATATCAAGCATATACGAAATATGGATCGGAAAATCATACCCTTGAGACGTCAAAAAGCCAAAGAGGTAATTAGTATCGATTTCTTGTATACTGATTTCTTGTAATTTTATATTATCATTATATAATTAGGATTTTTGTTCTTAAAATTTTAGGGCTTTTTCATTATAATTAGTGTTTTACCATTTTAATTTTGGGGTTTTTGTTATATAATTAGGCAAAATTGTAATGTTTGGTTCAATCGTTGAGATTGGAGGCCCAGATGTTTCGGTACCAATGCTAATCATTGAGGAAATGAATTGGTAATCAGTGGCCAATATTAAGGTTTATATGATACTGTATACTTTATAAGAATCAGGCTTTGGCTTTGTTTGTTAGTTGGGAGAAATCAAACCGGATGCTGGTTCTTTTTGGTTTCTTTTATGTTCTGATGAAACTTTGGTAATCTTTTATGAAATGATATAATATCCCTTTTTGTGTTTGTCAAAATGTTGCAATGTATTTTGGTTCGACACAACTTGATCATATTTTACTTGTCCATCTGTTGTGCAAGTGATGCAAAGTCATATATAATTATAGATTAAGTGTCTTGATACATACTTTAAGATGTGTTTCTAATACAGTTTGTCTTGCCCCTCCTTTTACACTACTTTCTTGTAATGTTTTTATTTTACTCGAGGATAATACTTTCTTACGGGTACTGATGACATTAATTTATAATTTGGAGTATTCAAATTTTTTTTAATAAAAGAAGTACTTCTTATTGTCCTATAACTGTCAAGATTCATGGATTTTTATAGATTTTATTGTCTGCCTACTCAGATTTGGAATCATTGCCAAATATCATACAAAGGAAGTATGCTATACTGCAGGATTTAGATAAAAGTTTACAAGGTACATTATTCTTTAAATTGATCCATCGATTTAACTATTGCCAGTTTTACCTGTAAAAGCTTGGTTTCGCACCACATCTGCTGATGTGTTATATTTGTTTTCATTGTTGTGATGAACTCGAGAGATGTAAAATAATATTATTTGTAGACAATATTCATTGGTGACATGGTTAGATTTTCTTGTAATGTTTTTATGTCTAATTTAGTATCTGTACATTGCAAAACCTTACAAGAAAATAGTGTAAAAGGAGGGGCAAGACAAACTGTATTAGAAACACATCTTAAAGTATGTATCAAGGCACTTAATCTATAATTATATATGACTTTGCATCACTTGCACAACAGATGGACAAGTAAAATATGATCAAGTTGTGTCGAACCAAAATACATTGCAACATTTTGACAAACACAAAAAGGGATATTATATCATTTCATAAAAGATTACCAAAGTTTCATCTGAACATAAAAGAAACCAAAAAGAACCAGCATCCGGTTTGATTTCTCCCAACTAACAAACAAAGCCTGATCCTTATAAAGTATACAGTATCATATAAACCTTAATATAGGCCACTGATTACCAATTCATTTCCTCAATGATTAGCATTGGTACCGAAACATCTGGGCCTCCAATCTCAACGATTGAACCAAACATTACAATTTTGCCTAATTATATAACAAAAACCCCAAAATTAAAATGGTAAAACACTAATTATAATGAAAAAGCCCTAAAATTTTAAGAACAAAAATCCTAATTATATAATGATAATATAAAATTACAAGAAATCAGTATACAAGAAATCGATACTATTTACCTCTTTGGCTTTTTGACGTCTCAAGGGTATGATTTTCCGATCCATATTTCGTATATGCTTGATATACATGACCTCAACACTATTTTCAACCCTAGATTGAAGAACTCCGGCCCATAAACCGTGAATTTTTAGTAATTCACGACTCAAGCCTAATCGCAGCTCATACACAACAACTCCCTCCGGTATCTCATCTTTTAACTTGTGCAAAGGAAACCGCAGATTTATATACTCTCTGGAAACTCTAGATGGAGGCGGCACTGGAGGCGGCGCTGAATCTTTGGAACAAGTCGACAGTTGCAACGAAATTAAGATGAGGAAGACATAAGAAATGGACGGCGACATGTCGGAAAATGATAGAGACAATATTTGGTTATTTGCCTTAACGAAAGAAATAATCTTAAACCTAGTTTACCCCGGCTTCGGGTTTTGTAACTTTTTTCTAATTGTAGACTTTAAAGTTATAGGTAACGATTTCATTCACCACGAGCATATAACAATCATATTGAAACAGTAAGAAATTCACAATTTCAGACCCATATAAACAAATTTAAGTGATAAAAATCTAAATTAAAACAAAAAAATGTTGAATTGCATACACAACAATATAACTACCCATACAGTTCATTATTCATACATATATACGCAGTCACATAGGTATAAACAATTAAATAGATACAGTATACAAAACTTACAAATCAAGTAAAATAAACACAATAACGTGATACAAATATCGTAAAACCGAACAAATTCATGATGAACAACATACATATAACACGATATGTACATATAAATATCATAACATCAAACAAATACATGCTGAATAACATACATATAACACAATACGTACACAATTAAGAGTAAAATCAAACAAATACAGGTTAACTAGTGAATAACATACATATAACACGATACGTACACAGACTTACATGAATAGACATAAAAAAACAGATATATAGTGATAAAACTTACAAATCAAGTCGTATAAACAAATTCAAGTCATATACAAATGAATTATACAAAAACAAGCTAAATTATACAAATAAGAAGATGCACACAACAAAATCATACATATACGTATACATACACTGATACACACACGATCGATATACTCATACACAGCTACAAATCAACACAGATACACAGATAAAAGTGACAAATACATCTAATTAATTCTAACAAAAATAAGCTGAATTATACACACAACATTACATACACAGATTATACATACACACACAATTCGATATATATAGCTACAAATCAACACAGATATACAGATATAAGTAACAATTACATAAAAATTCATCAAACACATGCAGGATTAGATCATAACAAGATACGTACAGAAGCATCTACACAAATACATACATGTATACACACAGAATCGTGTATGTATATATAATCGAGAGAGAGGGAGAGAGATTTACCTTCGGAGAGATATGAAGGAGAGAATAGAGTGATCTTGCTCTGCCGCTTGTGAGAGGGTAGGGTTTTATAACAGCCGTTGGATTAGATGGATCGGACGGTTGAGAGAGGGGTGTTGTTGTGGGCCAGGGCCGCCTTGGAAGCTTGTAGAAGCAGCACCTGAGAGTTTGTTTTTGTGGTTTTTAGTAAAAAGAAAAGAAAAGGTAACATGTTTAACCTGAAAAAGGAAATTGATTAGTAAAACAAAAATTTTAGTTAGATAAAATATAAAAAAAGATTTTATCTGTAATTAAGTGAGGGTAAATAAGTAAAATCAATAGGTACTAACCAACCAACCAACCAAACTTTTAATGTTTCGGCTTTTATATAATAGTACTAGCTTAGGGCCCGTGCAAAGCACGAGTTACTTTTAAATACTTTTAAAATTATGTTAAAATTATGTGATTAAATAAAATAGAGTATAATATTTTATTATGGAATTTAACTTTGTAATATTAATTAATAAAATTATTAATAATAATAATAATAGTTATTTAATAAATGATATGTATTGATTAGAACTAAAAAACCAAACCAAATCAAACATACCCAGTATATCCCGCATGAAGCAGGGTCTGGGGAGGGTACAATGTACGCAGACCATACCCCTACTTTACAGTAGAGAGGCTGTTTCCGTGAAGACCCCCGGCTTAGTGCACCGAAAAGCAAAGTGAATCTAATACAATGATGATAAAGGTGGGTAAAGTAGTCGACCGAACCTGGGCCCATGGCCTGGATCTCATGGGGCTTACCTACTCGGGCAAGGGGCACTCTTCTCCTGATCTAGGAAGACCTCCGGCCAAGCTCCCTGAGCCTGCAAAATCAGAAAACAGAAGACAATATGAGGATGAAATGCCAAGCTTCTAAGCTAATGCTAAACGAGCGAGCCCAACTCTGAGGCTCTCAACCACAGAACCGGTCCCTAGAAGGGAGTCAACAACTCTAATCTGGCGCCTCCAACAACTCCTATCGGCTATCGCGTTCTCGTCCAAGTTTACGGCCTTCAAATCCATCCTGAGCTGTTCTTCCCACGACCTCCTCGGTCTGCCTCTTCTCCTCACCCCAACAACTGTAAGACTCTCGACCCTCCTCACCGGGGCTTCCGGAAGCCTCCTACGAACGTGGCCGAACCATCTCAACCTCCCTTCCCTAATTTTCGCAGCAAAAGGTGCCACCTCCAACTCGCTCCTGAAAACCACATTCGGGATTCTATCTAACATCGTGCGGCCACAGGACCAACGCAACATCCTCATTTCAGCTGCTTCCAACTTGCACTCGAGGGCCTTCTTCGCCGCCCAACACTCCGAACCATATAGCATCGCAGGACGGATAGCAGTTCTATAGAACTTCCCTTTCAGCTTTAACGGGACTTTCTTATCGCACATCACCCCTGACGCAGCCCTCCACCTTAGCCACCCCGCGTTGATACGATGCGTGACATCGTCTTCGATCTCACCTTCCTTCTGGATGATCGAACCCAAATACTTGAACTTTTCCGTACGGGGGACGGTCTGATCTTCAATCCTAACCTCCACCCCTTCCTCGTTGGCTTCACCACTGAAGTTGCACCAGAGGTATTCGGTTTTAGACCTGCTCAGACGCAGTCCTTGGGGCTCCAAAGTGGATCTCCATAACTCCAACTTCTCATTCACCTCCCCCCTCGATTCCGCCACTAGCACTATATCATCGGCGAAGAGCATACACCAAGGGATGGCGTCTTGAATCCCTCGCGACATGACATCTAGGATCAGGGCGAAAAGAAGAGGGCTAAGGGCCGACCCTTGGTGTAGACCAATCTCCACAGGGAAATAACGAGCATCACCGACTGGGGTTCGAACGCAGGAACAAGCTTGAGAGTACATGTCTTGGATCACCCTGACATACTCCGACGACACTCTCCTCTCCGCTAGGCTCTTCCAAATAGCTTCACGGGGGATGCTATCATACGCCTTCTCAAGATCGATGAACACCATATGGAGGTCTTTGCGACGCTCTCTGAACTTCTCCATAAGGCGTCTGACGAGGTGAATGGCCTCGGTCGTCGATCTTCCCGGCATAAAACCAAATTGATTCTCTGAGATTTCAACCTCTCTTCTAATCCGTGATTCAACCACTCTTTCCCAAAGTTTCATAGTATGACTGAGTAATTTAATTCCTCGGTAGTTACTACAATTCTGGGCGTCACCTTTGTTCTTGAAGAAAGGGACTACAATACTGCGCCGCCACTCCTCTGGCATCTTTGAACCCGAGAGGAGTGCATTAAACAGATCTGTTAGCCATAGAACGCCAACCTCACCAAGACAAATCCACACCTCGATTGGTATCTGATCCGGACCTACCGCCTTCCCTCTAGCCATCTTTTGAAGGGCAGCCTTGACTTCCTCTCTGGAGATACGATCACAAGGGCCGACTGAGCGAGCGGGCGAAAAAGTGACCTCTTGCGTCACACTGGCACCACTCCTCGTCGCCCCATTGAAAAGATTGTGAAAATATGAACTCCACCTCTCCTTAATGGCGTCTTCACTAATTAACACTTGCCCTGAATCATCCTTAATAAACTTAACAGCACCCAGGTCGCGCCGCCTTCTCTCCCTAGCTTTGGCTAGTTTGAAAATAGCGTTCGCTCCTTCCTTGGTATCTAGGCGCTTATACAGCCCCTCGTATGCTTCACTCTTGGCTTTCGCCACAGCCTTTTTTGCCTCTCGTCTCGCCACCTTGTATGCTTCCAGCTTCAGAGACCTCTCCGTCCCTGAACTCGACAAAAGTTCTTTAAATAACATACATTTTGCCTTAACTTTCTTTTGAACCTCCTCGTTCCACCACCAAGACTCTTTATGTCCACTGAACTTTCCTGAAGAGACCCCCACCACCTTCTCGCCCACACACCGAATAGCCTTCGCCATGTTGGACCACCTACAGTTAACATCACCACTAAGATCGAAACAACCTTCTTTAAACAAAGACTCCCTGAATTCGGCCGCCTTCTCTCCCTTCAAGTCTTTCCAAAGTATTCTTGATCTTGACTTTCTCCTTCTGCGAACATCTCGACCACCTATGGAAAGATCCATGGCCAACAGACGATGCTGAGAAGCACAAGCCTCACTCCGGAACACCTTGCAATCTACGCACGCCCTAGCCTCCCTCTTGCGCGTAAGAAGGTAATCTATTTGCGTGTTGAGACCTCCACTGCTGAAGGTAATGAGGTGTTCAGGTCTCTTCCGAAAAACAGAATTCACAATCACCAAATCTTGGGCAGTAGCAAAGTCCAACAACGCTGACCCACCGGCGTTCCTGACCCCGAAGCCGAAACCCCCATGGGCACCGGGATAGCCATCCGACCTCTCACCAATGTGGCCATTAAAATCTCCACCCAGCACTACAAGTTGGTCATCAGGAATACGTCCAACCAACTCATCTAAACAGACCCAAAAAGCCTCCTTCTCTGAGACGCCCAAACCGACTTGAGGGGCATACGCGCACACCACGTTCACCACCTTCTCCCCAACCACCACACTGACGGCCATGATCCTGTCATTACACCGCGTCACGTCCACGACGTTGTCTTTAAGATCATTTGCCAAAAGAATACCCACTCCGTTCCTCGAGTTGGCAAGACCCGAGTACCACAACTTATACCCGTTCGCTTCTCTAGACTGGGCTCCCTTCCACCTAGTCTCTTGAATACAAGCCACATCCACCCTTCGCTTCTTCAACACATCCACGAGCTCCAACAATTTGCCATTCAGGGTACCTAAATTCAGACTGCCAACACGCAAAAAACGCGACATCGTTAAAACATAATAAAATACTAATAGTAATAAAAGTCAATACAAGTAACTAAATAAATAGTAGTAATAATAATAAAGATAATAGTAGTCAAAATAATAATGATAGTAATAATACTAATATTAATAATAATAAAATAGTTATAATAATAATACTAATAATAATAATAGTAATAATATTAAAGATAATAATAGCAATAGTAATAATACTAACGATAATAATAATAATAATAATAATAATAATAATAATAATAATAATAATAATAATAATAATAATAATAATAATAATAATAATAATAATAATAATAATAATAATAAAGTACTTAGACAAATAACTAAATACGTTATAGTAGTAACGGTATAATATTAATAATAAAGATAGAGATAAAAATAATAGAAATAATATTACAGATAATAAATGGGGAATGGCTAAAAAAACAAAACAACACACACAGAGAGGGGGGGTAAAGCTTGATCGAGTGAGAGGTGCAGGGGGGGGGGAGAGATGGGGGTGCAGAGGACGAGGAGCAAGAGGGGCTGGAGGATTCGACTAGTAAGCTTGATAAGCACTTGATTGATTCTAGAGCAGATGGTGGATAGAGGTTGCGGGTAGAAGGTTGAAGAAGGGGATGGTCGGGACTGAGGGGCGGTTGACGGAGAAGAGATGGTGAGGGTCGGGCGGCGGGAGGGGAAAAAACGGGAGTTGACAAGATGGGGAAGAGGTGGGAGCTAGTAAGGTGAATGGCCGGAGGAAGAGGAGAAGATGGGCTGGTCGAGAAGGTTAATGGTGAGCAGACGGGGACGAAACGGGATGGAAGTTGAGAGGAAAAGAGGTTGGAGGGAATGGGAGGGGCGAGACAGTTGACAGAATTCGAACCTTGAAATTTTAGTAAATTAATTTAAACATATAATATATCTAATTATTAAATCTAACGGTTCTGATTTTTCACTAAAAATCTAACGATCATTATTCGTTGTATACAGATATCTATTACATTTTGTTAGTGATTAGACGATATAGTGTTTATATATTTGGGTATATATTAATTATTGTAAGATTATACTTCAAAATAAAAGTTAACGTGTTTTATATATGTAGAAAGAAAATATTATTGATTGGAAGATACGATATTTTAGGTGTTTATAAAAGGTAATATCATCGATCAATTAAAAGTAAATCTCTATTAATTAAAAAAAGGCAATCGCCTAATTATCACTAATTATATTATTTTTACTATTTATTTTAATAATTAGGATGACCGTGCTGAAAATCGAACCGACAAACTTTCAATGCCCGTGCGATGCACGGGTTTCTTTTATTATGTTATAAATTTTATTTAATATTACAATTATATTTTTTATATAATCACTATTTTTAATATATTTTTAATGTTAATTTAATGTAATTTAATATACTCATGTTTACGGATTATACTAATGTTTCCCAATTATAAACAATGTATACAGATTTTTAATATATTTTATTAATAATTAAAAAATATGGTGTGATATTTTCGGGTATATATTAATGATTATAAGATTAGTTTTATATCAAAATGGTAACATGTTTTAATTAGAAAGAAAATATTAATGATTGAAAGATATTATACGATTGATTTTTTATGTGTTTATAAAAGGCAATATATTCAATTAAAAGTAAATGTGAAAAAGGCAACCGGTTAATTAATATTAATTATATTATGTTATTATTTATTTTAATAAATAGGATAACCAAACCGAAAACCAAAACTTTTATTTTAATAAATAGGATAACCAAACCGAAAACTAAAACTTTTAATGTTTCGGCTTTAATATAATAGTAAGCTTAAAACCCGTGCGATGCACAGAATTTTTTTAATATTATATTAAATTTTTTATTAAATTTTTTAAAATACGAATTTTGGAGGCTTAAATATTTAAATGAGATGATGATTATAATTATATAAATGTTATCCGTTATATTTCTAGAAAAGGAATGATTTTAGTTAAAAAATATAGAAAATGTGATAGGTTTTAGCTGAAAATGTAATAAATTATTTATTAGTAATTATAAAATTATTATTTTGTTTTATTAAATAGAATGCCCGTGATATAATTGGAAAAAGAGAGCATTTAGTTAGAAAAAAATTAAAAAGGTAATATATTTTAGGTGAAAAGGGTAATTGATTAGTTTATAGTAATTATAATTTAATTATGTTATTTTACAAAATAAAATTGCTCGTAATGTTTTTAGAAAAAGAGAAATTAATGTTGCCCGCGATATTTTTAAAGATAAATTTTAGTTAGATAATATAGGAAAAAGATGATACGTTTTAGCTAAAAAAGATAATTGGTTAATATTAGTATTATAATATTATTATTTAATTTTATTAAATAGAACCGTCCATGATATAATTGGAAAAAGATAGATTTTAGTTTGAAAAAATAGAAAAAGATAACGTGAAAATTAAAAGGTGACATACTTTAGGTGAAAATGTAATTGATTAGTTTATAGTAATTATAATTTAATTGTTATTTTACTAAATAAAATTGCTGGTAAAATTTTTAGAAAATGAAAAATTAATGTTACCCATGATATTTCTAAAAAAAAGGAATTTAATTAGAAAAAATAAAAAAGATGATACATTTTTAGCTGAAAAGGTAATCTGTTAATTAATAGCATTATAATATAATGATTTTATTTTTATTAAATAGAATAGCCCGTGATATAATTTGAAAAAGAGAGGTTTTAGTTAGAGAAAATAAAAAAGGTAACTTGTTTTGGCTGAAAAAGGTAATCCGTGATATAATTGGAAAAAAAATATTTTAGTTAGAGAAAAGAGAAAAGATAAAAAATTAATTTATTAGTTAACAGTAATTATAATTTGTTTTTTAATTAGATAAAATATAAAAGATATTATATTTTACCTGAAAAAGGAAACTGCTTAGTTATTAAAAAAATGTAACATGTTTAACCTGAAAAAGTAGATTGAAGGAAAAATTTTAGTTAAATAAAATATAAAATAAGATTTTAAAGGTAACCCGTGATATAATTGGGAAAAAAGATATTTTAGTTAGAGAAAAGATAATTTGAATGAAAAAATTAATTAATTAGTTAATAGTAATTATAATATGTTTTTTAGTTAGATAAAATATAAAATATATTATATTTCACTTGAAAAAGGAAACTGTTTAGTTATTAAAAAGAAAAGAAAAGGTAACATGTTTAACCTGAAAAAGGAAATTGATTAGTAAAACAAAAATTTTAGTTAGATAGAATATAAAAAAAGATTTTATCTGTAATTAAGTAAGGGTAATTAGGTAAATTCAATAGGTACCAACCAACCAACCAAACTTTTAATGTTTCGGCTTTAATATAATTGAATAGATAGATAGATTGTTTATTTTGTATTATAGTATTTCAATTGATAAAATAAATATTACGATTGTAAACAGATATTCATATATCGGTTAAAATTTGTTTCATATATATTAATTTATATATGTATATATGTTTCTAAGTTGTATAATAATAATATTTTAGTCTCGACCTTCAAATGTTAAACTAATTTTCATATTTTTTTATGAATGTACAAAATTCTGGAACTTATACAATAAATTTTATATAAACGTTGTTAAATTAACTAACGAACTATAATATTATAATTTAAGTTAACCGGATTAAAAGTTATTTGCTTAAACTTGTATGATTAAAGTTTAAGGACATAAAAGTAAATTTTTATATCTCAAGTTATTTAATTTATAATTTAGTTTGTACTTTATTGTAATATTACTTTTTTTTCAAATTATTATAAGAATATATTATTTAATTTACATTTTAATATAATACAATGATAATATATTAAGTCTGGGTGATCTAAGTGTTAGCTTTTTTAAATTATTTTTCATAAAATTTAATTGATAAGAATTGATGAAAGTATAAATTTATTGTGTACATTTTTGTGTAATCGCTATTTTTACTATTTATAATTATTTTTTTAAAAAAATATAAAGTAGTTGTCTCAAGTGAAATTTTTAAAATAGTTATTTTAAAGTAAATTATATATTTTTATCCTAGTACTAGTCTTCGTGCATAGTTAAAAACTTGAAGTGAACTTTTGGATGTACTTTGTTCTTTTAATTAATATGTTTTTTTGCCTTTCAAAAAGTTAAATAATAAGAAAATGTATAATAGTTGTGGGTGCAGGTAGGTTTGTCAATTCAAGTTGTGAGTCATTTTTTTTAAAATAAATTAGGTAGTCATAGTTTAGATGTCATTTTTTTGTGAATAAAATAAACCACTTAAAAGCTAAAACTATATACTCAAATATTAAAAAAATTCTAATAATTTTAATTTTATGATAATTTTTAGAAGTTGCATGCTCAAAGTTTAGTTTAATGTTCATATTTGTAACATTATAAGGATCATAGACGAAACATTAAAAGTTTGGTCGGTACGATACCTGTTTTTTTGGTCGTTCGTGAATTTACTTCATTACCCTTGTTAATCAATAAAAAAAATTAATAATAAAACATATTTATAACAAATTACCCTTTTCTCGAACATGTTACCATTACTGTTTTTCCAAAATCTCCTCCTTTCCTAAATATATCGCGGGCAACTACCTTTTTCAGCTGAACATCTTACCTTTTTTATTTTTTTTCAAAATCTTCTTATTTTCCAAAAATATCATGGGGGTTACCTTTTTAAACTGAAACATGTTGGTTTTTCTATTTTTACTTACTAAAACCCCTTTTTTTCCAAAACTATCACGGATAATACCACAATTTTTACTTTAAACGACAGTTTCCTATTTTAACTAAAACATTTTAATTTTTATACTTCTACCTACTAAAACCCCAATATTTCTAAAATATCACAGGTAAACTTTAATATAGTTTTATTTACTAAAAACCCTACTTTTTCGAAAATTTTACGGGTAAACCGTTAATTATTTTTTTTAAGACATGTTTTAGCGCTTAATTTTTTAAAAATTTACCTATTTTAATATGTTTACTTATTTATTCTTAACAAAGTTAATTAATGAAATAAATATTATAGTTAAAAAATCATTTAAAAAACCCGTGCATCGCACGGGTTTTAAGCTAGTATCTATTAAGAGTAAAATGTTATAACTCAAACTGTAGTATTTATAATTTATTTTGTACTTTATTTCAATATTATTTTATCATAAATATTATAGAATATATAATTTATTTTACATTTTTCTTGACATGATAATTTAATTTATACTTTACTATATTTAAATAATATATACAATTTAATTGATTGTTTTGTTTTAATTATTTTACACAAATAATAATAAATAAAAACTGGTAAATATATAAAGTAATTTTGTCATAACATTATAGTGTTATAGCTATTTTAAATGCATTTGACTCTCTCTTTTCTCTCGTTTTGAGAGTCGACCTACACCCCGCCGCCGCCCCCCTCCCCTTCTCTCCCAATCTATTCTTCCCCCTTCCCCCTTCCCCACCACCTTCTCTTCCACCTTCGTCCCCCTTCCCCCCACCCTCTTTTTTCTCACCTTTTCAATTATCACAGCTTTTAATTCAATAAAGCTCCGAAAATTCATTCGAATTTTCTCAGATCTGTTTCTGATCTTGAGCTAGTTCTGAAAATAATAAATATCTTGAGATTCCATTTCTCCTCCTTAACATCATTCCAAAATTTGGTGTTATTCCGAGGACTTTGATTTTGGATCTTAGTCTCGCCTTTGGCGTGTTTTCCGTCTCGTCTGTGTGCGAGTTTGTTTGTCTCGTCTGTGTGACGAGTTTTGTTTTTGTTTGTTTGAATGTTGTTATGGGTTTGGTTCCGGGCTAATTTGAAAAAGATTTTTGTGGCTTGGGGTGAGATCTGTAATGTTTGCATTGATTTTGGACTAGTGGTGGATATTGCAAGAGCTTACTTTTCATAATTAAAATTTGTTCATCTAATGAGATATTTCATTTGCGGCATGCCTATAGCTGGTTTCGGCATGTAGATAGCTGGGGTTTCATTTTCGGCATGTATATAGCTGGTTTTCGGCATGTAGATAGCTGGGGTGTTTCTGAACAATGGGCTACAGGTGGTGCGTATGTGAAGGTCATTTGCGATCTTACTGGCTTCAGGAATGGTGCAGATTGGATTGATCGAAAAGCTACTTTAATCTTTTTTAATTCAAAGAATATTGTTATTCATGATGTAAAACAGTCTGTAAACATAAGCGGCTACTTGGTTAGTTCGTTTATTTGTTTCCTGTCAGATTGTACTATCAGTTCAGGGTTTTGTCCTGGCTGTGATTGGTTTGATGCTCGTTAATACAAATACTTGTTTGTCAAAAAAAAAATGCATTTGACTTGTTCCTGGATACAAGGCCATGGTTGATATATTATGTAAACGCAATATAGCTGCTGCTCATGATTCTACTCACCGATATATAAGAGGCTGATCAATGTTTTCGCTCATTGCTCCTCCCATGTTAAAACATTCGCTTTTGCCTAAAATTGGCAAATGCATTCGTTACCACATAAATGGTTGGAATGGTAAAATTATTGATGTTCAAGAAAGAACCGAAGAGGTGAAATCTTCAAGGTATTGTTGTATCCGTTAGATTTCAAGTTTCAACACTCGCTTATATTTTCTTCCCTTTTTTTTTTGTCTCTAGATGGCATACTTTATATCCCTTAGCCAGATATTTAACATTGAATCAACTTCTTCAACATATGATATACTCAAGTCAGAGTTTCATAAGTTGACACTCGGAACCCTGTCCTTGCCAATATACATTCCTGGTACTAACTACTATTATCAAGGACTCAAGGTAAATGAGTATTTTGAAATCTTTGTGCTATCTTAGAAAAAAATGTATGGTTTTTTTTCCCGAAAGCAATGTTTGTTTTCCACAGAGCAGGTGTTATAGCCAAAATTCGGTTCGGGTATTTTGAAAAGAATTCGGGTCAGATATGGATCTAATTTGGGGATTTCGGGAATAAATTAGGGTTTTGATCTGAATTGGGAGAATTAGGCCGTGCCCTAGCTTTCCTTAATAGTTAGGGCGCGCCCAAATTAGTGTCAGGGATTTTTGCTGAAGTTAGGGGACTACTTGTGATGGAATTTTACTCGAAGAAATTATGGTTTTAATGTTAAAGGGTGATATTCAGGAATTAGGCCGTACCTTCTCCCTCCTTACGAGGAGGGCGCGCCCTAACTTTAAATTATATATTGAAGAATTCCCTCCTGTCATATCTCAGGAGGAGGATGTCCGTCGCAGAAGGCCTCCAGGGGTTTGCCTGGATATAGGGACCTTTCTTATACACTGAGGGCATGTTCTCCTCGGTGCAAAGACTGGTCTCTTTTTGGTGTGTGCTTTGGGAGCTCTGTTCCTGTAGCCAATGGGCGCGCCCTCATTGCGGAACTTTGGAGTAATCCTGCACTTTGCACCCAAAAGCTCCGGATCACCTATCCTGCTATCTGGTGGGTGCTTCTCATTCGGGGGACAGGGATACGTTCTGCACTTGGGGTAAACCATGGCTATACCTGCATCCTTGAAATCAAGAAATAGCTGGTAGCGAATAGGACTAGTCCTCGACGGGGGAAGTTTCCTTATTCGTGAAGTCTTGAGATCTTGGATGAGCCTTGGGCCTTTTGTGGTTAGGCCTCATAGTAGAACATTCCGGATGCTAGTTCTATAATCCAAGCCCATTTGGGTTTCTTGTTCTCCAAGAACTACGTATGGCTTGATCCCCTATAAATACGTAGGCCGGTTGAGGGGTCGAAAGTTGAGAGCTCAAGGGCAACCCTTACGAACCCTAATCAATCTCAGCCACCACTTACTTACAGCCACCCACACAACTACTTTTTCCGACGAAGAACCGCTGCTACAGATCTTGTTTCCGGCGATGTACCCGAAAATTTGTTGTTCCAAAATTCCTCCGTCAACAAATTGGCGCTAGAAGGAGGGGAGCCAATCAAGATCTACATCTTAGGAGGAAAAGATGTCACGAAATCAAGGTAGAGGTTCTTACGAAGGAGATTATGCCGATTCAGAAGATAGCCGTGATCGTTATGAGGGCTACGTCCCGCAAGATGTCCCGGCTCCACCGCACCATGAAATTCCAGCCGCCACCGGCGGACAGCCGCCTGTCCTCATCAGTAATTCGGCGTTGATGGAACAGCTGTATCGTATGGGAGATGCCATAAATAATTTCGGAGCAAGATTGGAATCCGTGGAGCAGGTGCATGAAAGTAGGAGAAAATCTCGCAGTATTCCGCGAAATCATCATCGAGCGGGGAAAGCTATCCAGGAGAATCCTAGAAGGGACGAAGAAGTACAAGATCGGAGATTTCAGCTGATCACTCCTCGCATGTTAGAATACACTGACCCTATAGTTGAACATCCAAGTGATGATAATCATGAAAACAAGCCGGACATTCAACTGAGGGCGCGCCCTCATCCTCACCGGTATGGTCGCACTCCTAGTGAAATTCAGCAGGATGAAAAGAAGATGGCCAGGGAGAAAAGAGATTTTGCAAGTTTGAAGGAACGCCTTGGCATAAGACTCAATGATGATGATTTAAGGATGTATCTCCTTGAACTCCAGAAGGACAAGCAGTTGGAATTGAGGCCCCGTGATCCACAGCGCGCGCCCCCTGGTGACAGGTCGAGGCCCCTTGGACATGAGCGAGCCCTTCCTCTGAATGGTAATCCACAGCGTGTGCCCCCTGTTGATAGCAGGACGCGGCCCCTTGGAATTGAGCAGGCTCCTCCTCGTGGAAATTCAGGAGGAAGAAGCGGCCGTAATAATAATGATAGAAGAATGGAGTTATACAGAAGAGACAGGCGGCCCTATGACAAAGAGGGCGCGCCCTCGGGTGTAAGATCTCCCCGGATTCATCAAATTCACTCAAGTGCCTCTAGTGAAGCCAGGTCTAGGACACGTTTTCGCTCAGGGAATCAACCGGGATCTCAAGGAAATCCACAGCTACAAGGAAATCCAGAGAATCAGGGAAATCCTCAAGGTCAGCAGAATCGGAATCAAACACAGAGTGATGTGGTTATACCACCTCAGGCTGAGGGAACTCAGACGGTTCCGCCTCCACCACCACCTCCAGGTGGTACACAAACTATGGTGCAATCAAACATTCAGAATATCCCCGGAGTCGGAACAATCAACATAGATGACTTGAAGAGGCTCTTAACTCACTTAGATGGAGGAAGAATATCTGCTACTGCACCAACATCTTCTCCGTTCTCAACTGAAGTGAGAGAGGCACAACTTCCTGCTGGGTATAGGTCTATGACTAGTGATCTACGTTTCCATGGGAATGCAGACCCTGTGGAATTCCTAGGCCGCTTTGATATCGAAATGGATGTCTATCAAGTGACTGATCTAGCCAGGTGTAGATTTTTGGCTGCAACTTTCAGGGAGAGTGCCCAACAGTGGTTTCAAAAGCTAGGATCAGGGGTAATAACCTCTTGGCCGGTAATGAGGAATCTGTTCTTGACTAAATTCCAGGCGGCTGTGAAATATGCTCCACCCGTTACTACCTTGGCTAATATCAAGCAGAAGGAAGGAGAGAGTTTACAATCCTACTTTAAAAGATTTAACTCGGAATCCACTTTGGTCCGAGGAGCGACTGATGAGACACTCAAGAGTTTCTTGATAGCTGGATTGCAAGTGGGAACGGATTTCTGAAAACACCTCCAAGGAAGAGATCCAGCTACCTTAGCCGATGTATTTGCACAAGCCGAATCTTTTAAGATTGTGGAGCAATCTTTGGCGGATAACCGGAAGACGGATGTCCAGGGGAATTCCAAATGGAGAACCAACAAAAGAAAGGATAGGTCTGTAAGTCCTGTGAATCGTCCGGCAACAGGTGCCAATCGGGTGAACCTAGCTGAAACGGGAAGAGGCTGGGGACCTCCTGATACCTATACTTATGATAAAAGACCGGATAATTATACACCTTTGGCGGCCTCGGTTGAGCATATTTTTGAAGTAAACAAGAACAAAGGACTTTTCAAGAAGCCTGAGCCTTTAACTACTTGGCAAAGTAGAGATAAGAAAAAGTACTGTGAATATCATGAGTCATCAGGGCATAACACTTATGAATGTCGACAGTTGAAGGATGAAATCGAAGATTTGATCAAGGAAGGATATTTGACTGAGTGGATTCTTAGAGAAGTAAAGAGATATAAGGAGAATCCTGAGAGAAAAGACGGAGGGCGCGCCCCCCGAAGTGATGGTAAGCCAGAAGAGAAAAAGTTTGTTAAGGAAGGCAGCATTCATACAATCTTTGGAGGACACCACTTGGAAGGCGACAGTAATCATGCTCTGGAGAGATATGCTAAAGAGGCCAAGTACAGACCTCTGACGAATGTCAATAACTTAGAATTCAGGCCACCAAAGCTGTTTAAGGGAGAATGTGTGGACATTACTTTTACAGAAGAAGAAGCTAGATGGATACATCATCCACATAACGATGCTCTAGTGGTCATTGTTCAAATTGGATCCAAGAATGTTCATCGGGTTCTAGTTGATAACGGGAGTTCTGTCAACATCCTATATTATAACACTTACAAGAAGTTAGGACTTCTAGATAAGGACATGACTGCGGATAGTGGATGGATCTATGGTTTCTCAGGCGAATCTGTAAAGGTTGTGGGATCTATCAGGCTACCGGTGACTCTTGGGGAAGGGGTTCTTTCTGTAACTCAGATGGTGAATTTCATGGTTCTGAATGTGGAATCCACACATAATGCAATAGTGGGGCGTCCCCTTTTGAAGGAGATGAAAGTTGTTACTTCCATCTATCATCTTGCAATGAAGTTCCCAACACCCAATGGGGTGGGAACTGTGCGGGGATCTCAATATGAATCAAGGGATTGCTACAACAAGGCGATCAAGGGATTTAGGAGACAGCAAGATGGAGGGCGCGCCCTCGGAGGAAGTAGTACTGACGGAGTAATAAGCCTGGTCCCGAGTGAAGTAAAAATCCATTATCTTGTCCAAGAACCAGAAGAGGAAGTGCCTCTTACGAGGGCGCGCCCTGAGGAGGTGTACCTGAATCGGATTCCAGTACTTGATGGTTTTCAGGAAGGAATGCTAGAAGACCTTGAGGAAGGAGCGGATGATATTATATCTGTTAATCTTGGAGGTGAAAGGGTCGAAGGCAGAAGAATGTTGCTTGAAGGATTGGTGAATACCCTTGTTGAGGAAGACTTCCCTCTTAAAGAGGATGCGCCCTCCAAGGATGAGACCTCGATTGAGGATCCTCGAAGTTTTAATTTTGAGTTAGATCCAAGAACACCACAACCAGTTGAAAAGACTGGTCCCGCGGAAGATACAATTTCAATTTTGGTGGATGCTAATGATTCCAGTAAATTCCTGAAGATTGGATCCCAATTGAATCCTGAATTGAGGGAAACGCTCACCAATTTTTTATTGGGAAATTTGGATGTTTTTGCTTGGAGTCATGCAGATATGATTGGCATAGATCCAGAGGTGATGTGTCATCGCTTGAATATTGATTCCTCAAAGAAAGGTGTACGTCAGAAGCGTCGACCAGTCAGTGGGGAAAGAGCTGTGGCATTGAAGGAGGAAGTTGACAGGCTGTTGGATGTCGGTTTGATAAAGGAATCCTATTATCCAGATTGGTTGGCAAATCCGGTTCTTGTTAAGAAACCTAATGGGAAATGGAGGACTTGTGTGGATTTCACAGATTTAAACAAGGCTTGCCCTAAGGATAGTTTTCCTCTCCTTAGAATTGATCAGTTGGTGGATGCCACAGCTGGCCACGCTCTTTTAAGCTTCATGGATGCTTACTCGGGTTACAATCAAATTCCGATGTATGGACCTGATCAAGAACACACCTCTTTTATCATAGATAGAGGTTTGTATTGTTATATTGGAATGCCATTTGGATTGATTAACGCTGGAGCAACTTATCAGAGGCTGGTGAATATGATGTTCAAAGATTTGATCGGGAAGACAATGGAGGTTTACGTGGATGATATGTTGGTGAAATCCAAGAAAGCAGAAGATCATATAAAGCACTTGGAAGAAATGTTCAATATTTTAAGGAAGTATAGAATGAAGTTAAATCCTCAGAAGTGTGTTTTTGAGGTAGAATCCGGAAAGTTTTTGGGTTTCATGGTTAATCATCGTGGAATTGAGGCTAACCCAGCAAAGATAAAGGCATTGCTAGATATGAAATCACCAACTACGGTGAAGCAAGTTCAAAGTCTTACTGGGAGGATAGCCGCACTGAATCGATTTGTCTCGAAATCTTCGGATAAGTGTAAGGAATTCTTCAAGGCGATCAAAGGAGCGACTAAAGATTTTGTCTGGACTTTGGAGTGTGAGGAAGCTTTTCAAAAGATCAAGGAACATTTGGGGAATCCACCACTCTTGGCAAAGCCCTTGGATGGTGAAATTTTGATTTTGTATCTGGCTGTATCAGGATACTCTATTAGCGTAGTTCTGGTGAGAGAGGAAGTTGACAATCAATCTCCAGTATATTATGTCAGTAAACGATTACTTGATGCGGAGACTCGGTATGCTAGTATGGAAAAGTTAGTGTATGCCTTGGTACTAGCAACCAGGAAGTTACACCCTTATTTTCAGGCTCATAAGATCGAAGTTCGTACGTCATATCCTTTGAGAACTGTATTACATAAACCAGAGGCTTCCGGAAGAATGCTAAAATGGGCAATAGAGTTAGGACAGTTTGATTTGGAGTATACCCCAAGAACAGCTATTAAAGGGCAAGCTCTGGCTGATTTCATCTTGGAGTTTGAATCGGAAAATGAAGAGAGGTCGCTTATATTGGTAGAACCTGGAATTCCAATCAAGAGGGCGAGGTTCCCCAACCTTGGTGGAAGTTGCATGTGGATGGAGCTGTCAATAACGGAGGATCTGGAGCTGGTATAATTTTGGTTACCCCAGAGGGAAATCAACTCATGGAAGCTATTCACTTCAAGTTTGAAGCCACTAATAATGATGCTGAGTATGAAGCTTTGATTAATGGGTTGAAAATGGCACTTGAAATGAAGGTTGTAAATCTGATTATCTTGAGTGATTCTGAGTTAGTAGTGAGGCATATCGAAGGTGGATTCCAATGCAAAGGTCCGAGGACGGAGCTGTACATGAAGTGTGCTCAACGGTTGATTCAGAAATTCCGTGAAGTTAGATTGGAATGTGTTCCTCGTGATAAAAACTGTAGTGCCGATGTTTTGGCTAAGCTGGGATCTCAGAAGGATGCCATGCTGTTAGGAACGGTCCCTCTACAAATTCAAGAAGTCCCGAGTATTCCAGAAGTTGGAGTTATGGAAATAGAGGTCGCTCCTTCAGTTACTTGGATGACTCCTATTCAGGAGTATATACGGAAGGGAATTCTCCCGAATGATAAAATTGAAGCAAGGCGTCTCCGTTATCAAGCAACGAGGTATGTAGAGTATGACGGAATCCTCTACAAGAGAGGTTTCAACCAACCGCTTCTCAAGTGTATTGATGGTGATGAGTGTAATTATATTCTCCGGGAGATACATGAGGGAATTTGTGGCAATCACTCGGGGGGTGGTTCTTTGGCAATGAAAGTTCTAAGGCAAGGATATTATTGGCCTACTGTGAAGAAGGATGCTTATGAATTTGTGAAAGCTTGTGACAAGTGTCAACGGTTTGCCAACTATTCTACAAGTCCAGTCACAACCTTGACTTCCATGATGAGTCCGTGGCCGTTTGCTATGTGGGGGATAGATCTCATTGGTGAACTTCCGAAGGCTAAGGGGGTGTGAAGTATGCTGTTGTTGCTGTGGATTATTTCACCAAGTGGGCAGAAGCCATGCCTTTGGCAACCATCACTGCGAAGAAAATCAGAGATTTTGTGTTCAACTCAATTGTATGTAGGTTTGGGATTCCATACAAGCTTGTGTCAGATAATGGAAAGCAGTTTGATAGTAAAGAGTTGCGAAAATTGTGCGATGATTTGGGAATCAAGAAAGAATTTGCAGCTGTGTATCATCCACAAAGTAACGGACAAACAGAAGCTATCAACAAGATTATAAAGCATACTTTGAAGACTAAGTTAGAAGAAAGTAAAGGGAATTGGCCGGAAGAACTTCCCATGGTGCTATGGTCTTACAACACAACTCCAAGAACTACAACAGGTGAATCTCCCTTCATGTTATCTTATGGGTGTGAGGCGATGATTCCAGTAGAGATTGGGGCAGGATCTTTTCGTAGAAATTTTTATTATGAAGAAGCGAACATGGTAAATCAAAGATTGAATCTAGATCTTTTAGAAGAAGCAAGGGCGACTTCACAACTGAGACTGGCAACTTACCAGCAAAGAACTGCAAGGTATTACAATAGAAAGGTGAAGACTCGTCCCTTAAAAGTGGGTGACTTGGTTTTACGGAAGGTCATGCCGAATACAAGGGTGGCAACTCATGGAGTTTTCGGTCCAAATTGGGAAGGACCTTACAAGATCAAGTCTATTATATGGGAAGGCACATACCATTTGGAAGACTTGGATTGCAACATAATCCCAAGAGCTTGGAATGCGGAGCATTTGAAGAAGTACTACCAATAGGGTGTGGCTTCGGCCCCCGATTTTTATGAAGGCTTATATATATATAAGTTATAGACTAGCATCAATAATTGTTCTCCTAGTCTAGGGGGTAGTATATATATGCCTTCCCTAGTTCTAGTTTGAGGCTTAATTGTTTTCTGCATTTTTTCTCCTTAGCTTGGGGGGTTGTCTATGTAAACCTCCCCTTGTTCTGTTGAGATTTGAGTTTAATAAAATTCTGTTTGAAGATTACGAAGATTCTTTAAAGATTTGTGTAAGAAGCCGTGCCCTGTTTTAGGGAATTGTGAAGTTCAAGGTTGAAAATTTGAAGATGTACAAAATGGAAGTTAAGTAATTAGAAGAACGTGCTTTTTAGGCGCGCCCTATACAACCATGTTTAACAAATATTCTAGTTACAAGGTTGAATCCTTATTCAGGGCGCGCCCTTAGTTTGTGAGATAGGAAGATATGTTAAAAGCTAGACAAAGATTATCAAAGTTTAACAACACAGGCAAAGTATTTAAAAAAAAAAACCCAGAACGAGTTAAAGTTACAAACTGCAGGGTTTTACAAAGGACCCGCGCCTTAAAATATTAATAAGTTTCAAAAGATGAGAGAAAGAAAGGGCGCGCCCTTCTAAGAAGCTAAGGACGCGTCCTGATCAGTTGAAGGAGGAATTGCCTGGCGATCAAGGTCTGAGGTTTGCTGGAGTGGTTGGATAATCTCAGTTTCAGCATTAGAAGCATGCTCAATGTTGGTGAGCTCAGGAGGAACATTCTCTGTCAAGGGCGCGCCCTGAGAAGCCTCTTCCAATCCCAACTCGATCCTTTTTGCCTTGAGAGCCTCAGCATTTTTCTTCATAAAATCCGTCATATCCTCCATGCATCCAGGACCAAAATGAGACCAGTCGTAATCAGGATCGCGAGCAAGAAACCCTAGAAGATAGAAATTGAAACCAGCTTGGAAGTTGCTATCTTCAATGGCTTGTTTTTCACCTTCCCAGCCAGATTTCTCAATCTCTAGGGTATCACGCTGCGCCTTTAGCTCTTCCACTTCCTTCTCTAGCTGGTCATTTTTCTCCTTCAGAAGGTTACGGTGTTCGAAGGATTCCTCTAGTTCATACCTGAGAGAAGCTTTGTCAGCTTCTAGAGCATCCCTGTCCTTCTTCCACTTATTATCATTTTCAATAATCATGTTGGAAAATTTTTTGTTGTCGGCCTCGAGCTTATTGATGCGAAGCTTTTCTTTATGCACTCTCTGGGCGCGCCCTAGAGACTGAATAAGCATTTGGGCCGAGGCACGGATCATGGACTTGGACTCTTCTTCAGCAGTCATGTTTTGCCATAAGTCAACCTCCTTTTCCTGAATAAGAGTGGTAGCCGAAGGGCCGATTAAGGTTTCAATATATGAGGGTGCGCCCTCAGTTCTCTGTTTCTTACCTTTATCAACAATCTTCTCTTGAAGAACTTCGACGTTCCTCTTCAAGGTGTCAGTAGGAGGAGTGAGGATTGCAACATTTGAATCCTTCTGATGTATAGGGCGCGCCCTAGCATCAGAAGTCCCGGCTGAATCCTTACTTTTTTCTTTATCACTTTTCTTTGTAGCACCAAACCCACGAGGAATTTTTGGAGCCATATCTACACAAGATAAAAGAGAATGTCAAGTTGTGAAAAACATGATTCATAAAAGCGACATAGTTTGAGATATTTATAATTTTAGGGCGCGCCCTAGTAATCCTCTACCTTGTTCAGAATCGGAATTTTCATCTTCACTACTGGAAGATGATGGAACTGCAACACCATTTTTAAACTTTTTAAATTTGCAAATGGTACCTACTCTATTAGAGAGGATTCCAACCCTTTTTAGTTTTTCTTCGGTGATAAGAGTTTGAAGATTAAATCTTTCTGGAGCAACCTCGAGGACAGCTTGTGCTCGGATTGAGGCCGCGCCTTGAAGCGTTTTTTGAACTCTTCTATCTGTTTTAAGTTAAGTTAATATAAAAAAAGAGAAGAAAATTTAAGGAAATGATAAGGCGCGCCTTGACTTACAAGGGTCAGTGTTGAATTGCACGCGAACTCGAGGAACATCCCATACAAAAAAGTACGGTTCTTTCCAGCGTTTGATATGGCTGATTCTACCCTCAGAAAAACCTTTATTGTTGTGAGGTTTATTTATCACTAAATAGTAATAGCCTATACTGGACTGACGAATGCTGTAGAAGAAACTAACTTCGTGCATGGAAGGAGCCTCGAATTTAAGATCATGGTAAAGAATGAATAAAGCTATTAAGAGCTTGTAGCTGTTGGGAGAAAGTTGGATGGGCGCTAGATTGTACCATTCAAGGACTTGTCTAAGATATGGATGTAAGGGCGCGCCCACACCAAGTGCCACGAGTCTTGGAGTAAGAACCATTCTTGGAATTCTGAAATTGTCACCATAATTAAAAATATGAGGGCGATGATGAGGATGTTGAATAGCCCAAAGTCCTTCTTGACCATAGTATTCCATGGCCCATTCCACTTCATCGTTTGTGGCTTTGGAAGACATATTCACACAAGCGAGTTTGACTCTTTTCTTTCTAAGTTGGTTCTTGTCTTTTTCAGACATGGCTTCGTATCTTCCCCAATCTATATCAATTTCTTCGTCACGGATTTCCCAGTGGTTAAAAGGGATGGGTGAAGGAGGAGGAGATGTTGGCTCGGAATCAACCATGGGTGAAATGGAGGTAGCAGAAGGCGCGCCCTCTGAGGAGTAAGTGTCCGAGGAGTGTGTGTCATTGGAAGAGTTGGAGTTTAGAGTATAATTTTTGTCGAAGGGATCAGTATGTGAAGAATTTAAAATCTTTTCAGGAGTTTTAGTTGAGATTTTTGTTTTATTTTTGAAACGGGAGCTAAGAGGAATGTTGTCTAACGAATCATCACTAGAAAAACTCATCCTTCCCTCGTTGAAATCTTCAATAATGCGCGTCCTGTCTTCTAATGATGTAAATGAGAAAGGTGGTCTATGATCAGGAGAAAGTGGGGGTGGCAAAGGAGAATGAATGTTATAGCGTCTGTTAAAATCCTTAAAAGGATGGAACGGTGAAGGCGCGCCCTCCAGCTGCAAAAGAAAGAAGAAATTGAGGGCGCGCCCAGAAGAAGAATAAGCAAAAAAGAAAGGATATTCTATGAAATTATGGTTGAAAGATATCTAAAAGATTATTTCTAACCTATGACAAAATGATTCACTTGAAGATTCATTTTGGGAATGGATCTCTAAAGTGGTTAAAGATGCGAGGATACGCTCTATGTACAAATGGATATGGAATCCAGGAGTATAAGACGCGCCCAGGATCTCTATAAAGTTAATATAAAGTGCATCTAGTACATTAGTAAATATGACATGGAGCTTTGACTACGGGGAAATAAAGGCGCGCCCTGTGAGGAAGGCGCGTCCTGTGCGTAAGAGGAATGATTAACACTTTTTCAAAAACATGTTTTGGAAGATTATGATAGCAAAAAGAGGATCAAACACACATATATACAGATATACATACAGACGGAAAATAAAGAACATGGGGGTATTTAAACAGTCAGTTTGCAATATCAAGAGAAATACATGGTAAAATTGTGAAGAGATTACAGAAACACATACCTTGTGAGTTCTAAAACACGATTCGTGGAAGAAAGTCGAAATAATGTGCTGAAATAGGCCGGATTGTTGCTCAGAAAAAGGAATCGCCGGAGGGAGGTTTTGGAAGAAAGAAAAAGAGTAAAGTGAATAGGGGGTATTTATAGGAATTTGAAATGTCAGTGGATGACAGCTGTAAAGCATTATAGAACGATTGAAATTCTGAAGACGCGTCCTCAGTTAGGGCGCGCCCTGAAAGAAATTGTAGTAGAATTTTGGGTATTTTTTAGTAAAATTCCATATATCATTTTTAATTTTATATGGAATTGGGGGGTAGTTGTTATAGCCAAAATTCGGTTCGGGTATTTTGGAAAGAATTCGGGTCAGATATGGATCTAATTTGGGGATTTCGGGAATAAATTAGGGTTTTGATCTGAATTGGGAGAATTAGGCCGCGCCCTAGCTTTCCTTAATAGTTAGGGCGCGCCCAAATTAGTGTCAGGGATTTTTGCTGAAGTTAGGGGACTACTTGTGATGGAATTTTACTCGAAGAAATTATGGTTCTAATGTTAAAGGGTGCTATTCAGGAATTAGGCCGTACCTTCTCCCTCCTTACGAGGAGGGCGCGCCCTAACTTTAAATTATATATTGAAGAATTCCCTCCTGTCGTATCTCAGGAGGGGGATGTCCGTCGCAGAAGGCCTCCAGGGGTTTGCCTGGATATAGGGACCTTTCTTATACACTGAGGGCATGTTCTCCTCGGTGCAAAGACTGGTCTCTTTTTGGTGTGTGCTTTGGGAGCTCTGTTCCTGTAGCCAATGGGCGCGCCCTCATTGGGGAACTTTGGAGTAATCCTGCACTTTGCACCCAAAAGCTCCGGATCACCTATCCTGCTATCTGGTGGGTGCTTCTCATTCGGGGGACAGGGATGCGTTCTGCACTTGGGGTAAACCATGGCTATACCTGCATCCTTGAAATCAAGAAATAGCTGGTAGCGAATAGGACTAGTCCTCGACGGGGGAAGTTTCCTTATTCGTGAAGTCTTGAGATCTTGGATGAGCCTTGGGCCTTTTGTGGTTAGGCCTCATAGTAGAACATTCCGGATGCTAGTTCTATAATCCAAGCCCATTTGGGATTCTTGTTCTCCAAGAACTACGTATGGCTTGATCCCCTATAAATACGTAGGCCGGTTGAGGGGTCGAAAGTTGAGAGCTCAAGGGCAACCCTTACGAACCCTAATCAATCTCAGCCACCACTTACTTACAGCCACCCACACAACTACTTTTTCCGACGAAGAACCGCTGCTACAGATCTTGTTTCCGGCGACGTACCCGAAAATTTGTTGTTCCCAAATTCCTCCGTCAACAGCAGGAATAAATCATTGCAATTTTGAGCAAAATCATAAAGGAGAGGAGAGTTGCTTCGGAGCCTCCTCGCGGTGACCAAATTAATGAACTTTTAGGACTTGCAGATTCAAATTATGAACTTAGTGATGAAGAAGTAATTGACCAAATAATCGCAATCTTGTATTCGGTGTCTCAACTACAACAACAGTGGTGGTGAAGTATCTTCATGATCATGCAAAAGCTCTTCAAGAAATCCGTACGTGTGAGGCACATATAAATTTTAATGCAATCTTCGAATTAAGTGCTTAGTACCAATATCCTTTGGTTTTGTCCAACTCTTGTAGCTAGGACAAACATTTGAGAATCCGTGAAGGTAAAAAGCCAGATGAGCCAATTGACTGGAATGAATACAAGTCCATGACTTTCACGCGTGTTGTAAGTTCAGTTAGATTCATCTCCTTATTCTATCAGTTTTCCTCATCACAAAAGTTCAACTACAGGTAGGAACTGAACAATCTGTACTGTACTGATCACTCCAGGTGATATTTGAAGCATCCAGATTGGCTTCTGTTGTCAATGGGGTTTTGCGGAAAACAATAGAAGATGTGGAGCTAAATGGTATGTGTATGCAATAAATATGGCATTCACCAGAAGGTGCTGCCTCTCTATTTTTTTTATTATCGATTGAACTGTAAGAACCTTTGTACCGGTATGGACAGGATGCAGTCGAAGAATAATGCCTTTTATGCTAAACCAGGGAGGATCAATTTTTTGGAACCAGTTGAATTTACAACACATTTTTCTTGTGACAGGGTTTATTATTCCCAAGGGCTGGAGAGTCTATGTCTACACGAGGGAGATAAACTATGATCCTTTTCTATACCCAGAGCCTTTTACCTTTAATACCTACCTGGGGATGGCTGCAGGTCATCTGCAATATATTTTGGTTTACCGTATATGCAGTATTTAAAGGTACTATGGTTTCTAATAACTGTAATGGAAATGCAGGATAAGAGTTTGGAATCTCACTAGCACTGTTTCTTATTTGGAGGAGGTAGCCCCGGGAAAGAGTTGGGGATTTTAAAAATATCTATATTTCTACACTACTTTGTAACCAACTACAGGTGATAAACTCTATATCTTTGCTACATTTATCCAACGAATTATAAAAGAGCATAATAAAAAATTTATTAGTCCTATGTCCAGAGGATACAGACAGAGGGCATAATCAGACATTATTGAGGGTTGCACATCTCATTTGCACACAGAAGAAGGGAAATGGTGCTCTAATTAAAGCACACATTAGGTAAACACATCATGATTACATGCCTTCATCATTAAACTTGAATTTAATGTTGTATTGAAAACAGATGGGAAGAATTTGGGAAGCAGATTATCATGAAATTAATTCCCAAGAGTAGAGGCTCCTCCGATTGGACTGAACATAAAGGTCTCTATTTACCAGGACTCTGATGAAATTTGAAAATGTAGCAGGCCATGGATTATTTGTTGATTAATTGCAGCTACAATTATAGTTTTCAGAATGATGAATTCATCAACAGGTACAGGAGTTTTTGTCAGCCTATTCCCTGCTGGAAAATAAAGTCGCACAGGCACAGAAGACATCTCAGTCTACTTTCTTTTCCACCACGACCTCTCAGACCTCACTAATCCCTCTCTATCAAGAGATTCCATATTCCCAAGTTTTTTTTTTTAGCAAAATAAGTGTTTAGAGTATTATTAGTCGCTGAACATTGAACAGTTGGGATTAAGCTCTAATAATGAATAGTATAAATAAACTGAAAGAAAAAAAAAATTAAATATAATATAAGCCTGTTCTTACCTAGTTTTAAAATAGAGCAGTAATTGTAGGTGACATAAATCAATGCTTAAAATCAGCTCACATTTGGTCAGTACTTCTAATAAGTGTGAACACTTAGATAGTCGGATAGTGTTGCAGGTGGTCTCATTATACATTCATTTCAAGACCATCAGGCTCCTTTATAGATTAACATTAACTATACATTCTTATCGATTAAAGTCACCAGTTCAACCAAAACTGAACTATACATTTTGGATGTAAGAACTTCCAGCTACTTGCTACATTCATGGCAAGAGTTTGTTTACAATAGGTTGGAACTTGTACAATTAGCGAGTGCTATGCCAAAGTCCCTCGTTTACTTATCCTTGTGGAATACAAGATTGTTAAGAGTGCGAGTATACTCGCAGCAAACAATCAGCAGCTACAGCAAAAGCACCTAAGCCTTCAATCATCAGTTGCAATACACGAGACAGCTAATCCTGATTTCAGCAGAAAGAACACAAACCATTTTCAGGTTTTATAAACTCATCAAACTTGACCAGGTGATTCACTGTACAAAACACTAATGTGCCAACGACATGCCCCTCACATGTTCCAATAATTCTAAAACCAGCTAATGTGCCAACGACAACATCCCTGGATATGTTAAAATATAAGTTTCCGTGAGCAACAAGACCCTAGCTCAAGAACGTAAAAATAGTATATATTTCAAAATAACAAGAAATAATAACTACATTCTAGGTTTTACGCTACAGAGACTTTACAAAAAATCACCAAAGACAGTTAAGCAGCTCACTGATTATTATTAGCAAATTACCCGATGCACTTACATGCCTAATATAGGGTCTGATTGTTTCTAATCTTGAATTCGGAGCATATATATAGTGGCTTTTGAGTATAGCCATTTCGCTTCACAAAACATCAATCTACAAGTCCCTATTCTACTGCTTCTTGCTTATGACTGAAATTATGCATAAAGATAATCTATGAATAATATAAGAGAAATTCCACTCTTCCACATCTTTAGTGAAAGTTTTGACATAACCTGCAAACTTTCCCTCTATGACACTTATGTCAAGTACTCAAGTACCAATATAACCCCTGCATAGAAAGAAATGCAACAAGGGTCCACTATTTAATTTGTTAATAGCACGACAGGAGGAACTAATGTTCAGGAAAATGCAAAGAAATCTCAAACCTATAAGACTGAAACATTTCTTACTATGTGAGACTCATTCCAAAAATTTGAAATGCCTAGATATGCGGAAAAACAAGTACCAAGGCACACTTTGAATCCAGATTATCATCCAAAAGTACTTCATTATTGACCAACAGAGCTTGCCTCCACCCAAGTGTGTTCATCTGACAATCACTCGATTGAAGGTTGCGCAGATCAGTATTCGAGATGAGAAGCGGGCTTAGCACATCTTTGCCTTCTACTGAACATGTATGGGTATTGGCATTTTCCAGGACCAAATTTATACTTGCATCTATAATGTTGGTGTGCTCCTCATCTAGTGCAACAATGCCTTGCCTTAGCAATGTCAACAAACTAACTGGAGAAAACCTACAGAATGAAGTGCTTGGTGCAGAAAACCAGGATACCAGAATGCATTTGGCTATATCCCTGAAATTTTTTAGAGCTGATTTGCATCAGATACCAGGAAGGATTTTGGAACTACTTCTAATATGCTGCTTAAAAAAAACCGTAAAGGTAGAACGAACCAGAACAGTACAGATTACCACAAACTAAAGGAATAAAAGATGAAAGATAATTGTAATACATGCTAAACTTGTGATGATACAGTACAGGAGTTCCACTTCATCAAAATTGAAAGACAAAGAATGTAAGTCATTTCCTTCCATAGAAGCAAGAAATGCAAATATATAGGATCAAATAATTTAGGCAAAGTAATTGATTCAATTCAAAAGTGGGGTAAACTCCAATTCTGTTGAGTCCTGGCACCAGTACCACAAAAACCAACAATCAGGGGCGAGCGAATCATGTCAGCTATCAGCTGAAACCACAAAATTATTTTGTTGGGGAGTAATTTAGTGCCGAAATCCCAACCACCGCTGGTGCTTGTTTTGGAAATGCAATCAAGATAATCTGTTATACCAGGTATATCTTTGTAAATGCAGGCAAGATATTCTGTTATACATACCACTATTACATATCAACTTTGTATCCAAATATTGCAGTGAGTTTGAAGCAAAAACTCCAATATTTAAGATACTAACTGCTAATAAATGCAACTAGGACAGAAACTGTCAAGACTTAATATTAGCAATGGTTTCAGGGTAGAGGATGATTCACTGTGAGTACCGAATATGAAGCCAAACAAACCATAGTTATAATGGCAACTTGAAATTGTAAAAACAAATTTCTTGTCAATGATCCCTGCATAAGAATTTAAATTGTAAATTTTGAGGATATTTTTTGATGTCAACCAGTTGCTGACTGCTGCGACTTGTGGAGGCTAGATAAATAAAAATTAAAGGGGCAGATGACCAAATTTTAATTTGGCATATAAAATAAATATATGTAACCCAGAGAGGCAGCATATCATAAACAAAATGTACTGAACCCATTGTGACCAAGAACAAGATTAGAACATTACGTTGGTATTTTCTTTAACTCCACTACACATGCATGGATCCATGTAATCAGATGGGGGGAAATAGCTTTCCGTAATACATTCACTGCATGTAAGAATTCAAGGCAAACAGAACTTTATAAGGAAAGAATAAAATTTGTAAGTACATAATATAAACCAACCAAATACTATTACTTTAATTTATAATTATAGTTTGTTATGTTTCAACAAGAAAGCTTTGAACAATTGTTTGTCTAAAAAGAAAAAAGAATAGCATCACAAAAGAGAATGCATTGCTTAAATGCTAGAGGAACAAGCACGGGCTAAAAGATCTTTTAGAAAATGTTCACCTCCATGATGAGTTCATAACCCAGATGTGCAGCCTTTTACTCTCTTCAGCAGCAAGAAGATAATTTGGTTCACTTACCAAATATACAATGTATAGTATCAGCTGTTTTCAGTGTAGCAACAACCGAAAAATATCCAGGTTTAACTTGAACAATTTTAACTGCATTCTGCTTAGAGGAAACAGATGTGCATTCTAGGCATGGACAAGAGATACTTCCCTTCCTAATAAACCAGTAAACTCACTTCTCTAAAAAGGGCACTATTTGTAACTGGAAGTACAATTGATGTATGACCAATTAACGAGGGGCACCCTTTACTTTTTCCTTGAGTCGGTGTTTTATGTATATACAGAGTCTGCTGTTCGTCCACAAAAGAACCACATAACACACACATACATACTGCATCGTTGTTTGTGCTCAACAAAACTGATAAAATTGGCCCAGGGTGAACATAGCAACCCATGAGCTCAAAAATATGCTACAGAATATACAGGGGAGCCAGCTCTAATAACGTATAAGAGGAGGACACGGAAGGAATAACAAATTGTATTAAGGGTAAAATAGTAAAACCATGCAAATGGGTGTAAAAGGGGGTTTGAGGGGAAAGTAGGGTTGGATTTCGGAATTGTATTATTGAGTGGTATCTTTTGGGAGAGTCTCTCACCTCTCGAAGAGTGAGGCGCTGTAACTAAACATCTCTTTATTATTATCGATCTAGTGGATGTTTGTTCGAGTTTCTTTCTTTATTGTTAAGTTTATCAGTCTGGCAGCTTAGTTAATTCATAGCAAGTGGTATCAGAGCCATACGATCAGTTTCGGGAAGATGGGTGCGCCGCCAAGCAATCAACATCGGATAGAAGTTCTGGAAAAGGGGTTGGGAGAGCTTCAATCGACCATGGTTGACCAGATATCCGCCGCTGTGAGTGGGGCCTCGATTGAGTTGCAACAAAATCTCATGGAGCAACTCACGAAGGCGAAGGAACGTCAAGACGCACTACTGAATGTGATGAAGGCAGATCAGGATCGGTTCCACGCGGAGATGCGGTCGTCTCTCACTTCCCTCAAACTGAATGAAGGGATACGGGGAGAGGGAGAGATGGGTTCAAATGGAAAAAACAATGGAAAAGGGATAGTGGGTCAGATTGGAGAAGGCAGAGTGGAGCCGGGTCGACCCGGTGGATCCAGGTTAGTGTCGGGTCGGGTCGAAGATTATGGGTCGGGTTCGTATGTTTCAGGAGTTGGGGGAAATTCGACTCAGGGGAGTAATGGAGGGCCTAACTGGCGATTCAAAAAACTCGACCTGCCGGTCTTTGAGGGAGAAAACCCAGATGGTTGGATCCTTAGAGCGGAGAGATACTTTAGTTTCTATAAACTGAGTGAAGGGGAACAACTGGAAGCAGCGGTAGTATCCTTGGATGGTGACGCCTTACTATGGTATCAATGGGAGCACGGTCGGCGACCGATTCGTAGGTGGGAGGAGTTGAAGGGGATGCTCTTGCATCAGTTTCGACCCACCTCGGCTGGGAGTTTGCATGAACAGTGGCTGAATCACCACCAAACTACAGGAGTGGTGGAGTATCGACGGAAATTCATCGAATTAATGGCACCGCTGTTGGGAGTTCCGGAGGAAATTGCTAAGGGCCAATATATAACAGGCCTCAAGGAGGAAATTCGGGCGGAGGTTCGTCTTCTTGGTCCCCGTAGTTTAGACCATGCTATGGAATTATCTGTTAAGGTGGAAGATAAGCTTCGGAGTGGCCCAAACACTTATTTGAAGGGAGAAACAAGGCGAGCAGGGTCACAATCGTCTTATTCAGGTAACTCTAGCTACTCTCCAGTTCATAGTAATTCTGGTTCTTTCAGCCCATCTACTCGTTCTGTGTCGGTTTATTCACAAGCCTCCTCGTTCCCATCGAAGAGTGTGAGCAGTATTCCGGTCGCAAAACCAATTGGTAATATGAAACGTTTATCGGAGAGGGAGTTACAACAAAAAAGGGAGAAAGGGGAATGTTTCCGGTGTGAGGAGAAATGGTCTATTGGGCACCGTTGTAAACGGAAGGAATTGAGTGTGGTTTTGATGCAAGGGGATGACTTGGAAGAGGAAGGTAATGAACTGCTGGATGAAGGGGTGATGGGTGATATGGGTTCCGTACCAGTTCCAGTACATCCCGAGATCTCATTAAATTCGGTGGTGGGCATTACCAGCCCTAAAACGATGAAGTTAGTAGGGGAAATCTCAGGGCACAAGGTGGTCGTTATGATCGACCCCGGCGCAACTCACAATTTTGTGTCGGGTGAGGCGGTAAGGAAGTTAGGGTTGCCTCTAGTACACTCAAAAGGGTTTGATGTTTCACTGGGAACAGGTGAGGATGTACGGGGAGAGGGGGAGTGCAAATCAGTAGTCCTCCATTTACCAGGTGTTACGATAATCGAGGATTACTTACAGCTACCACTGGGTAACTCTGATTTGATACTTGGGGTTCAATGGTTAGAGAAGTTAGGCACAGTTTCTACAAACTGGAAGACACAGACATTGAAATTCAAACTGGGAAACGACAGTGTGACCCTAAAAGGGGACCCATCCTTGGGACGATCGTTGATTTCGTTAAAGGGCTTGATTAAAACACTGCGTAAAGGGGGGGAAGGATTTATAGTTGAGTGCAATCACTTGGGAGTCACAAAGGGGCAAGGCAGTGATGAAAGTGAGAAAATGGTTCCAACGTTTCTGCAGTCAGTGTTACAACAGTTTGAGCAGGTGTTCCACATGCCCCCAGGTCTTCCCCCGGCTCGGGACCACGATCACTCGATAACACTAAAAGAGGGCACTGACCCAATTAGTGTGCGTCCGTATCGATATGCACAGTCCCAAAAGGACGAGATTGAGAACCTGGTGCATGATATGTTGAAAACAGGGATTATTCGTGAATCTAATAGTCCTTTCTCTAGCCCCATCCTCCTGGTCAAGAAAAAGGATGGCTCATGGAGGTTCTGCGTAGATTATAGAGCTCTAAACAAAGCTACGGTGCCCGACAAATTCCCTATCCCAACAATCGACGAATTGTTGGATGAACTGCATGGCGCTAGGGTGTTTTCGAAGCTAGATTTAAAGTCGGGCTACCATCAGATCCGTATTTGCAGCAAAGACATTCCAAAGACAGCCTTTAGATCACATGTGGGGCATTACGAATTTCTCGTAATGCCGTTTGGCCTCATGAACGCCCCTGCAACCTTCCAGGCCCTGATGAACACCATTTTCAAGCCATTTCTGAGGAAATTTGTCCTCGTGTTTTTCGACGACATCCTTGTCTACAGTTCTTCCGAGGAACAGCATCAAAAAGACTTGTCCACTGTTCTGCAAGCATTAGCCCAACATCAACTCTATGCTAACCGAAAGAAATGTGAGTTCGGGCAGTCACATATAGCCTACTTGGGTCACATAATTTCGGAAAAAGGGGTAGCAGCGGATGCCGAGAAGGTGAGAGCCATGAGTGATTGGCCAATCCCACGCAACTTGAAGGAATTGAGGGGATTCTTGGGGTTGACGGGGTATTACCGAAGGTTTATTGCAGGTTTTGCAAATATTGCCCAACCATTAACTGAACAAACAAAAAAGGATCAATTCAAATGGACGGACGAAGCCACAGTAGCTTTTAATAACCTCAAAGAAGCCATGGTACAGGCCCCTATCCTGGTTATGCCCAATTTCAGCAAAGATTTCATCCTCGAGACAGATGCATCCGGGTTTGGAGTGGGTGCAGTGTTGCTCCAAGAAGGACATCCGGTGGCATATTTCAGTAAAGTGCTGGGTCAAAGGGCTCGTTTGAAATCAATCTACGAGAAAGAACTAATGGCCATAGTGTTGGCAGTCCTTAAATGGCGACACTACTTGCTGGGCAGAAAATTTGTGATTCGAACGGACCAACGGAGCTTAAAATTTCTGTTAGAACAATGTGAGGTTGGGGCGGAATACCAGGGGTGGGTGAGCAAATTAATGGGTTTCCAATTCGAGATTCAATATAAAACCGGGGCCTCGAACCGTGTGGCGGATGCCTTGTCAAGGGAATTTCCGGGCCCAATCGAATTTAGTTCACTTATTTCTGCAGGAGGACCTAAATGGGCTGACATACAAGTGCTCATCCAACAAGATCCTTTCATTAAACAGCTGACCAGTGATGTGAAAGAAGGCAAGCACGTACCCAAGGGGTATCAGCTCGAGCACGAAGTGCTTAAGTACAAAGGCCGAGTGGTTCTTCCGAATAATTCAACCCTGGTAGCATCACTTCTCCATGACTACCATGATTCTCCTGTGGGGGGTCACTCAGGCGAACTGAAAACTTACCAGCGAATTGCTACAAATTGGTATTGGCCTAATATGCGTAAGCAAATTTCAGCTTATGTTCAAGCTTGTTCAACCTGTCAGCAACAGAAAACAGCGAATTTGAGCCCCGCTGGGCTTTTGCAGCCGTTATCAATCCCAGATGAGGTGTGGGAGGACCTTTCATTGGACTTTGTTGAAGGCCTCCCTAAGTCGAAAGGGGCTAACTCAATCTTGGTGGTGGTGGATCGTCTAACAAAGTATGCTCACTTTATCCCACTAAAACATCCGTTCACGGCTGCCTCTGTTGCTGAGATTTTCATTAAGGAGATTGTTCGTTTGCACGGCTTTCCTTCCACTATAGTATCAGATAGAGACAAGGTTTTCATGTCTGTTTTCTGGCGCGAGCTGTTTCGTCTTCAAGGGACCAAATTGTGTCATAGTACGGCTTACCATCCCCAATCGGATGGGCAAACCGAGGTGGTGAATAAGTGTGTAGAATCCTATCTACGTTGCTTTATTACAGGACAGCCACGAACGTGGGCAGACTGGTTGCCGTGGGCAGAGTATTGCTACAATACGGCTAGTCACTCTTCAACGGGGATCACACCGTTCAAAGCATTGTATGGGAGAGACCCCCCTCAACTGGTAAAGTTCATGCCTGGTGGCACGGGGGTATCAACACTTGAGGATAAACTGATGGAACGGGATGCTTTGCTTGATGATATGAAGGCAAACCTCACTCGTGCTCAACACAGAATGAAAGCTAATGAAGACCTTTGTCGTAGAGAACTGGAATTTCAAGTGGGGGAAATGGTTTTACTCAAGCTCCAGCCCTATCGCCAACAGTCCCTGGCTCGGAGACCCTTCGATAAACTGAGTGCACGCTACTATGGTCCATTTCAAGTCTTACAACGGGTTGGCAAGGTAGCCTACAAATTGGACCTGCCCTCTCATGCTAAAATACATCCTGTTTTCCACGTTTCCCAGCTCAAGAAGGTTGTAGGACAGCCGTCTACCATCTTGCAACTCCCATCTGTGTTAACAGAATCCCTGTTCATGGAAAGCAGACCGGAAAAGGTGTTGGGTCTTCGTAATACTACAGCTGGGGCGACCACAGACTCCGAGGTATTGATCAAGTGGGCAGGGCTATCTGATACTGAAGCCACCTGGGAGCATTTCACTGACATTGCAGCAAGGTTTGCAGATTTCCACCTTGAGGACAAGGTGGCTCTTTTGGCGGCGGGTAATGCTACAGAATATACAGGGGAGCCAGCTCTAATAACGTATAAGAGGAGGACACGGAAGGAATAACAAATTGTATTAAGGGTAAAATAGTAAAACCATGCAAATGGGTGTAAAAGGGGGTTTGAGGGGAAAGTAGGGTTGGATTTCGGAATTGTATTATTGAGTGGTATCTTTTGGGAGAGTCTCTCACCTCTCGAAGAGTGAAGCGCTGTAACTAAACATCTCTTTATTATTATCGATCTAGTGGATGTTTGTTCGAGTTTCTTTCTTTATTGTTAAGTTTATCAGTCTGGCAGCTTAGTTAATTCATAGCAAAATATTGACGGCTTCATGCTGGTCTGGGCAGTCAAGTAAGAACCAGTTTCCTCTATATTGCTCGAAATTAATTTGCTTCCAAAGCTTTCACCTTGGTCCAGCAACAACAGTGCAGGAACATCTAGCTCTGGGAGGGCTTGGTTTCGTGGCGGTTTTTTGTTACCATAATTCTGAGAAATCTGTTTACAGATAGCAGGTCCATAAATACTTTGAGTTAGTGTTGGTGATGTAACTGAAAAAAATATATAACTTAATGGAGCTTCAGCTGCCATTATATTTCTCTCTTGATGAATATTAGAACGTTGTCCATCAAACTTTTCTTCATACTTTGATATCTTGTCTACTGAAGTTGTAACTTACATTCTTGTCAGTGGCACATGCGTCTTTAAAACTTGTGCAAATTATACTTTCTGAAAGAGGTATATCTCGTTGTGCTTCTAGATCACCAACATCTGGGATTTGCTAAAAGATTTTTTCGATGGTGTGATCTCGCGCCTTTTCAGCATCGATCTCCTTAACTAAACTTTCTTTGGGAACTATTTCCAAGTCAGTTGTACAAACAGCTTCTGAAATGCGATCACCGTTGAACTTATGAGTCTAGGGTAAAGTATAAGAACTTTTTCTAAAGCAACATGAAAGATAGGAAAACAACAATAGATTTCACCATGGCGTTGCTAAATTAGGAAAAAAAAAACATTATAAACAATCAGCACTTAGTTGGATAATAATAGGTACATCCCACATGGACAAGAATGCTAGCACAGCTGTCAATGATAGTTCACCAAGTCATTCCAATCTGACATTGGGAGCAACTGAGAAATTTTGATGGTAGATAACTGAACGCAAAGTCATCATGATACATAAGAAACCATTTTATAAGATAAGACTGGCCCAATAGAAATACCTTCTATAGAACCGGGGAAAGTTTTGACAGCTTCTTCTTCATATGGAACTGGAGACTCTTTTGACAGCTTTTTCTTACTATGGAATTGAAGCCTCTGACTCACGGTACTGTTTAGCAAATTGTACTGTTTCCTATCAGGCACATACTGTCCTGGAAATCATTAAGCAAAAAGAAGCAAAGGCCTCATAATGCAACACAGTAGAAATTTCATGTAAGGAATCTGCAGAAAGGTCATCAATGATATAATATCACCTATAGAAAATTAAGTTTAGGACTCACATGTTTAGGAACTAAGCAAGTCCCTCTAGAAGCTTAACTGTTGTCTAAAGCTGTTACTATAAGCCAGTATATTATGAAGATCAGTACTCAGTCACCAACTCCACTGCAATACGTTCCATTTAACCCTTTATCTGGTAATGTGCAAAGACAAGATAGAAGAGAACTCCACGGAAGGGCACATAAGTTTACATTTACTGTTTTGGCTACTTATCAATATCAATATTATTCTTATTCTTAATATTCTTAATGATGGTTAGTGAAGGACTTGATCAAATTACATCAATTACCCTTTTTTTTTATCTTTCTTTATTTCCCTTTTTGTCATTACACAGCATTTAGAGCGATTCAATTTAGATTGGATCAACCCAAATCTAAATCTATACTATTTTTTGTTATTATACAACATTTGGAGCGACCCAATTGGATCGACCCAAATCTAAACCTCTACTATTATCCTTTATTTTTTTATTCATAATCAATAATATAATTAATGATAATTAGCCGATTACCTTTTTCAATTAAAAGATGTTTACTTTTAATTGATGATATTACCTTTTATAAATACCTAAAATATCATATCTTCCAATCAATAATTTTTTTTTTCTCTAATTAAAACACGTTGACTTTTAATTTAAAACATAATATTGCAATAATTAATACATACCCAAAAATATAACATCATATCTTCTAACTACTAACAAAATATAATAAAAATTCGTATACAACGAATCTATCTATACTATTATATAAATTCTGAAACATTGAAAGTTTTGGTACCTGTTTTTTGGTACCTGATTTTTGGTACCTGTTTTTTGGTACGTCGTGAATTTACTTATTTACCCTTCACTCTAAAAAAAAATATATGATATCTATATTATTAAAACTCCTAAAATAAATAATAACATAACATAATAAATGGTAAGTAGTCGATTCACTTTTTTCATATTTACTTTTAATTGAAGATATTACCATTTTATAAACACCTAAAAACATCAATCATATCATATCTTCCAATCATTAATATTGCCTTTCGAATTAAAACACATTGCCTTTTTAATTTAAAACTCATTTTACAATCATTAATATATACCCATAATAAATGGTAAGTAGTCGATTGCCTTTTTTCACATTTATTTTTTATTGAATTTACTTATTTACCCTTCACTCTAAAAAAATATATATGATATCTATACTATTAAAAAAACTAAAATAAATAATGACATTATATAATAAATGGTAAGTAGTCGATTAACTTTTTTCATATTTACTTTTAATTGAGGATATTACATTTTTATAAACACCTAAAAACATCAATCATATCATATCTTCCAATCCTTAATATTTCCTTTCGAATTAAAACACGTTTGCCTTTTTAATTTAAATCTAATTTTACAATCATTAATATATACCCATAATAAATGGTAAGTAGTCGATTGCCTTTTTTTCACATTTACTTTTTATTGAAGATATTACCTTTAATAAACACCTAAAAACATTAATCGTATCATATCTTCCAATCATTAATATTTCTTTCGAATTAAAACACGTTACCTTTTTAATTTAAAACTAATTTTACAATCATTAATATATACCCGAAAACGTCACATCATATTTTTCAATTATTAATAAAATATATGAAAAATTTGTATGCGTTGTTTATAATAAGAAAACGTTATTATAATCCGTAATCATGAGTATATTAAATGATATTAAATTAAAATTAATCTATACTATATTATAAATGACGAAACATTAAAAGTTTTGGTACCTATTTTTTGATATATGTTTTTTAGGATTTCGTGAATTTACTTATTTAACCTTTATTATAAAGAAAAAAATATACGATATCTATACTATTAAAACACCTAAAATAAATAATAACATAATATAATTAATGGTAATTAGTCGATTTCATTTTTCACATCTACTTTTAATTGAAGATATTACCTTCTATAAACACCTAAAAATATCTATCATATCTTCCAATCATATCATATCTAGCAATTATTAATATATACCCAAAAATATCACATCAAATCTTCTAATTACTAACAAAATATAATAAAAATCCGTATATTACGAATAATGACCATTAAATTTTTAGTAAACAATCAGAATCATTAGATGTAATGATTAAATATATTATATAATTAAATTAATTTACTAAAATTTCAAGATTCGAATTCTCCTTTATTATAAAGAAAAATATATATGATATCGATACTATTAAAACACCTAAAATAAATAATAAAATAATATAATTATTGGTAATTAGTGTACTTCCTTTTTCACATTTACTTTTAATTGAAAAATTACCTTCCATGAACACCTAAAATTATCAATCATATCATATCTTACAATCATATCATATCTAGCAATAATTAATATATACCTAAAAATATCATATCATATCTTATAATTACTAACAAAATATAATAAAAATCCGTATACTACGAATAATGACCATTAGATTTTTAGTAAAAAAATCAGAATGGTTAGATGTAATGATTAAATATATTATATAATTAAATTAATTTACTAAAATTTCAAGAATCGAATTCTATCAACGACACGTATATTTTAAAATTTTATAATATAAGTTTTAAATCATGCATATCATTAATTAAATATATATTAAATTATTAAAATTAAAATTAAAATAAAATATTGTAAATAATGATTATATAAAAATATAATTGTAACATAAAATAAAATTTGTTACATATCAAAAAAAATCCGTGCATCGCACGGGTTATAAGCTAGTACTATTATATAAAAGCCGAAACATTAAAAGTTTTGGTACCTGTTTTTTGGTACTTCGTGAATTTACTTATTTACCCTTCATTATAAAGAAAAAAAAAACTACCAAAAATAAGTATTAACATAATATAATTCATGTTAATTAGTCGAGATATTATTTTTTATAAACACCACATCCATCGTATCATATCTTTCCATCACTAATATTTCCTTTCGAATTAAAACACATTACCTTTTTAATTTAAAACAAATCTTACAATCATTAATATATACCCGAAAATATCACACCATAATTTTCAAGAAATATATAACATCTAAAATTAATAATAACATAATATAATTAATTGTAATTAGTCAATTAACATAATAAAATTAATGGTAATTAGTCGATTGTTTTTTCACATTAATATAATAAAATTAATGATAATTAGTCGATTGCCTTTTTCACATTTATTTTTAGTTGAAGATATACCTTTTATAAACACCTAAAAACATTCATATCACATCTTTCGATCATTAATATTTCCTTTCAAATTAAAACAACTTACCTTTTCAATTTAAAACAAATCTTACAATCATTAATATATACCCGAAAATATCACACCATAATTTTTAAGAAAAATATAACACCTAAAATAAATAATAACATAATATAATTAATGATAATTAGTCGCTTGCCTTTTTCACATTTTCTTTTAGTTGAAGATATTACCCTTTATAAACACCTAAAAAGATCAATCATATCATATTTTTCAATAATTAATATTTCCTTTTTAATTAAGACATATTACCTTTTTAATTTACAACAAATCTTACAATCACTATTATATACCAAAAAATATCACACCATATTTTTCAATTATTAATAAAATATATTAAAATTCATATACGTTGTTTAAAATAATTAAACAACAAGGAAAGATTTGTATAAGCCGTAAACATGAATATATTAAATAACATCAAATTAAAATTAAAAAATTATTAAAAAATAATGATTATATAAAAGCATAATTATAATAGTAAATAAAATTTATAACATAACATAAGAAACCCGTGCATTGCACGGGTTATAAGCTAGTAATATTCGTTAGAGTTTTAGTTAAAAATTAGAACTGTTAGATCTAATGATTAAATATATTACATGATTAAATTTATTTACTAAATACATACCCAAAAATATGACATCATATCTTCTGACCACTAACAAAATATAATAAAAATTCGTATACAACGAATAACATCCATTAGATTTTTAGTTAAAAATTAGAACTGTTAGATCTAATGATTAAATATATTACATGATTAAATTTATTTACTAAAATTTCAATATTCGAATTTTTATAAATACCTAAAATATCATATCTTCCCATCAATAATTTTTTCTCTCTAATTAAAACACGTTGACTTTTAATTTAAAACATAATATTGCAATAATTAATACATACCCAAAAATATGACATCATATCTTCTAACCACTAACAAAATATAATAAAAATTCGTATACAACGAATAATATCCGTTAGATTTTTAGTTAAAAATTAAAACTGTTAGATCTAATGATTAAATATATTACATGATTAAATTTACTTACTAAATACATACCCAAAAATATGACATCATATCTTCTAACCACTAACAAAATATAATAAAAATTCATATACAACGAATAAAATCCGTTAGATTTTTAGTTAAAAATTAGAACTGTTAGATCTAATGATTAAATATATTACTTGATTAAATTTATTTACTAAAATTTCAAGGTTCGAATTTTTATAAATACCTAAAATATTATATCTTCCAATCAATAATTTTTTCTCTCTAATTAAAACACGTTGACTTTTAATTTAAAACATAATATTGCAATAATTAATACATACCCAAAAATATGACATCATATCTTCTAACCACTAACAAAATATAATAAAAATTCATATACAACGAATAATATCCGTTAGATTTTTAGTTAAAAATTAAAACTGTTAGATCTAATGATTAAATATATTACATGATTAAATTTATTTACTAAAATTTCAAGGTTTGAATTTTTATAAATAGCTAAAATATCATATCTTCCAATCAATAATTTTTTTCTCTCTGATTAAAACAAACTTTTAATTTAAAACATAATATTGCAATAATTAATACATACCCAAAAATATGATATCATATCTTCTACTCCCTCTGTCCCTCTCATTTCTTTACATCACTTTTGGGCACGTTTTTTAAGACGTCTTTAAAGTATAGTTCCATTATGTTTTTTTTTTAAAAAAAATCCTGAAAAAAAGTTTAATGTTTAAACTTTTATTCAAAAAAAAAATTAAAAAAATATTATGAAACTATACTTTATAGAAGTCTCGAAATACGTGCAAACAGTGAACGTAAAGAACCAACGGGACGGAGGGAGTAACCACTAACAAAATATAATAAAAATTCGTATACAACAAATAATATCCCTTAGATTTTTAATTAAAAATTAGAACTGTTAGATCTAATGATTAAATATATTACATGATTAAATTTATTTACTAAATACATACCAAAAATATGACATCATATCTTCTAACCACTAAAAAAATATAATAAAAATTTATATACAACGAATAATATCCGTTAGATTTTTAGTTAAAAATTAGAATTGTTAGATCTAATGATTAAATATATTACATGATTAAATTTATTTACTAAAATTTCAAGTTTCGAATTCCGTCAACGATACTATTATCTTTCATTTTCTTAATCTTCTTTATTTTTTTATGCTCCTTTTTACCATTACACAGCATTTGGAGCAACCCAATTTAGATTCGATCAACCTAAATCTAAACCTATACTATTTTTTTTATTACACAGCATTTGGAGTGACCCAATTGGATCAATCCAAATCTAAACCTCTACTATTATATTATTCTTTATTTTTTTATCTTTCTTTATTCAACCCCCTGAAGTAGGGTTAAGGTATGTGTACTAGACCTCCGTACGGGACATATATGTTTGGTTCCGGTTTTTAGTTTGGCCTTAAGAGTTAAGTTTTTATTGATTTCACAGTATTAAAAATTAGACAGGATAATATTTGTTTGGTTTTGATTTTGGTTTGACATTTAAGAATTAAAGTTTTAATAAATTACTCGATGTTATAATAATATACAGGACACCAGAAAGGTACCTTTAAAATATTTGCTTGGAATTTCAATTTTCGAATTTACATGTCATAATAACAAAGGTAGTTGGAAAGATTACCAGTTAATAACATTGACACAATACAGATACAAGAGGTAGCAAGGATGAAGGGCATACTATAAATCGATTAAATAATTTATTTAAATGGCGGAATCCCACATGTCATGTGACATTTTAATTGGTTATGTATTTTAATTAAATGTAATGAACCACTTTATATTTAAATTTAAATAAAAATATGCGGACAATCAATTACAACCAAACATGATGTTACGTCACTTGCACCATGTTATTTGTAAATAATCTTGGGACTCAATTTGATACATCTAGCATTATAGACATTATTTTGTTTTCAAGCAAATTTATGTTCTTTATGGATTTGTTCAACTTAAGGTTCATGGGGTAGACATGCTACGTACCAGAAGGTCTAATGGAATAGCATACTTTTTATCGGATGTCTCCGAAGGAACTATGGAATAGCATACTTAGAAGCTCAGACCCACGGCACAAGTCTCACCCTCTGGGTCAGGCAACATTACCCTTATTTATGCTCTAAATATCTTCTTTACTCACGTTCAATTTCACTTCATATATGATCTCATATTTAGCACTTTCACTTGAACTCCATATTAAAATATAAAAGCACTAACTTTTCCCTTTTTCAGTTTAGTTGGCTTTTTGAGAGAGAATAGGTAGTGAAAAATGTGATTGTTATAATTTGTAATCATACATTATTTGAAGATAAAAGTGAATAAGTGAGGTTCTTGCGGAGGCCTGTGTCTTTAGTAAACAGTATTATCCTTCATTTTTTTAATCTTCTTTATTTCTTTAATGCCCCATTTGTCATTACACAGCATTTGGAGCGACCCAATTTAGATTGGAACAAAAAATTCTATTATGATATTGTACTTATTTTCAGTAATACTGTAGTATTACGATTGCACCTCCAGCCTTTCTCTTCTCCTCCAGCTACATAGTTTTAAATATTGAAAACAAAATACAATACAAGAAAAAGTTTGCATTTATAAATATAGATTACAAGCAGAGAGGGATGTTTAGTTACAGATAGACTACATAGCAACAACATAAGTGATAAAAAGAAAGATGTTAGTTATAGATAGACTACATAGCAGCAACATAAGTGATAAAAAGAAAGATGGTCTACATGATGATCAAGCTAATAAAGTATTGAAGTAATTAACAAGCCTGAACCACAGAAGCAACTTCCATTTTATAGGTACTGTTTATCATAACATGGGTAATGGGTTTATGTATTCTCATTAATTTTATTTTTGGTCACCCCTCTAAGTTGATCACAAAAAAATTAACAACCCATCAAAATAAGTAGTTTAAAAATATATTCAAATTCAAATTATTATATTCGTTTCAATAAGAACAAACTTTTAATATAATAAAGTCAATAAAATAAAAATTCAACAATTTCAGAAAGCGAGAGCCATGGTGAAAGACCTTAATTTAAACATAAACTATAAATCTACTACAATATTTATCTGATATTTTGACTTGCTTATTTAATTGTATAATTTGATTATTTTTAATAAAAGAATTTATATTAATAATATATATACACTGTATTTTCATACATGAATTTACTAATACAGTTTAATGGTCACGCTCTGGTGAGAATGAGAACAGTGAGAACACACATATTCACTACATTTTAAGCTATTTTAAAGGGCCCCGCTAGGGGCATTTTCACAAAAAAAAAGTCTTATAATTCTACTCTCTATCCATTCATAAAAAAATTAACAAAAATAAAAATAAAATGAGAACAGTGAGAACACACATATTCACTACATTTCAAGATATTTTAAAGGGCCCCGCTAGGGGCATCTTCACAAAAAAAATCTTATAATTCTACCCTCTATCCATTCATAAAAAAAATAACAAAAAAAATTAAAAATTGCTTGAAATGTGGTTTCATTGTTCTCCAACATTTACATATTATATTAACTATGAGGTCTCATAGTTAATATAATATGTTCTTGATATTATATGAGGTTTAATGTTTTGGAGCCATTTAATGTTTTGGAGCCATTGGGGATGAAGGGATTATCATTTCCGCATTTGAATAATGAAGACAATTTATTATTGTTTTCAATTATAGGACAATATTTGTAAAAATATTTATTACTTTTATTGCAGATTTTGATGGATTAAATAAACTAGTAATATGCCCGTGCTTCGCACACGGTTTTCTACAAATTTTCTAAAAAAAGTTAAGTGTCACCTATATTTTTATTCTGGATGCCTATGTAAACTACGTTATGAATTAAACTACAACCATTTGAACTTGCAACTAAATTGTTCCAGATGTTTGTTTTTTCTTGGGGTGTTTTGGTGTCAAAACATGTTGTTGAACAAACATACTTGTCCAATGCTACTACCACAGTTTCAACGGATCTGCAACTGAACAATTAGTTAAAATATAACGAACATAGACATGAGCTGTTGTGTGATTGACGTTTGAGAGCTTTCTCGGAGCGCAACGTCTCGTCTCACTAATTGCCATCTTTAAGAAGTTCAAGTGCATCACACATTTTCTTGAAACTATTATACACTTGACCTTCAACTGTACGTAAATTTTGCAATGATGTTGCATATTTTTCTACATAGTAAAAACATCCAAAGATAAAAGGTATTCTCACTGATCAATAGCACAACATTTTTGCCTCAAATCATAAGCTTAAGAATAACAAAGATGCGGGAAAAAGAACACAGCTGCTGCAACATGATTAATCATAAAGCAACCCAATTTGTGTTTGGAGATTCACTATACGATCCCGGTAACAACTATATCAGTACAACCAAAACCAGTTTCCAGGCTAAGTTTTTGCTCTACAGAAAATCATTTTTCTCTAAACGAACACGAAGATTTACAGATGATCGCCTAAACCCCGATTTAATATGTATATAATTCTTAAAAACTCTAAGATCGAACACAAATGTATGTATATTACCAAACGAAATCCATTTACGCATACTAATTTTGAATATAACATATATTTCTAATAACAAAGTACTGAGTTGAATGTGAATGAAATGGAAAAGTAATCAACATAGTAAATTATATAAGAATAATAAACTAATGATTATAGCGTGAATGAAACCAAACACAGTAAAGCAACAAAACCAAAATTTCATAACAAACCCAAAAAACAAATCATGGTATTGGTTTGATGTTGATATAAATGCAACAACTAAATATTAATGTATAAAAATAACCTTGGTCCATATCTCATAGCAACGGATATGTGCATAAGCTTCTAAATCACGGCAATTTTCTATAAAGGGTAATGCATGAAATGGTTGGTACATTTTAGAATTACTAAACTGGTTGGACTAAAAAAATGAAGGATCTACATGTAAAAGAAAACAAAGTAGTAGAATACTAAGCAAAACTCAGCATTCTACTTGGTGATATGATTAACAGTATATAGTTTTTTGTTAGTGATGTGTTCTGCATATATTGTGTTTGGAATCCTAATCTTTAATATTCAGGGTAATTAAATTTTCCATATGTTTGGTAGATGAGTTGATTTGTATTAACCTACAAGTCATTTTGCTCTCATTCAATTTTTTTTCTGCATGGCCTGGTGTTGAGTCTAATTCTGAAATCCTAACTCTAATCCTAACTCTAATTAGAGTCCAATTCAGGAATTCCTAACTCAAGTCAGAATCCAATTCCAATTCTGAAACCTGATAGACTCCACAAACCCAACAATCTCCCACTTGGAGTCTGACCACATCTTCGCTTCACTATTGTAAATCTAGTAACACCATCCTTCGATCAATAACTCTAACTAGTGCAGCGCCTTCTCATCAATCAGTTCTGAAGGCCAGTTGAAGCTATGCAAAGCTTCAACTTTTCATTAGTAACCACCTTAGTCAACATATCTGCAGGATTCTTTGAACCAAGGATTTTCTTCAAGGACAAAGTACCATTGCTAATCAACTCTCTTGTAAAGTGATATCTTAGCTGAATATGCTTCGTCCTAGCATGAAACACAGGATTCTTCGCAAGATGAATAGCACTCTGACTGTCGCTATACAAAGCACTGTCCGCCTGTTTCTTGCCCAACTCCTCAAGAAAATTCTTCAACCAAATCATCTCCTTGCTAGCTTCAGAGATAGCCATATATTCTGCTTCTGTGGTTGAAAGAGCAACACTCTTTTGAAGTCGAGACATCCAACTAACTGCTGTGCCACCCAAAGTGAAAATATATCCCGTAGTACTTTTTCTTGTATCCAAACATCCACCTAAATCTGCATCAGAGAACCCTTCCAAGATAACATCTTTCTTGCTGAAACATAATGCAACCTTGGATGTGCCTTTCAAGTAGCGCAACAACCACTTGACTGCTTCCCAATGTTCTCTTCCTGGATTAGACATGAACCTGCTAACAACTCCCACTGCATGAGCAATATCTGGCCTTGTACACACCATAGCATACATCAAACTGCCAACTGCAGATGCATACGGAACTTTAGCCATATCTTTCTTGCCTTCATCCGTTTTAGGTGACTGCTTCTTCGTGAGATTAAAGTGAGTCGCCAACGGTGTACTTCTGGTTTTCGCATCCTGGACACTGAATTTCTGCAACAATTTCTCAATATACTTCTCTTGAGATAATTTTAAAGTACCTTCAGATCTATCCCTTATGATGCTCATACCAAGTATCTGTTTTGCTGCACCCATATCCTTCATCTCAAACTCCTCAGACATCTGTCTCTTTAACCTGTTGATTTCCCTCATGTTTGATCCTGCTATCAACATGTCATCAACATACAACAACAATATGATATAAGATGAATCAAACTGTTTAAAATAGCAACAATGATCCATAGCACTTCTCGTGTACCCATTCTTCATCATAAAGCTGTCAAACTTCAAGTACCACTGTCTTGGTGCTTGCTTCAAACCATACAAGCTTTTTATAAGTTTGCAAACAAGGTTTTCTTTCCCAGCTACCTGAAATCCCTCTGGCTGTACCATGTAGATGTCTTCCTCAAGATCACCATGTAAGAACGCGGTCTTAACATCTAGTTGCTCTAGATGTAACTCCTCTGCAGCCACAATACTTAGCACAATTCTAACTGTAGTCATCTTAACAACCGGAGAAAATATATCAGTATAGTCAATACCCTTTTTCTGTTGATAACCCTTGACTACTAACCTCGCCTTGTATCTCTTGCTGCCATCAGGTTCTTCTTTGATCCGGAACACCCACTTATTCTGTAAAGCCTTCTTTCCTGCTGGTAATTCTGTTAAAGACCAAGTTTCATTCTTCTCAAGAGAACTCATCTCTTCTTCCATGGCTGATTTCCACTGAACTGAATCATCCACCTGAACTGCCTCTGAATAACATTGAGGCTCTCCATCCTCGGTCAATAACATATAATATGCTGAAGGAGAAAATCTTTGTGGTGGCCTCACAATTCTGCTAGATCTTCTTACCTCAGCTTGTGGAGTAACTGGAACCGTGTCATCACCATTCCCCGAACTCCCACTATTTCCTGCAAGATCTTTTTCTGTAATATCTTCAAGCACTACTTTCACTTTCTCAGGTTTTTCTTTTGTAAACTCAGAATCGACTGCAAGCCAATCCTTGTACACTGCACTTTCGTTAAAAGTAACATCTCTACTTCTAACGACCTTCTTCGTTAATTCATCCCAGAAACGGTAACCCATATCATCTGAGCCATAACCAATGAAGATACACTTCTTTGCTTTCGGATCAAGCTTGTCTCTGTCAGAATCTTTAACACGTACATAAGAAACACAACCAAAAACTCGCAAGTGTGAAAGATTTACCTCCTTTTTCTGCCACTCTTCTTCAGGAATCTTGAACCCCAAAGGAACTGAAGGTCCTCTATTTATGAGATACGCTGCTGTGCTAACTGCATCTGCCCAAAAAGTCTTTGGCAACCCTGCATGCAACCTCATACTCTTGGCCCTCTCATTCAAGGTTCTATTCATGCGCTCTGCAACACCATTCTGCTGCGGTGTCTCTGGAATAGTTTTGATCATTCTAATCCCATATTCTGCGCAATAGCTTTTAAACTCATCACTACTGTACTCACCACCATTATCTGACATCAAACTCTTAACCTTCAAACCAGTCTGATTTTCAACTTCGGTCTTCCACTTCTTGAAAGTAGCAAACACATCTGATTTATTCTTCAAGAAATAAACCCATACCTTTCTAGTGGAATCGTCAATGAAAGTGACATAGTAGCGAGATCCTCCCAACGACGCAACTGTTGTTGGACCATATACATCTGTATGAACCAGCTCTAACCTCTCAGCCTTGGGTGTCCTCCCTGATTTTGCAAAAGTAACTCGTTTATGCTTTCCAAGAACACATGGCTCACAGAACCCAACTTCCACATTCTTCAGCTCTGGAATCTTCCCCTTCGAAGTTAACAGCTTCATACCCTTTTCACTCATATGACCAAGTCTTTGGTGCCACAAAGTTGAAGACCCAATCTCATCAGCAACTACATTTGCTTCATAGCTAGATTGTTCAACTATGTACAACGTCCCCTTTTTCTCTCCACGAGCAACAACTAGATTCCCCTTTATAACATTCCACTGTCCGTCTCCGAAAGTAACTCGATACCCTTCCTTATCTAACTGACCCACAGATATCAACATCTTCTTCAGTCCAGGAATGTACCTTACATCTTTCAACGTCCAGCTAGTCCCCAAAGAGGTCTTGAGATTAATATCTCCCATGCCCGCAATATCCAAAGTCTCATCATCAGCAAGACGGACTTTACCAAAATTTCCAAGTCTGAAATTTAACATCAAATCCTTGCAAGGGGTAGCATGGAATGATGCACCAGAATCCATAACCCATGATTCAACCGAACATTCAACACAACAAATCAAAGCATCGTCATTCGCCACTTCTTCAACTACATTAGCTGAATTATCCTCTTTCTTCTTTCCTTTAGGAGCTGCGGGAGCCGTACACTGATTTCTGAAGTGACCTTTCTTCTGACAATTCCAACAAACAATCTCCTTGCGATCTTTGGACTGTCCTCTCTTCTGTGGCTTCGATCTGCTACGCCCCTGATTCTGCCCCCTATCGGACTTTCTGCCTCTACTCTCGGTACTCAACAAGGAACCTGATGACTCTCCTGAGTTTCTCCTACGAATATCTTCTCCAAGAATCGCATCTCGAACTCCATCAAAAGTCATCTTACTGCTCCCAGATGAATTACAAATAGCAGTGACAAATCCTGACCAACTATCAGGTAACGAGGATACCAACAACAAGGCTTGTATTTCATCATCGAATTTAATATCCACTGAAGTCAATCTTGATAGGATAGAGTTAAATTCGTTCACATGATCAGCAACACAATCACCTTCATTCAATCTCGTGGCAAACAACGAACGACACAAATATACCTTATTTGAAGCAGACGGCTTCTCATACATATTTGATAACGCCTTGATCAATCCATAGGTTGTCATTTCCTTGACGATATTGTAAGCAACGTTCTTCGCCAAAGTCAACCTGACAACACCCAGAGCCTGCCTATCCAATAGATTCCAATCTTTGTCATCCATCTTTTCTGGCTTCTTCTCCTCCAGCGGTTCGTGTAGTTTTTTCTGATACAAATAATCTTCAATTTGCATCTTCCAATACCCAAAATCTCTGCCATCAAATTTGTCGATCTTTACTTTCCCTTCTTCTGCCATCGCTCCCACTCGCCTGAAAACCTAGGCTCTTGATACCAGTTGTTGAGTATACAACAACGAAAGCAAAACCCAAAGCGAATAAACAAGAACAAGAAAATAAACGACAATCACACAAGACAAAGATTTACGTGGTTCGGAAATTCCTACTCCACAAGCCGCACTAATTTTGTATTGATCTCTCACAATTTGTTGTGTTGTTATGTTACAATTACATGAGTATTTATAAGAGAAGAAACTGGGTCTAAGAATCAGAGTCTAATTCTGAAATCCTAACTCTAATCCTAACTCTAATTAGAGTCCAATTCAGAAATTCCTAACTCAAGTCAGAATCCAATTCCAATTCTGAAACCCAACACCTGAATTAGAGTGCACAATGCTAATGATTTGTCTCTCAAAGAAAATCCCTGTCATTTATATATCTAAACTTATATGATAAATGTATCTGCAGGCTATAGAGGCTAGTACTAACTTGCTCATAATAACCCAGTGTGTAGCCGCTTTATGCATTATTTGTATGAGGCACTGAGATGACATAAAGCATTAAGCTTGTCCCTTAATCGTTTGGAGAATTCTTAGTTAGCTTTCTCGATCCTATTCAATTGGCTTCTTAAATAAAAAATTTGAAGAATCTATGGAAAGCTCTCCAATAAACGTCATGGTTACATTACCAATGAACATAAATATGTGTAGGTAACTACAAAATGCTTAGAAGGCATAAAACTTTGCAATGATTGAGTGCTTGGGCATCATAGACATACAAATACATCAAGACTCTTAACAATTCATGAGTGTGATCTATATAAACTATCATGATATACAACATTCCAAGTTGGTTCCTCTTAGTGAACATTGAATTACAACTCCCAGAAATTGTAGATTAAAGAACCAAGAAAACTGATTAAAATATAATGATTATAACGTTATTGAAATCTAAACGATCTTAATAACCAAACATAGTAAAGCAACAAAATCAAATTCTGAGAACAAAAACCCAAAAAATAAATAGAACAATCCAAGTTTTCAAAATAATTTATTTAGAGGAAATAATAGATAGATAACTAAGAAAATATTCATAATTTGTATGAACCCAACTTCAAGGCAGCTCGTGACGATCAAATTTGCTCACTTTCCTGCAATGTACAAACAAAAGTAAAAACTAAAAAGAAGATACATTAAGCAGCATATTACGTTTGGAGTAATTGGACAATTGAATATATTTGAAAAAATCTCATTACTTATATTATATTGGAGGAAAACCATATAATAAATAATGGAATAACTGTATTACCACTTCAATTTTCTTGAAAACTGAGGAGTTTCCCCCCGTTTAGAGAGGTCAATCATGTTATGCATAAACAATAGATAAACACATACCATTACAGTTTTTTTAATAGAAATGCTATGAGATTACTATTATTTTCTGATATGAAAATAACATCAGAGAAACTCGAGGCAGTAAATCCAATATGAGATTACAATTATTTTGTGATAAAAATTAACCTCAGAAACCATTATATCACTGGAAGGAGAGGAAGTCAAAATCTCACGCTCATAAGAATCATTGACAATAAAAATTTTATTCTTTAACAAAACATAAAACTTTTACTTATTTGGACACTAAAGATATGATCCTTCCAAACTATTTTATTAATTCTTGCTAGATAGCCACTCTCTGCTATCCGAGATTTAAAGGGATTTAAAGGGATTCAGGATTTTCAAATGCACTTACGTCTCTTACACATGGTTCTAAAAATCCCCGATTTAACCGATTAATCCCCGATTAATCCTTTGTAAGGTAAACAACCGATTCGATTTTTGAAATCCGATTAATCCTATGAATTTATTTAAAAGGATATGTTTAACTATAAATTAGGCTAATATATTAAATATTATTATAATATCCGATTAATACTCCAATTAATCCTTCTGATTAATCCCCGATTACCCGATTAATCCTAAATCGGCACCTCAACCGATTTATACCGATTACCGATTTTTACAACCATGCTCTTACAACATTAATAATTCTCTTACGTCTAATTTTTTTGATTGGTTTAGTATTATGTCAATGGTTTGCACACGGGTTTACTTATATATCATAATTAAAGAAAATTATGCTGATGTAATTTAAAATAGTGTAATATAATATCTGACTATTATAATTATTATTTTATTTTTCTGTAAATAATGTAATATAATATATGACTATTATAAATATTATGTGATCGCGAGTTAATAAAATTATTATGAATTAAGATATTTTTGACAAAAATAGTAATATATTTTAAAAAATTTGACAAATTAATATAGCAATTTTTTTATAAATTTTTTTAGTTTTAAAATATACATTCTGTACATATATCATTTATTTAAGATGTTATTTCATTTTTTTACTTAAAAACACATGTTCATTGATTAAATCTAAAATCGTGGTTTCACCCTGATAAATAATTGTTTTACATATTCATACAGTCTTAATTTTGTTTAATATTTATTTTTTATACACTTTTTAAGTTATACATACTTTTAAAACAATTAAAGTATAATATATTATATATTGTAGGAGTTCAGTTCTACGAAGACCAATTTTTTTGTGGAGACCAGAGACCACATATACATTCTGCAACCCAAACATTGCAAAAACTTATTTGTTGAAAATCATGTTATATGTAAATCACAATTTCCTTGAAATTTTTGAAAATCATGTATATTTTACATATAAATTTCATTAAAAATCTTGAAAATTATGAATGTTCTGCAAATAAAATACCGTATAACGTATTGTTCTACAAAACATGTTCTACTTGCAAAACATATATGATTTTTAAGTTTTTTAATGAGATAATAATTTTCTTTAAACATTATTTACAAACATGTATGATTTGCAATATTTGAAATGCATAAGGAAAGAATGTCCTAAATACCCATTATTTTGATACCCACTTACCAAAATACCCAAATTTCAAAATACCGACCAAAATACCCGTGGGATACGCCGTTTGCACAGGCGTATCCGAAGCACTGTAGATCGCCAGAAAACAGCAGATCCATGCCGGAAAATCGAGAGCTCCAGACGGCGACTTTTTGGCGATTCCGTTCGAACTCAAACTGCAGGCACTTTACACACGATTAAAGGACATCAAAATGACCAGAAGCTCATGCACATCATCTTCCCGAACTCCGTTTATCACCTCCGGCCCCGCAGGGGCGAAACGAAGCTCGTCGAAGCTCGTCGGAGTGTTTGAATTTGTTTGAATCGCCGTTTTTGGGCGTTTTAAATCCGCCAACGAAACTGTAAAACAACGATTATAGGTATGTAGAGAATCGAAACCCGATTCTAATGGTATATGGTAGGTCATGGGAAAGTCAGGGATTTGGACGGACGGAGAGTTCGAATTTTTACACCGGAATCGCCATTGATGTCGCCTGTGGAGAGCTCTGGAACGGACGTCTGATACGCATCTTGAAGATGCGTATCCTAAGTTGCGCGTGTGTGCATGGCGCATCTGTAGACGTTCATGCCTTCTGTGTAGGCGTGTGTGTGAAAGTTGCGTTGTTTAGAAAGGCGTATCCGCCTGACGCGTTGCTGCCATAGGCGTGAGCCAACATACGTTGCTCCCAGAGGCGTATTGAATGGGCATTTAGGGCGGTGATGATCAGATCTGGGCATTTTGGTGAGAGAAACCAAAAAAATGGGTAAAAAGGGCACTCACCCAATGCATAATGTATATGGTCTCCACGGTATTCAAAAAAAAAATGGTCTCTATAAATTTTTTATTAAAACTTTGGTATTGGCATTCACTAATATAGTGTCTCTTAACACGATAAAGCTCTTTCTTGGTTTCTTTCATTTTCTTTAAATAAAATCATTCGAGTTTTCTCAGATCTGCATAGTTCTGTAGCTCGAATCTTCAAATAAAAATTATCCATAGACTCTAAATCTCCGGGTTATCATCATACCAAAATTTGGTGTCATTCAGAGATTTATGATTTTTTGGATTTTTTTCGTCTCGCCTGGCGTGTGTAAGATTGTTAATGCTTACCCATTAATTGGGTTTATTGGTCTCTCCTTGTGAGAGTTTGTTTGTCTCTCCTTGTGAGAGTTTGCTTGGTTTGTTGGTTTTAATGAATAGATCAGTCCTGCTGAGAATGATTTTGTCGATAGTTTGGGGGATCTGGAAAGTCCGCATCGAAGCTGAGATGCTAACGTTTATTGCAAGAGCTCATCACTTACAACCAAAGATTGTTCAATATTATTTGTTGGGGGTTTTCACTTTCGGCATGTCTATAGCTGGTATCCGGCATGTAGATAGCTGGGGTATTACTCATCCTTTGGGGAATTCCATTTCCGGCATGTCTATAGCTGGTATCCGGCATGTAGATAGCTGGAGGATCGTTCCTCTGACCTTAGTTTATACAACTGAGGATTCTGAACACTGGGGTATCAACGGATCTTACGTGAAGTGGTCAATTGTAATAACGCGGCTTTCAGGGATGTTAGCGCAATTTGGATCTTTTCGAATATCTTCGAATTCGTTTTTTAGCTTCAAGAACTTTTTAGTTCAGTTTGTTGCACGATCTGGAAACAATTTATTGTTTTTTCAACCTGGTCGTATCTACAGTCGGGGGTTTGTCCCGCTGTTTTATTGGCTTGTTTCAGAAATATAATCCAATGCATTTTGTCAAAAAAAAAAAAAAAAACGTCATACCAATCTAGTTTTCACTCAAAGTAAAGGTAGGGGAGGAAACAAAGAAAAAAAAAAGAAAAATGTAATGGAGAGAACCACTACAAATCCTAGCATGTTTCGGTATTCAATGAAATCATTAAAATAAACAAATTTAAATTATTCATTCCAGTAAATATTCCTTATGCCAAAAAATAAATGAGTATCAAAGATGAATACAATTGAACTGAATTCAATTTTACAATTTACAAAAATATATGTTCAAATTTGAGAATATCATTTCAAATAACTTACATTTAAGAAATATCATTCATTATTTTAAATAAATAAATTATACTTTTTATTCAAGAATTTATACCAATACCTTAAATTTTTATTATTAATATTATTAAAATATAATATTAAAACGAAAATAAGGAAAAAATACACATGTTGTTATATTAAGATTATCCTTGAAAATATTATTGCAATTGAAAGTTATTTCAAACTATAATATTTGATTGTAACTTCTTGAAATTCATTTATAAAATATAGTAATCGATTGTAGCTTCTCGATATTATTTTTTGATATATAATATTAGATTGTGGAAGCTGGAAGATTTTTTAAAAAAAATATTCAGAAAATCATGTTTTAGCCTTTTAAGTTGTAACTTAATTTTTCCTCACTTCTAATAGGGAAAGATCAACCGTACGTACTCCATCCCATAATCTGGGACTGAGAACAAACATCTATACTCCATCCCATAATCTGAGAATTGCTACCTATCTTCTTTTGAAGTAGTCACGACATGAATGTCATATTGTTTTTTTCACTTGTTGCTATATGCTTACCATAGGTGTAGCTTACGTTATATTTACACCTCCCCTACATATATATCATTTGCCCACACAATGCGTAATATGCAACTTACTGGTATGAAATTACACGTTTGTATTAGATGAACTTACTTAACCTTCAGTATTGATATTTTTGTTTGTAGATATGAATGATTTCTATTTGAACAGTTCACTTAGGAATCTTCAGGCAGACCTACATTACAAACCTCTTTCATGTGTTTGCTTAGATTTATATTTTAAATCCACTTCCTTCTCATCAACAAAAGAGATGAAGGTCTGAAGATGTGGTAAATGTGAGTTTCCACCGAGTCCTGCTTTTTGGCTGATGTGGGTAAACATAGGCATTATAAGTATGAAATTATATAATAAGAGCAAGCCTACATGTCAATCTGCATATTACGGAAAGAGCGGAAAAGATTTTCAAATTTAGTGATTTATGAAGTGCAAGCACTGGTATTCAATCATTCTCATCCTTTGGAGGTCTCTTTTCTCTGGCAGCTTTAGAATTGCAGTTGATCTCTATTGATAGATAAAACTGATGCAGTTGAGTTCCATGAAAAAGCCTATAGAAAGAATAAAAAAAAAATTAGCCAACAACATAACGGAAACCAAGATCTTTTTCATCACACATCAGGTTATCTAAAATTCAAGGTTTGTTAGGATAAGAGGTACCATCATTGTTGAACATGATATCAATTATGTCAAAAGTTGAGACTTTTTTTAACGACATCTTATACACGCTCTTCATTTCTAACATCATAATGGGACATAAATATAGTTCGATTTTTCTATTGAATCAATGACTGTATGCCTTAGTTAATCTCATACTCATACTAAAGAAAACAAAAGTAATATCTTTGAGGGCGAACAGATTACATAAATAAGCCTTGACAACAATATCTTTTAGAAGTTTACCATGATGTTTTCTTTTGTGAAAGCAATGCCAAGAACATTCTTCTGTCCAATTTTCTCTTAATCACTTAGTCCTAGTGTTGTATATCAGCAATCATGTTATCTGTGTACCATGATTGTTTTTTGTCACAAATGAAAAAATTAATAGCCAGAACATAAGATATACCCATATTGCAATTTCTTTATTATTCAAAGGTTCACAATTCACACAACAATTGTCAATCTTTAATAACCTTCTGAAGAACTTCATGAAGCTTACAAAATGTATTATACATTCATAAAATATGGAGATGATATTACATTGTCAGCAGCAGAGAAAGGTACACTCTTAAAAATAACAATAAGATATTATCAAGCCTATCAGATAACATGTTTCTATACTTGCTAAATTGTAAGCTTTTTTTGAGTGTTTCACTTGTCTAGATATATGTCTCGATTATTCATATATATGATAAATAACAGTAAATAAATTGACGGAAACTCTGATTAGGTTGAAATCAAGTGACAATGGACATAAAATCCTAACACCTCAAGAACAACAAGTCGCATGATGACAGAGTTCAATTGCAGATTAGACAATAAGTTAAGTAAAATAAGAATTAGTGATAGTTTCAGTTAATAAAATTTCAATTATGCACCATGATCTATTGGCGAAATTCGGGGCAGAAGATTTGTGATATTTGGGATTGCGGAATCGAACTCAGACGGGGTCATACACATGTGAAAGAAAGACATCAGGCTCATTGATTGGTTTCTTTGTTAAGGAGTAGTGGTGAGGGCATATGTGGATCATCACCAAGAAATGGAGATGATGATCTTTCGGAAAAAATTTATGCAGCTTGGATTAGAGGCAGAGTCACTTGGATGGGAAGAGATAGTTAGCTAGCTACAGAAATCAAGAAGGGTCGGAATTGTATTTATAAATGAGGAAAGATAATCACAAAGCACTACCGAGAATCTAAGAATCTTGGCCATTGTATTGTTCTATGTTGAATTCTATGTATGACATCCAACAATGACTATAATTGAGTATAAACTGAAAGGTGTATGGACAAAAAATTGTGTAGTTCTGCAATCTAATCTTGCATCTCCAGTATCAATGCCATCCCTTCTTTTTAACTATGGCTTTAGCTCTTGTATCATTTCTTGGTTGCTAAAGATGTCAGAACACATGATGGGGGGTTGTCACAGCTGTATAAATTATGGATTGGATTCATTGTTAGCTATAGACCGTTAGGAGAAGATTTAAACACACAAAAGCAGTGCGCGTATCAAATGGTTGATAAGTGTACTCACCATCAATGCCTTTTTATTATTAATGCATTCAGTGCGTGTATCTACTTGGCGAAATACAGAAGAAGCTGGGAGCTGGAAGTTGTTTTGGCAGAGGCTGAATGCTAGACCTTGAAGTCGGAACTACAGATGCAAGATGTATAACAGCTTCACATTGTAATTAAAAAAATGTCACATTTCTGTTACTAACAACAAATTTTAAAACCTGTATCACATTCATCTTAAGTGGATTAATAATATAAAAATACATTCCATACCATCTAGATTAACAATTGACAATCTCCTGGTTGACCTAATGATGATGTTCCTTTGTTGAAAGCTGGAAGCCTTCCTGCATGATTATGTATATATCAATATCAGTGTGTGTTCGTCATTTAAAAAAGAATAATTTTATTATTTGTAAGAATAAGATAGAACTTGGGGAATTACGTTGGATTTGAGGCGTAAATGGTGACCTGGTAAAAGTGGTGAAGGAATTAAGTTGAGTGATGCATAAAATATAAAAGCATTCAGTTTTATTAAAACATTCACACCACAATAAATTTGAATAAATTATAGAAACATCCTGAACACTTAGCACTTGATCTTAGGTGGAAATTTTATTATGCACTCAATGGAACATCTGTTTTGTTTTTGGTTTTTGATAATTTTTGGATATCTGATGCCACTTTATGAACTGTTACACAAATAAGGTTCGGAAATCAATATAATCCTGGAATGCTGCATGTAGAAATCATATTAGACCTGTTGAAACATCTTCTGGAAACTGAGGAGTAAACGGTGAATTCGCTTTATCTTTAAAGGGAGTGCATTGAATAGAATACACATCTAGAATAGAAGGTTTTAACTTCTAGACATTTGAAAAAATAATATATTACATACCATCAAGGTTAACACTTGACACTCTCATTGATGAATTTTTGACATTTGAATTTCGTTGATTTCCTGTATAGAAGTGTAATTATAAATGGATCCAATCTGGATTGACTCCTAAATTATTATCAATGCTTTTTTATCATTTAAAATAGGCTTTCTTTTTAAGTATAATCAAAGGACATCAAATAGGACATACTCGTTACGCAAGAAACTTGACTATTTATTAAGAATGGTTCCATGGTGTGAAACTTACACCCAATATGCATCAATTATAAGAAGAAACTTGTATATTTTATATTAAAGAAAAGATTTTTTTGCTTTCTGTAGTAAAAATTACTAAGCTGAGGCATTGCATTGAATTTGATGAATCAAAGGTGAGCTGTTAAAGGGTGTGAAGGATTTACGTTGCATGATTCCTTAAATATTATATAAGAAGAATTAAGATTAGTTTATTAAAGAACCTATTAGGAGGAATATGCTTGTAAATATAAGATATAACATAATTAATTTTCTTTTGAAACTTGAGGCACAAACAGAGAATTGCTATGTTGAGTGAAGGGGATACGCTAAATGAATGCTACACTATCAATATAAAATACATAGCTAAAAGGTTGTGAAGATAACCCGTGTAACAAAAAGTAATATGACGTAATATATAGACATACCAGGATGATTAGAAGAAGAACTCAAGTTCTCATTAAATATCGAACTTGCTTGAGACTTTGTTGTGCTTAGTTTATAATCCAATTTAGGAGCTACTGATGATAATGTTTGATCTGGCAAGGGAAAAGGATAAAATGTTGTATCAAATCAATATAATATAAAAATGTGAATCATTTAAAACCTAACAAATGAGTACTAATTACTTTGAAAATTAGGAGGGACATTCTCCTTTTAAATTTTACTACTTACTACTCATAGAATCTGAAGATAAGATTGCAAACTTGTTAATAAGTACCTAAAAATGGATAAAACTATAATTATATTGTAAAATGTGTACCACAAAAATGATAGAAATATAACACACCTATGTGATTTTAGAAAGCAAATGATTCCTTAAATATTATATAAGAAGAATTAAGATTAGTTTATTAAAGAACCTATTAGGAGGAATATGCTTGTAAATATAAGATATAACATGTTAAAAATCTTTTGAAACTTAAGGCACAAACAGAGAATTGCTATGTTGAGTGAAGGGGCTACGCTAAATGAATGCTACACTATCAATATAAAATATATAGCTAAAAGGTTGTGAAGATAACCCGTGTAACAAAAAGTAATATGACGTAATATAAGAAGAATATGACGTTGCATGATTCCTTAAATTTTATATAAGAAGAATTAAGATTTGTTTATTAAAGAACCTATTAGGAGGAATATGCTTGTAAATATAAGATATAACATGTTAAATGTTCTTTTGAAACTTGAGGCACAAACAGAGAATTGCTATGTTGAGTGAAGGGGCTACGCTAAAGGAATGCTACAATATCAATGTAAAATACATTGCTAAAAGGTTGTGAAGATAACCCGTGTAACAAAAAGTAATATGACGTAATATATAGACATGCCAGGATGATTAGAAGAACTCAAGTTCTCATTAAATATCGAACTTGCTTGAGACTTTGTTGTGCTTAGTTTATAATCCAATTTAGGAGCTACTGATGATAATGTTTGATCTGGCAAGGAAAAATGATAAAATGTTGTATCAAATCAATATAATATAAAAATGTGAATCATTTAAAAAAAACAAATGAGTACTAATTACTTTGAAAATTAGGAGGGACATTCTCCTTTTGAATTTTACTACTTACTACTCATAGAATCTGAAGATAAGATTGCAAACTTGTTAATAAGTACCTAAAAATGGATAAAACTATAATTATATTGTAAAATGTGTAACACAAAAATGATAGAAATATAACACACCTATGCGATTTTAGAAAGCAAATGATACTCCTATGATTCATAGTTGAATCCATTCTTGCTGAGTGTGTTCTTGGGCTTGAATTGATCAGATTGTACATTTGAAAGCGATGAAGCATAATCCAACACAACATTTGAACGATGTTTTACAACTAAATATATAAAAACATTTAACCAAACTATATATAAGAAAGAAGAACACGTATACGACAAAGAAATGGTAAAACAACTCTAGAATGATGGGATGAGAAATACCAGGTTTAGGAAAAGAGGAGAAGATTGATTAGAGAGTGGCCTCCGCTTGGTACCTTCAAAAAGGACAAATAAACAAAATGAAATATGAATATCACTTACACCATACTACAAAAATATACAAACCTGATTGTTTCACTATCGATGTCCTGTTGGCTGGTGTTTCTTTCACAGGAGTGTGCAAGGTTCAGAAAAAAATAAAAAAATCGAAGCTTGTTTATCTGTTCATTTTTTTCATGTTGTAAGACATGGTGTGACCATGAAAAGAGCTGGAACCTAACAGAAAATACCCAGAGCAAAAACCATAACGAAAAATTGAATACCTATATTTTGAAACTGGAAGGATAGATCATGATTGGTGCCTAAAATCATGGATCACTGTGATTTTGAAAAGAAACCATAATACAGTAATAAAAATAGCTATATTAGGTAGTTGGATCATAAGTTGATAGCCCGTTAACCCATTTAGGATAGTAAAGTTGAATTTCAGAAAAGAAACTATAATACAGTAATTAGATCATAAGTGGATAGCCCGTTAACCCATTTATGCTAGTAAAGTTACCAAATAAGAAAGGTCTACATTGGACAATTTCCTAGCTAAAGGTGAACTAAATTCATTATTAGCAAACCCTAATGCAAAGGATAATAAATTACCTATTAAACTATTTTTTTCAAAAAAATATATAATTACCTAATGATTTGTTGGATCCATTAGCAGGTAATTTAGAAAAGTTTTAAGCATGAGGCGTTTGAAATGTTTCATTGTTGTCCAACGCATTTCCAAAATCATTTGAAATACCACATGTACATAAGTCACACACTTGTCCGTCAATAAAGTTCCAAATTGCCTAATATTTTTCTTATTTGGATCAAGATTCTCCTTATATACTCTATAGTCGGAGAATTATATATATTCTTTGATTGCCAATTTTCACAGTAGCTTTCAAATGACTTTTTAAAACTGAGAGAATATGGCTAGTATAAACAATAAGCTTATTATAAAATTTAAAAAAAATGAAAACAAAGCATGGTTGAACAAATATACCAGGTCTGATGCACTTGAAAGCATTCGATTAAGTAGGGGAGGGACTATTGTACATGCAGCAAAATAGAAACAGCACAGACCATGTAAGTATTTTAAATCACCCTGAAGAAATATAAATAACATTTATTAGGAAAATAAAGGACTTAACCTTATGACATAGGAGTTTTAGAATTTGGTGTATTTGACATTCTTGGGTAAAATCCTACAACTATAATACTCATTAAGAAAATTTAACACGTAAATCAGATTTTAATAAAAAATTTGAAAACTAAAAAATAACTAACGAAAACAATGATTAACGTGTCTGGAGGAACACTTGTTGAATATGCATGTGTCGTATTTTGTTTTAAATCTTGCACTGGGAGGTGTTTGGAACCTGCTAATTTAATGTCATAACCAAGTAACACAGTACACTTTCAAAATATAAACAATAAACAATGTTGGAAATTTTGGATTAACCTTGAGCTCTATTATCTGAATCATTTGTCATAAACGAAGAATTTGCAGAGTTTTTCGATATAGTTGAAATAACACGTCAAACATATATTTACTTGCTGAAATAAAACTCAATAATTTTTTGCACACGTTGTCATGATCACCGTGAATGACAGACAAACTCAAATTGGGTCAAAACTGGATAGTCCATTAACCCATTTAAGTATGAATGATAGCCAAAATAACCTTAGTTTGATGGCTTACAGTATCCAAATCTTAGATCATGGGAATGAGAATTAAAACAGACAGTACACGTTACACATGTGCAACTTTAGAATTCTTATACATGTGCATTATAATATTAAATGATAATTATGCATATAACTAAAAAAAGGTTAATGATTCATGAAAAAAATGACTATACATTCATATGTATAAAGCAACTTAGGACTTACTTTAACAGATTGTTCATGAGTTTTGCACAAAATGTGGGCATGTAGCTTGCAGAGATATAGGCTCAGAAATTAATTTTGTATCAGTTAGCTGAGAGACAACTACAAAAATAGCATTAATTTGCAACAAATCGCCAATAAATAATTGTAAACTAATCACTCATAGTTTTAGCCAATAATGATGGTACGGTCATAAGAACATAAACCCCAAAGTATAAATTTATTAAATTGACAAAATACCAATAAAATTATAAACTTCCTCATTTACCTCAAACTCAGGCCAGCAAGTCCACGTTTCTTTACATCGCACAATGCAGCAATCTACAAAAGTCAATATATTCTCTCGCTAGACAGGACTCGGGAGTGGGGTGTTCCTTCTCTTTCGTGTAACTTATGACACCCATATTGACAAAAACACAAAAACATGTATGTATTAATATGAGACAAAACATTCATGTTAATGGTGCAGACTTTTGTCGTGTATGCCAAGAATGAATAAATAAAGCTAGTCTGGTTGCACATACTTCGAAAACTCCTTAAATTCAAGATTGGGAAAAAAAAATTATATCGAAGCATAGATTAAACAACTATAATAAAAAAAATTCCTAAAGTAATGACAATCTTATCAAGTCGCATCGTTCTTCTTGGTACTTTTTATGCGAGCAAATTTCTGTTGATAAATTGTTTAAATTAAAAAGCCTAAACAAAACCTAATTTAGCAAAATATTTCATTGTCAAAATTTTAAGAAGCGGATTTAGAAACTTTAAAAGAAATAAAATCAAAATGAAAATCCTACAGAACACTGGCATGACAGAACTACACATGCTATAGATTTTCTAGCACTTTATATCATTATATAGTGTAAGAGGGCTTTCTGAGATTACTTTGTCAACGAATACTCGTGAAATCTTAAAAAAAATAAAATTTTAAGACAAAAAGAAAACATTATGCCAGAACCATTAAATTTTGTGCAGGCTTGCACATAATTACAAATAATGGTGGTTTTATTGTATTCCTACCAATGCACAAACTACTAAGTTTGTATTTTATGTTATTATATTTTTGTACAAATCAAATAGAGGAACACAACAAAGTCATCTATGAGTACGGCGTGTATGATTCACCTTGTAAGAAGAAAACAACCTACAACCTTGCACAAACTTCGTTAACAAATTCTTAATCTCTGCAAGCAAAAATATTAAGTACAATTCTTCATTTTAGATGTAGATAGAAGTTGAGGAACAATCAATAAGAACAATAACCGAGTCACGTACCTGGATTAACTTTAGATTATATCATAGATTATAGCAACTGATATGATGAATGACTTGGTTGTGTGTAACGTATCAAATTTGCTAAAGGAATAAAAGAAGTGGGATATGCAACACCTAATATACATTTTTGATATTCAAAATAATAATATTAGTCAATATAGGAATATGTCTATCACTAACAGAAGTAAGTTTTTTACTTGAAAAGTCTAAAATAGACCATCTCTTCGTTGAAGGAGTAAAAAAAATATTTGGCATACCAGGTCCTTGGATAACCTGTTCTATTTTTTGCTATTTATTAAATGAGAATTGGTACTGAGAGTATGGGCTAAATAGCCTAATCAATATCGATATTTTTGAAAATTTTAATATATGTTTTACCTCTTTTAATATTGGAGCAATAAAATGAATGCCGGAAAGTAAGGTAGACTAAGTGTCCCAAGGCTCCGGTCGACACAGCCTTTCCTCAAGTTTTATTAACCTAGATGAAATGAATTAACAAATATTAGTGCAACAAAACTTGTAAGATTTGACCCGTGTAAAACGCTTGGCAAAGGAAAATTAGGTTGAAACACATTGGACGTCTTTTTGCCTTATACATAAACATCTATTATTAAACAACATTGAGCATATAAAGATTTAAAGATTTGAGTAACAAAAATATAAAGATTTAATGATTTTAATAACCAAAATAATTAAAGTGGCATTTTAGGACCAGCTTCTACTAATTATGTCTAGACGGTTACTAAAAAGTTAAAAAACATTATACAAAAAAATCACACAGAATTCAAGTTTTTAATAATTTCAAGTTTTTAGCGTACTTATTTTATAATTTCAATATTCACTCATGGTTATACATACAAAATTCACATACTAAAACAGCGGAATTGGCATAAAATAAAATTAGTAAACCATTTTCACATAAAAAAACATCATAGACATCAAATTGCAAGTTACTAACTTCATTAACAAAAGAATACATAAAAATAGCAGAAGAAGAAATTTATAAGTTGAGCTACCTTTTAAACTTTTAAAAGTCTTGGAAAGCTGCTGGTGTTTGCCCTTCGACTTGATCAACTGCAAAATAAAAAAAAAATTAGGATTACAATTTCATATCACATTCACAAATATAGTATTGTAGGATCAAAGTCATATTTCACTAAGGTATCACTAAAATTCATATATCTTATAATTAAAATTACATAAGTAAATAAATAGTATAAAGCAAAACCTGTTTGTGAACATGAACGTAGCAAGCAACTTAATTTTCTTACTTTATACATGATTTGGGCAATTTATCAAATAATTGATATGCACATAAAAATATAACAAATTTATTAATGAAATTTATAAGGCCCGTTGATTATAATGATAAACTATAATCATAATAAGAAACAATTAACAAAAAACTTGAATTCTTCATGTATACATATATAATAAAGAAAAAAATAAAAAAAAATGATAGTGATAAATTTTTGAAAACTAAATTGCAAGTCTGTGACCCAATCTGTATAGAGGTAGAAGAAGTTTAGAACACCCTAATGCAAGAAACATAAGCACAAAACTATTTTTTCTGATTATAAGGATTCTTATCAGCATATATTTGAAAACCTGTTTGAGCATTTCATCAAACATTTGACATGCACACGGATAAGATAAAATTGTCAATAAATATATAATAATCAGTGGAATCATTCAGTGATAAAATGACAATAGTTATCATAATAATGATGAATAACATAAGCAAAAAATACATAATAATCACATAAAATTTGAAGAAGAGTAGCTTAAAAAAATAGATACTACGAATAGATGTAGAAGGAGAGTACTGATTGGATTACAGATTTATGTGTACATACCTCGTGAAATTTGATTTGAGAATTGCATCGACAAATCATCATAGGAAAATACTGAATATAGAAATTTCAAACCAATACTGATTACCGATTGTGAAGATGAACGTAAGACGTAGTTAGTGCAAAGGACGAACCTGAAAGATGATTTTCCGAATTTGTATCCATGTGTGGATCTTCCTCTCAAAATCATTCACCAAGAAAATGCAATAAGAATAAAAGGGTACCAAATGAAGCTCATCACACAAAGCAATTCGAAGAGCGGGTAAACCAGATTTGAAAATATCCCAATCCATTATCAATCAATCATAAAACTAATTGCAGCATGAGTTCTGGTATTAATAAAAGGGTTTAGCTCCTCTGTGTGTGTATTGTTGTGGGTAATGGATGAATCAATACTACTGACCCGGTTCCAAGGTGGAGCAGCAACAGAGATTTGTTAGGCTGGATCATGGATACCCACCCATTAACCCGTATAATAGTGACCGGGTCACATATGGATACTGAAAAACCCGGTTTTGCTAATGGAAGGAAAACAGAGTAAAACCAAAAAAACGGGCCAAACTTGGATCAGGAAAAACCCGCTTAAAATAGGGACATAATAGTAAATTTCTTGGAAAACTTAGTTCTATTGATTTTCAACATTGTTAAAATAGAATTATATGCTACTTTTTTATATAAATTTTAGCATATCATTATTTTATTAAATATTTATATAATTGTATAGAATATCTTTCTAAAAATTGATTATTTATATAATTGCATACAATATCTTTTTAAGAAATCAATCAAATTTGTTAAATTTTTGGTATTGTCATTTTAAATTAAATAAGATGTCGTGTACGAAGTACGGGCAAAATGCTAGTATTCTTAATGCATGCTAATGCCTATTTTGATTTACCCATGGGTAAAAAAAATTACCCAACTCCCCTTATTTATACTATACTCAAGCTATTTTTTTATGACCTGCGGACTATCCATATTTTAACTCGTTACCCTAACTAGTCTTTTTTGTCCGCGGCCCGCGCTTGCGCGCACGGGCTGACAATTTTTTTTAGAACAAATTATTGTTTATTCTAAAATATATGTTTAATGAAAGAGTCTATGTAATTTATACAGTATGAACGTAATTTAGTTGAAGCGAGGTTTTGAAAAAAATAGTATGTCAAAGTAAACGCATCGTAATAGTTGCGTTTACAATGTATTAGCATTCAGGCCCGTGCTACGCACACGGGTCTTTTTTTTAATTTTTTTTACTTTATTAATTAAATAATTAACCATTAACACTCGTCGACTATCATAATTACATATTCATTACAAAACATTCGATGGATAGAAATAATGTTATTGAATAAAAACTTAAAAAGAGATAATATTGCAACCATTACTAATTATTCATTATTAATAAAGATCAACAAAATACTTGGAAATAAACTTCTAATTATTACATGTCTTAAGATATCAAAGATAGATAAAACTTTTGTAGACGTAGATGTAGGAAGTTTTTGAATATTTGCAGACTCAATGATTCATTCCGTTCATTCCTCAAAAAAACGGAGAAGGTTGATATCCTTCATTAATCAACCTAAAAAACAACCAAGTGTTAATTTCTATCATATATTAAAACTAAAGACGATTTACTATATGTGTAAATCAAATATTCATTTTTTTAAAATACCTCTGCTTGAAATAATAAACATCAGGATAGTCAAGGTTAATATAAATCCTAGAATAAGGGAGATTGGAAATCTCAAATTTATCTGCAAAATAATGAGGTGTAAATTTGGTTAAATTTATAACTTAATAACAATTTAATAACATTTTTTTTAATCTCAATTATGGCATAACAAATATTTATCCTTATGTTTGGTAACTCTAGTACTTGCCAATAACAAATTATTGGGAGTTCCAAATTCGGCTGATTTGCAATGGTTCTGTGTTTGAATCGATGGGTAAAATATGTTTGCATAATATTCTATTAGTATCCTATTAGTTGATATGTAAAGTAACATTGGAAGATAATATATAGTATACAATAATCATTAATTTATGCAAGTAATTGATTTTTGTGATTTTATTCACACAAATATGATATCATCAATTCAGTATTATTACAATATTAAACATCTATCATATTCTTCCAATGATTGCAAAATTAATGAGCATAACCATATATATTTTATATATATTGTCACAATTTTTGAAATCTTTGAATTGGAAGATAAGATATTTTTAGAGCTTAAACTATGCAAGTAATTGATTGTTGCAATTCTATTCATAAATTTGATATAATTAATTTTATTATAATATCCCAATGATTGCAAAATTAATGAGCATAAGCATATGTAGCGTATATATATCGTAAATAATTTTTAAATCTTTTAAAGGGAAGATAAGATATTTAAAAGTGTAACAAATTAATTTTGTCATCGCCTAACGGCGATGGCTCGCAATTTAGATATTGTAAAATTAAAAATTGCAACAAAATATAAAAATCGATTATGAAAAGATATCATATCTCATTTTTCACTAATTGCATTAATGTTTATAAAAAAATATAAATTCAATTCAAGATTTCACAATATTATCAATTTATAGTCTTATTATCAATGATAACTTACGATATGCATGCGATTAAAAATTAGAAAAAAATAGTTTAACAAAACATTTTAATTTAAATTTAAAAGAAATGAAAAAAATATGTTAAATTGTAATCATGTTAGATATTCCAGAAAAGAGGTACATAACTCCTATTCTAATTATAAAAAGATGGCATATTATATATTTCACTAATCATATAAATGTATACAAACATTTATATAAGATTCCGTTCAGAGTTTCTCGTCGTCGCCTAACGTCGACTTCTCGCATTTTAAACATTTTGAAACTTTAAATTACAATTAAAAAAATACAAATTCAATTATGAAAAAGTAATTTAAGATATTTCATGACGGCATAAATGTATTTAATAAGTTTATATAAAGATTTGGTTTAAGTTTTCTCGTCGTCGCCCTTAATTTAGATATTGTAACTAAAAAACTCAAATCGATTATGAGAAGGTATCATATCTCATATTCCATTAACTACATAGATGTCTATAATAAAAATTTATAAATTCAGTTCAAGGCTAACGGCGATGGCTCGCAATTTAGATATTGTAAAATTAAAAATTGCAAAAAAATATAAATATTAATTATGAAAAGGTATCATATCTCCTATTCCACTAATTGCATAGATGTTTATAAAAAAAATTATAAATTTAGTTCAAGATTTCTCCCCTGTCTCTTAACAACGAAGACTTGCAATTTAAATATTGTAAAATTAAAAATTTTAACTAAAAAATATCAATCAATTACGAAAAATTATTATATCTCATATTTCACTAACTGCAACAATGTATATAAAAAAGTATAAATTCAGCTCTATTAGCCTCTTTAGAATTGCACTTTCAAAATTTTGTTATTTCTATTCCTTAAATTTGAAAATCCTAAAAAACCAATTAGAAAATTGGGCCAACAAATCTATTTGATCCTAAAAAAACATTTAAATTTAAGATTTTGAAACAGTTAAAAAGGGAATTTTGAAAAAGAAAATGAAAGATAGATATATGAATAATTAATGCTGATTGATACTATATGAATGAGTTATAGTTTCCATAAATGAATAATTATAAATTTAAAATTATTTGCAAATATATGGGAAGAAACTGATAAGAGAAAATCAAGTAAGATTTCCAATTAATTGGGAAGATTAATGTGTATTAAATAAGTAATTTGAATTTCAAGTTCTTATTACGTATTAAATGAAAAGATTGTGTTGACTTGATTATTGATAGCTGAAAATGGATCATAATATGATAAGAGAAAATCATGCAAGATTTTAAATTAATTGGGAAGATTGTGTATTAAATAAGTAATTTGAATTTCAAATTCTTATTACGTATTAAATGAAAAGATTGTGTTGACTTGATTATAGATAATTGAAAATGGATCATAATGTGATAAAAGAAAATCAAGTAAGAATTTGAATACCAGGAAGTTTAACAGTTTCCTCTAACTTGATACAGTATATTCCATTTAGTTGATGAAAACAGTATTTTGAACCACTATGACTGAAAATCATCTTTGTGGAAAATAATACCATGTCTTAACATTAAAGTCATATTGTTCTTGAGAGTTGTGAAACTGACAATTCATTCTCATTCTCCTGTTTTCTCAATTATTTACAATTGGAGGCTCGAGAACGGTTGGAAGTGGCATTAAAGTAATTGATATAACACCATATGATGTCTATTTAATAGAAATATACAACTTGATTAATATATATAAGAATGCTTACAATGACGATACCCGACAACATTATAATTTTAAACAGCCTAGGCTATTCCCATGTACAACGATGTTTCTTCTGCATGTCTAGTGCTTCAATAAGGATACTTTTAACACCTGAACTGCAGTCAACAATGATACCTATAACACCATAATTAAAGTCATTAACGATACTTTTAACTTTATTAAGCATTTCATATATTTATATAGTTGATATAGAGTGAGAGGAACGAAACAATTTTTTTTACCTTACTTTTACTGAGCAAGGTCGTAATCCATCAATCATTTATGCATTATAGATCAATTTTAAACCAACCTAAAAGAGTAGTCTGCTATTGTGGATGAAAATTGATGCTCATGACATATTGACATTGGATCCTTAATTAAGGATCCACACAATAGTTTATGAAATATCTCTTAGGAAGTACATATTGAGAGGATGCGTTAAGCCAGAGAAGGAGATATGTGTACAGCATGATTCAACATGTTAAATTTAAAGTTAAAAATCATCATCTGGGTAAAAAATTGAGTAGACCGTAGACCTGTGCAATAAAAAGAGTAGGCACTTCAGTTCACGCATACCTTACGGGTCTGACGCATACCTTTAGCATTCGATATATGATCAATATAAATACTAACCCAATACGTCCATTTGTAGGAAAAAGTGTATAAATTTAAAGTCTGCAACAAACACTTTAAAGATAAATAAACGTATATCATAAACAAAAATTGGATATTTGACCAAATAAAGATAAGCACAACGAATTATATACACATTGAAATTGACTCTAGATTAAAGACCTTTTGCTTAAAATTGACTCTAGATTAAAGACCTTTTGCAGCTCCCGATGAATTCAGAACCCCAAACAAAATACAGAAAACAGGATGAAGCTATTTCTCCGATTTCTCTCGTCAAAGCTGCAAAAAAGCAAAACAAAGCATGTCAAAGAACATCAAAATTAAAACAAAATACACTTTAAATCATACAGAACTTTAATCAAACACCTTCTATACAGACCTATTAGAACTGTTTGCCATTGACACAAAGAGAAAATAATCAGAGAAGATGATATTGATTAAAACATCAATAAAATGCATGGAAAAAGAGAAAAAATGGAAAAAGAAAACCTTGCTAACAATCAGAGAAAGATGATATTGAATCGAGATACATGTTTTTAGAATCAAGATACATACCCAATAAATCATATTCACCGTTAAATTTGTATATTGTAAATTGTCTCAATCACAAATCACAAATTCATTGTAAAAAAAAACAAATATAGTATACACATACACACATATATGAATACATAAAAAAAAGACCACGAAGACCGAAAGAAAGAAAAAAGACTAAGAAGGAGAAAAAAGATGAGAGAGATTAATGATATTTTATTTACTACCATTCTTGAGAGAGAGGATGAGAGAGATTAAAGATATTTTATGTGTACATCCATTCTTGAAAGAGAGCTTGAGAGAGAGGTGAGAGAAGTTGTTTATATAATATTCATCAAATTAATCTGAGCTCTAATATGGATATTGTTTCTTGATTGATCCATATTTTGTGCGATTTTTTTTGAATTATGGCTACAATTAAGAAAATGTTATTAATTGTGTGTTGATATATAAGAAGCAATATTTTTTTGAATTTTAAAAAAGATATGAAGAAATTTGTGTATATATGAGGAGATTACGAACTTTAATCAAGGAAAGATTTGAAAAAGATTGAGTTTGTCTAATACACATTATCCTCAGCAAGAACCACAAAATTTAAATTCAAAATATGCTTAAATTAAGAAAGTAAGATTCAAAAGTAAAAGTAAGAATCATAAATTATGCAAGTACTTTCAATTTTAGATCATAAGAATCATAAATTAAGATGTCAAATCAATATTAATTGGTACCTACGTGGTTTTTTTTTGAATATTTTTCACTCCTAAGTGATTTTATTTTTCAGTCCCTTATTGTACAATTTTAGGAAGGAAATGAACAATTTAACAAAGGTTAAAACAGGTAGTACAGGCCAAAAAGTATTCAGGATTTATAATATACATAGATAATATGGATATATCCATCCAAGATTTAAGTTGTTTTTAAATTTTGAATAAACATACATGGAAATTCATACAATCACGTGACAGCTATCTCAACAAACTACGAATTCAATTTTCAAGTTCTTTATCTCTAGACAAAAAAACCCTACAATCAGCAATCAATCAGGTGCACAACTATCATACGATCTAAGATACGTTTTCGATTTTTCAATCCACTAGATGGAACTAGGGATGGCAAAAAAAAATCCGATTCGACGGATACCCGATCCGAAACCTAAAATTTTGGATATCCGAAATCCGTGTTTTTGGATTTGGATTTAATTTTTAAACCCGACAATTTTCGGGTTTGGATTTGGATATTATGATACCCGATCCGATATCCCATCCGAAATCCAATCTGAACCCGATCCGGACCCGAAACCCGAAAAATACCCGAGTATAATATATATATATATATATAGCATTCAAGAGCACACCCTCTTGCATAGAGTCTCCTAGCAAACCATTATAAAAATATTTATAACACATATATTTATCATACTTTTAATTACATATAATTACAAACTACAGTTTAAGTAAATGAAAATTGCAATTATACAACTTGTCCCTTTCGAAATTCACTAAAAAATTATGAAATATGACAACATGATTTTATAATAAATTATTAAATTACGGCTATATTGTACAACCGAAATTATTTATAGTAGAATTAATTTTGTGACAAGATTCTATATAAGACTATAAGATGATTCTTTTAGTAATATGGAGTAATAAGATCGACTATAATAGTGCTTTTCTTTTAGATTTTTATTAGTTGTTCTTAAAAATGTTAATTTCAATATGATTCAAATGCCACACTTTTAGTTTTTAGGGTTATGTGTTTTTAAGTGTTTTGATGCTCTCACTTTATTAATTATTAATGTCTTAAATGATTCAATGAATTGTAGAGTAATTTAAATTTTGAAATTTTTATTTTAAAATTCGGGTTTCGGGTATCCAAATTAAATTTTTCAGATATCCAAATCCAAATTCAATCGAAAATATTTCCGGATTTCGGGTACCCGAAACCCGATCCGAAATCCATTGAATCGGATTTGGATTTCAATTTTTTAGTACTTTTCGGGTTCGAATCGGGTTCGGGTACAGCTAAAATTTCGGGTTAGGGTTTTTGGCCCATCCGACCCGATTACCATCCCCACATGGAACAAAACTCTTCCACACCAACACTTCTTTTTTGAACCATGCTCCAATCCTAATTAGCCTTCACGATCACGGATACGGATTCACAACTGACGATGTCAAGATTTAATATTTCTGGCTTCTCTGTTAAACTGAATTTGCTTATACAGTTTTCTCCGCTGTCATTGAAACACGGTACGCCTCTTCGGTTGTGATATATATGTTTATATGTAAATATTGTTTGATACTCATAGTTAGAAAAGGAAGAAGCATATACTTGCATTTATTATGAACTGATTTTGATTGTTCATGATTCCAATGATACTAATTTGTATAATATGTAATTTGCTATTTTCATCCAGAGCTATGATACATACGGTGACTGAATCCAGTTGAAAAGTTCGCATCTTCATATCCATCAGGCAACAATATTGACTATCGGGGTAAAGGCTTTCTAACTTTTGTCCACAAGTTTTGATATTATACATCAGAAGCTTACACTGTTATCAAGCATATACTTTTTTTAAAAAAAATTTATATATATGATATTACGTTCCTGCTAGTTCAATTGATTTGACTGAGACTGGCAAGTAAGACCTTTGCATTGCCCAATTTATATATATATTACGTTCCTGCTAGTTCAATTTATATATATGATATTACGTTCCTGCTAGTTCAATTTATATATATATTGATTGATTATGGTTGGTGATCGATCATTTACATACATTGTCTATGAAAATCACAATAGTGCTCACAATTTGAACTATTCTGTTGAGTCTTCAAAAGTAATCATGTGGCCAGGTTCCATGTTGAGTCTTCAATTTAAACTAATTTGTTGAGTCTATGCATATACGTGGGAAAAGGGCAATCTAACTATAATGCACGTCGATTAAGGAATTGTATGTTTGAATCAATCAGATTATTTGGGAAATGTTATTTTTTGTTTAGTTTTGAGTCTGTCCTCTACTCTTTTCTCCTTTCACTTTGTAAGACCAGTTTGTAGGTTGACCATCATGAATCACCACCCTTCTGATCATTTTAAAATTGTTGAAGATCCTCGCCAGTCGCCACACTTTGTTCTTTTTTTTTTGCAGGTCGTAAATGAGAATTGTAAAGACAAGGTCATATTAATCGTGAAAGTCGACGAAGACAATTTCACCTTAATTGGTATTTGAGTCATATTAATCGGTAACATCAAGAGTCATATTTAATTTTTAAAATATTAATCTGATTGAATTATGAATTCATATTAATTTGATTGAATATTCTCTTGATAGGAAAAATATGAACTCATCCTAAATTAATTTACACCCATTTTATGGTTAACAGATTGTGGTATGTTGTTAGGAATCAGAAGTTATACGAGAACCATTGACTTCCAAGATCACATTTTGCCTCCCTCGTAATATCCATCAACCTGAATTTTATTCAAGATTAGATGATCCATCTTCAAAGGAACGTTATGAGCAACCCATTTCAAAGCTTTCTTGTTGAGAAGTCAAACTGAGAACTTTATTAGATGATGAATGCAGAGCTAACACCTCTATCTGAAGGATTATCATAACTGTATCATCTAAGATTGTCGTCTTCATCAGACTTATTAAGATTATGATGAATCCCAAACTGACCCGATTTGCACTAGAGAATAATAGACTTCTCGAGCAACTTAGATTGTACATTCTGAAACCCTCGTTCAAATCCCAACATGTATTTTCTTTTCTATCCTAATGACAATTGTTGTTGCTGCTGCCAGGTTTGAATTCTTTTTTGAGCAAGTCGAGAGAGAAACACCTTTGAGTGTAAGTTTCTCACCTACGAAACAAGGTACGGAAAAATCCTCTTCTCTTTTTTGCCCTATATGTTACTAGAAAATTCTTTTATCTACAACGTTTTAAAATCTCTTATTGAAGCTTCTGGAAGCACTTTACAGTGAACACCCCGAGTACCTTCAAGTGAACAGAGCAGGTAACTAAGAACCCAGTAACTAATGGCACCCGGTAACCCCGAGTACATTATTTCAAAGTATCACATCTTTCATACTGTTACATTATGTTTAAAAAAATAAATATTCATGGAACCGTTAATAATCCGTTAATAATCTCAAATAGAAGATCTGTTGGTAATCCGTTAATAATCCGTTGGTGAATTTAGTAACGAAGTTTTAATCCGTTGGCAATGACTTCCCGACGACAGTTATCCCGACCATTTAGTTTCGTTGGCATTCCGTTGGGAAGCTCCCTTACCAACGGAATTGCTTAACTTGCCAACGGATAATTCCGTTGTTAAAGCAGAGTTTTCTTGTAGTGCGTATAACAGAATGGAAATTGATACTTCAAACTACTATATAGCCAATAAACTAATGTATCGACTTTTTTATCAATTCATAGCTTTATCAACATTACAAGTATGAAAATACCTTTTTAATGATTTAAGAATATCCAGACAAATCAAAAGCATACAAATTAAAGTTGAAAATGTTCATTACCTCCATAATCTGAAATCTGAAAGTGTCGAGTTTTAGATATAGTTTTGGTGTATTAAAAAAGGCTCAACGCTCAATGTCTTTTTAAATTTAAGAATGAATCCCAAACCTCTACATCCTTGAATCATTTTCTTTAGTTGCTTTTTTTTTTCTATTTTTTCAAATCAACTAAATTACATAAGTTGGTTCCAGTTGTCTAAGATATTTTGATGTGGTTGATTGTGTTAAAATTTATGTTCAAAAGTTTTGAAAAATTATTATGTTTAAAAGTAAATAATGATTGAAATAATTTTCCTTCCGGAAAGCAAGAGAAAATAATTTTCTTGATGCGTGTAAAATTTTGATAAAAATCAATATGATATAAATCAGATTAAACATAACTTTTTTTATTTTCTGGCTATGAAAATGTTTAATTGATTTTAATTTTTACATAAAAACTTACATAGTATCATATTATTAGCATACTTCAAATCGACATATTATATCACAACCTTTAGGATCGGAAAAAATTTAAACGAAGAAAATTTATTAAAATAAAAATAACCTAATTAACGAACCCACAAGCGTAGCGCGGGCAATTTGCCCTAGTTAAATGAAATGTGTTCTTCTTTTGGTCAATATAAGCCATAAAAAACACGTCCTACTTAACAGACAAGATTATAGCAATTAGGAATCTTACTCAATGCTTAGAAATATAATTGTAAGATTTTGTCTTGGATGAAACAAGGTTCTACCTCCACTTCATCAATTTTGCATGAGTATCTCTTGCCATTCCCCAGCTTCATAAGACTAGCACCCGTCTTATGACAGCTCTTCCATGCAATATCTGGGGTTTTCCCAGAGCACGAGTGCCCATCATATCTGTGGATGTAATCTGCGTATGGATGAAATGGATTTACTTTTAGAACCAAATGCCAATGAGATCTATTAAGCATTGCATGCTCTAATCGTACGTGGGCAGGCACACACCGTAAATGAAGGGCCTTTAAGACCTTCACAAATTTGAATTGTATAGGTGATGCCATTGTGAGTTCGCATAGCATGGTACCCAACCGGATACGGATACCTATCTTTACCCTGAATACATCAGAAGTTGAAAATAAGAATCATAGGAGGTTAAGCAAACACAAATCAGTTAAGCGCCCAAATCATTTAGACAAACTATAGTATCAACGTCTGAACTGACTTGTGGAGTTCTGCTTCAATGAAACTAGCTTATTCAAATACATGAATATTTCTATGGACCACTCTTAAATGTTTCTCAAGTAGTATTTTGTAAGGCAGGAAGCCAAATCCTTCAGAAAGTCCTCTAAGGACAATTTTTACACCTTGTACACCAATCCTCATATAATTGAAACAGATAGACATTTAGTTGTAAATTAACTTTAAAAATTCACACTCATAACCACTTGCAGATCTCAAAACACGGAAAAATCAAAAAGAGAATTTCCGTCTTGTTTATCTTAAAATGCTTACAGTGTCAAAAATAACAGAAAAGTTGAACATAGCTGTTCTGCAATATTACATTTTCCCTAGCATAATTCTCATAAACCTATATGTCTGGAGCTGTTCTCTGCTGTTCAAACTTCAAGGCCATTCCTCGAAGTTGAAGCAATACTTAAAACATTTCGACGATTTGTATTTACCGGTATGATTATAGACTTTTAGAACATTTCAACAGTTGAAATATGTGCATAACAATCCAAACCTCGAAACTAACATCTTGCGCTCACTATATATCAACTTAAATGTGATTCAAGTAAATCAATCCATTAATTTTAAGAATTACATAATAAGTGACCTAATAAAAAAAAACAAGTTAGAGAAAAACAAATACCTAACTGCACTATGTACTTATTGGACTAATATTCGGGGTCAATGATTTAATCAAACACACACGCAGTTTGAATGAATAGATTAGGTTAATTAAATTTGATTGAGAAATTGTCACCAAAGTACAAATAGAGGAAGCATGAATCGTAATATTGTAGAATCATCCAGGTGAAATAAAAGCAAAATACAGATACTGAGAGAGATGAGAATGAACCCTAGATGAGCTCCAGTATTTCTTGTCTAAAGGACCGTTGTATAATGAACCGACTGAGATGATTTCTAGACCGTCCGATTTCTCTCTCTCTCTCTCTCTTCGCCATCGTTGCGCTTCTCTGTGGTGCTTGTGTGTGTAATTAAGGGGGATTCAAATGGCGGGAGTTGAATGCACAATTTTGGATTGTAAATGACACAGGAGAGGGGGCAGTAGGGTGTCGTCGGTTCGGTCCGGATTCTTGATTTTTTGGAACCGAACCAGTATAAATAGTTTTTTAAAAATCAAAATCAAACCATACCAACTAAATGTCAAAACCAAATCAAACCAGACCATAGAATAACGGATTGGTCCGGTTCCGAATCACGGTTTGAACTTTATAATTTGTTATTTTTTTATATTTGTTAAACTTATAATAAAAGTATGTTTAAACAAAATACTCCAAAAGCTAATAGATTTCAAAGTTATATATATTATAAATATCTATTAATATATATAATAAACATTTAGATTACATACTACTCCCTCCGTCCCAAAAAGATTGACACTCTTTCCTTTTTGGAATGTCCCAAAACTAATGAACCTACTATACTTACTATTTTTGAATACTACTTTACACTATTACACCCACTAACTTTATTCCTTTTTTATTAAACAAATAACTATAAACACTATTATACCCACTACTCTCCCCCACTATCTCAAATCTATTATTAAATATTGATAGGTCCCACCACTTTATCCACTTTTCAAACAATTTTACACTTTTTTTACTACATTTTCTTAATCTTCGTGAAAGTCAAAGAGGGTCGGTCTTTTTGGGACGGAGGTAGTATGTTCATATGTTTTAATTAATTTAAATGAATACAAAACACATTAATTTAGCATAAAAAATCAACTTTTAAATTAAGTCAAATTTAATTTATTAAGTAATTTTGATATTTTTAGGATGTATGCATTCAAACTATATATTATAATCTTATTTTAAAATTATCTATTAGTACATTTTATATATTATTATATAACGGTCCGGTTTGGTTAAACCGGTTTTAAGATATTAAAAACCACAACCAAACCGTTAATATGTAAACGGTCCGGTTAACCAAACCAATAACAACGATTTTAACGGTTTCGGTTTTTGTTGGTACGGATTGACCCGATCCGGTCTGGATTCACGGTTTGACGGATTTTTGAACACCCCTGGGGGGAGTTTATAAAGGAAATCACATTTTCAACAAAATGTTTATCGGTAAAGTCTTACATCATCTACATCGAGTCATCTACCAGTATTCTCTGTTTATATTAGATCCCTATTTTTTTTAATTAATAAATATACGTAGTTTTAACTGTGGATAGTATTTAAATACTTCATTTTGTAGATTGACCAAACAATATTTTTATGTGTAAGAAAAAAAATAGGTAAGAAACTGATTGGTTGGGTTATCGGGAGCAATCAAGGTGATTTAAATTCAATAAAAAGATATTGTAACAATCATTTAATTATAAGGATAGATAGAGTTGCATAAAATTACAAAGTAAGGACTCCGCTTAAGAAAAAGAGAGTAAAACACATAGAGACCAAGAGTAAAACAAAAAAGGCTAAAAGCCACCAAACAAAAGCCACCGCACTAAATTCAACTGAAATCGGTCGCTTTTAAGGTGAACAAATATTTTTCTTGGTCCACAACTAAAAGCCACCACCAGTGGTGGCTTTTAAAAGCGGTCGCTTTTGTCCGGTGGAATTTACTGTCGGTCGCTTTTGTGCGGTGGAATTTAGAAATAAAAGCCACCGCCCTGATTTGACGGTCGCTTTTACCTGCGCGCGAAATTTCCCCCCCAAATTGAGCGCCTAACTTTTGCTTTAATTTGGAAAATATTATAATCATTAAAGTTAAAAGCCACCGCTTTGTTTATGCGGTCACTTTTAAGTTTTGTCTCCTAAATTCTCCCGCCTAACCGGAGCGCCCAAAATGTGAAAATTATAAAAACAACCACCGGCAGTGGAAATTATAAAAGCAACCGCAGATGGTAGAATATATAAAAGCAACCGCGTATGGTTGAATTTATAAAAGCCACCGTTTGTGGTGTAATTTAAAAAGCCACCGCTTGTGGTGGAATTTAAAAAGCGATCGCTTATGGTGGAATATATTCGACCCAGATTTCAATCACCTACTGCCTTATCTTTCTCTTCCGCTTTTTGTCCACACCTTTTTTTGCTTTCTTTGCTTCATGCCTTTCTTCATCTTTCCACCATTTTTTCTTCATTCTCCAAGCTCAAGAATCTACTAATCTCAAGTAAGCATTATTTCTTTACTTTAAATAATTTGTATCATAATTTTATTTATTTATTTTGTCATTCCAATATTACTTGTTTGTGTTTGAATAAAATGCTTAGTTTCTAATTTTGTTGATAAATTATGAAAAATTTAAACATGTATGTGATCATTTTTTGTGTTTAGCAATGATGATTTAAACTATCTATTTAGGGGAATATAATTTTGAATGATAGTTCTTGCTCAATTTTATGTGATTATAATGATACTTGGTTATGTATAAATGCTAAATATTTGTTTTTCATTCTATTAGAAAATGATGTGTTATGATTATAAAATATTTATGTGCAACTATTAACATAAGCTAGTAACTTGTAAATGACAAAGTAGGTATGATTAATTTTATGTATTTTGTGCACACATGATTATTTTATTTTGTTGTGTTTTCGTAAATTAATAATTGATGATTAATGAAACTATATGTCCACCTTATAGATGACATCCGATCGTAGTTGGATGAATCGTCGATTTGATGCGAATAAAAAATTAACGGATGACTACAAAATTGGTGTCGATGATTTCATTAGATATGCCGTTGCACGAACGGAGGATTCAAAGGGAAGAATAAGATGTCCATGCAAAGAATGTGGAAATTATTATATCAAATATCCCGATGATGTGATATTGGATTTGTATCGACTTGGCATTATGCCGGGATATACAACATGGAGTTCTCACGGAGAGAGTGATGGATCACGGGATGACACTGGAACGAGTTCAAGAAATATTGATAATATACATGATGATTTTTATGATGCTCGTGAAATGCTTGAAGGTTTTGCGGAGGCAAATAGACATTTTCAAAATGTTGAAGAAGAACCGACGGCAACAGCATCACATTTTTATAAGATGCTTGACAGTGCTACTGAGCCACTTTATCCAAATTGTGAAAGGTTCACAACATTAGCATTTGTGAACAAGCTACTTCAATTTAGACATAAACATGGTGTTAGCAATAAGGGATTTGATGACCTCCTTGAACTCATTGGATCAGCCTTGCCTGAAGATCACAAGTTGCCCATAAGATACTATGATGTGAAGAAAATGATAAGTGGGTTGAGCATGGGATATGAAAAGATTGATGCTTGCGTGAATGATTGCATGTTGTTTTACAAAGAAGATAGTAACAAAACATGTTGTGATATATGTACCGAAACTCGTTACAAGGCTCGAAAGGATCCTAAGAAAAGGTTGATCCCGAGAAAGATTCTAAGGTACTTTCCTATTGCAAGGAGACTGCAACGATTATTCATGTTTGAGAAGACTGCAAAATGTATGACATGGCACCATGATAGAGTTGCTGTTGAGGGTTATTTAAGTCATCCAGCTGATGGAGATGAATGGAAAAAATTTAATCATCGATTCCCTAGATTTGCAAAGGAAACACGAAATGTTAGGATAGGCCTTGCTACTGATGGTTTTGATCCTTTTCGTGATGCACATGCAAGGGAATATACTGTCTGGCCTGTGATTGCTGTTGTTTATAATCTTCCACCATCCATGTGTACAAAAGCTCCGTACATGTTTATGCCTCTCCTCATTCCCGGACCAAATGATCCGACAAAAGACTTTCATGTCTATCTTTGACCATTAATTGATGATTTGAAGATGTTATGGTGTACAGGGGTGGAAACATATGATCGGGTATCACGTTCAAATTTCATGATGAGAGCAGCAGTGATGTGGACGATCAATGACTTTCCAGCACTAGGTATGATGAGTGGATGGTCAACTAAGGGTAAGTTGGCATGCCCGGTATGCATTGGTGAAGTAAAAGCAAAACAACTCAAGTATGGTGGTAAACCAACTTTCTATGGCACAGCTCCATATTTTTTGGAAGCAGATGATCCACTGAGAAGGAGCACAAAATTTGGAATGTGTGAGAGACATTCGGTTACAACTCTTCATTCGGGATCAAGAGCAAAGACACTCTGTGAGCAAATACAGTTTCCTCCTCCAGGAAAAACAATCAAGCAAAAGCCGAGAGATTATGGAGTGACACACAATTGGACACATTATTCTCCATTCTTTGAGCTTCCATATTAGGAGACACTGAGCCTTCGTCACAACATCGATGTCATGCACACTGAGAAAAATGTCTTTGACAATATATTCTACACCTTACTTGATGATAAAATAAAGTCCAAAGACAACTTGAACTCAAGAAAAGATTGCAAGGACCTAGGCGTACACCGTGACTTATGGCTTCGAGATGATGATACGAAGCCAGTTGCGCCATATGTACTTGGGAGAGAGCAAGTTAATAAACTATTTCATTGGATTAAAAGTTTAAATCTTCCGGATGGTTATGTCTCAAATATATCTAGGTGTGTGAATATGGAAAAAAGATGTATTCGCGGGATGAAATCGCATGACTGTCAAGTTTTTATGCAAAAGCTATTGCCTATCGTTTGTCGTGACTTACTACCAAAGAATGTAGCTGATGTTCTTATTGAGTTGTCCAACTTTTTTCAAGATTTATGCTCAGCAAATTTGAAGTACTCAGATTTGGAGAAGATGGAGAAAGATATAGTCAAGATAATGTCCAAGCTTGAAACCATCTATATTCCGGGTTTTTTTAATCCGATGGAGCATCTACCGCTACATTTAGCTACTGAGTGTAAGTTGGGGGGTCCATCTAATTATCGATGGATGTATTTCGTTGAAAGATACTTACATGGCTTGAAATTGAAAGTTAAAAATAAAGCACGGGCAGAAGGTTCAATGGCAGAACGTTATATTGAGGAGGAAGTTGTACACTTCTGTGAGTTGTATTTTGAATCTGAAGCTGAGACTGTGCATAATCGACTTGGTCGAAATGAGGTGCCTAGAATGTTTCATGATCCAAACTTGTTGGAGGTTTACACATATCCCGCACAACCTATGCTACGAACCGGGCGTAGAATCTTGAGTAATGTGGAACATAGGCTCGTGAAATACTATGTTCTTATCAATTCCCCGGAGGTTGCACCATACTTGAGGTATACATTCTCCACTAACTTCATTATATATATTTTTAATGAATTTAAATTTAGTGATAAGTTATATATTAAATCTTTAATATGTAGTGAATTTCAAAAGTTGGTACACCGACATCACCCGGAATTTAATGATGCTCAAAAAGAAGGAAAGCAAAAAGAATTATTCGTGAATTGGTTTGAAAGAAGGGTATGACTTTAAATAAATGTCTTATCTTATTATTCATTTACCTATTCATATGCTTTATTCATAATATTTTTAGGTAAAAGATGACATAGAGCTCAAAGTCAAATTCAAGGATTTAATAAAGGGACCATCTTATGAAGTACAATCTTATAGAGGTTGCAAGTGTAATGGATTCAAGTTTGATTGTGGAGATCTTAGTGAGCGTACTTCTTCAAATTCTGGTGTTCTAGTCATTGGTACGAAATTAAAGATACTATTAAAGAAGTAATGTTTATAATCTTACATGTTTAATTGTTTAACTTGCTCATGTTTAATTTATAGGAACTTCTTACAAAGAAAGTTTTGGAAATTATTATGGTCGACTACAGGAAGTACTTGATCTCTACTACCACAATGGTCATCATGTTATTTTATTCAAATGTCATTGGTTTGATCATACAACACATGTGAAGGTAGATAGAAATCGAATTACCACGGTAGATATCAAGTCAAAGTTGAATGCCGAGGATGTATTTGTTTTGGCTAGTCAAGCTCACCAAGTGTATTATGCACCAAATATTACAAATGCGAAGTCATCATGGTACACGGTACTAACTACAAAGAGTCGACAAGTTAATCAAGTTATACCATCAACGGAAAAAGATTCATCCAACAATGAGTTTTTTCAAAATGAAGTGTCAAATTCTTCATCATCACACGTCCAAAGAGTGGTTATTCGTGATGGTTCAAATTTTTTTATTGATTTGAGAAATTTTGAAAATGATCATTCTGTACATGAAGACAATGAACCACAAAAAGATGATGAAGATGTAAGTTTTGATGAAAAAAGTGATAGTGAGGACGATGATGATAATGATGATTTGATATAATTTATTTTATCAAATTGAGATTGTAATATTTGAATTTATGTAAGATGTTACCTTTAATTATTTTAATGCAGTTATTTTACTATAATATTTAGTTAAAACTAAATAAATTTAAGTACACTCTGTTTTTCTTTGTGTGATTGCAATTTGGCAATTTGCAAATATGAGTTCAGGGGTTTATGCAGTAGGGCAGGGGTACGGAAAATATGAGAAATTAAAAGCAACCGCCTGCAGTCGATTTTACAATAATAAAGTCGACCAAAACCGGTCGAATTTAAATTTACAAATATATATATATACAGTCGCATTTCTTTTTTTCTTTATTGCCTTTTATCTTCTTCATCTCAGATCTGTGTACTAATTTTTCTCTCTCAACCAAGCGATGGCAGGTCAAATCTATCCATCTACGATTAAGAATGGCGGTCGAACCACTAAGCAGGTCAGTTAAATCTATCTCTCTAGTTTCGATTTGGGATTAGGGTTAGTGTTTTTGATATTTTGGGTTTTTGAGATTTAGGGATTAGGGTTTTGTGTAAATACACACACGCAAACATTTGGGGATTTGATTTATCTGTGTGTATTTCGTATGCCCGTGTGTGTGTTTTTTGTTTGATTTATTTATGGATTAAATTTTCTGTCTTTCCTGTTTCTTTTCTTCTTTTTTCTTATAATTGAGTTCACGGTTTCGTGCTATATGCCATTGAACCAAGACCTTGTCTAACTGGATTATCCTTTCTCTTTTCTTTACAAAAGAGAGATGAAAATAAGGTTTTGTGTTTTGTAAATCAAACTTGAGTTTTGTGTTCTCATGTATCTTTTTTTTTCCTATTCGACTATGTGTTTTTTTAAGTTTAGTGCTGCGGAACTATGTGCTTTCTTTAAATGTCTTTTTGAAGTTTTGATATGGAGCTGCGTCTCGTTTTATAATATAGGGATGGTGGATTGATATTCGCAGAAAGTGAGCTTTGTATGTTTGGGCTGAAAAGCTGAGATGTGGATTTAGAGTAACAGTTAGATTTAGGGACTCATGTCTACTGGAATTAATAACTATATGTTATTAAATTAAATTCAATAATTTACATCAACATATGTAAAGTACTAATCAAGGACTAATTATTAGTAATTGAATATATTGCAGATTGTGCACCAGATTCGGTTCATGGTACGCGTACTTTCATTCTTTTGCTTGCTCAGCTATGCAAACGCACAAGATTATAGTACTACAACAGTAAGTTTGAAGGTATTTTAATTTAATTATGTACTTTTTTTTAAGATTTGTTATAAAAGTTGATTTTTTTACCAATTTATTTCATTTCTTACTAATTATTTCTGTTTATATGATTTTTACAGATTGGGAGTCAATTGTGGTTGCTGGTTGTTTTTATAATTCTAATGGCAGTAGGGGGGTCTAGTACTAGTGCTGGTAATGGGGGAAGTGCAAGGGGAAGGGGAAGGGGAAGGGGAAGGGGAGGGGCCAGAAGAGATGGAAGAGATAGGGGAAGAGAAGGGCCTGGAGGAAGAGGAGACGGGGGAAGGGAAAGGGTCAGAGGAAGAGAAGATGAAGGAGAGGAGGGAAGGGAAAATGAAGATTTTATGGAAATTGAAAATGGTGGCGCAGATGAGGAGGACATAGCAAGTATTGTTCAGCGATTTCAGCGGAATGCTTCACAAGGCGATCATCAAAAGAGACCAATGAACGGGGCACCTAAACTGGGAACAGTTCACTTTATTGATGGCTGGTAATATAAATTGATAATTTTTTCTTTAGAATTGTTATTTCTAACTTTTGTGTTATCTAACTTTTGTGTTATCTTAACTATTACAGTATCGTCGAAGCTCATTACAAGAAGACTCTATTGGCCATAATTCGAACTCTTTGGGACAAAGATACCGTTAATACAAGTGGAAAAACGAGAGAAGTTTTTCTGGATAGTTGTGCAATTGACTTTAGGGTATTTAAGTACTTGTAAGTTAGTACACTTTGGAGTTAAATTTTATGTTAAGTCTTGTGTGTATTTTATTTTGCAGGTTTACTACAACTATGAATGTACTGATGAAGAAGGGGACAGATATGTTAAAGGTCATATACAAAATAACTGGAAGCAGCTACTTAGTAAAGAGAAGACTCGAGCGAATGAAAGAGTAAGGCTGGCCAAGAGTCTAGGCTACACTCATGCAACCAGAGCCATGGTGAGGCCACACTACTTTAACGAGGGTGCATGGGAAAGCATCACTAAGCATTGGGAGACTGAAAAATTTCAAAAGGCTTCAGATAATGGGAAGAAAAATCGTTCCAAGCTGGACTTTAATCACAAAAGCGGGGCCATTCCCTTTGGCGTGAGACAATGGGTATAATCTGTTTGCTTATTTTTTACTTCATATAGTGCTGTGACTGATTACCTAAAGTTTAATATATTATAGCACTTTCAAAACATATATTTTACTCTTTGAAAATAATTATACATAATTTATATAATTATAAAAGAGTATTATGAGCTTTATGTAAAACTCTATATTTTTTCTAATTGTTTGATACTTCATGTAGGAGTTGGATTCTAAATTGGAGGCTCCTATCTCTAATCTGGAATTTTTTAAGTATGTCTACAACATTGATGAGCCGACAATAAAAAAAATAATGGTTTGTCGCAAACTTTTTTTTAGTCCAAATGATACATTTTTATATTTATATTTAGCAGATTTTAATCATTTTGTGGTTGCATTTTTTGTTGTATATTGCATAATGTAGGAAGCTTTGGAGGCTGTTGCTAGCTCTCAACCAGAACTAGAAGAACCTTTATCTCCAGCTAGCCAAAGAAAGCGAGACTTGTGTGTCCTTATGCAGGCCAGAAAACCAAAAAAGAACAGGGTCATTTTGTTTCCTCGAAGTACTATACCAGAGCTAGTTGGAGTAGATGAGGCAGCTAGATTAAATCCATCTCAGTCCACTCAATCTTCTCAAACCAGCATTCCCGATAATGCTTACTCTATTATTCGGAGGGTGCTATCAGAGGTGACAACTGCAGTCAGCTCCATGGAGGGCTTGGATCAGGTGCCACGCACCCAAGTTGATGAAATGTTGGAGAAATTAGCTACTGCAGCTTTTCCGGATAGAGCTGATCCCATACAACAATCATCATGGGATCAATGTATGCGGATTGCGGGTGAGGTTATTGGTCAGGTGATGCAGAACTTCAAAAAGGCTATTGTAGAGGTAACACTTAACCTAAGCTGATAGCATTTGATAATTAGATTACAATGATCAATCATGCAAATTTGTATTTCATGCTGCATCAGTGAGCTGTCCGTGAAAGATCTTAACAATAATACGAACAATGATATGAACAATATGCATGGACATTAACAAGTTGAGTCTTCAACTATAAAAATGATTAATTATGAAAAAGGAGATTTGATTCTACAGTAATTGTTTGGGAGGAAGAAAAACTGAGATTATGATTAATCATGCATGTCTTAATTTAAAATGACTGCAGAGCCACCTACATCAAATCCAAAATCAACTAATAATGTACTTTCAGTTTGTTTTCTTATTTTGTATGCAGCCCAAGGGTTTCCAATACAACCAACTTGTGTATGTTAACCCATATGTTGATGTAAATTTTTTCTTTGTTATTAAAATAGAATTAGTTTGTCCGAGAGTAGAAAATTTTATGTATCAAATATTTTTAGGTGTAGCCATTTTCCTCTTCTTTTTTTACAAGATATATAACATTATAACTCAGCTCATCACAAATAAATCATTTTAATTAGTAGACACTAATATAATAATTAAGCAAGATTGATACTTGCAGGCTACCCTGCAGATTGCCTGTTATCCATTTTTCTTCATCTATATATTAAAGGGCCTCCTATTTAAACTAGCTAGTACTACTACATAGCAAGGTATCATTTTAGGCCAAACTACCATACCTAAATATCACTTTCACTTGAAAGTTGAATTAAACTGTGCAAGTAAAAAAACAGGATTGCATTACATATGGACTGCATGCACAAGCACACACTCAGTGCGTGTAAAATTGTAGTAAATGCCTCTGTCTAGTCTGTTAATCCATATATATATCTGGAACATGAGTAACAAAATAATGTAAACTGAACAGTGTCTAGTTAAAATAGCTATTCATCATGTGATTTGTTTTACAGTCCTTGGTGTTTAAATGTGGTATTTAAATGGATCATCACCGTACAAACATCATTACTACCAGAAAGAAAGAAGATAATTAGATTGATGTACTAGCCTTGAAACGGTTTAGAGGTTCAAGACTTTTTTTATTGTTTAAACCTTAGTTTAGAATATTATTTGTACTATGTCTCAAATGTTATCATTCTCATGACAAAGAATGAGTTTTTGTACTCTTTAATTTGTTTGTGTAGGATAATCAATCAGATCTTGATCAAATGGAGCAGGATCGACTTCTATTAGAGATGGCCTTTGGACGCGACGATGACGACCTGTTTCAGTGTCCTCTTTATGAAAAGTAGTAGCAGGAGTCTGTTTTTATTTTGGTAATTATTGCTTCTAGGCCATCTATGGGATCAAGACTTATTATCTTAGAAATTATGTAATATTTTGAGACTTTGTATCCTAGTTTAAGGGATGCTGGTATGTGTATGCTAGTACGGTAGTTTTAATGAATTTTTGGGACTTAAGTAACTTAATCTTATTTATGAACCACTACCTTTATTATTGTAAAATTTTATGCCCCTTTGTGTGATGTTGTATTTTAATGGTTTGTGGAATGGTAAAGCAGTGAATATGTTAGAAAAAAATAGAACAAATAGGCCCTGCCAATTTTTTTTCAGAATTGACCATATAAATTCCACTGTATTTGGTTGAATTTTTTTCCCCAAATACCATATAAAAGACACCGATTTTGGTCATTTTAAATTCTATAGCGGGAATTTCAAATTTTTTTAACCATGTGAGCGGAAGTTCAATTTTTTGCATAAAATTTGAGCGGTAAATTTAAATTTTCGGAGAATTTTGAAGTGAAAACCTGAAAATTTGATTCAAGATAAAAGCAACCAACTTTTCGGTCGCTTTTATATAAATTCCACCGCATATGGTAAATTCCACCAGCTTAAAAGCCACCGACTACCTGCGGTCTCTTTTAATGTAAAAGCCACTGAACGCGGTTGCTTATAGATAAAATCCACCGTTTTTTGATGGTGGATTTTAGCCTTTTTTGTTGTAGGAGCACTCGGAACAAGACAGGGTTGTCTCATTTATTTTGATTAGTGTGAGTAAAAACTAATGAATATACTAAAATATATGTATTTATTGCTATATTTTAATATCATAAATTACATTTTTGTGCTAAAATAATATAATATGTTTAATGGTTGGTTCTAAACTAATATACTTTGCCTAAAATTTGAATTTTATCTAGTTACCTCCATTTATTTTTAAAATGCGTGAGTACCTAAATATTATACAATGCTATAGTTTATTTTATATACCGCATAAATTATAGTATTGTGCTATTTTCACACAATTTTTGACACTTCGTTGAATTAACAAATTTTACGGTTTATGTCATATAATAGAAATATAAACACTATATCACACACCATTGACCATGCTATAAGGTGATCATCTATATTGAGCATTTCAACTATTTGTCTGTTACATTTATACTTAGTTATGGAAGAAAATCATGATCTCTAAGGTTGCAGGAATTTTTCTAAGGCATTATGTCGAGAAGTCCAAAATGAACTGGATCGTGAATTCACTCAAACCATGTCGAGAAGTGTTGAGATCGTGATGTCTGCAAAGCTTAGTCGTATGATCTCATTATAGACAGATCGAGAAGTCTATGTAAAAGAGTATCGTGAAGTCTATTGAGCTATGTCGTGAAGTCCTCAAAAGGAATATGTCGCAAAGTCTTTAAAGCAAAGCTATGTCGCATAATCTCCTAATATCGTAAAATCTTCTAAAGCTGGATATCGAGAAGTCTTCATGTAACAAAGTCAAATTATCTCATGTAAATAAGTCCAAATGAACAGAAGGCTTACTGGAGTTCACGGTATCTGAAGTCGGGTGATTTACAACAAGACAAAAATGGTACAATGTCAGAGAGTGAAGGGAGACAGATAGTGAAGCACCTGCAATGGTCTGTGGTCCTAAGGTGAAAAATCTACAGCCAAACTTGGAGAGAAGGAGTGGGAAACAAGCAGCTAAGAACAATGGAAGGACAACCGAAAAATGGTGGTCCAACAACATGCACAACATGCTCCTTTTGGAATATACCAAAGGAACAATTTCTGTTAGAGTTAGGGGCAACTGTGTAAAGTAGGATATGCACCACCAAACAATACAGTGATATAAATATTGTGCATACTCTACTCTTAGCTGTAAGAGATAAGAAGCAAAAATATTCAAGTTGAAAAATTCTCTCTCTCCAAGAAAAACAAGTAACGCTTGTGTTCTTATTTAGAAGCTAGATAAATTCATCTGTTGAATTGTCTAGGGTTGTAATATTTGATTTGCTATTAATGAAGTAAGTTGAAGTAACTTGTGATGTTCTTATTTTCCTCATCAACACACACACACACACACGTTACACAGCCACTTTGCGTCGAGGTTTTATAATCTGCAAAAAGATTTTAAAATTATCCATTCACCCCACCCCCTCCTCTGGCTAGTTTACAGTGTATTTATCTCTAACAGCTTGTATTTTCATAACAATACGAGTCTGTAGGATATAATGGAGCTCAAATTTCGAGCTCATAAGATGTGAACTTGGACCTTTGTCTTTTTGGACCTTGTAATGGTCTGGATTTTGACCATGTGATGGTCTGTATTTTAACATGGCGATGGTCTAGATTTTGACGTCATAATGGTCTAAATTTTTACCTTGTGATGCTCTAGATTTTGACCTTGTGTATCTAGATCTTGATGTTGTAACGGTCTGAATTTTGACCTTGAGATGGTCTAGATTTTCACTATGTACTTGTGAGAATACGAGCTCGACTTCATCAGAAACTGGACCTCAATTTTTCACGTTGTTTCCATCAAGCTACAGATCCACTTTTCATCAGTTCTTGAGCATTAGAGTTAAACTTTTGTCAGATATTCTTGGCAAGTTTGTAATTGTCGAGTTTCATAGCTTTTGAGCTCATATTCAGCAAGCTTCACAACAATTTGGCACAATCAAGTTTTGATAGGCTTTTAAGCGGCTTAACTAATGTTAAATTCTGCCTTGAATCAGAAATTGCCCATCATCAGGATAAAACTTATCATACAAGGAAGTGCTAATACTTATCCGCCTAGAGGAGGATAAAACTTATCCTACAAGTAAAAGGTAATACTTATCCGCCTATAGGGTACTATATAAACCCTTCAGGGGATAACGTATCTATATTCCGAAATCTGTACCTTCGATATGCTGTGTCCCAAATGCTGGGACTTCTAGGGTCTGCTGACCAATCTGATGTATTCTAATATCTGTACCTAGTTAGTAATCTATATACTCAAGATCAATAAAACCTTTCTCCTTTGTCCATCCGTGTTCTTTCTTTACGTTTATTATAATCTTTCTTCCCTCCTTTATAACAAACTGGAATCTAGAGCCAGGCTTCGGTGAGAAAGATGCAGTCTGGTGGCGTTAACGTGAAGGTCGACAAATTAACCGGGAGGAATAGTTTCAGTCTATGGCAAATCAAGATGCGTGCCTTGTTAAAGTAACAAGGGCTCCGGGCGCCGTTGAACAAGAAATTGACGGATCCGCAAAGCGCTAAAAAAAAAGGCACACTCAACAATTTTGTTGTGTCTTGCAGATGATATAATTACTGAAATCTCGGAGGAGGATACCGCGTTTGGTTTGTGGTTGAAGCTTGAAAGTCTCTACATGACAAAATCTTTAACAAATAAGTTGCTTCTGAAGCAACGTCTGTTTAGTCTGCGTATGTAGGAAGGTATGCCTCTTCGAGTCACTTAGATCAGTTAAACACAATCGTATTAGAATTGCGTAATTTTGATGTTAAAGTTGAAGATGAGGATGCTGATTTAATTCTGTTAGTTTCTTTACCATTAATATCGTATGAGAATTTTGTGCAATCGTTCATAGTTGGTAAAGATACTATTTCTCTGGAGCAGGTTAGATCTGCTCTCCATTCTAGAGAGCTGCGCCACAAGGTGGCTGGTGCAGGTGTAGACAATCAGGCTGCTGGGTTAGTAGTCAACGGGAGTAATGGACATGTAAAGCCGGGGAATAAGAAATTCAAGAAACCAGCTTCTAAGGGTTCGAAACCTAGTGATGTATCTAATTACTGCAAAGAGAAGGGACACAGGAAATCTGATTGTCCGAAGAAAAAGAAGCAATGGGATAAATTGACAGGTACTGCTGCTGTAGCTGGTGCCAATTCTGAAGAAGATATTGCTCTAGTCGCTGCTGAGCACACGCATCACTCTGATAAGTGGATCCTTGATTCCAGAGCGTCTTATCATGTATGTCCGCGGAAAGAGTGGTTTACAACCTACGAGCAAGATGACGGTGACAAGCTTTTTATGGCTAACAGTTTTGTTTACGAGACGGTTGGAATAGACTCGATTAAACTTCAGACACATGATGGTAAATTCCGCACATTGAATGATGTTAGGCATGTTCCACTTATGACGAAAAATCTTATATCTCTGAGTATGTTAGACAACAAGGGTTTCAGTTTTCAAGGTGAAGGTGGGGTTCTACATGTCTGAAAGCGTTCCGATGTGATCCTAAAATTTTAGACCGTCCGACGCCCAGACTTTTTAATGACGCGATGCACGAATTAAGCATTAATTATTTTTAAATAATTGTTATTTTATATTTTACTTATTGAACAATCCAACCATAGTTTTCACAATCATAATAAAAAAAATTACATGTTTTAGTTGAATAATGCAGTTGCCCGTGAGTATTAAGAATGTGGAAAATAGTGTCAAAATTTTAAAAATAGTAAAATTAACTAAATAATATTTCATATCGAATAACTACGATGTATCTTATATTGATTTCGCAAAACAGATTATGTAATAGTGACTATTATTATCGCCAAAATGATACCATGTTATTTTTAAATTACTTTAAGAAAGTAAAATGTTTTTTCCTAATTTCTTTTTTTAATATTTCAATCTTTCCGTAGAATTTATCCTCTTTGAAATTTTCTCCCAATTACTCATATTTTATAAATTTTCAGAGTAACAAAATTTTATAAAATTATCCATATTCATTTCTTACTTTATACATTATTCAGCGGTTGGAGAACTTGGTTTTAGAACAGTCACAAAACATAGGGTTATTTGTTTAGTTAAAAACTTATTTTCGTTGATTGTTGTTTTCAAAAAATTAAGGGGTTGTGTTGGGGAAAAAATATAGAAAAATTAATATATTTCTTTAAACCCGCGTAATGCACTAATTATTTTTAGCAGTTTTTATTTGTTAATTATGTTATAATATTTTATTAGTTGCCTTGGTTAAAAATAAATACGTAGGTGTGTAAGTTTACTTTTAAAATAATTAGAATTAATTTTAAAATAAATAATACCAAACAATACCAAAAAAACACCACACATTAAAATACAAAACATTTCGAATAATTATAATATAAACAAATATTAAACACTTGTGTAGGTTTATAACTTACTATTATTTTGTTGCGAAGCGCGGGCAACAAAATACTAGTGAGTTATAATTTTGGAATCACCGCAAGTGAAATGAATAGTAGAAGACATGGGCAGACCACTTAAACACTTGTGTAGGTTTATCATTCAATGAATAGATCCGGCCTTTATTCGGGTAATAGTCCCAGTAGTTCCAATGTAATATTGTATTTAATTCCGCCTCAGCTTCCAAACCACCGGCATGGTAGGTGAATAAATCCGGCGTAGTAGTCCCAGTAGTTCCAACCTGATATTATAGTAAATTTCCACCAGGCCTCATGTTCCAAACCACCACCATGGAAAGGAAAATCCTTATCCCGAAATATAGGGGATAATGTTCTTCTCACCAGTCTTCCATCTCGACCAAAGGCAAAACTTGGATAATAGTCGAGAAGGTCGCACAAAATCGCATCATCGAAAAAATAGGAACCATAACCAACAACAGGTAACTCATGTGATAGCAACCAAGGCATATCCCCAACATGTGCGCTGGCGCGAGATTCAGTTTTACGGATAATTATGTGAATCACCTCGAACTCATCATCACTACCTCTCTTATGGATATACGTTTTTTTTAAAGACCTTAAGAACTGTATTACTTGCCTGCTCCATATAGCATCTGTAAATATACACCCCTCAAAAAGTACTATAACTCTCTTCCCACTTAGTTGGGAGAAAGTAACCTACAAAATAAGCACAGAGAAAAAAGGTTGGAAACAAACCTACAAGTATTAAACAAGTTATGGAATCTGTAATTGGCAACTTATTTGCATCCAGCTTCGAACTTTCTATTGAATTAAAGGACAGACAACTAAATTTGGCAAGAAAAAGGGCAACTTAAGAGTTTCAAACTAACCTGGGACCCATCGGTCCTTCTAAACACAGTCTCCGGATCCCATAGCATCTCCAGCCTCAGTTCCTGTGCCTTTTCAGCCTCTAACTTTGCAACTTTATTACGAGTGAATGGGTATGCTGGAATTTTATAACGATACAAGATGTCCATCCCAAATGGTTCAATATATTCTCCATGAGGCCCAAAAATTACAAGTTGAGGTTCATGAAACCAATCATAAGACTCTCCAATTTGACAATACTCAAAAATACGCTGCAGCTTCTTAAGATTCGGGTCTTTAAATGGGAGGGCCAACCAAGGCATAGTCTTAAAATCTTTCCAGAATGATTCTTCTGTACAAGTATTATAAGTGTATGCCGTATCATGAAGATAAATGAGCACAACCTCAAAGTTTTTTTTGGTTTTTGCCAACTCTTCATAAACCATCTTCAGTTCTTCAGTATCGCCTTCTTGGGTGCAATCATGTTCATAGAAATATAGGGCTACCACCTTATCTTCAAGAGTGTGAATAGGTACCTGTACGTCCGAAAGGAAAAATAAAGGAAAAAATTGATTAAATTTATTGATGTGCATGTATGGATGCCACCAGAAAAATAAAAATTCAAATAAGATACAGACTATAGAATAAATTGTGCTTTCTGTACATGTAGTCTATTTTTTGCACAGAACTGTTAACAGATCGATAGCAGCCACCAACGTGTTTTAAAAAAACAATGCCACCAAAGTGCAACAAAATTAAAGTATAGGTACATAAAGTGCAATCTACTCATATATATATATATATCAACTTACAACCCGTGCTATACACAACTTACTTTAATATTAGTTATAACATTGTTTATATATCAATATTTATGTTATATATATTTTGTTATAAAGTTATTCTCATATTAGAATAATTATGTGTGCTTTTAGTTAGAATAAGTTTATAAATTACTCATCCCGGTTGAAAATAAGTTTTTTAAAGTTAATTAGACCCTTTATAAATAGGTTGTTAAAAATAACTAGATCCTAAAGGAGATTTGTTTTATTTAAAATAGTAACATGTACTTTAATTAGAAAAACTTTAATATAATTTGGCCCGTTGAAATAAGGTTTTACTAATCTGGTGTGCTACAATAGATTTCTATAATTTATCCGTTACATTAGAAATTAGTTAAATGTGTTTAAAGTTAAATAGCTTTTAAAAATAATCAGTCCCCAAAAAATGAGTTGAAAAATGAACAGGTTATATACATAATAGTTATATGTGCTTTAATAAAAATTGAAATATCAATATAATTTGACCCGTTCAAATAAGTTTTTAGTGATTTGGCGTGCTACAATAGATTTTTATAAATTGGCCCATTCCATTAGGAATTAGTTAAATGTTTCAAGTTAAATAGCTTCTAAAAATAATTAGGCCCAAGAAAATGAGTTCTAAAATAATTAGAATATATTTATAATATTTATATGTATTTTTATAAACATTGAAATTTAATATAGTTTTGACCCATTAAATAAATTTTTAATGATTTGTCCTACTACAATAGATTTTTATGATTTGACTGTTACATTATGAATTTGTGGGTTGACTGTTACATTATGAATTAGTGAAATGTGTTTTAAGTTGAATAGCTTTTAAAAAATAATTAGACACAAAAGTTAGTTTTAAAAAAAAAATTGGTCCGTGATTCGGCCTACCGACTGACCCACCAAAACTTTTAATGTTTTGGCCAATAAAAGTTTTAATAGCTGAAACATTAAAAGTTTAGACCAAAACTTTTAATGTATTGGCTATTATCAATAATATATTTGGATCTTTCCCATATATATATATATATAGATACTCAAATTAGTCCCTCTCTTCAAGTTAAGTTAGTCTTAGCCTAATATTCAATTTACATTTAATTTACCACTACACCCTCTTTTCAAAAAAATTAATTGACAATCACTGCTGGCCTCAAAACAATTTTTTTTTCTTTTTTTGTATACTTTTTTTGTATTGGTGCCCATGGAGGATCCCTAAGATTAGATTATATATGTAAATATTTAAATACGGACTAAGTTCTAATTTTAAGAATAGACCAACCAAAGCAGCCTATATATATATATATATGTGTGCGCGCGCGCGCAGATTGGTCTCACTCTTAAAGTTAGTCTAACAACATATTTAATTAGGTTAGCAAAAACAATTTATTAACCCACCCCATATTCACTCAAAAAAAAATTATAACAATGCTGACGTCACAGTGACATCACAGCAGATTAATTTTTTAAAAAATGGATAGAGGGAGAAATAATATACATTATTTGTACAGGTTCCCGTGGCGGGTCCCTTAGATTAAGTTAAATATGTATATACTTAAGTAAGGACTAAGTTCAAATTCCAAGAAGGAACTTAATACCCGCCCCGCCCCGCCCCGCCCCGCCCCGCCCCGCCCTCTCTATATACATATCATATGTATATATATATAGATCCAAAGAGAACCTATCTTTTCGAGAAAAAATGAGAAAATAACCAATTACCCTTGATTTACCACACCATCCAACGGTTAATATGTTTTAAAGATTTATTATAATAGTTTTATTAGTACTTTAAGATTCTTTTAAGTGTCTTAATAATTTTATAATATTCTTTCAAGTGTTTAGTAATTAGGATTTTATTAAGTGTTTGGTAATTAGGATTATGTTAAGCATTCTATAAAGTGTTTTATAATATATTTCAACATAACATTTATTTATATTAAATTTAATTGATAATTAAGATTATTTTAAGTGTATTATTAAGATTCAATAATTCTATTATAATACATTAATGGTCTTAGAAAGGTGCACCCGGTTCTCTTGATAAAATGATTCTCTCTGGAACCTTAACCTATATGTATATGCAATCTAAAATTAAAAATAATGTTCAAAAATACATAAGTAAAATGATATATTGGAACGTCGTAATTGTCATAATATACACTATGCGGTCTAGAAATCATACCTTTTCTCCTTCATTTGAGATGACAAAATCACGATGAGGAGAGCCCAATAATGTTTTCAAGGAGGGTTTATTAATGATTGCATCATCTTCTGCCTTGAGAAATTTCACCCTTTCATCACTAAAAGGATAACCCAAGGCTCCATATTGTTTAACAATTTCCAAAGCATGGCATTGCAAAACAATGCATGTCGAATCAATGACAAACAATTTATTATATGGACAACCGACATCAAACCTTGTTTGCAAACTTTTGCTGGATGCAATATCTGAAAATGGAATGGAAGTCCATGGCATGCACGAAAATAGTTTTTCAAAATAATGTCTGTGAGATTTCTCTACATTGATGCTAGTATGAGGACCAGGACGACCATGTAGAGGGACAAAAACAATCTCAAAACCATTGCTTGATCGTAAAGTGTTGTATACATCTAACAACAATGCTGTGTTAAGCTCATGATGTGAAGCATAAAAAAGAGGAACAAAATATAGACCAATAACTTTGCCTGCCAACTGCTCAGCTCTAACCTACAAACAATAGAGCATATATTGTGAGCTAACAAGCTAATGAAAAGGTGGTACAAGTATAGTTTGAAACATAAAGAGTCAATATGTTAGAAATGCACATTCTTATTCAGGACTTAATATAGTAATATATCTAATTTTCAATTCAAAATAGGTGTAGGTTTTAAATTTTGTTGTTTAATTTATGTATTACTCCTCCGTTCCTCAATAACTGACGGTTTACAACTTTTAAAAGTCTAAATTCTTCAATACCCTAACAATTTTCAAAATTTAAAAATTAAATCTGATAGTAAATAGCCCATGCTTTATAATGATATTATTCTCATTTTTGTATTTTTAACAATATTTATTAACCATTGGTCAAAGTCGAGCTAGTTTGACTTCGAGATTTTATAAAGCGCCGGTTATTGTGGAACGATGGGAGTATTTTGTAAGGTGTGTATTTTTATTAATTGTTAATATATCTAAAGAGAAAGAAACAGTAAAAGAACATTCATGAAATCAAAATTCCTAAAAATCAAGTGAGATTTTTCTAACGTCAAAAAAAGAGTTAGGTTTTATCACAATAAGTTACTTTATTTATCAAATTATTTGAAGTACCAATACCATTATGATTTAGATAGTTATGTATCACATATTATTTTTCATTTAATCATGAGTAAATAAGAGTAGATCAAAACTCCTAAACAATAGTCACCTTAGTTTATTTTCTTCTATTTATTTATCAGCTACAATATTTCAATTATTGAATGTTGCTATTAGTTGCTAATCATATTTGTTTTTTATTTGAATAATACTAGAGATCCCAAAACTTGTCCCAAAATTGTTTCCAAATCCTTTCATAATTAGTATCTTTTTATATAACAATATGGGCCCCTGCGTACATATGCATCCTCAAATCGAAAATAGTATAGAAAATAGTCACTTGTCCTGCCTTGTCATTTGGGACCAATTTTTGGTACCTCTAGCATTACTCTTTTTATTATATCAAATATTCATTAACGTTATAGAATTGTTTTAACAATTAGGTTAATAATCAGGTTAATATTAATATATCTGTTTTTCAATTCGAAATAGGTGTAACTTTTAAATTTAAAATTATTTCATACATTAAAATAAGAGTTAGCTTTTATATATAATTAAATTGTTGGTTAAATTTAAAATTTAACCAAGACACACACAAAACAATTTTATAAACTAAACTTGTTTAAGTGAGAGATTTGTAAGTTAGTTTATACATAATTTTTACTAGCTTAAAACACAAATTGTTTTTAATAGTTGTTATGTGATTGTCTACGTCATAATATTATATTAATTGTATTTGCTAAAAAAATAAGTAAACGTGTTCAAATAGTATACTTTTTAAAAAAATTAAAAGCACTATAAATAGGTTTTAAAATAACTCATTAAGAGTTTACCCGTAATATTTTTGGAGGACGGGATTTATTAAGTAAAAATATAATTAAAATAAATAATTAAGAATTTGCGCATGATATTTTTGGAAAAGTAGGGGTTTTAGTCGGTAAAAATAGAATAGTACAGGTTTCAAAATAAATGCTTAGGGGTTTACCCGTGATATTTTTGGAAAAGAAGGGGTGTTAGTAAGTAAAAATAGAATAAAGAACATGTTTTAGTTTTAAAAGGGTAATTGTACATAATATTTTTGTAATATTTTTGGGGAAAGAAGAGATTTTGTTAGAAAAAATAGAAAAGGTAATGTGTTTTTGCTGGAAAAGTTAATCAATAATAAACTTTTCGTATTATTTAATAGTATATTTTAATAGTATATGGATATTCATATATGTGTGTGTGTATGTTAGTAGTGCACATTCTTATCGAGGACTTGAGGTAAAGAACAAAGATAATATGTTTAAATTCAAGGAGGATGAATGAACAGTGAAACAACAGTTTTAGATCTTTCATGTGAATCAGTCTAGAAGTAACAAAAAAATTTAATGTGTTAAAAACACTCAAAAGTGGTATATAATAAAATAAAACTGAACTTACTTGTTCGTTAGTATTTGTAATGAGGTAATCCCTATTTTTTGTAAACAAAAGGCGTGGCAAATCAATAAAATCTCCGTTGCTTATGGTCCACTTCCTACTATGTTTCTCCGCCCCCATGGTACAATCTAAATCAGGTACTCTATTTGCTTCCTCTTCCATTTGGAGGTCTTGGTATCCTGTCAGCCAAAGTTTCAGATGAAAACGAACTCTCCTTGTAAAAACATCAACATATAAAGCCCTAAAATCAGAATGTAAGCCAAGAAGAATAGATAATGTGAAAGCATATAAAATAGGTTGAACGCCTCTAAACTAAGAGAGCTGGAAACAATAGCAAACATAATATGAACTCAAAACCTTTAACAAACAGTGACAAATCTTATAATCAATCACATAAATTATATCCGGTAAACAGATTGGATTTGGATGGCATCAAACAAAATCCAAATCCGGATTTCAAATAACTCTCGATCAAAATCGCTTAGACGCTAAAATTACAAACAAACAAAGTAAGATTGAATAATACCGATACGTAGGCAATCAAACAACATATATGAAAAACCAGGCAACTAAAATCTAAATTGACTATTTAAACACATACATACACGCTTCAACATACAGCTAAGATAATATCTTGATGATTTTAATGCTAATATATCAAGTTATAAGGCATCATCACCAGAGGCGGTCTTGAGATTTTGGATACCCTGTGCAAAATAAAAAAAAGTGCCTAACACTAATAATTTTTTTTAAATAACAACTACATAAAATATTAAACATTAAATGAAATTAATAAATAATAATAAATAAATACAAATACTAAAAATGATTGTCATGAAAGAATAAAAAGTAATAATAAATAAAACAAATACAATACTAAAATAGAAAATCTCATTTTTATGTATTTAAATTAATATATAAGTATTTTATAAATTATTTTTAATTTTAAATTGACTTGGTTCATATAATATGTAAATTAATTAAAATAGATATGATATCAAATCACTTAATGACCTATAAATGAATATTTGATAAAATGAACTGTTACATTGTAATTGTAATTGTAAAATATACTTATGTGTAAGTTGTCAACCAAAAACATTTAATCAACTTTAAAGACAATTATAGTCTACACGGTTAACAACAAAAGTAATTAGTATTACTAGAAATTTGAAAGCAAAACTGTGTGTAAGTATAATATTTTCTTATTTTGCTCAATATAATAATTTTTTAATTATTTTGACAACACCATTTTCATCCTTTTTCTCATTTACAATTTTTTTTTAACCTTTAAAAATAAACTTAATTTTTTTATTTTATAAATAAAATATACATACATAATTACATATGTACACCTAACTAAAAAAATGTGCCATAATAAAATGGAGTGCCCTGTGCGATCGAACATGTCGCACATGCTCAGGGCCGGCTCTGATCATCACGTGTAATACATATAAGAGAAAAATGGTCCTGAGGTTGTCCTCAGGGATTTCTCCTGAGGTTATAACAAATAGCCTTTAAAATAAGTGGTCCCGCAGGGGCATCTTCGTAAATATTAATTTTTTTATTAGTAAATTTACCTAAATGCCCTAAAATTTGTATTAAAAAGCTTTTAACCTCAGGATTTTCTCCTGAGGTCATCCTCAGGCACTTGATTCTCTACATATAATAACCAAAAACCAGCTGCTTACATCACTCAAGATCTATGCAATATGTTCATAACACAAATTAAACAAAGATCTCTGTTTAACGCCTTAATTAAATTAAACAAAATTCTCTTTTCAACTCCTTAATTCAATAGAATTCTAAGCATCAATCAAAAAGTAGAATAACACGATATGCTATGCATAATCCAATTCAATTTAATACAACAATTCTAGGCATCAATTAAAAAGTAGAATAACACGATATGCTATACACAAAACAAATCCAATCAATCATATTAATCAAGTTACTTCCTCGATCTAATCATCTAAATATTTGACCGGAGAGAGAGAGAGAGGTACCTTGAAAAGAAGGCAATAAAAAGAGGAGATTGATTAGAAACAGGGGACTTTAGTTTTTCTAGAGTGCAATACAAAGGTTGCTAAAAACCAAACCAAACATACCCAGTATATCCTGCATGAAGCAGGGTCTGGGGAGGGTAAAATGTACGCAGACCATACCCCTACTTTACAGTAGAGAGGCTGTTTCCGTGAAGACCCCCGGCTTAGTGCCCGAATATCAAAGTGAATTTTATACAAAGATGATAATGGTGGGTAAAGTAGTCGACCGAACCTGGGCCCATGGCCTGGATCTCATGGGGCTTACCTACTCGGGCAAGGTGCACTCCTCTCCTGATCTAGGGAGACCTCCGGCCAAGCTCCCTGCGCCTGCAAAAACAGAAAACAGAAAACAATATAAAGATGTAAAGCCAAGCTCCTAAGCTAACGCTAACCGAGAGAACCCAACTCTGAGGCTCTCAACCACAGAGCCACTCCCTAGGAGAGAATCAACAACTCTAATCTGGCGCCTCCAACAACTCCTATCAACTATCGCGTTCTCATCCAAGTTTAAGGCCTTCAAATCCATCCTGAGCTGTTCTTCCCACGACCTCCTCGGTCTGCCTCTTCTCCTCACCCCAACAACCGTAAGACTCTCGACCCTCCTCATCGGGGCTTCGGGATGCCTCCTACGAACGTGGCCGAACCATCTCAACCTCCCTTCCCTAACTTTCGCTGCAAAAGGCGCCACCTCTAACTCGCTCCTGAAAACCACATTCAGGATTCTATCTAACATCGTGCGGCCACAGGACCACCGCAACATCCTCATTTCAGCTGCTTCCAACTTGCACTCGAGGGCCTTCTTCGCCGCCCAACACTCCGAACCATATAACATCGCAGGACGGATAGCTGCTCTATAGAACTTCCCTTTCAGCTTTAACGGGACTTTCCTATCGCACATCACCCCTGACGCAGCCCTCCACCTTAGCCACCCCGCGTTGATACGGTGAGTGACATCATCTTCAATCTCACCTTCCTTCTGGATGATCGAACCCAAATACTTGAGCTTATCCGTACGAGGGACGGTCTGATCTTCAATCCTAACCTCCACCCCTTCCTCGTTGGCGTCACCACTGAAGTTGCACCAAAGGTATTCGGTTTTAGACCTGCTCAGACGCAGTCCTTGGGGCTCCAAAGTGGATCTCCATAACTCCAACTTCTCATTTACCTCCCCCCTCGATTCCGCCACTAGCACTATATCATCGGCGAAGAGCATACACCAAGGGATGGCGTCTTGAATCCCTCTCGTCATGACATCTAGGACCAGGGCGAAAAGAAGAGGGCTAAGGGCCGACCCCTGGTGTAGCCCAATCTCCACAGGGAAATAACGAGCATCACCGACTGGGGTCCGAACGCAGGAACAAGCTTGGAAGTACATGTCTTGAATCGCCCTGACGTACTCCGACGACACCCTCCTCTCCTCAAGGCTATTCCAAATAGCTTCACGAGGGATGCTATCATACGCCTTCTTAAGATCGATGAACACCATATGGAGGTCTTTGCGACGCTCTCTGAACTTCTCCATAAGGCGTCTGACGAGGTGAATGTCCTCTGTCGTCGATCTCCCCGGCATAAAACCAAATTGGTTCTCTGAGATTTCAACCTCTCTTCTAATCCGAAATTCAACCACTCTCTCCCAAAGTTTCATAGTATGACTGAGTAATTTAATTTCTCGATAGTTACTACAGTTTTGGGCGTCACCTTTGTTCTTGAAGAAAGGGACTACAATACTGCGCCGCCACTCCTCTGGCATCTTAGAACCCGAGAGGAGTGCATTAAACAGATTTGTTAGCCATAGAACGCCCACCTCACCAAGACAAAGCCACACCTCGATTGGTATCTGATCCGGACCTACCGCCTTCCCTCTAGCCATCTTTTGAAGGGCACCCTTGACTTCTTCTATGGAGATACGATCACAAGGGCCGACGGAGCGGGCGGGTGAAAGAGTGTCCTCTTGCGCCATACTGGCACCACTCCTCGTCGCCCCATTGAAAAGATTGTGAAAATAAGAACTCCACCTCTCCTTAATGGCATCTTCACTTAATAACACTTGGCCTGCATCATCCTTAATAAACTTAACAGAACCCAGGTCGCGCCGCCTTCTCTCCCTAGCTTTAGCTAGTTTAAAAATAGCGTTCGCTCCTTCCTTGGTATCTAGGCGCTTGTACAGCCCCTCGTACGCTTCACTCTTGGCTTTCGCCACAGCCTTTTTTGCCTCTCGTCTCGCCACCTTGTATGCTTCCAGCTTCAAAGACCTCTCCGTCCTTGGACTCGACAAAAGTTCTTTGAATAACACACATTTTGCCTTTACTTTCTTTTGCACTTCCTCGTTCCACCACCATGACTCTTTATGGCCACTGAACTTTCCTGACGAAACCCCCACCACCTTCTCGCCCACACACCGAATAGCATTCGCCATGTTGGACCACCTACAGTTAGCATCTCCACTAAGATCGAAACAACCTTCTTTAAACAAAGACTCCCTGAATTCATCCGCCTTCTCGCCCTTCAAGTCTTTCCAAAGTATTCTTGATCTTGACTCTCTCGTCCTGCGAGCATCTCGGCCCCCTATGGAAAGATCCATGGCCAACAGACGGTGCTGAGAAGCACAAACCTCACTCCGAAACACCTTGCAATCTACGCACGCCCTAGCATCCCTCTTGCGCATAAGAAGGTAATCTATTTGAGTGTTGAGACCTCCATTGCTGAAGGTAATGAGGTGTTCAGCCCTCTTCTGAAAAACAGAATTCATGATCACCAAATCTTGGGCAGTAGCAAACTCCAACAACGCTGACCCACCGACGTTCCTGACACCGAAGCCGAAACCCCCATGGGCGCCGGGATAGCCATCCGACCTCTCACCAATGTGGCCATTAAAATCTCCACCCAGCACTACAAGTTGGTCACCCGGGATACTTCCAACCAACTCATCTAAACAGACCCAAAAAGCCTCCTTCTCTGAGACGCCCAAACCGGCTTGAGGGGCATACGCGCACACCACGTTCACCACCTTCTCCCCAACCACTACTCTGACTGCCATGATCCTGTCGTTACACCTCTTCACGTCCACGACGTTATCTTTAAGATCATTCGCCAAAAGAATACCCACTCCGTTCCTCGAGTTGGCAAGACCCGAGTACCACAACTTATACCCCGTTCGCTTCTCTAGACTGAGCTCCCTTCCACCTAGTCTCTTGAATACATGCCACGTCCACCCTTCGCTTCTTCAACACATCCACGAGCTCCAAAAATTTGCCGTTCAGGGTACCTAAATTCAGACTGCCAACACGCAAAAAACGTGACATCGATAAAACATAATATAATATAATACTAATAGTAATGAAAGTCAAAACCAGTAATTAAATATATAGTAATAATAATAATATTAAAGATAATAATAGTCAAAATAATAATGGTAGTAATAATACTAATAAAAATAATAATAGAAAATTATAATAATAATAATAATACTAATAATAATAGTACTAATAATAATAATAATAATAATAATAATAATAATAATAATAATAATAATAATAATAATAATAAGGAGCGATAGTTATAAGCGTTGAATAACAGGAGGGTAATCGGGTTTTTATAGACGCGCATATGCCCGAGTTAACCGCCTTCTCACCTACGGGCCTACAGACGCAAACAGCTTCGGCCCTTCTTTCGGCCCGTTTCTTACATTTTTTCTTTGGTAAGTGGCCCACGTTTCTTTTTCTTTTTCCCCAATATAATCATCATCAATCATCCATATCAACTAGCTCGTAACGGGCATAGCAGCCGATAATAAAATATTAATATTTAAAAATTATTAAAAATATATTATTAAAAAATATATTTGGATAAGATTTGAATGATAAAATTTTATAATAAATTAATTTTATTTAGTTATGTAATTATAAAATTAATGACTTTAGCACATCGCGTTAATAAAGAGTATGGAAGTTGTAAGTGATTGAAATCTAGATTAAATTAATGAAATTTAAAAATATAAATTAACGTTACTAAAGTAAATAAATAAATCTTGTATAATTATGTTGTTGTAAAGAATCGAACTCTGCGTGAAAGGAAAGAAATTAAAGTAAATAACTCTTGTATAATTACATAGTTGTAAAGAATCGAACATTGAGTAACCAAAAAATTTAAAATAAATAAATCTTTTATTATAAGACCTGAGTCTACCCAGGTATGCGGTTAGAGTTCGATTAACCAATCAGAAAACTATGAATTATTTTAGCATCAATCAAAGTTCATCCCTATATTTTAGACCAATCACATTATACTAAGAATTTTCCCTATTTAACATTCTCATCATATTTTATTAACCATGGTTAGTTTAATAATTCTAATTTAAATATAATAACCCAAAATTATAGACCAAATTATATTAGCAGTTTTCCTTATTTAATGTTCCCATCATATTTTACTAACACGATTAGTTTAATAATTTTAATTTCAATATATTAACTCATAATTTTAGACCAATCAAATTATATTATGAGTTTTCCTTATTTAAATCATCCTATTTTACTAACCATGATTAGTTTAATAATTTTAATTCAAATATAATCATGATTTTATTTAACATATCCATATATACATATTTTAACATATCCATACAAACATATTTTTTAATCAATTTTTTTTAATAAAAATCACTATTTCAGTTTAAAATCAAAATAATTCCTTAATTTAATGAATTTATCTATTATATGGTTTTTTTAAAAGTTTTTAGTAATAAATTATAAATAAATTTTTAAATCTATCAAATTCTATTAAAAGTTTTTCTTAATTAACATTCTCATCATATTTTCATAACCATTGTTAGTTTAAAATTTTGAATTTAAATATAATAAAAAAAATTATAGACCAATCAAATTATATTAAGAGTTTTCATTATTTAACATTTTCATCCTATTTTACCAACTATTGTTAGTACTCCCTCCGTCCCATTTTACATGTCCCTTTTGAAAAATTTATTTGTCCCATTTTACATGTCCCTTTCTTCTTCCAATACAAATTTAAGAATAATTGTACAATACTATCCCTACATTTATTGCAGGTAAGATTTGACTTTTCAATGCATATATTAAGGGTATTAGTTGGAAAACTTTATCTAACCAACATTTTTCTTAATATGTGTTATTGTCCTAAAAGGGACATGTAAAATGAGACGGAGGGAGTACTATAATTCTAATTAAACATAATAACCCATAATTTTAAACTAATCAAATTATATTAGGAGTTTTCCTTATTTAACATTTTCATCCTATTTTACTAACCACTTAGTTTAAAAATTTTAAATAATGATTTCATTGTATTGTAATAATAAATTTGTAATATTTTATTCAATACATTAAAATTTTATTGTTTATAATATATAATATAAATTTATAAGTGTATATTATATATTTTTTTATTTAATTTAGGATTAATCAAATAATAGGCCTAAATTATTTAACGTTCTCATCATATTTTACTAACATGATTAGTTTAATAATTCCAATTTCAATATATTAACCCATAATTTTAGACCAATCAAATTATATTAGGATTTTTCCTTATTTAAATCATCCTATTTTACTAACCATGATTAGTTTAATAATTTTAATTCAAATATAATAATGATTTTATTTAACATGTCCATATATACATATTTTAACATATCCATACAAACATATTTTTAATCAAATTGTTTTTAATAATAATCACTATTTTAGTTTTAAACCAAAGTAATTCCTTAATTTAATGAATTTATCTATTATATGGTTTTTAATTTTTAAAGTTTTTAGTAATAAATTTTAAATAAAATTTTAAATCTATCAAATTCGATTAAAAGTTTTGCTTATTTAACAGTCTCATCATATTTTCATAATCATTGTTAGTTTAATAATTTGAATTTATATATAATAATAATAAATTATAGACCAATCAAATTAGATTAAGAGTTTTCATTATTTAACATTTTCATCCTATTTTACAAACCATTGTTAGTTTAACAATTCTAATTAAACATAATAACCCATAATTTTCAACTAATCTAATTATATTAGGAGTTTTACTTATTTAACATTTTCATCCTATTTTACTAACCACTTAGTTTAAAAATTTTAAATAATGATTTTATTGTATTGTAATAATAAATTTGTAATATTTTATTCAATACATTAAAATTTTATTATTTATAATATATAATATAAATTTATGGGTGTATATAATATAGTTTTTAATTAATTTAGGACTAATCAAATAATAGGCCTAAATTTTAGACCAATCACACAAGTTTAAAAACTTTCTCATGTAATTTTAGTAACAAATGGTGGTTAAACTATCCATACGCGATTAACCAATAAAAATGGAAAAATTATTTTTTATTAGAATTAAATTTATTAAACTTTTAAAATTTAATTTAATTAATCAAGTTCAATCCTAAATTTCAGACCAATCACAAGAATCTAATAAATTCTCTCATATAATTTTAAGTTACAATTTAAATCCTGCTATACTAACCCATTTAGTTAACAATTCCAATTTAAGATACAATATTTACTTGATTCAATATATTTATTTTTAATACTAAGTATTAGATCAATTTCTAACATGCTAGTTAACTAAGCCGCGCTTCGCAGCGGCTTCATAATAATTTTTTAAAATTAAAATATTAAAATAAAAACAAAAAAAATTATTAAAGACGAAAAATATAATGAATATGTTAATCAATCTCCTGTAAAATCAAAAATAAAACTCAATCACAAAAACAAAAAATCAACATATTATAACCTTGTTTTTTTTTTTGAGAAAATTATAACATATTATAATATTATAATATTATAACATATTATAACCTTGTTATATTCAAAAAATATACGTAACAAAACATACTTGTTAGGTCCAATAAGATTGTAGAAGGGGGGGTTGAATACAATCTATATCATTTTCTCCAAATTTGTCTTATGAATAAAATTTAATTTAAACAAATTTGTGCGGAATTTAATAACACAAATTTTCAAGTTGAATATAACAATATATTAACTTGATGGGTGTTACAAAATCAATACAAATGATTATCAAGTAATTAATAACTAATTAGAAAATTCGACATGAACTTTTCTAATTTAGTTAATAAAAATCAAGATATCAAGTCAAGAACTAGGAAACTTAATTCGCTAGTAGTACACAAGTCACAAATAATTAAGTTCTAATGGATACAATTTTTGATACAAAGAACTCAAGAATTTATGGCAATTTAATGAGTTAAATGGCGTTTTGGTCACTCAACTGACCCTAAACTTTCAATTGGGTCACTCAACTGAAAAAGCTTTCAATCAGGTCACTAAACACATAAAAACTTTCAATCGAATCAATAAACACATTAAAACTTTCAATCGAATCACTAAACACATTAAAACTTTCAATCGAATCACTAAACACATTAAAATTTTCATCAAATTATATATTTTTAAATATCGTTCTTGAGATCGAACGCATATTTGGAGGTGATTTCGATGTCGGAATTTGGAGTTCTAGTAGTCGAATCGAAGCTCTCAACATCATCTTTCATAATCTGCAATCAGTTTTTATGGATGGTAAAATTTCGAATTTATATGAATTTTCTTTCAATTCTGCAAAATTAGGGTTCTTCAGTTGAAAGTTTTAATGTGTTTAGTGACCTGATTGAAAGCTTTTTCAGTTAAGTGACCCAATTGAAAGTTTGTAGTCAGTTGAGTGACCAAAACGCCATTTAACCCGCAATTTAATTGCTTGAAAGATGAAAGAGATGAAATGTTTTTAGCTCTTCTTTTTCTTATGTGTTGTTTGCGTGTGTCTGTATGTGTATCGGGGACGCAAGGACAGTATCTATTACAGGTGCGGAAGCAGATGTTTTCTTAAAGACGGAGTCTCCACCGTTCTCCTTCGACCAAAAGAGGTCTAAATTATGATTAATAATCATGTTATTTCTTGCCTTTGCAGAAACAGAAGGCATGACAATTATTACTAGCTTCTTCAATAAAGCTACCAATATGATTTTTTAAGGCGTCAATTTCTTGACTATTTCTAATGTAGAACCTACCATGTTGTTCATCCATTATTTCTAAACTGTTATAGAATTCTCTAAGACGGTCTAGTCTATTGTTATTGATATCTAGGCATGCTAGATCTCTTATTCTAGTGAAGAAGTCTTCATCACTAAGTCTAATGGTGTTACCATTAATTGTTAAGCTCCAAGGGAACATTACAGATCTTCAATTATTGCTAATCATGATCAAAATTGCTAAATATAAATGATTTATATAAATTTATTTAAAACAGGGTTTAGAGTTTTACCAGGCTCTCCAATGATCTTTATCTGTTCAGTGATTATCTGATCTCTAAAACTTCATTTCTTCTTTTAAATCTTCTGGCTTTTTATTCTCTGTCTTCAATCCTATGAGCGGTGTTTCCCTAACGGCCTCCTGCCTCAGCGGTACTCCCAGTGCTCCAAAGCGGACTCCAGAATAACAAGAATATAACCAAGATTTATAAAAGAAAAGACTTTTTATTGATCTAGATAATATGTTACAGATATAGACTCATTATGAGCCTGTTTACACTCTTAACCCCGTAGGGTTTTTACTCACACATTGATTGTGGACGCTCTAATTGCATACAGTGTTGTGTGTATGTTTTTCGATGTCCTAAACTGAAAGAGGAACTCGCCTTTTATAGCATAAGGTCGAGGGTCTGTACAACCTAACTGTACAATGAATTATTTTCTACTTTACATAAAGTAGATTCCTTTCTTAAAGCAGATGACTATCTTTTAATAAAGTAGATGCTTTACTTTAATAAAGCTAAAGTAGATGCTTTTACTTTAAGTAAAATGTTTTCTACCCTTGCTTTTGATAAAGTAGATTCCTCTACTTTAATCCTCCACCGCTGCTTTTCCAGCTGCTTTAGACAACTTGTCTTCTTCTTCTTTAGTGGCGGGGTCCTTTTGGCAGTATTGACAGAGATAACTCTCGTCGGTACCTGTCCTTTTAATAATTCGCGCACTAGCTTTACAGAATTCTGTGTAGTGGCACCCGAATATTATCTGACTTTTAGTCATGCGTCTCTTGCATGCCTTTAAAGTTTCCTTGTCTTCTTGGCTCATTGGGATATGAGTCATGGACGTCATGATGCAGTTTGAAGATGAATAATTTATCTTCAACTTATCATTTTCTTTTATGCAGAGAATTTTCTCCAAAATAGCTGCATATTTATGGATGGCCAGTTGCTTCAAGTCTTTCTTCTCCAGTGTAACTGGTCTTGATTCACTTGGCGTGTAGCTCCTTTCTTTGACAATTCCTAGCTGAACATAATGAAATGGTTTAGCTAAAACGTCTTCATAATCTTCATCCCAGAACGGTAATGCTGACTGGACCTTGATGAAAATTTCCTTTGCTGGGTTCTGAACACACTTTGTCCTGAACTTCTTGACTGCTTCCCTGAATGCTTTAGGAAACTCGCCAATTTCTAGCAAATTGCTGGATGGGTAAATTAAAGTAACTAACCCATTAACATAAGCTTCATAAACTAACTCAGGATCTGAATTAGGATAAAAGTTAAAGTAGCTTATGTTTGCTTTATCCGTGGTAAAGAATTTATATTCCACGAATTCTTTCTCAGTGGCGCTTCTTCCCAGATTGTAGAAGTAGCTGAAACTATCATAAATGGTTTCTCCACTGTCGTCATTAAAATCTATGATTAGATTTTCAGTTGACTTTATTTTCCCTAACATCTTCTGAGTAGATGCTGGTTTCTTTAACGCTTGTTTGAAGGTTGGCTTTAAAGCGTCTGCAGAGCTGATAAGACATAGAGATGGCTTCATCATTTCTCTGGTATAGAGATCGGCTGATACTCTTGCTTCCTTGAATTTCTTGTGAGAAACTCCTGAAATTCCTGTAACTGCCAGGCTTGCAATTCCCCAGTTGTTGTAGATTCCTGGATTGGGACCGTTATAAACAACGTAGTAATTTTTGCTGGTAGTTCCAAATGTTTTTACAAAAGATTGCTCTTTTGATTTTTCTGGGATTTGAATTCCCCCATTGGGTCTCAGATTTAAATCTGAAGATTCGCCCAAAGTTAAGGAGGTCTGAACCTCAGTTATGCTTTTTACCAAAGCATCAGGTTTCAACGGATTTGTTGAATCTTTACCAGGAGCCGTTTGCTCTGGATTAGTCTGTACTTCACTTATTGTTAAGGAAGGTGTACAAATAACCTTTTGTTGCGAAGACTGATCTTCGTTTTGGATTTTTACCAAATCCACAGGTATCAACGGTTTTGGGTTGCCTTTACCGGTAGCCGTTTGCTCCGGGCTAGTTTCTACTTCACTTGCTTCCGAGGAAGGTGTAGAAATGACCTTTTGTTTTTCAGGAAGAGAGTACTTCCTTACATATTCTAGTTCTGCTCGAACCAGGGATAATTCATCTTGGATAAGTCTGAATTTTTTCAAAAGGATGGTTTCCTTAAGCTCTAGCTGTTCTATGGAAGTGTCCATAGTTTTTCTCAAAGAAAGAGATTATATATATAAATATATAGAGCAAACAAGGCTCTTTGATCTGTTAGAAGATCGTTGGTATAGAGAGGTGTTTAGATGTTATTTCTGTTTGGTGTGATTTTTCTTCTCCAAATCCTCTCGTATTTATAGCCAGAATTCAGGCTTTGGATTCCTGCAAAAGTAAAGATAACAAGAAACGTCATGTCATAACTTTACACCTGTTTTTGCTGGAATTCTCTTGTTAAAAAATCTGCTAAGCAGTTTTTAACTCCTTCGATATGTTGAACATCGAAGCTGTAGCGGGATAGCCATTGTTGCCATCTCACCAGTCTTCCTTGCTTATTATCTCCCTGTAACTTAATACGAAGAAAATAAGAGAAATTTCTATTATCAGTTCTAACCAGAAATTTAACTGGAGTTAGATAAATAGAAAATTTGTTAATTACTCTAATGACTGCTAAGTATTCCTTTTCATTGGAATGATAATTTTTCTCAGCGTCCTTAAAGCTTCCTGAAGCGTATCTGCATATTAATTCTTTATCAGAATTAACAGCTTTGAGCACTCCTCCCCAATATTCTCCTGAGGCGTCTGTCTCAATGATAAGCTTATCATCCGGTTCTGGATGATAGAGTTTTGGAAAACTCTTTAGATTCTTCTTGACTTTGACCATGTAACTGGTGTCTGAATCTTTCCATTCCCAAGGAACATCTTTCTTGAGCTTTGCCTGCAAAGGAGCACGTATAGCTGCAAGTTTGGGAATATAATCAGAAGCATAAGTTAATATACCTAAAAACCTTTGCAACTGTTTTTTGTCTTCAATTTTATCCGGGAACTTATGAATATGTTCTAGGATGTGCGACTGAGGACAATGAGTTCCTTGATCAATTTCTAATCCTAAGAAATTAATCTTTGTCTTGAAGAGCTGAGCTTTCTTCTTTGACAATATAATACCAAGTTGTTGGCATTTCTTTAATACTGCTGCTAGATGTCTGAGATGATCCTGTTCATTATCACTAAAAATAAGAATATCATCTACATATACACAACAGAATTTTTCAAAAGACCTGAATGCATTTTGCATGTGTCTTTGAAATATAGAGGGCGCTTGCTTGAATCCAAAAGGTAGCACCTTCCATTGGTAATGTCCTTGAGGACATGTGAATGCTGTCAATAGCTGTGATTCTTCGTCTAGCAATACCTGCCAAAAACCAGATTTACAGTCTAATGAACTAAACATTTTCTTACCTCTGATAAGGGTGAGTAATTCATCCTTGTTTGGTAAATTATGGCTGTCTCCTATGGTGGCATCATTAACCGCCTTGTAGTTGACTACCATTCTCTTTTTGCCTCTTCTCCTTTCTGCTTCGTTTTCCACTAGGAATGCTGGAGACATGTGAGGTGATTTGCTGGGTATGATGATATTCATATCCAGTAGCTCCTGAATTTGTTTGCCAAATTCTTCTCGATCTTGTGGACTGTACTTCATAGGTTTTACCTTGATTACTGTCTTTGGATCTCTGAGCTTGATGCTTCCTTTCATCCATTGCTTAGTCTTTTTAGGATCTAAGGGATTTTCAGAGCACACTGAATCTAATAATCTCTCGATTATAGATTTCTTTTCTATGTTTAGAATCAAATTTTTACAAATAAAATTCAATTCTTTAAATTCTTCTAAACTATCCTTCCCCCTTTTTAAAAGTTGAATTTTATTAGGGCTGATGTTTATAGCTTCTGGCTGACGAGTCTTAGAGTTTTTCTTCATAGATTCAAGAAAATCTTTGGCTCCAAACTTTTTAGCTATAACCAATTTTTTGACAAATACTCTTCCATCTGGGTGGGTCAGAATAATATGATCTAGATGTTGAGTAAATGGTCCATATAAGTTTAGAAAATTATTGCCTAGAATAAGGTCTACACCTGATTCCTGCTGATAGATTGTAGGAATATGAAATATTTCTCCTGCAATCATTATGTCAAGGTTTTTACATACCTTTGTAATAGTAATGGAACTATTATCTGCGATTTTTACCTCTATAGGTTTTTCTGCATTAACCCAGTGTTCTTCCGGGATAACGTATTTACTTGCTAAGCACAGACTCGCACCTGAATCAACATAGCAATGTAATTCTATCTTTTTATATCCTGCAAAATTCAAGATACCAGGGATATAAATAGAATTAGGGTTGGTGATATTAGATATCGCCAGATCTTTTACTTCTTCAGTCCGAATCTGATGAAGTATATTCATTAGTCTCTGACTCTTCTGGTCCGGGATCTAATTCTTCTTCAAGGATGTACACTTCTTGTACATTCTCATATGGCTCTTCTATAGGAATGTATCCTAAAGAGTATACCTGTTCAAGCATTCGAGCTTTACTCTCATGCTTCTGCCTGTTTGGGCACTCATTTGCATAGTGTCCTTCTTCATTGCAAATCCAACACCTGCATTTTTTCTTGCCTTTTGGGCAAAACTTTTGTTTATCGTTAGAAAACTTTTTAGAAGATTTTTTCTTAACATATTTACCTGATTTGAAAGGTTTCTTTTTCCTAACAAACCTGTATTTTTTCGTATATTTCTTATACGATTTTTTCTTGTAGAACTTCCTAGATGCTTTGCTACATCCGTACTCAAATGGTTGTTCTACTATTTTTTCACAGCATTTTTTACTAAATAATTTTAGCTGTTTTTGCTTCTTAGTTAAATCACAAATCTTACTGATTTCTTCTTTAACTATTCTCTGAGCGTAGCCTAAACTATACTCTGCTGCACCTGTTGCTTCAAGGTTGAAGCGTTCAAGGGCCTTTTCTCCGACTAAGGGGATTTTAAGAAGATAATCTCTAATGAATTTCTTATAATCCTCTTTATCATATAATTGATATAAATATTTTTCATAATCATCATAAAATTGATTAAGAAAACATATATCACAAAGTTGCATTTTAGTAAGCATGGATTTTGCTTTACTAACTATCTTAGCCGATTCTTGAATTTTATTGGTCATAAGATCTATTCCTAAGAACAATGTATAAATTGCATCTATAACATCTTCATAGGCAGTTATGGGATTCATTCTTGGCTCCCATGTGGTGCTTTTAATCATGCTATTAACTACACCTGTACACTTATGTTCCATCAATAACAAAACTGTTTCTTGATCATCATAAGCTTCTCTGTTAGTCTGAATTATTAGACTAATTTCTTGAGACCATTTTTCTATGAGCTCTTTTCTATTAGGCTTGCCATCAATATTTAAGATATTACTACCGTAAATATTAGTAACATTTTTAGAGTCTGTAGTAGAATAAGAAGGATAAAAATTACCTTTTCTCTTCCTATTACCTGTGGTTCTGTCCTCAGGTTCATCTTCTTTCTTGACTCCTGAATTTTCTCCTTTTTCTGGAGATGCTTGATTGTTCATTCTGAAATTTTCAGGGAAAACTTCTTCTTCTGAACTCTCATTGCTTGAGTATTGAAGTGTTTCTCCAGAATCTGATTCTTCTGCTGAGCTGAAAGCTTCAATAATATTTAGAGTTTCATAATTATTAAAACCAAATAATGATCTTAACTCACTGTTTGACTCTATTTCTTTGTTGGCGATAGAGTCATCCTCTATTTCCATTAATCTGATTGCTTGTTCCAATTGACCATAGTTGTCATCTGTAACCTGCAATTCTTCATCTTCTAGATTATTCCAGAAGAATTCTTCTACCTTTTTCATGTAGTTCATGATGATTCTTTATCACCAAATGGCCAGGTTAAGCTTCCTGAGTTCTTTCCTGAACCCATTTCTTCGTTACCAACATTAAAGTTAGGATAACTGTATTTCAAGGGTTTCTTGAATTTTTCATCTGTTAAGATGATTTCTTTGCCTGATGTACCTGTCTTAAGAACATCAAGAATTTCTTTATTGCAAGGACAATCATGAATAATTAATCTTATTTCGGTCTTAGTAAGGATCCAAGCGAGAAATTCTCAAAAGCTCCCAGTTATTTTGGAAAATATGGAACCACTTATTTTCAAAGAGGGGGGAGTGGATCTAGCAGTAGCAACAGGCTAGAAGATATAAAAAATCTCGTAAATGAGATTAACAACAAAGCTATGAATCTTTTAGTTAAGAATAACGAAGAGATTAAAAAGCTTACAGAACAGGTAGAAAAGCTTAGTAAAAATAAGCATGACATACCTATATCTAGAAAAGAAGTTATAGACTTTACGTCTAAACTTATAGAAATCGAGGATTACCTTAGAAAGATTCTAGGATGAGTCTTAAGGAATTACAAGAAGATTTCACTAAGATTATTAAGCCACAGTTAGAAGAAATTCTAGAGTTGCTTAAAAATCATTGATAAGTGGATTTATATCCACTTGGAGCATTCTAAATCGGCTTAAATTGATTGTCTTGGGCTCAAGTTTCTTGTAGTTTTGATGTGTTTTGTTTAGTTGTGCAGATTTACAAGGATGATGATTATGGTGGATGTTTTTGTCGTTTTTGGAGATTTAATTTATTAAAATTCGGATTTATTGGGCTGCACTCGTGAGATTCACTGTTTGGGCCATATCTTGAGTTCTATAAGTCTGTTTTCAGCCCGTAAGCAGTCCACGCGAAGATAACGAGATTCTCTATCATTCTAAGGTGGTCCAGAAGCCCAATTACGTTTTGAACGTTCCAGAAAAACAGAAGAAAAGTCAGCTACGAATTTCCCTTAAAAAACAGAATCAGTTTAGGAAACGTATCTTGCAGAAATTCTATTATAATTCTGTTTTGGTATTTTCTTGCTGGGCAAGATGTCTAGAGCCTATATAAACACATCCAACCCTTGTAAATTAGATTATTAGGATCATCATCATTAGGAGTATAACCATTACATATCAATTACTTAGGTTTATTTGTATCTTTTTTTTACTTTGTTTTTATCATTGTTTCATCAGATCCCATGATGATGAGAGGTTCAATTATGAGCTAATCGTTGTCATGGGATTCTAACGGATTTATTTATGGAGCTTAGTATCTTGATGTTTTAAAGATCTGTGTGTGATGTATATCTGATATCCTCGTATGGTTATGCTTTTTTGATAGATGCGTAGCTAACATCTAATTTGTTAATCTCTTGTGAAGCGAGAGTGGATCTTGAGATTTAGAACTTGCCATGCTAGCATAGGATAGGTTGATGTTTTAACATCATGATTTGTGGCGTAAATAGAGATATTATGCTGCCCTATGTGATCTATGTGGATAACTTGTTCTTCAACCGTTATGTTTTCAAATTCTATAGAGATATAGGGTCTAAGCATAATTGGTGTCTATTCATCTTCTATCTCTTTTGTGGATGTATGTTTAGTTTGGTATTCGTATACTGAGAAGTAGCGTATACTTGTTTCGTGTTATCCGATCAGATATCATAACCATTGCATATAGTGATTAAAGGCGTCAGATCTAAGCAAAGTATTTAATGAAGTTAGGATTCCATGTTTTCTCTTGCAGAAGTAATTTGATTTAAATTCTCATTAGTTAATTTAATTCTTAGTTTTATAATTTGCATCTTAGTTTAATTTAGATAATCATATCTCAAATTGTTAATTGTCTTAGCAGTGCATAATAACCATACATTGTTGCATAGGTACAAAACTGAATTAAAACCATAACTAGATCTCTGTGGGAACGAACTTGACTTCTATCTGTATTACTTGTGACCACGTACGCTTGCGTGATTTAGTGTAAACAAGTTTTTGGCGCCGCTGCCGGGGATCATTGGTGTTTTATTTTTGGTTTATGTGCTTGTCAATAGTGGTCGTTAGAGTTCACTGACTCGGATTTGTTTTTCTTATCTATCTTGTTTAGTTCATTGGTGTTTCAGGTACTTGTCGGAGAGCGTTGAAGATGGATTTTCTATCTTACTATGGATTTCAGCAGGTGGCTAGTGTTTGTGAGCTATGTGCGGGCGCACATGAGACGTATCAGTGCTGGAGCAACCAAGGTTGTATTCAACAGCCTCAGGAATGTGAGCGATGTTTGGGTGTTCATGATCCATCACAATATTATTACTACGAAGGAGTTGATCCATATGTCACTTATGAGGAGCAACCATATTTTCAATACCATCCTCAACAGTACCAGCAAGATGTTCCAGATATGTCATATTACTATGGAAGTGAAGAGTTTCAACATCAGCAACCTACTCCTACTTTTCAGTCAGATGAGGTTAATGTTAGGGATGAGGTTATGATGTTTGTAAAGAGTAGTGAGGAGTCTCTTAAATCTTTGGAGATTCTAGTTGCTCAAGCTGTGAGAGCCTTGGAACAAGAGAATCAACAATTCATACCAGAAGCAATTCCAGAAAATAACGGTGACTTGGAGCAAGGTACTGCATGCTTAATTGAAGAAGACAAATTCCAAGATGAGGAGAGTGTTCATAAGCCATGTGAGGAATTTGATCAAGCTAGTGAGGTGGATGATTTGGAAAGGGCACTATTTGAGACAGACACTGATGAGCTACGCAAATTTCAAGAATTGTTATGTGCGAACCAAGAAGACACTGTTGGGCTACAGAAATTTCAAGAATGGGTATGTGCGAACCAAGAGGCTGATGAACATGAGAAAGATGCAGGTCTTCTACTTGTCTCAGAATTTAAAGATGGAGGTAGCGCATTAGAGCCAATGGAGGAAGTTCTCTTTGAGGAACCAAAGGCTTCAGCAACTTACATTTACCCTCCTCCATTATATTCAAGCGAAGCCCGCGAGTGTGTGTTGTTCTACAAATTGACAGATTTTGGGTCAACAGACGAAGGCATTGGAATTGGTTATAGCTGTTATACGAATAGGCCAAGCGAGGTTAAGGGGCAGAAAGTGTGCCGCCGTGATGACGATGAAGTGTCACGAAGAGAGGATCAGGCCAACTATTATCATCCTTAATGGAGGCTTGGAAGTAACGTCAAGCTATTGACGTTAAAGAAGCGCTTTTTGGGAGGCAACCCAAAATTTGATTGTACATTTTATTAGGATTATTTTTTCTTTCTTTCAAAAAAAAAAAAAAAACGAAAATTGCAACAGTAACAGAAACAGTTCCAGGCCGCAGCGCCGAAATTTGGGGCCGCAGCGCCATGTAGAGTCTGACCAGGTAATGTTTTGTGGCGAGTGTGATGTTTAGTAAAAAAAAAAAAAAATACACAAATTATTGTTGCCGACAGAAGTGTGTTGTTGGATGTTTTTGAAGTCTGCATGAGGAGGTGCGTGTATACACTCCAGGTGGGCGAGTGTAATGTGCAAAGGCAGGTAAGTTTTGTGGCCATCAATATAAAAAAAAGAGCAATAAGCAGGTGATGTACAAGGACGCGGCGCTGGATTCTAAGGCTGCAGCGCCAGGTGGTTTCTGTTCGAGCCGTGTGTTTACACGATTATTTGTGTTTTATAACCCAATCCCTAATTCCTAATTCTAACCCAATATCAATTCTAAACCTCTCCAAATCTCTCGTACACTCTAAATTTTTAAATCTCATCTATCCATCAACTTATATATATACACACCTATCCATACAAATCCAATTCCTCTTCTATTTTATTTAATTCTCTAAAAATTCAATTCTAAAGAGGAATTAATTGCAAGTTCACCTCTTCAATTCGTAGTGGGTTTATTTCTTCTCTCAAATCTTATTTTGATTACGAATTTGTGTTCTTGTAAATTGGGATTTTGTATTATTCTTGGAATATTGGGCTATTTTTGGTGTGATATTGCTTGGTAATTTTTGGTGGAGCTGCTTATGAGTTGGGTTTTGATTCTAATGGCTTGTAAGCATGGGAGAGGTAGTGCCAGTGATGGGAAATTTTCATTTTCGACGGTGGATGTTAAATTTAATCGGTTGTTTTGAGGCCAGTTGCTAAGAAAATGGGATTTTTGCGAGAAAAATATTGTTGGGTATGCTTCTGCATTGCAGGTATGTTTCTACTATCTCTTGTATTTACTTCCATTCAATGGGGACATTGAATATTTTAAGTTTGGGGGTTGTTTGAGGGATTAGTAGTTGTTGTTGTATTATTTGTTCATGTAGGATTTCATGCTTTGCATATTAGTAGTAGTAAATTATGCATTTATGTTCGTGTTATCTACGTTTGTTTCATATAGGACATTTTGTTTTATTTTCGTATACCATGTGAGTTTTCATTTAGTTGCATTTTCATGGCATGCATATTTCATGATCCCTTAGGACGAGCTGATTCTGATTGATAGGTGGATGTTGATTTGGGTGTGATGATGATGAGTAGAGGGCTGATTTATAGTTTCTATGAAATTGACTTGCATGTTACGGGAACAAAATTTATTACACAGTCTCATTGGGGTGCTTTTGGGCTAGGTTAGGGTCATGCCTGTGGGATGTTTTGAGATTTAATCACTTGTTTATATTTAGAATTTTCGTTATTCCCTTTATAGCGTAGGAACATTAAAGTCTAAGTTTGGGGGAAACCAGGAATTTTCATGCTAGTTGTTCATAATTGTTAATAATGGCTAGGCGTCAAATGGCTAGTAGCCGGCTCATATTTATATGAGTAGTCTAGGGTTGGAAATGAGAAAGGCTCATTCCAGATTGCAGAAAAAAAAAAGAGAAAAAAAAAGAAAAAAAAAAGAGTCAATAAGTTATTTGTTCATATGCAAAATTAACCAGAGTGAGCTCTTTAATACTCGAGTAATTAAGTCTGAGGGGACTTAGTCCTAGTAACCTAAAGCCATTGTGGTTTGGGATTGCTGACCTAACACTCGCTACATGGGTATTATTGTATAAGCCTTTTGGGGTCTCATTCATTGCACGGTTAAATAAGCATGCGTATTGTATATTCTATTATGTGTCATAGTAATAAAGCATGAGTTTCTGTCTACCTTGGATAAGGGTGGAGGTGTTCTTAGGTTATGGAGTGTCTACAGTCTATTCTGATTATAAACCTGTGATTGTCTTGACGGAAAGCATGTATGATTTTTGACCTAGTTTTGGGAGTATTTCTGATGAGCATCGCACACACGCACGTTTCTGTTCATGTATTTGTTAGTATACGGGGATTTAGTCGAGCTCTGATTGGATTTGTTACATTCATTGAGATATTTGCTTGTTAGTTGGTTTTGGTAAGTTTGAAGGGGATCTTGCATTTTCATAGTAGTTGCATTCATGCATTGCATTGCATTAGGTTAAATGGATTTTGTGGGTACATTCGCTATAGGCCCTCACGAGACCTTACTCGTCCACTAGGGCTGCCTAGGGGTTTAAAGGGCTTGTTGCATATGCCAAATGCAACCGTGATCACCTACGGAAGTGGTACTAGTTAGTTAGTTAGTTGTAATTGTTTATGCTTGAGGACAAGCATCGGTTTAAGTTTGGGGGTGTGATAAGTGGATTTATATCCACTTGGAGCATTCTAAATCGGCTTAAATTGATTGTCTTGGGCTCAAGTTTCTTGTAGTTTTGATGTGTTTTGTTTAGTTGTGCAGATTTACAAGGATGATGATTATGGTGGATGTTTTTGTCGTTTTTGGAGATTTAATTTATTAAAATTCGGATTTATTGGGCTGCACTCGTGAGATTCACTGTTTGGGCCATATCTTGAGTTCTATAAGTCTGTTTTCAGCCCGTAAGCAGTCCACGCGAAGATAACGAGATTCTCTATCATTCTAAGGTGGTCCAGAAGCCCAATTACGTTTTGAACGTTCCAGAAAAACAGAAGAAAAGTCAGCTACGAATTTCCCTTAAAAAACAGAATCAGTTTAGGAAACGTATCTTGCAGAAATTCTATTATAATTCTGTTTTGGTATTTTCTTGCTGGGCAAGATGTCTAGAGCCTATATAAACACATCCAACCCTTGTAAATTAGATTATTAGGATCATCATCATTAGGAGTATAACCATTACATATCAATTACTTAGGTTTATTTGTATCTTTTTTTTACTTTGTTTTTATCATTGTTTCATCAGATCCCATGATGATGAGAGGTTCAATTATGAGCTAATCGTTGTCATGGGATTCTAACGGATTTATTTATGGAGCTTAGTATCTTGATGTTTTAAAGATCTGTGTGTGATGTATATCTGATATCCTCGTATGGTTATGCTTTTTTGATAGATGCGTAGCTAACATCTAATTTGTTAATCTCTTGTGAAGCGAGAGTGGATCTTGAGATTTAGAACTTGCCATGCTAGCATAGGATAGGTTGATGTTTTAACATCATGATTTGTGGCGTAAATAGAGATATTATGCTGCCCTATGTGATCTATGTGGATAACTTGTTCTTCAACCGTTATGTTTTCAAATTCTATAGAGATATAGGGTCTAAGCATAATTGGTGTCTATTCATCTTCTATCTCTTTTGTGGATGTATGTTTAGTTTGGTATTCGTATACTGAGAAGTAGCGTATACTTGTTTCGTGTGATCCGATCAGATATCATAACCATTGCATATAGTGATTAAAGGCGTCAGATCTAAGCAAAGTATTTAATGAAGTTAGGATTCCATGTTTTCTCTTGCAGAAGTAATTTGATTTAAATTCTCATTAGTTAATTTAATTCTTAGTTTTATAATTTGCATCTTAGTTTAATTTAGATAATCATATCTCAAATTGTTAATTGTCTTAGCAGTGCATAATAACCATACATTGTTGCATAGGTACAAAACTGAATTAAAACCATAACTAGATCTCTGTGGGAACGAACTTGACTTCTATCTGTATTACTTGTGACCACGTACGCTTGCGTGATTTAGTGTAAACAATCATCAGAGAGCCGATAACATTGAAAAAATTATTGCCTAGAATAAGGTCTACACCTGATTCCTGCTGATAGATTGTAGGAATATGAAATATTTCTCCTGCAATCATTATGTCAAGGTTTTTACATACCTTTGTAATAGTAATGGAACTATTATCTGCGATTTTTACCTCTATAGGTTTTTCTGCATTAACCCAGTGTTCTTCCGGGATAACGTATTTACTTGCTAAGCACAGACTCGCACCTGAATCAACATAGCAATGTAATTCTATCTTTTTATATCCTGCAAAATTCAAGATACCAGGGATATAAATAGAATTAGGGTTGGTGATATTAGATATCGCCAGATCTTTTACTTCTTCAGTCCGAATCTGATGAAGTATATTCATTAGTCTCTGACTCTTCTGGTCCGGGATCTAATTCTTCTTCAAGGATGTACACTTCTTGTACATTCTCATATGGCTCTTCTATAGGAATGTATCCTAAAGAGTATACCTGTTCAAGCATTCGAGCTTTACTCTCATGCTTCTGCCTGTTTGGGCACTCATTTGCATAGTGTCCTTCTTCATTGCAAATCCAACACCTGCATTTTTTCTTGCCTTTTGGGCAAAACTTTTGTTTATCGTTAGAAAACTTTTTAGAAGATTTTTTCTTAACATATTTACCTGATTTGAAAGGTTTCTTTTTCCTAACAAACCTGTATTTTTTCGTATATTTCTTATACGATTTTTTCTTGTAGAACTTCCTAGATGCTTTGCTACATCCGTACTCAAATGGTTGTTCTACTATTTTTTCACAGCATTTTTTACTAAATAATTTTAGCTGTTTTTGCTTCTTAGTTAAATCACAAATCTTACTGATTTCTTCTTTAACTATTCTCTGAGCGTAGCCTAAACTATACTCTGCTGCACCTGTTGCTTCAAGGTTGAAGCGTTCAAGGGCCTTTTCACCGACTAAGGGGATTTTAAGAAGATAATCTCTAATGAATTTCTTATAATCCTCTTTATCATATAATTGATATAAATATTTTTCATAATCATCATAAAATTGATTAAGAAAACATATATCACAAAGTTGCATTTTAGTAAGCATGGATTTTGCTTTACTAACTATCTTAGCCGATTCTTGAATTTTATTGGTCATAAGATCTATTCCTAAGAACAATGTATAAATTGCATCTATAACATCTTCATAGGCAGTTATGGGATTCATTCTTGGCTCCCATGTGGTGCTTTTAATCATGCTATTAACTACACCTGTACACTTATGTTCCATCAATAACAAAACTGTTTCTTGATCATCATAAGCTTCTCTGTTAGTCTGAATTATTAGACTAATTTCTTGAGACCATTTTTCTATGAGCTCTTTTCTATTAGGCTTGCCATCAATATTTAAGATATTACTACCGTAAATATTAGTAACATTTTTAGAGTCTGTAGTAGAATAAGAAGGATAAAAATTACCTTTTCTCTTCCTATTACCTGTGGTTCTGTCCTCATGTTCATCTTCTTTCTTGACTCCTGAATTTTCTCCTTTTTCTGGAGATGCTTGATTGTTCATTCTGAAATTTTCAGGGAAAACTTCTTCTTCTGAACTCTCATTGCTTGAGTATTGAAGTGTTTCTCCAGAATCTGATTCTTCTGCTGAGCTGAAAGCTTCAATAATATTTAGAGTTTCATAATTATTAAAACCAAATAATGATCTTAACTCACTGTTTGACTCTATTTCTTTGTTGGCGATAGAGTCATCCTCTATTTCCATTAATCTGATTGCTTGTTCCAATTGACCATAGTTGTCATCTGTAACCTGCAATTCTTCATCTTCTAGATTATTCCAGAAGAATTCTTCTACCTTTTTCATGTAGTTCATGATGATTCTTTATCACCAAATGGCCAGGTTAAGCTTCCTGAGTTCTTTCCTGAACCCATTTCTTCGTTACCAACATTAAAGTTAGGATAACTGTATTTCAAGGGTTTCTTGAATTTTTCATCTGTTAAGATGATTTCTTTGCCTGATGTACCTGTCTTAAGAACATCAAGAATTTCTTTATTGCAAGGACAATCATGAATAATTAATTTTATTTCATTAATAATCTTTGCTGCTGCCGCTTCAATGTTATCGGCTCTCTGATGATTTTTAAGCAACTCTAGAATTTCTTCTAACTGTGGCTTAATAATCTTAGTGAAATCTTCTTGTAATTCCTTAAGACTCATCCTAGAATCTTTCTAAGGTAATCCTCGATTTCTATAAGTTTAGACGTAAAGTCTATAACTTCTTTTCTAGATATAGGTATGTCATGCTTATTTTTACTAAGCTTTTCTACCTGTTCTGTAAGCTTTTTAATCTCTTCGTTATTCTTAACTAAAAGATTCATAGCTTTGTTGTTAATCTCATTTACGAGATTTTTTATATCTTCTAGCCTGTTGCTACTGCTAGATCCACTCCCCCCTCTTTGAAAATAAGTGGTTCCATATTTTCCAAAATAACTGGGAGCTTTTGAGAATTTCTCGCTTGGATCCTTACTAAGACCGAAATAAGATAACATCTTATAAACTCCAAGTAAAATTCTTCCTGTAATCTGATTAAGATTATTAGTAGATGCAATTATTGTAGTAATTCTTGCACTACCAGGGTGACTACTGAAGGTGTAATTCTTCAGCTCTTGTCCCTCTACTTCGCTTAATCTTTTTAGATTAAGAACTTTTCCTTTCTTGTAAATATGCGGATTAACAGGTAAAGAAGTAGTCATTTAACTGATACGTTCAAGCTTTCGACCTAAACTATCAATTCTGGTTGAGACATTCCTTAAAAGACTGTCCGTTGAGGATTCTCCTATGGCTAGGCTTTTCCCCTTAAAACTCATTCTAGGTTTTTCTCCTAAATGAGGTTTATTCCTAGCAATATCTATTGCCCATGAATTTTCTAAAGGACTGATTTCTGAGAATTGCTTCTCTTCCACAGATCCTATGTCTGAGAATATATCTTCTAATTCAATATATTCTGATTTCTTGTAATCTATACTGTGATGACTATTGGTCAAGGCATAGGCTACAACGTATGATATGCTAAAGACTTTGTCTCCGGCATCCATAAGGTTTTCTCGTTCAAACTGATGTACGAATGATAAAACCGAATCTAAATTTTTCGTGTCTAGGCTAAGTCCAAACTTAGGGTAGACTGAGAACATGAATTTTTGGTATGCTAAATTTCCTCTAGCAGCACCTAAAATACAATCTTTACGATCTTTGATTCTGTTATCTATTAAAGCCATTTTAATAGGTGAATCAATTCCTTCCTGAAATTCAGATTTTAACAAAATCTTTACAGCTCCTAAATGAACCGTGCTGATTGTTGATCTAATCTTAGAAGGGATTTTTAAAAGGTTTTTCCTAATTTCTTCTCTATTTATGAGTGATAGGAAAACAGAACCTTTTGTATCTTTTATGTCTACATGCATTTCTTTTGTGCTGACAAAATAAAAGATATTGTTTTTTCTATTCAGAATGTTTAAACCAAATGAATTTGGGATTCTAAATATTTTTTCTTTTTTAAGATCAAGTTTTAAATTCTTAATCTTTGAAAGCATTTCTTGTTTTACTAGAAAACTTCCTTGAAATCCTTTTTCATTTTCGGAAAACTCGATTTCAAAATCTTGATTATCATCAGAAGTCTGAGGATCATCAATTTCTTTGCCCTTGTCTTTCAAAAGATTCATTTTAAAAGATTTAACCTAGGCTCTGATACCATATCGGGGACGCAAGGACAGTATCTATTACAGGTGCGGAAGCAGATGTTTTCTTAAAGACGGAGTCTCCACCGTTCTCCTTCGACCAAAAGAGGTCTAAATTATGATTAATAATCATGTTATTTCTTGCCTTTGCAGAAACAGAAGGCATGACAATTATTACTAGCTTCTTCAATAAAGCTACCAATATGATTTTTTAAGGCGTCAATTTCTTGACTATTTCTAATGTAGAACCTACCATGTTGTTCATCCATTATTTCTAAACTGTTATAGAATTCTCTAAGACGGTCTAGTCTATTGTTATTGATATCTAGGCATGCTAGATCTCTTATTCTAGTGAAGAAGTCTTCATCACTAAGTCTAATGGTGTTACCATTAATTGTTAAGCTCCAAGGGAACATTACAGATCTTCGATTATTGCTAATCATGATCAAAATTGCTAAATATAAATGATTTATATAAATTTATTTAAAACAGGGTTTAGAGTTTTACCAGGCTCTCCAATGATCTTTATCTGTTCAGTGATTATCTGATCTCTAAAACTTCATTTCTTCTTTTAAATCTTCTGGCTTTTTATTCTCTGTCTTCAATCCTATGAGCGGCGTTTCCCTAACGGCCTCCTGCCTCAGCGGTACTCCCAGTGCTCCAAAGCGGACTCCAGAATAACAAGAATATAACCAAGATTTATAAAAGAAAAGACTTTTTATTGATCTAGATAATATGTTACAGATATAGACTCATTATGAGCCTGTTTACACTCTTAACCCCGTAGGGTTTTTACTCACACATTGATTGTGGACGCTCTAATTGCATACAGTGTTGTGTGTATGTTTTTCGATGTCCTAAACTGAAAGAGGAACTCGCCTTTTATAGCATAAGGTCGAGGGTCTGTACAACCTAACTGTACAATGAATTATTTTCTACTTTACATAAAGTAGATTCCTTTCTTAAAGCAGATGACTATCTTTTAATAAAGTAGATGCTTTACTTTAATAAAGCTAAAGTAGATGCTTTTACTTTAAGTAAAATGTTTTCTACCCTTGCTTTTGATAAAGTAGATTCCTCTACTTTAATCCTCCACCGCTGCTTTTCCAGCTGCTTTAGACAACTTGTCTTCTTCTTCTTTAGTGGCGGGGTCCTTTTGGCAGTATTGACAGAGATAACTCTCGTCGGTACCTGTCCTTTTAATAATTCGCGCACTAGCTTTACAGAATTCTGTGTAGTGGCACCCGAATATTATCTGACTTTTAGTCATGCGTCTCTTGCATGCCTTTAAAGTTTCCTTGTCTTCTTGGCTCATTGGGATATGAGTCATGGACGTCATGATGCAGTTTGAAGATGAATAATTTATCTTCAACTTATCATTTTCTTTTATGCAGAGAATTATCTCCAAAATAGCTGCATATTTATGGATGGCCAGTTGCTTCAAGTCTTTCTTCTCCAGTGTAACTGGTCTTGATTCACTTGGCGTGTAGCTCCTTTCTTTGACAATTCCTAGCTGAACATAATGAAATGGTTTAGCTAAAACGTCTTCATAATCTTCATCCCAGAACGGTAATGCTGACTGGACCTTGATGAAAATTTCCTTTGCTGGGTTCTGAACACACTTTGTCCTGAACTTCTTGACTGCTTCCCTGAATGCTTTAGGAAACTCGCCAATTTCTAGCAAATTGCTGGATGGGTAAATTAAAGTAACTAACCCATTAACATAAGCTTCATAAACTAACTCAGGATCTGAATTAGGATAAAAGTTAAAGTAGCTTATGTTTGCTTTATCCGTGGTAAAGAATTTATATTCCACGAATTCTTTCTCAGTGGCGCTTCTTCCCAGATTGTAGAAGTAGCTGAAACTATCATAAATGGTTTCTCCACTGTCGTCATTAAAATCTATGATTAGATTTTCAGTTGACTTTATTTTCCCTAACATCTTCTGAGTAGATGCTGGTTTCTTTAACGCTTGTTTGAAGGTTGGCTTTAAAGCGTCTGCAGAGCTGATAAGACATAGAGATGGCTTCATCATTTCTCTGGTATAGAGATCGGCTGATACTCTTGCTTCTTGGAAATCCTTGAATTTCTTGTGAGAAACTCCTGAAATTCCTGTAACTGCCAGGCTTGCAATTCCCCAGTTGTTGTAGATTCCTGGATTGGGACCGTTATAAACAACGTAGTAATTTTTGCTGGTAGTTCCAAATGTTTTTACAAAAGATTGCTCTTTTGATTTTTCTGGGATTTGAATTCCCCCATTGGGTCTCAGATTTAAATCTGAAGATTCGCCCAAAGTTAAGGAGGTCTGAACCTCAGTTATGCTTTTTACCAAAGCATCAGGTTTCAACGGATTTGTTGAATCTTTACCAGGAGCCGTTTGCTCTGGATTAGTCTGTACTTCACTTATTGTTAAGGAAGGTGTACAAATAACCTTTTGTTGCGAAGACTGATCTTCGTTTTGGATTTTTACCAAATCCACAGGTATCAACGGTTTTGGGTTGCCTTTACCGGTAGCCGTTTGCTCCGGGCTAGTTTCTACTTCACTTGCTTCCGAGGAAGGTGTAGAAATGACCTTTTGTTTTTCAGGAAGAGAGTACTTCCTTACATATTCTAGTTCTGCTCGAACCAGGGATAATTCATCTTGGATAAGTCTGAATTTTTTCAAAAGGATGGTTTCCTTAAGCTCTAGCTGTTCTATGGAAGTGTCCATAGTTTTTCTCAAAGAAAGAGATTATATATATAAATATATAGAGCAAACAAGGCTCTTTGATCTGTTAGAAGATCGTTGGTATAGAGAGGTGTTTAGATGTTATTTCTGTTTGGTGTGATTTTTCTTCTCCAAATCCTCTCGTATTTATAGCCAGAATTCAGGCTTTGGATTCCTGCAAAAGTAAAGATAACAAGAAACGTCATGTCATAACTTTACACCTGTTTTTGCTGGAATTCTATTGTTAAAAAATCTGCTAAGCAGTTTTTAACTCCTTCGATATGTTGAACATCGAAGCTGTAGCGGGATAGCCATTGTTGCCATCTCACCAGTCTTCCTTGCTTATTATCTCCCTGTAACTTAATACGAAGAAAATAAGAGAAATTTCTATTATCAGTTCTAACCAGAAATTTAACTGGAGTTAGATAAATAGAAAATTTGTTAATTACTCTAATGACTGCTAAGTATTCCTTTTCATTGGAATGATAATTTTTCTCAGCGTCCTTAAAGCTTCCTGAAGCGTATCTGCATATTAATTCTTTATCAGAATTAACAGCTTTGAGCACTCCTCCCCAATATTCTCCTGAGGCGTCTGTCTCAATGATAAGCTTATCATCCGGTTCTGGATGATAGAGTTTTGGAAAACTCTTTAGATTCTTCTTGACTTTGACCATGTAACTGGTGTCTGAATCTTTCCATTCCCAAGGAACATCTTTCTTGAGCTTTGCCTGCAAAGGAGCACGTATAGCTGCAAGTTTGGGAATATAATCAGAAGCATAAGTTAATATACCTAAAAACCTTTGCAACTGTTTTTTGTCTTCAATTTTATCCGGGAACTTATGAATATGTTCTAGGATGTGCGACTGAGGACAATGAGTTCCTTGATCAATTTCTAATCCTAAGAAATTAATCTTTGTCTTGAAGAGCTGAGCTTTCTTCTTTGACAATATAATACCAAGTTGTTGGCATTTCTTTAATACTGCTGCTAGATGTCTGAGATGATCCTGTTCATTATCACTAAAAATAAGAATATCATCTACATATACACAACAGAATTTTTCAAAAGACCTGAATGCATTTTGCATGTGTCTTTGAAATATAGAGGGCGCTTGCTTGAATCCAAAAGGTAGCACCTTCCATTGGTAATGTCCTTGAGGACATGTGAATGCTGTCAATAGCTGTGATTCTTCGTCTAGCAATACCTGCCAAAAACCAGATTTACAGTCTAATGAACTAAACATTTTCTTACCTCTGATAAGGGTGAGTAATTCATCCTTGTTTGGTAAATTATGGCTGTCTCCTATGGTGGCATCATTAACCGCCTTGTAGTTGACTACCATTCTCTTTTTGCCTCTTCTCCTTTCTGCTTCGTTTTCCACTAGGAATGCTGGAGACATGTGAGGTGATTTGCTGGGTATGATGATATTCATATCCAGTAGCTCCTGAATTTGTTTGCCAAATTCTTCTCGATCTTGTGGACTATACTTCATAGGTTTTACCTTGATTACTGTCTTTGGATCTCTGAGCTTGATGCTTCCTTTCATCCATTGCTTAGTCTTTTTAGGATCTAAGGGATTTTCAGAGCACACTGAATCTAATAATCTCTCGATTATAGATTTCTTTTCTATGTTTAGAATCAAATTTTTACAAATAAAATTCAATTCTTTAAATTCTTCTAAACTATCCTTCCCCCTTTTTAAAAGTTGAATTTTATTAGGGCTGATGTTTATAGCTTCTGGCTGACGAGTCTTAGAGTTTTTCTTCATAGATTCAAGAAAATCTTTGGCTCCAAACTTTTTAGCTATAACCAATTTTTTGACAAATACTCTTCCATCTGGGTGGGTCAGAATAATATGATCTAGATGTTGAGTAAATGGTCCATATAAGTTTAGAAAATTATTGCCGAAAAGATTCATAGCTTTGTTGTTAATCTCATTTACGAGATTTTTTATATCTTCTAGCCTGTTGCTACTGCTAGATCCACTCCCCCCTCTTTGAAAATAAGTGGTTCCATATTTTATATCTTCTAGCCAGATGTTTTCTTAAAGACGGAGTCTCCACCGTTCTCCTTCGACCAAAAGAGGTCTAAATTATGATTAATAATCATGTTATTTCTTGCCTTTGCAGAAACAGAAGGCATGACAATTATTACTAGGTTAAATCTTTTAAAATGAATCTTTTGAAAGACAAGGGCAAAGAAATTGATGATCCTCAGACTTCTGATGATAATCAAGATTTTGAAATCGAGTTTTCCGAAAATGAAAAAGGATTTCAAGGAAGTTTTCTAGTAAAACAAGAAATGCTTTCAAAGATTAAGAATTTAAAACTTGATCTTAAAAAAGAAAAAATATTTAGAATCCCAAATTCATTTGGTTTAAACATTCTGAATAGAAAAAACAATATCTTTTATTTTGTCAGCACAAAAGAAATGCATGTAGACATAAAAGATACAAAAGGTTCTGTTTTCCTATCACTCATAAATAGAGAAGAAATTAGGAAAAACCTTTTAAAAATCCCTTCTAAGATTAGATCAACAATCAGCACGGTTCATTTAGGAGCTGTAAAGATTTTGTTAAAATCTGAATTTCAGGAAGGAATTGATTCACCTATTAAAATGGCTTTAATAGATAACAGAATCAAAGATCATAGAGATTGTATTTTAGGTGCTGCTAGAGGAAATTTAGCATACCAAAAATTCATGTTCTCAGTCTACCCTAAGTTTGGACTTAGCCTAGACACGAAAAATTTAGATTCGGTTTTATCATTCGTACATCAGTTTGAACGAGAAAACCTTATGGATGCCGGAGACAAAGTCTTTAGCATATCATACGTTGTAGCCTATGCCTTGACCAATAGTCATCACAGTATAGATTACAAGAAATCCGAATATATTGAATTAGAAGATATATTCTCAGACATAGGATCTGTGGAAGAGAAGCAATTCTCAGAAATCAGTCCTTTAGAAAATTCATGGGCAATAGATATTGCTAGGAATAAACCTCATTTAGGAGAAAAACCTAGAATGAGTTTTAAGGGGAAAAGCCTAGCCATAGGAGAATCCTCAACGGACAGTCTTTTAAGGAATGTCTCAACCAGAATTGATAGTTTAGGTCGAAAGCTTGAACGTATCAGTTAAATGACTACTTCTTACAAGAAAGGAAAAGTTCTTAATCTAAAAAGATTAAGCGAAGTAGAGGGACAAGAGCTGAAGAATTACACCTTCAGTAGTCACCCTGGTAGTGCAAGAATTACTACAATAATTGCATCTACTAATAATCTTAATCAGATTACAGGAAGAATTTTACTTGGAGTTTATAAGATGTTATCTTATTTCGGTCTTAGTAAGGATCCAAGCGAGAAATTCTCAAAAGCTCCCAGATATTTTGGAAAATATGGAACCACTTATTTTCAAAGAGGGGGGAGTGGATCTAGCAGTAGCAACAGGCTAGAAGATATAAAAAATCTCGTAAATGAGATTAACAACAAAGCTATGAATCTTTTAGTTAAGAATAACGAAGAGATTAAAAAGCTTACAGAACAGGTAGAAAAGCTTAGTAAAAATAAGCATGACATACCTATATCTAGAAAAGAAGTTATAGACTTTACGTCTAAACTTATAGAAATCGAGGATTACCTTAGAAAGATTCTAGGATGAGTCTTAAGGAATTACAAGAAGATTTCACTAAGATTATTAAGCCACAGTTAGAAGAAATTCTAGAGTTGCTTAAAAATCATCAGAGAGCCGATAACATTGAAGCGGCAGCAGCAAAGATTATTAATGAAATAAAATTAATTATTCATGATTGTCCTTGCAATAAAGAAATTCTTGATGTTCTTAAGACAGGTACATCAGGCAAAGAAATCATCTTAACAGATGAAAAATTCAAGAAACCCTTGAAATACAGTTATCCTAACTTTAATGTTGGTAACGAAGAAATGGGTTCAGGAAAGAACTCAGGAAGCTTAACCTGGCCATTTGGTGATAAAGAATCATCATGAACTACATGAAAAAGGTAGAAGAATTCTTCTGGAATAATCTAGAAGATGAAGAATTGCAGGTTACAGATGACAACTATGGTCAATTGGAACAAGCAATCAGATTAATGGAAATAGAGGATGACTCTATCGCCAACAAAGAAATAGAGTCAAACAGTGAGTTAAGATCATTATTTGGTTTTAATAATTATGAAACTCTAAATATTATTGAAGCTTTCAGCTCAGCAGAAGAATCAGATTCTGGAGAAACACTTCAATACTCAAGCAATGAGAGTTCAGAAGAAGAAGTTTTCCCTGAAAATTTCAGAATGAACAATCAAGCATCTCCAGAAAAAGGAGAAAATTCAGGAGTCAAGAAAGAAGATGAACCTGAGGACAGAACCACAGGTAATAGGAAGAGAAAAGGTAATTTTTATCCTTCTTATTCTACTACAGACTCTAAAAATGTTACTAATATTTACGGTAGTAATATCTTAAATATTGATGGCAAGCCTAATAGAAAAGAGCTCATAGAAAAATGGTCTCAAGAAATTAGTCTAATAATTCAGACTAACAGAGAAGCTTATGATGATCAAGAAACAGTTTTGTTATTGATGGAACATAAGTGTACAGGTGTAGTTAATAGCATGATTAAAAGCACCACATGGGAGCCAAGAATGAATCCCATAACTGCCTATGAAGATGTTATAGATGCAATTTATACATTGTTCTTAGGAATAGATCTTATGACCAATAAAATTCAAGAATCGGCTAAGATAGTTAGTAAAGCAAAATCCATGCTTACTAAAATGCAACTTTGTGATATATGTTTTCTTAATCAATTTTATGATGATTATGAAAAATATTTATATCAATTATATGATAAAGAGGATTATAAGAAATTCATTAGAGATTATCTTCTTAAAATCCCCTTAGTCGGTGAAAAGGCCCTTGAACGCTTCAACCTTGAAGCAACAGGTGCAGCAGAGTATAGTTTAGGCTACGCTCAGAGAATAGTTAAAGAAGAAATCAGTAAGATTTGTGATTTAACTAAGAAGCAAAAACAGCTAAAATTATTTAGTAAAAAATGCTGTGAAAAAATAGTAGAACAACCATTTGAGTACGGATGTAGCAAAGCATCTAGGAAGTTCTACAAGAAAAAATCGTATAAGAAATATACGAAAAAATACAGGTTTGTTAGGAAAAAGAAACCTTTCAAATCAGGTAAATATGTTAAGAAAAAATCTTCTAAAAAGTTTTCTAACGATAAACAAAAGTTTTGCCCAAAAGGCAAGAAAAAATGCAGGTGTTGGATTTGCAATGAAGAAGGACACTATGCAAATGAGTGCCCAAACAGGCAGAAGCATGAGAGTAAAGCTCGAATGCTTGAACAGGTATACTCTTTAGGATACATTCCTATAGAAGAGCCATATGAGAATGTACAAGAAGTGTACATCCTTGAAGAAGAATTAGATCCCGGACCAGAAGAGTCAGAGACTAATGAATATACTTCATCAGATTCGGACTGAAGAAGTAAAAGATCTGGCGATATCTAATATCACCAACCCTAATTCTATTTATATCCCTGGTATCTTGAATTTTGCAGGATATAAAAAGATAGAATTACATTGCTATGTTGATTCAGGTGCGAGTCTGTGCTTAGCAAGTAAATACGTTATCCCGGAAGAACACTGGGTTAATGCAGAAAAACCTATAGAGGTAAAAATCGCAGATAATAGTTCCATTACTATTACAAAGGTATGTAAAAACCTTGACATAATGATTGCAGGAGAAATATTTCATATTCCTACAATCTATCAGCAGGAATCAGGTGTAGACCTTATTCTAGGCAATAATTTTCTAAACTTATATGGACCATTTACTCAACATCTAGATCATATTATTCTGACCCACCCAGATGGAAGAGTATTTGTCAAAAAATTGGTTATAGCTAAAAAGTTTGGAGCCAAAGATTTTCTTGAATCTATGAAGAAAAACTCTAAGACTCGTCAGCCAGAAGCTATAAACATCAGCCCTAATAAAATTCAACTTTTAAAAAGGGGGAAGGATAGTTTAGAAGAATTTAAAGAATATCGGGGACGCAAGGACAGTATCTATTACAGGTGCGGAAGCAGATGTTTTCTTAAAGACGGAGTCTCCACCGTTCTCCTTCGACCAAAAGAGGTCTAAATTATGATTAATAATCATGTTATTTCTTGCCTTTGCAGAAACAGAAGGCATGACAATTATTACTAGCTTCTTCAATAAAGCTACCAATATGATTTTTTAAGGCGTCAATTTCTTGACTATTTCTAATGTAGAACCTACCATGTTGTTCATCCATTATTTCTAAACTGTTATAGAATTCTCTAAGACGGTCTAGTCTATTGTTATTGATATCTAGGCATGCTAGATCTCTTATTCTAGTGAAGAAGTCTTCATCACTAAGTCTAATGGTGTTACCATTAATTGTTAAGCTCCAAGGGAACATTACAGATCTTCGATTATTGCTAATCATGATCAAAATTGCTAAATATAAATGATTTATATAAATTTATTTAAAATAGGGTTTAGAGTTTTACCAGGCTCTCCAATGATCTTTATCTGTTCAGTGATTATCTGATCTCTAAAACTTCATTTCTTCTTTTAAATCTTCTGGCTTTTTATTCTCTGTCTTCAATCCTATGAGCGGCGTTTCCCTAACGGCCTCCTGCCTCAGCGGTACTCCCAGTGCTCCAAAGCGGACTCCAGAATAACAAGAATATAACCAAGATTTATAAAAGAAAAGACTTTTTATTGATCTAGATAATATGTTACAGATATAGACTCATTATGAGCCTGTTTACACTCTTAACCCCGTAGGGTTTTTACTCACACATTGATTGTGGACGCTCTAATTGCATACAGTGTTGTGTGTATGTTTTTCGATGTCCTAAACTGAAAGAGGAACTCGCCTTTTATAGCATAAGGTCGAGGGTCTGTACAACCTAACTGTACAATGAATTATTTTCTACTTTACATAAAGTAGATTCCTTTCTTAAAGCAGATGACTATCTTTTAATAAAGTAGATGCTTTACTTTAATAAAGCTAAAGTAGATGCTTTTACTTTAAGTAAAATGTTTTCTACCCTTGCTTTTGATAAAGTAGATTCCTCTACTTTAATCCTCCACCGCTGCTTTTCCAGCTGCTTTAGACAACTTGTCTTCTTCTTCTTTAGTGGCGGGGTCCTTTTGGCAGTATTGACAGAGATAACTCTCGTCGGTACCTGTCCTTTTAATAATTCGCGCACTAGCTTTACAGAATTCTGTGTAGTGGCACCCGAATATTATCTGACTTTTAGTCATGCGTCTCTTGCATGCCTTTAAAGTTTCCTTGTCTTCTTGGCTCATTGGGATATGAGTCATGGACGTCATGATGCAGTTTGAAGATGAATAATTTATCTTCAACTTATCATTTTCTTTTATGCAGAGAATTATCTCCAAAATAGCTGCATATTTATGGATGGCCAGTTGCTTCAAGTCTTTCTTCTCCAGTGTAACTGGTCTTGATTCACTTGGCGTGTAGCTCCTTTCTTTGACAATTCCTAGCTGAACATAATGAAATGGTTTAGCTAAAACGTCTTCATAATCTTCATCCCAGAACGGTAATGCTGACTGGACCTTGATGAAAATTTCCTTTGCTGGGTTCTGAACACACTTTGTCCTGAACTTCTTGACTGCTTCCCTGAATGCTTTAGGAAACTCGCCAATTTCTAGCAAATTGCTGGATGGGTAAATTAAAGTAACTAACCCATTAACATAAGCTTCATAAACTAACTCAGGATCTGAATTAGGATAAAAGTTAAAGTAGCTTATGTTTGCTTTATCCGTGGTAAAGAATTTATATTCCACGAATTCTTTCTCAGTGGCGCTTCTTCCCAGATTGTAGAAGTAGCTGAAACTATCATAAATGGTTTCTCCACTGTCGTCATTAAAATCTATGATTAGATTTTCAGTTGACTTTATTTTCCCTAACATCTTCTGAGTAGATGCTGGTTTCTTTAACGCTTGTTTGAAGGTTGGCTTTAAAGCGTCTGCAGAGCTGATAAGACATAGAGATGGCTTCATCATTTCTCTGGTATAGAGATCGGCTGATACTCTTGCTTCTTGGAAATCCTTGAATTTCTTGTGAGAAACTCCTGAAATTCCTGTAACTGCCAGGCTTGCAATTCCCCAGTTGTTGTAGATTCCTGGATTGGGACCGTTATAAACAACGTAGTAATTTTTGCTGGTAGTTCCAAATGTTTTTACAAAAGATTGCTCTTTTGATTTTTCTGGGATTTGAATTCCCCCATTGGGTCTCAGATTTAAATCTGAAGATTCGCCCAAAGTTAAGGAGGTCTGAACCTCAGTTATGCTTTTTACCAAAGCATCAGGTTTCAACGGATTTGTTGAATCTTTACCAGGAGCCGTTTGCTCTGGATTAGTCTGTACTTCACTTATTGTTAAGGAAGGTGTACAAATAACCTTTTGTTGCGAAGACTGATCTTCGTTTTGGATTTTTACCAAATCCACAGGTATCAACGGTTTTGGGTTGCCTTTACCGGTAGCCGTTTGCTCCGGGCTAGTTTCTACTTCACTTGTTTCCGAGGAAGGTGTAGAAATGACCTTTTGTTTTTCAGGAAGAGAGTACTTCCTTACATATTCTAGTTCTGCTCGAACCAGGGATAATTCATCTTGGATAAGTCTGAATTTTTTCAAAAGGATGGTTTCCTTAAGCTCTAGCTGTTCTATGGAAGTGTCCATAGTTTTTCTCAAAGAAAGAGATTATATATATAAATATATAGAGCAAACAAGGCTCTTTGATCTGTTAGAAGATCGTTGGTATAGAGAGGTGTTTAGATGTTATTTCTGTTTGGTGTGATTTTTCTTCTCCAAATCCTCTCGTATTTATAGCCAGAATTCAGGCTTTGGATTCCTGCAAAAGTAAAGATAACAAGAAACGTCATGTCATAACTTTACACCTGTTTTTGCTGGAATTCTATTGTTAAAAAATCTGCTAAGCAGTTTTTAACTCCTTCGATATGTTGAACATCGAAGCTGTAGCGGGATAGCCATTGTTGCCATCTCACCAGTCTTCCTTGCTTATTATCTCCCTGTAACTTAATACGAAGAAAATAAGAGAAATTTCTATTATCAGTTCTAACCAGAAATTTAACTGGAGTTAGATAAATAGAAAATTTGTTAATTACTCTAATGACTGCTAAGTATTCCTTTTCATTGGAATGATAATTTTTCTCAGCGTCCTTAAAGCTTCCTGAAGCGTATCTGCATATTAATTCTTTATCAGAATTAACAGCTTTGAGCACTCCTCCCCAATATTCTCCTGAGGCGTCTGTCTCAATGATAAGCTTATCATCCGGTTCTGGATGATAGAGTTTTGGAAAACTCTTTAGATTCTTCTTGACTTTGACCATGTAACTGGTGTCTGAATCTTTCCATTCCCAAGGAACATCTTTCTTGAGCTTTGCCTGCAAAGGAGCACGTATAGCTGCAAGTTTGGGAATATAATCAGAAGCATAAGTTAATATACCTAAAAACCTTTGCAACTGTTTTTTGTCTTCAATTTTATCCGGGAACTTATGAATATGTTCTAGGATGTGCGACTGAGGACAATGAGTTCCTTGATCAATTTCTAATCCTAAGAAATTAATCTTTGTCTTGAAGAGCTGAGCTTTCTTCTTTGACAATATAATACCAAGTTGTTGGCATTTCTTTAATACTGCTGCTAGATGTCTGAGATGATCCTGTTCATTATCACTAAAAATAAGAATATCATCTACATATACACAACAGAATTTTTCAAAAGACCTGAATGCATTTTGCATGTGTCTTTGAAATATAGAGGGCGCTTGCTTGAATCCAAAAGGTAGCACCTTCCATTGGTAATGTCCTTGAGGACATGTGAATGCTGTCAATAGCTGTGATTCTTCGTCTAGCAATACCTGCCAAAAACCAGATTTACAGTCTAATGAACTAAACATTTTCTTACCTCTGATAAGGGTGAGTAATTCATCCTTGTTTGGTAAATTATGGCTGTCTCCTATGGTGGCATCATTAACCGCCTTGTAGTTGACTACCATTCTCTTTTTGCCTCTTCTCCTTTCTGCTTCGTTTTCCACTAGGAATGCTGGAGACATGTGAGGTGATTTGCTGGGTATGATGATATTCATATCCAGTAGCTCCTGAATTTGTTTGCCAAATTCTTCTCGATCTTGTGGACTGTACTTCATAGGTTTTACCTTGATTACTGTCTTTGGATCTCTGAGCTTGATGCTTCCTTTCATCCATTGCTTAGTCTTTTTAGGATCTAAGGGATTTTCAGAGCACACTGAATCTAATAATCTCTCGATTATAGATTTCTTTTCTATGTTTAGAATCAAATTTTTACAAATAAAATTCAATTCTTTAATATGGAACCACTTATTTTCAAAGAGGGGGGAGTGGATCTAGCAGTAGCAACAGGCTAGAAGATATAAAAAATCTCGTAAATGAGATTAACAACAAAGCTATGAATCTTTTAGTTAAGAATAACGAAGAGATTAAAAAGCTTACAGAACAGGTAGAAAAGCTTAGTAAAAATAAGCATGACATACCTATATCTAGAAAAGAAGTTATAGACTTTACGTCTAAACTTATAGAAATCGAGGATTACCTTAGAAAGATTCTAGGATGAGTCTTAAGGAATTACAAGAAGATTTCACTAAGATTATTAAGCCACAGTTAGAAGAAATTCTAGAGTTGCTTAAAAATCATCAGAGAGCCGATAACATTGAAGCGGCAGCAGCAAAGATTATTAATGAAATAAAATTAATTATTCATGATTGTCCTTGCAATAAAGAAATTCTTGATGTTCTTAAGACAGGTACATCAGGCAAAGAAATCATCTTAACAGATGAAAAATTCAAGAAACCCTTGAAATACAGTTATCCTAACTTTAATGTTGGTAACGAAGAAATGGGTTCAGGAAAGAACTCAGGAAGCTTAACCTGGCCATTTGGTGATAAAGAATCATCATGAACTACATGAAAAAGGTAGAAGAATTCTTCTGGAATAATCTAGAAGATGAAGAATTGCAGGTTACAGATGACAACTATGGTCAATTGGAACAAGCAATCAGATTAATGGAAATAGAGGATGACTCTATCGCCAACAAAGAAATAGAGTCAAACAGTGAGTTAAGATCATTATTTGGTTTTAATAATTATGAAACTCTAAATATTATTGAAGCTTTCAGCTCAGCAGAAGAATCAGATTCTGGAGAAACACTTCAATACTCAAGCAATGAGAGTTCAGAAGAAGAAGTTTTCCCTGAAAATTTCAGAATGAACAATCAAGCATCTCCAGAAAAAGGAGAAAATTCAGGAGTCAAGAAAGAAGATGAACCTGAGGACAGAACCACAGGTAATAGGAAGAGAAAAGGTAATTTTTATCCTTCTTATTCTACTACAGACTCTAAAAATGTTACTAATATTTACGGTAGTAATATCTTAAATATTGATGGCAAGCCTAATAGAAAAGAGCTCATAGAAAAATGGTCTCAAGAAATTAGTCTAATAATTCAGACTAACAGAGAAGCTTATGATGATCAAGAAACAGTTTTGTTATTGATGGAACATAAGTGTACAGGTGTAGTTAATAGCATGATTAAAAGCACCACATGGGAGCCAAGAATGAATCCCATAACTGCCTATGAAGATGTTATAGATGCAATTTATACATTGTTCTTAGGAATAGATCTTATGACCAATAAAATTCAAGAATAGGCTAAGATAGTTAGTAAAGCAAAATCCATGCTTACTAAAATGCAACTTTGTGATATATGTTTTCTTAATCAATTTTATGATGATTATGAAAAATATTTATATCAATTATATGATAAAGAGGATTATAAGAAATTCATTAGAGATTATCTTCTTAAAATCCCCTTAGTCGGTGAAAAGGCCCTTGAACGCTTCAACCTTGAAGCAACAGGTGCAGCAGAGTATAGTTTAGGCTACGCTCAGAGAATAGTTAAAGAAGAAATCAGTAAGATTTGTGATTTAACTAAGAAGCAAAAACAGCTAAAATTATTTAGTAAAAAATGCTGTGAAAAAATAGTAGAACAACCATTTGAGTACGGATGTAGCAAAGCATCTAGGAAGTTCTACAAGAAAAAATCGTATAAGAAATATACGAAAAAATACAGGTTTGTTAGGAAAAAGAAACCTTTCAAATCAGGTAAATATGTTAAGAAAAAATCTTCTAAAAAGTTTTCTAACGATAAACAAAAGTTTTGCCCAAAAGGCAAGAAAAAATGCAGGTGTTGGATTTGCAATGAAGAAGGACACTATGCAAATGAGTGCCCAAACAGGCAGAAGCATGAGAGTAAAGCTCGAATGCTTGAACAGGTATACTCTTTAGGATACATTCCTATAGAAGAGCCATATGAGAATGTACAAGAAGTGTACATCCTTGAAGAAGAATTAGATCCCGGACCAGAAGAGTCAGAGACTAATGAATATACTTCATCAGATTCGGACTGAAGAAGTAAAAGATCTGGCGATATCTAATATCACCAACCCTAATTCTATTTATATCCCTGGTATCTTGAATTTTGCAGGATATAAAAAGATAGAATTACATTGCTATGTTGATTCAGGTGCGAGTCTGTGCTTAGCAAGTAAATACGTTATCCCGGAAGAACACTGGGTTAATGCAGAAAAACCTATAGAGGTAAAAATCGCAGATAATAGTTCCATTACTATTACAAAGGTATGTAAAAACCTTGACATAATGATTGCAGGAGAAATATTTCATATTCCTACAATCTATCAGCAGGAATCAGGTGTAGACCTTATTCTAGGCAATAATTTTCTAAACTTATATGGACCATTTACTCAACATCTAGATCATATTATTCTGACCCACCCAGATGGAAGAGTATTTGTCAAAAAATTGGTTATAGCTAAAAAGTTTGGAGCCAAAGATTTTCTTGAATCTATGAAGAAAAACTCTAAGACTCGTCAGCCAGAAGCTATAAACATCAGCCCTAATAAAATTCAACTTTTAAAAAGGGGGAAGGATAGTTTAGAAGAATTTAAAGAATTGAATTTTATTTGTAAAAATTTGATTCTAAACATAGAAAAGAAATCTATAATCGAGAGATTATTAGATTCAGTGTGCTCTGAAAATCCCTTAGATCCTAAAAAGACTAAGCAATGGATGAAAGGAAGCATCAAGCTCAGAGATCCAAAGACAGTAATCAAGGTAAAACCTATGAAGTACAGTCCACAAGATCGAGAAGAATTTGGCAAACAAATTCAGGAGCTACTGGATATGAATATCATCATACCCAGCAAATCACCTCACATGTCTCCAGCATTCCTAGTGGAAAACGAAGCAGAAAGGAGAAGAGGCAAAAAGAGAATGGTAGTCAACTACAAGGCGGTTAATGATGCCACCATAGGAGACAGCCATAATTTACCAAACAAGGATGAATTACTCACCCTTATCAGAGGTAAGAAAATGTTTAGTTCATTAGACTGTAAATCTGGTTTTTGGCAGGTATTGCTAGACGAAGAATCACAGCTATTGACAGCATTCACATGTCCTCAAGGACATTACCAATGGAAGGTGCTACCTTTTGGATTCAAGCAAGCGCCCTCTATATTTCAAAGACACATGCAAAATGCATTCAGGTCTTTTGAAAAATTCTGTTGTGTATATGTAGATGATATTCTTATTTTTAGTGATAATGAACAGGATCATCTCAGACATCTAGCAGCAGTATTAAAGAAATGCCAACAACTTGGTATTATATTGTCAAAGAAGAAAGCTCAGCTCTTCAAGACAAAGATTAATTTCTTAGGATTAGAAATTGATCAAGGAACTCATTGTCCTCAGTCGCACATCCTAGAACATATTCATAAGTTCCCGGATAAAATTGAAGACAAAAAACAGTTGCAAAGGTTTTTAGGTATATTAACTTATGCTTCTGATTATATTCCCAAACTTGCAGCTATACGTGCTCCTTTGCAGGCAAAGCTCAAGAAAGATGTTCCTTGGGAATGGAAAGATTCAGACACCAGTTACATGGTCAAAGTCAAGAAGAATCTAAAGAGTTTTCCAAAACTCTATCATCCAGAACCGGATGATAAGCTTATCATTGAGACAGACGCCTCAGGAGAATATTGGGGAGGAGTGCTCAAAGCTGTTAATTCTGATAAAGAATTAATATGCAGATACGCTTCAGGAAGCTTTAAGGACGCTGAGAAAAATTATCATTCCAATGAAAAGGAATACTTAGCAGTCATTAGAGTAATTAACAAATTTTCTATTTATCTAACTCCAGTTAAATTTCTGGTTAGAACTGATAATAGAAATTTCTCTTATTTTCTTCGTATTAAGTTACAGGGAGATAATAAGCAAGGAAGACTGGTGAGATGGCAACAATGGCTATCCCGCTACAGCTTCGATGTTCAACATATCGAAGGAGTTAAAAACTGCTTAGCAGATTTTTTAACAAGAGAATTCCAGCAAAAACAGGTGTAAAGTTATGACATGACGTTTCTTGTTATCTTTACTTTTGCAGGAATCCAAAGCCTGAATTCTGGCTATAAATACGAGAGGATTTGGAGAAGAAAAATCACACCAAACAGAAATAACATATAAACACCTCTCTATACCAACGATCTTCTAACAGATCAAAGAGCCTTGTTTGCTCTATATATTTATATATATAATCTCTTTCTTTGAGAAAAACTATGGACACTTCCATAGAACAGCTAGAGCTTAAGGAAACCATCCTTTTGAAAAAATTCAGACTTATCCAAGATGAATTATCCCTGGTTCGAGCAGAACTAGAATATGTAAGGAAGTACTCTCTTCCTGAAAAACAAAAGGTCATTTCTACACCTTCCTCGGAAGCAAGTGAAGTAGAAACTAGCCCGGAGCAAACGGCTACCGGTAAAGGCAACCCAAAACCGTTGATACCTGTGGATTTGGTAAAAATCCAAAACGAAGATCAGTCTTCGCAACAAAAGGTTATTTGTACACCTTCCTTAACAATAAGTGAAGTACAGACTAATCCAGAGCAAACGGCTCCTGGTAAAGATTCAACAAATCCGTTGAAACCTGATGCTTTGGTAAAAAGCATAACTGAGGTTCAGACCTCCTTAACTTTGGGCGAATCTTCAGATTTAAATCTGAGACCCAATGGGGGAATTCAAATCCCAGAAAAATCAAAAGAGCAATCTTTTGTAAAAACATTTGGAACTACCAGCAAAAATTACTACGTTGTTTATAACGGTCCCAATCCAGGAATCTACAACAACTGGGGAATTGCAAGCCTGGCAGTTACAGGAATTTCAGGAGTTTCTCATAAGAAATTCAAGGATTTCCAAGAAGCAAGAGTATCAGCCGATCTCTATACCAGAGAAATGATGAAGCCATCTCTATGTCTTATCAGCTCTGCAGACGCTTTAAAGCCAACCTTCAAACAAGCGTTAAAGAAACCAGCATCTACTCAGAAGATGTTAGGGAAAATAAAGTCAACTGAAAATCTAATCATAGATTTTAATGACGACAGTGGAGAAACCATTTATGATAGTTTCAGCTACTTCTACAATCTGGGAAGAAGCGCCACTGAGAAAGAATTCGTGGAATATAAATTCTTTACCACGGATAAAGCAAACATAAGCTACTTTAACTTTTATCCTAATTCAGATCCTGAGTTAGTTTATGAAGCTTATGTTAATGGGTTAGTTACTTTAATTTACCCATCCAGCAATTTGCTAGAAATTGGCGAGTTTCCTAAAGCATTCAGGGAAGCAGTCAAGAAGTTCAGGACAAAGTGTGTTCAGAACCCAGCAAAGGAAATTTTCATCAAGGTCCAGTCAGCATTACCGTTCTGGGATGAAGATTATGAAGACGTTTTAGCTAAACCATTTCATTATGTTCAGCTAGGAATTGTCAAAGAAAGGAGCTACACGCCAAGTGAATCAAGACCAGTTACACTGGAGAAGAAAGACTTGAAGCAACTGGCCATCCATAAATATGCAGCTATTTTGGAGAAAATTCTCTGCATAAAAGAAAATGATAAGTTGAAGATAAATTATTCATCTTCAAACTGCATCATGACGTCCATGACTCATATCCCAATGAGCCAAGAAGACAAGGAAACTTTAAAGGCATGCAAGAGACGCATGACTAAAAGTCAGATAATATTCGGGTGCCACTACACAGAATTCTGTAAAGCTAGTGCGCGAATTATTAAAAGGACAGGTACCGACGAGAGTTATCTCTGTCAATACTGCCAAAAGGACCCCGCCACTAAAGAAGAAGAAGACAAGTTGTCTAAAGCAGCTGGAAAAGCAGCGGTGGAGGATTAAAGTAGAGGAATCTACTTTATCAAAAGCAAGGGTAGAAAACATTTTACTTAAAGTAAAAGCATCTACTTTAGCTTTATTAAAGTAAAGCATCTACTTTATTAAAAGATAGTCATCTGCTTTAAGAAAGGAATCTACTTTATGTAAAGTAGAAAATAATTCATTGTACAGTTAGGTTGTACAGACCCTCGACCTTATGCTATAAAAGGCGAGTTCCTCTTTCAGTTTAGGACATCGAAAAACATACACACAACACTGTATGCAATTAGAGCGTCCACAATCAATGTGTGAGTAAAAACCCTACGGGGTTAAGAGTGTAAACAGGCTCATAATGAGTCTATATCTGTAACATATTATCTAGATCAATAAAAAGTCTTTTCTTTTATAAATCTTGGTTATATTCTTGTTAATCTGGAGTCCGCTTTGGAGCACTGGGAGTACCGCTGAGGCAGGAGGCCGTTAGGGAAACGCCGCTCATAGGATTGAAGACAGAGAATAAAAAGCCAGAAGATTTAAAAGAAGAAATGAAGTTTTAGAGATCAGATAATCACTGAACAGATAAAGATCATTGGAGAGCCTGGTAAAACTCTAAACCCTGTTTTAAATAAATTTATATAAATCATTTATATTTAGCAATTTTGATCATGATTAGCAATAATCGAAGATCTGTAATGTTCCCTTGGAGCTTAACAATTAATGGTAACACCATTAGACTTAGTGATGAAGACTTCTTCACTAGAATAAGAGATCTAGCATGCCTAGATATCAATAACAATAGACTAGACCGTCTTAGAGAATTCTATAACAGTTTAGAAATAATGGATGAACAACATGGTAGGTTCTACATTAGAAATAGTCAAGAAATTGACGCCTTAAAAAATCATATTGGTAGCTTTATTGAAGAAGCTAGTAATAATTGTCATGCCTTCTGTTTCTGCAAAGGCAAGAAATAACATGATTATTAATCATAATTTAGACCTCTTTTGGTCGAAGGAGAACGGTGGAGACTCCGTCTTTAAGAAAACATCTGCTTCCGCACCTGTAATAGATACTGTCCTTGCGTCCCCGATATTAACTCACTGGATGACTCTATCGCCAACAAAGAAATAGAGTCAAACAGTGAGTTAATATCGGGGACGCAAGGACAGTATCTATTACAGGTGCGGAAGCAGATGTTTTCTTAAAGACGGAGTCTCCACCGTTCTCCTTCGACCAAAAGAGGTCTAAATTATGATTAATAATCATGTTATTTCTTGCCTTTGCAGAAACAGAAGGCATGACAATTATTACTAGCTTCTTCAATAAAGCTACCAATATGATTTTTTAAGGCGTCAATTTCTTGACTATTTCTAATGTAGAACCTACCATGTTGTTCATCCATTATTTCTAAACTGTTATAGAATTCTCTAAGACGGTCTAGTCTATTGTTATTGATATCTAGGCATGCTAGATCTCTTATTCTAGTGAAGAAGTCTTCATCACTAAGTCTAATGGTGTTACCATTAATTGTTAAGCTCCAAGGGAACATTACAGATCTTCGATTATTGCTAATCATGATCAAAATTGCTAAATATAAATGATTTATATAAATTTATTTAAAACAGGGTTTAGAGTTTTACCAGGCTCTCCAATGATCTTTATCTGTTCAGTGATTATCTGATCTCTAAAACTTCATTTCTTCTTTTAAATCTTCTGGCTTTTTATTCTCTGTCTTCAATCCTATGAGCGGCGTTTCCCTAACGGCCTCCTGCCTCAGCGGTACTCCCAGTGCTCCAAAGCGGACTCCAGAATAACAAGAATATAACCAAGATTTATAAAAGAAAAGACTTTTTATTGATCTAGATAATATGTTACAGATATAGACTCATTATGAGCCTGTTTACACTCTTAACCCCGTAGGGTTTTTACTCACACATTGATTGTGGACGCTCTAATTGCATACAGTGTTGTGTGTATGTTTTTCGATGTCCTAAACTGAAAGAGGAACTCGCCTTTTATAGCATAAGGTCGAGGGTCTGTACAACCTAACTGTACAATGAATTATTTTCTACTTTACATAAAGTAGATTCCTTTCTTAAAGCAGATGACTATCTTTTAATAAAGTAGATGCTTTACTTTAATAAAGCTAAAGTAGATGCTTTTACTTTAAGTAAAATGTTTTCTACCCTTGCTTTTGATAAAGTAGATTCCTCTACTTTAATCCTCCACCGCTGCTTTTCCAGCTGCTTTAGACAACTTGTCTTCTTCTTCTTTAGTGGCGGGGTCCTTTTGGCAGTATTGACAGAGATAACTCTCGTCGGTACCTGTCCTTTTAATAATTCGCGCACTAGCTTTACAGAATTCTGTGTAGTGGCACCCGAATATTATCTGACTTTTAGTCATGCGTCTCTTGCATGCCTTTAAAGTTTCCTTGTCTTCTTGGCTCATTGGGATATGAGTCATGGACGTCATGATGCAGTTTGAAGATGAATAATTTATCTTCAACTTATCATTTTCTTTTATGCAGAGAATTTTCTCCAAAATAGCTGCATATTTATGGATGGCCAGTTGCTTCAAGTCTTTCTTCTCCAGTGTAACTGGTCTTGATTCACTTGGCGTGTAGCTCCTTTCTTTGACAATTCCTAGCTGAACATAATGAAATGGTTTAGCTAAAACGTCTTCATAATCTTCATCCCAGAACGGTAATGCTGACTGGACCTTGATGAAAATTTCCTTTGCTGGGTTCTGAACACACTTTGTCCTGAACTTCTTGACTGCTTCCCTGAATGCTTTAGGAAACTCGCCAATTTCTAGCAAATTGCTGGATGGGTAAATTAAAGTAACTAACCCATTAACATAAGCTTCATAAACTAACTCAGGATCTGAATTAGGATAAAAGTTAAAGTAGCTTATGTTTGCTTTATCCGTGGTAAAGAATTTATATTCCACGAATTCTTTCTCAGTGGCGCTTCTTCCCAGATTGTAGAAGTAGCTGAAACTATCATAAATGGTTTCTCCACTGTCGTCATTAAAATCTATGATTAGATTTTCAGTTGACTTTATTTTCCCTAACATCTTCTGAGTAGATGCTGGTTTCTTTAACGCTTGTTTGAAGGTTGGCTTTAAAGCGTCTGCAGAGCTGATAAGACATAGAGATGGCTTCATCATTTCTCTGGTATAGAGATCGGCTGATACTCTTGCTTCTTGGAAATCCTTGAATTTCTTGTGAGAAACTCCTGAAATTCCTGTAACTGCCAGGCTTGCAATTCCCCAGTTGTTGTAGATTCCTGGATTGGGACCGTTATAAACAACGTAGTAATTTTTGCTGGTAGTTCCAAATGTTTTTACAAAAGATTGCTCTTTTGATTTTTCTGGGATTTTGAATTCCCCCATTGGGTCTCAGATTTAAATCTGAAGATTCGCCCAAAGTTAAGGAGGTCTGAACCTCAGTTATGCTTTTTACCAAAGCATCAGGTTTCAACGGATTTGTTGAATCTTTACCAGGAGCCGTTTGCTCTGGATTAGTCTGTACTTCACTTATTGTTAAGGAAGGTGTACAAATAACCTTTTGTTGCGAAGACTGATCTTCGTTTTGGATTTTTACCAAATCCACAGGTATCAACGGTTTTGGGTTGCCTTTACCGGTAGCCGTTTGCTCCGGGCTAGTTTCTACTTCACTTGCTTCCGAGGAAGGTGTAGAAATGACCTTTTGTTTTTCAGGAAGAGAGTACTTCCTTACATATTCTAGTTCTGCTCGAACCAGGGATAATTCATCTTGGATAAGTCTGAATTTTTTCAAAAGGATGGTTTCCTTAAGCTCTAGCTGTTCTATGGAAGTGTCCATAGTTTTTCTCAAAGAAAGAGATTATATATATAAATATATAGAGCAAACAAGGCTCTTTGATCTGTTAGAAGATCGTTGGTATAGAGAGGTGTTTAGATGTTATTTCTGTTTGGTGTGATTTTTCTTCTCCAAATCCTCTCGTATTTATAGCCAGAATTCAGGCTTTGGATTCCTGCAAAAGTAAAGATAACAAGAAACGTCATGTCATAACTTTACACCTGTTTTTGCTGGAATTCTCTTGTTAAAAAATCTGCTAAGCAGTTTTTAACTCCTTCGATATGTTGAACATCGAAGCTGTAGCGGGATAGCCATTGTTGCCATCTCACCAGTCTTCCTTGCTTATTATCTCCCTGTAACTTAATACGAAGAAAATAAGAGAAATTTCTATTATCAGTTCTAACCAGAAATTTAACTGGAGTTAGATAAATAGAAAATTTGTTAATTACTCTAATGACTGCTAAGTATTCCTTTTCATTGGAATGATAATTTTTCTCACCGTCCTTAAAGCTTCCTGAAGCGTATCTGCATATTAATTCTTTATCAGAATTAACAGCTTTGAGCACTCCTCCCCAATATTCTCCTGAGGCGTCTGTCTCAATGATAAGCTTATCATCCGGTTCTGGATGATAGAGTTTTGGAAAACTCTTTAGATTCTTCTTGACTTTGACCATGTAACTGGTGTCTGAATCTTTCCATTCCCAAGGAACATCTTTCTTGAGCTTTGCCTGCAAAGGAGCACGTATAGCTGCAAGTTTGGGAATATAATCAGAAGCATAAGTTAATATACCTAAAAACCTTTGCAACTGTTTTTTGTCTTCAATTTTATCCGGGAACTTATGAATATGTTCTAGGATGTGCGACTGAGGACAATGAGTTCCTTGATCAATTTCTAATCCTAAGAAATTAATCTTTGTCTTGAAGAGCTGAGCTTTCTTCTTTGACAATATAATACCAAGTTGTTGGCATTTCTTTAATACTGCTGCTAGATGTCTGAGATGATCCTGTTCATTATCACTAAAAATAAGAATATCATCTACATATACACAACAGAATTTTTCAAAAGACCTGAATGCATTTTGCATGTGTCTTTGAAATATAGAGGGCGCTTGCTTGAATCCAAAAGGTAGCACCTTCCATTGGTAATGTCCTTGAGGACATGTGAATGCTGTCAATAGCTGTGATTCTTCGTCTAGCAATACCTGCCAAAAACCAGATTTACAGTCTAATGAACTAAACATTTTCTTACCTCTGATAAGGGTGAGTAATTCATCCTTGTTTGGTAAATTATGGCTGTCTCCTATGGTGGCATCATTAACCGCCTTGTAGTTGACTACCATTCTCTTTTTGCCTCTTCTCCTTTCTGCTTCGTTTTCCACTAGGAATGCTGGAGACATGTGAGGTGATTTGCTGGGTATGATGATATTCATATCCAGTAGCTCCTGAATTTGTTTGCCAAATTCTTCTCGATCTTGTGGACTGTACTTCATAGGTTTTACCTTGATTACTGTCTTTGGATCTCTGAGCTTGATGCTTCCTTTCATCCATTGCTTAGTCTTTTTAGGATCTAAGGGATTTTCAGAGCACACTGAATCTAATAATCTCTCGATTATAGATTTCTTTTCTATGTTTAGAATCAAATTTTTACAAATAAAATTCAATTCTTTAAATTCTTCTAAACTATCCTTCCCCCTTTTTAAAAGTTGAATTTTATTAGGGCTGATGTTTATAGCTTCTGGCTGACGAGTCTTAGAGTTTTTCTTCATAGATTCAAGAAAATCTTTGGCTCCAAACTTTTTAGCTATAACCAATTTTTTGACAAATACTCTTCCATCTGGGTGGGTCAGAATAATATGATCTAGATGTTGAGTAAATGGTCCATATAAGTTTAGAAAATTATTGCCTAGAATAAGGTCTACACCTGATTCCTGCTGATAGATTGTAGGAATATGAAATATTTCTCCTGCAATCATTATGTCAAGGTTTTTACATACCTTTGTAATAGTAATGGAACTATTATCTGCGATTTTTACCTCTATAGGTTTTTCTGCATTAACCCAGTGTTCTTCCGGGATAACGTATTTACTTGCTAAGCACAGACTCGCACCTGAATCAACATAGCAATGTAATTCTATCTTTTTATATCCTGCAAAATTCAAGATACCAGGGATATAAATAGAATTAGGGTTGGTGATATTAGATATCGCCAGATCTTTTACTTCTTCAGTCCGAATCTGATGAAGTATATTCATTAGTCTCTGACTCTTCTGGTCCGGGATCTAATTCTTCTTCAAGGATGTACACTTCTTGTACATTCTAATATGGCTCTTCTATAGGAATGTATCCTAAAGAGTATACCTGTTCAAGCATTCGAGCTTTACTCTCATGCTTCTGCCTGTTTGGGCACTCATTTGCATAGTGTCCTTCTTCATTGCAAATCCAACACCTGCATTTTTTCTTGCCTTTTGGGCAAAACTTTTGTTTATCGTTAGAAAACTTTTTAGAAGATTTTTTCTTAACATATTTACCTGATTTGAAAGGTTTCTTTTTCCTAACAAACCTGTATTTTTTCGTATATTTCTTATACGATTTTTTCTTGTAGAACTTCCTAGATGCTTTGCTACATCCGTACTCAAATGGTTGTTCTACTATTTTTTCACAGCATTTTTTACTAAATAATTTTAGCTGTTTTTGCTTCTTAGTTAAATCACAAATCTTACTGATTTCTTCTTTAACTATTCTCTGAGCGTAGCCTAAACTATACTCTGCTGCACCTGTTGCTTCAAGGTTGAAGCGTTCAAGGGCCTTTTCACCGACTAAGGGGATTTTAAGAAGATAATCTCTAATGAATTTCTTATAATCCTCTTTATCATATAATTGATATAAATATTTTTCATAATCATCATAAAATTGATTAAGAAAACATATATCACAAAGTTGCATTTTAGTAAGCATGGATTTTGCTTTACTAACTATCTTAGCCGATTCTTGAATTTTATTGGTCATAAGATCTATTCCTAAGAACAATGTATAAATTGCATCTATAACATCTTCATAGGCAGTTATGGGATTCATTCTTGGCTCCCATGTGGTGCTTTTAATCATGCTATTAACTACACCTGTACACTTATGTTCCATCAATAACAAAACTGTTTCTTGATCATCATAAGCTTCTCTGTTAGTCTGAATTATTAGACTAATTTCTTGAGACCATTTTTCTATGAGCTCTTTTCTATTAGGCTTGCCATCAATATTTAAGATATTACTACCGTAAATATTAGTAACATTTTTAGAGTCTGTAGTAGAATAAGAAGGATAAAAATTACCTTTTCTCTTCCTATTACCTGTGGTTCTGTCCTCATGTTCATCTTCTTTCTTGACTCCTGAATTTTCTCCTTTTTCTGGAGATGCTTGATTGTTCATTCTGAAATTTTCAGGGAAAACTTCTTCTTCTGAACTCTCATTGCTTGAGTATTGAAGTGTTTCTCCAGAATCTGATTCTTCTGCTGAGCTGAAAGCTTCAATAATATTTAGAGTTTCATAATTATTAAAACCAAATAATGATCTTAACTCACTGTTTGACTCTATTTCTTTGTTGGCGATAGAGTCATCCTCTATTTCCATTAATCTGATTGCTTGTTCCAATTGACCATAGTTGTCATCTGTAACCTGCAATTCTTCATCTTCTAGATTATTCCAGAAGAATTCTTCTACCTTTTTCATGTAGTTCATGATGATTCTTTATCACCAAATGGACAGGTTAAGCTTCCTGAGTTCTTTCCTGGACCCATTTCTTCGTTACCAACATTAAAGTTAGGATAACTGTATTTCAAGGGTTTCTTGAATTTTTCATCTGTTAAGATGATTTCTTTGCCTGATGTACCTGTCTTAAGAACATCAAGAATTTCTTTATTGCAAGGACAATCATGAATAATTAATTTTATTTCATTAATAATCTTTGCTGCTGCCGCTTCAATGTTATCGGCTCTCTGATGATTTTTAAGCAACTCTAGAATTTCTTCTAACTGTGGCTTAATAATCTTAGTGAAATCTTCTTGTAATTCCTTAAGACTCATCCTAGAATCTTTCTAAGGTAATCCTCGATTTCTATAAGTTTAGACGTAAAGTCTATAACTTCTTTTCTAGATATAGGTATGTCATGCTTATTTTTACTAAGCTTTTCTACCTGTTCTGTAAGCTTTTTAATCTCTTCGTTATTCTTAACTAAAAGATTCATAGCTTTGTTGTTAATCTCATTTACGAGATTTTTTATATCTTCTAGCCTGTTGCTACTGCTAGATCCACTCCCCCCTCTTTGAAAATAAGTGGTTCCATATTTTCCAAAATAACTGGGAGCTTTTGAGAATTTCTCGCTTGGATCCTTACTAAGACCGAAATAAGATAACATCTTATAAACTCCAAGTAAAATTCTTCCTGTAATCTGATTAAGATTATTAGTAGATGCAATTATTGTAGTAATTCTTGCACTACCAGGGTGACTACTGAAGGTGTAATTCTTCAGCTCTTGTCCCTCTACTTCGCTTAATCTTTTTAGATTAAGAACTTTTCCTTTCTTGTAAATATGCGGATTAACAGGTAAAGAAGTAGTCATTTAACTGATACGTTCAAGCTTTCGACCTAAACTATCAATTCTGGTTGAGACATTCCTTAAAAGACTGTCCGTTGAGGATTCTCCTATGGCTAGGCTTTTCCCCTTAAAACTCATTCTAGGTTTTTCTCCTAAATGAGGTTTATTCCTAGCAATATCTATTGCCCATGAATTTTCTAAAGGACTGATTTCTGAGAATTGCTTCTCTTCCACAGATCCTATGTCTGAGAATATATCTTCTAATTCAATATATTCTGATTTCTTGTAATCTATACTGTGATGACTATTGGTCAAGGCATAGGCTACAACGTATGATATGCTAAAGACTTTGTCTCCGGCATCCATAAGGTTTTCTCGTTCAAACTGATGTACGAATGATAAAACCGAATCTAAATTTTTCGTGTCTAGGCTAAGTCCAAACTTAGGGTAGACTGAGAACATGAATTTTTGGTATGCTAAATTTCCTCTAGCAGCACCTAAAATACAATCTCTACGATCTTTGATTCTGTTATCTATTAAAGCCATTTTAATAGGTGAATCAATTCCTTCCTGAAATTCAGATTTTAACAAAATCTTTACAGCTCCTAAATGAACCGTGCTGATTGTTGATCTAATCTTAGAAGGGATTTTTAAAAGGTTTTTCCTAATTTCTTCTCTATTTATGAGTGATAGGAAAACAGAACCTTTTGTATCTTTTATGTCTACATGCATTTCTTTTGTGCTGACAAAATAAAAGATATTGTTTTTTCTATTCAGAATGTTTAAACCAAATGAATTTGGGATTCTAAATATTTTTTCTTTTTTAAGATCAAGTTTTAAATTCTTAATCTTTGAAAGCATTTCTTGTTTTACTAGAAAACTTCCTTGAAATCCTTTTTCATTTTCGGAAAACTCGATTTCAAAATCTTGATTATCATCAGAAGTCTGAGGATCATCAATTTCTTTGCCCTTGTCTTTCAAAAGATTCATTTTAAAAGATTTAACCTAGTCTCTGATACCATATCGGGGACGCAAGGACAGTATCTATTACAGGTGCGGAAGCAGATGTTTTCTTAAAGACGGAGTCTCCATGTTGTTGTTGTAGCCGCCTGGTGCTTTTGTCAAAATAAAGCTACTGACTCTTTTTAATCAACTTGGTCACTTGACTTATCATGACTAGTTAGTCATGATAATGTAATCAGTAATGCTATCATGACTTAGCTTCTTCTGTCATGACTAAGGATACACTGTCATGACTAGCGTGTATACTAACATGACTAGCCTGTCATGACTTAACAATTTAAACTATCATGACTTAGCAGTTTGAACTGTCATGACTTAACAGTTTGAACTGTCATGACTTAACAGTTTGAACTGTCATGACTTAACAGTTTGAACTATCATGACTTAACAGTTTGAACTGTCATGACTTAACAGTTTGAATTATCATGACTTAACAGTTTGAACTGTCATGACTTAGCTGTTTGAACTATCATGACTTAACAATTTGAACTGTCATGACTTAGCTATTTGAACTATCATGACTTAAAGACTAAACCTGGCCACTTTTCTTTTTAACCATAACTCACGCCTCTGTTTATAAACAAATCAAATGACTTGCCACCTTTTTCAAAATTAAATGAATTATGTCCCGTAGAAATGCTTTTTAATCCGCACAGCTTATAATCTTTAATTAATAAATAATTAATTTAATTCAGAAATTATAAAAATAAATATCTAATATTATTAGATATTTATAAATATAATTTTTTAATTAAATAAAATATTTATTAATATAAATAAATCCTTAAGCTCTAAGCTATGGTTACCTGAGCGTCTAGAACCGAACTCCTTTTCCTTAACAGAAAATGAATCCATTCCAACCGGAGTTCCATCTTTAAGAATATATCACTTTCCATATTCTTGTGATAATTCTATTTTCTCATAACCCGTCCAGGTGTAAGTTACGGTCTCTTGAAGATGTGAAACCGGACTCCTTTTGCTTAGCAAAAAATACAACAATTCTAATCGGAGTTTCAGCAATAAGAATATATCACTTAGAATTTCTTTATGATAATTCTTCTTCCTCATAGCCAGTCCACTTGATAATAAAATCCTTGTGGTAAATGAATTTAGCACTTCTGTTGCTTGCACAATGATTTTCTCACATACCAGTCTTGATATCTTGAACCACTGAAGTTAATGACGAACAACCACTGTTTAATGTTGACACTCGATGTACTGTCTGGTTCATGAGTGACTAACCGCAATGTCTGTTCTTCATATATTGACTTTTAAATCTGGTTCCTTTTCTTTTCTCCTCTCTCTCTTTAATCTTCTGTATTGTCTCTGTCACTGTTGAAATCTCTGTCACTTTAAATGAATCCACTTCTTTAACGAATACTTCACTGAGGCTTGATCAGTTGACTGAGCTTCTTTCAATGTAGTAATTCCCCAAGTCTGTAGATTGACCTTGATCTTTTTCTTCTGACAGATAATAAAATCTGAGATTCCTTGTGACAGTCTATATACTATTCACTAATACAATCTTGTTTAAGTTGGGTTGTATCCTCGAAATACAAATAGGCTACATCATATGCCTTTCAATCTCCCCCTATTTGTTTGTTAGACAATAACAAGCAAATACCTAGAGGATAACTCAACTAACTCACTTAAACAAGAAAAAGATTAAGCATTCAACAACTTAGTAAATAGTACATAATAAAAAATTTCTCTGGTTTAGATTTAACAATTCCAGAATCCTCATTTGATGAAATGATAGATGATTGTTCCTCTGGCACTGAACTGATCTTCAATAGATAACTCATCTTCATTTCTGATTCTTCATATCTCTGCCTGATAATCCTTCACATCTTACATTGGTGATTATCAACAGTTCTTGATTTACAATCACTTCCCTTTTCTGACACAGCTTTTCTCACTTAAGAAAAACAACTGTTCCTACTATGTAGACAATGGTGAATCAATACCATTTCTATAACTTCTAGGAAATCTACTACTCCTCCACTTAGCCTTTATACATAGTACATTGAAAGACTAATAGAATAGTATTGTGATGTAACTTCTCCTTATATCTCCACTTTCATCTCAACTGAAAGTCCCCTTACTTTTCCATCTAAATCTCCCCCTTAGTAACTTGACTCGCTTCTCCTCCTAAGCACAGTCTGTAAATGCTCCCCCTTTCTAACCTACTCTCCTTTTTCTTGTACCCCTTTACTTCTCCCCCTTAGTTGAGGAATCCTCCAATCAACTAGTTGACAAAGTAGTTGTACCAATTATAGAGTTCTTTGTTAGAAAGGAAGTTTCATTTTCTTCCTCACTGTGAGTGTGTGATAGTGTTTAGTGTACCTCACAAGTGTTTCACTCTTCTCTCCACTCAATTGTGTTGAGTGTTTCACTTCTCTCTGTGTTTACACTCTTGCTCACTGGTGTATCACTCATAGCTCCAACATCATTTAGTGTACCTGCAAGGAAAAATCACCCTAGCCCCTTCAAGAGAGGTTAGTGGTGGTGCAATGGGAGTTCGGAAATCCCAAATCCTCGTTGGACTCGTCAGACGAATCTGAGTCATAATCTACAAGTTGCTAATTTTCCCTTTTTAGGGTTTTCAGATTTGAATTCTGAGAAGGTAAACAATGATCTAGAAATTTAGCATTGAGATCAATATTTCCTTCTAATGTCTGTGAAGACATTTGGTTCATTAAAGAAATGTCTTTAACTTATAATTCTAACCGTCAAATGGTTGGATTATAGGTTTCCGTCAATTCATCCTTAATGTGTGCATTCTCACTTTGTGCATATGAAATATTTTGGTTAGTGTATAAGGTAGTGACTCTCCAACTGAATATCCCACACATCCTTATTTGCTGCATCATGTGCAGTTACTCCCTGATGACCTTTAGTCTGATAGGTTACTTCCTTTTTGGGTGTAAGATAGAATGTGTTTGAGTTTGACTGTAGTCCGGGATAAAAGTTGTTGGGTTTACAACCTTATGACTAAACATGTGAGAAAGCAAAACTCCATTTAGATGAACCTGCATCACAGAATATGAGCAATAGAGATAGAATGATATACAGTTGTGATTTCAAAAGATTTAAAATATAAGCAATCACAACTATATAAAGAGATTTTGAGTTATGGGAAAGATATAGATCTTGAGCCGGTTTTACTAAACAAAAACATAAGCAAAAATTCAATTAATAAATTAATCGAATTAATGTAAGTTAATGTTCAAACCAATATAAACAAAACTATTTTATCATGTTTTAGATCCTGTATGTTAGATACCAACTGTTACCACTTGTTAACACTTGTTAGGTCTTGTCTTCCAATTGTTAGAACCTGAAAATCAAACGTTAGTTCCTAAACAATTGAATTGACATATACCATTTTTATACCAACTATGGTCCTATATAAGAAATTCTGTTAATAACAACAACACAACAAAGATTAGAAGTTAAAATAGCATGATATGTGTGTGTTAAACAGAAGAAGTACAAAAGAACCAAGTACAGGGACCTGTTTGTAAGTTTTGAAAGTATAGTGACTAAACTGAAAAACTATACAAACTTTTTATATACACATGAAAAATAATATACAAATATAAGAAATAATATACATAATAATTATATAAAATGAAAACTAAAAACACAAGAAAAATACATTTTTTTTATTTTTTTATTATTCAAAAATAACTGTATTAATAATATTTACAGAATATTAAAAACAAAAGAAAATAATTTACAAAAATAATTACAACAATAAAATTACTTAAAAATAGCTAAATAGAAAATAATAAAAATACCATAGGTTATCCTTTTTACGAAATCAAACATTAATAACAAAAGGACAAACACTACAAAATATTAAATAAACTATTAACTATTTACATAAATATTTGTAGTAAATTAATAAATCTATATATTTTCTTAATAAAATAACTTTCTTATAGAAAACCATTTAAAAAGAAAATATGACTTATTAAATCAACACAAATATTCAAAAGTAATTTTCAACAAAAATAGATTTCTCACTAATTTCAACTTGTAAAATTTGAGAAAAATATTTTTTAAAGAAAATTAAAATATTCTAAAATTAAAAGAAGTAAGTAGGAATATATTAAGAAGATAATGACAATGATTTAAGAATTAACAAGCAAGAAGATAAGTTGATAAAATAATTATACAAGTGATTTTAATAACAAATATTAACAAAGTAATCACTTATAAATTATTAAAGAGCAAACCTCAGATATTAACTAGTTTAATTACTAGGACTATTTAACATACCCAATTCACCAACAATTCTGGTGAATGTGGATTCGTCAAGAGACTTAGTAAAAATATCTGTTGTTTGTTCTTCCGTGGGTACAAAATGTAACTCCACGGTACCATTCATGACATGCTCTCGAATAAAATGATACCTGATATCGATGTGCTTTGTTCTCGTATGCTGCACAGGATTGTTGGAGATTGCTATGGCACTTGTATTGTCACACAAGATAGGAATTTTGTCAAGTACAAAGCCATAGTCACGTAGCTGATTCCTAATCCACAAGATCTGAGCACAACAGCTTCCAGCAGCTATGTATTCAGCTTCAGCTGTTGAGTTGGAAACTGTTTGTTGCTTCTTGTTGTACCAGGAAACCAACCTGCCACCTAGGAATTGACAACTCCCAGAGGTGCTTTTCCTATCTACAACACTTCCTGCATAATCTGAATCTGTATATCCAACAAGATTAAAACCAGAATCTTTAGGGTACCAGATGCCTAAGTTAGGCGTACCCTTAAGATATCTTAAGATTCGTTTAACAGCAATGAGATGAACATCTCTAGGATCCGATTGGAACCTTGCACACAAACATGTAGCATGCATAATATCTGGTCTACTTGCAGTAAGGTAAAGTAATGAGCCTATCATACCTCTGTAGCTTGTGATATCTACCTTAGCAGAATTTTCACATGCTCCAAATTTAACAGCTGTAGATGATGGTGTTCTTGCTGAAGACGAGTCCTCCATTTGATATTTCTTGAGGAGCTCTCTGACATACTTGGATTGACAGATAAATATACCATCTGTCCTTTGACTTACTTGCAATCCAAGAAAGAACTTCAGCTCACCCATCATGCTCATTTCAAACTTACCCTGCATTAACTTAGCAAATTTCTTGCAAAGAAGATCATTAGTAGACCCGAATATTATATCATCCACATAGATTTGAACTAATATTGTATCATTTTTATGTTTCTTTGTGAAGAGAGTTTTGTCTATGACACCTCTAACAAAACCATTTTTAATTAAAAATTCAGAGAGAGTGTCATACCATTTCCTTGGTGCTTGCTTAAGACCATAAATAGCCTTGAAGAGAAAGTAGACATAGTCCATGAATTCTAGATCTTCAAAGCCAGGGGGCTGTTCTACATATACCTCTTCATCTAGCTTACCATTCAGAAAGGCACTCTTGACATCCATTTGATAAACCTTAAAGTTTGAGAATGCTGCGAATGCCAAGAATATTCTGATAGCCTCAAGTCTTGCCACTGGAGCGTAGGTTTCATCATAATCAATGCCTTCAGCTTGTGAATAACCCTTTGCTACCAGTCTTGCTTTATTTCTTGTCACTGTACCATCTTCATCTAGCTTATTTCTGAATACCCACCTTGTGTCAACCACTTTCCTGTCTTTGGGTCTGGGTACCAGCTTCCATACTTCTTGTTGTTTGAATTGATTGAGTTCATCTTGCATAGCAATCACCCAATCAGGATCAGAAAGAGCTTCCTCAGTTTTCTTAGGTTCCATTTCAGACAGAAACCCTGAATAGTTACATTGATTTTGAGTAGCACTTCTAGTTTTGACACCAACATCTGGATCACCAATAATCAGCTCAAAAGGATGAGCTCTATTCCAAACAATCTGTCTGGGAAGATTAGATCTTGATGATTCGCCTTGTTCTTCATTGTGATGTTGTGTGTGACCAGTTGACCCTTCATTGTCTCCCCCTGAGTTGTTGCCAGGTTGACTAGATGATTGTTCAGGAGTGTCAGGGGTATCTTCATTATTATCATTGTTTTCATCACCATTACCCTGATCATCATCATTATTATCATTGTTGTCATTAGCATCAGCAAAAATCTCAGGTGCATTGTCATCATCTGAATCTGTATCTGTCATGTCATCGAAAGATAGCTTTTCAGATGGATCCTCAGTTTGGATACTAGGGAGTTTAGTGTCATCAAATGTTACGTTGACACTTTCCATCATCTTCTGTTCATCAATCACATACACCCTGTATGCCCTCATTGAATAACCAATAAAAATTGCTTCAAATGCTTTGGTATCGAATTTACCACCTTGATCATCACCTTCTTTAAGCACAAAGCATTTTGCCCCAAATACATGAAAGTATTTGAGTGATGGTTTCTTATCAGCCATAATTTCATAGGGTGTCTTCATATGGTCTTTATTGATTAGAGTTCGATTCTGGGTATAGCAAGCAGTGTTGACAGCTTCAGCCCAAAAGTACAATGGAAGCCTTGATTCACTTAACATAGTACGTGCAGCTTCAATCAAGGTTCTATTCTTTCTTTCCACTACTCCATTTTGCTGAGGAGTTCTTGGAGCTGAGTATTGTCTGGTTATACCCTTCTCAGTGCAGAAGTCATTTAGAACTGCATTCTTGAATTCAGTTCCGTTGTCTGATCTTATAGCTCTCACTGGATACGTAGAATCTCGCTCAATTAATTTGATGTGATCAATCACCAGTTGTGGAGTCTCATCTTTAGAATTCAAAAATAGGACCCATGTGTATTTTGAAAAATCATCAACGATCACTAGAGCATATCTCTTCCTTGACATAGACATCACATTAACTGGACCAAACAAATCCATATGAAGTAATTGTAATGGTTCAGTTATTGAAGATGTGTCAGTGCTCCTGTGACTTGCCCTTTTTAGCTTGCCTTTTTGACATGCATCACACAGTCCTTCTTGAGTGAATTCCATTGAAGGCAAACCTCTCACCAATTCTCTTTTAACTAGAGAATTCATTGTCTTGAAATTTAGATGAGAAAGTTTCTTGTGCCATAGCCAACTCTCGTCATTAGATGCTTTAGTGTAGAAGCAAGTAATTTCTGCAGTGCTTCCTGAGTTCATATTGGCTACGTACAGATTGCCTTTTCTAACTCCTGTCAGTTGTGGCTTTTCATTTCTCTTGTGTGAAATTAGACAATTCTTCTTGTTGAAATAAACTTCATATCCTTTGTCACAGAATTGACTAACACTGAGCAAATTGTGCTCAAGTCCTTTCACAAAAGAAACTTCATCAATGATAACATTTCCAGCTTCAAGTCTGCCATATCCATCAGTTCTACCTTTGCTGTTATCTCCAAAGGTAACTACTGGGCCGGCCTTCTCCACCACATTTGTCAGCAGGGTTCTGTCACCAGTCATATGCCTTGAACATCCACTGTCCAAGATACAGGTTACTCGTTCAACCTGTTCAACACCCTGCAATGACAAATGGATTAAACCTTCTTCGGAACCCAAATTTGATTGGGTCCAGAATATTTAAAGAATTGGCCTTTGTCAGGCAAAACAACATTTTTCACCTTAACACCAATTTTACCATTAGTCAACAAGCATTTTACCCTATAAACAGATTTTACAATCTTTTGTTTCATTTTGGGTATCCATGTTTGTTTACCAGCAATAACACTTGTTTCATTCACTGGACATTTGACCTTGTAAACAGCCTTAGTAAAACTTTGTTTAGGCTTAGGTACAAATGTCTCTCTCCTACCATGAGGAAGACTAGCAGTCTTTGATCTAACATTATTATTCCTGTTCATGTGTTGTCGAGGAGCAGTCTTATTAGCACATGCATGATTACCATTAAAGTAAGCAGACATTACATTAAAAGCACAAGACATACAATTGACAACACCACATGCTTTATGAGAAGTATCAATAACAGGCATGGTATTCATGTTAGACATGTTATTATTCTGCTTCAACTTGTTATCACCTAACTCAATTTTAGATGAACTGGGAACAAACTTCACTGGTTTCATAGAAACAACCTTATTAGATTTAACATTTTTGGTTGTAGGTGTCTTAACAAATTTTTCATTAAGTTGGACACTTCCACTAGCAATGTCCTCAGTACGCATTTCCTCTTGAATAACAAGAGAAGTCATATCTAGAGGCTCTGCAACAGACTTCTTAAAGAGTGGATCTTCAACATTCTTAAGCACATGTGGTATTCCCCTTTCTTTAGCACTAACAGGATTAGGGGAATTTATGCCTAACATTCCAACAGCTTCGTTGTAGCCAAACCCTATTCCTACGGTTTGTTCTACAGCTTGTTTATTGAATAACTCTTTAGAAATTTTCACAGAATTAAAACAAGCAGATAATTTGACATTCTGTTCCTTTATCTTAGTTTCAAGTTCAGCAACTTTAGCAATTTGTTTATGCATGTATTCTGATATCGACTTTTCTCTGTAGTTAAGTCGAGCTATTTCTTTTATTTGCTGATCTTGATTATTAGGCACCTTTTTTAACTCTAACACTTCATTTTCAAGTTTAGTGTTTAATAGAGTTATTCTTTCAATTTGTTTCTTTGCATTACCCATGGAATTATATAAGCTATCAATCAACTCAGCGTCAGTAAGAATTACCGGTGTGGTGTAATAAGTTGATGACTCAGCATTTGCCACCAGTGCAAAGTTTCCATATTCCTCATCTTCGCTATCTGTGTCATCCCAGCTTTTACCTGCAGCTACATATGCCCTTCCAGTCTTCTTCTTTTCAGAAGCATAATCTTTCTTCTGTGCTTGCTTAGGTTTGTGACACTCAGTAGCAAAGTGTCCCAACTCATTACAGTTGAAGCAACGAATCTTGCTTCTGTCAACAGTTCCAGTTTTGTAACCTCCCCTGTTACTAGAGGATGAAGAACCTCCTCTCTGAAATCTGTTATTTGACTTAAACCTGAACTTTGGATTTCTTCTAAATCTGAAGTTACTGAATTGTCTCACCAACATAGCCATAGATTCATCTTCTAATTGATCCAGCTCTTCTAGTGAATAGAATTCACTACCATCCTGAGTAGCTGGTGTTTGGCCATGTTCAACTTCAGTTTGTTCCTTGTTGAACCTTTTAGGTTGAACAATTTTATCTTCCACTTCCTTAGGAACCTCAACTACCAGAGCTGTAGAAGAACTTGCCACTCTCCCTTTGCCAGAGAACTCCTTCTGCTGTACTTGTTCTAATTCATACGTTTTCAGAACACCAAACAGCCTGTCAAGAGCAATCTTATTTAAATCCCTGGATTCTCTGATGGCAGTAATTCTATGCTCCAGGTGAGTAGGCATAGTCAGTAGAAATTTCATGTTGATCTCCTTCTGAGTATATTGCTTGCCATGAACTTGCAAGTTGTTGATTATTTTGTTATACCTTTCAAACACTTCCTGAATGCCTTCATTGGGGCCAGCTCTAAAGTGTTCATATTCAGAGGTCAAAATTTGAAGTCTGTTTTCCCTGACTTCATCAGTCCCTTCATTAATAGTCTCAATAGTTTCCCAAATGTGCTTAGCAGTTTTACAATTCATCACATGACTATACATCACAGCATCCAGGGAATCTATCAGAATGAGTCTCAGATTTTTGTCCAATCCAGCATCCTCCTTTTCATCAGGAGTATAGTTCTTAGGGTCCTTTGGATAGGATTTAGCAGGTTTTGTTACAACTCCATCAGTAACAACTTGTTCTTCATGAGCCATAGGAATTTTAGGTCCATTTTTCAAAACCCACAAATATTTTGGATTTGTAACATCAAGAAACAACTCCATTTTATTTTTCCACATATCATAATTATCCTTATTAAATATGGGAATCTTAACAATGGCTTTTGAAGACATGATGAATTTTTAAGTGAGTTAAAAATTCGAGATAAATTTTTGATTGAATAAAAATAGGATCTTGATTTGTGTATCAATCAATAGGCTCTGATACCAATTGTTAGGTCCAATAAGATTGTAGAAGGGGGGTTGAATACAATCTATATCATTTTCTCCAAATTTGTCTTATGAATAAAATTTAATTTAAACAAATTTGTGCGGAATTTAATAACACAAATTTTCAAGTTGAATATAACAATATATTAACTTGATGGGTGTTACAAAATCAATACAAATGATTATCAAGTAATTAATAACTAATTAGAAAATTCGACATGAACTTTTCTAATTTAGTTAATAAAAATCAAGATATCAAGTCAAGAACTAGGAAACTTAATTCGCTAGTAGTACACAAGTCACAAATAATTAAGTTCTAATGGATACAATTTTTGATACAAAGAACTCAAGAATTTATGGCAATTTAATTGCTTGAAAGATGAAAGAGATGAAATGTTTTTAGCTCTTCTTTTTCTTCTGTGTTGTTTGCGTGTGTCTGTATGTGTTGTGTTATTGTTGTAGCCGCCTGGTGCTTTTGTCAAAATAAAGCTACTGACTCTTTTTAATCAACTTGGTCACTTGACTTATCATGACTAGTTAGTCATGATAATGTAATCAGTAATGCTATCATGACTTAGCTTCTTCTGTCATGACTAAGGATACACTGTCATGACTAGCGTGTATACTAACATGACTAGCATGTCATGACTTAACAATTTAAACTATCATGACTTAGCAGTTTGAACTGTCATGACTTAACAGTTTGAACTGTCATGACTTAACAGTTTGAACTGTCATGACTTAACAGTTTGAACTATCATGACTTAACAGTTTGAACTGTCATGACTTAACAGTTTGAATTATCATGACTTAACAGTTTGAACTGTCATGACTTAGCTGTTTGAACTATCATGACTTAACAATTTGAACTGTCATGACTTAGCTGTTTGAACTATCATGACTTAAAGACTAAACCTGGCCACTTTTCTTTTCAACCATAACTCACGCCTCTGTTTATAAACAAATCAAATGACTTGCCACCTTTTTCAAAATTAAATGAATTATGTCCCGTAGAAATGCTTTTTAATCCGCACAGCTTATAATCTTTAATTAATAAATAATTAATTTAATTCAGAAATTATAAAAATAAATATCTAATATTATTAGATATTTATAAATATAATTTTTTAATTAAATAAAATATTTATTAATATAAATAAATCCTTAAGCTCTAAGCTGTGGTTACCTGAGCGTCTAGAACCGAACTCCTTTTCCTTAACAGAAAATGAATCCATTCCAACCGGAGTTCCAGCTTTAAGAATATATCACTTTCCATATTCTTGTGATAATTCTATTTTCTCATAACCCGTCCAGGTGTAAGTTACGGTCTCTTGAAGATGTGAAACCGGACTCCTTTTGCTTAGCAAAAAATACAACAATTCTAATCGGAGTTTCAGCAATAAGAATATATCACTTAGAATTTCTTTATGATAATTCTTCTTCCTCATAGCCAGTCCACTTGATAATAAAATCCTTGTGGTAAATGAATTTAGCACTTCTGTTGCTTGCACAATGATTTTCTCACATACCAGTCTTGATATCTTGAACCACTGAAGTTAATGACGAACAACCACTGTTTAATGTTGACACTCGATGTACTGTCTGGTTCATGAGTGACTAACCGCAATGTCTGTTCTTCATATATTGACTTTTAAATCTGGTTCCTTTTCTTTTCTCCTCTCTCTCTTTAATCTTCTGTACTGTCTCTGTCACTGTTGAAATCTCTGTCACTTTAAATGAATCCACTTCTTTAACGAATACTTCACTGAGGCTTGATCAGTTGACTGAGCTTCTTTCAATGTAGTAATTCCCCAAGTCTGTAGATTGACCTTGATCTTTTTCTTCTGACAGATAATAAAATCTGAGATTCCTTGTGACAGTCTATATACTATTCACTAATACAATCTTGTTTAAGTTGGGTTGTATCCTCGAAATACAAATAGGCTACATCATATGCCTTTCAATACTACACGTTAAATAATGCAAAAATATTACTCCCTCTGTCCCTCCCATTTCTTTACATTTCTTTTTCATTACTCGACACGCATTTCAAGGCTCCTAAAAAGTATAGTTCCATAACTTATTTTTTAAATTTTCTTTTTTTGTATAAAAATAGAACAATTCTATTTTTATACAAAAAAAGAAAATTTTAAAAAAAAGTTATGAAACTATCCGCAAATTGCACCTTAAAATCCGTGCCAGAATTACGTCCCCCAAGGTAAAGAACCAAGGGGGACAGAGGGAGTAATAAATCATGTCATCACTACTACAAAACTGAACTTAGGATATACCACTTAGATAGCGTTTATCTAGAAGCACTATCTAAGTGCATTACTACAATAGCGTTTTTTAGAAAAGCATAATGTAAGTTAATAAATCAAAAATCAAAATTAAACAAAAAATCAAAAATATATACTACGGTCGCATTTAAGTAAAAACGCTATTGTAGCTTACACTTAGATAGCGTTGTTTAGACACGCTCTGCAAGTTAATGTATTTTAAGAAATATATATTTATTTTTTTATTTATAATTATAACACTAAAACATGAAAAAAAACCTCTTCATTGGTGTCAATAATTTTAGGTCAACCATCTCTCACGCCTCTCACCCTCGCGCCGCTCACCCTCGCCCCTCACCCTCACCACTCTCAACACCCTCTCGCCGCTAATACTCAGGTTCTCAACCTCTGTTCGCTAATGGTGGTTCGATTTGGGATTAAAGATTAATTTTACTCAGGTTTCTTCTCTTAACTCTCTCTCTCTCTCTCTCCCTCTCTCTCGATCGATACAAAATATAGAGGAGTTTAAGGTGAGGGGAAGGTTTACCTTTGTTCTTGAAAGTAGCATATCCCCCATTTTTGAATGTCTCTTTTAAATCTATGTTCTTCGATTTACCTCTCTTTTGATTTTTTGAGATTATTTTTTTGGTCAAAGCTTATGGGATCTGAATGCTGTGGTTGAATTTGTCTACAGGGGTACCAAACAGGGTGTCATTTCGGTTAATATATGCTCTCAAATCATTCTTCTTCTTCTTTTTCTCATCGCAATGGTACATAATAATTTTTGTGTTGTAATATATGTATATTTATGTTTGTATATAGAGAGGATTATGTTGAATTACTAATTATTAGCATACATACCACTGAATTTTTTTTAAATTTTAGGGAAATTGAATTTGTGTATGTTTATAAGGCGAATCTTATTTGTGTAGTTAGTCATGTGTAAATTATTTATTTTTAAATTTAGTGAAGTTCCTTAACTTTACTAAATTAGAGATTTCGGTACTTTAACTTCTTGTTCATCATGTACAGGGGCCTGGAGAGAAAGCACCACAAGAGCCTGCAGCAACTGCTCCAGCTCAAACTCAGTAAGTGTTTCATTGTATTTTATTGTTGAAAGGATATTAGTCTGGTGAATTTGTATTTTATGCAGCAAGTATAAAACAGGGTTAAATGTTCTGTGGCTTACCTTTAAATGCTATCCTCAGGAACTGTGAATAGGGAAGAGGTAGGCTTATCCTTGGACACGGCAGATAAGGAAGTCCTTGGGCATGCTGCGAAAGTGGTCCTCTTAACAATAATCTTTAAATGGGACTATCTAACTCTAGTTACATCAATAGAAGCTTACCTGCCTAGAGAAACACATGAGGTTTAGATTTTAATTCAACAATAGGAACTTTTTGGGGACAATCCTCTTGTCACTTGCAATGTTTTCCTTGTAGAGTTATGAAATATACATAAAAGGACCTTGGCTAGTTTCTAAGTTTTATACATTTAATGATGCGCCACCTTTGTTGGGAGAATTTATTTTCGTGGTCTGACCAAGGGTTACCAGGAGCATTCGAGGAATTAGTAAGTCTCTTTCATGAGAACGTTTTTAGACTTTACCTCAAGTGAGGCCTTGTGCTGAAATTATTTTGGATACACTACAAAGGTCCTCCACAAACAAATATATGATTATTGTATGTCCATGAGTTGGTGGGTTGTGTTCAGTAGGATCTAAATAGGTTGCTGGCTCATTTTGATGAGAAACTCTAGATGGTACCCCTCCCCCCCTTTTTCGTGTATTTGTGTGTTCTGGTTGGTCCTTTACCAATCGAGCCAAGTGGAATACAACTTTGCATGTACATTCTAAGCTCAAGTACTAGTCAGCGAAAGTGTGTGTGTGTAAAGGTTTTGTGATCATTATCATGCGATTAAGTAATTGTTATTAGAGTTTTAAGGATACTCTCTATCATATAAGCATGATGTCTCTAATGACATTTTGAAAATGCTTTACCCCTTGAACTGATTATATATGGGGTTGTGGAACCATTTGCTAGATTAGGAATAATAACATAGCGCTACCAACAGTTTGTATGACTTGGAACTCCTGCAAAGCCTAAAACCTATGTTCGGATTCAGTGTGCGGTAATAAGTCTAATGTATTACTATCTGCTACCTAGTTTATCTACAATGGCTAAATATTAGATTTTGTTCATTTGACTTGCAACCTGTACTTCTGAATTTGAATTTAATAAATGAAATATGAGTGCAACTCCTGGCTTTGTTTTTGAAAGAGTATGCTTGTGCTTTCCTATTACTTCTCTGTAACAAATAATATTAATCACGCAGGTATGTCTCCTCTGATTTGGCAACAGATGTTACAATCGTTGTTGGTGAAGTGAAGTTTTACTTGCACAAGGTAATTGATGTAGTATGTAGCAGTGTCATATATAGGGACATAGATGTGTCGTACTCAAGTTTGGATGGACAGGTAAAATGTGCCATGTAAAAGTTCTCTCTAACCTTGTACACATGCTGCTGCTTTGAATTTTTTCTGGAAGTTCTATTCTATATTAGATATTTGCCTACTCTTTTTTGATGAAACCCGTTAATTAATTTCTTGCATTTTCTCGTTCAGTTTCCTCTCTTTTTTATCTTTTCATGTTTAAAATGTTGGTTATATTGAGATGGAATCTGAATTACAATCTTAATACTCTGTTTGAGACTGTTTTTATATATTGTTCTATCTTCTATACTTGTGCATCTCATTATGCTGGCTTGGCTGGGATTATACTGTTAAAAAATGGAAACACATTTTAAAAACTTGATTATGGCAAGATGGAGTTTCTGGCACCAATTGTCAAATTCAGCCGAAGACAAATTAGACTTATGTTTTCCAAGTCAAGGACCAGATTGGAACCTTTTCCTATTTTCCATCCACGGGGTTTCACAAGGCCGGATTGGTATCAAAGACGCTTCAAGGTAATCCATCTTCAACGTGAGTACACTAAGTAAATATTTCTTTTTCATCCTTTGATTTCTCGCTGCAATGAATTTTAAAAGGCTCAGAAAAAGGCATTGGTACCGGTGATATGTCAACAATGGTACCGGTGTTTATGAACTTGACAAATTTCCAATCTACACAGATAATCCAATTGCAGTAAATGGAACTTTTGTTCAAACTGGCAATCACAAAGGATGGGTAGAAATTGTGTTCACGAATGTGCTACAGGTTCTGGATTCTTGACATTTAGATGGATTTGGATTCTATGTAGTAGGGTAAGTGTAGTCATCTTAATTTCTATAATGCTTGTCAATTTTTATGAGTGAAGTCGGATGCAAGACGAAAATATAAATTGCAGTTTAAACTAAAATTGAACTATACAACGTAGCAATGCAGAATTCATTAGATAAATTCATGAACTTACAATCGCATTTCATGTCTCTCACTTTCTTGATTACTTAGTTTGGTAATGGGAAGTTTTGTACTTGTAGCTAACAGATAAAACATAATCTGCTGTTTGCTAGCTGCTAAGTCTCTGGTCATCATATTTGGTATGCTTTATGTGAATTCTTAACCCACATAAAGCATACCAAATATACCAGAGGGGAGGGAACTAAGTACTGAATATATAAAGGAGAAAGAGCCCATGACAGAGAGAGTATATAAAGAATATATAAAGAAGAAAGATTTTTTGGTCATTGTATATAGGAACTGCTGCATGTGTTTCTGATACGAATAAATAACGTACTTACTGTTTTTTATGTTTCAAAATTTAGGAGAGAAACTTTTAATCATCTTGCGAGCTGGTTGGAGGATACTAAGGCAGCATGCAAATGCGAATATGACAATTATGCTAATAGGAAATAAATCTGATCTTGCTCATAGAAGAGCTGTAAGCACCGAGGAAGGCGAACAATTTGCCAAGGAACATGGCTTAATTTTTATGGAGGCCTCTGCAAAAATTGCTCAAAATGTTGAGGAGGTGTCTGTCTAATTCATTTGCTTGAAGATACTTAGTACCACATTGTATTCATTTTTGTGTCTACTACTCTTTTTGTTTAATGATATCATTATCTCACAGGCATTTATAAGCACTGTAGCAACAATTCATAGCAGAATTTATTTATATGCGGAGTATGTTATTGGTTTTGTATGTTTATTATTTTTTAAAATGCTAAGAATAGTACAGGTAAAAAGGAAGGCAGGCAGGAAAATAAATATATAATTTTTTTTAAAAAACAATTGTCACTTACATAGCGCTTTAAAAAGAGCTATAGAAGAACATGTGCTTAGGAAACCCTTACTTAGATAGCGCTTCTAAAAATGCTATTCAAGACCTGCACTTACAGAATGGCAAAAAAAACGCTATGTAAGTGATCCTCACTTCAATAGCGGCTACTTAGATAGCGTTTAAAAACGCTATGTAAGAGCTAAAAAAAACGCTATCTAAGTGCAAATCTGTAGTAGTGCATATCTATAAAGATTGAAGGAAAATAATGATAAAAAATAAAGAACAAAGTATATTAACTCAACATAAAATGAATAAATTAAATTATAGAAGACTTACGTGTTTATATGTGTCATTTGCATAAACCTTGTTAAACCTGTACACATGTATATAAACATATCACATATTGAAATTTGAATATATCAAAAGGTTTGACCAAAAATTGAAACTGAGAGCTTATTTAATCAATATGAAATATACGTAATCAAACTTGTAAAGAGTTTAGTTGTTTACTTTTGTTCCGTGCAAGTAACATGTTTTCATGCAACCTGCAAGAATCTCAAGGTTAGTAAAATAAGGAGTTAAATGGCGTTTTGGTCACTCAACTGACCCTAAACTTTCAATTAGGTCACTCAACTGAAAAAGCTTTCAATCAGGTCACTAAACACATAAAAACTTTCAATCGAATCACTAAACACATTAAAACTTTCAATCGAATCACTAAACACATTAAAATTTTCAATCGAATCACTAAACACATTAAAATTTTCATCAAATTATATGTTTTTAAATATCGTTCTTGAGATCGAACGCATATTTGGAGGTGATTTCGATGTCGGAATTTGGAGTTCTAGTAGTCGAATTGAAGCTCTCAACATCATCTTTCATAATCTGCAATCAGTTTTTATGGATGGTAAAATTTCGAATTTATATGAATTTTCTTTCAATTCTGCAAAATTAGGGTTCTTCAGTTGAAAGTTTTAATGTGTTTAGTGACCTGATTGAAAGCTTTTTCAGTTGAGTGACCCAATTGAAAGTTTGTAGTCAGTTGAGTGACCAAAACGCCATTTAACCCGTAAAATAAGAAAACAAAAACAAATAAGTATTTATCTACATAAAATTTATGATTATAGATACACCAATTCGCAATATTATTTACAAATTCTAAATTTGGGACATGAAGATAACAATCAGCACCAATAATTAACAGTATTTTTATAGATAAATTGACATTACATGGCTTGATGTTTGTTGCCATTACTCCATATACCCTACATTGTTATATCATTAACAAATTTCAAACAATAAATTTGAAATACGATAAAGTTAGTTATAGTTTAAACAAAAAAAATCACTTATAATGTAAAATCAGAAGACAACGTAGTTTGTGGTGCACGATTTGACAGCCAATGTTATGCTCTATATAATACAGAATTTGAGGAAAAATGGTAACGTTTGTTTAATTAAATTGCATATATGACTTTGATTTTGGTTATTTGATAAAATTATTGATTTTGAGTTATGTGACATATATTTTAATTTTTTTTCAGATATGACTTTGATTTTGAGTTATCTGATAAAATCATTGATTTTGAGTTATCTAATAAAATCATTCTGTTTTTAACTTCGGAATTTTTTGCCAACCAGACGATTAATTAGCGTGAATGATTAATTATGAAAATTGCCACTACTTTAATTAACTAATTATAATATTTGATTTTGTGTTATTTTTGAAATTTTCCACTTTTTAAAAATAATTAAAGAAAGTTTTATCATGACTGAAAATAATAAATAAAAGTTATAAATTATAATTATTATATCATAAAAGGTAAAGTAATAAACAAATCAATATTAGATCTTACAAATTTGAGAAGTTGTAATAATGCAATTTGCTTTCTAAAAAATTGAAAATAAAAAAGGAAGTTGTAATTTTCGATATCCTTCCTCTAAAATTGAAAATATTAAAAAACATTGTAAGTTTTAATTTCCTTCCTATAAAATCGAACTTACCATAAAATTTAAAATATTAAGAAAATATTAAGGAAATTTTTTAAGTTTTAATTTCTTCCAATAAAAATTGAAAATATTAAGAAAACTCTTAATTATTAATATTAAAAATATTAAAAAATTTATTAAGCCGCTCTTCACAGCGACGTTATTAAAATAAATTTAATAAGCGCATAAGTTGATTTGTTAAATTTAAAAATGAACTCTTGTTAAATAATCGAAACATTCTTAAAGAATTAATGAAACTATGGTAATAAATTAATTTTAATATTATAAATTCAAAATGTTGGAAAAATTAGAAAAGTAGATCAGACTGATTTGAGAGCCGGTACCATACCGTAATTGTATTTTGGACGTTTCCTTATTTCTTGGATATACAATCAATACTATTTTTGAATGATTAATGAAATTATGGTAATAATCCATTTTTAATTTTATAAATCCAAAATTTTGAGAAAATTCAAAAATAGAACGAAGCGATTTGAGAGCCGCCACCTCACAGCCCCTGTCTTCTCCTTTATATAATAGTATTGATTTAGATTTTTATCTTTTAATTGAGGCCGAATTCGTTAACTATTGTACCGCTACTAAAATAAATTAAGAACAAAAATTTTAATCAAAATTCATGAGAGAGATATTAAGTGTTATCACCAGTTGTATAGAACGGACCCCGATTGCTCTGTCACTTCATATTTTTATAAAGTGAGAAGTTATACCCTGCCACCTCAAATTGCGCCTGACAATACCATTCTTATCCCCTAGCTCAATGAGTGAGGAAAACAAGTTATACTTAATACCGACCAAGGAAATTTATCATGCCACGTAGATCATGAAAGTAGCGAATTAAAATGAAAGTGACAAGGAATTGACCAAACAATCAGGATCCGTACTTTGCCATCTATCCAATTCTTATCTCTATTTGTTTCTCTCAATTACATACATAGGAAACATAAGAATATGGGACAACCAAAAGTTTTAGCAACGGTTGGAATGACTTTTCTTCAGCTTGGCGGTGGAGCTTTCAAAACTGCTTCGAATTTCAGGAGTATAGGAAGTGCATATGGATTCATGAGTCAAGGTGCGCTTCTCATCCAATCGAATATATTCTACTAAAGCAACAAAGGCAGGAGGAGAGTTAAACCAGTTCGGCGCAATCAACTATAAACCGAACCACTCTCTTCGTTCTACAACTAGATGGTCTCCCAAAAAAGGTCAACTGGTAAATTCAAAACATTCCCTTATTAAAAGAATGTCCTGTTTCAATCTATTGCTTGTTTTGGTGCATGTTCATAATACCAAATTTTCCAAATTTATTCTTTATATGATGTTAATTTGATGATTTTGTTTAAAATAAGATTTATATTAAAGTATTTAAAACCTGACATCATTTGAATGCTGTTCGCTATTTTCTCTACGCAAGTGTACGCAGTCCAAAAGCAATATAGGGAAATAAGGATCGTTCCCACGAAGACCTGGTGTATTTAAGTAAATATGTCTATTCAACAATGTTCGGTTAATTATAGAAGCAAGAACGAACGAAAATGGCTGGTTTATTTAAATCACGATTAACTAATGAAATAACGACTAACTTGTTTTAAATAATATGATAAAGACATGGGATTCTAATTTCATTACTTATTTCATTAGAATTGATGCCTTAATTCAAAGTGATTGATAATTACGAAAGCTAGCCAGGAATACGAAAATAACATAAGCGCCTTTCAGCCTTAACTCATATCAAACCACACGGACATCCACTTAAAAAGATAGAAGTTGTGTAGACACCGTTTATGCTTAGACCCTATATGTCTATAAGATTTGAAAACATAATTGGTTTACGATTAAATTCCTTTATTATGGCTACATAGGGTGATGTGATCCAAAACCCTACCACTAATCGTAAAGGTACATGACAATTACGAACCTATGCTAACAAGGCAAATTCTAAATTCCTAAATCCACTTTCGCATTAATCAGGAATTAATAATTTAGATGTTAGCTACGCATCTAATGAATTAAGCGTGACCATATTAGGCAATCTGAATTTTTATCATAATACACAATTATTAAGGCATCGAATTACTAAATTACGTAAATAAATCCATTAGAATCCCATGACGGCGATTAGTTCATATTCGAACGAATCGTCATCATGGAATTAAACGAAAACATGGCAGAAAATTGCAAGAATTAATTCTAAAATTTACAAGAAATTAAAAATAAAATTAAAAGAACTATAAATTAAACATAAAAATTAATATTGAAATCGCAAAAGTTTAAGAAATAGAACCGAATATAGAGATGTTGAAACAGAATAGCCTCCAAATGGCCAGTTAATTAATAAAAGGCACGAACCAAAACCACCCACAATTCAATTGCTGTAATCATAATTCTGTGGATTCCTGTCGGCCGCTACCACCATCTGACGCGCCTTTACCGCGCGTGCACGCCACACGCGCTTGAAACCAAAAGAAATTCCGCGCGTGGCAGTAACTCAAGATCAAGCATACAGAAAAGTAGTTGAGGATTCAGACCAGACAATTCAATCTACAGAATCTTCAGACAAAGGCATGACCTCCAAGATTGCTAACCTAAATCTAGGCAAGAAAAAGGGAAGGCCTCGGAAAAATCTGAAAAAATTTTCCTTCTTCGAATTAAAAGGAAGGAGGAAAAGGCTAAAGGCAAAAAAATTCTATGCAAATGAAGGACTGAGCTACCAAACGTCTGAAAAGAAGGATTTGGCGTCAGAAGTACTGGACACTGGAATACTAATGGGATTGATTCCTCTAAAAGATAGGAATGAGGCATTGCAGGAAATCAGATCACGACTCTCAGAAAGTCAATAAGCAAGGAATTGTATCCACGCTCAGGTATAATTTTACTTTTAATTATGGATTCACTAACAATTCTAAGTTGGAATATCAGAGGAATCAACAACAGTATAGCACGAAGTAATTTATACAGTCTACTAAAAACTCATAATCCAATGATACTGTTACTGCAAGAGACCAAATGTGATACTTTAGCAGACAACATTAAAGATTACTTTTGGTCACTGCAAGACCATTCTTGGTTGTTTTCTCCATCTAGAGGTCAATCAGGAGGTTTGCTAATCTCTTGGAATAATAGTTATCTCAACGTAACTTCATCCCACATTAGCAAATCTTGGATTTGGATTAGAGGAGAACTAATCAGCACAAAGGAGATCATAAACTGCATCAACATCTACAGTCCAAATGAATTACGTGATAAAAAGATCATATGGGAAGAATTGGGCAACATTTTACATTCTCAAGAAGGAGAGCCGGTCTGTCTCATGGGAGACTTCAATAGTATCTTGTGTGATACGGAAAGGGTCAACTGTTCTTTTCGCAGAACAGACATGGCTGGGTTCAACTCTTTCGTATTGGATAATAGATTAAAGGATGCGCCACTAGTAAACTATGACCACACTTGGTTCGGCCCTAATGGTAAGAGCAGTAGGCTAGATAGAACCCTACTAAACTCAGACTGGCTGGAGCAGGAAAGCAATTGGTGGATACAAGGTCTAGGTCGTAAGTCCTCGGATCACTTGGTGTTGCTACTGAAATCATGTGAGCAGAACTGGGGTCCAAAACCTTTCAAGGCTTTCAATTATTGGCTAAAAGATGACAAGTTCACTAATGGAATCCTAAACCACTGGAGATCCCTTCAAACAAATGGCATCAACTTACATGAAAAGCTCAGGTCAACCAGGTTATTCATAAAAAATTGGAATCTAAACAATATCGGAGATTGTTTCAATAAGGTGGACATCCTAGAGCAAAGGTTGGCTGAACTAGATGTAAATTGCAATGGGAAAGCTCTTGAGAAGAGAGAGGTAGAACTAAACCTCCAGGCAGCTTATAAAGAGAAGGAAGAATTTCTGAAACAGAAATCAAGGCTTCAGTGGGATGCAGAGGGTGACTCCAACACGCGTTTCTTTCATAAAATAGTTAGGCACAGATTGAAAAATAACAACATTCAAGGAATAAGGAAGGAGGGAATTTGGATTTCGAACCCAACTGAAGTCAAAGATAATTTCAAAAATCACTTCTCTGACTTTTTCAATGTGCCCCAGGGTGCAGACATTTTCTCTCTATGCTCATTGGTGAAAAAAAAAATATCAGATGAGGAAACAGAACCTCTTCAAAGGGATGTAGAACTGCAGGAAATTTATGCAGTGGTAATGTCCATGAACTCAAACAAATCGCCAGGCCCTGACGGCATCAATATGGAATATTACAAGAAATTGTGGACAGTTGTTCACCCGGATATCTTGTTGATGATCAAAGAATTTCTTGATACTAATTCTCTTCCCCCAGGAATAAATTCTTCTTTCATCGCCCTTATTCCCAAAAAGGACAGTCCAGATTCGGTCTCAGATTTCCGTCCCATCAGCTTAATAAATTGCTCCTTGAAGATTCTGCTGAAGCTACTGGCTAATAGATTGAGCGTTGTTTTACCTAAAATCATATCGGAAGCACAATCAGGATTCATAAAAGGAAGGTGCATTGCAGAAAATATATTTGTCGTTAATGAAATCATCCACAGTATGAGATCAAAGAAGATAAGCGGCATGATTCTCAAGTTAGATTTTGCCAAGGCTTTCGACTCGGTCAAGTGGAGTTTCCTTTTCCAAATTATGAACTGCTTGGGATTCTCGGCAAAATGGGTAGAATGGATCAACTCAATATTCAAATCGATAAAAATGTCAGTACTGGTAAATGGAAGCCCATCAACAGAGTTTAGCATAAGCAGAGGGTTGAGACAAGGGGATCCCTTATCACCCATGCTCTTCAACATAGTGGTGGAAGCACTACATTTGCTTTTGGTAAAAGCGGAGGAACTGGGTATAATCAAAGGCATTCGCTTAGGAAGTGGTCCTGCACTATCCCATCAACAATTTGCTGATGATACAATCATCTTTGTTGAAAACACTACGCATTCCTGTAGAGGTATTAAGCTTGTACTGAAGATATTTGAGGTCATGTCAGGATTATCCATCAACTACAAGAAAAGTTTCATTTACACATCCAAAAAGGACGCAGACATGGCAATTACTTGGGCTAATATTCTAGGATGCAATGTGGGTTCTTGGCCACTTTCATACCTGGGAGCGAACCTAGGATGCTCACAAAGGAAACAAAAGTTTTGGATCCCCATAGTGAAGAAAGTTAAAACACAACTATCAAAATGGAAGTGTAACTTTTTAAACAAATCTGGTCGAGCGACAATGATATCATCCACAATGAACAACATACCAGCGTACTGGTTCCAACTGTTCAAGGCGCCCAAGACAATAATCAAGCAACTAGAAAGAACAAATAGAGACTTCTTTTGGAACGAGTCTACAGGTTCAGGTAATCAGGTGAAAAAACTTCACTGCATTGGCTGGAATAAAATCACACTCCCAAAGGATTCAGGGGGCTTGGGTTTGATGAATCTCAGCCTCAAAAACACTGCCTTGCTTGCCAAATGGAGATGGAAAATCTGCCATGACAGAAAAAGCTTGTGGAACAAGATAGTGACAGGCAAATATGGCAAGGAGATTACAGTAAACTGGGAAGCCACGACACATGATTTTAGAAATCTTTCTGAATCAATGCAAAGTCTCGTACAAATCTCGGCTGATCCCCTTAACACCATAATCTTCTCCAATAGTCCCAAATGGAGGGTAAAGGATGGCTCATTAATTGATTTCTGGAATGATCAGTGGCATGCTTCAGGGGTGCTCTCACAACAATTTGGAATCTTGTTCAGCCTAGCAAAGACAAAGTATTGCTCACTAAGAGACACGAAGGAAATCTGGAGACTGGCTAGTAGCAATGAGCTGATTTTGTGGACCAGACTTCTTGATGATCAAGAAAAAAGTCAGGCAAATATTATAGGTTCATTATTACAGACAGTCAATGTAGTCCCAGGAGAAGACATTCTAACGTGGGGACCGTTCGAAGGGAAATTTGATTCTTCAATTTGCTACAAAAATCTGGTCAACACAAGGTTTTTAGAGGGGCCATGGAAGCTTATTTGGAAGTTAAAAATCCCATCCAAGATAAAAATGTTCTTGTGGCAATTAGCACACAGATGCCTTCCCACGTTGTCTTTTCTCCGTAAAAGAAACATTGTGGTCTCAGATTTATGCAAGTGGTGTGGAATTGAAGCAGAATGCACTTCCCATATTTTCTGGAATTGTTCTTTGGCCAAAGTAGCATGGAAAGGCATCTCTAACTGGTGGGAAATTAATATCAACCTATCTCATCCCATCAACTTAGAGGATTCCTTCAAAAAGATTGCCGGAGGAGAATGCAAATTAGGGGGGGAATAAGTATCGCAGCACTGTTCTGGACAATCTGGAAGACAAGGAACGAGTTGATATTTAACAATATAAGAATGTCAGAAGAAAAGATCATTCATTTCATCAAATATCACTCTTTTCGTTGGGGATTGGCAAATAACATGCTTCAACAGAGTCAACAAACAATTTGGCATCACCACCCTGCTTCAGTGCTAAAGGCTAACACACGTCTTGCCAAAAAAAACTTGATATCTTACTGGTCAGAAATCTCTACGATAATTGGGTTCGTTGATGGAGCATGGAGGAAAGACTCATTGGGCTCTACTAAAGCAGGCATAGGGGGATTTCTAATGCACATTAACTACTCATTAGTATTTATATTCTCAGGCCCAGTGATCGCACCTTCTCCATATGACACAGAATTGGCGGCCCTTTTATTCCTTTTGGGCCAATTGGAGCACAACAAATACAAAGATAGCAAAATAACGATTTTCACTGACTCCAAACAACTGGTAAGTAATTTTCATTCCCTCAGAAATTCACAAACGATGGAACATGTGGCAGGGGGCATCATGCTACACAGAGTTATACTTGTGCACGTGGAAAGACACCTCAATATGGAGGCTGATAGCTTGGCAAAAGAAGGCGCCCAAAGGCGATCTATAGTCCATGGTTGGATTTGATCTTGGACAGGCACCTAAATCTACATAGCAGGCGTTCATTAATACTTTGCACTTGGAAAAGGCAATAGTATATAAATGCAAACTGGATGCTATTCATGGTTCAAGTAGGAGTCACTAGTGGATGTTCAGTGTGTGCAGTAGTAGTAGCAGTTGTAAGCTATTTGAATAGCTTATTCTTGCTGGTTGTTTTATACTGTAACACAGAAGTCTTTCGTTTTAAGGCTCGCTGATGCCTAGCCATTGTACCCTCGATTTATAATAATAAATATTGGCTTATCAAAAAAAAAAAAAAAAATAAATCGGCCGAAAGTAAACGGTCAAAAATAACAACACTGGAAACTGCGGCTGGCGGCTGCCTAATTCTGAACCTCCAGCAATAAAGTCATCTTTTACAAATCCCTTCTCCACAACTGGCGTGGTTTTTGTTGAATAAAAATAGCTCGTTCCTAACACTGCTTTTTAACCCGCACAGCTTATAATCTTTAATTAATACATAATTATTTTAGTCGAGAAATTATAAAAATAAATATCTAATTTTATTAGATATTTATAAATATAATTTTCCAACTAAATAAAATATTTATTAATATAATTATCTTCTAAAGTCCTTCGCTGCAGTCTTTTGTGGTTCAGAAACCGGACTCCTTTTGCTTAACAAAAAAATATATCAATTCCAACCGGGATTCCAGCTTTAAGAATATATCACTTTCCATATTTTTGTGATAATTCTATTTCCTCATTGCTCGTCCAGGTGCAAGCTACGGTCTTTTGAGAATAAAAAATGGGACTCCTTTTTCTTAACGGAAAATATATCAATTCCAACCGGGATTTCAGCTTTAAGAATATATCACAAGAATTTCTTTATGATAATTCTTTTTCCGCGTAGCCAGTCCACTTGATAATAAAATCCTTGCGATTAAATTCTGAATTGAGTCAAAAATCCACCATTTTTAGCCTTTTATTGCCACGATACCTAAAGTTGCGATTTCTGCACAACAGAGACTGAAACAACATAAACGAATTAAAAGACACCACATACTTAAGATAAAACACCAATCTAGGTCCAATTAGCGCACAATAAGTGGGTATAAAATCCACTTATCACACCCCCAAACTTAAACCGATGTTTGTCCTCAAGCATAAACATATATATATATACTAAATACCACTTCCGTAGGTGATCACGGTTGCATTTGGCATATGCAACAAGCCCTTTAAACCCCTAGGCAGCCCTAGTGGACGAGTATGGTCTCGTGAGGGCCTATAGCGAATGTACCCACAAAATCCATTTAATAATGCAACTAACAATGCAATGCATGAATGCAACTAATATGAAAATGCAAAGGATCCCTTCAATTTAACCAACATTATCTAACAAGCAAACATCTCAAATCATGCAGCAAATCCAAACAGAGCTCGACTAAGTTCTTGTATACCGACTCTACATGCTCAAAGACGTGGTGTGTGCGATGCTCACCAGATATACTCCTAAACCAGGTCATTACCATACTCATTTTTTGCCCAAAAAGACTCACATGGTTATAAACAGAATAAACTTTAAACACTTCATAGATTCAAGACACTTCTATCATCATTTAAGGTAGACAGGGATTTATGCTATAACACGACAACGACACATAACAACACAACACACACATGCTTAATTGACCGTGCAATGGATGAGACCCCTAAAGGCTTATACAGTAATACCCACGTAGCGAGCTTTAGGTTAGTGGATCCCAAACTTACAAGAAGCTTTAGGTCACTAGGCACAAGTCCCCTAGAACTTAATTACTCGAGTATTAAAGAGCTCACCCGTGATCAATTATGCATAAACATATATATACTAACACACATTATGATTTTTTTTTTTTTTCAAAATTTATTTCGAATGAGCGCGCTTCGCTTTCTCACTCTCCCTAGACACTCATACAAGATGAGCCGGCTACTAGCCAATTAAATCTAGCCTTTATTTAACACATAAGCACAAAATCCCTACTGTCCCCCAAACTTATATTTTAGCGCTTTCACATTATCAAGGGAATAAAACAAATTCTAAGTATAACATGTGATTAGTTTCAAACAACCAAACAAGCATAACTTTGACCTAGCCCAAAAAGCAACCTAATGAGACTTATGAAAAGATTTTGTCTCCAAACCTGCAAGTCAATTCCAATGAACTATAAATCAACCCTCTATTCATTATTACCGCATTCAAATTAATATCGACTCATCAAACAATCTGGTTCATTCTACGGGATCATGTAAAAATGCATGCTATGCAAATGCAACTAACATGAAACATATAATAGCCAACAATAACAGAATGTCCTACATGAAACACAATAAAAATGCATATATTTTTTTTAAACTACAATTTAACTAACATGATCAACCTATATGAGATGCACACAAATATAACAATATATCTAACATCCTAAAATCATCACCCCCAAACTTAAAATCTTCAATGTCCTCATTGAGGGTATGGATAAAGGATAAAAGAGAACTCCCCTAACTGTCGGCATCGTCATGAGCTCCAAACTGAGGCCAGTCTACCTCGAAAGAAAAAAATTTCTTTTGCGAAGCAAGCTCCTGTAATTCGTCAATGACCTGCACTCTCGACATAATATTAACAAAATCAAACCACAAATAAAAATACCAAACCTATGGGTTGCCTCCCATAAAGCGCTTGTTTATTGTCGCTAGCTTGACCTCACCTCCGCACTTCAACTGGTAGTACCAAGAACCGCGGTTTCCGCTTCGCGATTCACATGTTCACCAAAATATGGCTTCAACCTTTGTCCATTTACTTTGAAAGCCGCTTTCGGTGTTTTATCATAAATTTCCACTGCACCATGTGGAAACACTATTTTAACCATGAATGGCCCTGACCACCTTGACTTAAGTTTCCCCGGGAAAAGTCTGAGACGAGAGTTAAAAAGCAAGACTAACTGTCCCGGTACAAAAGACTTTTGCACCAAACGTCTGTCATGCCATCTCTTGACCTTCTCTTTGTATAACTTGTGATTTTCATAAGCCTGTAGCCGAAACTCATCCAATTCATTAATCTGCAACATTCTTTTCTCACCTGCTGCTGATAAGTCAAAGTTCAACTTCTTCAGCGCCCAATAAGCTTTGTGCTCTAGTTCGGCAGGCAGATGACAAGCTTTCCCATAGACAAGCTGATATGGTGACATACCCAAGGGTGTTTTATATGCTGTACGATAAGCCCATGCGGCTTCATCGAGTTTCAAAGACCAATCCTTTCTTGAAGGACTCACCACTTTTTTCAGGATGCGTTTAATCTCGCGATTAGATACCTCGGCTTGGCCATTGGTTTGCGGGTGGTATGCCGTAGCTACCTGGTGGTTGATGTTGTACCTTGCCATGAGATTAGTAAACTTGCGATTGCAGAAGTGCATACCTTGGTCGCTTATGATCACTCGAGGAGTGCCGAATCTTGTGAAGATGTTCTTTTGAAGGAAATTGAGCACGACCTTGGCATCATTGGTCGGAAGCGCCTTGACTTCAACCCATTTGGAGACATAATCAACGGCTAGCAAGATGTATTGGTTGTTACATGAAGAAATGAATGGTCCCATGAAATCGATGCCCCAAACATCGAAGATTTCCACTTCTAGCATTATATTGAGGGGCATCTCATCCCTTTTAGAAATGTTCCCAACACGCTGACAATGATCACATTTCAGTATAAACTGATGGGCATCCTTAAAAAGGGATGGCCAATAAAATCCCGCTTGAAGAATTCGAGTTGCGGTCTTTTCACTTCCATAATGGCCACCATATGTCGTGGCATGATAATCCCTTAGAATATCCTCTGTTTCACTGTATGGCACACATCTCCTAATCACCTGATCGGCTCCTTGTTTAAACAGATATGGTTCGTCCCAACGATACCATTTGACTTCATGCAAGAATTTCTTCTTTTGTGCAAAAGAGAGTCCGGGAGGAATCACTCGATTCACCAGAAAGTTCACAATGTCTACAAACCAAGGCTCTTCTTCTTGTACCCCAAACAACTGTTCATCAGGAAAGAATTCATTAATGACGGTGTTGTCTTGGGATGACTTCCCAAGGTTTTCCAATCGTGAGAGATGGTCGGCTACTTGGTTTTCTGTCCCTTTTCTATCCTTGATCTCCACATCGAATTCTTGCAGCAGGAGAATCCATCGAATCAACCTAGGTTTGGAGTCCTTTTTAGAGAGCAGATATCTGATAGCCGCGTGATCAGTGTACACAGTCACCTTTGTGCCAAGCAAGTATGAACGGAATTTTTCAAAACCATAAACTATGGCTAACAACTCCTTCTCAGTGGTAGTGTAGTTTAATTGAGCATCGCTGAGGGTTTTGCTGGCATAATAGATGACGTGAAACATTTTATCTATTTTCTGGCCAAGAACGGCCCCAACTGCGTAATCGCTAGCATCACACATCATAGCGAAAGGATCACTCCAATCTGGAGCAATGATTACGGGTGCTGGAATCAATTTCTTCTTTAGAGTCTCGAAAGCTGTGAGACATTCTTCGTCATCTTTTTCCAGCAACTGACACAAAGGTTTGGAAATTTTTGCGAAATCCTTGATGAATTGCCTGTAGAAACCTGCGTGCCCAAGGAAACTGCGAATCCCTCGCACTGAATTAGGCGGAGGCATCTTTTCAATAGCTTCTGTCTTGGCTCTGTCCACTTCTAGACCCTTCCTTGACACCTTGTGCCCGAGAATAGTTCCTTCTTGTACCATGAAGTGGCACTTCTCCCAATTGAGAACTAGGTTAGTTTCCACGCATCTTTTCAGCACCGAGCCCAGATTTTGCAAGCATTCATCAAAAGATATACCGAATATAGAGAAGTCATCCATGAAGACTTCTACGGTCTTGCCAATCATGTCTGAGAAGATGGCCATCATGCACCTTTGAAAAGTACCAGGTGCTCCACATAAGCCAAAAGAAACCCGTCGAAAGGCGAAAGTGCCGAACGGGCATGTAAATGTTGTTTTCTCCTGATCCTCAGGAGCAATGCAAATTTGATTATATCCAGAATAACCATCCAGAAGGCAGTAATAATCGTGGCCGGCTAGTCTATCTAGCATCTGATCAATGAACGGAAGGGGAAAATGATCCTTCCTTGTGGCTTTATTCAACTTCCGGTAGTCCATGCAGATTCGCCAACCGGTGACTGTGCGAGTAGAGATGAGTTCATTCTTTTCATTGGTAATCACCATCATGCCTCCTTTCTTCGGCACACATTGCACTGGACTCACCCATGCACTGTCAGAAATGGGATAGATAATCCCTGCATCCAGCCACTTGATGATTTCTTTCTTCACTACCTCTTTCATAAGAGGATTTAGCCGCCTTTGATGCTCCACTGTTGGTTTGCTACCTTCTTCCAATGGAATTTTGTGTTGACAATAAGCTGGACTGATGCCTTTGATATCCGCTAGGGTCCAACCAATGGTTGATTTGAATTTTCTCAGGACTCTCAAAAGTTTATCTTCCTCAGAGTCTGAAAGGTTAGCAGATATAATCACAGGTAAGGTAGATGATTCACCAAGAGAAACATACTTTAAGTGATTAGGAAGTGGTTTGAGCTCTAGAGTTGGAGCTTCCTCGATAGATGGTTTCATTTGCCGATGCGGCCCCTTTAGTTCTGGCAGATCCAATGATTCAACTGGTCTTTCAAATTTTCTTTGCCACGGCAAAGCATCCAGATACTGCAATTGTTCATCTATATCATCTTCATCTAATGAATACTCTCCACTGAGGGCCTTTTCCAAAGTGTCATTCCTGAAACATGTGTTAGGAATATGTTGTACTTGATGATAACTTCACATTATATGCACAAATTGTTTAAGTAATGTTTTGTAACTATCAACGGATGAGGATTTATAACTCTATCCGTTGACAGGAAGCTCATCAACGGATGAGGTACTATAGCATACTGTAGTATCTCTATCTATCAGTTGATAGTGTTTTTCTATGAGTCATGTTGACCATCAACGGATAGGCAGAATAGGGTAGCCAATTGTAAATAAGTTATGCTATGTAATTCTGTCTAAGTGAAAGTGTATCAACGGTTGATTACAGGATACTATCAACGGATACAGCCCAAGCTTCAACGGATGACTGTGTATACCATCAACAGATAAGTGGTTACACTGTCAACGGATGATCAAGACAACCTTCAACGGATGCTACCTGGGGACTAGCAGTTGATTAAGACAGGTGGGCCTGACAGATCACATGGGTTGATAGTAGGTAGCCGAAAGCAGTATGGAAGCCATACTTTGGAGACACTGAAGAAAGAAGCATTTCACTTTACACAATAGATTTAAGAAAAGGTGCAAGGGACAAGTCTAAACACAAGGACAACCTTTCGGCTACATGTGTATTTGGAGTGGAGTAGCAAGTCAACTTGGATTAGATTAGTATTATCTTATTCATGTTAGAACTTGTAAACTTGGGATATATAACCAAGTGTAGCAACTTTTTAGAAACTGAGAAAACAGACATATTTGCTTAGGGTTTCTTGAATATCCTTAGAAGCAAAGAGTTGTAAAATGGCAGCTGTGTACATTTTGTATCACAGAGTTTTCTTCAAATAAAAGCTTCAGGTGGTGCATATTAACCACCTGATTTTATATGTGTTTGTGCATTAATCTTTACATAGCAATTATCTCTGTGTAGATTTCTGAAGTTCTTATCAGAAATTTATAAATATCAAGAATTGTATTCAACCCCCCCTTCTACAATTATACAAGTGTGTAATCTGGGAATAACAATTGGTATCAGAGCAAGCTTCTAACATATTTGAAGTTTAAAGATCAACACACTTCCATCATGTCTAAGAAGGATTATGGAGTAAAAATACCTGTTCTTGATAGAGAGAATTACTTTCACTGGAAAGTAAAAATGCGTCTACATCTCATGTCTATTGATCAGGGTTTTGTAGATTGCATTGATAAGGGTCCTCATGTTCCAATGAAGACTGCATCAAGAGCTGGCCTAGCTGAAGGTGCACCAGACACTCTCATTCCCAAACCTGTTTCTGAATGGAGTCTTGAAGATATGGCTGAAGTAAATAAAGACAAAAAGACCATGAATATTCTGTTCAATGGTCTAGAAACAGATATTGAAAGGCAGAGTGTGTAATCTTGTAACACTGTAACAAATGTAACCCAACTAAAAGAAAAGATACTTAACCGGAAGACAATCAAGAACAAGAAGTCACAAAGAAATCAATACTAAATGAAGACAAGGTAATTGATACAATTCAACAATGTTAACTATGATCAAGCCAAGAAGAAATCATTGAAAGAAGTTCAAGTCAAAGTTGTTCATGCCTCAGTGATTTGAAAAACAAAGAATCAAGATCATAACTATCAGTATCAATAAGACAAATTGATTTCAAGTGAACAAGAAGGAAAGCAAGCATTGGGAAGCCACATTACTAATTGAATATGGTAATTTATTCAAGAAGCAGAAACACTATCAAGACTAGTCACTTATGAACCAGACCAGTGCATCAAGTGTCAGGACATTGATAGCAAGTTTATGTCAGTAATAAAGATTCATGTTCAAGAGCTTGATGAAGAATAAAGAAGACATGAAGATATCACAAGTTCAAGATGTGCATTGAAGTTTCAAGTTGAAGACCAGAATATTTTCTAAGTACTAAATATTCTAGATGACCAAGTAGAATATTTCTAAGTAGAAGTTCTACTTAGAAATTCGAGATGGCTAAGTAGAAATTCTCAAGTAGAAGTTCTACTTAGAGTGCAGTTTCAACATGACACATGGCATCTTCTGAGTGGCAGATTTCCAAGCTTTCAAGATAAGACATGATTTATGTGGACATCATTGGGCCACGTACATCTTAGTCTTTGAAGACTACAGGACATAGATTACATGTAGTATAAATAGAAGTACTTGTGTAATGTTTTCGTTAGAGCAATATTTGAGAGAAAACACAAGTAAAAGAGAGAGTATATTCACAGAGCTTAGTATCATTCACTACTCTCTGAACTTCTGTTGTACTTTGTAATGAATGTTGTAGCAACCATTTCAAGTTATATATAAGACATATATTCCTTGAATCTGTGTGTTCATTTATTGCATTGTATTTATTGCTTCTCAAATTCGAAAAGTTGTATTCACCCCCCCTCTACAACACATTTGGACCTAACAGATATGGTTGACAATGTTATCAACTGTACTACCTCCAAGGAAGTATGGGACATTGTTCAAACCCTTTGTGAAGGAACAGAACAGGTAAGGGAAAATAAGATGCAACTACTTATCCAACAGTATGAGCACTTCCATTTCAAGAATGGAGAAACATTGAATGACACATTTAGTAGATTTCAAAAGCTACTAAATATCTTGAAACTGTATGGAAGAATCTACCAAGTGAAAGATTCTAATCTCAAATTTCTGAGATCACTGCCCAAAGAGTGGAAGCCAATGACTGTCTCTCTAAGAAACACTCAAGAGTACAAGACATTTACTCTTGAAAGGCTCTATGGAACCTTAAAGACATATGAGCTAGAAATGGAGCAGGATGAAGAAATTGAGAAGTCTCAAAAAGTGGGTCAGTTGCACTTGTTGCCAACTTGGAACAGAAGGAGGAAAAGAGGATAGAAACTGCTAAAGCTACACCAAACAGGGAGGTTTGTGAAGGTAGAGCAGAATCGAGCAAGAGCAAGGAAAAGGTGTCTGAAGGAATGAGTGTTCTCCAGCAGGATGAATTGGATGAGATAGATGAGCACTTAGCCTTTCTATCTAGGAGATTCTCTAAGCTAAAATTCAGAAGAAACTCTGGAGTGACCAAGCCATTTAACAAGGATTATTCCTCAAGCAACTTTGTGGATAAATCCAAAATTAAATGCTACAATTGTGGAATTGCTGGTCACATGATAAGTGAATGCAGAAAACCCAGGTCTGAGAACAAGGCAAAGTCAACTGAAGCTGTTGACTACAAGAAGAAATACTTTGATCTTCTCAAACAGAAAGGAAAGGCATTCATGACTCAAGAGTATGACTGGGCTGCTGATGGAAATCATTCTGATGATGATGCTGAGTTTGTCAACCTTGCATTGATGGCTGATTCTGAGCAGGAAGCAAGTTCAGCTAGCAATCAGGTATTTTCTACTAATCTCTCTGAGCTCACCAAAGATGAATGCAATAGTGTTATAGATGATATGTCTACTGAACTATATCACTTGAGTGTTACTCTTAAATCACTTACTAAAGAGAACAATAGGATTAAAGAGACTAATCAGTTTTTAAGTGATAGAAATGCTGCCCTAGAAATTCAATTTCTAGAATTTGAGAAAATGAGAGTTGATTGCAATGATGCAAAAAGTGAACTTGAAGCTGTGTTAAAAAGAGAATTAATTTTAAAAGAACAGCTAGAAAAGGAACAAGGGATAATTGCTAAATTTCAAAGTTGTAGGAAGATTTCACAAAACATAGTAGAGATCCAGGGAATAGAATCATTTGTGAAGGAGACCTGGAATAAAAACAAGAAGAAACTAGAACCTTGCCTTGAGGATCTAGAGACTGTTTGTGAATCAACGGATAGTGATCATCCGTTGACAGATGAACCATCAACGAATGAGAGGTATCCGTCGACTAACAAAAAGTCTGTTAGTAAAGGGGAACTCAAGAAACTGGACATCAAGTATGGTCCAGTTGCCAAGAACTTTGTTACTGGTGAGTGTAGCCAAACCAAATCCAGTGGGAAGTCTAAGGCTGTTGGTAAATCAGATAATGAAAAGGTAGAGACTAAGGGTAAGAAGAAAAAGAACAGAAATGGTAAGATAGGCATCAACAAGAAGAACAATTATTCTCCAGACAAGTTTGCTCCTAGGAAAACTTGTGGTAATTGTAATAGTCTCAATCACCTATCTTCTAACTGTAAGTCTATTAAAAAGGTAACTGTTCATGCACCTCAATCTATGCCAAGTATGTCTGCCATTCCTGTTATGCCTGGTTTATATCAGAATGCTCATTTTACAAATCCATATGTAAACATGCCATGTGTGCCTAATCCTTATTTTCAATCTATGAATATGCCACAAATGTCATGGAACATTCCAAGCATGAATAACATGTATGCTCATTTTCCACAAATGCATGCACCAAATATTTATGCAAATGAGCATCTGTCAAAACCTAACACTCAAGCACCTACACCTAAAGTGAAGGTTGCTAAGAGTGCAAAACAAAAGGCTAACAAGAAAGGACCCAAGGAAACTTGGGTACCAAAATCAACTTGATTTGTTTTTGGAATGTGTGCAGGGAAACAGAAGGAATCTATGGTACCTAGATATTGGATGCTCTAAGCACATGACAGGAGATTCAACCCTGCTCACAGAGTTCAAGGAGACAGCTGGCCCTAGAATTACCTTTGGAGATGACAGCAAGGGATATACTAAGGGATATGGCTTGATTTCAAAAGATAATGTCATCATTGAAGAAGTGGCCTTAGTTGAAGGTTTGAAGCACAATTTGCTTAGTGTCAGTCAAATCTGTGACAAAGACTATGAAGTAAGGTTCACAAAAGAAGCCTGTGTTGTTTCTGCCAAGGAAGACAACAATGTGGTACTGACAGGCTTCAGAAAAGGGAATGTTTACATAGCTGACTTCAATTCAGTATGCTCAGAATCTCTTACTTGTCTCTTCAGCAAAGCAAGCAAGGATGAGAGTTGGCTATGGCATAAGAAGCTGTCACATTTGAATTTTAAAGTTATGAATGACTTGGTAAGAAAGGATCTTGTTAGAGGATTCCCTCAATTGGAGTTCATCAAAGATGGTTTGTGTGATGCCTGCCAATTAGGGAAACAGAAGAAATCATCCTTCAAAAGCAAGACAGAGTCATCCATTGTTAAGCCACTTCAATTGCTACATATGGACTTATTTGGTCCAGTAAATGTCATGTCTATTTCAAAGAAGAAATACTGTTTGGTGATTGTAGATGATTTTTCTAAGTTTACATGGACCTTCTTTCTGCACTCTAAGGATTGTGCAAGTGAAATCATTATCAATCATCTCAGAATAGTAAACAATGATTCTGAAAACAAAGTAAAAAGAATCAGGAGTGAAAATGGCACTGAATTCAAAAATTCCACAATGAAGACCTTCTGTGAAGAGAATGGAATTGTCCATGAGTTTTCTGCTGCTAGAACACCTCAACAAAATGGGGTTGTTGAAAGGAAAAACAGAACTCTCATTGAAGCAGCTAGAACAATGCTAAATGAATCAAGATTGCCAACATACTTCTGGGCTGAAGCTGTCAACACTGCCTGTTTCAGAATATTTCCTTGGTCAATCAAGCTAGAGGAATGACTCCTTATCAGTTATTAACCAACAGGAAACCAACTTTAGCGTTCCTTCATGTCTTTGGATGTAAGTGTTTTGTCCTGAGGAATCATGGAGATAACTTGGGCAAATTTGAAGCAAAGGCAGATGAAGCTATTTTTGTTGGATACTCAGCAGGGAAAGCTTATAAAGTCTACAATCTAAGAACCAACATTGTTATGGAATCTGTACATGTTGTGTTTGATGATCAAAAGATTCTAGGGTTAACTGATGAAGGCAAAACGTTTTGCCCACAAAATTAGTGCAACTCAATAAGGCAGCAACCACTAATGCTTGTTTTCGGCCAACAAGAAAGAACTTTTTAACATTTGCAAGACTTGAAAGACACCGGAAAGAAAACTAAAACTTTGTACCCCGTGTACTATTACTAAGATATTTTATTGCACTAAAATTTTAAGTGTCAGCTAGTAATGTTTTGATGTCAGGGCATTGACCTCTTGAGTCTCTATATGTTGCGGCACCGCTCCTCAACAACATAATTTCTCCATCAATCTTCTAGCTTGGTTTCGGAGGGACAAGTTGAGACGAGAAACGGGATGGTCGGTGTAGGAGTTCAGAGAGATTACCTCCAAGAAATTTTTTATGTTTTCTCAAAATAGGTATTAAGATCACTTTTTCACTCTATGTCGATGTAGGCATTGTCACTTCAATAATATGCAAGTAAGTCAAATGCTTTATATCATTCTTGGTGCTTTACGAAAGAAATGCTACCCGATTGCTGCACATTTATATGCAACCACACCCAAAAAAAAAATTTAGTAAAGTATGTCACGGGACTTGTGCTTCATCCTCAAATTTAAACTGGAAAGCATACCTGGGACGCCTAAAATATGGAGGATGTGGAAAAGTAGTGTCATTAGAAACCATTTCCATGCTTAAGTGTCGGTTTAGTTTACAAGGTCTTTTGTTAATTTTGGAAAAACAAAAAAAGAAAGATTAAAAAAAATTCAACATAATAGGAAATATTAAAATAAATTAACCATCGAATAAGTTATTAGGCCGACAAACCATCAAACTTAAAAGAAAATGAAAGCATTTTACCCCGTACTGGACAAGATGGTGCTGTAAAATAAAAATGGACGTGATTGTGAAAATTCTATGAATATATCTATTGAGGGATTAATAATTTTATTTAAGTGTTAATCTGTCTAAAGTACATGCTTATTTGTAACTCTTTACTAAACAACATAACGATAATAAGTTAATAATAATCTAATTAATTGTTTAGCACAGAATTTTTGACTCCCAAGCAAAAAGCACTTGAAATTCACAAAGTCCATAATATAAACCCTGGCCTTGTTTAACCAAATTTTTTGACATTGAGAAACGTTATACAATATCACCAATCAAATTCTTCACTAGAGTTGCGGGGGCTGCGCGGACGCAAGCTCCCCTTGCACAAATTATGATGTAGGGTCCACCACTTTGGTAGACCTTAGGCAAGCACCCATCCAAAGTGCAATGGAAGTCACTTCCCTAGGCCATGGACCTTAATGATCGCCCATTGACCCCATCCAGGTAAGTATGTTGTCATATAGGCCTTATACCTCAATTTATAGCGCTGTCAGAATTATTTCACCTTTAAGTCGGTCGATGTGGGAAGTTTTGAGGGCAAAATACTATTATCAATGATAGTAAATCTTGTAATACTGTATTTTTACTAACTTTGTAGTGCGGCTGACTTGTATTTTAAAACTTGACAATTGCTTGTTTTAAATGATAAGCAAGGAATATCTACATCTCCAAACTAATTTCTCGCACCTTTGGTAGCGTGTATGCAGATTGCGGCCAGCGAGTGGAATTGCTCTGGATGACAGAGTAACACTCGGTTTGTTGAATCTGGAACCGAATGAGGTACATTCTTTGCACCTGAATCTAGCAATCAGAACTTAGTTATTGCTGCATTCTATTATTAATGTGAAACTGATGCAACTGTTGATATGAATGGTTACAGCAACTTAAGTTTTTTGTCGAATTGAGTTTTAATTTTTTGTAGGAATGTTACCATATAGTTGCCAAGCACTAGATATGATGAACCTTTTAACTCAGAAACAATCCTGGAAGCTTATTCCGGTGGGTTTATAATCTAGCTAGGAGATTTACATGTTGTAAAATTTTTATCCTTTGATTTGGTGGGGGTGCACCAGGCCCTAGCTGTGGTGCAACACTTGGGCGATGCGTGAAGTCCTCAATAGCAAGCTATTGTGTTGGATCTTCCCCGTTAAAAAAATTAATTTAATATCGTGTGGACCATTGGCCCACATATCAGATATTAAACCGATAAGAACAGATACTACACTTGATCTTAGCCAAAAGGCCGAGAAAGGTATGCCTAAGATGCTATCTGACTTTGTTTATAATGCTGAGTTCTGGCACCTCCCCCAATAAGTATCTCGTGGTGGTACGGAACTCTAGGTAGAAATCAACTCCTGATTTTAGCAAGGCTGTGGAGCGGGGAATAAAATTTAAATATGAATTGTTCAAGTACATACTGTTCCCTCAAAAAAATAGAAAATAATTTACCGTTAGTGCAAGTGCATAAAATGTTTTGCCCACAAAATTAGTGCAACTCAATAAGGCAGCAACCACTAATGCTTGTTTTCGACCAACAAGAAAGAAATTTTTAACATTTGCAAGACTTGAAAGACACCGGAAAGAAAACTAAAACTTTGTACCCCGTGTATTATTACTAAGATATTTGATTGCACTAAAATTTTAAGTGTCAGCTAGTAATGTTTTGATGTGAGGGCATTGACCTCTTAAGTCTCTATATGTTGCGGCACCGCTCCTCAACAACATAATTTCTCCATCAATCTTCTAGCTTGGTTTCGGAGGGACAAGTTGAGACGAGAAAGGGGATGGTCGGTGTAGGAGTTCAGAGAGATTACCTCCAAGAAATTTTTTATGTTTTCTCAAAACAGGTATTAAGATCACTTTTTCACTCTATGTTGATGTAGGCATTGTCACTTCAATAATATGCAAGTAAGTCAACTACTTTATATCATTCTTGGTGCTTTACGAAAGAAATGCTACCCGATTGCTGCACATTTATATGCAACCACACCCAACAAAAAAATTTAGTAAAGTATGTCACGGGACTTGTGCTTCATCTTCAAATTTAAACTGGAAAGCATACCTCGGACGCCTAAAATATGGAGGATGTGGAAAAGTAGTGTCGTTAGAAACCATTTCCATGCTTAAGTGCCGGTTTAGTTTACAAGGTCTTTTGTTAATTTTGGAAAAACAAAAAAAGAAATATTAAAAAAAATTAACCATCGAATAAGTTATTAGGCCGACAAACCATCAAACTTAAAAGAAAATGAAAGCATTTTACCCCGTACTGGACAAGATGGTGCTGTAAAATAAAAATGGACGTGATTGTGAAAATTCTGTGATATATCTATTGAGAGATTAATAATTTTATTTAAGTGTTAATCTGTCTAAAGTACATGCTTATTTGTAACTCTTTACTAAACAACATAACGATAATAAGTTAATAATAATCTAATTAATTGTTTAGCACAGAATTTTTGACTCCCAAGCAAAAAGCACTTGAAATTCACAAAGTCCATAATATAAACCTTGGCCTTGTTTAACCAGATTTTTTGACATTGAGAAACGTTATACAATATCACCAATCAAATTCTTCACTAGAGTTGCGGGGGCTGCGCGGACGCAAGCCCCCCTTGCACAAATTATGATGTAGGGTCCACCACTTGAGTAGACCTTAGGCAAGCACCCATCCAAAGTGCAATGGAAGTCACTTCCCTAGGCCATGGACCTTAATGATTGTCCATTGACCCCATCCAGGTAAGTATGTTGTCATGTAGGCCGTATACTTCAATTTATAGCGGCTGTCAAAATTATTTCACCTTAAATTCGGTCGATGTGGGAAGTTTTTAGGGCTTAATACTATTACCAATGATCGTAAATCTTGTAAAAATGTATTTTTACTATAACTTTGTAGTGCCGCTGACTTGTATTTTAAAACTTGACAATTACTTGTTTTAAATGATAAGCACGGAATATCTTCATCTCCAAACTAATTTCTCGCACCTTTGGTAGCATGTACGCAGTTTGCGGCCAGCGAGTGGAGTTGCTATGGATGACAGAGTAACTCGGTTTGTTGAATCTGGAACCGAATGAGGTACATTCGTTGCACCTGAAAGAAAGGCTATATGTTGATAGTAATTGGAGAAGCACTTTCACTAAGGAACTCAATTACTGATATCATGAGATCATGGATATCCGATCGGAAATTACCACCCGAGGGTGCCTCGGTGCTGCTTTCGTAAACATCAGCATTTAGTGGCACAGTAACCTTCACTTGTCGGCCTAATCCAGCCTTTACAAGTGCAGCTTGAATATTTATATCTTTGTATGTTTTCAAAAATGGTTTGTTCCCTACCACGATGTACAAAGTTGGTGTACAATTACAAAAAATGTAATATCAAATTTTTACAGTGCGATGTTCTGTATGCAACTATTAATTTATGATGCTGTCACAAGAGTCTTGAAAAAACGAAAAAATTACTAACCTTATATCGACCCCGTATTTTGATATAAATGCAGAAATATTTCGCAAAACCCATTCCTCTGCAACACGAACATTACTGGCAAGAGGGGCTAAGAACTAAGAAGTCATTTGGAATCCCAAGCATAACTTCAATTCCACTATTTGGCTTCGAAAAGCTTAACTTTCTTGAATCCATTTTCCTTCATCAATCTCACCACTATATTAGGTTGTAATGGATGTGTTGCACGTATTCCCCAGTTTACTCCCAGGCAATGCACAGCAACTAGACCTTTATGTTCATGACCAGTTGACAAGAATGTCACAAATAAGAACATGACGTTGGCACAAAATTATTGAAAATAGTCCATGCTTAGTTTTTCGCTAGGTTTGTTCTGCTCTTTTCTAATTTTTTTTATTTGAGTAATGAATATTTATGAAGCATAAGATTTGAGTTAGATTTTGGAGCATGTTTGGGGTTACTTAAATTATTTTTCATCTCACTTTAAGTGAAAGTGAGGTGTTTGTCTCCACTTAAATTTTTCTACTTAAAGTAAGTTTTAGTTCAAAAAATTTAAGTACCTTTGAGGTACTTTTTTTCCACTTATTTTTTTTCTCATATCAATTTTTATGTATTTGAGTCACCTTTTAACTCGTATAATATTCTTTGCATATATTTGTATTTTACACTTTTATATTATGTTTAAAAAATATAAATTTCTTTTTTTTAGTTAATTTTTTAAAAATAAATTTACTTTAAGTAAAATTAGCCAAACAGATATACCTAACTTTAAGTGAAAATTATCACTTTTCACTTAAAGTGAGTAAGTAGCACTTTAAGTGATAAGTAACATATTTTAAGTTAAGCCAAACACGCTAGTCCAACGGCTCATTTGTTTGTTCTCTACAAATATAATAAAATAAAGATTCTTAGTGATTTAAGAACCCTATATGGATATTAACTTTAACAAAAATCCTAGTATATTTAATCAAGGAACCACTAGAACAACATTAGTACGTAGTATTAATTTATGCCAAATATTCTAAATTTCAATTGAAGAACTCAAATATAGAAGATATCGAACTTGCTCTTAGGATTTAGGTAGTTCAGGCATGTCCTTTGATGCTAAGAAATGAATAACAAATGAAAGAAGTGCACCCAAGTTATTTAAAAGAGTAATTGAATTACAAAAGGTGATGCCCTATACAGTAAACAATACTTGCACGCTGCAGAGACTACTCCAGAGAGCATCAAACATAAAATGATGTATGTGCAAGTGCAAGTACTCCTAGTGATAATGAAAAGTAACAATTCCACCTATGACCTATCGCGTGCTTTGTTGGTCATGTAATTAGGATCTTGGGTTTACTTTTTTGATTCCAAATTCTAACCAAGCTGGTAGGAGAGGATGAAAAGATTAAAAAAAAAAATGTTCCCGGGTGTTATTCATTTTTTTTGGGTTAATTTCTAATGAACAACCACTTTTTTTAATCTCCCTCAAATATTATTTAATTTTTTTTAAACAAAGCCAAGTTTAGTTATTATTTTTTAGAAAAATTAACCAAATCAAGTCAAAGTCTTTTTATCAAACGAAAAGTATTGTTCAAATTCGGCTTGAATTTGATCACAGATAATCGAGTCGACTCAACTCAAACCGGATTCCGGATTCCGGATTCCGGATTCGAATCAAATTGTTTGTTAACGTTACGTATGTTTTTACTCGATCAAATCTGAATTATAAAATAATTAAAATTTCTGATTAAAAGAATAAATTATAGACGTTAGTAATTTCATCTCGAATTATTGAACAATGTATATCGACACTAGAAATTGCTTTCTGAATTCTTTAAGTGTAGATGTTGGATAATACTATATTTTTTTCAAATAACTTCATTTTGATTAATATTAATAAATAATGTACAATAATTGATTAATTAATAAAATGTTACATCATTCATATCCCGTTTAATTATATTTTCAAAAGTTTGAGCTTTACTTATATTTTAGCTAAATAAGTAAGGTTGTAAAAAAATTATTTCCACTAAATTAATTATTTAAAGTAGTATGGAAGAGTCTATATTCATGATATAGTATATTTATTTGAAAATGTGTATAATTAAAATAATAGTACTGTATAATTATAAATAATTTATTTTATTTGTTATTCACCATTCAATTAATCCTATAAACTAAAATGATATTTAACATACTTGAATAATAAAAATATTAATATTTTGAAAATACACAATTTTAATATAAATTAAATAAATAGAGATGAAACAAATGAGTTTAAGTCAGTTTCGGGCTTTATCAAGCAAACTAGAAATAGGATTGTAAAAGAGTCGAGTCGAATTTTAAAATGATTATATATTGTTCGTCAAAAAATTATCAAACTTGAACTTGATCTCAAATTTGAATTGAGCCAAATGTATCGAAATTCGGTTTGTTAAGGATAAGTGATGTTCACGAACGATTCGTGAATAGCTCGTGAACATTCTCACGAACTTTCTGATGAATTTGTGCTAGCGAACAACTCATGAACATGATAAATGAATTTGTGCTTATAAATAAATTATAAATATACTAACTACACTACTACGTCTACAATTACGAAATATATCATTTTATTTAGAAATAAAAAAAATAGAATTATATAATAATTTTTTTATTACATGATATGATATATAATATATTTCAAATAATATAATTCATTTAATAAGAGTAAAGATATATATATTAAAAATCAAATGTGTTCGAATACATTAATCGAACTTGCTCAGGAACTATCAAACCAAAATTCATTACAATAAAGTTCAATTCGTTCATAGATCAATTGTTAAAATGGTGTTCGAACTTGCTCAGGAACTATCGAACCAAAATTCATTACAATAAAGTTCAATTCGTTCATAAATCGATTGTTAAAATGGTGTTCAAGATTAAATTGTTTACGAATTTAATTGATCCCAATTCGAATTTTTTTAAAAGTCAAACATCGAATCGTTCACGTAATATTCTGTTCATGTAATATTCTGAATTTTAAAATTATATACATCATTTTATATAAATCACTAAGAAAAAAACAATATTTATTTATGTGGATAAAAGAATATTTTTAGCTCAGTTGATTACTAATGTGCTAATTGTAAATTTGAGAAAGCTTTCTTTTAAGGAAAATATGCATTGCTCTTTAAATAGTTCATGTATTGGAAAAGAAAAACTTTACATTTGTAAGATAATTTAGATCATTATAACAATTAAATATTATTGTCATTGATACATTACATTATACTTCACAAATTAGCTAATTTACTTATATTTATGAAATTTACATGATGGTTATCTCTCTAGTTGGATAAAGATAGTACTAAATAGATATTATTTGTATAATGATTATGTAAAAAGAAAAAGTTCGTAGATGATTTTATGAAAATGCATGAGTTTATAATGGGGGTGTTCGGGGAACTTATTTTCCAGAATAAGTCAACTTATTTTAAGACAAATTTAGAGATTCCTACCTTTTTTCTGAAAAAGTTAACTTTTTTTTTAATTTATAGAATCTCAAACATACATTACATACTTGTATAAAAAAATTATTAAAATATGAAATTTTTACCCGAAAAACTTATTTTGAGTCCGTGCCAAACAGGGCCCGATGAAAGGAAATGGGTAATAGACTAGTAATGAAAGAAATAGTTCAACTTGTCTTTCACAAAGTCCTTTTCCACCCAAATATGTGTATAAAATAATAATAAAATGTGCAAGACCCACGTGAATGCATGTTCGTTGGGTCTGAAATCAGAGAAAATCCTTGATGTTGTCTAATAATACCCGAAAAGAAGATTTTTATGTAAAATTCACAATAAGTTCCACTATCGCAAGTTATAAGCTATCAACACAAGACAAAAATTAAAATAATATGCAAAACATAAAGAAGAAGGAATTTTGTTGGCCAAGTGAAAGAACTTTTTTTCTTATATATATTGATACGTATAATAAAACATATCAATATATGAAAGGAATATTGATAGCAAGTCGTGCACCCGAAAATTCTAAGTCTTCCATAATCTGCATATTTTACAAACCATACATTATAAGGCACATCTCCATCTAAAGATGTATGAGGTGACCGGTTGACAATGTAGTGAGCAGTATTAATTGACTCTGCCCACCATTCTTTACCCAAATCAGCATAGGATTGCATACACATTAATTTTTCCCATAACGTGCGATTGAGCCTTTTCGCAACACCATTCTGCTGTGGTGTTTTCTCACTGTCCAGTGTCAAACAATGCCTTCCTGATCACAAAACTCCTTGAAAGCACCATCTGTATACTCTATACCGTTATCAGATCGTAGTGTCTTCAACTTTTTACCAGTTTTGTTCTCAACCAATGTTTTCCACTTCTTGAATATGTTAAATACCTCATTCTTATGTTTCATGAAATACACCCAAACATGCCTAGAATAATCATCAACAAAAATGACAAAATACCTCGAGCCTCCCTTGAAAGTGAATGAAGCTGAACCCCAAACATCCGTATGCACATAGTCTAATATACCTCTGCTTCTATGTTTGCTTGACTTTAACTAAACCCGGTGTGCTTTACCATACACGCAATGCTCGCAAAAATCCATGCAAGCCTTTTTCATGTTCTTCAACAAACCCTCTTCACCAAGATAATTTAGACCTTTCTCTGACATGCCCAAGCCGCCTATGCCATAACATAGTGCATTCACATTGGGCTCCATCACTATCAGTAGCTGCAACCGCCATATTATCAGTCATCGTTGTACCCAAAAGCGCATATAGATTTCCCTGATAAATACCTTTCATTACAACCAGAGAACCATGGACAACTTTCATCTCACCATTTTGTGTAACAATTTTACACCCACCAGAATCTAAAGCACCAACTGAAATAAGGTTTTTCTTCAATTCAAGTACATGTCTCACATCCATCAACATTCTTACCATTCCATCATGCACCCTAATACCTATAGAACCAAGTCCTACCGTTTTACAAGCATGGTTATTCCCCATCAATACGGTTCCACCTTAGACGCCACTAAAAGTAGTAAACCACTTTCGATTTGGACACATATGGTAAGAGCAATCATGATCGAGAATCCACCTGTTTGTGATTTCTCCTTCACAAGTGATAGAATAAGAATCATTGTCCCCTTCCTCCGAAGCATTAGCAACCTCTTGTTTCTCTTGAATTTTTCTGGTATCCTCGTTGTTCTTGTTCTTCTTCCAAGCAACCCTTTTATTAGGACAATTTGCTCTATAATGCCCATACTCACCATACTTGAAACACTTCCTCTCCGCAAGAGGTCTAGAATTCGACTTAGACTTGTCTCTCCCGCTTTCTCAAACTTTAACTACACCGCCTGTAGAAACCATACCTAACTTGTTTCACAACCAGTCTCTCTCAGAATTTTCACCAAACACCTTGTGTGCACCACACAAGACTCAACCCAGAAACACCTCAAATCGGAGCTTTACCACCAAAATCTGATGCCAATTGTTGGGTCCCAAACCAGGAACAACCCTTGAAGTAGCAAAATAACACCTAAAGAGAAGAATTTTATGGAACTCATAACAAGTTCCACCATCACAAGTTATAAGCTATCAACACAAGACAGTAATCAAAGTAATATGTAAAACACAAAGAAGGAGGAATTTTGTTGGCCAAGTGAAAGAACCTTTTTTCTTATATATATATATTGATACGTGTATGTTTTCTATGTACAATATCACAGTCATTAAAACTTAGCTAATTCGCTACTATTTACATATCATATTAACCATTGGCCTAGTTTAAGAATTAACCCAAAAACACTTTTGGGCCAAAAATGCTCGGTCCAAGTCACCTCACCACGCGGAGCTTAATCCACACCGTGGTGCAACGATCCGTGCCCCTACCTCAATAAACAGACATTTTGCATCTCCAAATCCAATCTCCACCGTTCAGAATTTAGATACATGAGTAAGGAAGACGCTATCCAAAATTGAGGACGATCCGACTATTGGAACTCCGGGAAATGCAAACACAAAACAACTAACTCGACCTGAAAAGTTTCTACGAATTTTTCACACTAGCACAAAAACTAGCCCAAATTTTCAATCTCACAATATTGGATAGGTTTTACATTTTAGAGTCTAACTTAGATATTTGAAACAAGTTATCCTTTTGCTGGCTCTCTTTGTCCTGGAGGATAGCATATAGAAATCATGTAAATCTTAGTTTATCGTGTATTTTACTATAAGTGTTTCTTTTCTCAGACTGAGTTACATGTTTTTACTAACTTTTTATGTTTTAATCTTTCTAATTTAGACATTTAGTACACTACCAAAAAAAAAACTATCACAAATTTACATATAATTCTGCATACTTTGAGTTAAATGAAGGATGTTATTGTTAGCATTAATTGTTACGTTACTCAAATAAAATATGAACTTTTAAATCATTTTAAATTTGAAATAATTCATTATGCATTATATTATATGCCTTGTTTTGATTCTATATATATGACTTGTTTTGAAATTGGTATATGATTTTGTTAGGTCCAAAATAGTTTGTAGAAGGGGGGTTGAATACAAACTATACCGTTTTATCGAAATTGTTCTTTTTGTGTATATTAAAATTTAAACAATTCGATGCGGAATAAAACGAAGCCAATATTCAAGTTAAATATAAAATTATATTAAACTTGATGGGGTGTGTCTAAATACACGGGTACAGATTACAAGGTTTGATGACCAAACTAATTATTACAAATTCTATAGAAAATTCGACATGAACTTTTCTATATTTGTAATAAAAAGATCGAATGCTAAAAGCAATTCGAGAGATAAGTTCTAGGAGTAAAAACTCGCTAGATAGTTCCAAGGTTACAAGTAAACTATTTCTATCGGTTTAGATTTAACGATATAGCTCAGAAATAATTTACAAGAATTTAATTGGAGAACATGAACTATTCACTCTTGATCTCTTCTTTTTCCCCTCTCTGTGTTCTGTCTGTTTTTGGAGAAGAAAGAATTGTGAAGTAGATGTTGAAGGCGGTTGGCTGTTGATATTTATCAAATTGAAACAAAAAGCTACTGCCTCTTTTTCTTGAATTAACACATGAAAGACAATCGGCAAGACAATCAGAACCACCAAGACAATCACTTTAGCTTGCCAAGACAATCTCCAAGACAATCAGTTTAACCTTGCCAAGACAATCTTGGTGCTAGATATTTATGTAATTTTCTGACTTGCCAAGACAATCTAGTTTCTCCAAGACAATCTCTAATTGTACTACCAAGACAATCACGGTTTGAGCTACCAAGACAATCTATTTCCACCAAGACAGTCGGCAAGACAATCCATATTCTTTTAAATCACCTGGCCACTTTTATTCTTTATTCATCAAACCTGGCCATTTAATTCCTCACGTGCCAACAGACTTCATTTTCTAACAAATCAAATTCAAACAACCACCTGCCATTTCACATTTTCAATTCGTGGCTTGTTTTGATTTATTAGGACGGGTTCCGTAGAAATGTTTTTTAACCCGCACAACTTCTAATCTTTAATTAATAAATAACTAATTTAATTCAGAAATTATAAAAATAAATATCTAATACCATTAGATATTTATAAATATAATTTTCTAATTAAATAATATATTTATTAATACAAATAAATCCTTATGGTCTAAGCTGCGGTCTCCTGAGGGTCTGGAACCGGACTCCTTTTGCTTAACACAAAATATATCAATTCCAACCGGGGTTCCAGCTTTAAGAATATATCACTTTCCATTTCCTTGTGATAATTCTATTTTCTCATAACCCGTCCAGGTGTAAGCTACGGTCTCTTGAGGATCTGAAACCGGACTCTTTTTGCTTAGCAAAAAATACAACAATTCTAACCGGGGTTTCAGCATCAAGAATATATCACTTAGAATTTCTTAATGATAATTCTTTTTCCTCGTAGCCAGTCCACTTGATAATAAAATCCTTGTGATTAAATAATTTAGCACTTCTGTTGCTTGCACAATGATTTTCTCACATACCAGTCTTGATAGCTTGAACCACTGAATTTAATGACGAACAACCACTGTTTAATGTTGACACTCGATGCACGGTCTGGTTCATGAGTGACTAACCACAATGACTGTTCTTCATATATTGACTTTAAAGCTGTGGTTCCTGTCTTCTTTTTCTTCACTCTTTATTCAAACCTTTTCATCTGTATTCTGCCACTATAGGAACCTCTTGTCACTATAAATAGAATCCAATGTCTTGATTACTTCACTGACGCTTGATCAACTGAATGAACTTCTTCCAGTATAGTATACCTCAAAATTGTAGATTGACTTTGTCTAATTTCTTTTGACAGTTGTAGCATTTGAGATCCCTGTGACAGTACATATACTATTTACTATTACATTCTTGTTTGAGTTTAGTTGAATCCTCGATGTTTACAAATAGGGTAAACATATGACTTTCAATCTCCCCCTATTTGTTTGTTAAACATTAACATACAAATTCTTAGAGGATAACTCAACTAAAAACAAGAAGAAGATAAAGCATTAAAGAGCTACAGTAAATAATACATATATAAAAAATTTCTGGTTTAGATATAACATTTCCAGAATCTCAGTAGATGAAATGATAGATGATTGTTCCTCTGACACTGAACTGATCTTCATTAAGTAACTCATCTTCATTTCTGACATATCTGCCTGATAACCCTTTACTTCTAACACTGAACATTATCAGCAGATACTAAAACTCTTCAGTGGTAAAGAATATGACTTGACAACCACATACTGAAGAATTCTTCTTTGTCGTTTCATACTTCTCTCCTTCCTTATGTCCCCCTACCTAAGGTGATATGTCTCCTCCTTATAAAGGTGAATACTATTTCACTCCCCCTAACAAGGTGAATACTGCTTACTCCCCCTGACAAGGTGAATGCCTGAATACTATTTCACTCCCCCTAACAAGGTGAATACTGCTTACTCCCCCTGACAAGGTGAATGCCTTTTCATATTTCTCACCCTTCCTAAGGCTCTCCCCCTTAGATAGAAAATCTCCCCCTCACTAAGGTAAGCTTATACTCTCCCCCTTAGTTGAGTATCTCTTACTAAGGTAATCTTTACTCTCCCCCTTAGTTGAGTATCTCTCACTAAGGTAATCTTTGAGTATATCTTCTTCAATATATCTCTCCCCCTTAGTTGAGTAATCCTTCAAGCATTTAATTATAGCAAACATCCAATTGAATTAGATGATACCAAATATTCAAATATAACTCACCTCTTACCTTTAGTACAACAGATTCTTCATACATCTAACATTGACTGCTGGAATAAAGTAAAGAAGCTTTGCTTGTGTTGAAGGACTTTTCATGAAGACTTCCAGAATAGAAATATGTAGACTGATCAACTTTGCCCTTTAGATATTATAGAATGGCTTCACTGTTGATCATCCTGACAACCAAATCTCCCGACAATTTCCTTATATCTCCCAACTGCTTTAAATGAACTTTGTTTGGGGAAAAGGGAATGGGATTTGGTGTTTATCTTTCTTCCTCACTGTGAGTGTGTGATTCTGTTTCGTGTACCTCACCAGTGTTTAACTCATCTCTCCACTCATATCACTGAAAATGAGTGATCTCTTCTCTCATCTCTCAAGTGTTTACACTCATGCTCACTAGTGTATCACTCTTATCTCTCATAGCTCCAACATCCATGTGTACCTGCAAGGAAAATTACCCTAGCCCCTTCAAGAGAGGTCAGTGGTGGTGCAATGGGAGTTCGCAAATCCCAAATCCTCGTTGGACTCGTCAGACGAATCTGAGTCATAATCTACAAGTTGATAAAAATTTTTCCCTTTTTGTGGGTTTCAGAATTGAATTCTGAGAAAGTAAACAATGAAATCAAAACTTAGAATTAAGATCATATTTCCTTCTAATGTCTGTGACGACATCTCCTTGTTTAACTCATCAGGTGAATCTAAATCATAGTCAACAAGTTGCCGATCCGCACCTATGTCGGACCCGTTACCCGCAGGATCCAGAGATGTTCCCTCTGGGGAGTTAGATAATGATCATGTTGAATTTTGCATTGAGATCAATACCTTCTCTCGAGGTCTGTGAAGACTCTTGGTTCATTGAAGAACCTTGAACTTATAATCCTAACCGTAATATGGTTGGAGTACAAGTTTCCGTCAATTCATCCTTAGTGTGTGCAATCTCACTTTATGTATAGGAAGTATTTTAGTCTTGTGTATGAAGTAGTGACTTACCAACAGATGCCCTGGCTGACAGGCGAATTTCAATAAACTCATCCTTTTGAGAGAATGAATCCAGTGACTGTTTTAGTGCCATTTCCAGCTTTGCATCCTTTTGGGAGAATGCAAGCGAGCTTACAGATACCTCAAGTTGTATAAATCTTTTCTCCTTAAGAGGTAGAGCTGTGGGTTTACTATCCCTCACATCCTTATTTGCTGTAACAAGTACAGTTACTCCCTTATTGACCTCTAGTCTAATAGGTTACTTCCAAATCAGGGGTAAGTTAGGATGTGTTTAGATTTGGATTTATAGTCCGGGATAGAAGTTGTTGGGTTTACAACCTCATGACTTTCAATGTGAGAAAACTTCCACTAGGAGATGAACCTGCATCACATAGCAGTAGAGCAACATAGAGATAGAATGCATTTACAACATATCAGAACATTGAGTGAGAACATATGCATTATATCATGTGAGAGAAATGATGTGCAGTTGTGAATTCAAAAAAGTTTTACAATATAAGCAATCACAGCTGTAGAAAGATTGAGTTTTCTTTTAAGAACTGTTAATGTGCAAGAGTTTGTATTTATGCATAAAACATTACATTATCATGTCTCTTAATGAAAACTAAGTCGTTTTATTTTTAAAAGACACAAACTCTTGACTTCACAGTAATTAAGAAAGAAAGATTTTCTTTAAGTGCTTATCTTGAATAGAGAACTTTAACACAAAAGTTAGTGAAAAGATCAAACCAGCACTAAATGTCATTTAGGTAGCAAAGATTACCAAGTACATAAGTACAGATAACCAATGTCTCTCCTTTGGCACTATATTACCTAGCACAACATAAACTAAGTAATCGTCTGAAGGATGTAAAAAATTCTAAGAACTATCATATGCATAAAGTGGTGTATAACCTGAATTAGAGAATTTAATTTTAAAAGTTCTCACCACTTTAAGATCTGATAGGAGACAGAATGTAACTTTAAGTCTCACTTATACTTAGAAAGTCAAACATCTTAATATATACTAACACTAATGATTTGTAGATAAGACACTCTTACTTAAGATAAATCCTAAGTAATATCATCAGAGCTAATATATATACCACAATTAACATGCAATAAAGTATTAGAGCAAATAGCAACTGTTAGTAAACAAATATTCACTATTTGATACCAACTGATAGTATTTATCAAATACTTTAGAATGCAAGTAATTGTGTTTATGATTACTTTACCAAAATTAAATTATGAGCAAATAAACCATTGAATTGCTTCACGTCATAATTTAACTAGGAAATAAATAATCACTGCTAAATACTAAATATTCAATGATACCAATTGTTTGATAAATTCAATCTATTGTATGATAAATTCAATATAGTGAGGATTGAATTGTTACATTAAGTACCAATTGACAGAATGAATATTAGTATCTTTCTACTTAAGAACATCATTCACTGATATTCATAAGTACGAGGAACTGGTTGACAAGAAATACACAAGTTCTTTAGATGTAACATTTCAAACTTATGACTTCAAGGCAACTCCTCGATAATAACAATTGTTAACTGCTAACAACTGTTTACTGGTAGACAACCTTGGTTCTATAAATAAGACTCGATTACCAAAGCTGTCTTGTCTGCAATCTTAGAAATGATATTCTAAGTCCTATACACCTTGATCCATAGTATATAACATTTATTATCAAAGTGATTAGAAGCTTGCAAATAAGCACAAAAATTATTCCAAGTAACTGAACAATGGTCACTTTAGATATTTCAATATCCATAGTTCTACTTAGAGAATTTTCATACCATGTATAATAATATGGGTGAATTGTAAAAGGTATAACAATGATTACTTAGAGGAGTTCTAAGTAATTTCACATATACTAATATATCTCACAATTAGTTAGTAAATAGAATTCTAACTAAATATCATTAACTGATATAAGTCAAAACTTCAATACAACCAATTGTTAGAACAATGATATTAATTATAATGAATTTATGAAAATGAAGCATTGATAAAATTCACTAGAATTAACATCTCACAACTAATTGAAGACCAATACAGATTTGGTCCAAATTAGTTATGTTATTTATTTATTTTAATAAATATGAGGTACAGAGCAAATACTAAATTGAATTGCTTTAGATTCTATAACTCATATTAATCAAAGTAAATAATTAAATAAATAATTACTAAATCTCTATGAGTTAGATTTTAGCATTTAAGTATTTTATTATCCTGAAATAATCACCACTAAAATATATTACAATAATACACATGGCAATCATTCAACAGATAATTCTCAGCGTGAGGTCTGGATGTAAATAAGTTCACAAGTCCTTTCAATATGGACATTTGAATACTTGTGAGCCTACTTAAGAATTACTTAACAGATGGGATTTACAAATCATATAGCATTAATAAAATCCCAAGTTTCAAACCAATCTTGAAAAATTAATTTCATCAAGTGATTTAGCAAACATGTCTGCAAGTTAATCTTAACTAAAGATATGCTCTCAAAATAATTGATACCTTATGTCAAAATGCTTGGCCTTGAGTGTTCCACAGAGTTGTTGGAGATAAATTTGATTCCTTGTGTTCTCCTGCTTTCATACAACTCATTTGATCTGTCTCTCTGCAGCAAAACATGTCAGAACTGATGTCTCTAGGGTACCATCTCCGCAGATTTGGATCCAACTTAAGACATCTGAAAATCAAGTGTAATAACTACAAGAATAGATTCTCTAGGATCCACTTGGGGCCTTGCACATTTGCATATTGAGAATATAATATGTGTGTAAGTGATCTATTATCAATTGAATAAGATAATGAGCTGATGATTCCTCTATAGCCTGATTAGGTCCTAGTTAGTAGATCCTGAACTTATTGGGTCAAATATCTCTAGGGTACCATTTCCTCAGATTTGGGTCCAGCTTAAGATTTTTGATTACCAACTTGTTAGGTCCAAACTAATAGGTCAAAAGCCAGCTAGAGTGGTGTGTTGGCATATAGTCTTGACAGGTCTAAAATCTTCTGAACAGAAACAAAAGATCCTTGACTTACTTTTATTGTCATCATTCTTTTGGCTTACTAAAGTAAATCAAAAGAATTGCAACTTTACCAACATCAAAACAGAAAATATCTTGATACCAATTTTTAGTTAGTAGACCAACATATAATATAATCAAGATATCATTGCACATATATATCATTTATGTTTGTGCCTAAAGATGTAGAGAGTTCTATAAATATGACACCAATTGTTAAAAGGTACCAACTGTTAAAAATTGATACCAGATGTTAAATTATAGTTAGAGTGTCATACCATGTCTTCCATGCTTGATTGAGTGATGATACCAGTTCATACTAACCTGTAGAGATCTTCATTATCTCACAACCAGGAGTGCACTTGTTCACATTCCTCTAGCATCCAGATTCAGTAGGTCCAGATGTCCATCAAAATCTTGAATGTGTAGCAGGTGCCGGATATCCTCAAGTCTTGTCACTGGTGCATCTTGTCAGATATACTGTCTTATAAGATTGTAACCTTGCATCCAGTTTGGCTTTGTCCCTCATAACAATGCCTTGACATCCAGTTTGACTTCTGGTTATCCTTGTACCAATTACAACCTTGTTGTTTGGTCTGGATACCAGCTTCCCTTCAATCTGCCTTTTGTACTGATTGAGATCATCTTGTATTGCAATCACTCAATCTGGATCTTTCAGAGCTTTTGTAGCTTTCTTAGTTTCTTCTAAAAGAAAACTAAAGAAATAATCATTGGTACTTGAAGCTCTGCTAGTCTTTTACTTCCACCATTAGAAACACTAAGAACTAGGACAAAGAATTAATTGAGTCAACATTCTTTATCTTGGCAGACATGTTCTCATAGTGTTCTATGATTTTCAATGTGGTGTAGAGTTGACTGGTTGATCCTTCAGTTGCTCCCCCTAAGCTGCTGATGGGTTTACATGAAGATTCTCCATGTTTCACATTGGTTGGATCTGAATAATCATCACCATTGACAGCTGGGAGCATGAAGTTGTTGAACATCACTAAGACTTTCAATCATATTCTGTTGATTAATAACAATCACCTTGTAGGCTGTCGACTCCATTGAGTAACTAAGGAAATTATCCTCTTGAACACTAGCTAATTGCAAGATGCTCACTTATATTTAACATTGCAAAACAATTTCCTTCATAACTTGTGGGGTCTTCCTATATTTCTTACTGATCAGGGTTTAAGATGTGATCAATCACCATCAGTGGTGTCTTGTCTTCAGATTGTCTGAACAACAACTTGTTTGTTGAGAGAAGTCGTCAATCATCACCACTAAAATATATTTTACTTTGATGTAGAACTTCTGTGTGATGCTTCTTTAACTTCCCTTTATGACATACCTCGTAATTTCATTTTACGTTAATTTCAGATGAGACAGTCTCCTTTACTGATTCGATTTTCAGGAAAGAATCTCTTGATTTGACATTCAGGTAAGAGAGCTTCTTTATGTCATAGCTGAGCTCTTATCTGATGAAGCTTTAGATTAAACCTTGTTGACTTCACCTTGCCTGAGTACTCCTGTTTGATGAAGTTTTAGATAAGATGCTGTTGACTCCACCTTTGCATGAGATACTCTTGCAGAGATTCCAGATCAGCTACGAATAAGTTTCCTTTCCTTTATCCTCGAATAGAAAGATTACCATCTCTCTTGTGTAAGATCAGACACTTCTCTTTGAAAACTATAACGTTGTATGATCCTGAGAAGTTGTGCTTGGGACCTTCCACATAAGAGGTATTATTACTGACAACATTCCTAGCTATTGAATAGCCATGACCCTAGGTCATTCCCTTGCTGTTATCTCCAAGGGAAAACCACTTGGTCTGTCTTCACAATCACATTTGATAGTAGGGTTCTTTCTTCGATGATATGCTTTGAATAGATCATTGATAATGCATAATCGATTAATCTGTTAAGCCCTATATTCACAAATGGATAAGAGTTCTTGGTACCCAGATTTACTTGGGTCCAGATGGATTAGAGATTTCTCTTTTATCAGAGTTAACAACAGTTTAACCTTAACATGCTCATTCTTATCTTTGACTAACCATTTCTCCTTTTTAATGTCATTAACAAAATAGTCACTGAGCAAGGAGAATAATGGTTCCTTCCTAACATAAGGAGGACTTGCAGTCTATACCTTATTGTTATTCTTAAACATGCTTTTTCTATAATCAATGCAAATACTAGGAGATGCATTTATGACAATTGAAATAAGCAGGCATGATAATAAGAATACATGGCATACATTCAGCATTTAAAACACTACAGATAAAAATTATGCAAATTAGGAATGTTATGCATTTTAGAAAATTCAGTACTATCTACTTTAACCTATAAACAAAAGTATTACAGGTAGCAAGTAGATTTACAGATATTCAATAATTTTCTAAAGCATATGGAATAAAAAGAATTAACAATTAAATCACTAATTCTATTCAATCCAAACCTGTTGTTGTATGTCATGATATAGTCTTTATTACCTGAGTCAATTTTACATATAACTTAATGTTCTACTGACACCCTAGGTAATTATTCCATCTTTTGAACTTTTTAAACCTTAACAAACAATTCAGAAAGAATAAGCAAATCTTGTTCTACTGGGGATCCTGAAACTAGCTTAAGCAGAGGTCTTATATGCTTAACATATAACAATTAAAAATTAAAGGATATTGTCTAAGGAACAACTCTAACTCACTACTGCAATTAATTAAATTCAGCAAATATTCATACACATATTAAGATCTTCTAACCAAAGATATAACAATTAAAAGCTAAGATCTTAACATGCTTTGAATTTCTGAGAATTACATATTACATTAGTTCGAAGAATTGATACCTGAGACATATGAGATGAATCATCTTCAGAGATTGCTATGAAGGCAAGATATTAATTATGCTCTTCTCATCATCATCTGATCCATCCCACCTCTTTCCTTCAGCAAGATAAGTTCTGCACTGATGCTTCTGTTTCATCTCATTTAATGAATCCCTATTCATCCTTGTCTGTCAGAATTCTGTTCCATGTTGCACACCTTGATAGTTACTTATCACATATAACTTTCCATAACAGCAACTATCATGTCTTGTTCATTCCACCATCTCAGTCTAGTAACCACCTCTTGAGTTGAACTATATACTGAAGAGTTTCTGCTTCGGAATAGATAGGCCCGATCCCTGGATACAACTTTGGTACTCTTTCTGAGTTAGTAACTCTTCATATCTGTTCTGAGGTTCCATAATTAATTCCTGACTGAGATGTATAACTGTCTAGTCCATTCTCAAACCACCCTGATTCCATTCTTCTAAAATCTCTGTTGATTCCTTGAAAGATATGCTCTTGTACAAACCACTAAGTGTAATGGATTTAACATTGCGGAAATCCACTAAGTGTTTGTATATCACTAAATCACTAGAGTTGACTAAAATCTTCAAGAAAAATTCCATCCACTAAAACTTCTTCCATTCATGCTTCTGAAAAACCAGTGGGATCCTATGGATATAACTTTGAGGAAGTACCACCAATTTTTCTTCAGTAGGTAGAAATTAATTCCAATGAAAAATACATCTGCTTCAAAAGATTCAAATCATCTTTGATGTCCAGAGGAATCTTCAGCTAACAACCTTCTAAGAACCATTGGCTTAGAATAAATTCAAAATATTTAAAATTCAAAAACTTCACGGACTTGAAAATTTTTTAGAAATAAAAAATCTGAAAGTAAGTTCAAATTAATTAAAATTTGAAATTAGAGTCAAATTAATCAAGAATAAAAAATTCTCAAGAAATGAAAATTTTTTAGAGTTAAAGAATCCGAAAATAAATTCAATTTAATTAAAATTCGAAAGTATCAAGAATTAAAAATTTTGAGAATTAAACAATTTGAAAATAAACTCAAGTTGTTTAAAAATCAAAATTTTCAAGAATTAATCATTTCAAGAATTAAAAAATTCGAATATAAGTTAAGATTATTTAACAAAAAAAAAAATCATAAAATGAAAATATTTGAAGATTAAACAATTCGAGAATAAATTCAAGTTAATTAAAAATTGAAAATAAACTCATATTGTTTAAAAATCAAAAATAACATAAATTGAGAATTTTTAAAGGTTAAAGAATTCGAAAATAAATCTAGATTATTTAAAATTAAAAAATCTCAAAATTGAAAATTTTGAAAGTTAAAGAATCCAAAAATAAGTTCAAATTATTTAAAGTTAAAAAATCTCAAGAATTGATTTTTTTTTAAAGTTAAAAAATTGAAAATAAGAGGAGTTGACTTTTTGATCTAATACCGGATTTAATTTTGTGTATGGGTCAACAAACTCGAAAACCAATTGGAGGACCACAAAAATAAGGATCTTGATTTGTGTGTCAATCAAAAGGCTCGGATACCAATTGTTAGGTCCAAAATAGTTTGTAGAAGGGGGGTTGAATACAAACTATACCGTTTTATCGAAATTGTTCTTTTTGTGTATATTAAAATTTAAACAATTCGATGCGGAATAAAACGAAGCCAATATTCAAGTTAAATATAAAATTATATTAAACTTGATGGGGTGTGTCTAAATACACGGGTACAGATTACAAGGTTTGATGACCAAACTAATTATTACAAATTCTATAGAAAATTCGACATGAACTTTTCTATATTTGTAATAAAAAGATCGAATGCTAAAAGCAATTCGAGAGATAAGTTCTAGGAGTAAAAACTCGCTAGATAGTTCCAAGGTTACAAGTAAACTATTTCTATCGGTTTAGATTTAACGATATAGCTCAGAAATAATTTACAAGAATTTAATTGGAGAACAGGAACTATTCACTCTTGATCTCTTCTTTTTCCCCTCTCTGTGTTCTGTCTGTTTTTGGAGAAGAAAGAATTGTGAAGTAGATGTTGAAGGCGGTTGGCTGTTGATATTTATCAAATTGAAACAAAAAGCTACTACCTCTTTTTCTTGAATTAACACATGAAAGACAATCGGCAAGACAATCAGAACCACCAAGACAATCACTTTAGCTTGCCAAGACAATCTCCAAGACAATCAGTTTAACCTTGCCAAGACAATCTTGGTGCTAGATATTTATGTAATTTTCTGACTTGCCAAGACAATCTAGTTTCTCCAAGACAATCTCTAATTGTACTACCAAGACAATCACGGTTTGAGCTACCAAGACAATCTATTTCCACCAAGACAGTCGGCAAGACAATCCATATTCTTTTAAATCACCTGGCCACTTTTATTCTTTATTCATCAAACCTGGCCATTTAATTCCTCACGCGCCAACAGACTTCATTTTCTAACAAATCAAATTCAAACAACCACCTGCCATTTCACATTTTCAATTCGTGGCTTGTTTTGATTTATTAGGACGGGTTCCGTAGAAATGTTTTTTAACCCGCACAACTTCTAATCTTTAATTAATAAATAACTAATTTAATTCAGAAATTATAAAAATAAATATCTAATACCATTAGATATTTATAAATATAATTTTCTAATTAAATAATATATTTATTAATACAAATAAATCCTTATGGTCTAAGCTGCGGTCTCCTGAGGGTCTGGAACCGGACTCCTTTTGCTTAACACAAAATATATCAATTCCAACCGGGGTTCCAGCTTTAAGAATATATCACTTTCCATTTCCTTGTGATAATTCTATTTTCTCATAACCCGTCCAGGTGTAAGCTACGGTCTCTTGAGGATCTGAAACCGGACTCTTTTTGCTTAGCAAAAAATACAACAATTCTAACCGGGGTTTCAGCATCAAGAATATATCACTTAGAATTTCTTAATGATAATTCTTTTTCCTCGTAGCCAGTCCACTTGATAATAAAATCCTTGTGATTAAATAATTTAGCACTTCTGTTGCTTGCACAATGATTTTCTCACATACCAGTCTTGATAGCTTGAACCACTGAATTTAATGACGAACAACCACTGTTTAATGTTGACACTCGATGCACGGTCTGGTTCATGAGTGACTAACCACAATGACTGTTCTTCATATATTGACTTTAAAGCTGTGGTTCCTGTCTTCTTTTTCTTCACTCTTTATTCAAACCTTTTCATCTGTATTCTGCCACTATAGGAACCTCTTGTCACTATAAATAGAATCCAATGTCTTGATTACTTCACTGACGCTTGATCAACTGAATGAACTTCTTCCAGTGTAGTATACCTCAAAATTGTAGATTGACTTTGTCTAATTTCTTTTGACAGTTGTAGCATTTGAGATCTCTGTGACAGTACATATACTATTTACTATTACATTCTTGTTTGAGTTGAGTTGAATCCTCGATGTTTACAAATAGGGTAAACATATGACTTTCAGATTTATGTGCTGGGTCCTGATCAATAGCGGTTTATATTCATTGAATTTGGCGAAGAGTTAGGTCGGCTGATATGAAACTTGTGATCTACCTCCTTTCACACACAATCAGGAGTTGGTTGTGACGAAAGTGAGCGCTTACTTGTGTGTCGTGTATTATAGCATGATTTTTGAAAGAGGTTATAAGAAAGAGACTGACGAGTCTACTTATTAGGGTGATAAGAAAGAGTGATTATACATCGCAAATGTGATATGATTTTCCTAAAATTAAAATGATAATATTTTATCATGACATGACTTTGAATACCAATATAAATTATTTCATATATATACACTTGCTCAATCTTACAGGGTTGACGTTTTTTTCTAAATTTATATTCCAGGTAGTGTTTCGTGTCATACGAGATTGAATTAATTGCTGCGCAATTTGGATTATAACAATTAACAAGTTATTTTAGGTACCATTTACCGTGACATACCAATTTGGATTCGATTTGCCTAAATCAGGGATGTTACAGTTCATGATTGTATCAATTCATTTATAATCCTTACTAGAAACCAACATATTTAATTTTAGTTCTATCTTGTTTATCTATGAAACATGTTCATGTTTTCTTTAAAAAAACAATCATATTCGTGTTTAAACTCGATTTGATCAATAAATAACCTGAATTGAGTCGCTGAACTCGAATTTTATTGAGAACTTTTTGTTCATTTGCGAAACTAAATGTAAATCCAACAAACTTGTTATTTATAATTTAAAAATAATATAAAGATTACAAACTGGAAAAATGTTCAAACAAGATTTTAGTGATTCCTTAAATTTCATTTTGTTAGTTATTTTTAGGTAACATCTTCTTAAATCAATAAAAAAGATATACATTCATTGTTTCGTTATATTGTGTTGGAATAAATTAATATTCCAACTAAACACAATCTTATACTATTACTAATCAATTAATCATGCATGTATGTTATGAAACAGTATCGACGTTTAAAAACGTTAATTAGTTATATTATATATATATTTATAAATTTTTATTATAAAAATTATGCTGGCATTGTAATTTGGTATGAAAAAAAGTAAAAAGCCTTATGGAGTTGATAAACTTGATAATATGTTAGAGGGTGTTCATTTTGTTTATATAATTAATTTTAAACGACTTAATGTTTATTCAGATTCCAATGATTTTTAAATTCATTTTTATTTATTGTTAAATTGGAAATAGAAAATAGTTACATGTACGTTTATTATAAGATTTAATATATGAGTATTAGAATATGTGAGTACCATATTAAATACGTATCCATGAATTTAATTTAATATTACATACCAAATATTTATCCAATAATGTTACTTTTACTTATCCAATGCCAAACTTTGCAAATGTTTATCAATATTGGATTTTAAAAGCATTTTTTATGTGAAAAATAGGTGTCGTCCGTATTTTCGAAAATAATATTATTAATACTTAAGAGTTTAACTGAAACATGTTTTGTTTCTGCTAATTCTCTTCTCTATAATTTTTAAATATTTAAATTTAATTACATTTCACACAATTTTCAATTTATTATATCAACTTTCAAATAATAAAATTTAACGAACAATGATGTTATGTCTACGATTTTTAAAAATATTATTGTGTCGCGTTTGTTACCTAGTATTAACTAAAAGAGAAGCACAAAAAGATATTATTAAGGATACGATACTTTTTATTTTCAAAGGATATGATACTTTTATATGTTCTAAATTACTTATAACCAATTTTTTCAACTTTTTATATTTTGTAAAAAACGAATTAAGAGATGGTCCAATTTTTTTTAACTTTAGTACTCCCTCCGTCTCATAATATGTTTCCTGTTTCCTCTGGACACGTTTGCCAACGCGCACTTTTAATCGTTAATATCTTCAATTTTGTATTAGTATTAAATATAAAAATTTCACTGTATTAAAGTACTTATAAATACGAATCCAACAAGATCACTTATGACTATATTTTATCTCATAAATTATACTTAAATTAATGGTCAACCGCTTATAATGAACAGTGTCGAAAGTCAAAGTAAGAAACATAAAAGGAGACAGAGGGAGTATAAAAAAACTAAAAATGAAGCCAAAGAGTCGTACACAAACTACACAGTACACTACACTTGGAGATTGACATCACGGTTCCCCAGATACATGGGGTTAGAGTTTAGACCGTGTTTGAGGTTGTAGTACACACAGATAAAATAATTGTTTAGTACATCATTATTGACGAGGGTTTCTTGGGATTCTCGAAACTCCAACAGAAAAGAAGAAGAAGATGAAAGAAGAGTGACTGTCGGTCTATTTCATGCAATTTCCGGCGTCACTTTCTGGTCAGTAACTCTTTTCTCCGATTCTTTTCCCCAGATATAAAAACAATTTTTAGTTGTTTAGATATTGTTTCCTTTTTCGTATAGTTGTTTAGATTTTGTTCCCTTTTTGTATAGTTCGAATCCTCAACATTCCGTAAAGGGATTGATGGAGATACTGTTACACCGAGAGTTTTTATATTATATGATGTTTCACTTTCCAAATGGTGATAAGATTATAAGATAGTGGCTCTCTGGTGCTACATAATAACATGGCCTCATATATGATTTTTGTAATTTTTAATTATTTTAATTTTTGGAGTACACGAACCTTAAACAAATCATGTTGAATGACCAGGAGGTGTAGTACCTACAAAATAGGGAAAAAATTTAGAAAGATGGTTGTTAGATTGAGAGTGGTCCATCAGGTGTTGGATTGATGGATCCTTCCATCGACGAGAGAGGGAAGTGTTTTTGGTGCTCTGTTGTGGACGTAGAGGGACTATGACTTGATTCTGAGATTGTCATCTTCTTGTATAATGAATTGTTCTTTTTCTATAAAGGGCGAGTATGCTAGCACAACTTTGAGCTTAGGTAATAAAATCTTGTTTTGCAATGCACTGGTAGGTCAGTATTTTTGTAAGTTTATCAGTTGTACCTGATAACCAGTGATATAATGTAAAGGTGCTCATGGTAATAATAACTGTGTCCTGATCTACTCGTGGTTCCAAATTGTAATTCTCTTCACAATTATTTTCGCAAATTATAATTCTGGATTTAGTATGAGTAGTATTTTTTAGGAGAGGCTAAATTCAGAAATTACATTTGCACAAGGCCTTACCTCTAGAAGTAGTACATGATTACTTTTGTTCGATAGTATACTATTTATATGAATGATAAATATGACTTATTGACTTGTTTCATAGACTGTCCTCTTCTTGTTAAATCATCGTTTTTTGTTAAGTATTTTTTTTAGTCAGGAGCAGTATATTTATTAAAATTATATTTACTTGCAGCAGCTCAAATGTTGTCTCAAATAGTGTTTTACCTAAATTTTCACATCCTTGTTTATATACAGAACTCCTTTGTATATTCCACCATTACACTCTTATCCCGAATGTAAATGCAACTCTTTGCCCTGTTTTTGAGAATATATTTAATTCTTATTTATTTTACTATGGGATGTCGAGGTTAGTGCATACAATGCAAGTATAATAGCGCACCTCTGCATTCCAGTAATTAAAACAGTGCACATACAATCCTTGTTTAATATATTTTATAATTTGATCTAGTAATATACTTGGGAGATTAGTTAAATGTGCTCATAATAAGTATACGTACACTTTGGTTGGCTAAGTAGTAGGAGAGTATGATCCCTTAAAAATGTATTTTTTTGTTGGTTTCTAATTCTGATCTTTTGTAGTTTTAGAGCATTTAGCCATATTGCCGAATCCACTTGTCCTTAAAGTTCGTAGATTACTTGGATAAAAGATTTTAAACAGTTAGATGTCCTGGCAAGATTTTGGTGCCCTGTTTATTTCTCCTGTCTTCCTTGAGGATCACCTTTTATATTATTCCTACAAATTAAAGATAAAAATTAATAGTCTTATATATAGTTTCCATTTTAAATTGGTCTTTATGGAGTGGAATTTCAAGAATTTGAAGTGAGCTTTCCTACCTTTTGTTTGAAGACTTGTAATGTGGATTTTGATTGGGAAGTTATGCGAGCAAATTCACTTAATAATAATAAAAAAATAATATTATTGTTATCGATGATAATAAATGTGATAATGTATTTTACTATAAATTTGAAGTGTACTTGGCATCTAATTGACACGTATTCTTAAAATTAACAACTATTTGTTTTATATACAAAGCACAGAATATGTAAATGTCCAAACTAATTTCTTGTATCTTTGGGGCAGATATTCACGGTTTCTGGCCAGTAAGTGGAATTGCTTGGGTAGACAGCCGCCAGGAAGTTGGAACAGAGTAACTTGAATTTTTAAACCTTGAACCGAGTGAGGTACATTCTTTGCACCTGAAATGTAGCTATCAGAGCTGAATTGTTACTCTTGAACTTACTGGTGAAAATTTTAAATATATTTGCCCTGCAAGATGGGCATAACAGACACTGCATTCTATTAAAAGGTGAAATTGAAGCAACGGTTGTTATTAGTTGTTACACTAAGTTAAAAGTTTGTCGAAATCTAACCATAGTTGTCAAGTACTAGAAATAATGAATTTTTTTAATTTTATGACAGAAATAATCCTGGAAACTTGATCCATTGGGTGGTTTTCTAGCTTGGAGACTACCTCTAAGAAGTTTTTTATGTTTCTCAAAACAGGTATGTAGATCACTTCTTAACTCTATGATGATGTGTGCATTGTCACTTGAATAATATGCAAGTCAACTGCTTTATATCATTCTCGGAGCTTTACGAAATCCTATTCGTTTGCTGCATATTTATGCAACCACACCCAACAACAAATTAAGTTAAATATGTTGCGGGATTTTTGCTTTATCTTTAAACTTAAACTTAAACGGGAAAGATTACCTGGATGCTTTAGATATGAAGGATGTGAAAAATAGTGTTGTTAGAAACCATATGCGTGCTTTAGTGCCGGTTTACTTTAGACGGTTGTTTGTTGTTTCTGCAAGAAAAAAAGGTTAAAAATTAAACATAATAGGAAAGTGCTTTGTATTGTTCGATTCTGGATTTGAAAAAACAAATCTGCAATGTTTTACACTTGGTGCATGTCATCCTTGCGTAGGGGCCAAGCTAATCTTCTGTTTATCGTTCCAATTAATCTTCTGTTTATCGTTCCAATTTTATCGGATGTTCCCGTGAGGGAATTTATGGTTACGGAGGAAGAAGGATATAAATGCTATACCCTCTTCGTCCATAACCTTGTGGAAATTTATGTTTAGGACATTGACGGAACTTAGTTGAACCTTGGAATCTATGTCACCCATTTAGCAAACGTTCTGGTCATTGTTGCGGGACTTGTGCTTTATATTAAAACTTAAACTTAACCTTAAACTTAAACTTAATCTTGTAATAATGTATTTTTACTATAACTTTGTAGTGCGGTTGACATGTATTTTAAAATTTGACAATAGTTTGTTTTTATTGGCATATCTACATCTCCAGACTAATTTCTAGCACCTTTGGTAGCATGTAAACAGTTTGCGGCCAGTGAGTGGAATTGCTTTGGATGACGGAGTAACTCGGTTTGTTGAACCTGGAAACGAATGAGGTACATTCTGGCCAGTGAGTGGATTTGCTTTGGATGACGGAGTAACTCGGTTTGTTGAACCTGGAAACGAATGAGGTACATTCTTTGCACTTGAATCTAGCAGCAGAACGAACTTAGTTATTTGCATTCTATTTTTAAAGGTTAAATTGTGGTTATTGATTGTAACAAGAAGTAAAATTCAAGTCGAAACCTTGCCATGATGTTGCCTGGCACTAGATATGATAAACCTTTTAATTGAATGGCATATTTTTTTTAGCTAGGAGATTACATGTTGGTGACGGGGTACAAAATATTTATTTTTTGATTTGGTGAGGGGTGCGCAAGGCCCTAGGACGCATGAAGACCTCAATAGCAAGCTATTGTGTTGGACCTTCCCCGTTAAAAAATTAAATTAATATTGTGTGGACCATTGGCCAACATATCAGATATTAAACTGATAAGAACAAATACTACACTTGATCTTAGCCAAAAGGCCGAGAAAGGTATGCCTTGACATGCTATCTGACTTTGATTATAAGGATGAGTTCTGGCACCTCCACCAAAAGTGCCTCGTGGTGGGACGGAACTCCAGGTAGAAATCTACTCCTAATGTTAGCATGGCTGTAGAGCGGGGAATAAATTGTAAATATGAATTGTTCAAGTACATACAAATTGACTGTTCCCTCGAAAACATAGGAAATAATTTACCTTTAGTGCAAATTGCCCAAAAATTAATGCAACTCAATAACGCAGCAACCGCTAGTGCATGTTTTCGACGTACTAGAAAGAACTTTTTAACGTTTGCAAGATTTGAAAGAAACTGGAAAGAAAACAAAAACTTTGTACCGTGTATTATTACTAAGATACTAAAATTTAAAGTGTCACCGCGATCAGATAGTATTGTTTTTGATGTCAGGGCCATTGATCTCTTGAGTCTTTATATGCAATAGCACCGCTTCTCAAAAACGTATACTCACCATCTATCTTCTTCTAGCTTTCGGAGTCTGAGATCGCGGACAAGGTGACACGAGAATCGGTATGGTCGGTGTAGGAATTCAGAGAGATTGCCTCCAGGAAGTTTTTGATGTTTTCTCAAAACAGGTATTTAGATCACTTCTTGACTCTTTGATGATGTAGGCATTGTCCTTTCAATAATATGCAAGTCAACTGCTTCGTATCACTTTTAGTGCTTTACGAAGTCAAGTAAAGTTTGTCGCGGGACTTGTGCTTTATATTCAAACTTAAACTTAACCTTAAACCGGAAAGCAAACCTGGGACGCCTTAAACATAAAGGATGTGGAAATAGAGTGTCGTTAGAAACCATAGACGTGCTTGAGTGCCGGTTTAGTTTACACTGTCTTTTGTTGTTTTTGCAAGAAAAAAAATAATTGAAAAAATTCCACATAATAGGAAATATTAAAAAATTTAAGCATCCATTAATTTTTTTGGGTCCTGGACAAGATGATTACGGGTCGTAATTATGAAAATTCACATCACCTTTTATTTTTTATTATTATATTAGTATGGATATATCTATTGATTTACAAAGTGCATAATTTTTATGGTATTTACGTTTTGAAAATATCAAACCTGGCCTTGTTCAACCAGATTTCTGGACATTGAGATAAAAAAAACATCAAACCTAGCCTTGTTCAACCAGATTTCTGGACAGTGAGAAAAATAAAACAATATCACCAATCAAATTATTTACTAGAGTTGCGGGGGCTTCAAATTATTTACTAGAGTTGCGGGGGCTGCGCGGACACAAGCACCCCCTTGCACAAATTATGATGTAGGCTCCACCTCTTGGGTAGACCTTAGGTAAGCACCCATCCTAAGTGCAATGGAAGTCACTGCCCTAGGCCATGGACCTTAATGATCGCCCATTGACCCCATCCAGGTAAGTAAGTTGTCATGTAGGCCGTATATCTCTATTTATAGCGTTGTCAGAATTATTCCACCTTTAAGTTAGTCGATGTGGGAAGCTTTGAGGGCAAAATATTATTATAAGAGATAGTAAATCTTGTAATAATGTATTTGTACTATAACTTTGTAGTGCGGTTGACATGTATTTTAAAATTTGATAATTGTTTGTTTTTATTGGCATATCTACATCTCCAGAATAATTTCTAGCACCTTTGGTAGCATGTAAACAGTTTGCGGCCAGTGAGTGGAATTGCTTTGGATGACGGAGTAACTCGGTTTGTTGAACCTGGAAACGAATGAGGTACATTCTTTGCATTCTGTGTTATGATGTTTCATTTATACAGAGGAAAAAAAAAAGAATCAGTTTCCACTTTCCGTTGCTTATTTTGATTGTGCTGCATAATCATGTCATTGTTGAGTCAAGCACTTGATAACACTAATTTACTATTGCGAACATTGGTTGCTGGAAAGGCCAGACAAGTTTACTGACAGAATTATTATATGATGATCTTGGTAATTGTTATCTGTTACAGATCCTTAGGAGCGAAAATGCTGCTGATTGTGCTGAAGCTGGAATTAAGGTTCTGCTTTTCGATTACGAACTTGTATCCATGGTCTAAAGTACTATAGGCGGTTGCTAGACACTCTCGTGTTGTAAATGTAAACTAGGAAGAGGTGGAGCATCAATTGGTCTTCCAGATTGTTTCGTAGAATCCCAGTCTTCTGACAATTATCATGATTAAGTGACCACCAATCCCCTTATAAAGCATAGCAACTTCTGCGATGTAGCTAAAAGAGTAACAGGTGTACAGAATTTAAAATTTGAAAACTGCTTAATTCAGTGTTAAAGGTTTAAAGCATAGCATCTGTGCAATGCAGCTAAAGTGGTATTAACATGTATACAGAATATTTTAAGATTTTAAAATTTTGACAAGTGAAACCATTACAAAAAATATTGGCTTTTGCTGTAAACGTATTATATGTACATATCGTATCCCATACAGATCTGAGTAAGGATTCTGTTTTGAAACCTTGATGCTTTTAGTAATCAATATCAGATTATCAGTTATTTCCTATAGCATTAGTATTGAACATGGTGCTAGATAAGAGTACAAAAGGCATACAAAAAATATACAAAAGCAACATATATAAAAATTAAAAAGCAACAGCATAAGAGTGTGTACTTGCCTGTTATATCTACGTTTGAAATCTATATATTATAAATTAGTGGATACCCCTTAGCTAAGGTTTGGTATCCATATTTAGGTTTGTACAAGATTTTGGATTGATTTTAACCCACTGGATAATCCATTTTTAGGTTTGGTATCCATATTATGTTTGGGAAAGATCCAAATTCATTATTTGACCCATTGTTAATTAAAGAAAGTTTGTATACAAATTTAAATACTATTTATATACTCTTTTAATATTTATGGTAAGATTATTAATGAAAATTTGAATAAATCTTTTAGTTTTGGTAAGCTTATTAATACATATTATCACATAATAGATATAGAAAATCTAAATAATTTTATCTTTGATTGCATTTGTTATAATATAGAAAAATAATATTTTATTAATATTATTTCTTTCAATATTAATTTATTTGATCTTAAATATAAAGTTATTTTCTTTATTTAATCGTTATTATTATATATAATAATTATTATAAAATTTAAATTTAAACTACCGTGTGCATAGCACGGGCTATAACCTAGTAGGATGTGAGAAGTTGGTTAAGCAAGCAGCTTAGAGACTAAGGGCCCGTTTGGGAAATCTTAATTTTCAGAAATAAGTTACTTATTCTGGAAAAAAGTAAGGAAATATGTACTTTTTTCTGAAATAAGTAACTTATTTTTGCAAGATAACGAATATTAAACTCCTCATACACATTTTTCTCTAAAAAACATTATTTAAATACGAAATTTTTTCGGAAATAAGTAACTTATAAGTTGAACATTAGAATTGTCAAATGGGGCCTAAGTAAAGTTAGAGTTCGAAATGTGTTCATGTTCGTGCATGCGCTTTTGGTTCGTCATCTTTAAAAATTTTGTTTGATTTTGCTATCGTGCTTTACTTTTGGTTCGTCATCTTTAAAAATTTTGTTTGATTTCATCATTGTATTCAAAAAAAAAATGTAAATTGTTGGGAGGATAAGAAATGAAACGAGAAGGAAGAGAAAGATACTTTGAACTGTTTTTTGTTTTCTCTTTTTTTTTTTTGCTAAATCTAATTAAGGTTACCAAGACAAAAAAAAATGTATTTGTCATTGTTATTCGTTTAAAAAAAATCAAAATGTTTTCTTATGAATGCTAAAACAAAATACAACTTCAAATTGAGCTTGCATTTGCATGAATACGTTATAGTAGTGACAATTGTCAAAGCATAATACTCTTTCATTTTCTATTTGAAAGTTGATTTTTTTTTTTGCAATAAATTACAAAATGGTGATTGAATTTTACACATTTTAGCATTTTGGTGATTGAAATTACAAATTTGTAATATAATAAGGGTGGTAATATATACACACCCTCGTTGCACATCCTATTAATATATTTTGTCCAAAATGTCCTTCACTTACTTATTTTTAACTTATTCTTACTCAAATCTTTTATCAATTATTTGTTCTATTATTTTAGTACTTTTCTTAAATTCCACAACAAACTATGCTCTAAATTCTAAACGAACGGATAGTAACATTGTAGATGCATTATATAATACTTGAATTCTGAAGATACGTTACAATCAAAAAATGTAAATAATTTGTGTAGAAGGGCATAGTAAGTTAATATCTAATTTTATTGATATCTAGTACATTTTCTTAATATGTTATTTTTTATTTTAATACATATTAATTATATTCTTTTCTTTTAAAGTAGATAAAATTTACTTTTAAATTATGGAGGCTGTTATATTATTTTTGTTGATTAAACTCACTAATTATGGTACTCTAATTTCTAATTTTATTTTTTTATCATATGTGGAAACTTGTCACAAGAAAATTAATTTAAAATGCATTGGTGATTTAAGATTATAAAAATTTTGACGCTTATATATTGTAGTGTATATTATTTTTTGTCATGACACTTCGATTTTGATTATAAAAAATAAATGCTAACAAAAAAAGTGTAGTTGAAATGTTAGTAACGATATTTTAGTCTTATATATTGTTAGGGTGTGTAACCATCAATTGAGGGTGTGCATATATCAACACCCTAGAATAATTTAAAATTGATTTTATTTTTCAATGACTATTTTTTTAAGATTTTTTTCAAAAATATGTTTCTTAATCATCTTTTTAAAATATAAAATTAGTGTTTGACAATAATATTATAAATTTAAAATTTCGATCATAAAAATGTAGGGTTCGGCTATAGTTCAGTTGAATATCAACCTGTACCAAAAGAACCACCACCAAAATCCTCTTCACGCGTCAATACAAAGTCCACCAAACCCCACTCTCACTGACTCACTGTCAGTCTGTATCTATCCACGAGAAAGTCTAAGCTTCCCTATTGCTTTTTTTTTTTTTGTAAAGATTCTTTTAGAAATATTAAATTATTTTTGATAGAAATATACCAAAATATTTGTAAAATTTTGTTTCTAAATTTTTATCCGCTAAATTGCAGATTTATTATTTTTTTTTGTAAGAATATGACTTTGCACAGTACAACTAGAATATCAAAATTTTGTAAGGATATAAATATAATTTGTATTTCATGTAAAAATATATATATAATTTGTATTTTGTAAGGATATAAATATAATTTGTATCTGGTTGTAAGCATATTCCCCATTTCGAAAGTTATGATGTTTTATTTTTTGCACAGAGTTAGAAAACTTTTTGAGAATTAATCCTTATAATTTATAGCTTAAAATTTGAATTATATTTATAAGTAATAAGATACTAAGAAATGAATAATAATTTATTTTAAAATTACTAAAATTTCGAGGTTTTCTTGAAAAATTGATTTTTTTAAATTTTTTGAAAAATACTTTTTTTTCAAAACTTTAATTTTTAAATTTCTTTACGAAAATATGACTTTTAAACTAATACAACTAGATGCAATCTCAAACGCAACCAAATTATTTTTTTAGAAAACGTAAAATAAGTTGCATATGTTATTTTTTGGTTGCAAATCGAAAAAAAATACATTTAACTGTTTTGGGCTATAAATTGCATTTTCATAATTTTTTTTTTAAATAAAGTTATAATAAAATTTAATAAAAACAGTATTTTGGTAATTTCTCTAAAATTTTGATGGTTTGTACATTCTAGTTAGTGTATTGTCACCACTGTCATCATACAAATTCACGAGTGATGACTTATGGTCCATTTAACATTACGTTTCAAAATTGCCTTCAGCGAGAAAAAAATGTTTAAGTGGAAAAATGATGTTACAAAATTTAGATAAACTTTTGATAGCATATTTGATATGTTTGATAATTAAATAGGTAACTAGTTTTTTAAATTCTAAAAGTTTAAAACAATTTTATCAAAAAATATGGTGACATATTTTCATTTAAAATATTTTTTAAACTAAAAGTAATCCTTGGGACCGAAAAAAATATCACTTTAATGAAGTTATAAGAGAGATTTCAATTTTTTCTAACTTTAAAAAAAATTAAAAAAATTATACATAATAATGTATATTATGAATTGAAGAATATATACTAAAAATATGTACATATGTACTTTTACGTCAAAAAATTAATTATAAATTCAATAACATTATCTATTTCTATTGATCAATTAAAGACAATGGAGATAATAATGAATGGTTTAAAAGTTTCTAGACTGCCAAAATATTATCATGAATATTTTCCATACTAAAAAATGTATACAAATGTGTATTTTATTAAAAATATCACTTTATGTGAAAATTGAAACCAATATTTAACATTATAATTTTTTTAAAAAATATTAAATATCACATTGGAGGGATTACTAAATTGTATTTTTATCAATTTAGAAAGGTTAACGAGTATTAATTTGGAAAGGTCCAAGTTTTTTCATAAATAAAGTACGAGTATTCAGAAGTTTTATTTTAAAATTTTATCAACTGTCCCCAGTGTCAATAACAACAATACCAAAAGGGAAGTTAATTGTAAAGTTTATTTTTGGAGAAACCTTATCTTATTAGAAAAAAGATAATTATGTGTGTACCAAGTTGATTATTCCGATTTTTTTCGTCTATAACCTTGTACTCTTCTTTATATTAAATAAAGAGAGTAAAAGATTAATAATTATAAATATCATTTTGTGTATTAAAAGTTAATAAGAATATATTAACTTTAATATGCAACATACAAAAAGAATGCCAGTGCTTTCCCTCGGGTCATTAAATTGTAGCATTATTCTATAAATATATAGCCATGCAATTCAGCTCTATGTATTTTTTGTTCACCTGCCGCCTAATCTTTCTATTACAACTTCCTTAATCCACATTCTTCCCCTGTCTCCTCCTCTCTCTCAAAACAAACTTATGTTTTTCTCCACTAAATTTTCCACTTAAATCTTCCCTATTTTTCCCACAACATTACTCGAATTTCGTCACTTTGCATTCTATTTTTTCAAGTCTTGACATATTTGATGGCCTTGTGCTCAGCAAAGAAAAATGTGATTGTATCAGTAATGTTTGTATGTTTGTTATGTTTTCCACTTCATTCTTTCGGTGATGATTTGATTTATCAGCCTGAATGTTTAAAAATTCCGACGACGGAGTTTTTGAGCTCAGTAAAGATGACCATTGACGTTATTGAACAAGTCACCTCACTTGTTGCAGGATTCAGCCGTGGTTTCCTTGATTTTAGGCTATCTAACGCCATTTCTGATTGCCTTGATCTGCTTGAGCTCTCCACCGACGAATTAGTCTCCACTCTCTTACTTACTCAAAATCCCCACAGTAGTAAGTTTTTTTTTTTTTTTTACTGTTCTCGATTATAATTAACATAAGAACAGTATTAGATCGAAGAGTCGTTAATATTTGTAATTTTCAAGTACAGTTTATAGTTATACATTATTCTCAAAAATTCTCTATTCTTGGTCTGCTTTAATTCCTTGTGGGTCATTAAAAATCTTTATTTAATTTAACTTCTTGAACATGCATAAAGGAGATAAGGCCATAAATAATATGCAAAAGCCATTAAAATTGTTGGGCACCTCTGTGACAGATCATTTACTAGGTGGGTGGGGTGTGTCTATTGAAGTACTATCTCACATGTTTTCTGTTTCTAATTAATGGATTGACTGTAATGCCACAGCTTTTTCTTGCTTTTCGCAAGTAAGATTTATATAACGCTGAAAGAACCTTGAATATTAATTTGTAATAATGCTTTCTAACTAATCCTTATTTTATTTGGCATGCATGTTGTTGTATAAACTAATTAACCTAATCTTTCACTAATCCACTTTTTTAGTGATATATAATTGTTTATTGAATGTTGGCTGACAGGTAAAGACAACAGCACGGGTAATCTGAGTGCGGATTTGAAAACATGGTTAAGCGCTGCATTAATCAATCAAGATACTTGTGTTGAAGGGTTTGATGGCACCAAAGGCTTTGTGAAAAGTTTAGTTGCTTCTGGTCTTGAACAAATAAGCTCATTAGTCCGTGTCATTCTTGCCAATGTACATCCACCTCGTACTCGAAAGAGTGGGCCCCACCGTAGTCGCGGTCACATGCCGGGGTGGATGCATAAGAGGAAGTTGATTGGTGGGAGAAAGTTTCCGGAATGGATCAAGTCTAGTGACAGGAAAAAGTTGTTGCAAGTTAATGGAGTGGTGGCTGATTTGGTGGTGGATGCAAAAGGTTACGGGAATTTTACTACATTGAGTGATGCGATTAAGGCCGTGCCAGATTATTCGACGAATAGAACTGTGATTTATGTGAAGAAAGGAGTGTACAAAGAGTATGTGGAAATTAGTAAGAAGAAATGGAATGTAATGTTAGTTGGAGATGGCATGGATGTTACTGTTATTTCTGGTAATCACAGCTTCATTGGCGGTTGGACCACTTACAGATCTGCAACATTTGGTAACTCATTCCTCACTCGTTTTTTCAGTGTGATTTTACATATTTCAAATGCATTAGTTTTATAAATGTATGAGGGGGCTAAGAATTCGAACTATGACATTTTGCCACACACTTAAATATTCATGTACCTACGTCTCCACTGAAACTCGAACTTTTAACCTCTTGTCATCCTCGAACTTTTAACCTCTTGTCATCGAAAGATGAGGAGAATAACTAGGCTAGTAGGCTAAGATGATCCTGTGTACAATTTTGTTTTAAAATGAATGGTTCATGATTATTGCCTACATACCACAGAAACCTGATCTGGAAAAGTAAATACAAGTTTCATAAAATAGATTTTGACAATAGGGTTTCAAGTGCCTGAGGATGATCTCAGGATAGTACCGTGAGGTTAAAACAATTACAATACAAATGAGAGGGTATTTATGTAAATTACTGGGAAAAAAAATTATGATTACAAAAATGCCCCTGCGGGGCCTTTACTTTACAAGTAGAAATATGTTATAACCTTAGAAGAGGACCGTGAGGTTGTCCTCAAGCCCATTTTTCTCTTTGACAATATTAGGCCTGGGTTTAGTCATATTTGCTGCCTACTAATCCCGATTGTCGGTGAAAAAGATTAGTCATTACTTGGCAAAAAAAAAAAAAGAGATTATACAGTACAGATTTTAGTAAAAATTCTCTGTTAAGGAGACAGTACTGACGTCACATTGTCAAAATCATATTCGGTGCAATGGCAAAGTCTACAACAAAAAGGAACTGTCATTTTCTTGTATTAAAATCTGATAAGGTTTCTTTCTATTTCCTGGGGATTAATTCTAGCGGCTTCCTTAATCTGGAAATATTTCAATCCTGATATATGTGCTTAACAATTGTCATATTTTCGCAAAGTTACGAGTTCAAATCCTGAATTTTTAGCCTCTTCATAAAAATATAAGAGAAATTGCGTATTTCTTGACCTTTACGGATAAAATACTGCCATTTTTTTTCATTTTTTTTAATTTTGTACTTCAACATAAGGGTCAAAATTTGAATAGAATGAACATGGGTGGTCAAAAATCGGGCACTACTTTATAAGAACTTAAGAGTTGCAATGAGTAACGTCTGCCTGATTTTCAAATTTATGCTCCACACTCGCCCATGAAAAGTTTGTAATCTTATGAAATATCATTGTCAATATTAGCTTAACTTTTCATTGTCACATTAATCAGTACAGTGACGGAGGGGGGTCCAGGGGGGTCCCTGGCCCCTCCTAGGATTCCTAATAACAATGTAGTAGTATACATTTTGCATCGATTGTTTCTCTAGCTCAGCTGGTTACCAACTAGGTTTTTCATCCCTAAAAAGGGTTCGACTCGTGGCAACCCATATTCTCCTGTATAAATTTTTTTTTGAATATCCTGCAGTATAATTTTTTATCTCACATGTTTTTATAAATTATAAACACAAGTAGCCATTATTCTAGTACATTTAATTGTCGACAATATAATTTAGATATTTTTTTGGTATTCAATTTATTTGTAATTGAAATTTATTTTTTTAATTTTTAAACTAATAGTATAAATCGGACCCCCTGGAAAAAATTTCCTGCCTCCGTCACTGAATCAGTATGTTCACTAGTGGACCAAACCATGTGGTCATTTCCAACAATGGCATATGGGGGTCATTAATGTTAAATAGAAACGTATCATGATATGCCCTTCTGAGTCCAAGGTATTTTGCCAAGTGATTCTGATCCGATCCCATCAGAGCCGACAACATATTTTTATATTTGTTCGCTAGCGTAAATCACTTCAGATGATTTGATGTATGGTCTACAGGAGTGAAAGGTCGAGGATTCATAGCCAGGGACATGACATTTGAGAACACAGCAGGACCTGAAAGCCATCAAGCAGTCGCATTCAGATCCGACTCTGATTTATCTGTTATTTATCGATGTGCAATGAGGGGTTACCAGGACACGTTATACGCTCACTCGCAACGCCAATTCTACCGTGAATGCCACATTACTGGCACGGTAGATTTTATCTTTGGCGATGCAGCTGCAGTATTTCAGAACTGCCAAATTTTGGCACGGAAGGGCTTACCGAACCAAAAGAACACAATTACAGCTCAAGGCCGCAAAGAGGCTGCAGAAACTACAGGCTTTTCGATTCAATTCTCAAATATATCGGTCGAACCAAATGTAGTTTTTAATTCAACTGGAAATACAACTGGAAATTCAACATTAACGTATCTTGGACGACCATGGAAATTGTACTCAAGAACGGTTATAATGCAGTCATATATTAGCAATGCCATTAGGCCTGAAGGGTGGCTGGAATGGAACACAACATTTGCGTTGGATACACTCTATTATGGAGAGTACATGAATTATGGTCCGGGGGCTGGCTTAGGCAGCAGAGTTAAGTGGCCAGGGTATCGTGTTTTAAATACTACAGCCGAGGCCAACCCTTTCACTGTGGCTCAATTTCTTTTGGGTAATTCTTGGTTGCCATCAACTGGTGTAAAATACACTGCTGGATTGGTGGTCTGAGCACTTGAAAATCGTGTTTCATGCTTTATTTTCTCAATTGTACACTTTTTCTTTTGTTTTCTGTGTTTTTTGTTCATAATCATTAGAGGTCTTGGGAGGCAATTGTGCTCTACATATTGAGTTATAGTTAGCATTTCAAAAAAGAAAATAAAGATTTATACTTGTATTCTAAGATCAAGTATGACAGAAGTTTCTTTTTCTTCTTACTTGAAATGTTGAACTTCTCAGCTGCCCTTTTTTGGCACTGAGAGTTGTGGATTCTATTTGATTCATGCAAGAACTTATATGTGATTACAGTTCAAACTTCCATCTCTGCATCCTTGATTTTCACAAAATTAAAGACTGTTTCCGAATTTCGAATGACCGACTTCGAAAGACCGAACTTGTTTCGAGAATTAAATCAGTGACTTCGCAAGTTACTTCCACAGTGACAGTAGTATTAATCAAGCAAGCAGACGCATAACCATGCAACATCAGTTTGTACATAACAGTTTTGATGCGAATTAGAACACGTTATATTAGTGGTTTTATCTATTGCTTTTAATCTGCAAATTAGCTTCAAATGATAAAGCCCAAAGATTATAGCCAAATGGCCCAAATCACTTGTTCAAATGCCCTTGAGAACTATCGTATATTGAAGTACCCATTTGAAACGAGGACACCAACTAGGGCCCAAACTGTGGGGCAAATCTCAATTGGCAAACTTTGCTCTCCTCACGTACGTTCATATAATTGAACTCAAGTACTCAATTTTTTAATTCCACTTTAGATCATTTTCAAAGATCAAGCGTGAAAAAAATAAAGACAGCTCAAAAATTGCGAAAATAATTATCATCTTCACAAAAAATATGAAATTATCACACACAAAAAAAAAAAATTATTCTCTAGATAAGAGGTGATCACTTGGCCGTCTTCAAGGAATTGATAACTCGACCATCTTTAACTGTCAAAAGAACTCGAAAATCACAAGTAATTAAATATCCATTAAGGGAGAGCAAGGTTGTAAAAATCGGAAATCGGACCAACTCGGTTTTGGTCCAGAAAAATGAGTAATCCGAAACTCGACGAGTACTCGGAATGAGTACTCGGACTACTAATCAGATTTTATTTTTTAACTTTTTTTTCTCATAATTTATATGTATTTATTCTAATTTTAGTGTACATGTGTTAAACTTAAAACTTAACAATAATATTAATATTACTAATAAAATTATTACAACCCTGCTAACAAGTAATAATATTAATATTACTAATAAAATTTATTCTAATTTTAGTGTACATGTGTCCAAGTAATAATATTAATATTACTAATAATATTAAAACGTGATATAAGTGTATGTATAGAATCTTTGAGAGAGATGACTTTTAATTGGACCGAATCTAGATTATAACTATAGTCTATAAGTTTGAGCAATAAAAATTATATTTTAGTACTTAGCAAAAAAAAAAATTAGTCAAACCCGAGTTTGACCCCGATTACTCGGAGTCAACCCGAATCTTGACCGAGTTATAGAAAAAACCGATTTTTGATCCGATTAGTCATTACTCAGATCGGTTTAGGGGTCCAAAACGAGTACTCGGCCGAGTACTCGGCCCGAGTTACCGATTTTTACAACCATGAGGGAGAGTAAGGGTACAAAATTGTTGCTTTATTTGAAGTTAACTAGAAAAAAAAAAAAGAAAAAAAAACTAGAAAAAAGAAATGTTGCAAGTAACACAAAACTCCACTGAAGATTTGGAGGGTTGTATTCAAAAAATATTTAAATGGATTTTTAAAAATCCATGCATTTTATTGGATTATGTATATGTAAATTCATGGATAGACTCTATACAAATTTCTTAAATTCTACACAGATTCTGTTGCATTTTAATTGATCGATTTATTAAGATTTTTATGGACTAAAAACAATCCCAAAAATTATATTGGATTGATTTTTTTTAATATCCATATATAAATTAAAATGATATTATATAATTCAAAATAATTATTTGTTTAATGTAACTTTTCATCCATGTGTTCTTCGTTCTCATTATATTTTTTATCATCATCCTCGTTACCAATACAATACAAGAATATTATTTTGTAATTTGTGGATATATTCAATCCATTAGCAAAATTACAATCAAAAAAATAAAAAAAAATTTAAAAATATAAGCATTTTTCGTAATGATGCAAAAAATAAATATTAATAAATTCTCAGTGATACATACCTAATCTTGAACAACAAAATGTCCAAATAAGCATGCATATTCGTAATAATATTTATTGAGGTGTATTATTTAAATGAATTGATAATAATCTATGAATTTTGAAAATTATTGTTAATTTAATTAAACTCGTCGTCTGATATGGAAATTTAAAACCAAGAAGAGGAAGAAAAAGAGATGGAAGAAGAGGAAGAAAGAGAAGAAAAGTGACAGGAAATTTTAAAAATTTTGTTGACGGTAAATGAAACAATATTATTCAAGATGATTTTTATACAATTATTAGAAGTCATGTCAAATCTTATCAAAAAACTCGTAACTTTTTTTTTCAATGGATGTAGTTATAATTTTTTGTTAAAAGTCATTGACGTTTTGAATAACATGATGCTTATAAAGATGTGCAGTCTCTAATAAAATGGCAGTCTCTATATGTGCAGTCTCTAATAAGATAGCGGTCTCTATCCTTATTTAGTCCTAAGACGTACTACTTCATAATGAAATTAAAGTATGTTCCTAAGTAATAGAAGGTATTGACAAATCTTTTGGAAAAATGTTAACCAACCAACCAATTACTGTATAGCATGTTTCGTTTATAATAGTATAGTATAGATAGATATGATAAAATCCAAATAAGGCCAATTAATACTTTAAACTTTAAATAAGTAATAACTTAAAAATGTACACTAATTTTATCATAAAATTAATGAGGTGCATAGAAATATTTTTATAAGATGGTTCTTTATTTAGTGCGAACAATTATTTATGAAAGAAGAATAGAAAAAAGAAGGATGGGATGTAATCAAAACACATGTTTTTTCCATTACATACTCAGTTAATGACAAACGTTGCAACACTAACAACAATGATTTTACTTTTATTATGAGAAACAACAGTTATTTGAGAAATAGGAGTTCATGGCACAACATTGGAGTTTTATTATTGAAAACATAATTAACTAAGAATTAATTGAAGCGACCAGGATCGGGCTCTGCAGCTGTGTCTGATGTGGCGGATTTGGGTACAAATTCTGGATGGATTGGCTCTGAAAGAACATGTGATGTGGACCTATAAACAAAATCAGGAGCGACGGGTTCAGAGTTACTCATATCAGATGGTTGTCCCATATATGTGGTTCTAGAGACAAACTCAGGAGCAACGGGTTCAGATCTAGAGACAAACTCAGGAGCAACAGGTTCAGATCTAGAGACAAATTCAGGAGCAACGGGTTCAGATCTAGATCTAGAGACAAACTCAGGAGCGACGGGTTCAGAGTTACTCATATCCGATGGTTGCCCCATGTATGTGGTTCTAGAGACAAACTCAGGAGCGACAGGTTCAGAGTTAACCATACCTGATGATTCTCCCATGTATTTCGAGCTAGATACAAATTCAGGAGCAACTGGTTCGGAGTTAATCGTATCTGATGATTCTCCCCTATTTGTGGATCTCGACACGAATTGAGGAGCAACAGGTTCAGAGTACTTGACCATATCTGATGATTCTTCCCTGTTTGTGGATCTCGACACGAATTGAGGAGCAACGGGTTCAGAGTACTTGACCATATCTGATGATTCTCCCATGCCATTTATCACGAGCGGGCGTGCAGACCCTGTAAGAGTTGTAGTGCACCATAATGCCACTAACATCAAAACAATAATACTCTTGGAAACTTTCATCCTGATAACTTAAAACTATACCAAGTTGAAAACGAAGCACAAGATCAACTGAATTATGATTCTTGCACACTCTAAAACTAATGTATTTATAGTGAAAAGGGGTGTATTCAATTGAGATTTTAAATGATTATTTTGGATTTCTAAAATCTGAGGGTATTCAATGTGGATTTTGAAAAATTCGTTAAAATCTGATGGTATTCAATAAAGATTATAAAAAGTCTTTTAAATTCTAGGTGTATTCCATTTGGATTTTAAATCTGATGGTATTCAATTTAGATTATGAAAGATCAATAAAATCTGATGGTATTTAAAAGTCATGGATTTTTTTGGATTTCATAAAATTGTGGATTTTGATGGATTTTAATATATTTCATATCTTTTGAAATTTGATCAAAATCTAAGAGATTTTGAATATTTTCCAGAAACTTTATTTTAATCAACAAAATTTTACTAGATTTTACATAAACTAAGAGGATGTATTCAATTAAGATTTTAATGGTTTTCTAATAATCCATGGATTTTATTGGATTATGTAAATTCACGAATTGTTCAAAATCTACCATAGACTTTATACAAACTTTTTAAATTCTACACATATTCTGTTGGATTTTTTTTTTTTTTTTTTTGCCAAATTTAGAGCATATTTCATTAATACTTTGAAAAAGATTCAATCGGGACAAACCCCCAACTGTTCATGCAACCAGGTTGAAAAACAAACAAACTAAATAATTAGTCGTTTTGTTTCCGGATTGCTTAACTAATTGAATACAAATATTCTTAAAATTAATATTCTTAACTAATTTAATATTCTTAAGGATTTTAATTGATTGATTTATGAAGATTTTGGTGGACTAAAAACAATCTCAAAGATTATATTTGTCAGTAGTGTATTTGAGTTATGTCAAGTTATAACCCCAAATGCAATTTGAGGTGTAAGATCAAGTAGACTCTATCGGTGCGCATTAGGCTGCTCCAAGTATGTATAGTCTGATGTCGTAGAACATGTGCAGTCTCTAATAAAATGGCAGTCTCAACATGTGCAGTCTCTAATAAGATGGCGGTCTCTCTGCTTATTTAGTCCTAAGACGTACTACTTTATTATGAAATTAAAGGATGTTCCTAAGTAATAGAATGAGAGATGCACTAAATAAATAAAGAAAAAGCATCCGAAAATATCATTACACCCAAACAAAACAGTTTGTATAGCATGCTTTGTGCTGCATGTTTTGATTGTCATAACTAGACCTGGCAAAATGGGTCTGGATCCGAAAAATCGAACCGAAATATGTGGAACCGAATTCGAAATTGGATCCGAAATAGATTATCCGAAATTGTATCCGAATCCGAACCGAAACCGGTTCAGTTTAATCAAATCCGATAACGATCTGAAAACCGATTTGACCAATCCGATAATTAACCGAACCGGAAATTTATCAAAAAATTATCCGAAATACTGTATCCAATGATGACCATGTATCCGATTATAATCAGAACCGATCAAATCCGAATAAAAATTTACCCGAACCGAATATGACTTGAATCCGATGTAAATCGGAAACTAAAAATCACTGAATCGAAAAATATCCGATAAAATAATTTTATATAGATTAATATTTTCTTGACCTTTATTTGTTTAGTTTTGTCAATTTTTATATTTTTTTGATTTGCTATATATTTATTATTGTCATTGAATATTGCTTACGATATTTTGTATATGATAATATTTTAATTCAATTTTCAAATATAAATTAATAAATTCTGCACATAATTAGCAAAAAAAAAATAAGTAAATAAATTCTGCATATTCTAGGCAGAAATTAAAGTGCATTCACTTATAAGCGCTGTCTAAGTGAGTGCATTCACTTTCATAGCGCTTATGGAAGCGTTATAAGTGATGTATCTAATTTTGACATATTCGGTCTTATTTAATATATTTTGACGCGTGTATTTTTTTAAAAATATTTTTTATTTTTTGAAAATGTGGAAATATCAATAAATTAGATATAACTTGACATCTGTACGGTTGGATCGTCGAGAAATAATTTAAAAAAATAAAATCAACAATCCGGGACAAAACAATAGTTACGAGTATTAGTCAATTCGGTAGTTGACTACTAAGATCTCCAACCAAATTAATATTTTATTTTTTGAAAATTTGGGAATATCACTATATTAGATATATCTTGAGATCCGTATGGTTGGATCGTCGAGAAATAATTTTTAAAAAATAGAATCAACAATACGTGACAAAACACTAGTTACGAGTACTAGTCAATTCGATGGTTGACTACTAAGATTTTAAACCCAATTAATTTTTTATTTTTTACGAATTTGAGAATATCACTAAATTAGATATATCTTGAAATCCGTATGGTTGAATCATCGAGATATATTTTTTAAAAAATAGAATCAACAATCCGTGATAAAACACTAGTTACGAGTACTAGTCAATTCAGTAGTTGACTACAAAGATCTCCAACCAAATTAATTTTTTCTTTTTTAAAAATTTGGGAGTATCACTAGATTAGGTATATCTTGAGATCCGTACGGTTTGATCATCGACAAATAATATTTAAAAAATAGAATCAACAATCCGTAACAAAGCACTAGCTACGAGTACTAGTCAATTCGGTAGTTGACTACTAAGATCTCCAACCAAATGAATTTTTTATTTTTTGAAAATTTGGGAATGTCACTAGATTAGATATATCTTGAGATTCGTACGGTTGGATCGTCGAGAAATAATTTTTAAAAAATAGAATCAACAATCCGTGACAAAACACTAGTTACGAGTACTAGTCAATTCGGTAGTTGACTACTAAGATATCCAACCAAATTAATTTTTTATTTTTTGAAAATTATGGTATATCACTAAATTAGATATATCTTCAGATCCGTACGGTTGGATCGTCGAGATATATTTTTTAAAACATAGAATCAACAATCCGTGACAAAGCACTAGTTACGAGTACTAGTCAATTCGGTAGTTGACTACTAAGATCTCCAACCAAATTTATTTTTTATTTTTTGAAAATTGGGAATAACACTAGATTTTATATATCTTGAGATCCGTACGGTTGGATCGTCGAGAAATAATTCTTAACAATAGAATAACAATTCGTGATAAAACACTAGTTACGAGTACTAGTCAATTTAGTTGTTCATTGCTAAGATCTCAAGCCAAAATAATTTTTTGGTTTTTGGAAATTATGGGTACATCACAAAATTAGATATATCTCGACAATCCGATCCGAACCGAATGTTCCTACATCCAAACAAAATCCGATCCGAACATTAAAAATCCGAAAGAGAACCGAACCCAATTTGATCCGATCTTAATCCAAAATTTATCCGATTTTAATCCGAATTTTACCCGAACCGAATCATATCCGATCCGAACAGGCTCTAAATAGTACCTTAACCGAAAGTGGATCCGAACCGAATCAGATCCGATCCGAACCGAACAGGCTCTAAATAGTACCTTGACCGAAAGTGGATCCGATCCGAAGTAGATCTGATCCGAAACCGATCCGTTTACCCGATTTGCCAGGCCTAGTCATAACATTATGAAAGCTTTTATCATTTCTTCTTCTATATATAACTAGCTTATAACACATGCGATGCACGGGTTTATTTTGATATGTTATAAATTTTTATTTTATTCTATAATTATGTTTTTATATAATCATTACTTTTAAAAATTAATTTAATATAATGTGAAGTAAATTTAATAAATGATTTGCATGATTTAAAATTTATATAATAAAATTTTAAGTTAAATATGTTATATGTCGTTGACGTGATTCGAACCTAAAATATTTAGTAAAGTAATTTAATCATTAAATATAGCTTATAATTACATCTAACAGTTCTTATTAATTATTAAAAATCTAACGGTAATACGGTGTCATATTTTTGGGTATACATTAATAATTGTAAATTTATGTTTCCAATTAAAAGGTAGTGTATTTAATTAGAAAAAAATATTAATGATTCGAAGATTATGATTGCAAAATTATGTTTTAAATTAAAAGGTAACGTGTTTTAATTAGTAAATAAATATTAATGATTGAAAGATACGATATTTTAGGTGTGTATAAAGGGTAATATGTTCAATTAAAAGTAACAGTCTTTTAAATTAACTGAAAGATAAGATATTTTAGGTATTTATTAAATTTTAGTTAATAGTACAATTATGTTTTTATATAATTATCAATTTAATAGGTTTTTAAATTTTAATTTAATATAATTTAATATAATCATATTTTTGTATTATACTAATATTTTCTTATTATAAACAATGTATAGGGATTTTAATATATTTTATTAATAATTGAAAACATGGTGTGATATTTTTTGGTATATATGTTAGGAATAATTCATAAGTTGTGATGTTAAGAATAGAATTTACACATTATACTTCTTGTAATCCTGATCTTATAAAGGATTTAGCACTGTATATAGGATTTATGTGTAAGACAGTTATCTGTATAGTTTAGTAAGGAATGAACAGTGTATCAATACTGATGGTTGATCAGATACTGATGCAGTGTGCAGATCCTGATATCAGTTTTGTTACTGATGATGTCATTATGGATGCTACAGAAACTGGCAAGTGCTATAAAACAGGATCGTTGTTTGAAGAACAAGCAAGAAGATATTATGAAGGAAAGAGTTTTTTTATTGATGGAAACTATCAACTAGAAGGCAGAACATTGTCATGTATAGATTATATCTTTCTGTTATTAGTTGATAGGTAGCATTATAAATACTCTCTCAATATCATTGTAAAGAGCGTGTGTTAAGCAAGCATGCGTAGCTCTGTATAAGGTTTGTATTCGAGAGTTCGAAACAAACAGAGAGAGAGATTTGTATTGTCAACAGCTGCTAAAGGTATTGTACACCTTTGGTAGAGTTTGTATTTGATCTTATTAATACAAACAGAGTTTGATTCATTCGTTTATTCTTGTTCATATAATCAAGCAAAAATCAGACACGATTATATAACTTGTATTCAACCCCCCCTTCTACAAGTTATTCGAGTTAACAATTGGTATCAGAGCGAGGTTGATTTTGAATAATCATAAAGATCTGCAATCATGTCTGGTTACAAGGATGGGAATACTAAAATTCCTATGCTCAAGAGAAACGAATATACTCTATGGGAAGTAAAGATGTTGCATCATCTGGAAGCAACAGATCCTGATTATCTTGACAGAATCAGAGATGGACCTTTTGTTCCAACAAAGGTCGTTGGACAAGCAACTGTTGATGGTGTGGTTGTTCCAGAACATACAGCAGAGAAGCCAAAATCTGAATGGTCAGATAAGGACAAGGAGAATGTTCTTAAAGATGTTAAAGTGAGAAACATATTATTCAACAGTCTTGATTCTGTTCTCACTAACTATGTTCTCTCTTGTAAAACTGCTAAGGATATATGGGACAATCTTAAGGTTCACTGTGAAGGAACTAAACCTGTCAGGAAGAATATGAGGACATTACTTATACAACAGTATGAGTACTTTGAATCCAAGTCTGGTGAGTCACTTACTGATACCTTTGATAGGTTTACAAAACTCATCAATGAGATGGCCATGCATGGTAAATATTATGACTTGGAGGATATGAATACAAAGTTCATGAAAGCTTTGCCTGATTTCTACAATGAGAAGATATCTGCGATTGAGGAAGCTAATGATTTGGATGAAATTTCATTAGAGGCAGTATATGGAAAATTGAGAGCTTATGAACTTGACAAGCAACAGAAGAAGAGCAGGAGTGAAGGAAAGATGAAGACTATTGCACTTACTGCTCAATCTGAAGTTAAGAAGCTTCCTGAAGAACAGCATGAAGAGATTGCTGTAAAGAATTCAAGGAAGAAGAAAAGCAAAGAAAGTTCTGAGTCAGAGACTACTGATATGGACTCTGACAACAATGATTCTGAATCTAAGATGCAGGAACTCTTTGCTATGTTTGCTAAAGCTTTCAAGAAAGGAAGATTCAACAGGAGAAGATTTAGCAAAGGACCTTTTCAAAAGAAGGAGGAGAAGAAGAGTGACAAAAGCAAAAGTACAATTGTCAAGCTTGATAAGGCCAAGATCAAGTGCTTTAACTGCAGTGAACTTGGACACTTTGCTAGTGAGTGTAAGAAGCCTAGGAATTCAGGAAAGGGTAATGCATTTATGGTCACACAGAAGGATTGGGCTGATTCCAGTGACTCTGAAGATGAATTGGATTATGACAACATTTCATTGATGGCCAATAGTTCAGACAAACCTGGATCTCCAAAGAAAACTTCTCCATCCTCTGTTAAGGTATCACTTCACTCTCTTGATTCATTTGATAGCTTAAATTCTGATGAAATTAGATCTATCCATGCTGATTTTAAGAATCTTATGACTAATTTTAGAATTCTTACTTGTGAAAGAGATGAACTTAAAGTTAAGAATGATAAATTAGTTGATAGAAATAATTTTCTTGAATCTGAATTAATTCAAATGGAAGAATACAAGTTAAGTTCTGATAAAGCTAAGCATGATTATAGTGTTATTCTTGAGGCTTATGACTATGTCAGAAAAGAACTAGAAGAAGAGAGAGATGTGATTAAGACCATTAACAATTCCAGTAAGAAGACTATAGAAATATTTGAAAGTGGAATTCGTGGTAAGGTTAATGGTTTAGGTTTTGATAAGGCTAGACAAGAAGAAAAAGTAGTTATTGTCAATGATGATAGTAAGGTAGAAGCTAACACATCTAAATCTGAAGGTAAGAAAAGTGTTTCTAAACCTAATCATGTTAAATTTGTTGATTCAAAAGGTACCCCTGTTGTACACAAAAGGATTAACAATAGTAATTCAGATGAGAAAGTGTTAGAGAAACCTAAGAATGTAAACATAGGGTTTCTGTCTAAGTCTCAGTTGAAACAGAGATTAGATGGTCTTTCAGAGTCTAGCAAGATCAAAAGAAATAGGAATGGAAAAGAAGGTATTAACAAAGAGAATAATTACAAGAATGTACCTGATGCACCTAGGAAAAAATGCTATAAGTGTGGAAATCATAATCATTTGGCCCTAGACTGCAATCAAAAACCTTCTTGGAAAACTGAGTCCAGATTCCCCAAGACTCAGAAAATTCAATACCAACCACAAAAAGCTTGTTATCATTGTGGTAGTTTACTTCATTCCATTTACATGTGTAGAGAATATCATGAACTGTATTATGACTATTATTCTTTGAAATCTGAAACTCCTAGTCACAAACAGTTTGTGAAATCAGAGTCTAAAGTTGACTCTGCAACAGGTAAAATAAAAGCAAAATCTTTAAAGTCTGTTGTCTCTAAATCTAGTAAGAAAGGATCCAATCAAAGTTGGGTCCTAAAAAATTCTAACTAGTTACTTTTTGTTTGCAGGGCACAGGAAAGAAGCATTCAATTATCTTGGACAGTGGATGCTCTGGACATATGACTGGAAAGAAGTCCCTGCTTACAAAGTTTGAGAGGAAAGCTGGCCCAGTAATATCTTTTGGAGATGGCAACAAAGGAGAAACTCTGGGATATGGCTCAATTGTTTTTGGGAATGTCATCATAGAAAATGTAGCACTGGTTGAAGGCTTGAAACATACTCTTTTAAGCATAAGTCAACTGGGTGATAAAGGTTACAAATCAATCTTTGACAGAGAAGGATGCAAAATCTTGAATATGCAGAATGAAGACATTGTTCTAACTGGTCAAAGACATGGTAACATATATGAAGCCAGCTTAAGTGATACATCTAAAGGAATTGTTAGATGTCTCTACAGCAAAGCAACAAGTGATGAAAGCTGGAATTGGCACAAGAAGCTCTCACATCTTAATTTCAAGAAGCTTAATCAACTTGTTAAGCACAATTTGGTGAGAGGCCTACCACAGGCAAATTTTGTGCAAGATGGACTTTGTGATGCATGTCAGCTTGGAAAGCAAAGAAGAACCACTTTCAAGAGCAAGACTGAAAATTCGATTACTGAACCATTTCACATGCTACATCTTGATCTGTTTGGTCCAGTAAACATTATGTCTATCAGCAAGAAAAGATATGCTCTAGTTATGGTGGATGATTTCACAAGGTTCACATGGGTGTTCTTTCTACATAAGAAGGATGAAGCTCCTCAGCAAATCATTGAACTTATCAAGAATATTCATAATAACTCTGAGTACAAAGTCAAGGTACTTAGAAGTGACAATGGTACAGAATTCAAGAATTCTACAATGGAGGGGTTTTGTGCAGACAATGGAATTACTCAACAGTTTTCTGCACCTGGTACACCTCAGCAGAATGGTGTAGTGGAAAGAAAGAACAGGACTCTCATAGAGGCAGCAAGAACCATGCTTGCAGATGCAAAACTTCCAACCTACTTTTGGGCAGAAGCTATTAACATTGCATGTTTCACTCAAAATTGTACCTTGGTAAATAGTCATGGAAAAACTCCCTATGAGATGATCAAAGGAAAGAAACCAAGTGTGAAATACTTTCACATCTTTGGATGCAAATGCTATGTCCTAAAAATTCATCCAGAACATCTTGGAAAATTTGAAGCCAAATCGGATGAAGCAATTTTTCTAGGATATTCAGCATCTAAGGCCTTCAAAGTTTATAATCTCAGAACTCACATTGTTATGGAATCAATTCATGTTGCATTTAATGATAAGAAATTTGGAATTTTGCAAACTGATGAAAGCCATGACAAATTGGAATTTGAAAATCTGAAGAATTCTGAGATACTCTCAAGTGATGATGAAGGTTCTCCTGAAGGAATTTCTATTGCTTCTCAAAGGAATGCTACTGTTGAGGGGGAGCAAATAAATCAAAGAGAACACAGTGATCATCAGGAGCAGACTAGCCTTTCAGAGTCTATTCCATCAGGAATTGACGTTTCAGAGTCTACTCCATCAGGAACTGATCTTTCAGAGTCTTTTGAGGAAAGATCAGTAACTAGCAGCAATATGGAATCTACTGATTCTATTGATCAAAGGAGAGTTTTTGAAGGTAGAGAGAATTCTTCTACAAGAGATACCACTAACTTAGGGGGAGAGACTAGCAGAGTTAATCTACCACCTGTTAGAAAATGGACAAAGGATCATACTGAAGATTTGAAAATTGGTGATCCAAATAGTGGTGTTCGAACTAGAAGATCAATTCAAAATGAATGCTTGTATAGTTGCTTTCTCTCAAAGAATGAACCTAAGAAGGTTGAAGAAGCCTTACAGGATCCTGATTGGATAATTGCAATGCAGGAGGAGTTAAATGAGTTTGAGAGAAACAAAGTCTGGAAACTGGTACCAAGACCTAAAGATAGATCTATTGTTGGTGCAAGATGGGTTTTCAGAAACAAGCTAGATGAATCTGGTATGATTGTAAGAAACAAAGCAAGACTGGTGGCCAAGGGTTATTTTCAGGAAGAAGGCATTGATTATGATGAGACCTTTGCACCTGTAGCAAGATTGGAAGCAATCAGAATGTTTCTTGCATTTGCAGCTCATTCAAAATTCAAGGTATACCAGATGGATGTAAAGAGTGCTTTTCTAAATGGCAAACTTGATGAGGAAGTGTATGTGGAACAGCCACCTGGATTTGTTGATCCAAAGTTTCCAAATCATGTCTACAAACTTGACAAGGCACTCTATGGACTAAAGCAGGCACCAAGAGCATGGTATGAGACTTTGTCTAAATTTCTTCTTGAAAATGGCTTCACAAGAGGTACAATTGATAAAACTCTATTCTTTAGAAAGATAAAAGGTGAATTGCTTTTAGTTCAAGTTTATGTTGATGATATTATTTTTGGTTCTGCTAATGAAAAGTTGTGTGCTAAGTTTAGCAAGCTTATGCAGTCTAAGTATCAGATGAGCATGATGGGTGAATTAAATTATTTCTTAGGCTTGCAGGTCAAACAAATTGAGACTGGTATTTTCATTAATCAGTCAAAGTATATCAAAGATCTTTTAAAAAGGTTTGACTTTCAAGACTGTGCAGTTGCAAAAACACCCATGGCAACAGCCACTAAACTAGACTCTGATCCTAAAGGAAAGAGTGTGGATAATACTAGTTATAGAGGCATGATAGGCTCATTGTTATATCTAACTGCAAGTAGGCCAGATATAATGTTTTCTACCTGTTTATGTGATAGATTCCAAAGTGATCCTAAGGAATCTCATTTAATTGCTATGAAGAGAATTTTTAGATATCTCAAAGGAACTCCAAATCTTGGTTTGTGGTATCCTAGAGAATCTGATTTCTTTCTAATTGGCTATTCAGACTCTGATTATGCAGGGTGTAAGATAGACAGGAAAAGCACTACAGGTACATGTCAATTCTTGGGAAATAGATTGATTTCTTGGGCAAGCAAGAAGCAACAATCTGTTTCAACCTCAACTGCAGAAGCTGAGTACATAGCAGCAGGCAGTTGTTGTGCACAGCTCCTTTGGATAAGAAATCAGTTGATGGATTATGGTATGACACTTAGTAATATTCCTATGTTTTGTGATAATACTAGTGCTATTAAAATTGCAGAAAATCCAGTTCAACATTCAAGGACTAAGCACATTGATGTCAGGTATCATTTTATTAGAGAACATATTGAGAATGGTACTGTGGAACTTCATTTTGTTCCTACTGACAAACAACTTGCAGATATTCTAACTAAACCACTTGATGAGACTACATTCAGTAGATTAGTAAGTGAGTTAGGAATGTTAAATTTTTAGATCTTTAACATCTGCAAAAGTAGCAAGGTATGTTGTTCTTAGCTTATAGACTTGATATTCCTGTCAGGATCTATAATTGATTGTTAAATACTTGAGCTATAACACTTTGCCTTGATAAATTTCAGTATGATAGACTTGTTAATATTCATCAGGATTAGATTTGTTGTCAGGATGCTGACGTCATCAGTATTGTGTCAGTATCAGGATTATGAAAATTGTTTCAGATCCTGACGTTTACTTTGTGTAGTAATCTGATTTTGTGATGTGTTAAGTCTATACTAGCAAGTTTTAATATTTGCATACTGATAATTTATACATCATTCAATAATCAAAAGACAAGCAGATAACAAGAAACTTTATTTTCATTAAATAGAAATCATTACATGGAAATGAAATACAACATCTTTTTGTCTAAATTTCTACTGATAATTCTATACTTGTCTATTGATATGAACTCTGAGGTACAGGACAAGGAGCATCTCAAGAAATCCATCAGGGGATGAACAGCCTCGTTTGCTCTTGGATTCCTTGTCTGGGCGACTTGAATGAGAGCAGCTAACTTAAATGTATAGCATCCTCATCAAGATCAACCTCAGACTCTCGGCCAAATTCTTCATCCTCAAGTTTTGAGGAGGTTAGGGAAAGATTGTATCCAACAGATGGATGTTCTAGGAGAAACCTCTGGATATTTTCGAAAACCAATCCATTCATGATTAGTTCGATGAGAAGAGTTGTCTGTTCAAAGAGATGATCAAGAACAGGATGTTCATCGATCGAGAAAAATCTGAAAAATGGGTTTGAAGGGAATTTTGGTTTGAGAAGCATTGTTGAAGAAGAAAAGAAATTGAAAGGTTTATGGAGAATGGCATAATGCGTCTGTTTCTTTTAAAGAAAGACGTGAGAAGCTGAACAGTCACTTGGAAGTTTTAATGAAGTCAAATGCTAATTATTGCATGTGACTGTGTTTCTTGTTTTCAAGAAATATTGAATATATCTAACCAATTGATTTTCTGTTCAGATTATTTGTTTATTTCTTTTTCAGATAAAAGAAGAATGCCACGTGGAAACTCCATATTAAGTCTCTGGAATCAGGATGATATTGATCAGGATTTCATGTGTGACCATCAGGATTTGAGAATTATTATCACATTGTGTTTTGTGATTATTTTTATGAGAGGTCAACAGGAAAAGGAAGCTGATCAGTATTGATTATTTATACCCTGATTTATTTCATGAAAATCAATTTTGGATTTTATTTTCCAAAAATCGTGGGTAACCGCATTTTTCAGGGACTGACACCTATCAATCTACGTGTCAACATGGGATAGTGGTCTGAAAGATTTGTGAAATACATTTGTTTTGAAATTCTAATCGTGTAATTGCTTTCTCTAATTTCACATTCTCTAAAGCAAAAATACTCTTGAGTCTTCTCAGGATAAATCTTTTGCTCACTATATCAGGAGAACAAGGAGAAAGATTCAATTGTCACCTACACACACAGAGTCTAGTCCAACTAATATCATGCAGGTTTCTACAAATCAAGCTACATCTATGTTAGTATTTGATAAGAGAGATCTGGATATTGATTCTTCATGGGAAACTACATTATCATACAGACTGGCTATGGGACTAATTTCTCTCAAAGTGAAGTTGTCAAGGCCTGTTCTAGATTTTCTGGTTGAAAGAGTACCAAAACTTTTATTTCCAGATGAATATGGACTTCTACATCAAAGACTTGACTTAATGAAGATGTATTTCTATGTATCTGTTAGAAGACAATTAGTCAAGAAATTTGGACTCTCAAAGCATGTTGCACTTCAATCACTTCATGCATATTTATTTGACAAGGATGTCATTATTGAAGATGCTTTAGCTCAAGGTGAACAACTGGAGGAAGTAGATAGAGGAAAGCAGTCAACAGAAGATACTATTGCACCAGTGGTGAATAGTAGGAAAGATCAGATCACAGTCACTGCAACACAAGAACCATCTAGTCAGAGGAAGGATGACTCAGGAGCTGTGATAGCTGATGTTGAAAGGTCTTCTGTGATGACTGAGAATGCAAGTGAGATACCCTATGATATGGGAGGAATGACTTTGGTTGATTTTTCTGAAGATCAAACAAATTTTGTTCAGTCAGAGTCTATCCACCTTGAGGGTGTGTCTCAGCAAACAACACTTAAAGACAGTGATATACTAACAATGGTGTCTAATGAAGTATTACTGAAGACATCAGAGTCTAGTACAGAACCTAAAAGTGGTATACTGGAGCCTGTAGTTTCTGAAAGGAAAGAAGATGATTGTAAGGGTTCAGAGACTATAGCAGCTCACTCCTTGGAGAAAACCTCAAACCACATGCCATATGAGGAACCCTCTCTCCATGTGAGTTCAGGTATAAAAACTCCTTCTAAACCCTATTTTTCTGTAGGTCATGAGAGCACTTATCTAAATTTGAGTGATACAATTGAAAAGATGGACTTAGATCCACAATTTGAGCGGCTGGCTCCTGACCAGGCAAAAGGTGAGGTAGAAAGAGTGTTGACTTTAGTAAGTCAAAGTGAGAATGAGGGTATGGATGATCAACTCCATAGTGAGGGAGAGAAAATTAGGAAACCATCATTTGATTTCTGGGATCAGGTTTTTCCTGAATCTTGGTCTGAAAATTTGGATATGGATGCTGGTACTTATTCATTCATCAAAATGTATCAGAAGAATGACCTAGCACATCACAATGCAAAGCCAGAAGTTAAAGCTCAGAAGCAAAAGGAGAGGCTTGCAGGAATCATTAACAGAAGAGGTGCCAGGATAAAGCAATCTCTTGATACATATGTACCAGATGAAGATCCTAATGATCCTAGTGTTCCTTTGTATGTACTTCCAATATCAGCTCGAATTGAGACATCTACAGTCTCTGATCACTCTAAGGAGGAGTCAGGATTTGAAGATGTTAGTACACAGAATACTGGTGAAGGAGATGATGATCATGTTTCAGTTCCAGATCAGAAAGATGAAGATGTTGATACTTCTAATCAGGTTTTATTACTTGAATATCATACAACTCAAGCAACTTCTTCTACAAGACTTGAAGATACAGTTCTTTCTGATTCTGATACTGAAGATACTAGAAGCACTTCCAACATTGAAGTTCATTCTGATGTTTTGAAAGATATTCAGAATTCTCAAATTGCTATTCAAACAAGACTTCAATCACTTGAAGATAACAAAGTCACAATTATGGAAAATCAAGCAGTTCTAATGAATCTCATTTGTTCTGTTTCTGAATCTCTTGGAATTAATGTTGCTGATGTCAAAAAGGGGGAGATAAAGACAATTCAAAGACAACAACAACATCACCAGACTGAGGATGATAAAGCTGGGGGAGATAAAGAGCAGACAAAGAGAAGTAGAAAGAAGAACCAGGAGTGACAGTGGTGAATCTCAGCTAGGAAGTGGTAAAGGAAGAGCAGCATTAATAGTTAAAATTCTTTCTTCTAAGTACTAGATAAATGTCTACATCTGAGAAGGAGGTACTTAACTTCATAATTCTACATTCATAAATTCTATTCTGGTTGTATTGTTATATGTTTTGACATCCACAACTTAGATTTATGCTTCAGATTTTAAAGCATAAATAGGGGGAGATTGTTAGGAATAATTCATAAGTTGTGATGTTAAGAATAGAATTTACACATTATACTTCTTGTAATCCTGATCTTATAAAGGATTTAGCACTGTATATAGGATTTATGTGTAAGACAGTTATCTGTATAGTTTAGTAAGGAATGAACAGTGTATCGGAGACTACATGTCAGGAACAGAGGGCAAATCCTGATGATGGTCCAATACTGATGGTTGATCAGATACTGATGCAGTGTGCAGATCCTGATATCAGTTTTGTTACTGATGATGTCATTATGGATGCTACAGAAACTGGCAAGTGCTATAAAACAGGATCGTTGTTTGAAGAACAAGCAAGAAGATATTATGAAGGAAAGAGTTTTTTTATTGATGGAAACTATCAACTAGAAGGCAGAACATTGTCATGTATAGATTATATCTTTCTGTTATTAGTTGATAGGTAGCATTATAAATACTCTCTCAATATCATTGTAAAGAGCGTGTGTTAAGCAAGCGTGCGTAGCTCTGTATAAGGTTTGTCTTCGAGAGTTCGAAACAAACAGAGAGAGAGATTTGTATTGTCAGCCAGGGCCGTCTCCAGCATTTTGGAGGCCCTAGTTAATATTGTAGATTAATTTTTTTTTTTGGAAACCCCTAATTTTATAAATAAAAATTATAAAATATTCAAACAATATATTGATTTTGAAACATAGTCAAAATATGGTAATGATAAATTAATTTAAGAAATTAAAAAAAATTCACATTTTTAAATGCGAAAAAGCTCTAATAAAAAATAGTATAATCTCGATTAATGGATATTTTCCTTTTAAAAAACAATTAACATAGTTCATAAATATATTTAATCATATTTTACTAAATTGCATACATATTAAGAAAATAAAATAAAAAAGAGAGGTTAGCTCAAGATTTATGACAGATCATATTATGAATCTATGCATGAATTATGTATAACAAACAAATTGCAAATAAAAAGGAAAAAGACAAAATAATCCCACCAAATTAAAATTATAAATCTAGCTTATTACATGAAGTAAAATAAAATCATTAACATATCACATGTAATCGAAGTAAGTTATGTACTACGTGAAGTTTAAGATTAAATAAATAAAAAATATATTGAATATACAATACTGTATTTGGAAATTTAAAAATGAGGCCCTCTATAAATTGGAGGCCCTAGGCTGGTACCTAGGTCGGATGCCCCTAGAACCGGCTCTGTTGTCAGCAGCTGCTAAAGGTATTGTACACCTTTGGTAGAGTTTGTATTTGATCTTATTAATACAAACAGAGTTTGATTCATTCGTTTATTCTTGTTCATATAATCAAGCAAAAATCAGACACGATTATATAACTTGTATTCAACCCCCCCTTCTACAAGTTATTCGAGTTAACAATATATTAATCATTGTAAGATTAGTTTTAAATAAAAAAAGGTAACGTATTTTAATTAGAAATGAAATATTAATAATTTGATGATATGGTACGATTGATATTTTTATAAAAGGTAATATTTTCAACTAAAAGTTAATCTAAAAATGGCAATGGCTAATTACCATTAATTATATTATGTCATTATTTATTTTAATAATTAGGATAACCAAACCGAAAACTAAACCGACAAAGTTTCAATCTTTCGGCTTTAATATTATAGTATATTATATTAAAGCCGAAAGATTATAATATATAATATATAATTACCGTATTTAATATATAATATATATTAAATATATAATTACCTTATTATTATATAATATATATTATATATTATAATATATATAATATATAGGGCCCGTTTGCCAAATCTTCAAATGAGCTTATAAGTTACTTATTCGGAAAAAAATTCATATTTACATACTTTTTTTTAGAGAAAAATGTGTATGAGAAGTTTAATATTCGTTATCTTGCAAATATAAGTTACTTATTTCAGAAAAAAGTACATATTTACGTACTTTTTTCCAGAATAAGTAACTTATTTCTGAAAAATAAGATTTCCCAAACGGGACCATAATATGGAGTTTTATATGACTTTAATTACCTTATTTAATATATAATATGGAGTTTTGATGCTGGTGGTAGTCTTCGACGGGGTTTCGTAAATTTGGGCTGGAAGGGAGTAGGCCTAAATCTGGTGTAGGCGGAGGCGGTGGTGTTGGGTATAATAGGATGAGGAGAGGTCCCAGAGGAACTGCGTCCGATATGGTGTTTTGCGAGGAATTTGTTTTGTGAGGAATTTGATTGGAATTGGAATATAATTATGTTAATAATTATTTTTTTTATTTTAGTAATTAGGATAACTAAACCGAACAAAATTTCAATATTTCGGCTTTAATATATTAGTATAGATAGATGTATACGGATTTGTAATATATTTTATTAATAATTAAAAAATATGGTGTGATATTTTCGGATATATATTAATGATTATAAGATTAGTTTTAAATAAAAATGGTAACATGTTTTAATTAGAAAGAAAATATTAATGATTGAAAGATATCATAGGATTGATTTTTTTTCGAACCTTGAAATTTTAGTAAATTAATTTAAACATATAATATATCTAATCATTAGATCTAACGGTTCTGATTTTTTACTAAAAATTTAACGGTCATTATTAGTTGTATACAGATTTTTATTATATTTTGTTAGTGATCAGACGATATAATGTTATATTTTTGGATATATGTTACTTATTGTAAGATTATATTTTAAAATAAAAGTTAACGTGTTTTATTTAGAAAGAAATATTATTGATTGGAAGATACGATATTTTAGATTTTTATAAAAGGTAATATCATCAATCAATTAAAAGTAAACATCTTTTAATTAAAAAAAGGCAATTGGCTAATTATCACTATTTATATTATTTTATTATTTAATTTAATAATTAGGATGACCGTGCTGAAAATCGAACCGATAAACTTTCAATACCCGTGCGATGCACGGGTTTCTTTTATTATGTTATTGTTGTGGAATAAAAACTAGGTTACGATTTGCGGCTAGGGTTTGTGTATATTTAATGCTAGGGTTCGTGAGCTTCGTGCTTTAATGGCTGCTCTCGTGCTCGTGGCTAGATCTGCCTTCACAAGATGCCTACGTACTTTGATGTGTATCAAAGATCAAGCCAAAAAACGTAGTTCTTGGTAATGCCCTCGGGGCTATGGCGGCAAGGGCACACCAAGGACGTAGTGGCTTGTATGTCCTTATTCGATGATTAAGCCTAAAACGTAGTGACATATTGAGCTCTGCCCAAAAACGTAGTTCTGAGAATGAGGGGTCAGACCCTTATATAGGCTAAGGAGCCTAAGAATTATGGTAGGAATAGGAGACTTGGTGAGCAAGCCACCGCCTCAAGGAAGGTTCTAGATACCTTCCTTTTAGGAATCAGTTTCCATGTAGAGATATGTATCTTGGAGGCTAAGCCAGGCAAGAGTTATATCCTTGTTTGACTCTTATTTGCTGAGCTGTTTATTACCCCTAATATTAATTATGAAATTAATATTATAATTGGGGTTTGGGCCCATCATTTAGCCCATATCATTTGCCCCCCAACTTCTAGGAAAACTGATCAGGTTATCCTTGAAGTTTTAACGGCCTTTCCAAGATTTGGGTTAGGGTTTATTGCTCTTACGCGAGTACTTTCAATAATATCATCTTAATGTAAAGCATGGAGCGACCGACGCATTTACAACGATGTTAAACGACACTAAGCGGTGTTAAATGGCACTAGACAGCGCTAATCAGCCTTAAACAACGTTTAAACAGTGTTAAACAAAGTTAAATGGCATAAAACGGCACTAATGGCACTAACCGGTGCTAAACGGTGCTAATCGACACTAAATTGTGCTAAGGCACTAAACAGTGCTTAAACGGCACTACACGGTGCTAATCGGCACTAAACTGTGCTAACAGGCACTAATCGGTGCTTAAACAGCACTACACAGTGATAATCGGTACTAAACAGTGCTTAAACAGCACTACACGGTGCTAATCGGCACTAAACAGTGCTTAAACATCACTACACGGTGCTAATCGGCACTACACGGTGCTAATCTTGACCTCTTTTTAGTACTGAAATTCATCCGAGATTCGCGGAAAAAGTCGAGATCTAGGTCTGAAAACTACCCGAGGTTCGCTAAAAAAGTCGGGATTTAGGACCACGAACTAACCTGTGATCGGCCGGATCAAGGGCTAGCTCGTGGTCGGCTAGCACCTGATCGGCCGAAGGGCCTTGATCCATGGTGATCGGCCACGAGGTGACCGGCCAGGAGGTGATCGGCCGAAGCTCCTCCGGAGGAGGTGGTCGGCTCCAAGGTTGTCGGCCGTGGTGCCCCGTGCACCGTGGTCGGCCGGGAGGTGGTCGGCTGCGGCCCCTCGTGCGCCGTGGTCGATTGCCTCTCAATAGCTAGGTGATCCGGACGTGAAAACCCTCCGTGGTCTTGAGGATCAAGAATCTTGATCTTGATCTCAAGTTACTATCTTGGTCATTCGTGACTTCATTATCTTAAGTTTCAAGAATCTTGATCTTGATCTTAAGTCGTCAGGGATCTAGGATTCAAAATCATCCGTGATCCTAAGGATCAAGAACCTTGATCTTGATCTTAAGTCGTCAGTTTGGTCCTTCGTGACTTCTGACGATATTACTCCTTAACTTATGATTAGCACTTCTAATCTTGTGCTTAAGGCTAAACTCGTTACTTAACTTCTTAAGCGCACCCATCCGTGCAGCAAATATTTCAGCTATTTCTTAAGTTCATCGATAACCATGATGATGAGATGCGTCCCTTCAACATGTCTGTTGGTTGGGATAAAGTTACCAGCGCTGTGAGTCATAGGCATCCCTCTGTTATAAACCCGGCTGATTTTCCTTGCCCTAACTGGGGTGCCAATCCGGCTAATCTAGCTTCTAGTTCGGGAACTAAAATTGTTCCTCGGACATCAGGATCCGGCTCCAAAGGCAGTCATCGACGTTCTGGATCCAACTCCAAGGGAGCTGTCCCAGTTGTTAGCCAAGACTCATCTTCTTCTGGATCCCATGGGGAGAAACCCCCACCTGCGAGGAAAGTTGGAGTGGTTCGTCAACCAATCCCTGGTAAGAGACTGATCCGAAATGAGGGCAGTTCTTCTTCTGATTCATCTTATAAAGAAGAAGAGACCGAAGTTGCTGCAGTTCAGCCTATGGTGGTGACCGAGCCTGATGATGGTTCCAGGGAGGAGGACTCAGATGAGGATAGCTCGGACGAAGAAGAATCAGACGAGGAGGATGACGAGGAGTAGATGGGGATGGCCTTGCATGGCCTAATTAGCCGCTTGTGGCTTTATTTTATCAACTTTTTATTCAGCATCCTTCGGGACTTAAACTTTATTTCGCTGTGTTGTAACTTAACTCGAATCATGGCCCTTCCCAGTCAGGGGCTAGTTTTCCCTTCTGGCCAATTCCTGTTCTCTCAGCATGGGGATTCGTCCCTGGAGGATGAGAAACTTGAGGTTGAGTGATCGCCCCTATTGTTGGGGGTATTTGTTCAGAGACAGGCGGAGCAGAGCTTAGAGGCAAGGCCTAATTAGATGTCGGTACCGTTCTTCGTGTGGTTACCATGGTTGACGTCTTTTTCCCACAGACGGTGCCAAATGTTATAGAATAAAAACTAGGTTACGATTTGCGGCTAGGGTTTGTGTATATTTAATGCTAGGGTTCGTGAGCTTCGTGCTTTAATGGCTGCTCTCGTGCTCGTGGCTAGATCTGCCTTCACAAGATGCCTACGTACTTTGATGTGTATCAAAGATCAAGCCAAAAAACGTAGTTCTTGGTAATGCCCTCGGGGCTATGGCGGCAAGGGCACACCAAGGACGTAGTGGCTTGTATGTCCTTATTCGATGATTAAGCCTAAAACGTAGTGACATATTGAGCTCTGCCCAAAAACGTAGTTCTGAGAATGAGGGGTCAGACCCTTATATAGGCTAAGGAGCCTAAGAATTATGGTAGGAATAGGAGACTTGGTGAGCAAGCCACCGCCTCAAGGAAGGTTCTAGATACCTTCCTTTTAGGAATCAGTTTCCATGTAGAGATATGTATCTTGGAGGCTAAGCCAGGCAAGAGTTATATCCTTGTTTGACTCTTATTTGCTGAGCTGTTTATTACCCCTAATATTAATTATGAAATTAATATTATAATTGGGGTTTGGGCCCATCATTTAGCCCATATCAGTTATAAATTTGATGTAGTATTATATTTTTGGGTATATATTAATTATTATAAGATTATATTTTAAAATAAAAATTAACGTGTTTTATTTAGAAAGAAATATTATTGATTGGAAGATACGAGATATTTTAGGTGTTTATAAAAGGTAATATCATCAATTAATTAAAAGTAAATCTATTTTAATACAAAAAGGCAATCGGCTAATTATCACTAATTAAAATATTTTTACTATTTATTTTAATAATTAGGATGATCGTGCTGAAAATCGAACCGATAAACTTTCATTGCCCGTGAGATGCACGGGATTCTTTTGTAATGTTATAAATTTTATTTAATATTACAATTATGTTAATATCATCAATCAATTAAAAGTAAACCTCTTTTAATTGAAAAAAAAAGCAATCGGCTAATTATCACTAATTATATTAATTTACTTTTTATTTAATAATTAGGATGACCGTGCTGAAAATTGAACCGACAAACTTTCAATGCCCGTGCGATGCACGGGTTTCTTTTATTAAGTTATAAATTTTATTTAATATTATAACTATGTTTTTTATATATTCATCATTTTTAATATTTTTTAATTTTAATTTAATATAATTTAATATAGGGCTTTTTTCATAAATAAATAGGAAAAAGTAAATTTTTGCTCATTACTTTTGTTAAGAATAGTTTTTGGCAATTTTACTAACTAAGTTTCTAAATTGCAAAAATACTAACCCTAACCCTCCCACCTTTCTGTGAAGCTTCTGCCGACTACTGTACTTTTTTTTAAGGTGGGGACTATTTTGGTGGATTTGGGTTTCCTGGCCCCGCAGGGGCATATTCAACTGAATGCAACCACATTCAACTAAATTTGCAACCACATGCAACTAAATTTCTGATTTCAGGTTCCATTTGTCAGTTGTCATTTTCGACCTCATTTTTGAACTCTATATTTATTTATTTAAGGTGGGTGATATTTTGGTGGATTTAGGTTCCATGGCCCCGCAGGGGCATATTCAACTAAATTTGCAACTGAATGCAACCACATGCAACTAAATTTCTGATTTCTGGTTCCATTTGTCAGTTGTCATTTTCGACCTCATTTTTGAACTATATATATATTATATATATATATATATATGTATACATATTTATTTATTTATTTATTTATTTAAGGTGGGTGATATTATGGTGGATTTAGGTTCCATGGCCCCGCAGGGACATATTCAACTAAATTTTCAACTGAATGCAACCACATGCAACTAAATTTCTGATTTCAGGATCCATTTGTCAGTTGTCATTTTCGACCTCATTTTGAACTATATATATATAGTTAAAAATGAGGTCGAAAATGACAACTGACAAATGGAACTTGAAATCAGCAACTGAATGCAACCACATTCAACTAATTGCAACTGAATGCAACCACATTCAACTAAATTTCTGATTTGAGTTACATTCAGTTGATTATTGCCCCTGGCGAGGCCTTGCAACCCAAATCCACCAAAATCACCCTACCTATTTTTTTAAAAAAGTTGAATATGGTTGCACTCAGTTGATTATTGCCCCTGGCGGGGCCTTACAACCTAAATCCACCAAAATCACCAACACCTTTTTTTTTTAAAAAAAGTTGAGTGTGGTTGCATTCAGTTGAATATTGCCCCTGGCGGGGCCTTGTAACCCAAATCCACCAAAATCACACACACCTTTTTTTTTTAAAAAAAAGTTGAATGTGGTTGCATTCAGTTGAATATTGCCCTTGGCGGGGCCTTGCAACCCAAATCCACCAAAATCACCCCACCTTTTAAAAAAAAGTTGCATTTGGTTGCATTTAGTTGAATGTGATTGCATTGAGTTGCAAACCAAATCCACCACAATATCACCCCACCACAAAAAAAAAGTACACAAGTCGGTTGGGCCTGGGCAAAAGGGGGAGGGAGGAAGGGTTGACTTAGTATTTTTGCTATTTTGAAACTTGGTTTAGTAAAATTGCAATTTATTAAAGAATATGGTATTTTTGCAAATAGAAACTTTAAAACTAGTATTTTTGGTAAATATCCTTTAATATACTCATGTTTACGGATTATACTAATGATTTCCTATTATAAACAATGTATACTAATTTGTAATATATTTTATTAATAATTAAAAATAGGGTGTGATATTTTCGGATATATATTAATGATTATAAGATTAGTTTTAAATAAAAATGGTAACATGTTTTAATTAGAAAGAAAATATTAATGATTGAAAGATATCATACGATTGATTTTTTAGGTGTTCATAAAAAGCAATATATTCAACTAAAAGTAAATGTGAAAAAGGCAATTGGTTAATTACCATTAATTATATCATGTTATTATTTATTTTAATAAATAGGATAATCAAACCGAAAACCAAAACTTTCAATGTTTCGGCTTTAATATAATAGTATAGATGGTAACATGTTTTAATTAGAAAGAAAATATTAATAATTGAAAGATATCATATGATTGATTTTTTAGGTGTTTATAAAAAGCAATATATTCAACTAAAAGTAAATGTGAAAAAGGCAATTGGTTAATTACCATTAATTATATCATGTTATTATTTATTTTAATAAATAGGATAACCAAACCGAAAACCAAAACTTTCAATGTTTTGGGCTTTAATATAATAGTATCAATATCAATCAATATAATCTTAATGTCTGCTAGTATTACATTTCGGAAAATTACTACTTTTGTCCTTCATTTTTTTAATCTTCTTTATTTTTTTGATGTCCTTTTTTGTCATTACACATGAAAATTACTAATATTGTCCTTCATTTTTTTAATCTTCTTTATTTCTTTGATGTCCTTTTTTGTCATTACACAGCATTTGGAGCAACCCAATTTAGATTGGATCGACCCAAATCAAAATCTCTACTATTTTTTGTCATTACACAGCATTTGGAGCAACCCAATTTAGATTGGATCGACCCAAATCTAAACCTCTACTATTATCCTTCATTTTTTTTATCTTCTTTATTTCTTTGATGCTTATTTTTAAAAAATAAAAAAAAGTTTTTTAATTATGGAGCCAAAACATGAACAATAAGATGATTTTTATACAATTATTAGAAGTCATGTCAAATCTTTTCAAAAAGCTCGTAACTTTTTTTTCAAGGAATGTAGTTATAATTTTTTGTTAAAAGTCATTGACGTTTTGAATAGCATGATACTTATAAAGATGTGCAATCTCTAATAAAATGGCAGTCTCTATATGTGCAGTCTCTAATAAGATAGCGGTCTCTATCCTTATTTAGTCCTAAGACGTACTACTTTATAATGAAATTAAAGGATGTTCCTAAGTAATAGAAGGTATTAACAAATCTTTTGGAAAAATGTTAACCAACCAACCAATTACTGTATAGCATGTTTCGCTTATAATAGTATATTATAGATAGATATGATAAAATCCAAATAAGGCCAACTAATACTTTAAACTTTAAATAAGTAATAACTTAAAAATGTACACTAATTTTATCATAAAATTAATGAGGTGCGTAGAAATATTTTTATAAGATGGCTCTTTATTTAGTGCGAACAATTATTTATGAAGGAAGAATAGAAAAAAGAAGGATGAGATGTAATCAAAACACATGTTTTTTCCATTACATACTCAGTTAATGACAAACGTTGCAACACTAACAACAGTGATTTTACTTTTATTATGAGAAACAACAGTTGTTTGAGAATTAGGAGCTCATGGCACAACATTGGAGTTTTATTATTGAAAACATAATTAACTAAGAATTAATTGAAGCGACCAGGATCGGGCTCTGCAGCTGTGTCTGATGTGGCGGATTTGGGTACAAATTCTGGATGGATTGGCTCTGAAAGAACATGTGATGTGGACATATAAACAAAATCAGGAGCGACGGGTTCAGAGTTACTCATATCAGATGGTTGTCCCATATATGTGGTTCTAGAGACAAACTCAGGAGCAACGGGTTCAGATTTAGAGACAAACTCAGGAGCAACAGGTTCAGATCTAGAGACAAACTCAGGAGCAACGGGTTCAGATCTAGATCTAGAGACAAACTCAGGAGCGACGGGTTCAGAGTTACTCATATCCGATGGTTGCCCCATGTATGTGGTTCTAGAGACAAACTCAGGAGCGACAGGTTCAGAGTTAACCATACCTAATGATTCTCCCATGTATTTCGAGCTAGAGACAAATTCAGGAGCAACTGGTTCGGAGTTAATCGTATCTGATGATTCTCCCCTGTTTCTGGATCTCGACACGAATTGAGGAGCAACAGGTTCAGAGTACTTGACCATATCTGATGATTCTTCCCTGTTTGTGGATCTCGACACGAATTGAGGATCAACGGGTTCAGATTACTTGACCATATCTGATGATTCCCCCATTCCATTTATCACGAGCGGGCGTGCAGACCCTGTAAGAGTTGTAGTGCACCATAATGCCACTAACATCAAAACAATAATACTCTTGGGAACTTTCATCCTGATAACTTAAAACTATACCAAGTTGAAAATGAAGCACAAGATCAACTGAATTATGATTCTTGCACACTCTAAAACTAATGTATTTATAGTGAAAAGGGGTGTATTCAATTGAGATTTTAAAGGATTATTTTGGATTTCTAAAATCTAAGGGTATTCAATGTGGATTTTGAAAAATTCGTTAAAATCTAATGGTATTCAATAAAGATTATAAAAAGTCTTTTAAAATCTAGGTGTATTCCATTAGGATTTTAAATCTGATGGTATTCAATTTAGATTATGAAAGATCAATAAAATCTGATGGTATTTAAAAGTCATGGATTTTTTTGGATTTCATAAAATTGTGGATTTTGATGGATTTTAATATATTTTATATCTTTTGAAATTTGATCAAAATCTGAGAGATTTTGAAGGATTTGCCAGAAACTTTATTTTAATCAACAAAATTTTACGAGATTTTACATAAACTAAGAGGATGTATTCAATTAAGATTTTAATGGTTTTCTAATAATCCATGGATTTTATTGGATTATGTAAATTTGATAAGTGGATTTTATATCAACTTGGAGCATTCTAAATCGGCTTAGATTGATTGTCTTGGACTCAAGTTTCTTGTAGTTTTGATGTGTTTTGTTTAGTTGTGCAGATTTATGAGAATGTTGATTAAGGTTGATGCTTCTATCGTTTTTGGAGATTTAATTGATTAAAATTCGGATTTTCCGGGAAGGCTGCGCAGCTTACACTGTTTTGGCCATATCTGGAGTTCTATAAGTCCGTTTTTAGCCATCTTACTGCCCACGCGAAGCTTGGGAGATTTTCTATAACATGGAACAGGTGTTGTACGTGCAATTTGCGCGTGGTGGGGGCAGGAAGCACGACAAACAGAATGTTGGGAGCAGGGAAATTACTGTTTTGCCCTTTTCAAGTTCTAATTGTATTTTGGGCAGTTTTTAGCACCTTAATTGAATTCTAATTGTAATAGAAGGTAAATTCTTGCTGGGCAAGAAATCTAGAGCCTACTTAAACACATCCTAGCATTGTAAATCATGGCTTTATTATTGTAACATAGCTTAGATCTGCAAGGGAGAAAAGGAGAGAAGGATTCAACGCTCGTGACAAGCAACGGATCTAGATCTACTTCATCTTTTGTGTTACTTTGGATTATAGATTTGTTTTCTCGACTTTTGTTTTATTAATATTATTGCTTCTTTTATTCATATCTTGTTTATTATCATGTTTTCATCAAATCCCATGATGATGAATGGTTCAATTATGAGCTAATCGTTGTCATGGGATTCTAATGGATTTATTTATGGAACTTAGTATCTTGATGCTTTAAAGATCTGTGTGTGGTGTATATCTGATATCCTCGTATGGCTAATCTTAATGCTTTTAGATGCGTAGCTAACATCTAAATTGAATTGTTAATCTCTTGTGAAGTGAAAGTGGATCTTGAGATTTAGAACTTCCCATGCTAGCATAGGTTCATAATTGTTTATCAATATGATTCGTGGTGTGAGATGAAAATACTTATACTGCCCTGTGTGATCTTAATGGATAACTTGTTCTTCAACCGTTATGTTTTCAAATTCTATAGACATATAGGGTCTAAGCATAATTGGTATCTATTCATCTTCTATCTCTTTTGTGGATGTATGTTTAGTTTGGTATGCGTATGCTGACAGGTAGCGTATACTTGTTTCGTGTTATCCGATCAGATATCAAAACCATCGCACATAGTGATTAAAGGCGTCAGATCTAAGGGAAGTATTTAATGAAGTTAGAGTCCCATGTTTATTCTCATAGAAGTAATTCGATTTCAATTTTCATTAGTAATTTAATTTTGAATCTTAGTTTAATTTAGATAGTTAAAACCCAAAATTGTTATTTGTCTTAGCAGTGGATTAAAACCATACATTGTTGCATAGGTATTGAATTGAATTAAAAACCAGATCTCTGTGGGAACGAACTTGACTTATATCTATATTACTTGTGACCACGTACGCTTGCGTGATTTTAGTAATTGAGAAATCTGATTTAGTGGCTGATCAACTTGATGGTGAGAAGAGCAAGAAGCTTGTTGAAAAGTCTACTCCGGAGCAATCTTCGAAGAATAATCAGGTCTATCCACCTCCGCCATATCCTGGACGTTTGCAGAAAAGTCAAGAGAAACAGTTTCAGAAATTTATGGATGTCTTCAAGAAACTGTCCATTAAAATTCCTTTTGTTGAAGCGTTGGAGCAGATGCCGAGATATGCTAAGTTCATGAAGGATATTTTGTCACGAAAGAGAAGGTTGGAAGATTTTGAAACAGTGGCATTGACAGAGGAGTGTAGTGTCGTTCTGCAGCAGAAGTTGCCACCTAAACTGAAGGATCCAGGAAGCTTTACAATTCCATGCACCATTGGGAAGTTGTCTTTTGACAAATGCTTATGTGATTTGGGAGCTAGTATTAATCTTATGCCCTTGTCTGTTTTCAAGCAACTTGGTTTATCGGAGCCAAAGCCAACTAATATCTCTTTGCAGTTGGCTGATAGATCTATCACATATCCAAGGGGCATAGTGGAGGATGTTTTGGTAAAAGTTGATAAACTCATCTTCCCAGCTGATTTTGTTATCTTGGATTTCGAAGAAGACAAGAAGATTCCCATAATTTTGGGAAGGCCTTTTCTAGCTACAGGTCGTACTTTGATCGATGTGCAAAAAGGAGAGCTAACAATGAGGGTGCAAGATCAGAATGTCACCTTTAATGTGTTCAAGGCCATGAAATTTCCGACAGAGGATGAAGAGTGTTGCATTGTGGAAATAGTTGATACGGGTCAAAGAAAGAAGTTTGATCAGTTGTTGAGCGAAAAGTCGGACACACACATGCTAAAGCATCCCATCACTGATTCCATTGACAGTTCTTCAGTTCGAGATCTTTCGAAAGTAAAGCTTGGGAAACTTCCACCACATTTGAGGTATGTCCTTTTGAATAATGAGTTAGTGATTTTTATAGAGGGGCATGATAACGTGTTGCGAAAGTGGAAAGTCGATGATAAGGAAGAAGAAATTTTTGTTCAGTCGGTTGAGTCAGAGAAGTACCTTAGAGGTGTGAAGAAGAAAAAAAAAGAAGATTTGGCCGTTGGGTAGTAAAATCAGGTTGAAGTCTGAAAGAGATTTGTGGAAAGCAAGCAACCAAGATGTCAACGTTCGTATGAATGGTCTTTCTGTTGAGGATGGTTCAGTTATTCTTTTGAAACCGCTATGAGTTGAGGAAGTAACGTCAAGCTATTGACGTTAAAGAAGCGCTTGGTGGGAGGCAACCCACGCATTAGTGCAGGAAAAAAAAAATTTTGAGTGTTTTTTTTCAAAAAAAAAAATTGCACGAAATTTTTCAACAGCCAACAGAAACCGTCCCAGGCTGCAACGCGCGTGTCCAGGCCGCAGCGCCAATTGCCTCTGTCCATGTACTGTTTTGTAAAGGTGGCGTGATGTTGTAAAAAAAAAAATACACAAAATAAAGATCTGCCAACAGAAGTGTACAAGGATGTGGCGTGAAGAACCAGGCTGTGGTGCCAATATATTACTCTCCTGGCGCGTGTTAGTAACGAGGTTGTATATAAAAAAAATAGAGAAAGCAACAGATTTCGTTCAAGGCCATGGCGCGGAAATTGAGGCTGCAGCGCCAAGTACCATCTGTCCAAGCCATCTGTTATACGAGTATTTGTATTATTAAAACACATAAATTTCACACCTCTCCTTCTATTATTATAACCCCAATCCCTAATTCCTAATTCTAACCCGATATCAATTCTAAACCTCTCCCAAAATCCATCTCCTATTTTATTTTATTTTTTTTCCCAAATCTATATACCCATCTATATATACATCTATAGACACACAAATCCTACCCCATTCCAATTATATTTCCTACAATCAATTTCAAGGCTTCAAGATTAAAGTTTGGGGGATTTTTAATTGCAAGCTTCACCTCTCCGGTTCGTATTTGGGGTATATTTTCTTCCTTTTATTTGGATATTACGAATTGTGTTCTTGCATTATTAGGGTTGTGTGTTCTTGATTATTTGGGGGTATTTGTGAATTTGAATTTTTTTGGTGGATTTTTGGTGATTTGGCCTTGCAGGTATGTTTTCGGCTATCCCTTGTATTTACTTCCATTCAATGCGGACATTGAATATTTTAAGTTTGGGGGTGGTTTGAGGGATTAGTAGTTGTACTTGATGTTGTATTATGTGTTCATATATGATATCATGTTTGCATGTTTTTTTTTCATGTTTAGGTAATTCATGCATGTTCGTTCGTATTTTTTATGTTGTTTCATGTAGGACATTCTGTTATTTTATTTTTGTATACCATGTGAGTTCATGTTAGTTGCATTTTCATGGCATGCATAATTCATGATCCCTTAAGACGAGCTGATTCTGATTGATAGGTAGATGTTTAATTGAGTGTGGTGATGATGAGTAGAGGGCTGATTTATAGTTTCTAGGAATTGACTTGCATGTTACGGGAACAAAATTTTTACACAGTCTCATTGTTTGCTTTTGGGCTAGGTTGAGGTTATGCTTGTTTGGATGTTTTGAGATTTAATCACTTGTTTATATTAAGAATTTTCGTTATTCCCTTGATGGCGTAGGAGCACTAAAGTCTAAGTTTGGGGGAAACCAGGGATTTCATGCTAGTTGTTAATATTTGTTAAATAATGGCTAGGTGTCAAATGGCTAGTAGCTGGCTCATATTTATATGAGTAGTCTAGGGTTGGAAATGAGAAAGGCTCATTCCAGATCGCAGAAAAAAAAATCAGAAAAAAAAGAAGAAAAAAAAAGAGTCAATAATTTAATTGTTAAATGCAAAATTAACCACGAGTGAGCTCTTTAATACTCGAGTAATTAAGTCTGAGGGGACTTAGTCCTAGTAACCTAAAGCCCTTGTGGTGGTTTGGGATTGCTGACCTAACACTCGCTACATGGGTATTATTGTATAAGCCTTTTGGGGTCTAATTCATTGCACGGTTAAATAAGCATGTGTATTGTATTATGTGTCATAGTGTAGTAATAAAGCATGAATTCCTGTCTAACTTGAATGAGGATGGAGGTGTTTCTAAGTTATGAAGTGTCTACAGTCTATTCTTTTTATAAACCTCTGATTGTCTTGGCGGAAGGGCATGTATGATTTTTGACCTAGTGTTGGGAGTATTTCTAATGAGCATCGCACACACTCACGTTTCTGTTCATGTACTGTTAGTATACGGGGACTTAGTCGAGCTCTTCTTGGATTTATTTACATTCTTTGAGATATTTGCTTGTTAGTTGGTTTTGGTGAATTTGAAGGGGATCTTTGCATTTTTTCATATTAGTTGCATTCATGCATTACATTGCATTAGGTTAAATCGATTTTGTGGGTACATTCGTTATAGGCCCTCACGAGACCTTACTCGTCCACTAGGGCTGCCTCGGGGTTTAAAGGGCTTGTTGCATATGCCAAATGCAACCGTGATCACCTACGGAAGTGGTACTAATTAGTTAGTTGTAATTGTTTATGCTTGGGGACAAGCATCGGTTTAAGTTTGGGGGTGTGATAAGTGGATTTTATATCCACTTGGAGCATTCTAAATCGGCTTAGATTGATTGTCTTGGACTCAAGTTTCTTGTAGTTTTGATGTGTTTTGTTTAGTTGTGCAGATTTACGAGAATGTTGATTAAGGTTGATGCTTCTATCGTTTTTGGAGATTTAATTGATTAAAATTCGGATTTTCCAGGAAGGCTGCGCAGCTTACACTGTTTTGGCCATATCTGGAGTTCTATAAGTCCGTTTTTAGCGATCTTACTGCCCACGCGAAGCTTGGGAGATTTTCTATAACATGGAACAGGTGTTGCACGTGCAATTTGCGCGTGATGGGGGCAGGAAGCACGACAAAGAGAATGTTGGGAGCAGGGAAATTACTGTTTTGCCCTTTTCAAGTTCTAATTGTATTTTGGGCAGTTTTTAGCACCTTAAATTGAATTCTAATTGTAATAGAAGGTAAATTCTTGCTGGGCAAGAAATCTAGAGCCTATTTAAACACATCTTAGCATTGTAAATCATGGCTTTATTATTGTAACATAGCTTAGATCTGCAAGGGAGAAAAGGAGAGAAGGATTCAACGCTCGTGACAAGCAACGGATCTAGATCTACTTCATCTTTTGTGTTACTTTGGATTATAGATTTGTTTTCTCAACTTTTGTTTTATTAATATTATTGCTTCTTTTATTCATATCTTGTTTATTATCATGTTTTCATCAAATCCCATGACGATGAACGGTTCAATTATGAGCTAATCGTTGTCATGGGATTCTAACGGATTTATTTATTGAACTTAGTATCTTGATGCTTTAAAGATCTGTGTGTGGTGTATATCTGATATCCTCGTATGGTTAGTCTTAATGCTTTTAGATGCGTAGCTAACATCTAAATTGAATTGTTACTCTCTTGTGAAGTGAAAGTGGATCTTGAGATTTAGAACTTGACATGCTAGCATAGGTTCATAATTGTTTATCAATATGATTCGTGGTGTGAGATGAAAATACTTATACTGCCCTGTGTGATCTTAATGGATAACTTGTTCTTCAACCGTTATGTTTTCAAATTCTATAGACATATAGGGTCTAAGCATAATTGGTGTCTATTCATCTTCTATCTCTTTTGTGGATGTATGTTTAGTTTGGTATGCGTATGCTGACAGGTAGCGTATACTTGTTTCGTGTTATCCGATCAGATATCAAAACCATCGCACATAGTGATTAAAGGCGTCAGATCTAAGGGAAGTATTTAATGAAGTTAGAGTCCCATGTTTATTCTCATATAAGTAATTCGATTTCAATTTTCATTAGTAATTTAATTTTTACTTTGTTAATTTTGCATCTTAGTTTAATTTAGATAGTTAAAACCCAAAATTGTTATTTGTCTTAGCAGTGGATTAAAACCATACATTGTTGCATAGGCACTGAATTGAATTAAAAACCAAATCTCTGTGGGAACGAACTTGACTTATATCTATATTACTTGTGACCACGTACGCTTGCGTGATTTTGTGTTAACAAAATTCACGGATTGTTCAAAATCTACCATAGACTTTATACAAACATTTTAAATTCTACACATATTCTGTTGGATTTTAATTGATTGATTTATGAAGATTTTGGTGGACTAAAAACAATCTCAAAGATTATATTTGTCAGTAGTGTATTTGAGTTATGTCAAGTTAGAGCATCTCCAAGGGTGTTATGTATATTTGTTAGCTATAATATTATATATTGATAATTATCTAAAATTATAGCTAAGAGGTTCTAGGTTTACTCCAATGGTATTATGTATAATTATATTATCTAAAATTATACCTAATAGATTTAGAGGTTTTACAAATGTAGCTATCCCAATTTTAGGTATCTATATTTTTTTGCTAAGGGATAATGGTTGGAGTATTGAATTTTTACCTAATATCTAAAATGTGCCACATAGATGCCATGTAGGTGACACATAGATGAATTTAACTAATAGGTTTTACCATTGGAGATGTTCTTATAACCCCAAATGCAATTTGAGGTGTAAGATCAAGTAGACTCTATCGGTGCGCATTAGGCTGCTCCAAGTATGTATAGTCTGATGTCGTAGAACATGTGCAGTCTCTAATAAAATGGAAGTCTCAACATGTGCAGTCTCTAATAAGATGGCGGTCTCTACGCTTATTTAGTCCTAAGACGTACTACTTTATTATGAAATTAAAGGATGTTCCTAAATAATAGAATGAGAGATGCAGTAAATAAATAAAGAAAAAGCATCCGAAAATATCATTATTTTGTTGTTGAAAAAGAAGGAGCATTGTGTGGCTCGAGGAGGACTTTGGAGGCAAAAGAAAGAGTAGGGCTGGAGCAAAAAGAAGAAAATAAAGCGGATAGCTTGTACATAGCTTGTACTATATCACACCTAACCCGCTAATCTTTGAAACCTTATAAACAATGAGCTTTTGTCTGTGTTAAATATCATCATTTCAGATATCCAAAGCATATACACACAATTGCTGAAAACTTCAATCTCCTAGGGAAAAGATCTCACAATCTAGCTGTCTTGAAAATGGCATTGCAGGGAAGCTTCTCGATTGCTAGAGTTAATCCTACTTCATTCAGGAAATCAACACCATCCGGGATGAGCAGTTTCGAGCTTGGGCACAATTTCTGAATGAATATTCAGTAATTCGTTATACTCTAGTTACACCAGTGCCGCTTAACCATGATGCCTTGCGTGAATTATATTGCAGTGCGGTTAACACTTCTGGAGAGGACGGGTGTGCAATCACCTATCAACTGTTTGGTAGGTCGATTAGGGTCACTGAACGAGATGTTAATCGAATTCTTCACTTTCCTATGGAAAATCTCGTTTCTGATCCTACACCTGACCAGATTAAAAGGTTCTTTCATCTTATAAGGTACCAAGATGGCAATTTCAATACTGGTAATCTCTCTAGAACATATCTAACCCAGTACTGGAATTTCTTCTTCCACATTCTTAACCATGTTTTTTCCTCAGAAAGAACAAATCTAGATCGAATATCTGAATTTATTCAAACAATAGGGTATGCGGTCGCCAATAATTTGAGGATTAATTTTGGTAAGATAGTGCTTGGTCAAATCATTTTGAAGATGAAGCAACTAGGAACAAGGGATGTCCAAACTCAAAGGGTCAAATGTCAATATCCAAGATTTCTACAGCTAATATTAAATGATTTTTTGAGTGATGCAGACAGGATACGCTTGGACAATGGTAGAGATGTGGAATGTTCTTCCATGAAGGCGAATGTAATTAATTACATAAGAAATAAGATCTATACGTATGTGCCTACAGTCCTAACTGAATATCTAAAGACTGTTCCACTTCCGTTGTTAACAAGACCAGTAAGAGCAGCACCACATAAGGAGTTTGCTACAACAGCCGCTCTACCTCATTCTAAACGGAGTAAATCTAGCGAACCCGAGACATTCGAGGGAAACTTGGGTCTTGTGCCATTTAATCCATTCAAGTTTAACCTCCCAGAGAGAAAATCCCTGGATCTTTTTCTAGATTTACCACTCTTTACTAGTGGTCGGCAACTTGCTTCACGAGAGGATAGAAGCTCACGAACTGTCATTGCACCATCCGACAAAGGGCCTAGGATGATTTCATTTGCAGATACGCATCTCGGTGGAAGTTTTGGACAAGAGTTGAGAGAAGCACGAGCAGGACATGAGAGTGGGCATCATACTCAACCACATGCACCTGTAACCAGAACGGAATACAACAGACTCCTTGCACGGGTTCAAACACTGGAGAACGAGTTGCCACATATCCGTGAGTCCATTGCAGAAATCAAAAATTTGCAACTTATTCAAAAGGATGCATTCCAGGTTCAATTAAGTTCCATGGCAGCCCAGTTTAATCATGCAATTAATTCCTTGGTGAAGACAGCTTCGTCTAATTTCCCAACTCCACATCCAACTATTCTGGAGGATAACCCAACTGAGGGGGAGAAGGTGGATGAGCAAGAAGCTAATAAGCGTAATAAAGGCAAGGAAAAGGTTGGTGACACGGATTTAAATTTATTTTGGGGAAGGAAAAGCTAAGGGGAGTATTCGTGCTATTTGGAAAGAATTAAGCAAGGAAAACTTGAAGATATGTTCAGTCTAGAGGAACAATTGTCTTGCTTATTTTCAGGGGAGTTTTCGTTCACTTTTGTTCATACCTCATTTTTATTTGCATACATTGAGGATAATGCATGATTTAGGTATGAGGGAGGGATTTAGTGTAAATACATAAAAATTGAAAAATCCAAAAAAATTGAAAAATTTTAAAAATCCAAAAATAGAGATATTTTAACCTTAGTTGTCCTTCCCACTCTTGAACTTTAGAACTAGTTTGTGTTAACTGTTTTTCAAAAATTATATGTATAATGCCTTTAGATGATTTGAACGTAGTCAAGTAAAGTTTTACTCATGAAACTTGTGTCGATCAAATTTTTGCTTAAAATTCCAAGACGACGCATTTGCACAAGACTTTTAATGGAAAGATTGCATAGGAATGTTATTCGATACCTGAGAGAGAACCCACATGTTAAAAAAATGTCGAATCAAACCTTTGCGAATAAATTGTTCAGATAGTGTCTAAAAAAAAAGAGAAGAAGAAAAAAAGTCAATAAATATTTGTAGTCATAAAGTGCTAGTGTAATTTTAAAATAATAAATTCTTAGTAGGGAAATCGGCTAGGTTGGGCTCATTGATAACCCGAGTAAGTAAGCCTGAGGGGACTTTGTGCCTAGCAACCTAAGGTCCTTTCTGATCTGGGATTGTTGACCTAAAACTCGCTAAATGGGTATCAATGCAAAAGTCTTTTGGGACCTCAACCATTGCACGGTCGGTCTAACTACTAAGAACGTGAAGTTTGGTTAGATACTTGTTTTGATAGAGATTGGGTCAGTTCAATATTGGTTGAAAAAGAGAAAATGTTCTTATGCACTTTATCCATCATAGGCCTTAAATTCACTACACACCTTGGGATTTTTTGTAAAATTTTTGAGTCTATTCAAGTGGATTGTGGGAACCTATAACCTGCTATTATTATAATAATCTATAAGGCATGTATTTTCCTACAAAATTGTTTTTGTTGACACCAATGAAAGCTAGGTTGAAAGAGGAAAGTTGGATACTTGCTAATTTATCTCAAGGATTTTATGGGTATATCTTCTGTAAACCCTTAGGAGACAGCACTCCTCCTGTAGAGATCGTCTATGGGTTTAACGGGTTGGTAAACCTAAAATTACCCGTGATTCCTACGACAGTGAGTATAGGTTTTTATTCTGCATTTTTCCTTTTTGTTTTACTCGAGGACGAGCAAAAGATAAGTATGGGGGCATTTGATTAGTGCATAATTTTGCATATTTTTATTGCCTATTTATTGTTTGAATTCGTATTTTAATAAATTATTTTGTTGCATTTCAGGAAAATTTGAGAAAACTGAAGGGAGAATTTGAGAAAACTGAAGAAATGGCAAAATAAAGAAATAAATGACAAAAGAAGAAAAAGAAGGACCAAAACAAGAAGAAAAGGAAAAGCAAGGGGTGGTGGTGCATTTTTGTAGCCAACCAAAATGGAGGGCTAGGATTAACCCACACCAACCAAAATGGAGGGCTAGGATTAACCCACACCAACCAAAATGGAGGGCTAGGATTAACCCACACCAACCAAAATGGAGAACTAGGATTAAACCACACCAAACCAAAAACCCTAAATTTTTCCTATAAATACCCTCATTTTCTCTTGTAAAAAAACACACCACTTTAGACACCAATTTAGACACCTAGAATAGATAGTTAATTGCTTTTCTGTTTTATACTCTGCTCGCTGGTGGTTATTATACGGCAATTCCATGTTTTCTTGATTAATATAAGATTCTTAGTTTTTACATTCACTCCTTCAAGCTGCGATTTGTTTTCCCGTCTGTCTTCTTATACATGCTTAAATTACTTTAATTTTCAGCCGATATTCACCAATTGCCATTCAAGTTAGTACTTTTAGTTTGATTTTTAAGTGAATTAACTTTGCTATCTACTTATTCACGTGGTCACTTAACCTTTCTATTAATTTAACCATACAAATAACTTAGATTACTTCGTGTTTTCATGTTTAATATTTGTTATATCCAAAAACTTGATGTGCTAAAAATTAGGATTTAAAATTGCAAGCGCACAATTCATCATTTTAATACTTAAGATATCGATCTACAGAGACTAATATTTTCGCAAACCTTAATTTTTAATTTAGGCGAACTAGACAATAATATTTGAGATGAGATTTAATTAACCTAATTAACAAAGATTATCAAATAATATGGAAAACCTAGGAATCCGAATCCATTAATCAATCACAATTAATATCAACTCGCCCTAAAATCAATCCTCTTTCCTTCACAAATAAGATATATCAATTAACGAGACAAGCATATACTATGAAACTTGTTATCTAACAATAACCTATCAAAACTTCAAGGAGCAAGCATAGGCTATGAAAAATAAATTCGGTAACAATAATATATCAAAATCACTTTGTCAATTGAACAATTAAGCACCAAGAAAAATTATGAGAATCAATTATTATGAACGAGAAGAAATCAAGAGCAATTAAATTAACTTCATCTTCATCCTAGGACAAAAGATTTCGCTAGACATGATTATTAAACTAACAAAACAATTATAAATATAACAAATATTAAACATGAAAACACGAAGTAATCTAAGTTATTTGTATGGTTAAATTAATACTCCCTCCGTCCCAGCCAGTTCTTTACATGGCGGCTGGCACGGAGGTCAAGGATAGTGGGTGTAAAGTGGGTGTAATATTGTTAAAATAAATGAGGTAGTGGGTGTAATAGTGATTTTATTGTTAAAATAAGTGAAGTAGTGGGTGTAATAGTGATTTTATTGTTAAAATAAGTTAAGTAGTGGGTGAAATAGTGTAAAGTATTGTTAAAATAAGTGAAGTAGTGGGTGTAATAGTGTTAAAACTTACTATTTTTGGTAATGTAAAGAAATGGTGGGACGGCCCAAAAAGGAAATTGTAAAGAAATGGATGGGACAGAGGGAGTAGAAAGGTTAAGTGACCATGTGAATAAGTAGATAGCAAAGTTAATTCACTTAAAAATCAAACTAAAAGTACTAACTTGAATGGCAATTGGTGAATATCGGCTGAAAATTAAAGTAATTTAAGCATGTATACGAAGACAGGCGGGAAAACAAATCGCAGCTTGAAAAAGTGAATGTAAAAACTAAGAATCTTATATTAATCAAGAAAACATGGAATTGCCTGATAATAACCACCAGCGAGCAGAGTATAAAACAGAAAAGCAATTAACTATCTATTCTAGGTGTCTAAATTGGTGTCTAAAGTGGTGTGTTTTTTTACAAGAGAAAATGAGGGTATTTATAGGAAAATTTTAGGGTTTTTGGTTTGGTGTGGTTTAATCCTAGCCCTCCATTTTGGTTGGTGTGGGTTAATCCTAGCCCTCCATTTTGGTTGGTGTGGGTTAATCCTAGCCCTCCATTTTGGTTGGCTACAAAAATGCACCACCACCCCTTGCTTTTCCTTTTCTTCTTGTTTTGGTCCTTCTTTTTCTTCTTTTGTCATTTATTTCTTTATTTTGCCATTTCTTCAGTTTTCTCGAATTTTCCTGAAATGCAACAAAATAATTTATTAAAATACAAATTCAAACAATAAATAGGCAATAAAAATATGCAAAAGTATGCACTAATCAATTACACACAAACAAAATAGTTTGTATAGCATGCTTTGTGCTGCATGTTTTGATTGTCATAAGATTGTGAAAGCTTTTATCATTTCTTCTTCTATATATAACTAGCTTATAACACATGCGATGCACGGGTTTATTTTGATATGTTATAAATTTTTATTTTATTCTATAATTATGTTTTTATATAATCATTACTTTTAAAAATTAATTTAATATAATGTGAAGTAAATTTAATAAATGATTTGCATGATTTAAAATATATATAATAAAATTTTAAGTTAAATATGTTATATGTCGTTGACGTGATTCGAACCTTAAATATTTAGTAAAGTAATTTAATCATTAAATATAGCTTATAATTACATCTAACAGTTCTTATTAATTATTAAAAATCTAACGGTAATACGGTGTCATACTTTTGGGTATATATTAATAATTGTAAATTTATGTTTCTAATTAAAAGGTAGTGTATTTAATTAGAAAAGAAATATTAATGATTCGAAGATTATGATTGCAAAATTATGTTTTAAATTAAAAGGACGTGTTTTAATTAGTAACTAAATATTAATGATTGAAAGATACGATATTTTAGGTGTGTATGAAGGGTAATATGTTCAATTAAAAGTAATAGTCTTTTAAATTAACTGAAAGATAAGATATTTTAGGTATTTATTAAATTTTAGTTAATAGTACAATTATGTTTTTATATAATTATCAATTTAATAGGTTTTTAAATTTTAATTTAATATAATTTAATATACTCATATTTATGTATAATACTAATATTTTCTTATTATAAACAATGTATAGGGATTTTAATATATTTTATTAATAATTGAAAACATGGTGTGATATTTTTTGGTATATATTTTTTTTTCGCTAAATTGAATTTGTATAAAAAAGAAGAAAGATACAGGGATTGACCCTTGGTCTATGACAAGCCATAGATGGGTCTATCTATAAGCAATCTGAGAAAGTACAGATTGCAAATAGAAAACAAACAAGCCCAAAACTAAACAATAATATCAGGCCTACTACAACATATTTTTGAAAACCATGTAGAAGTGGCTAATCTAGCTCTAGTGTTAGTGATAATAGCTGCCAAAAGATCAGTTGGACGAAATAGTCCCCTATCATGCTTCCGAGCGTTTCGCTCTCGCCAAATGAGATAAGTGAAAATCTGGATCATAAGCAGGGCTATCCTTCTCTTAGCAACATCCTGAATGCTTAACATGTGTTGCTGAAAATCATTCCATGTATGGCCCCTGATGGAAATGTTAAGCAAGGATAACATCCGAGATAAAACAAACCGGCTGTACGAGCATTGTAGGAATAGATGTGTATCAGTTTCGCGACCCATCACACACAAAAAACATTGTTGATCCAGACTGATACCGAATCTTGCTAACCGAGCTAACGTGCTTAGACGACCATGGCTAAGTAACCATTGATGGTGGGCATAACGATCTATTTTAAGGTGATGCCAAACCACATCAAACCACTGAATAAGATCACCTCGATGTCTTATACTCTCCCAAACGTGTCTGGTTCTAACTTTACGAATGTCTACACCGTCCCAAAGTATAACATCACGGGAATTCGGATTAAAAGTTGGGTAGTTGAACGTGAGAAGCCAGTTTGTCAACGTAGGATCCAAGTGATGGTGGCGGCAGTTTGGTTGAGGCAAAGTCCAAGAACCAGAACTAATAATATCACAAAGCAAAGCATTTCGATTCAAACCACATTGAGATATAATAGATGCAGACCTACTCGAAGCAAGGCATGTCTTATTCCACCATGGATCGAACCAAAGGGAGATAGAATTGCCATTGCCAATGGAGTAAGAAATAAACTGCAGTGCAGTGACCCGAAGACGCAAGACTTTTTTCCAAATCCATGAGCAATCTGTGGGTATAGGTAAGCTCCAGAAATGCTTGTGCTTTAAAATCGTTTTGTTGACCCAGGATGCCCAAAGTGTAGGAGAGTGGTTAATAACCTTTAACAGATGGCAAAGAATCTGTGCTTTATTCCAGTCAGATGTGTCTTTCAGCCCCAAGCCACCTTCTTCTCTAGGAAGGCACATGATTTTCCAACTCACTTTAGCTCCCCCCTTATCATTAGAGTTACCTTTCCAGATAAACCGTGTTAGGAGAGACTGAATATTGTCATGAACCGCATGTGGCAGAATAAAGTTGTTCGACCAGAAAGCTTGCATTGAAAAGAGAACTGACTTAACAAGTTGAATTCGCCCAGCAAATGACAAGAGAATAGTGGTCCATGCATTAATTCTGTGAGTGAGTTTCTCGATGAGCGGCATACAATCGTTAATAGACAGCTGACATGAAATCAGTGGCACTCCTAGAAATCGAATTGGAATAGAACCACGGGGAATACCATAAGATTGATCAAACCAGTCAAGTGTTGCAGCTGAGCAGTTGCAGAAAAAGCTAGAGCTTTTAGTCACACTAGGAGTGAGTCCACTCATTCGAGAAAACAAGTCCACAGACGACATAATGTGAGAGATAGAAGATGGATCCCCGTGACTGAAAAACAGAACATCATCCGCAAAAAACAAATGTGTAATGTCAAGATCCTTACAGCGCCAATGGTGTTTGAAATTCACAGGTTTAGACTTCAATATCTGGGATAGAACATTCATGCAGATTGCAAAAATGTAAGGTGACATGGGATCGCCTTGACGGATGCCCTTGGTTCCTTTAAAATATCCATGAATGGATCCATTGAGCTTCACAGAATACATAGCTCCACATAAGCATCGCTGTATCCAATTAATGAAACGAGTGGGGAAATTCATTTTATGGAGCACTGCAATAATAAACTCCCACTGAATGGAGTCAAAAGCCTTATGGAGGTCGAGTTTAAGTGAACACCTTGAAGCCCCATTCTCTCTGTCATAACCACGAAACAATTCTTGTGCAAGAAGAATGTTATCAGAAATATGCCTACCCGGAACAAAAGCTGATTGTGCAATATCAATGACATTAGGCAACACAGATTTCAGCCTAGTAGCTATTATTTTAGAGATGCACTTATAGACAGTAGTGCATAAAGAAATGGGTCTAAAATCACACATGTGAGAAGGAGTTGCAACCTTAGGGACAAGAGCAATGTTGGTAGAGTTTAATCCTTTGTGCATATTGAAGTCATTGAAGAGTGAAAGAACCGCATCACAAAAGCAATCTCCCACAGTGTTCCAAGTGGCCAGAAAGAACTCGACATTGAATCCATCAGGACCCGGTGCCTTATTCTTTTTCATTTTTTTCAAGGTGGCATGAATGAGAGCTCTCGAGATTGGAGCTTCTAGAATAAGTGATTGAGCCTCTGTGATAGTGGGACAGTCAATATCCGCAAGCATTAAGTGAGAATTATGGACAGAATTTGTAGGAGACCCAAGAAAGTCTGAGTAATAATCTACAGCCACCTTAGCACATTGTTGTTGACCCTGAACCAGATGTCCCCATCTATCATGAACAGCCAGAATCTTGTTGTGATTCCAGTTTGATTTACATTGGTTATGAAAGAAGCCATTGTTTCCATCCCCTTGAGACAACCATTTTACTCTAGATTTTTGAAGAAGGAAAGATTCTTCTTCTGCAAGTGCCTGATTAAGGGTGTCAATGAGATCCTTCTCTTTAGCAAGCAGGGTAGTTGAATGGTTTACGAGTAGATCAGCTTGAAGGTTTGCTAAGTTATTACGAGCTAGATGCACATTAGAGTGAAGATTGCCGTTCTTCTTGTTAAGATCCACTAAGGCATGCTTGACAGCCTTTAGCTTCCTCCAAAGAATTGTCATAGGATCCCCAAACAAATTAGAATTCCATGCTTCCAAAACAGTTGACTGAAAGTTAGGGAGATCAATCATGTAGTTGAAAAATTGAAACGGCTTCCGAAAATGTTCTAGCTGTATAGGAACTGACAAGAGAAGAGGGTTGTGATCCATAACACCTCTGTTTTTTACCAAGACAAAGGCTTCGGTATGAGTTGTAACCCAAGCACCATTACCCACCACTCTGTCAAGCCGTTTAAAAATAGGATCCAAGAGCCGTTTATTCGTCCAAGTGAATAGATCACCCACCGTACGAATGGAGCCTAAACCTGCAGTGCACAAACAATTTTTGAAGGCTTGCATACCCGGTGTCCAGTGTTCCCTACCTCCAGAAACCTCATCTATGCTAAGCATGCAGTTGAAGTCACCTAAACAGCACCAAGGCAAGCTTGTGTTGCTCAAATTAATAAGATCATTCCAAAGAGGAACACGATCATGAGCATCATTAAAGGCATAGGTAAACGTAGCCAAGAAAGTGATGTCCTTCTCGAGAAATGTAGCCATGCATGTAATGTGCTGAGAGGACTTTGAATGCAGCTGAACTTTCCAAATAGAGGGGTCCCAACCCACCCAAACTCGGCCATTGTAATGACAGTCATAGTTAAAAAGCCAATCCCACGATCTATTAATCTTCTTGGAAATAAACATTGAATTTTTTTCTTTAACTTTAGTTTCTAAAATGCCCATAAAAGACAAAGAATGAACAGATAAAAAGTTTTTGAGCTCACGTTGATGAGAACTCTTATTCAGACCTCTGACATTCCAAGAGGCGAAATTCATTTAAAACGTTTGAGGTTTGTTGGCAGACCAGCCAACCTGGGGCTTCTTTTGGGAATAATTTGAGTGCCTGGCTCTGTGCTAACTGGAGGTTTTGGTATGGCTGGACCATTCCTGGCAATAGGAGGTCTGCCTTTCTTCTTCTTTTTCTCCGGTGATTTATTGTTGGGCTCAATTACTTGATCATGTAAGTCATACAGAAGGTCAAACCCATTGGCAATAGCAAGCGGTTCAACATCTTCAATAAATCCTTCATTGATACAGGTAAGAGTTTCCGGGACTTTATCAAATTCATCTAAGTTGTCTTCTTTGTCTAGTTCCCCTAAGCTGTCCACGTTGACACTATCAATGGCCAAATTTGCGTTTTCTCTGTCAAGTTCCTGTAAGATTTCATCTTCGTCCATCACCACATCACAACCACAGAATGTACCAATTGTGTATGGGACCATCTCCATATTCTGTAAATAGGTTTCACTCGGGACATTGGTTGTGGCAGGGGTTGAAGCAGAGGTCGTTGCATCCGCAGTTTGATTCGATGTGTTCATCGTTCTAGGTTTCTTTGTGACTCTCTCAGGATTGTTTATACAACGGGCAAGCGAGTGCCCAAATGCTTTACACAAACTGCAAGAGTACGGAAGTTGAGGGTATTGGATTTCAACTCTCTCTCTCTCCTCAACACCATGAACATTCAAAACGTTTACCCAGACAAAATCTGGCCTTTGTGCGGAGTATGCAAGTTCAACTTGCACATTTGCATATTTCAGAGGCTGGAACCTTGCTGTAGCCTCGTCAAATTTCAGAGGCCTTCCCACAGCACGAGCAATAGAAGTCAGACTGTTCTTGGACCATAATGAATAGGGAACATCCACCAAGCGTATCCAACAAGGAACCTTGTCCACCACATTACGTTTAAATTTGGAACCCTCCATCCACGGAATTAAGTATAGAGGTTTCCCACCAATTTGCACTGAAATAAGATCGAGTGCCTTGTTTTTGTCCTCCATAGTACCAAATCGAAAGGTGTAGTACCCTTTGGAGCTGTAGTACACCCCAGTAAGACCCTTATTTTTCCAGAGTTTTTGAGCTTGTTCGCGAACAAATTTGAAGGCAAAGTTTCCTCCAATGAAGTGACCAATGACACTTGTTTCCCACTGTTTCTGAGCCTGCACCATATATTCTCTAGAGAATGTCACTGATGCCGAGCCGTCCTCATTGTAAGTAATTGAAGCTTCATTATTGTTATCAGGGCCAGGAGCTAGATCAGGCACGGTTTTGGTAACAATAGAACTCCAAGTAACATTATTATTATTAGGATTCGAAGTTTCACCATGAACATTAGTACCATTGTTTGCATGAACTGCAGCGTTATTGAAAGTAGGGGATTGAGAAACAATACCAGCGTTTGTCGGAGCAGGAGTTTTCCCAACTGGATGAATAGAGTTGACCGGTAGAGAATTCACTTCCAAAGGAGAGTGTACCTTGTCAGTGGAACCATCATGAGAAGCTCCAGATGAGGCTATAACTGTTGGACCATTTGTATTATGCTCAGTTCCATCATTTAAGATTAATTGGATTCGTTCTTGAATCCTATGTCTAGTTTGAGAAGAAAAAGGCTCGCCCATAACAGAAGTGTTAGGTGATTCAATTTCTTCATCCAATATGAATTGAGGATTGGGCTGAGGGATGACCGGAGCAGCATAGTTGTGACCGATAAGGTTAGAGAATTCCTCAGAGTTCATAGAACCAGAGTTCTCTGAATTCCTTGAACCCATCAGAGTTTGCAGATCGGGCTATCAGCCTAAGTGGCCGGATAGAGGAGGGTGAGGAGACGAAGAAAAGAGAGAGCGTGAGGAAAGAGGTGAAAAAAAAGGTGACGGAAAAGAAGGTCAACGATGATTTGATGATATGGTACGATTGATGTTTTTATAAAAGGTAATATTTTCAACTAAAAGTAAATCTGAAAATGGCAATGGCTAATTACCATTAATTATATTATGTCATTATTTATTTTAATAATTAGGATAACCAAACCGAAAACTAAACCGACAAAGTTTCAATCTTTCGACTTTAATATTATAGTATATTATATTAAAGCCGAAAGATTATAATATTTAATTACCGTATTTAATATATAATATATATTAAATATATAATTACCTTATTATTATATAATATATAATATATATAATATATAGGGCCCGTTTGCCAAATCTTCAAATGAGCTTATAAGTTACTTATTCGGAAAAAAATTCATATTTACATACTTTTTTTTAGAGAAAAATGTGTATGGGGAGTTTAATATTCGTTATCTTGCAAAAATAATTTACTTATTTCAGAAAAAAGTACATATTTACGTACTTTTTTTAAGAATAAGTAACTTATTTCTGAAAAATAAGATTTCCCAAACGGGACCATAATATGGAGTTTTATATGGCTTTAATTACCTTATTTAATATATAATATGGAGTTTTGATGTGGAGTTTTGATGTGGAGTTTTGATGTGGAGTTTTGACGCTGGTGGTAGTCTTCGACTGGGTTTCGTAAATTTGGGCTGGATGGGAGTAGGCCTAAATCTGGTGTAGGCGGAGGTGGTGGTGTTGGGTATAATAGGATGAGGAGAGGTCCGAGAGGAACTGCGTCCGATATGGTGTTTTGCGAGGAATTTGTTTTGTGAGGAATTTGATTGGAATTGGAATATACTTATGTTAATAATTATTATATTTTATTTTAGTAATTAGGATAACAAAATTGACCAAACTTTCAATTTTTTGGCTTTAATATATATTTTTTTTTTGTAAAGGTGAATTTCTCATTCATGAATTGAATCGAAGTACAATAATAGTACAAGGGGATTTTTTTCGATCAAGAAAATTCATCATCTAACCGAAGAGCACGCATGTTGCCCCCGGACATTTAGACAATAAAACCTTCAAGTCTGAAAATAAAAACCCCACAATAGAAAGGCCTCGTTAAAAACCCTCAAGAGCAAAACCCCGTGGAAAAAAACTCAAGAGGGAAAAAGAGTGCCCTCAAAATATAAAGTACATTGATTTACAAATTTCCAAGAAATAATCAGAATTAGTATATGCTTTTGTGAGTCCCAATATCATCAGTTTTAATATCATCAGTTTTTGCCGCATCCTTACTTTCTTTTCCTTCTCATCTTGGTTATTTCATTACTATAGGTCACCCCATCTGTCTTGTTATTATACTCTATCCAACCAGAATGCCCTGCGAAAAGTGAATAAAATCAACAAACGAAGATTAGTCCGCAAAATTATTTACCAAATATTTTATAAATATTATCAACATAAATATATGAACAAACATATGATTTAGTATCAAACATAGGAATCTAAACCAAAGATGATCCCTTTGGTTAGATACTTAATTTATTAATACTTAATTAAAATTGAAATAGTAGTATATATCTAACCCAAAGGTTCGGAAACCCTTTGATTAGTCACCTACGACGCCATCAATCATGGCACAAAAATATTTCACACAAAAAAAATATACGAGCCATCAATTATGGCACAAATTAACTCCATAAAGGTATATATGCCATCAATCATGGCACAAAAATATTTCACAAAAAAATATACGAGCCATCAATTATGGCACAAATTAACTCCATTATGCCATCAATCATGGCCTCCAATGAACATTCCTGCACGTATATCAGTCGAATAACCAATAAGCCATGATCGTCGGTGGTCGGTTTGTCGCTGGCAGACTCGAAACTCGAGATCGAACCCCCAAACCTCCGATACTGCTGTTACAACATCACACCAATCTCTTGCTTTGAGTTTGTTCCTCCCGCATTGTTTTGAACTTTTGATTCTATCAAAAGGCTGGATAATTTGTACACTTCAAATCTGAGAGAGGTAGAAAGGAGCACGGCAAATGGTTTGTGTTTTCTGAGCTTGAATATCTTAGGGTTCGCACTTTTGGGTTTCCTTGGCTTTAATATATTAGTATAGATAGATGTATACGGATTTTTAATAAATTTTATTAATAATTAAAAATTATGGTGTGATATTTTCGGATATATATTAATGATTATAAGATTAGTTTTAAATAAAAATGGTAACATGTTTTAATTAGAAAGAAAATATTAATGATTGAAAGATTTCATACGATTGATTTTTTTCGAACCTTCAATTTTAGTAAATTAATTTAAACATATAATATATCTAATCATTAGATCTAACGGTTCTGATTTTTTAATAAAAATTTAACGGTCATTATTAGTTGTATACATATTTCTATTTTATTTTGTTAGTGATCAGACGATATAATGTTATATTTTTGGATATATATTAATTATTGTAAGATTATATTTTAAAATAAAAGTTAACGTGTTTTATTTAGAAAGAAATATTATTGATTGGAAGATACGATATTTTAGATTTTTATGAAAGGTAATATCATCAATCAATTAAAAGTAAACCTCTTTTAATTAAAAAAGGCAATTGGCTAATTATCATTAATTATATTATTTTACTATTTATTTTAATAATTAGGATGACCGTGCTGAAAATCGAATCGACAAACTTTCAATACCCGTGCGATGCACGGGTTTCTTTTATTATGTTATAAATTTGATGTAGTGTTATATTTTTGGGTATATATTAATTATTATAAGATTAAATTTTAAAATAAAAATTAACGTGTTTTATTTAGAAAGAAATATTATTGATTGGAAGATACGAGATATTTAAGTGTTTATAAAAGGTAAGATCATCAATTAATTAAAAGTAAACCTATTTTAATACAAAAAAGGCAATCGGCTAATTATCACTAATTAAATTATTTTACTATTTATTTTAATAATTAGGATGATCGTGCTGAAAATCGAACCGATAAACTTTCATTGCCCGTGAGATGCACGGGTTTCTTTTGTTATGTTATAAATTTTATTTAATATTACAATTATGTTAATATCATCAATCAATTAAAAGTAAACCTCTTTTAATTGAAAAAAAGGCAATCGGCTAATTATCACTAATTATATTAATTTACTATTTATTTAATAATTAGGATGACCGTGCTGAAAATCGAACCGACAAACTTTCAATGCCCGTGCGAAGCACGGGTTTCTTTTATTAAGTTATAAGTTTTATTTAATATTATAATTATGTTTTTATATATTCATCATTTTTAATATTTTTTTAATTTTAATTTAATATAGGGCTTTTTTCATAAATAAATAGGAAAAAGTAAATTTTTGCACATTTACTTTTGTTAAGAATAGGTTTTTGCAATTTTACTAACTAAGTTTCTAAATTGCAAAAATAATAACCCTAACCCTCCCCCTCCCCCCTTTCTGTGAAGCTTCTGTCGACTACTATACCTTTTTTTTTCTTTTTTTTTAAGGCGGGGACTATTTTGGTGGATTTGGGTTTCCTGGCCCTGCAGGGTCATATTCAACTGAATGCAACCACATTCAACTAAATTTCCAACTGAATGCAACCACATGTAACTAAATTTCTTATTTCAGGTTCCATTTATCAGTTGTCATTTTCGACCTCATTTTTGAACTCTATATATGTAGTTGAATATGCCCCTGCGGGGCCATGGAACCTAAATCCACCAAAATATCACCCACCTTAAATATATATATATATATATATATATATATATATATATATATTTAAGGTGGGTGATGTTTTGGTGGATTTAGGTTCCATGGCCCCGCAGGGACATATTCAACTAAATTTGTAACTGAATGCAACCACATGCAACTAAATTTCTGATTTCAGGTTCCATTTGTCAGTTGTCATTTTCGACCTCATTTTTGAACTATATATATATATATATATATAAATATTTATTTATTTATTTATTTAAGGTGGGTGATATTTTGGTGGATTTAGGTTCCATGGCCCCGCAGGGGCATATTCAACTAAATTTGCAACTGAATGCAACCACATGCAACTAAATTTTTGATTTCAGGTTCCATTTGTCAGTTGTCATTTTCGACCTCATTTTTGAACTCTATATATATATATATAGGGTCCTACTCCACTACAAACTAAAATTAACTACAAACTAAAAACTAAACGCTAATCTAATATTTCAAGCTAATCTAATGACCAAACTAGGGGTACCCCAATACAAAAAATACTTAAAATAATTGGCTCTATCCAACAAAAAAAATAAAATTAAAAAAAAATCACTGTTCATGTGATGACGTGGCAGTGGATTTCACTGGTTAACGGTGCTTCGCACCTTCTTGTACGGCGCTTCGCGCCTTTATCATTCTAAAGTTGTAAGGAATGGCAATCAATGGTAAAGGCAATAGACGATTGACGGGTGTGTCGAGAGCCTTCGGCCCTCATGACTACCTAACTCATCCGTTTACTGTCTTAAATGCTTCGCATTTCCACGGCAGGGATTTTTTTTTTTTGTTGGATAGAGCTAATTATTTTAAGCATTTTTTGTGAAGGTACCCTTGGCGGGAACCTTAGAATAGATGAAATATAATTAATTTAGTGTTAGTTTGTAGTTTGTATTTAAGGATTGGTTTGTATTTGAGGAAAAACCTATATATATATATATATATATATATATATAGTCTCCATGCATGATAATGAGGAGAGGTATACTTTTGATCTATATTTCGTATCCTACTAACTACAGTTTTATCACATAGATTGCATAAAGCCCGCGATAGCAACGGAACCGGGGAAAGTATACAGAAAACACAGTTCTTTTCTATTATATTAGTATTTTAGAATATTCTATTATATAAGATTAGTATTAGTTAGTGATCCCGACTTAGTGAGTCTTTTCTTCCGTGATGAACTGTTGGCGCTAGTCTTACATTTTGTATCTGTGGACCGAGGTGAAAGGTATATATATATATATAGTTCAAAAATGAGGTCGAAAATGATAACTGACAAATGGAATTTGAAATCAGCAACTGAATACAACCATATTCAACTAATTGCAACTGAATGCAACCACATTCAACTAAATTTCTGATTTGAGTTGCATTCCGTTGAATATTGCCCCTGGCGGGGCCTTGCAACCGAAATCCACCAAAATCACCCTACCTATTTTTAAAAAAAAAAGTTGAATGTGGTTGCATTCAGTTGAATATTGCCCCTGGCGGGGCCTTGCAACCCAAATCCACCAAAATCACCCACACCTTTTTTTTAAAAAAAAAGTTGAATGTGGTTGCATTCAGTTGAATATTGCCCCTGGCGGGGCCTTGCAACCCAAATCCACCAAAATCACCCACACCTTTTTTTTTTAAAAAAAAAAGTTGAATGTGGTTGCATTCAGTTGAATATTGCCCCTGGCGGGGCCTTGCAACCCAAATCCACCAAAATCATCCACATTTTAAAAAAAAGTTGAATGTGGTTGCATTCAGTTGAATATTGCCCCTGGTGGGGCCTTGCAACCCAAATCCACCAAAATCACCACACCTTTTAAAAAAAAGTTGCATTTGGTTGCATTTAGTTGAATGTGATTGCATTGAGTTGCAAACCAAATCCACCACAATATCACCCCACCATAAAAAAAAAAGTACACAAGTCGGCTGGGACTGGGCAAAAGGGGGAGGGGGGAAGGGTTGACTTAGTATTTTTGCAATTTTGAAACTTGGTTTAGTAAAATTGCAATTTATTAAAGAAGATGGTATTTTTGCAAATAGAAACTTTAAAACTAGTATTTTTGGTAAATATCCTTTAATATACTCATGTTTACGGATTATACTAATGTTTTCCTATTATAAACAATGTATACTGATTTGTAATATATTTTATTAATAATTAAAAAATATGGTGTGATATTTTCGGATATATATTAATGATTATAAGATTAGTTTTAAATAAAAATGGTAACATGTTTTAATTAGAAAGAAAATATTAATGATTGAAAGATATCATACGATTGATTTTTTAGGTGTTTATAAAAAGCAATATATTCAACTAAAAGTAAATGTGAAAAAGGCAATTGGTTAATTACCATTAATTATGTCATGTTATTATTTATTTTAAAAATAGGATAATCAAACAGAAAACCAAAACTTTCAATGTTTCGGCTTTAATATAATAGTATAGATGGTAACATGTTTTAATTAGAAAGAAAATGTTAATGATTGAAAGATATCATACGATTGATTTTTTAGGTGTTTATAAAAAGCAATATATTCAACTAAAAGTAAATGTGAAAAAGGCAATTGGTTAATTACCATTAATTATGTCATGTTATTATTTATTTTAATAAATAGGATAATCAAACAGAAAACCAAAACTTTCAATGTTTCGGCTTTAATATAATAGTATAGATGGTAACATGTTTTAATTAGAAAGAAAATATTAATAATTGAAAGATATCATATGATTGATTTTTTAGGTGTTTATAAAAAGCAATATATTCAACTAAAAGTAAATGTGAATAAGGCAATTGGTTAATTACCATTAATTATATCATGTTATTATTTATTTTAATAAATAGGATAACCAAACCGAAAACCAAAACTTTCAATGTTTTGGGCTGTTAACTCGAATAACTTATAGAAGGGGGGTTGAATACAAGTTATATAATCGTGTCTGATTTTTGCTCGAATAAATAAAACAAGAACAAACGAATAAACCAAACTGTTTGTATTAATAAGAACAAATACAAACTCTACGAAAGGTGTACAAATACCTTTAGCAGCTGCTGACAATACAAATCTCTCTCTGTTTGCACTCTCGTATACTTACGATTACAAACCTCATGAACTCACTCAACACTTTTTACAATGATATAGAGAGAGTATTTATAATGCTACCTATCAACTAATAACAGAAAGTGGTAAAACAAGCACTTATGGCCCTTAACAAGAATAAAGGTCACCTGCCAAACTCTGTTGCTTCCATTCGAGCAAATCTGATAAGTATACAGGAGGAGATAGCCCAAAATCCTAATAATCGACTCTTACTTGAACAGGAGCATACTGCTATTCAGAGACTTTCAAATGCTTTGCAGCAAGAAGAATCAATTTTAAAACAAAAATCGAGAATCAAGTGGTTGGCTCTCGGAGATGGCAACACAAAATTTTTCTTCAATAAAGTTAAGCATAATTGGAACAGGAACAAAACTTTGTCTATCCAGAACAATCATGGTGAGATGGTTCATGGCCATGTTGCTGTGGCCACAGTTGCTGTGGACTATTTCTCTGATTTCTTAGGCACTTCTCCTGAACCCAGAAATGTAAATCTTACTGGAATTGACTGCACTTTATTGAATATGGAGCAGAGTGAGGCCCTTGTGCGACCCTTCTCACCGGATCAAATCTTGCATACTTTAAAGGCAATGAAAAAAGGTAAGGCTCCTGGGCCTGACGGCTTCAATGTGGAGTTTTACCTGGCTACGTGGGACATTGTTGGTCAAGATTTTTGCAATGCTATTCTTCATTTCTTTCACGAGCCCCAAATGCACCCGAGTATAAACTCTACGAGTATAGCTCTTATCCCCAAAACTGCTACACCTTCGAAGATGGAGGAGTTTAGGCCAATCTCTATATGTACTACAGCCTATAAATGCCTCTCTAAACTCCTAGCTTACCGTCTAAAGCGAATTCTTCCCAATATTATTGACAAAGCCCAATCTACCTTCATCCCGGGTAGATTACTATCTGATAATGTCATCCTTGCTCAAGAAATGTTTAGAGGTTATACTAGATGCAATGGAGTTCCAAAATGTGCCATGAAGCTTGACTTACACAAAGCCTTCGACTCTGTGCAGTGGGATTTCCTCCTAGCTGTCTTAGTCCATATGCAATTTCCAGAAATGTTTATCAACTGGATAAGGGCTTGTGTTTGCACTACTCATTTTTCTATCAAGGTAAATGGGACTTTAAATGGGTATTTTCAGGGGAAACAAGGGCTCAGACAGGGTGACCCCTTGTCCCCGTACCTATTTACCATCGCCGTGAATGTTTTCTCGGCCATTTTAAACTCCACCACTGATGACTTCCACTACCATTGGAAATGCAAGGAGTTACAAATCACGCATCTCTTCTTCGCGGATGACGTTCTTCTTTTCTCAAGGGATGACATGCCTTCAATTATGCACATTATGAACTCAGTACCGAGGTTCACAAACCTTAGTGGGTTAACCCCTAGTTTTTTCAAGAGTTCGTGCTTTATGTCAAATTGTGGGGAGCAGATTACTACATGGTTTGATGACACTTACTCTATACCTCATGGTAATTTTCCGAATAAGTTTCTTGGGGTGCCCTTAATTTCTTCGGAGCTAAGCATAAATGATTGCACTCCCCTCATCCATAAAATCACTTCTCGAATGGATTGTTGGACTACTATTCTGCTGTCCTTTACAGGCCGTGTCCAACTCATTAAGTCAATCTTGTTTGCAATCCAAGCATTCTGGACAAATCACTTTGTCCTCCCAAAAATAGTCCATAAACATTTGAGGTCTATCTTTACTCACTTTCTGTGGAAAGGTGATTATTCAAAACTTGGAGGTGCTAAAGTCGCGTGGACTTCTCTTTGCCTGCCAAGGGAAGAAGGAGGTTTAGGTCTTAGATGCCCTGTTGACTGGAACAATGCTCAAATGTTCTTCCATTTGTGGAGATTTCTTTCCAAAAAAGAATCTATATGGGTCAAATGGGCTAGTTGCACTGCCTTGAAACGTAAGAGCTTTTGGAACCAATCCATTCCTACTGACTGTTCATGGTTCTGGAGGAATTTGCTTAAATTACGTGATGATGCAAAGAACCATATTACCTATAATATTGGGAATGGCATGAAAACGTTATTTTGGTTGGACCCTTGGTGGCAGAATGAACCTATTGCCAATGCCATCAATGACCGAATTATAGATTGTTGCAACTCTCATCCTTTAGCCACGGTGGGGGACTTCTTACAAAATGACTCATGGGCCTTACCTCAAACAAATACATCCCAGCATCGTGCTTCTGCTACTTTCAACAGATGGGTTGCAAGCTTCTCATATCCATCGATTAACACTTCGAGGTCTGATCACATTATGTGGGATGACTCTTCTAAAGTCTCTACCAGATGGATATGGAACTCTATTAGAAACAGGGGCCTGGAAATTCCATGGCATAGAGTTGTTTGGTTCAAGGGTAGCATCTCGCGATAGGCTCATCACAATTGGCTTTTATGTTGGGGCCGATTATACACCATGACTCGTCTACAGCACTTTGGACTGTCGGTTTTAACAAACTGTTTTCTTTGTGCAGGGGGCATAGAAACAGACTCACATCTGTTCTTACATTGTCCTTACTCATCCTTTATTCTCCAAAGACTGCTCTCTCCTTTATGCATCTTTCCTGCACAAAACAAAAGATGGACTGATCTGCTTGTTTCTGTCTTGGCTATTGAGGACTTTGTAATTCGGTTTACAGGTCTCACTGCATTACAAATATTTTCTTACTTCATATGGCGAGAGTGAAATGCAAGGATTCACGATGGAGGCAACATCCCCCCACAAAAGCTGCTTGCTGGCATACGTGCGGACATTAAAGCAAAAATTGCTTCTCTAGAATGGTACAAACACAAAATATGTAATAGACATGACATTATTGTTTGGCTAGCAGGCTAGTATTCATAGTTGTTCGTTTCAGTTAGCTGCTCTTGGTTTCTTTTAGCTCGGCTTGTCGAGTCTAAGCTTCTTCCTTGTTGCTCTCTTGTTAGATTGCTTCGAGGTAGTTGCTTCTTGTAAATTCTTTTTTCTTTCTATATATTTCTACATTTAGCAAAAAAAAACTAATAACAGAAAGTTAATCTATACATGACAATGTTCTGCCATCCAGTTAATAGTTTCTATCAATAGAAAATTCTTTCCTTCATGATATCTTCTTGCTTGTTCTTCAAACAACGATCCTGTTTTATAGCACTTGCCAGTTTCTGTAGCATCCATAATGACATCATCAGTAACACGACTGATATCAGGATTCTATCTTGCATCAGGATCTGACCATCCCATCAGTACTCGATCAATATTTGACTTGTCATATCAGGATTTAATCTTAGTTCCTGACATGTAGTACTTGATGCACTGTTCCTGACTTAATCCTACAGATTACTGTCTAACACATATATCTTATACAAAGTGCTAAATCCTTTATAAGATCAGGATATACAAGAAGTATAAGTAAAATTCTATTCTTAATATCACAACTCATGAATTATTCCTAACAATCTCCCCCTATTTATGCTTTAAGATCTGAAGCATAAATCTGAGTTATTGATGTCAAAACATATAACAGTACAACCAGAATAGAATTTATAAATTCAAAAATCATGAAGTTAAGTACCTCCTTTTTCAGATGTAGATAATGTATCTCGTACTTAGATGAAAGAATTCAACTATTTGATGCTTCTTTTCCTTTACCACTTCAGAATTGACTTCAATGTTAGAAGTGTTTGGAATTTATTCAGATTCAAGTCTTGTAGAAGAAGTTGCCTGTGTAGACTGATATTCAAGTAATAATACTCGAGTAGAGTTACAAACATCTTCATCTTTATGATCTGAAGTTGAAGTATGATCATTCTGTCCTTCACCAGTATTCTGTATACTAACATCTACAAATCCCGACTCCTCCTTAGAGTGATCAGATACTGTTGATGTCTCAATTCTGGCTGATATTGGAAGTACATACAAAGGAATACTAGGATAAATAGGAATTTTTTCTGGTACAAGTAGTGTAGAAGTTTGTCTTAGCCTTTCACCTCTTCTATTGATAATTCCTGCAAACCTTTCTTTTTGCTTCTGAGCTTTAACTTCTGGCTTTGCATTGTGCTTTGCTAAGTCATTCTTCTCATACATCTTGATAAAAGAATAAGTACCAACATCCATACCAAGATTGTCATACCAAGATTCAGGAAAAACCTGATCCCAGAAATCAAACGATGGTGGTTTCCTAATTTTCTCTCCCTCACTATGGAGTTGATCATCCATACCCTCATTCTCACTTTGACTATCTAAAGTCAACACTCTTTCTACCTCTCCTTTTGCCTGGTCAGGAGCCAGCCTCTCAGATTGTGGATCAATATCCATCTTTTCAAGTGTATCACTAAATTTTGGATAAGTGCTCTCATGACCTACAGAAAAATAGGGTTTAGAAGAAGTTTTTATACCTTAACTCACATGGAGAGAGGGTTCCTCATCTGGCAAGGAGCTTGAGGTTTTCTCCAAGGAGTGAGCTACTATAGTCTCTGAATCCTCACAAGCATCTTCTTTCCTTTCAAAGACTATAAGCTCCAGTATACCACTTTCAGGTTCTCTACTAGACTCTGATGTCTTCAGTAATACTTCATTAGACACCATATTTAGTATGTCACCGTCTTTAAGTGTTGTTGGCTGAGACTCACCCTCTAGGTGGATAGACTCTGACTGAACAATTTTTGTTTGATCTTCAGTAAAATCAATCAAAGCCATTCCTCCCATATCATAGGGTTTCTCACTTGCAATTTCAGTCATCACAGAAGACCTCTCAGATTTTGTAAGCAGGGACTTCTTTCCAGTCATATGTCCAGAGCATCCACTGTCCAAGATAATTGAATGCTTCTTTCCTGTGCCCTACAAACAAAAAGTAACTAGTTAGAATTTTTTAGGACCCAACTTTGATTGGATCCTTTCTTATTAGATTTAGAAACAACAGGCTTTGAAGATTTGCTTTTACTTTACCTGTTGCAGAGTCAACCTTAGACTCTGATTTCACAAACTGTTTGTGACTAGGAGTTTCAGATTTCAGAGAATAATAGTCATAATACAGTTCATGATATTCTCTACACATGTAAATGGAATGAAGTAAACTACCACAATGATAACAAGCTTTTTGTGGTTGGTATTGAATTTTCTGAGTCTTGGGGAATCTGGACTCAGTTTTCCAAGAAGGTTTTTGATTGCAGTCTAGGGCCAAATGATTATGGTTTCCACACTTATAGCATTTTTTTCTAGGTGCATCAGGTACATTCTTGTAATTATTCTCTTTGTTAATACCTTCTTTTCCATTCCTATTTCTTTTAATCTTGCTAGACTCTGAAAGACCATCAAGTCTCTGTTTCAACTGAGACTTAGACAGAAACCCTATGTTGACATTCTTAGGTTTCTCTAACACTTTCTCATCTGAATTACTATTGTTAATTCTTTTGTGTACAACAGGGGTACCTTTTGAATCAACAAATTTAACATGTTTAGGTTTAGAAACAATTCTCTTACCTTCAGATTTAGATGTGTTAGCTTCTACTTTACTATCATCATTGACAATAGCTACTTTTTCTTCTTGTCTAGCCTTATCAAAACCTAAACCATTAACTTTACCACGAATTCCACTTTCAATGATTTCTTGAGTCTTTTTACCAGAATTGTTAATGGTCTTAATCACATCTCTCTCTTCCTCTAGTTCTTTTCTGACATAGTCATAAGCTTCAAGAATAACACTATAATCATGCTTAGCTTTATCAGAACTTAATCTATATTCTTCCATTTGAACTAACTCAGATTCAAGAAAATTATTTCTATCAACTAACTTGTCATTCTTAACCTTAAGTTCATCTCTTTCACTAGTAAGAATTCTGAAATTAGTCATAAGATTCTTAAACTCAGCATGGATAGATCTAATTTCATCAGAATTTAAGCTATCAAATGAATCAAGAGAGTGAAGTGATACCTTAACAGAAGATGGAGAAGTTTTCTTCGGAGATCCAGGTTTGTCTGAAACATTTTCCATCAATGCAATGTTGTCATAATCCAATTCATCTTCAGAATCACTGGAATCAGCCCAATCCTTCTGTGTGACCATAAGTGCATTACCCTTTCCTGTATTCCTAGGCTTCTTACACTCACTAGCAAAGTGTCCAAGCTCGCTGCAGTTAAAGCACTTGATCTTGGCCTTATCAAGCTTGACAATTGTACTTTTGCCTTTGTCATTCTTCTTCTTCTCTTTCTTTTGAAAAGGTCCTTTGTTAAATCTTCTCCTGTTGAATCTTCCTTTTTTAAAAGCTTTAGCAAACATAGCAAAGAGTTCCTGCATCTCAGTTTCAGAATTACTGTTATCAGAGTCTATATTAGTAGTCTCTGACTCAGAACTTTCTTTGCTTTTCTTCTTCCTTGAGTTCTTTACAGCAGGTTCATCATGTTGTTCCTCTGGAAGCTTCTTTGAGTCAGATTGAGCAGTGAGTGCAACAGTTTTCATCTTTCCTTCACTCCTGCTCTTCTTCTGTTGCTTGTCAAGTTCAGAAGCCCTCAGTTTTCCATACACTGCCTCTAATGATATCTCATCCAGATCATTTGCTTCCTCAATTGCAGATATCTTCTCATTGTAGAAATCAGGCAAGGCTTTCATGAACTTAGTATTCATATCCTCCAAGTCATAATATTTACCATGCATGGCCATCTCATTGATGAGTTTTGTAAACCTATCAAAGGTATTAGTAAGTGACTCACCAGACTTGGATTCAAATACTCATACTGTTGTATAAGTAATGTCATCATATTCTTCCTGACAGGCTTAGTTCCTTCATAGTGAACCTTAAGATTATCCCATATATCCTTAGCAGTCTTACAAGAGAGAACATAGTTAGTGAGAACAGAATCAAGACTGTTGAATAATATGTTTCTCACTTTAGCATCTTTAAGAACGTTCTCCTTTTCCTTATCTGTCCATTCAGATTTAGGCTTCTCTGCTGTATGTTCTGGAACAACCTCACCATCAACAGTTGCTTGTCCAACAACCTTAGTTGGGATAAATGGTCCATCTCTGATCCTGTCAAGATAATCAGGATCTGTTGCTTCCAGATGATGCAACATCTTTACTTCCCATGGAGTATATTCGTTTCTCTTGAGCACAGGGATCTTAGTATTACCATCCTTGTAACCAGACATGATTGCAGATCTTTATGATTATTCGAAATCAACCTACTCTGATACCAATTGTTAACTCGAATAACTTGTAGAAGGGGGGTTGAATACAAGTTATATAATCGTGTCTGATTTTTGCTCGAATAAATAAAACAAGAACAAACGAATAAACCAAACTGTTTGTATTAATAAGATTAAATACAAACTCTACCAAAGGTGTACAAATACCTTTAACAGCTGCTAACAATACAAATCTCTCTCTGTTTGCACTCTCGTATACTTACGATTACAAACCTCACGAACTCACTCAACACTTTTTACAATGATATAGAGAGAGTATTTATAATCATACCTATCAACTAATAACAGAAAGTTAATCTATACATGATAATGTTCTGTCGTCCAGTTGATAGTTTCCATCAATAGAAAATTCTTTCTTTCATGATATCTTCTTGCTTGTTCTTCAAACAACGATCCTATTTAATAGCACTTGCCAGTTTCTGTAGCATCCATAATGACATCATCAGTAACACGACTGATATCAGGATTCTATCTTGCATCAGGATCTGACCATCCCATCAGTACTCGATCAGTATTTGACTTGTCATATCAGGATTTAATCTTAGTTCCTGACATGTAGTACTTGATGCACTGTTCCTGACTTAATCCTACAGATTACTGTCTAACACATATATCCTATACAAAGTGCTAAATCCTTTATAAGATCGGGATATACAAGAAGTATAAGTAAAATTCTATTCTTAACATCACAACTCATGAATTATTCCTAACATGGGCTTTAATATAATAGTATCAATATAATCTTAATGTCTGCTAGTATTACATTTCGGAAAATTACTACTATTGTCCTTCATTTTTTTAATCTTTTTTATGTCCTTTTTTGTCATTACCCAGGAAAATTACTACTATTGTCCATCATTTTTTAATCTTCTTTATTTCTTTGATGTCCTTTTTTGTCAATACACAGCATTTGGAGCGACCCAATTTAGATTGGATCGACCCAAATCAAAACCTCTACTATTTTTTGTCATTACACAGCATTTGGAGCAACCCAATTTAATTAGATTGTATCGACCCAAATCTAAACCTCTACTATTATCCTTCATTTTTTTTATCTTCTTTATTTCTTTGATGCTTATTTTTAAAAAATAAATACGAGTTTTTTAATTATGGAGCCAGAACATGAACAAAATAACTAAATAATATCTTTATTCATAATTTTCAATATACACGGCATCATCTATTATCATTGTTTTGAAAATTTCGGATTTAGTCGACAAAAGCACCGTCTGGTTACTAATAAAAAATTAATCGATATAATAATAGAAGATAACTTAATATTATTAATTATTTAAATTTAACACACTTCTTTATTTCTTTGATTTCTTTGATGTCCTTTTTTATCATTACACAACATTTGAAGTAACCCAATTTAAATTGGATCGACCCAAATCAAAATCTCTACTATTTTTTGTCATTACATAGCATTTGGATTGACTCAATTTAGATTGGATCGACACAAATCTGAACCTCTGCTATTATCCTTCATTTTTTTATCTTCTTTATTTTTTGATGCTTATTTTTAAAAAATAGAAAAGAATTTTTTAATTATGGAGCCAAAACATGAACAAAATAACTAAAAAATATCTTTATTTATAATTTTCAATATACAAGGCATCATCTATGATCATTGTTTTGAAAATTTCGGATTTAATCTACAAAAGCACAGTCTGGTTACTAATAAAAATTAATCGATATGATGATGGAAGATAACTTTATATTAATAATTATTTAAATTTAACACATATTTATATATATAGGGAGGTGCTCAAATGAGAACATTCTTAAAATGAGAATTTAGTTCACACTAAAATATATTTATATCATTTATTCTAAGGGCCCCGCCAGGGTCACCTTAACTTCTACCCTCTAGGGATGGGAAAAAAATCCGATCCGACAGATACCCGATTCGAAATCCGATTTTTTATTCGATCCGAACCCGATATTTTGGATTTGGATATGGATATGGATTTAAATTTTAAACCCGAAAGATTTTGGATATGGATATGGATTTCATGAAACCCGATCCGAAACCCGAAACCCGATCAAAACCCGAGCCGAACCCGAAACCCGAAAAATACCCGACTTTTATTTTTTATATTTTATATTTTATATATTATATATTATATGTAAATGTATATTATAAATACATATTATAAATACACTATTATATATATATATATATATATATATATATATATATATATTATATAAATGTATATTATAAATACATATTATACATACACATATCTTTGAGACATAAGATATGGAAAGATCGAGAAAAAAAATTGTCATGGATGTAGCGGTATTTTTTAACTTACTTACATAATTTTTTTTTTTTTGTTAAGCAACTTATTTACACTATTTTTTATTTTGAATACTTGAAAAAAAACCCGTTCCGATCCGAAACCCGACGAATTTGGATTTGGATATTGAGTTTTGGATCTGAAACCCGAAACCCGAAAATATTTGGATTTGGATTTATAACAACCCGAATTTTCAAAATAAAATTATTATTATTATTATTACGTCGACCGATAGAATTGATGAAAGAAGAGAATAGTTAATTATTATTTTATAATATTTATTCGATTGTGAAGCGTTTATGTGATTAAATGCTGTTTGTGTATGATTAAGTGGAAAATAGGTTCGTTTTAAATTTTGTGAATAAAGTCAATGTGACTTAACTGCCTAAGTGATTATGTGAGTCATCTGAATTGAATAGATATGGATATATGACTTAAACGTGTTATCTGTACCTGTCTGAACCGTGTGGTTGTGTTTGTCGTTGTTATAACCACTTCTTAATTATTTATGAAATTCGTAAAAATGAGATTTTAGAAAAAGATTTATGAAAAATACAAAATTGTTTTGAAAAATTCTTTTCAATGCTTCCTAATGATAATAATTATTTTTAGGACTTTTCAAAAATATAAAAATATTATTTTTGTTGAAATTCGATTTTAAATGATTTAATATTGATTTTTCTTCTAAAATTCGTAATAAATCCAAAAATGGTTTAAAAATTCTGAAATTTTATTTACAGTAGTTTTATAATATTATAATGCTCAGATAAATTTTTCATGATTTATAAAGGATTTTTCGAGTAATTATTATATCGTTATTTTCAGCATTAAAACGAAACGAAATGTGATTAATCGATTAGGAGGACATGTGGCAAGCTATTATGATCAGATTTTTGCATGTAGACACATGTCGTGTGCTGGGAGTATGGGGAAGATGAGTCACCATTGTTAATCTTGCATGCAAGCCAAGTGGCATTAGGAGAATAATAGAACCAAAAACACAAAAAATTCATTTCTCTCTTCTCTCATCTCATTCTCTCATCACTCTCGGCTCTCCCCTCACTCTCTCCCTCACTTCCGAATCCTCTCCCCCATTTCTTCTTCCATTTTCAATCTCTTAAGCTAGTTTTTATTTGATTTCTTGTTAGATTATGGTGGTTTAGGTACTAAATGTCAATGAGTTGAGTTTATTTTGAAGTTTTGATGGTTGCATGTGTGTAGGTATATTCGGTGTGTGTATGTATATGAGGGAGATGATTCAAAACTTACATGCAATGCTAAATATGAGCTTAAATGATGTTGTTAATTGATGGTTTGTAAGTGATTCAAGATTTAGAGGTGAAGTAGGTTGGGGTGCCGATTCTTGGCCACCACCGAACCCTTCTCCACCGGAGATGATCAATACGAGATCCGGTGGGCTTGATTGTGAGGATTTACTACTTGATATTGCTTGCTGAATTGATTCTTGTGAAGGGAATCTAGTTGCATGTCATATGATAAGAAGGTGTTTACTTGATTTAATAAGTTATACTAGTTGTCCAGAAATTTCCAGCAACTGTCCTGTTTACTCTGTTTATTCGAGACAGTTCTGTCCTGTTCTGGGCAGTGGTCATTTGATGAAAATTGTTCTATTTGGAGTCTATTTTGTGTAGGAAAAAACGGTGTGTCATTTGAGTTAACGAGCTAGGAGAAAACAATGTTTTAGTAAAACCTGCGCAGAACAGAGTAACCTCTCGGGTTACTGATTTTGGAACCATATTTCACCCACTTAAACCTTATGTTTGAAGCCGAAATTTTTATGGTTAGTAGAGGGATGGTTCAGGGTGATCCCATAAAATTTGTAAGTAAAAATCTTGATTTATCAATTTACTAAAAATGTTTGAGTATGAGTAGTACAAAACCGACAACTTTGTTTTTAAACCAACTTTGGCTTGTTACTTGGCCTAGGTAAACTGATAGTTTCACTTCAACGTTTTTATGAGAGAAATTTATAATGTTCAGGTTTGTAATAAAAGAGGTTTTGTAGCCAAATGATGGTTTTCCTATTTATGAGGATTATTAGAGTGCAAGTTGCGCTGATTTTACAAAACTGTTTCTATTAAGTTTGGGTTGGTACTTGGCCTAGTTAAAATGATCATTTCAAACTAAATATTTTATGTTAGGTAGATATAGCATTCTATATGGTATTAGAAAAAGGCTTCGTGTTAAAGTACTGATTTGTTCAATTTATTAAATATTATTAAAACATGGAAATCTATTTGAATGTTTTGTTTAAGTATGCAATATGGACTTGAGTTTTTGGTCAATAACATCTTATATGCTCAAATGTGATGATTAATATTTTTGAGTTGCAAATGTATCTAATTGTGATTGACTTGGTTAGAAGGTGGATATCTATTAATGTTATTATATGGTACTTGTTAAAATGGTTAGCCGATAGTGGTCGTCGTAGTGACACACTATCCGGTCCAGATTTTTATTTGAGTTTAGAGCTGTATTTAATTTATTAATTAAAATGTTGCGACTCTAATCTAACGACTAAGAGTCCCTTTATGTTTATGTGATTACGTGATAACGATTATAAGGATTGTCGCTACTTAATTGATATTAGTGTCTACGTCTATTCTCGGTTATCGATAAGGATTACGAACGAGAATTAATTTGTTAATTGAGAGTGATGTGTGATTAGAGATTGTCGGGCATAAATCCTTATATGTTATAAAGTTATTGTATGTTGATTTGGTTGATTTGATGGTTGTTGTGATGTGTTTAATACATCGGGAAGTGTCCACTTTAAAAAGGGACATTTCCGTCTTTTATGAAATATTTGTGATTAAGTTAGACGTGTTAGAGTGGCGTGCTAGCGTCGATAGACCGTAGAGTCATTTCGAAAACTGAAGTACCGTCTTGTGTTAACTGTAGAAATGACGTGCGAGTTCGATCTCGGTGAACCAGGTTCGTGGCAACCGCAAGTGTATCGAATCGAAAGAGGATTAAATCAGAGGATTGGACACGTGGGACAAACGAAGGAATGTTCTCTCTAAATCGTCAAGCGTACTTATTAGCTAGGACCTAAGGCAAGTCTACTAACCGTACTCTTTCGTTCAGAGTATGCATGCTTTTAAAATATTATGCTTTCTTAAAAATGAAAATTTTGCAAATGCCTTATTTAAACTCGCAAATTCGCGAGAAATCATTCAAGTCATTTAAATCAGTTTTATAACTGCTTTCAACTTATCGCAAGCTTGTATTTTTACCCATTATGTTATGAAAGTTTAAAATTGCTCTTTACCCCTATAAAAACTATTTTACATATCTTTCATGATTATGATACGCTTTAATACCTGTTGGGAACGTGAATCCCTTTCGTTCGAATATCCTTATCATATTGGAACGCCTTTTTTGACCGAGGCACCGGTCCCCCTATCATATTCGTATTAAGGCATGTGTATGCCTAAAGATCCTTTTATATCGAGAATCACATTGTGTATGTTGTTCGGAGTTCTGTCGTGGGCTGATCACCCAGCTTAGCTCGTGGCGTCTTATCGTAGTTCCAATCTTGAATGGTTGTTCCTTCTGAAAAATCATATTTTATTGTTGAGAATCAAATGTCGAATCTTCCTTTGAATTGTTCTAAATAAATTCGAGATTCAAATTATTATTGAAGCATTTGTTGCACAGTGATGGTTAAAATCGAGAATGAATTGAGATCTTCTTATTTATTCAACTCATTATTGTCAAGCCGGTTTGGAAGCTAAGTATGTAAGTACTTAGCCGACAAGAAGGAGATTATGAATAATTGAGAATTTCTTGAATGTTTGTTAGATTGAGAGTTGATGTATCTTCGTGAATTTTCTTAAATGTTGTCTCTTAGTAGCTGAAGCATCTGTTGCTCAGTTATCAAAGTGTTATCGAAAATCGCTATACAAATTATTGAGATAAATATTAAAGTCGTTTTATAAAGCTGTCGAGGTGAAGTCCTTCTTGAATTCGGTAAACCTCTTTCCTATTGAAAAATCTTCGTTATAAATATTTCAAAAATGGTACCATCCTCAAGTTGGATTTGTAAAACCTTCAAAGTTTTATTTTCAAAAGTATTTTAGTATACTCTATTATATACTTGCTGAGCATTTCTTTCGCTCATACTTGTTGTTTTAAATTCTAACTTTTCAATAAAGTAGTTCGGCGTGACTTATTCGCGTAGTTCAGAAATAGAAGAGGAAGACGCTATTTTGAAGATGGCTTGACTCGGGAGTCCTGGATCTAGAGTAAGACTTATTTTATATAGTTGGACTCTAATTACTATTATGTATTAGATTAGTTGGCCTGGTATACTTCTTGTCGAAGTTATACCAGTGATTTAAGATTGATCAAAGAGAATGTTGTAAAGAAGAAACTTTTTATTTAATGGAATTTGGATTCTTGTTTCTAGCCCTATAACCTAAAAGATCTTGGTTAGTTGGGGTCACAGAGATGATATTTCAATTTTGGATAATTACAAGGGATAGTGTGTTATTAAACAGGTGAATTTATTTGAGGATTTTTCGCGTAACGACCAAATCTCCTGACCCCGGATTTGGGGGCGTTACAGAATGGTATCAGAGCAAAGGTTATAGTATACTAGAAACGAGAGGGTGTAGGAGTGTGTATAGTTAAGTGAGGAACGTTGGAGCTCATATAGAGTTCGTGTTGGACTATTGGATATAGTACCAATTAGTAAGGTAGATTTAAGTGCTCGCGTGAGATGGTTGCACTAAACTGGATAAAACACCTTGAGACTGTTGATGTCTACTACGAAATTTCAGAGAGTAAGTCTTACGCGGTTTGAGCAAGCACAAAGGCTGAGGCAAGTTCATTATCTCCCTTATCTCCTAAAGAATTTATGAGAATTCTGAGAATGTTATTTTTCACAAAAGATTTTGTTTATGGTGAAAATTTTTGGTGAAATAATTTGAACGTACACCGATTATGTATATCGAATTTATAAATATTCGAGTTGTGCTCATTGTTCGGGACGACTCATGATAGTTTGTTATTTTAACCACTCTCATTATCTCGAGATGGTTATCTTTATTGGATTTATAAATATTCGAGTTGTGCTCATTGTTCGGGACAACTCATGATAATTTGTTATTTTAACCACTCTCATTATTTCGAGATGGTTACCTTTCTTGTCAGGGATTGACACATCGTCCGTGTCAATCAAATAATGGTATTTTATTGGAGTTCACATCAGTTCATTTCTCGGACTGGTGGCACATTTCTATGAGACTGGCCTTCTGCTAGGTCAATCAATTATTTTCTGGAAAGTTTATCTCAAATTATTTGTTACAAAATATTCGGGAATTCTGTATTCTTACTGGTCAACATGGGAAAGAGGCCCATGGTAGAGAGAGAAACTTGTGTACGGTTATACGGGCACAAGTATATTTTAAGCACTATAGTTGCCAGGGTTGAAAATGATAACCCATTTTATGCTAGCAAAATGACATAGTGGTACTTGAGACATAGTAGTAATCTACTATGGGGTATCACGGGTGTGCGGTACTTGAGACACGGCGTTTGATCGCGCTGTGGGGTATCGTGAAGGCGGAAGACCAGTATCTCAATCTTTTAAATTCCAACTCCTTTTATTCAGAGATTTTGATAAATTTTATATTCTCACAAATTTTTGAGAAGTTGAATTCCTTGAGTTGTCAGAGATTTTTATTAAAAAAAAAAAAATTATTCTCGCAAAAATTTTGAGAAGATTATACTTTCATGATTAAATAGTATACGAGTTTCCTATTTGTTCAAACATTATCTCTTGTCAACGTCGTGTTATAAATTTTCCTGGAATAAGATTTGGGAGATGAACTTGCCGAGTATATTACGTGCTCACCTTTTGTTATTATGATAGTATTCCTAACATTCAAAGGCGAGAACAATGAATCTTTCGGATAAAAGCCAAAAAAGGAACAAGAGGAAGGTCTAGAGTTATTTTGATACAATTTAGTTCTATTATGCTGAAGTGTACGCCTTAGAGCCCTGACAATAGTGCTTACCTTTGCAAAGTGTTAACCGACATGTAATTTAAGATATTTTGTTGCAATAACACTGATTATAGAGAGACATTGTGTAATCAAGTGGGATCCTTTGATCTACGGGGCGGAGCAAGAAGAGTTTAATATTTATTGTGGGTTGGACTGTATAATACATCTTTACGTGGGTGGGGACGTGATGACCAAGAAAATTCCAGGAATTAAAGAAGAGGCAATTACGAGTCGAGATGACGTGCTCACTTGAGATGATTAGGATGAACGGGATCGAATTTATCGCGGTTGTAGATGTATGTTATGGAATTTTTAGGGACTAGTACGAGTTGCTATCGGCGTAGGGTATCGTGAATCTTAAGATGTTGCGAAGAGAGTTTAGAATTGATCAATCGTTCACCAGAGGAGCCGACAGAGGATGCATCTGTGGAGATCGGGGCTATATTATTTTTCATCCATAATTTATTTCTCATTCACTGGAGGATTGTGTTAGAAGATATTTTTCGTCTTCTAAGTTATAGTTCTTTTAAACTTGTATTCACCCGAATGTTGGGTTTCGATTGTGTCAAGGGTCGTTATGATACCTATTTTTTTCAAGTTTTTTTTTTCTGAGGCCCTGATAGGTTGATTCAAATCGAACTTCCGCCTTGATTTTTCTAGTGGTGGATAAAATTATTCGTGGTACAGCACTACTTGCTCGTCATGTGCTAGTATCCTCTTCCGTTAAATCTTTCTTTCGGGGAAAACACCTTTGGAATTTGCTTAGTTTTGTCAAAGGTGTGCGTTGGAAAGTTTCTTGTTGTAAGATGATATCTATTTGTTTAACCAGAAATTTCTTTTCAAAATTCTTTATTCTGACTGAGACCAACAACCCTATATTATAGGGGACACAAGGACTATCTGTCTGTCTGATAGAAGTTGGATGGGACGCCATCACTTGTGTGTTGTGCAATACAAGAAGGCTGATTACCTTTAGTAATGTCTTAACTAAGACACACAACGTTGAATTCTTAGATCATATTGATCTCTCAATTATTTTTTTGTAACCGTTAATGGTTGTCTAAAACTTTTTAATCTTGATCACATTGTGTGACATTTAGATTGATAAGGAATCTCTTTTATTTCAAGGATTCCATCGTTTCAGTTATTTTCATTATTCTTTTGTGTCTTAGCGAGTGGCGACATGGTGTTCGTGTTCTAGCGCTGTTGCTTGGTAAACAGTTGAATGAGGAATAAATCGAGATCTTCCGGTTAATAGGTTCCTCGATCGACATTGTACGTTAAAAGTGGAATCCTGGCGATTAGGGACTTCTCGATATTCTTTCACAAGTTTAAACCGAAGCACTATGGATATGGAAAACTTGAGATGTATGTACCAAATCGTCTGAGTCGTGAGATAACGAAGTTGCGGGAATTTCCGTAGGCCTTGGGAATTTCAGTCGAAGGAAAGCGATGCATCTTGGAACCCCGTTCTTTCTTCTGTTGATTCCGAGGACGGAATCCTTTTAAGGGGGGAATGCTATAACAACCCGAATTTTCAAAAAAAAAATTATTATTATTATTATTATTATTATTATTACGTCGACCGATAGAATTGATGAAAGAAGAGAATAGTTAATTATTATTTTATAATATTTATTCGATTGTGAAGCGTTTATGTGATTAAATGCTGTTTGTGTATGATTAAGTGGAAAATAGGTTCGTTTTAAATTTTGTGAATAAAGTCAATGTGACTTAACTGCCTAAGTGATTATGTGAGTCATCTGAATTGAATAGATATGGATATATGACTTAAATGTGTTATCTGTACCTGTCTGAACCGTGTGGTTGTGTTTGTCGTTGTTATAACCACTTCTTAATTATTTATGAAATTCGTAAAAATGAGATTTTAGAAAAAGATTTATGAAATAATACAAAATTGTTTTGAAAAATTCTTTTCAATGCTTCCTAATGATAATAATTATTTTTAGGACTTTTCAAAAATATAAAAATATTATTTTTGTAGAAATTCGATTTTAAATGATTTAATATTGATTTTTCTTCTAAAATTCGTAATAAATCCAAAAATGGTTTAAAAATTCTGAAATTTTATTTACAGTAGTTTTATAATATTATAATGCTCAGATAAATTTTTCATGATTTATAAAGGATTTTTCGAGTAATTATTATATCGTTATTTTCAGCATTAAAACGAAACGAAATGTGATTAATCGATTAGGAGGACACGTGGCAAGCTATTATGATCAGATTTTTGCATGTAGACACATGTCGTGTGCTGGGAGTATGGGGAAGATGAGTCACCATTGTTAATCTTGCATGCAAGCCAAGTGGCATTAGGAGAATAATAGAACCAAAAACACAAAAAATTCATTTCTCTCTTCTCTCATCTCATTCTCTCATCACTCTCGGCTCTCCCCTCACTCTCTCCCTCACTTCCGAATCCTCTCCCCCATTTCTTCTTCCATTTTCAATCTCTTAAGCTAGTTTTTATTTGATTTCTTGTTAGATTATGGTGGTTTAGGTACTAAATGTCAATGGGTTGAGTTTATTTTGAAGTTTTGATGGTTGCATGTGTGTAGGTATATTCGGTGTGTGTATGTATATGAGGGAGATGATTCAAAACTTACATGCAATGCTAAATATGAGCTTAGATGATGTTGTTAATTGATGGTTTGTAAGTGATTCAAGATTTAGAGGTGAAGTAGGTTGGGGTGCCGATTCTTGGCCACCACCGAACCCTTCTCCACCGGAGATGATCAATACGAGATCCGGTGGGCTTGATTGTAAGGATTTACTACTTGATATTGCTTGCTGAATTGATTCTTGTGAAGGGAATCTAGTTGCATGTCATATGATAAGAAGGTGTTTACTTGATTTAATAAGTTATACTAGTTGTCCAGAAATTTCCAGCAACTGTCCTGTTTACTCTGTTTATTCGAGACAGTTCTGTCCTGTTTTGGGCAGTGGTCATTTGATGAAAATTGTTCTATTTGGAGTCTATTTTGTGTAGGAGAAAACGGTGTGTCATTTGAGTTAACGAGCTAGGAGAAAACGATGTTTTAGTAAAACCTGCGCAGAACAGAGTAACCTCTCGGGTTACTGATTTTGGAACCATATTTCACCCACTTAAACCTTATGTTTGAAGCCGAAATTTTTATGGTTACTAGAGGGATGGTTCAGGGTGATCCCATAAAAATTGTAAGTAAAAATCTTGATTTATCAATTTACTAAAAATGTTTGAGTATGAGTAGTACAAAACCGACAACTTTGTTTTTAAACCAACTTTGGCTTGTTACTTGGCCTAAGTAAACTGATAGTTTCACTTCAACGTTTTTATGAGAGAAATTTTTATTGTTCAGGTTTGCAATAAAAGAGGTTTTGTATCCAAATGATGGTTTTCCTATTTATGAGGATTATTAGAGTGCAAGTTGCGGAGATTTTACAAAACTGTTTCTATTAAGTTTGGGTTGGTACTTGGCCTAGTTAAAATGATCATTTCAAACTAAATATTTTATGTTAGGTAGATATAGCATTCGATATGGTATTAGAAAAAGGCTTCGTGTTAAAGTATTGATTTGTTCAATTTTTTTTTTTTGTCAAGGGGAATATATTCCATAGATGGATTGCATCGAATACAATATTCGTAAGGTGTTCTTTCATTCAAGAAAGTTTATCATCTAACCAGAGACACGCATGTTGTCACTGGACGCTTAGACAATAGAACTTTAATGTCTGAGAAGAGACAACCCAATTGGTAAGAACTGTACACATAAAAACGAAAAATTAGAGGAAAAGGGAAAATAAAAATACAAGTCCAACACTCCAAAAAATATGTATCTTGGCCGATCTTCAAAAAGTCTCAAAATTCAAGTCACCAAAGTCCCAACTTATCCATAATTTGTCACCAGCCCACTATGAAAATCTGCATTTCTGCTCTTCAACCCCAATCAATAGGGACACAAAGGGAAACAAAGGAAGGCCTCGTTAAAAACCCACAAGAGCAAAACCCTTTGGGAAAAAAACTCAAGTGGGAAAAGAGTGCCCTCCATAAGACCCAAGATCATCGAAACACAACTCAAACCATCATTTGCCTACAACTTTGCTTCTAAAAACCTGGTTTTCTGTCCATCCTCCATCATTTGGCTAAAGCAAACTCTTTCCTGAAATTTAAAAACTAACAATTTTTAATATCTATTCGACACAAACTTTAATCAAAGCTTTAAAAGTAAACTTAACAATATACTAACGTCCCAACCAAAGGGAATACCTTTGGTTAGACAAAAACACCTACAAAGATAGACATCTCAAATAATAATCGATAATTTAAAAAATATGAAAAATATTATTTAAGACAATATATATATACACATAAATATTTATAATTTAGCTAATAAATTTTAAAATTATAAAATTACCAATTAACACATATTTATTATTAGTAACATAATTGAATAATTAAGTTCTAAACATTAATTATGGAATAGACAAAACCATATAAATGGCACAACGAAACCTCTTAAAGGCTCAAAAAAAATATACGCCACCAATCATGGCCACCCAAAATGATACAAAATTTAATTAGCTCCTAAAAACCCGGTAACTAAAACCTTAAATTAAAACACTACCCATCATCAATCAATTTTAAAACAGAAACAAATAAATATCATTCAGTTATAATAGATGCAAATTAATTACTCAACAAAACAAACCACAAAGCTTAATTTTCATGCTAAACAACCTCATTATTACGAATACAATAAAAAGTGCTAATAATAAATGACACTATTTAAAAACAATAAAATATTACATCATATAAACTACACAGCTAAAATAGTTAAAATAAAATCACAAATTGACCACTAATTTCTCACTATCAATTAACAATCAAATATTTGTAACTGAAAATTAAATATAACAATCAATCATCATCAATAGCAAATTAAAAATAATAAACCTGACAAAATTAAACAATAACAACATACGTTAAGGAGCAAATTAAGGGAAAAACTAAAATTTCAAAAATGATAAACCTATATGAAAATGATTAAGACAAATATGAAAATTAGATAGTAAATTAAGTCCTCTGCCACGAAAAGCAAAAATCACGTTACAACCATCAAATTCAAATATTAAATGCTGTTAACAAAAAGCCAAAAATCATGGAGACATTTAAAAACATTAATAACACATAAATACAAAATTGACGTTACCTAAACTAAATTAATATCCTAAATTATGAGCTTCCACATCTTACTTTACACATGCTATTGGTTACCAAACAAAACTACGATTTTATTATTTGCCAGAAAGACAAAACTATGGTAACAACAAAGCCAGAATTCGACAGCAATCAAAGGACTACACTCGGTTAATTAACAGCAACCGAACGGAACATTCAACAAGAACTCGGTGAATACATACCCAACATCCACTTAACAATTCAAACGATCCCACAATGAATTAAGCAAATCACTAAATGGACTCAAAAACATATAGTCAGCACAACCCCACTAACAAACTTAGTAATGAAACTCAGCATAGACTAAGGACTCGCACAATGCATCAAAACAAAACGAGGCTCTAGAACACAGCACTCAAATAATCCCTACACTCAGACTCGACCACCACTCGGACAACTCAACCACGATAACGAGAACAAGATGGCGAAACCCAAAACTTGAAATTAACATAGCAATTTTACAAAAACTAACAAACAACTTGGCCCAACTCAATAGCATCAAATTCGAACAAACAATAACTCGGAAAACAGCATTTCTACAAACGAACTACGCGAACTCAGAAAAATAAACTCAAAGCCAAGTCGAAAACAGAACTTTGTAACACAACAACGAATCAAAAAACTGGTAAGTAGGCAAGACGAGAGTAGAGAAAGGAAGGGTGTTTGATGAATTCGAAGAAAACGAATCTGAAATGCACAATTTTAAAATACAAACAATAATGGAAAAATGCACAATTTTAAAATATAGACAGTATTGAAAAAATTATAGTAAATAAAACGGAGAGAGAGGGAGAGAAAGAGAGAGGGAAAGAGAGAGAGAGAGAGAGAGAGAGAGAAGGAGGGAGGGAGAAAGAGAGTTTTCACAAAGATTGAATGAACAAGCAGCCACGACAGAGGACAACTGAATCTGATCTTACACGCATCAACAAGAGAGAACAATCGACTATACACAAACGCATCAAGGGTTAGAGGAGAGGGAGAGAATTTGATGTGGCGTTATTTTAATTGATTATAAAAGTTGCAGGGGACTTGAATATTATTAAATATTATTAAAACATGGAAATCTATTTGAATGTTTTGTTTAAGTATGCAATATGGACTTGAGTTTTTGGTCAATAACATCTTATATGCTCAAATGTGATGATTAATATTTTTGAGTTGCAAATGTATCTGATTGTGATTGACTTGGTTAGAAGGTGGATATCTATTAATGTTAATATATGGTACTTGTTAAAATGGTTAGCCGATAGTGGTCGTCGTAGTGACACACTATCCGGTCCAGATTTTTATTTGAGTTTAGAGTTGTATTTAATTTATTAATTAAAATGTTGCGACTCTAATCTAACGACTAAGAGTCCCTTTATGTTTATGTGATTACGTGATAACGATTATAAGGATTGTCGCTACTTAATTGATATTAGTGTCTACGTCTATTCTCGGTTATCGATAAGGATTACGAACGAGAATTAATTTGTTAATTGAGAGTGATGTGTGATTAGAGATTGTCGGGCATAAAGCCTTATATGTTATAAAGTTATTGTATGTTGATTTGGTTGATTTGATGGTTGTTGTGATGTGTTTAATACATCGGGAAGTGTCCACTTTAAAAAGGGACATTTCCGTCTTTTATGAAATATTTGTGATTAAGTTAGACGTGTTAGAGTGGCGTGCTAGCGTCGATAGACCGTAGAGTCATTTCGAAAACTGAAGTACCGTCTTGTGTTAACTGTAGAAACGACGTGCGAGTTCGATCTCGGTGAACCAGGTTCGTGGCAACCGCAAGTGTATCGAATCGAAAGAGGATTAAATCAGAGGATTGGACACGTGGGACAAACGAAGGAATGTTCTCTCTAAATCGTCAAGCGTACTTATTAGCTAGGACCTAAGGCAAGTCTACTAACCGTACTCTTTCGTTCAGAGTATGCATGCTTTTAAAATAGTATGCTTTCTTAAAAATGAAAATTTTGCAAATGCCTTATTTAAACTCGCAAATTCGCGAGAAATCATTCAAGTCATTTAAATCAGTTTTATAACTGCTTTCAACTTATCGCAAGCATGTATTTTTACCCATTATGTTATGAAAGTTTAAAATTGCTCTTTACCCCTATAAAAACTATTTTACATATCTTTCATGATTATGATACGCTTTAATACCTGTTGGGAACGTGAATCCCTTTCGTTCGAATATCCTTATCATATTGGAACGCCTTTTTTGACCGAGGCACCGGTCCCCCTATCATATTCGTATTAAGGAATGTGTGTGCCTAAAGATCCTTTTATATCGAGAATCACATTGTGTATGTGGTTCGGAGTTCTGTCGTGGGCTGATCACCCAGCTTAGCTCGTGGCGTCTTATCGTAGTTCCAATCTTGAATGGTTGTTCCTTCTGAAAAATCATATTTTATTGTTGAGAATCAAATGTCGAATCTTCCTTTGAATTGTTCTAAATAAATTCGAGATTCAAATTATTACTGAAGCATTTGTTGCACAGTGATGGTTAAAATCGAGAATGAATTGAGATCTTCTTATTTATTCAACTCATTATTGTCAAGCCGGTTTGGCAGCTAAGTATGTAAGTACTTAGCCGACAAGAAGGAGATTATGAATAATTGAGAATTTCTTGAATGTTTGTTAGATTGAGAGTTGATGTATCTTCGTGAATTTTCTTAAATGTTGTCTCTTAGTAGCTGAAGCATCTGTTGCTCAGTTATCAAAGTGTTATCGAAAATCGCTATACAAATTATTGAGATAAATATTAAAGTCGTTTTATAAAGCTGTCGAGGTGAAGTCCTTCTTGAATTCGGTAAACCTCTTTCCTATTGAAAAATCTTCGTTATAAATATTTCAAAAATGGTACCATCCTCAAGTTGGATTTGTAAAACCTTCAAAGTTTTATTTTCAAAAGTATTTTAGTATACTCTATTATATACTTGCTGAGCATTTCTTTCGCTCATACTTGTTGTTTTAAATTCTAACTTTTCAGTAAAGTAGTTCGGCGTGACTTATTCGCGTAGTTCAGAAATAGAAGAGGAAGACGCTATTTTGAAGATGGCTTGACTCGGGAGTCCTGGATCTAGAGTAAGACTTATTTTATATAGTTGGACTCTAATTACTATTATGTATTAGATTAGTTGGCCTGGTATACTTCTTGTCGAAGTTATACCAGTGATTTAAGATTGATCAAAGAGAATGTTGTAAAGAAGAAACTTTTTATTTAATGGAATTTGGATTCTTGTTTCTAGCCCTATAACCTAAAAGATCTTGGTTAGTTGGGGTCACAGAGATGATATTTCAATTTTGGATAATTACAAGGGATAATGTGTTATTAAACAGGCGAATTTATTTGAGGATTTTTCACGTAACGACCAAATCTCCTGACCCCGGATTTGGGGGCGTTACAGGATTTGGATTTTGCAAAACCCGAGCCGAACCCGACCCGTTCCCATCCCTACTACCCTCTATCCATTAATCAAAAAAAAAACTGTTGCCACATCATCATTTTTTAAAAAAAATATGTATTATTTTAATTTTTATATTTATCCTTCATTTTTTTTTATCTTCTTTATTTTTTTATGCTTATTTTTAAAAAATAAAAAAGGGTTTTTTTAATTATGGAGCCAAAACATGAACAAAATAACTAAAAAATATATTTATTTATAATTTTCAATATACACGGCATCATCTATGATCATTGTTTTGAAAATTTCGGATTTAATCGACGAAAGCAAAGTCTGTATCTAATAAAAAATTAATCGATATAATAGTATAGTAGTATAGATAGGAGAACAAGGAGATATTTTAAGGGCATTTTGAGTCAATAAACCTCTTGTGAAATTACAATTTTACCCTTATATATTACAAAATTACATTGAATTGTCACTCCCTTAATTGAAAGAGAAAAAATAAGTTATTTTGTGTTTGTGGGGAATTGAACAAACAACCTCCTCTATATATTTCTTCCTCCAAACCATTATGCTACATTATGTTTTTTGGTATGGAGTTAAAACTCTTTTTACATAAATTCGGCCTCTTTAATATTCTGTTTTTACTATTAGTTTAACTTATGTATAAAAATAGTAATGACAAATATTAATTTCAAATTTTGAAATTTACTTTTCAAAATATAGTACGTAATTATATACACTAATTTCAAAATTTTATTCCACTCTCTTATTTTAAATGAGTTAGTTTATTTTTGTTGTGAATTGAATCATTAACCTCGTTCAAACAATTCAGCCCCTTATTTATTCTATTTTTACTACTACTTTAATTTTTGAGCAAAAGATAATGGTGATTCACATTACTTTTAAAAAAATTTATTTTAGTTTACAAGACATGGCACATGCTTATATATACAACTAATTTAAAAATTTGACAATAATATAACGTGATGTAAATTGGTTTATTTTCAATTAATTAAACATTTCTGACATATAATATTAACTATAATATATTTTATTTTTTTACATAACAATATCTATACTATTATATTAAAATCGAAACATTGAACATTTTGGTTTTCGGTTTGGTTATCCTATTTATTAAAATAAATAATAACATAATATATTTAATGGTAATTAATCGATTGACTTTTTCACATTTACTTTTAATTGAAAATATTACCTTTTATAAACACCTAAAAACATCAATCATATCATTTCTTTCGATCATTAATATTTCATTTCGAATTAAAATACGTTACCTTTTTAATTTAAAACAAATCTTACAATCATTAATATATACCGAAAAATATCATACCATAATTTTCAAGAAAAATATAGCACCTAAAATAAATAATAACATAATATAATTAATTGTAATTAGTCGATTGTCTTTTTTACATTTACTTTTAGTTGAAGATATTACCTTTTATAAACACCTAAAAAGATCAACCGTATGATATCTTTCAATCATTAATATTTCCTTTCTAATTAAAACACGTTACCTTTTTAATTTACAACAAATCTTACAATATATACCCGAAAGTATCACACCATATTTTTAAATTATTAATAAAATATATTAAAAATCGTATATGTTGTTTATAATAAGAAAATATTAGTATGATCAGTAAACATGAGTATATTAAATTATATCAAATTAAATTTAAAAAATTATTAAAAAATATTCTATTACATTAAAGCCGAAACATTGAAAGTTTTGGTTTTCAGTTTGGTTATCCTATTTATTAAAATAAATAATAACATAATATAATTAACAATAATTAGTAGATTGACTTTTTCACATTTACTTTTAGTTAAAAATATTACCTTTTATAAACACTTAAAAACATCAATCGTATAATATCTTTCGATCATTAATATTTCATTTTGAATTAAAATACGTTACCTTTTTAATTTAAAACAAATCTTACAATCATTAATATATACTCAAAAATATCACACCATAATTTTCAAGAAAAATATAGCACCTAAAATAAATAATAACATAATATAATTAATGGTAATTAATCGATTGCCTTTTTACATTTACTTTTAGTTGAAGATATTAACTTTTATAAACACATAAAATGATCAATCGTATAATATCTTTCAATCATTAATGTTTCCTTTCTAATTGAAACATGTTACCTTTTTAATTTACAACAAACCTTAAAATATATACCCGAAACTATCACACAATATTTTTCAATTATTAATAAAATATATTAAAAATCGTATACGTTGTTTGTAATAAGAAAATATTAGTATAATCCGTAAACATGAGTAAATTAAATTATACTTATCAAATTAAAATTAGAAAACTTATAAAAAATTTGATTATATAAAAACATAAATATAATATTAAATAAAATTTATAACATAATACAAGAAACCTGTGCATTGCACGGGTTATAAGCTAGTATTATTTTTAAATGAGATCCTTAAAAATGTCAGATAGTGCAAAAGTAAAAAAAATGAATCATGCTGATAAGTTGAGTAAGATAAACTTCCTTTAAAAAAGATCATACAATATATAATGATAAAAAATATAGGATTCGGTTCATATGTACATCGATTAAAAGTTGGATGATACACATACAAAAGTTTTGGTTGGAAAGAATATTAAAAAATTCAAAATAAATTTTAAAAATGATTAAAAAATACAATCAAGCTAACAAATATCTTAGAAAATAGAATATTGCATAGCATGCACACACACAAAATATTATGATCGATCAATCATATTATATACTCCGAGTTAGTTAAAATTATTTGCCTAAAAAGATAAAATTTTAAAATATGCAATTAGTTTTTTACACAATTGACAAGGCTGTCGCGTGCCTATCAAATAATAATATCTAACTAATCCTTCTAACTATGTAGTAGGGTAAGTCAGAGTCGATCCCACAGAGACAAACGTATCAATCACTAGTTTTTTTCTGACTTAATTTGGCTAAGCAAGTAACACAATAAATATTGAGAATTTATTAAACTAAACTTATGCTAAAGCGAATTGTGTTTATATTAAATCAAATATTTAAAACATCCAGAATTAAGTGTTCCCACTAGCATGAATTGATGTAATTGTGAATTCCCGCCCCAATTAATCGTACGCTGCTCAACAGGAAAGACGCGCCCTATAAATACCAATAACTTCTCTCGAGTATTAATGGCTTCTCTTAAAATACAATCAAGCCTATTCTCATGGTATCATGCATATTAGAGACATTAATTACAGCACCCTAAATTCCTAACAATCCATTCTACCTATTCTCATGGAGAATTTCATGTTCTTACTGGATAAATCACAACCATCTAATCCAACTCTCGTTGATAATTAGATATTGGTTCAAACAATACACATAATCACGTTTGATTTGTAATTGCTAATTTAAACAACTCAATAAGCAAGAGCAATTAAACAATCAAATTGGGGGAATTGGGAAAATCACACATCAATCATAACTAGGGTTCTACTTAACCCTAGATTAATTATCTACTCACTCATGATTGAATTAATAAAACAAGAATTAATAATTGAACACATAATTATAAGAATAGAAGAAAAACCTTTAATCTTGATCTTCAAAGAAAATAAATATTCTACCAAAAATCTCCAGAAGAAAGTGTTTACAAAGTTGTGTGTATATTAATATTTTCGATCCCCAAATAAAATAACACGATGTGTTTTTATAGTGCTAAAAGTCCTAAATAATTGACCCAAATAATTTAGGCCCAAAACCGCGCACAGGGAGGCAACTCGCTCAAACAGGCGCGCACAAGAGCTGTAGCCCCTTCCATTCGCGCTGTTGCGCTCTCTACTCCCTGGAGTTTGATTTTATCGTATAAGCAGGCAGCAACAAGCGCTGTTGCACCTCCTGGTAGCGCTCTAGCGCCTGCTATCCCCTGGTTTCTGCTACGTTTTCTGTGAAGCCACAGTATGCAAGGCGCGTTCCTGCGCATGTGGTCGAGCCGCAGCGCCCGTGAGCTCCTGGAACTGCCTAAACGAATTGCTGCTCTTTAAAATTCCTGCTTGCGGACAGCAGGCCAGTTGCGCTGCTGCGCTTGTGACAAGCGCCATAGCACCTTAAAGCTCCTGATTCTTCGTGCATGGCTGCTCGATGTCTCTACTCTCTCTTTGCCAACTTCCTCCATAGCCTTGGCTATAAATTCTCCAATCTCCCTGTCTCCATTTGCTGATTTGTACGGCATCAACAGCCATATTAATTCCACGTCTGAGATCCATTGCATTCATTCCAGCAGCCACAAACTTGCACCCTTCCGCATATATAGCAAGTGTGAGGATTGTTGCACATGTGGTACCATCGCCTGCGACATCACTTGTCGCCTTTGCAACCTGCTTCACAAGGCTTGAACCGACATTCTTGACTTTATCTTTGAACTCGATACTCTTTGCAACAGTGACACCATCTTTTGTCACTTCAGGAGCCCCATAACTTTGTTCCAAGACAACATTGCGCAGCATTAGCAAGCTCCTCAACACCTCGAAGCATCAAAGCTCGAGCTTCAACGCCACATCTAATCTCTTTCACAGCATAATTACGGCTCCACCCCAAGTCTACTAGCAACCTGTTGATGATTACCATTCCTGACAATCCTTAGTTAATTGCGCACCTTCTTGCGACGTTTCTTCTCTTGACTCCACATAAACACGTGTTTTACTGTCTCACTTAACAAATACTCCGTAGAATCATGAAAAATTATTAAACTCCTTCCAACTAGGCCATTCTTTATTTCCTGCACAAACTCATTAAAAACTAATTAAATCGACACGATTATTCGCAAAAGCACCGTAAATGTGGGAATAAAATCCTATAAAATATATTCTATCAAATATCCCCACACTTAGCACTTTGCACGTCCTCGTGCAAACTAAAATAATAATTACACTAACTAATTAGTACCACTTCCGTAGATGATCACGATTGCATTTAACATATGCAACAAGTCCTTTAAACCCCTAGGTAGCCCTAGTGGACGAGTAAGGTCTCGTGAGGGCTTATAGCGAATATACCCACAAAATCCATCTAGCTCATGCAAAAATCAATGTCAACACAACACCACACACACAAAGTCCTCTAGTGCCATATCAACTCAAGAATCAAAGTGATTATGCAATGCCTTGGTGTCTAAAGTGCAAGAATCCACATAGCATACTCAAATCACATGAATAAAATCATAAAATTCCATGTCAAGTGCAAAAACCATTGGTAAACATGCTAAGCACACAAGAGCACATCATCAAGACACAACCTGGGATCTCCTATGCAAAAGCAACAACTCACCATTCACTAACTAAAGATATTCACTCCAAACAAGGTGGTAAGTGTATCACTCAACTCCATCAATATCATAAACATGCTTCGTCCTTGTTATCAATCTAACCTTTAACGCAACATACATCATCAATGACAATCAAAAGGTCTTTGTTAAGGTTGTAACGGGGCTAGGGACAAGGTATGTCAAGAAAGCCAAAGAAGGTTAAGTCAAAAGCTAGTACCTGACAATAAAATTCAAACAACTCCCATACTTTCATCCCCACACTTGAACTTTTATTTATAAACAACTTGACTAGTCGAATCAAAGTAGGATCACAAAAGATAAGAATGCTCTCATATTTTTATTTTTTTTTCTCTTTTTTTTCTATTTTTCTTTTTTTTTCTTTTTCAAGAGAGCAAAATAATAGCAAGAAAAACGATCCCCTAAACATGATTTCAAACTTCGACTAACAAGCTATGAACCAAACTCCAAATATTCCCCCAAAGTTATGATCATCAATAAAACCCCCCTTTTATACACACCTTATCACTCCCTTACGAACAATACTAGCCTTTGACAATTGGGTTCAAATTTAATGTAAGGCCAATACAAGAAAAGGATATAGGCAAATACATGGTGTGTCACCGAAAGAATAGGATTAGGCTCAAAGGGTTAACTAATGGATCATGTATAAATTGTTTGGAAATATGAGGTTATACCTAATTGCCTTTATCATGTTATCATCAATTAATGTCATGCATCTTAAGAAAGACTTCAAGCAAGTGCTAGCAATGCAAACGACAAGTGGACACTCAAGCAAACGAATAATCATGCAAAAGATATGCATATAGGCTCAAAACTCGCTTGGTGTGACAAAGCATAATCAATCCCAAATATAAGTCTTTCTAACGCACCTACTTGTACTCAAAGCATATAGACCAAATTACCTTGCACATATTCATGTCATTCTAATCATTTAGCACATTCAATAAGTCTACTAGTTTCTACTTGCTAATGTAATTGTGTGCACAAGAACATCACATATCACTTCTCAAACAAAAGCGTCCATAAACACAAGATTCCTACACATGCATGGGTGTATCAAGCAAAATACAACAACTAATCAAATTGCATGGCTAGAATTATTTTTGGTATTTTTCATTTTTAATTTTTTTTTACTACTAATATGCTACTACAACAAAGCACATCCCCACACTTAAATGTGGCAATGTCCTCAATGGCACAATACTAAGAATATCAACTAATAACAAGAAGGAAAGAAATACTCCCCTATGCCGAAGCATGAAGTGCACCAGTCCTCCACAGTATACAGAATCCATGGGTTGCCTCCCAAGTAGCGCATTTGTTTAACGTCGTTAGCCCGACACCGACTCATTAATCATTCAGCAGACGGAGAAGACAACAGAATATCCACCCCCTCGTTAATTGGTTCACCAGCTCTATAGTGCTTCACTCTTTGCCCATTCACCTTGAATGACTCTCCATGGCTATTCATCAATTCAACTGCACCATAGGGAAAAACCTTGCGTACCTTGAACGGACCCGACCACCTAGAACGCAATTTTCCGGGAAAAAGTCTCAACCTCGAATTGAATAGAAGAACTAACTCCCCTTCCTTGAATTCTCTTCGTAACAACCTTTTGTCATGCCACTTCTTTGTTTTCTCCTTGTAAAGCTTAGAACTTTCATAAGCCTCAAAACGAAGCTCATCTAGCTCATTAAGTTGTAGAAGTCTCTTCTCACCCGCTGCTAACATATCAAAATTCAGACCTTTGATAGCCCAAAATGCACGGTGCTCTAACTCTACGGGAAGATGACATGCTTTTCCATAAACCAATCTATACGGAGTTGTCCCAATAGGTGTCTTAAACGCAGTTCTATAAGCCCAAAGTGCATCATCAAGCTTCATAGACCAATCCTTCCTTGATTTTGCGACTGTCTTCTCCAAGATATTCTTTATTTCACGGTTAGAGATCTCCACCTGACCACTGGTTTGGGGATGATAAGAAAGTCCCACCTTATGATAAACTCCATATTTCTTCAACATGGCTTCAAAACGATTCTCGAGAAAATGCTTTCCTCCATCGCTAATTAAAATCCTTGGCACTCCAAATCTTGGAAAAATTGTCTTCTTAAAGAACTTGCTCACCACACGAGCATCATTAGTGGGAGATGCAATGGCTTCAACCCATTTCGAGACGTAATCCACCGCTACCAAGATATACCTGTTTTTAAAAGATAGAGGGAATGGTCCCATGAAATCTACTCCCCAAACATCAAAAAGCTCCACTTCAAGAATGCTATTGAGAGGCATCTTATTGCGTCTTGAAATATTCCCCGTTCTTTGACAACGATCACAAGATTGAACATACTGGTGGACATCTTTAAAAAGAGTTGGCCAATAAAAACCTCACTGAAAAATTTTTGCAGCAGTTTTAGTAGTACTTGCATGACCACCACTTGGCAAATCGTGACAATGTGAGATTATAGAGGAAATCTCATTATACGGAACACATCTTCTAATAACTCCATCAGCACAAGATTTATAGAGAAACGGATCATCCCAAAAGTGCTTCCTCACATCATAGAAAAATTTCTTCTTTTGATGCGATGAGTAACCATGAGGAACAGTTCCACTAGCTAAGAAATTAGCAATGTCAGCATACCAAGGAACCTCTAGACTTGCAAGAGAAAGTAGATGATCGTCAGGAAAAGAATCATTAATCGGAGTAGATTTACTATCATCCGTATCAAGAGTAAGGCGTGAAAGATGATCAGCAACCACGTTCTCAACCCCTTTCTTATCTTTAATCTCTAAGTCAAATTCTTGGAGAAGAAAAATCCAACGAATCAGACGAGGTTTAGCATCCTTCTTACTCATCAAGTATCTCAAAGCTGCATGATCAGTGTGAACAATAACTTTCGAACCAACGACATAAGATCGAAATTTTTCCATAGAATACACCACTGCTAGCAATTCTTTCTCCGTTGTTGCATAATTAATCTGAGCACCATCCAAGGTCTTGCTTGTATAGTATATAGCATGCAGCTTTCCATCTTTCCTTTGACCTAGGACTACACCAATAGCTTGATCACTAGCATCACACATGATCTCAAATGGTAGACTCCAATCTGGTGGTTGTATAATTGGAGCAAAAACAAGAGCTTTCTTTAACGTTTCAAAAGCCTAAACAAAAGCATCAGTGAACACAAAAGGTACCTCCTTACCCAAGAGCTCAGTAAGAGGTCGAGCAATCTTCGAAAAATCTTTTATGAAACGGCGATAGAATCCCGCATGACCAAGAAAACTTCTTATCCCCTTGACTGAAGTAGGGTGTGGTAAGCGCTCAACAACCTCGACCTTGGCTTTATCAACTTCAATGCCTCTCTTCGAAACAACATGACCCAGAACAACTCCCTTTGTACCATAAAGTGGCATTTTTCCCAATTGAAAATGAGATTAACTTCTTGACATCTATGAAGCACCTTCTCTAAGTTACGTAAGCATATGGCAAAAGAAGTTCCACCAACTGAGAAGTCATCCATAAAAACCTCCATAATGTCTTCAATGAAATCTGAGAAAATTGCCATTATACATCTCTGAAAAGTGGGAGGAGCACAACATAGACCAAACGGCATTCTGCGGTATGCAAATGTACCATAGGGACATGTAAAAATTGTCTTTTCTTGATCATTCGGATGGATAAGAATCTGGAAAAAACCTGAATATCCATCTAAGAAGCAGAAGTAAGAATGTTTCGCCAACCTTTCAAGCATTTGATCAATAAAAGGGAGAGGAAAATGATCTTTCTTTGTGGCCTTATTCAATTTCCGATAATCAATGCACATTCGCCACCCTGTCACAGTTCTAGTAGAGATCAACTCACCCTTATCATTCTTCACAACGGTCATTCCTCCTTTCTTTGGAACAACATGCACAGGACTAACCCACTTGCTGTCAGAGATAGGATAGATTATACCTGCATCAAGAAGTTTTAAAACCTCCTTTTTGACCACCTCCATCATATTAGGATTGAGTCTCCGTTGAGGCTCAATAGAAGAAGCTTGCTCATCTTCCAGAATAATCTTATGCATGCAGAATGATGGATTAATGCCCTTGATATCATCAATGGAATACCCAATAACATTTTTGTATTTCTTTAGGACAGTGAGCAATTGCTCAATTTGAATGTCATCAAGCTCAGAATTAACAATAATAGGATATGATTCATTAGGGCCCATAAACACATATTTCAAAGATGCAGGTAGTGGTTTCAGTTCTACCTTAGGAGGCGTGGAACTCTCCTTAACTTCCTCATGCTGTAGCACATTAGAATGTTCATGCTGATATGTTGGTGCTGCATCCAAAAGCTTCTCGTAACCCTGACACTCTCCATTTTCTTCATCAATGTTACCCTCGAGAACAGCTTGAAGTGGATCCTCAGATAAAAGAATTTTAGCTTTCATGTCGATCACTTCCTCTAGTGCATCCACCCTATTTACAAACTCATCCGTAGAAGGATGTCCCATTGTACTTTGCAGCTTGAATTCCATCTTCTCCTCACCTACCTCAAAAGAAATTCTTCCATTTTTCATGTCAATGATAGCTCCAGCTGTTGCTAAGAAAGGCCTCCCAAGAATGATAGGAATATTTGCATCTTCTTCCATTTCCATGACAACAAAATCACACGGAATATAAAACTTTCCTACCTTAAGGGGCACATCTTCAAGAATTCCAAGTGGAAATTTCACACTCCTGTCTGCCAGTTGTAGAGAGATGCGTGTGGGTTTCAGTTCACCCATCTGAAGTTTTTCACAAATTGATAGTGGCATCAAACTGACACTTGCTCCAAGATCACATAGAGCCCTTTTATTTTCGACATCCCCAAGCTGAACAGGAATAGAATAGCTACCTGGATCCGCTAATTTCTTTGGAAGATCATTCTGCAAGATGGCACTGCACTCTGCCGTTAATGAGATGGTAGAGCTTTCTTCAATTTTTCTTTTCCTTGACAAAATATCTTTCAAGAACTTTGTATAAGATGGCATCTCAGTGATAGCATCCATGAATGGAATATTGATATATAGCTTCTGCAAGATTTCCAGAAATTTACCATACTTCTTCTCTAGCTTTGCTTGTGCCAACCTTTGTGGGAAAGGAACTGGTGGCACGTATGGTTTAAGAGGAACAGCTTCTGATTCTTTGGTTTCTTTCTCCCCAACCTCTAGGTCTACCAGTTTCTCAGTTGCAATCTCCTTTTCACCTTCCTTAGCATTCACAACATTTTTGCTCACTTTCAATTCTGGCTCCTTCAATTCTTTACCACTTCTCAAAGTTACAGCATTGATATGGCCCCTTGACGATTGCTCAGTTTGGCCAGGAAGTTGGCCTGAAGATTTATTGAGCTGACTCAACTGTTGAGAAATCTGAGTGATAGTGTTCTCCATCAATTTGTTGTGAGCCTTTATCTCGTTAATGCTCGAATCAAAGTGCTCATTCTTCTTTGATTGTGTAGTAATAAACCCTTCCATGAGATTCTCCAAGTTAGATTTCTGCGGCTGAGCTTGTTGAAAACCAGGAGGCTGAGAAAAATTATTTTGTGAAGATTGTCCTTGACCCTGATTGTTCCTGTAGGAGAAATTTGGATGATTTCTCCAACCTGGATTGTACGTGTTGGAGTAAGGATTATACTGCGGCCTCTGATTCTTATTGTAAAGAGCATTAGCCTGTTCAACAGCCATTCCAGAAGGATTGTATTGACAAGCAAGTTTGGTGTGTCCAACAACACCACATATCTCACATGAAGCAACAGTAGATGGAGCGCTCCTGGCATCCAACTGCTCAATCTTTTTTACCATAGCCTGCATAGTAGTATTCAACATGGTTAGAGCATCAACATCATACTTACCACCTTTCTTAGGATGATTTCGATCACTATATGGATAATTATCATTAGACGCTATCTCGTCTAACAAAGCTTTCGCATCCTCAGTACTCTTCTTCATAATAGAACCACCAGAAGAAGCATCAACAAAGTTTCGGAACTCTTGTGTCAACCCATTATAAAATGTTTGGATCAACAACCAGTTAGGAATTCCATGGTGAGGGCATTGTCTCTGAAGTCGCTTAAATTTTCTCCAAGCATCATGAAGTGACTCGTCATCATCTTGACGAAAATTAGATATTTCATTCCTGAGCTTAGAAGTCTTCTTCTGACTGAAGAATTTAAGTAGAAAAGCCTTCGCAAGACTATCCCAAGTAGTGAATGTGTTTGGTCCTTCATCTTTCAACCAAACTTTTGCTGTATCTCGAAGAGAGAATGGAAATAAGCGCAGCTTTATAGCATCATCACTAACATTGGTCAGCTTTATTGTATCACACTTTTCAAGAAAACTCTCAAGATGATCAACAGGATTTTCAGTGGACAATCCTGCGAAAGAATCATTGGAGATGAATTGGATGAACTGAGGCTTGAGTTCAAAGTGTGTAGCTGTGACTGTTGGTCTGACAATACTAGAAAGTACGCCTGTAGCATCTGGCATACCATGCTCCCTGAGAGCTTTAGCTGTTGTATCAGTCATAATTTCCTTATCCTTGTTTTTCCTTCGCTTGCCTGCTTGCCTTCTTGCTGTAGCTTCAATTTCAGGATCAATTTCAATTAAGTTTTCAGTACCTGAACTTCGAGTGTGCATGCAACAAGAGAACTAGAAACGATGATCAATTAACAAGGGAATAATAGCCGAAGCAACACAACTAAAATACTTAGCTAAATCAATTCAAAATTAACTAATCTAACACTGCTTTGTCCCCGGCAGCGGCGCCAAAAATTTGACAAGGCTGTCGCGTGCCTATCAAATAATAATATCTAACTAATCCTTCTAACTATGTAGTAGGGCAAGTCAGAGTCGATCCCACAGAGACAAACGTATCAATCACTAGTTTTTTTCTGACTTAATTTGGCTAAGCAAGTAACACAATAAATATTGAGAATTTATTAAACTAAACTTATGCTAAAGCGAATTGTGTTTATATTAAATCAAATATTTAAAACATCCAGAATTAAGTGTCCCCACTAGCATGAATTGATGTAATTGTGAATTCCCGCCCCAATTAATCGTACGCTGCTCAACAGGAAAGATGCGCCCTATAAATACCAATAACTTCTCTCGAGTATTAATGGCTTCTCTTAAAATACAATCAAGCCTATTCTCATGGTATCATGCATATTAGAGACATTAATTACAGCACCCTAAATTCCTAACAATCCATTCTGAAGATACACACCTAGAGGGGGGGTGAATAGGTGTTATTACTAACAATGACCTAATAAAAAATTCTGCCTGAAAAATTAAACTGGCAGTTAGCTGGGTACGATAGGCAGCTAACTGAGTTAACCAAATTTAACAGATTAATGAATAGGCAGCTAGCTGTGATATGCAATGCAGAAAGATAAATGTGCAGTAAGTAAAAACACCAAGAATTTTAGCTAGGTTCGACCCCTAATCTTCTATGGTCTACGTCCTAGTCCCTTACCAACTTGGTAAGAGAATATATTATTGATCACAAATAAACCAATTACAAGATCCAATAATATATCACCCAATTCACTGATAACAGCTAGCTGGAATGAACTTTTCCCTTGAGTAAAGCAGCTCCTTTGAACCTCAATGCCTCTCTAACAGCCTTGCTCCCTTGAACACTGAATTCCTTGAAGTCCCACTTCGTGAATTCCTCTAGTTCCTTGAACAACCTGTTGTATAGACCAATGAGCTCCCCTTGAGCACAATACTCCGTGATAACCAAGATCCCCTTGCTGTTATGCAGTGAAACCAATCCCCAGTTACTGATTGCAGCTAGCTGGAACCCCTTGTTTTCTGAACACAGCTCCCTAAGTTTTATACTAAACCAAGTATAAACTTCTCTAGCCTAATGCTCCTTAAACCCTTGTTCCACAAGCTTGACAATCCAGCAACTACCAACTTTACAAGTTGAACAATACAATGGATAGAAAGAATTACAACTCAAAACTATGAACTCTCTAATATATATATAAACCGTGTATGATATATCTTAGAGCTCAAGAATGTTGTTTATAGATTTTGCAATGTAAACAACTGAGTTATTGTGATATGAATGATATGAAAGATATTCAAGAGTGTTCAGTTCTCTCTCTTGTTTGAATTACAAGTGAAGAATATATATAAGCAAGCTCCAACGTTCGGATTTCAGGCAGAGAGCTAGCTGACAGATTTCTGGGATATTCAAGATAGAAATGGAAGCTTTTGATTTAAAACATGTTTCTCATGCAAAGGAATATAATCAGTGGAGTAGTGATGAGAATGTGAATAACAAAGCTTTTTGTTCTATAAACAATCTTGAAGAAGCCCGTTAGAAACCAATGAAGAAAACAATGAATGTGTTTTCATTTGTAACTTCTTCACATGACAAAGATAAGTGGTGTTCACTCTATGCATAAAGAAATGAAGAGCCAACTAACCACAAAAGACTTTTCAGATGGTGGAGTTGTGTAAGAGTATGGAATATTTGTTTAGTGGAAGTGTGTAAGATAAAATATTGATTTAAAAGTATGCTCCACACTTGAGTGTTTTGAGAGTGATGTGTTTAAGATTAAAAACTGAGCTCTTAGAATATATTAGCCACGTAATATATATATGTAAGAGTCCATACAATTAAATCTAAATAGAAGCTCTTTGTATTTCTGAACTGTTCTTGACAGTTTGCTGTGTTGAACTGCCAGCTAGCTGAGTTGCCCTTCCAGCTAGCTTAGTTGCCCTGCCAGCTAGCTGAGATGCCCTGTGTTTTGCTATGAATTGATATGAATAATGAACCTGCAAAACAATATTAGTCCAGACCAAATACCCAGCTTGCTTAATATGTATGATCATCAAAATTATAGAGTTTCAATCTCCCCCTTTTTGATGATTATACAACAATTTGAGATTGAGCTAAAACTCCCCCTCAATCAAAGCATCCTGCAAAATAACATTTGATAGCAGGCTAATATATATTTAGTAACAAGCAATCAGCTTGTTGCATTGTGTCATCTTCAGAACAGCAGTCAGCTTCCTATGAATTGTAACATCATCAAAACCAAGCTTGCTGCATTGTGTCATCATCAAAACCAATAGGGTTTCACATTCTACCTATTCTCATGGAGAATTTCATGTTCTTACTGGATAAATCACAACCATCTAATCCAACTCTCGTTGATAATTAGATATTGGTTCAAACAATACACATAATCACGTTTGATTTGTAATTGCTAATTTAAACAACTCAATAAGCAAGAGCAATTAAACAATCAAATTGGGGGAATTGGGAAAATCACACATCAATCATAACTAGGGTTCTACTTAACCCTAGATTAATTATCTACTCACTCATGATTGAATTAATAAAACAAGAATTAATAATTGAACACATAATTATAAGAATAGAAGAAAAACCTTTAATCTTGATCTTCAAAGAAAATAAATATTCTACCAAAAATCTCCAGAAGAAAGTGTTTACAAAGTTGTGTGTATATTAATATTTTCGATAAGCGCTGTAGCCCCTTCCATTCGCGCTGTTGCGCTCTCTACTCCCTGGAGTTTGATTTTATCGTATAAGCAGGCAGCAACAAGCGCTGTTGCGCCTCCTGGTAGCGCTCTAGCGCCTGCTATCCCCTGGTTTCTGCTGCGTTTTCTGTGAAGCCACGGTATGCAAGGCGCGCTCCTGCGCATGTGGTCGAGCCGCAGCGCCCGTGAGCTCCTGGAACTGCCTAAACGAATTGCTGCTCCTTAAAATTCCTGCTTGCGGACAGCAGGCCAGTTGCGCTGCTGCGCTTGTGACAAGCGCCATAGCACCTTAAAGCTCCTGATTCTTCGTGCATGGCTGCTCGATGTCTCTACTCTCTCTTTGCCAACTTCCTCCATAGCCTTGGCTATAAATTCTCCAATCTCCCTGTCTCCATTTGCTGATTTGTACGGCATCAATAGCCATATTAATTCCACGTCTGAGATCCATTGCATTCATTCCAGCAGCCACAAACTTGCACCCTTCCGCATATATAGCAAGTGTGAGGATTGTTGCACATGTGGTACCATCGCCTGCGACATCACTTGTCACCTTTGCAACCTACTTCACAAGGCTTGAACCGACATTCTTGACTTTATCTTTGAACTCGATACTCTTTGCAACAGTGACACCATCTTTTGTCACTTCAGGAGCCCCATAACTTTGTTCCAAGACAACATTGCGCAGCATTAGCAAGCTCCTCAACACCTCGAAGCATCAAAGCTCGAGCTTCAACGCCACATCTAATCTCTTTCGCAGCATAATTACGGCTCCACCCCAAGTCTACTAGCAACCTGTTGATGATTACCATTCCTGACAATCCCTAGTTAATTGCGCACCTTCTTGCGACGTTTCTTCTCTTGACTCCACATAAACACGTGTTTTACTGTCTCACTTAACAAATACTCCGTAGAATCATGAAAAATTATTAAACTCCTTCCAACTAGGCCATTCTTTATTTCCTGCACAAACTCATTAAAAACTAATTAAATCGACACGATTATTCGCAAAAGCACCGTAAATGTGGGAATAAAATCCTATAAAATATATTCTATCAACAATGATTGGAATTTGGAAACCATCTTTATTGTAAAATATTACGTGGCTAAATAATAGGTTTCTTAAATTGTCAAAATTATAACTGGTATATGAATAAATATGTCATTCGTGTACAACTCATTTATTTATAATTGTATTCTTAAATATATCATGGAAGAGAAAGACATCAAAAGAACTTTATTCCTCCTTATTATGTATTGACTAGATTCTTTATGAAAGAATGACAAAAAAATGTGGACAAAATATTAAAAAGTATCACTCCAAAAATTGATTTGTAGTGATGAAAAACACAAATGAGAATTAAACTTAAACCCCACCCCCTCATTATTTAAATTTTATGTTCTCTTCCCCAAATTTATTATAATAACAAATTATTGTATGTTTTTTACTTGTGACATAAATTTGTATAAATTGGTGTAAATGTGTTATACTATACCCAACACATTTATATGACACGAAATATCTTATTTTGAGTGCATATCTGAATAAGTAAATCAAATTTTCTATAAACAAAATTGGGACATTATAACAAACATGTTTTAACGGAAATTATACAATCATGTCCATATATATCTATACTATTATATAAAAGCGAAACATTAAAAGTTTGGTCGGTCAGTACGGTACCTATTGATTTTACTTATTTATCCTTACTCAATTACACATAAAATCCATCAACCTTTAATCAATTTCCTTTTTAAGGTTAAACATATTATCTTTTCCATTTTTCAATAACTAAATAATTTCATTTTTTAGCTAAAATACAATATATTTTACATTTTATCTAACTAAAATTTCTCCTTTATTAATCAATTTCAAACATATTATCTTTTCCATTTTTCAATAACTAAATAATTAACTTTTTCAGTTAAATACAATATCCTTTATATTTTATCAAACTAAAATTTCTCCTTTATTAATTAATTTCCTTTTTCAGGTTAAACATATTACCTTCTCTAATTTGCAATAACCAAATAATTTCCTTTTTTAGGTAAAATGCAATATTTTTTATATTTTATCTAACTAAAATTATAATAAAATAACATAATTATATTATAATTACTATTAACTATTAACTAATTAATTACCTTTTTTAGTCAAAACACGTAACGTTTTCTCTTTTCTCTAACTAAAATCTCTCTTTCTCCAATTATATCATGGACAGTTACCTTTTTAGCCAAAACAAGTTACCCTTTTCTTTCCTCTTACTAAAACATCTCTTTTTCCAATTATATCATGGGCGTTTCTATTTAATAAAAATAAAATAATAATATTATGATACTAATAATTAACCGATTACCTTTTCAGCTAAAACGTATCATCTTTTCTATTTTTTCTAATTAAGTTTCCTTTTTTCTAGAAATATCACGGGCCACAATAATTTCTCATTTTCTAAAAAACACTATGAGCAATTTTATTTTGTAAAACAACATGATTAAATTATAATTACTATAAACTAATCAATCACCTTTTCATAAATCATGTAACCTTTTTAATTTTCACGTTACCTTTTTATTTTCTCTTACTAAAATCTCTCTTTTTCCAATTATATCACGGGTGGTTCTATTTAATACAATAAACTAATAATATTATAATATTAATAATTAACAGATTACCTTTTTCAGCTAAACGTATCATCTTTTCTATATTTTCTAATTTTCATGTTACCTTTCTACTTTATCTAACTAAAATCTCTCTTTTTCCAATTATATCACGGATGATTCTATTTAATACAATATACTAATAATATTATAATATTTATAATTAATAGATTACCTTTTTCACCTAAAACGTATCATCTATGACTCCCCTAGATTGTGTATATACATGGTGTTCAACTTTTGTCTTCTCATATTTATTTACGTATCACATTTTGTATTTTCACGGATTGCTTATTCACTTAAAATGCAATATCTTTTATATTTTGTCTAACTAAAATATCTCCTTTTCTAGAAATATCACTGATAACATTTATATAATATGGGTCACGCTCTATGGAGAATCACATTAAACTGAGAACCTGAGAACTTTAAGTTCAGTAGCGAAACTTTAAGTTCAGCAGCGAAACTTTAAGTTCAACAACATAATATATTTGTTGAAAAAAGTAAGTTCAGCCGTCGAACTTTGTATAAAAAGCAAGTTCGGTTGTAGAACTTTTAATGTCATGTGCAAAACTTTGAAAAAGAAGCAAGTTCAATTGTAGAAATTTTAATTTCATGTGCATAACTTTGAAATTCAATAGCAGGACACTATATTTTTATTACGAAACAAAAGATATAGGTTCTACAGTAGAATCCAATGATTATCCGGTTCTCTTTTAGATAGTGGTTCTCATTTGAATCAACCCCTATATAATTATTATCAAATCATCTCATATAAAAATTTAAGCCTCCAAAATTCATGTTTTTTAAAAAATAATTTAAATTAGTGAAAAAAATTTATTTAATATTAAAAATCCATGCATCGCACGGATTTTAAGCTAGTATTCTTTAAATTATAAAAATAAATAAGTTTACTTCCATTTATAGAAGATGACTCGTGTCTCGCACCCGTATTATGCTAGTCTCTTTCTATATACTATAATAGAGCAACACATGGATAATTTAGGGGTATTGAGCCAATTAACCCCTGTGAAATTATAGTTATACCCTTACAAGTTATAAAATTACATAAAATGTCACTCTCTCTTTTAAATGGAAAAAAAGAGTTTGTTTTTGTGGTGAATCGAACCTAGAACCTCCACTACACAAGTTATTCTACTAACCATTGTGCTACATGGACTTTATTGTTTTGAGTTAAAAAACCTTTTACAAAAACCCGACCTCTCCATTATCTTATTTTTACTATTATTTTAGTTTTTGAGTAAAAAAAATGGTGATTCGCATTATTTTAAAAATATTATATTTTAGGTCTCACAATATGGTACACATAGGGCATTTTGAGGCATTAAACCCCCTGTAAAATTACGAGTTTGCCCTTATATATTACAAAATTACATTGATTTACCACTCCCTTATTTATTTGAAGAAAAAAATAAGTTATTTTGTGTTTGTGGGGAATTGAACCCACAACCTCCTCCATATATTTCTTCCTCCAAATCATTATGCTACATTATGTTTTATGGTATGGAGTTAAAACTCTTTTTACATACCCTGTTTTTACTATTACTAGCTTATAACCCGTGCAACGCACGACTCCTTGTTTAATATCAATAGTTATATTAATTTTTTAAATTTTATATGCTTTTAATTTACATTTCAAATTGTTGTTAAAAAATTGATATACAGTAAAACCTCTATAAATTAATATTATTGGGACCGGCGAATTCTATTATATTATAGAGATTATTAATTAATTGAGGTTAAATTTATATTGTCGTCCTTAATAAAAAATGTACATCAAAAATATTAATTTATCGTGTTATAGAGTATTAATTTAACGAGGTTTTACTGTATATAAGATTTTACACATTCGATTTAATATTTATACTCTATCTTGAATTCTTAAAATGTGATTTGAACGATTTTACAACCCTCGTGAAATTAACAAAATCATCTTTAATTTATAATGGTTTAACAACTATTTTCCAGTTAAACCTACGCAGAAACAAAAGAGATAAGAAATTGACGATTTTTTATGTTGAAAATTCTATTCGATTTATGAAATCTACTTATAATTCGTTTTGATTATCAAATACCCTTTTTATTATTTGAAGATGGTTCTACTAACAACCAAATACAATTTTAATAATAAGTGTAAGAGAGATTTCATCAAAAAATTTGATAATCGGTAGTCTGGTCCTCCGTACGACAAACAAATAAGAACTGTTAGATCTTAAAATAAATAGATGAAAATCGTTGGATCTAACATTAAAAAATATTTAATATTTTAATATGTTATAAACTAAAAATTGTATTTATGTTGAAATACGGAAATGTGTATGTCAATGATTTAAATTATATATAATTAGGTTCTTTACATTGAATATTGTTATCAATGTATGTCGATCTTCTACATTGAATAGGATTAATTCGAAATTCGTAATTAGATTTACTCTTGAGATTCTGAGTGTTTATATTTGAATAATAATTATTAAATCATCAATAAATTAAAGATAATTTATGAGTTTCGCATAGATTGCAATATCGTCAAAATCTGATTTTTAGATCTCAAGATAGAGCACAAATAGTAAATACGATTTTTTTAACACTAATAAAAAAATTTAAAAAATTAATTCTAATACAATCTTTTTTAATTATGTCCTTTTCAGATTATGATTTTTTAAATTATCACTAAATTGAAGATAATTTTATGAGTTTCTAATATGAACTTTTTTAATACTAATAAATAAAATAAATAAGATTCAATTCTAATACAACCTTTTAAAATAAAATTAAATTCTAATACAACCTTTTTTAATTATATCCTTTTCAGATTTTGATTTTCTTTATTAAAATACACTTCTAATACAACCTTTTTAATTATATCCTTTTCAGATTTTGATTTTTTTTAAAAAAAAAATCAAATCTAATACAATCTTTTTTAATTACATCCTTTTTAGATTATAATATATTTTCTAAAATTAACTTCTAATGCAACCTTTTTTAATTATATTCATTTTAGATTATAATTTTCACTTTTAATATGATATAATCTTGATCATCTATTTTTAAAAATATTATATTAGACGGTTGAGATTATTTTGGTAGTACAATGACGAAAATTATCACTAAATTGAAGATAATTTTATGAGTTTCTAATATGAACTTTTTTAATACTAATAAATAAAATAAATAAGATTCAATTCTAATACAACCTTTTAAAATAAAATTAAATTCTAATACAACCTTTTTTAATTATATCCTTTTCAGATTTTGATTTTCTTTATTAAAATACACTTCTAATACAACCTTTTTAATTATATCCTTTTCAGATTTTGATTTTTTTTTAAAAAAAATCAAATCTAATACAATCTTTTTTAATTACATCCTTTTTAGATTATAATATTCTTTCTAAAATTAACTTCTAATGCAACCTTTTTTAATTATATTCATTTTAGATTATAATTTTCACTTTTAATATGATATAATCTTGATCATCTATTTTTAAAAATATTATATTAGACGGTTGAGATTATTTTGGTAGTACAATGACGAATATTATGGATAAGATCCCTTACGCTTATTATATATAAGGATATAATTTTAATTTATTAGTAAAAATAGTAATGACAAATATTAGTTTCAAAATTTGAAATTTTACTTTTCAAAATATGGTACGTAATTATATAAACTAATTTCAAAATTTTATTGCACGCTCTTATTTTAAATGAGTTAGTTTATTTTTATTGTGAATTGAATCATTAATCTCGTCCAAACAATTCACCCTTCCGATCATTGTACTACATATATTTTTGGTTCTTAGTTAAATTTTTTTAGATAAATTCGATCTCATATTTATTCTATTTTTAGTGCTGCTTTAATTTTTGAGCAAAAGATAATGGTGATTCACATTACTTTTAAAATATTGTATATATTTTAGTTTACAAAACATGGTACGTGAGTATATATACTACTAATTTAAAATTTTGATAATAATATCACGCAATGTAAATTGGCTTATTTTCAATTAATTAAACATTTCTTACATATAATATTAACTATTATATATTTTATATTTTTACATAACAATATATAATTAAAAGATGAGATCCTTAAAAATGTTAAATAGTACAAATGTTAAAAAAATAAACCTTGTAGATAAGTTGAGAAAGATAAACTTCCTTAAAAATAGATCATATAATATATAATAATACAAAATATAGGAATCAGTTCATATCATATGTACATCGATTAAAAGTCGTATAATACACATAAAGAAATTTTGGTTGGAAAGAATATTAAAAAATTCAAAATAAATTGTAAAATGGATTAAAAATACAGTCAAGTTAACAAATATCTTAGAAATTAGTATATTGCATAGCATGCACATACATAAAATATTATGATCGATCAATCACATTATATACTATGAGGTAGTTAAAATTATTTGCCTGAAAAGATAAAATTTTATATTATGCAATTAGTTTTTTATATACTGATTGGACAACATCTTTATTGCGAAACATTACGTGGGTAAATAACATGTTTCTTGAGTTGTCAAAATTATAACTGGAATATGAATAAATATGTCATTCATGTACGACTCATTTTATTTTATGATTGTTTTCTTAAATATACCTTGAAAGAGAAAAACATCAAAATAACTTTATTTCACCCTCTTATGTATTGACTAGATTATTTATGAAAGAATGACAAAAAAATGAGGATAAAATATTAAAAAATATCACTCAAAAAATTGATTTATAGTGATAAAAAACACTAAGGAGAACTAAAGTGAAAACCCCCCCTTATTACTTAAATTTTATGTTCTCTTACCCAAATTTATTATAATAACAAATTATTAGATGTTTTCTACTTGTGACATAAATTTGTACAAATTGGTATAAATGTATTATTCTATATCCAACACATTTATATGCCACAAAATATTTTATTTTGAGTGCTTATCTGAATAATTAAATCAAATTTTCTGTAAAACAAAATTGGGACATTATAACAAACAATTTTTTAACGGAAACTATACAATCATGTCAATATATATTCTTCAAATCTATAGCCTTTATTAATAAGCGAAACCCTCTTTTAAAGGTATCTAAAGTTTGGTTCACACTATATTTTGGTTTCACCCGTTTTTGGTTCGCACTATATTTTGGTTTCACCCCTAAAATCCTATTTTCCCTAGAATACTATGTTGTTTTTTTAAAAAAATAGAATAAAAATAGAAATCCTATTATAATTATAATTCTTTTTGTATTTTTTATCTTATTATAATTATAATTCTTTTATTTGTAATTTTTTTAAAAAAAATCATATTTCCCCTAGAATACTATGTTCCTTTAAAAAGAGTTAAAAATAGAGTTCTTATGATGATTATAATTCTTTTGTTTATAATTTTTTTAACTTGAAAAAACCAACGATCAAAAATCACCAACAAATAGAGGGTAAAACACCAACGAATACGTAGCCAGATCGTATAACATTTGATAAAACACTAACGAATCTATAACCTTTATTAATAAATTTCTGTTTAATGATATTTTCGTAACAAATTTGGTTTCACCCTTATTTCATCACAGATTCCTACTCCCCTAAAATTCATATTATTTTCTAAAACAATTGTTTGGAATTTTGTTATAATTATAATTTTTTTACTATAATATTATTGAATTGTACAAATAACGTATATATTAGAACCAGAACCATGTATGTTATGTTTTCTTGATTGTTTAAAATATAATCTTAAATAAATAATAAATAAATCTATATCTATATCTATAACGTGTATTAATAACAAAACCCCTTTTTAATGTATTATTTTATACCAAATTTGGTTCGTACCATATTTTGGTTTCACCCCAAGATTCCTATTTTCTTTAGAATTCTATGTTATTTTATAAAATAAATAAATAAATAAATTATATTACAATTATAATTTTTTTTTATTACAACTTAATTAAAAAAAAGACTACGAATACAAATGTTAATCTACGATGACATGCTTATCTATAACAAACGAAATACATTTTTAATGGTACTTCGGTACCAAAAATTGGTTCCACCCATAAGATTCCTATTTCTCCATGGATTATATATTATTTTTTATTAAAATAATAAATTGTAAATACTATTATAATTGTAATTTTTATTATAACTCTATTCAGTTCACAAATAACGTATTTATCATAATCATGTACATTTTAACGTATATATCGGAATCATTTAGTTTTTTTTCTCGATTTTCTTAAATAAACTTAAATAAATAATATATATAATGACCTTTATTAATAAGCAAATTCTTTATAAATAACGTAATTTTTTATAATAAATTAATGATCAATTTAATTAAATTTTCTCGGGCCCTCATCATCTAATATCTTATTTGTAAGTGAAATCACGTTTTAATGATACTTACTTCTAAATTTGTGTCTCCTAGAAATATTGGAATTTTGATGTAATTACAATTCTTTTTTATAAACTACTGAGTTCCATAAATATCGTAATTTTCTTTTATACTTTTATCATTTTTATAGTATTTTTTAATGATAAATAAAATATTTCCTATAAAATTTAATAAAAAATGATCAATTTTAATAAATTATTTCGACCTGTGCTTGGCACGAACTATCATCTAATAGTAATAATAAACAAGTTTACATCAACCCCGTGTATCGCACCGGTTATTACAGTAGTTAGTGTGTTAAAATTTGATCATCTCCCGGCCCAATAATTCAATTAAAAGAAAAGTTGACAGTGTTCACGTATATCATGTATATCACTATATGCGATCACTTGGCACATCTGTGTCCTGATAGTGAAACTAGCTAGATAATACAAATTTGCGGGATGGGAAGGTACATCTTGCTAGTTAACAAGAACGCAATCTAGTGGTGAAAACGTATTCTAGTCATCGAAATAGACCCGGGTTTCATGCCTTCTGTGATAGTTGTGGATTTAGACTCGGGTTTCAGGCCTTCTAGTCATCGAAATTTTCCTACTCTATATGGCCAGTTCTTCTACTTCCTTATGATATTGACCGCTACTCCATACTCAAGTATCATAGATTTAGAAATTAATTTGAATGTAAAACTTTTAGAATAGCATAAATTAACATAGCGCAATTAGGTGAAACCATGGTTTAATTAGCAGCATCATAAAAAACACTCAGCACATCAGGCGTGTGGATAATTAGCAACAATAATGAGCTCTAGAGTCGGTCGCTTCAATATGGAACCCTGTGTCTCCTTTCTTCTGAGAGACAAGGTGTTAAATAGAGAGATTAACAAAAGACAAAAAGGATACTACTGGTTATGGGTTTTTCAGACCAGTGTACTGTGCATTTGTGGTCACATTCAAAGATGGAATGGTTATGATATACCAATAACCCTCTCGGACTCTAAATAACTTGAGAATCACGAGATGGAGAAAAATGCAACAGACAAAGCCCAGGTATACCAGATAGTTCAGTTAAAATGTTATGGAGTTAAGGCTGTAATTCTCCGGGCGGATCTAAGTGAAGTTTCAAGTTCCAACTGATGATAAGACCTTGACATAAACAGCCACTATAACAAGGAGCAGTACGGTAAGGATTGTATCTCACCCTACTTCCTACTTTTGAGTGAACATACTATATGTGTTTGGTTAGGACTTCAGAAAATAAGCATATGATTTGCCAAAAGATCTTAGATATTAGCATCTAACACCGTACCATTCTACTTTTTTCTTCGACTCTGAGCCATCAACAATCCAAGAAAACTTTTTAACAGCAAATCTGTTACCATATTACTGGTTGTATTGTTCGAAGTGTTTCTAGTATGTAATGTTTGAAGTGTTTCTAGTATTTTGAAGGCTGAATTGAATTTAAAAAATCTTGTTCACATAAGTATCATTGGTAAATGAACAAGCACCTTGCTAAACAACTTATTCACTCTGAAAATCACTTTCTTATTAGAACCTAATGAACTCTGTTACTCAAAGTTGCAAAATGATAAAATTAAGTTCCAGACAACTGAACTTACTACACACACGTTGTAACAAAGAAGGATTAAGTAAACACCACAGTCCACAGATGACAGAACATATAAAAAAAAAATCAATAAATTAAGGACAACAGGGAGCAGATGCAAAAACTAGCAGGAATCCAAATCCCAAAACAATATATGCATGCATTATGCATACGGGAGAAACTTATAAAAGTAGTGGCACATGCCTTGTCAAGACCTCTGTTCTAAAAATCCCGGATTCAGCCGATTATTCCCCGATTAATCTTCTGGAAGGTAACCAACCGATTCGATTTTTGAAATCCGATTAATCCTTTTAATTTATTTAAAATGATATGTTTAATTGTAAATTAGACTAATATATTAAATATTATTATAATATCCGATTAATGCTCCGATTAATCCGTCCGATTAATCCCCGCCAACCCGATTAGGCGCTGGGCGGTATCCCGACCGCCCTGGGCCGCCTAGCAATTTCTGGAACACTGGTCAAGACTCATATGTTGTATTTCGGTAGGATTGAATGAAATTTGTACAATTTAATGTTAAAAACGAAAAATTTTCTAATGTACATTAAATCCTCCATTTTATTCCTAACAATTAATTTAAACTACACCTTAAACCCACCCCACCGACGACCAATTTGAGAAGGTATATCTTGTTCTCCTTACTACTCTACTCATTTTCCAGACAAATTAAATTCATCATCGGAAATTAGCACTCTTATGTTGTTCACTTTTCTTGCTTACATCTTTTCTTTCTTTTACGATTTTGTTCACAATTATTCATCACTTTTTCCCCTTCTCCATCTCCAACCGAATAGAGCGTAATCTCCAGAGCAGTACAATTACCCTCTCTGTTTAACAAAACTCCATGCAAATTAGTGCACATCGGCTAGGGCTGCACATGGGTTCTAAAAACCGACCAAACCAACCCTATTTTTAACCGATCAAATCGAACCGTCCAAAACCATGGGTTAAACGGGTTAATTTTTTAAAAACCCGAACTAATTGGGTTGGGTAAGGGTTTAACAAATTTTGACCCTTACCCAACCCAACCCATTTACATAAAATGTAGAATTTTTTACATATTATGTATATTTGTGGCATATTTTATACAAATTCTATAAATTTTCTGTACTATTTAAACTTTTTGCAACATTCTGCAACACATTCTGGCTTCTACAACACTTTCTGCAACATTCTGCAACACTTTCAACAACATTCTGCAACACTTTTAGCAACATTCTGCAACACTTCTAGATTCTGCAACATTTTCTACGAAGTGTAGAATTTTCTACAATGTGCGAAATTTCCTACAAAATTCTTCTGATTAGTAAATTTAACCCAACCCAACCCGAACCAAACCGAACTAATTGGGTTGGGTCGGGGTTGGGTTACAGAATTTTTTTTCAATTAATGGGTTGATTTCTTATAAAACCGAACTAATTGGGTTGGGTCGGGATTTGACAAAAACCCGACCCAACCCTACCTGTAATAACCCGGATTTTTCAAGAAATGAATTTATTATTATTTCAATAATAATAATGTTTTCCTAAAATGAGGAGGAATTTTTTTTATTTTATTATTTATTATTTTATTTAATTATTTAATTATTTTCGGTTAAGTGGAACCGGGATCCTTTTAAAAATTTTATGGACCGAGTAGATATCTCGAGTCAATAAATTATTTGGATAAAGATTTAATTTTGGAGTGTGGAATTATTTAGTAAAATTTTTATTTTAAATTACTGAATAATTTAGAGATTTTAAAATCCTTAGAAAATGATTATTTTAATTATTTGGGGAATTATAGAAATTACTTGATTAATATATAAAATCAAGAAGTTGAGATTTTACTAAAACAATAGTGTGTATAGTATTTTATAAAGCCCTGTAAATTGTGAATTGTGAATCACAATTATTATTTTTATGAATTGTTTTTATAAATTATTATTGATTTGTAAAATGCATATCAATTTAGAAAATTTAGATTTAATTCTAATTCTTTCTCCAAAAGTCTTTAAAAATAATCTAGTATTTAATTATGCTGGAATTATTATTTTTACCGATCGAGGTTTTAATTCAAAAATTATTATTTTACCCGAGATATGTTTTGCGGGTATAAAATTTGAAATGTAGTGTTTAAATAGTATTGGGCCAAAGGCCCATTAGGTTTTAACACAGATACACAGCAAAAACACACATAGCCGCATATACATACAAAAAAAAAAACACACAGAGCCGCACAAATCAGTCGAGGGGAGGGGGAGAGAAATCGGGAGAGAGGAGAGAAAAGAAGAGATTGAGGGTTCAATAGATGATATGTATATATATATATATGTGCGTGATTGAGTGTGTGTGCTTCAGTGTGTATGTAATCGTGTGTGTAGTTGGTGGCGTGGTTTTGCAGCAAGGGGGCGGCACCACCGCTGCTGGCCGTCGCTGGCGGTGGTGGCCGTGGGTCTGTGCAGAGACGAGGACGGGGAAACAGGAAAGGGAAGGAGGAGGCGCGACTGGACAGCAAGAGAGGCAGAGAGATCGAGTTGAGAAAGAGGAGAGACTCGCGAGGGAGATTTTCCGGTGACTTGATTTTGGGCGGAATGGATCGGAATCGAAATGGTATACTCTCGTGTTCTAATTATTTAATTTTCGTATTAAGTAGATATAAATTGCTATATATATTGTTGTTGAATTGTAGTAATTTAATTAGTTTAAATTGCTAGTTAATTTGCTAATTTCGTAATTAGCTTAGTGTTGTTAATTAAGAATATTAGTTGAATTTCCGTATTTAATTCGGAGGAGTATATTTGCTATTTATAATTGTGGTGATTTAATTGGAGTTAAATTGTGAGTATATAGTTTAATTGTACTAATTTAATTATTAAATTAGTATGGTTACAATTTGATTAATTGTGAAATTCGAGTATTGTTTAATTGGCATAATTGTAATTAGATTTAAATGGTGAGATTAATGGTTGTATTTTAATTAGTTAATTGTGGTAATTGGTTAGTTTAAATTACAAGGTTAATTGTTGGGATTTAATTAGTTTAAGTCGCGAGATGGATATGGTTAGTTGTCGAAATTAGCTTGTATGCTAAATCGTGAATGTTAGTTGAATTTACGTGATTTAATTCGGGAAGGTCAATATTGGTTGGTTATAAGTGTTCGAGTTCATGGTCGTTAAATGCGAAGTGCAAATTGCTAAAGGTTAATTGTTAAGTGTTAATTGTTGAAAGCTAATTGCTAATTGTTAATTGTTATTTGGTAATTATTAATGGTTAATTAGTAATTGTAATTGGTAATCGCTAAGTGCCAATCGTTAGTAATATATAATGCATGATTATAATAGTTGACTAGTTGTAAATGTCTATATGTTAAATGTTAGAATTTTATAATAATTAGAATTGTGCTAGGGGTTATGAGAAGATCACAAGTTCTTAAATGTCAATATTTAAAGGACTTGTGTAATTCTTTTCGACTAATCCCTAGGGCTTACGAATATCCATGATTATCTATCACGAGTATAATTAATATGCTTGAGTGATGTGATCATCGATATAGCGTAAGTAATAGTTAGTGCTAGGGGTTGTTCCCTAGGGCCTACGAACATCAATGATTGGTTGTCACGTGTATCAGTAAAATGCGTGAGAAATACGATCATTGGTGAAGCGTAAGTAGTAGTGTAAATCATTATGTGCTAGTTGCCGCAAGTCTGGGCGGGTACTTTTCCTTATGTGCTAGTTGCCGCATGTCTGGGCGGGTACTTTTCTTATATGTTTACTTTTATGTTGCTGCAAGTTGAGGCAGCTTTTATTTTATCAAAAGCAGGGTTATAAATTGTTTTATTGGCATGGAGGGGCTGAGCCCATAGTCCGATAAACGAATACTACATGCCGAAATTTTCTAAAAATCCCCTGCGTTTTAATTTATTTAACTTATTTGATTTTAATTATTTAAAGGCATGTTTGAGGGTTAATTGTTTATGTGAAAATGTGCTAACTAAACTGTTTCAAGGATTAATTGTTGTCTTGAGGAGTTATGTGCTAATTCATGGGTTAGAGGTGTCTTGAGGATTAATTGTATATTATGTGTCTTTATCGAGGATTGATTGTGTTTTGAATATTATCTATGTACTAAGTTGGTTCAAGTCTATTAAATGGTTATAAGGTGTTATGTACATTAAGTGGTAATAGGATAGTCAACTATAGGGAGGACACCTATAGTTTGACTTTATGTTATTTAGTGATAATCCCGAGTTGTGTCTACTCGATATACGTGGTATGACTGACACGTACTCGTAACCATTTCAGTACCATTAGGGCGAAATCAAATTGGAGCGACGTGCAACTAAAAAGGAAGATCGAGACGTCAGGTAAGGTCCATGGAATTGCTTGGACGAAGTGCGAAAGGTTTATTCGCGGTTTCTGCCTTCTGCTAAGGACTAGAGGCAAGTTTATTTAAACATACTCTATTGTTCAGAGTATACCTATTTTGAATTATATAAAATGTGCGGGAAAAAGGTTTTCAATCCCTAATTGCGAGCTTTTAATCTTGTGCTCCTCCTTCCAAATCATTTTTGACTTTGCTAGTGATATTAAATTATTCTCGTGCAATAATCAAAACCCATGACTTTTAATATTGTCGATGGGTGGCGACATTCTTAGGGTTCTACATCTCGATTTATATGTTGTATATTTATAAACTTTTGTAATGTGGTAGTGGACTATATGTTATGAGGTATATATTTATGTATCGGAATAAGAAAGGCTCCAAGGGTAGAGCGTGTTGAGTTATCGAGCTTAGCCCGCGTGTCGAGGCTATTTTGTATTGTATGTTTTCGAAAACCCGGGCAAAGCTTTTAAAAAGAATTTCGCAATAATTAACCTAAAGGCAACATCACCAATAAACCAGTGTTTATTTAATTAATAGATGCCCCTGAAAGCATTTACTAATTAAATAAACCTCATTCGCCTAATTAAATTTATTTAATTAGATGGATATCATTTTCAAAACGCTTTCTTAAAATCACTTTGTCCCGGAGAAATAATAAAACAATTTAATGGAGTGTAACTATCTAGTATATTATTTATCGGAGATATTTTATTTTCAATACGGATTAAAGATATTCCAATGGTTATAAATTGGTTACTTTCAGCTTAAACCTGCTAGATTGATGTCGGTATATGTTACTTGAATACTTATTAATTATTTCTTATTGACCGAGAGTCAGTAGCAGTTATTTGATAAAGTGGCTAAAGTTTGGAGGCTGCTGGAGATATTGTGTCTTGATTTTGATTAGAAACATTCCAAGAGTTGTATTTGGGTGTTTTGAGGTTATTAAATATTCCAGTATTAATAGTAAGTATTATTTGAATATTACTTAATAAATGAATATTAATTTGAGTATTCTTTTAAAAAAAAAAGGGATTATTGAATATTTATTATTTGTTACATAGTAGTCAAATATTTATGAAGTACTCTAAGTGTTTTGAAGGTTATAAAACACTATTTAAAGGTTGTCTAAGGACTTTCATAGTCATTTAAAATATTATATTTTGAATCTATCTAGGAAAGTTACTTTTCAAGAACTTATATATATATGGAATTACCCTGTTGTGGTTACAAGCTTTATGCGTACCATTTTCCATGTGTGATCACAAAACCCTGTGTCGAGATTGATATCGGTACAAGTGTATATCTATACTTGAACTCTTTTGAACTCAAAACATTTTCGAAAACCCCCGGTCAGGTTTTACTCTCTTGCTCGTTCTTCAAGAAATTATCAGTCGACTGAAGTCGAACTTCAACTACTCAAGTTTTCTATCAAAATGATTTTGATAAGAAAAGAAAAAGGGGACTCTGGCAGGTGTGGGAATCGTTGACGAACGATTCCCGGGATGTGTAAGCGGCCGTGAGCCAGGCGGTCCATCAATTATTATTCCGGCCCATGTGTTGCCGAAGGATGATTACGGATGTAGTTTTCATCGAGGGTGATTACGGATGTAGTTTTCACTCAGGGATAGTTACGGATGTAGTTTCTATCCTTCTACCGGTAGAGAAGACCCGCGGATTATTGGACTTGGATGTGGCGACTGATCATCGTCAATCCTTGTCAGGTTTTATGTTTTCTTTAAGTCCCATCCTCCACTTTGGAAAAATACTCAAACACTGCTTCTTAGGCCTAAGTGCCAAGTAGCCGATAGTGTTGTTTTCAATTTTGAAAGATGATGAATTCATGCAGTATCTAGAACTGCAAGATTATTCTAACAGTAATGGCACGTGCTTGTGCACTTTTGCAATTATTCAAAAGATGAAAGATGGTTCATCGGTTATGGATGTTAAGTCCCAAATGTTTTGCTTCAAGAGCTTTGACTCTCTTCCTATCAGTTATTTCTGAGTTTAACTTATCAAGTGGTTAAAGAACTTATACTCGGTACATGATGTTGTTCTGTAAGGTGTTTGATGGAAATGACATACTTATATGTATATGCTTTCAGATTGAGAAATACTAAAAACGAAACCTTCTAATGGTTGGTTTATATATGATGATAAGCAACTGTCTTAGCAGCATATTGAACTGCATATTTTGAAAAGCCTTCTAAAAGATTAGCAATACTGTAGTGTACACTATTTCTCTAAGATATGAGGATTACTACGATTATTATAAACTTATCTGTTCATTGGATGTTGCGTTAAACATCATATTTTCTTTATTGAAGTTTCATTGTTGTAAATATTTCGAAATTGATATTAAGTATCGTTATACTTCGAAAACTACATGTGTATATTAATATATATTGTTGTGCTCTATTAATACTTGCTGGGCAATTCTTTCGCTCATACTTGCTTGTTTTAAATATTAACCTTTCAGAGGAAGGTAGATGATTGAGGCTTATCTGCATGGCTCAGGAGAAGCAGGCAGTACGCCCTTGTGAAGATGTTATGATCTAGAGCATAGATAGCTGGAGTAAGTTATATGTAAGTACATTAATGTATAATATATATTACTTTGTACAGAGTAGTACTAGTTGCTGGTGTACTTCCCAACGAAGCTATACTAGTAGTATAAGATTTTTAAGACATAGTGCGATGTAATAGAATGAATGTAATAAAGATGTAAAGATTTTAGTTCTTGTTTCTAGCCCTATGACCTAAAAGATGCTTGGTGGTTGGGGTCGCAGAGTTATATTTCAGTTTTAATGATTACAGATGGTTTAATGTTGTTAAACAGGTAATTTGATGTTAAGGATTTCCGCGTGACGACCAAATCCCTGACCCCGGATTTGGGGCGTTACACTACCCTACCCATGTGCAGCCCTAACATCGGCACATTGCACACAAACACAATATAATGGATGGTAGTGTACATAAATTTTCAAAATTTTTGTAAGGTTCGTACGCTAGGATGGTTTGTGCTTGAACATGCGTACTATATCTCAGTAAAATAAAACATCTAATTTTTTCTTTTTTTGCTGGAAATTAATTAGGTGTAAAACAATTATATCAAGATCTACCTCGCTTCAGCTCGACTTGCTAAGGTTAAGCTCGCCAAATGTTATCAAATTTCTATCGGTATACAGTAATTCAAACATTCGCTCACACATGATCACTCCATTCAAACTTGATACTTCTACTCTCAACCTCTTATTACGGGAAAAAAAGGGTATCCACTAGGCAAGCCTACATTGTCTGTACACTATGTACAGTCAACACATAAAAAAATATCACACACACACACACACTATTTCAATATCTGAAGAGAACACTTCAGTGGGAATAAAATAAGTGTAGGAGAATCAAGACAATGTCCTCATATATGAAGAAGAACAAAGTAATGCAAAAACGATTGTACGTAATGTCGACATAATGAGCTCATTTCTTAGCAGAGATTCTGAATTGTACATCTCCCTTTTTCTATATATACACACATGCCTTATGTGTACTCTTCATGCACTGTCGAGTATCAATCGTAATATGAAATACAGAAGGTTAGCCAAGAAGGAAGGCTTGGCAATGGAGTGTGAAAGGTTTTCCAACTCGGGTTTCTTGTATAAGTGCATTCCTATTAGTTCTTTGAAGCTCCATGGTTTGTACAATATTCTCGATATCTCATTTTTCTTGTATTTTGATAGGTAGTCAACCTCATGTTTGCAACTCATGCATGTATAGTGCAACTACAACTCATTGTGTCACATAGATCCTTCTTAAATTACAAGCCTTGTGCTCCCTGGCAAAACCTCCCAATGCTCTGCCAATGTTGATAGCAGCACAATCACAGAAAAATTAAGTGTGCAAATCAAGGCAGTTATATAAAAGAACTTTGACTTGATATGCACACTTATCTTCTCTGTGATTGTGATGGGGGCTACTATCGACATTGTGTGCTGACATTTGGGAGATTTTGACGGAAAGCTAGCTATAAGCGTTGCAACAATGCTTGACAAGGGTTTTGTCAGATAGATGAGGCACTTAAAAGTTAAAACACGTACTGACGTACATGAGTTGCGCACGACAAGTAATTGCTTGATATTTGAACCTTAGCATAAACATATATATGATAAATACACCCGACGGATCACAAAAGATCATTGACTCTTCACCCAGCGGATCCATCAAGAAGATCAGAAAGTGTCTGATCTTGTAACCTAAACATAAGGCATGAAGCTGACACAGAGATGCTGTTGAAGAAAGTTGTGGACTAGTATATTATAGAAGAGAGTATAAATGTTTAATAAATAATACTCCCTCCGTCCCTTTTTAGTTGCACATTTGCAAAAAATACACATATTAAGAAAGTTTTAATTATGTAATTTGTTTTCATGTTTGTCCTTAATCTTAACATTAAATGATGAGTTATGAGTGTGTATATTAAATATAAAGTCAAACATTGGTATTAGAAATAAAGGGGTACATATGGAAAAATTGGTAAAAAAATGTATTGGAACAAGGAATGTGACAACTATTTAGGCACAATTTTTTTTTACAAATGTGCCAACTAAAAAGGGACTGGGGGTAACAAATAATGTAACTACTCTCAAACAGAGGGAGACCGGTGATTGATTGTAAGTTTATTTATACTTTTTTTAGAGCGAGCACATATACACTTTAATTGTGGAAAGTTGGAAACCTTTTTGCATGCTTGATTATATGAAAAAAAAATTACAGAAAAAATTAAGTAATGTATGTAGTGCGACATAATAAGAATCAATAAAAAGAATATGATTTTTACTCATATATATGAAAACTCAGCACCAGCACAAAGTCATTAAGGTAATAGGATGACTGGAGGAGGCTTGCCAGAATCTTATATTGTGTTCCAACATACATTGATCAAGTATCTGAATAAAAGGGTATTGCTTGGTGTAGTGGAGGATAGAGCTTTCAAGTGTGATTATAGGAAAAAACTTAGGGATCAAGCAAGGTTATTTTTTCTATAATGTTGGCCTTCATAAGGCGGTCTGGAAGAAAAGATAAACGTTCAATTGAAGTAATTCTCTACATGGAATTTCTATTCCAACTCACAACTATCACAATGATATCAAACAAATTGGAAGGTTCAGCGAACCCAAATCTGGCAAGACATAAATATTCCACAAATACAATGGAAATGTCCTCTAAAATTTACTTTAGATTCTAATCGGTAGGCGCACGCAGACTGAATATAAGAGGAGGGCAAAAAAAATTCACAGACAAAATAACTGTTGAGCCATAGGCCCCACTTAGATAGTCAAACCCACTAAAAAGGCCCAATTAGGTCACTATAAATATACTTGTAACCCCAACATTGTAAAAGATTAGCAATTTAATATACTTACTCTAACAATGGCGCTAGAAGGAGTTCTTACTTCCTTCTAAACACAAAATCTAAAAACATCAAAAATCACTTACTGTAGTAGCAGATCGAGCTACGTTATTTTTCAATCGACCTTAATTCTTCATTTGGAACGAAGGATGGCCGATGACAATTAAGGAACGAGTAGACGATTTGTTCCAAACACTCGTGATATTTCGAGTGTTAAACAACCTGAAAATTTTAAAGTTTCGATGGCTCCTCAAAAGTTATATTCCTCACCTCCTAGTCCTAGCCTCTCAGGTCCGTTGAACGGATCTCGTAGAACGAAATACGAACATCGCCAGCTGGTTCTAACACCTCAGGGAAAGCATGTGCTGACGAGTGATGCACGTTTGCACTTGGAAAAAATGAAAAAGAAAAGACAGAATCAGGAGGAACAAAAGGAGGTGTCAGGTCACGTCGTTCTTGATGAGGAGCTTCGTCGTCTAGACCTGGAAAGACAAATGTTAGTTGAGAAAGTAAAAAGGCAGAAGGAGATAATCAAGTTGTAGAAAGAGCTCCATGAGGTGTCCGAGGGTCGTATTCTTCAGAATATCAAACGGAGAATTATGAATCTTCGTGGAGGACGTCTATGGGGAGTAAATATTCTAAGGCAGAGATATCTTCTTACTCGTTCTCCTCAAGCAAATGTAAATCTAGGAATGAGAAAAAGGAGTATTCGGAGGACGATGATGAAGATTACGAGAAGGAAGAGTCAAGCACGGCTAGCTTGTCAGCGAAAGACATATTAAGATTCAAAGAGTTCATAAAGTCCCACTCGGGGGAGACTGAGATCTCCTCGGAGAGTCCATTCATTAAGAGCATTGAAAAAGCTAAGGTAAATAGGGATCTTAAGGTGCCGCCTATGGATCAGTTTGACGGCTCCACAGACCTCTACGACTTCGTTAACCTCTTTGATGGGAGAATGTCCTTTTTTGGACATAATGACGTAGCGAAGTGTCAGTTCTTCCCGACGTGTTTGAAAGACACAGCCCTCATGTGGTTCAACAACCTGCCAGCGAGATCAATAAGGTCGTGGACCAGTTTGAAAGAGAAATTTAAATCAAGATTTTCTACCAACATGAAAGGCAAGAAGTTGACGCCCTTGTGAATATTCGCCAAAGGTCAAATGAGAGTTTACGGGAATATTTAAATCGCTTTAGAGCAGAGATGATACAAGTTCTGGACCTGGTAGAAAATTTAGCAAAGACATACCTGGCAGCAGGGGTTGACATAACCAGACACAATGCAATTCTTGAGGAATATTTTGAAAAAGAACCTCAATCACTCCAAGCGGCTATACAGTTGTTTGAAAGAAGGTTAACTCTCAAGAGGCTGTTGGCAGTATTCAGTCTTCTAGATCTCCACGGGCAAAGATGTACAGATTTATTGAACAAACCTCTCAATGGGAATATCACCGAGGTAATCGGGGTGAACAAAGTTCTCGAGGAAATCGAAGATCACAAGCAAGATCACCAGTTCAAACGAAGAAAGAGGATGTGGTCTCACATACGTCAAATAGGTCATCTACTTCTCAGATGTCTCCACCTAAGCAACGTCCTTGGCTCCAGAGACCACGAGAGGATCGAGATTTCACAAAGCTCAATGCTGATAGAATCGCAATACTTGGAATACTTAAGGCCGATCCAGCGTATGTACCTCCAAGACCAATGAATCCTAACAGACCCCCGAGTAATAAATTCTGTCACTATCACGAAGATACGGGTCATGACATGGAGAAATGTTACCAATTGAAAAACTTAATTGAGGATAAAATTCAGAAGGGAGAGCTTTCACATTTTGTGGATAGAGGTGATGCTTCGCGACAACGAAATGATGAACCAGAAAGAGTTATAGATACTATATCTGGTGGGCGCACTGCAGGAGGCTCATCAAACAGAGCTAAGAAATCCTACGCTAGAGAAGTGTTCAGAGTTGATAATAAGAAACCAAGGAAAACTCCTTCCTTGGTGATATCATTTTCAGATGATGATTTCGGAGACAGGATCATGGAAGATCATCAAGACGCATTAGTAATCACTACCAAGATTGGGACAAATACGGTTAAGAAAATCATGATTGATGATGGAAGTTCGGTTGACATAATATATCAAGGTGCTTTTACCAGAATGGATTTGGGTGATAGAAAGGTCAATAGTGCAAAAGATGCACCATTGTATGGTTTCACTGGCAATGAGGTCAAGACGGTAGGAGTTATTGATATGCCCGTACTATTTGGATCCCCACCATGCCAAAAATGGATCATGGTTAAATTTCATATTGTTAACGTCATTTCAAGCTACAATGCGATTCTATGAAGGTCAACTATTGCAGCCTTGAGAGGCATAGTTTCCATAACACACCTAAAAATGAAGTTTCCCACAGATTTTGGTGTTGGTGAGGTATGTGGAGATCAAAAATTGGCTCGACAGTGTTACATAAGTTCAGCGCTTCCAAAGAAGTCAGCTAGTTCATCAACCACAGTGAATCGAGTGGTCGAGATGGATCCAAGAGACATAATTGAACTTCCCAAACCATCTAGTCATGTGCCGGTTGAGCCTGTTGAAGAGATTCCCTTATACCTTGACGACCCTGAGAAGGTTGTAAAGATCGGAAAAAAAATGCCCGTTGAACTTCGTGAAGCTCTCATTCAGACACTAAGAGAGTTCGCGGACATCTTTGCTTGGACTCTGATAAGTGGATTTTATATCCACTATTTACCTTCCATTTGGACTTTAATCATTTGCAAGTTCTCGAGTTTCGTTGTCATTTGATTTGTTTTTGTGTAATTTGTGTAGGTTGTGTCGTGGAGGCATTTTTGGAGCTAAAATGAGTAAATGGTGAGTTTTTAAATTTGGAGGGGAAGCAACAAGTCATGCAGTAGAAGTAATTGAATTCCAGGGATCGCAAAGGGTCATGGCGCGCGTTCAGGGGCTATGGCGCCTCAGGCAAGCGCAACAGCGCTCAAGATAGCAATTTCCAGGAAGTATAAGGCGCAACAGCGCTAGTTGGGGCGCAGAGGCGCATGTCAGGAGAGCGCTTGGGGAGAGCGCAATGGCGCATGTTGGAGTGGCGCAATAGCGCTTGTTCAGGCGCAATTGCGCTGGGCTTGTGTGCAATCCAGGAGAAAGAAGGCGCAGCGACGCTCCAACAAGGGCAGTTGCGCTCGAGTTTAGTGTGGTTTATTGTTGGGTTGTTTTTATCGGGTCAATTATGTTGGGCCTATATAATTTAGGGCAACTTTATATGTAGTATCTTAGACCAAAAAAAACACATCTATCAATTTAGTTAGGTTGTTCTATTTTTCTTTAGCATCTATCAACACTTTTCATCTAGATTTTTGTAGAACAATTTCAAGGGAGAATCTCCAAGCTAGTGACAAGCAAGGAGTGATCTTTGGAACTTTTGTACTCTTCTACTTTGGGGATTTATTTCTAAACCTTATTTCTCTTTTCTTTTATTATTATTTGTTTTTTTTAGAATTATGTTATCAATTGAACCCATGGTGGCGATGAGGTCGATTATGGGCTAAATCGTTATCATGGGGTTTTGATGGATTTTTCTATGGATTCTAGTAATTAAGTGTTCTTATGCCTTGGTGTGTTATGGATTGAATTGATTGCCTTGTATGATTATGCTTATTCGTTATGGGTGAGTCGCGAACACCTGTAATTGTGTGTTTAATCCTGGTGAATGCGAAAGTGGATCTAGGGTTTGGAACAATTCATGCTAGCATAGGTTTATGCATGTGAAGAACATGTATTAATTTGTGGTGTAATTCTAATCGTCTTGCATTGACTATGTGGTTTAATGGATGCTTGATTTTTAACCGGTATGTGTTCAATTGCTATAGACATATAGGAACTACATATATTTGGTGACTACTTGACTTCTATCAATTGTGGATGATCAGTAGGATGGTATATGCACAACGAAAGTTGGTGTGTATCAGTTTAGTGCATTTAATCAGTAATCAACTCTGTCACATACTAGGTTAAAGGGCATAAGATTCTAGATGAAGTGGTTAATGAAATTGAAATCCAATGTTTGTTTATTATAAAGTAAAAGTTAAGTTATTTTCTCGTAATTTCCATAGTTGGCATTTAATCATTAGTTAATTAAAACCAAATTTGTGATTGTCTTGGCAGTGAGTGTAAATCATAAGCTGGTGTATAAGTGAACAAAACGAACAATTTGAGTCTCTGTGGGAACGAATCCTATTTACCGTATATTACTTGTTGACCACGTTCTCTGCGTGAATAAGTGCGAACAAGTTTTTGGCGCCGCTGCCGGGGACTCGGTTCATTGTTTGTTTAGTTTATGATCTTGTCATCAATTTGGGTTAAATTCACTGACTCGGACATTTTTTTTTCTTTTTATTTGATGGATTATTGGGAGCAGGAATTCGTAATTGTTTGTGAGCTGTGTGCAGGTGGACATTACACTCATCAATGTGAGTATAACAGAAACCGGCCAAATTTCAGCTGGGACTACAATCAGAGTGGTATGGAGCAATCCCAATATCCATCCTACCCGCTCCAAAATCAGCAGTTTGAAGATGAGCCATACAATCAAGGGGGAATTCAGCAGCAACAGGGGCAACAATTTCAGCATCAGTATGCCCCAGTGCATCAACACTTTCAACCTCCTGAATTTCAGCAGCAGCAATTTCAGACTTGGTCTATCCAACAGTCGACCGAAGAAGCTGAATTAGAAGAATTGAGGTTGATGGCTAAAAGCAATGCATTGTCTCTCCAGACAATAGGAGATCAGATTGGTCAAATTGCAAATGCATTACAAACATTGAATCAAATTGCAAGTGACACAGAAGGCCTAGCTGTAGAGGAGGAGGACAAGAACCTTCATATCAGTCTTGACTGGCCTTTCTTAGCCACGGGTGAGACCATGATCGAAGTTCAGGAAGGAGAGTCTGAGGGCAAATATGGGGAAGAAGCAGAGCATGAAGCTGATAAGGAAGCAGAGCCGGAGGCAAACCAATCAAAAAAATCAGAATGTCCAGAAAATTCAATTCTGAATAATCAGCCGCAACCACTTCCTTTGCAATCTGAAATTTTTGAAGAATCAGCCCAAGATCAAGAAAACTCCAAGGCTCAAGTGGCTATGCTAATTCCTTCGAAGGATGAAGAGGGTCTCAATGTGGAAGATGATGAATTAGAAGAGCATGTTCAGTTGTTGAATGCCGCTCCGTTGCAATCTGACTTTGACTAGCTGGAGGCCGAAGAGGAAAAGAGCATCACTCCTGTTGACAAATCTACTCCGAAGAAGACTACAGAGATCGTCCAAATCGATTTTCCTCCTCCATATCCACAGAGGCTTCAGAAGCAAACTCTAGCCATGAATTTGACGGCGGAGGATGAGGAGTGTTTTAGCTTGAAATTGGTTGATGCAGGGCAGAGTAAAAAGTATGACACGGAGAAGGAGAAGGCAAAGCATGGCCAACTGAGGATTACAGTGCCTTGGTTAATGGGGCTACGTATTCCACATAAGTTGCTTGGAGTGGAAGATCTCTGGAATTCTCAGGTGCGCCTTAAGCCATCATTTGGAGGAGCTCCCGAACTCGAGCTCAAAACATTGCTCATTCACCTGGGGTATGTTTCTTGTAATTCATCTCATTTGCTTGCTATTGTTATTGCTGCTAACTTTTCAGGTAGGCGGGAGAATGTTGTTAAGAGATCGTGTGAGGAGCGAATACGGGTAAATCTTGTCGTTGAAGATGTGGCTCCAGAAAAGATCATTAAATGGCCTTATAAAGATGCGGTGCAGAAAATTTTCAAGAGGAAAATCGTGGCCAAGTCTAGCTAAAGACGTTAAAGAAAGGCGCTTCGTGGGAGGCAACCCATGATTTCTTACTTTCGAATAAAACAACAGTTGTGTTGGAGCACCATGTTTATCCACCACCAGACACACCACCCGAGGAGGGTGGAGATGCCGACGAGTAGGGGAGTATCTCTTGTACCCTTTAATTTTACCTTCAATGAGGACATTGCAATTTTTAAGTTTGGGGGTGATTTTAGGGTATCCAGAGTCATTGCATTGCATATAGTTGCATATTCATGCTAGTTCATGTTAGTATTTGTGCATTTATCTTTGTCATGCCATTTAGATTGCATTTAGGATGCCATGTCATATAGATTTATTTAGGAGTGTAATATCATTTTGTTCATGCATATCACATGATTCCATATGAGTGTCTATTTCTGGTTCGATAGGTCGACGTTAATTTGAGTGTGATGACAATGAATAGAGGGTTGATTTAAGTACTTATGAAATTGACTTGCGTGTGTCGGGAACACAATCTTTTCACGGTCTCACTGTTTGCTCTTGGGCTAGATCGAGGCATACCTTGTTTGGCTGTTGAGATTTAATCACTTATTTATATCTTGAATTTTCGTTATTCCCTCGATGGCGTAGGAGCACTTAAGTATAAGTTTGGGGGAAAACAGGGATTTCATGCTAAGCATCGTGTCGTAGTGTAATAATGGCTAGGCGTCAAATGGCTAGTAGCCGGCTCATATTTGATATGAGTAGTCTAGGGGGGTGAGACAGTGCACCCATGTGAAAAAAAAAGGCAAGAAAAAGAGTCAAAAGAAAAAAAATAGAAAAAAAAGAAAAAAAAAGAGTTGTGAGAATAAAAAATGAGGAATTGTGAGAGTGTGTGTATGCTAATTGGCTAGGGTGAGCTCTTTAGTACTCGAGCAATTAAGTTCTAGGGGATTTTATGCCTAATGACCTAAGACTTTTCCAGTCTGGAATCCACTAACCTAACGCTCGCTACATGGGTGCTATTGTATAAGCCTTTAGGGGTCTCACCCATTGCACGGTCAATAAGCATGTATATATGATGTTTTGTGTCGTTTTGTATAGTAAAGCATGAATCCTTGTCTACCTTGAATGATGATGGCGGTGTCTTTGAGTCATGGAGTGTCTAAAGTCTATTCTGTTTATAAACATGTGATTGTTTTGGCGAAGGATGAGTTATGCTTTTTATCTAGTTTCGAGAGTATATCTAGTGAGAAATGCACACACCACGTTTTCGAGCATGTTTTGTTAGTATACGGGGACTTAGTCGAGCTATGTTTGGAGTTGTTGCATTTTTTTGAGGCGTTTGCTTGTTGAGTTGGTTTTGGTAACTTTTGTGGGATCATTGCATTAGGACATGTTCGCATTATCATGACATTTCATTTTTAGTTATATTCATGCATCATTTTAGGTTGAGTTTGCATTGCTTGAGGACAAGCAACGGTTTAAGTTTGGGGGTTTGATAAGTGGATTTTATATCAACTATTTACCTTCCGTTTAGACTTTAATCGTTTGCAAGTTCTCGAGTTTTGTTGTCATTTGATTTGTTTTTGTGTAATTTGTGTAGGTTGTGTCGTGGAGGCATTTTTGGAGCTAAAATGAGTAAATGGTGAGTTTTTAAATTTGGAGGGGAAGCAACAAGTCATGCAGTAGAAGTAATTGAATTCCAGGGATCGCAAAGGGTCATGGCGCGCGTTCAGGGGCTATGGCGCCTCAGGCAAGCGCAACAGCGCTCAAGATAGCAATTTCCAGGAAGTATAAGGCGCAACAGCGCTAGTTGGGGCGTAGAGGCGCATGTCAGGAGAGCGCAACAACGCTTGGGGAGAGCGCAATGGCGCATGTTGGAGTGGCGCAATAGCGCTTGTTCAGGCGCAATTGCGCTGGGCTTGTGTGCAATCTAGGAGAAAGAAGGCGCAGCGACGCTCCAACAAGGGCAGTTGCGCTCGAGTTTAGTGTGGTTTATTGTTGGGTTGTTTTTATCGGGTCAATTATGTTGGGCCTATATAATTTAGGGCAACTTTATATGTAGTATCTTAGACCAAAAAAAAACACATCTATCAATTTAGTTAGGTTGTTCTATTTTTCTTTAGCATCTATCAACACTTTTCATCTAGATTTTTGTAGAACAATTTCAAGTGAGAATCTCCAAGCTAGTGACAAGCAAGGAGTGATCTTTGGAACTTTTGTACTCTTCTACTTTGGGGATTTATTTCTAAACCTTATTTCTCTTTTCTTTTATTATTATTTGTTTTTTTTAGAATTATGTTATCAATTGAACCCATGGTGGCGATGAGGTCGATTATGGGCTAAATCGTTATCATGGGGTTTTGATGGATTTTTCTATGGATTCTAGTAATTAAGTGTTCTTATGCCTTGGTGTGTTATGGATTGAATTGATTGCCTTGTATGATTATGCTTATTCGTTATGGGTGAGTCGCGAACACCTGTAATTGTGTGTTTAATCCTGGTGAATGCGAAAGTGGATCTAGGGTTTGGAACAATTCATGCTAGCATAGGTTTATGCATGTGAAGAACATGTATTAATTTGTGGTGTAATTCTTATCGTCTTGCATTGACTATGTGGTTTAATGGATGCTTGATTTTTAACCGGTATGTGTTCAATTGCTATAGACATATAGGAACTACATATATTTGGTGACTACTTGACTTCTATCAATTGTGGATGATCAGTAGGATGGTATATGCACAACGAAAGTTGGTGTGTATCAGTTTAGTGCATTTAATCAGTAATCAACTCTGTCACATACTAGGTTAAAGGGCATAAGATTCTAGATGAAGTGGTTAATGAAATTGAAATCCCATGTTTGTTTATTATAAAGTAAAAGTTAAGTTATTTTCTCGTAATTTCCATAGTTGGCATTTAATCATTAGTTAATTAAAACCAAATTTGTGATTGTCTTGGCAGTGAGTGTAAATCATAAGCTGGTGTATAAGTGAACAAAACGAACAATTTGAGTCTGTGGGAACGAATCCTATTTACCGTATATTACTTGTTGACCACGTTCTCTTGTGTGAATAAGTGCGAACTGACTCCCAAAGACATGCCAGGTATTCCGGCGGAACTAGCTCTTCATCATCTTAACATAAAGCCAAGAGTTCAAGAAGTGAAACAAAAAAGACGTATCTTCTCCAAGGAAAAACAGGAGGCCATTGAAAAAGAGATTGACAGGCTACTTGAGGCGGACTTTATCAAGCCCGTCCAGTTCCCAAAATGGATCGCTAATCCGGTTCTAGTCAAGAAAAGCAATGGCAAATGGAGAATGTACATAGATTATTCGGATTTAGACAAAGCATGTCCAAAGGATTTCTATCTGTTGCCTAACATTGACCAGCTCATTGACTCTACTGCTGGTAATGAGTTATTATCTTTCATGGATGCATTTTCGGGGTATAACCAAATAAAGTTAGCCAAGCAAGATCAGGATGACACAGCCTTCATAACCCACAAAGGGGTCTTCGGGTTCAAGGTTACTCCTTTTGGTCTTCAAAATGCAGGAACGACGTTTCAGTATGCAATGAATAAAATATTTGCCACCCAAATTGGAAGGAACATCCAAGTATATGTTAATGACATTATAGCAATGTCACCAACAGCCTCGGAGCAAATCAAAGACCTCAAGGAGACCTTTTCAAGGATAAGGGCCAGTTCCATGAGATTAAATCCGGCGAAATGTTCCTTTGGTTTGAGTGGGGGACGATTCTTGGGATTTCTACTTACTCAGAGAGGCATTGAGGCGGATCCAAACCAAGTAAAAGCCATTCAAAACGTGGCAGCCCCAAAGTGCCTCAAGGAGATCCAAGTCCTCACAGGGTCCATTGCAGCTCTCGGACGTTTTATACCTCAGTCTTCAAAGAAATGTCTACTAATGTACGAGGGAATTAAGGAAGCTTCAAAATGCAAGACTTTTACTTGGACAAAAGAATGTGAGGAAAGTTTAGAAGGAATCAAAGACTTTCTCGTATCTCCACCAATCATGGCTAAACCTCTTCAATGCGAGCCTCTAAAGTTATATCTGTCAGCATCAGACTCAACCTTGGCTGCAGTATTGGTTAAAGAGGTAAATGCCGAACAGAGGCCCGTGTACTACACGAGCTATATACTCAAAGACGCTGAGATGAGATACTCCAACATAGAAAAGCTCGCATATGCCTTGGTCATGGCCAGCAGAAAATTGAGACAATACTTTCAAGGAAGAACAATCATCGTGATGACAAACCAGCCCTTGCGTCGGATACTCCATAAACCTGATATGACAGGAAGATTAGCTTCATGGATCGTGGAGTTAAGCTAGTTTCACTTGGAGTTTCAACCAAGGACTGCAACGAGATCTCATGCTCTAGCAGATTTCATTACAGAGTGTACATTTGTTTCTTCTGATTAGGAGAAATAATCTCGGACTCAAAAGATAAAGTTTGGACTTTGTTCACGGATGGGTCGTCCACCTCACAAGCCGGAGGAGCGGGAGTCATCCTCACGAGCACCGAGGGCTTCACCATCCGACAGGTCATTGTTATTTGCACTAAATCACGCAAGCGTACGTGGTCACAAGTAATATATGAATAAGTCGAGTTCGTTCCCACATAGATCTGGTTTAGGTTTCAATTCAGTTAATGTACTTATGCAACAATGTATGGTTTTTATTCACTGCTAAGACAAATAACAAGATTGGGTTTAGATTAACTATAATTAACTAAGAAACAAATTAACAAAACTAAGAATTACTTAACTAATGAGAATTTAAATTGAATTACTAAACATGGGATCCTGTAACACCCCCAGATCCAGGGTCAGGGATCTGGTCGTTACGGTCTCAATATCCAACCACAAACCAACATAACTTAAATTACAACCTTGTGACCCAAAACAACAACATAAAACACACCCGTTATAGTCCCAGAGATGAAATCAGAGTAACCAACAATATTATTAATCACAAGTTTGAGTTCTTACAACCCAAAGAATTACAATTGTACAATTACCTACTCTTTGCCATCCATTAATAGATACCATAATATAAATACACTTGAGTCTCAATTGCTAACAACTAGCCTACCAGTAGTTGCATCCTCAACAAAGGTAGCCAAGACCTTACCGGTAAACTTCTGACGGTTGACACCTGCTTACGCTGTGTGCGCCTTGCGCGGCCATCTGATCTAGCTGTTGTTGTGATATAAATAAATAAAGCAAGGGTGAGCAATAGCCCACCAGAAATATAATTGAACAGTGATAATATATAACAGTTCAAAATATCTTTGAAACCATATGCCATACATTAACGATGTAGTACCAATATAAGGTATGAGATGAAGTTACAAGGTAACTCAAAAATATATTTGTTTTTAATAAATATCTGCTATGCAAAAGATAAGCAAGATATTCTCAATTATCATAAAAGAGGAACTTGCAGGAAAAATAGTGCAATTCCGGTTTCAACACTTTTTCACCTTGCCAACACCAACAGTGTTGCAGAAATTTCTCACTTTTAGAAGATGAACTAATACGGGAGCATTGCCGCGCCAGATGCCCTGACGTTTACGATGATCAGTCGTATGTCATGCATCTCATCAGTCGTTCTCTACATGTAGAAGGTAGCTCCGACGGAATTACTTATCTACCTCCCTCTGGAACTCCTCAGCCAACGGTGGGCCTATTGCTGGACCGGCGCCACTCGGCCACTTACGCGTCTCCTAGTTCGAATATCATCCATGACTCTGAAACGTAAAGTTCGTTCCCCTTTTTCCCCAAGTGTAACACTTGTTGATAGGACTCCACAAAGTAGTCGTATCTAATTGGAAAGGAAAATTCACCAATATTTCCCAAGCTGATGCTTGTTAATGGATATAAACTTGTTACATCAATCATACCCCTCGAGCGTTGAGGAGGTAACCAAAAGACTCATATCGATGCTTGAAAGAATCAAGATGTGAGTGACAAGATAGTTTTAGCAAGTATAGGACCGGGCAGTCCAATAAATAATATCCCTCAAGTGAGGTCCCCTTATATACGTTTGGAAGTTGAGCGAGTATTTAAATCTTCTTTAAGATAGATTTAAATGAAAATAAAGTTTGGGAACCTCCCCTTGATAAGAATAGTCATAAAATACTCCGAAATATTTTACACCTTATCTGAAGGTGATAGATAATCTTTGAATAGTATGAATCCTCATAAAAAGAACTTAAAAGAATTTAAATAAATATTCCAAGAATATTTATTAAATCAATAATAATTAAGGAATATGAATAAATCATAATATTGCTCGTAAGTAATCCTCGAATAAATATATAGAATTATTTATTAAATAAGTCTCTTCTTAAATGAATATTTAAAATAATATTCCTTGAATAAATAAACTTAAATAAATATTTAAAATAATATTTACTGAATAAATCAAACCTTAAATGAATATTTGAAAATAATATTCATTTAATAAATAACATTCCAAATGAATATCCAAATAATATTCATTAAACCAATAATATTCTAAATGAATATCCAAAATAACATTCATTAAACCAATAATATTCTAAATGAATATCCAAAATAATATTCATTAAACCAATAATATTCTAAATGAATATCCAAAATAATATTCATTAAACCAATAATATTCTAAATGAATATCCAAAATAATATTCATTAAACCAATAATATTCTAAATGAATATCCAAAATAATATTCATTTAACAAATAATATTCTAAATGAATATCCGAATAATATTCATTTAGTAATCAAAACTTTAAAGGAATATTCGAAGTAATATTCCTTGAGTAAATAGAACTTCCAATGAATATTTTAAAATAATATTCATTAAGTAAATCAAACCTTAAATGAATATTCGAAAGTAATATTCATTAAATAAATAAAGATCAAATGAATATTCCAAATAATAATAAGTAAGCCAAATGAATATTTGGGAATGATATTTGTCAACCAAATAACTCTAATGAATATTCAAAATAATATTCATTAACTAAATAACTCCAATGAATGATCAAAATAATATTCATTAAATAAATGACATTCTAAATGAATATTAAAATAATATTCATTAAATATTCCTTCACTGAGGTAATACTCAAATAACGTTCCTCGAAGGATTCGTAATCGAATAAAAAAATCCTCGAAGTAATAAATTTGTCGCTGGGATCCCTCCGGGTTTCCACGACTATTTATATATTACAAAATATCGACTCCCGGTCTATATTTGAAGTATGAATATCATACGCCCTTCGCTAAGGGTCTTAACCAAACAATCCGGCTTATAACTGATATTTCATATATAGTCTATAAGCCGATATCGATTCAGGGAACAAGTAATTCAATATTAACTTGAAAGTAGGCATGCATGCTATGGCATATGTATAAAACAATCATCATATATATTATCACAACAACAGTTCCAAGTATTGGAAACTTGCCTGAGAATCGAGTGCGGGTAGGGGTAATGTGTCCCGGGTCAGCTCGACAATCTATAAACAATCAGAATATTTAAGATTAATCACTTAACGTTTCTTAAAAGGCTAAGTATAAACTCCACTTGAATCGAAATGTGCTTTCGAGTTATCTCGTTACGTCTCTTTTAGTGTAACTCTTTTTATCTCCGATACGATCCGACATTCGTTCATTATCAAGACATGTCATCATGCTTATACTTGGTATATACTTAAGTCGTACAAGTTCTAAGGTTGGTCGTTTACGAATCAAGATTATACCTCGAGTGTTATCGCCCGTTTTCTAAGTTATAACCAAAGTCATACATTTAAGGGGTTCGTTCGCGTTTAACCTCGATTCAATCATTTTTATAAAATCGGAAAACGATCCATTTGACGTGTGGTTTTCTCCCACACCTTCCTTTTTACCTCTAATATTTAATTAATAAGATTCACCACTGATTAAACGACATTTAAGGGAATCAATTTCAATTACGAACTTTCGTTTACGGTTTCGAACCACTTTTACGAATTTAATCATAACTCCTAAACCGTAAATTGAAATGCTTCGATTCTTTCGCCAAAGTGATCTATGTTCAAACATCTAGCAGTAGGGTTCATTATCTTACCAAGAACAGAAAGTTATGGCTACTGTCCAGTTCGGGTTCTTAGTGTTAATGAAAATCGGGCATTACGACGGCTATAAATCGAACGTTCTACTAATCGTAACACTAAAACCAAGCCACACCGGGCATCCATACAACTTATTCACATGATTTCTCATCCAAAAATGTCCAAGAACATCTTACTTAACCATCATAATCATTGAACCTCTTAATCAACAAAACTAACTACATAATCATGCTTTAATCATCACCATAACCATACTAATTCAAAACTATCAAGAACATCATTAAAACTCAAAGTCAAACTAGGGTTTCATGAGGTTTATACCTTCCTTGTAGAATGTTAAAGACCTTGCTAAGCCTTGTATAGTCCATGTCCACCCTTAACCAAGCTTAGACCATCCAAAAATTCAAGATCCAAGAATTTTGTTCTTGATGTTACTATTCACCCTTAACTTTGATGATTTTATTGAAAATGGAAACAAAGGATTTTGAGGCTAAGATTTTTAGGGTATCATTTTTATGAAATATAGGATCTAGGATAAAAGTTTGGTGATCAAACAATGGTGGGAAGATGGATTTTGATTCTTGAATTATCAAGAAAGTCGAATGGAAGGTTTTGTGGAGAGGATGAGTTTGCTTGGTTGATTTTTTGAACAATAATGCATAAAGTGATGCCTTGAATAATATCTCATCTTATGTTCACTTTATTAAAGTGATGATGCATGGAGTGATGCATTTTGCAAGCCATGTGTTGATGTTTAAGTGGTTTTCATGCTAAGTATTGGTTGGATTTCTAAGTACTTGGTTTATGCTCCAATTGTCTAGTTACTCTTGTAACTAAATGGTTACTAGATATTTTCTAGTAGCTTATGCATGACTCTTGCTCCCTCTGCTTGTTTCTTTGTCCGTTTACTGCTCAATTCATTGATCGTTCGAGGGAATAGCTCATTCGTTTCTAGTTAGGGTTTTACCGAAAACCTTCTTAATATTTCTAATACTATTCTCCATCTTTCTTAATACTTCTCGAATTTAATTTCCTTAAATCCCTTAAATAAATCTTTAAGTTTGGCAGTGTCCAGGGAATTCTCGGAGAAAATGAAAGTGCTCTGTTTCTGAAATCGACAGCTTTTACATACACTTATTTTCCTCCTGGATCACTAATACGAACTCAGAAATCCGTTCCGAATACCGGGTATAACATTATTATAATAATATTCCAAATTCCACCAAAATCACTATTCATCACTTATTTTTATTTAATTCCTATAATTAGGAAAATGAACCTGGTTCACCCTCGAGTGTTCCTTAACCTTTTTACGGAACCGCTGGGCTTATAATAGATATTGATTTGGATGACACGAGGGTATCTATTTCTCCCTAGGGAATCTTATCTAAACTTTCTAGGAGATAGATTATTCTAATCTAAGTTATCATCCAATAGCATCCTTCAGGCCATATAACCTTGGAGTATATATCCTTTCATTATTCATTCTTTAAAGCCAGTATTACATTGTAGTTGTAACCACTGTTCATTCTTACATCAATACATAATAAAAAGTTTTAATTCTACCCAAAAATCTGGGTTCTTACAGATCCTAACTTCACTAAATACTTCGCATAGATCTGACGCCTTTAATCACTATATGCAATGGTTATGATATCTGATCGGATAACACGAAACAAGTACACGCTACCTGTCAGCATACGTATACCAAACTATCCATACATCCACAAAAGAGATAGAAAATGAATAGACACCAATTATGCTCAGACCCTATATGTCTATAGAATTTGAAAACATAACGGTTAAAGAGCAAATTATCCATAAAGATCACATAGGGCAATATAAGTATTCTCATCTCATACTACGAATCATGTTGATAACAATCATGAACCTATGCTAGCATGGCAAGTTCTCAATCTCAAGATCCACTTTCACTTCACAAGAGATTAACAAATTAGATGTTAGCTACGCATCTAACAATTAAGCATAACCATACAAGGATATCAGATATACATCACACACAGATCTTTAAAGCATCAAGATACTAAAGCTCCATAAATAAATCTATTAGAATCCCATGACAACGATTAGTTCATAATCGAACCGTTCGTCACCATGGGATTTGATGAAAACATGATAATAAAAAAAGTATGAATGAAACTAATAATATTAATAAAACAAAGAGTTGAGAAAACAAATCTATAATCCAAAGTATCGCCTAATTGAAGAAAACAAAAGATGAAGTAGATCTAGATCTGTTGCTTGTCACGAGCGTTGAATCATTCTCCGCTTTTCTCCCTTGTGTTTCTACATTATGATATGTAATAATATGTAATTTACAATGGTAGGATGTGTTTAAATAGGCTCTAGAAGTCTTGCCCAGCAAGAAACTACCAAAACAGAATTATAATAGAATTTCTGCAAAATACGTTTCCTAAACTGATTCTGTTTTGAAGGAAAATTCGTAGCTGACTTTTCTTCAATATTTCTGGGCCGTTCTATTTATAATTGGACATCTGGACCACTTTAGAATGACAGAGAATCTCGTTAGCTTCGCGTGGACTATAAGATCGCCCAAAACGGACTTGTAGAACTCAAGATATGGCCAAAACAAAAAATCCGAAAATCTGGCAGAATTTCTCCGCGCTGACTTCGCGGTTTTGCGCGCTGACTGCGCACTTTTGCACTGTTCACTGCGCAGACTGCTATTCTTTGGTAGAAATTCGGAAATAAAAAAAATACTACAACTTACTCCATCACATAATGCGTATTATGCAATACCTCATTTCCATATGCGTGTTCCGTCGATTAAAATTGGCCACATATTTAAAATCGGCTATTTCAGTTAATTATGTTTTGTTCGGAAAATAGATTATGGGTCCGGTTGGGAAATCTTATTTTTTAGAAATAAGTTACTTATTCTGTAAAAAAATTAAAAAATATGTACTTTTTTCTGAAATAAGTAACTTATTTTTGCATGATAACGAATATTAAACTCCCCATACACATTTATCTCTAAAAAAAGTAATTATAAGTTTCATCTTCAGATTTGCCAAACGTGCCGGGCGCTATGGCACTATGAGGGTGTTTGGGATTTCTTAAAATAAGTTACTTTTGACTTAATGAAGGTGTTTTTAACTTAAATGAGAAAGTGAAGTTGTTTACTTTAAGTTGAATGAAAGTGTTTGGGTAATTTTACTTAAAGTTAAATGGGGGTTTAATAATTTTGACTTAAAGTGAAATTTGACTTAAAAAATTTAAATTCATGATATTTAAGCTTTACAAGAATTGTGAAAAAAAAACTCCATAAATCTTAATTCATAAGTCAAAAGTACCTAAATAGAGTGCCCGTTTGGCTTAGCTTAAAAAAAGTAACTTATGACTTTAAGCCCATAAGTTGATTATAAGTGATAAGTAAGCGTCTGTTTGGCGGAGCTCATAAGGAGCTCATAACTTAGTAAAGTGTTTGGTAAATCAGAAATTATAAGTTTACTGTAGAACAAATATTTTTATACAAATTTCCTAAATCGCGTCGAAATATAACACATATGGTATGCAAAATGATCGTTGGGAGATGGAGAAAAATATGGTGAAGTTAAATTTGAAAAAAATATAAGTTCATAAGTTCTTAAAATAAGTTGGTAGACAAACACTTCAAGATAAAAACTTATTGGCTTATTTGTCTTAGAGCATCTCCAATGGGCTTCCCTATTTTGGACCCCTAAAATATATTAAAATAATGGTTACTTAAAATATAGGGAACGAAAAAGCTATTTTACTCCAATGGTAATCCCTATATTGATTCCCTATATTTTCAAAATTAATATTTAATTAGTATTTTAAATTTTGTGTTTTACAATATAATTTATGTGATTGTTTCCAACTACTTATACATTCTTTTTTTACCCAATATTTAATTTTAAATCATTAATTTATTAAGATAAAATTAAAAAATTAAAAAACAAAAATGAAAACAAAACAAAAAAAAATGAAATTTAGCACAGACACACACATAAAATACATGAACACAGACACAGAACATATATATACGCCCAGACACACACATAAACAGGCGGGAGAGATGAGGAATTGGAGGAGAAATCAGCTGGAGATGACATGGCAATATATAGGGGATCACTTTTCATCCCTCAAATATGGAGTTCCATTTTCTCTCACCTAAAAATTTTAGGTAAAGAGGAGTACCATTGGAGATGGTTTTTTGGAGGAAAATCCCTAAAAGTTTCCAGCATGGCATTTTATAGGTAAGGAAGGGGTTTCATTGGAGATGCTCTTATAAGACAACTTAAAGGCGTGCCAAACAGCCCAGAATTTATGACTTTAAACAATTTTTTAACTTAAAACCGGTTTAAACCGGAGAAAACAAACATACCGAAAACTCCTTAAAGCTTAAAGCTGAAAACTGCTTTAAGCAGCATCAGCCAAACAGGCTCTATATTTGTCTATTACCCGCTAGTAAATAATAGTAACACCGGAAGCATTATAAACAAATTTGGGCACACACCCACTTCCTGATCCGTTATCGAAGAGTAAAACGAAGCAAATCAAATATCTACCAAATTGTTTAAAGTCAAATGATACATGTTATATGTGCGGACATGTATCGTGTTCCGACAATTCACATTCTATTACAAGATATACTTCGCTCTACTCTAGAGTATGGACCTTTTGTATCTGTTTATTGATGAACGGAAAAATCTATAAATGAAGGTGTGTTTTTTACTCATTTACAGTACTAGATTTTTTATTGTTATTGGATAATCGATAGGCTTGTTTGTGAATTTTTATCTCAGAGAATTGTAGTACACTGAGAAAAAGAGATGATGAAAACTTTTGATAATTTAAGGTCTCTGTTCATACTTAATTATCCTTGTTCTTTTTGTCTTAACAGATTTAGGAGGTTGTTTTGTTCAAGGACAAACAAGGCAGTCTGGGCAGCTTCCACAAGAAGAAGGTAAACAAAGTCTATATATTTTCGGATACATGAAGTTGCTAATTGACATTTAGTGTAAGACCTTATTGATTTGTTGAGACTTGATTTTGATTAATACAGTGAATGCACTTCGTGAAATTGCCAATCAACTTGGAAAAAAAGATTGGAATACATTTGAGTGTGAATTCATGTAATCAAAACAATACAGACTTCATCAAGTGGAATGCTACAGATTTACCAGACGGTTCAGTGTTTAACAATTCTGTTATCTGTAATTGCACCCACCCTGGTGGAATATGTCACGTTGAAAGCATGTATGTAATTTAGTTGTTTCGTTTTCGGGATTTTTTTTAAAGGTCATATGTATTTAGTTAAAGATTTTGCATCTCCGATTTTTATATAACAATTGTAAATTAACAATTTTTTTTATATGGTGTATTAGCATATGTTAATTGCAAAATTTAATAACTCCATGTTGCGTTCCTATAAGAACTATGTCAAAAACTTCTTATTTGGGATGATAAACAATTTTTAATCCTTGTGACGTAGATTTCTCAAACAGCAGGATCTTGATGGTATACTTCCACCATCCTTGGCAAAGTTGCCCTACATAAAACAAATGTAAGAATTCTTATGCCTAAATTCTTATTTATCTTTATTAGATTTTCATATTCTTATCCTAAGATTAATATTGATTTTATAGTGATTTTACTCGGAACTATCTTCGTGGCAAAATACCTCATGAATGGGCTTCAACAAAGTTGGAATCTATGTGAGTAAAAAAAGCATTTTACTTTATAATCTATGTTAGTGCTATTAGGAAGTAAACAAATAAACAATTTACTAGATATGCTTACTAGAATAAACTTTTTTAATATGTAATATATCCCAGGGCTGTCACAGTAAATCGTTTATCGGGACCAATACCGGATTACTTGGGAAATATTTCCACGTTGACAAATGTGTATGCTTTCTTCCCTTTAAGACAAACATGCATGTACAATTAATAATATTATTCGAGTACGATTAGTTTCTGATATATAATTCAAGTTAGATTGCTTTCAGGAGTCTTGACAACAACATGTTTAACGAAAGTATTCCAGCGGAGCTTGGGAAATTGATGAATTTGAAGAGCTTGTGAGCCTTTCTCCGTTAATAAATTTATTTTTACATTGCAGTAAATTTATAATAATAGCTTATGTATAATGATGGCTTACATTTAGTTGGTCTTCTTGTTATTGTATGTTGTAGACATCTTGATGCTAACTATCTTACTGGAAAATTACCTCTGGAGCTTAATAAACTAATCAACTTGCAAGATATGTGAGTATGCGATGGCTTTTAACTATACTATATCCTGATTTTCAGGAAGACATTATTTCTATAATCCTTTTATATTACAACCAAGTTAATGCTTTGTTTGGCCAATGCAGTAGACTAAGCAACAACAACTTCACTGGAAAGTTACCTGATTTTCAAAGTTGGAAAAAACTCAATAAATTGTAAGTTTTGTTTTTTGTTTTGGCATTTCATTTTTTTCATAATTACATGATCAAATTTGAAGTGATGGTCAGTATGGGGCACTTCATGTGAAATCAAAATCTATTTGATATATGCAATAACAGATATATCCAAGCTGCTGGTTTTGAGGGACCTTTACCTTCGAGCATTTCTGTCTTGAGTAATTTAACTGATTTGTGAGTTACTAATTCTTGACTATATTTTAATGTCATCCCGGTACTTAGAAATCAGTCTAAATACTCTCTTCTATGTAGATTAATTAGCAATTTGAATGGAGGGGCATCGGAATTTCCTCAGCTCGAAAGGATGACAATATTGAAGAATTTGTGAGTTATATATACTATATGTGTTATGTATGTGTAGTATACTAGTATATATATGAATTTATGTGCTTCAGAAAAATTATTACTACTATTTGATGTGGAACAGAGTGTTGAGGAGCTGTAATATATCTGGAAAACTACCTAAATATCTTTCACAGTTGACGAATTTGCAGAGATTGTAATACTATACTTCCACTCAGTTTTCCCCTTATTTTTTTACAGCAATCACAGATACCAAGTATCACTGCCTTTTTCTGTTGCAGAGACCTAAGCTTTAACAAGTTGGAAGGAGAGATACAGACTGACTTTAGTGGCCTGACATCTCTCCAGATACTGTAAGCAATCTTATTTTAGTATAAAGGGAGTTACATGCATTGTGATCATTAAATATTAGCAAATAGTAATGGTGCATTCAATTTTAATTTGAACCTCCTATTGGCTTAGATATTATGAGTAATAACATGAAATGACAATCATTAGCTAGCAAACTATAAATTTGATCGGAACATAACTAGCTATTTGTGAGGTGTACACAACACAATGCATGGCTTTATATCCTTAAAGCATTTTTTTCAGCATTTTATTAACCATATACAGGTTAATTTTTATACCTTTAAATTCTGATATCTGCTACTTAGGTATCTCACAAACAACTCTTTTACTGGAAAAATTCCGGAGTGAATTAAAAGCAGAGGTTCCAAGGGGTATGAATTTTAGGCTCTATTAGTTGCTTGTAATTTATCTACTGCTCATGATTTAATGGTTCGTATTATTTTCATACATACTGAAGTTGTTTTAATATAGTAGTGCACATGTAATCCCTCCTAAGATTTAACAATATTACAGGTTCCCATGGCTTCAGTGTGAATTTTTTTTATTAGACCTCAAAATGCAAAGAACACAAGTAACGCTGGAACTTGGAATGCATCATTTAGTTTTTTTTACCATGGATGATGGCTTTTTCTGCTGCAATATGTGTTTGGTTCTTTTATTGAAACAAAGGTGCATGCTTGTATAACCTCTAATAGAATTCACATGCATGCTTGTATGCAGCCAGATAGATCTATCATACAATAAGTTTTCCCTTGAGGCACAAAGTTGCAGGGAGTCATTGTAAGCTGCGAAGTCCACATGTTATCTTTCCTTCATTCACATTCAAATTAAGTACTAAGACTTTTTTTTTCTAACCAGAAACTTGTTCAGAAGCTTTGACAACTTGTAAGATCTTTAGTCGATTCGTATTGCTTCAGAGATGATGAGATATTAGTTTAGGTTTTCATGTTATATTTACATGCTCCATTTGGTTTGAACCAGAGAACATAACGACTGCCTCAGAAGCTATCCATGTTTAGAGGGTAAGTAGTTACTTTTAGTTCACTAATATTATGCTTTTTTTTTCTTATGCTAGCATGTTCAACCTTTTCTTCAACTTCCACCGAACTTTATATTTGTTTATGTGTCAAGTACCATGATTTAAACCCAAGCTATATTTAATTTTTATACGACTATAAAGCAGTATAATTGCATACGATGATTTCTCTTTCCTTCTTTCTTTCATAAACGTACATAAGTTACATAATTGGGAAGAATTTTAGTCCAATTAAAATACCAGAGGTACAGATCTGATCTCAAGGCTACCAAAAAGAAGCAAAAGGTAATATGACGTAAAGATTATCTTATCTGAAAATATGCTGGTCTTTATAGATCAATACTCGCTGCATGTTAATTGCGGGGGGGAACAAGTCACAATTGGCAACAGAACTTTTGAAGCAGATGAAGATTCAGCAGGTCAAGCAAAGTTTGTTTATCAGAATCAAAGAGGACTCTGGGGAACTAGTAGTACAGGATTCTTTTATAAGAAAGATGAATCTTTATATTTATATACTGCACACAATTTATCGATTCTTAAAATGAATGATTCGGCATTGTACAAAAGTGCCCGGCAGTCTCCTTTGTCACTCACTTACTATGGCCGCTGTTTAGCAAATGGAAACTATACGGTGACACTTCACTTTGCTGAGATAGTATTCAGAGATAATCGTTCTTATCAGAGTCTTGGAAGACGAATGTTTGACGTTTATGTCCAGGTTATCTATAACACTGTAGATAGCTATCTGGATATATCTACTTTGAAGTATTCTTCAGCATGTAACTAATCAGCATGTACAGGATGAACTGCGACTCAAGGATTATGATATTGAACTTCAAGCACAAGGAGTTGACAAGGCAGTAAAACCTACAATTAAAGCAGTTGTAAAGGATAAAACTTTACAAATTCGATTTGTTTACACGGGGAAAGGGACAACAGCTGTACCTATTAGAGGAACATATGGCCCTCTAATATCAGCTATTTCTATGGAATCAGGTAAGAATTGCTGTTTTACTGAGCTTAAAAACTCCACTGGTATACGACAAGACATTTTTTGTTTCCTGGCATTTGGATAAACTCATTAGTTCTGATACATTTAGGTAACACGTTACGTTGCTACAGTATATGTTATGCAATGTATACATATGCCAATTTTTCTTGTTTTGTAGATAATCCACCTGAAGATTCAAGTGCTTCGAACCGGAAAAAAAAGATCATCATTGTGGTTGGAGTTGTGACTTCTGTATTATGGCTTCTTCTCACTTTTTTCGGTATTTCTTGGTGGAAGGGCTATATGGGGAATCGAATATCAAGGGAAGAAGGTGATGTACCTTTAACATGATCCATTTAGAATAAAATATGGAGCCAAAGCGCTACATACATATTGCATAATTATGGTCATGAGTTGTGGAAAACATTTATAATATCTATTGCATGGTTTTTAGTTAAAACCATTTGATTTTCCAAAAAAATTATAACTTGGTCTTGCTAAAAGAAAAGAATAATGGAAAATAAGAAAAATATTTCTAGTAGTACGAACTTTAAAATTTGAAAAAATCGCTACTTAATTAGTTTGCATAATTCAAATGACATTTTTCAAAATGTGTTCTGCAGTGCTGAGAGGATTAGATTTGCAGACAGGAGTATTTACCTTTGAACAAATTAAAGCTGCCACGGATAACTTTGCTGCTGCAAACAAAATTGGAGAGGGTGGTTTTGGATCTGTTTACAAGGTGCATGATGATGCAGACATTGTACTTCTTTACATTAAATCAAAATTTCCTTCCCTTCTGCTTTGCTTTGGGCTGTGACTTAATCAAAGTTCATATCTTGTTCTATTTTACTATGCTGTAGGGAATATTACTAGATGGTACTGTGATTGCTGTCAAGCAGCTTTCGTCGAAATCAAAACAAGGGTCTCGTGAATTTGTGAATGAAATAGGCATGATATCTGGTTTAGGGCACCCAAATCTAGTAAGATTGCATGGATGTTGTACTGAGCATAAGCAATTACTGCTAGTGTATGAGTTCATGGAGAATAACAGTCTTGCCCGGGCTCTGTTTGGTGAGTTCTATATCTAGCGACTAGCATGACTCCAAAATTTGTCATTATTAACAAACTTTAATTATCAGTAAATACTAAGTAGTATCATATCTTTCCATCTTATCTATATATAATTTTCAGTTCCTCTTGGTTTTAGTGGTCTACTAACATCACTTGCAGGACCAGCGAACTCACGGTTGGATCTGGACTGGCCTACTAGACAAAAAATTTGCCTTGGTATAGCGAGAGGCCTGGTTTATCTGCATGAAGAATCAATTATTAAAATTGTGCACCGAGACATTAAAGCCAACAACATTCTTTTAGACAGAGATCTTAATCCAAAAATTTCAGACTTTGGTTTGGCCAGGCTTGATGAAGAGGAAAACACTCATATTAATACTAGAGTTGCTGGAACAATGTAAGAACTCTTCGTTACTTCAAAAAGTTATCTAGAAGTAAGTTGAATCATATAAAAAGTCTTAACTTATTATTTTCACCATTCTGCTAATTAGTTCATGTCTAAGCACTAACCATTGTACTTGGATCTCCATGATAGAATATAACCAAAACCCTAATAAAGAAATTACCAAAGAAGAAAAACAAAAACATATTCTGATATTTGATTCTATTTCGCAGTGGGTATATGGCCCCGGAATATGCACTGTGGGGTTATTTGACAGATAAAGCAGATGTTTACAGTTTTGGGGTTGTTGCACTTGAAATTGTTGCTGGAAAGAAGAATAACAAGTATCATCCGGATGAAAATTACGTTTGTCTTCTTGACTGGGTAAAGAGTAAAGAGTAAAGACAAAATAAATTCATAGCATACCTTCAACTACTACTTAGTTGTAATGATCTTAATTTGGGTTCAAACTGTTATATATATTATTAATCCTTCTCCAATCTCAATTTCTTGTTTTTAAGGCTTTTAATGTACAAGAAAATGGGAATCTGATGGAGCTAGTTGATCCAAGGTTGGGTTCCAATTACAACACGGAAGAGGCAATGAAAATGATCAAAGTGGCTCTACTATGCACCAATTCATCTCCAATGCTTAGGCCAACTATGTCTTCTGCATTGAGCATGCTTAATGGTGATACTAGTATTCGAGACATAAACATCATCCGAGATACGCATGGGGATGATTTCTTTAAGTTTCAAGGGCTCAGAGACAGGTATAGTCAGGCCAAAAATGGAAGCTCAAGTACTTATTCAGCAGCCACAAGTGATACACTCGGTGAGATGGAGTCTTGAGATAAATTTAAAAAACATGAAATATGACTATCGTTAGTCATAAATAAATTGTACCTGCCTTGTAGTTTAGAATTGTCAGCCTTAATAAACTATGTTTCCTCTGTACTTTCATCAACTCTTTTCAGGCAAGTAACAATCAACCATGTTTATAAATAAATAAAAAAACTGTATTATTATATTGTATATATACAAGAGGATTAACAATGCAGCAGAGGAAAACCAATTGACATTAATTAGCTAGCTTGTGAAACATGGACAAAAGGCTTATTGCCTAGCTAGCTAATTTTAGTAGTAACTACCAGACATCATGTGCAGGACTGGAATGGAATGGTAATATGTCTTGACGATGCGGTGAGAAGGGTGATCAACGCGGAGGAGGGGGGGCCATATCTTTAGGAAAGGGGCAACCACAGCCTGCGTCGCAATAGGATTTTGGTAAGCCTAAATCCTGATTAAAGCAGCGATCTATACAGTTATTGAAGCATGCATCGTTTAGCGCCATTGCAACGTCAACCGATGTTCCTAGCATAATCAGGCACAACACAAACGTTGCAACAACCATGTTATTATTAGACGACTCCATTAGATCAGAAGATTTTATAATATATCACATATATATGTACAGATTTTTCGTAATCTTCATATGTTCGGGAGTCTTGAACTGCATGAGCTGCTTCATATATACCTGTATCATTTTAACCAAAACCACTCGTTTCTCATGTTTCTTCCCCTGAAATTGAGGCTAATTCAGAGGCATGCCATACATTTGTTTAAACTTAATCAACACCACACATTCCAATTCATTGCTCATAATCATTGTACTTAATTTTTTTTACCTTTAATGATGTAGCTATTTTAAGAGATTCAAGAGCACATAATTGTAGAGAGCTTTATTATAATTTGGATGAAGATTCTATTAGAATAAAACAAAAGACTATAGAACCAAATCGTCCTAACAATACTTAAAGACTTTGTATGGAAAGCTTACAACTGAAAAACTCTTATACAATGAGAGAAAATAACAATACTTAAAGACTGTCTAACAGAGGCTCTAAAAATTAGGAACAAATCATGTCCTAACTTATCTCCAGACTTATTTGCTTCCTAAACAAACATAACCTCAAAGACCAAATCTTTTATCACAACGTTCATATTAGACACGTTGATTTATTCATAATTAACGCAATCAAATAAATTAGGATGTTTAGATTAATAATCCCCAACATACTCCCCCTTAATCTAAACATTCTCCGGATTTCTGACACCCAGTAGATTCCTCATTCTTTCAAACTTCGTTGCTGCTAAAGCTTTTGTTGCTGAAGGTTGTTTCGAATTTGGTATGGTAGCAAGGACAATCGGAGAGAATTAATCGTATAACTGTGTGACAAAGGAGAAATTGCCTCAGTATTAGCGGAGGCTATTTATAGCTCCGCAAACAGAATAATTGATAATCTAGCTGAGGACTCATGTACCCGGAACATGGTTTTAGTAGAAGGAATGCTTAAGCTAATTATGTTTTTACCTATTCTATTGGTGCGGTTCAGTACGGTTTTTACTCGAAAATAAAAAATACTCCCTCCGTCCCATATTATCATTCTCGTTTCATATGTCGGGATTGTTCATAACATGAGACAAATTACTAATTTACGTTTAATCTATAAGACCAAATATAGTCATGAGTGATCTTGTTGGATTCGTATTTATGAGTACTTTAATACAGTGAAGTTTTTATAATTAATACTAATACGAAATTTAAGATACTAAGGATCAAAAGTGTGCATTAACAAACGTGTCCAGTCAAAACAGGAAAAACATTAAGGGACGGAGGGAGTAGTGATTTTTGAAATGATGATAACGTACCATTTAAACGTATATATTAACACTAACTTTACAACCAAAATAGTTACATTTTGCCTCTCTTTTGCCTCTGGTGTAATGTTGAACAGAACACCAGAAATGACACGACGAAGTGTCATATGACTCATATCTAGTGTACGCATGCTCCAACAAACTTTGATAGTTAAAATCCGAAAAAGTCCATTAAACTGAAATTTTGATTGAACTTCAAAAATTTGGTAAAAAAATATTTTTTTTTAAAAATGAATGTAAACTTTTTTTTTTGAATAAAACATACTTGCATATATTAAATTGCTTCCAAATCAAGGTTACATGAAATAAAATCAGGGGCAGTATGAAACGATTCCCTAGGATCTGACATAGAATATGCAGCCTGTGCTAACAGATGGCTACCATATTCGCAGATCGACTCACAAACACAACTAACACATCCTCAAAGTGTTTAATAATATCACTACATTCCTCCAAAATAGTATCAAAAACAGATTTACCCCTATTCTGTTTCAATGCATCCACCAACAACTTGGCTTCTGACTCGAAAATACACTTAGTTCTAATAATATCACTACATTCCTCCACAATAGTATCAAAAACATATTTACCCCTATTCTGTTTCAATGCATCCACCAACAACTTGGCATCTGACTCGAAAATACACTTAGTTACCCTCCATTGACGCATCCATTCTAAAGCCTCTGGCAAGCTCCATGCTTCTGCTTCACGAACTTGCCTCGGACTCCTGAGAACATTTGTTCGAGCTCGAAGGAACTGCCCATGCTCATCTCTTACTACACATCCTATCCCAACATGATTTTCTCCTTGTCGATAAGCAGCATCAATATTTACTTTAATCCATCCATCCGTGGGTTTACTAAGGTTTTTAATTTTAAATTCGAATCTATATATTATAAATTAGTAGATAGCCCTTACCTAAGGTTCGGTATCCATATTTAGGTTTGGACAAAATTTTGTATTGGTTTTGACCCACTGGATAATCCATTTTTAGGTTTGGTATCCATATTACGTTTGGGAAAGATCCAAATTCAGTATTTGACCCATTGTTAATTAAAGAAAGTTTGTATACAAATTTAAATACTATCAATATATTCTCTTAATATTTATGGTAAGATTATTAATGAAAATTTGACTAAATCTTTTAATTTTGGTAAGCTTATTAATATATATATCACATAACAGATATGGAAAATTTAAATAATTTTATCTTTGATTGCATTTGTTATAATATAGAAAAGTAATATTTTATTAATATTAATTCGTTCAATATTAATTTATTTGATCTTAAATATAAAGTTATTTTCTTTATTTAATTTTTATTATTATATATCATAATTATTATAAAATTTAAATTTAAACTACCGTGTGCGTAGCACGGGCACATAATAGATATAGAAAATTTAAATAATTTTATCTTGAGAATTTACAAAAAAATACTAGGTTTAAAGTTTTTCTTTGTAAAAATACCATCTCCTTTAATTCTTTGCATATTTACTATCTTAATTGCAAAAATACTATCTTTCCTCTTTAAACCCAATTTTATTTTTTTTAAAACTTTTTTAAAAAAATAATTCGGATTACTATTCATCGATTTTTTTTTTAAAGTTGGGTGATTTTAGTGGATTTGGATTGCAAGGCCCCGCCAGGGGCCATATTCAACTCAATGCAACCAAATGCAACTTTTTTTTAAGGTGGTGGATTTGGGTTGTAAGGCCCCGCCAGGGGCCATATTCAACTCAATGCAAGTGAAAAACAAAAGTTGCATTCAGTTGAAAGTTCTATTTTTCAGCTGTCATTTTCAACCTCTTTTTTGAAATATATATATATATATATATATATATATATATATATATATATTACTTCAAAAATTTGCTTTTATCAATTTATTTTTCAAAAAGCCTCTTTTATCTTTGATTGCATTTGTTATAGTATAGAAAAATAATATTTTAATAATATTACTTCTTTCAATATTAATTTATTTGATCTTAAATATAAAATTATTTTCTTTATTTAATCATTATTGTCATATGTCATTTGTTATGAAATTTAAATTTGAACTACCGTATGCGTAGCACGGGTTATAATCTAGTAAAGCTATAATAAAAGCTTTTGTTGCTGAAGGTTGTTTCGAACTGTGAATTGACTCTAAATTTTTTATTACTTTGATTATAATTGCTAAAGTTTTTGGGTTGAACATAACACCAGAAATGACTCGACGAAGTGTCATATGACGAATTGGTAAAAAATTATTTTTTTTAAAAAATGAAAATTTTTACTTACATTCGATAACGAATCTTAAAAAGTCGGTGATACTTTTATTAGTTATTAACTAGCACAATAATCCGTTTGAAGCACGGGTCATCCTCTAGTTATTGATATAAATTTTGTACAGTTTTACGATTTAAGGATATTTTTGAATACAATTGCACCTTTTATGTTCATACATATTATATATCACTATTTTAATTTATTTATTATTTTATTTATGTATAGATCATATGAGCACTAAAAACTAAAAATAGGATGTTTTGTAGCATATAAATATATTGTACAGGTTACAACACAATTTCTTTTAGAACAATGATAAAAGAACATATAATCAGTGATAATAATACTCGTCATACAATACTTTTCAGATAAAATTAATACGCTCCTTAATATTTATTTCTTTAAATATCTCATCAAGATATAAGTCACATTATTTCCTTCTCTTCGAATAAACTTCTTAATTAACTTATTTTCTTCGATAATATTGTCAACATGGCAAGATCTTGACTTACAATATTCAGATTTTCAATAATCTAAAAGGAGTAACCTTTTAAAACAACATTTGTTAAATTCAAAAATTTAACAAATTGGAGGATTACAACAATTGCCATAGCTTCACGATTTTTGGAAAATATTATCTCTTTAATTTCATTGAAAAATTACCAATGAACTCACCTCAAAGTTTTTTTATTTCAGAAAGTAGGCTTCATCACAGTTAATTTTGTATAAAAAAGGTAGAAGTAATCACCTGATTTAATTCAAAAATAATTTTAAACTAATACAACTCTTGTCCTAAACCTCAAAATCTATACTATTATATAAAAACCGAAACATTAAAAGTTTGGTTGGTCGGTCGGTTGGTCAGTACGGTACCTGTTGATTTTACTTATTTACCCTTACTTAATTATAGATAAAATCAATATTTGAAAAGGTAATAGCTTGAAAAAGAAGTAAAAAAGCCAAGTTTTGGAAAGAATATATTTTAGTTAGAAAAGATAATAGTCGAAAAATAAGTAAAAAAAGATAAGCTTGAAAATGAGATATTTTAGTTTAAAATTATAGAAAAGATATTACCTTTTAGCTGAAAAAGATAATCAGTTAGTTATTCATAATTATAATATTATTAGTTTATTTCATTAAATAGAACGACCCATGTTATTTTTGAAAAGAAGAGATTTTAGTTGGAAAATGTACAAAAGGTAATAACTAATTATAATATTATTAGTTTATTTCATTAAATTGAACAACCAATGTTATTTTTGGAAATAAGATATTTTAGTTGGAAAATGTACAAAAGGTAATATAACTGAAAAGGTATTTGGTTACTTATTAAGAAATATAAAATAAGTAAAGAATAACTAAGTAAGGGTAGCTGAAAAAGAAGTAAAAAAAAGCAAGTTTGAAAATGAGATATTTTAGTTATAAATATTGAAAAGATATTACCTTTTAGCTGAAAAAAGTAATCAGTTAGTTATTAGTAGTTATGATATTATTAATTTATTTCATTAAATCAGACGACCTATGATATTTCATCTAACTAAAATTTCTCCTTTTTAAAAAATACTACGAGCAATTTTGTTTAATATAAGTACTATTAATTAATCGATCAATTACATTTTTCAACCAAAATATGTTACCTTTTTTTCTTTTTTTAAACTAAAATCTCTATTTTCAGCTAAAACGTATCATTTTTTCTATATTTTCTAATTAAAATCCCTCTTTTCTAGAAATATCACGGGCAACATTAATTTCTCCTTTTACAAAAAAAACTACGAACAATTTTATTTAGTAAAATAACGTAATTAAATTATAATTATTATAAACTAATCAATTACCTTTTTCACATAAAACATGCACATGATATTTTATCTAACTAAAATTTCTCATTTTTTAAAAACACTACAAGCAATTTTGTATAATATAATTACTATTAATTAATCGATCTTACCCTTTTCAACCAAAATATGTTACCTTTTTTCTTTTCTCTAACTAAAATCTCTCTTTTCAGCTAAAACGTATCATCTTTTCTATATTTTCTAACTAAAATCCCTCTTTTTCTAGAAATATCACGGGTAACATTAATTTCTCATTTTCTAAAAGAACTCTGAACAATTTTATCTAGTAAAATAACATAATTAAATTATAATTAATATAAACTAATCAATTACATTTTTCACCTAAAACATGTCACCTTTTTAATTTTCACGTTACCTTTTACCCTTTATTAAAAAGAAAAATAAATGTATGATATTTATACTTTTAAAACACCTAAAATAAATAATAACATAATATAATTAATGGTAAGTAGTCGCTTGCCTTTTTTCACATTTACTTTTAATTGAATATATTACCTTTTATAAACAACTAAAAACATCAATGTATCTTCAAATCATTAATATTTTCTTTCGAATTAAAACACGTTACCTTTTTAATTTAAATCTAATCCTCATTAATATTTGCTTTCGAATTAAAACACGTTACATTTTTAATTTAAAACTAATTTTACTAATATTTCCTTTTGAATTAAAACACGTTACCTTTTTAATTTAAAACTAATCTTCATTAATATTTTATTTCGAATTAAAACACGTTACCTTTTTAATTTAAAACTAATTTTATAATCATTAATATATATACCCGAAAATATCACACAATATTTTTCAATTGTTAATAAAGTATATTAAAAATCTGCACACGTTGTTTATAATAAGGAAACATTAGTATAATCCGTAAACATGAGTATATTAAAATTATATTAAATTAAAATTAATTAATAATTATATAATACCCGAAACATTAAAAATTTTGGTATATGTTTTTTTGTATTTCTTGAATTTACTTATTTACCCTTCATTATAAAGAAAAGTATATAAGATATCAATACTATTAAAACACCCAAAATAAATAATAACATAATACAATTAAAGGTAATTATTCGATTGTCTTTTTCACATTTACTTTTAGTTGAATATATTACCGTTTATAAACACCTAAAACCTCAATCATATCATATTTTCTAATCAATTCATATCTAGCAATCATTAATATATACCCAACAATATTACACCATATCATATAATCAGTAACAAAATATAATAGTATAATAGAAATTCGTATTACGAATAATGACCATTAAATTTTTATTAAAAAATCAGAATCATTAGATCCAATTATTAAATATATTATTCGATTAAATTAATTTACTAAAATTTCAAGTTTCAAATTTTATCAACGACTTATTTATTTTAAAATTTTATAATATAAGTTTTAAACCATGCATATCATTAATTAAATTGGTATTAAATTATTAATATTAAAAATAAAATAAAATATTTTAAATAATGATTATATAAAAATATAATTATAACATAAAATAAAATTTATTACATATCTAAAAAAATATTACAATTATGTTTGTATATAATAATTATTTTTAATAATATTTTAAATTTTAATTTTATAAAATTTAATATACTCATGTTTAATGATTATACTAATGTTTTGTTATTATAAATAATATATACGAGTTTTAATATATTTTTTAATAATTGAAAAATATTGTGTGATATTTTCGGGTACATATTAATAATTAAATTAAAAGGTAATGTGTTTTAATTAGAAATGAAATATTAAGGATTGAAGGATATGATATGATTGATCTTTTAAGGGGTTTATAAATGTAATATCTTCAACAAAAAGTAAATGTGAAAAAGGCAATCGACTAATTACCATTAATTATATTATGTTATTATTTATTTTAGGTGTTATATTTTTCTTAAAATTTATGGTGTGATATTTTCAAGTATATATTAATAATTGTAAGATTTGTTTTAAATAAAAAAAGGTAACGCTTTTTATTTAATATTACAATTATGTTTTTATATAATAATTATTCTTAATAATATTTTAAATTTAGTTTGATAGTTTGATAAAATTTAATATACTCATGTTTACGGATTATACTAATATTTCGTTATTATAAATAACATATACGATTTTTAATATATTTTATTAATAATTGAAAAATATTGTGTGATATTTTCGGATACATATTAATAATAAATTTAAAAGGTAATGTTTTAATTAGAAAGGAAATATTAATAATTGAAGGATATGATACGTTTGATCTTTTTAAGTGTTTACAAAAGGTAATATCTTCACAAAAGTAAATGTGAAAAAGACAATCGACTAATTACCATTAACTATATTACGTTATTATTTATTTTATGTGTTATATTTTTCTTAAAAATTAATAACAAAATTGATGTTAATTATTTGACTACCTTTTTTACATTAATATAATAAAATTTATGGTAATTAATCGATTGTCTTTTTCATATTTAATTTTACTTGAAGATATTAACTCTTATAAATACCTAAACACATCATCAATCGTATCATATCTTTCGATCATTAATATTTTCTTTCGTATTAAAATACATTATCTTTTTAATTTAAAACAATCTTACAATCACTAATGTATACCCGAAAATATCACACCTTAATTTTTAAGTAAAATCTTTCAATCATTAAAATTTTCTTTCTAATTAAAACGCGTTGGCTTTTTAATTTACAATAAATCTTATGATCATTAATATATACCCAAAAATATCACACCATAATTTTCAATTATTTATAAAATATATTAAAAAACGTATATGTTGTTTATAATAAGGAACCATTAGTATAATCCGTAAACATGAGTATATTAAATTATTTCAAATTAAAATTTAAAAAATTATTAAAAATAATGATTATATAAAAACATAATTATATTAAATAAAATTTATAACATAATACAAGAAACCCGTACATTGCAATACTAATAATTAACCGCTTACCTTTTCAGCTAAAACGTATCATCTTTCTATTTTTTCTAATTAAATTCCCTTTTTTCTAGAAATATCACGGGCATTATAAATTTTCTATTTTTCAAAAAACACTAGGAGTAATTTCACGTTATCTTTTCTATTTTCTCTAACTAAAATCTCTCATTTTTCAATTATATTAAGGGTAATTCTATTTAATAAAATAAAATAATAATATGATAATACTAATAATTAATCAATTTACTTTTTCAGCTAAAACGTATCATTTTTTTTCTATATTTTCTAATTAAAATCTTCTTTTTCTAGAAATATCACGGGCAACATTTTATACATATAATTATTATCAAATCATATTATTTAAAATTTTAAGCCTAAAAATTTATATCTTAAAATTTTAATTCAAATTAAAAAAAATTCATTGTATTAAAGAACATCCGTGCATCGCACGGGTTTTAAGCTAGTATTACTTTAAAAGATCAATAACTATACCCACAATATCCCTAAATTTTGAGATTTTTTTCACAATTTTGATAATCTTTCTATCGTTAAAATAGTAAGAATTGCAGTCATAATCAAAGTATTAAAAATTTAGAATCATTCAATCGTTAAAATAATAAGATTGCAGCTATAATCAAAAATATTTAAAAATTTATATGTCTCACATACAAAATCAAAGAGCGGACATAATTTATAAATAGTTTTATCAAACCACTCCTTTGCCAAATTTTATACGAATAATTTAGATGATATAACACAATTCGACTAATTCACAAAGTGTGTATAATGGTTTTAAGGTAACAATTGGTAAACTCTTTAGTTCAAATATGTGGATCATGTTCTGGAGGTCATTCTGAGTATAGAAAGATTTCCCATACACGAAGGCATATTTTCCATATAAATACGCGAGGGCATAATTATAATTATAAAATTGTCATCACTTTTTTTTTATTTTCGTGAAGTTAACCTCCGAGACTTTTTACTTTTTAAATTTACATTAATGAAATAACTAAACAAACCAGTAAATCACAGTTAAAAAGGGATAAATTAAATTATTAATGAAAAGAGTCGAGTGCAGGGTTTTTACCAGTAGATTTAGAAGGATAAATAATTTAGTGGGTGAGCGGCTTAAGGGGACATGCAAAATCATGGTCACTAAAGTTTTGACTTGCTAAAGAAAGAAAAACCCTGAAGTTTCTCCAATCCATTCCCTCTGCTAAAATGAATAGTAATGATCAAATATGTTTTATTCTCATTAATCAAAGAATTTAAACAGAGAAACCCCAGAGAGATTCATAGGAAGAAGATAAGCAACAAATTTGTAAAAACATATATACATTTATTAGCAGGTTTAATAATATTACCCTCTGTCTTGGCTTAGAACCCAAGGCAGAGAAACCCTTGTCTGAGGTACTATCTGTCTATCAAGCTATACATATACCTAACTACCATGGCATTTGAAGACTTTGATCTTTTAAACGAACGACGTGATATTGAGAGAAAAGTAAAGCGAAAAAAGATAATGACAGTCTCCATACTTTTTTGTGTTGTGGTTGTAGGTGCTGTGGTTGTAGGTGTTGTTTTTAAAAAAGAAGATGAGAAGTATAAGCCATCCAACAAGAATTTTGAAGATACATCCAAAGATAAAACAAATGAACAGCCAGCTGCAGACGTAATTAAATCATCAAAGATGGTGACAACTATGTGTGCTTCTACAGATTTTAAGGCAACCTGCGAGAGCAACCTAGGAAATTTTGTCAAGGCAAACCCCTCGGAAACACAGCAACCAAAAGATCTGGTCAAGGCTGCATTTTCCGTTGTTTCGAGTGAGCTTGAAAAAGCCATGAATGATTCGTCAAAATTTAAATTAGACACCCTGAAAAAGAAAGAAGCATTTGATCAGGTCTGTACAAAAGTAATTGGTGATGCTTTACAAGAATTAAATAGCTCTACTAACACGGTTGATGAAAAAGAAATTGGAGCACTTGATTCCCAGAAAGGTGATTTGAACAATTGGTTAAGTGCTGTTATGTCTTATCAACAAACCTGCATTGATGCTATTCCGGAAGGGGAAGCCAAGGAAGAGATAAAAAAGGCCTTGAAAACTTCAACAGAGCTTACGAGCAATTCTCTTGCCATTGTCTCCCAAATGTCATCCATTCTTTCCTCTTTTCCGAAACCAAAACGCCTTCTTCTGTCAGAGTCTAAGCAACGTACATTGCTAGAAGAGAAGTTTCCTGTATGGATGAGGCTTGCAGAGAGGAGATTGCTCAAGATTGAACCTCCGAAACAAAAGCCTGATGTTACAGTTGCAAAAGATGGCAGTGGAGACTTTAAAACCATTAATGAGGCACTTGCTAAGTTGCCACAAAACCACAAAGGGAGGTACAAGTTTCAATCCTTTCTATATTAATCTTTGGCATTTACATAGAAAGTGAATAGTTTAAAAAAATCTGTTTTACTCTATTTTATTCTTACACTACATTATTTTGTCATATATCATGTATTTCCAGGTATTTTATTTTTATTAAGGAGGGAGTATATGAAGAGAATGTTTTATTAACTAAAAAGATGGTAAACATCACAATGTTTGGAGATGGATCCCGAAAGACTATAATAACTGGAAGCAAGAATAATGTTGATGGAGTTCCAACCTTTAAAACTGCAACATTTGGTAGGTGACACTAGAATAATAACGTAAACAATGTGGCATCATTTTACTAAAACATTTATATTCAACATACTATTTATACATAACCACACTTTTCCTGATGTGCAGCGGCTGAGGGAGATGGGTTCATGGCTCAAAATATCGGGTTCAGAAATACTGCCGGACCAGAAAAGCATCAAGCAGTAGCCCTCAGAGTCCAATCAGACCGCTCAATATTCCTGAATTGTCGTATGGAGGGGTACCAGGACACATTATATGTCCAAGCCCATCGACAATTCTATCGTGGATGTTACGTTTCAGGAACTGTCGATTTCATCTTCGGTGATGCTGCTGCCATCCTTCAGAACAGTTTGATCTATGTCAGAAAACCTCTGGACGGACAAAAGAACACTGTGACTGCACAGGGACGGTCTGACAAACGTGAAACCACTGGACTTGTACTACATAACTGTCACATAATGGCAGATGACCAATTGTCACCCGTCAAGGAAAAGTTTAAGAGTTACCTTGGCAGGCCCTGGAAAGAATTTTCAAGAACGATCGTTATGGAAACAGAGATCGATGATATCATTGATCCTCAAGGATGGTTGCCTTGGGAAGCAAATTTTGCACTAAGCACATTGTTTTATGCAGAATACAACAACAAAGGACCCGGGTCTGATGTTAACAACAGAGTAAAGTGGCCTGGTTATAAGGTGATTAAGAAAGATGAGGCCATTAATTATACGGTAGGTCCATTCCTACAAGGTAATACCTGGTTGAAGGGTGATGTTGGTACTCCTGTACATTTCCACTTGTTCAACTAAATTAGGTCAGAAATTAGTCATGTCTAATTAATTGTTCGATGTAAATATTTTTGGCCCCCTATCTGCACTTAGAAACTAGGAGTGCAATTTAGCAACACAAAAAAAAGATACTAGGAGTGTGCTTGTCACCAACGCATGGACCTTACCTTCATTTTTGTAATTAGCAGATAATAACATAATATGTTCTTAACATATGTGTGGAGGATGAATGATTCAACTCGAGCATAACAAGTTCGTATTGTTTGGGGTTTTCAATCATGGAGGTTGGTAAAGTTTCTAGTTGAATTAGTCCGTAAGCAGCCTGTTGTCATTGATACATGCAATCATAAGATAAATACATAATTGCCGGCTTTAATATTATCTTACAAGGATATATCTTATTTAATTTTACAAATTTACATCAGCTAACTTGCTTTGAACCTGACAGACAAGTGGAACAATCTTTAGGATCAAGTATTAATATCATGGATTAAAAATGGGTGAAAGACAAAAATACCCGTTTTTTGAACAATAGTAACGAAACTACCCAGTTCTAGAAAAGCTGACAAAAATACCTGGTTGATTACGCATTTGATGAACGGGTATCCATTAATACGTATTTGAGACTGGAGTATTATTTGTTGTTACGCAATCTGCAGTGGAGTATTTCATTTTACGCATTTTGCAGCGGAGTATTACTAATTTCTTGATGTAGTACTTTATACTAAATACGCAATTCAAATTGGGGTATGTGATGGAATAAGCATCCGACTTATGCGTATCTCTTGTATATTGGATTTGATTGTTGGGTAAAGCTGCAAAGTGGGCGGTGGTTGGCAGACATATATGTCTGTTTTGGCGGACTAAAAAGCATAAACTGTATAGCATGGGTCCCCGATTAAAAGACTAGAGTGCACTGTAAACCATCACTGTACGTATTACATCTTTTCTTCAATATTGAATACGCATTTTGCAGTGAGATATTGAAAAGGGGATTATTGGCCAATTGTGAGAAAGTTGTTATTTCCGTAAAAAAGTTTGAAAAAAGAGTTATTTTTGTCATTATTTCATTAAAAAGTATATGCATTTGCCTTTACTGTTATCCTGTTACTATTAGTTAAATAAGTTGTGCCTAGTATATTAGCGAGTAGACGGAGGACATAAATGGATGAATTAACTTTTAAGGTTCTGAGCCTTTTTACTAAACCAAATGCAGACCTTACCTCTGCTCTTCGGAGTAAAGAGTTTGTTTCCGTAAAAAAAACCCTACTTGAGAATGCAACAACAGTAACAAAACAAGAGCACAAGAACTAAAAGCTCAGACCCTTTTATGTGTCCCAAATCACCACACTTTGTGTAAAACATGAACAATTTCGAAATAGTTATTGTTACGACCAGTTTTCTCCCAGGCTTCGTTCGGTAGGACCTGCAGAAAGAGATTGCGAGGGTGGAGCCCCCCGATTCACCTCCGGTGTGAGAATAAGTTAGTCGGTTTTTTGTAAGGTAATTTGAACGTAGAGAGTCTATCTTGTTGTGTGTGTAGTTATTGGTTTTATGAACAATCTTACCTCTTTTTATACTTATTCTTCTTTGCAGTTGCTGAGATGTAGATCTGCTTTCCAGAGTATCAAATATTCTTTGGATCATGGGGCCATGTGACCGTTTAAAGGTAAAATACCTTTAATCATGGCCACGGTCGGCCATTGGTAGCCATGTGACCGTTGATGTAGAACAGGTTGTTTTATTCCTTGGGCTTAACATTGGGTCATTGGTTCGGCCCATTAAGAGATTGGACCTCTAACATGTCCCTAGGCTTCGTTCGGAGTAATCCTCAGGACGAAGGCTAAAACCTAAGTCTTTCTTTGGAATATCCCCTTCGGGTCGCCCGAAATTACTTTTTTAAAAAGTTAATGCTTGGCCCATCTTAGGAACATTCGTTCGGACGCCATCCAGAATATAACCTTTTAGTGCGATAAAAACTGGGTCGGCCTTCGGTTGGATTATCTGGATAATGAGAACGAAGGACAAGGTCGAGTCTTTTCTTGGGAAGTCGTGTCCCTTTATGACTGACAGCTGCCTTTTCTCAAGATTCATGCCCCAATCTCAACCGTTGAATTTGAAACGCCAATCATCCAACCGTCACAATCCCTTTATTAAACCCTTATCTCTTTTTTACTTTTCCCCTTTACGCATACGCCTTCATATTTTCAGAGAAAAGAATTCTTTTTTTAGAGAAAAGCTTTAGCAACCATCGGAGCCGTCGTTTCGTCACCGATTTCTTTGGACTCTGCGGTTCCGGTTGACGTCCACATTCAAGCGTTTTATCCCCGGGAACTCGATCTCATCAGCAATCTTCAGAACAGTAAGTTTCTATATTCTTCATTCCAACTAATTATATATCGTCTCTTTACATTCTTGAATATATATGTAGGCATCTGTATGTAAGTATTTATATACACACATATGCGAGTATACCCATGATTTTACCTGTGTTCTTGGGATAAGAAATAGGCGTGTTAGTGTCCCTTTGCCCTTTTCGCATGTTTCGTTTAGGATTTCTAGAATTGATCAATTGTTTTAGGAGAGATACATCCTTCGGGATATTTGAATCTGTCGAGTTTTCTTCGGACTGTCGTGAGTCTGAATCACTTTAGATGGTAGGGATTTTTGGCCGGTCCTTGCCCTCTATACTCGATCTTTTTCTTCCTTTCGATTATTTTCATTTTTGTTCGAGTACATGGCTAATCTCTACATTTCTGAATGCAGGGATATGGACCGGTCAAACGAAGGTACAGATCATTCGGTCTCTTCTCCTTTTAGCGATGCCGTAGAGTATCCAGCCGCCAATCGTCCTTCTCAGCTGACCGAAGACGATATAGAGCATTTCTGTTCGACGTATTGCGTATTGAAATATGTATGGTATTTCTTCGCCCCAAGGAAGAATGACAGGATTTGGCAAAATCCCCAAGTCGCGGCTATTTGCGGGGGTGGGTTCGCTACGGGTATATCCGAAGCGGCATTCAAATGTGGCTTCCGATTGCCCATATTGCGTATTTTAAAGAGTGTATTGAAGCAGTCGGGCATCGCTAACGGTCAGCTGGACCCGAACAGTTTTATCCATGTAAATACTTTCCAAGCCAGATGCATGGCCAGTAAAGTGATTCCAAGAACGTCTCTCTTCTGGCATCATTACGAGCTTCGCCGGAATCCGAAGAGTAAAGGTTTTTATACCATCGCTCGGAGGGTGGGTCGGCCTGACTGGTCGTTTACAAATTCGAATAATAAGGAGGCTCATATTAAATGGGTTTATGTTTCCGGACCGAAGTTGGAGAAGTTCGGTGTTTGGAAGGTGGTCGATCCTACGAGGTATGTATATCCCGAACTCACTGAGGCGGATAAGCATGACTACCGAATACTGTGTGACCTTAATATGGACAAGGTACCATTATCGGATAGTAGGGACGCAGACTGGTTAGTCGGTCTTTGGGGTAATGGTAACGTTCCTTCATTTTGTCCTTCTTTTCTGTAATTTATCTTTCCGAAAGTATGATAACTCCTGTTTATTGCCTTTAGCCTGTACATAATGTTCTTTTTTACCTTGTATAGTGACAACTCGAGAGGATATTTTGGAACGAAAGAGGAAGAAGGCGGCCGACCTAGCCGCTGCTGCTCTTACGGCCGAAGCCGATGCTGCTAAGCAGGTCGAAGGGGTGGAAACCTTGGCTCTTGATCAAGGGGAAAAAAGCTTGGTCATTACTCCACCTACTTCTTCGCCTCCCAGAGAGTCAGTCTCGAAGGGTACTCCTGTCGAACCGAAGAAGAGACCTCGGTCGGAGAATACAGAATTAAAAGTGTATTCTCCTCAATGGAGTGTTCTGGAGACCGACCAGATCATTGTCCCAGCTCCTTCTTCATCAAAGAATGTGGGACCTGATCTGTGTCGTGGCCTCGTTCTTCCAGCCGATCGACCAACCATTGCCAAGCTGAATAATGTTGAAGCTTGTACTGAAATGATGACCCTTCTTTCTATGGTAAGTTTCTTTTCCTTCGTACGTATATACTTGCCTTAGATATTTTTAACGTTTTCCATGTTTGTGTTCAGGGCGCTGCCTGGTCAGCTGTGGTGACCGAACGGGTAGAAGAGATGGAAGTAAGAGCGGTCAAAGCCGAAGAGAACTTTCGGAACTCTTCTACCGAACTGGATAGGGTCACTGGCCAGGCTGAGGCTCTAAGGTCCAAAAGGGATGCTCTTAAGGAAGAGTTGGAAAAGCTGAAGGCCTCAAGCTCAAGGCGCATCGAATGGAGGAACACCCAGCTGAAGCAATCAAGGAAGTCTGCTCGGAAATTGCATAAGCAGCTTCTTTTGACAGAAGAACGATGCTACCAGATGGGTTATGACGATGTTGTGGTGAAGGCCCATTCACTTGGTTTTGATCATACCCAGCTGCTTGATGCTGCAATGGGTATGACTGATCCAGTGGGTAGGGAAAAGTCTGATGACCCCGAAGTTATTTCTTCGGGAGAAGATGAGCCGCTTGATGAGCCTTCGATGGAGTAGCCTTATATTTATTTTATGGCCTTCGGGCTTTGTAATTTAACATTTGCTTTTAGTCTTCGAATTGGTGCCTTCGGGCTTTTTATATTTGCCTTGGCATAATTTAATGCATTTCTGCCTTAGCATAATTCTTATGCATCTTCGGTTTTTGCTTTAGCATCATTGTTATATGCATCTTGGCTTTCAATTACCTTAGTGTAATTTTTCATTTTTTTATTCCTCTTCGGCTTTCAATTGCCTTAGCATAATTTTTCATTTTTTATGCCTCTTCGGCTTTCAATTGCCTTAGCATAATTTTTCATTTTTTTATGCATCTTCGGCTTTCAATTGCCTTAGCATAATTTTACATTTTTTTATGCATCTTCGGCTTTCAATTGCCTTAGCATAGTTTTACAATTTTTATGCGTCTTCGGTCGTAACCTAGCATGTCGTGCGTCTTCGGTCGTAACCTAGCTGCCCCCAGTTTTTAAGGGGTTTTTGTAAATGATTTAGGTTCCGTTCGGTCGGTTAAAATATTTCCTCCCGGAATTAATGAGTGAAAAAACCAATTAAATACTAGGACATTCTTGTAAGGATCCAAATTTCGTTCGGTCGGCCCCGAATTTGGATATGTCAAGTATTGGTAACATAATCAGAATGTATTTGAACACTAGAAACAAGCTAGAGGGGCGTTTTGCTTAATTATGGCACGTAGAAAAATGTAGCGAACAATCTGTTATTGATCATGTGGGTCTCGCACGGTTTTACAGATTGATGCTTACTTAGGGAATTTCAAAAGATAACTTGCATTAAACCACAAATTTAAAAAGGGTAATAAAATGTTTCCAGTAAGCTTACTGGTAAAAACGACGAAGGCGAGCAGCGTGCCAGGTGTTCTTAATCAAGCTGCCGTCCGAATGAGCTAATTTGTAAGTGCCCGGTCGAACCACTTCGCTTACCACATAAGGGCCTTCCCAGTTGGGCATAAGTTTGCCTTGTTTTGTGGGCATGGATGTGGCCAATTCTCGAAGCACTAAATCTCCGATTCGGAATGATCTCTTTTTTACTCCCAAATCATAATGTTGTGCTGCTTGAAGCTGGTACCTTAAGTTCCTTTGGTGAGCTGCTTCCCTTTCTTCTTCGAGTAAGTCTACATTCGCTCGGAGACCACATTCGTTTGTCTCTATGTTGAAAACTTGTGTTCGGTAAGATTCTAGGCAAACTTCGACTGGCAAAAGAGCATCTGTTCCGAAAGCTAATTTGAATGGTGTTTCTCCTGTTGATGACCTTGGTGTCGTTCGGTATGCCCACAGAACCCATGGTAGCTCTTCGGCCCAAAGTCCTTTGGCGTCTCCCAGCCTTTTATTTATTCCGTCGAAGATAATTTTATTTGCAGCTTCGATCGCCCCGTTCCCCTGGGGATGCCCGACCGAACTGAATTTTTGCTGAATCCCGAATTGAGCTAAGAATTTTCTGAATTTGCTTCCGATGAATTGGGTTCCGTTGTCCGATACACATACCATAGGGATACCGAATCTTAATATTACTTGTTCTAACATGAACTTCTTTGCTGCTTCTTCGGTAATGGATGAAAGTGGTCGGGCTTCTATCCACTTGGTCATGTAGTCGATCGCCACAATGCAGTACTTGGTTTGTTTGGTACTGGTGGGCAAAATACCTACAATATCAACCGCCCACATAGCAAATGGAATGGGGCTAAGGACTGAAGACATCTCCTCGGGCGGTTGCTTCGGTATGGTGCTGAATAACTGGCATTGTATACATCTTTTGGCGTATTTGGTCGTATCCTCCTTCATTTTTGGCCAGAAAAACCCTTGCCTTAGAATTTTGAGGGCCAAAGACCTTCCTGCTAGATGTTCTCCGCAAATTCCCTCATGAACTGTTTCGAGGGCTAAAACCTGTTCATCTTTGTTTAAACATCGAAGAAGGGGTTGCGTCACCGATCTTCTGAACAAACGGCCTCCAACCATAGTATAATTGGCCGATCGATGTTTTACCTTCTGTGCCTCCCTTCGTTCGAGTGGCAAAGTTCCTTTCTCTAGGAATGCTCTGATTGGGGTCATCCAATTGGTTCCTTGGTGGATCTCCATGCATTGCTTTTTGTCTATCGAAGGAGTCTTTACTTCGGTCAGATAAATTGACCCGTTGAGGTTTTGGGTTTCTGCCGAGGCTAACCTTGATAGAGCGTCCGCCCGATTGTTGTTCTCTCTTGCTACCTGATTTAATTCGAATGATTCAAATAGTAGAGATTTCTCGCGTACCTTGAGGGCGTAGGCCTTCGTTCGGGGATCTTTTTGTCCGTACTCTCCTGTGAAATGTTTTACCACCAACATTGAGTCGCTGAATGCTCTTAGGTGCTTAACCTCCAAATTTCTCGCCAAATCTAGGCCTGCCAGAAGCGCTTCATATTCGGCCTCATTGTTCGTTAAAAGGAAAGTGAACCTGATAGCTTGGCATATTTCGAATCCTTCTGGGCTTGTTAAAATTAAACCGGCCCCACACTTTTCTTTGGCGACCGACCCATCAACGAATAATTTCCATTTTCCTGGCGCCGGAATTAGTTGTTCTTCGGGAGTCAAATCCTTCGATTCCGAAAATGAGCATTCTACCATAAAATCTGCAAGTGTCTGGGCTTTGATCGCAGTTCTTGGTGTATATTCCAGGTCGTGCTCTCCAAGTTCGATCGCCCAGGCTACCACCCTGCCCGATGCTTCTGGCCTTTGTAAGATTTTCTTCAAGGGTTGGTTTGTTACTACTTTGATCGTCCTTCCTTGGAAATAGTGTCTTAATTTCCTTGCTGCCATTATCAATCCGTAGGCGAACTTCTCTGCGTTCGGATATCTAGTTTCTGCATCTTTGAGAATATGAGAAACGTAGAACACCGGATGCTGGTTCCCTTCGTGTTCTTTGACTAATACTGCTCCGAGCGTTCGGTCGTTCACAGCTAAGTACAGCTGCAAAGTTTCTTTCGGATCGGGCTTCATTAGGAGTGGGGCTTTTACTAGATATTCTTTAACTTCCTCAAATGCTTTTTGGCAATTGGGCCCCCACTCGAAGTTCTTGGGTCCCCGAAGTACTTCAAAGAATGGCAAGGCCTTTTCGGCCGATCTGGAAATGAACCTCCTCAGGGCGGCTAACCGTCCGGTCAGCTTCTGAATATCCCTGATCGTCTTCGGTGCTTCCATATCGATGACCGCTTTGATCTTTTCTGGGTTTGCCTCAATTCCTCTGGCGCTAACCATGTACCCCAAGAATTTTCCGCTGTTGACTCCGAACGTACATTTGTTCGGATTTATCCTCATGTTGTTTTCCCTGAGCGTTACAAAACATTCTCTTAAATCTTCAGCGTGGTCCTTAAATAGAGATTTGACAATCATGTCGTCCACATAACACTCCATATTCCGACCGATTTGAGCTTTAAATACTTTGTTGATCATTTTTTGGAAAGTGGCCCCTGCGTTCTTCAGTCCGAAGGGCATTTTCACGTAAGCATAAGTGTCGTTCGGTGTGATGAACGCTGTCTTTGGTATGTCTTCGGTGTTCATGGCGATTTGGTGATATCCCGAGAACGCGTCCAAAAAACTGAGTATTTGATGCCCTGAGGTTGCATCTATCAGTTGATCAATGTTTGGTAGAGGGTAGTGATCCTTCGGACAGTGCTTATTTAAGTCGGTGTAGTCCACACACATTCTCCATTTGCCGTTGGACTTTTTCACCACAACCACGTTCGCCAACCAATCTGGGTAGTCTATCTCTTCAATGAATTTTGCCTCTAGTAATTTTTCGACTTCGGCCTGAATGACCTTCTGTCTTTCCATGGCAAAATTTCTCTTTTTCTGTTTCACGGGATGGGCTTCGGTTATTACGTTAAGACAATGTTTGGCTACCGATGGATCCAAACCCGGCATATCTTCGGGATTCCATGCAAATACATCGTGGAACTCCCTAATGACTTTAATGACTTTCTCCTTCAGTTCTGGCTCCATGTTCTTTCCTATCTGAATCATCTTCCCCGCTTGGCCTACGTACAATTCAACTTCTTCGGTTTCGACAACCGGTTCGGCTATCGGATTTGACAGGTCGGCTCCAAATTTTTCTAACTCGATATTCAGTAGTTGGTGACTGCCTCCTGTTTCGGCCTCATTTCTTCTCCTTTTCCCCGCTTCGGTCATTTCGACATCTTTTTCCTTCTCTAGGTCTTCCAACATAATGATTCGTGCGGCTTTTTGGTCGCCTCTCATTTCTCCGATCCCGTGTTCGGTTGGAAATTTCAATTTCAAGTGGGGGATAGATGATACAGCTTGGAATAGGGATAAAACCGGTCTTCCCAGGATCCCATTATACGGGCTGTCGACTCTAACAACGTAAAATTTCGCTTCTTTCACCGCTGTGAATGGTGCTTTCCCCAATAAGACGTTCAGTGTTATAGTTCCTTCGATCGGTACAGGTTGATTACCGAAGCCGTATAGCGGTGCTTCATGGCATGGCTCTAGTTGTTCGCCCCCCAAGTTCATTTTGCAATAGGTCCGGTGATACAAGATGTTGACTGAACTTCCTTCGTCGACCAAGACTTTCCAGATCTTGTTGTCCCCTATCACCGGATTTATAACGAGTGGGTCTTCATGTGGCCATATTACGTCTTCGAAATCGTCTTCCGTAAATGAGATCGGAAATGGTTGTTTGGCTGCAGTTGATTGGTAAAGGTTGTAGATTTGCCTGGCATATCTCTTTCGGGCAGATTTGCTGTCCCGATCCAGTATGGTTCCTCCGGAGATCGTTCGGACTTCGCCTCTGTACTTTTCAGATCCTTCGGCTTCCTTGTCTTCTCTTTTTCTCTCTTTCGGTCCAAGTTTGTTTCTCAGGTCTTCGACGAATTTGGTCAATTCTCCGTCTTTTATCATTCTCTCAATTAATTTCTTCAAGTGGTAACACTCGTCAGTGTTATGACCTTTATCCTGATGATATTCACAATGTCTGTTTTCGTCCCTTCTTTTTTCAGGGGTCTTTAGCCTGGGTGGTCGAACGAACCCGGGCTTACCCTTTATTTCATGGAGAATTTTTGAGATGGGTGTGTTGAGTGGTGTAAATACAGCATTATCTCTATCCCGCCTTCGTTCGGCCCCTTTATCAGGCCTTGTGTCATTCAATCTACTTTTAACATCGCCTTGACTCCTTCGGTCGTCTCTTCTGTCATTTCTCCTATCGTCCCGATCGGAGACATTTTTCTTACTTTCTTTGTATCCCCCGATTGATTCAATTTTCCTTCTAATTGCTTCTCCCCTAAGATAAATGTCGTTCAAATTTTTGGGAGGTACATCGTAAAGTGAGGATCGGAGTTTCTTGCCTTTAATGGGGTCTAGGCCGGCCGCAAGGAATCCTGCCGCCTTTATTCTATCTAAATTGGTGACCATTCCAGCCTCCTCTTTGAATCTCGCCAAGTAATCGCCTAGATCTTCGTTCGGCCCCTATCTACAATGGATTAGGGCCTCTGTATCTTTCTCTCTTCGGCACAAATGAGAGTAGTGCCTCAAAAATTTCTTCTTGATTTGTTCGTACGAGCCGATCGACCTGGGTCTGAGCGATCGATACCACATGGACGCGTTTCCTTTGAGATAGGTTTTGAACATCTTGCAAAGCATCATATCACAATGTCCCATACCAGTCATGAGTGATTCGTACTTCTCACAGTGGTCTTCTGGGTCGCCTTTTCCGTTGAATTCGTGCATTTTTGGAAACTGCCTTCCGGGTGGTGGCCGAAACTGTTCTACCTCTTCGGTGATTATAGGTTCATGGCTGATCTTTTTCTCTCCGAACATAACTTTCTCTAGCCTTCGGTCCATTAACATTGGGCCATTGATTCGGCCCATTAAGAGATTGGACCTCTAACAGTTATATTTGGAATGGATCCTTGTGAATGTGAATCATCCATGCTTCTTTCTAACCGTCTTAACATTTTAAGAAAACCTGACATATATAATATACCAGCTACATATTCAGATATAATTACTGTTAGGATCAGGTGCTTACCACTGCGCTAAAAGCCCCGGTGCTTGTAGCTAGGCGCAACCTTATTTCCTTTAACCTTAGTCAATGTGGTCCGATTTAGGGAGATGCTGGCCATGCCACACAATTACAAGAATTTAGTTTATTAATTTGACAGCTTTCTTAGCAGTTAAGCTTAATAATTTGTTTTACACTGTAGTAATAAAAATGAGGTTAGAAAACAAAGATGAAGTGATGGAACTGGTCCAACAGTAATACATATATGACCCCAAAGACAGGTCAAAGATCAATACATGGTTTTTGTCCATACAAAAGTGAGACACTGACTAATTAACAGAATGAAATTGGCAGTATTGTAATTACTGTTGTTGTTACTGTTACAATTGTTACTGTTACAAACAAAAATGGCTGGCTTATTGGAAGCATTAAACAAATCAAGTTATCTGAGTCAGACTTGGCCAGTGAAAGTGAAATATATTTGATAAAGTGGTTAGCTTTTCTTTTTTTGAGTTATCACACCTATATAAACAGATTAAAATCATTGGTAGACAATTTAACCAAAGCCAACACCAAGAAAGAAACTAAAACATGAGTTCCATAGACTTGTTTAAAAGAGAGTTAGAAGAGCATGCATTTCGCAAGAAGGCACGAAAGCGTCTAATCATTGTATCTGTCTCTATTGTCCTGTTGGTGATTATTATTTTAGCTGCATCGATTGGAGGTCTAAAGCGGAATGACAACTCTAAAGAAAGTCCCCCTTCCTCATCTTCAACTTCCACTGCCGATTCTATTAAAGCTGTTTGCCAGGTGACCTTATATCCAGACTCTTGTTCTTCCAGCATTTCTTCACTTAAGAGCTCCACCAATTTTACTTCAGACAATCCTAAAGATTTGTTTGTGCTGTCCCTCCAAGCCGCAGTTAATGCACTTGTGGAGTTCTCTTCTTTTACCCAAATGCTAGTTGACTCCAATTCAAATTATGATTCCTTATCAAAGAATGCATTACGTAACTGTGAAAGCATCATCTGGGATGCCATCGATTACATCAACATGTCAGCTGTACGATTTGGAGAGACCGAGAACAAGTTGTCTCCGAGTACAAGCACTATAAACGACATCAGGACGTGGCTCAGTGCAGCCATTACTTATCAGGAAACATGCATTGATGGGCTGCAGGAGTTTTCTCGGGGTAATTTAGAACTAAGTGAAGAAGTTAAAACTGCAATGAGAAATTCCACCGAGTTTACTAGTAATAGTTTAGCAATTGTTACAAAAATACTTAGCAAACTCAAATTCCCAATGAACAGAAAGTTGCTGCAATCAGAAGCGGATGGTACTCCAAACTGGTTTAATCAGCCTGGGAACCGCAGACTCCTTCAAGAATTAGGGAAAAATTTACCAAAGGCTAATGTAACAGTAGCTAAGGATGGCTCAGGCGACTTCACGAGCATTGGCCAAGCAGTGAAAAGCATTCCCGAAAGGAGTCCTTACAGATTTGTTATCTACATAAAAGAAGGCATATACATGGAGAATGCCACCATTGGCAAGCGTTTATGGAATGTAACCATGTACGGGGATGGAATGAATAAAACTATTATCTCCAATAACTTGAACGTTGTAGATAAAACACCTACCTTCCTTTCAGGCACCTTAAGTAAGTAAAAACTAGAACCATCACCTCTCCCATTCTGTATGTAATTACATATCTTGAAAGTTTAGTAATGATTTTATTTACATAATTGTTGAGATTGTACTATTACAGTTGCAGATGGTAGAGGGTTTATAGCAATGCACATGACTTTCAGAAACACAGCAGGGCCAGAGAAAGGACAAGCGGTAGCAATGCGTTCTTCATCAGATCATTCTATCTTCTATCAATGCTCATTCGAAGCATACCAAGACACCCTTTACGTGCACGCAAACCGCCAATTCTACCGTGACTGTCATATCACAGGAACTGTAGATTTTATATTTGGGAATGCAGCTGTAGTTTTCCAGAATTGCACGATCCAACCACGAGAGCCTCTTCCAAAACAGTTCATTGCTATAACAGCTCAGAGCAAATCGGACCCTAATCAGAATACAGGAATTTGTATCCAGGGATGTGATCTCAGCTCCACATTTAACAACCAAACTGTGACAGCTCAGACTTACTTAGGAAGGCCTTGGAAGAACTATTCAACGACAGTTGTAATGCACTCGAAAATTGGACAATTATTGAATCCTCAGGGATGGATTGAATGGATCAGAGATGTTACACCACCAGAGACCATATTCTATGGGGAGTATCAGAATTCAGGGCTAGGCTCAGTGCAAGATCAGCGTGTTGAATGGGATGGTTATAAACGAAATCTCACTGATCAGCAGGCCTCTAAATTTACGGTGGAGGGACTTATTCAAGGAAGTGAATGGCTAGTGGATCATGCTAGACTTAACAATTATGATCTCAATCTGTAACCTTTCGGGAGTTGCCTGTATTTTCACTCTGCATACATCTTACAGCCCAAAGCCTTCATTTATTCATTATAAAAAGTTAATTACAATGCATTTTAAAGAACTAATATTGCTCTCTTGTGATGTTTCCAAGGCATTCAATAATGTTCTTCTTGCATTTGGGGTTTGGAAGTATTTCCATGTGTTTCTCATGTTTAGCATCTCCATGTAATCATTCGGTTTAATGAGCTACAAAGGAGGTTCTCGGTCAATATTTTCAATCCTGGACTTAAGTTTCTTTTGCAGGCCATGATTAAATAGTTTATCATTAAAGTTTGTGTCCTCTTCAATACTTGATCTGTATTCACCAATTCTTGCCACATTTCAAGAGTTAAAGGCTTAAAGCTTTACGACCAACTATGAGCTTTTAGCATTTGTACATGATCCTTGATTACTGGCAGCTCTTTGGCAAAAATATTCCTGCCACTCCCTTTATCAAAAAACCAGAGAGAAAGAACATAAGTACCAAATATTAAATTTCTGATATGGTTTTATGTCATTTGGAACTTTCACTACTGGACAGAAGTAAAAGAAATAAATTGATTTGAAGGGGTCAAACCGGGATCCAAAGCCGGACATTTGAGCAAATAATTTGTTTTTGCTAGCTTTTCATTTAAATTATCTTGCAGCTGCTTTGTATAAAATCTTCCATTCATTCAAAAACAAAGCAATCGTTCTAAAAAAATACATACCATGTCTTATTCAGTTTCCTTCTTGTTTATCAGCACTGTAGTGTTACTACTAAGAATTGCAACATGTCAAGAAGATCTTGTTTCAACTACATGTAGCCAAACTCCTTTTTCTGATACTTGTTTAACCTCCTTATGATCTGACCCTCGTAGCCAGAACTCCGATGTTAAAGGCCTTGCCACCATTGCCTTGGAAAAAAGTATCGACAAGGCAACAGAAACAAAAGCACACATAGACTATCTAACAAAGTTGCATAATCCGAACCAAACGGAATATGAGTTTAAATGCTTAAAAGAGTGCATGGTGGAGTATTCTGAAGCTCTAGATAATCTACAAGAATCATATTTGGCTTTGACCACAAGTTCTTTTGATAAAGTTAATTATGATGTGGCAGCAGCCATGTCGGATGCTGAAACATGCGAAAACGGATACGAGGATGAACAACTGCTGCAGAATCCATCACCATTAAATGAGAGAAACAGGATATTTTCGGAGTTGTGTAGCAATTTTCTTGCAATGACAACTCTTTTATCTAGTTAAAGGTAGCCTTGCAAATGGTTGGAATTGCAATGCTTGTCATGGCTAGCTATATGTCTTGTATTGGTTATTTTTTGAATCACTTGCTGTTTTTCATGGTGAGCAGTGGCTGCATGCAGTGATTTGGCTTCAAGTTTACACTGGGTTTTGTTTATTTCAGTTGTACTGCATTTTACCCAATTAACGCTAGAACTTGGATTATGCATTTAAGCATGATGGAATAACTAGAGCGATTTATCTTGTATGCTGCTGAGAAAATCTCCAATGGTTAGCACCCACAAGTGTCTGAAAAATATTATTTTTTATATTCGTTCTTTCACATCATTTTTGTCACACTTCTTTCAAAATAAATTCCAATTACCAGCACCTACTAATCTTATAAAAAAACTAGTCGATAAAGCCGCGCTTCGCGGCGGCGTTATCACTTTTTTTAAATAAATTTAATATTTAAATTTTAATAGTTACTGTTATGCCCAAATCTGGCATAATAATCATCATTATTTAATTGGCTGAATTAATGGTTCGTTATCTACAATGGGCCTCGAAGATGACAATTGGGTCACTAGAAGCCCACTATTAGAATCAGCCCAGCATAACTACAGGGTCACCTCGCTACGATTCCTGTCAAGGGATCGCTTCGCTTCACTCCCGTCAAGGGACCGCTTCGCTCCTATTATCACATCTACATAATAAATGAGATCGTTATCACTCTCTGGTGGAAGGCTCATGGCTAGACCCCTCGAGGTCGCATGCCTCGCTTACGCTGCATCTCTGCTAGCCTCGCTTGTGAGGTCACATTCTTGTCCATGTGAGACCATTGGTTTCCTTCTATAAACTATGGATCATGGATAGGGTTAACGACTCATTGCCATGTCAGCCCTAATCTAATGGGCTTTGGCTATGATTTATCTTCTAGAACCCTAGCCCAGCTAGGTAACTTGCTACCCAAGAACTACGTACGGCTTGATCCCTATAAATAGGGTACGTAGGCACCTTGATATGGACGAGAAACAGTTCACCCCTGAAATCACCTATCAAGCTCAGCCACATCTCTACACACAAACCCTAACCCTTATTCTTATTCTTTCTTAAGCTTTATATCCGTATTTAACTCCGTAAATCCAGCAAACCTCCAAAACATTGTTATACAACATTCTCCCTACAACATTTGGCGCTAGAAGGAGGGGATCTAGTCATTGATTGGGAGACTAAATCACATAAGAAGAGAAACGGGGAAGGAGATACACCGGGGTCGCATAGAAGGAATAAGGATGACCCCCAGAAGAGGAACCCATCAGAAAGCGAGGCGCATAAAGAAGGAATTGCCGAGGAGGTTGAGGATGAGTTGGTGAAGGAGCGGACACCCCCTGTCCAACAGGTGGCATTGACTGGCGAAGTCATGTCATTCTTGAAGGGCCTCGGTGATCAAATGATCGAGGTAAAGGAGAAGATGGCTAAGATGGAGAAGCGACATAGTTCTAGAGGTTCCAAGAGAAATACAAGGATAGGGGATCGAATTCATCAAGCAGAAGGTAGCAAGGACCCCACCAAGCAATTAATAGGGGACTTTGATGATGTAGTGACAGATCAAACGGACCCCAACGGGCACGAGGAGGAAGCCACTATGGATAAGGAGAAATAGAAGGAGAAGCCCGCTTCGTCTGAAGGAAGGTCTGTAAGTGTCTTTGACCGGGTCGGGAAGAAGCTCAGTGAGCACGATCTCCGTCTCAAATTGGAGAAACTCAAGGCTAATAGGGACGGAGGATCTAAAAATAAAAGTAAGGGCTCTCATCGACCTTTATCTCCTCGAAAAGATCGTGAGCGGTCATATCATCGCGATGTCAGACACCCCTCTCCTCGTAGAGAGCGTGAGCGGTAATATTATCACGAAGACAGACCCCCTTTCAATCGAGAGCATGAACGATCCCAACATCACGAGGATGACCCTAAAAATAAGGATCGTAGGAACGACCAAGAAGAGTCTAGTGCCCCAAAAAAGACTCAATCCCATCATGCAAGTACTGGAGGAAAGAAAGATGGAGACAAAGAGTGCAGGATCAGTGATTATAAGCTAGAGGAGTTGAAAAAGGCATTGGATGCGATGAACAATGAGAAGGGAATTTTCAACAATATGGGTTCCTCCTCACCCTTCACTCATGAGATTCGCACTGCTCCATTGCCCATGGTATTTCGAGATCATCATTCTGACATGACCTATAATGGAGAAACTGATCCAGCCGAGTTCGTTATTCGCTTCAACAATGAGATGGAATTATATCAAGTATCTCAGTTGGCGAGGTGTAGACTGTTCGTAGCTTCGCTAAGGGGAAGTGCCCAGCAATGGTTCTCAAAGCTTGGATCCCTAGTTGTCATAGATTCTTGGGAACAGTTCGTAGACATCTTTATTAAACAATTTCAATCTTCAATGCTTTATGCACCTCCTGTGTCCACATTGGCAAATATAAAGCAGAAGGAAGGAGAGACTTTGCACGATTACTTCAAGAGGTTCAATGCTGAAGTACCTCGCGTGCGAGGTGCAAATGACGAGGATGTGAAGAATTTTCTCATTGCTGGGGTAAGGGAAGAAACTAAATTTTGGGAAAAGCTACAAGAGCAAACCCCTGGTACACTTTCGGAGTTGCACAGGGTCGCTGAGCCCTTTAAGCGTGTCGAGAAATCACTTGCATACCTCAAAAAGAATGATGGAAAAAGCGGTAGCGAAAGCAGGAGTAGGGGAGTGAAAAGGAGGGATTCTCAAAGCCCAAGGCGAAGACGGGATCGAGGCCCTAGCCCAAAGAGGAGGGAACGCGAATACTTAAGGCGATCCCCTCCTCGAGATCGCTTTGCCAGAAATGAAGACAAGTTTGTTCCTCTGGTTGCCCCGATTGATCACATCTATGCTGTCAACACGGATAAAGGAATGTTCAAGCGACCCCCACCCATGGGTTCAAGAGGAACTTCAGACACTAGCAAGTATTGTACCTTCCATGAGCAAGCTGGGCATGCTACTAACAATTGTTGGCAACTTAAACAACAAATTGATCAGTTAATTCGAGATGAAAAATTAACCGAATGGGCGGTTCGTGAAGCGAAGAAGCACCAAGGGAATTCTGGAAAACAAGGATTGGGATATCATGCTGTGCCACATGATAAGCAAGATGAGCCCCGTAAAGACAGGGAAGAGCGAGCTGGAAGTATACATGTAATCATTGGAGGTCCTCACATTGGAGGGGAAAGTAATAAAGCTAGAGAGAGATATGCACGCGAGGCCAGGGAGCGACCTCTCACTAATGTGCATCATCTCCAAGAGCCACCTCCAAAGTTGTTCAAAGGCGAAGACACAAACATTATGTTTACTGAGGAAGATGCGAAGTGGGTTCATCACCCCCACTCCGATGCACTTGTGGTTTGGGTTCGCATTGGGTCCCAAAATGTCTATAGGGTCCTTGTTGATAATGGAAGTGCTGTGAATATTCTTACATACCAAGTCTACAAGAAGATGGGATATGTTGATAAGGATCTAATACCCACAGTGGGGCATCTTTATGGGTTCACTGGAGCATCTGTTAGTGTTAAAGGCCTCGTTCAACTCCCCATCACTCTAGGGGACGAGCCTTGTATCACCACACAGATCGCTGACTTCATGGTAGTAGATCAACCATCTGCTTACAATGCCATAGTGGGAAGGCCCGTCCTGAAAGAAATGAGGGTGGTGACATCTATCTATCACCTCTCTATGAAGTTTCCTACTCCGCATGGTGTTGGTTGTGTGAAAGGAATCCAGCATGAATCTCGTGAATGTTATAACAATGCTTTGAAGGCTGCAGAAAAGGGGGGTGGCTCTGTGCCAGGAAATATGGAATATAATATAATATCAATTGAAGAGCTCCCAGATGATTACTTTGAAGGTTTGGGTATTCAGGTGGAACCGATCCCAGGGGCCCTCATGTTAGAGGCCTCGCAGCCTGTATTAGTTCTCCAAGGGGGGATTGTTGAAGAGGCTACTGACGATGAGGAGAGCCCAGAACAAGCTGCAGTGCGAGCCCGAAAGGGGAAGTGGGTTCGCAAGGAAACATCAACTTTGGTATACTTGCCTAATGGGATAACCCAGGAGACTACAACAATAGATGAGTATGGTCATGTGGGAGCGATCCCAGTCACAGATACAAGGGCGAACTCACTACAAAATGGAGTCACGAGAAGGAATGAAGCAGAATCTAGTGCGGCTCGCGAATTCGAGCTTGATTTGGATCCTCGCATCCCAGAATATGTTGAACGAGCCGGGGCCGCAGAAGATACCATCTCTATCTTAGTTGACGCCAAAGATCCGTCCAAGGTACTGAAGGTCGGGTCGCAGCATAATCCAGGGCTTCGCGAGAGGCTCGTTAACTTTCTAAAAGCCAATTTGGACGTGTTTGCCTGGTCCCATGAAGATATGATTGGAATTGATCCTAATGTTATGTGCCACAAGCTCAACTTAAATCCAGGCAAAAAAGGAATAAGGCAAAAAAGGCGACCCATAAGTGGTGAGCGAGCCGAGGCACTCAAAGAAGAAGTTGACAGACTCCTCGAGGTCGGCCTCATTAGGGAACCTTCTGACCCTGACTGGCTTGCGAACCCCGTTCTTATGAGGAAACCCAATGGAAAGTGGAGAACGTGTGTAGATTTTACCGACCTCAACAAACATTGTCCCAAGGACAGTTTCCCACTATCAAGGATCGATCAGTTGGTGGACTCAACAGCCGGGCACGCACTTCTTAGTTTTATTGATGCCTATTCAGGGTACAATCAGATACCAATGTACGGCCCTGACCAAGAGCACACCTCGTTCATCACTGATAGGGGTCTCTATTGTTACATAGGGATGCCATTTGGTCTTCTCAATGCTGGGGCAACCTATCAACGGCTCGTTAATATGATGTTCGAGAAACAAATTGGGAAAACAATGGAAGTGTATATAGATGACATGCTGGTAAAATCTAAAGAAGCTGAGGATCATATCGCCCACCTCGCGGAGATGTTTGACATACTAAGAAAGTACAGGATGAAGCTCAATCCCCAGAACTGTGTGTTTGGGGTCGAATCTGGGAAATTCCTAGGGTTCATTGTCAACCATAGAGGCATCGAAGCGAACCCTGCAAAAATAAAGGCTTTAATGGACATGCGATCCCCAAGAAATGTGAAAGAAGTTCAGAGTTTAACAGGAAGGATCGCTGCCCTCAATCGATTTGTTTCCAAATCATCGGACAAGTGCCAAGAATTTTTCAAGGCAATCAAGAAGGTGGGGAAGGATTTTGAGTGGACCCCACAATGCGAGGAGGCGTTTCAAAAAATTAAGGAGCATTTGGGATCGCCACCTCTACTCTCCAAGCCCCGCGAGGGAGAAACACTCATTGTGTACCTCGCAGTGTCAGAACATGCGATCAGTGCTGTTTTGGTTCGCGAAGAGGAAAAAGTTCAGTATCCTATATACTATGTTAGTCGAAGAATGTTAGAGGCAGAGACTCGCTACATTAATATGGAGAAACTTGCTTATGCCTTGGTATTGGCCTCGCGAAAATTAAGACCATACTTTCAGGCTCACAAAATTGAGGTTCGCACATCTTATCCTTTAAGGCAAGTGATGCATAAACCAGAAACATTAGGAAGGCTCTTGAAGTGGACTGTGGAACTGAGCCAGTTCGATATCGAATAAAAGCCACGAGGGCCTCTGAAGGGTCAGGCCCTCGCAGATTTCATACTTGAATTTCCTCCCTACGTTGAACAAGGTTCTTGGGCTCTCATACCGATCCCTGAAAAGGCGAGTAGCGAGGTCAAAACTCAAAATTCGGCCTCGTGGTGGGAACTTTATGTGGATGGTGCCTCTAATAAGGAAGGAGCAGGAGCAGGGATCGAGCTTGTTACTCCCGAGGGTCGCAAGATACGAAGCGCAGTTCATTTCACGTTTGGAGCATCTAACAATGCAGCTGAATACGAGGCCCTAATCATTGGTCTCAAACTTGCAATTGAAATGAAAATTGAAAATCTCAATGCGTATAGTGATTCTATGTTGGTCACAGGCCACATTGGATGCGGTTGGCAAGCTAGAGGACCTCAAATTGAACTCTATCTGCGATGTGTGCAAAGATTGATGAAATCATTTAAACAAGTCAAGGTAGAATTTATCAGGAGGGCAAAAAATCAAGGTGCAGATGCCCTAGAAAAATTGGGCTCGCGTCGCGAAGCCACTTTACTCGGAGTCATACCATTGGAAATTCAAACGAAGCCTAGTGTCCCTGAAGAGTTTATCATAGAAGTAGCGAGCTCAGAACCAACTTGGATGACCCCTATATGGGAGTATGTGAAAAATGGGGTACTACCTCACGATAAAAAGGAAGCAAGGAAGGTCAAATATCAGGCTGCTCGCTATGTTATTTATGATGAGGTTCTGTATCGAAGAGGGTTCAACACTCCACTCTTGAGGTGTGTAGATGGCGATGAATGTAACTATATTCTGAGAGAGGTCCATGAAGGCATTTGTGGGAATCACTCGGGGGGTAGTTCGCTAGCTCAGAAAATTCTTCGTCAAGGATATTTTTGGCCCACACTTAAAAGGGACGCATTTGAGTTTTCTAAGAAATGCGATGCCTGTCAAAGGATCGCTAACTTCAGCAACGCACCGGTCACTCAACTCACTTCGCTCACGAGCCCATGGCCCTTTGCTATGTGGGGGATCGATCTAATTGGGGAATTACCTAAGGCTAAGGGGGAGTTAAGTATGCAGTGGTGGCAGTGGATTATTTTACTAAGTGGGCCGAGGCTGAGCCACTTACAACAATCACTGCCAAGAAACTAAAGGACTTTGTATACAGAGCAATTGTGTGTCGCTATGGGATCCCTTATCAACTCATATCAAATAATGGGAAACAATTTGACAGCAAGGAAATGAAGGAATTCTGTGAGAATTTGGGGATCAAGAAAAGTTTTTCAGCTGTTAGTCATCCTCAGACAAATGGCCAAACTGAGGCAATCAACAAAATAATCAAACATACTTTAAAAGCAAAGCTGGAAGAAAGCAAGGGTAATTGGCCTGAAGAGCTACCAAGTGTCCTGTGGTCTTATAACATGACCCCAAGGAGTACTACTGGAGAAACCCCATTTTCCCTTACCTATGGGTGCGAGGCTATGGTTCCAGTGGAAGTTGGTTCGGGATCGTTTAGAAGGGAACATTATGACCCTGAGTCTAATGAAGTTAATCATAGGCTCTATCTGGATATGATTGAGAAAACAAGAAGCGAGGCTCAACTACGCCTTGCAGCTTATCAACAAAGGACCGCAAGGTACTACAATGGAAGGGTCAAGGTGCGATCCCTACGGACAGGCGACCTAGTTCTCAGAAGGGTCATGCCTAACACTAGGGTCGCGGGTCATGGTGTTTTTGGTGCTAATTGGGAAGGACCCTACAAAATCTAAGCAAATTTATCAGAAGGAACATACTATCTCACTGACATGGAGGACAAAGTCATTCCGCGAGCTTGGAACGCGGAACACTTGAGAAAATAATATCAGTAAAAGCTTCGTTACTGGTAGCCTCTATCTATTTCTACTACTTAGCATGAATAAATTCATACAAAGTATTGGGGGGAAGTGCTCATATAGACACCTCCCCTTTATGATGTAATGATTCTAGGGCCTCGCCCCTACCTTATCAACATTAGGGCCTCGACCCTACCTATGTATTGTGTGGAGACATTTCTACTTATCAACTTTAGGGCCTCGTCCCTACTATGGAAATAAATGAGTTCGTCTACATTCATTATTGTTTATTTAAATTCTTGTATTCAAATTTCACTTGCTTGTTTGTTGGAATTTTATATCTTAAAGGACTAGTTCAACACAACAATGCGAGGCTATCCCCCTTCAGACAATAATCTACGAAAAGCAAAACTACTTGCAACAATGCGACCTGCAGTGGTTCGCGTCTAGCGATCTCACAGGAATGTATTGCACTTCGAACCATCTATCATATGCAAATGTAATCTAAACTAAAGAGTCATCTATATTTGAGAAGATATTAAGCTAACGAAGGCAATCTACATGAAGATTTATAGAAAGAGAAGACACAACACTACTATGAAGACAGTTAACAGGGAAGCACTTGCAAATATAACGGAAACATAGAAGAAATCAAAGTTAATACAGATCGCCATGCGATCCCCAATGACTTGCAAAGTTAATCAAAAGTTAATCAACAGCAAAAATATAGTTACATCTTGCGAGGTATTCAAAGGGTACCCGCATCCCTAGTTCAAGAAATCAAAAGCATTAATGGTTTCAAACAAATTATGGAGCATTCTTATCTTGATTGGCTTTTGTAGCCTCCTCCGCCAGCCTCGCTTCATCTGCGACCTGAGCTTCCTCAGCGAGGCGCTCTTCCTCGGCATCCTCATCAGTAATCTCTTTCTTCAAGGTCTCAGCGAAGTCAGCATTGCCTGGGCCCAGCTGATCCCAATCAAAATCAGGGATTGTTCTGATGAACCCCTTCATAAAGCTGACCTGCCCCTTTATCAAAAATTGTTCCTCAGCAGTTGACAGAGTAGCCTTGGCAGCGTCCAGTTCATTAGAAAGCTTCAGGATCTCCTTGTCCTTCTTTTTTATGGCCTCCTCGCTGGACTTTTGTAGGTCTTTGAATGATTTTTCAAATTCAATTCTCTCTCGGCGAGCTGCTTTCAGATCTGTTCTGATTTGAGCAGTGTCTTGGGAAAGCTTCTTCTTGAATGTCTCCTCTAGGGATCGCTTATCCTCCACCTTCTGGAACTCGAGGACCTTGTTTTTCTTGTCCAGCTGAGAAAAATGCTTTGTATGAGCGGCCTGACGAATGAAGGCTTCAGCTAAACACCTGGTTAAGGCCTTAGCATTTTCATCCGGCGATGCCTTCCACCACCCCGAGGTCTCAGCCTCATCAGAATAATGGGTCCCCAGTGCTGCAAAAAGATGTTGAGAGGCAGTAGCAGTAACGACCCCGGAAGGTGGTCGAGAAGATCCATCCATGAGACCATCTGGAAGGAGCCTGTTCAGGAGAGGTTAGAACCTGTTCTCCAGCTATGTTTTATTTGGCCGGGGGGTCGCTAACGACCTTCTTGGAAGGTGCAATTGGTTTTGGGGGTGGAGCCTTCAAAGTAGACTGTGTCTTAGCACCCTTCTTGGCATTAAGGAAGGGGGGAGCCTTACCATCAAACATACCTACAAAAGACAAAGGGTTAAAAGACATAACAATAAAATGCGAAGACGGGCAATATAAAGCTATGCATGTGTGAGAATGAAAATCATGGTGCAATATGCCACAGCTGTGGGTTGAATCCCTATTGAATACCCTCAGTATCTATTAATTCGACATAAGAAGACGAGGCCTCTTCTCGCATTTTCCTCTTCCGCATGGATCGCTTTGCTGTAGAAGGCCCCGCTTCTGGCGTGGACCCTACGCCTTCCTTAAGAAACCCACATTCGATAAGGTTTTCTAAGGATAGGAGGGTTCGAATATTTCTTTCTGCAGGGGTAGATTTGGTCAATACTTCATCAGCATGGCGTTTCTCTTCGCCCTTTAGAACGATGCGAACTGGGCCAACTACGATGCCAAGGGAGTTGTTAAGTTCGAATAGTTTGAAAAGATAAATTTATTGTTTGGATAAATAGTTCACCTGGCAAGTAGTTAAAGCTCGTCTTCACTCTGGGGACCTCGTGGACATACAAAAAGGGCTCTTTCCATGAGCCTGCGTTACTTATCCCCCCAGGAAGAAGGTCTTTCTTGTTGAATTCAGGCCATATAGAGAAATAAACGTAGCCAAAATCTTTGGCCCCGCATCGTTTTAATTGAAGAAAGTAACCCATTGTCCTCGCATCCATGGGTGGATATCCAAGCTTTTGATAAAGAATGTAGAGTGCGATCATGGATCTATAGCCATTCGTGCTTATTTGGATAGGGGCCAGAAAGTAGGACTCGCAAACATCCCTGATGAATGGATGGAGGGGCGAGGAGACACCTATCTTCATCAGGGGCACTGTTAATACCATCCTGGGAACCCTGCCACCATTTTCCTCATTATTGAAGCGATAGCATCGCATCTTTCTTTTTGGAAGGATGATTTTACCTTCAGGTCGAAACCTTTCGACCCCTTCTCTAATTGTCTTCTCTGTCAAAGTTGAAGACATATCACGGCATGCAAGAACGCGGGGCTTGCCTGGTTTAACTTTCGAGCCGGGCTCGATATTTTCGGGGCGAGGCCCATCAACATATATAACCCCCTCTAGCTGGCTCTGGTTGAGGGGTCGGTACATAAGGTGTAAGCGATGCCTCAGGGATGTAGTCAAAATCTTTAAAGTTGACAACCCTTGCCACCTCGTCAAGGCCCCCGTCATCTGATGAAGGTTCTTCATAATCATCATCGTCAGAGTTGGCCTCGTTGTCTGCCCCTCCCTCCATGTCATAATACGCCTGGCCTAAAGAGTCTATTGGAGAATCACTTAATACAATGGGAGAAGTGACTTGTCTTGGGGGTATTCTGGCAAGAATATCAGCTACTTGCGAGCTGAACTCCTCTCCCTTTTTCTTTAATGCTTCTATCTCTCGTTCGGTGTCTGTCATTTCGATCTCATGTTCGTGTTGGGCTGGGATAACATCTAAGGATCGATCCCGCGAGCTCGAAGCTTGCTTTGTTCGCCAGGAAACTAAGGGCACCTCTCTGGTATAATCTTCATTAGACCACAGAGGGTCGAAGTATAACTTAAAAGAGCTCTCACTGGTGCTCGTTGCTCTTGCAATATTAGTCGCTGCTGCCTTGCTAATATGCACGCTTGGAAGAGGAGATGGTGTCCTTGAGCTGTCGTCGTTCGACATCTGAAAAGAATGTTAAGAATTAAGTGTGTGCTCTTACAGAAAGCAAAAAGAGAGAAAAGAATAGAAAGACAGAAGGGTCTTACGTGTCCTCACGTCCCTCATGTGACCTAAATGGTGATTGCATTTCTAAGAGAGGAATGTGTTATATTCTACTGACAAAGGATCGATATTCTATCTAAGCGAGGCTGGGGTCGCATGCATAAATTAGTTCTATGGGATCGCAGTCAAAGGGGATCGCATCGTTTATGATCAGAGTTATCTAAATATGCAATTATGATGGATATGAACAATATTAAATATCAAGAAAGAATGAAGACTTACTTTTTTGAAGAAAGGATGAAGAAATCTGAAGAACTTGGAGATCGTTGCGATTGAACTTGAAAATTTCTTGCTTTTGATCCTTAAGCAAACTGGCAGCACTTCGGTAATGTGTTTGTTAAAGTGAAAAAAGAAATGATTGTGACATGAGTATATATAGGCATGAGGAGAGAGGATGGTATGGGACACGTGTAAAGATCTTAGCCATTTAACACGCATCTCAATACATGAAAACTGTCAAACCCTTTCGAATTCTTTGGTTGGGGTCGCAACGGTACCAACAGTTGTATCTATAATAAAATCACGGCTTCGCTTCGCAATTGGAGGCATTGGATTTTTGAGTCCACATCGCATTTTCAATGACAACATGGACTCGGGGGGTAGTTGTTATGCCCAAATCTGGCATAATAATCATCATTATTTAATTGGCTGAATTAATGGTTCGTTATCTACAATGGGCCTCGAAGATGGCAATTGGGTCACTAGAAGCCCACTATTGGAATCAGCCCAGCCTAACTACAGGGTCACCTCGCTACGATTCATGTCAAGGGATCGCTTCGCTTCACTCTCGTCAAGGGACCGCTTCGCTCCTATTATCACATCTACATAATAAATGAGATCGCTATCACTCTCTGCTGGAAGGCTCATGGCTAGACCCCTCGAGGTCGCATGCCTCGCTTACGCTGCATCTCTGCTAGCCTCGCTTGTGAGGTTACATTCTTGTCCATGTGAGACCATTGGTTTCCTTCTATAAACTATGGATCATGGATAGGGTTAATGACTCATTGCCATGTCAGCCCTAATCTAATGGGCTTGGGCTATGATTTATCTTCTAGAACCCTAGCCCAGCTAGGTAACTTGCTACCCAAGAACTACGTACGGCTTGATCCCTATAAATAGGGTACGTAGGCATCTTGATATGGACGAGAAACAGTTCACCCCTGAAATCACCTATCAAGCTCAGCCACATCTCTACACACAAACCCTAACCCTTATTCTTCTTCTTTCTTAAGCTTTATATCCGTATTTAGCTCCGTAAATCCAGCAAACCTCCAAAACATTGTTATACAACATTCTCCCTATAACAGTTACATAATTTTTTTAATGAACCACTTTCTCATCAAACACGATTCTTTTTATTGAGCCGGTCTCTCGTCAAAACTAAAATCCCAGCTTTAACATATATAATAAAAACGTGTATAATAATTTTTATCAATAAAATCGAAATCTAAAAATAAAATAAAATTTATAATATCAATATCGATCAAATTCTAATAGCTATTACAATTTTTTCTAGTTAGCCGTCTTCCCGTTAAACACGTTTTGAGTTTCTCTCATTTGGAACCGAAATTCTATCTTATAAAAGATTTTTGAGAAAAAAAAATATAATTTTAAAAGATAGTAAAAGATGTCACCACCGTCTTTGTATTCAACTTAAAATAGAACATTTAATAATATGTCTCATCTATATATTCAAACACCTATCCTACTTCCATTAAAACTTTTAATTTTATTTTTTTTTTATAAATTTGAACTCTTATTCTCTATAAATTTGAACACTTATTCTACTTCCAATAAAACTTTTAATTATATGCAACACTTATTCTACTTCAAATAGAAGTATAAAACTATTAATTGTATGTCTTCCCTATAAATTTCAACTTTTCACCTCTATAAATTCGAACGCCTATTCTATTTCTAAAATGTTAAAAAAGATTTTTTTATACTTATTTGTATTTAAAATTCTAAAATTCCAAAATATTAGAAAAATAGATTAAGAGCATTTAAGAGGCGCCACAAAAACTCTCGTGTATCCTCTTGATATTGAAATATTGAAAATATTTAATTATGTAGAACTTTTATTATATTAAATAAAATCTTTTAACATATTATGATATTACAATATGAAAAAATGATTTATATACTTATGATTCGAAATTGATGAAAGTTAGTCATGCTTTTGTTCGCGTGTTATATGGTATATATGTGCTTCATCTCTTTGACCAGCCAAAAAAAAGATGCATTCACATGGAATAATAATAAATATAATTTGAAAACACCTAAATAGTGAAAGTGAAAAATCAAAATAAAATAATTAAAACAAAATTTTCTTATAGCCAAGACGTATGCCATTTAAATATAGAGTGTACAGAGACAACGAAATATGTAAATATTTATTCAAAGTAAAAAACCATACAATCAAATATATGTATGTTGTCGTGCATATATAATCTACAAAGGCGGGAAACTTACTCTAAAATTCTATTGATGAATTTATGATGATCAACAGGTTTGGTGTGACAACCCGGGTCAAATCCCGAGTCTTTTTCGAAAATCGGGTCAAATCCCGATTCCGAATCCGAAATAATTCAAAGTAAACTGGCCCAAATGCAACCAACTTGGGTAATCCACAAGCCCACCACAGGCCCCCAAAAGATCATGATTTGTTGGTGCAATTAGTAGTAATACTTTGCCTTATAAATTGAACAGAAGTCCCAAATCTCCTCGATGTGGGACTGGGGTGTTACAAACTCCCCCACTTAAACTCCTGACGTCCTCGTCAGGCCGAACGGAAATCCCATAGGTCCAAGATCGTTCCTCCCTAGCCATTGCGGGATAATACCGGCTAGTTTCGTGTCCCCACCTCTGGACCTCTGTCCATTGTGGGATAATACCACCAGCCTTCGTGTCCCCACCTCCGGCAACTTGCCTCGACAAGCTTTCGAGAGTCGGCTCTGATACCATATGTGACAACCCGGGTCAAATCCCGAGTCTTTTTCAAAAATCGGGTCAAATTCCGAATCCGAAATAATTCAAAGTAAACTGGCCCAAATGCAACCAACTTGGGTAATCCACAAGCCCACCACAGGCCCCCAAAAGATCATGATTTGTTGGTGCAATTAGTAGTAGTACTTTGCCTTAAAAACTGAACAGAAGTCCCAAATCTCCTCGATGTGGGACTGGGGTGTTACATTTGGTGTCTTACAATTAAACTGCATGACATGCTATACATGGAGAACTTTCACACTGCAAGAATGGTAAGAAGATCGTGAGATTAGAAAACAAAACAATATAATTGGAAAAAACAAAAAATTACAAATCATAAAAGTCCGTGAAAAGTTGATTGGGTAATTTTGTTATATAGGCATTATTAAAGTTTTTCATATAAATTCGAATTCATCTTCTCAATAAATTTGAACACCTATTCTAGATCTAATATGTTAAAAAATATTCTATTTATTAGTATTTAAACTTTTAAATACTAAAACACCTTAAACACCTATTCTACTTCTAATAGAACTTATAATTATATGTTTTTCTAGAAATTCGAACTCTTATTCTCTATAAATTCGAACACCTATTCAAATAAAATTTTACTTCCAATATTTTTTTTAATTATATGTCTCCTCTATATATTTTCAAACACCTATTCTACTTCCAATAGAACTTATAATTATATGTTTTTTCTATAAATTCGAACTCTTATTCTCTATAAATTCGAACTCCTATTCTACTTCTAATAGAAGTTTTAATCATATGCCTTATAAATACATATTCTACTTCCAATAGAACTTCTAATTATATGTCTTCTCTATAAATTCGAACTCTTCTCATCTATAAATTCGAACACTCATTCTACTTCTAATATGTTAAAAGATTTTTATATTTATTAGTGTTTATTCGAACTCCTATTCTTCTTCCAATAGAACTTTTAATCATATACCTTATAATTAAATACCTATTCTACTTCCAATAAAACTTCTAATTATATGTCCTCCCTATAAATTGGAACTCTTCTCATCTATAAATTCGAACACCTATTTTACTTCCAATATGTTAAAATATATTTTTATATTTATTAGTATTTAAAATCCTAAAATTCTAAAAATTAGAAAAAAAGATTGAGACGGTCTTAGAGCGCCACATAAGCTCCCGCGGAATACATGTCAATATCATCGTTAATGAGCAAAAAATATAAACAAAATACTAGGTACCCCAAATTGGTTCCCCAAAAATTTCCCAAATGCCAAGTGTAACAATTCAATTGGTTAAAATAATAATGGACCCCCTGCATTCACATCAACCACCCAATCAAAAATTTTCACTATGCTATGTAAGTTTTGCCACATCATTTGGGAGCAATTTTTGGGTACCAATTTGAGATATACAATAATCCGTGACGATTCCTAAAAATAAGCAAACAATTTATTCCATTACTAAATATATAAATTTGGTGGATGTAAAGAGTCAAAGTAATTTGTAATGTCCTAACTCCTAACCATGTAAACTGAAAACCAAAAGAAAAAAAAAACAATACTCACATCAAAAATATATAACTGCGGTGACTGCATGATTGCAATTCCATATTTTCTCTACTCTCTCTCCCTATAACGGTCATATTCCTGATTCTGACTTTCTTTGGCCGGCAAATCGCCGGAGATTTCAACAATTTTAATCAGTCAAGCATACATACTCACACTCATACTCATACACTTGTACACTTAGTCATACGCATTTGCCTATTTGTAATTTGAATACATTATCCTTTCCTCCTATTGTTTGTTCTCCCCTCTTTTACAGGTGATTCATTTATGAGCTTTCATCAACTGTCCTCTCTCCCCGAGCTGCATTTAACCTCACCACCGCCGACTCAGTCTCGTTTGCTCTCTCTCTCTCCATTTTTTTTTGTTAATCGTAATATTTCTAGTTATGCCTAGTTAATTTCGTATATATACACTTAAACCCACCTGTACACTTGCTCTCGGCTAAAACTTTAAAACTAGCCGTTTACGGCTGTTTCACTCAGATCGGGTCCTCTGACCGGCGTACCGCCGGAACTGTTAATCGTAATTATTTCTGCTTAGCCTTAGCATTACTATTATTATTATTATTCTTATTAATATTATTTTTATTATCATCATTAGTATTGTTATTAATTTATTTAATTACTTTTACTAATATCTTTACTATTACTATTTTATTTTTTATTTTTTTTTATTCTTTATTTTATTTTAGCTTCTAGTTTGTTTTATCGATGTCTCATTTTTTACGTGTTAGCAGTCTGAATTTAGCTACCCTAACGGGCAAATTTTTGGAGCTCATGGATGTGTTGAAGAAGCGAAGAGTGGATGTGGCATGTATTCAAGAGACTAGGTGGAAGGGGACTCAGTCTAAAGAAGCGAACGAGTATAAATTATGGTACTCAGGTCTTGCCAACTCGAGGAACGGAGTGAGTATTCTTCTGACGAAGGATCTAAAAGACAACGTCGTGGATGTGAAGAGGTGTAATGACAGGATCATGTCCGTCAGAGTGGTGGTTGGGGAGAAAGTGGTTAACGTGGTGTGCGCGTATGCCCCTCAAGTTGGTTTGGGCGACTCGGAGAAGGAGGCTTTCTGGGTCTGTTTAGATGAGTTGGTCGGTAGCATTCCTGAGGATCAAATTTTAATGTTGGGGGGCGATTTTAATGGTCACATTGGTGAGAGGTCGGATGGCTATCCCAGCGCCCATGGGGGTTTCGGCTTCGGGGTCAGGAACGTCGGTGGGTCAGCGTTGTTGGAGTTTGCTACCGCCTATGAGTTGGTAATTGTGAATTCTGTTTTTCAGAAGAGGGCTGAGCACCTCATTACCTTTAGCAGTGGGGGTCTCAACACCCAAATAGATTACCTTCTTATGCGCAGGTGGGATGCTAGGGCGTGCGTAGACTGCAAGGTGTTCCGGAGTGAGGTATGTGCTTCCCAGCACCGTCTGTTGGCCATGGATCTATCCATGGGGGGTGAGATGTTCACAGAACGAGAGAGTCCAGACCAAGAATCCTTTGGAAAGACTTGAAGGGCGAGAAGGCGGTCGAATTCAGGGAGTCTCTGCAAAAAGAAGGTTGTTTCGATCTTAGTGGAGATGCTAACTGTAGGTGGTCCAACATGGTGGAGGCTCTTCGGTGTGTGGGCGAGAAGGTGGTGGGGGTCTCTTCAGGAAAGTTTAGTGGTCATAAGGAGTCGTGGTGGTAGAACGAGGAGGTTAAAAAGAAAGTAAAGGCAAAACGTGTGCTCTTTAAAGAGCTTTTGTCGAGTTGTTCAGGGGCGGAGAGGACTCTGAAGTTGGAAGCCTACAAGGTGGCGAGACGAGAGGCTAAAAAGGCTGTGGCGAAAGCCAAGAGTGAAGCCTACGAGGGGCTGTACAAGCGCCTAGACACCAAGGAAGGAGCGAACGCTATTTTTAAACTAGCTAAAGCTAGGGAGAGAAGGCGGCGCGACCTGGGCTCTATTAAGTTTATTAAGGATGATTCAGGCCAAGTGTTAATAAATGAAGACGCCATTAAGGAGAGGTGGAGTTTGTATTTTCACTGTCTTTTCAATGAGGCTAGGAGGAGTGGTGCCAGTGTGGCGCAAGAGGTCCCTCTTTCGTCTGTTCACTCTTTCGACCCATGTGATTGTATCAGCAAAGAGGAAGTCAAGGGTGCCCTTCAAAAGATGGCTAGAGGGAAGGCGGTAGGTCCGGATCAGATCCCCATCGAGGTGTGGCTTTGTCTTTGGGAGGTGGGCGTACAGTGGCTAGCAGATCTATTCAATGTTCTCCTCTTGGGTGATAGATGCCAGAGGAATGGAGGCGCAATATTGTCGTCCCTTTTTTCAAGAACAAAGGTGATGCTCAGAACTGTAGTAACTATCGGGGAATTAAATTACTCAATCATACTATGAAACTTTTGGAGAGAGTGGTCGAATCTCGGATTAGAAGAGAAGTTGAAATCTCAGAGAACCAGTTTGGTTTTATGTCAGGGAGATCGACGACCGAGGCCATTCATCTCGTCAGACGCCTTATGGAGAAGTTCAGAGAGCGTCGCAAAGACCTCCATATGGTGTTCATTGATGTAGAGAAGGCGTATGATAGCATCCCCCGTGAAACTATTTGGAAGAGCCTTAAGGAGAGGAGAGTGTCGTCGGCGTACGTCAGGGCGATTCAAGACATGTACTCTCAAGCTATTTCCTGCGTCCGGACCCCAGTTGGTGATGCTCGTTACTTCCCTGTTGAGATTGGGCTTCACCAAGGGTCGGCCTTTAGTCCTCTTCTTTTCGCCCTGATCCTAGATGTCATGTCGCGAGGGATTCAACACGCCATCCCTTGGTGTATGCTCTTCGCCGATGATATCGTGCTAGTGGCGGAATTGAGGAGGGAGGTGAATGAGAAGTTGGAGTTATGGAGATCCATTTTGAGCCCCAAGGATTGCGTCTGAGTAGGTCTAAAACCGAATACCTCTGGTGTAATTTCAGTGGTGAGGCCAACGAGGAAAGGGTGGAGGTTAGGATTGAAGATCAGATCGTCCCCAGTACGGAGAAGTTCAAGTATTTGGGTTTGATCATCCAGAAGGAAGGTGAGATTGAAGATGATGTCACTCATCGTATCAAGGCGGGGTGGCTAAGGTGGAGGGCAGCGTCAGGGGTGATGTGCGATAAGAAAGTCCCGTTAAAGTTGAAAGGGAAGTTAGATAGAGCGGCAATCCGTCCTGCGATGTTATATGGTTCGGAGTGCTGGGCGGCGAAGAAGGCCCTTGTGAGCAAGTTGGATGCAGCTGAAATGAGGATGTTGCGGTGGTCCTGTAGCCGCACGATGTTATAAAGAATCCCGAATGTGGTTTTCAGGAGCGAGTTGGAGGTGGCGCCTCTTTCTGCGAAAGTTAGGGAAGGGAGGTTGAGATGGTTCGGCCACGTCCGTAGGAGGTTTCCGGAAGCCCCGGTGAGGAGGGTCGAGAGTCTTTCGGTTGTTGGGGTGAGGAGGAGAGGCAGACCGAGGAGGTCGTGGGAAGAACAACTTAGGATGGATTTGAAGGCCTTAAACTTGAATGAGACCTCGACCGTTGATAGGAGTTGTTGGAGGCGCCAGATTAAAGTTGTGGATTCTCTCCTAGGGAGCGGTTCTGTGGTTGAGAGCCTCAGAGTTGGGTTTTCTCGGTTAGCGTTAGCTTAGAAGTTTGGCTTTTCGCCTTCATATTGTCTTCTGGTTTCGGGTTTTGCAGGTACAGGGAGCTTGGCCAGAGGTCATCCCAGATCCGGAGAGAAGTGCCCATTGCCCGCTTAGGTAAGTCCCATGAGATCCAGGCCATGGGCCCAGGTTCGGTTGAATACTTTCCCCATCCTTATCATCCTTGTACATAATTCACATTGTTTGTGGTGCACTAAGCCGAGGGTCTTCACGGAAACAGCCTCCCTACTGTAAAAAGTAGGGGTATGGTCTGCGTACATCTTACCCTTCCCAAACCCTGCTTTGAGCGGGATATATGTTAGTAGTATTTTTATGTGTTCGTTCGCAGGGAAGGACTGAATTGTAATATCAAGTTCAAGTATCTTATCTCTTTACGTCTAGAAGTGTGTGAGAAGAATTTTGGGTTTTTGTATTAACTAAATTAACCAAGAACTAATTATAAGCACTAAGAATTGATTTTAAACTGAGATTCAAATATATGGGAAAACAATCTAAGAACTGGGGTTCTTCACTTGGTCTCAATACATGCTCAATATTAATGTGATATCTGTGTTCCTACCTTGCTGAAAACAATTCTTCTAAAGTTATACTGCACCCTCCCAGGCTACAATATAGTGCCTACAGCTACACCCTAATTGTCACTCCCGTGATACAATCAAAGTATATCTATAAACTGTTAAGTGCCAAGAATTATATGTCTCACAATTCTCCTATTAATCTCCCGATCTAATATTCAAATTATGTCTGTTAAATCATGTACTAAGATTGCAACTTCTCTCCCAAGCTTATTACAATCCCTAGAATACAATCAAAAGTTAGCTACTCTTCTAATTGTGTTAAGATCTCATTAACAGATCAGCAAAGCAGAAAATCACGTAATCAAGCATGCATGAATACCAAGGAATACTACCCAATCCTCAGATTAGAGAATTAGTTACACATAATTAAAGAAGAAAACAAAATAATAATAATAATGAATAAAAACATAATATTGAAGAAAGAATTAAAGATCGAAAGTACCTTAATACAATTGTTAGCTATGAATTGTTATATTTTACAATGGTATGATGTGTTTATATAGGCTCTACAAATCTTGCCCAGCAAGATATTGCCTTCTATTACAATTAGGATTTAAAGAAGGTACCCAAAACTGCCCAGAATACAATTAGAATTAGAAAAAGGGCAAAACAGTAAATTCCCAGCCTTCTTTAATAAAGATTACGTGCGCGCCTTTAATAAATACGTTTCTTGCACTTGTTTCCTATCCCAGGTTGTAGAAAATCTCTCAAGCTTCGCGTGGGCAGTAAGATCGCTGAAAACGGACTTCTAGAACTCCAGATATGGCCAAAACAGTATAAGCTGCGCAGCCTTCCCGGAAAATCCGAATTTTAATCAATTAAATCTCCAAAAACGACAAAAGCTTAGATATTCTTGGAAACCTGCACAACTACACAAAACACATCAAAACTACACAAACTTGAGTCCAAAACAATCAATTTAAGCCGATTTAGAATGTTCCAAGTGGATATAAAATCCACTTATCAAACACCCCCAAACTTAAACCGATGCTTGTCCTCAAGCATAAACAATTACAACTAACTAACTAACTAGTACCACTTCCGTAGGTGATCACGGTTGCATTTGGCATATGCAACAAGCCCTTTAAACCCCTAGGCAGCCCTAGTGGACGAGTAAGGTCTCGTGAGGGCCTATAGCGAATGTACCCACAAAATCCATTTAACCTAATGCAATGCAATGCATGAATGCAACTACTATGAAAATGCAAAGATCCCCTTGAAACTCACCAAAACCAACTAACAAGCAAATATCTCAATGAATGTAACAAATCCAAGCAGAGCTCGACTAAGTCCCCGTATACTAACAGTACATGACAGAAACGAAGGTACCCAAAACTACCCAGAATACAATTAGAATTAGAAAAAGGGCAAAACAGTAAATTCCCAGCCTTCTTTAATAAAGATTACGTGCGCGCCTTTAATAAATACGTTTCTTGCACTTGTTTCCTATCTCAGGTTGTAGAAAATCTCTCAAGCTTCGCGTGGGCAGTAAGATCGCTGAAAACGGACTTCTAGAACTCTAGATATGGCCAAAACAGTATAAGCTGCGCAGCCTTCCCGGAAAATCCGAATTTTAATCAATTAAATCTCCAAAAACGACAAAAGCTTAGATATTCTTGGAAACCTGCACAACTACACAAAACACATCAAAACTACACAAACTTGAGTCCAAAACAATCAATTTAAGCCGATTTAGAATGTTCCAAGTGGATATAAAATCCACTTATCAGTATACTGGGTATGTTTGGTTTGGTTTGGTTTACAAATATGTAACTGCGCATGTACATAGAAACGAAGATCTACTAATACCAGGCATCAAAAATTTTCACTAGGCTATGTAAGTTTTGCCACATCATTTGAGAGCAATTTTTGGGTACCAATTTGGAATATACAATAATCCGAGACGATTCTTAAAAATAAGCAAACAATTTATTCCATTACTAAATATATAAAATTTAGTGGATGTAAAAGAGTCAAAGTAATTTGTAACGTCCTAACTCCTAACCATGTAAACTGAAAACCAAAAGAAAAAAAACAATACTCACATCATAAATATGTAACATCGCATGTACATAAAAACGAAGATCTACTAATACCAGTCAGAAAAGCATCAAAAAAATTGATTTATATAGTTATAGTATTTTCTTATTCTTTTTTTTTTTGACGAAAGTATTTTCTTATTCTAATTTCAATAAAAAACTTAATCGTCTGTCTTTTGTATACAAATTCGAACTCTTAATTTCAAAGCTTTAATTTATTGTAAGATGTCTTTTGAGTTTGAATCTAAATAGGCTTTGTTGCATATTGCAGAACGAATAGGTGTAGTTCTATATTCATAGGATGATTCTGTTTCCGATTTTTTTATAGATTATAGATTAAAAATAAAAATCTTGACTAAAAAATTTAAAAATCTGAAAAAAGAATAAAATTGGTTTGAAAGATTATGAGAATGCCACCTAAGCTCATGCGTATCATCCTTTATATATATATATATATATATATATATATATATATATATATATATATATTGATGCATAACATAAATATATTATATTAGAGAAATAATATTCCACAAATGAAATTAGCATCTTATTTTATGTCTTAAATTGGCATTGCATGTCACTTCACTTACATCCAACAATTCCAAACTCCAATAAAATGCTCATAAGAGACATATCACATTACATTGGCATCATTATTGACACCTTTAATCGAAAATGTTCTCACAAGATGCCAAAATTTAATGGAAAACTTTAGGTATTTCAATTTTCTATTTGGTACATGATTTTTTTCAAGTCATTTTATTACATAACAAAAAAAAACTTTAAAATTGAATTGAACTAAATGAAAAACGGTTTACACACTATTGCATCATGGTATAAAAAACACAATTGTACTAAAAATTATTTGTAATTGCAATGTATTGATTAAAATGTCAAAGTACAAAGCGCAATACAGTAAAATCTCGTTAAAGTAATACTCAATATCACGATAAATTAATATTTTAAATATAAATTTTTGATCCCAACATAATAGTGACAACATAAATTTTACCTCGATTAATTAATAATCTTGCTAAATTAATAAAATTTGTCGATTCCAATGATATTAATTTATAGAGATTTTATTGTATAATCTGAAACTCTTATGATTTTGATGATCATACATAGTAAGCAAGCTGGATTTGTGCACTTGACTAACATTGTTTTGCATAATTAGTATTTATATCATCTCTTAGCAAAACAGGGTATTTCAGCTAGCTGGGAGTACAAGTTTATAGACTAACGCAGCATGCTGGCAGACAGAGTCTAGAATCATTGGGAGTCCGAGTTTCATGGAGTTTTAATAGGATTAAAATTCTGTAAAGATTCTAATTAGAAAAACAGATCGTATAATTGTATATGTGCTCAAAAATGTTTTTCAATGTTTTTATATATTTATCTTTTAAAAACCCTATAAAGTAGGAGTTTGTTTCCAAACAAACTTTTTTCTTCTAGGTTTTCTAAAACAGTAGAACGTTGCTTTCTTCATCTGTTTTTCTTTTCTAAACGTTGTTCTTTTGAACGTTAGATTTGAATTAACCTTTCAACAAACTCGTGAGACTTGGTAATCAAGACCGTTATTTTGTTGTTTGTTTAATTTATATTATTCGTTTACTATAAAGGACTTCTGAGTTTTTCTTTCAAAGGTTGTTGAACATTATTCGAAAAACACAAGTATCTTTATCACGCTGATTTGATATAACTTCATACACTTGAGCTCTATATGCTAATACGATTTAGATTTCTTATTAGAGTTCATAGCTTGATTTGTAATTCTTTCTATCTTTGTATTGTTCAACTTGTAAAGTTGGTAGTTGCTGGATTGTTGAACTTGTGAAACAAGGGTTCGAGGGACAATAGGCTAGAGGAGTTTATACTTGGTTTAGTATAGTACTTAGAGAGCTGTGTTCAAGGAACAAGGTGTTTCAGCAAGCTGCAGTCAGTGACTGGGAGAATCAGGGAGATATATTATTGTATCGTGTAATTGTAATTCATTGTGATTGATAATATATTTCTTTACCGAGTTGGTAGAGGACCAGGACGTAGACCATATTAGGATATAGGAGTCGAACCTGGCTAAAAATGCTGTGTGTTCTTTACTTTGTGCACTTCATTACTACTGCATTGCATATCTTAGCTTCTGCTTGTGTGTTATTTCATTTAATCCAATTAGCTGTCAAACAGTTTTTCGAGCATATCTATACAATTATATAATTAGCAAACGTTGGTATAATTTGGTTGTTTGGTTCAACTTGGTTCAACCATCTAAAAGAATAGTAACCGTTAGATATTTAGTAAATAGATGATAGCCGTTAGATTTAATTATAAAGAATATTCTATGTTTAAATCCCAAATTTACATTAAGATTTTATATTATTAGTTCTAATCAATATATATCATTTATTAAATAACTATTATTATTACTAATAATTTTATTAATTAATATTACAAAGTTAAATTATATCCATAATAAATTATTATACTCTATTATATTTGATCATATAATTTAAAAGTATTTTTATTAAATAACTATTATTATTACTAATAATTTTATTAATTAATATTACAAAGTTAAATTATATCCATAATAAATTATTATACTCCATTCTATTTGATCAAATAATTTTAAAAGTATTTAAAAGTAACCCGTGCTTTGCATGTGCTATAAGCTAGTATATTTAATTGGTCATTGTTAGTCATAACACCCATTCACCTAATTCAATGATAAATTAGTTTCTCGATTTTAGATTCTAATGTATACATTAACGTTACGCTTACGTTGCAACTGATGTGGTACAACTTAACGAATTTATATTAAAAATCAACATATTTTAATGATCGTACAAGTTTTTGAAGTATAATATTGTGATTACAAGTAGTAAAGAGTATCTCTTGTCATTCCAGGTCATAGGTTCGATTCTTACTTATCTATGAGAACCGATTCTTATTATAAGGCATATAAGACTAATTATTCAGAAAAATAAATTATAGTGTGATTGTAATTAATTGTAATTTAATGATGCATTGAATTTTTTTTTTTTTAATTTTATACTCTCTCTGTCCCAGAGAGCTGGTCAAAATCTCACAAATTTTAAGAAAAGTTTCTTTGACTTGCTAGGTGGCTCATTTTGGATGACTCTTTGACTGGCTGCTACACATGATTGCTCGGTGGAGCACTAAACGAAACTAAAAGTGAAGTAAAGTAAGTAGAAAAGTAGTAAAAAGTAAAGTTATAGTATTTGTTTAGTAAAATTAGTGGGTGTAATATTAAAAATTAGTGTTCAAAAATAGTAAGTTTAGTATGTTCATTCTTTTTGGGACGTCCCAAAAAGGAATAAGGATCTTATAAAATGGGACGGGGGAGTAGACCTGGCAAAACGGGTGGATGGGTGGTTTCGTGTCGTGTCATTTCATGTTTCGTGTACACGGGTGCCTGACACGAACACGACATGAAATCATTTCGTGTACCCAAACCTGGACGCGAACACGAACTGATAAAAACACGAAACAACACGAAAGTATACGAAATTTTTCATGGACACAAAAATACACGACATGAATGTACACGAAAAGTACACGAAACGAAAAAAATGAAAAAATTAATTAATTTTTTTATTATTTTGAAAGATTATTAATTAATTAATTTATACATATTAATTGGTATTAGGGCTTAATGATCCTATAGTTAACTATAGACAATATCCTATAGTTAATTCATTTTTCAATACAAAAGTAAGGGTGTTTTTGTAAATACAAGGGGGTGAATTCTATTATTACAAAAATGCCATCGAACTTTTGTATATAAAATGCAAATGACTTTAGGTAATTTTCCTACAGTTAACTGTGGAACATTTTTCTCTATATATTTTTATTTATAAAATTCAACTATTAGCATTAAAATGTATACTATAAATTATATTATTTTAATATATCAATATATATTATAAATTATTATTTTATTTATTTATTTATTTCGTATACTTCGTGTGGTGTCATGTCATGTACTTGAAGGGTAAACCCAAACCCGATACTAAATCTCGGTCGTGTACTTTCGTATTCGTGTACTAAAAATGCAAACTCAAACACTAAATTTTCGTGTCGTGCGAAAAATTGTCGGGTCTATAGGAGAGTAACTTATTTGCAAGTTATTATTGATTATAATGATGAACCGGACATTTAACCCGCTTATCTTCTAGCTCATCCAAAATTTGTTAGAACATGCCTACAAATTTATTTATTAAAAAATATAACATTTTTCTAAAATGATTTTTAGAATCCAAATAAATGACAGAAAATTTGATAAATTCGGGGTGAAAAACTGAAATACCCACCATTTAATTTCAGTTGCCCAAAATACCTACCGAGGGAAACCTCCGCCCTTTTTACCCACGAAACACGCATGTGTCACATGCATACACAGTACACGCATGTCTCACATGCGTGTTATTTGTTTTTTTGTATTTGAAGTAGGCCACACATGTACAACATGCGTGTACTTTTTTTTTTTAGTATGAAATCAGCCCACGCATTGTACCAATCCGTATAACTCATTGGTAATTTTCTTTGTCAAATGGACAACGTATTGGCAGTATGCGTATGGTTTAATAATTTTAAATTTCACTTTTTTTTAGCAAAATTTTGAATTTTACTTATCTTTTTATTTACAAATAAAAAATAAAATTTTAAATTTTTTTAAAAAATGGAACTGTTGAACCACAAAGGTAAACCGTTGAAACCCTGAGTTAATACAGATAAAATTTATAATTTTAATAAAAAAATTGAATCCGGCGGCCTGATTTTTAAACGCTAACGCGTTTAAAAATCAGGATAGGGTCTAGGGTTTAGGGTTGTAAACCCCCCTAAACCCTAAGTTCGTATACGGTTTATTGGTCGTCCCGAATATTTCTAAACCCAAAATGGAACTATTTAACACCAAAGGTTAACCGTTGAAACCCTGAGGGAATACAGATAAAATTTAAAATTTTAATAAAAAAATTGAATCTGGCGGCCTGTTTTTTAAACGCTAACGCGTTTAAAAATCAGGATAAGTTAGGGTTTAGGGTCTAGGGTTTAGGGTTGTAAACCCTAAACCCTAAGTTCGTATACGGTTTATTCGTTGTTCCAAATATTTTTAAACCAAAAATGGAAACACTGAACCCCAAAGTTAATTATTGAAATCGTAAGTTTAATTAAAATTTTAATTTTAAAATTTTAAAAAAAGAAAATTAAATGAACATTTATTTATAAATTTTTAATATTACTTGAAAAAAAGTAAAAATCCCGATACTTAGTAACCATCGGATAGTAATATATTTTTAAAAAATAAAAAGCTATACGCATTAGTATCATGCGTACACCGTAGAAAAAAAAAAGAAAAAACTATACACATTAGCTAATGCATAGACAGTGGAGATTAAAAAAACACTATGCGCATTACTGTAATGCTCATATCATGGACATTTAGGGCGGTTGTGTAATAACCGCGAATTTTCGAATAAATTTTTCCTACTCGATAGTTTTTTTTTTAATTAAGAGCGATGCACTAGTATATTTAATTAGCGCGTTTTTGTGAAATTTTAAGATTTGATTTATTCATATGTAAGTAAATATTATATTATATCTATTTAATAATATTTATTTGGTGTTTATTAAAATCAGGAAATTTAGAGAAATAATATTTTAATTTTGGGTCGAATTTATTTTAGGAAACGAAATTAGAGTCTCGTTTTAATTAGCCGCAGGGAGAAGCGAACTCTTTTCACCAAATAAGGCACTAAGCTGGTCATTATTAGAACATTTTTATTTGTCTCCCATGATTTATTTCTTTTATTTAATTACAAACCACACTACAATTCTCATCATTATTGATCATTATTAGAGGCATTCAGTTTTATTGTGTAAGACCACACCGTCTCTTTCAATTTCGAAACAACAACTCGGTAATACACACAATCTCGAAGACATTTTTTGTCTCTTACAAATTACAAAAAACACAGAACATATATATTCATAAAACAGAGTCAACCCAGGTAGTTATTTCTTCTTTTATGTGAATTGTTTTTGTCGATTTTGTTTTGTAGAATCTGGTATGGTGGGTTGTGATTGTTGGTTGTGTTTTGATTGTCGGGGTTGTGATTGAAATCGAGGGTGGTGTTTGTGTTGTTGTTGTTGTAGTCGGGAGGAAGAGAGATTGTGAGGAGGAGAAGTGAGAGTGAGCGGAGGGAGAGATGGAGCGGCGGAGAGGGAGAGATCGACGGAGAGAGAGATTACAGGGAGAGAGACCGGCGAGGAGAGGGCGGAGATAGAGAGTGGTGTTTGTGATTGCTGATAAGTGGATTTTATATCCACTTGGAGCGTTCCATATCGGCTTAAATTGATTGACTTGGTCTCAAGTTTGTTGAATTTTTGATGTGTTTTGTGTAGTTGTGCAGGGTTGTAGCTATCGGTTAGTGTTAGTGTTTCTAATCGATATTAGAGTGGAATTAAGTATTGGAATGAAGATGGTACACTTGTGTTATGCTACCAAGGAGTTACACGTGTCATGGTATTGAAGATGTTAGCTAATGCAAAAGAAACGGAGGAGAAAGGAGCAAATTGTGTAAAATTCGGATGGTTGCGCAGTCTACACTGTTTTGGCCATATATGGAGTTCTAGAAGTCAATTTTTAGCGATCTTACTCTCCACGCGAAGCCTGGGGAATTTTCTTGAATTCTAAAGCAATCCGGCAGAAGTCAGCCACGCAAACTGCGCCAGAAACCACGCAGACTGCGCCAGAATTGTTGGAAAACAGAATGTAGCCGCGCAGACTGCGCCAAAATGGAGAAGACTGCGCCAGAACTCGCTGCAATTTACTGTTTTGTCCTAATTCGACTTATAATTGTATTTCAGGCAGTTTCTTCTAATTCTAATTGTAATTTAGGATATTTTCTTGCTGGGCAAGACTTGGAGTGCCTATATAAACACATCCAACCCTTGTAATTTGTATCATTAATAACCATTACATATCAATTACTTAGGTTTATTTGTAGCTTTTCATACTTTGTTTTTATCATGGTTTCATCAGATCCCATGATGACGAGAGGTTCGAATATGAACTAATCGTTGTCATGGGATTCTAACGTATTTATTTATGGAGCTTTAGTATCTTGATGCTTTACAGATCTGTGTGTGATGTATATCTGATATCCACGTATGGTTATGCTTAATTGTTAGATGCGTAGCTAACATCTGATTTGTTAATCTCTTGTGAAGTGAAAGTGGATTTTGAGATTTAGAACTTGCCATGCTAGCATAGGTTCATGATTGTTTATCAACATGATTCGTAGTATGAGATGAGAATACTTATATTGCCCTATGTGATCATTATTGATAACTTGTTCTTCAACCGTTATGTTTTCAAATTCTATAGAGATATAGGGCCTAAGCAAAAACACAATAATGCGCAGTCAACACTGTTTTGGACATATCTGGAGTTCTAGAAGTCCGTTTTCAGCGATCTTACTGCCCACGCGAAGCTTGGGAGATTTTCTACAATATGGGACAGGTGTTACACGAGCAGGTTGCGCGTGGTGGGCGCAGGCTGCGTGAAGAACAGACTGTTGGCCCTGAAAAATTCTGCCAGATTGCTGATTCACTGTTTTGGCCATATCTTGAGTTCTACAAGTCCGTTTTGGACGATCTTACAGTCCACGCGAAGCTAACGAGATTCTCTATCATTCTATAGTGGTCCAAATGTCCAATTACAACTGGAATGGCCCAGAAATATTGAATAAAATTCAGCTACGAATTTTCCTTAAAAACCGAATCAGTTTAGGAAACGTATTATGTCTCGAACTGCAGAAATTCAACTTTGACAAGGAAATTGCTATATTTCCTACTTCCAATAAGTATGGTAATTGCTTTGGGCGGCTAGAACATTCCGGAATCTGATCTACACATGGAATTTGCAATTCTATTCTCATTCAAGAACGGAAATTGCCAATCTTCTATTCCAACTCTAAAAAGGCAATTGCTTGGTGGACAAGACTTCTAGAGCCTATATAAACACATCCAACCCTTGTAATTTGTATCATTAGGAGTATAACCATTACATATCAATTACTTAGGTTTTTAGTATCTTTTCATACTTTGTTTTTATCATGGTTTCATCAGATCCCATGATGACGAGCGGTTCGATTATGAACTAATCGTTGTCATGGGATTCTAACAGATTTATTTATGGAGTTTAGTATCTTGATGCTTTAAAGATCTGTGTGTGATGTATATCTGATATCCTCGTATGGTTGTGTTTCATGTATTTAGATGCGTAGCTAACATCTAATTTGTTAATCTCTTGTGAAGCGAGAGTGGATCTTGAGATTTAGAACTTGCCATGCTAGCATAGGATAGGTTGATGTTTTAACATCATGATTTGTGGCGTAAATAGAGATATTATGCTGCCCTATGTGATCAATATGGACAACTTGTTCTTCAACCGTTATGTTTTCAAATTCTATAGAGATATAGGGTCTAAGCATAATTGGTGTCTATTCATCTTCTATCTCTTTTGTGGATGTATGTTTAGTTTGGTATACGTATACTGAGAGGTAGCGTGTACTTGTTTCGTGTTATCCGATTAGATATCATAACCATTGCATATAGTGATTAAAGGCGTCAGATCTAAGTGAAGTATTTAATGAAGTTAGGATTCCATGGTTCATCTTGCGTAAGTAATTCGATTTTAATTATCATTAGTTAGTTTAATTCTTAGTTTTATAATTTGCATCTTAGTTTAATTTAGATAATCAATTCTCAAATTGTTATTTGTCTTAGCAGTGCATAATAACCATACATTGTTGCATAGGTACAAAACTGAATTAAAACCATAACCAGATCTCTGTGGGATCGAACTCGACTTATTCATATATTACTTGTGACCACGTACGCTTGCGTGATTTAGTGCAAACAAGTTTTTGGCGCCGCTGCCGGGGATCATCGGTGTTTTATTTTTGGTTTATGTGCTTGTCAATAGTGGTCGTTAGCGTTCACTGACTCAGATTTGTTTTTCTTATCTATCTTGTTTAGTTTGGTGTGTTTCAGGTACTTGAGTGTTTGAAGATGGCATGCGAGGAGTTGCCATGGTGGGCATATTCGAGGACATCCATGCCTCAGCAATGTGAGCATTGTTTGGGCGTTCATGATCCCTCACAATATTGTTACTACGAAGGAGTTGATCCATATGTCACTTATGAGGAGCAACCATATTTTCAATATCATCCTCAACAGTACCAGCAAGATGTTCCAGATATGTCATATGTCTTTGGAAGTGAAGAATTTCAACATCAGCAACCTATTCCTACTTTTCAGTCTGATGAGGTTGACGATTTGAAGGAGATTAGGAAGGAGATTAGGATGCTTGTAGAGAGTCATGAGAAGTCTATCAAATCTATGGGGACACTAATTGCTCAAGTTTTGAGTGCCTTGGAACAAGAGAAACAACAATTCATACTAGAGGAAAGTCCAGAAAATAACGGTGACTTGGAGCAAGGTACTGCATGCATAATTGAGGAAGACAAATTCCAAGGTGAGGTGAGTGTTCACAAGCCATGTGAGGAATTTGATCATGTTAGGATGGTGGATGATTTGGAAAGGGCACTATTTGGGACAGACACTGGTGAGCTACAGAAATTTCAAGAATTGGTATGTGCGTTTCAAGAGGCTGATGATCATGGGAAAGATTCAGGTCTTCTACTTGTCTCAGAGTATAAAGATGGAGGTAGCGCATTAGAGCCAATGGAGGAAGTTCTCTTTGAGGAACCAAAGGCTTCAGCAACTTACATTTACCCTCCTCCATTATATTCAAGCGAAGCCCGCGAGTGTGTGTTGTTCTACAAATTGACAGATTTTGGGTCAACAGATGAAGTCATTGGAATAGGACATAGTTGTTATACGAATAGGCCAAGCGAGGAGAAGGGGCAGAAAGTGTGCCGCCGTGATGACGATGAAGTTTCACGAAGAGATGACCAGGCAAACTATTATCATCCTTAATGGAGGTTTGGAAGTAATGTCAAGCTATTGACGTTAAAGAAGCGCTTCGTGGGAGGCAACCTACGCTTTTCGGCATTTTTATTTAGGTATATTTCCTGTTATCCCTTATTTTACCTTCATTCAATGCGGACATTGAATATTTTAAGTTTGGGGTGGTTTGAGGGATTAGTAGTTGTTGTATTATGTGTTCATGTAGGATTTCATGATATGCATATTAGTAGTAGTAAATTATGCATTTATGTTCGTGTTATTTACGTTTGTTTCATATAGGACATTATGTTATTCTGTTTTTATTTTCGTATATCATGTGAGTTCATAATAGATTGCATTTGTACCCATGCTTGATAGGAATTTTGTGTTGTTGACGCTTTTGATTGAGAAGTGACATGCTTTGTTCTTGTGCACACACATACACTAGTAAGTTGAAACTAGTAGACTTATTGAATGTTGTAAGTGATTAGAAGGACATGAATATGTGCAAGATGATTTAGTTTGCATGCTTTGAATATAAGTAGGTGCATTAGAGAGATTTTTGCTTGGGATTGAGTATTTCCACCAAGTGAGTTTTTGAGCCATATTGCATATTTGTTGCAATTTATTCGTTTGCTTGAGTGTCCACGGATTGTTTGCATTGCTAGCAGTTGTTTGAGGTCTTTCTTGAAACGCATGACATTATTTGACGATTAAAATGATAAAGGCATTTAGGTATAACCGCATATTTTCCCATATTACCACACCATATTTATATGATCAATTAGTTAACCCGTTGAGCTTAATCCTATTTTTTCGGTGACATGCCACATTACTTGCCTAGACCTTTTTCTTGTATTGGCCTTACATTAATTTGAACCTACATTGTCAAAGGCTAGTAGAGTGCTTAAGGGAGTAATAAGGTGTGCAATGAGGGGTTATTGTTGGTCTTACTTTTGGGGGAAATATTGAAAATTGAGTTTGTTTATTTGATAGTCGGTATATGTAATAAATTCATGGGATCATTGTTATTGTTTATATTATTGTTTGTGTTATATTTAGCTCTCGAAGAAAAAAAAAGGAGAAAAAAAGAGAAAAAAAAAAAGAAAGAGAAAAAATATATATTATGAGAGCATGTTTGTGTTTGTTGCGATCCTATATGTTTGTGTTTGTTGTGATCCTATTTTAGTCGATTAGTCGAGTGTTTGTTTTGAGTAAAAATTATGTGGGGGGGAAATAGGGTGTTGTGTATGATTTATTATGGTACTTACTAGTTTTTGACACTTCACCTATTTTGGCTTATTTGACATACCTTGTCCCTAGCCCCGTTACAACCCAAATAAAGACCTTTTGATTATCGTCATTGATGTATGTTGTGTTAAGAGTTAGATTGATACCAAATGTCAAGCATGTTTGTGATTTTGTTGGAATTGAGTGATACACTTACCCTTGTTCTTGAGTGAATATTCTTTTGTGAGTGGATTGTGAGTGTTTACTTGTTTTTGCGTATGAGATCCCGAGTTTTGTCTCAAAGATGTACTCTTGTAGGCTTAGCATGTTTACTAACTTATTCTTACACTTGACATGGACTTTTGAGAGCTTATGCATGTTCATTGAGTAGACTATGTGAATACTTGCACTTTCGACACCAAGACATTGCGTATTTACTTTGATTCTTAAGTTGATATGGCATGAGAGGATTTGAAGGTATGGTAGGATATTAGTACTAGATTAATTGCATTTTCATTTAGTTGCATTCATGCATTGTATTGCATTGGATTTTGTGGGTACATTCGCTATAGGCCCTCACGAGACCTTACTCGTCCACTAGGGCTGCCTAGGGGTTTAAAGGGCTTGTTGCATATGCCAAATGCAACCGTGATCACCTACGGAAGTGGTACTAGTTAGTTAGTTGTTTATGCTTGAGGACAAGCATCGGTTTAAGTTTGGGGGTGTGATAAGTGGATTTATATCCACTTGAATCGTTCCATATCGGCTTAAATTGATTGTCTTGCACTCAAGTTTGTGGTAGTTTTGATGTGTTTTGCTTAGTTGTGCAGATTTACGAGAATGTTGATTGAGGTTGACGCTTCTATCGTTTTTGGAGAATTAATTGATTAAAATTCGGATTTTTGAGAAGGGTTGCGCAGTCTACACTGTTTTGGACATATCTGGAGTTCTAGAAGTCCGTTTTCAGCGATCTTACTGCCCACGCGAAGCTTGGGAGATTTTCTACAATATGGGACAGGTGTTACACGAGCAGTTTGCGCGTGGTGGGCGCAGGCTGCGTGAAGAACAGACTGTTGGGCGCAGGTTGCCCCTTAAAAATTCTGCCAGATTGCTGATTCACTGTTTTGGCCATATCTTGAGTTCTACAAGTCCGTTTTGGACGATCTTACAGTCCACGCGAAGATAACGAGATTCTATATCATTCTAAAGTGGTATAGATGTTCAATTACAATTGGAATGACCCAGAAATATTGAATAAAAGTCAGCTACGAATTTTCCTTAAAAACCGAATCAGTTTAGGAAACGTATTATGTCTCGAACTGCAGAAATTCAACTTTGACAAGGAAATTGCTATAATTCCTACTTCCAATAAGTATGGTAATTGCTTTTGGCGGCTAGAACATTCCGGAATCTGATCTACACATGGAATTTGCAATTCTATTCTCATTCAAGAACGGAAATTGTCAATCTTCTATTCCAACTCTAAAAAGGCAATTGCTTGGTGGACAAGACTTCTAGAGCCTATATAAACACATCCAACCCTTGTAATTTGTATCATTAGGAGTATAACCATTACATATCAATTACTTAGATTTATTTGTATCTTTTCATACTTTGTTTTTATCATGGTTTCATCAGATCCCATGATGACGAGCGGTTCGATTATGAACTAATCGTTGTCATGGGATTCTAACGGATTTATTTATGGAGTTTAGTATCTTGATGCTTTAAAGATCTGTGTGTGATGTATATGATATCCTCATATGGTTGTGTTTCATGTATTTAGATGCGTAGCTAACATCTAATTTGTTAATCTCTTGTGAAGCGATAGTGGATCTTGAGATTTAGAACTTGCCATGCTAGCATAGGATAGGTTGATGTTTTAACATAATGATTTGTGGCGTAAATAGAGATATTATGCTGCCCTATGTGATCAATATGGACAACTTGTTCTTCAACCGTTATGTTTTCAAATTCTATAGAGATATAGGGTCTAAGCATAATTGGCGTCTATTCATCTTCTATCTCTTTTGTGGATGTATGTTTAGTTTGGTATACGTATACTGAGAGGTAATGTGTACTATTTTCGTGTTATCCGATCAGATATCATAACCATTGCATATAGTGTTTAAAGGCGTCAGATCTAAGTGAAGTATTTAATGAAGTTAGGATTCCATGGTTCATCTTGCGTAAGTAATTCGATTTTAATTTTCATTAGTTAGTTTAATTCTTAGTTTTATAATTTACATCTTAGTTTAATTTAGATAATCAATTCTTAAATTGTTATTTGTCTTAGCAGTGCATAATAACCATACATTGTTGCATAGGTACAAAACTGAATTAAAACCATAACCAGATCTCTGTGGGATCGAACTCGACTTATTCATATATTACTTGTGACCTTAAGCACAGGTTGTGGAAGAGAAACAACAACCATCTCTGTATTGCTTTCCTTTGTAGCCTCATCATCAGTCACATTGTTCTCGGTAGCAGCAACATCATTGATCTCGTCATCGGTGGCATGCTCCTTCTCTTTATCAATGGCCTCATCATCAACATACATGGAGAAACTATCATATTCCTGATCGCTCGTGAGATTGATAGCAATCAGGTCCTCTTCGGATCAGATAGATGATGATGGTAAATAGTCGAGCTGCCCTGTAGTAGAAGAGTTAACCAACTGTGCAATTTGAGATTCAATCGCCAAACTTTGAGTTTCTAATTCTTCAAAACTCTTAAGCAGTTTATTCAAGATATCTCACATCTCATTTGTCTGATCAGCTTGCACATCTACACTGGGTTGAGAAACATGTAGATCTTCTTGTAGAGGAGGATATTGATATTCTTGCTGTGGCGGCTGCTCATATGATTGATAATATTGTTGCTCAAACTGTTGCTGATTATGATATGAAAAATTTTGAGCACCATTGTCCTGGTAGTAGAAATCTGGTTGATTCACGCATTCTTGATCAAAAGTGTTTGAATACTGATTGTACCCATATCCTTCTTCAAAAGAATTCATTTGTCCCAACTGAGCACTCTGAGAATTATAGACATTGTAAGAGCATTCAAAACCAAAGTGACCCTGCACACCGCAAATTTGACAGAAGTTGTAAGTTTTAGGGGCCACTTGTGACATCTCATTGATACTCATTGGACGTATAGTGGGCTCTGTAGGGCTGAATGAGGCAATTTCTCGAGTATGTGCCTCCAACATGGAAGAGAGTAGTGCAAAAGTATCAACTTCACCCATTGCAAACATGTAGACACTCAACAAAGCCAAGAAAACGTAGTAAAATTTGCCTCAATTGGAACAAAAGTTCCAATGAGACAATGGAAACAATCTAAACAACTAAATTAAAATCAATAGAAACTCGTTGTCTCCCCGGCAGTGGCGCCAAAAACTTGATGTGTCAAATTATACCTAACCGCAAGCGCACGGTGTCTATTTCTAGTACAGATTGCAAGCGGGTCGAATCCACAAGGAGACAGGTTCTACTAATTCCTTTTCATTTATCGCTAATTGTTTCAGGGACAAACGATTATTGGAGAATATTAATTAACTAATTAAACAAGATTAACACTAATTAAACAGATGATAAACAAATTATTTAAAACCTAGGGCAATTAGGTCCACCATGCTTACACAATTGGCTCTTAAGCTAAAGCAATCAATGTGATCCTATAACTAGAGTATGTTAATCTCTTTCAAGCATTAACACTCTCGAAACATTCAACACAATTAACCACTTTTAGTAATTCAATCAATCAGGTAATGTAAAGTATAATGAAATGTAATATGTAATGGAGGACATATATAACTCAACTAGGATAAAAGATAAATAATATTAACTCTATACAGGGATCGTGAAATTTGAAGAACAGGCACCAACAAGGATCAAGTCGCTGAAAGAAGTTCATTAACATGATCAAGCCTCAGTGACATAATAAGATGTACAGATGATTCAGTTGAAGGGCCAAAAGATTTCATGTATTTGAAGATATTGCTGCAGGCTAATAAATTGGAATGTAACGAAGGTATGAAGATCAAGATCAGTGATAGTCACTTGTGAACCAGACCAGTGCACCAAGTGTCAACACATACGGGAAGGATCAACACATTAATTCATAGAAAGAATTGCCAAAGCCTATTGACGATCAAGGACAGACATAATATCTCAAGGTATTGTCAAAAGTTAATTTACTCTGAAAATTAGATAAGTAACAGATTAATTAAATTATTTATAAAATAATTAAATTAATCTGGTACTTGAATTATTTTCTGAGGTGAATTAAAACAGCAGAATAAACAGAAGAGAGAAATGAATAGTATCCAAAATCACTATTCATATGAATAGTAACCGAAATCACTATTCACATGAATAGTAACCGAAATCACTATTCATATGAATAGTAACCGAAATTACTATTCATGAATAGTACCCAAAAGTACTATTCATAAAGTAAGAAACATGTGGGGCCCACATGAATTAAAAATTCAAAGTAAAACTTTGAAATTGAAAAGGCAGTGTGTTGAAAATTCAGTTTAATATACGTAATCAGTTACGTATATTAACTGCATAGTGACTTTCTGAAAACCTATAAATAGGCCTGTTGTATTTCATTTCAAAACACACCTCAACATACAACTTTCTATTCTCTCTCTTATATCATCTCTGTGTAAGCTGCTAGACAGTCCATCTAGTAGGAAAGCCGGCTTAGCCCGCTTTCAAGAAGTGTCGGGTAGAAGGTCCTCGTGCCTAAACTATCCTTAGGAGTGTTTGATTTTGTAGCTGATCCATAGGATTAGATTGTGTAACAAACCTCCGGGTTTTATCTATTTAAAGATATTTCCCACACAGTTGTGTTATTTCAATTTAGTATTTTTGATTTCATATCCACATCGAAAATCGAAATATTTTTAAATAACGTATTCAACCCCCCTTCTACGTTATTCCGGACCTAACAATTGGCATCAGAGCAGGTTGATCGATATATAGATCAGATCCGGTGATGTACGTCACTGTTCACAAATACGGTACTGTTCACAGATACGGTACTATTTACATATATGGTACTATTCACAGATACGGTATTGTTCATAAATACCGTACTGTTCATTTTGAGCCACTCTGTTACTATACAAAAAGCCATACAATCATGACTTAGAAAACACAAACTCCAACAACAAGCAGATATGAATCAATTAGAGTTCCAATACTCAGGGCATCAGAATATCCCATATGGAATGTGAAGATGGAAATGTTTCTGGAGGCTACAGATCCAGAGTACTTAGACAGAATCCATGATGGTCCACATAAGCCTACAAAATTGTCTGTTGCAGTTGCTGGAGAAGAACAGAAAATGATTTCAAAAGAGAAGAAAGACTACACTCCTGAAGATATCTCCTCTATTAGCAAAGATGCTAAAGTAAGGCATTTATTACATAACGCCCTTGACAATGTTATGTCTAACAGGGTCATTGGATGCAAAACTGCTAAGGAGATTTGGGATGCTTTGGAAGTCAGATGTCAGGGAACCAAAGCCATCAAAAAGAACAGGAGAACAATACTCACACAGGAGTACGAGCACTTTGACTCAAATGCTGATGAGACATTAACAGACATGTATGACAGATTCCTGAAATTGTTGAATGATCTATCACTGGTAGATAAGGAGTATAATCTTGAAGACTCCAATCTGAAATTCTTGTTGGCTCTTCCTGAGAAATGGGACTTAAAGGCTACTACCATCAGAGACAATCATGATCTAGAAGACATGTCCCTTGATGAAATCTATGGAATGCTTAAGACTCATGAGCTTGAGATGGAACAAAGAAGCAAGAGGCATGGAAGCAAGACCAAGTCAATTGCTCTTAAAGCTGAGGAGAAAGCTTCTAAAGAAATTGTTGTGAAAAAGAGTCAATCCAAAGGAAAGGCTCTTATTACAAAGTCTGATACTGAGTCATCAAATTCTGATGATGACTCAAACTCTGACAATCTCACAGACTCTAATGATGATGGTAGTGATGCTGAGATGATACAACTTGCAGCCCTAATGGTGAAAGGCTTCAAGAAGATGGCTTACAAGAACTTCAGGAAGGGAAAGAAGTTCACACGAAGAGATTCAAATTTTGACAAGAAGAATTTCAGAAAAGCTGAGGGAAAGGAAAGCAGGTCTGGGAAAGTCGACAAGTCCAAGATCACATGCTATAATTGTGGTGAGAAAGGACATTTTGCACCTGAGTGCAAGAGAGCCAAAGCTGATAAAAGTCAAGCTTACATCACAAAGAAGAAGGACTGGGCTGACACTTCAGACTCTGAAGATGAGGTGAACTACGCCTTGATGGCAAATGTTGATAGTATCTCTGAAGCTACTGAGACCAAGGTACCTCACTCTATTCTAGCTTTTGATACTACTGATATATCTGAGTTAAGACTCTTTCTTAAAAACTTTCATGTTAGCTATAGAGATCAGACTTTAGAAAATGAAAGAATAAAATCTGAAAGTCTAGACCTTAGAAAGAGAAATGCTTATCTAGAATCAGAATTAGTCCAGATGTTAGAAATTCAGAAAGAGAGAGATGATGCTATTTTTGTTAAAAATGAATTATTGAAAAAGCATGCTTATCTTGAATCTGAACTTGCTAAAGAAAGAAACATTCTTAAAATTTGGACTAACTCTGGTAAGAAAACTCAGGATATCATAGACAATGATTGTTGGAAAGAAGGTCTAGGTTACACTGATAAAAAGAAAACTGTCAACCTAGAAGCTGAGACCTCTAAACCTGTATTTACTGAAAAGGCTGCAAAACCCAAAATTAATCATGTGAGGTTTGTACCAAAATCTGACAAACCAAAACAGGATAAAGCCAAATCAGTAGATATTAGTTCAATGTCTCAGAAACAGCTTAAACACAAGCTGAAGGAGTTAAAAAGAATAAACAAGGTAAAAGAACCTAGGAAAAACAGAAATGGAAAGGTAGGCATCAGTAAAAGCAATAACTATATGCCTATTCCCAATGCTCCTAGGAAGAAATGTTATAACTGTGGAAGTCCTAACCATCTTGCTACTTTTTGCAGGAAGAATAAAAATATAAACTCTATACCTCCTAAGTCAGGAGTTAAGAGTGGTTCAGTTAGGTTTAAGCCACAGAATCCTTATTTTCACTGTGGCAGTATTTGGCATTCTATTTATACATGCAAAGAGTATCATAAGTTGTATTATGATTATTATGAACTTAAACCCTCTTTGAATAAATTCAAGATTGATTCTACATGTATAAATTCTGATAAAAAGAATGTTAGCACAAACTCTGATAAGACTTCTGCTGCAAAAGCTAACAAACTTAATAAGACCAAAGGATCCAAGCAAGTCTGGGTCCTTAAAACTAATCATTAGTGGTTTTTGTGATTGCAGGGTAACAGGAAAAATATCCTTGTTCTGGACAGTGGATGCTCAGGACACATGACTGGAAATAAAGCCCTGCTATCAGAATTTGTGGAGAAGGCTGGCCCAAGTGTTTTTTATGGAGATGGCAGCATAGGAAGGACTCTGGGATATGGCAATATCAAACTTGGGAATGTCATCATTGAATTTGTAGCTCTAGTTTCAGGACTCAAACATAATCTACTAAGTGTGAGTCAAATCTGTGACAGAGGTTATCATGTGGATTTCCTTGAAGAACATGGTGAAGTTGTAAGAAAATCTACAGGAAAAGTTGTTCTGAAGGGATACAGGCATGGTAACATTTATGAAGCCAAGCTTTCAACAAACTCTGATGGCTCTGCAATCTGTCTACTGAGTAGAGCATCAATTGAAGAAAGCTGGGATTGGCACAAGAGACTTTCTCATCTGAATTTCAACAGCATTAATGAGCTAGTGAAGAAAGATCTTGTGAGAGGATTGCCCAAATCAGTTTTTACTCCAGATGGCCTATGTGACTCATGTCAAAAGGCAAAACAAAGGAAAACTTCATTCAAAAGTAAGACTAAATCCTCAATTCTTGAGCCATATCACTTATTGCATGTTGATTTATTTGGTCCAGTAAATATAATGTCTATTGGAAAGAAAAGATATGCTTTGGTTATTGTTGATGAATACACCAGATATACATGGGTATATTTCATGCACAAGAAAGAAGAAATTGCATCAATCTTAACAGAGCATGTCAGACAACTGGACAAAGGATCTAAGCATACAGTGAAAATCATAAGGAGTGATAATGGCACTGAGTTCAAGAATGCAGTCATGGAAGAGTTTTGTAAAGAAAATGGAATAAAGCAAGAATTCTCTGCACCTGGAACTCCACAACAAAATGGAGTAGTAGAGAGAAAGAACAGGACTCTCATAGAAGCTGCAAGGACCATGCTTGATGAAGCAAAGCTGCCAACTTACTTCTGGGCTGAAGCTGTGCAAGCTGCTTGTTTCACACAGAATGCTACACTCATAAACAAGCATGGTAAAACACCATATGAGATGGTGAAAAAGAAGAAGCCGAACCTGAAGTACTTTCATGTGTTTGGATGTAAATGTTTTGTTCTTAAGACTCATCCAGAACAGCTTTCCAAATTTGATTTAAAAGCTGATGAAGGAATCTTTGTTGGATACCCACTATCAACAAAAGCATTCAGAATGTATAATCTGAGAACAAAAGTGGTCATGGAATCTATCCATGTGTCTTTTGATGATAAAAAGATAACAGGACTTGAAGATTTTGATGAACATGACCAGCTGAGATTTGAGAATGAAGAAATAAATGCTGATCTACAAACTTCTGATATTCTTTCAGACTCTATTGTTCAATCTATACCAGTAGATCAGACAGCAGCACATGTTGAGGGGGAGCAAGTGAACGATGAAAATGAACCCCAATCAAGTGAAGAAACATCAAAGAATGCATCTGCTGATTCATTAAACTCTGATTCATCAAACTTTGAAAGCAACAGCTCAGGGGGAGCAAACAATGATTTTGGATCTACTAGTCATCACACTCAACACAATTATGAACTTGGGGAATCATCAGGATCAAATCTGCCGAGACAAAGGGTATGGAGTAGAGCGCATCCCTTTGAACAGATCATTGGTGAACCGGACACGGGTGTACAGACTAGAAGAGCAACACATAATGAATGCAATTTCACAGGATTTTTATCTCAAATTGAACCTAAAAAGGTTGATGAAGCTCTTGATGATCCAGATTGGGTAACTGCAATGCAGGAAGAACTCAATCAGTTCAAAAGGCAGAAAGTATGGAAGCTGGTGCCAAGACCAAAAGATAAATCTGTAATTGGCACTAGATGGGTGTTTAGAAATAAAATGGATGAAAATGGTATTGTTACGAGGAACAAGGATCGATTGGTAGCAAAGGGTTACTCTCAAGAAGAGGGAATTGATTATGATGAAACCTATGCTCCAGTTGCAAGGCTTGAAGCAATCAGGATGTTTTTAGCATTTGCTGCACACTCAAACTATAAGGTTTTTCAGATGGATGTGAAGAGTGCATTTTTGAACGGAGATCTAGAGGAAGAAGTCTATGTTGAACAGCCCCCTGGGTTCGAAGACAAGGAATTTGAAGGTTTTGTGTACTTTCTCTTCAAAGCTCTCTATGGTCTCAAGCAAGCCCCTCGAACATGGTATGATACTCTCTCCAAGTTCTTACTTGAAAATGGTTTTACAAGAGGTATCATCGACAAAACTCTCTTTCATAAAAAGCATAAAAATGATATAATTCTGGTGCAAGTATATGTGGATGATATAATTTTTGGTTCTACTAATGACTTGTTATGCAAGAGATTTGCTAAGCTAATGCAGAGTAGGTACGAGATGAGCATGATGGGTGAGTTGTCCTTCTTCCTTGGACTTCAAGTTGTTCAGAAGCCTGATGGTATTTTCATCTGCCAATCAAAATACATAAAGGATCTTCTGAAGAAGTATGGGATGGAAGAAGCAGCTACTGCCAAGACCCCGATGCCAACTGCAGTCAAGCTTGATGAAGACAAATCTGGTAAGTCAGTTGACATCACGAAGTATCGAGGTATGATCGGCTCTCTCTTGTACTTAACTGCTAGTAGACCAGATATTATGTTCACAACTTGTCTATGTGCTAGATTCCAGGCTAACCCTAAAGAGTCACATCTTATAGCTGTTAAACGTATTTTCAGATACCTTAAGGGAACCCCCAATCTTTGGATTTGGTACCCTAAAGGAACAGGTTTTGACCTAATTGGCTATACAGATTCTGACTTCGCAGGTTGTAAGATTGATCGAAAAAGTACTTTTGGAAGCTGTCAGTTTCTAGGAAGAAGGTTGGTATCTTGGTACAGCAAGAAGCAACACTCAGTATCTACCTCGACAGCCGAAGCAGAATACATTGCGGCAGGTAGCTGTTGTGCTCAGATCCTGTGGATGAGGAATCAACTTCAGGACTATGGACTCATGTTGGACAAAATTCCAATTCTGTGCGACAACACGAGTGCCATTGCCATTGCCAACAATCCAGTTCAACACACCAGGACTAAGAATATTGATATCAGGTATCATTTCTTACGAGAGCATGTCATGAATGGAACTGTGGTATTATATTTTGTTCCTACAGATCAACAAATTGCAGACATCTTTACTAAACCACTGGATGAATCCACTTTCTCCAGGTTAGTTGGTGAACTTGGGATGTTAAATCTGTCTAATTAATTTTGGATAATCAATAACTGCAATTTGTTATAAATTCACACGTATTTTAAATGTCCATATTTTTAGGACTTGTGAATTTACTTTGCATCCAGTCCTCATTTCACAGTTATCTCTATATTAATTGCCATGCTTATAAATGCTATATTTTATGGTAATTAGTTAGTAAATAATTGAGTTAATTGTAGCATAATTAAATAAATATTTTATTGACATATATCAATTAATGATATTTTGTTAATTTTATGTCTATTTAATTGTGAGGTTATCTGATTATTGTGGATTAATTCTTGATTTACTGTGTGATTATTTTTAAATCCATAATAATTAGAAGTATTAAATATGTGTATGTGTATAGGCTGATAGGTTTGGCGATAAGATGTTTTTTCGGCCGACATGTTTTGGTGATAAGATGTTTTTTCGGCTAATTAGGTAGTTAGGTGAGAAATTATTGAGCGGTGTTATTTTTCAAACATAACCTGTCACTATTACACCTAACCCACTAATACTTGAAACCTTATAAATGATGAGTTTTTGTTTGTGTTTAACATCATCATTTTTCAGATATACAGAGCATACACACACAGTTGCTGAATATTTCAAGCTTTGATCGGAAAGATCTCACAATCTAGCTGGTGGTGTTTAGAGCGGATTTCATATTCTTGTTATACGCACTAACCCTTGTTTTTGAATTTCCTCGAAGTTTTGAAAATGGCATTGCAGGGAAACTTTTTAATTGCTAAAGTTAATCCTATTTCCATTCAGCAAATCGAAACCATTCAAGATGAGCAATTTCGGGCTTGGACACAATTTATGAATGAACATTCATTAATCCGTTATGCTTTAGTTACACAGGTGCAGCTTAACCATGATGCATTGTGTGAACTATATTGCAGTGCGATTAACACTTCTGGACAAGACAGGTGTGCATTCACATATCGATTAGGGTCACTGAACGAGATGTTAATCGAATTCTTCATTTTCCTATGGAAAATCTCGTTTCTGATCCTACACCCGAACAGATTGAAATGTTCTTTCGTTTTATAGGGTACCAAGATGGCAATTTCAATACTAGTAATCTTTCTAGAACGTTTCTAACCAAGTACTGGAATTTCTTCTTTCACACTCTTAACCATGTTTTTTCCTCAGATAGAACAAATCAAGATCGAATACCTGAATTTATTCAAATAATAGGGTATGCGGTCGCCAATAATTTGAGGTTAATTTTGGAAAAATAGTGCTTAGTCAAATCATTTTAAAAATGAAACGCTTGGGAACAAGAGATGTTCGGACTCAAAATGTCAAATGTCTATATCCAAGGTTTCTACAGTTAATATTAAATGATTTTTTGATTGATGAAGACAGGGTACGCTTGGAAAATGGTCAAAAGGTGGAATGTTCTTCCATGAAGACGAATGTAATTAATTACATAAGCAAAAAGAAATATACGGATGTGCCTACAGTCCTAACTGAATATCTAAAGACTGTCCCACTTCCGTTGTTACCACGACCAGTGAGAGCAGGTATACGACAAGGTAATATTTCAATCCCTGCTATTCCAACCTTTGTATTCCCTATTGTGTCACAGGAAATACAGTTTCTACAGCCCCCAGTGGCCATCTTACCTGACCAAGAGCAGGAAATCCCACCGACTCTAACACAGGTCGAAGAGCCCATTCTACAAATGCAAACACAAACACAACAAACTCCTACACCTCAATTGTCACTTAAACGACCAGTCATCCACATTATTGAGGGAGATAGTGCCTCAGCAGCACCACATAAGGAGTTAGTTACAATAGCCGCTCTACCTCATTCTAAACGAAGTAAACCCAATGAACCTGAGGTAACGGCAACTGTTAGTGAAACAATTCTTTCTTATCCAATGAGTGCAAATGTAAATGAGGTTGAATTGACGGGAGCAACTATCTTGAGTTCCATTTCACGGAACATACGAGTGGTTGATGATCTTTCTAAAGATCGTATGCCTTCACAGGCATCCGAGGTGGAATTACATACCTCAATAACTGCTGGTGAATCTTCCATTTTACGGAAAGATCCATTGGTGGGTGGTTCTTTTATGAACCAAGTGTCTTCACAGACGTACGAGGGAAACTTGGGTTTTGTGCCATTTAATCGATTCAAGTTTAACCTCCCAGAGGGAAAATCTCTGGATCTCTTTCGAGATTTACCACTTTTTACCAGTGGTCGGCAACTCGCTTCACGCGAGGACGGAAGCTCACGAACTTTCATTGCACCATCCGTGACCTCTGAAAAAGGGGTTAGGATGATTTCATTTGCAGGTACACATATCGGTGGAAGCTCTAGAGAAAAGTTGAGGGAAACACGAATAGAACATGTAAGTGTAACCCAAACCACTAAACCGAGTGAATATAGAGTGTTGAGTGAAACACCTGCAGAACATACGAGTGAGCAACCTACTCAACCACATGCACTTGTAACCAGAAAGGAATATAGCAGATTCCTTACACGGGTCCAAACAATGGAGAAAGAGTTGCAAAATATCTGTAAGTCCATTGCAGAAATAAAAAATTTGCAACTTATTCAACATGATGCATTCCAGGTTCAATTAAGTTCCATGGCAGCCCAGTTTAGTCATGCAATCAACTCCTTGGTAAAGCCATCTTCGTCTAATTTACCAACTCCACATCCTACTAATCTGGAGGTTAACCCAACTGAGGGGGAGAAGGTGGATGATCAAGAAAAATCTACTAGGCGTAAGGGCAAGGAAAAGGTTGTTGACACAGAATTAACTTTATTTTGGGAAAGGAAAAACTAATGGGAGTATTAGTGCAATGTGGAAAGAAAGCAAAGGCAAACTTGAAGATATGTTCAGTCTACAGGAACAATTGTCTTGCACTTGGTTAATTTTTAGAAATCTGGAAAATGTATATATATGATCCAGAATGCACTTTAATATTATTTATCTTTGTATTTTATTTGTATCAGTTGAGTTATCCTCTAGGTATTTGCTTGTCAAACCCTAACAATCAAATAGGGGGAGATTGTAAAGTATAATGAAATGTAATATGTAATGGAGGACATATATAACTCAACTAGGATAAAAGATAAATAATATTAACTCTATACAGGGATCGTGAAATTTGAAGAACATGCACCAACAAGGATCAAGTCGCTGAAAGAAGTTCATTAACATGATCAAGCCTCAGTGACATAATAAGATGTACAGATGATTCAGTTGAAGGGCCAAAAGATTTCATGTATTTGAAGATATTGCTGCAGGCTAATAAATTGGAATGTAACGAAGGTGTGAAGATCAAGATCAGTGATAGTCACTTGTGAACCAGACCAGTGCACCAAGTGTCAACACATACGGGAAGTATCAACACATTAATTCATAGAAAGAATTGCCAAAGCCTATTGACGATCAAGGACAGACATAATATCTCAAGGTATTGTCAAAAGTTAATTTACTCTGAAAATTAAATAAGTAACAGATTAATTTAATTATTTATAAAATAATTAAATTAATCTGGTGCTTGAATTATTTTCTGAGGTGAATTAAAACAGCAGAATAAACAGAAGAGAGAAAATGAATAGTATCGAAAATCACTATTCATATGAATAGTAACCGAAATCACTATTCACATGAATAGTAACCGAAATCACTATTCATATGAATAGTAACCGAAATTACTATTCATGAATAGTACCCAAAAGTACTATTCATAAAGTAAGAAACATGTGGGGCCCACATGAATTAAAAATTCAAAGTAAAACTTTGAAATTGAAAAGGCAGTGTGTTGAAAATTCAGTTTAATATACGTAATCAGTTACGTATATTAACTGCATAGTGACTTTCTGAAAACCTATAAATAGGCCTGTTGTATTTCATTTCAAAACACACCTCAACACACAACTTTCTATTCTCTCTCTTATATCATCTCTGTGTAAGCTGCTAGACAGTCCATCTAGTACGAAAGCCGACTTAGCCCGCATTCAAGAAGTGTCGGGTAGAAGGTCCTCGTGCCTAAACTATCCTTAGGAGTGTTTGATTTTGTAGCTGATCCATAGGATTAGATTGTGTAACAAACCTCCGGGTTTTATCTATTTAAAGATATTTCCCACACAGTTGTGTTATTTCGATTTAGTATTTTTGATTTCATATCCACATCGAAAATCGAAATATTTTTAAATAACGTATTCAACCCCCCTTCTACGTTATTCCGGACCTAACAGGTAATTAGAGTCAATTTAATCTCTTCCAAGAATTAACGCTCTCAGAAATCCAATGATGCTTCCGCACTCAAATTCAATTATGCTAATCGTATGTGTGCCTCTAGTAAGTAAATCTCTCGATCCATACCCCTATTTGCATATAATTAATCCATGATATCGACCGATTACACAAATTAATGATTAAAACATATCAATCAGAATTAACCGTAACCAATCAAACCACTATGAAAATCATGCCAATATTAGTGCAAACATGGCTTCCCTTTAAGCCCTAGAAATAACTACTCGCTAATAATTAAACAAGTAAAATAACTAGTAAAACAAGAAAACATAAATAAACTAATAAGAACAAAGAAAAGATTAAGAGAACAAAACCTTCAAACTTCAATGTTGTCACCCAAAAGAAGAGTCATGGTGTTTCTCTACATCTCCAACTAATAATAATACTAATCTACTCTAAACTATATTATCTGATCTAATATTACATCCTCAATAATGTGTCCCAAGATATGTTTATATAACCTCTTGATTTAGCCTCTAAGCAATTGCCTTCTTAGAGTTGGAATAGAAGATGAAAAGTTTCCAAGCTTGGTTGTACTAACTTCTTTTTCTCCTCTGTTTCTGGGCTCTTCCAACTAGATTTTGCTTACTGGACCACCTCTGAATTGTAGATAATTCCACAAGCTTTGCGTGGACAGTAAGATCGTCAAATTCTGACTTCTGGAACTCAAGATATGACCCAAACAGTGTTAGACAGCCCAATAATACGAATTTTCTCCTATTTTATCTCCAAAATAGCTCTTTTTGCTCCAAATCCTTCCAAGTCATGAATTCTTTATTTCCTACAATAAAACAATCAAATCTATTAAATAAAAATCCAAATCAATGCAAAACACAATAAATATTAGAATAAAATCATCTAAAATATATATAAAATATACTCTATCAAAGCATAATTGGTGTCTATTCATCTTCTATCTCTTTTGTGGATGTATGTTTAGTTTGGTATTCGTATACTGAGAAGTAGCGTATACTTGTTTCGTGTTATTCGATGCACTAGCATATTTAATTAGCGCGTTTTTGTGAAATTTTAAGATTTTATTTATTCATATGTAAGTAAATATTATATTATATCTATTTAATAATATTTATTTGGTGTTTATTAAAATCAGGAAATTTAGAGAAATAATATTTTAATTTTGGGTCGAATTTATTTTAGGAAACGAAATTAGAGTCTCGTTTTAATTAGCCGCAGGTAGAGACGAACTCTTTTCACCAAATAAGGCACTAAGCTGGTCATTATTAGGACATTTTTATTTGTCTCCCATGATTTATTTCTTTTTATTTAATTACAAACCACACTACAATTCTCATCATTATTGATCATTATTAGAGGCATTCAGTTTTATTGTATAAGACCACACCGTCTATTTCAATTTCGAAACAACAACTCGGTAATACACACAATCTCGAAGACATTTCCTGTCTCTTACAAATTACAAAAAACACAGAACATATATATTCATAAAACAAAGTCAACCCAGGTAGTTATTTCTTCTTTTATGTGAATTGTTTTTGTCGATTTTGTTTTGTAGAATCTGGTATGGTGGGTTGTGGTTGTTGGTTGTGTTTTGATTGTCGGGGTTGTGATTGAAACCGAGGGTGGTGTTTGTGTTGTTGTTGTTGTAGTCGGGAGGAAGAGAGATTGTGAGGAGGAGAAGTGAGCGGATGGAGAGATGGAGCGGCGGAGAGGGAGAGATCGACGGAGAGAGACCGGCGAGGAGAGGGCGGAGATAGAGAGTGGTGTTTGTGATTGTTGTGGTGTAGGTGGTTGAAACTGGTGTCGTTGTTGTTGTTGGTCGGAGAGAGTAACCGGAGAGAGGGGTTGGAGAGATTGTCGAGAGAGATTGAATCGGGAGGCTGTTGAATTCGTTGTCGATGTTGTTGGAGTAGCCAGAGAGAGATGGGGATGGGGAGAGGTGAGGGAGAAAAGGGAGAGACAGAGAAAAGAGAGTGAGAGAGAGAGAGAGAGGGAGATAGATAAAGGAGAGGGAGATAAATTGACAGAGAGAGAGATGAGATCGAGAGAGGGATAGATGAGAGAGAGAGAGAGAGGGAGAGAGAGATGGAGGGAGAGAGATACGGGATTGGAGTACAGGGGAGAGAGAGACGCAGGGGTGTGGGGCCCACAGTGGTGGTGTCGGTGGGGTCCACCCCGTGGTGACCGTTGAGTAAAAATATTAATAAAATAATAACGAACTGATAAATTAACGAGTGAATGATAAAATTGGAATTTAATGATTTGGATTGCTATTTAAAATTGTGAGAAATAAATAGTTTAATAAAAATTGTATAACTGATTAATTAATTAAATAAAATTAATTAGTGAATTTTGGACATAATTTAGAGATTTAATGATTTATTAATAAAAAGAGAGATTAATTGTGAATAAATAGAGTTAAATAAGGATTTATTTATCCAGAGATTATTTTCCGTTATTTATTGTAGAGATTTTCAAGAGATATTATTTTATTATTAATATTCTTTATATTTAAATATTATATTATCGGATCGGGAATATTTTATTTTGACGAATTGCTCACGTATTTCTGGTTGCCATTTTTAGAGAATAATTCTCGAGACGTAGATCAACGTCAAGTTCACGGGTAGAGTATAATTTTTATCTGCATTCATTTGCACTTCGAGATCGAGGCAAGTTCATTCCTACCCTAACTTTTGGAAATTGTGTGTTTTGTTCGTATTATTTCATTCCTTAATTATTTTCGAGTTATCAAATATTGAGATTTATCTTTTGCTCCTGAGGATGCGATTATTTCTTTTGAGTATCATTCCTCGTTAAATATTGCGATGCTGTTAATTTAGTTTATTTGTGAACTATACTCCCTATAAGCGTAGAAATAAATTCGTTGCCATCAGGTCGATCTCATTAATTCGAGACGACTATTATTTTGATTCAGTGAAACTAATCTCATTCGTTTGAGATAGTTAAATTCATTCCTTTCAGTTGAATTTATTGTACAAATTCAACAATAAATTATTGATTATCGTTAGTTGGTCCATCGTTCGAACCAACAAATTAGAGTTATAAAAATAAAGATCGTTAGAATTTTACCCATTGATCAAGTGAAAAATATTCTATTTAACGTTCATCAATGATGGGTATTATAAATACTCGAGTAGTACTAATTGTTCGGTACGACTCAAAATATCTCATTTTAAGACTATTCTCATTGTTCCGAGATAGTTACATTTATTGTCAAGGTTTGGCATTTTGTTCATGTCAACCAACAAAATATTATTATTCAGAGTTTACCTCAGTCCATTGTTCGGATTGATGGTACAATTGAGTTAGACTGGCAGTCCGCCAGATTGGTAAATATTTTCCTGGAAGAGTTATCTCAAGTTATCTGTTCACCAAATATTCGGGAATTCTGTATTCTACTGGTCAATTTTGGGAAAGAGGCTCATTATAGAGAAAGAGAGACTCGTGTACCGTTATACGGACACGAGAATATTTAGGCACTTTGTTGCAAGGGTTGAATTAATAACCCATTATGATGCTAGCATTCATACATCTATTATATATATAATACACCAACACAAGATAAAATTGTGAGAATTTTTAATGCACTTGAAATGTCCAATTTACCTCTCATCTCTTGAAATTACTAATTTATCCCTCTATTCTCAATTTTTTGAAAAAATTGTGGTTAATGGGAATTGATCTTGGATCTCCATGTTAATTCACAAATTTCTCTACCACTACACCACTCAATCACATATGTTCAAAATCATAAACATTATAGATGGATGTGTGTGTTGTTTGAGTGAAATAAATATCTACTATTATTTTAATTATTGCGACACATTAACAATTTTTTGTCATGATTTTACTTTTACATTTATTGATTTGAACTATAATACATTATATCAAAATATCAATTATTGATACATAATATATGGTTTGGTTATATTATAAAATTGTAATAACAATAATAATCAACATAATAATAATAAAAAAATTACTATATAACTATTATTCCCTTAAACAACCTAAGCACTCATCTATACATGTTTTCAATAATACACATGATATCTTTGTGTGTACCGCTTAAGCGGGGCAATATTTAACTTTATATAAAGAAAAAATATGAAATGCATAATGTATTTTTTATGAAAAATATATATTAAATATAAGATCAAGTCAATAATTAAAGTACTTTATTACTGATTTGAAAGCGCCAATTTACCCCTATGTTCTTATCTATATATAGAAAGTATTATTTTCAGTGGGAATCGAACTTCGATCACCGAGTTAAATGGTGCATCTTCATATCATTAGACCACGCATTCACATGTATTTTAAATCATACACACAATATGTATGTATGTGATATTGATGAAATATTATTAATTAAATATTACTGGATTTTAAATGAGCTATGGACTCTTTAATGGTTATCATTTATCGATTAAAGAATTATAAAAAATACACAATTGGGTTATAAAATGATATTATAATTAATATGATGGATATTATCTAACAATATATTGGAGAAAAAAAATTGAGGTGTTAACGTAAAATGAAATTTGTATATTACTAAACAAGATGCAATAATTAGTAGTGAAACTATTCGGATCGTAAAAATATTTGGCTTTAAATATATGAATCCTACAAATAACACATTACCTTTTACATACAAATTAACCAATGTTCAATTTGAAATATGACATTTTCTAAAAAAAAAAGGATCATATATTATATATTATTTATGGAGGTAACTCAATGAAAGTCAGACGGACACCGGAAGAGAGATAAAGGCAAAGAATGCTTAAAATGAAGAAATTAGAATAAAACATATAAAAGAGCTAGAAATGCAGTTTTAAGAAGTAAAAACGCAAGACCTGAGAAGCATTTTAGAAGATTTACGAAGTTTTAGATTAGAATTAAGACTGAAACCTACACTCTGAGAATACCATCTTGAAGAGTATTAAGTTTCTACCTTGAATACTATTGGAGATCTAGCTAAATGAATGCATCATTTTTGAAGAAAGTTTGGGATTGTAGGTGCTCTGAAAAATAGTCTTAATTAGACAACACCCATAAAACACTCAAATTATATTCTACGAACCACAACAAAATTAAAAACTTACATGATTGCTATCAATACTACTCTTATTAGTTTCCAAAGTACAAACTTGAACATATTTAAGTAAGTATACAATAACCAACAAGAAAAACTCTATAAAAATCAATTACATATTTCAAATGATATTGATCATGAATAGTTTAATTAAAAAAATACAATTTAAGCTAGCGGCCCGTGCCTCGCACGGGTTTTAATGCTAGTTTATATTATATTGTTGATATCGTATGGTAGCCGTGATCTGGCTAAGTGCGGTGTCATTGGAGGACGGTATTCTCGGTCGGTTAGTTGATCACCCCACCGAGATACCGAGAGGTGGAAGACCAGTTTATTCTTAAATCATGAGTTAACAGAGTTATATCAAATGAGTCTTTCGAGTATTCTGTTTCAAGATGAGTTTTGAGTCTTTCGAGTATACTATTTTCGAGATGAATTTGAGACAATTCAGATTGTGATATCCGATATTAAAATTTTGAGTATTTCTTTTGATAAACCTTATTATATTTATATACCGAGCAAGAAGAGAACTTGCTGAGCACTATAGTTGCTCATTCTTGCTTTACAACATTTTGTTCAGCTATCAAGATGGAAAGAGGCGAGACGTCCAGCCAGGGATACAGAGGAAAGGGAAAGGCGCAAGGCTATGGTGATAAGAACTTGAACATCAAGCTGGAACGGTTATTTGTCTACATTTGTGAATTTATGTAATATATTATTTGGAGATGTAATAAGTTAGATTGCACTATTTTGTGAGAAGATCTTGGAACTACGGAATTGGACATCTATGCTCCGTTGTAATAAACATTTGGTTTTGATATTGCGTTATCGTGTGCTATAGAATATTGAGACAATGTGACGATCCGAGTCCCCGGTCAGGGTGGATTTGGGGGCGTTACAGGTTTGCTCGCGCTAAACGGCATTTTGGGCAATGAGATGCTGAAAAATAGGTATTTTGGACATTTTCTCAAAAATTCGTGTAAATAAACGAAAGCTTAATTTAGTAAATTATTAAAACTTCATTTTTTGAAAAAAATATATAAAGAATTAGGAGTGATATCCCAAAATAAAAAAAATATTTTTTTTCAGAAAAACTTTAAAAATTATTTTTATTCACCAACAAAAGTATAAAAAATATTTTTATCCGTAATTTACCAGACTTTTACTGCCAATCTGCTCTGTAAATTGTCCCATGTAGTCTGTATATACATTCATGTATGTATATATGTTAATGTAGCGATCTCACGATTTTGGATCTAAAAATGGCGACGAATCGAAATAGTGTTCCCAGATCCGGCGCTGTTTCTCGTGGCTACAATTTCGCTTCCTCCTGGGAACAGGTACTAATCTATACATACAAATATATGTGTCTATATATTCCTATTAATTTCCCCCAATTTGATTCAAGTCAGTTCAGATCTGTTTATAATACTATTGTGATTGTTGTGTGATAGTGATAAGTTTGTTTCGTGATCGATTTGTCGAAGAATGTTGATATTGTGTTTTCGATATTTGTGAAATGCAGTGAGTGATTGAGGTTTGTGAGGCATTGTGATGGTGTAATGACTTTTAGTTGAGAGAAGTGATTGAGGTTTGTTTTCGTGATTGCTTTGTCGACGAATGTTAATATTGCGATTTCGATGTAAATGAACTAGTAATATGCCTAATTGAGAGAATTGATTGAGGTTTGTGAGGCATTGTGATTGTTAGTTGAGACTGATTGTGAGCTGTTTCTCTAGGAGTTGAGGTTTGTTTCGTGATTGATTTGTCGAAGAATGTTGATATTGTGGTTTCGATATTTGTAGATGAAGTAGTGATATGTGTAATTGAGAGAATTGATTGAGATTTGTTAGGAATTGTGATAGTATAGTGAGTGTGAGTTGAATGTTAATTGTTTCCCGAGGAGTCGAGGTTTGTTTCGTGATTTCTTAGAATGTTAATATTGCGATATCGATATTTGTGAAGGAAGTATTGATATGTGTGATTGAGAGAATTGATTGAGATTTGTGAGGCATTGTGATAGTGTTGTGGTTGTTACTTGTTAGTTGAGATTGATTATAAATTGTTTCTCGAGATTTTTATTGGAATGTATATTTTTGAGGAATGTAGATAGTGCATTTCATTTTTGCAAATGAACTTCTTATATGCACAATTGAAAAAGGTTGATTTAAGGTTTGAGAGGTACTGTGATAATATTGTGATTGAGATTGATTGTAAGTTGTTTCTTGAGGTTTGGTTTGTGATTGAATTTTTAAGGAATGTAGGCATAGCATTTTGGATATTTGTAAATGAAAGTACTCTGTGCAATTCAAGATGATGAGGATGATTAGAGTGAGAATATTGATTAAGATTTAAGAGGCATTGTGATTATATAGTGATTGCTACTTGAGACCTATTGTACATTGCCTTGAGGTTTGTTTGGTAATAAATATTTTAAAGAATGTAGATATTGCATTTCCCGATTTTTGTAAAAGGAAGTGATGTGAGGATGGTTATAATGACAAGTTGATTAAGTGTGATGATGTTGATTTTTTTTGTAGATATGTGATGTCTGTTGTTTGTAGTTGCCATCTCCTCTAGTGTCGTGATTGTGTTTATCTGGTACGTAGTTCTGTATCTTGCGGTGTTATCTTAAATGGATTATTGATTTGTGGTGTCCCTTTTGGTACAGAATGCTCCAATGACAGAGCAGCAACAAGCTGCAATTGTTGCGCTCTCTCATGCAGTTGCGGAACGGCCTTTCCCGGCTAAGCTTGTGAGTACTGCACATGCTAACGACACTATTTATGTTGAACTATGTATTTATTGGAATTTAATAACAAATGGTTCTTATTCTCTTAGGATAATATATCTGGGGATAATGGGTTGTCTGTATCAACCAAGCACAGCAATATGGAAGAATCTGGTGATATAAATGAAGTGCTGGTAAATACAAATCAGGTAAAGAAATGGATTTGTTTTCCTCACTTTTTTGATCCATGTGTTCTTCATCTACTAGAAAACCAAAGGTTTCATGTGGGATACTTTGTTTAGTCTAGTTTTATCTTGGGATACTAGTTTTTATCTTGTGTAATAAAATCTTTAGGAATAGAATGAAAGTTTATGGACAGAATTAAAGGTGGAAGAGAAGGATGAAAAAAGGAAGACCGAAAGAATAAAGGAGTGCAAATTTTCTATACTGAAGATTGTGAAGAAAATGAATAGGAAGGAGAGTGGAGCATATATTCTTAAATTGATGGGTTTGGGCTCTTGTTTAAATTGCTAGGAAGCGAATGGAGAAAAGGAATGGTCCATAAAATTATACAAATTACCATTCCTTTCAACCAAATGGAGCATAAGAATAAGAAATGTATTTGCAGAATATTATATCTTTAGTTATTTCAACTTTAATGGTGTTCCTTGTTTTCTCTGCCCTAAAATCATAGACTTTTCTGTTTTTTGTGGGTGTCAACTTCAGTGTCAAATTTCATGAATCTTTAGCATAACAAGGTGCAAATTTATACTTTTATCTCAGAACACTGTTGCTGTATACTAATCTAAGTAATGTGTCTTCAAGCAAACATATGAAGAGTCTTGCGTAATATCTCGAATTATGACACTAATGTGTGGTGGTTATAAAAATTATGTTGAAGTCTCTTTACTTGCTCAAAAAAGTAAAATAAAATGGATAAAGTTTGTTGACTATTTCTTTCTGTAGTCATTGTTCACAATATGTTTTTCTCCCACTGTCCCGCATCAAGTTCATTTCTTGATTTATGTTCTTTACAATTAGATGTTATCTCCAAAACTAGTGGCTGATTCTATATGTTTTTGATGTAGGTATGTGGTTTGTTGTAAGTCGTTATATTATAGTATTACTTTTTAAGGATAAAGATGGAATCTGCAATATTATACAGTTAATAAGTTGACAGAAGCTTTTGTCCCTATGTGTACATCTTGGGCATCAGTAGAATAGGTTATTTTTTGTCACCTATCATTTATGTCGGATTATACTAAAGTTTACTCGTAGATTAGTGATTTTTTTCTTTGTGCAGTTTTATAAGTGGTTCATAGATCTTGAAGCGGCAATGAAATCAGAGGTTAGGACATCAATATATTGTTTATCTTCTTTGCACATATTTAGTTTTTGAAAAATGTGATGGCGATTTTTGTTGCATCTGATTTTAACATTTGCGTAGACAGAAGAGAAGTATCAACATTATGTGAGTACTTTAACAGAGAGGATACAAACGTGCGATGGTATACTTCAACAGGTAGACAAAAGTTTGTTTAACAAATCATTCATACTTATTATGTTTATACCACTAGATTTAATATATATTGGAATCTAGCTGAACAATAAATATGTTTTACAGGTGGACGAAACCCTTGATTTGTTTGATGATTTACAGCTACAACATCAAGCAGTAGCTACAAAAACGAAAACCCTTCATGATGCATGTGACAGATTGGTATGTCCCACTGTTTTATTAAATTAGACTGGTACCTTTTTTTTTTTGTTTAGTTACTTGTTTTGTAACTTTGATGACTTTATAGATAAGACGTTATGTTGAGTTTTACCTTGCCAAGTTTTCTAATTAAGGAGATGCCCTTTGTTAAGTCCACTATACCTTGCCAAGTTTTCTAATTAAGGAGATGCCCCTTGTTAAGTCCACTATCAAACTTCCAAGGATGGCAGACTCCTTAACAAATATCTGCCAGTGTAGTTGATTGGTTTCTAGTTCTACCACTTGTCAATTACATCATGTCTTCTTAAGAGGCCTTTGTATCTTATCTGAAGCATCGTGCTTAAGTTAGAATCATGATTGATCATTAATATGTAAGGATGGATACACATTTGCACAATGTAAGCTAGGATTTTGGCTGTGCTTTGCAAAAAGTCCTTTGGCCAAGCAGGAAAGATGAGTGAGTGTTCATCACAGTCTATGTTGATTTGGTTTACTGGTAGTAGATATAGAGAGAAACATTAGGCTTGTATGATTTTTAACCCCCTGAACAGTAGTTAGATATTTGCACGTTTATATCATTTTTATCTCTCGCTTGTCTTCTAATTGAAGTGCTTGTTTATGTAACAGCTAGTTGAGAAGCAAAGACTGATTGAGTTTGCAGAATCACTTCGCAGTAAGCTCAAGTACTTTGATGAATTGGAGAATGTAAGGTTTGGAAGCGCTATGTTATCTAGTTTTTACCAAAATACTTGTAAATCGTAACCTCGCTGTACAGACTGTTAATTTATTTGGCGAGTTTTGAAAACAGGACCTACATTTAATGCATTAGATGTGACTTTGGTTTTAGGATTTTAGAATTTACAGAAAGATCACATGACTTACCCTTCTAATCAAACATTAGGAGTTCGAAATTAAGCTATGATCTTGGCATTTACTAGTATTCCTTCTATGTCAGTACCAATGTGAAAACTCATTACTTGTCCCACATCAAATCAAAACAAAGTTTTTAACTTTATCTTTTTCTGTCTGAAGCAAAATTGTATTGTATAACCAAATGCTTCTGCATTTAAAGCTGCAATGAACTGTGTAAAATACACTGTTGTTGCCAAGTAGTATATGTTTTCACTCCTACTTTTGCGTAAACAACATTACTTGAGTAGTAGCTTACGGAAAGTATTGTAACTAGATCTTTGTACTTCGATTCTGGGAAGTAAAATTTTCTAAGTTTCTCTTTCTTTGATTTGCAGGTTGCTAACCGTTTCTATTCTCCAAGTATGAACGTTGCAAACGAAAACTTTCTTCCACTACTCAAAAGACTTGACGAATGCATATCGTAAGTATTTAGTATACCAGACCATATGTTGTATGTGATTTTCTACATATCTTAAGTTACAGTAAAGTCTTCTTATTATATTATAGTTACTTAGTATTTCATTTATGTTTCACCAGTCTACCACAAGTGCAAGTAGTCACTGGATCCTTCGTTCCATAATATAGCCAAAATTAAGTTTTGAACTTGTTCTTATATGTAAGATGATGTTAATGGAACACCTTTTCCATTTTGTATGTAGATATGTTGAAAGTAATCCTCAGTATGCTGAATCTGGTGTGTACTTGGTTAAATTTCGGCAGCTGCAGGTACTAAAGCCAATATACAGTGGCACTCTATTTATTAGTTAATGGCATAAAGCTTTTTTTATGCCTTATGTTTGATTATTTGTTCTATTCCCTAAATTAATTGTTGTTAAATGATCCAAAAATCTTATAATTTTGCTTGCATGCATTACAGTCTCGAGCACTGAGTACGATTCGTTCTCACATCGCTTCAGTTTTAAAGAATACTACTTCTCAGGTAATTAATCATAATGTTGATTATCCTTTTAGATGAAATGTGAAATGTTTGTCAATTTGTTTTCCACTTTGTGACCAGGTCCAGGCAGCAATGTTGAGCAGTGGTGGTAGCAAAGCATCTGTGTCTGAGGGAGTAGAGGCATCCATCATTTATGTTCGTTTTAAGGCAGCAGCAAGCGAGGTATCATTTGTCATTGTACCTCCTGTATGGATCTCTGAGAAAAAATCTTTACATAGAACAGTGAAGCATAATGGCAATGAAATATTATGAAAATCATTTATATGCAACCACAGTCCACAGATATCACATCTATAAGTGAATTTTGTATAGTAGCTGAGTCTAACATCTAATTTTATTATGCAGCTTAAGCCAGTGTTGGAAGAGATTGAAAGCAGATCACAAAGAAAAGAATATGCTCAAATTCTTGCTGATTGCCACAGACTATACTGTGAACATCGGCTGTCCTTGGTAACCTGAAATTTTTATCCACATGTGCTTTACTTTGTTGTGATAATTATCTACAGTTGTATAATACATGATTCCTTAATGTTAAGCTAATCCTAATCGCTTTTCTTTACTACAACTAGATAAACGACATTGTGCATCAGCGGATTTCAATCTTTTCTAAAAAAGAGGCACTGCCATCGTTGACTAGATCGGGATGTGCATACCTAATGCAGGTGACCTTAATTAAACTTCTTTTAATGTATAAAACTGATTTTTTTTTATGGACATGTCTTAATAGCTTTTAGACTAACAAGTACTGATACTTACATTCAAAGTTTTAATGCACGTATCGGGCATGGAATTGCTACTTGTCCAATTTATGCTCTACGAAAGGATGCATATCTTGTTTTTCATGCTTATTTTTTGTACCGCTGCCAAAATAATGTTACCTGTATGTGTATTTCTTGTTTTTTTTCGTTTTCAATGGTCACTACCTTGATTTGGTCCTTTGGCCTTTATTTCACACATGGAGTATATGGTGTTCGAGAATTTTGTTGTGAACAATTGAAAATTGCAGGTCTGTCAGCTCGAACATCAACTATTTGATCATTTCTTTCCTTCTTCAGAGGATATCTCAAGTTTGGCTCCTTTAATAGATCCTTTGTGAGTTCTTTCACTAGTCTTGTTGGATGATATGTCTTAATTTCTCTCTTGTTTTTGATTAATCAGCATACATTAGTTTGTAAAGATAATTGGTGATTTTTACTATGACCCCACAAACTTTTATCACAGTTCATCACTTCCACAAAGATGGGCCTCCACAGTCCACATATTCGTACCTTTTCCTTTAAATTGTAATTAAGGTGTTATCTTTTATAGTTCTGATGTAGTTAGAGTACGTCGTATCCACAAGTTTATAGTACTCTTCCTATTTTAGTGTATATGTGTGCCTAGGGTAGTTCTGGTTTAGTAAAACCATATTTTGGGCCTCATAACACTTGCTTAAATGAGAAAGATTCCTAGTACAAGTAGGCCTGTGAAATATGGGATCATAACTATTCATGTTGAGTGATGCACTAGATTCGTGCATTTCATCTGTTTTTTTTAGTTGAAAAGGATTATTTTTGCGAACCTCAGGAAGAATATCTAATTATTGTGGATGAAATGTGTTTTTAATGCCAACCTGGCAGAGTATGGCAGTGCAGAATTTTAACCAACAATCAGTAATTATTATTTTTTTGGTCTAGCACTGCTAGTCTGGAAGCCTAACCTTGTAAGTGTAGTGCATGACTAAAAGTTATGTTACTGGAAGTTGTTAAAAAGTTAGAATGTTACCGCAACTGAGTGTTGGCCAGAATCTTGAAAAATAACCTCTAGATCGCTGCGGATTTCTATACCTCAATGGTGTAGAAAATTGTTCTTGTTATGTTCCAGCTTTTGATTGAGTATTAAACTATGCACTTTATTTAATGGGTTTTTCTAATGTGTGCCCTTGGGCACACACTAGAAAGACCCTTATTTAATTGTTCATGTCTGACACAAACTTAATCATTCATCTTCAAAATCATGTATGCTTGCTAGTCAATTTTTAGCTCGTCTCTGAAGTCTTTTTTGCATCTTGCTCTCATTTTCTTGTTAATATTTGTCACAGGAGTACTTACTTGTATGACACATTGCGCCCAAAACTTATACACGAAACCAACATTGACACTCTTTGTGAACTTGTGGAGATACTTAAAGTGGAAGTTTTGGGAGAACAACTCAGCAGACGAATTGAATCACTTGCTGGATTACGTCCTACGTTAGATAGAATTTTAGCAGATGTTCATGAGAGATTGACTTTTCGTGCTAGAACACATATCCGTGATGAGGTATATATACTATCGGAGTTATACAGAATATTATTGAATTTGCGAATTGAATTAGAATAGCAAGATGAGAGAGAAGAGAGGATGACATTTTTTTTATCATGATCTGATTGAAGGTTTACATCATGATTGTCTCTCTCTTACATTATAGAGTATGGCTGGAAAACTAACATTTTAAGCTCAATATTAACAAATACGGAATCAACAATTTTTTTAACAAAATTTGCCGGTAAAAGTTTAAATTTGATTTTTAATTCTCTAGTATTTATGATTTGTTTGTTAAATGCATGTATATATTTAGCAAAAAAAAAAAAAAATGCATGTATATGGGATATATGGAAATTCTGAACTCCCATAAGGCCATAACAGTATATATAACAATTTATCGTTTATTGTTTTCGTTCTTCATTAATGTAGCTGATTAACCACAGATCATATCATTATCTTTTTATATATTATTGTAATATTTTTCACTGTGGACTGTTTATATGTTATTATTAATTATTTTATTTAAATTTTTATTATCATGATCAGAAAGAAAGTACTGACATATTTTTTTTTTGTCTAACTCGAGCAATAGAATTTTTCTTTTCTTTAATTCAGTTGTTAAGAATTATTGATCATGCGGAGTCATTGAAGAACCTTGTTTGTTCGTAGGTCTATGCATTATTGCTCGCTTGATATCTTTAATAGTTTTGTAAGCTTCTGTGGATTGCTTTTTTTGATATTATGTGCCATCCACAAGTTTCAGCAAGAAAAGTAAGCCACTTTGCAATCTGCATCAAAGTCTAGGGCATAAATTATGCATAGACTAATAATTTTAATCTTCCTAGTACAGTAGTATTTTTTCTATATTTAGTCAGAATATATTTGTTAGTGACAAGAGGGCTTTCATGGTACTTCTGTTGATCAATATTTTGTTTCAGTTCTTTACTTAAGTAACCAGCCCTCTAATAGGGTTTTTTTTTTCATTTCTTTTATGTTTGTCCTAGATTGCAAATTATATTCCTTTTGATGAAGATCTGGATTACCCTGCAAAGCTGGAGCAGTCAGCTGAGTCGAAAACAGAAGATACTTCTGTACGTTATACACTCTTCTATTATTGCTCTGTTTTGAAGCATGTCTATACCTGCTGCTTGTAAAGTTAACATTATTACCTCAATAGATTTGTCAACTGTCATTCGTATACTACTTTTACTTAAAAAAGGTTACACATTGGTTGCAATCCGAGGAAACAGCTTTTTGTTCTTAGTCCTTAGAATCGATTAAACTTCATATATCTCATTTAAATCTTTTTTGTCTGACCGCAGGATAATCTAAGTGCAGATGTTTCTAAATTTTGGTACCCTCCGCTTGAGAAAACTGTGTCTTGTCTATCGAAGTTGTATCAGTGTTTGGAACCACAAGTTTTTACTGGCTTGGCACAGGTAATTAACTTATCCTTCCCCTTTTTTTTAAAACTGCAGTCATACCAAGTATCAGTGTTTTCCTATTATTGAGCCTTTAATTTTACCAATTTTACTTTATTAATTATCAGGAAGCTGTAGAAGTTTGCTCCATATCCATCCAAGTACGTTGTCATGGATTTTCAAACTATGATATTAATTTTGTTTCCTGTATCTGGTCCCTAATGAACAAGTCTTCTGATGCTATTATTTTTCCTGTTATAATTGGTTGTTTCACATTTCTACTACAGAAAGCAAGCAAGCTTATTGTGAAAAGATCATCGCCTATGGATGGGCAGCTTTTCCTTATAAAGCATCTTCTTATCCTGAGAGAACAGGTTACATCCTTACCTCTCATATTTTAATTTTGCAATCACTGAAAATATGATCACTAACTATGTAGTTTCCTGCTTCCCTGTCCAGATTGCACCGTTTGATATAGAATTTTCAGTTACCCACAAGGAACTTGATTTTTCTCATTTATTGGTAAGTAACCATGATCTGTGTTTCTCGTCAATAAGATTTTAATTATGAACCCCATTTCCACTTTTTGATGTAAACAGCAAACCTTTGAACGAAGCTATTGCAAAATATTTTCAGTTACACAAGGAACTTAATGGTTCTCATTAACTTGTGTGCAATTGTGAATGTTGCACTAAGCATAAAAATCTTTTTTTCACGTACCTTTTAGAAGAAACAAGTAGCATTAAAATTTTAAAATTATCCCATCTCTAAAGGTCAAAGCTATCCGGTTTAATTGGTACTTTTTCAGGAGTTTGTTAATTTTGTGCCCTACATTTTCAAATTGAAGTCCATACAATCGGTTCTCTACAAGTCAATGTTTCCATGTTTCTGTGAAACATTAAAGAACTGTAAAAGACCTTTTCCTAACTTTCATATTTTATAACAATCTAAAGCTGCTGCTCTGAGATATAAGTTACTGTGTTGCCTTTGTCCAAAGGGGACAAATTTAATCCACTCGATCCATTACAATACCCACTTATAATGAAGATGTATGTTAATTATTTAATTTTCAGCAAGGGCTGAATTTCTTTCATACTTTTAATGGAATTAGACAGAAGCAGTTACCTGAACGCTAGAATACACTCCCTTAGCGTGTCATGTTACACTCCCTTAGCGTGTTATGTTGATAACATTATCACACTCCTACCAATGGATAAGATATAACCGGGATGTGGTATTTTACATTTAATGTAGAAAAGTTAGTGTACTACTGTACTTTGATATTGATTCTTAATAATCTATTACCAGGATCACTTGAGAAGGATTCTTCGAGGTCAGGCTTCACTATTTGATTGGTCAAGGTCAACTTCCTTGGCAAGGACCTTATCTCCCCGAGTCCTGGAAAGTCAAATTGATGCGAAGAAGGTAACTTGTTTTGTCCATTGCTAATAATGATTGACTTCGAAGTTAAAATTCACTTGTATTCTGTTAGTAAAACTCATTTGTTATGGGTGCACTGGTGAAATAACCTTAAGTTTTATGACTTAATCTCCAGTCAAGGACTGCTCACTGATTCTAGTATGTCGATTCGAGAATACTAAGGATAGCCTAACAACGTAGCTACTTAAATTTCTTTTATATTTCTCTCTTTTGTCTTGTAATCAAAGTTGCGATATTAAAGTTGACGTATATGACAACTGGCAGTAGTAGTTGGCTGAACCTTTTGAACCCAAGAAATTCATTGGTGACTTGGTCTAAGAGCATCCGGTTGATTTGGGGTCACCCCTTCTCTGCGGGAAAATCTAAGCATGTTCTTTTGTTCTTACTTCTTGAAAATTGCATAATTTTGCATCAGGCCTCACCCTTATAGTGGTAGAACACATCATTGTATATGTTACCAAATAAAATCAATTCAACCTTAGTACCCCTGCTAATCAGTATGTTCCCCCGTAATTTCTCATTTTATAATTTTTATCTTAGCTAATACTTTATGCATCTAACATCACTATAGTGATGAATTTTTGTCAAAGTTTAACTACCATTGAAATCTTTTCAGGAATTAGAGAAAAACCTCAAGGCCACTTGTGAAGAATTTATTATGTCTGTCACTAAGCTTCTTGTGGATCCCATGCTCTCCTTTGTTACGAAGGTGTATATTTATTATTATGGTTCAGTAATTGTACAGAAAATTGTAGTATATTAGCATGACTTCTTTTGATTATTTAAAAGCCCAAGTAGCATGATATTTTTATGCACTAAACATGTTCAAGTAGCTCTGTCAAACCAAGAACTTTATATTGGCACATAACCTATATTTAAGAAATTAGCATGGGCCATGGAGCAACAATAGTCTCAGTGTCTCACTGTATCTCCTTAATGATGAGTACATATTGCAGCTTTAGGGGAGAAGATATATGCTTAATATAAGCATCTGTGGGTGATTTATAGCTTAATAATTTGAGCTCAATTATTTGCTACTGTAGAAGTTTCTATTGCATTTAAACTCCCACAAATCTTTTAGGTAACAGCAGTGAAAGCTGCACTGTCCTCTGGCACTCAGAATCCAAAACTCGAGTCTGTTATGGCAAGACCTCTCAAAGATCATGCCTTTGCTAAGCCAGCTACAGTTGCTGAAATCATTCAAAAGGTAAGTCTTAAAAACTTGTTTAGAGATAGCACAATCTAATTGTTAACGTGCTTCTTTTAGTTTGCAATATATATATATATATATATAGAGAAAAAGGGCCCTGAGGTTACCTCAGGAGAGTTACCTGAGGCAACAGTGTAAATATTTGTGGCATTTTTGTAAATATTGAATTTTTTTTAAAAAAATCCTGTAATTACAATTATACCCTCGTGCATGAATATGGGAAATCTATATTATCTCAGGTAATTTTCCTGAGGTTACCTCAGGAACATCAAACCCATATATATATATATATTTATATATATACTGCTTTCTTTCAGGATGTAAAAATGTATCATTCATTTAATGCTGTTTGGCTCGGTCAGAGTGTTCCGATTATGAATCAAACGTGTCTACCATTAGAAACTATGTTACCCATGTCAAAAAATATTAAAATTTTAGCAGTGTACCCATGTCCGACATGCGACAACACTGGAATTTAGGTAAAATACTGGACACTTCATTTTAGGCCAAAAACATGCAAAACGCTTGGACACTTCCTGCCAAGTCCGGGTAACATAGTTAAAAAACCTTAAAACAAATATATCCTCCACCCATCTCAAAGTAAAAGTCTTGTTTTGAATTTTGTTAGTCAAGTTGGCCAAGCTTTGACTGAAAATGCGAAAAAACTACACAAATTATGTAATTAAGAAAATTTTAAAAGCTATATCATTAGAAAGTATATCTTATACACTTTAAAATGTAATTTTAGATTTTTAGTTGCTAAAATTGTGACAGAATAATTTTATATTTTCAGTCAAATTGACCACAGGAAAAAAGGTCAAAGAGGACTATTATTTTGAGATGGAGGGAGTAATAAAGATAATTTATTGCAGAGAGATATATTAGTAATTGATGATTATGCCTAGATTTGATCAAGACAAGTTATAGTTGTGTTATGGGTTTGTTTCGTCCTTATTGGTTAGAAGTTCTCCAAGTGCATTGAAGTTTAGCTGTCCTGTGGAACTACCAATGATTGATGATTGTTTTATTTATTAAAGATGATTTCATGTAAATCTGCACTATTCTACTGTTATTCTGATTGAATACCCTTTCGAAACAGGTCAGTGCCGCCTTACAGCAAGAACTTCCAAGAGTAATGAAGAAAATGAAGCTTTATTTGCAAAATTCATCAACTCGTACAATACTTTTCAAACCTATAAAGTAAGTCTTCTTTCAGTCTGCCAGTTTCTAAACCTATAGTTGTCCAGTTTCAATGCTTACATATCATGTCACGCTATACAATTTGATTTATATCTGGTTTCCCTTTTGTCTGCCAGTAGGTCTAACTTCTGTTTTCCCTTGATGCAGGACCAATATTGTAGAAGCTCATATTCAAGTACAGAAGCTTCTAGAATCAGAGTACTCATCTGAAGAACTAAAAGGTGTCATCGATATGGTCTCAATACATGATCTGCAAGCTCAGCTGGACAGTCTTCTATAGGATCATACTCATCTGAAGTGCGAGTCAGACTCCAAATGATAAGATCAGTAGATAGGGTATAAAGATGTTGTAATTGGTAGTAGATTCCCTTTCATACACAATTATTATAATAGCAAAAAATGTGTAGGAGCTCATTGGATCATTTTTGCAAGTACATTGATTCATAGCACTAGTGAACACCAAGTTTATGATTGTCATTATTTGAGTGGTCTGAATTATGTACTTACTGAGTTCCTTGTGTTGCTTCTCTGGTGTCCACCTAATATTGTTTTTATTGGCCACCTAATATTGTTTTTATTGGTATCTATGATAGATCTTTCATTCTTTTACTTATTTCGATTACCTGTGATTTTTGGGCACCGGTGAGATGCTGATTATTGTTTCACCGCAGAAAGGCTGGTATACTTATTGCAGGTAAAAATCATAAAAATCCGAAAAGCATCATCACCGGACTGGGGTTAAAACTGAGTAAACTTGTTAATAATGCGTACTAGGCTAGTATTTTGGACCTAACTTTTCAAATAGGGTGTTTTGGACAAAAGGTTGATCGAAATGAAACATTTTGGTCAAAATCTTCAAAATTTACACAAGCTTACGTTTGAATTCACAAAATTAGTAGTCAAACATTTTTATATATTATCTATGCAAATATTTTGTGGGTTAGTACAAATTTTATTAATGTTTAGGGGGTATTTGGGAGAATTTATTTTCAAAATAAGTCAACTCATTTTATGACAAAGTTAGAGATTCCTAACTTTTTTCTGAAAAAAGTTAATTTTTTTTTGCAACTTATAGAATCTCGAACATACATTAAATAATTGTATAAATTTTTTCTTTTTTATCAAAATATGAAATTTTTATCCAAAAATAAGTCCCCATAAGAACTTATTTTAAATTTTCCCAAACAGGCATTTATATAAAGATTCCTAGCTTTTTTTTGGAAAAAATACTTTTTTTTACAATTTATGAAATCTCAAATATACATTAAATACTTGTATAAAAAAATTATTAAAATATAAAATTTTTACCAGAAAATAAGTTCATAAAAACTTATTTTAAGTGCAGCCAACCAGCATCCATATCTGCTGTTTTTCATGTTCTCGAGAATGCTGTCAAGGAGATCTCTTTTGCTATCAATGCTATGTAGCAGAACAGATAGGAATATGTTTAGTTCCTTTTTTTTATGTCAAGCTGAGGTTCTAAAGAGTGCCCCTTACATTCGACTCTTTAGTTTGTCAATATTGGGACATGTTTAATTTTTATTTCATACGGTAAGAAATACCATATGAAATGGACAAATGAGAACAACTTTTTACGAACTGCTCGTTTCACTGACAGTAGTAGTTGTGATGCCGGAGTGATGAGGATCACAGAATGAATATATTAATTGATAAATACTTTATTGTTATGAAATATGAATAAGTTGGATGACTTTTTACATTTCTATTATTAATGTAATTAGTCTCTTAATTTACCAATCTTTGGCTTTTCAAATCCAATGTAACTTATTCCTATGGCCTATATATATAGGGCTTGTGCAAGGTTGTTAGATGAATGAATAAGATGATGGTCTCTTCTTCCTAGCTCTCTTTATTCTCTCTATATCTCATATATATTTTATATATTTTATTCATATCACGTTATCAGCACGAATAAAAGTTTAACTAGCTGAGAAGAACGGTTGTTATATAGCAGTCTAATCTATTTGAAGCTACACCACTTGCGCCAGTTAAAAACAGCACTTGATCAAATAAAAAGGTACATGAATTAGGCAAAGATCTTATTTTATATTTATGCTTTCGTGTACTCACGTATGAGTTTGTTTATATGAATAATATTCTATAGTTGATGGTTAACCTATATGTTCTTAGCATGCATATAAACAAAACGTACTATTTATTTTAGTATTGTAACCTTTACTGGACAAGGTTTTAAAAATACTTTCTGACCTGTTAGTACCTCGTTATATATCCCCGAAGTGATAAAACAAGATGTACGTTCTGTTCCGTGTTATACTAGGCTCTTTGTATTAGTTTGGCAGTTTACTATTCCTTGCAATCAACCTTTTATAGTATTCATGTTGTAAATGCTAACACGTCAGTTAGTGTTCTATGGTTACTGAAATACGCATTAATTTATATAAATTGTCTTTGTTTAGTGTGTCCTAGTATTTACGTGATTTTTACACAATGAATAACTCAGATGCTCCGGGTTATGATTTTATATATTATATAAATAAAATTTTATACAATATTTATTGAATTATATTGTTATATTTCTTTCACTTATTTTAAAATTATTGATTACGACAAGATCTAATTTATTAAAAATGGGATACTAATTGATTATATGATTTTATAAGATTTTATGTAATCGAGAACTTTGTTAGTAAATGTTCGATGCACTCATGTATATTTAGATGCTTGACTGCCTAGCATGGATTTGGATTAAATCATGGTATTCCATTATAATAATAATAATAAAAAAAAAAGAAGATGGGAAAATGTCATAAATTTTATCAATTATTTGTTAAGATATGAATAATATATTCTGAGCCTATATTATGCTAAACGTCATAATTTTTATATTCATTGAATTTCATGTGTATATTATTTTGTTTTAGTACTTGCAATGTCAAATCTTACGAAGCTTGAGTTCAATGCACTTGATGTCACTGGCAAGAATTATTTAACATGGATTCTAGATGCTGAAATCCATCTTAGTGCTATGGGTCTTGGTGACACCATAAAAGAAGGGAATAAGTCCTCAGAACAAGACAAAGCAAAGGCTATGATATTTCTCCGCCACCACCTTGATGAGGGATTGAAAACTGAATACTTAATTGTGAAAGATCCCTCAACCCTTTGGAACAATCTGAAAGAAAGATATGACCACCAGAAAACTGTTATACTTCCTAAGGCTCGCTATGATTGGTTACACTTGCGCTTACAAGATTTTAAAAGTGTAAGCGAGTATAATTCTGCAATGTTTAAGATTACTTCACAATTGAAATTATGTGGTGAAAATATCTCTGATAATGATATGTTGGAAAAGACCTACTCCACTTTTCATGCCAATAATATGCTCCTGCAGCAGCAATATCATGAAAGGGGATACAAAAAATATTCTGAACTTATATCAGTTTTGCTTCTTACCGAGCAAAACAATGAACTCTTACTGAAAAATCATCAAGCACGTCCAACTGGTTCAACACCATTCCCTGAAGCGAATGTTGTGACTAGTAATGACTATGGACAAAATAAGCATTTTGGACGTGGGCATGGGCATGGACGTGGATCTAGACGTGGGCGAGCCCGTGGACGTGGGCGTGGTTTTGGACGTGGTCGAGGCCATGATCACAAAAAATTCTCAAATTTTAAGAAACCTAACCACCAGAAGTGGACAAAAAGTGAGGAGAAACCCAAGGGAAGTATGATGGATAAACGGGTTGAAAGCACTTGTCATCGCTGTGGAATGAAAGGTCATTGGAGCCGTACATGTCGTACCTCCAAGCACCTTGTTGATCTTTATCAAGCTTCTTTGAAGGGTGTGGAGACTAATTTTACTGAACAAAGTGATCCTTTGGGCATCGCCCACCTTGAAGCACACCTTGGAGGGGAAAATCAAATTAATCCAATTAGCTCTACTCATATGGAAGTGGCAGACTTCTTTGAAGATGGCAATATGGAAGTGGCCAAATTTGGTGGTGGCGATAATGCCAATATTAATTAAATAATAAGTTCTTATCTTCTTGTTAAGATTTATGTTTGAACTTTGAATATTTATGTTTGAACCATAAGGTTTTATCTTTTAACTTTATATGTTGCTTATCTTATCATCAAAAGAAATGTTAATTACATGTCTAATTAACGTGTTACTTATTTTTGTGAAGAAATATGGCCAGCAGCCTCTCTTCATGCGATGATGAATCACTTTGCTTAGCGGATAGTGCAACAACACACACAATATTGAAAAATCAAAAATACTTTTCGCATCTAACTCTAGCTAAAGCTAATGTTAACACTATATCTGGTGCATCAGATCTTATTGAAGGCTCTGGAAGAGCAAATATAATGTTACCTAATGGTACACAGTTTAGCATCGATGATGCAATGTTTTCCACCAAATCACAAAGAAACCTTTTGAGTTGCAAAGATATACGTAAAATGGTTATCACATTGAGACAATAAATGAAAATGATGAAAAATTTTTATATATCACATCAATTGTTTCAGGGATGAAAAAATTCATGGAAAAGCTCCCCTCATATAAATCTGGGTTGTATTATACCTTTATAAATCCAGTTGAATCAAATATGGTGATAAACCAAAAATCAAAGGACCCGACTAATTTTACCATATGGCATAATCGTTTGGGTCATCCGGGTTCAACAATGATGCGAAGGATTATAGAAAATACAAATGGACATCCCCTTAAGAACAAAATTGTTCCTTTATCTAAAGATTTTTCATGTGTTGCTTGTTATCAAGGAAAATTAATAACAAGACCAGCTCCAGTAAAAGTTGCAATTGAATGTCCAAATTTTTTGGAACGTATCCAGGGAGATATAAGTGGACCTATCACCCCATCAAGTGGGCCATTCCAGTACTTTATGGTACTTATTGATGCTTCAACACGATGTTCGCATGTCAGTTTATTATCCACTCGAAACGTTGCATTTGCGCGACTACTTGCTCAAATAATTCGATTGAGAGCACAATTCCCTGATCATAATATAAAGAAAATTAGATTGGACAATGCGGGAGAATTTTCATCCCAATGTTTCAATGATTATTGTATGTCGATTGGGATTGAAGTGGAACATTCTGTTGCTCATGTGCACACTCAAAATGGTCTAGCAGAATCTTTCATTAAGAGGCTACAATTGATTGCTAGACCTTTACTCATGAAAACAAATTTACCAAGTTCTGCTTGGGGGCATGCGATATTACACGCAGCTTCTTTAGCTCGGTTAAGACCGACTTCTTATCATCAATATTCCCATATGCAACTTGTAAATGGTAAAGAACCAAATATCTCTCATTTAAGAGTTTTTGGTTGTGCAGTTTATGTTCCGATCTCTCCTCCCCAACGAACAAAAATGGGACCCCATAGAAGATTAGGGTTATATGTTGGATTTGATTCTCCCTCAATCATTAAATATTTGGAGCCCATGATTGGTGATTTATTTAAGGCAAGGTTTGCTGACTGCCAATTTGATGAGACAGTTTTTCCTGCATTAGGGGGAGATAAGACAAAATCTGATAAAGAAAGACAAGAAATTTTGTGGAATGCAGTCCCTATGTCTCATTATGATCCTCGAACAAATCAAAGCGAACTTGAAGTTCAAAAGATTATCCACCTACAAGAAGTGGCAAATAGACTGCCTGAAAAATTCACCGATATCAAGACAGTGACAAAGCCACATATTCCAGCTGTTAACGTTCCTTGTAAAATTAAACTTCTTGATGAAGAGAATAAAAACATGCTAGCAAATGAGTCTAAAGCACGCCTGAAGCGTGGTAGACCTGTTGGATCCAAGGATAAAAATCCAAGAAAGACAAGGAAGCTAAACAAAGAAGCTGGCACATCAAATGCCATTAGCGTAAAAGAAATAGAATTGATCAATGAAGAGACGTCTTCAAAAGATGATCAAACACCTGAAATCGTTGACAATGAAGAGATCTCTATAAATTATGTGATTTCAGGGAAAAGGTGGAACAAAAAAGAAATTGTCATGGATGAAATATTTGCATATGCAGCTGCTCTAGACATTTCTGAAGAAATCGAGGATCATGAACCTAGATCGATCTATGAATGTAAAAGAAGAAATGATTGGCCAAAATGGAAAGATGCAATTGAGACAGAATTAAAATCTCTTGAAAAATGTCAAGTTTTTGGATCTATTGTCCAAACACCTGCAGGTGTGAAACCTGTTGGATATAGATGGGTATTTGTGCGCAAAAGAAATGAGAAAAATGAGGTTGTGAGATACAAAGCACGACTTGTTGCACAAGGTTTCTCACAAAGACCGGGAATTGATTATGAAGAGACTTATTCACCGGTCATGGATGCAACAACATTCAGATTCTTACTAAGTTTATCAATTCTAGCAGGGCTCCAAATGAATTTGATGGATGTTGTGACTGCCTATTTATATGGGTCACTTGATAATGACATTTATATGAAAATTCCCGATGGTTTAAAAATGCCCGAAGCATGTGGTTCAAGACCCCGAGAGATTTACTCGATCAACTTGCAAAGATCATTGTACGGGTTGAAACAATCGGGTCACATGTGGTATAATCGTCTCAGTGAGTATCTGTTGAAAAATGGATATATCAATAATGTTATTTGCCCATGTGTTTTTATTAAAAGGACGAAAATGGGGTTTACAATCATTGCAGTTTATGTTGATGATTTAAACATCATTGGGACCCCAAATGAACTTCATGAGACGACTGAATATTTGAAAAGAGAATTTGAAATGAAAGACTTGGGTAGAACGAAACTTTGTCTTGGTTTTCAAGTTGAACATTTATCCAAAGGAATCTTTGTCCACCAGTCAGCTTATATCGAAAAAATCCTTAAACGTTTTATAATGGACAAAGCATATCCTGTTAGTACACCTATGGTGGTACGTTCACTAGAAAAGCATAAGGATCCATTTCGCCCAAGAGAAAAGGGAGAAGAGCTTCTTGGTCCAGAAGTACCATATCTTAGTGCCATTGGAGCACTAATGTACCTTGCCAATTGTACACGTCCTGATATTGCATTTTCCGTTAACCTATTGGCAAGACATAGTTCTGCTCCAACTCGGAGGCATTGGACTGGAGTGAAACAAATATTTAGATATCTTCGAGGAACAATGGATATGGGTTTATATTATTCTAGAGACTCGAAAGTGGAATTAGTTGGTTATGCAGATGCTGGATACCGGTCTGATCCCCAAAAAGGAAGATCTCAAACAGGTTACATATTCACATATGGAGATACTGCAATATCTTGGCGATCTACAAAATAGACTCTTGCAGCCACGTCTTCAAATAATGCTGAATTATTAGCTCTTCATGAAGCAAGCCGAGAATGTGTATGGTTAAGATCTCTTATCCACCATGTCCGAGAATCATGTGGTCTTTCAGTCAATAAAGGAAGTCCTACTGTTTTATTCGAAAATAATGAAGCATGTATTACCCAAACTAGAGAAGGCTACATCAAAGGAGACAGGACAAAGCACATTGATCCAAAATTCTTCTTCACCCATGAATTACAACAAAGAGGAGAAATTGATGTATGTCAGATCCGCTCATGTGATAATCCGGCTGATTTATTCACAAATGCACTTCCTACATCTCCTTTCGAGAAGTTGGTACACAAGACTGGAATGCGTAAACTTCGAGATTTATGGTGATTTCTATAGTCATGCTAAAATGAGGGGGAGACACTTCACTTTAACATATGTACAACACATGTACTCTTTTTCCTTCACTAGGGTTTTTTCCACAGGGTTTTTCCTAGTAAGGTTTTAACGAGGCATGATGTTTGTACAAGTCATCCAAGGGGGAGTGTTATGAAATATGAATAAGTTGGATGACTTTTTTACATTTCTATTATTAATGTAATTAGTCTCTTAGTTTACCAACCTTTGGCTTTTCAAATCCAATGTAACTTATTCCTATGGCCTATATATATAGGGCTTGTGCAAGGTTGTTAGATGAATGAATAAGATGATGGTCTCTTCTTCCTAGCTCTCTTTATTCTCTCTATATCTCATATATATATTATATATTATATTCATATCATTTATGTTATATATGGATAAATTTGAATTGGAATATATATGGAGGAATTGGGAAGAATTATAAATAAGGGTTAAAAAGTATACTTGGATAACAAGAAATAAAAGAAAGACGAATGAAGTTTGGACAAGTAGATGATCATTATATAATTAATAAATAGTTTTTTAATTTGCAGTTTTTTATCTTTTACTTGGAATTTTTTTTTCTTACTTCAAGCATTTAAGATTTTATTTTCCTATTTGAATTATGTTTTTATCTGTTTTCTATTTTGATTTGATTTTTAAATGTATTTTCTGAAGGGCTTTAGATATTGGCTAATTTTCAAGCTAATATTGGATTTCTTTTTGACCCCTTAAGTTTTGGTTATTATCTAAATCTATAAATAGTTAAATATCCATCTCATGTAATTTTTTTTATGTAATCTTTTAAGATATATATGTGATGATTTTATTTTGAGAACAAATTATGATTATTTTTTTTTCTAAACTTTAATTACTAGATTGTTTTGAAGTTTAAATTTAAATTATTTAGTTTCTGAAATTTCTGAATTGATCTAAGGAATTTGATATTTAAAATTCATGTTATGAATCATTTTTTTAAAAAAAAATTTTTTGGCCTTCTTTTATAAACTTCAAGAATTTTTATATTTTTTTATTAACTTCGTGTAATATACAACTGTCTTGCACATTCATGTTATATTGTTATACTTCCTTCGTCCCATAATAGTAATCTTTTTTGAGAGAAATATTTTTCTCATAATACATGTTCATTTCCAATTTTCAATGTAAATTTGTGATCATTTTTCTTAAATTAACCTTTTTGAAAATTTTATAGCAATCAATGAGTAATGACTAAGAGTATACTCATTCATGCACATATAAATTTGACCCCTATTTATACTTTTTGGAGTATACTCTTAGTATATTTATTTGGAGTATATTTGGAGTAGCTCATATTCTTAAAAGTCAATGCATTTATAATGGGTATAAGAGGAAATGTATCATCTAATTAATGTTTTCTTAATATGCTTAATTAATATGCTTAATTTTTTTAAAAGAGACTTGTATTGTAGGACGAAGGGAGTACTAGATTTTATGAATTCGATATGTATAGTCGTATAGGCACTTAAGCACAATTATTAATTAAAGCAAATAAATGGGCGTTGAGGTATTAATTGGACTTCTGTTATGTATGATGATTTCATGCACGAATAAGAATTTGAAAGTTTATCATTGTCCTACGACCTAGTAAGCATTTTTTTATTGTAATTATTTTAAATAAAATTTGTGTACTATATATACAGTATAAATTTTTTTTTGACCCCGATTCACGGATGAGGTTGGCTCCGCCACTGTCACGGAGTCAATAAATTAAATGAGTCCTGTGTTATGGGCAACAGAATCTCCCTCCAAATTGTATTAGATTGCTCTAGAAACATAGAGTTTTCCGATTGGACCTCTGAAGCAACTACTGTAACAGTCAGTGCATGACATAATTTAACTGAAAGAGAGACTGGTCGTGAAAATGGTGCTGTCTAATAGGTGTTGAAAACCAGACCAATGAAAGTCTATGTCAGCAGATTTGGAATGGTGAATAGATATTGGTATGTAATGTTCAAGACTTAAATTTAAGAGGTTTTCTTCCTCAACCCATTCGATTTTACAGTTACCTTCTGCTGAGACCCTTGTTCCACTTGACAATGGCAACTCTAGTTTAACTGCAAATAATGTGTGATAAGAAGTGTTATACGAAATGCATTGCTAGGTGGTACCACAAGTTTAGTTCATTTCTTTGTCCAAGGCAAGCTAAGCTTTTTAAGCGAGCACTTTACGTTCGAACTCTTTAGCTTGTCAATGACATGTTTAGTTGGTTCGATACAGGGAAGTGTTTAACTATTGTTTCATAAATTAAGAGATACTATCCTATTATTGTAAAATTACTACATGTGCAGAATTGTGGACAACTTGTAAAGAATTGTTGACAAGCTAACAGAGCTAAGCATCGCACTATACAAATTAGATAATACAGCGTGCTAGGCACATATAAAGTCTGGTCTGCTTGGACCTTCTCTGGAAACGGACACTGCAAGTGCTTCAGCTCTCAATAAACAGAGGATTATAAAACAAAAACGAAATTAAAGAAAGGATAACGAAAAGGGCTGCTTATCATCAACTAAATGGCTGATAATAACCCCTAAATCGAATAATAGAAGGTATGGATTTTTCTTAATAACCCCTAAATATCGAATAATAGAAGGTATGGATTTTTCGTTTCTGGGGAGAGGAGAGACGGCGGCTGAGGTTCTAATACTACTTAGAGAAATCGGGCTTATAAATCATTGTGTTAGCATGGTTTTATTAATACAAATATCCATTTGAAATATTTAGAATAAATTAAAAAATGTAGTTAAAATATATGTCGTTGATATGCATTGAATTTTCAATTAATCTTTTTGCATTGAAAAATAAAATTTTAATCTTTTTGAAATTTTAAATTTGTAATTTTTGTAATTCATATTATGGAGAGTTGAGTTCTACGTAGAAGTCTAATATACTGATCTGCTAGTGTGCTACTTAAATTGAACTTTGTATTGTCAATGTTCAGAATGGCAGTCGGCTGGTTGTTCCATAGACGCCATAGAACAAGTTTGACCTATGATTATTCCTTCTTGCCAGATGAAATTCTTGAGCAGATTTTCCTGAAACTTCCATGCATAAAGTTTATCGTGACATGCATGTCCGTATGCAAATCATGGTACGCTTTAATAAAATCTCCGCAATTCATAAACATACACCTCTCCCGTTCGAATATTTATAAGAACGAGTATTTTTTATGTTCTTATGATGATTAACCTTGGTATTCGATAGATTATTATGATAGCGGAAGACTTCAAAAGTGGTATGATTTGTTAACTTTCCACGACGGATGGATAGAGTTGATTGGGAGCTGCAATGGACTAATTTGCTATACGGCCGAGAACGATTATGATCCTAGGAATTATATTTATTTGTGGAATCCCATAATTCGAAAGGTGAAAATTCTTCCAGAATCTAAATTCTATAAAAAGCATACTGCTTATGGATTTTGGTTTGATAGAAATACCGGTGATTATATTGCTGCAAAGGTCTCGTCTACAATGGAATCTGCATCTGCAGTTGAAGTGTATAGTTTGAGCAACAATTCTTGGGATATAATCAGTACTAATGGTCCTGATCTAGAATATCCTAGAAATGTAGTTCATGTAAATGGCAGTCTGTATTGGCTGGCACTCAGAAGAAGCAATTGGATGTGTTTTCTTTGGATACAAAAAGTGGAATGTTTCGACAAAGCCTGATATGGCCTGCAAATGGATTCTTTTCGTTCTGTGTGATAGTGTTAGTGTCCTAGAGACAATGTAATTGTGCTTCTAGGATAAACTATTTTGTTATTCAGTGATTATGTTATATCGATTATTCAACAATGATTTATTATATCTTTATTTATTGCGATATAAATATTAGAAGAATAAATGTCCTTGGAATATGTAACATGTATTCTATATCTTTAAGTATGTGACTTAAAAATGAGATTATAAGAATAGTGTTAATATTCCTAAATATCCCTAAATCGAGCATTATTAATATGGGACAATTATAATGCATAAAGATTAGTATGTTTGTTGACTGATGACCACATCTCATTGGTCATAGGTATAGTGATACTAAAGTCAAGAACATAGGTGCATGTAATATTCTATATGGCACTGGATTCACCCACAGTGAGTTTCTAAATGTTGATAATGTCATTAGAAAGACTCACAGTGATAATGGTGTAATGATCCTTAGACTTGAGATCATTATATTTCTATACGAGGATTAATATACTTTGACTACATTAAAAGTTACCTTTGACCGGGTGATGATAAAAATGTACATCGGGTATATTATGAGACGTATGAGAAATATGAATGATAGATAAAGGATTTAACCCTCCTATTATTAGGAGAGATATTATTGGCCTCTTGATTGAGTGAGACTATGAAAATGCATGGCCATGCTCAAATATTGATTTGTTTTTAATAGTCTACTCATGTATCAAGTAAACCCGGATTAAATTATGAAGAGGATGACTGAATACATGCCTCGAGTTTAATCTATAATATTTGGTTAAAGGGATTATATTACACGGAAACATTATATCACGAAAGGTTTAATTGGATCACCAATTATTATTATTACTTGGGTAGCAATGATGTATTACTAGATGCCACTCATTGTTTATAATTTTATTATTGGATATTAAAATTATTGCCAACGTAATAATAACCTAAAGGGTTACACAATAAGAACGTTTAAAACGGAGACTTATTTAAATTACGAATTTAAATATATGTATACATTATTATTTCGAATTATATAATTGGTTAAGTAGGACTTGATTAATTATAATATAATTCGAATTAATATTAAAACCAAAATCAGATTGGGTTTAAAGAAGCCCAAAACAGATTTAGGTTTTAAGCCCAAACTCTTTCTCTATAAATACATAAGATGTATTGTTTTTAGGGTTAAGCTTTTGCCAAAATCGTTTTAATAAAAACCCTAGCAGCTAGAGTGAGAGTGAGAGATAGAGGACAGATTACGGCTAGTACCAACTCCGGAGATTGTGGAGACAATCGTGCGTTCGTGTGGACTAATTAGAGAAGCAGATCTCACGAAGAGGACTGTGTGGTGATCGTTATTGGACCTCCATCTATCAACCGAATCGGAAAGCTTTTAAAAGGTACAGATTCTGTTCTCCATAATCAACATGTCTTATACACGGATCCTAGGGTTAGGTTTCGGTTTTTATATTGTTTATTATCGTTTTTCCGTTGCGTTTGTTGCCCCGAAACCTTTCACTGTGTTCTTACTTCGGAGGCTCAAAGTCACTCTCTTTTTGTATATATTAAGATTCGAATGTCTATACAATCATTACTGTCATGGTTTAAGGGTTTACGACGAGAGTTTAAATAAACTATACAGGATTAACATGGAAAAGAGTGAAAATGAGCCTCGTCTAATAGGCATTGGAAACAACACCAGTGAAGTTCTATTTCAAAGTTGTGATTATCAACAAATACTGGTATGTAATATCGAGGACTTAACATTTAAGAATTTTTCTCCCTCAACCCGTAGTATTTTTAAGGTACTACCCTTTACTGAGACCCTTGTCCTACTTAACGATAAAGACTCTAGATCAACTGCAAATTATCATGCAATCAGAAGTGTGCGACGTAATGGTAGGTATGCTATATCTGGTTTTTTTCATGCTCTCAAGAATGCTATACATGATGCTTTTTGATGCTGTGGAGGAGATATCCTTTGTGATGCAGCAGAACAGGTACAACTTTAGCTACTCAAGTCAAGCTGAGCAAATAAAGAGAGCTCCTTACATTGGAGTCTTTAGTTTGTCAATCACATGTTATTTACTAGGACGTGTTAAATCATTGTTTCATATATTAATAAATACCATCTTATTACGATATTACTACGTATCTCAATAAAATATCCTCGATTCATAAGTGTTATGCCCGAATCTGGGCACAAGCTCTAAATAGGCCCAATGGATTATACTAGGGGTCCATCTCTCTTAATTGGCTTGATTATCTCTTAATGGGCTCAAATATTGAAGAAGGATCAACAAGGGATGAGGCCCGATTAGGGATCGCCTCACCTCTATCTCATAAATCTCTTGAAGACGATATTTCACCCCAAGGGTCACCTCACTATGACCTCTTGCTAATACTCAAGACTCAAGACGCCCTCTCATGCCAATAATAAAGGAAAAGGGGCCTCACGCTAGGCCTCCAAGGGGTCTCACGCTAGGCCTCCAAGGGTCTCATTCTAGACCTCTAGGCGTCTCATGCTAGTCCGGCCTCAAGGTCCCATCTATAGGGATCGCCTCTCGTATAAATCCCACCAAGGGATCGCTTCGCGTATGATTTCTCTCCTTGGGATCGCTTCGTCTCTATCATCACATCTACAAGCTAAGACGAGATCACTATCTCATTCTCTACTAGAAGGCTCATAGCTAGACCCCTCGAGGTCATATGAGTATCTATACACTTGGGTCCACTTCGCATGACTAGGCCCCTCGAGGTCGCATGCTAGGCCTTGCTACTTCTCTACTAGCCTCGCTTGAGAGGCCTCAATTCTAGCCATGCGAGACCATCAGTTTCCTTCTTTGGGCCATGGATCATGGGCGGAATAAATGACTCATTGCCATGTCAGCCCTAAAACGAGTGGGCTTGGGCTATGACTTATCTTCTAAAACCCTAGCCCGTCTAGGTAACTTCTTCTCCAAGAACTACGTACGGCTTGATCCCTATAAATAGGGTACGTAGGCACCTTGTTATGGATGATTGACAGCTCACCCCTGAAATATCAACAAACAAGATCAGCCACAAAAATCATCAATCCCCTTCCGTGTTCTTCGTGTTCTTAGCAAAATATCTATATTTTGCTCCGTGATTCCAGCAACCTCCATAAATATTGTTATACAATATTCTCCCTATAACAATAAGCATTCACAATTGTTTTGCTGATTGAAGTTGATTAGTACAGCATAACAAATGAAGCACGGTTTGCTTGAGCTCTCTTCTGGAAACGGACACAAGAGAACAACTTTTTACAAACTGCTTGTTTCACTCACAGTAGTAGTTATGATGTCAGAGTTAATTAATTTTCAGAGTTCTGAGTTATGGGCTACGGATTTTATCTCCCTCCAAATGTATTAGATTGCACTAGAAACATGGAGGCTTTCAATTGAAGTGAAAGAGAGACTCGCCGTGAGAGCGATGCTGTCTAATAGGTGTTAGAAACCAGACCTACGAAATAGATTTTAGAGGTATAGATATTGATTCGTAATGTTCAGGACTTTAAATTTAAGGGGTTTTCTCCCCCAACCCTATTCGATTTTGAACTAAAAACATAAAGTTTATCAGTTGGACCTCTGAAGCCACTACTAGGCAGTGCACAACATAATTTTTTTGTTTCTGCAATGTAGTCATGTAGGTGTTGGGCAGCTGTAATCTCCACTCTGCCGTGATTTCATAAAATATGCAATCCTTACACAGTGCCTACTGAAATAATAATTGGTGGTCGGTTGGTCAGAATCAACTTTCAAGCATTGCTCCGTAGTTGTTAAAATTGATTAAAGTGTGTCTTGTGCAATATAAGCTACCATGACTATACAGTGTTTAGTTTGTTGTGCCATTTAAACTTAATATCACACCCGATCACACAATATTCTTGTTCAGAATAAACACTGTTCTTTTCCAAGTGAAACAACAATAAACCTCACAATTGTCCTTCAAAACCAGAAACCAGAAACCCTCTGGAACTAATACATTTTGGTGTTACGGATGTATGAGCAATTGTCCATTGAAACCAGAAACCCTCTGTAACAGATACATCTGCTACAATCTGACACACGTTGCAACGTATAGGTGGTGCCGCCTATCCTTTTCATTCTTCTACTTGTTTAAACAAAAGTTGTTACTACTCTTGGCTCTATCAAGTATCAAGTGCTAGTAACTCTGTATTGTCACTGTTATAGAAGGCCACATCGTAACCGAGTTATTGCCAGTCTTGCTCTAGGTTTGATGGCCAGCATCAAATTTAAGTAATAATTTTAACCGAAAAACTGACACAAAAATCATATTTTATATATTAATTCGGTAACCAATATGGAATCCACCAGTGAAAAGGGAGGTGTAAAAAAATGTAGGGTGATAATATTCATTCCTTGCCATTTGAAATATACTATTATAGAGTTTCATACTCCAAACATTTGCTGAAACTGTGATAATCACTGATGTACATTTGTCTATTTGTAATTAACTGTGTTCCATAAAATAGATAGATAAATGTTATTGTAACTAAAAGACTAGAATTAATCACAGCTGAACTTTTTTATACTCGAGAACATTTGTTTCTACCAGGTTTAGAGTTTGAGGAGAAATGCAACTTTTCCAACTCTTCCAAGTTGGAATTACCAGATTAGGGGACACACACAGAAACACAAACATAGAAAAGTACTTTTTTGTTCCCCCATTCTTGGGGAACAAGTAATAAACCAGCTTAAATTACACATCCCCCCTCAGTCCTCCCTCTTTACTGCACACTCTCTTTACACAGTCTCTCTACTATGTCAAACAACAACAATACCAAACCCTCCTTCCCCCACTCCTCCCTCCCCCACCACCCCGAGATGCACCCACCCCCCGAGATGCACCCACCCCCCGAGATGTAGGGTGATAATATTCATTCCTTGCCATTTGAAATGTACAATTACAGAGTTTCATACTCCAAACATTTGCTGAAACTGTCATAATCACTGACGTATATTTGTCTATTTGTAATTAACTATGTTCCATAAAAGAGTTAAATAAAAATTATTGTAACTAAAAGACAAGAATAAATCACAGCTGACCTTTTTTATACTCGAGAACGTTTGTTTCTGCTAGGTTTAGAGTTTGAGGAGAAATGCGACTCTTCCAACTCTTCCAAGCGGGAATTACCAGATTAGAGGACACACACAGAAACACAAACACAGAAAAGTACTTTCTTGTTCCCCCATTCTTGGGGAACAAGTAATAAACCAGATTAAATTACCCATCCCCCCCCTCAGTCATCCCTCTTCACTTGCACCCTCTCTCTACACAGTCTCTCTACCATGTTAAACAACAACAACACCAAACGCTCCTCACCCCCCACCCACCCCCACTATTTACTTTACTCCATTCTCCACCCTCCTAAACCCCAGCCCCACCTCCCCCACCCCCACCCCAACAGCCACCACCAAGCCAACTCCCATACCCACCGAAGCTGCACTCTCCACCAACCCGCGCCCCACTCCCCGAGATGCACCCACCGCCGTCAACAACATGCCTAATACTATTACAATAGGGGATATTCCAATGAACAACATGGGAGGAAAGGGGCAAGGTTTGTTGCTATGTGGAGAAAAAACTTTCAGCCTCCAGGAGGATGACCATCAGGTGGCCGGCGCTCCGGTGGCCGCAGATCCGATGAAGGCAGATCCGGTGAAGGCAGATCCGGTGGCCGCAGATCCAGCCGGCTAAGGGGATGATGGTATTTGGGATGGCATATGCGCGTTCGTGGAATACTGCAAGGTTGGTGATGGAGCTAGGAGGGCGAGGCTTGGTTTGGGAGCTGTGGTCGCGGTGATATCTTTGGTTGTGGCGTTGTGGCAGATCATGAAGAAGGCAGGAATCCGATTGGTAGTTGGTTAGATAAATCTCGAAAGTATCTGATTTAGATTTTGGTTGAAAATATCATGAATTTGGTTGTCTTTTGGATGTATGTTTGTTTGAAAGTATCATCTGGTAGTCTTTTGGATGTATGTAATGACTTGGCAATGACTTTATGTTGACTTTGGTATGCTTGGTTTATGGTTCTACAGCTGGCTATAATATCGTTTTTAACTAATTTTCTTGTTTTAAGTGTTAGTTTAATTAAAAAAAACAACAAGAAGATTAATTTTATTAATTTCCAGCATTTTATTTACCTTTCATTTTAGTAGTTTAATTCGAAGCTTAATTGCTAGTCTCCCCAGTTAATTGTTAGCCACAGAACTACTTACATGTGTTTGTCCTGGTCAGGAATTGTGTTGTTCATATTGATGTCACTTATCCCTTCTTGTGTTGTTATCTCTCCCTCCATGTATTCTATAAAAAACTTGTTCTTCTTATTTTCTTTCTTTAATTCTTTTGTTTTTTTCCCCTTCTCCTCCCTCACCCTTACCCTTCTTTGATTCGGTAACCAATATGGAAACCACCACTGAAAAGGGAGGTGTTAAAAAATGTAGGGTAATAATATTCATTCCTTGCCATTTGAAATATACTATTACAGAGTTTCATACTCCAAACATTTGCTGAAACTGTGATAATCACTGATGTACATTTGTCTATTTGTAATTAACTATGTTCCATAAAAGAGATAAATAAATATCATTGTAACTAAAAGACAAGAATAAATCACAGCTGACCTTTTTTATACTCGAGAACATTTGTTTCTGCCAGGTTTAGAGTTTGAGGAGAAATGCGATTCTTCCAACTCTTCCAAGCTGGAATTACCAGATTAGGGGACACACACAAAAACACAAACAGAGAAAAGTAATTTTTTGTTCCCCCATTCTTGGGGAACAAGTAATGAACCAACTTAAATTTCCCATCCCCCCCTCAGTCCTCCCTCTTCACTTGCACCCTCTCTCTACACAGTCTCTCTACCATGTCAAACAACAATAACACCAAACCCTCCTCCCCCTACTCCTCCCTCCCCCCACCACACCAAACCCTCCCCCCCACTCCTCCCTCCCCCAACCACCCTCCCCCCACTACTCTCCCCCACTATTTACTTTACTCCATCGTCCACCCTCTCAACCCCCAGTCAACCTCTCCAACCCCCACCCCCCCTCTCCACCCCAACAGCCACCACCAAGCCAACTCATATACCCACCGAAGTTGTACTCCCCCACCCTCCCCCACTATTTACTTTACTCCATCCTCCACCCTCCCAACCACCCCCCACCCCCACCCCCACCACTACCCCAACAGCCACCACCAAGCCAACTCCCATACCCACCGAAGCTGCACTCACCACCAACCCGCGCCCCACCCCCCGAGATGCACCCACCGCCGTCAACAACATGCCTAATACTATTACAATAGGGGATATTACAATGAACAACATGGTTGGAAAGGGACAAGGTTTGTTGCTATATGGAGAACAAACTTTCAGCGTCCAGGAGGATGACCATCAAGCGGCCGGCGTTCCGGTGGCCGTAGATCCGGTGAAGGCAGATCCGGTGGCCGTAGATCCAGTCGGCGAAACGGATGATGGTATTTGGGATGGCATATGCGCGTTCGTGGAATACTGCAAGGTTGGTGATGGAGCTAGGAGGGCGAGGCTTGGTTTGGGAGTTGTGGTCGCGATGATATCTTTGGTTGTGGCGTTGTGGCAGATCATGAAGAAGGCAGGAATCTGATTGATAGTTGATTAGATAAATTTTGAAAGTATCTTATTTATATTTTGTTTGAAAGTATCATGAATCTGGTTGTCTTTTGGATGTATGTTTGTTTGAAAGTATCATCTGGTTGTCTTTTGGATGTATGTAATGACTTGGCAATGACTTTATGTTGACTTTGGTATGCTTGGTTTATGGTTCTAATGCTGGCTATAATGTCTTTTTTAACTAATTTTCTTGTTTTAAGTGTTAGTTTAATCAAAAAAAAAAACAACAAGAAGATTAATTTTATTAATTTCCGGCATTTTATTTACCTTCCATTTTAGTAGTTTAATTCGAAGCTTAATTGTTAGTCTCCCCTGTTAATTTTTATCCACGGAACTACTTACACGTGCTTGTCCTGGTCAGGAATTGTGTTGTTCATATTGATGTCACTTATCCCTTCTTGTGTTGTTATCTCTCCCTCCATGTATTCTATAAAAAAACATGCTCTTCTTATTTTCTTTCTTTAATTCTTTTGTTTTTTCCCCTTCTCCTCCCTCACCCTTCCCCTTCTTTGATTCGGTATATGGAATCCACCACTGAAAAGGGAGGTGTTAAAAAATGTAGGGTAATAATATTCATTCCTTGCCATTTGAAATATACTATTACAGAGTTTCGTACTCCAAACATTTGCTGAAACTGTGATAATCACTGATGTACATTTGTTTATTTGTAATTAACTATGTTCCATAAAAGAGATAAATAAATATTATTGTAACTAAAAGACAAGAATAAATCACAGCTGACCTTTTTTATACTCGAGAACATTTGTTTCTGGCAGGTTTAGAGTTTGAGGATAAATGCGACTCTTCCAACTCTTCCAAGCTGGAATTACCAGATTAGGGGACACACACAGAAACACAAACACAAACACAGAAAACTACTTTTTTGTTCCCCCATTCTTGGGGAACAAGTAACAAACCAGCTTAAATTACCCATCCCGCCCTCAGTCCTCCCTCTTCACATGCACCCTCTCTCTACACAGTCTCTCCACCATGTCAAACAACAACACCAAACCCTCCTCCCCTACTCCTCCTTCCCCCCACCCAACAAAACCTCCTCCCCCCCACTCCTCCCTCCCCCCACCACCCTCCCCCACTATTTACTTTACTTCATCCTCCACCCTTCCAACCCCCAGCCCAACCTCCCCCACCCCCAACCCCTACCCTAACAGCTACCACAAAGCCAACTCCCATACCCACCGAAGCTGCACTCACCACCAACCCGCGGCCCACCCCCGAGATGCACCCACCGCCATCAACAACATACCTAATACTATTACAATAGGGGATGTTACAATGAACAATATGGGAGGAAATGGACAAGGTTTGTTGCTATGTGGAGAACAAACTTTCAGCCTTAAGGAGGATGACCATCTAGTGGACGGCGCTCCGATGGCCGCAGATCCGGTGAAGGCAGATTCGGTGGCCGTAGATCCAGCCGACGAAGGGGATGATGGTATTTGGGATGGCATATGCGCGTTCGAGGAATACTGCAAGGTTGGTGATGGAGCTAGGAGGGCGAGGCTTGGTTTGGGAGCTGTGGTCGCGGTGATATCTTTGGTTGTGGCGTTGTGGAAGATCATGAAGAAGGCAGGAATCTGATTGATAGTTGGTTAGATAAATCTCGAAAGTATCTGATTTATATTTTGTTTGAAAGTATCATGAATCTGGTTGTCTTTTGGATGTATGTTTGTTTGAAAGTATCTTCTGGTTGTCTTTTGGATGTATGTAATGACTTGGCAATGACTCTATGTTGACTTTGGTATGCTTGGTTTATGGTTCTAATGATGGCTATAATGTGTTTTTTAAACTAATTTTCTTGTTCTAAGTGTTACTTTATTTAAAAAAAACAACAATAAGATATATTTTATTAATTTCCATCATTTTATTTACCTTCCATTTTAGTAGTTTAATTCGAAGCTTAATTGTTAGTCTCCCCTGTTAATTGTTAGCCACGGAAGTACCTACATGTGCTTGTCCTGGTCAGGAATTGTGTTGTTCATATTAACGTCACATATCCCTTCTTGTGTTGTTATCTCTCCCTCCTTGTATTCTATAAAAAAAACCTGCTCTTCCTATTTTCTTTCTTTAATTCTTTTGTTTTTCCCCTTCTCCTCCCTCACCCTTCCCCTTCTTTAATTCGGTAACCAATCTGGAATCCACCACTGAAAAGGGAGGTTTTAAAAAATGTAGGGTGATAATATTCATTCCTTGCCATTTGAAATATACTATTACAGAGTTTCATACTCCAAACATTTGCTGAAATTGTGATAATCACTGATATACATTTGTCTATTTGTAATTAACTATGTTCCATAAAAGAGATAAATAAATATTATTGTAACTAAAAGAAAAGAATAAATCACAGCTGACCTTTTTTATACTCGAGAACATTTGTTTCTGCCAGGTTTAGAGTTTGAGGAGAAATGCGATTCTTCAAACTCTTCCAAGCTGGAACTACCAGATTAGGGGACACACACAAAAACACAAACACAGAAAAGTACTTTTTTGTTCCCCCATTCTTGGGGAACAAGTAATAAAGCAACTTAAATTACCCATCCCCCCTCAGTCCTCCCTCTTCACTTGCACCCTCTCTCTACACAGTCTCTCTACCATGTCAAACAACAATAACACCAAACCCTCCTCCCCCCTACTCCTCCCTCCCCCCACCACAGCAAACCCTCCCCCCCACTCTTCCCTCCCCCAACCACCCTCCCCCCACTACTCTCCCCCACTATTTAATTTACTCCATCGTCCACCCTCCCAACCCCCAGCCAACCCCCACCTCCCCTCTCCACCCTAACAGCCACCAGCAAGCCAACTCATATACCCACCGAAGTTGTACTCACCACCAACCCGCGCCCCACCCCCCGAGATGCACCCACCGCCGTCAACAACATGCCTAATACTATTACAATAGGAGATATTACAATGAACAACATGGGAGGAAAGGGGCAAGGTTTGTTGCTATGTGGAGAACAAACTTTCAACCTCCAGGAGGTCGGCGCTCCGGTGAAGGTAGATCCGATGAAGGCAGATCCGGTGGCCGCAAATCCAACTGGCGAAGGGGATGATGGTATTTTGGGATTACATATGCGCGTTCGAGGAATACTGCAAGGTTGGTGATGGAGCTAGGAGGGCGAGGCTTGGTTTGGGAGCTGTGGTCGCGGTGATATCTTTGGTTGTGACGTTGTGGCAGATCATGAAGAAGGCAGGAATCTGATTGATAGTTGGTTAGATAAATCTCGAAAGTATCTGATTTATATTTTGTTTGAAAGTATCATGAATTTGGTTGTCTTTTGGATCTATGTTTGTTTGAAAGTAACATCTGGTTGTCTTTTGTATGTATGTAATGACTTGGCAATGACTCTATGTTGACTTTGGTATGCTTGGTTTATGGTTCTAATGACGGCTATAATGTGTTTTTTAAACTAATTTTCTTGTTCTAAGTGTTAGTTTATTTAAAAAAAACAACAATAAGAGATATTTTATTAATTTCCATCATTTTATTTACCTTCCATTTTAGTAGTTTAATTCGAAGCTTAATTGTTAGTCTCCCCTGTTAATTGTTAGCCACGGAAGTACCTACATGTGCTTGTCCTGGTCAGGAATTGTGTTGTTCATATTAACGTCACATATCCCTTCTTGTGTTGTTATATCTCCCTCCCTGTATTCTATAAAAAAAAACCTGCTCTTCCTATTTTCTTTCTTTAATTCTTTTGTTTTTCCCCTTCTCCTCCCTCACCCTTCCCCTTCTTTAATTCGGTAACCAATATGGAATCCACCACTGAAAAGGGAGGTTTTAAAAAATGTAGGGTGATAATATTCATTCCTTGCCATTTGAAAAATACTATTACAGAGTTTCATACTCCAAACATTTGCTGAAATTGTGATAATCACTGATATACATTTGTCTATTTGTAATTAACTATGTTCCATAAAAGAGATAAATAAATATTATTGTAACTAAAAGAAAAGAATAAATCACAGCTGACCTTTTTTATACTCGAGAACATTTGTTTCTGCCAGGTTTAGAGTTTGAGGAGAAATGCGATTCTTCCAACTCTTCCAAGCTGGAACTACCAGATTAGGGGACACACACAAAAACACAAACACAGAAAAGTACTTTTTTGTCCCCCATTCTTGGGGAACAAGTAATAAAGCAACTTAAATTACCCATCCCCCCTCAGTCCTCCCTCTTCACTTGCACCCTCTCTCTACACAGTCTCTCTACCATGTCAAACAACAATAACACCAAACCCTCCTCCCCCTACTCCTCCCTCCCCCCACCACAGCAAACCCTCCCTCCCACTCTTCCCTCCCCCAACCACCCTCCCCCCACTACTCTCCCCCACTATTTAATTTACTCCATCGTCCACCCTCCCAACCCCCAGCCAACCCCCACCTCCCCTCTCCACCCTAACAGCCACCAGCAAGCCAACTCATATACCCACCGAAGTTGTACTCACCACCAACCCGCGCCCCACCCCCCGAGATGCACCCACCGCCGTCAACAACATGCCTAATACTATTACAATAGAAGATATTACAATGAACAACATGGGAGGAAAGGGGCAAGGTTTGTTGCTATGTGGAGAACAAACTTTCAACCTCCAGGAGGTTGGCGCTCCGGTGAAGGTAGATCCGATGAAGGCAGATCCGGTGGTCGCAGATCCAACTAGCGAAGGGGATGATGGTATTTTGGGATTGCATATGCGCGTTCGAGGAATACTACAAGGTTGGTGATGGAGCTAGGAGGGCGAGGCTTGGTTTGGGAGCTGTGGTCGCGGTGATATCTTTGGTTGTGACGTTGTGGCAGATCATGAAGAAGGCAGGAATCTGATTGATAGTTGGTTAGATAAATCTCGAAAGTATCTGATTTATATTTTGTTTGAAAGTATCATGAATCTGGTTGTCTTTTGGATCTATGTTTGTTTGAAAGTAACATCTGGTTGTCTTTTGTATGTATGTAATGACTTGGCAATGACTCTATGTTGACTTTGGTATGCTTGGTTTATGGTTCTAATGATGGCTATAATGTTTTTTTAACTAATTTTCTTGTTTTAAGTGTTAGTTTAATTTAAAAAAACAAGAAGATTAATTTTATTAATTTCCAGCATTTTATTTACCTTCCATTTTAGTAGTTTAATTCGAAGCTTAATTGTTAGTCTCCCCTGTTAATTGTTAGCCACGGAACTACTTACATGTGCTTGTCCTGGTCAGGAATTGTGTTGTTCATATTAACGTCACATATCCCTTCTTGTGTTGTTATCTCTCCCTCCCTGTATTCTATAAAAAAAACATGCTCTTCTTATTTTCTTTCTTTAATTCTTTTGTTTTTCCCCCCTTCTCCTCCCTCATCCTTCCCCTTTTTTAATTCGGTAACCAATATGGAATCCACCACTGAAAAGGGAGGTGTTAAAAAATTTAGGGTGATAATATTCATTCCTTGCCATTTGAAATATACTATTATAGTGTTTCATACTCCAAACATTTGCTGAAACTGTGATAATCATTGATGTACATTTATCTATTTGTAATTAACTGTGTTCCATAAGAGAGATAAATAAATATTATTGTAACTAAACGACAAGAATAAATCACAGCTGACCTTTTTTATACTCGAGAACATTTGTTTCTGGCAGGTTTAGAGTTTGAGGATAAATGCGACTCTTCCAACTCTTCCAAGCTGGAATTACCAGATTAGGGGACACACACAGAAACACAAACACAGAAAACTACTTTTTTGTTCCCCCATTCTTGGGGAACAAGTAACAAACCAGCTTAAATTACCCATCCCGCCCTCAGTCCTCCCTCTTCACATGCACCCTCTCTCTACACAGTCTCTCTACCATGTCAAACAACACCAAACCCTCCCCCCCACTCCTCCCTCCCTCCCCTCACCACACCAAACACTCCTCCCCCCCACCACCCTCCCCCACTATTTACTTTACTCCATCCAACCCCCAGCCCAACCTCCCCCCCTCTCCACCCCAACAACCACCACCAAGCCAACTCCCATACCCACCGAAGCTGCACCCACCACCAACCCGCGCCCCACCCCCTAGATGCACCCACCGCCGTCAACAACATGCCTAATACTATTACAATAGGGGATATTACAATGAACAACATGGGAAGAAAGGGGCAAGGTTTGTTGTTAATTTTTTTTTTTTATCATTATCGCCTATATTATTTCTTTGAGTTTCGTCACTCTTTTTTCATTATGCATCGGTAACGCTATGCTCCCGAGTTGAATTTCGGAGAGAAGAGAAGAGAACGGAAAAGAAAGTTTCAAAATTTTCTTTCGAAATTGTGCTCCCGAGTTTTTTGAGAAGAGAAGAGAAATGATTGAAAGAGAAAATTTTCAAAAACTTTTCTCCAAAAGTTTCTTCCCAAAAATGGGATGATTGGGAAAGAAGCTCTCACATAACTTTTTAAAATATTTCCCTCCATGTCACATTTTCAAAATTTTCTCTCATGTTATACCAAAAAACTCAGGAGCATGCTAAAGAAATTTTTTTGTTCTCTTCTTTCCCCTTCTCTTCTCCTCCATTCTCTTCTTTAACAAAAAACTTGGGAGCACAGTGTACGAGCATCTCCAAGAGATTTCAGATGATTGGTAAGAGTATCTCCAAGAGATTCTTAAATATAATATAAAATGTTGACTTTTAACAACTTAATGTACATTCATCTCCAACAATAATCTTCATACTCACTACTTATTTAACTTTATATTATTAAAAGTAAGTTGAATTCGTAAAAGTATATAAAAAGAGGGGAAGAGATTATTTTATGAATTTATTATAAATATTGATTGAGAGTTGTAAGAAGCTTTTACAATTGAGGAGAGAGATTACATTTTAAAGAATTTAAGAGTGAATAAGAGTCTCTTGGGCACATTTTTCTCTTCTCTCTCATCAAATCTCAACTTAAGAACGAAAATAAAGAGCTTCTCGGAGATGCTCTAAAATTAGTAGATAATATAGTACTTAAATGTGTTAAATATCCTAAACACATCTAAAATGATCCTATAATATTTAAATGATTTTTTCATCAAATATTGGAATTATATAGTAATTTGGGAGTGCAAGAAAGTGCTATTTGGACAATGATAACATAATGATGAATGACTTGTAAATTATTATTTTATTTTATTTGTAAGGCAAAACATGTCATTTATTAATTTATTGAGTAGAAGCAATAGAGAAATATGTAAAAAAGTAAGAGTTGTTAATACTAAGTATAATTGGTAGATTTTTTGCATTGGGTAAATTTTATTTTGAAATGATAGTGAATCTTATTCATTGTAAATATTTTCAACAACATTGTGATCTATGTACATTTTTTAAACTCTAATTTTTAGGTATTCAAATGTGACAATATCGAGAATTTCTAATGAAAATAGGATTATAGATTCTTTTAATTTAAGTTTGAGTTGAGATTTAGTAATTTCGTTTGTCTCATTCGCATTCCAAACTTTCACTACGGGAGTTTTCTTATTGTAAAAAATGTTCTTCTATTACGTATTTCATCACCAGTTATTATTATTTTATAATATATATTTTGAATTATCATCAAATTTGTATGATATTGGCTAGCGTTAAACACGACTTCCGTAAATTTAAGATTCTTTAGTTCAATTAAATTTTATGCAACCAATTTCAATAAACAGTACATTAATTTATTCCCTATAACATAAAACTAACTACATTGAAGTAAATAAATATGTGGAGTTCAAGATTTTGCTCACAGCTGTTTAAATAAAATGTAGTTTTAATTAAATAATGATTTACAACTTAAATATTTTCAATTAGGGTATTGTCCAAAAATTTTAGATTTCTATGCATTTACCAAGTTCCATTAGTTGGCAAAAAGCCTTTTTAATTTATCATACGAATTAATTTATTTTTCTAAATTTGCATGAAATAACAAATTATGACACAATTATCATCTATTGGAGAACTCATCATTGTTAAAGATGTTGCAAGGTTTTATTTTAAATTTTGATATTATTTTAACTTTTTTCTTAATGAGTAGAATATCAAAAATAATATATACAAATACACAGTCATGATCAATCTTATGACAACTGTAATCGAAAATTGAATATTTTTCAAAAATTATGTCAACAATATAATAATTCATCGCATGTTTAGTCCAAAAGAGCTAGCACCTTTGCTATACTTTAGTTGTTGAGTTTCTATTATATTTAATTATTAGTCATTAAAAATATATTATGAATTTCATATATATTTTCTTTGTATTAATCCTAATATTATCCCGCTCACGTGGCACACAAAGAGATATCATGTTTTTATTTGAAAACACGTATGAATAAATGGTTTGGCTGTATTACGAAATTATCATTACATAGTAAATTTGAATCAAGATTTTTATTACAAATAAAAATGTATAACTAAACTATATATTATGCAGCACTAGTTTATGTTTTGATATAAATATAATATATTTTGGGTGAATGAAGCCTAAAGTTAACTTTAGAAGAATTTTATAAAGTTAACCAATAAAATCAAGACACATCATCCCACTCATTAATACCCCTGTGGGGCCCTTATAAATAAAAGGTAACAAAAAATTAAAATCACATAGCTCTAAAGGTTAACTTTAGATAATTCTCCTAAAGTTAACTTTAGGAACCTTTTTCTCATGTATTTTAATATGAATCAATAAATATAAAAATAAAAGACTAAAAATTGTTAACATGTCGCAATAATTAAAATACAAGATATTCTTTCACTCGAGCCACTCAAAAACACATACATGCACACACACACCCTCACACACACATATAATGTTTATAATTTTCAACAAATGTGAGTGAGTGGTCTAGTGGTAAAAATATGTCTACACTAACTTGGAGACCCAAGTTCAACTCTTTCCAACAACATTTTTTTAAAAATATTAAATATAAGGATAAATTAATCATTTTAAATTGAATAAAATGTCTCATGATTTTAGATTGAATTTATTGTCTCATGAATTAATAGACCCTTGTTGGGCTATTAATAATATAATAGATAGATTTGGAATTAATAGACCCTTGTTGGGCTATTAATAATATAATAGATTTGGAAGAAGTACAAACATGGGCCAACAAGTACACTTGGACATTGTTGGGCTATTAATAATATAATAGATTTGGAATTAATAGACCCTTGTTGGGCTATTAATAATATAATAGATTTGGAATTAATAGACCCTTGTTGGGCTATTAATAATATAATAGATTTGGAAGAAGTACAAACATGGGCCAACAAGTACACTTGGACAACAAGGAATAAAAGAGAGACGAATGAAATTTGGACAAGTAGCTTATAATTATATAATTTAGAAAAAAGGCCCCAAATATCACAAGTGTAGGGCAATTGGTCAAAAATATCATAATTCAAAATATTGGTCCCAAATATCACTCTAAAACACATTATAATGTAGCGTTAATATTTGTTTTATAGAACTAAGGATCTGTTGGGTATATTACACTAAACACAACAATGAGGCAGTGATATATATTAAACAAGAACATGCAATTAACCAATTAACAAAACAAATCACGAAGGCATAAACAAGAAAGTAATCAGTAACTGTAATTGACAAGAAAAGTAAGAACACTTATCTCCACAGAAGCTTTAGCCACTACTGATTAGAGAGAGAAGAACAGCTGAGTCACCAAGCCTTTCAAGAAGACTTGGTTGTTCTTGAAGAGAATATTGCCCCACTTACGTTGTCATTGGGTTGCAGCAATATCACTTCCAGGATAAAACAGCACCGATCAATGGGTTCACAAATACTCAAGTGATCAACAGCGACCAGCACCTCAGTTCGCCTGAGAATTATGTATCTCTTCTGTATGTGTTGAGAGAGCAGAGAGAAAGAATATTACAAGGGTTTTCTCTCCTTAGAATGTATCGTTTTTTTTAACGTTATATTCTGTATGTATATAAATACCAAGAATAAAACGTAACTGATACTCCATAAAAGGAAAGTAAATATTCTGATTTAATTGCATTAACTGCATCAGGATTTATTTCAGTTACAATAGCATCAGGATTTGGTCATCAGTAGCATCAGGATTTGGTGTCCATCAGGATCAGGATTTAGTCCTCGTCAGGAACTGATATCCATCAGGATTTAGCCCATCAGTATCTGATGTCTAACCAAGTCCATCAGGATTTTACTCCAAGTACTGATCCAAATTTCCATCAGGATTTAATCTAAATACTGATCCAAATTTCCAGTACTGTTGTAACAAATAAATCTGAAACCTGTTAAAATAAATAAATATCTAATTTAAAAAATAGTTGCACATAATGGGCATGAAAACTTCCTCATGGGCATGAAACGTTTCTGACCGACCAAGTATACATTCATGGACATGAAAACTTTCTCATGGACATGAAACATTTCTGAATATCCCATCTCTTTTGATGCCTCTTCATGATCATGAAATATATATCATGGCCATGATTTCCATCTACAATCTGATTACCCATTTTAATAACTCCTTCTTTCAACTCAATTTATCTATGGATTCCACTAAGAAAATGTCTTAGATCCAAACATGAAAGTTTAAGTCCTCATTACAAGGAACAACCTTCACTTGTTTGTTTCCGGAAATGACATCAAGAACATATTATAAATATGCCTCAAACTTTCCATTTTCTAACAATCCCCCACGAATCCATACAGAAATTCAAATACATATCTATCCTCATCATGACTCGTTTTTCAGAGTAGGTACCCTTCCGGGTTTGAACCCTCCTAAGTCCTCTACTTCGATGGCTACCAGATTCGGATGGAATGTTTCACCTTGAATCTTTATCCGTTTGGTGTAACCACACTCCATAGACGACGACAAGTCAAAGGCTATGGTGCCAATCTACGGCTTTGAGACGTTAATGGTCCTGTCTCGATCCTGTTCGTCGAATGTTTCAAGGAATAACCCTTTCCTCTAATTGCGACCACACAATTACATTCGCTTAGCTGGGCATCTCCAGAGATGTACTGCTAGCATCTCGTCAAATGACTTGACCCCATTCAGAGTTCAAATAACTCTTGCTATTCTGGCAGTTACAGTACCTTATAGGTTTACAGGGGATAGACTCCAGATACGTGAGTATCAATCTATGTAGTTAAAGGTACAACCAATTCACCCTTACAACTTGTTATTACCACATTGAATACACTTTCGAGGGATCTCCTCTCATGTGTATTGGGTTCCCGCTGTAGATGAATTATTATGGGCTATCAGTCCCATCCCCAACCTAGACTTAAGGACTACAGCATGCTCAAGCCCTTTAGTCAAAGGATCAGCTAGGTTTTCTTGAGTTCCAATAAACTCAACAGCAATAATCCTATCAGACATTAGACCCCTTATAGACTTTAGTCTAACTTGTATATGTCTCTTTGTTTTCACATTATACTTTTTGCTGTTTATCTTTTCGATAGTTGTATGGCTATCACAATGAACAGCAAAAGCAGGAAGTGGACGAATTACTACAGGTAACATTGACATAAGTCCATGTAACCATTCAGCCTCAGTCCCCGTGGCATCTAATGCACACAACTCAGCCTCAAAAGTAGACCGAGTTATAATAGTCTGTCTAGAAGACTTCCATGATACTGCTCTACCCGCAAGGGTAAACAGGTATCCAGTCACTCCATTGGAACCAGACTTCTTAGCTATCCAACTTGCATCATTATATCCCTCTAGCACTCCAGGAAACTTCCTGTAGTGCAAACCAAGATATATGGTGCATCCCAATGAGTCTTGTTTGGACAGCTTGTATATCTTGCTAACTTAGACACTGAATATGAAATATCCGGCCTAGTACCATTAGCAAGATACTGCAAACTCCCAATAATCTGAGAATACCTTAACTGAGACACAGGTACTCCTGAACTATTCTTGACAATTGCAATTTTAGGATCATATGGAGTACTTGCGATTCTACAATTTGAATAACCATACTTCTCAAGTATATATTTCTCTATATAATGAGATTGTGACAAGGTTATTCCATCAGTTGACTGAGTCAACTTGATTCCAAGAATCACACTAGCCTCTCCCATATCCTTCATTTCAAAATGCCTTTTCAAGAACCTTTTTGTCTCGTTAATAATCTCAATATTGGTTCCAAACAATAAAATGTCATCCACATACAGGCACACAATAATACATTCATTCCCTTTAACCATGTAATAGACACACTTGTCACTTTCATTAACTACAAATTCTGATTCTAAAATAGTTTCATCAAACTTTTTATGCCATTCTTTTAGAGCTTGTTTTAAGCCATATATAGACTTGATTAACTTACATACTTTCCACTCATTACCCGAGGCAACAAATCCCTTAGTCTGATCCATATAAATCTCTTCTTCAAGTTCACCATGAAGAAAAGCTGTCTTTACATCCATTTGATGGATGATAAGACCATGTACGGAAGCCAATGCTACAAGCATCCGGAATGTTGTCATTCTAGCAACTGGAGAGTATGTATCAAAGTAATCAATGCCTTCTTTTTGCTTAAAGCCCTTAGCTACCAGCCTAGCCTTATACTTATCTATTGAGCCATCAGGGTTCATCTTCCTATTGAATACCCATTTACATCCTATAGTAGAACACCCAGGAGGTAGATCAACCAACTCCCATATTCCATTAGAAACAATAGAGTCAATTTCACTTTTTACAGCACCTTTCCAGTACCTAGATTCTGAAGAATCCATGGCCTGTCTGAAAGTTAAAGGTTCATCCTCGATATTGTAAGTGATAAAATCACTTCCAAAATCCTTGACTACCTTAGCACGCTTACTCCTTCTAGGTTCCTCTACTTCATCAGGAGTAGAGCTACTACCAGGATCTACCCCCACATTTGTCCTCCTTTCCACATGATCAGGAATGGACCTTGATGTGTGAGTGGGATCATCATCAGGAATATCCTGAGGTATACCAGTCTTCATAGGGAACACATTCTCAAAGAATGTTGCATCACGAAATTCAACTATAGTGTTAGCCACTATTCCTTCTATGTCAGATTTTAATACTAAAAATCTCATAGCCGTAGTGGTTTCAATATAGCCCAGAAAGATGCAATCAACAGTTTTCGGTCCTAGTTTCTTTCTCTTGTGTTCAGGGACAAGTACCTTTGCAAGGCACCCCCACACACGAAGATATTTTAAACTAGTCCTTTTCTCTGTCCATAATTCATAAGGTGTCTTGTCCATATGTTTCAGAGGAACTCTATTCAGAATATGGAAAGCCGTATTCAGAGCTTCCCTCAACATGTACTTAGGCAACCCTGAATTAATCAACATACTATTGATCATATCTTTAAAAGTTCTGTTCTTTCGTTCTGCCACCCCATTAGACTCAGGTGTGTATGGTGGAGTTACCTCATGAACTATACCATTGCTTTTGCAAAATTCATTAAATGAGTTACTCGTATACTCACCACCTCTATCTGATCTCAAACGTTTAAGTACTTTACCAGTTTGTGATTCAGATTCAGTTTTGAACATAATGAATTTATCTAGTGCTTCATCTTTATGTTTAAGCAAATAAACATAACAATATCTACTACAATCATCTATAAAGGTAATGAAATACCTATTATGTTCCTTGGTCAAAACACCACCAAATTCACATATGTCAGTGTGCACTAAATCTAACACATTCGTATCCCTAACCACATTATGAAAGGGTTTCCTGGTTTGTTTAGCAGTCACACATACTTGACATTTAGATTTCTTTTCAATGGCATATTTTGGAATCAACTCTAAGTTCATCATATTCTTTAGAGCACCAAAATTCAAGTGACCAAGACGTGCGTGCCACAAATTAGATGATTCAACACAATTAACAGAAGGAGCAACATTATTATTAATAAAACTGCCCAAAACAGGCTCAACATTTATTAAAAACAATCCATCTGACAAGTAACCTTTGCCAAAAAATACACCAGTATTTGTAATAATTACTTTATTACATTTCAAAGAAACTTCAAAACCATTCTTAACTAAACAACTTCCACTTATTATATTTCTATGAATATCAGGAACATGATGCACTCTAGTGAGGGATAGAACACGCCCAGAAGCGAACTTCAGGTCCACGTTTCCTATTCCAAGTACTTGAGCTGCACTTGCATTCCCCATCGTTACAGTCATTCCATGAGTCTGTTGATAAGATACAAATAGAGTAATATCAGTACAAATATGTACATTAGCTCCAGTATCAATCAACCATTCATGAGACAAATAAGTAGAATGAAGTACAGGGTTGTAGGTTACATCCCCGTTGTCAGTTTCAGAAGCAATAGCCTCACTAACAACCATGTTAACCGTAGACCCACCAGTGGTTCCAAGCACAGTGTTAGCTTATGCTCCCACAATTGGTTTCTTAGCTTTCTTTACAGGACAATCCTTGCTCCAATGACCAACCTATCCACAAGACCAACATGGTTTGTTTGCCTTTGGTTTCTTAGCCTTGTTCTTGTCCATAGACTTAGTGTTTTCCTTCTTAGTGACAGTCTTTCTTTTCTGTCCTACAGTAACTACATTCACCTTCGAACTCCCATCATGTTCAGTAGGCATCACATGTCCTTGCTTGGACTTGTGTTGCTCCTACACAGAGATGTCCAACATCAGGTTTGTCCAAGTGATCTCTCCTTTCTGTCTTTTCAGGGAGAGAGCAAACTCTTCCCAAGACTTAGGGAGCTTTTCAATCACAGACATAACCTAAAACTTTTCAGGTAGGTCCATACCAGACTCCTTCAAAGCATGCACCAACATCTCAAACTCATGCACCTGCTCAGTCATGGATTTAGTATCCACCAGTTTAAAGTCAAGGAACCTAGCCACAAAATACTTTTCCAACCCTTGCGAGTCAGTATTATGTGTCTGATCAAGCTTCTCCCATAAAAGCTTAGCAGTGTAGGAGTCAGATGAATAAACATCGAACAGAGTGTTTGCTAAAGCTGCCAGAATTGCTGCCCTAGCCACCCCATCCTTTTCCTCCCACATGGCATAAGCCTTAACAGACTCAGCTTTCTCCTTAACCACAACTGGTTTCTCATACTGCACCACCAGCCATAGACCCTTTACCGTTAACCACAGTTTCATCTTTTTCTGCCAACGAGAAAAACCAACACCCCCACCGAATTTATCAGGCATACTTGACATATCGATAGGTTGTGGGAAACGGTACGTAGTCCAATCAATGGTGGGTACAGTAACACCAGACCCAGAGCTAGTCTCAACAACAGGAGTTTCAGTTTCGTTAACCATCTTGTTAATTAACAATATATAACACAAATATTCTCTTCAAGATTGTTGGGTATATTACACTAAACACAACAATGAGGCAGTGATATATATTAAACAAGAACAGGCAATTAACCAATTAACAAAACAAATCACGAAGGCATAAACAAGAAAGTAATCAGTAACTGTAATTGACAAGAAAAGTAAGAACACTTATCTCCACAGAAGCTTTAGCCACTACTGATTAGAGAGAGAAGAACAGCTGAGTCACCAAGCCTTTCAAGAAGACTTGGCTGTTCTTGAAGAGAATATTGCCCCACTTACGTTGTGATTGGGTTGCAGCAATATCACTTCCAGGATAAAACAGCACCGATCAATGGGTTCACAAATACTCCAGTGATCAACAGCGACCAGCACCTCAGTTCGCCTGAGAATTATGTATCTCTTCTGTATGTGTTGAGAGAGCAGAGAGAAAGAATATTACAAGGGTTTTCTCTCCTTAGAATGTATCGTTTTTTTAACGTTATATTCTGTATGTATATAAATACCAAGAATAAAACGTAACTGATACTCCATAAAAGGAAAGTAAATATTCTGATTTAATTGCATTAACTGCATCAGGATTTATTTCAGTTACAATAGCATCAGGATTTGGTCATCAGTAGCATCAGGATTTGGTGTTCATCAGGATCAGGATTTAGTCCTCGTCAGGAACTGATATCCATCAGGATTTAGCCCATCGGTATCTGATGTCTAACCAAGTCCATCAGGATTTTACTCCAAGTACTGATCCAAATTTCCATCAGGATTTAATCTAAATACTGATCCAAATTTCCAGTACTGTTGTAACAAATAAATCTGAAACCTGTTAAATAAATAAATATCTAATTTAAAAAACAGTTGCACATAATGGGCATGAAAACTTCCTCATGGGCATGAAACGTTTCTGACCAACCAAGTATACATTCATGGACATGAAAACTTTCTCATGGACATGAAACATTTCTGAATATCCCATCTCTTTTGATGCCTCTTCATGATCATGAAATATATATCATGGCCATGATTTCCATCTGCAATCTGATTACCCATTTCAATAACTCCTTCTTTCAACTCAATTTATCTATGGATTCCACTAAGAAAATGTCTTAGATCCAAACATGAAAGTTTAAGTCCTCATTATAAGGAACAACCTTCACTTGTTTGTTTCCGGAAATGACATCAAGAACATATTATAAATATGCCTCAAACTTTCCATTTTCTAACAGGATCGTCTAGCGTTTTGCATATTTTGTCTTTATCTTTGGGCTCTATTGGGCCTTGCTGAATGTTTCCTCTTATGTAAACACTATATAAACTGATGTTCTCTAAAACACAACTTTAAATAGCGTTATCAATTTATTTGTTTTTGTATATTGAAATTTTATATATAATTTTATTCAATTAATATTTTACATTTTTTTACAGTATTTTTAAATACTAACTTATTCTGATTTTTAGAAAATCGGGCTTAGTAAGAAATATTCAATCTTATAATTAAAATTTTTAAGTTTATTTATATTCCTTTAAGGGTTCAATAATTAACCTTTGGGGTGCAACATTTCCATTTTGGGTTTTAAAATTATTCCGAACGACGAATAAATCGTATGCGAATTTAGGGTTTAGGGTTGTTTACAACCCTAGACCCTAACGTGTTTAAAAATCAGGACGTCAGATTCAATATTTTAATTAAAATTTTTAAATTTGATCTGTATTATTTTGGGATTTCAACAATTAACCTTTAGGGTTCAATATTCATTTTGGGTTTAGAAATATTCGGAATAACGAATAAACCATATAGGAACTTTAAAAAATAAAAAAAAAACACCACATGAAGGGGTGTTACCTCCAACACCATCTCATGCCACGTCTTGAATCAATAAAAGCACAACTGAGCTAGCGTTTTGACAAGCAACACCCAACTTTAATTAGCGTTCTGGTTATTTGTTTAAAAAAAACACTTAACGATTTAGCGTCTTAGTTTTAGTCAGGAAACGCTACATGATACTTGGTTTTACTGTGCTATTTGGGACCATATTTTCAAATTGTGATATTTGGGACCATTTATTTTAAATTTGTGATAAATGGGGCCAACACCCTATAATTTATAAGTAGTTTTTTAACTTGCAATTTTTTTATCTTTTACTTGACACTTGGGGTTTTATTTTGGTATTTGAATTATGTTTTCATCTGTTTTCTATTTTGATTTGGTTTTTAAATGCATTTCTGGATGAATTTAAATCTTGGCTAATTTTTAAGCTGATATTGGATTTCCCTTTGATTCCATATGTTTAGGCTATTGTCTAAGTTTATAAATACCCATATCATGTAATCTTTTATTTAAGATATATATGTGATGATTTTATTTTGAGAACAAATTATGATTAGTTCTACTTTCTTCTAAAGTTCAATTACCGGATTATTTTGAAGGTTAGATTCAAATTACTTAGTTTCTGGAATTTCTAGGAAATTTGATAGTTCAAGTTCACATTATTGATCGTGTTCTTTTGAAGTATTTTTTCGCCTTCCTTTTTAAACTTCAAGAGTGAATTCTCAAGAAGGGCAGAAAACCCACATCACGGAGTCAATAAATTAAATGAGTCCTGAGTTATGGGCTATAAAATCTCCCTTCAAACTGTATTAGATTGCTTTAGAAACATAGAGTTTTCCGATTGGACCTCTGAAGCAACCACTGTAACAGTCAGTGCACGACATAATTTAACTGAAAGAGAGACTGGTCGTGAAAATGGTGTTGTCTAATAGTTGATAGAAACCAGACCAATGAAATTCTATGTCAGTAGATTTGGAATGGTGAATAAATATTGGTATGTAATGTTCAAGACTTGAATTTAACTATTAAAGAGGTTTTCTTCCTCAACCCATTCGATTTTACAAGTACCTTGTGCTGAGACCCTTGTTCCACTTGACAATGTGGAAACTCTAGTTTAACTGCAAATAATGTGTGATAAGAAGTGTTATACGCAATGCATTTCTAGGTGGTAGCACAAGTTTAGTCAGCGACGGAGCTAGGATTTGGAGAATGGGGGGCGAAAGATCATCTTCCTGGCTCTCGCGCGAAGCACGGAAAATTTTTGCAGACTTTCGCAGCAGCAAGGTGGACAGAAACACCACATACTTCAACAGTTCTGAAGTACAATCTTTTCCAGGAACTCAATTAACTCATGAGGAAGATCAGCAGTCATGGAATGAATGGGCAAATCAGCAAAATCAGTAAAATGCAAGGGCAAAATCATCATCAAAACCAGCAAAATGCAGGGGCAAAATCAGAAAAATCAATAAATTATACATGAAAATCAGCATTATTTAGACATTTCGGGGGGACGGTCGCCCCTGCGTGCCCCCCTCCCTCCGTCCCTGAGTTTAGTTCATTTCTTTGTCCAAGGCAGGCTAAGCTTTTTAAGCGAGCACTTTACGTTCGAACTCTTTAGCTTGTCAATGACATGTATAGTTGGTTCGATACAGGGAAGTGTTTAACTATTGTTTCATAAATTAAGAGATACTATCCTATTACTACATGTGCAGAATTATGGACAACTTGTAAAGAATTGTTGACAAGCTAACAGAGCTAAGCATCGCACTATACAAATTAGATAATACAGCGTGCTAGGCACATATAAAGTCTGGTCTGCTTGGACCTTCTCTGGAAACGGACACTGCAAGTGCATCAGCTCTCAATAAATAGAGAGGATTATAAAACAAAAACGAAATTAAAGAAAGGATAACGAAAAGGGCTGCTTATCATCAACTAAATGGCTGATAATAACCCCTAAATCGAATAATAGAAGGTATGAATTTTTCTTTTCTGGGGAGAGGAGAGACGGCGGCTGAGGTTCTATACTACTGAGAGAAATCGGGCTTATAAATCATTGTGTTAGCATGGTTTTATTAATACAAATATCCATTTGAAATATTTAGAATAAATTAGAAAATGTAGTTAAAATATATGTTGTTGATATGCATTGAATTTTCAATTAATCTTTTTGCATTGAAAAATAAACTTTTAATCTATTTGAAATTTGAAATTTGAAATTTTTGTAATTCATATTATGGAGAGTTGAGTTCTACGTAGAAGTCTAATATACTGATCTGCTAGAGTGTGCTACTTAAATTGAACTTTGTATTGTCAATGTTCAGAATGGGAGTCGGCTGGTTGTTCCATAGACGCCATAGAACAAGTTTGACCTATGATTATTCCTTCTTGCCAGATGAAATTCTTGAGCAGATTTTCCTGAAACTTCCATGCATAAAGTTTATCGTGACATGCATGTCCGTATGCAAATCATGGTACGCTTTAATAAAATCTCCGCAATTCATAAACATACACCTCTCTCGTTCGAATATTTATAAGAACGAGTATTTTTTTCGATAGATTATTATGATAGCGGAAGACTTCAAAAGTGGTATGATTTGTTAACTTTCCACGACGGATGGATAGAGTTGATTGGGAGCTGCAATGGACTAATTTGCTATACGGCCGAGAACGATTATGATCCTAGGAATTATATTTATTTGTAAAATCCCATAATTCGAAAGGTGAAAATTCTTCCAGAATCTAAATTCTATAAAAAGCATATTGCTTATGGATTTTGGTTTGATAAAAATACCGGTGATTATATTGCTGCAAAGGTCTCGTCTACAATGGAATCTGCATCTGCAGTTGAAGTGTAGAGTTTGAGCAACAATTCTTGGGATATAATCAGTACTAATGGTCCTGATCTACAATATCCTAGAAATGTAGTTCATGTAAATGGCAGTCTGTATTGGCTGGCACTCAGAAGAAGCAATTGGATGTGTTTTCTTTGGATACAAAAAGTGGAATGTTTCGACAAAGCCTGATATGGCCTGCAAATGGATTCTTTTCGTTCTGTGTTCTTACTTCGGAGGCTCAAAGTCACTCTCTTTTTGTATATATTAAGATTCGAATGTCTATACAATCATTACTGTCGTGGTTTAAGGGTTTACGACGAGAGTTTAAATGAACTATACAGGATTAACATGGAAAAGAGTGAAAATGAGCCTCGTCTAATAGGCATTGGAAACAACACCAGTGAAGTTCTATTTCAAAGTTGTGATTATCAACAAATACTGGTATGTAATATCGAGGACTTAACATTTAAGAATTTTTCTCCCTCAACCCGTAGTATTTTTAAGGTACTACCCTTTACTGAAACCCTGGTCCTACTTAACGATAAAGACTCTAGATCAACTGCAAATTATCAAGCAATCAGAAGTGTGCGACGTAACGGTAGGTATGCTATATTTGGTTTTTTTCATGCTCTCAAGAATGCTATACATGATGCTTTTTGATGCTGTGGAGGAGATATCCTTTGTGATGCAGCAGAACAGGTACAACTTTAGCTACTCAAGTCAAGCTGAGCAAATAAAGAGAGCTCCTTACATTGGAGTCTTTAGTTTGTCAATCACATGTTATTTACTAGGACATGTTAAATCATTGTTTCATATATTAATAAATACCATCTTATTACGATATTACTACGTATCTCAATAAAAGTATCTGATTTATATTTTGTTCGAAAGTATCATGAATCTGGTTGTCTTTTGGATGTATGTTTGTTTGAAAGTATCATCTGGTTGTCTTTTGGATGTATGTAATGACTTGGCCATGACTTTATGTTGACTTTGGTATGCTTGGTTTATGGTTCTAATGATGGCTATAATATCTTTTTTAACTAATTTTCTTGTTTTAAGTGTTAGTTTAATTTTAAAAAAAAAACAAGAAGAAGATTAATTTTATTAATTTCCAGCATTTTGTTTACCTTTCATCTAAGTAGTTTAATTCGAAGTTTAATTGTTGGTCTCCCCAGTTAATTGTTAGCCACAGAACTGCTTACATGTGCTTATCCTGGTCAAGAATTGTTCATATTGATGTCACATATCCCTTCTTGTGTTGTTATCTCTCCCTCACTGTATTCTATAAAAAACCTGTTCTTATTTTCTTTCTTTAATTCTTTTGTTTTTTCCCCTTTCTCCTCCCTCACCCTTCCCCTTCTTTAATTCGGTAACCAATATGGAATCCACCACTGAAAAAGAGGTGTTAAAAAATGTAAGATGATAATATTCATTCCTTGTCATTTGAAATATACTATTACAAAGTTTCATACTCCAAACATTTGCTGAAACTGTATTAATCCATACTTGTGAATTTACTACCAAGACATCGTTATAATCAAAATTGGTCTAAGAAATATAGTTAAAAACAATTAAGTTTGAGATGCAGATAAAACAATACTAGAATTACAGTTCGCCTTTCAAATGACCGTCAAAGTGCATTAAAAGACAGAAGTACAAAATCATTCTTTGATAAGATTCTGCTTTAGCATACGAAATCAAAAGTTTATAACCACGCAGCGCAGTCCTTCAACTTAACTAAGAATGGGAAAAATACGAGTAATGTGCTCCAAGGGGATGCTATCTGCAGTGTTCTTTTTCAGCTCTGGATGGTTGAACTCATTACAAGGTAAGACAACGAGTTGACTCTTGTCAAGACCTTTCTCAAGGAGCCAACCAGAAGTTGCCACCTGATGCTCAATAAATTTGTCCAGAGCTGGGCCTTCAATGTTGATTGCCTGCAACATGCCACATATTCATTAGTAATTTGACATGCAAGAGAATTAATTATAGCAAAATTTATTCAAGACTTCCACAAGCTTGAGATTCTGGCCATTAATTGAAGAAATTTCTAGTTATAAGATATCATGTATTGCTTCAAGAAGACTGATAGAATTTCAGAAAACTGATAAAATTGATGAAAATTATAACATAAAGTTGGATTTCAGTGGGACTTGAAAATTTATAAATGATCAAAACATTGTATTACAAACACTTTTAAGGATATGTCGTTAATTTGCAATTATCAATTGTTTGGCCTAATGTTGGTTAAGGGTGTAAATGTATTAGTTATAAAGCCATATAAATTTTGTGCCAATCCTATATCTGAAATTTCAATGTTTCTCCAATTTGACAATCCACAAAATACATACATGTCATAAAAAATACACGGCAGATCAGATACTTAGATCAATAATAGCAATATAGCATACCTCGGCAAGTAAGGTTCTTGGAATCTTTTGGTAAGTCAGGGACAACACATGAATAGCATATTCTTGAATTGCTTGTTCAAAACCTACATTACATATCATAAACCCATATTCTTAAATGTTTTAATATGAACAAACTATACACCATAGGCAGTAGAAAACAGAAGAACCAACTTACAATTTAACTAGTAAAAAATAAGGCCCATATATATATATATATATATATATATATATATATATATATATATATATATATATATATATATATATATATATATATATATATATATATAGAGTAAGGATCTAGGGAAAACCTCGTTTAATGGAAAACTTAGAAAACTAAATCGAAATATAGCATATATGGTATGCAAACTAATCGTTGGGAGATGAAGAAAAATGTGGTGAAATTAGATTTAAAAAAAATATCACCGATTGACGGGAAAAATCAAATTAAAAATGGAGGGGATTAGGTGTGATTCTGTGTGTGAGTGTGTATTTGATTAGTGTGTGGGTGCCCCTAGCGGGGCCATTGATCTTAATACATCTAATGGCTAGGATTAGTACCTTAGTTTTCTTCAAAAAATAAGTTCTCTTTTGAGCACTTGCCTATATATATATATATATATATATATATATATATATATATATATATATATATATATATATATTGCATATTTAGAGTTTGCTTTCTACGGCTGGGGGGTGGGGGAATAGGCCACTTCTGTGTATTTCATTTTACCTGGCACAACTTCTACTATCTGGCGGTTCTTGGCTGCCTCATCCCAGAATTGACGGAATCTTGCAGTCTGCAAGTGAAGTGTGTAAAATTTTAGAAGAGCAAGTAGTAATATACCCAATCAATGAGCTTTTTGAATGGATCCACCATCAGCAAGTGCAATTAAGGAAGAATTTACACTTACCTCCAGATAGTGTGAGAGAACAATCAGAGTTTTGAACTGATCCTCCATTTGCTGATATAAACAAACAAAAAAACAGGATACTATCTTAACAATCCCACTAAAGGAATAAACAACCATTTAAATTGATGTAATATAGAAATTTCTAGAGTTAAGGCTGCAACAATATTATATCTTAATAATTTTCTTTTCTATAGGTAATTTTTGAATTTGATATTTCTCTAGTGATGAGTCGCAGTCCAGATAATTCTTATTTCTCAAGTGCCTTGATAATAACTGGGGATGGCAAATTAATTTTATGCCAGTAATTCAACCAAGCCTGTCTCTTTACTATTTGCCTTCATTTCATATTTTCCTACATGGCTACAGCGGTTACGAATGAGCTTATGACAATTGACAACCAAACCACATGAATACATGATATAAACACTGTTATGTCAGTGTTTAATAGTCCTCATTAGGTGCTCATTTAAGAGTAACAATAATACTTTAGTGCATCAATAAAATAAGTAAACTGGCCCTGATAAGTAACATCACAGTGATTTTTTTCAGCCTATAATATCCTTTATACAACTGAATATAACCAAACAGTGCCATATTTAAAAAAAAAAAGGAACTAGAAAGATTTAAGTATACCACTCTCTCTGGTATCAAAAAGAGGCAAAGGCTGAAATCTGGGGCCGGCATTGCCATGAGAGCCTGCTCAGGAACAAAGACAATGAGTATGAGCTGCAGATATAAATTAAAAAACTGAAAGATATTAGCATTGGGAAGTATCAAGACCTTGATCAATATGCGGGCAACAATTTGAGTGCTCATCCTGTCTGGTTCAAACTGTATCATCAAGAACATAAATTTGATAAATGCATCACTACAATAGTGTTAATATAGAGTTGAAATGTTTATGAGAAATTATCACAAAGTGTAATGTTATTTTATATTTGGATTACTACCATTTTAATCTAACCAATAGTAAAGGAATTCTAAACAAATAAAGGGAAAATGATATAGTACATAAACAACATTCTTTGAAAGAAATATATGAACAAGGCATAAAAAAAACTGTGCACAATTCAATTAAAATAAATCAATACATATATTGACGGAATAATAGAATGTATCGTTCTACAGCTGAAAACATGAAACAGAAGAAAAAACGGCTACCTCTTATCACATGTATACCATTGGAGATTGATCACAAATATATTTAACAGCAAAAGAAGCCGACCCTACCTGATAAAGGCGAAGTAGGCACAGATTTGCATCCAAACTGTATGTCTGAGATGATACCTGATTTCCATTATCAAAAAAAATTGTTAGTGATAGAATTGTACAACAACATCAAACAATCACTTTGTATAGCAAAGAGCTCAAGTTCCAAATCCGAAAAAGAAAAATAAAACTTTCCTAAAAGGCTTAATGGGGGCCAACTATAAAACGAAATAGACACAACTGCACTATACCTAAAATTACTTTTCTGTTCCACAATAGAGTCTCACTTGCCTCTTTCTTTCACATTTTTTTATCTTGCGCATTGCAGTATAAAGTTTCATATCATTATGCATGTAAATTATATAATGTAATATTTAGTACCTGTGTTTACTACAACTGAATTAATATCAATGATATTCAGATCTTCCTCTAATGTTTATCAACTTTAACCGATAAACCTTGATCATAGGGTTTAGCCCTTACAAGCCCAATACACTATTCTGCATTTCGTTAGTGATTTTATATACATAATTACATATACAAGTAATTCAATTTTATTCAAAACATTATCAAAATTTAAAATAATCTTAACATATAATACTAGTAGTTTTTAAATCTTAAGGATAAATTCACAACTTAAGATAATCAATAATCAAAATCTATCAAAGACTCGTACTCGGGTCTACTTACATTGTCCTTTTATGTGTAAACAAAAGTCACCAGAAAATCTTATATTTATCAAATTGTAGCATTGATAGTATTATATAACCTATAGGGAAATTCACATAAATCAAGTCAAATAATCAAAAATAAGCACACATTACGGAGTATAGGGTTGATACAATTTATATTAAAACCCGAACTATGCATTTCTTACTTACTTCTGTAGAGATAGATTTAGATCCAACCATTTCTTATTCTTAATATAAATTTCACATTCTTCTCATAATTAGCTTCAATAAAGGTCAAGTACCAACTTAATTTGAACGTGAACTCGCAATAAAATAAACAATCAATTCATCGAAATTGACGATAACATAAAATAACAAAAATCCTAAAATTGAACCACAGTAGCACTAATTCACAATTTCTTAACAACACTAACATAACATGTATCTACATAAATCACAATTCAAACAAATTTAGGCAACAAACATTTATATACACATAAAGAGAGGGAGAGAGGGAGGGAGGGAGGGAGGGAGAGAGAGAGAGAGAGAGAGAGAGAGAGAGAGAGAGAGAGAGAGAGAGGAGAATGCCTGTTCATTGACATAGTTTTCAAGATCAGGAAGAATATCAGGATTATAAGGATTGACGGCGACGAGCTGCTCCACTGTGTACGACATCGATGATTGTTGCTTCGGTTCCATCTCTCTCCCCATCTCTCTCTATCTCTCTGTATATATATAGCAGTGAATTGGGGGGATGAGATTAATTGAGTTTATGCAGATACGGCTAGGGCAAACTCAAGTGTGGGTGTATGTATATATTTTCACAACTACTATATTGCCCCTGAAGCCGTTACTCTTCCCCCTTTCCTTGTATTTAATTTTTTATTTTATCGATTAAATGAGCTTTTCTTTTCCTAATTAATATGAAAAAACATTTTTTTCCCTCATAGTCTAATTCTAATTTTTTATATTTCAAAATAAATAAATAAATAAATAAACAACCGGAACGGTGTGTTTTCCGGGGTTACATTTTTTTTTTTTGTGAAAATGATTAAACTAAGAAAAAGAAAGAATGACAAGATTACCACTTTTTTTTAAAGTTAGTACCAAAATAACGAAAAGTAAGAAGACTGGCCAAAACTACCAACATGTTAAGCATTTGGAAAATGCGTAATAGAAAGTTGAAAAAGATTCCTCTATTACGCATTTCACAAGGGCTTAATACATATAAAATTTTCTCCTATTACGCATTTCACAAATGCGTAATAGGCGCCGCCAGGACAGCCTAAACCAAACCAAACCAAACATATCCGGTATATCCCGCATGAAGCAGGGTCTGGGGAGGGTAAAATGTACGCAGGCCATATCCCTACTTTACAGTAGAGAGGTTGTTTCCGTGAAGACCCCCGGCTTAGTGCACCGAATAACAAAGTGAATTTTATACAAATATGATAATGGTGGGTGAAGTAGTCAACCGAACTTGGGCCTATGGCCTGGATCTCATGGGGCTTACCTACTCGGGCAAGGGGCACTCCTCTCCTGATCTAGGAAGACCTCCGGCCAAGCTCCCTGCGCCTGCAAAAACAGAAAACAGAAGACAATATGAAGATGAAAAGCCAAGCTCCTAAGCTAATGCTAACCGAGAGAGCCCAACTCTGAGGCTCTCAACCACAGAACCACTCCCTAGGAGGGAATCAACAACTCTAATCTGGCGCCTCCAACAACTCCTATCAGCTATCGCGTTCTCATCCAAGTTTAAGGCCTTCAAATCTATCATGAGCTGTTCTTCCCACGACCTCCTCGGCCTGCCTCTTCTCCTTACCCCCAACAACCGTAAGACTCTCGACCCTCCTCACCGGGGCTTCGGGAAGCCTCCTACGAACGTGGCCGAACCATCTCAACCTCCCTTCCCTAACTTTCGCAGCAAAAGACGCCACCTCCAACTCGCTCCTGAAAACCACATTCGGAATTCTATCTAACATCGTGCGGCCACAGGACCACCGCAACATCCTCATTTCAGCTGCTTCCAACTTGCACTCGAGGGCCTTCTTCGCCGCCCAACACTCCGCATCGCAGGCCGCCAGGACAGCCTATTACCCCATTTTCAAATGCGTAATTAGTACAAAACCTATTACCTCTTTCATAAATGCGTAATAGATCGGTATTTTTGGCCACTTTTCTGAAAAGTGGTATTCTTGTCTTGTTGGTAAAAGTGGTATTCTTGGCCATTACCCTTAAACTAATAAATTATTTTATAATTAAAATTAAAAGAAAAACAAATTTTGCATGTATTGAATTATTGATACATAAAAAATTTGTAATAAAACTCTTTTTACCATAAGTCTCAACTGATAACTAGAGTTGAGATATTAAAGTACAGAACTCAAAACTACAAATGCAAAGACTCTGGATGAGAATGGTTGATTGTAAAAAGCAATCTGCACAATCACCAATCACCACATTGTCAAATTTAAAGCCAGAAGGGCTAACTTTATAAATCTGAGATCCTGCCATTGTCAAATGTTAACATTGACAATGAAACAACTGCCATTCTCCAACAGACTTCATTAGTTGTTGGTGTTCTTACGCAAGTATTGGCATTTTTAGGCTAGTTGTATAGTCCTGATTAGAACTAACCAAATATTAAACTGGAATTTGCCTACAAATGCAACAGATTCGATATCAAGTTCCATCCCATCCATGATTTCTTATCAGAAGGAGGTACAAAGTTAAGCTGAAACATCTCCTTGGAAACATGATCTCCGGCTTCACAAAATCCAACCAGCTTGGCGACAATTTCAGCGCTTTCTCGTACATGTTGCATGTTAAGCGGATCTGTCCACAACTTGTTTACCAATTGCAGCCTCCTTTTTTGTTTACCTTCAATTGGGACATCCCATTTAAGGTACAACATTTCTCTTTCTTCGGCACTAAGCTTGGAGCTAACCCTCTTTGCTAGATATTCTCTTTCCTGCTTAAGAGCCCTGATACTGCATTCATATGAAATAACCAATAATTAACTACTCACTCTTCCCATTGAAGTAATCCAGTATCCCTCTCTTACAACCAAGCAAATAAAACATATTTTTCTTTTATAATTTTTCTGCAACCAATGCAAGTAGAAAGCATCTAATGCTCACTGTAGAGTATCACTCCCCACTCTGATACTAAGAAAATTGCATTATTATAGACAATGGTCCAGTTAAGATATAAAGAGACGAGCAGGAATTTTAATGTATATCAGACTTTAATATAAACGATTTGAGTGCAAGGCAGATCACCATATGCAAAAACTATAACACCAGTGCAATTCCAAAGAAAGATGAAATAGTACCTCGATACAACAGAGCCTGCGGCCTCATCACCTAGAAGTGCCGGGCTTGCATTGCCAAGCGCAGCTAAGTGTTGTTCTAACCATGTCAACCTCCTCAGCTCGACTTCTATATAGATCTGATCAGCAGGGTCCCCTTTGAATAACATGTAGAACTGTGTACGATGAATGATTGACACGTGACACAAATGCCACAACATAATAATTTGCTTTCTCTGCTCCTCAAACACCAAGTGCCATGCTACAGGGGATTGATCTACTATATCACTCTCGTCACTTGCAGCCTCGTTTGCCTCCATCTCCAGGACCTGATGCCATTTAGTTAATAACTCTGAGTATATAGATCAGAAGAGAAGTAAGAAGGGGTAGGATGTACTCAGCCCCTACTCAAGAAAGTGGAGAGACAGTTTCCTAAAAATGACCCCCGGCATGTCGGATACAAGAGTCGAACCCATGAGTCGAACCCATGACCTTCCTGTCACAAATTGGGCTCCTAAACCAGTGGGCCAATGCGACAAGAAGAAACTAGACATTTAAATTTTTATTTTTGAGATTAAAAGCGAATACTAAATAGTAACTCAGGGTCAAAACAGTTGCTTAGTTAATCTAAGAAGCAAATTTCAGGGTGATTGTAATTCTTGTCTTCTTTTTTTTGGTAGGGTCAATTACAAGAAACTTAAATATTCAAACACACATTTGCCTCAACTGAGGACACAGGATATTCGCTAGGCTAAGCCTTGCAGATATATTATGTGACTATATAGATTTTATTGTCATACTTGCGCCAGCTAATAAAGCATGTTAAATCAGTACATATCATATCAACTAATCATGATACAACATCATGTTAACTAATCATGTTACAGTATCCACACATTTGTTGGTTATGCACAAGAGATCAGGATTTTTATTATGAGGAAGTCGTAGACTGAAGATGGTGAACAACTAATATTCTGCATATTAAACTCATAGAACGCATATCAAGTAACTGTAGGTGTAAAACAACTCACCTGGCAAACAAGAAGCTGCTTTTGATATTGTAGCTTGGCTACTCGTTCTTTCAGCTCAGTAACATATGCCTTGATGCTCTGTATGTTTTCTTCAGCCGCTGTCTTGAACATCTTTTGCAATTTCTTAACATTTACTGAGTTTGATCGGTTTGATGGAGTAGCCTCCCTTGATGATACACGCTGACTGCCCTCATGACTCTTACTAGGAGTGACTTTAAGCCTCTGGATTGCATCATTACCACGAATAGAATCACTACTTTCAGGGGCTCTATTCTCAGGTTCATATTCCAATATTTTACGGGAAGAGAGGGAGCAAGGTGATCTTATTATATGTGGCATGTTAGGAGTATTGCTCAAAGTAAACGGTAAGATCTTTTTCTTTTTTGATTGACTTTTGCAGTCAGGAGTCCCCTCGCCACTTGAGAAACACATGACAAGTCTGTCTATGGATTTCTGAACACTCTCAAGCTTCTCTTCCAAGGACGATATATTGCTTTCTTCAGAATTTAATCTAGTGAGCTCCTCCTTCAGGCTAGCTTTGTCCTTTAACTCGACTTCAACAGGAACAAAACTAACTGCATGCATGTCCTTTATTTCGGAGAGAAGCTTTGCTAAGGTTTCGGTAGTATCTTGACTCCCCACTTTGTTAGATGCAACCTCCTTGTGAAGTAACTCAAGTGCCTGGGTTGCTTCTTCACCGAGCTGCCTCTGCAGCATCTCAAGTTTTCGGATTTCATGGACCAGCATGGATGGATCTGTGGAAGTGACTGACTGCCTCAACATTGACTGCCTTCCTCGTGTCTTTTTTACTAAGGTTTCTGTAAGATGCCTATTGATAGCTGAATCGTTATCAGTTGTATAAGAAAGACGCTTGGCCACTTGACGAGAAGGACCACATTCGACCGAACCCTGAATGAACATGGTAAGTGCAGAAAAATTTTAAAGAGAGATAATGAACAAAGAAAGACACCCAATGACAAAGAGAAAAGCAGCATATATGCTGCAGTCTGCCCATTCTACACTTCTTATGGGAAAAAGAAATTAATATAAACTCTAAACAGAATTCATATAGCAGACCTTTCGCTCCTTGTGCGTGCTCCTTTCCTGTTCAAGCTGGGATTCCGCGAGATCTCTTTGACGTTTGAGCTCATTCATTTCAATCTCCATCTGCAGATCAGATAATCCTCATGTATTATAAGATCCATATTAGAGCACAGTTTTTGTTTTAGCTCTGAATTACTCTACCAAACACAGAGAATATGACAAACAAATATTAACTCTCACTACATGTAACATTGAGAATTGCTCTAATGAGATCTATATTAGAGCACAGTTTTTTGCTTTAACTCTGAATTACTCTCCCAAACACAGAGAATATAATAAACAAATATTAACTCTCACTACATGTGTAACATTGAGAATTGCTTCTACGAACAAAAACCAAGACACCATATTTCGGAGAAGAAAAATACAGGCTGAGTATGACTGTCTATCTAAAGTAAGATACAACCAAACTTCTACTCTGAAAAGCTATGACAAGTGGTGAATACAGGCTGAGCATAAGTGATTGATGTATCTAAAGTAAGATGCAACCAAATTTCTACTCTGCAAATTTATAACAAGTGGTGGCTTATCGCTGGGGGATAATCTCCAAGCTTCCCATCACAAATGCATACTTATAACAGTGTGTGTGAACAATTTACATTTTCCCTCCTATATATAACATAAGTACCTGCTGGATCTTCCGGTCCTTTTCGATCAGTAAAGACCTTATATGCAAAGAAGTAGGTTCTGGACTTTGCAGCTCTGCATTGAGTCTAGCAACTTCTTTCTGTAAGTGCTTCACTAATTGTTTGTCGGCTATAACCTGGCATCCAATTGATTCAACATTAAAGTGACACACTGGACCAGTTATAATATAGCAGACAGTAAGCTGCTGTAAATATTACTCTACTTCGTTATTAGCAATAACAAAAAATGTACAAAATAATATTGACAAACATGATCGGCCACATAATATGCACTGATTATGATAAGAACCAATATTTGTTCTGTTACCTACCATGTTTACTTGGGCACTGTTTGTAACTTCCTTCGCACTAGTTGCAAACAAGAGTGTATTCCTTGACTGTTCAACATGACTCAAAGCAGGACTCATGGTACATATTATTGCTGTTCGTGCATTTCCTCCGAGTGAAGATTGCAATATCCTTGTTAGTTTTGAATCTCTGTATGGTATATGTCCACTCCGCTTTCCACCGCTGAGTTAAGAGTTTGAGAAGAAAAAAATAAATGGCATTGAACTATTCTGTAACTAAATTTGACTTTGTTTAGTATAATAAAAAGCAGGTGAATTAATTTATATTTTTGACGAAGTAACAATACTCCATTAGAAAGTATGATTCACCAAGTCTCTTTGACAAAGTACCTTAGCTTCCTAATGACAGTTGTTAGAGTCAGTAAGCTTCGATTAATGTGACTTCCTTCCTTTAATCTAGTACCATCTGCATTTGTTTGAGATGCACGCTCACTACCAGCAAGATCCACCAGACTCTGCATTACATTACAGTTCTATTAAGAAAACAGAAATTTGAATAAGCAGAAAAAATATTGGGTGGTTTGAGGCAGACAACATACCAGGCTTGCTAAAAAGGATCTTACACGCCCTGAATTTTCCCGCAAACTACTCTCAATGGTCTAAAATGAAAGCAGAATAACTATGTAAATGTAACAGTTATATGCACTAAAATGAATGTTGCACAGGACATCATGTTTATATGTGTGCATGAATAAAGCCTAAAATATCTGTATCAATTACAAGATGAATATTTTTTTATTTTAATTTGTTATAGGTATCCTACCTAGATAAACTCCAAAATAAAATCAGAATAACCATATAAATGCATAAAATTTTATGCACTAAAATCAACCTCCTAATATATTGCTGAGCATAATATGAATGTTGCATAGGCATGAATAAAGCCTAACATATCAGTATCAAGTACAAGATGAATCTATATAAATTTTTATAGGTATCCTACCTAAATAATCACTGATGTACATTTGTCTATTTGTAATTAACTGTGTTTCATGAAAGAGATAAATAAATATTATTGTAACTGAAAGACATGAATAAATCACTAGGCAACTTGAATGAATACATTAAGAAATATATGGATACGTGTAAAGACAAAAGTCACTTTGATCGAAAGAAGAATAATGGATTCTTGAGAGCTGTATCAAGAAGCCTCTTAGTTTCTTATACTCAAGAACATTTGTTTCTGCCAGGTTAAGTGTTTGAGGAGAAATGCGATCAATGATATAAGAAGTTGTATGGATTTTGGATGTTATTCCAGAAGAGAATGCTAAGAAAGGTCAGGAGCAACATAATAATTATAATAAGTTGAGTAGTTACCAGCCTAATAATTTGATGTGACCTTGAGCTTTTATCATTTAAAGAAGTCTCACCCACTTGTCTTTGAGCTGCAAAAATAAATCAGAAAGTTAAAATGTAGAACTTTCCTCAGAGAGAAAGATATATATATATATATATATATATATATATATATATATAGAGAGAGAGAGAGAGAGAGAGAGAGAGAGGGTGTAAAGATGTACAAATGAATCAAATTCTTGTACACTGCTATGGCATACGCATATATAGTCAAACATATATTAACATAATAAAATGTTAACCTTGTAAAACTGAAATCATATATTACCTTCACAAATTTCAATTAGATGTCGTAAGTGTTGGTCATCTGTGACAACCTCTTCAGTGAGTTTCTCAACAATAGTACCTTTCTGCATTTAAAGAAAACATAAAACCAAGTGCTGAAACATAACACTCTCACCTCTAACTTAAAAAGTAAAAATGTATTATACCTCGGGATCATCCAACAGCCGTAGGGATCCAGAATCGCGGTTCAAGAGATCTACCACAGTTTCGTTATAGATTTCCAGAGCAGAAAGTTTAAGAACAAATTCCTTTTCTATGGTCTGTAATGAAAAAATTCGTAGAATTCAAAATTTTCTAGAAAAATATAAACGAACTAAAAGACGATTGTGGAAATTAACTACTGCTACAATATGCTTAATCCTACAAGCATAATAACAGAGTCTGACATAATCTTGGCTTACATTGTTGATGTGCTCATAGATGTCCTTGACAGCATATTCAGATATTCCCCTCATGGTAAATGTCTTACCACTGCTAGTTTGCCCATACGCAAAAATCGTTGCTGCAGAAGAAAGAAGCAGGTATTGTAAGAACACTTCTTGGTGACTTAATATGTATTATCCATAAAAAGAGAATTGAAATACAGCAAAAGATAAAAAATGTGCGTTACAATTGATGCCATTTAGAGCCGAGAGAGCAACGTCTCTAGCCCCTTCTTCATAAACCTTCTGAGTCGAGCAAACTGAATCAAAAACTTTATCTGACACAGATGGTTGAGAAATTTGATTTAGATATCAAAGTAAAAATAAACATGACAACAACTGAACTATGTGTTACTTGCAGAATTAAGATATACCAAATGTATATGGTCCTGCATGGCGGTCGTGATACAGATTACGTGAAACAATCATCTGGTCATCTTTGCAATCCCACGCAACAAGATCATAAGATGCCTGTTCTTTAGGGCTCAATGGCCTCAAACGAACAGTTACAAGTATTTTCTCCTCACTAACTTTAGGACCACCAGGAGTATTAGAAGGCGCCCTCCTAATTTTCGAAGCTGGTGTGCGTGGTGTACTTGCTGTCATCTCTGCAAACTACACCAAAACCCTAGATTTTATCGCAATAAGGCCACTGTTCAACATCAAACAATCAAATTTACATCAGATAAGTGATCCACTTAATAATCATAGACAAGCAAGTCACCAAGTCAACTTCCATTTACAACAAAAGTAAAATCCAGATGAAGTTTCAACAGCTCAACATTATGAAAATGTCTCAATATCATCATCAGTACTACATTGTAATTTCTGTGTGTGTGCATAGTATACTCACCGTCAGCTTCACAAACTACACTGAAACCCTAGTTTTTATCACATAAGCCCACTGTTCAACATCAAACAATTAATCAAACGAAATCAATTCAGTAATCCACTTAATAGACGAGTAAGTCAACAAGTCAAATTTCATTTCCGGAATTCAGATGACGTTTCTACAACACAACGATTCACCAATCAAACCCTAAATGAGTCAACAAGTCAAGTTCCTACAACTCAACAATACATAATTAATCATAGAAGCGCCACGAAAAATCTCGATAGCATCATCAGTACAACATTGCAATGCACGCGCATGATTAACTGATTAAAAAACATGCGAAGAAGCCAAATCGAGTTATCGTAGTTAGATACAAAAATTCAATATACATATCACAAATCAAGTTCAATCAACAGCTCAATTTCATACAAACACAAACATACCTAAATATCAAAACATATATAGAGATAGATATACACGATCAATTTGTGCAATGTATACAAACTGAACACACACACTCTCCCTCCCCCCCCCCCCCCTCTCTCTCTCTCTCTCTTTCTATCTCTATATTTATCTCTCTCTTTTTTAATCTCTCTCTCTCTCACACACACGCCACACACTCTCTCTCTCTCTCTTTTAATCACTCTCTCTCTCACACACACACTCTCTCTATCTCTCTCTCTCTCTCACACACACACTCTCTCTATCTCTCTCTTTTTCAATCTCTATCTCACACACACATACACACAACAAATCATGAAAATGAAACTAAAAAACAGTAAAAATCAGTAAAGGTGAGATTGCTTACAACTGAAATCGAGTTCTTGAAATCAAGAAACGTAGAGATATGGAGTTACATATACATACACACATACACACACAATTTGTATAGATTGTTGAGGCTAGCTGTGTATTTGTGTATTTTAGTAAAGTGAGAGTATAGAAAAGGGGGAAAAAATAGTAACGGCTAAGTTCATTAAATACTATTTTTATAAAATGCACAACATCTTCTACCTGATATTTTAGATTTTCAAATCTGAGGAATATTAAAAACAACGCTTGGGCCCATGTGAATCATTTAAAATCTTTTTTTTTAAATGGTGAATCTTTTTTTTTTGTTGAAACTGAAATAATGAAATCTTTTTAAATCTACTATCTACTATTTGAACAGGTAATATGTAAAACTTATGATGAGTGAATCTTTTTTTTTTCTGTTTTAAAATTTAAATAGATAATTTTTAAATTTAATATTTTTAACTATTTGTATATAAAACTTATGATTATTGAGTAGTGAGTGCTCACCACGATATTTTTTAAAGTTGAATAAACTCCAACTATGTGTATTTAAATTATAATTGAGATATAAATTATATATTTGTGTATGGTAAAAAAATGTAATTAATTAATCCTATAATATGAGAAATAATTGGTAGGTAGGTAATGTTTTACAGTAATAATTTGAAAATCAAAATTAGAATTCAAATAATGAATGTAGAAATTTTAGTTATCAATTATCTTTTAATTAAATTTTTCAATCATATATGCTCTTGACTGAATAATATGTTTTATAATCTATAAAATATAAAATAATGGACACATTATGAAACAAAATTTCATATGAGACCATGGAAATAATCTTTTAGAAAGTTTTTCAAGTAAAAGAACTAATATTTTACCATACATACAACAAAAAATGGATTTGTCAAAATCGTTGTTTTATAATAAAAGTTAATATTATTTTTCAAATTTAGCAAGACAAATAATAATTTTTGATTAATAGATAAAAATATTATATTATATGATAATATAATCGACATAAAAAAAGCTTGAATTGATAGATAAATTTGTTTAGTATTTATACTTCTAACCTAAAGTTCTTTTCACTAAAATGACGGCGTATTGAAACCTAATTTGTATTAACTACTTTCATTACTTGAATGTCGGCGTGTTTTTTGTTATTCTTAAGGTATTTATTTTAAATATTTGCTTATATTCGTATTATGTTGCCCTAAAAAATGTTTCTTAGAACATTAATTTCTGCGTATTTGTTATTCATTCGGAAAGTATCATAACCTAGTATATACATTTTTAATTAAGATTACCCATTTAAACTTACATATATATCTACGATATCATAAATAATAGACTATTTAATTTATATTACTTAACCTAATTTTGAACCAGTACACTTGGTTAAAGAATGTTACAAGTTAATTGTTACTGTGTGTACTGAAATTAAAAATATGTTGAACAAAAACTTGATTTATCAAAATACTGCAAACAAGAGTGGACACTGGACAATATAGCTTATGAGTTTCAGATAGAAAAAATATGGACAATATATGATGTTCAAAACTAAGAAAAATAATAAATATTTATTTAAGCAATGAGAATGTGTTAATTTTTCTTAATAATTTTTTTGATGATAACTCCCATCAATGATCCATTTACATCTTTATTTTTTTCTATATTATAATATTTATCAGTTTATTATATATTTAACATTCAAAAGATATTTATAGTTAGGAATTTTTAAGGTTTTGGGAATATTATTTTACATTTTTTAATCAAAATTTAATTTTACTTATTATTATTATATATCAAATAATCATTATTGATATATCATTGAAATTAGAGTAAAATGTTAATCATAATCATCCCATTTAAACTAAAACTTACTAATTTCAATACAATTTAAATATACATGTTTAGTCGACTTTAGCAATATTTTATCCTTAAAATATTATATTAATATAATATTTTAAATAAAATTAATATAACATAACCAATACGCATAAACACAAGTATAGATGTGTTGCTAGGTAAAAAATTTATATTAGAAATTTTGATTTTTATATGGAATTAAAGTTTGAATTCTAAGTTTTGATTTAATATATTTACTTATATTATTTCCAACACAATTTTGAAACTACTTAATTCTATTTTGTACATGATTTCAGCATATACTTACTTGCATGTACAAGAATATTTGAAATGATAGAACCCTCAAAATTAATACCAAGTGTAATTTGATAACTGGTAGTAGATACACGTCCTCAAAGTATGCCTTGGCAAGTTGGCATTGTGCGTGCGTGTGTACCCTTCGTGCATTGTGTGTGCCTGTGTAGCCCTTTATGCATATTAATTCGTCAAAAAACGTGTATTTTCGTACATATTCTCTCCGTTCCATTAATGTAATATTAAATTTTCTAAAATGATAATTGAATTTTTAATGTTTAGTTAAAATTATTCAATATTATGCTTGTGGCAAGGACACGGTAAGACTAATAAAAGGAAAAAAATAATTTTGACAACCAATACCAAAAACAAATTATATTTGGCTGCACTATTAGTGTACACTCCTATCCACAAACATGGACACAGAAAAATTGAAACTTACAAGTTAAAGTTGCGCCTAATCTTGCACCTCAACCAAAGAAGAATTAACATCACTAGTAGTGGAACTTCCAAAAGACAACAAGGCTTTACCGTCTTTCATTTTCATTGAACATTATATAAGAAAGATATAAAACCCTGCAACAGACTACAGACATGTCTGTACGATGATAACAGTAGGGATGTTGGAGGCAAGATTCCGATTAAGAACCAAACTTTAAAACAGAATGCACTGCACTACTATACCAATAAAAACATGGATATGTTTTACCTTGATAAAGAAGAGACTAAAGATACATCATAAGTAAGTGACAGAGAGTACGTAGTACTGTAACGCATATACATAGGAGATTGTATTACTTACACTTCTCCCTTTGATTCTCTCATGTTCTTCCGACAAAATCACATGCAATCTTTGATCATAACTGGCAGCACTTCCATTGTAAACAAGCATATCAAATGGATGTGCAAGCCCAAAAGTATGACATTCTTAACTTAATTGCTTTCACGGTCATACCATGTATAAGAATTTTTCCCCCGAGTCTTTGAAAAAGTAATTACAAGTAATAGAACAAATAATTAAATTTGAAAAAGTAATACAAGGTAATAGGACGAGTAATTTAAAAGATCCGAGTAGGCCTGATTGCTCCAAGATATTAACTTGGAGCAAAGATTTTTAACCCCATTGTTTACCAGCAGTCCAGCCATATGTACGTACAAGAACTAGGAAGTGATGAATAATCAAGCCTAGACATCCATTAAAGCCAGTCACACACCGGACATTTTTGCTTTTCCACACCATCGGGAAATTGGAGCTCCCTGTGTCTATGAGCACCAAGATCAAAACCAACAATACTACTATCTCCTTCAAGCCAATCCAAAGACCCATTCACGAAAACACCAAACTATTCCAACAACAGAGTTGAAAGAGTTTCAGCCTGTGCCCATGAATAGTTTTTGAAGCTGTAAAAAGACACCATTATGCCAGCAAGCCGACTATCAGTAGTTCTCGCAACCTTGACGTCATCATTAACATGATCATACACAAACTCCCTGAACATGTTAAACTCCCTGAAGTGGAAGATGGACAGATGATGTATGGCTAGCTATATATAGTCTGAAATTAGGGTAAAACTAGGACAATACTGTAAGATAAATAGATATTACCATGTGGCTATAGGCGTTTTGGACGGGGCTTTTTTCGAAAAATTTGTGGTCCCATTTGAATAAGGACAAGTTACTTCTGGGCTCGCAGATTTAGTACTTATTTCAATTTATAATTTTGTTAAGCAGGAATATTTTTGCATCTCAATATAAAAGTTCCAAACATTTCATCTTATTCCAACAGGTGGACGTTTTAGTTGGCCTGTTATCGTTCATTCATCTCTATTCACATTCAAGTCGTAGGCAATTTTGTAAGCATGTTAACATTCAAGAGGACAAGAAATCTCTGTTTTTCTCTGTTGTTGCCGGCTCTAGTGTAAATTAGTCATTAGGTAAGCCGATTTCATATAAATTATCATAGTTGTGTTGAGAACACCTTAAGAGTAATAGAAGATGATAGTCTTGACACTTAAAACGAGAGACAATTTGTTCTTGCCTGCACTATCAATGGACGCAAGAAGCTTGATATATATACTCAACACCTCTTGGTATAGCGGTATCTCTCTCGCTCCCTTTATGGGATGTCGAGGTTTCCAACTTGACAAGGTATAGGTGCGTGCACCTAACAAAAATTTACAGTGTTTCAACTTTCATAGAACGTTACAAAAATTTTAACCTTGCTGAAGACCTGTTTGGGTATGCATTTAAACTATTGGTCGCCATTACAATCACATGTCTACACAAAGATACATAGGGATGTCGGATGCAGGACTCGGAGTTAGACCCCAACTTTAGAACAGGACACATAAGATCCACCAAAGCATAATATGTTTTACCTTGCTAGACAAAAGATAGATCATAGTAAGCCATAAAAAATAGAGAGTTGCATATGAACCCAAGATCCAACATATTACATCAAAAGAACATTTCATCAGACCTTACTCAACAAAGCCATCATATAGATCGTAAGTCATAACAGTCAATTAATTGATTACAAGCAAAACTACTGAAGTCTGGCATTAACAAATAGGTCTACGCCAGCTTGAATTAGAAAACATGGAAAGGTATCAATCATATCACCCAATCGAATCTTTTTTCAGCCATCTTCGATTTAGAGTTTTCTGGATTAACGATTAATCACTCTTGTATCCACACTCATCGCAAATATATCTCCTGTACACATGTAAACATATTATTGTGAATTGTGATAGTCATATATAAATTGATGTGCTTATGTTTTAACCTATGGCTACTAAACTAAACTAGGTTCGCTTCACTTGCTAGACTAGATTAGAAGTTATTGATATTAGAAACATATAGGAGATTGTATAACTTACAGGGCCAGGTGCGACGTGTGTATAATTCAGAATCATAACTGACAGGACTTTCATTGTAAACAATCAGATCAAATGGATCTGAGTACTCATCTGCAGTGAACCCATGTAGCACTACATTCTTAACTTTATTGCTTTCACGGTCATACCACAGAAGTTTCTTACTGTCCAGCTCTATAAGAATTTCATTCTGAGTATCTGAGAAAGTAATAGGACGAACATTTTTAAAAGATCCAAGTAGGCCAGGTTGCTTCAGGGACAGTAACTTAGACCAAGAATTTTCCACCAAGTTGTTCATCAGCCATATATCCGTATGAGAACCTTGCCAGTGATCATCAATCAAGCCCAGACATCCATTGAAGCCAATCAAACGCTTACCATTTTTACTGGTATTTTCCACACCATCAGGAAACGAGAGCTCCCTTTGTCTCTGAAGCCCAAGATCAAAAGCAACAATATTGTTATCTCTTCCAAGCCAATACAAAGAACCATTCGCAAAAACACCAAACCGTCCCAACAATCGAGTCGAAAGACTATCAGCCCGGGTCCATGAATTATTTTTAAGGCTATAAACAGACACCATTATTCCAGTTGCACGACAAGCAGTTCTCATAACCTTAAGGTCATCATTGACATGATCATACCCAAACCCGACTACCGAAGACCCTTCAACATTTTCAGGAATAGGAATATCAGCTATAGGTAGTTTCTTCATCTTTACAGTTGCAGGGTTCCACAGAAAAATATCATCCTTACCCTTAGCATTAGGCTTCCACAAGCATACTAACCCTTTACAAGAACCAACATATCTACTGCCCAATAGATTAGTCTCAAGTTGTTCATCAGCAACTATATGACAAGCAATAAACTCACACGCTGAATTGACATGCACGTAGAAAAAACCCTCACTCATTTTATGACTTCTAACAAGGAAATTTTCACCTATTGTGACAAGGCTAGGGGTATCATCATTCAGAGAACAAAAAGGTTTCGAGACAGAACATCGAAAACGACTAAGAAGAGGTTTAACGGGTAGACGACGAAGTACTGTATTCATAGTACTAAATGATCAATTAGTGATAAACCCTGGTGTTTTAGGCAGAGATTAGGGTGAAAGTTAGATTAGTGATAAACCCTGGTGCTTTTGTTTGAAATGTTTGGGCTTAGCCCATTAATTAACGAACAAGTTGCTGTTGAACTTAGCTCAATTACTGTGAGGCGAGTAAAGCCTTGTACAATTAAACCTCTTTAAAGATAACTCTTGGGATTGGAAAAAAAATATTATTTTACCGAATTTATTATTTTATCGATATAATAATATTTTATTACTTTATCGATAAAGTAGTATTTTATTACTTTACCGAATTTTTATGTTTACGCATTACAATACATTATGTTTAAAAAAAACAAAAGGAATCACCTACGGATGAAGAAATCATCGAGTCGGTGACGATAACAATGTAATCCCAAGCGTGTCATCAAAGGAAGCATTTCAAGCAATCAATACTTTGAACAATTACTTGTTACAATGATCAAAACATAGCATGAGTTATTTATGTTTTACATAAATTCAAGGATGAGATTAATTTTGGTTCATATTATTAAAAGAATTGAATTTTGTAATATAAATATAATTCTGGAATTATTACTTTAAATATTACTTGAACCCTTAATGACTTTCTAATTTTTTATTATCCTATGCTTTTAGCGAGAATATTACTTTACAATATTGACCCAAGTTGGGACCGACGAAATTTATTACTTAAACGAGGTTATTACTTTATAGGATATTATTTAATCGAGGTTTACGTGTACTTATTATGACTTGCTGAGATGCTATTTTGTAATTATTTAGTATCCTGTTAAGTCTCAAGTCTTTTTCACAATATATATGATCATGATAAATCTATGTTTGTACTGTTGTAGGACATAAATTACATCATCTCATTATAAAATTTCCAGATAATTCACTTTTTAAGGAGTGAAAGCTCCAGTTGGACATGTTATGGTTCATTCACCTATTTATTGTTAAGTTGCAGATAAGCTGGGAGACGGTAACTTTCAAGATGCCAAAAAAATCCCAGCTTTTCTCTGTTGTTTCGGACTCCAATGTGAATTAGTCATCAAATATGCGGGTTACATATAAATTACCCAGTGGCAGCAAGCAGGTTTTGTATAGATTACCCTGGTGGCAAGGATGCCGAAAGAGTTGAAAGAAATATAGTCTGGAGTACCAAAACCGAAGACAAATTATATAACTTCGCTGCACTAAAAGCACACACTAAAGGTTGATATGGCCGTCTAGATGTTCCTAGCCATACATAAAGCAGAAAAAAGCTCCTTAGCACATTCAAGCTGTACCTAACCTTGCACCTCAACGAAAACAATTGAACCTGACTGAACCCCAAGGGCTTTACAGTCAACATAACCTTATAAAAGACATATACCCTACAGCTGACCTGCTTGGGGATGTGTTTAAACGCTATTGGTCACAATCACAATTATAGACAATGATAACAATAGCGCAACTTCTAAACAGAAAAAACTACACTACCACCACTGAAAGCATGAATATGTTTTAACTTGTTGGAGAAAAGACTAAAGATATATCATAAATAGGTGACAAGGAAGTAAGTTAATTATATATACTGAAGATCCATTATATAAATCAAAAGATGCAATTCCTCTAATTGAGTTAACAAAGCCAATATCTGGATCATAGGTCATAACCATTCATCACAAACAGAGAAGTTTGGCATTAACAAAAAGTTAACGCCTACACCAGCCTTAATTATAAAACATTAAAAACATGCTACAATCCTAACATAGGCATTCTGCTCATCTTTCTTCTAGTACACCGTCTCTTCATCCACAAACACACATCATTAATCCAAGACCTAAAACAATACATAAGCGAAGTGAAGTTAGCATCTTGCATTTTACTGATAATTCACTCGACTCACTCTCAAGGAAACTGGAAAAAAAAAAAAGTAACTGAAACTACAACAATGTCAATCATACCGATTCTTCTCCTGTCTTTTCTTGATTCATACTGTCTTTATGGCTTAAGAGTGCCCAATCGTAGCAAGATACTCTTTACTGCAGACATGTAAAGTGTGAACATATCACTTATGGTAGTCACATATATTGACATGCTTATTTTGGCAACTACTCTTGTTCACCTACTACATAAAATTGAAGTTATTGACATTAAAAACATAGAGGAGATTGAAATCTTACAAAGTGTTTTCCTTTCGTTGCATTTCTTCTTCTTCTGATTGCTTCGTGTCCAATTCGGAACCACTGATTTGAAAAAGACTTTCATTACAAACAAGCAGCTCAAAGGACTCTGGAAACCCATGCAGTTTGATATTCTTAACTTTATTGGTTTCACGGTCATACCACACAAGTTTATTATCGTCCACCACTAAAAGAATTTCATTTTGATCCTTTGAGAAAGCAACAGGATAAACAAAATCAAAAGATTCTAGTATTCCTGGTTGCTCTACTGACAATAACTTGGACCAAGAACTTTCCACCCCATTATTATTCATCACCCACATATCAGTACGAGAATCAGGCCGATGATCAATCAAACCCAGACACCTATTAAATACAAACAAAGCCTTTCCATTCTTCTTACGAATACCAGCAGGAAATGGGACCTTCCTGTGTTTATGAACCCCAAGATCAAAAGCAACAATACTTTCGTTACTTCTAGAAAGCCAATGCAAAGACCCATTCGCAAAGAGACCAAAACTTCCATACAAGCTAATGCTAGTCGGAATAGTGTCAGCCCGTGTCCATAAGTTGTTTTTGAGGTTGTAAACAGAAACCATAATCCCAGCAAGCTGACTATCAGAAGTTCTCATAACCTTGTAGTCATCACTAACATGATCATACCCAAACCCTATCACCGAAGACCCGAAAAGTCTGCAAGGAATAAGCATATTATCCGTCCTAGGCAACTTTTTAGTCTCTCTAGTTGTCGGATTCCATAAAAAAATATCATCTTCACCCTCATCATCAGGCTTCCACAAACACACTAACCCCTTACAAACATTAACATATCTAGTGCCCGAAAAAACCGGATTATCCAATTTCAAAGCAGTAAAATCACACGCAGAGTCCACTTTAACCGAGTAAAAATTCTCAACATTCTTGAAATCCCTAACAATCAAGTTTTCACCTTTTCGAAAAATTTCATCTTTAGGAACAAAACTAGTGGCATTATCAAAAACAGAGCAAAAGGGTTTCGAAACAAATGATCGAAAACGAGGAATTAAAGGCTTAACAGGTAAACGACGGAGCAAAGAATTCATAGTAATATGGTAATAAAAATTAACAGAGTGATAAACCCTAAACCCTAATGTTGAGAAAAATACTTCAACGAAGCTAGCACTGTATAAATAATTAAAGCAATGGCCTAATTAGCACAAAATTTAAATAATAAAGGGTACAATAATTATAACTAGCCCAATTCACAAGATTAACAAGTAATAATTTTTGCTTAATAATTAAAGTGAGTTCTTGAAAGTGAATAAATATATTTTTTTATTTATATTTTTTTATTATATTTATATAGAGAGGATCATACCCAGAAGAAAAGGCTTTGAAAAGAAGTTGTTGACATAAGTCTCCAAGATTAACAATGAAGTCTGATTGTATGTATATATGTATGTAATGAAGAGGAAGATCTGTGTTCTGCAAGAAAAATGGATATTACTGTGTGGCTTATAATTTGGACTGGGCTTTAAATGTTGTCTGTTAGCCCATCTATATATATACAAGTTCCACTTGGGTCCAAGTCCAACTGCTCCCCATGTAGTTATTTTTGGTCAATTAATATTGTGGCTTTATAAATTTTCCAAAAAAAAAAAGATTGTGGCTTTATTCTTGTGAAATGACGAATGTTTTAGTAATAATTTTGTTGGGAATACCAAGTTACAAATGATGCAATTTTGTTGTAAACATTCTTGTAAATGTTTTAGTAATAATTTTGTTGGAAATACAAATATGTATGTAAGTTTTATCGTAAATATGTTTACATATTTATTTTATTAGATTTTACCTAAATTAAAATTTATTCTCACAAAATTGTTAATAATTTCAAGGCCATAATATATATTAATATTAAATTTGATTTACATCAAATACTTCTTGCCTCTCAAATTTAGCAAAAGCAAAATCAACCAAATGAAAAACATGTTAATTACCGACAACTCTCTTATAGCTGTCTCTTATTCGCTCCCTTTATAGGATGTGAGAATTCAAATTTTGTCAAGAAAAAAAAAGATGGGTGTGTGGGTGCGTTTAATTAGCCAAAAAAAAAAACATGTTAATCACCAAAAAATCAACAAAAAAAACCCTTTGTTTTATGGGCAAGGGGAATGTAAAGGCACCTTTAGAAAAATAATCTAAAATTAACCTATGAAATGAAGGCAAAATTATTAATGCGCCTGCGGGGACCCTTTTAAATAAATATACAAATTAATCAAAATTATTTGATTTTAGTTTAGTAAAATTAGGAAATTATTTAAAGTTAGAAAAATGCTAGAGGTATCAAATTAGGTACCAAAAATTGTTACCAAATGACTTGTCATTATTGTGATTGGTTATTATTATAATGGGCCGGCCAACCAATTAAAACATCCCAATTGCCAAATATTTAATGCTATGTCATTTGGTGGCAAATTTTGGTACCCAATTTGGTACCTCTAGCAATACTCTTAAAGTTAACTTTAGATTCTTTTTTCCCTTGTTTTATATGTTACTACTCAATGATTCAAGCAAAGAACAAATGCAGCCACTCGGACAAGCACATGATCCCAATTCCCATCGACACAGCTACACTTCACAAAGATATGTAATGTAAAGAACACATGCCGCCATGTCTGCACTCTGCATTAATGGGAGTTTCAACCGAAGGTCAACAAATTTGATGAAGTTAAATCTCCAAAAGAACTCCATCTCATGCATAATGGCTTAAAGGAACATGTGAAGTGGAGGCCTTGCAGAAGCTACAATACTATCGACAACGAAAAGGTTAATCTTGAACAGTGTGCACAGGGGCTGTGATATCATGCCTAAATGCTGCTAGCTATGAATAGGAAACGGCACAAAAGTGTCCAGCAACAGGTTCAGGTTGTTTCTAACTTTGCACCGCACTAAAAGGGGCTTGTAAAAAAATTGACCCCGACTAAACTACCACACCTGTCACAGAAAAGCTTATACAAGATATCAGCCCTGCAGCTGACCTACTTGCGAATGCATTTATACACTTGGTGGCAATACAATCACAAACAATCTACGAGAAATCAGGGACACGACAAATGCTGGAATCTGAATTAGCCCATCTTTAGAAGAAAATACACTAGACAGCTACCATAAATTGATTAAAAGCATGACATTTTTTTCCTTGCTAAAATAAATGTATAAAGATACTTTTACTTAAGTGATTGAAAACATAAAGGAGATTAAATTGATTCCTTTCACGGTCATACAACACAAGTCTATTATCGTGCACCATTAAAAGAAATTCATTCAGAGCATTTGAAAAGGCAATAGGATAAATGAATTCAAAACATCCTAGTTCTCCTGGACCTGGTTGCTCTACTGCATGATATTAACTTGTAATCATCATTTAAATGATCATACCCAAAGCCAACAAGTGCAAACCCTAAAAGTCTGATAGGAATAAGGATATTGGTTACTCCAGGTAGTTTTTTAATCTCTCTAGTTGTCGGGTTCCACAGAAAGATATCATCCTCACCCTCTTCAAGATTAATCGGCTTCCAATAGCCAAGTACACCATTGCATGATGCAAGATGCTTAGTGCCAGATAGACAAGTCCTAACAGAACAATCATCTATTTTTGTTGCAGTGAAATCGTACATGGAATAAAAAGTTTCAGGTACTTGGAGACCTGTAGCAATGAACTTTTGACCTTTTGGGAAAATTTCATGGTTTGGTGCAAAGCTACTGGTAGTACTATCACTCTATCAGTATGAGAGCACAAGGGTTTAGACATAACACATCTAAAATGACCAATCAGAGGTTTAACTGGTAGACGACGGAGTAATGTATTCATCGTAACAGAGTGATAAACACTAGTGTTGAGAACAGGTAAGCCAAGAATTTGAACATCTAGCACAAGATAAAAGAAAGCAAAGACTAAATTAGTACAAAATGCACATACAATATAAAGTACAAAATAAATAGCATCATGTATCTCACAGAAACAACAAATAAACTTCTTGAAATTGTTTACCACTAGCACAGTATGTACAGAATGTCAAATTAACCATTTCTGTCTAAAAAAAAAGTCCTAATCCGGGGATCAGCTATTTCTGTCGCAGTGAAAACACATCTAGAATCGACATTCACAGTGTACTAAATTTTAGTTTCTCTGTAAATTGCAGCAATTAACTTTAATCCAACTCTTTACATAATTCATTGTTCCTTCCATGTTTTTCTTTGATTAATAGGATAATCCCAAACCATGAACTACAAAACAACCGCAACAACCTCCTTATCTTCGAGAAAAAATTCAAAACCTGAGGTTAATCCTTAGGAGTTTTGTTGTTTCCTATCCTGTTAACATCTTCTAGAATATCAATGTTGATTGTCGATACTTAAGGATGTTCATCCATCAATACTCCATGTCAAAGCATTTTCACCATTCTCATTCCAGTCTGCATCTCTTCATTCGGGATTGGGACCCTCCTCCTTTATCCGGGCTTGGGACCGGCAATGTCAGTATAAGACATGACACAGGCGGAGTTCCCCCCCTCCCCCCCAACTTACTATGTATCTTGGCTTTTCCTCACAGACTTCATTTATAAACACTGTATAAGTATCCTTCCCCGTATTTGGTTTGTACTTGCACACTCTCCTGACCCACAGCTATCAACATCTGTAGTCTCCTTTAAATCATGATCATCACCCCACCTGAATCTTTAAATAATTCATCGTTGTCCTTTCCATTTTTATCTCCATTGACAGGATAGTCCCAAACTCTGAACCACAGAACAATGCAACCTCATAATCTTCCAGAAAATTTAAAACTTGAGGTCAATCAGTAGGAATTTTGATGTTGCCTATCTTGTTAACATCTTCTAGAAAATCAGTCTTCCTGTCAAGCATCTTCACCATTCAAATTCAGTTTGCTCCATAGTCATCCAAACTGCATCTCTTTATCTAAAACTATGTATAACTTCTGCATCCGTCGAGTGATTCAAACTGGCTTCCACTTCCAACCCGGGTTCCCCAATCTCCACTATCTTCGTGTTGTTGCACTCTCGCTAGCTAGCTTCCACTATGTTTCTTCTTCAAATGGTTTATAAACAGTAGATCCATATCCAGATTTATTGAGATAGATCTCATGTTGTCAAATTGCTCCTCCATATTAGAAGTTACACCATGATGGTAAAAGTACTAATAGCCCATTAATCACATCTGAAGATACCTCTGCTTCTTCCTGCTCGAAAATTCCTTGAAGTCGTCTACATCAGTCCTCATCCTCTTGCTGAGTTGCTCTTCAAATATGTTACCATTCTCCAGGTTGGTTTCAGCACCCCCTAAGTTGATTATGTCATTAAAAGGAAAATCCAGCATTATATCTAATCCATCCAGAGCCGTGTTTCTCGGTTCAACTGCAAGGGTAGTCTCTACTTGCTCAAAATTTGCGAAGTCATTTGAAATTTGCTCAAGATCTTCCCAAGGAACAAATGGTGATTCCTGGACAGCCACATTACCATCCATCTCTGCTATATAATTCAGAAAGTCCGACAAGTCATCAGGATTGTTGTTGGGTGCCATCTTATCTTCAAAATTAATTGGTAGCATTTTAGGAGGATAATTTGCTGCACCAATCATTGGTAACTCCTGAATACTATCATCATCATCATCTGATATTTCGATCACATCATTATTATCAACACCATCCAAACCTTTACATGATTCATTATTCTCTACATTCTTACCCCAGACTGCGACAGGTAACTCTTGCACAGGCAGAACAGCTTCCTCCTCTACGTAAATATTCAAAACACTCTGTACTTGTGGAGGCGCATTCATTACTGCAAGTATAGGTAACTTCTGAACAACATCAGTACTTGCATCATCCGAAATCTCATTCTGATCAAGATTCTCGGCACCATCTAACTGTTTATATAATTCAGCGGTCCATCCATTCATATCCCAGTCAAAAACTTCTCCATTATCATCGAAGCATTGCTCATTACTTTTATCATCTGATATATCAAAACCAAGCTCTTTATCTAATTCAGCTTTCCAACCATTCTCGTCCCAGTCTGCTCCCGACTCATCCGAAGGTTGATCATCATGATCAGCGCCTCCCAACTGCTTGTCATCACCTAACAACATATTCATATTTTCCACATCACGTTGAGGATTAGTATCTTTTGCGACAATAACATCTGGCATGGGTAGATCATGTTGACGATGAGTGTAGAAATCGTGCTTTGCTGGTACTTCTTGATCAGTGTAGCACGATGAGGCTCGTGAGGACATCTCCACTTCCTTAATAATCTTACAAATCACATAATCATCAATCCCCAATAGTGAATATTCGTGCATATTCCAATGACCGTGATCCTCATCAACGATCTTCTTCTTCTTCTTAAGCTTATCGTCATTATCTCTATAAAAAGTCAACAGCTTCTTGTATCCAATTTTATCCCCTGCGATATTCTCTACAACACGAGTGTTTTGACCCGTCCAAGAACCACAACCACTTCTCCTCGTCACACGTGTTTTCTTTTTGCATAACTCTGTGAACACATATATAGTCTTCGTAATCTTGTTAGATGAATTACTAGACGAAGATGTAATCCAATGATGATCATCATCTTTAAGAATCTCCCATGGCATTAGATGATCATCGTAAATCTTGAACTCTGCTACATAATGATTGCAAGAAAGCGGCCTTCCCTCGACTTTTTCTCTTAGATAATATCCAACAAGTATCTCATCAGAAGGTTTGAAACAGAACCCTGGTATACTCAAACACTTGCATGCACAACTATCACGACTATCTTCTCTTTCCATTCAAATTTCTTTTCTTTACCAAACACTCTCTCTCTCTCTCTCTCTCTCTCTCTCTCTCTCTCAATATGCTATATCACGTATTCTTGGTATTCTGGCGAGGGTTTCTGAAACAAGTAATGTAGCTGCTGCTATTTATATAGTTTGGTTACAGGGCCGCGTAATCCGGAAAGAAAGTGTATCTGAAACCCTCCAAATTACTTATGCAACAAGCATTTGTTTATTTATGTTTTTTTTCCCGACAAAATGGAATTGTGTATCTTTAATTGGAATTTGAGTTGCTTAAAATAACATATTTAAATAAAATTTTGTTTAAAAGATAAGGAAAATTACACAAAAGTATATTTTTAAACTTACTCTGAAAAATACTATTTTTTTAATTTCACTTTCAAAAATACGATCTAGATTTACTTTTGTAACCCAAAATGCAACTTTATTTCGAATTTTGAAAACAAAAAAGTTAGAGATCCCAAAAAAATTTCTAATTTTTTTCCCCCTTGGTGTAATTGATAATCTATATATCTATATGACATCTATATATTACTTTGAAACATGTCTTTTTTCCGGTAATTATTTTCTCTAAATTTTTTAAACATTCAAAATTAAATTACATTGCACATAAGTTTCATTTCATTATATCAACTTCCAAATAATAAAATTCAACGAATAATAATGTTATGTGTACAATTTTTAAAAATGTAGCACGACTTTGTTACCTAGTTATTGTGACTATATAATTCTTTCTTTTTTTTAATTTTAATTGATAACAAGTTTTTATTATCATTTATTATAATATCTGAGTCTACCAATGTGTAGTTAACCAATCAGAAAATTATGATTCTAGGACCAGTCAGAGCTATTTTCTAAATTTTACACCAATCATGTTATATTAAGAATTTTTGTTATTTACATTCTTACCCTATCTCATTAACCATATTTAGTTAAAACTTATAATGTAAATACAATTATAATTTTAATTAACATATCAATAAAACATATACTCCCTCTGTTCCATTAGATTCTTTACATTGTTTTAAGATTGTCGGGCACGCATTTTAAGGTGCATATAAAGTATAGTTCCATAATTTATTTTTACAATTTTCTTTTTATGTATAAAAATAGAACAATCCTATTTTTATACAAAAAAATAAAATTTTAAAAATAAGTTATGGAACTGTCCTTAAAATGTACCTTAAAATGCGTGTCAGACACTCTCCAAACAACGTAAACAAATGACCGGGATGGAGGGAGTATTTTCAATCAAAATATATTTATTAAAAACTACAATTTTAATTTTAAATCAATCACGATATACTATTATATATTTTACATTAAATTTCATAATTAATCATTCATTAATCAACCACTCTTTTAATATAAAGTCAATCACAATCATTATAAATTGATTTCATAATATATATATTGTACAATTAAAATTGATTTTAAATAATTATAATCTAACTCAACTAGAAATCTTAAAAAATTGGATTTGAAATTAGACTTTAAATAACATGGATAAAAGCCATTACCTTCAAAAACTCGATTTTTTTAAAAGCTTAAAAATGTATGTATTCATAATTTGTTAATGAAATTAATTAATTAATGCATATAAGACAATACTACAAAATTGGATTTGAATCAAATTTTAATAACTTGGATAAATCCATATATTCAAAGACTCGATTTTTTTAAAGGCTCAAAAATATTATTCACAATATGTTAATAAAATTAATTAATAAATGCATATAAGCCAACTTTACATGTAATTTAATTACTTTAATTATTAAATATATGCTAGAAGAATATTATTATTAGTTGGTGAATCAGAATTAAAATTAAAATTAAAAAATTAAAATTAAAATTATTTTTAGAGACAATCAGAATTCACTTCTAAGTTTTAAATCAATCAATCATATACTAAATTTTTATTATTTACTAATCGCAATTAAATTATTGTTAGGAATTAGGTTGTCCTTGATGATATACACATCCATAAAACACTTTGAAAAACATATGCGCACAAGTTTAAGTTTTGTAACTTATCAACGATATCCAAGCCATGTACATCCGTTGATGAGGCAGCTTATCAATCGATAAGTCTGTAGCATACCTTGTATTTAAGTTTGAGTTTGTTGCTGAATATCATAGTTGCTAGTTATCCTAAGTCATGTTGACTATCAAAGGATATACAGAATAGGGTAGCTAATTGTATATAAGTTGTGCTATGTAATTCTGTATAACTGAAGTGATGATCAACGGATAAAGGTTCTACGTCAACGGATATGGTATTCGCAACATGCAGGAATCAACCTATCGATCCATGTCTACAACAACGGATAAAAGCTTCAATCAATAATGTCTTGGATTAGAGGTTGATGGCGACTTGACATGCCTAACAGATCACATGGGTTGATGAACTTAAATGAGGTATGGGAACCAGTATTGGAAACGAAGAAGAAAAAGAAACATTCCTTATTCTCACAAGCAATTTAGCTGGTAAATCTAGTGCATATCTGTCCAAGACAACCAGACAAAATTGCATCACATGGAGACAAGGAGTGGCAGCAACCCTGCAGGATACTTTGACTTGTAAGATTCGTTTATTTTGTAGGGTTTGTAATCTTGAAGTAATATATATACTTCAAGAGTAGCATAGCTAAAATAGAGAAGAGAAACACTGAGCAAAAAGCTTTAAGCATTAGGTTCTCTTGTAATAGTTTTAGCTTTGTATTCGCAGCTGTGTACTCAGTTTACACAGAGAAGTTTTCTTCAATACAACCCTCAGGTGGAGACGTGAAAAACCCCCCACCTGAAATTTTTAAGTGTGTTGTGTATCTCTTTTTTATCTGTTCTTTACATTATAGTCTTCAACTTATCCATCTGCTTCCATTGATATTGTAAGTGTTGTCTTGTTCAAAGTTCGAAAAGAATTTTACAAGATTGTATTCAACCCCCCCCCCTTCTACAATCTTGAAGGGTGCTACTGGGAAATAACAATTATATTTAAATTTAGTAATATCTTGATTTATTAAATTCGTATATCACATAGTTTTAATTTTAAAAAAATTATTACTAACCGTAAAAATTATTTTTTTACAAATCCACATAATTGTATATTACATATGTTTAAATATCTTTTAGTTATGAATTGTTTTTGAACATCCTTTATTATAATACCCGAATCTACCACGTATTAGTTAACCAATCAGAAGATTGTGAATTATTTTTACATGAGTCTACTAAATTTTAGACCAATTAAACTTAATGTAGCATATTTCTGTATTGGATCTAGATTCTACGTTTTAGCTAATTAAGATTAAACTCAACTTAAGTTAAACTCTATAACAATTGATTTTTATTTTTTCATATCAAGTAACTAAACATAATGACTAATAATTTCTATTTTAACGATTAACTAATAAACAATTTATATAAAATAAAATTACGTCAAATATAAAATTCTTACAAACTAAAAATATAATATTATATCAATTTGAACATGGGTTGCAGTCTATGGCAATCGCATGCCATAGTACTATTATAGAACATACTGTTCCACAGCCGTTGGATCAGCCATCCAACGATTCTGATTTAAAAAAAACAACACCGTACCGCAAAAAGTTTCTGCGATACGGGAAAATTACCAAGTCCCCGCCATTCGTACCGCAGAAAGATTTCGCGGTACGGGGTTGTAGTTACGTGCATTCATTTCTTTCTTTTTTCTTTCTTTTGACACGTTGCATTTTGGTTTAGTAAGAGCAACAATCTCCTTGCATTCATTTAGCAAAAAAAAAAAAAACAATCTCCTTGCATTCTCCTTATAAATAATATAACTAAATTGCCTCTTAATTATTTAGGAGGCAAAATCAAACATTTTCTCCAACAATTCTCCTAAACTTACTCATATTGTTTCGACATTTAATAAAAGTTTCTTTTCTAAAATTGTAACAATAAATACTCAGTGGCGTTAAAATACAGACTATTCATATAAACATTTTGGTGGTGAACTACACATATATATTTTGGTGAACTATAGATACTCTGGGAAGTGAACTACAATACATATTTTGGTGAACTACAGTACCGCGGAAACTTTATGCGGTACGTGCAATAGATTTTTGATGTGAAACATGTGGACATTTTGATAATTTGCCCGTACCGCTGAAAGTTTCTGCGGTATGAGGGCGGTGCCATTTTGGTAATTTACCCGTACCGCGAAAAGTTTTTGCGGTACGGTACAAATTTTTTGTAAATCAGGACCATTGCATGGTTGATTCAACGGTTATAAAACCGTATGTTGACAAACAGTAGTTTAGAAACCGTATGCAAGAGACCGGAAGCCTTTAAACATTACACAAAATCTAAGCCGCTTATTCCATATTCCCCGTCAAACCTAGCCAACTTTGATAAACTAAGTGTCTGCATCAATTCTTCTCATGCCTAAATCGATTAAATCATATCGATTTAGGTTAAAGTACTACTTTGTATCCTTTTATTATATGACATATTATACTTGGATAGATTATCTTTTTATTTCGATTCTATATATGTATCATATGTTTCGTGTTTTAGTTGTCCAATAAAATCAACAGAAAACCGATTCGGACAAAAAAAATAATATAAACAAGCTTTAGAGGCTATTGAGACTTTTCTTGAATTCAGAATGAAATTAACAAAGGAAAAAATGAACAAGAAACCAAGTTACTAGAGGTTATTTATGTGTAGTGTAGTTAGGGCTAAACAATATTCCGGTCTAGACCAGTAAATTAGACATGATCGGGCCTATCAGTCCAAGTCCCGAAAACGGTCTGGACTCTGGTCCTTAAAATAAAAAAAATCCGGCTTTCGGTCATGTTTGGTCTAAACCCTAAAAAAACTCGGATCACACTGAATTTTATGTATATAATTTTTTTTTACATTACTTTATTTCTTAAATTATACTTCCTCCGTCCCACTAATATTGGTCACTCACTTTTCAGCACGTATTTTTAAGTGCAAATAAAACATAGTTCCAAATTTTTCTTTTTTGTATAAAAATTTAAGATCTAAATTTTTATCCAGAGAAAGAAAAATTTTGAAATTTTTTTTTTGAAATATATTTTTTTTTTACCTAAAAATGTATGTCAAAAAGTAGGTGGCCAATATTTATGGGATGGAGGGAGTATACTATTAGCTTAAAACCTGTGCGATGCACGAACTTTTTTTAATATGATTTTTTTTCTTAATTTGAATTGAATTTTTTAATACATGAATTTGGTGGCCTTAAATTTTGAAGTGATATGATTTGATAATAATTATATGAATGTTGCCCGTGATATTTTCAGAAAAGGAGAAATTTTAGTTAAAAAATATAGAAAAGATTATATGTTTTAGCCGAAAAAGGTAATCGGTTAATTATTAGTAATTGTAATATTATTATTTTATTTTATTAAATAAAATCGCCCGTGATATAATTGGAAAATGAGATATTTTAATTAGATAAAATAGAAAAGGTAACGTGTTTTAGCTGGAAAAAATTAATTGAGTAGTTAACAGTAATTATAAAATAAGTAATTTATTTTATTAAATGGAATTGTCCATAATGTTTTGGGAAAAATAATTAGTTAGATAAAATATAAAGGATATTTTGTTTTACCTGAAAAGAGAAATTGATTAGTTATCAAAAAAAGGAATATGTATAACCTGGAAAAGGAAATTGATTAGTTATCATAAAGTGTTTTATCAGTAATAATTAAGTAAGTAAGAGTAATTAAATAAACACACGAAGAACCATATCGATCGACCAAACTTATAGTATTTCAACTATTATAATATAGTATATATATATATATATATATATATATATATATATATATTAAATATTTAAATACAACATAATTTGACAATCTATCTAAATTAGATTAAATAAATCGATGAAATAGTAGAGATCAACATTAAAAACAAAATAATTAAAGTCATACTTCATACGATAAATAATTGGCATTTACATGTTAAGAAATTGCGATTACTTCACAAAAAATAAGATATGGACTTCATTTTAAACATATATTAACCTGCAAAATAATATATTTATTTTATGTATTTAAACTTTAAAAAAAATATTATATTATAATAATCAATTTTTTTATGTAAAAACTAACTAACCGGTGTATACCGGTCCAGTCCCAAAACCGAATATAACAGGTTTGGTCTTTGGTCCAAGAAATTGGAAAAATTCGGTCTTCGGCTGGTCCGGGTCGATCCGGTCCGATTTTGGACATTTATGCAACCCTATGTGTGTTATAACATGATCATTTGGCAGCCTCCAAAGGTCCAATTAGAAGTTCAATTAGCAGTATAACATGTTTATTCAACAACCTTCAAAGAGTTAACATTTCCTTTTCTATTTGCATTTATAAAAGAAAAGGTGTGTGCATGCTTCCATTTCTATTAATAATTATGTTTTTATCGTTGTTTATGCTCGTTCCTCCATACAAGAAATATACTGAACTGAACGTTCGGTAAAAGAAGCATAAAATGTCGTAAAATTATTTGGGAGAAAAAAACAAAACACGATAAAATAATTTATTTGTTGACACTTATATATGTCTTTTGTAATTATTTAATATTTTTTAAAATTGTATATTCAGTGCGTAGCACGGGTAAAATGGTAGTTATAAAATAAAATTCTTCTTTTATCTCTTCTCTACATACTTTTTCGAGTCAGGGATAGTCAGACCTGTACATTGATTGATTATCCGGTTTGATATCAAAAAATACAACAGATAACAGAACAGCTAAGATTAGGACATATACTTACATTGTGTGACCATCCCTGAATTTCTGTCCCAAAATTTTGATTTATTACAGCAACATACAATAATATTGCTCGCCTACCACAATATCAATTTACTGGCGAAGTATGTTCTTGGCGAAGTATGTCAGTTGTGATTTGACATGGTGCCTATGGTTCTGTGCTGCTTGCATTCAACTATCCTGACTTAAAGTCACGGCAATATGTGTGTATGTAATCTGTGTGTTTTGATTGGTTGTTCAAAAAATTAATGTTGTAACCTGATTGGTTGAATTATGGAGTAGTCGATTGGACTTATAATTTATATTAAACAACTACTTTCACTTCCCAATGCAAGTATTAGTATTCCCTCTATCTCTTAATTTTCATAAAACCTGTGTCATTCACAAAACCAGAAAAGAATTAAGAGAGAGGGAGTAGCATTTTACTAGTGAAGTATGTTCTTGGGGTAAACCATATTCCTCACTTAATTTTACTCCATTTTCCATGCAAATGACTAGGACAAAGAGGAACTCATTTCACACAGTAGGGTACAGTGATGTGTAAAAAGGGAAACATGTTGGTTTTCCGCATAGGCTCCACGTGGAGATTGTGTTAGCTCATCAAACAGTTGTCAGCATTTGGCTTTCCAAAGCAATAGAAGATTAGTTCCTGCTGGTAAACTTAGCGATAATTTGTTGAGAGACAAAATCGAAATTATGGTACAAGTAAATATGTTTAGATATGTGTTTTTTTGATAATGCAAGGTTAAGTTGTTCCTACCTTGCACCTCGATACCTAAAGGGGCTTGTGAAGCAATTGAACCTGATCACTTAAATACCTCACGAATCATGGAATCTTTGAAAGTGAAAGACCACAATGCATTATAGTCTTCCATATAAACCATACAAAAGATATAAACCCGCAGCTGACCTGCAACTTAAGAATGCATTTAAAGTACTACTGGTTGCAATAATAATCACATCTTCAAACAAATAGACATCAGGTACAGCGTATGCAGGAATCCAAGTTAGTACCCATCTATAGACGAAAACACACTACCCAACTACCATTAAACATCCCCAACCCCACCCCCCCAAAAAAAATCTCTTGCTGGAGTAGAGTACTGGAGTCTAATAAGTGAGCTGAGCATGCCAATATACATATCCAAAATCCAACATATTACATTAGAAGAACAAAGCCATCATTTAGATCATAAGTCATAATAGTTGATTACAATTGGAACTACTATTGTCTAGCATTAACAAAAGATAGGTTTACACCAGTTTGTATCATAAACATGCTATAATTTGAATCATTTTACCCAAATGACCCTTTTCTCTTCTTTGCTCGTTCCATAACTTTCTCAATGGCATCCTTAATAGCTTTCTCAGTGGTCAAGTGTTCAGACTTGAATTCATCCTCCTGAAAAAAATCTCTCCTGTAAACATCTTAGTTATGGTAGTAATATCTGAACTGAAAATGCTTATTTTTGACCTATGGCAACTACTCTCATATCACTTCTTTTTTCCACTTCACTTGCCAAACTAAAATTGAAGTCATTGACAATGAAAACATTAGGAGACTGAATTTCTTACAGCACGTGCTCCCTTTGTTTCTTTTCTTCGTCTTCTGATTGCCTCCCATCTAATTTGGAACCACTGATTTGGAAATGGCTTTCATTGTAATCAAACAATTCAAATGACACTGGAAACCCGCAAAGTGCGATATTCTTAACTTTATTGCTTTCACATTCAAATGACACTGGAAATGGTGACACCTGAAGGAAACTTGACTTGGTTTCGAAAAGGATGCTTTGTCCCAGCCATTAACAATCCAGTGAAGTTCATTGCTATATTGGATTCCCTACTGTAATTTTTGAACCAGTGAATCTGATACACGATAGAATATTGCAGATCACAAACAGTAAAGATTAAAGGAAGAAGAAGAAAGATATATGTAAAACATTATATGTATATATTGATGTAACAGAATGAACTAAATTGTGAATATATTGGATAGATCGTTACAAGATAGAGTGTGACACTATATATAGATCTAACAGCCTGTATGAGCTAGGCATGACAGCAAGGCAATGATAGGCTTAATATATCTAACATCCCCCCTCAAGTTGGATGTGGGAAAGGAATGCAAACATCCAACTTGAAGGTTAACATCATAGAGGGTGTAGACTGTAGGCAATCTGAACATTGTTTGATCTTCACAGCACTTGTAACGACAACACTTGGAAGGAACACATATCAACAGTTCTTGTAGGTAATTCACAAGTCATGACAGCACCTGTAGTTTGTTGATGAACCAGGTAACAAGCAAGCAAGCAACCAGAACTTTAGACAAGGTAACAAGTTAAGTGATAACAGCAACCCATCAGAACTTTGGGCAAGCACCCAGAGATCACATCATGATTTACTCCAGCAAGCAACAGCCCACATGGAAGTGTAAGCAACAGGTAAGGTAAGCAACCATTTACTGGAAGCAACAACAAAGCCAATACGGCAAACAATATGACAAAATGAGCAGCAGTCCAGAGATCACAGCTCGAGACAGCAAAATGAAATAATAAAACCAGAGATCACGCTGGTAACAAACTCACAAAGGAGCAATAAACCCACTAAGGAGAGAAATGTCATGACTTGACTTCAATTTATTCAGTGAACAAATGTCTTTCTAGTGTCGTAGTTTTAGAACACACATCTAAACTTGCACTTGAAATGCATAACTAAACAATTTGAACTGAATTTGTTCCAATAGTGTTTAACAAGGAGAGACCACACATATTTACAACCAATCACTTTGGAGAGGCATCGCACACAGAGATAGAGAGTAATTGCGGAAGATATTAACCAGATCAATCGATAAGTCAAAATAGACTGAAGACACATGCTCGAGAATGAGCACAAGATCGCCATGATTATACCAACACCTAAACAAGAGATCGATTGCAATAACAGTATTTACAAGATAGAGTTGTGTTTACAAAAAAACGTGCTCAATTTTTAGAGCAAACAGTTTTTGTGCGAAACAGAGAACAACACAGAACAAATGATAACAGATTTATGATGAACTGAAAAGATCAGTATATGACTAGAAATGAGTTTCAGAACTAGTTTCAAACATTCTCAATTATTGCCTTGAAAAAGAGATACTCCTATGATTTTAGGTAAATTGATGATTTAAGATGCTAATCACCGAAGTATATATCAGCAGATGATGAACAATTAACTGGTAAAGTGATGATAAAAAGAGAATTGAATAGAGATTGAGTCAGGAATTTTGTCAAACACTTTTTGTGCAAAGAAGTAATGAACAGATTTTGAAATTATTTCAGAGAGAATAATGATTCTCAGAAGAAAATCAACCAATGAATATCAATTATTCAACTAAGAACGGATCAAACTTATCTGGAGATCGTGAACAGAAAACGATGATTAACAGAGTCGATAACAAGATCTCGACACATCCACGAACAGATCACAGATCGGCAAATTCACAAACAAGAAATCACAGATCGAGAGATTACAACCGTAAATGAGAGAGATTACGATCGCAAACGAGAGAGAAACGATCGTGAACAAGAATGAGACAACACGTAACAGCAGCGTTGAATGATAACTATCACCGGAGTTTACAACTTTCACCGGCGACGACAACCGAGATGAAGATCGCGAGCACGAGGCTCTGATACCATGATACACGATAGAATATTGCAGATCACAAACAGTAAAGATTAAAGGAAGAAGAAGAAAGATATATGTAAAACACTATGTGTATATATTGATGTAACAGAATGAACTATATTGTGAATATATTGGATAGATCGTTACAAGATTAAGTGTGACACTATATATAGATCTAACAGCCAGCTATGTATGAGCTAGGCATGACAGCAAGGCAATTATAGGCTTAATATATCTAACATCCCCCCTCAAGTTGGATGTGGGAAAGGAATGCAAACATCCAACTTGAAGGTTAACATCATAGAGGCTGTAAACTGTAGGCAATCTGAACATTGTGTGTTCTTCACAGCACTTGTAACGACAGAACTTCGAAGGAACACATATCAACAGCTCTTGTAGGTAATTCACAAGTCATGACAGCACCTGTAGTTTGTTGATGAACCAGGTAACAAGCAAGCAAGCAACCAGAACTTTAGACAAGGTAACAAGGTAAGTAATAACAGCAACCCATCAGAACTTTTGGCAAGCACCCAGAGATCACATCATTTACTCCAGCAAGCAACAGCCCACATGGAAGTGTAAGCAACAGGTAAGGTAAGCAACCATTTACTGGAAGCAGCAACAAAGCCAATACGGCAAACAATATGACAAAATGAGCATCAGTCCAGAGATCACAGCTGGAGAGAGCAAAATGAAGTAATAAAACCAGAGATCACGCTGGTAACAAACTCACAAAGGAGCAATAAAACCACTAAGGAGAGAAATGTCATGACTTGACTTCAATTTATTCAGTGAACAAATGTCTTTCTAGTGTCGTAGTTTTAGAACACACATCTAAACTTGCACTTGAAATGCGTAACTAAACAATTTGAACTGAATTTGTTCCAATAGTGTTTAACAAGGAGAGACCACAAATATTTACTACCAATCACTTTGGAGAGGCATCGCACACAGAGATAGAGAGTAATTGCGGAAGATATTAACCAGATCAATCGATAAATCGAAATAGACTGAAGACACATGCTCGAGAATGAGCACAAGATCGCCATGATTATACCAACACCTAAACAAGAGATCGATTGCAATAACAGTATTTACAAGATAGAGTTGTGTTTACAAAAAAATTTGCTCAATTTTTAGAGCAAACAGTTTTTGTGCGAAACAGAGAACAACACAGAACAAATGATAACAGATTTATGATGAACTGAAAAGATCAGTATATGACTAGAAACGAGTTTCGGAACTAATTTTAAACATTCTCAATTATCGCCATGAAAAAGAGATACTCCTATGATTTTAGGTAAATTGATGATTTAAGATGCTAATCACCGAAGTATATATCAGCAGATGATGAACAATTAACTTGTAAAGTGATGATAGAAAGAGAATTGAATAGAGATTGAGTCAGGAATTTTGTCAAACACTTTGTGTGCAAAGAAGTAATGAACAGATTTTGTAAGTATTTCAGAGAGAATAATGATTCTCAGAAGAAAATCAACCAATGAATATCAATTATTCTACTAAGAACAGATCAAACTTATCTGGAGATCGTGAACAGAAAACGATGATTAACAGAGTCGATAACAAGATATCGACACATCCACGAACAGATAACAGTTCGGCAAATTCACAAACAAGAAATCACAGATCGAGAGATTACAACCATAAATGAGAGAGATTACGATCGCGAACGAGAGAGAAACGATAAACGATCGTGAACAAGAATGAGAAAACACGTAACAGCAGCGTTGAATGATAACTATCATCGGAGTTTACAACTTTCACCGGTGATGACAACCGAGATGAAGATCGCGAGCACGAGGCTCTGATACCATGATACACGATAGAATATTGCAGATTACAAACAGTAAAGATTAAAGGAAGAAGAAGAAAGATATTTGTAAAATACTATATGTATATATTGATGTAACAGAATGAACTACATTGTGAATATATTGGATAGATCGTTACAAGATAAAGTGTGACACTATATATAGATCTAACAGCCAGCTATGTATGAGCTAGGCATGACAGCAAGGCAATGATAGGCTTAATATATCTAACAGCCCCCCTCAAGTTGGATGTGGGAAAGGAATTCAAACATCCAACTTGAAGGTTAACATCATAGAGGGTGTAGACTGTAGGTAATCTGAACATTGTTTGATCTTCACAGCACTTGTAACGACAGCAGTTGGAAGGAACACATATCAACAGCTCTTGTAGGTAATTCACAAGTCATGACAGCACCTGTAGTTTGTTGATAATCCAGGTAACAAGCAAGCAAGCAACCAGAACATTAAACAAGGTAATAAGGTAAGTAATAACAGCAACCCATCAGAACTTTGGGCAAGCACCCAGAGATCACATCATTTACTCCAGCAAGCAACAGCCCACATGGAAGTGTAAGCAACAGGTAAGGTAAGCAACCATTTACTGGAAGCAGCAACAAAGCCAATACGGCAAACAATATGACAAAATGAGCAGTAGTCCAGAGATCACTGCTGGAGACAGCAAAATGAAGTAATAAAACCAGAGATCACGCTGGTAATAAACTCACAAAGGAGCAATAAACCCACTAAGGAGAGAAATGTAATGACTTGACTTCAATTTATTCAGTGAAAAAATGTCTTTCTAGTGTCGTAGTTTTAGAACACACATCTAAACTTGCACTTGAAATGCGTAACTAAACAATTTGAACTGAATTTGTTCCAATAGTGTTTAACAAGGAGAGACCACACATATTTACAACCAATCACTTTGGAGAGGCATCGCACACAGAGATAGAGAGTAATTGCGGAAGATATTAACCAGATCAATCGATAAATCGAAATAGACTGAAGACACAAGCTCGAGAATGAGCACAAGATCGCCATGATTATACCAACACCTAAACAAGAGATCGATTGCTATAACAGTATTTACAAGATAGAGTTGTGTTTACAAAAAAAACGTGCTCAATTTTTAGAGCAAACAGTTTGTGTGCGAAATAGAGAACAACATAGAACAAATGATAACAGATTTATGATGAACTGAAAAGATCAGTATATGACTAGAAACGAGTTTCGGAACTAGTTTCAAACATTCTCAATTATCGCCATGAAAAAGAGATACTCATATGATTTTACGTAAATTGATGATTTAAGATGCTAATCACCGAAGTATATATCAGCAGATGATGAACAGTTAACCTGTAAAGTGATGATAGAAAGAGAATTGAATAGAGATTGAGTCAGGAATTTTGTCAAACACTTTGTGTGCAAAGAAGTAATGAACAGATTTTGTAAGTATTTCAGAGAGAATAATGATTCTCAGAAGAAAATCAACCAATGAATATCAATTATTCAACTAAGAACAGATCAAACTTATCTGGAGATCGTGAACAGAAAACGATGATTAAAAGAGTCGATAACAAGAGATCGACACATCCACGAACAGATCAAAGATCGGCAAATTCACAAACAATAAATAACAGATCGAGAGATTACTACCATAAATGAGAGAGATTACGATCGCGAACGAGAGAGGAACGATCGTGAACAAGAATGAGACAACACGTAACAGCAGCGTTGAATGATAACTATCACCGGAGTTTACAACTTTCACCGGCGACGACAACCGAGATGAAGATCGCGAGCACGAGGCTCTGATACCATGATACACGATAGAATATTGCAGATCACAAACAGTGAAGATTAAAGGAAGAAGAAGAAAGATATATGTAAAACACTATATGTATATATTGATGTAACAGAATGAACTACATTGTGAATATATTGGATAGATCGTTACAAGATAGAGTGTGACACTATATATAGATCTAACAGCCAGCTATGTATGAGCTAGGCATGACAACAAGGCAATGATAGGCTTAATATATCTAACATCCCCCCTCAAGTTGGATGTGGGAAAGGAATGCAAACATCCAACTTGAAGGTTAACATCATAGAGGGTGTAGACTGTTGGCAATCTGAACATTGTTTGATCTTCACAGCACTTGTAACGACAGCACTTGGAAGGAACACATATCAACAGCTCTTGTAGGTAATTCACAAGTCATGACAGCACCTGTAGTTTGTTGATGAACCAGGTAACAAGCAAGCAAGCAACCAGAACTTTAGACAAGGTAACAAGGTAAGTATTAACAGCAACCCATCAGAACTTTGGGCAAGCACCCAGAGATCACATCATTTACTCCAGCAAGCAACATCCCTCATGGAAGTGTAAGCAACAGGTAAGGTAAGCAAACATTTACTGGAAGCAGCAACAAAGCCAATACGGCAAACAATATGACAAAATGAGCAGTAGTCCAGAGATCACAGCTGGAGACAGCAAAATGAAGTAATAAAACTAGAGATCACGCTGGTAACAAACTCACAAAGGAGCAATAAACCCACTAAGGAGAGAATGTCATGACTTGACTTCAATTTATTTAGTGAACAAATGTCTTTCTAGTGTCTTAGTTTTAGAACACACATCTAAACTTGCACTTGAAATGCGTAACTAAACAATTTGAACTGAATTTGTTCCAATAGTGTTTAACAAGGAGAGACCACACATATTTACAACCAATCACTTTGGAGAGGCATCGCACACAGAGATGAGAGTAATTGCGGAAGATATTAACTAGATCAATCGATAAATCGAAATAGACTGAAGACACATGCTCGAGAATGAGCACAAGATCGCCATGATTATACCAACACATAAACGAGAGATCGATTGCAATAACATTATTTACAAGATAGAGTTGTGTTTACAAAAAAAATGTGCTCAATTTTTAGAGCAAACAGTTTGTGTGCGAAACAGAGAACAACACAGAACAAATGATAACAGATTTGTGATGAACTGAAAAGATCAGTATATGACTAGAAACGAGTTTCGGAACTAGTTTCAAACATTCTCAATTATCGCCATGAAAAAGAGATACTCCTATGATTTTAGGTAAATTGATGATTTAAGATGCTAATCACCGAAGTATATATCAGCAGATGATGAACAATTAACTTGTAAAGTGATGATAGAAAGATAATTGAATAGAGATTGAGTCAGGAATTTTGTCAAACACTTTGTGTGCAAAGAAGTAATGAACAGATTTTGTAAGTATTTCAGAGAGAATAATGATTCTCAGAAGAAAATCAACCAATGAATATCAATTATTCAACTAAGAACAGATCAAACTTATCTGGAGATCGTGAACAGAAACGATGATTAACAGAGTCGATAACAAGAGATCGACACATCCACGAACATATCACGGATCGACAAATTCATAAACAAGAAATCACAGATCGAGAGATTACAACCGTAAATGAGAGAGATTACGATCACGAATGAGAGAGAAACGATCGTGAACAAGAATGAGACAACACGTAACAGCAGCGTTGACTGATAACTATCACCGGAGTTTACAACTTTCACCAGCGACGACAACCGAGATGAAGATCGCGAGCACGAGGCTCTGATACAATGATACACGATAGAATATTGCAGATCACAAACATTAAAGATTAAAGGAAGAAGAAGAAAGATATATGTAAAACACTATATGTATATATTAATGTAACAGAATGAACTACATTGTGAATATATTGGATAGATCGTTACAAGATAGAGTGTGACACTATATATAGATCTAACAGCCAGCTATGTATGAGCTAGGCATGACAGCAAGGCAATGATAGGCTTAATATATCTAACATCCCCCCTTAAGTTGGATGTGGGAAAGGAATGTAAACATCCAACTTAAAGGTTAACATCATAGAGGGTGTAGACTGTAGGCAATCTTAACATTGTTTGATCTTCACAGCACTTGTAACGACAGCACTTGGAAGGAACACATATCAACAACTCTTGTAGGTAATTCACAAGTCATGACAGCACCTGTAGTTTGTTGATGAACCAGGTAACAATCAAGCAAGCAACCAGAACTTTAGACAAGGTAAGTAATAACAGCAACCCATCAGAACTTTGGCCATGCACCCAGAGATCACATCATTTACTCCAGCAAGCAACAGCCCACATGGAAGTGTAAGCAACAGGTAAGGTAAGCAACCATTTACTGGAAGCAGCAACAAAGCCAATACGGCAAACAATATGACAAAATGAGCAGTAGTCCAGAGATCACAGCTGGAGACAGCAAAATGAAGTAATAAAACCAGAGATCACGCTGGTAACAAACTCACAAATGAGAAATAAACCCACTAAGGAGAGAAATGTCATGACTTGACTTCAATTTATTCAGTGAACAAATGTCTTTTTAGTGTCGTAGTTTTAGAACACACATCTAAACTTGCACTTGAAATGCGTAACTAAACAATTTGAACTGAATTTGTTCCAATAGTGTTTAACAAGGAGAGACCACACATATTTACAACCAATCACTTTGGAGAGGCATCGCACACAGAGATAGAGAGTAATTGCGGAAGATATTAACCAGATCAATCGATAAATCGAAATAGACTGAAGACACACGCTCGAGAATGAGCACAAGATCGCCATGATTATACCAACACCTAAACAAGAGATCGATTGCAATAACAATATTTACAAGATAGAATTGTGTTTACAAAAAAAACGTGCTCAATTTTTAGAGCAAACAGTTTGTGTGCGAAACAGAGAACAACATAGAACAAATGATAACAGATTTATGATGAACTGAAAAAATCAGTATATGACTAGAAATGAGTTTCGGAACTAGTTTCAAACATTCTCAATTATCGCCATGAAAAAGAGATAATCATATGATTTTAGGTAAATTGATAATTTAAGATGCTAATCACCGAAGTATATATCAGCAGATGATGAACAATTAACTTGTAAAGTGATGATAGAAAGAGAATTGAATAGAGATTGAGTCAGGAATTTTGTCAAACACTTTGTGTGCAAAGAAGTAATGAACAGATTTTGTAAGTATTTCAGAGAGAATAATGATTCTCAGAAGAAAATCAACCAATGAATATCAATTATTCAACTAAGAACAGATCAAACTTATCTGGAGATCGTGAACAGAAAACGATGATTAAAAGAGTCGATGACAAGAGACCGACACATCCACGAACAGATCACAGATCAGCAAATTCACAAACAAGAAATCACAGATCGAGAGATTACTACCGTAAATGAGAGAGATTACGATCGCGAATGAGAGAGAAACGATCATGAACAAGAATGAGACAACACGTAACAGCAGCGTTGAATGATAACTATCACCGGAGTTTACAACTTTCACCGGCGACGACAACCGAGATGAAGATCGCGAGCACGAGGCTCTGATACCATGATACACGATAGAATATTGCAGATCACAAACAGTAAAGATTAAAGGAAGAAGAAGAAAGATATATGTAAAACACTATATGTATATATTGATGTAACAGAATGAACTACATTGTGAATATATTGGATAGATCGTTACAAGATAAAGTGTGACACTATATATAGATCTAACAGCCAGATATGTATGAGCTAGGCATGACAGCAAGGCAATGATAGGCTTAATATATCTAACATCCCCCCTCAAGTTGGATGTGGGACAGGAATGCAAACATCCAACTTGAAGGTTAACATCATAGAGGGTGTAGACTGTAGGCAATCTGAACATTGTTTGATCTTCACAGCACTTGTAACGATAGCACTTGGAAGGAACACATATCAACAGCTCTTGTAGGTAATTCACAAGTCATGACAGCACCTGTAGTTTGTTGATGAACCAGGTAACAAGCAAGCAAGCAACCAGAACTTTAGACAAGGTAACAAGGTAAGTATTAACAGCAACCCATCAGAACTTTGGGCAAGCACCCAGAGATCACATCATTTACTCCAGCAAGCAACATCCCTCATGGAAGTGTAAGCAACAGGTAAGGTAAGCAAACATTTACTGGAAGCAGCAACAAAGCCAATACGGCAAACAATATGACAAAATGAGCAGTAGTCCAGAGATCACAGCTGGAGACAGCAAAATGAAGTAATAAAACTAGAGATCACGCTGGTAACAAACTCACAAAGGAGCAATAAACCCACTAAGGAGAGAATGTCATGACTTGACTTCAATTTATTTAGTGAACAAATGTCTTTCTAGTGTCTTAGTTTTAGAACACACATCTAAACTTGCACTTGAAATGCGTAACTAAACAATTTGAACTGAATTTGTTCCAATAGTGTTTAACAAGGAGAGACCACACATATTTACAACCAATCACTTTGGAGAGGCATCGCACACAGAGATGAGAGTAATTGCGGAAGATATTAACTAGATCAATCGATAAATCGAAATAGACTGAAGACACATGCTCGAGAATGAGCACAAGATCGCCATGATTATACCAACACATAAACTAGAGATCGATTGCAATAACATTATTTACAAGATAGAGTTGTGTTTACAAAAAAAATGTGCTCAATTTTTAGAGCAAACAGTTTGTGTGCGAAACAGAGAACAACACAGAACAAATGATAACAGATTTGTGATGAACTGAAAAGATCAGTATATGACTAGAAACGAGTTCCGGAACTAGTTTCAAACATTCTCAATTATCGCCATGAAAAAGAGATACTCCTATGATTTTAGGTAAATTGATGATTTAAGATGCTAATCACCGAAGTATATATCAGCAGATGATGAACAATTAACTTGTAAAGTGATGATAGAAAGATAATTGAATAGAGATTGAGTCAGGAATTTTGTCAAACACTTTGTGTGCAAAGAAGTAATGAACAGATTTTGTAAGTATTTCAGAGAGAATAATGATTCTCAGAAGAAAATCAACCAATGAATATCAATTATTCAACTAAGAACAGATCAAACTTATCTGGAGATCGTGAACAGAAACGATGATTAACAGAGTCGATAACAAGAGATCGACACATCCACGAACATATCACGGATCGACAAATTCATAAACAAGAAATCACAGATCGAGAGATTACAACCGTAAATGAGAGAGATTACGATCACGAATGAGAGAGAAACGATCGTGAACAAGAATGAGACAACACGTAACAGCAGCGTTGACTGATAACTATCACCGGAGTTTACAACTTTCACCGGCGATGACAACCGAGATGAAGATCGCGAGCACGAGGCTCTGATACAATGATACACGATAGAATATTGCAGATCACAAACATTAAAGATTAAAGGAAGAAGAAGAAAGATATATGTAAAACACTATATGTATATATTGATGTAACAGAATGAACTACATTGTGAATATATTGGATAAATCGTTACAAGATAGAGTGTGACACTATATATAGATCTAACAGCCAGCTATGTATGAGCTAGGCATGACAGCAAGGCAATGATAGGCTTAATATATCTAACATCGCCCCTTAAGTTGGATGTGGGAAAGGAATGCAAACATCCAACTTGAAGGTTAACATCATAGAGGGTGTAGACTGTAGGCAATCTGAACATTGTTTGATCTTCACAGCACTTGTAACGACAACACTTGGAAGGAACACATATCAACAGTTCTTGTAGGTAATTCACAAGTCATGACAGCACCTGTAGTTTGTTGATGAACCAGGTAACAAGCAAGCAAGCAACCAGAACTTTAGACAAGGTAAGTAATAACAGCAACCCATCAGAACTTTGGCCATGCACCCAGAGATCACATCATTTACTCCAGCAAGCAACAGCCCACATGGAAGTGTAAGCAACAGGTAAGGTAAGCAACCATTTACTGGAAGTAGCAACAAAGCCAATACGGCAAACAATATGACAAAATGAGCAGTAGTCCAGAGATCACAGCTGGAGACAGCAAAATGAAGTAATAAAACCAGAGATCACGCTGGTAACAAACTCACAAATGAGAAATAAACCCACTAAGGAGAGAAATGTCATGACTTGACTTCAATTTATTCAGTGAACAAATGTCTTTTTAGTGTCGTAGTTTTAGAACACACATCTAAACTTGCACTTGAAATGCGTAACTAAACAATTTGAACTGAATTTGTTCCAATAGTGTTTAACAAGGAGAGACCACACATATTTACAACCAATCACTTTGGAGAGGCATCGCACACAGAGATAGAGAGTAATTGCGGAAGATATTAACCAGATCAATCGATAAATCGAAATAGACTGAAGACACACGCTCGAGAATGAGCACAAGATCGCCATGATTATACCAACACCTAAACAAGATATCGATTGGAATAACAATATTTACAAGATAGAATTGTGTTTACAAAAAAAACGTGCTCAATTTTTAGAGCAAACAGTTTGTGTGCGAAACAGAGAACAACATAGAACAAATGATAACAGATTTATGATGAACTGAAAAGATCAGTATATGACTAGAAACGAGTTTCGGAACTAGTTTCAAACATTCTCAATTATCGCCATGAAAAAGAGATAATCATATGATATTAGGTAAATTGATAATTTAAGATGCTAATCACCGAAGTATATATCAGCAGATGATGAACAATTAACTTGTAAAGTGATGATAGAAAGAGAATTGAATAGAGATTGAGTCAGGAATTTTGTCAAACACTTTGTGTGCAAAGAAGTAATGAACAGATTTTGTAAGTATTTCAGAGAGAATAATGATTCTCAGAAGAAAATCAACCAATGAATATCAATTATTCAACTAAGAACAGATCAAACTTATCTGGAGATCGTGAACAGAAAACGATGATTAAAAGAGTCGATGACAAGAGACCGACACATCCACGAACAGATCACAGATCGGCAAATTCACAAACAAGAAATCACAGATCGAGAGATTACTACCGTAAATGAGAGAGATTACGATCGCGAATGAGAGAGAAACGATCGTGAACAAGAATGAGACAACACGTAACAGCAGCGTTGAATGATAACTATCACCGGAGTTTACAACTTTCACCGGCGACGACAACCGAGATGAAGATCGCGAGCACGAGGCTCTGATACCATGATACACGATAGAATATTGCAGATCACAAACAGTAAAGATTAAAGGAAGAAGAAGAAAGATATATGTAAAACACTATATGTATATATTGATGTAACAGAATGAACTACATTGTGAATATATTGGATAGATCGTTACAAGATAAAGTGTGACACTATATATAGATCTAACAGCCAGCTATGTATGAGCTAGGCATGACAGCAAGGCAATGATAGGCTTAATATATCTAACATCCCCCTCAAGTTGGATGTGGGAAAGGAATGCAAACATCCAACTTGAAGGTTAACATCATAGAGGGTATAGACTGTAGGCAATCTGAACATTGTTTGATCTTCACAGCACTTGTAACGACAGCACTTGGAAGGAACACATATCAACAACTCTTGTAGGTAATTCACAAGTCATGACAGCACCTGTAGTTTGTTGATGAACCAGGTAACAAGCAAGCAAGCAACCAGAACTTTAGACAAGGTAACAAGGTAAGTAATAACAACAACCCATCAGAACTTTGGGCAAGCACCCAGAGATCACATCATTTACTCCAACAAGCAACAGCCCACATGGAAGTGTAAGCAACAGGTAAGGTAAGCAACCATTTACTGGAAGCAGCAACAAAGCCAATACGGCAAACAATATGACAAAATGAGCAGTAGTCCAGAGATCACAGCTGGAGACAGCAAAACGAAGTAATAAAACCAGAGATCACGCTGGTAACAAACTCACAAAGGAGCAATAAACCCACTAAGGAGAGAAATGTCATGACTTGACTTCAATTTATTCAGTGAACAAATGTCTTTCTAGTGTCGTAGTTTTAGAACACACATCTAAACTTGCACTTGAAATGCGTAACTAAACAATTTGAACTGAATTTGTTCCAATAGTGTTTAACAAGGAGAGACCACAAATATTTACAACCAATCACTTTGGAGAGGCATCGCACACAGAGATATAGAGTAATTGCGGAAGATATTAACCAGATCAATCGATAAATCGAAATAGACTAAAGACAAATGCTCGAGATTGAGCACAAGATCGCCATGATTATACCAACACCTAAACAAGAGATCGATTGCAATAACAGTATTTACAAGATAGAGTTGTGTTTACAAAAAAACGTGCTCAATTTTTAGAGCAAACAGTTTGTGTGCGAAACAGAGAACAACACAGAACAAATGATAATAGATTTATGATGAACTGAAAAGATCAGTATATGACTAGAAACGAGTTTCGGAACTAGTTTCAAACATTCTCAATTATCGCCATGAAAAAAGATACTCATATTATTTTAGGTAAATTGATGATTTAAGATGCTAATCACTTAAGTATATATCAGCAGATGATGAACAATTAACTTGTAAAGTGATGATAGAAAGAGAATTGAATAGAGATTGAGTCAGGAATTTTGTCAAAACACTTTGTGTGCAAAGAAGTAATGAACAGATTTTGTAAGTATTTCAGAGAGAATAATGATTCTCAGAAGAAAATCAACCAATGAATATCAATTATTCAACTAAGAACAGATCAAACTTATCTGGAGATCGTGAACAGAAAACGATGATTAAAAGAGTCGATAACAAGAGATTGACACATCCACGAACAGATCACAGATCGGCAAATTCACAAACAAGAAATCACAGATCGAGAGATTACTACCGTAAATGAGAGAGATTACGATCGCGAACGAGAGAGAAACGATCGTGAACAAGAATGAGACAACACGTAACAACGGCGTTGAATGATAACTATCACCGGAGTTTACAACTTTCACCGGCGACGACAACCGAGATGAAGATCGCGAGCACGAGGCTCTGATACCATGATACACGATAGAATATTGCAGATCACAAACAGTAAAGATTAAAGGAAGAAGAAGAAAGATATATGTAAAACACTATATGTATATATTGATGTAACAGAATGAACTACATTGTGAATATATTGGATAAATCGTTACAAGATAGAGTGTGACACTATATATAGATCTAACAGCCAGCTATGTATGAGCTAGGCATGACAGCAAGGCAATGATAGGCTTAATATATCTAACATCCCCTCTCAAGTTGGATGTGGGAAAGGAATGCAAACATCCAACTTGAAGGTTAACGTCATAGAGGGTGTAGACTGTAGGCAATCTGAACATTGTTTGATCTTCACAGCACTTGTAACGACAGCACTTGGAAGGAACACATATCAACAGCTCATGTAGGTAATTCACAAGTCATGACAGCACCTGTAGTTTGTTGATGAACCAGGTAATAAGCAAGCAAGCAACCAGAACTTTAGACAAGGTAACAAGGTAAGTAATAACAGCAACCCATCAGAACTTTGGGCAAGCACCCAGAGATCACATCATTTACTCCAGCAAGCAACAGCCCACATGGAAGTGTAAGCAACAGGTAAGGTAAGCAACCATTTACTGGAAGCAGCAACAAAGCCAATACGGCAAACAATATGACAAAATGAGCAGTAGTCCAGAGATCACAGCTGGAGACAGCAAAATGAAGTAATAAAACCAGAGATCACGCTGGTAACAAACTCACAAATGAGAAATAAACCCACTAAGGAGAGAAATGTCATGACTTGACTTCAATTTATTCAGTGAACAAATGTCTTTTTAGTGTCGTAGTTTTAGAACACACATCTAAACTTGCACTTGAAATGCGTAACTAAACAATTTGAACTGAATTTGTTCCAATAGTGTTTAACAAGGAGAGACCACACATATTTACAACCAATCACTTTGGAGAGGCATCGCACACAGAGATAGAGAGTAATTGCGGAAGATATTAACCAGATCAATCGATAAATCGAAATAGACTGAAGACACACGCTCGAGAATGAGCACAAGATCGCCATGATTATACCAACACCTAAACAAGATATCGATTGGAATAACAATATTTACAAGATAGAATTGTGTTTACAAAAAAAACGTGCTCAATTTTTAGAGCAAACAGTTTGTGTGCGAAACAGAGAACAACATAGAACAAATGATAACAGATTTATGATGAACTGAAAAGATCAGTATATGACTAGAAACGAGTTTCGGAACTAGTTTCAAACATTCTCAATTATCGCCATGAAAAAGAGATAATCATATGATATTAGGTAAATTGATAATTTAAGATGCTAATCACCGAAGTATATATCAGCAGATGATGAACAATTAACTTGTAAAGTGATGATAGAAAGAGAATTGAATAGAGATTGAGTCAGGAATTTTGTCAAACACTTTGTGTGCAAAGAAGTAATGAACAGATTTTGTAAGTATTTCAGAGAGAATAATGATTCTCAGAAGAAAATCAACCAATGAATATCAATTATTCAACTAAGAACAGATCAAACTTATCTGGAGATCGTGAACAGAAAACGATGATTAAAAGAGTCGATGACAAGAGACCGACACATCCACGAACAGATCACAGATCGGCAAATTCACAAACAAGAAATCACAGATCGAGAGATTACTACCGTAAATGAGAGAGATTACGATCGCGAATGAGAGAGAAACGATCGTGAACAAGAATGAGACAACACGTAACAGCAGCGTTGAATGATAACTATCACCGGAGTTTACAACTTTCACCGGCGATGACAACCGAGATGAAGATCGCGAGCACGAGGCTCTGATACCATGATACACGATAGAATATTGCAGATCACAAACAGTAAAGATTAAAGGAAGAAGAAGAAAGATATATGTAAAACACTATATGTATATATTGATGTAACAGAATGAACTACATTGTGAATATATTGGATAGATCGTTACAAGATAAAGTGTGACACTATATATAGATCTAACAGCCAGCTATGTATGAGCTAGGCATGACAGCAAGGCAATGATAGGCTTAATATATCTAACATCCCCCTCAAGTTGGATGTGGGAAAGGAATGCAAACATCCAACTTGAAGGTTAACATCATAGAGGGTATAGACTGTAGGCAATCTGAACATTGTTTGATCTTCACAGCACTTGTAACGACAGCACTTGGAAGGAACACATATCAACAACTCTTGTAGGTAATTCACAAGTCATGACAGCACCTGTAGTTTGTTGATGAACCAGGTAACAAGCAAGCAAGCAACCAGAACTTTAGACAAGGTAACAAGGTAAGTAATAACAACAACCCATCAGAACTTTGGGCAAGCACCCAGAGATCACATCATTTACTCCAACAAGCAACAGCCCACATGGAAGTGTAAGCAACAGGTAAGGTAAGCAACCATTTACTGGAAGCAGCAACAAAGCCAATACGGCAAACAATATGACAAAATGAGCAGTAGTCCAGAGATCACAGCTGGAGACAGCAAAACGAAGTAATAAAACCAGAGATCACGCTGGTAACAAACTCACAAAGGAGCAATAAACCCACTAAGGAGAGAAATGTCATGACTTGACTTCAATTTATTCAGTGAACAAATGTCTTTCTAGTGTCGTAGTTTTAGAACACACATCTAAACTTGCACTTGAAATGCGTAACTAAACAATTTGAACTGAATTTGTTCCAATAGTGTTTAACAAGGAGAGACCACAAATATTTACAACCAATCACTTTGGAGAGGCATCGCACACAGAGATATAGAGTAATTGCGGAAGATATTAACCAGATCAATCGATAAATCGAAATAGACTAAAGACAAATGCTCGAGATTGAGCACAAGATCGCCATGATTATACCAACACCTAAACAAGAGATCGATTGCAATAACAGTATTTACAAGATAGAGTTGTGTTTACAAAAAAACGTGCTCAATTTTTAGAGCAAACAGTTTGTGTGCGAAACAGAGAACAACACAGAACAAATGATAATAGATTTATGATGAACTGAAAAGATCAGTATATGACTAGAAACGAGTTTCGGAACTAGTTTCAAACATTCTCAATTATCGCCATGAAAAAAGATACTCATATTATTTTAGGTAAATTGATGATTTAAGATGCTAATCACTTAAGTATATATCAGCAGATGATGAACAATTAACTTGTAAAGTGATGATAGAAAGAGAATTGAATAGAGATTGAGTCAGGAATTTTGTCAAAACACTTTGTGTGCAAAGAAGTAATGAACAGATTTTGTAAGTATTTCAGAGAGAATAATGATTCTCAGAAGAAAATCAACCAATGAATATCAATTATTCAACTAAGAACAGATCAAACTTATCTGGAGATCGTGAACAGAAAACGATGATTAAAAGAGTCGATAACAAGAGATTGACACATCCACGAACAGATCACAGATCGGCAAATTCACAAACAAGAAATCACAGATCGAGAGATTACTACCGTAAATGAGAGAGATTACGATCGCGAACGAGAGAGAAACGATCGTGAACAAGAATGAGACAACACGTAACAACGGCGTTGAATGATAACTATCACCGGAGTTTACAACTTTCACCGGCGACGACAACCGAGATGAAGATCGCGAGCACGAGGCTCTGATACCATGATACACGATAGAATATTGCAGATCACAAACAGTAAAGATTAAAGGAAGAAGAAGAAAGATATATGTAAAACACTATATGTATATATTGATGTAACAGAATGAACTACATTGTGAATATATTGGATAGATCGTTACAAGATAGAGTGTGACACTATATATAGATCTAACAGCCAGCTATGTATGAGCTAGGCATGACAGCAAGGCAATGATAGGCTTAATATATCTAACATCCCCTCTCAAGTTGGATGTGGGAAAGGAATGCAAACATCCAACTTGAAGGTTAACGTCATAGAGGGTGTAGACTGTAGGCAATCTGAACATTGTTTGATCTTCACAGCACTTGTAACGACAGCACTTGGAAGGAACACATATCAACAGCTCATGTAGGTAATTCACAAGTCATGACAGCACCTGTAGTTTGTTGATGAACCAGGTAATAAGCAAGCAAGCAACCAGAACTTTAGACAAGGTAACAAGGTAAGTAATAACAGCAACCCATCAGAACTTTGGGCAAGCACCCAGAGATCACATCATTTACTCCAGCAAGCAACAGCCCACATGGAAGTGTAAGCAACAGGTAAGGTAAGCAACCATTTACTGGAAGCAGCAACAAAGCCAATACGGCAAACAATATGACAAAATGAGCAGTAGTCCAGAGATCACAGCTGGAGACAGCAAAATGAAGTAATAAAACCAGAGATCACGCTGGTAACAAACTCACAAAGGAGCAATAAACCCACTAAGGAGAGAAATGTCATGACTTGACTTCAATTTATTCAGTGAACAAATGTCTTTCTAGTGTCGTAGTTTTAGAACACACATCTAAACTTGCACTTGAAATGCGTAAATAAACAATTTGAACTGAATTTGTTCCAATAGTGTTTAACAAGGAGAGACCACAAATATTTACAACCAATCACTTTAAAGAGGCATCGCACACAGAGATAGAGAGTAATTGCGGAAGATATTAACCAGATCAATCGATAAATCGAAATAGACTGAAGACACATGCTCGAGATTGAGCACAAGATCGCCATGATTATACCAACACCTAAACAAGAGATCGATTGCAATAACAGTATTTACAAGATAGAGTTATGTTTACAAAAAAAACGTGCTCAATTTTTAGAGCAAACAGTTTGTGTGCGAAACAGAGAACAACACAGAACAAATGATAATAGATTTATGATGAACTGAAAAGATCAGTATATGATTAGAAACGTGTTTCGGAACTAGTTTCAAACATTCTCAATTATCGCCATGAAAAAGAGATACTCATATGATTTTAGGTAAATTGATGATTTAAGATGCTAATCACCGAAGTATATATCAGCAGATGATGAACAATTAACTTGTAAAGTGATGATAGAAAGAGAATTGAATAGAGATTGAGTCAGGAATTTTGTCAAACACTTTATGTGGAAAGAAGTAATGAACAGATTTTGTAAGTATTTCAGAGAGAATAATGATTCTCAGAAGAAAATCATCCAATGAATATCAATTATTCAACTAAGAACAGATCAAACTTATCTGGAGATCGTGAACAGAAAACGATGATAAAAAGAGTCGATAACAAGAGATCGACACATCCACGAACAGATCACAGATCGGCAAATTCACAAACAAGAAATCACAGATCGAGAGATTACTACCGTAAATGAGAGAGATTACGATCGCGAACGAGAGAGAAACGATCGTGAACAAGAATGAGACAACACGTAACAGCGGCGTTGAATGATAACTATCACCGGAGTTTACAACTTTCACCGGCGACGACAACCGAGATGAAGATCGCGAGCACGAGGCTCTGATACCATGATACACGATAGAATATTGCAGATCACAAACAGTAAAGATTAAAGGAAGAAGAAGAAAGATATATGTAAAACTCTATATGTATATATTAATGTAACAGAATGAACTACATTGTGAATATATTGGATAGATCGTTAAAAGATAGAGTGTGACACTATATATAGATCTAACAGCCAGCTATGTATGAGCTAGGCATGACAGCAAGGCAATGATAGGCTTAATATATCTAACATCCCCCCTCAAGTTGGATGTGGGAAATGAATGCAAACATCCAACTTGAAGGTTAACAACATAGAGGGTGTAGACTTTAGGGAATCTGAACATTGTTTGATCTTCACAGCACTTGTAATGACAGCACTTGGAAGGAACACATATCAACAACTCTTGTAGGTAATTCACAAGTCATGACAGCACCTGTAGTTTGTTGATGAACCAGGTAACAAGCACGCAAGCAACCAGAACTTTAGACAAGGTAACAAGGTAAGTAATAACAGCAACCCAGCAGAAATTTGGGCAAGCACCTAGAGATCACATCATTTACTCCAGCAAGCAACAACCCACATAGAAGTGTAAACAACAGGTAAGGTAAGCAACCATTTACTGGAAGCAGCAACAAAGCCAATACGGCAAACAATATGACAAAATGAGCAGTAGTCCAGAGATCACTGCTGGAGACAGCAAAATGAAGTAATAAAACCCGAGATCACGCTGGTAACAAACTCACAAAGGAGCAATAAACCCACTAAGGAGAGAAATGTCATGACTTGACTTCAATTTATTCAGTGAACAAATGTCTTTCTAGTGTCGTAGTTTTAGAACACACATCTAAACTTGCACTTGAAATGCGTAACTAAACAATTTGAACTGAATTTGTTCCAATAGTGTTTAACAAAGAGAGACCACAAATATTTACAACCAATCACTTTGGAGAGGCATCGCACACAGAGATAGAGAGTAATTGTGGAAGATATTAACCAGATCAATCGATAAATCGAAATAGACTGAAGACACATGCTCGAGATTGAGCACAAGATCGCCATGATTATACCAACACCTAAACAAGAGATCGATTGCAATAACAGTATTTACAAGATAGAGTTATGTTTACAAAAAAAACGTGCTCAATTTTTAGAGCAAACAGTTTGTGTGCGAAACAGAGAACAACACAGAACAAATGATAATAGATTTATGATGAACTGAAAAGATCAGTATATGACTAGAAACGAGTTTCGGAACTAGTTTCAAACATTCTCAATTATCGCCATGAAAAAGAGATACTCATATTATTTTAGGTAAATTGATGATTTAAGATGCTAATCACCGAAGTATATATCAGCAGATGATGAACAATTAACTTGTAAAGTGATGATAGAAAGAGAATTGAATAGAGATTGAGTCAGGAATTTTGTCAAACACTTTGTGTGCAAAGAAGTAATGAACAGATTTTGTAAGTATTTCAGAGAGAATAATGTACTCAGAAGTAAATCAACCAATGAATATCAATTATTCAATTAAGAACAGATCAAACTTATCTGGAGATCGTGAATAGAAAACGATGATTAAAAGAGTCGATAACAAGAGATCGACACATCCACGAACAGATCACAGATCGGCAAATTCACAAACAAGAAATCACAGATCGAGAGATCACTACCGTAAATGAGAGAGATTACGATCGCGAACGAGAGAGAAACGATCGTGAACAAGAATGAGACAACACATAACAGTGGCGTTGAATGATAACTATCACCGGAGTTTACAACTTTCACCGGCGACGACAACCGAGATGAAGATCGCGAGCACGAGGCTCTGATACCATGATACACGATAGAATATTGCAGATCACAAACAGTAAAGATTAAAGGAAGAAGAAGAAAGATATATGTAAAACACTATATGTATATATTGATGTAACAGAATGAACTACATTGTGAATATATTGGATAGATCGTTACAAGATAGAGTGTGACACTATATATAGATCTAACATCCAGCTATGTATGAGCTAGGCATGACAGCAAGGCAATGATAGGCTTAATATATCTAACATCCCCCCTCAAGTTGGATGTGGGATAGGAATGCAAACATCCAACTTGAAGGTTAACATCATAGAGGGTGTAGACTGTAGGCAATCTGAACATTGTTTGATCTTCACAGCACTTGTAACGACAGCACTTGGAAGGAACACATATCAATAGCTCTTGTAGGTAATTCACAAGTCATGACAGCACATGTAGTTTGTTGATGAACCAGGTAGCAAGCAAGCAACCAGAACTTTAGACAAGGTAACAAGGTAAGTAATAACAGCAACCCATCAGAACTTTGGGCAAGCACCCAGAGATCACATCATTTACTCCAGCAAGCAACAGCCCACATGGAAGTGTAAGCAACAAGTAAGGTAAGCAACCATTTACTGGAAGCAGCAACAAAGCCAATACGGCAAACAATATGACAAAATGAGCAGTAGTCCAGAGATCACAGCTGGAGACAGCAAAATGAAGTAATAAAACTAGAGATCACGCTGGTAACAAACTCACAAAGGAGCAATAAACCACTAATGAGAGAAATGTCATGACTTGACTTCAATTTATTCAGTGAACAAATGTCTTTCTAGTGTCGTAGTTTTAGAACACACATCTAAACTTGCACTTGAAATGCGTAACTAAACAATTTGAACTGAATTTGTTCTAATAGTGTTTAACAAGGAGAGACCACAAATATTTACAACCAATCACTTTGGAGAGGCATCGCACACAGAGATAGAGAGTAATTGCGGAAGATATTAACCAGATCAATCGATAAATCGAAATAGACTGAAGACACATGCTCGAGAATGAGCACAAGATCGCCATGATTATACCAACACCTAAACAAGAGATCGATTGCAATAACAGTATTTATAAGATAGAGTTGTGTTTACAAAAAAACGTGCTCAATTTTTAGAGCAAACAGTTTTTGTGCGAAACAGAGAACAACACAGAACAAATGATAACAGATTTATGATGAACTGAAAAGATCAGTATATGACTAGAAACGAGTTTCGGAACTAGTTTCAAACATTCTCAATTATCGCCATGAAAAAGAGATACTCATATGATTTTAGGTAAATTGATGATTTAAGATGCTAATCACTGAAGTATATATCAGCAGGTGATGAACAATTAACTTGTAAAGTGATGATAGAAAGAGAATTGAATAGAGATTGAGTCAGGAATTTTGTCAAACACTTTGTGTGCAAAGAAGTAATGAACAGATTTTGTAAGTATTTCAGAGAGAATAATGATTCTCAGAAGAAAATCAACCAATGAATATCAGTTATTCAACTAAGAACAGATCAAACTTATCTGGAGATCGTGAACAGAAAACGATGATTAAAAGAGTCGATAACAAGAGATCGACACATCCACGAACAGATCACAGATCGGCAAATTCACAAACAAGAAATCACAGATCGGGAGATTACTACCGTAAATGAGAGAGATTACGATCGCGAACGAGAGAGAAACGGTCGTGAACAAGAATGAGACAACACGTAACAGCGGCGTTGAATGATAACTATCACCGGAGTTTACAACTTTCACCGGCGACGACAACCGAGATGAAGATCGCGAGCACGAGGCTCTGATACCATGATACACGATAGAATATTGCAGATCACAAACAGTAAAGATTAAAGGAAGAAGAAGAAAGATATATGTAAAACACTATATGTATATATTGATGTAACAGAATGAACTACATTGTGAATATATTGGATAGATCGTTACAAGATAGAGTGTGACACTATATATAGATCAAACAGCCAGCTATGTATGAGCTAGGCATGACAGCAAGGCAATGATAGGCTTAATATATCTAACATCCCCCCTCAAGTTGGATGTGGGATAGGAATGCAAACATCCAACTTGAAGGTTAACATCATAGAGGGTGTAGACTGTAGGCAATCTGAACATTGTTTGATCTTCACAGCACTTGTAACGACAGCACTTGGAAGGAACACATATCAATAGCTCTTGTAGGTAATTCACAAGTCATGACAGCACATGTAGTTTGTTGATGAACCAGGTAACAAGCAAGCAAGCAACCAGAACTTTAGACAAGGTAACAAGGTAAGTAATAACAGCAACCCATCAGAACTTTGGGCAAGCACCCAGAGATCACATCATTTACTCCAGCAAGCAACAGCCCACATGGAAGTGTAAGCAACAAGTAAGGTAAGCAACCATTTACTGGAAGCAGCAACAAAGCCAATACGGCAAACAATATGACAAAATGAGCAGTAGTCCAGAGATCACAGCTGGAGACAGCAAAATGAAGTAATAAAACCAGAGATCATGCTGGTAACAAACTCACAAAGGAGCAATAAACCCACTAAGGAGAGAAATGTCATGACTTGACTTCAATTTATTCAGTGAACAAATGTCTTTCTAGTGTCGTAGTTTTAGAACACACATCTAAACTTGCACTTGAAATGCGTAACTAAACAATTTGAACTGAATTTGTTCCAATAGTGTTTAACAAGGAGAGACCATAAATATTTACAACCAATCACTTTGGAGAGGCATCACACACAGAGATAGAGAGTAAATGCGGAAGATATTAACCAGATCAATCGATATATCGAAATGGACTGAAGACACATGCTCGAGAATGAGCACAAGATCGCCATGATTATACCAACACCTAAACAAGAGATCGATTGCAATAACAGTATTTACAAGATAGAGTTGTGTTTACAAAAAAACTTGCTCAATTTTTAGAGCAAACAGTTTCTGTGCGAAATAGAGAACAACACAGAACAAATGATAATAGATTTATGATGAACTAAAAAGATCAGTATATGACTAGAAACGAGTTTCGGAACTAGTTTCAAACATTCTCAATTATCGCCATGAAAAAGAGATACTCATATGATTTTAGGTAAATTGATGATTTAAGATGCTAATCACCGAAGTATATATCAGCAGATGATGAACAATTAACTTGTAAAGTGATGATAGAAAGAGAATTGAATAGAGATTGAGTCAGGAATTTTGTCAAACACTTTGTGTGCAAAGAAGTAATGAACAGATTTTGTAAGTATTTCAGAGAGAATAATGATTCTTAGAAGAAAATCAACCAATGAATATCAATTATTCAACTAAGAACAGATCAAACTTATCTGGATATCGTGAACAGAAAACGATGATTAAAAGAGTCGATAACAAGAGATCGACACATCCACGAACAGATCACAGATCGGCAAATTCACAAACAAGAAATCACAGATCGAGAGATTACTACCGTAAATGAGAGAGATTACGATCGCGAACGAGAGAGAAACGATCGTGAACAAGAATGAGACAACACGTAACAGCGGCGTTGAATGATAACTATCACCGGAGTTTACAACTTTCACCGGCGACGACAATCGAGATGAAGATCGCGAGCACGAGGCTCTGATACCATGATACACGATAGAATATTGCAGATCACAAACAGTAAAGATTAAAGGAAGAAGAAGAAAGATATATATAAAACACTATATGTATATATTGATGTAACAGAATGAACTACATTGTGAATATATTGGATAGATCGTTACAAGATAGAGTGTGACAATATATATAGATCTAACAGCCAGCTATGTATGAGCTAGGCATGACAGCAAGGCAATGATAGGCTTAATATATCTAACATCCCCCCTCAAGTTGGATGTGGGAAAGGAATGCAAACATCCAACTTGAAGGTTAACATCATAGAGGGTGTAGACTGTAGGCAATCTGAACATTGTTTGATCTTCACAGCACTTGTAACGACAGCACTTGGAAGGAACACATATCAACAGCTCTTGTAGGTAATTCACAAGTCATGACGGCACCTGTAGTTTGTTGATGAACTAGGTAACAAGCAAGCAAGCAACCAGAACTTTTGACAAGGTAACAAGGTAAGTAATAACAGCAACCCATCAGAACTTTGGGCAAGCACCCAGAGATCACATCATTTACTCCAGCAAGCAACAGCCCACATGGAAGTGTAAGCAATAGGTAAGGTAAGCAACCATTTACTAGAAGCAGCAACAAAGCCAATACGGCAAACAATATGACAAAATGAGCAGCAGTCCAGAGATCACAGCTGGAGACAGTAAAATGAAGTAATAAAACCAGAGATCACGCTGGTAACAAACTCACAAAGGAGCAATAAACCCACTAAGGAGAGAAATGTCATGACTTGACTTCAATTTATTCAGTGAACAAATGTCTTTCTAGTGTCGTAGTTTTAGAACACACATCTAAACTTGCACTTGAAATGCGTAACTAAACAATTTGAACTGAATTTGTTCCAATAGTGTTTAACAAGGAGAGACCACAAATATTTACAACCAATCACTTTGGAGAGGCATCGCACACAGAGATAGAGAGTAATTGCGGAAGATATTAACCAGATCAATCGATAAATCGAAATAGACTGAAGACACATGCTCGAGAATGAGCACAAGATCGTCATGATTATACCAACACCTAAACAAGAGATCGATTGCAATAACAGTACTTACAAGATAGAGTTGTGTTTACAAAAAAACGTGCTCAATTTTTAGAGCAAACAGTTTGTGTGCGAAACAGAGAACAACACAGAACAAATGATAACAGATTTATGATGAACTGAAAAGATCAGTATATGACTAGAAACGAGTTTCGGAACTAGTTTAAAACATTCTCAATTATCGCCATGAAAAATAGATACTCATATGATTTTAGGTAAATTGATGATTTAAGATGCTAATCACCGAAGTATATATCAGCAGATGATGAACAATTAACTTGTAAAGTGATGATAGAAAGAGAATTGAATAGAGATTGAGTCAGGAATTTTGTCAAACACTTTATGTGGAAAGAAGTAATGAACAGATTTTGTAAGTATTTCAGAGAGAATAATGATTCTCAGAAGAAAATCAACCAATGAATATCAATTATTCAACTAAGAACAGATCAAACTTATCTGGAGATCGTGAACAGAAAACGATGATTAAAAGAGTCGATAACAAGAGATCGACACATCCACGAACAGATCATAGATCGGCAAATTCACAAACAAGAAATCACAGATCGAGAGATTACTACCGTAAATGAGAGAGATTACGATCGCGAACGAGAGAGAAACGATCGTGAACAAGAATGAGACAACACGTAACAGCTGCGTTGAATGATAACTATCACCGGAGTTTACAACTTTCACCGGTGACGACAACCGAGATGAAGATCGCGAGCACGAGGCTCTGATACCATGATACACGATAGAATATTGCAGATCACAAACAGTAAAGATTAAAGGAAGAAGAAGAAAGATATATGTAAAACACTATATGTATATATTAATGTAACAGAATGAACTACATTGTGAATGTATTGGATAGATCGTTAAAAGATAGAGTGTGACACTATATATAGATCTAACAGCCAGCTATGTATGAGCTAGGCATGACAGCAAGGCAATGATAGGCTTAATATATCTAACATCCCCCCTCAAGTTGGATGTGGGAAATGAATGCAAACATCCAACTTGAAGGTTAACATCATAGAGGGTGTAGACTTTAGGGAATCTGAACATTGTCTGATCTTCACAGCACTTGTAACGACAGCACTTGGAAGGAACACATATCAACAACTCTTGTAGGTAATTCACAAGTCATGACAGCACCTGTAGTTTGTTGATGAACCAGGTAACTAGCACGCAAGCAACCAGAACTTTAGACAAGGTAACAAGGTAAGTAATAACAGCAACCCATCAGAACTTTGGGCAAGCACCTAGAGATCACATCATTTACTCCAGCAAGCAACAACCCACATAGAAGTGTAAACAACAGGTAAGGTAAGCAACCATTTACTGGAAGCAGCAACAAAGCCAATACGGCAAACAATATGACAAAATGAGCAGTAGTCCAGAGATCACTGCTGGAGACAGCAAAATGAAGTAATAAAACCAGAGATCACGCTGGTAACAAACTCACAAAGGAGCAATAAACCCACTAAGGAGAGAAATGTCATGACTTGACTTCAATTTATTCAGTGAACAAATGTCTTTCTAGTGTCGTAGTTTTAGAACACACATCTAAACTTGCACTTGAAATGCGTAACTAAACAATTTGAACTGAATTTGTTCCAATAGTGTTTAACAAAGAGAGACCACAAATATTTACAACCAATCACTTTGGAGAGGCATCGCACACAGAGATAGAGAGTAATTGTGGAAGATATTAACCAGATCAATCGATAAATCGAAATAGACTTAAGACACATGCTCGAGATTGAGCACAAGATCGCCATGATTATACCAACACCTAAACAAGAGATCGATTGCAATAACAGTATTTACAAGATAGAGTTATGTTTACAAAAAAAACGTGCTCAATTTTTAGAGCAAACAGTTTGTGTGCGAAACAGAGAACAACACAGAACAAATGATAATAGATTTATGATGAACTGAAAAGATCAGTATATGACTAGAAACGAGTTTCGGAACTAGTTTCAAACATTCTCAATTATCGCCATGAAAAAGAGATACTCATATTATTTTAGGTAAATTGATGATTTAAGATGCTAATCACCGAAGTATATATCAACAGATGATGAACAATTAACTTGTAAAGTGATGATAGAAAGAGAGTTGAATAGAGATTGAGTCAGGAATTTTGTCAAACACTTTGTGTGCAAAGAAGTAATGAACAGATTTTGTAAGTATTTCAGAGATAATAATGTACTCAGAAGAAAATCAACCAATGAATATCAATTATTCAATTAAGAATAGATCAAACTTATCTGGAGATCGTGAACAGAAAACGATGATTAAAAGAGTCGATAACAAGAGATCGACACATCCACGAACAGATCACAGATCGGCAAATTCACAAACAAGAAATCACAGATCGAGAGATCACTACCGTAAATGAGAGATATTACGATCGCGAACGAGAGAGAAACGATCGTGAACAAGAATGAGACAACACATAACAGTGGCGTTGAATGATAACTATCACCGGAGTTTACAACTTTCACCGGCGACGACAACCGAGATGAAGATCGCGAGCACGGGGCTCTGATACCATGATACACGATAGAATATTGCATATCACAAACAGTAAAGATTAAAGGAAGAAAAAGAAAGATATATGTAAAACACTATATGTATATATTGATGTAACAGAATGAACTACATTGTGAATATATTGGATAGATCGTTACAAGATAGAGTGTGACACTATATATAGATCTAACATCCAGCTATGTATGAGCTAGGCATGACAGCAAGGCGATGATAGGCTTAATATATCTAACATCCCCCCTCAAGTTGGATGTGGGATAGGAATGCAAACATCCAACTTGAAGGTTAACATCATAGAGGGTGTAGACTGTAGGCAATCTGAACATTGTTTGATCTTCACAGCACTTGTAACGACAGCACTTGGAAGGAACACATATCAATAGCTCTTGTAGGTAATTCACAAGTCATGACAGCACATGTAGTTTGTTGATGAACCAGGTAACAAGCAAGCAAGCAACCAGAACTTTAGACAAGGTAACAAGGTAAGTAATAACAGCAACCCATCAGAACTTTGGGCAAGCACCCAGAGATCACATCATTTACTCCAGCAAGCAACAGCCCACATGGAAGTGTAAGCAACAAGTAAGGTAAGCAACCATTTACTGGAAGCAGCAACAAAGCCAATACGGCAAACAATATGACAAAATGAGCAGTAGTCCAGAGATCACAGCTGGAGACAGCAAAATGAAGTAATAAAACCAGAGATCACGCTGGTAACAAACTCACAAAGGAGCAATAAACCCACTAATGAGAGAAATGTCATGACTTGACTTCAATTTATTCAGTGAACAAATGTCTTTCTAGTGTCGTAGTTTTAGAACACACATCTAAACTTGCACTTGAAATGCGTAACTAAACAATTTGAACTGAATTTGTTCTAATAGTGTTTAACAAGGAGAGACCACAAATATTTACAACCAATCACTTTGGAGAGGCATCGCACACAGAGATAGAGAGTAATTGCGGAAGATATTAACCAGATCAATCGATAAATCGAAATAGACTGAAGACACATGCTCGAGAATGAGCACAAGATCGCCATGATTATACCAACACCTAAACAAGAGATCGATTGCAATAACAGTATTTATAAGATAGAGTTGTGTTTACAAAAAAACGTGCTCAATTTTTAGAGCAAACAGTTTTTGTGCGAAACAGAGAACAACACAGAACAAATGATAACAGATTTATGATGAACTGAAAAGATCAGTATATGACTAGAAACGAGTTTCGGAACTAGTTTCAAACATTCTCAATTATCGCCATGAAAAAGAGATACTCATATGATTTTAGGTAAATTGATGATTTAAGATGCTAATCACTGAAGTATATATCAGCAGATGATGAACAATTAACTTGTAAAGTGATGATAGAAAGAGAATTGAATAGAGATTGAGTCAGGAATTTTGTCAAACACTTTGTGTGCAAAGAAGTAATGAACAGATTTTGTAAGTATTTCAGAGAGAATAATGATTCTCAGAAGAAAATCAACCAATGAATATCAGTTATTCAACTAAGAACATATCAAACTTATCTGGAGATCGTGAACAGAAAACGATGATTAAAAGAGTCGATAACAAGAGATCGACACATCCACGAACAGATCACAGATCGGCAAATTCACAAACAAGAAATCACAGATCGGGAGATTACGATCGCAAACGAGAGAGATTACGATCGCAAATGAGAGAGAAACGGTCGTGAACAAGAATGAGACAACACGTAATAGCGGCGTTGAATGATAACTATCACCGGAGTTTACAACTTTCACCGGCGACGACAACCGAGATGAAGATCGCGAGCACGAGGCTCTGATACCATAATACACGATAGAATATTGCAGATCACAAACAGTAAAGATTAAAGGAAGAAGAAGAAAGATATATGTAAAACACTATATGTATATATTGATGTAACAGAATGAACTACATTGTGAATATATTGGATAGATCGTTACAAGATAGAGTGTGACACTATATATAGATCTAACAGCCAGCTATGTATGAGCTAGGCATGACAGCAAGGCAATAATAGGCTTAATATATCTAACATCCCCCCTCAAGTTGGATGTGGGAAAGAAATGCAAACATCCAACTTGAAGGTTAACATCATAGAGGGTGTAGACTGTAGGCAATCTGAACATTGTTTGATCTTCACAGCACTTGTAACGACAGCACTTGGAAGGAACACATATCAACAGCTCTTGTAGGTAATTCACAAGTCATGACAGCACCTGTAGTTTGTTGATGAACCAGGTAACAAGCAAGCAAGCAACCAGAACTTTAGACAAGGTAACAAGGTAAGTAATAACAGCAACCCATCAGAACTTTAGGCAAGCACCCAGAGATCACATCATTTACTCTAGCAAGCAACAGCCCACATGGAAGTGTAAGAAACAGGTAAGGTAAGCAACCATTTACTGGAAGCAGCAACAAAGCCAATACGGTAAACAATATGACAAAATGAGCAGTAGTCCAGAGATCACAGCTGGAGACAGCAAAATGAAGTAATAAAACCAGAGATCATGCTGGTAACAAACTCACAAAGGAGCAATAAACCCACTAAGGAGAGAAATGTCATGACTTGACTTCAATTTATTCAGTGAACAAATGTCTTTCTAGTGTCGTAGTTTTAGAACACACATCTAAACTTGCACTTGAAATGCGTAACTAAACAATTTGAACTGAATTTGTTCCAATAGTGTTTAACAAGGAGAGACCATAAATATTTACAACCAATCACTTTGGAGAGGCATCGCACACAGAGATAGAGAGTAAATGCGGAAGATGTTAACCAGATCAATCGATATATCGAAATGGACTGAAGACACATGCTCGAGAATGAGCACAAGATCGCCATGATTATACCAACACCTAAACAAGAGATCGATTGCAATAACAGTATTTACAAGATAGAGTTGTGTTTACAAAAAAACGTGCTCAATTTTTAGAGCAAACAGTTTCTGTGCGAAACAGAGAACAACACAGAACAAATGATAATAGATTTATGATGAACTGAAAAGATCAGTATATGACTAGAAACGAGTTTCGGAACTAGTTTCAAACATTCTCAATTATCGCCATGAAAAAGAGATACTCATATGATTTTAGGTAAATTGATGATTTAAGATGCTAATCACCGAAGTATATATCAGCAGATGATGAACAATTAACTTGTAAAGTGATGATAGAAAGAGAATTGAATAGAGATTGAGTCAGGAATTTTGTCAAACACTTTGTGTGCAAAGAAGTAATGAACAGATTTTGTAAGTATTTCAGAGAGAATAATGATTCTTAGAAGAAAATCAACCAATGAATATCAATTATTCAACTAAGAACAGATCAAACTTATCTGGAGATCGTGAACAGAAAACGATGATTAAAAGAGTCGATAACAAGAGATCGACACATCCACGAACAGATCACAGATCGGCAAATTCACAAACAAGAAATCACAGATCGAGAGATTACTACCGTAAATGAGAGAGATTACGATCGCGAACGAGAGAGAAACGATCGTGAACAATAATGAGACAACACGTAACAGCGGCGTTGAATGATAACTATCACCGGAGTTTACAACTTTCACCGGCGACGACAACCGAGATGAAGATCGCGAGCACGAGGCTCTGATACCATGATACACGATAGAATATTGCAGATCACAAACAGTAAAGATTAAAGGATGAAGAAGAAAGATATATATAAAACACTATATGTATATATTGATGTAACAGAATGAACTACATTGTGAATATATTGGATAGATCGTTACAAGATAGAGTGTGACAATATATATATAGATCTAACAGCCAGCTATGTATGAGCTAGGCATGACAGCAAGGCAATGATAGGCTTAATATATCTAACATCCCCCCTCAAGTTGGATGTGGGAAAGGAATGCAAACATCCAACTTGAAGGTTAACATCATAGAGGGTGTAGACTGTAGGCAATCTGAACATTGTTTGATCTTCACAGCACTTGTAACGACAGCACTTGGAAGGAACACATATCAACAGCTCTTGTAGGTAATTCACAAGTCATGACGGCACCTGTAGTTTGTTGATGAACTAGGTAACAAGCAAGCAAGCAACCAGAACTTTTGACAAGGTAACAAGGTAAGTAATAACAGCAACCCATCAGAACTTTGGGCAAGCACCCAGAGATCACATCATTTACTCCAGCAAGCAACAGCCCACATGGAAGTGTAAGCAACAGGTAAGGTAAGCAACCATTTACTAGAAGCAGCAACAAAGCCAATACGGCAAACAATATGACAAAATGAGCAGCAGTCCAGAGATCACAGCTGGAGACAGTAAAATGAAGTAATAAAACCAGAGATCACGCTGGTAACAAACTCACAAAGGAGCAATAAACCCACTAAGGAGAGAAATGTCATGACTTGACTTCAATTTATTCAGTGAACAAATGTCTTTCTAGTGTCGTAGTTTTAGAACACACATCTAAACTTGCACTTGAAATGCGTAACTAAACAATTTGAACTGAATTTGTTCCAATAGTGTTTAACAAGGAGAGACCATAAATATTTACAACCAATCACTTTGGAGAGGCATCGCACACAGAGATAGAGAGTAATTGCGGAAGATATTAACCAGATCAATCGATAAATCGAAATAGACTGAAGACACATGCTCGAGAATGAGCACAAGATCGTCATGATTATACCAACACCTAAACAAGAGATCGATTGCAATAACAGTATTTACAAGATAGAGTTGTGTTTACAAAAAAACGTTCTCAATTTTTAGAGCAAACAGTTTGTGTGCGAAACAGAGAACAACACAGAACAAATGATAACAGATTTATGATGAACTGAAAAGATCAGTATATGACTAGAAACGAGTTTCGGAACTAGTTTCAAACATTCTCAATTATCGCCATGAAAAAGAGATACTCATATGATTTTAGGTAAATTGATGATTTAAGATGCTAATCACTGAAGTATATATCAGCAGATGATGAACAATTAACTTGTAAAGTGATGATAGAAAGAGAATTGAATAGAGATTGAGTCAGGAATTTTGTCAAACACTTTGTGTGCAAAGAAGTAATGAACAGATTTTGTAAGTATTTCAGAGAGAATAATGATTCTCAGAAGAAAATCAACCAATGATTATCAATTATTCAACTAAGAACATATCAAACTTATCAGGAGATCGTGAACAGAAAACGATGATTAACAGTGTCGATAACAAGAGATCGACACATCCACGAACAGATCACAGATCGACAAATTCACAAATAAGAAATCATAGATCAAGAGATTACAACCGTAAATGAGAGAGATTACGATCGCGAACGAGAGAGAAACGATCGTGAACAAGAATGAGACAACACGTAACAGCAGCGTTGAATGATAACTATCACCGGAGTTTACAACTTTCACCGGCGACGACAACCGAGATGAAGATCGCGAGCACGAGACTCTAATACCATGATACACGATAAAATATTGCAGATCACAAACAGTAAAGATTAAAGGAAGAAGAAGAAAGATATATGTAAAACACTATATGTATATATTGATGTAACAGAATGAACTACATTGTGAATATATTGGATAGATCGTTACAAGATAGAGTGTGACACTATATATAGATCAAACAGCCAGCTATGTATGAGCTAGGCATGACAGAAGGCAATGATAGGCTTAATATATATAACAGAATCATTGATACCTTGTATACTAGTAGCATACAGAAATGCAAACCTGCATAAAGATTTAGTGTCGTAATACGCAATGACCCCGTATCTACTAAATAAAAACATTTTTGGAGTCATAAAGATTCATCATTTTTGGTCTGTTAAATGTTAAAGTTGGAGTTACCTATTCCTTATAAGTTTTACCACACAACCCATATTTTTGTATTAGATTTGTTCAATGATTTGAGTCAATATAAGGGAAACGAATTGTAGGATTCGCAGAAGCAAATGTTGCAAGTTACATCCACATTATTATAAACTCCGCAAGTTCCATAATCAATTTCATAGGATCTGAAACTTATGCACAAGCACAACCACGGGGGCAATAATTGAAATTAGGGGCCGAGACAATATCTAAGTATCTAACAGTTCGGAGTAATTTAACGAGAACATACATGCATTGTGAACGGAGAGAGTAACGTTTCAAAAGGCACATATAAAAGCACAAAATGAAGGTGAAGCAAAAGTACATATAGTATGCACATGTAGTATGCAATATTTTTATAGATATATAGTTATGCTTCCAGTAGTTAACAAAACTCAATACAACAGGCCTATTCGGAATTACCACCGGTGGGTAAACTTAAGCACAAATACTTTAGATGTAGATTGCAATCAGGTCACTAAACACATTAAAACTTTCAACTGAAGAACCCTAATTTTGCAGAATTGAAAGAAAATTCATATAAATTCGAAATTTTACCATCCATAAAAACTGATTGCAGATTATGAAAGATGATGTTGAGAGCTTCGATTCGACTACTAGAACTCCAAATTCCGACATCGAAATCACCTCCAAATATGCGTTCGATCTCAAGAACGATATTTAAAAACATATAATTTGATGAAAATTTTAATGTGTTTAGTGATTCGATTGAAAGTTTTAATGTGTTTAGTGATTCGATTGAAAGTTTTTATGTGTTTAGTGACCTGATTGAAAGCTTTTTCAGTTGAGTGACCCAATTGAAAGTTTAGGGTCAGTTGAGTGACCAAAACGCCATTTAACTCGATTGCAATCTAGCACAAAGTTCTTGCAATCAGCTTGATAAAGGCCATTACAGACTTCCATAAAACATTATAAAATTCAAAGCATTGGTCGCAATTAAGCACCTGATGCAGGAACCCAAGTTACTACCCATCATATACAGAGAACACACTACACAACTACAATTCAAAGCATGAATAACTTGTTTTACTTGCTAGAATAGAGTCAACAGATATTCATAAGCAAATAACAGGAAGTAACTTAATATATAGACCAAAAGTCCAATCATATACCAGCAAAAGAAGCATTTCCTCAAACATTATATTCAATACAGAATACAGAAGTGCAATCGTGCATAAGTTCGGATTTTGGAGTAGTGAAACACATTGACGCCATATCTAGTGCAAACACATTGTCTCATTGCAGCTTTACCCTAGTATCCAACTAGTGTAGAATCCAGTTAGATTCCATGACTGAACAAACTCATGTCAGTATGTCAAGGAACCTTTTAAAACCTCCCAAAGACGAACAAGACTTTACAGTCTTCCATAGAACCTTTTAAAGGATATTTAGAACCTTTTAAAGGATATTAACTCAGAAGCAGACTACCAGGTACCAACTTAAGAAGAGAATAGACTGTTACAACTACCATTAAAAAACTTAAATGTATATATTTCACTACGAGGGAAGAGTCTAAATAAGCGGTAGAGGGCAAATTTAACATAACCAAGATCCATCATGTTACATCAAACAGCAATAGAAATATAACCAAGATCAATTGTATTAAGATCAAATGGCAATAGAGAGCAAGTTAACCAAGATCCTGGATCAATCATGATACATAAAACGGAACAATTGTTTAAATACCAGTCACCGAAGCAAACATCTAAAAGATAACAGTTGATTAATTACGAACAGAACTACTAAAGTCTGGCTTTAACAAAAGATTATCCAACCCCAGCTTAAGATTTAACATTAATGACATGCAACATTTATAAATAGGCATTTTGCTGTCCTCGTCTTCCATCTGCTACATCTTTCCTTCATACTATCTTACTCATTCCAAGACCTATAACAATATCAAAATGAAGTCATTTCACCGTCCTACTTATATACTAATAACAAATTTATACCTCACTATTGTAAAAGAAAAAGGAATAAGACAAATGGAGCTACAACCATATAAATAGTATTACCTTACCAATTTTTTTGCCTTCTTTTCTTGGCTTAGACTGTCTTACAGAATTAACTTGAATCCCTTAGAAAGAAAATCGCTCCTGTAGACATGTAAACATAATGCTTATGTTGGTTATATAAAAATTGTCATGCTTATCTTTAAAACCATTAGTCCATTACAACTACGTTATCAATCTCTCTTCTTTTTTTCTCGCTTCAACTTACTGAACTATAATAGATGTTATTGACAATAAAACATAAAGGAGACTGAATTTATTTCTTACATCTTGTTCTGATTCCCGTCCAATTTGAAATCATCACAGAGCTTAGAATTGAGCTGAATTAGACTCTCAGTGTAAACAAACAAATCAGCTGGCTGTGGAAACCCATTCAGAGTGACATTCTTAACTTTCTTCTTTCCATGATCATACCACATAACGTTATCCCCATCCACGGATAAAAGAATTTTATCCCGAGTCCTAGAAAAAGTAACAGGGATAAGTTCCTTAAAAGATCCCAGTATACCTGGTTGCTCCACTGACAATATCTTAGACCAAGAATTTTCCTCTCCGCTATTGTTCAATAGCCATAAATCCGTACGAGAACCAGGGTACTCATTGATCAAGCATAGACACCTATTAAACGCAACCAGACCAATGCCATTTCCACCAGTTCTATCCACACCAGCAGGATATGAGAGCTCTCTGTGTCTATGAACCCCAAGATCAAAAGAAAATATATTGTTGTCTTCCGCAAGCCAATACAAAGACCCATTCGCAAAAACACCAAAATCTCCCCAAATGCGAATGCGATTGGAAATAGTATCAGCTCGTGTCCATGTATTCCTTTTGAGGCTGTAAACAGACACCATAATGTTGTAAATCTGACTATCATAAGTCCTCATAACCTTATAGTCGTCATTGACATGATCATACCCAAAGCCAACCACGCAAGACCCAATAAGCATAAAAGGAATAGGAATATTGTTTGCTCTAGGCAGCTTTCTAATCTTTCTGGTTGCTGGATTCCACAGAAAAATATCATCCTCACTCTGATCATTCCTCCTCCACAAGCAGACTAAGCCATCACAAGTACCGACATACTTAGTGCCAGATAGATCAGTCTTGAGAGAGTCACCAATTTCCACAGCAGTGAACTCATCCTCCGAATCCACGTCAACCAAGAACTGTTTTCCACCTTTCGAAAACTCTCTAACAATAATGCCCGAATCAGGGTTGCACTCGATACTTTTCTCGAGATGCTTAAGGCCAAAGCTATCGTTATCGATAAGAGAGCACCACGGTTTCGACACACATCTAAAACGCAGAAGAGGCTTAACTGGTACTCGGAGTAATACTTCCAGAAGCAACTCTTGGGGAAAGTGAGAAGTGCCGGCTAGGTAACCATCTCCCCTACATTAACCAGAAATGGTCACATATATATTACACATACATTCATTAACATCATACCAATGTCGAAATAACCAAGTAATAAACAATTAAACATGTGTTAGTAAAAATATGATACTAATATCATACCGAGTGATAAACAATTAAACATGTTAATGTTAGTAAAAATATGATACCAATTTCATACTAAAGTCGAAAATAAAAAATACAACACAATACACACTTAAATAAAAAACAGAGTGATAAAACCCTAGAAGGCAGTGTTATGACAACAATTCAAGAAAGTAAAGCCAAGAAACATGTGTATACAAAAAAGACTACAATACATAAGTAAACAATCATAATATTAAACTAATTACTAAAGAATATGAAAAGGGTAAGCACAATGTACAAGAAGCACAAACCCTAATCACAATAAAATACAAACATTCATAATATTATACTAATTAATGAAGAATATTAAAAGGGTAAGCACAATGTACAAGAAACACAAACCCTAATCACAACAAAATACAAACAACATACAATATGGCCTAATGGGTACAATAAGAAAAGAATGATGCATATTTATGACAATGTGTGTATGTATAAAACAGGGTTGGATCAAAAATGAGAAGAAAATAAAGGGGTTTAAAAGACAAAAGAAACTCACAGTATTTGAGCAAGATCAGAGGTAGTAGAGCTTGGTGATGTAGTAGTCTTGGACATCTTGGCTGGAAATGGCAAGCTCACTGAATAAATGTACGGAGTATGTATGTATAGAATATATGTAAGTATATATTGAAGAGGCCAAGGAGGAGGCGACAGGAATGTAAGAGACAATATCTGCAAGAGACTAGGGTAAAACTAACTAACAAGGGTCGGTAATTTAACTTTTCTTTTTCCTTAAAAATTACACACAAATGATCGAATAAAGATTATGTACACTTTCTAAAAATTATTATTGGGCAGTCTCAGTTAATATAATTTCACATTTATAGAGTTACTCCCCCGTCCCACTTATATTTTTCACTATTTTTTATTTCCGTTATCTCAAAATAATTATTCATATTTACTTACAATGGAAAATTATGTGTTAATTATGTAAATTTTTATGAAAAAAATTATAATTATATGGTAACAATAAATTTATTTAATATGATTGAATAAAAAGTGGATTTTTGATCAATAGACAAGAAGAACGGGTCGGAGGAGTACATTTTATGATCAATTTAAGGACTCGAATATTTTTTTTTTTTTAAATATCGAATGTGTTGGGAAAGATATACAAATAAGTTATTTTCATTTAAAACTTCTTTTTGTTGGGCTATTTTCATTTAATATCCAATCCTTATGGACACCTATAAGTATGTGGAACTTCAGCTTGTGTGGTACTGGGCAAGAGGGACTTCAAGATATCGAAAGTAAAGATGAGTTGAGGAATTTGTAGGATTCACAGAAGCATATGTTGCAAGTTACATCCACATTAATATAAACTCCGCAAGGTCCATTGAAGCAGGACTATATAATATGCACATTAATATAAACTCCGCAAGTTCCATTGAAGCTATGCAATATTCTTATAGATCATATAGTTATGCTTCCAGTGATTTAAAAAAAAAAAAAAAAAGTTATGCTTCCAGTACTTGACAAAACTCAATACAACAGACCTATTTGGTGACTACCACCGGTGGGTAAAAACTTGTGCGCCAATACTTTAGCTGTAGATTGCAATCTAGAACAAAGTTCTTGTAATCAGCTCGATAAAGGGCATTTACAGACTTCCATGGAAACTTATAAAATTCAAAGCATTGGTCGCAATTACAATCACATATATACACAAATTTTAATATCAGGGGCAACGGATGCAGGAACCCAAGTTAGTACCCATCTTATACAGAGAACACACTACACAACTACCATTAAAACTTAAAAGCATGAATTACTTGTTTTACTTGCTAGAATAGAGTCAACAGATATTCATAAGCAAATAATAGGAAGTAACTTAATATATAGACCAAAAGTCCAATCATATTACAGCAAAAGAAGCATTTCCTCGAACTTTATAGTCAATAAAACCATCATCCGGATCATTAATCATAACAATAGATTACAAACAGAACTACTACAACAACTAAGGTTTGGCATTAAAAAAAAAGGTGGGAAGGTGGGTCTTCTCCCTTCCTTGCTTGATCCATAATTTTCTCAATATCCGAATCATCATACTCGACTCCACACTCATCATAATAATCTCTCCTGTAAACATATAAACATATTACTCATGACTTTTATAAATAAACTGACATTCTTAACTTCATTACTTTCACAATCATACCACACAAGTTTCTCATCGGCCACTGATAAAAGAATTTCATTCTGAGTCTTCGAAAAAGCAACAGGAATAACAAGTTTAGAAGATCTTAGTGTGCCTGGTTGCTCCAATGATAACAACTTGGACCAAGATTTTTCCACCCCGTTATCGGTCATCAGCCACATATTTGTACGAGAACCATTGGACTGATCAACCAAACATAGACGTTTATCAAAGATAAACAGAGCATAGCCATGTTAACCATTCTTATCCACACCATCAGGAAATGGGAACATCCTGTGTTCATGAACCGCGAGATCAAAAGAAATAATATTGGGGACATTTCTTGAAAGCCAATACAAAGACCCGTTTGAAAAAACACCAAAATCTCCAAAAAAGAGAATGCCATTTGAAATAGTTTCAGCCCGTGTCCAAGCATTGCTTTTGAGACTGTAAACAGACATCATAACGCCATAAAGCTGACTATCAGCGGTTCTCATAACCTTGTAGTCATCATTGACATGATCATACCCAAACCCGATCACCGAAGACCCAATAAGAAGACAAGGAATAAGCAAATTATATACTCTAGGTAACTTTGTAATTTTTCTAGTTGTTGGGTTCCACAGAAAAATATCATCCTCATCATCACTTGTAGCCGGCTTCCACAAGCAGATCAAACCATTACAAGAACCAACATATATAGTGCCCGATAATTCACTCTTTACCGGATCATTTATTTTCACAGCACTAAAATCATACATTGAGTCCACATTCACCGAGTACAAATTTTCGCCTCTCGGAAAGTTCCTAACAATGAAATTTTCACCTTTAGGAAAAATTTCATCTTTTCGAAAGCTAGTAGCATTCTCAGCAAGAGAGCACAAGGGTTTCGAGACAGTACATCTAAAACGACTAAGGACAGGCTTAACGGGTACACGACGAAGCAAAGTATTCATAGTATATGCATATGCCTGAAATAAAAGAGTGAATAAATTAAACCCTAGTGTTGAGAGCAAGTAGTTAAAGCCTAGAATCTGAACAGCTAACACAATGCATATATAAATAAAGCAAATCTTGAATTAGTATAGAATGCAAATATAATAATACACGGTACAGTAATTAAATAGCATCATATATCTCCCAAAACAACAAATAAAGTGCTTGAAAATCGAAGCGATATGTGGTATTTTCCTCGCTTCCTTTTCAGGATATCGAAGGTTCGAATCTTGTCAAAGACAAGCAACAAGGTGGGTGTGTGTTTAATTAATTAAATTAAATAAATAAATTTCTTGAAAATGTACTACTCCCTCCGTCCATTTCATTTCTTTACACTTTCCTTTTTTGGGCCGTCTATTCCATTTCTTTACATTACCCAAAATAGTAACTTTTAACAATAAAATACTTTATATCCACTACTCCACTCCACTTTTTCAACACTTTACACTATTATACCCACTACTACACTTATTTTAACAAAAAAATCACTATTACACTCACTACTTCATTTATTTTAACAATATTACACCCACTATCCTTAATTAATTTATTCATTCTATCATGTTGCCTTGGTATCCGTGCAAAGTGGACAGAGGGAGTACTACTCAGCTAGCACAGTATTTACAGAGACATTGGAGAGTAAAAGAAAATGTGATATTTATATATAGGGTCGCTGTGATTAACATTTTCCTTATATATAAAAGGGGATGGAACATATCAACATACCCAGAGGAAGAAAAAGAAGCTCCGCGAAGAGACACTACTAATATGTTAATCAAACCCCCTGTGTGTAATTTGTGTATACTGAAGTCTGAAAGAGGTGACATAACTCTTGGAATTACTAGTAGTAGCTTATAACCCGTGCAAAGTCCCGGTACTTTTAATTTTTTTTATTTACTTATAGTTTAGTATATATAATATTATAAATATATTGATAAAATTTAAATTTTAGACCTTTGTTTATAAATCTGTACTATACTATAATAAGAGAAGGGATATAATTTGTATTTTGGTTCTAAATTAATATGCTTGGTGGAAATCGAACCTTCAACCTTTCTATATAACATAATCTAGTATTAATTTTATATTAAACTGTTGTTGGCGGGATTCGAACCTTAAGATCTAACAGTTGTAAATGTGGATAACTAAAAATGAGGAACCATTACGCAATTTAAGAAAACATTAATTAGATGATACATTTTCTTTTATACCCATTATAAATGCGTTGATTTTTAAGAATATGAGTTATTTTATATTTTTTGTCATTCCTCATTAATTACTATACAATTTTTAAAAAGGATAATTTATGGAAAATGATCGCAATTTTACATTGCTTTCACTAATTTGGGGAAGCAAATTGATTATCTTAAAAATTAATAATTCATTAAAAATTGTAATACTCAATAAATATAGAAGATATGGGTCGAAATATATCCCTCTAAATTGTTGGTTAGTTATTAGGAATTATAATATCATATAAATAAAATTATCTGTAGTTTTTTTAAAAGAAAAGGTTTAAGTTTGGAAAATAGAAATTAAAGCTAACATATTTTAAAAGTAATTAGTTTTTTTTAAAATTAAATATAAAATATTGGTTAGTTACTAAAAATTATAATATTATATTTAAGAAAAAAGTAGAGAAAAAATGGGATTTTTGATAAATAAATTGCTAAAAGATTTTTTTTACAATTTTACTTTTATTAAGAAAAACTATTTGTAAATTTATCATTTTAATTACAATTATACCAATTATTTTTTAAAATTGCAAAAAAACGGGAATTGTGGGAGTAGGATTGTGATTCACTTTTTACGCGTTTACCATTTTTCTGTGTTGCTTCGTTGTTACACGCGCTCTTCTCGAGCTCCAAATAGTCCGGGAAGTTACGTTTTTTTATATAAAATGTTAATTAAATTTATTTTTAATTCAAGTAAAATTATGGCTAAAATATAGGGTTGAACCAAACAACCAAACTACCAATTATCCCCTAGTTTGCTTATTATATATTAGTATTTATTCTTTTGGTTTGTAATAAATACGACTTGCATGTCGTTTTCTATTTTAATGGTTTATCTCGAATGTAACTCGAGTTCTTTTGTTAGTACAGTTATTTTTTGTAACTTCCAAGAAGGACAAGGGAATAAGGAGTCATTCCATGGAGGCTAAGGAGTCAACGGAAACATTAGTCACGAAAGGTTTAAATTGAATCACCAATTGTGATTCACTTTTCACGTGTTTACCATTTTTCTGTGTTGCTTCGTTGTTACACGCGCTCTTCTTGAGCTCAAAATAGTCCGGGAAGTTACATTTTTTTGTATAAAAGGTTAATTAAATTTATTTTTAATTCAAGTAAAATTATGGCTAAAATATAGGGTTGAACCAAACAACCAAACTACCAATTATCCCCTAGTTTGCTTATTATATAATAGTAAAAAAACAATTAAATTAAGAATAAAACTTTAAAAATATAATTTTTTTTAAATAAAAAATATACTTTACACCTGAAAGGATAAATTCACTCATCATAATTAATAATAAAATGAAGATATTTATATTTTTACTTATATAAATATATTTTTAAATATTAAAATTAAATTATATAAAAAATAATATTTTAATACATCCAATTAATGTTCCGATTAATCATTCCGATTAATCGCCGCCTAGCTGATTAATTGCTAGAAGTTAGGCTTACTAATAAGCAAACTAGGGGATAATTGGTTGTTTGGTTGTTTGGTTCAACCAAAAAATAGTGACCGTTAGATATTTAGTAAATAAATGTTAACCGTTAGATCTAATAATAAGGAATATTCTATATTTACATCCATCTTCTAAAGATCCAAGGTTTGAATCCCGTCAACAACAAATTTACATTAAAATTTTATATTATTAGTTTTAAACAGTACATGTCATTTATTAAATAACTATTATTATTACTAATAATTTTATTAATTAATATTACAAAATTAAATTATATCCATTGTAACATCCCAGTTTTTAGATTAATTTTAGTAAATAAGAATTCCATACCCGGAGCTGTTTGCTAGGATTGATGTTGTAGATGCCAGTGCAGTCAAACGTGCTGCAAACCGTTTTATATAGAGTAAAATGCAGTATGTGTACCTCAAGTTTGGGAAATATGCAACTTGTGTACCTAAAATTGCACATATAGCAACTTGTGTATTGTAGTTAACGAAATTGTACAATTTGTGTACTTCCGTCCATATGTCCGTTAGGATTGTTAGGTCTGTTTGTCATGAGAGTGAAAAGGGAGTGGCTTAACAGCATTTTGCCCAGCAAAGGTTATAATGTGAAAATATATTTAAAATATTAAATAATGTGATTTGATTATATATATGTTTTTTATGATATTTTTAGAAAATGATAGATTTTACTTTAAAAATTTATAAAAGATTATATGTTTTAGTTGAAAAGGTAAACAGTTAGTTATTAATTATTATAATATTATTTTTTATTTTATTTCATTTAAATAAAATTGTTCTTGATATTATTTTAAAATAATAGATTTCGATTAGAAAAAATAAAATAGGTAACGTGTTTTCACCAAATAGGTAACCTTGTATGCGAAATGTTTCGGTTATTATATAATACTAGCTTATAACCCGTGCGATACACGAATTTTTTTTGATTTGTGTTAAATTTTATTTTATGTTACAATTATATTTTTAGATAAATTTACAATATTTACATAATTTTAAATATAAATTTACAATATTTTATTTAAATTTTAATTTACAAAATTTAATATAAATTTAATTAATGATATGCATGGTTTAAAACTTATAGTACCAAATTTTAAAATGAATTCGAACTTTGAAATTTTAGTAAATTAATTTAATCATATAATATATCTATTCATTAGATCTAACGGTTCAATTTTTTTTGCTGAAATATTAATGGTCATTATTCGTAATATACGGATTTCTATTATATTTTGTTAGTGATTAGAAGATATGGTGTGCTATTTTTTGGTATATATTAATTATTGGAAGATTTTATATTTTATTATACTAATGTTTCCTTATTATAAACAAATATACATATTTTTAATATATTTTATTAATAATTGAAAAGTATGGTATGATATTTTCGTGTATATATTAATGATTGTAATTAGACCTGGCAATTCGTTCGTTTCGTATACTGTCGTGTCGTATACTTTCGTGTTTCGTGTACATATTGCCAAATCCAAAACCGACCCGTTAAGGATTCGCTTCGTGTCGTGTTTCCTGTAATTTTTGAATAAAAATAAAAATATTTAAATATTAATTTTTTACTAGTTGAGTCTTAAGCCAATATTTCATAAGGAATGAAGTGTGCTTAAGTGTTGTGAAACTAAAATTTGAAACTATTTTGTAATTATTTTATGTAAAATTTATATATAAATATCATTTTAAAACATGTATTCATATAATTTTAATAAAATTATTTAGATATTTATTTATTTTGTGTATTTTCGTTTCGTGTCGTGTACCCAAGGATAAACCCAAAATCGACACTAAATTCATCCGTGTACTTTCGTGTTCGTGTACCGCAAAGATCAACCCAAATCCGTAATTTTCGTGTCGTGTACGAAATTGCCGGCTCTAATTGTAATACTAGTTTTAAATGAGAAAGGTAACGTGTTTCAATTCGAAAGAAATATTAATGATTGGAAAATATGATTGGAAAATATGATACAATTAATGTTTTTAGGTGTTTATAAAAGGTAATATCTTCAACAGAAAGTAAATTTGAAAAAGGTAATCGACTAATTGCCATTAATTATATTATGCTATTATTTTTTTAAATGTTTTAATAGTATAGATATCGTATATATTTTTATTTCTAATAAAGGGTAAATAAGTAAATTCACGAAGTACCAAAAAACATGTAACAAAACTTTTAATGTTTCGACTTTTATATAATAGTGTAGATAAGTATAGATTTTATTTTATTTTTGCAAATATTAACGGAGTTAACGTCCAAATGGACGGAAGTACACAATATGCCCAGCTCTGCTAACTTCAGGTACACAAGTTGCTATTACTGAAATTACAGGTACACAAGTTGCATATTTCTCAAATTTCAAGTACACAAGTTGCATTTTACTCTTTTATACTCCCTCCGTCCCAAAATACATGTTCCTTTTCTAAAATGAATTTGTCCCATTTTACATGTCCATTTTCTACTTTCAATGCAAATTTAAGAGTAATTTCCCAAAACTATCCCTACATTTATTGTATCTAAATTTGACTTTTTTTCAAACTTAACACTATTCTCCTTTTTCAATGTATTAATTAAGGGTATTGGTTGGAAAAGTTTATCTAACTAACTTTCTCTTAATATGTGTATATTTTAGAAAAGGGACATGTAAATTGGGACGGAGGGAGTATATGACAAGGTGAGTTCTGTCCAAGTTTTGTAATAGAACCTTTGTAAGTTGTAGACTTCTGTACACAGTTTTTGCTTGTCCTGAGTACGCATATTCATCTTTGCAGGATATTGCTATTGCTGCTGATGGATCAAGTAAATTCGGATTAAATGTTGAAGAGGATGACTAAATACATGCCTCGAGTTTAATCTATAATATATATATGGTTAAAAGGATTATATTACACGGAAACATTAGTCACGAAAGGTTTAAATTGGATCACCAATTATTATTATTACTTGGATAGCAATGATGTATTACTAGATACCGCTCATTGTTTATAATTTTATTATTAGATATTAAAATTATTGCCAACGTAATAATAACCTATAGGGTCACACACTTAGAACGTCTTAAAAGGAGTTTTAATTTAAATTAAGAATTTAAATTAAATCATTGTTAAATTGAGAATAGGCTATTTAATTAAGGGCCCCGGTCCCTGACAATCGTTTGTCAGGGACCGATTATTTAACAATCAGTTTCTCAGTCGTTGGATCAACGATCCAACGACTGAGATTAATATATATATATATATATATATATATATATATATATATATATATATATATATGTTCCGCGGAAAATTTCCGCGGACCGATCCGCGAAAAATTTCCGCGGACAGGTAATTTTTTTTGTAATCCAGGGGGGCCATTTTAGAAACTGATTGTTAAATAACTGGTCCCTGACAATCGATTGTCAGGGACCAGCTTCCTTTAATTAATTGGACTGATTCTAATTAATTATCTTTTGATAAATAAATTGCTAAAAGTAATTTTTTACAATTTTACTTTTATTAAGAAAAACTATTTGTAAATTTATCATTTTAATTACAATTATACCAATTATTTTTTTAAATTGCAAAAATACGGGAATTGTGGGAGTAGCTTTGTGATTCAATTTTCACGCGTTTACCATTTTTCTGTGTTGCTTCGTTGTTACACGCGCTCTTCTCGAGCTCCAAATAGTCCGGGAAGTTACGTTTTTTATATAAAATGTTAATTAAATTTATTTTTAATTCAAGTAAACTTATGGCTAAAATATAGGGTTGAACCAAACAACCAAACTAACAATTATCCCCTAATTTGCTTATTATATATTAGTATAGATACAGAGAAGAGGCGAGGCCAAAATGCAAATATAACCTTTTATTATTGAACTAGTTGAAAACCCGCGCTTTGCGCGGGCGAAAATAATTTTTATAAAAAATTTAAAAATATTTCATATGGATTTTATGTTAAGTTTTGAAACTAAAAATAAATATACAAATTTTATTATAATTATAATTATTTTATTTATAATAAAATCATATTTTTTTCCAGAATTTTATGTTATTTTTAAAAAAATAAAAATTTTCCTATAATTATAAAAATTTTATTTATAATTTTTTTAACAAAAAAAACCAAGGAATACATGGTACAATATACTAATATAGAGTACTGTACATATGCTTTAATTTTTTACAAAACACCAACATATGCTAATTATATAACTTTTTTTAGAATAGCAATGAATTATAATCTTTATTAATAAACGAAATTCCCTATATTATTTTATTAAAGAATTGTTGGAATTTATCTTAATTATTATTTTTTTGTTACAATCTTACTAAATTTACTAAAATTATTTCTCTTCGATTCGTATTTGCTAAAATTATTGAAATTATGATGTTATTACAATGTTATTATTTAATGGTTTGCGACGTCCTTTGATTCTCACGTGATGACAGGTCAGTTAATGTGGCTTGAGCTTGGGGCAATATTAGTGTACTTCATTCGTTTACAAATGAAAATTTATTATGATTTATACTCCTCATAGAGAAATTTCTATCTTCTTTCCATGAGTTTTATGTTATTAAACGGGTCATTTTCTAGCCATGTACGAAAATGTGCTCCATTTACAATTTTAGATTTCCAAATGAAAATGTTTTGACAGATTGAAATGTAAAAGTCCTCAATAATTTAATCGAAATCTATGAATCAATTAGACTGCCAGTGGATGCATTGTCATTTGTGATGGCTTCTGGTTGTTAAATGATCAATCAAAATTAGAACATAACTATAGTAGATGATTATCATAACAAATCTTGACTCAGGTGACGAGCACTTGTCACAATTGTACACCCTCTCGCCATGAGTATTGCTTCTAGACTCTGGCGAGGTGCTTTTCGTTTGAAGAGTGAATTGGTGATTCACTTGAGTAGATAAACCTTTCCCTTGACTTTTGCTTCAGGGTGTAAAGAAGTGTTCTTTTGCGTAGTTGCAAGGTTAGCTTTATTTGTTCTTTACCTCACAAGTGAATATTTTCCATTTATCATGGCTGGAGTGAGAATTCTACTAACTCTGCATCATCCGTATGATAGAATGTCACATGAATTAATAAAATCAACAACTGAAAAGAACACCAGGTCACAATAATACAAATAACTACTCAATGAAATAGAAATTTATCCGGAGTTGAATCTACTATTTTATCCGGAGTTGAATCTGCCTCCACTGCTGACCCTCCTCTATTCCAGCCTATTGCAGTGGCCATTACTTCAAGTGCGCTGCAATTTATAGCCATTACTACGAAGTGAATAGCATTAACATAATCAAACATATTTAAAAACATTAGACCAATATTTTAATCAATTCCGAGGATGACTCGGACAAAGCATAGTCAAGAGATACAATGGTTGGGCAATCTCTATAAGCATAGTCACAAACATTGTTTACCATGAGAGATGCCTGACCTTTAGCAAGAAATTCTATTAAGGTTTGGAGGAAGTGTACATGATCGCTAATAAAAGCACCTGCAGAAAGAGGATATGAATGAGCCATTCAGCTAAAATATAAAAAAGAATGAGTAGTCTAAATGTTTGATTAGCATTTTGTATAAATAGTTTAAGCATTTTTTTCCTCTATCCAACTGACTATACAACCACGATTTCATATCGGAGCTCCGACCAAGGAATAAAAAGAGACACCTACGCACAACACTTGCTCCTGTCAATCGAGCGTGGTTAATGTTGAGTCTCGCTCTGACAAAAAGAAGGCTGCATGCTAGTAGGTCTGACAAGAATACATGCACCATTAGTTAACCTTTCTCAAATTAGTATCTTAATAAACCTTACTTGATTGTGTATCAGATTTTGCAGTAATAATTAGAGAACCTTACTACAGGGAGTGGTCAAAAAATTCAGATTACTTCCTGCGGAAAGAGGTGCTATATTTGCTTACAAAATTTAAGGCTTAGAACTATGCTAATCGGAGGTGAGGACCTAATAGGAGAAAGAAACGAAGCATGAAGATATTAAATGCATATTCCTTATTAAAATAAATTTAACCCAAATCTCAGGAAGCCATGATTTGTCCTTGTAAGGCCTTACTGGAACACTACATACAAAATGAGGATTCCCTCCAGCCAGAATATGTTTAGATGACTTTAAGTAAACAAAAGTCACAAACCCAAACATTCTCCTCTGCTGGAAATGAATCCTAACATCTTGAACAGGTCCATGTTGGCCGTGAAATTTTTAAAATTAGATTAGAAGTGCTAAATACTGTTAGAAGCATATTCATATTCGAAAGGACAGACACAACTATTGGTGATGGTGGTGAGGATACATCTTGCTCGGTGAAAGTGCCCTCGGATAGAAAAGTCAGATATATTTGGTAAGCACCAACTATGATTCCTCCATGTTCATTTTTTTACTCCATTGGCGTGCATGTACTTTTGAACATCTTTCACTTATATAACACAATGCTGATGATGAGGTCTTTATCAAAAATATGAAAAAGTAGATATAATGGTTAAACTACTCTTTGAACACGAACTATGATGCATCTATAAGACTATAACAATAACAATTCATGAGTTCTACATGTCTATAACATTAATGTCGTGCTTTAGTTGCGAAAGAAACTTAGTCAAGCTACAACTTTTTCATGTCTCTGGCTCTCCGTAGACATCCCCCAGCCTAAAGTGTATTATCGTATTTCTCGTAATACAACAATGACAAGGAAGCAATAATTCACACAAGAAAACAAAGCATGCATTTTACCATCCAGTGTTGCAAAAGAAAAACAGATGACATACCTCAAAACGGAACCCACGGAAATTAAAAAACTGTAAATTCTTCTAAGCCATCACCGAGTCTGCCACTGAATGATTGCTCTGTTTCCTCTTTATGTCTCTCTGAATACAAGTGTTGCTGCTTTCTTAGCTATCTTGCCAAACCTGATTTCATAGGAAAAATCAGAACAGTGTTTAAGAAGAACACAATTGAAAACTCACTAAAGATACCAGTCAACATTCATAGTTGCTAATCATATTAATAATATTTTCCATGAAGCAGTAGTATAGCTACGTCACATGGGGCATAAACATAGACATACACATCAAAATAAAACTGAGGGGTCGACTGATCTGATTTCTGTTGAGTCTTTTTTTCCTGCTAATACTTCTTTAGACATCCCACTGGGTTTCCCAGCTTTTTCCACAGGGAAAGAGACGTCATGGTCTGAAATGTCTACATTTATTGATTATGGTTTTCCAAAATCGTCTTTAAGCCTGAAATCCTTGTCCCTATTATAAAACAACACAAAGAGGCATGTACAAGCAAAAAAATGAATGATTCTGAAATTTCAAGGATGACAAAAAATAAATGAAGTTTCAGGGAGCAAGCCTAATGAAAGTTTGTTTTCTCGACTACTTTTCAAAAACCTATCCTGTAAAAAATTATAAAATTAAGAATGCATCAAAATATATCTTCAAAAGATCACACATCAATAATCAATAATTAGCATAATATTCAAAAAAGGACGATAAACAAATACATGAATGTTTGTGAAATTATATTCCATTCTGGACTTTCATCAAACACTTGAGTTGCACTTGAAATCATGTACATTTAAATCAGGTGAAGCAAAATAGACACAAGAAATATGAAGATTACCATACCAGGAGAGAACTGAGCTCAAATTCATATGGTTAATTTCTGGAACTTGCAATACCAATTCTAGAGTAGGTAAAAAGAGGGGCATGCCATCGTTGATAGGATTGGGAGGGGAAAAATTGATAATCAATTTGGCTATAAAACAATGCGTGGATAAATAAGTGTGCATATGATGTGATGGAACTTGGAAGACAAAAAGGCTAAACTGAATTTAAATGACCGCCTGTTGATATTTCCAGTAACGGGCATAGAATCATAGCGAAGAATCATAGCGAGGGGGAATAGAAAATCCATGAATAAATTGGTGAAGGCTCAAGACAATAGGAAAATTAGAATAGACGATTTTGGCAGCGCCACGTAGAACGCCTGAGATTTTACTTTATATAGATGTATAGATGTATAGATTATATTTCCAGTAACGGGCATAGAATCATAGCAAAAAATCCTAGCGAGGGGGAATAGAAAATCCATGAATAAATTGGTGAAGGCTCAAGACAATAGGAAAATTAGAATAGACGATTTTTGCAGCGCCACGTAGAACGCCTGAGATTTTACTTTATATAGATGTATAGATAGATTGTGCTTTTGAAACTATAAAATTATTCTATTATATTACACTAGTTTTATTTAAAATGTAATTAAATTGTTTTTTAATTTTTCTAGAGAAATTACAAAAAAAAAAATGTTTCAAATCTCATTAAGTTAAAATAATTACAAATCTCAATAATAATTTTGGTACCTTAATAACATTTTTTATTTCTATTTAATATTAGTTAAAATATATACTCCCTCCATCCCATTCATTTCTTTACAAAACTTTTTCATTGCTTCGCACGCATTTTAATATGTATATAAAGTATAATTTAATAACTTATTTTTTAAATTTTTTTATGAATAAAAATTTGATGTTTAATTTTTTATTCAAAAAAAGAAAAAATTTAAAAATAAATTATGAAACTATACTTTACAATGCATGCTACGTCCCATCACTCAATGTAAAGAATCTAGGGGACGGAGAGAGTAATTATTAATATTATTTATGAAATGACAAATTTATCACGAACACCAAACCATTTTAATGGTTTTACTTCAATTATATATAGGATATAATATATTATTGATTAATAAGATGTTTCAAATCTATTTAGTAAATTATAAATATATTATTTTATTATATACATGTAAAAAATAATCTTGAAAGTTAAACTATGATCACTATGAGCCCGTTCGGCTGGAGCTTTAAGCTCCAACTAAAAGTGATTTTTGATTTTAAATTGAAAAATATATGTCTATGTAATAAGTCAGAAAATGATTTAAAATTAAAAAAACAGCTTAAATTCAAAACTTGGTATGAAGTACTTTTTTGAACGACTTATTTTATTTTGATAAAAGTTAATATCTTCATTCAAATTAATAATATATAAAATTATTTTTATTTTTACATTTTTAATAATTCAAAAATTACTCATTATACAAAATTACCCAAACAGATATTGACTTAAAAATTTTCTTTTTCACTTATCACTCCAAGCAGTTTAAGTCATAAGTAATAATTTTAAAATTACCCAAACAACCTCTATATCTCTATATCATATGCATTTCTTAATGCATTCTTAAAAATCCATTGATACGTACTAGGCCTGTCAACGGGTCGGGGTCGGATCGGATCGACCTAAATCCATATCCATATACATTTATTTTTATTAGATTCAGATCGGATCGGATCATACCTCGGATATTTTAGAGGTCGATCCATATCCAATCCATTTAGTTTAATGGATAAACGAATCGGATTTCGGATATCCATTGCTCCATTTATTTTTTAAAATATAAAAAAAATAATCACATCGATATATATCATTTACCATTCTAAAAGAAAATTAGTAAAATTTGAGAAGTTACAATCTAGAATCCAGTGTGTACTTTTAGTAGCAATTAAAAATTTAAAATATTTTAATAATTTTATTGTTCAAACACAATGTTTAAAAAAACATAAATCACAAGTTCAAATCGAATAAAGAAATATATGAAGTCAAGTCATTCGATAAAAAGAAATTTTTTTTTGTTCAAACACAATGTTTAAAAAAACATAAATCACAAGTTCAAATCGAATAAAAGAAATATATGGAGTCAAGTACTTCGAAAAAAAATTATTTTTTTCCTAACCTACATTTTGAACATCACCTCGTTCTTCACTGCAGTACAAGTAAATATATGTAACCATTCATCCACTAACAAAAATCACTGTCCGAACATATTTAAATTATAAATACAAGTTTATAATACAGAAAATTGACATTAAAATATAAATACAAAAAAAATATAATGACGTTAAACTTTGGAGGCTGAGTTCATATATTTCTTTATTCGATGCAGCTGAGTTCCATGCTGTGGCTCGAGCTGTAGGAGGTTGTGGAGTCTATGCCAGGTACATACTGATAGTTAAAGACCTAAGAACGAAAGTTAGGGACATATATATTTAAACTGTACCTTGACATCGATACTATGACTGATGGCAGTGATAAGCCAGGACAACATGACTTTACAGTACTTAAAAAACTAGAGACGGATAGATAACCTACCGAGTCCACAAATAGATAACCTACCGAGTCTCCCAAGATTTATGTCTTATGACAAAGGTTGTGCCATTTGGAGCAAAGTGATAACAAATTTATTCTAAAAGACATACTTATAGAGTTCCGTAAATTATCTTATATGTGACTGATGCAATTTTTTTTGAAGAAATACACTTATTCAGAGTATTAATTTGCTGTATAGAATGGCAGGTTGTGTTGTTGTATGGAAACAAATTTATAGAATGTCAGTCACCGTTTGAAGAGATACAAAATTTCCGTTGTAGAGCACTGACTATTACAGGGCTTGCACCGACTTAATCTGGGTGTGATAATGTATCATTACTAATTCTTCAATCATTAAGCTAAATATTACAACCACTTAACAATTCTCTAATCCAGTTTATAGTAGTCTTGGTTTCTTTGTCAATGCATTCTTAGCCTCATGGCATATATTGTTAGGAATAATTCATGAGTTGTGATGTTAAGAATAGAATTTTACTTATACTTCTTGTATATCCTGATCTTATAAAGGATTTAGCACTTTGTATAGGAAATATGTGTTAGACAGTTATCTGTAAGGTTTAGTCAGGAATGAACAGTGTATCGGAGACTACATGTCAGGAACAGAGAGCAAATCCTGATGAAGGTCTAATACTGATGGTGATCAGATCCTGATGCAAGATGAAATCCTGATATCAGTCGTGTTACTGATGATGTCATTATGGATGGTATAGAAACTGGCAAGTGCTATAAAACAGGATCTTTGTTTGAGGAACAAGCAAGAAGATATTGTGAAGGGAAGAATTTTCTATTGATGGAAACTATCAACTGGACAGCAGAACATTGTCATGTATAGATTATCTTTCTGTTATTAGTTGATAGGTAGCATTATAAATATTCTCTCTATGTCATTGTAAAAAGTGTTGAGCGAGTTCGTGAGGTTTGTAATCATAAGTATACGAGAGTGCAAACAGAGAGAAATTTATTTTGTCAGCAGCTGCTAAAGGTATTTGTACACCTTTGGTAGAGTTTGTATTTGATCTTATTAATACAAACAGAGTTTGATTCATTCGTTTATTCTTGTTCATATAATCAAGCAAAAATCAGACACGATTAAATAACTTGTATTCAACCCCCCCTTCTACAAGTTATTCGAGTTAACAATTGGTATCAGAGCAGGTTGATTTCGAATAATCATAAAGATCTACAATCATGTCTGGTTACAAGGATGGGAATACTAAGATTCCTATGCTCAAGAGAAACGAATATACTCTATGGGAAGTAAAGATGTTGCATCATCTGGAAGCAACAGATCCTGATTATCTTGACAGAATCAGAGATGGACCTTTTGTTCCAACAAAGGTCGTTGGACAAGCAACTGTTGATGGTGTGGTTGTTCCAGAACATACAGCAGAGAAGCCTAAATCTGAGTGGTCAGACAAGGACAAGGAGAATGTTCTTAAAGATGCTAAAGTGAGAAACATATTATTCAACAGTCTTGATTCTGTTCTCACTAACTATGTTCTCTCTTGTAAAACTGATAAGAATATATGGGACAATCTTAAGGTTCACTGTGAAGGAACTAAGCCTGTCAGGAAGAATATGAGGACACTACTTATACAACAGTATGAGTACTTTGAATCCAAGTCTGGTGAGTCACTTACTGATACCTTTGATAGGTTTACAAAACTCATCAATGAGATGGCCATGCATAGTAAATATTATGACTTGGAGGATATGAATACAAAGTTCATGAAAGCTTTGCCTGATTTCTACAATGAAAAGATATCTGCGATTGAGGAAGCTAATGATCTTGATGAAATATCATTAGAGGCAGTATATGGAAAACTAAGAGCTTATGAACTTGACAAGCAGTAGAAGAAGAGTAGGAGTGAAGGAAAGATGAAGACTGTTGCACTTACTGCTCAATCTGAATTAAAGAAGCTTCCAGAGGAACAGCATGATGAGCTTGCTGTAAAGAACTCAAGGAAGAAGAAAAGCAAAGAAAGTTCTGAGTCAGAAACTACTGATATGGACTCTGACAACAATGATTCTGAATCTGAGATGCAGGAACTCTTTGCTATGTTTGCTAAAGCTTTCAAGAAAGGAAGATTCAACAGGAGAAGATTTAGCAAAGGACCTTTTCAAAAGAAGGAGGAGAAGAAAAGTGACAAAGGCAAAAGTACAATTGTCATGCTTGATAAGGCCAAGATCAAGTGCTTTAACTGCAGCGAGCTTGGACACTTTGCTAGTGAGTGTAAGAAGCCTAGGAATTCAGGAAAGGGTAATGCACTTATGGTCACACAGAAGGATTGGGCTGATTCCAGTGATTCTGAAGATGAATTGGATTATGACAACATTGCACTGATGGCAAATGGTTCAGACAAACCTGGATCTCTAAAGAAAACTTCTCCATCCTCTGTTAAGGTATCACTTTACTCTCTTGATTCATTTGATAACTTAAATTCTGATGAAATTAGAACTATCCATGCTGAGTTTAAGAATCTAATGACTAATTTTAGAATTCTTACTAGTGAAAGAGATGAACTTAAGGTTAAGAATGATAAATTAGTTGATAGAAATAATTTTCTTGAATCTGAGTTAATTCAAATGAAAGAATACAAGTTAAGTTCTGATAAAGCTAAGCATGATTATATTGTTATTCTTGAGGCTTATGACTATGTCAAAAAAGAACTAGAGGAAGAGAGAGATGTGATTAAGACCATTAACAATTCTAGTAAAAAGACTATAGAAATCATTGAAAGTGGAATTCGTGGTAAGGTTAATGGTTTAGGTTTTGATAAGGCTAGACTGGAAGAAAAAGTAGCTATTGCAAATGGTGATAGTAAAATAGAAGCTAGCACATCTAAATCTGAAGGTAAGAAAATTGTTTCTAAACCTAATCATGTTAAATTTGTTGATTCAAAAGGTACCCCTATTGTACACAAAAGGATTAACAATAGTAATTCAGATGAGAAAGTGTTAGAGAAACCTAAGAATGTAAACATAGGGTTTCTGTCTAAGTCTCAGTTGAAACAGAGATTAGATGGTCTTTCAGAGTCTAGCAAGATCAAAAGAAATAGGAATGGAAAAGAAGGTATTAACAAAGAGAATAATTACAAGAATGTACCTGATGTACCTAGGAAAAAATGCTATAAGTGTGGAAATCATAATCATTTGGCCCTAGACTGCAATCAAAAACCTTCTTGGAAAACTGAGTCTAGATTCCCCAAGACTCAGAAAATTCAATACCAACCGCAAAAAGCTTGTTATCATTGTGGTAGTTTACTTCATTCCATTTACATGTGTAGAGAATATCATGAACTGTATTATGACTATTATTCTCTGAAATCTGAAACTCCTAGTCATAAACAGTTTGTGAAATCAGAGTCTAAGATTGACTCTACAACAGGTAAAGTAAAAGCAAAATCTTCAAAGCCTGTTGTTTCTAAATCTAGTAAGAAAGGATCCAATTAAAGTTGGGTCCTAAAAAATTCTAACTAGTTACTTTTTGTTTGCAGGGCACAGGAAAGAAGCATTCAATTATCTTGGACAGTGGATGCTCTGGACATATGACTGGAAAGAAGTCCCTGCTTACAAAGTTTGAGAGGAAAGCTGGCCCAGTAATATCCTTTGGAGATGGCAACAAAGGAGAAACTCTGGGATATGGCTCAATTGTTTTTGGGAATGTCATCATAGAAAATGTAGCACTGGTTGAAGGCTTGAAACATACTCTTTTAAGCATAAGTCAACTGGGTGATAAAGGTTACAAATCAATCTTTGACAAAGAAGGATGCAAAATCTTGAATATGCAGAATGGAGACATTGTTCTAACTGGTCAAAGACATGGTAACATATATGAAGCCAGCTTAAGTGATACATCTAAAGGAATTGTTAGATGTCTCTACAGTAAAGCAACAAATGATGAAAGCTGGAAATGGCACAAGAAGCTCTCACATCTCAACTTCAAGAAACTTAATCAACTTGTTAAGCACAATTTGGTGAGAGGCCTACCTCAGGCAAATTATGTGCAAGATGGACTTTGTGATGCATGTCAGCTTGGAAAGCAAAGAAGAACCACTTTCAAGAGCAAGACTAAAAATTCGATTACTGAACCATTTCACATGCTACATCTTGATCTGTTTGGTCCAGTAAACATTATGTCAATCAGCAAGAAAAGATATGCTCTAGTGATAGTGGATGATTTCACAAGGTTTACATGGGTGTTCTTTCTACACAAGAAGGATGAAGCTCCTCAGCAAATCATTGAACTTGTAAAGAATATTCAGAATAACTCTGAGTACAAAGTTAAAGTACTTAGGAGTGACAATGGTACTGAATTCAAGAATTCAACAATGGAGGAGTATTGTGCAGACAATGGAATCACTCAACAGTTTTCTGTACCTGGTACACCTCAGCAGAATGGTGTAGTGGAAAGAAAGAACAGGACTCTCATAGAGGCAACAAGAACCATGCTTGCAGATGCAAAACTTCCAACCTACTTTTGGGCAGAAGCTATTAACACTGCATGTTTCACTCAAAACTGTACCTTGGTAAATGGTCATGGAAAAACTCCCTATGAGATGATCAAAGGAAAGAAACCAAGTGTGAAATTCTTTCACATCTTTGGATGCAAATGCTATGTCCTAAAAGTTCATCCAGAACAACTTGGAAAATTTGAAGCCAAATCGAATGAAGCAATCTTTCTAGGATATTCAGCATCAAAGGCCTTCAAAGTTTATAATCTCATAACTCACATTGTTATGGAATCAATTCATGTTGCATTTGATGATAAGAAATTTGGAATTCTGCAAACTGATGAAAGCCATGACAAATTGGAATTTGAAAATCTGAAGAATTCTGAGATACTCTCCAGTAATGATGAAGGTTCTTCAGAGGAAATTTCTATTGCTTCTCAAAGGAATGCTACTGTTGAGGGGGAGCAAATGAATCAAGAAGAACACAGTGATCATCAGGAGCAGACTAGCTATTCAGAGTCTACTCCATCAGGAACTGATCCTTCAGAGTCTACTAAGGAAAGATCAGTAACTAGCAGCAAAATGGAATCTACTGATTCTATTGATCAAAGGAGAGTTTTTGAAGGTAGAGAGAATTCTTCTACAAGAGATACCACTAACTTAGGGGGAGAGACTAGCAGAGTTAATCTACCACCTGTTAGAAAATGGACAAAGGATCATACTGAAGATTTGATAATTGGTGATCCAAATAGTGGTGTTCGAACTAGAAGATCAATTCAAAATGAATGCTTGTATAGTTGCTTTCTCTCAAAGAATGAACCTAAGAAGGTTGAAGAAGCCTTACAGGATCCTGATTGGGTAATTGCAATGCAGGAAGAGTTAAATGAGTTTGAGAGAAACAAAGTCTGGAAACTGGTACCAAGACCTAAAGATAGATCTATTGTTGGTGCAAAATGGGTTTTCAGAAACAAGCTAGATGAATCTGGTATGATTGTAAGAAACAAAGCTAGACTGGTGGCCAAGGGTTATTCTCAGGAAGAAGGCATTGATTATGATGAGACCTTTGCACCTGTAGCAAGATTAGAAGCAATCAGAATGTTTTTTGCATTTGCAGCTCATTCAAAATTCAAGGTATACCAGATGGATGTAAAGAGTTCTTTTCTAAATGGCAAACTTGATGAGGAAGTGTATGTGGAACAGCCACCTGGATTTGTTGATCCAAAATTTCCAAATCATGTCTACAAACTTGACAAGGCACTCTATGGACTAAAGCAGGCACCAAGAGCATGGTATGAGACTTTGTCTAAATTTCTTCTTGAAAATGGCTTCATAAGAGGTACAATTGACAAAACTCTATTCTTTAGAAAGATAAAAGGTGAATTGCTTTTAGTTCAAGTTTATGTTGGTGATATTATTTTTGGTTCTACTAATGAAAAGTTGTGTGTTAAGTTTAGCAAGCTTATGCAGTCTAAGTATCAGATGAGCATGATGGGTGAATTAAATTATTTCTTAGGCTTGCAGGTCAAACAAACTGAGACTGGTATTTTCATTAATCAGTCAAAGTATATCAAAGATCTTTTAAGAAGGTTTGACTTTCAAGACTGTGTAGTTGCAAAAACACCCATGGCAACAGCCACTAAACTAGACTCTGATCCTAAGGGAAAGAGTGTGGATAATACTAGTTATAGAGGCATGATAGGCTCTTTGTTATATCTAACTGCAAGTAGACTAGATATAATGTTTTCTACCTGTTTATGTACTAGATTCCAAAGTGATCCTAAGGAATCTCATTTAATTGCTGTGAAAAGAATTTTTAGATATCTCAAAGGAACTCCAAATCTTGGTCTGAGGTATCCTAGAGAATCTGATTCTTACTAATTGGCTATTCAGACTCTGATTATGCAGGGTGTAAGATAGACAGGAAAAGCACTACAGGTACATGTCAATTTTTGGGAAACATATTGATTTCTTGGGCAAGCAAGAAGCAACAATCTGTCTCAACCTCAACTGCAGAAGTTGAGTACATAGCAGCAGGCAGTTGTTGTGCACAGCTCCTTTGGATAAGAAATCAGTTGATGGATTATGGTATGACACTTAGTAATATTCCTATGTTTTGTGATATTACTAGTGCTATCAAAATTTCAGAAAATCCAGTTCAACATTCAAGGACTAAGCACATTGATGTCAGGTATCATTTTATTAGAGAACATATTGAGAATGGTACTGTGGAACTTCATTTTGTTTCTACTGACAAATAGCTTGCAGATATTCTACTAAACCACTTGATGAAACTACATTCAGTAGATTAGTAAGTGAGTTAGGAATGTTAAATTTCTAGATCTTTAACATCTGCAAAAGTAGCAAGGTATGTTGTTTTTAGCTTATAGACTTGATATTCTTGTCAGGATCTATATTTGATTGTTAAATGCTTTAGCTATAACACTTTGCCTTGATAAATTTCAGTATGATAGACTTGTTAATAATCATCAGGATTAGAATTGTTATCAGGATGCTGACGTCATCAGTATTGTGTCAGTATCAGGATTGTGAAAATTGTTTCAGATCCTGACGTTTACTTTGTGTAGTAATCTAATTCTGTGATGTATTAAGTCTATGCCAGCAAGTTTTAATATTTGCATACTGATAATTTTTACATCATTCAATAATCAAAAGACAAGTAGATAATAAGAAATTGTATTTTCATTAATTGAAAGCATTACAAACATGGAAATGAAATACAACATCTTTTTGTCTAACTTCTATTGATAATCCTATACTTGTCTATTGATATGGAATGTTAGAAATGATTGATGAGAACAGTGTTTGGAAGCTAAAGTAACAAAACAGAGTTTAACTGGAAGCTGTCAGAGTTTAGTTAAACACTGACTGAAAGCGCAACAGAGGTTGTTAAACTCTGTAGCGGAAGTGTCTGAGAGTCAACAGTGTTTGAAGATTGATACAAGATAAACATGGAAGCAATATCTTTGAAGATTGGATAGCTGTCAAAGAGATTGAGTTGACTTAGAAGACGTGTAGCAATCGTGATTGATATCAATTGTATAGCTTAATTATAGGAGTATCAATTACTGATTGTACGAAGCTGTATGTTTTATAAATACAGTTAGGTTAACCCTAGAAGGGTGTCGAACAGTGAGATTATCATTGATTGTAACCTAAGCAGCTCTCTTTGATATTTTACATCATTGAGAGAGGAATTGTTAATTCCAAACAGTTTTAAGTGTTAAAAACGTGTGTTCTTGTTAATTACTCATACAGTATTTGATTACATATTGTGTATTCGACCTAACAAGTGGTATCAGAGCCAATCTGTTACTTTATTACAGCTTAAGATCCAAACACAATAGTAATCAATGGCAGAGATACCTCCTCCATTAAGTTCTGAGAAAGTCCCTACTACTGTTAGTAGGTATGAAACGATTAGGGTTCCTATACTTAGGCCATCAGAGTATGCAATCTGGAAGGTGAAGATGACCATGTTTCTGGAGGCTACAGATCCAGAATATCTTGATAGAATTTATGAAGGTCCTCACAAACCTACAAAGTTATCTGCTGCTGCTGCTGGTGAGGAATCAAAGGTGATTCCAAAAGAAAAGAAAGATCTAACTGCTGAGGATCTTTCATCTATTGCAAAGGATGCAAAAGTAAGGCATTTACTTCACAGTGCTTTAGACAATGTTATGTCTAATAAAGTGATTAATTGCACAACTGCAAAGGAAATATGGGATGCACTTGAAGTTAGGTGTCAAGGAACTCCTGCAATCAAGAAAAATAGAAGAAACATACTCACTCAAGAGTATGGGCATTTTGAGGCAAAGTCTGAAGAAACCATGACAGAAACATTTGACAGATTCTGTAAACTGCTCAATGATTTGTCATTGGTTAACAAAGAGTATGATTTAGAAGACTCAAATCTCAAGTTTCTTCTTTCTCTACCTGAAAAGTGGGATGTGAAAACAACCACTATAAGAGATAACTATGAACTTGCTGAAACAGAGATTGATGAAATATATGGACTACTCAAAACCTATGAATTGGAATTGGAGCAGAGAAACAAAAGATCAAGTAGGAAGTCAAAGTCTGTTGCTCTTAAGGTTGAGGAGAAACCATTAAAGAAGGAAGCATCAAGGAAGAAAGCTAAGGGAAAAGCTTTAGTCATAAAGTCTGATAGTGAGTCATCAAACTCTGATGATGACTCAAACACTGATGCATTATCTGATTCTGAGGATGATGAAGAAGAGTTGAAGCAAATGGCTGTCTTGATGGTAAAGACTTTTAAGAAGATGGGTTTCAGGAACTTTAAGAAGGGAAACAGATTTTCTAAGAAAGATTCAAACTCTGATAGAAAGAGTTTCAGAAATTCTGATAGAAGGGATACCAAATCAGGAAAGAAAGACAAGTCTGAGATTCAATGCTACAAGTGTAAGGAGATGGGTCACTATGCTCCTGAGTGCAAGAAGGGTAAAACTGAAAAGGCACTCTACACAAAAGGCAGAGATTGGGCAGACACTTCAGATTCTGATGAGGAAGTCAACTATGCTCTCATGGCTACTACTCAGAATGAAGATGATGATCTAAAGGTACCCCCAACTACTTATGCTTATAATACTGAAAATATAACTGAATTGAGAATTTATCTTAAAGCATTACATATCAGTTATAGGGATCAGACTTTAGAAAATGAGAGGATCAAGAATGAGTGCTCTCAACTCAAAGATAGAAACAAATTTGTTGAGGAACAGCTTGAAAACATGAATAAAATTCAGAAAGAGAGAGATGATGCTGTGTTTATTGAACAGGAGTTGCTAGGTAAGTATAAGCAACTAGAATCTGAAATGGAGGATACTAAGCAAATTATTAAAACTTGGACACACTCAGGTAAAGACACTCAAGAAGTGTTTCAGTCAAATACAGTAGGTCTAGGTTACTCTGAGGGAGATGAACTTAGATTTGAAAATTTGGTAAAAGTTAGACCACATCGTCCATCTGAAGGTAATGTTATGGGAACAGGTGGACCTAAGACTGAAGCTGAGAAAAAGGCTGTTAAAGAATCATATGCTAAGACTTTTGTTAAAGAGGTAAACATTGGTTTAATGACAGATAAACAACTTAAGAATAAGCTTAAAGAGATAAAATCTGTCAACAAACAGAGAATGCCTAGGAAAAACAGAAATGGAAAGGTAGGCATAACTTCAGGAATTAAGCCAATGCTTGCCACATTAGCTCCAAGAAAAACATGTTTTAATTGTGGTAGCACTAATCATCTTGCTAGTTTCTGCAGTAAGAATAAGAACATTAATTCTTTGCCCTCTAAAACTGCAGTAAAGAATGATTATGTGAGAACTAGACCACAGACTTTATGTAAACACTGTGGAAGTACTTGGCATTCTATTTACACTTGCAGAGATTATCATGCTATTTACTATAATTACTATGAACCCAAGCCAAATTTGAAATGGGTTAAAGTAAACTCTGCAAATGTAAACTCTGAAAAAGTTAGCTTAAACTCTGATAATGTGAATTCCGCTGCAAAAGCTAACAGAATTAAGAAAGCCAAAGGATCCAAGCAAGTCTGGATCCTTAAAACTAATAATCAGTGATTGTTTGTGATTGCAGGGCATCAGGGAAAGTACCCTAGTCATGGACAGTGGATGTTCAGGACACATGACTGGAAATAAAGCCCTGCTATCAGAGTTTGTGGAGAAGGCTGGCCCAAAAGTTTCCTATGGAGATGGCAACATAGGACATACTCTGGGATATGGCAATATTAATCTTGGGAGTGTCATCATCACAAATGTAGCTCTGGTTCCAGGACTCAAGCATGATCTACTATCTGTGAGTCAAATCTGTGACAGAGGATATCATGTAGATTTTCAGCCTGAATATTGTCAAGTCATCAGTAAATCTACAGGGAAAGTTGCTCTATTTGGAAACAGACACAATAACATCTATGAAATAAAATTGTCAACAAACTCTGATGGCAAAACAGTGTGTCTGTCAACAAGAATGTCCAGTGAAGAGAGTTGGAAGTGGCACAAGAAACTCTCTCATTTGAACCTGAACAACATCAATGAGCTAATAAAGAATGATCTTGTAAGAGGACTACCAAAGTCTTTGTTGAATGCAGAAGGCCTGTGTGATTCTTGTCAAAAGGCCAAACAGAGAAAAGCCTCTTTCAAAAGCAAATCTGAGTCTTCAATTGTTGATCCTTATCATCTCCTACATGTTGATCTTTTTGGACCAGTGAATGTTATGTCTCTTGGAAAGAAGAAATATGCTCTAGTCATTGTTGATGAATATACCAGATACACATGGGTATATTTTCCTGCAAAGAAGGATGAAACTGCATTAACACTGACAGAACATATAATACAACTGGACAAAGGGTCAGAGAATCAAGTGAAGATTATCAGAAGTGACAATGGAACTGAATTCAGGAATTCAACAATGGAAGAATTTTGCAAGAGTAAAGGAATCAAACAAGAGTTTTCTACACCTGGCACTCCACAACAAAATGGTGTAGTGGAGAGGAAGAACAGAACCTTGATAGAAGCTGCAAGAACCATGCTAGATGAAGCAAAGTTGCCAACATATTACTGGGCAGAAGCAGTTCAAACTGCTTGTTTTACTCAAAATGCAACACTGATCAACAAGCATGGTAAAACACCATATGAAATGGTGAAAAAGAAGAAGCCAAATCTAAAATATTTTCATATTTTTGGATACAAGTGCTTTGTGTTGAAGACTCATCCTGAACAGTTGACCAAATTTGACCTAAAGGCAGATGAAGGAATTTTTGTTGGCTATCCACTGTCAACTAAGGCATTCAGAGTTTATAATCTGAGAACCAAAGTGATCATGGAATCAATTCATGTGTCATTTGATGACAAGAAAATAACTGGACTTGAAGATGTTAATGAACATGATCAACTGCACTTTGAAAATGAAGATTTATTCTCTGACAAAGTAAACTCTGATGAGACTGATCTGACAAACTCTGTTGAGCCAAACTCTGAACCTCTACTGGTAAATACTGACGAGACTCTTCAATCAGAAACAATGGGAGAACCAGTTGAGGGGGAGCATGAAGAATCACATCAAAGTGATAATTCAAATACTGATAGTGACTCAGTTGATAATTCTGAATCAAACTCTGCTAACTCAAACTCTGGTAGTTCAAAATCTGATAGTTCAAATTCTGAGCAGTCACACTCAGGGGGAGCATCAGAGAATGAAGAAAGGCACCAAGAAAATCAGGAGAGCATGGATCAAGGGGGAGGATCATATGATGACAGGAGCAATCTGCCTTCTGCAAGAAAATGGACTAAGTCACACACACCTGATTTGATTATTGGTGATCCAGATGCAAGAGTAAGGACAAGAAGTGCAACAACAAATGAATGTCTGTTTCATGCATTCTTGTCACAATCTGAGCCAAAGAAAGTAGAAGAAGCTCTTAAAGATGCTGACTGGATAACAGCAATGCAAGAAGAGCTAAATGAATTTGAAAGAAATGCAGTGTGGACCCTTGTACCAAGGCCCAAGAACAGATCCATTGTTGGTACTAAATGGGTTTTCAGAAATAAAACTGACAGTGAGGGTGTTATTACAAGGAACAAAGCAAGACTGGTTGCAAAAGGCTATTCACAGCAGGAAGGAATAGACTATGATGAAACATTTGCTCCAGTTGCAAGACTGGAGGCAATCAGAATCTTTCTAGCATATGCCTCTCATAAGAAATTCAAAGTGTTTCAGATGGATGTGAAAAGTGCATTTTTAAATGGAAAACTTGAAGAGGAAGTGTTTGTAGAACAACCACCAGGTTTTGTAGATCCAAAATATCCAGACCATGTCTACAGGTTAGACAAGGCACTATATGGACTTAAACAGGCACCAAGGGCATGGTATGAAACTCTTGCTAAATTTTTACTAGAAAGTGGGTTTTACAGAGGTACTATTGACAAAACTCTGTTTTACTTTCAATCTGGTAGTGACTTGCTCTTAGTTCAGATATATGTTGATGACATCATTTTTGGATCTACTAATGATAAACTCTGTAAGAATTTTGCCAAGCTCATGCAGTCAAGGTATCAAATGAGTATGAAGGGAGAGCTTAGTTATTTTCTAGGCCTACAGGTGAAGCAAACAGATGATGGAATTTTTATAAATCAAGCAAAATATACCAGAAATCTTCTCAAGAAATTTGGCATGCTTGACTGTTCATCTGCAATAACTCCCATGGCAACTGCAACAAAATTGGACAAAGATGCAGGGTCATCAGTAGATATGACAAGTTACAGAGGAATGATTGGCTCTCTACTCTATTTAACAGCTAGTAGACCTGATATCATGTATGCCACTTGTCTGTGTGCAAGGTTTCAGGCAGATCCAAGAGAACCACATTTAACAGCTGTAAAGAGGATTTTTAAGTATCTCAAGGGCACTATAACATTAGGGCTGTGGTATCCCAGAGAATCAGACTTTAAGCTTCTTGGTTATTCTGATGCAGACTTTGCAGGCTGTAAGATTGACAGAAAAAGCACCAGTGGAAGTTGTCAATTTTTGGGTGATAGACTTGTTTCCTGGTACAGCAAGAAACATAAATCAATATCTACATCTACAGTTGAAGCAGAGTATATTGCTGCTGGTAGTTGTTGTGCACAGATTTTATGGATGAAAAATCAACTGCTGGATTATGGATTGAGGTATAACAAGATACCTATTTTCTGTGATAATCAAAGTGCTATTGCAATGACAGGTAATCCAGTACAACACTCAATGACAAAGCACATCAGCATAAGGTATCACTTTATCAGAGAGCATGTAGAGGAAGGCAACATTGAGCTTCACTTTGTGTCTACAGAACAACAACTTGCAGATGTCTTCACCAAGCCATTGAGTGAAGCTACATTTACAAGACTGGTCAATGAACTAGGAATGGTCTCTAGTTTTGACTAGAGATGTTGGTTAGACTCAAGATCTTACTTTTATAATATATTGCTCATGGTTCTGCAAATTGTTGAGTGCTATGTGAACCTTAGTGTTACACTCTGTTATGCATGCTTATGTTTAAACTTTGTTAAACTCTGTCAGCATGTCTGTCTGCTAAACACTGATAACATGTTGGATACACTCTGTGAATTCAGGATTGATTATTGTCTGAATGAAAACACCAATGAAGAAAAATGTATGAAGCATGATTCTCAGTAATTAAATCATGATTCTTTCTGAGTCACTGTAATCTAATCAGATTTTGTGCAGTAAATCAACACAGCATGATACTGTTTCATATTTATAGCATCTCTTAGTTTATTCAGTCCTAAACTCTGAGTTTATGAATATTGTGTGCATTGCCTCTCATAAATAATTTCTGATATTGATGAACTCTAAACTCTGATAAGTGACATTCTGTTCCCAAAAGTAATTCATGGTTCTTGATGATTCCTTGTTTGTACTTGTAAAAACTATAAAACTTGAGATGTGTCATTAATTAGTTTGGTGAGTTCAAATTCATGTCTGCACCCTGTGAGATTTTGAGCCAAGTCAGTGATTGATACATTTTCTATCAATCAGTTTTTATTGTTGTGTGATGTTCATCAGGAAGTATGTTTCTCTAGAACTTGTATTAAACCATTTTGAGACTACATGATATGTGTGTGCATGAAAATGATAAAGGCACTAGGATTTACCATTTCTTCAAACACTGTTCAAAATTCTTTTGAACACTGTTCAAACACTGTTCATAAATTCCACCCTTAGTAAACCCCTTTGAGCCTAATTAACTGCTCATTTTTCTTAAACTCTGTAGTATTAAGAGCAGTTATATTCTTTTGAAAAATCAAATGCAAGCAGGTGAGTGTTTCTCAAGAAAAGAAAAGTTTACTCAGTATATATGTTAAAAAAGAAAAAGAAAAAAAAGGGGCATATATATTGATCATCTTGTACAAATATATACTAACAGTGTGACTGAACACTTTGGTCTGTTAAATTGTTCAGTTTGAAATTCACTCATGATTAAAACATCTCTTCTCATCTGTTTGATCTTACTACATTACAACCCTGAATAAAGTCCTTTTGATTTGTGCATATATGTACTCAAAGTAGTGTAGATTTGGTGGACATTCAAGCATATGGTAGTATCTGCTTTTACTGATTGAATGTGAGTGTAAACACTTCACCTAAACACTTGTGTGCTTTGAGAGTTTGTGAGTTTATCGAGTTCATGACTGTTACTCACTGAATGATGCTCTGATTTCTATCTCTTGATCTTTTTGTCTTCAAAGACTGTGTGCTTACTTGGATAATCATGAACATCAAAGGGAATAGAAGTATTCAGATCTATGTATTGCAGTAACTACAGAGTTTAGCATTCATCAAACAATCAGTGTTTACCATGAGAGTTTGTGCATTCAGTGTTTATTGATTTGTGTTATGGATTTTATGAAATATTAGATGCTCTAAAAATTGATTTTGGTAAACTCTGCTTCACACACAATTATATTCACAACTGTGCAATTTTTGAAAGGGTTTTAGTGATAAAGTTGGATAATTGACAAACACTGTCGAGTTGTGTTAAGTACTCTAAGGTAAAGTTTCATTGAGATAATTTGACAATTTTGGAGTAATTGGGGTATTTGACAACTGTTAATTAGTGTAAATATGTCAAAGTGTCGTGGTTATAGGAATGACAGCGGTAATAATTAAGTGATCCACTGGTTGTTTGACACGTGTCCCATTATTGTGTCCCACTCTCACATTACTCTAGAATCAGTTGCGTGCTTATAATACATAAACGATTGAGTTCTTTTTACTCCTCTAATCGTTTTTGTTCTCTCACTATACATCGATTCATATTCATCCACTCACAGTTACTGTGCATACACAATTACTTTCAAAACTCTGGTTCACTCTCTTTCACATTTTGATAAACACTTACCATACACATCTTTTCTCTGACTATCTTCATATCATATCTCACTAATGGCAACTAAAGCTTTTGATGCAGCAGGGTTAGTTTTTCTTCCTAGCAATTATGCAGCTCCATTAGAGAATGCAAACGCTCCAGAGGCGTTTCATTTGTTTCAAAATTTCTTGAAAGATTCATAAATTGGGAAGGCTTTAACTGCACCACCAAAACTCTCTGCTTCGCAAATTGCTACTTTTTGGATAAACTCTGTGTATGATGATGGAGAAGAGTCTGGCACTCCAACAATTACTTTTACTCATGATGAATCAGAGTATATCATTACTCCAACTACGGTTAGGGATGCTCTGGATTTTGAGACTCACACTTCTTACAGTGTTGTTGGTCACGACCGCTTGCGGACAATGTTGCAGCAAATTGGTTGTTCAGGAGATTTGAATAAGCTGGGATCTCTGAGAAGGCCACTTTTGAGAAAGGAATGGAGCTTCTTTTTCGATTGCATTACAAGGGCTTTTGGAAAGAAGACAACAAATTGGGATGCAATTCCTCTTGACAGTCTCCAAATTGGTCATGCTTTACTGTATGGAGGTAATTTTGATTTTGTAGACTAGTTCTAATGAATTTGGGAGAGCGTTTGTCTGAGCCTACATCTGTTTATTTTTCTCGATTTTGTCAAATGCTATTCAATGCTTGTGTGCCTAATCTTACAATTGCTGAAGCTGATGTCATTCAGCCTTTTCAAGTTGCTAAAAGGATGTTCTCTGATTTGACAAATAAAGATGTCACTAAACAGCAAATACCTGCTATGTTTATGCCACTAGCATTACAAAACTATGTCAACCAACCTCAAGATTCACAATCTGCACCATCATCACAACAATCAGAACCACAACAAATGCCTGAACCATTAGAAACCATACACTCTCATCCTATACCAGCATCTGAGTCAACACCCACAACCACTGTACCTACTACATCTCATCAACCACAATCTGAACAAATCAATGAACCCATAAACTCTGAACCAATAAACTCTGAGCAAGTACCTACTGATCAACCCAAATCCAAACCAAAAAGAAAAATACACACTGCACAGAACACCAAACACTCAAAGGCTAAACAGACATTACCTGGAGCTGTTTATACCAGAAGAAAGATTCAAAGGGCAAACAGACCTTCACTTTCACCAACTAAGGAGAGCTCTAGTGAAGAAGAAGAGGTGATTGCAGTGCCTCAAGTCAAGAGAAGGAGATTAATTCTTTCAGAATCTGATGATGAGCAAGGTATTGAAGCTCCAGAGGTGGTTTCACAGCAAACACCTACTGTTGAGGTTGCAGAGAATGCTATACCTGCAGAAGTTGAAATACATGCAGAGGTTAAAATACCTGCAGAGGATGCTGTGATTGTGAATGCTATGCCTGCAGAGGATAACATGCCTGCAGAAGAGGATCACAGAGATGGTTTTTCACCAATGAATGATATTCTTGACTCATTTCAACCATTCTCTGATCCTATCTCACCTGTTGTTCACTATGCAACAACTGGTGCAGCTGTTCAGCCTGCAGTTATCTTAACTGAAAATGTAGCCTTACACACAGAGCTAATCTCTGATGCTTATCAAATTCCTGACAAAGGTGATGAGGTTGATCAAGCAACTAAGGATAATTCTAAGTCTATGCAAGTTGAAGCTACACATGCAAACTATGTTGCAGAGCCTGAGCAACATGAGGAGGATATTGAAAAGATTGCAGAAGTTGTTGCAGAAACTGTGGCTGACAATGCTCAGCACAGTGGTTCTTTAAAAGCTGCTCAAGCTGGTGATGCAAGTGCTGAAAACAGTGCAAACTCTGATTCTTCTCTGAGTGCACCAGTAGAGACTGATAACAAACATACATCTTTTGATCAGCCTTGTCCATCTCATGCAATTGAACAAGAGCACCTTGCTAAATTTGCTGCTAACTGGTATAAAGAAGATTGTATTTTTCCAAAAGGGAGGGCAGCTAATTTCATTCAGCAAACTGCTAAACAAATTTCCAATCCAGAGATTTTATCATGCTTAAAGGCAACTGTGGTACAAGTCAAAACTCTGGAGGGAAGTTTTGCTGACACACAACAATAAATTGTTTCTTTGAAGACTGAGATATAGACTAGAGAACTGAAAATGGAACGAGAGTCAAAAATCAAAGCTGTACAGCTTTCTAAAGCCCAAGATACTCTCTTTGCCAGGTTAGGGAAGGTTGAAGAGAATCAGACTGCCTTGTTTGATAAGGTTGATTCCATTGCTAACTCTTTGGAGCTCATTACATCTATACTAATTCCTGATGATGTCAAAAAGGGGGAGAGAGTTGCTAAGTCAAAATGCAAAATTTCTCAAACTCTGCTCAAACAGGATGATGCTGGAGATGGAGGAGCAAGTGATAAGAGTAAGGTTTTAAACTCTGAGTCAACACTAACTCTGAGATCTGGCAAATCTCTTAAGTCACAGTCTGTTGGAATAAACACTGAAACTCAAGGTACTTCAAAAACCAAGAGTTTGGAATTAATATCTGATCCAAAGACTGATGAGGAGTTAGCTGTTAAGCTTTTCATGGAAGAAAATGCAGAAGGAGTTACTCTAGAAGATGCTAAAGCTGAAGAAAAGAGTCTGCAAGAAAAGCATCTAAAAGCTTTAAAGTCTGATAAGTTGAAGAAGAGTGTGAAAGTTGTTAAAGCTGCAAAGCCTGTTCTTAAAGGCATTCAAATCAAAGAACAAGTTGGTACTAATCAAAGGATGCAAGTGTTCAGAAAACCAACAGATGCAGAAGCTAAGCAAAAGCTGAAGAATGTTGTTACAACCTCTGTTGATACACATGTTGTACAAAAGAATGAAGACACAACCTCTGTTGCTACACAAGTTGTGACCACACCACTATTATCTTCTCAGTTGAAATCAAAGTTTGGAAAAGGAGTTCTTCATGATCCAAATCTAGCATCTACAGTTCCAATGGATTTCACTGATGGTAGAGCCTTATCTGGTAAAATTGGAAACAACAAAGAAGGTATAGGCTCACATAGAGACAAAAGACAATATGTTGGTCCCAGAGATCCTTCTTCATTGGCTATTCCAGGTCGTGGTGTCACCCAAGAGAATTTAGACAGACTGGAGTCAGTACAACTTGTATATCAGAAGAGTTTAGAGAAGGATTTTCTGCTATATTTCATGGCTGATGGAACAGTGTTTAAGGTTGATGAGAAGGATATTGATTTAAAATACTGGGAAGAACTAGAATATGTTATGTATCTTTTCAGAGTAAGAAATCAAAGAGCTCAGTCAGTTGCAAATGTACTCAGACAAAAGATGATTCAAAATCTTGCAAGAAGAAGTATGAAATTCAACAGCAAGTATGTTCCTAAGTACAGAGATTGGAATGGCAATCTGATAGAAATGGAGAAGGGGACTACAAAGCTGAAGACAGATCTTGGAATTACTGTTCTGGATTTTAATGTGAAGTCTGAGGAAGTGAAATATATCAGGTTGGGAAATGAAATGAGAAGAAACAAAATCTACGATCTTAGAGCTGCTATCTATCAGACTGATGAGAATGATCCTCAGTTGAGAGAAATCAAGGAAGCCATGCAGATAGAGCTTGAAAATGCTGAAAGAAGATTGCTTATAGACTATCTCAGAACAATGCCAGATCTTCAAGAGATTAGAAATTGAAGTCTGTAAGAATTTTCTTATTTTCTGTAGAATTTGTTAAGTGATAGTTTAAACTCTGTTTGTATGTTAAACACTGTAGACTTTGTATTTGTTTTGACATCATCATTTACTGTAAACTTGTACATTCTTGCTAATGAACAAGTTGGGGGAGATTGTTAGAAATGATTGATGAGAACAGTGTTTGGAAGCTAAAGTAACAAAATAGAGTTTAACTGGAAGCTGTCAGAGTTTAGTTAAACACTGACTGAAAGCACAACAGAGGTTGTTAAACTCTGTAGCGGAAGTGTCTGAGAGTCAACAGTGTTTGAAGATTGATACAAGATAAATATGGAAGCAATATCTTTGAAGATTGGATAGCTGTCAAAGAGATTGAGTTGACTTAGAAGACGTGTAGCAATCGTGATTGATATCAATTGTATAGCTTAATTATAGGAGTATCAATTACTGATTGTACGAAGCTGTATGTTTTATAAATACAGTTAGGTTAACCCTAGAAGGGTGTCGAACAGTGAGATTATCATTGATTGTAACCTAAGCAGCTCTCTTTGATATTTTACATCATTGAGAGAGGAATTGTTAATTCCAAATAGTTTTAAGTGTTAAAAACGTGTGTTCTTGTTAATTACTCATACAATATTTGATTACATATTGTGTATTCGACCTAACAAATTCTGAGGTACAGGACAAGGAGCATCTCAAGAAATCCATCAGGGGATTGAACAGCCTCGTCTACTCTTGGATTCCTTGTCTGGGCGACTTGAATGAGAGCAGCTAACTTAAATGTATAGCATCCCCATCAAGATCAACCTCAGACTCTCGGCCAAATTCTTCATCCTCAAGTTTTGAGGAGGTTAGGGGAAGATTGTATCCAACAGATGGGTGTTCTAGGAGAAACCTCTGGATATTATCGGAAACCAATCCATCCATGATTAGTTCGATGAGAAGAGTCATCTTTTCAAAGAGATGATCAAGAACAGGATGTTCATCGACTGTGAAAAATCTAAAGAATGGGTTTAAATGGAATTTTGGTTTGAGAAGCATTGTTTAGATGAAAAGAAATTGAAAGGTTTATGGAGAATGGCATAAGGCATATGTTTCTTTTATAGAAAGACGTGAGAAGCTGAATAGTCACTTGGAAGTTTTAATGAAGTCAGATGCTAATTATTGCGTGTGACTGTATTTCTTGTATTTTCAAGAAATGTCGAATATATCTAACCACTTGATATTGTTCAGATTAATTGTTTATTTCTTTTTCAGATGAAAAATGGCATGTGGAAACTTTGTTTAAGTCTCTGGAATCAGGATGATATTGATCAGGATTTCAAGTGTGACCATCAGGATTTGAGATTTATTATTTTTTTTTAAATCACATTGCTTTTGTGATTATTTTGATGGAGGTCACAACAGGAAAATGAAGCTGATCAGTATTGATTTTTTATCTTGATAATACCCTGATTTATTTCATGAAAATCAATTTTGGATCGTGGATAACCGCATTTTTCAGGGACTGACATATGTAAATCTACGTGTCGACGTGGGATAGTGGTCTGAAAGATTTGTGAAATATATTTGTTTTGAAATCTTAATTGTTTCTTTTCAGATTAAAAATGGCAGCTCAAAGAAGATTACCTAAATCAGTAGCTTTCAAGTTTGGTGACTTTGATTTTATGACGAACAATCATGTAGCAGCTATCACCAACAAGGAAGGAGTATTAACTGATTTTCATCCAATCATGGACTTTCTAGCGTATGGACCATTAAGTTATGCATTGACAGCATCTCCACAAATTAATCAAGCAGCTGTTTCACAAGCTTGGGAGAATGCTGAGGTAATTGATTCTACTCAGAGTCAATCAGGTAAGATTGTTCTACACTTAGGACAAGATTCATTTGATATTACTGAATCTGTTGTTAATTCAGTACTTCACTTACCTGTTAGTTTGAATTATGAGAATGTACCATCTGATGATGATGTTAGAACTATGTTATCTGCATTAGGTTATAATGAACCTTTAGATAACATGAGCCAGTTGAATAGGTCTTTTCTTAGAAAGGAATGGTCTTTCTTCTTTGATCAAATTGCTAAATGTTTTACTGGTAAATGTAGTTCTTTTCAGCAAATTACTTCGGTTACATCACATATTGCTTATAGTTTGCTTTATGACAGAGTAATTAACATTGGTCAAATTATCTTAAGTCAGATGAGTATTAAACTTGGGTTAAAAGATCAAAACAGGAAAATGGTTTATTATCATAGATTTATGCAAATGTTTATTAACCATTTTATTCCTGATGTTGAAGCTGGATTTGGTATGGAACATTGTGTTTCTTCTTATGAACAGCAAAAGAGAATTTTCTCTGACATTATAAAGAAGGACAATGAAAAGAATCTAGATGAAATACCTGCAATTCATTATCCACATCATTTTCAGGTAATTCTTAAAACTCATCTTCCTACTCTCTACAATTCTTCTTTCTTTTGTGGTGAAATGGCTTAGGAATCTCAATTGGAGGAGAACCCATCTGTGTCTACCCAAGTAGCCCAAAACATTATAGTCTCTGAAACAACTCAAGAACCAAATTTTAATTCACAGCCTATTGTTTCAAAGAAACCAACCTCTGGTGTTTCTCAAAAGACATCAGTTGTAAGGAAGAGAAGATTTGTTGTGTCAAGTAGTAGTAGTTCTAGTGAAGATGATGATAATATATCTCTTGCTGAGAGAGAAGAATTGAAGGCTGCAATTCGACTTTCTAAGCTAGGACAAAGAGATGAAGCACCTAGTCACAGCCAGGCTGCAGTCTCCTAAAAGGCTGTAGTTCTTAACAAGGGAAAACAGTTACTGGATACTGTCTCTCAAAAGACTGTGTCTATTAAAAAAGGATCTCATCCCAAGATCAATTCTGTGTCTACACCTCTTGAGTCTTCTCAGGATAAATCTTTTGCTCACTATACCAGGAGAACAAGGAGAAAGATTCAATTGTCACCTACACACACAGAGTCTAGTCCAACGAATATCATGCAGGTCTCTACAAATGAAGCTACAATCAAGTCAGCAAATGACTATAGAGATCTGGATATTAATTCTTCATGGGAAACTACATTATCATACAGACTGGCTATGGGACTAATTTCTCTTAAAGTGAAGTTGTCAAGGCCTGTTCTAGATTTTCTGGTTGAACGAGTACCAAAACTTTTATTTCTAGATGAATATGGACTTCTACATCAAAGACTTGACTTAATGAAGATGTATTTCTATGTATCTGTCAGAAGACAATTGGTCAAGAAATTTGGACTCTCGAAGCATGTTGCACTTCAATCACTTCATGCATATTTATTTGACAAGGATGCCATTATTGAAGATGCTTCAGCTCAAGGTGAACAACTGGAGGAAGTAGATAGAGGAATGCAGTCAACAGAAGATATTATTGCACCAGTGGTGGATAGTAGAAAAGATCAGATCACAATCACTGCAACACAAGAACCATCTAGTCAGAGGTTGGATGACTCAGGAGCTGTGATAGCTGATGTTGAAAGGTCTTCTGTGATGACTGAAATTGCAAGTGAGAAACCCTATGATATGGGAGGAATAACTTTGACTGATTTTCTTGAAGATCAAACAAACATTATTCAGTCAGAGTCTATCCACCTTGAGGGTAAGTCTCAGCAAACAACACTTAAAGACGGTGATGTACTAACTATGGTGTCTAATGAAGTATTACTGAAGACATCAGAGTCTAGTAAAGAACCTGAAAGTGGTATACTGGAGCCTGTAGTCTCTGGAAGGAAAGAAGATGATTGTAAGGGTTCAGAGATTATAGCAGCTCACTCCTTGGAGAAAACCTCAAGCCCCATGCCAAATGAGGAACCCTCTCTCCATGTGAGTTCAGGTATAACAACTTCTTCTAAACTTTATTTTTCTGTAGGTCATGAGAGCACTTATCCAAATTTGAGTGATACACTTGAAAAGATGGATATTAATCCACAATTAGAGCGGCTGGCTCCTGACCAGGCAAAAGGTGAGGTAGAAAGAGTGTTGACTTTAGATAGTCAAAGTGAGAATGAGGGTATGGATGATCAACTCCATAGTGAGGGAGAGAAAATTAGGAAACCATCGTTTGATTTCTAGGATCAGGTTTTTCCTGAATCTTGGTCTGACAATCTTGGTATGGATGCTGGTACTTATTCATTTATCAAGATGTATCAGAAGAATGACCTAGCACATCATAATGCAAAGCCAGAAGTTAAAGTTCAGAAGCAAAAAGAGAGGCTTGCTGGAATCATTAATAGAAGAGGTGCCAGGATACAACAATCTCTTGATACATATGTACCAGATGAAATTCCTAATGATCCTAGTGTTCCTATGTATGTACTTCCAATATCAGCAAGAATTGAGACATCAACAGTCTTTGATCACTCTAAAGAGGAGTCAGGATTTGAAGATGTTAGTACACAGAATACTGGTGAAGGACAAGATGATCATATTGCAGCTTCATATCAGAAAGATGAAGATGTTTGTAACTCTAATCGAGTTTTATTACTTAAATATCATTCTACACAGGCAACTTCTTCTACAAGACTTGAATCTGAAGATATTCCAAACACTTCCAACATTGAAGTCAATTCTGAAGTTTTACAAGACATTCAGAAATCACAAGTTGAAATTCAATCAAGACTTCAAACACTTGAAGATAACCAAGTCATTATGGAAAATCAAGCAGTTCTGATGAATCTCATTTGTTCTGTTTCTGAATCTCTTGGAATTAAAGTTGATGATGTCAAAAAGGGGGAGATAAAGACGATTCAAAGACAAAGACAACAACAACACCAGACTGGGGGAACTGGGGGAGATAAAGAACAGACAAAGGGAAATAAAAAAAGAACTAGGAGTGACAGTGGTGAATCTCATCATGGAAGTGGTAAAGGAAAAGAAGCATCAAGTAGTTGAATTCTTTCGTCTAAGTACTGGATACTTTGTCTACATCTGAGGAAGGAGAGGTACTTAACTTCATGATTTTTGAATTCATAATTCTATTCTGGTTGTTTTGTTATATGTTTTGACATCAACAACTCAGATTTATGCTTCAGATTTTAAAGCATAAATAGGGGGAGATTGTTAGGAATAATTCATGAGTTGTGATGTTAAGAATAGAATTTTACTTATACTTCTTGTATATCCTGATCTTATAAAGGATTTAGCACTTTGTATAGGAAATATGTGTTAGACAGTTATCTGTAAGGTTTAGTCAGGAATGAACAGTGTATCGGAGACTACATGTCAGGAACAGAGAGCAAATCCTGATGAAGGTCTAATACTGATGGTGATCAGATCCTGATGCAAGATGAAATCCTGATATCAGTCGTGTTACTGATGATGTCATTATGGATGCTACAGAAACTGGCAAGTGCTATAAAACAGGATCTTTGTTTGAGGAACAAGCAAAAAGATATTGTGAAGGGAAGAATTTTCTATTGATGGAAACTATCAACTGGACAGCAGAACATTGTCATGTATAGATTATCTTTCTGTTATTAGTTGATAGGTAGCATTATAAATATTCTCTCTATGTCATTGTAAAAAGTGTTGAGCGAGTTTGTGAGGTTTGTAATCGTAAGTATACGAGAGTGCAAACAGAGAGAAATTTATTTTGTCAGCAGCTGCTAAAGGTATTTGTACACCTTTGGTAGAGTTTGTATTTGATCTTATTAATACAAACAGAGTTTGATTCATTCGTTTATTCTTGTTCATATAATCAAGCAAAAATCAGACACGATTAAATAACTTGTATTCAACCCCCCCCCTTCTACAAGTTATTCGAGTTAACATATATATTGGTAATTCTTTGTTGTGTGACATTTGCTTTCAGGATCCTGTTACAGGTAGTCCACACTATGCCTTGGCATCAGTTATGTTTGTGAATGGATTAGACATCCCACATACCCAAATCATAAACTGAAATTGGTATTAGGAAGTACTCAAAGATATTATACATTTTTTATTCCTCCGAATATTGTTTAATTACCTATTTACCTGCAATTTATAATGTTAAATACTTGATAGGTGGCTTCCTTAAGTAAGGAATCATAAGTATACTTTTATCTTTCCACTTCACATGTTCATCTATAGTACAAAGACCATGTATGAATATCTTAATAAATCCTACTTGTATATAGTGAGAGTGTCAGGTTTAGTATTACATTATTTTTAAATATTAAATCAAACATAAGTGATTCTATAAATTGTATTATATTTCCTGACTTATGTTTTATTTCTAGCATTCTTGCCTTTGGTTGGCTTTGTTGAGACTACTTAAATATGTCCTTGTGGTATATGGTATAGATAGCATACAGGAGTCTAAAAAGATGGAGGTTGAACATATTGATGATACAACTAAAAATGACCTCAGGAGCTTTACTGACCTGAAAGGGAAGTAATCAGAGAAGTCCCCTTCAGAGTTCGAGTGTCATGGAAATACTGTGGATAAAAACATGATATTGTATCCAGAATATTTTTATTTGACAATGTATTGGCTACATTAGCCACATCCTTTGCAGAACTGCTGGAAGCACCCTTTTCTTACTCTTTCTATCATTTGCTGCCAAGTGCATGATCTTAATTTTGTAACTAATTATCTAATTAATGTATGTAAATATTTAATGTTGTAAATTTTGATCTTAATTTAGAAAATAATTAAATCTAATAATGTGACTTCTGTGTAGCATAGAATATTTTATTCTATTTTTCTCTGTAATTTTTATATTTTTAGAATACGGTTATTTCGCATTTTAATTTCTGAACCCAGCCCCTGTATTGAATTTGAGGCCCTGTTTTTGATAAAATTATTTTTATATAATAATAGGATATTTAAAAATGTATTATTTTGTAATTTATGTAATATTCATAATTTTTTGGAAATTTTGGCATTTAGATTATATATGTTTTTAAAAATAAAAATTTTACAATTTATCACATAAAAAAATATTTTTAAGGCTTAATGATTTTAATAGGAATCAGATTTTTTTTATTTATTAATAAATCATAAAAATCAGTTTATATATATATATATACATGAAAATATATTTTCTCTCTCCTGTCTTGAGGATCAAAGCTGAATTTAAAGGTGTTATTGATATCGGATTTTGTTATTCTTATACTCGAATTAAAGCTCTTGATCCCTAGTTTCTGAATCTACAATCAATTTCAAAATAGGGTAATTTTATGATTTTATATCGATTTTTCTTCAATTCTGCAGAATTAGGGTTCTTCATGAATTTTGGGGCTTTTTGATTCTTTGATTTTCCGGTTGAATTAATTATTTGTATAGCTTCATATTGATGCCAGGAGTCCAATTCTATGTTCAATTTCATCGTTCTATTGTTAGTTTAATCAATTCGAAAATTAGGATTCTTGAGTTAAATTAGGGCTTTTTGATTGAGTGATTTTCCGGTTGTTTTGATGATTGATATAGCTTCTTATGATCATTTAGAGTCGATTTATGTGGTCAATTGTATCATTCTATTGTCGGATTGTGATATTCGAGTTTTAAGTTTATTTAGTTTCTTTAATCAATTCGTTCGTAATATCTGTTAATTGTTCGTGTTAGAGGTGTTAGGGGTTATATTATACGTGTTCATAGCTTCATTTTGCGATATAGAACACTCGATTTGGTTTAGAATTAAGCAAAAATGAGTTTTGACCGGAATTTGTGTTCGAGGTCACCGGAATTCTATTTCCCCGATTCGTTTTGGTCGATTATTGGTTGTAATGGAAAGCCCACCAGTTGGGTATTGATTTTGTGTTGGTTAGAGCGTCTCCAACCATAGAAATCCCTTAGCTAAAAGTGTGTCAAACATGCCATAAATAAAAATTATAAATATTGTGTAAAAAAAAATCATCTCCAACGGGACATTACTGTTATCTAAAATTTTAGATAATCCTCTAAAATCCTATCATATTGGCTATATTTGTCGAACCTCTAGAGACCTGTTGTAAAACTCCACATCATTAATATTACCATATTAAAATAATACATTCTATTTTTAACAATTTGAAATAATAATAACTTGCTCTTTTTAAAATATGACTAATCATTATATCCAACTCCATTGGAGTACAACACCTTACAGATTCAATAAATTTTACATAATCATTATTTTATATCATTTTAGCCACCCATTTTAGCCAATACCATTGAAGATGCTCTTATGGTTTGAAAGGAGGCTCATCGGAGCGTTTGTGGTGGTTGAGTGTTCTTGGTGTTCTTGATGATGAATATGTGGAGATGATGATGATTGATGAATAGTGCTATCTGATCCGTTTTTTCTGTAGAACTTTTCAGAAAACTGTTTTTGGGTCAAATTTTTATAAAAATTTTCTAAAACTCAGAATTCTTTTATGTATTATTATTTTAATTTCTAAAAATTAAATTTAATTAGTTTATTATTTTTAAATAATAATTTAATTGATTTAATTAATTGATTAATTCATTTTAATTGATTAATTATATTAATTAATTATTATTTAAATATATAATTGACTTAATTGAATTCAAATCTTTTTATTATAAAATATTTGTTATTTTTATGAGTTGATTAATAAATAATTAATTTGAATATTTCAATTAATTTAATCATTAATTGAATTATTCTTATTAATTGCGTATTAATTAGACCGTTTGTCCGTTTTTAACGAGAAAATTATTTCTGGAATCAGAAAAATGACCCGGTTCTTATAAAAATAGTTTTAAGTTCAAATTCAACTTTTAAATTTGGGTCAACTTTTTACCGAACCTTTTTAATAAGTCGGTTATATCCAGTGATTAGGATTTTGACTCGTTTTCTGCTTTAAAAATACCGGATAAAATCTTTTCATGATCTGATCTACGAGCTATGTATATTATATTCTTATGTGCTGCAAGTCAAGGCAGTCATTTTACTTAATTGTTTAGGTGCTGCAAGTCTGGGCAGATCGTTTCCTTAGTTGTTTATTTTCTTAATTGTTTGCTGCAAGTTGAGGCAACTTTATTTTCGTAGTGTATATATAGTTGAATTGTGAAATTGAAAAATAGGTGGATAGTCCTATTTACGAATACTTCATGCTGAAATTTTCTAAAAAAAATCCCCTGTACCTAAATTTATTCGACTTATTTAATTGTGATGATATGCAAGCATGCTATGATTATTAATAGTTAATGTGTATATGGGACTAAGTTAGTGTTTGACTATTAAGTGCTATACGTGCTATGTGTTGATTGGTTACGTGACAAGTATATATGTATTTAATTAGAGGATTAATGATTTATTTCTAGGATTAATTATTGTCTTGAGGATTAATGACTTATCTCGAGGATTAATCGTTTCTTGAGGATTAATTGGTTATTTACGTTCTCTTTCGGGGAATAAGGTATCTGTTTTGAGGATATTTATTAAACTCGAGGATTTATTTGTCTAATTCGAGGATTATTTGGTGAATATTGACTTAGGAATGTCAGCGGAGTTAAGTTGGTATGCGACGAAGAAGATTGGAGATGGATGCAGGATTGTTTGTGGTTGTTGGATTTATTGTGAGGTGTCTTAACACCGGGAAAACGTCTGTTCAAAAGGGGATATTTCCAATTATTTTCTTCCGACATAGATATTGTAGACGCGCGGGCTCGATGTCGACAGATCAGACTCGTGGCAACCGCTAAAGCGTAAACCAAAGCATGATTAAAACGGAGGACATGATGACGTGAGATAGAACAAAAAGATCGTTGTATTACTTCGGCGTTACGTAATAGCTAAGGACCAGAGGCAAGTATTTTCTTGATCATCCTAAACACTTTTTATTTTCTGTTTCATTTATTCATATCATGACAAATAGTTATTGTTCAGAGATATTTGTGATTCTTAAATATTTTATGCGAACAAAGTTGTTTGTTATTGGTACCTTTGATGTGGGGAATTGTTTCAGATAACTCTTCATATCCTTATTATCGTAGTAAATAATAGGGATATGACCTGTATTTAAAACTAAGCAATTCCTTTTGAATTCGGAAATTGCTTAATTAGATTGGAAAATAGTAAAGCGTAGGAGGCTACGTCGAGTAGTTGGTCCAGCTATATTTAAGGAGGATGTGGTAACCATACCATCTTCCTATAGGCTAACATTACTTGCCTATTTTGGGTACCCCGGAAATCTGGATTATAACACGGGTATAAAAATGTACCGTTGATTATAAAGGGTCTCATTGCCTTAGAACCTGATCAGGGGGCAATGGTGTTTCAGTTTTATATCCAATCCATATCGCCAGAATGGCTATTATATATTGTGAGTTGGTAGATGATTCATTTTTATGACATGCCAAATGATTTCAGTTATGGTTTGAGTTATATCACAGTTGTTGATTCAGTTTTCTCTATAAACTGTTTTACATTTCAGTTAATTATATGCCCCACTTATCCTGGTTTTATAACAAAAATTTTATACGCTTGCTGAGCATTTCTTTCGCTCATACTTGCTGTTTAAAATTCTAACATTTCAGTAAGGTTGTTTGGCGAGACATATCCGCACAGTTCAGAAAGAGAAGAAGCGTGATGTTATTTCGAAGATGACTTGGCTCATGATGTTTGGATTTAGTGTAAGATCTATTTTATATAATTGAGTTCTAATATTTATTATTATTATGGGGGTGTTTGGAGGAACTTTTTTTCAGAATAAGTCAACTTATTTTAAGACAAAGTTAGAGATTCCTAACTTTCCAACTTATTTCCCAACTTATTTTTGCAACTTATTGAATCTCAAACATACATTAAATACTTGTATAAAAAAAATTATCAAAATATAAAATTTTTACCCGAAAATAAGTCCATAAGCCCATAAGTTAAGTCCAGCCAAACAGGCTCTATGTAATGGTCTAGTTGGCCTGGCGTACTTCTTATCGAAGTTACACCAGTGGTTTAAAATTTGATCAAAGAGAATGTTGTAAAGAAGGAATACTTTTTATTTAATGGAATTTGGATTCTTGTTCTAGCCCTATAACCTTAAAGATCTTGGTATGTTTGAGGTCACAGATGTTATATTTCCAGTGTTGGACAATCACAAGTGAATGATTATTATTGAACAGATGTTTTATTTTGAGGATTTTCGCGTGACGACCAAATCTTCTGACCCCGGATTTGAAGGCGTTACAATGTATATGATATTATGTGTACATTATATTCTCTTTATGAAACAAAATTGGAATATGGTATTTGATTGATTTTGATTATATTAAGGATCTTTGTTGTTTTCTTGAGTTTTGTATATGTGGTGATGTTTTGTATATATCCATGAGTTCTTTGTTATATTCATTATCTTTGATTACTCTGATTTAGTGTGTATAGTATATTTGGATTCTGAATTCTTGTAAAATCAGTATTTGATTCGTTATTAATTGAAATCTTATGATATTAGACTCTCTGAAAAGGTATTTGAATTATCTACAACTTTGATTCTTGGTGTTTTTCGAAATTCGGTCTGTAAACATGAGTTTTTTTGTGATTTATTGTTCAGCCATTATGTTTTCAAAGCTGAGATGTATAACTTCGAAAATCCATAGTAAATTGAGATTGTATCCAAAAATTACGAGTGACATCATTCTGGAATTATATGTTTGATGTAATTTTAATGATATTTTTTTTTGCCATATTTAAAGTAGACAATTTAATATAGGAAAAAAAATTGTATTTGAATTTAAATTTGTATTTAACGCGAGATGACCACTATGCGCTCTATTTAGTACTAATAATAAAAAATATTGTTGATGATTTCATACATGGAAAAAAAGTAGTATTTGAACTTCAATGGAGATTCTTTTCACTTGTTACTACTAAGAAGAAAATATGATAAATATTAAATATATGATTCATTTTAAAACTGTGGGCGAAATAAATTTAAAACAAGATACTGTTCAAAACCGTGAATTTAGAAAACCGTGGATTCATAAAATTATGGGCTCATTCAATCACGTCCATTCATACAAAAATAATTGGACGATCGAGATTGAGAGCTTCAACCTTTAACTCTCAGGACATCGACTATAAAAAGAATAATCTCTTCAATATGTAGTTATACAAATACATAACCATTTTACATATTTTCATAGAGTATGTAGATATAATGATGTGAATTAGAATTTGTGCATGAATGATCTCAAATGTTTACAAGTATGTGAATACTGTAATATAGCTTTCATATCATTTTTTCTATAGTAATTTTTCTAATCACTTACACTACACTATACTTGTTTTCACAATTCTTTCAAAATGTAAGATTAACCTCTTTCGATTGTAATTATATAAAAAATTTATGCATGTTGTAGTCTTTTATTTGATGAAACAAAGTAAGGGATCTTAATCCCAGATTAAGATCTCATTTTTATCGAGTGCATAAAATCTCACATTGCAAAGTTCCTTCATGTCTAATAATTTTTTTGTTGATTAAAAAATATTTTATGCTATATGGAATATTGAGATCTACGCTACATAGTTAATTTGTGATTTTCTTTAATTTTTTGGAAGATAAATTTTCTTTCCGTTATTCTCAAATTATCTTTTTAATGTCGTTTTGTTTTTCTAAATATCAATTGCAGATTATGAGAAGATTTCTTAGCAAAAAAAGGATTGGTCATGATACATCAAAACTCGTGTCAAAGATTTTATTGTTCACGATATCAAAACTAAATAATGATTCTACAGGTGGATTTGAGGTTTGGGAGGAAATAATATTAAAATGTATTTAGGACGTGAAGGCAAAACTAGCCAAGCCATAGACCGGAAGCTCTTCTCATAAGGGTAAATGGAGAGCAAGGTACGAAACAGTTGGCCCTTCTGATGTGGGTACGAGGAGACTAACTAGACAAGACAAAGGAAAGGGAAAATTAGCTGAGAATTTGGTCGAATCAGAGGCCCCTAGAGTCGAAAGATCAAATAGTTACAATGTCGCGATGCAGGATGGTACACATGTACAGGAGAATGATGTAGGATGGGCTCCTACATTGATACGCGTAAGAGATTGTTCATGGTTATCAGAAGAAGATGAAGGGGCTCATTCCTTTTTATCACCCCTAGATCTCTAAAATATCACAAATGATCTTGCGTGTGTATTATATGAATTTCACTAATAAGCCCAACTATGAATATATCAGTTACAGTGGGCCTAACTATTTGTGTACTCCCTCCGTCCCAATGGGATGTTAACATTTGCTTTTTGCACGGAAACCAAGATAGTGGGTGTAATATTATTAAAATAAATGAAGTAGTGGATGTAATAGTGATTTTATTGTTAAAATAAGTTAAGTAGTGGGTGTAATAGTGTAAAGTATTGATAAAATAAGTGAAGTAGTGGGTGTAATAGTGTTAAAACTTACTATTTTAGGAAATGTTAACAATATATTGGGACATCCCAAAATAGAAAGTGTTAACAATCTATTGGGACGGAGGGAGTATTATTTACGTCAATCTATACTATAATATTAAAGTCGAAATATTGAAATTTTTGTTGGTTTGATTTTCGGTATGGTTATCCTAATTAATAAATAAGAAAATAATATGAATAATGTTAATTAGCCGATTGTCATTTATAATTAAAATACTTTTTAATTAAAAATAATATCTTTTATAAACATTTAAAAATATCAATTGTATCATATCTTCCAATCATTAATATTTCTTTTCAAACTAAAATAAGTTATCGTTTAATTTAAAACATAAACTTACAATCATTAATATATACCCAAATATCACTATATATCTTTCAATCATTAATAAAATATATTAAAATCGTTTATCTATACTAATGTATTAAAGCGAAAAAAAAAAAATTGTTTGTCGGTATGATCAAGTACTGTTATCCTAATAATTAAAATAAGTAATAAATAATATAATTAATCGTAAGTAGCCAATTGCCTTTTTCATTTTTACTTTTAGTTGAAAATATTAACTTTTATAAACACCTGAAAACATCAGTGGTATCATATCTTCCAATCATTAATATTTTTTTTCTAATTAAAATACGTTAACTTTTAAATTAAAACATGTTAGGTCGAATACACAATAAGCAATCAAATACTGTATGAGTAACTTAACAAGAACACACTGTTTAACAATTAAAAATTGTTTGGAATTAATAATTCCTCTCTCGGTGATGTAAATATCACAGAGAGCTGCTTAGGTTACAATCAAAAGATTTCTCAATGTTCGATTACCCTTCTAGGGTTAACCTAACTGTATTTATAGAACATACAGCTTCGTACAATCAGTAATTGATTCTCCTATAATTAAGCTATACAATTGATATCAATCACTATTGCTCCAGTCTTCCAAGTCAACTCAATCTCTTTGACAGCTTTCCAATCTTCAAATATATTGCTTCCATATTTATCTTGAATCAATCTTCAAACACTGTTGACTCTTCAGACAATACCGCTACAGAGTTTAACAAACTCTGTTTGCGCTTCCAGTCAGTGTTTAACTAAACTCTGACTGCTTCCAGCTAAACTCTGTTTTCTGACTTTAGCTTCCAAACACTGTTTCCATCAATCATTTCTAACAATCTCCCCCAACTTGTCCATTAGCAAGAATGTACAAGTTTTACAGTAAATGATGATGTCAAAACAAATACAAAGTTTACAGTGTTTAACATACAAACAGAGTTTAAGCTTTTACTTAACAAATTCTACAGAAAATAAGAAAATTCTTACAGACTTTAATTTCTAATCTCTTGTAAATCAGGCATTGTTCTGAGATAGTCTATAAGCAACCTTCTTTCAGCATTTTCAAGCTCTATCTGCATAGCTTCTTTGATTTCTCTCAACTGAGGATCATTCTCATCAGTTTGATAGATAGCAGCTCTAAGATCGTAGATTTTGTTTCTTCTCATCTCATTTCCCAACCTGATATATTTCACCTCTTCAGATTTTACATTGAAATCCAGAACAGTAATCCCAAGATCAGTCTTCAGTTTTGTAGTTCCCTTCTCCATTTCAATCAGATTGCCATTCCAATCTCTGTATTTAGGAACATACTTGCTGTTGAATTTCATTTGCCTTCTTGCAAGATTTTGAATCATTCTTTGTTGAAGCACATTTGCAACTGACTGAGCTCTTTGATTTCTAACTCTGAGAATGTATAGGACATATTCAAGTTCTTCAGCATACTTTAATTCGATATCCTTTTCAGAGACTTTAAATACTGTTCCATCAGCCATGAAATATAGCAAGAAATCCTTTTCTAGACTCTTCTGATATACAAGCTGTACTGACTCCAGTTTGTCCAAACTCTCTTGAGTGACACCACGACCTGGAACAGACAATGAAGAAGGATCTCTAGGACCAACATATTGCCTTTTATCTCTGTGTGAGCCTATGCCTTCTTTGTTGTATCCAACTTTACCAGATAAAGCTCTACCATCAGTAAAATCCATTGGAATTGTAGCTTCTAGGCTTGAATCATGAGGAGCACCCTTCTTAAATGTTGATTTCAACTGAGAAGACAATAATGGTGTGGTCACAACTTGTGCAGCAACAGAGGTTGTGTCTTCATTCTTCTGTACAACATGTGTATCAACAGAGGTTGTAACTATACTTTTCAGCTTTTGCTTGGCTTCTGCATCTGTTGGTTTTCTGAATATTTGCATTCTTTGATTTGTACCAACAGGTTCTTTAATTTGAATGCCTTTAAGAACAGGCTTTGCAGCTTTAGCAACTTTCACATTCTTCTTTGCTTTTTCAGACTTTAGAGCTTTCAGATGCTTTTCTTGTAAACTCTTCTCTTCAGCTTTAGCATCTTCTAAAGTAACTCCTTCTGCATTCTCTTCCATAAAAAGCTTAACAGCTAACTCCTCATCAGTCTTTGGATTTGATATTAATTCCAAACTCTTGGTCTTTGAAGTACCTTGAGTTTCAGTGTTTATTCCAACAGACTGTGATTTAAGAGATTTATCAGATCTCAGAGTTTGCTTTTCAGAGTTTAAGACCTTGCTCTTATCACTTGCCCCTCCATCTCCAGCATCATCCTTTTGAGTCAGAGTTTGAGAAACTTTGCATTTAGACTTAGCAACTCTCTCCCCCTTTTTGACATCATCAGGAATAAGGATTGATGTAATGAGCTCCAAAGAATTAGCAATGGAATCAACCTTAGCAAATAAAGCAGTCTGATTTTCTTCAACTTTTCCTAGCCTGGCAAAGAGAGTGTCTTGAACTTTAGACAGCTGAACAGCTTTTATTTTAGACTCTCTATCCATCTTCAATTCTCTTGACTGAATCTCAGTCTTCAAGGAAGCAATTTCTTGTTTAGTTTCAGCAAAATTTCCTTCCAGAGTCTTGACTTGCACCACAGTTGCCTTTAAACAGGATAGGATTTCTGGATTCGAAATTTGCTTTGCAGTTTGCTTAACAAACTCAGATGCTCTTCCTTTTGGAAAAATGCAGTCTTGTTTATACCAATTTTCAGCAGGCTTAGCAAGATGCTCTACTTCAACTGCATGAGATGGACAAGGCTGAGCAAAAGATGTATGCTTATTATCTGTCTGTACAGGTGCACTCACAAAAGAGTCAGAGTTTGCACTACTAGCAGATTCATCTTCAGCACTTGCATCCTTAGATTGATCATCTTTTAAAGAACCATTGTGCTGAGCAGTGTCAGCCACAGTTTCTTCAATAACTGCTGCAACCTTTTCAATAATCACCTCATGTTGCACAGGCTCTGCAACAGAGTTTGCCTTTGTAGCTTCAACAGGCATGGATTCAGAAATTATCTTTGTTGCCTGATCAACTTCATCACCTTTGTCTTGAATTGGAGAAGATACCAGCTCTGTGGGTGATGCTTCAGCTTCAGGAACTTTTACTGCAAGCTCATCAGCTACACAAGGAGCTTCAGTATGAACAATAGGTGAGATAGGATCAGAGAATGGTTCAAATGAGTCAAAAATATTATCCATTGGTGAAAAACCATCTCTGTTATCCTCTTCTACAGGCATTTTATCCTCTGTAGGTAATTCAACTTTGTCAGTCATAATATCCTCTGCAGGCATTTTAACCTCTGCAGGTATAGCAACATTCACTGTAACCTCAACAGTAGGTGTTTGCTGTAAAACCACCTCTGGAGCTTCAACAAGATTCTCTTCATCTGAATCAGAAAGAATTAATCTCCTTTTCTTGATTGGAGGCACCACATTCTCCTCTTCATCTTCACTTGAGCTCTCTCTTGGTGGTGAAAGTGAAGGTCTGTTTGCTTTCTGTTTCTTTCTTCTTGTATAAACAGCTTCAGGTGTTGTTTGTTTAGCCTTTGAGTGTTTAGTGTTTTGGGCAGTGTGTTTCTTTCTTTTTGGCTTGGTTTTAGGTTGTTCAGTAGGTGCTGGCTCAGGGTTTAAGGTTTCAGTATTTAAGGTTTCAGTGTTTAATGTTTCAGTGTTTGAGGGTTCAGCGTTTAAGGGTGGAGAGTTTATTGGTGAAGAGTTTAAGGTTTCTAGCTGTGGTTGATGAGATGTAGTAGGTACAGTGGGTGTAGGTGTTGTAGATGTTGGTTCAGAGTTTATGGTGTCTATTGGTTCAGGCATTTGTTGTGGTGATTTAGAGTCTTGTGGTTGGTTTACATAGTTTTGTAAAGCTAAAGGCATAAACATATCTGGTATTTGCTGTTTAGTGATATCTTTGTTTGTCAAATCAGAAAACATTCTCTTAACAACTTGAAAAGGCTGAATTACATCAGCTTCATCAATTGGAATGTTAGGCACACAGGCAGTAAATAGCAGTTGACAAAAACGAGCAAAATAAACAGTAGTAGATTCAGACAAACGCTCTCCCAAGTTCATTAGTACTAGTCTACCAAAATCGAAGTTACCTCCATATAGTAGAGCATGACCAATTTGGAGAGTATCCAGAGGAAGTGCATCCCAGTTTGTTGTCTTCTTTCCAAAAGCCCTTGTTATGCAATCGAAAAAGAAACTCCATTCCTTTCTCAAACTTGGCCGTCTCAAAGACCCTATCTTGTTCAAGTTTCCTGCACATCCAATTTGTTCCAACATTGTCCTCAACCGATCATGACCAACAACACTGTAAGAAGTGTGTGTCTCAAAATCCAGAGCATCCCTAACAGTAGTTGGAGTAATAATATACTCTGATTCATCATGAGTGAAAGTGATTGTAGGAGTGCCAGACTCTTCTCCATCATCATATACAGAGTTTGTCCAGAAAGCAGCAATTTGCGAAGCAGATAGTGTAGGTGGTGCTGTTAGAGCTTTCCCTATCTCAGAATCGTTCAAGAAATTTTGGAACAAATGAAATGCCTGTGGAGCAGTTGCATTCTCCAATGGTGCTGCATAGTTACTAGGGAGAAAAACTAACCCTGCTGCATCAAACGCTTTAGTTGCCATCAGTAAAAAAAATGATACGAAGATATTCAGAGAAAAGATGTGTATGCACTGTAAGTGTTTATCAAAATGTGAAGGAGAGTATATGAGAAGTGTGAAAGTGAATGAGTATGCAAGTAACTGTGAGTGGGTGAATGTGAATCGATATGGAGTAAGAGACTAAAGACGATTTGAGTAAAATTAAAACTCAATCGTTTATTTAGTAAAAGCGCGCAACTGTTGTAGAGTAGTGTGTGAGTGGGACACAATCATGGGACACGTGTCAAACAACCAATGGATTACTTAATAATTACCGCTGTCATTCCAATAATCACGACACTTACACTAATTAACAGTTGTCAACTACCCCAATTACTGCAAAATAGTCAAATCATCTCAATGAGATTTTACCTCAGAGTACTTAACATAACTCAACAGTGTTTATCAATTATCCAACTTTGTCACTTAAACCCTTTCAAAAATTGCACAGTTGTGAATTAAGTGTGTGTGAAGCAGAGTTTACTAAAATCAATTTTTAGAGCATCTAATATTTCATAAAATCCATAACAAAAATCAATAACCACTGAATGCACAATCTCTCATATTAGACACTGATTGTTTGATGAATGCTAAACTCTGTAGTTACTGTAATACAGAAATCTGAAAACTTCTATTCCCTTTGATGTCCATGATTTATCCAAGAAAGCACACAGTCTTTGAAGACAAAAAGATCAAGAGATAGAAATCAGAGTTTCATTCAGTGAATAACAGTCATGAACTGGATAATCTTACAAACTCTCAAACACACAAGTGTTTAGGTGAAGTGTTTACACTCACATTCAATCAGAAATAGCAGAATCTACCATATGCTTGAATGTCCACCAATTCTACACTACTTTGAGTACATGTATTCACAAATCAAAAGGACTTTATTCAGGGTTTAAATGGAGTAAGATCAAACAGATGAAAAGAGATGTTTTATTCATGAGTGACTTCAAGCTGAACATCTTAATAGAACAAAGTGTTCAGTCACAGTATATATCTGTATAAGATCAGTATATATGCTTTTTTTTTTCTTTTTTTTTTCTTTTTTTCTCTTTTTTTTTATTTATTTTTTTTTATTTAGCATATATACTGAATAAACTTTTCTTTTCTTGAGAAATACTCATCTGTTTGAGAAAAAAAAAATATAACTGCTCTTAACACTTCAGAGTATAAGAAAAATGAGCAGTTAATAAGGCTCAAAGGGGTTTACTAAGGATGGAATTTATGAACAGTGTTTATACAGTGTTTGTATAATGTTCAAAAGAATTTTGAACAGTGTTTGAAAGAATGGTAAATCCTATTGCCTTTATCATTTTCATGCATACACATATCATGTAGTCTCAAAATGGTCTAATACAAGTTCTAGAGAAACATACTACCTGATGAATATCACATAACAATAAATACTGATTGATAGAAAATGTATCAATCACTGATTTGGCTCAAACTCTCACAGGTTGTAGACATGAATCTGAACTCACCAAACTAATCAATTACACATCTCAAGTTTTATGGTTTTCACAAGTACAAACAAGGAATCATCATGAACCATACCATTGGAAACAGAATGTCACTTATCAGAGTTTAGAGTTCATCAATAACCAAAATTATTTATGAGAGGCAATGCACACAATATTCATAGACTCAGAGTTTAGGACTGAATAACCTAAGAGATGCTATAAATATGAAACAGTATCATGCTGTGTTGATTTACTGCACAAAGTCTGATTAGATTACAGTGACTCAGAAAGAATCATGATTTATTTGCTCAGAATCATGCTTCATACATTTTTCTTCATTGGTGTTTTCATTCAGACAATAATCAATTCTGAATTCACTGAGTGTATCTAACATGTTAACAGTGTTTAACAGATAGACATGCTGACAGAGTTTAAAAAGTTTTAAACATAAGCATGCATAGCAGAGTTTAGTACTAAGGTTCACATAGCACTTAACAATTTGCAGAAACATGAGCAACATATTTTAGAAATAAGTTTTTGAGTCTAACCAACATCTCTAGTCAAAACTAGAGACCATTCCTAGTTCATTGACCAGTCTTGTAAATGTAGCTTCACTCAATGGCTTGGTGAAGATATCTGCAAGTTGTTGTTCTGTAGACACAAAGTGAAGCTCAATGTTCCCTTCCTCTACATGCTCTCTGATGAAGTGATACCTTATGCTGATGTGCTTTGTCATTGAATGTTGTACTGGATTACCTGTCATTGCAATAGCACTTTGATTATCACAGTAAATAGGTATTTTGGTATACCTTAATCCATAATCCAGCAGTTGATTCTTCATCCATAAAATCTGTGCACAGCAGCTACCAGCAGCAATGTACTCTGCTTCAGCTGTAGATGTAGATATTGACTTCTGTTTCTTGCTGTACCAGGAAACAAGTCTGTCACCCAGAAATTGACAACTTCCACTGGTGCTTTTTCTGTCTATCTTACATCCAGCAAAGTCTGCATCAGAGTAACCAAGAAGTTTAAACTCTGATTCTCTTGGATACCACAGCCCCAAAGTCATAGTGCCCTTGAGGTACTTGAATATCCTCTTTACTGCTGTTAAATGTGGTTCTCTTGGATCTGCCTGGAACCTTGCACACAAACAAGTTGCATACATGATATCAGGTCTGCTAGCTGTCAAATAAAGTAAAGAACCAATCATTCCTCTGTAACTTGTCATATCTACTGATGACCCTGCATCTTTGTCCAATTTTGTTGCAGTTGCCATGGGAGTTGTTGCAGATGAACAATCAAGCATACCAAATTTCTTGAGAAGGTTTCTGGTATATTTTGCTTGATTTATAAAAATTCCATCATCTGTTTGCTTCACCTGTAGGCCTAGAAAATAACTAAGCTCTCCCATCATACTCATTTGATATCTTGACTGCATGAGTTTGGCAAACTTCTTGCAGAGTTTATCATTAGTAGACCCAAAAATAATGTCATCCACATATATCTGAACTAAAAGCAAGTCACTACCATTTTGGAAGTAAAACAGAGTTTTGTCAATAGTACCTCTGTGAAATCCACTTTCTAGTAAAAATTTGGCAAGGGTTTCATACCATGCCCTTGGTGCCTGCTTAAGTCCATAGAGTGCCTTATCTAACCTGTAGACATAATCTGGATATTTTGGATCTACAAACCCTGGTGGTTGTTCCACAAACACTTCTTCTTCAAGTTTTCCATTCAAAAATGCACTTTTTACATCCATTTGAAATACTTTGAATTTCATGTGAGAGGCATATGCAAGAAAGATTCTGATTGCCTCCAATCTAGCCACTGGAGCAAATGTTTCATCATAGTCTATTCCTTCCTGTTGTGAGTAGCCTTTTGCAACCAGTCTTGCCTTGTTCCTTGTGATAACACCCTCACTGTCAGTTTTATTCCTGAAAACCCATTTAGTACCAACAATGGATCTGTTCTTGGGTCTTGGTACAAGTGTCCACACTTCATTTCTTTCAAATTCATTTAGCTCTTCTTGCATTGCTGTTATCCAGTCAGCATCTTTAAGAGCTTCTTCCACTTTCTTTGGTTCAGATTGTGACAAGAATGCATGAAACAGACATTCATTTGTTGTTGCACTTCTTGTCCTTACTTTTGCATCAGGATCACCAATAATCAAATCAAATGTGTGAGATTTAGTCCATTTTCTTGCAGAAGGCAGATTGCTTCTGTCATCATGTGATCCTCCCCCTTGATCCATGCTCTCCTGATTTTCTTGGTGCCTTTCTTCATTTTCTGATGCTCCCCCTGAATGTGACTTCTCAGAATTATCAACAGAGTTTGAATCAACAGAGTTTGATTCAACAGAGTTTGATTCAGAATCATTAACTGAGTCACTTTCAGTGTTTGAATTATCACATTGATGTGATTCTTCATGCTCCCCCTCAACTGGTTCTTCCCTTGTTTCTGATTGAAGAGTTTCTTCAGTATTTACCAGTAGAGGTTCAGAGTTTAGATCAACAGAGTTTGTTAAATCAGTCTGATCAGAGTTTACTTTTTCAGAGAATAATTCTTCATTTTCAAAGTGCAGTTGATCATGTTCATTGACATCTTCAAGTCCAGTTATTTTCTTGTCATCAAATGACACATGAATTGATTCCATGATCACTCTAGTTCTCAGATTATAAACTCTGAATGCCTTTGTTGACAGTGGATAGCCAACAAAAATTCCTTCATCTGCCTTTAGGTCAAACTTGGTCAACTGTTCAGGATGAGTCTTCAACACAAAGCATTTGCATCCAAAAATATGAAAATATTTTAGATTTGGCTTTTTCTTCTTCACCATTTCATATGGTGTTTTACCATGCTTGTTGATCAGTGTTGCATTTTGAGTAAAACAAGCAGTTTGAACTGCTTCTGCCCAGAAATATGTTGGCAACTTTGCTTCATCTAGCATGGTTCTGGCAGCTTCTATCAAGGTTCTGTTCTTCCTCTCCACTACACCATTTTGTTGTGGAGTACCAGGTGCAGAAAACTCTTGTTTTATCCCTTTACTCTTGCAAAATTCTTCCATTGATGAATTCCTGAACTCAGTTCCATTGTCACTTCTGATTATCTTCACTTGATTCTCTGACCCTTTTTCCAGTTGTAATATATGTTCTGTCAGTGTTAATGCAGTTTCATCCTTCTTTGCAAGAAAATATACCCACGTGAACCTGGTATATTCATCAACAATGACTAGAGCATATTTCTTCTTTCCAAGAGACATCACATTCACTGGACCAAAAAGATCAACATGTAGTAGATGATAAGGATCAACAATTGAAGACTCAGATTTGCTTTTGAAGGAGACTTTTCTCTGTTTAGCCTTTTGACAAGAATCACACAGTCCTTCTACATTCAACAAGGACTTTGGTAGACCTCTTACAAGATCATTCTTGATTAGCTCATTGATGTTGTTCAGGTTCAAATGAGAGAGTTTCTTGTGCCATTTCCAACTCTCTTCACTGGACATCCTTGTAGACAGACACACTGCTTTGCCATCAGTGTTTGTTGACAATTTGATTTCATAGATGTTATTGTGTCTGTTTCCAACTAGAGCAACTTTCCCTGTAGATTTGCTGATCACTTGACAATATTCAGGCTGAAAATCCACATGATATCCTCTGTCACAGATTTGACTCACAGATAGCAGATCATGCTTGAGTCCTGGAACCAGAGCTACATTTGTGATGATGACATTTCCAAGATTAATATTGCCATATCCCAGTGTATGTCCTATGTTGCCATCTCCATAGGAAACTTCTGGGCCAGCCTTCTCCTCAAACTCTGATAGCAGGGCTTTATTTCCTGTCATGTGTCCTGAACATCCACTGTCCACAACTAGGGTACTAACCCTGGTGCCCTGCAATCATAAACAATCACTGATTATTAGTTTTAAGGATCCAGACTTGCTTGGATCCTTTGGCTTTCTTAAATCTGTTAGCTTTTGCAGCGGAATTTTCATTAACAGAGTTTAAGCTAACTTTTTCAGAGTTTACATTTGCAGAGTTTACTTTAACCCATTTCAAATTTGGTTTGGGTTCATAGTAATTATAATAAATAGCATGATAATCTCTGCAAGTGTAAATAGAATGCCAAGTACTTCCACAGTGTTTGCATAAAGTCTGTGGTCTAGTTCTCACATAATCACTCCTTACTGCAGTTTTAGAGGGCAAAGAATTAATGTTCTTATTCTTATTGCAGAAACTAGCAAGATGATTAGTGCTACTACAATTAAAGCATGTTTTTCTAGGAGCTAATGAAGCAAGCATTGGCTTAATTCCTGATGTGATGCCTACTTTTCCATTTTTATTTTTCTTAGGCAATCTCTGTTTGTTGACATATTTTATCTCCTTAAGCTTATGCTTGAGTTGTTTATCTGTCATTAAACCAATGTTAGCCTCTTTAACAAAAGTTTTAGCATATGACTCTTTAACAGCCTTTTTCTGTGCTTCAGTCTTAGGTCCACCTGTTCCCATGACATTACCCTCAGATGAACAATGTGGTCTAACCTTTACCTGATTTTCAAATCTAAGTTCATCTCCTACAGAGTAACCTAGACCTACTGTATCTGACTGAAACACTTCTTGAGTGTCTTTACCAGAGTGTGTCCAAGTTTTAATGATGTGTTTAGTATCCTCCAATTCAGATTCTAGTTGCTTATACTTACCTAGCAACTCCTGTTCAATAAACACTGCATCATCTCTCTCTTTTTGAATTTTATTCATGTTCTCTAGCTGTTCCTCAACAAGTTTATTTCTTTCTTTGAGTTGAGAACACTCAGACTTTATCCTTTCATTTTCTAAAGTCTGATCCCTATAACTGATATGCAATGCTTTAAGATAAATTCTCAATTCAGTTATATTATCAGTGTTATAAGCATAGGTAGTTGGAGGTACCTTGAGATCATCATTTTCAGTCTGAGTAGTGGCCATGAGAGCATAGTTGACTTCCTCATCTGAATCTGAAGTGTCTGCCCAATCTCTGCCTTTGGTGTAGAGTGCCTTTTCAGTTTTACCCTTCTTGCACTTAGGAGCATAGTGACCCATCTCCTTACACTTGTAGCATTGAATTTCAGACTTATCTTTCTTACCAGATTTGAAGTCCTTTCCCTCAGCTTTCTTGAAATTCTTCTTGTCAGACTTTGAGTAGTCCCTGGAGAATCTCTTTCCCTTCTTGAAGTTCTTGTATCCCATCTTCTTGAAGGTCTTTACCATCAAAGCAGCCATTTGCATCATCTCTTCATCATCTTCAGAATCAGATGATCCATCAGTGTTTGAGTCAACATCAGTGTTTGATGACTCATTCTCTGAATGTATGACTAAGGCTTTCCCTTTTGCTTTTCTCCTTGATGCCTCCTTCTTTGATGGTTTCTCCTCAACTTTGAGTGCAACAGACTTTGACTTTCTACTTGATCTTTTGTTTCTTTGCTCCAACTCCAATTCATGGGTTTTGAGCAGTCCATAAATTTCATCAATCTCTGTTTCACCAAGTTCATAATTATCTCTTATAGTGGTTGTTTTCACATCCCACTTTTCAGGTAGAGAAAGAAGAAACTTGAGATTTGAGTCTTCTAAATCATACTCTTTGTTAACCAATGACAAATCATTGAGCAGTTTACAGAATCTGTCAAATGTTTCTGTCATGGTTTCATCAGACTTTGCCTCAAAGTGCTCATACTCCTGAGTGAGTATGTTTCTTCTGTTTTTCTTGATTGCAGGAGTTCCTTGACACCTAACCTCAAGTGCATCCCATATTTCCTTTGCAGTTGTGCAGTTAATCACTTTATTAGACATAACATTGTCTAATGCACTGTGAAGTAAATGTCTCACTTTTGCATCCTTTGCAATAGATGAAAGATCCTCAGCAGTTAGATCTTTCTTTTCCTTTGGAATGACCTTTGATTCCTCACCAGCAGCAGCAGCAGATAATTTTGTTGGTTTGTGAGGTCCTTCATATATTCTATCAAGGTATTCTGGATCTGTAGCCTCCAGAAACATGGTCATTTTCACCTTCCAAATTGCATACTCTGATGGCCTAAGTATAGGAACCCTTATTGTCTCATACCTACTAACAGTAGTAGGGGTTTTCTCAGATGGTGGAGGTATCTCTGCCATTGATTACTCTTGTGTTTGGATCTTTAACTGTAATAAAGTAACAGATTAGGCTCTGATACCACTTGTTAGGTCGAATACACAATAAGCAATCAAATACTGTATGAGTAACTTAACAAGAACACATTGTTTAACAATTAAAAATTGTTTGGAATTAATAATTCCTCTCTCGGTGATGTAAATATCACAGAGAGCTGCTTAGGTTACAATCAAAAGATTTCTCAATGTTCGATTACCCTTCTAGGGTTAACCTAACTGTATTTATAGAACATACAGCTTCGTACAATCAGTAATTGATTCTCCTATAATTAAGCTATACAATTGATATCAATCACTATTGCTCCAGTCTTCCAAGTCAACTCAATCTCTTTGACAGCTTTCCAATCTTCAAATATATTGCTTCCATATTTATCTTGAATCAATCTTCAAACACTGTTGACTCTTCAGACAATACCGCTACAGAGTTTAACAAACTCTGTTTGCGCTTCCAGTCAGTGTTTAACTAAACTCTGACTGCTTCCAGCTAAACTCTGTTTTCTGACTTTAGCTTCCAAACACTGTTTCCATCAATCATTTCTAACAAAACATAATCTTACAATAATTAATATATACCCAAAATATCAAATCATATTTTTTAATCATTAATAAATATATTAAAAATTCGTATATATTTATAATAAGGAAATATCTATACTATTATATTTAAGCCGAGAGAACGTTTCAACCATACAATACATAATGCAGTCACATCTAATGATAAGATTTATTATATTATTAAATTATTTTTCTGAGGATTCAAGGTTCGAATCCCGCAAACGACATATTTAATTTAATATATTATAATATAAGTTTTAAACCATGCATATCATTAATTAAATTTATATTGATTAATATTAAATTAAAATTAAAATAATTATGAAAAATAATGATTATACAAAAATATGATTGTAACATAAAATAAAATTTATGATATATAGTATAGGGTGATGGTCCAAAATATTCATATGGGAGTCATGCTGGCCCTTTTTACTGACTGAAAACGCTACACCGTCTACCGTGATATGAGGGATGTTGCGGAGCACCGTGTTCCGTATCATGGGGTGTTGCGGAGCACCGTGTTCAGTATCATGGGGTGTTGCGGAACACCATGTTCCGTATCATGCACGGATACGGAACACCGTGTTCCGTATCATGCTAACACGGAAGATGGTGTTCCGTATCATGAATAATACGGAACACGGTGTTCCGTATTATGCTAACACGGAGGATGATTTTCCGTATCCCGTCGGTATTTTGGACCATTTTTTTCAAAATCAGTATTTTGGGCAAAAACTTGTAAAAAATAGGCATTTTGGTAATTCTCTCATATAGTATAACTAGTTTCGATTTTGTTCAAATTGATTCAATTAAATTATAGCTTTCTAAGCGTGATAAAATAATTCAAGTAATAATCATTTATCTCGTTCGATTCTCGCTCATTATCAAAATTTAATAAGAACTATTACTGATTTATAAGGTATACAAGACTGCTTATTCAAAGAAAATATTAAATCTTTCTTAATTCTAAAATGATTTCCGGTTATTAATGAATTATTATATCACTTGTATTTCTAAAAAAAAAAAAAAAAGTAGGCTTTAATGTTTGACGAGTACGAAAATAAGAAAGTCTGAAAGTTTTTTGTCGAAATTAAATTTCAAAGAATGATTTATCGATAGTGTTTTATGAGGTGGCTGAGATAATTGTTATATTGGTGTGTGGCCATTGATAAGATGTGCTACAATATGTTTCATGTATAATGACATGGGCTAGAACACATGTATCATGTGATAACTTCCTGGACCTGGCAGCCGCAAAGGGCCAAAGGGGCACATTCTCAGATTTCAGAATCAGAAAAAGGCCCCCCTTCCAAGAAAATCAAATTAGGCCCAATAAGCATTGATACACTAAAAATGATATTTATGTTATATTTGGACATAATAGTATCTGTACAAAAATAAATTAAATTTTAAAAAAATGCATAATAATAAAGGTGAACTTAAATCATTTAACTTCCTAAATACTTGCTCAAAAACATTTTTCTCAACAAAAATATGCTACTCCACTTATCTACTTAAACCTTCCCTATCACAAAAGATGCTACATTGATTCTCATTATATACCACTATTACATACTCCCTCCGTCTCTAAATACTTTGCCCATTTGAATTGGACACGTTTGCCAACGCACACTTTTGATCGTTAATATCTTCAATTTCGTATTAGTATTAAATATAAAAACTTCATTGTATTAAAGTACTCATAAATACGAATACAACAAGATCACTCATGACTATATTTGGTCTTATAGATTAGACGTAAATTAGTAATTTGTCTCATGTTATGAACAGTCCCGACATATCAAACGAGAGTAGCATTATGAGACGGAGGGAGTAATCTATTTTGACAATAATGCACTCCAAACTTGGCCTACCCAACAATCCTAATCCCAACAGAAATATATATAATTGAGATTTGGTAAGAAACACTTCAAATTGAAGAAAAGTAAAAGTGGTCACCAACATAACAAAAAAAATATATAAAAAAGGTGTGCCATAAACATTGAAAAAGTGAGCAAAGCTAGGCCAATGAATGATGTCTCTTGAGAGTCAGTGTCCCACAAAACCATCAACTGTTTTTTACTTTGCAGCTGGATTAGACTCAAACGGATCCCTCCAAATATTAGTAATAGTTTGAGACTATTTATATACAAGTACCACTATTTTAACATATGTGTAATGTTGCTGCCTGAGAAATTTAAGTGGATGCAAGCATGTTTATTTTAAAAAAAAAGGCAGGGAAACCAAGAAAAAAGAGAAAGAAAGAGAAAAAAATTGAGTAAAGTGATGAGACCATCACTATATAATATATAAAAGGAGTTAGTGAATGAAAATAATGGATGTAGTTGATTTTTATATTATAAAACTTTACTATTTTGGAAAAATTTAGAAATGTAAAAAAATGAATGAGATGGTCTAAAAAAAATGATAAAGAAATGAATAGGAAGAGCACCGCCTAAAAGTTGGGTGGTTGTGTTTTACTATTAATCGAATCCACTAGATGGCAGAAGGGAAGTTTACCGAATTTTAATTTACGAAATTTTAATCTATACTATACAATAATAAACGAAAAAGAATATAATTTGTAATTTGGTTAATCCCTTTTTTTTTTGTTATTCATTTTTTATTATTCCTCATCCACAATCGTTAAATCTTCAACTTAAATAGATCATGATTGCCAGATACAATAATACTAAAAATTATTAAATACAAAGATCTAAGATTCGATTCCCGCCAAAAACATAATAATTTGTATTTAATACTAAAAGTTATTATATGCAAAGATGTATGGTTCGAATTCTTCTATTAACATATTAAAATTAATATTTATAATATTACACTATACTATAAACAGATTAAAAAAAATAAAATAAAAGTAATCTATACTTTACACGGACTATAAGCTACGGAGTAGTATATATAAAAATATATGTCACTATAAATGCGGTTTAGTTGATTTTGATTTTTACTGAATTAAATATTAAAATATATTAAAAATGGAATCTTCACAACCTTGTTTATATATAACAAAGCTTGAATATATGCAAAACCAAGCTTGTCTCATTTACAATGACAACTCCAACCCAACACTAAAATAGTATAATATGGCATGAAATTTGGTGTTATAAGTTTATTTGGTGTTCCTTTGACACCAATTTAATGTCTTTCAAAATTTCCATTAACCCTTATGTTTATTAGCAAAACAATTTTTTTTTTCTTCTATGTCCTATTAAACTTATTTCTTTTGTACTCTATAATTGTACCTTATTAATTTTGAATTTTTCTTTCTTATTTTTCGACTTCAATTTTGTTATTAATTGTAAAATATTTTTTACATCTTTTTGATTCTCTTTTTTTTTTTAACTTTTTGCCTCTAAATAATATTTTTTTTATCAAATACTATGTATAATATTTTTCATTATACTTTCAATAATTATATTATTAAATTTATGTTATTATAATTTTTTCATGTGAAATAGAGAAATTTAGAATATTTCATGTGAAATAATGTAGTACTTATGGGTAATATAAAAAATAGAGAAATTCAGAATATTTCATGTGATTTTTTTTTTTTTGGTATCAATTATAATATCAATGGATTGAAATACATTATATGAATAATATAATTTTGATACCAAAATAGTGTTAGTGACATTATTTTGATGTTATGGATCGGAGATGGTGTCAGGACCGCCAGTCGCCACTAGATGTGAGCAGCTCTCCATCCATCTGTGCGGCTGTCTTCTACTGTCGACATGAAAACATATACTCCCTCCGTCTCTAAATATGTTTCCTGTTTCTCCCGGACACGTTTGCTAACGAACATTTTTGATCATTAATATCTTGAATTTCGTATTAGTATTAAATATAAAAACTTCACTGTATTAAAGTACTGATAAATATGAATCCTACAAGATCACTCATGACTATATTTGGTCTTATAAATTAGACATAAATTAGTAATTTGTCTCATGTTATGAACAATCCCGACATATGAAACGAGCAACATATAAAGAGACTGAGGTAGTACTAACTGTTAGAGGTCCAACCTCTTAATGGGCCGAACCATTAGCCCAACATTAAGCCCAAGGAATAAGCAACCTGTTTTCCATTTACAGTCACATGATTGTCACTTTGTCAGTGGCCGACCGTGGCCATGATAAAAGGTTTTTTACCTTTAAACGGTCACATGGTCCATGATCCAAAAGAATATTTGATATTCTGGAAAGCAGATCTACATCTCAACAAACGGCAAGGAGAATAAGTATAAAAGGAGGTAAGATTGTTCATAAAATTCATAACTACACACACAACAACACAGATTCTCTACGTTCAAATTACCTTACAAAAAACCGACTAACTTATTCTCACACCGGAGGTGAATCGGGGGGCTCCACCCTCGCATTCTCTTTCTGCAGGTCCTACCGAACGAAGCCTGGGAGAAAACTGGTCGTAACATTTGGCGCCGTCTGTGGGAACGTAGAGATACATTCGTGTTAAGATCTACCAAGAGACTATGACGATCGAAGAAACGCCCATCAATGATAATAGCACCGTGGCTGGAAACAGTCGCTCCGTTCCTCCTGTGATGCCAAGAACAACCCCTCTCATTCCCCCAAGGCTGCTAAATTTTGATGAAGAAGGAGATATGCCAACTCCTGAGGAACAACAAGAGATGCTTACGAAATGGAGAGAGCAACAAAAGGCGAAGGGGAAGCATAAGGTGACGGATAAGAACAAAGAAACCGAACGGATAGCAAAAAGAATGGAGGCCGATCGCTTGAGGTTAGAAGTCCTAAAGCTCCGAAGGGAGGAGATCGAGCTACAGGAAAGGACCCTCCGCGAGGCTCTAGAAGCCGAAGATACGGGGGCGGACGACCAAAGAGATAAGAGGCCAAGAACCAGAAATGATGAAGATGAGTCAGGGGACTCTGAATCATACTCGAGGAGAACCCGGTCAAAAGTAGTTTATTCCTCCGACTCGGAGGAGGAGGGCCCCCATACGGACGATCGTATCCGAAGGATCGAGAAGGCCATGTTCGGAGAGAGAAAGGTCAGCCACGAGCCAGTGGTGACCGAGGACGTTGAACAGTTTCGACCGCCTCCTGGAAGGCAGTTCCCGAAGATGAACGAATTCAACGGAAAGGGTGACCCCGAAGACCACTGTGAGAAATATGAATCACTTATGACTGGGATGGGGCACTGTGATGTGATGCTCTGCAAGATGTTCAAGACCTACCTAAAGGGGAATGCATCCATGTGGTACAGGTCGTTGAGACCTAGGTCGATAGGCTCGTACGAACAAGTGAAGAAAAAGTTCTTGAGGCACTACTCACATTTGTGCCGAAGAGAGAAGGATACAGAAGCCCTGATCCACTGTAGGCAGGGACCGAACGAAGATTTGGGTGATTACCTAGCAAGGTTCAAAGAGGAAGCCGGTATGGTCACAAACTTGGACAAAGTCAAGGCGGCTGGATTCCTCGCAGCTGGCCTCGACCCTGTTAAAGGTAAGAAGCTTCGGTCTTCTCTTTATGATATGCCTCCCAAATCTTTAAATGATATATATGTGAGAGGAGAGGCTATCAGAAGAAAATTGGAATCAATTGGGGGGTACAAGGAGAACAAGAAAAATGATAGATATGACAGGAGGGACGACCGAAGGGATGACAGAAGAGACGACCGAAGGGGTCGAGGAGATGTCAAGAGCAGGTTGAACGACACGAGGCCCGACAAGGGGGCCGAACGAAGAAGAGATAGAGATAGTACTGTGTTCACACCATTAAACACACCGATCTCGAAGATTCTCCATGAGATAAAGGGTAAACCTGGGTTTGTCAGGCCACCCAAGTTGAAGACCCCTGAGAATAGAAGAAGCGACAGCAAATATTGTGAATATCATCAGGATAAAGGTCATAACACTGACGAGTGTTACCACTTGAAGAAATTAATTGAGAGAATGATAAAAGACGGAGAATTAACCAAGTTCGTCGAAGATCTGAGAAACAAACTAGGACCGAAAGAGAGAAAAAGAGAAGACAAGGAAGCCGAAGGATCTGAAAAGTACAGAGGTGAAGTTCGAAACATCTCCGGAGGAACCATACTGGATCGGGACAGCAAATCAGCCCGAAAGAGGTATGCAAGGCAAATCTACAACCTTTACCAATCAACTGCAGCCAAACAACCACTTCCGATCTCATTCACGGAAGACGATTTCGAAGACGTAATATGGCCACATGAAGACCCGCTCGTTATAAATCCGGTGATAGGGGAGAACAAGATCTGGAAAGTACTGGTGGACGAAGGAAGTTCAGTCAACATCTTGTATCACCGGACCTATTGTAAAATGAACCTGGGGGGCGAACAGCTAGAGCCCTGCCATGAAGCACCGCTATACGGCTTCGGTAATCAACCTGTACCGATCGAAGGAACTATAACACTGAACGTCTTATTAGGAAAAGCACCATTCACAACGGTGAAAGAAGCGAAATTTTACGTTGTTAGAGTCGATAGCCCGTATAATGGGATCCTAGGAAGACCGGCTTTATCCCTATTCCAAGCTGTGTCATCTATCCCTCACTTGAAATTGAAATTTCCAACCGAACACGGGATCGGAGAAATGAGAGGCGACCAAAAAGCCGCACGAATCATTATGTTGGAAGACCTAGAGAAGGAAAAAGATGTCGAAATGACCGAAGCCGGGAAAAGGAGAAGAAATGAGACCGAACCAGGAGGCAGTCACCAACTACTGAATATCGAGTTGGAGAAATTTGGAGCCGACCTGTCAAATCCGATAGCCGAACCGGCTGTCGAAACCGAAGAAGTTGAATTGTACGTAGGCCAAGCGGGGAAGATGATTCAGATAGGAAAGAACATGGAGCCAGAACTAAAAAAGAAAGTCATAAAAGTCATTAGGGAATTCCACGATGTATTTGCATGGAGTCCCGAAGACATGCCGGGTTTGGATCCATCGGTAGCCAAACATTGTCTTAACGTCAAAGCCGAAGCCCAGCCCGTGAAACAGAAAAAGAGAAATTTTGCAATGGAAAGACAGAAGGTCATTCAGGCTGAAGTCGAAAAATTGCTAGAAGCAAAATTCATTGAAGAGATAGACTACCCAGATTGGTTGGCGAACGTGGTCGTGGTCAAAAAGTCCAACGGCAAATGGAGAATGTGTGTGGACTACACCGACTTAAATAAACACTGTCCGAAGGATCACTACCCTCTTCCAAACATTGATCAACTGATAGATGCAACCTCAGGGCATCAAATACTCAGTTTTTTGGACGCTTTCTCGGGATATCACCAAATCGCCATGAACACCGAAGACATACCGAAGACAGCGTTCATCACGCCTAACGGCACTTATGCTTACGTGAAGATGCCCTTCGGACTGAAGAACGCAGGGGCTACTTTCCAAAAAATGATAAACAAAGTATTTAAAGCCCAGATCGGTCGGAACATGGAGTGCTACGTGGACGATATGATTGTTAAGTCCCTTTTCAGGGATCATGCCGAAGATCTGAGGGAATGTTTTGAAACGCTCAGAAGAAACAACATGAGGATCAATCCGAACAAATGTACGTTTGGTGTAAATAGCGGAAAGTTTCTGGGATACATGGTTAGTGCCAGAGGAATTGAAGCCAACCCGGAGAAGATTAAAGCAGTCATTGACATGGAAGCACCGAAGACGATCAGGGACATTCAAAAGCTGACCGGACGACTAGCAGCCCTGAGGAGATTCATTTCCCGATCGGCCGAGAAGGCCTTACCATTCTTTGAAGTGCTTCGGGGGTCCAAGAATTTCGAGTGGGGGCCAAATTGCCAAAAAGCATTCGAAGATGTTAAAGAGTACTTAGTGAAAGCTCCACTCTTAATGAAACCCGACCCGAAAGAAACATTGCAGCTGTATTTGGCTATAAACGATCGAACACTCGGAGCCGTGTTGGTCAAAGAGCATGAAGGGAACCAGCATCCGGTGTTCTATGTCTCTCACATTTTGAAAGATGCAGAAACAAGATATCCGAATGCAGAAAAGTTCGCCTATGGACTGGTAATGGCCGCAAGAAAGTTAAGGCACTATTTCCAGGGAAGGACGATCAAAGTTGTAACCGATCAACCGTTAAAGAAAATCTTGCAAAGGCCAGAGGCATCGAACAGAGTGGTCGCCTGGGCGATCGAACTGGGGGAGCATGATTTGGAGTATACACCAAGAACTTCGATCAAAGCCCAGGCACTTGCAGATTTTATGGTAGAATGCTCATTCTCTGAACCGAAGGATTTGACCCCCGAAGAACAACTAATTCCGGCTCCAGGAAAATGGAAATTATTCGTTGACGGGTCGGTCGCCAAAGAAAAGTGTGGGGCCGGTTTAATTTTAACAAGCCCAGAAGGATTCGAAATATGCCAAGCTATCAGGTTCACTTTCCTTTTAACGAACAATGAGGCCGAATATGAAGCACTTCTGGCAGGCCTAGATTTGGCGAGAAATTTGGAGGTAAAACACTTAAGAGCATTCAGCGACTCAATGTTGGTGGTAAAACATTTCACGGGAGAGTATGGACAAAAAGATCCCCGAACGAAGGCCTACGCCCTAAAGGTACGAGAAAAATCTCTACTATTTGAATCATTCGAATTAAATCAGGTAGCAAGAGAGAACAACAATCGGGCGGACGCTCTATCAAGGTTAGCCTCGGCAGAAACCCAAAACCTCAACGGGTCAATCTATCTGACCGAAGTAAAGACTCCTTCGATAGACAAAAAGCAATGCATGGAAATCCACCAAGGAACCAATTGGATGACCCCAATCAGAGCATTCCTAGAGAAAGGAATTTTGCCACTCGAACGAAGGGAGGCACAGAAGGTAAAACATCGATCGGCCAATTATACTATGGTTGGAGGCCGTTTGTTCAGAAGATCAGTGACGCAACCCCTTCTTCGATGTTTAAACAAAGATGAACAGATTTTAGCCCTCGAAACAGTTCACGAGGGAATTTGCGGAGAACACCTAGCAGGAAGGTCTTTGGCCCTCAAAATTCTAAGGCAAGGGTTTTTCTGGCCAAAAATGAAGGAGGACGCGACCGAATATGCCAAAAGATGTGTACAATGCCAGTTATTCAGCACTATACCGAAGCAACCACCCGAAGAAATGTCCTCAGTCCTTAGCCCCATTCCATTTGCTATGTGGGCGGTCGATATTGTGGGTATTTTGCCCACCAGTACCAAACAAGCCAAGTATTGCATTGTGGCGATCGACTACATGACAAAGTGGATAGAAGCTCGACCACTTTCATCCATTACCGAAGAAGCAGCAAAGAAGTTTATGTTAGAACAAGTAATATTACGATTTGGTATCCCTATGGTATGTATATCGGACAACGGAACCCAATTCATCGGAAGCAAATTCAGAAAATTTTTAGCTCAATTCGGGATTCGGCAAAAATTCAGTTCGGTCGGACATCCCCAGGGAAACGGGGCGATCGAAGCTGCGAACAAAATTATTTTCGACGGAATAAAGAAAAGGCTAGGTGAAGCCAAAGGGCTTTGGGCCGAAGAACTACCATGGGTTCTGTGGGCATACCGAACGACACCAAGGTCATCAACAGGAGAAACACCCTTCAAATTGGCTTTCGGAACAGACGCTCTTTTGCCAGTCGAAGTTTGCCTAGAGTCTTATCGGACACAAGTTTTCAACATAGAGACGAACGAATGTGGTCTCCGAGCAAATGTAGACTTGCTTGAAGAAGAAAGGGAAGCAGCTCACCAAAGGAACTTAAGGTACCAACTTCAAGCAGCACAACATTATGATTCGGGAGTGAAAAAGAGATCATTCCGAATCGGAGATTTAGTGCTTCGAGAATTGGCAACATCAATGCCAACAAAACAAGGCAAACTTATGCCCAACTGGGAAGGCCCTTATGTGGTAAGCGAAGTGGTTCGTCCGGGCACTTACAAGTTAGCTCATTCGGACGGCAGCTTGATCAAGAACACATGGCACGCTGCTCGCCTTCGCCGTTTTTACCAGTAAGCTTACTGGAAACATTTTATTATCCTTTTAAATTTGTGATTTAATGCAAGTTATCTTTTGAATTCCCTAAGTAAGCACCGATCTGTAAAACCATGCGAGACCCACATGATCAATAACAGATTGTTCGCTACATTTTTTCTACATGCCATAATTAAGCAAAATGGACCCATGTTTGGGGCCGACCAAGTAAAACATGCGCCCCTCTAACTTATTTCTAGTGTTCAAATACATTCTGATTTAAGTTACCAATACTTAACATATCCAAAGTCGGGGCCGACCGAACGAATTTCGGACGTTCACAAAAATGTCCTAGTATTTAAGTGGTTTTTTCACTCATTAAGTCCGGGAGGAAATATTTTAACCAACCGAACGGAACTTAAATCCTTTACAAAAACCCCTTAAAAACTGGGGGCAGCTAGGTTACGACCGAAGACGCACAACATGCTAGGCTACGGCCGAAGATGCATACAAAATGAAAAAATTATGCTAAGGCAATTGAAAGCCGAAGAGGCATAAAAAATAGAAAAATTATGCTAAGGCAATTGAAAGCCGAAGAGGCATAAAAAATAGAAAAATTATGCTAAGGCAGATTTAAAGCCAAAGATGCATAGGAAATGGAAAAATTATGCTAAGGCAATTGAAAGCCAAGATGCATATAACAATGATGCTAAAGCAAAAACCGAAGATGCATAAGAATGAAAATTATGCTAAGGCAGAAAAAGCTAAAATGCATTAAAAAGCCCGAAGGCACCAATTCGAAGACTAATAAATGTTAAGTTACAAAGTTTGAAGGTCACAAAAACAAATATAAAACTACTCCATGGAAGGCTCATCAAGCGGCTCATCTTCTCCCGAAGAAATAACTTCGGGGTCATCAGATTTTTCCCTACCCACTGGATCGGTCATACCCATGGTAGCATCGAGCAGTTGGGTATGATCAAAACCAAGTGAGTGGGCCTTCACCACAGCATCATCGTAGCCCATCTGATAGCATCGTTCTTCTGTTAAAAGAAGCTGCTTATGCAATTTCCGGGCACTCTTCCTTGATTGCTTCAGCTGGGTGTTCCTCCATTCGATTCGCCTTGAGCTTGTGGCCTTCAGCTTCTCCAACTCATCCTTGAGGGCATCCCTTTCGGACCTTAGAGCCTCAGCCTGGCCAGTAACCCTATCCAATTCGGTAGAAGAGTTCCGATAGTTCTCCTCGGCTCTGACCGCCCTCACTTCGGTCTCTTCTAACCGTTCGGTCACCACAGCTGACCAGGCAGCGCCCTGAACACAAACATGGAAAATGTTAAAAAATTCTCTAAGGCAAGTATGTACATACGAAGGAAAAGAAGCTTACCATAGAGAGAAGGGTCATCATCTCAGTACAAGCTTCAACATTATTCAGCTTGGATATAGTTGGTCGATTGGCCGGGAGAACGAGGCCACGACACAGATCAGGACCCACGTTCTTTGATGAAGAAGGAGCTGGGACAATAATCTGGTCGGTCTCCAAGACACTCCATTGAGGAGAATACACCTTTAATTCAGTATTCTCCGACCGAGGCCTCTTCTTCGGTTCCACAGGAGTACCCTCCGGGACTGATTCTCTAGGAGGCGAAGAAGAAGGAGGGGTAACAACTAAGCTCTTTTCCCCTTGATCAATAGCCAAGGTTTCCTCCCCTTCGACCGGCTGAGCAGCACTTGCTTCGGCCGCCAGAGCAGCAGCAGCTAGGTCGGCCGCCTTCTGCCTTTTTCGCTCCAGAATATCCAAGCGTGTTGTCACTGTACAAGATAAAGAAGAACATTATATACAGGATAAAGACAATAAACAGGAGTTATCATACTTTTAAAAAAAAGATAAAACTGCAAAAAGATAAAAGAAGAAAAGAACGGAGGAATGTTACCATTACCCCAAAGACCGACCAACCAGTCTGCATCCCTACTATCCGACAATGGTACCTTGTCCATAACAAGGTCACACAGTAATCGGTAGTCATGCTTATCCGCCTCCGTAAGTTCAGGATAAACAAACCTTGTGGGATCGACCACCTTCCAGACGCCAAACTTCTCCAACTTCGGGCCGGAAACAAAAACCCATTTAATATGAGCCTCCTTATTGTTTGAGTTGGTATACGACCAGTCGGGCCTACCCACTCGCCGAGCAATGGTGTAGAAACCCTTACTCTTCGAATTCCGGCGAAGCTCGTAGTGGTGCCAAAACAAGGACGTCCTTGGAATCACTTTACTGGCCATGCATCGAGCTTGAAAAGTGTTCACATGAATGAAACTATTCGGGTCCAGCTGACCGATAGCGATGCCCGACTGCTTCAAGACGCTCTTTAAAATACGCAATATGGGCAATCGAAAGCCACATTTGAATGCGGCTTCGGATATACCCGTGGCGAATCCTCCCCCACAGATAGCTGCAACTTGGGGATTTTGCCAAATCCTATCATTCTTCCTTGGGGCGAAGAAATACCATACGTATTTCAGTACGCAATAAGTCGAGCAGAAATGCTCTATATCGTCTTCGGTCAGCCGAGAAGGACGGTTGGCGGCCGGATACTCCATGGCATCGCTAAAAGGAGAGGATACCGAAGGATCTGTACCTTCGTTCGACCGGTCCATATCCCTGCATTCGGAAATGTAGAGATTAGCCATGTACTCGAACAAAAAAGAAAAAAAAATCGGAAGGAAGAAGAAAAAGATCGAGTACAGAGGGCTAGGACCGGCCAAAAAATCCCTACCAACTAAAGATAAAGTGATTCGAACCTACGACAGACCGAAGAACACTCAACAGATTCAAACATTCCGAAGGATACATCCCTCCTAAACAATCTATCAAACCCAGAAATCCTAAATATACAAAAAGGACAAAGGGAAGCTAACACTCCCATTTCTTATGCAAAGAATACAGGTAAAATCAAGCGTAAATCCACATATGTGTGTATATAGATACTTACATACAAATGCCTACATATACATTCAAGAACACATATCCAAGAAGGCAAAGAGACGATATACGATTAATTGGAATGAAGAATATAGAGACTTACTGTTTTGAAGATTGCTGATGAGATCGAGTTCCCGGGGATAAAACGCTTGAACGTGAACGTGAACGTCAACCGGAATCGGAGAATCAAAGGAAAGCGGGGACGAAACGACGGCTCCAATGGTTGCTAAATCTTTTCTCTAAAAAGACTCTTTTTTCTCTGAAAATATGAGGCGTACGCGTAAAGGGGTAAAGAAAAGAGATGAGGGGTTAATAAAGGGATTGTGACGGTTGGATGATTGGCGTTTCAAATTCAACGGCTGAGATTGAGGCGTGAATCTTGAGAAAAGGCAGCTGTCAGTCATAAAGGGACACAACTTCCCAAGAAAAGACTCGACTTTGTCCTTCGTTCTCATTATACAGATAATACAACCGAAGGCCGACTCAGTTTTTTATCGCATTAAAAAATTATTTGGAAGGGCGTCCGAACGAATGTTCCGAAGATGGGCCAAGACATTGACTTTTCTTTGTTAAAAGTAATTTCGGGCGACCCGAAGAGGATGTTCCAAAGAAAGACTTAGGCTTTAGCCTTCGTCCTGAGGATTACTCCGAACGAAGCCTAGGGACATGTTAGAGGTCCAACCTCTTAATGGGCCGAACCATTAGCCCAACATTAAGCCCAAGGAATGAGCAACATGTTTTCCATTTACAGTCACATGATTGTCACTTTGTCAGTGGCCGACCGTGGCCATGATAAAAGGTTTTTTACCTTTAAACGGTCACATGGTCCATGATCCAAAAGAATATTTGATATTCTGGAAAGCAGATCTACATCTCAACAAACGGCAAGGAGAATAAGTATAAAAGGAGGTAAGATTGTTCATAAAATTCATAACTACACACACAACAACACAGATTCTCTACGTTCAAATTACCTTACAAAAAACCGACTAACTTATTCTCACACCGGAGGTGAATCGGGGGGCTCCACCCTCGCATTCTCTTTCTGCAGGTCCTACCGAACGAAGCCTGGGAGAAAACTGGTCGTAACACTAACATTTATACCAACTTGTTCCAAGTAACATTCGACAATGGACAGACGAAAAACAACTACTAAAACATCGCTTTATTATTATTGTTTTTTTTACACTAACCACTTAAGCTTTTACCAGTTGTTCACTACGTACCTCTTAAACTAATGCTGGTGTCCCGATCCCATTTATAATTCGAATAGAATCCGAAAACTTGCGGGACAACTGTGTTTTAGTTTTTTGATCGTAAGTAATAAGAGTTGGATTAAAAAAATTAACTTTAAAGAGGTCATATTATTATTATTTTTTTTATTTTTTGAAATGGCAAATTGCATTAAAATTAAGGAACATCATACATAAGTCTCTCCAACACAATACATGAAGGAGTCAAGAAAGCATGAAAGCTATAAACATCACAAGGTACCCTTGCTAATAAATGGACTACCTTATTAGCTTGATTTCTAACAAATGAAACAGAAAAATCTAAACGATCATTAAGCAAATTCTGGCACTCTTGCAACACATTTCCTACCTCCAAAACATACTCCTTACCACTATTGATAGCATTCACAGACAGCATTGAATCACTCTCGAACATCACCTAGAAATGCCTAGATCAATAGCCTAGTTCGCAAAAGAGGTCATATTATTATTGTACTTTAAAAAAAGGTAATAATATTATGAGTAATGCTATGTACTTTAAAAAAATTCCCAAAAATATTCCGAATGATATATGACATTATTCCATTTATGTGATCACCATATTAATGTACGAGAAACTCATTTCAATATAAAAATATAACCAATCATATATTGATAACTCAATATTCCGAACCATAACATTTTCCAAATATTATTGTGATTCTCCGGAGGAGAATGGATAAACTCAATGTACTCTACTTTCCGCGTCCGTGATTGGTGGGGTTTATGGGTACACCAAACCAAACCAAACACAACTTTCTATATCACTTGTCACTGCCCCTACTCATACTTATTTTACATTTGCCCCACTGAATGTGCCTTCATTTCTTTACTTAAGAATATTGTAAACTCTTTGTATCTCTACTTCTCCTATTTACAGTTTTACACCCATGAAATGTTATCGAAAGTTCGATCCGATTCAAATTTGAACTCGGAAGTATATATAGATATATATATCATATTGATTTAAATTTAAAATTTAAATTAATATAATATATATTTAGATTCAACTCATTTATTAAACATAACAAAAAATTTACCCAAATTAAAGTTAATCGAACCGAGACCGTTAGGTTGTGCCGAGTCAAATCTGCTCCGAGTCGAAATCGAGAATGATGCAACTCCGATCACAATTTACAGCTGTGCTGCGAGAGAGAGGTCTAAAAATAACAAGAAAAAACCATTGACAAATTGCAAAGAATAGTACTACGAAACGACCTAAACATTGTTAAAAACAACAACAGAATATATCCCTCTGTCTCATTCATTTCTTTACAATTTTCTTTTTGGGACGTTCCATCAATTCTTTACATTACTAAAAATAGTACTACGTAACTTTTAATAATAAAATACATTATTACATCCGCTACTTCAATTCACTTTTTCAACACTTTACACTATTATAACCACTACTTCACTTATTTTAACAATAAAATAACTATTACATCCATTATTTCATTTATTTTAACAATATTACATCTATTATTCTTGATCTCCGTACCGAGCCCGTATGTTAAGAACGTCATGGGAAAGAAGGAGTATATAACAAAAGCAGAGGAAAATGTGGTGTAGATTAAAAAAGCCTAAGAAACAGCGACTGTACGTGGTATATTACATAACGTACATATACGCGTGTATTAGCAGAGACCGTCTGTGCCATGATCACGTTTAAACTATTCCCTAAGAGCATCTCCAACAATCTTTTAGTTGGCTCTTAAATATAATATAAATTATATAGCTCTTAGCAAGTTAGTACATTAATTTCCGTGTCAACTCTAACAATGCTCCTTATCTTGACTCCTAACTTATATTTTATTAATATTTCAAATCTTATTATGACATACAATTAGATCCAACCATGTACAAGTGAATATTTTATTGATAGAAAATAGTTAAGAACCGTATAGTAGCTCTTAAAATTGAGGAGAGAGAAGAGGCTCTTAAGCTTTTTAAGAGCTACTAAGAGTCTCTTAGAGCTCATTTTTTGTCCATCCTCTTTATTTTTGGACATGAGAGCTTGTTTAAGAGTCTCTTGGAGATGCTCTAATATGGCATACAAATTGCTTAGTGGATAATGATGCCGATTAAATTAAGGATGTATTGTGGGCCCTGTGTACAACGTGAATACTCAAAAACAGGGGATCCCAACAAAAGCGGTTTCTAACGTTGGTTTTCGGTGGTCTTAAGCAGTTCCTAGATTGGACCGAATTTTTCTTAAGTTTTTTTTCCCTTTCAAAAAAGTATCCATATTTGACTATATTTATGTTTTTTCAAATGTTTGTTTTTGTCAAGCTCTCGGTATGAAAGTTTATCTACTTTCCAAAGTGATCGATTGAGACCAAACAAAATTGGAATAGTTAAAATTGAAAATATTATCAAAATAATTATATTTGAACATGTTTAACCCTATTTACCGATCTAATATGGTGTTTCGTATCGTATTAGCGATTAATACGGTGTTTGGTGTGCCGTATCAATATCTAATAATACAGTACTTTGTTTATCATATCAGCAGCTAATAAGACATTTCGTGTGCTGTATCAGCGCTGATACTTTACACGAAACATCGTATCAATAACGATACTTTTACAGGCCCCGCTATGGGTACTAAAATTTTGACGTAATACGCTACAACAAATGTTGTATCTCGTTGTTGCTTCACACAAAATGGCATATCAGCTACTGATACGGTACACGAAACGCCGTATCCTTGTGTTGCTTAACACGGCACGGTAAATAGGGTCAATTTTTTGAATTTCATTATTTTATACCTTTTAAGTTGAAAATTGATTATTTAGAACCATCACCCATCAAAATTTGAGTAAACAATTACTCCCTCCGTCCCTTTTGATTGTTAACATTTCACTTTTTCAAAACTTTCTGGCACGCATTTTAAGGTGCATTTTAAGGATAGTTAAATAACTTTTTTTTAAAATTTTCTTTTTCTGTATAAAAATTTAAACATTAAATTTTTATACAGAAAAAGAAAATTTTTAAAAAAAGTTATTTAACTATCCTTAAAATGCACCTTAAAATGCGTGCCAGAAAGTTTTGAAAAAGTGAAATGTTAACAATCAAAAGGGACGGAGGGAGTAATTTTTTAAGTTTTTTTTTCAACATCCAAATATTCACTTATATTTAAATTATTAACATTCCGAATCATTCGATTCTTAAAATCCTAATTTTTTTTTTACAAAATGCAAATTAATTCCATTAAATTAAAACAAGTCTGGCTGGGACAAATCCCCAACTGACAATGCACTCAGATTGATAAACAATAAAACGAGTTAAACAAATAACCGCATTGTTTCCAGATTGCTTAACACACTGAATCCAAGGATTCTTGAAACTGAAAATGAATACAAAGACTTCTCGAGTAATCCAGCCTACATAAGTCCCGAAAATGGTAGCTTCACAATTGACCTTCACAATAGTTCCATGGTTATTGCGGTGTTCAGCCGACCCAGTTGCAAAAACTAAGCAATGAGGAACAAGAGTACTCGAATAATGAACAACTATAATTTGTGAAAGGTGAGCACATGCGATCGCAACCGTTCCAATCATACCCCAACTATCTACATGTCGGGAGCCAGCTATAAACATGCCGAAAGTATTAATGATGTGCTAATCCAGATCTCCCAAAACTCCATCCAAATCATTCTCATTGATAACACACAAAGACATAACCACAAATATAACAACGTAGAACAACCCAAAAAATTGGGTACTAAAACACACGCCAAAAGGCGAGACGGGAAAACAAAATCAGACCTTTGATTCAAAAGATCTAATTTATTCATAAAAACAATCAAGGCCAAGCTCATGCTATTGAGCTTAAAATCCGCTTTATTTCGGATACGGATAATAGCATCTTAAAATCCTAATTACCAGAAATGATGGTATATATATTTTGGCTTTTTAGAGGCAATCAAGTGCCATTTTGTTGGCTTGTCTATTTCCTTTAAGTCATATTTTCTATATATGATTTACTTTAGTGTCTAACCAAAGATTTCATTGGTTACACTTTATTTTATTTCCTTTTCTTATGAAATATTTACACACGCGTTTTTCAATAATAATTTATTATTGGATATACTTTCCTTTATTATTTTTATAATATATATAATTTTTTTATATACCGACTTATGTTTTTTTTGTTTCGTTTGTTTTTTCAGGATATTATGGTTTTCTATTATAGGACATTAAAGTCTTATTCTAAATCATATGCTACAAAGGCAGTGACTTGCAGTAATGAAGCAATCAAAATAAAAAGGAAAATAAAGCAAGTGTGCGGCAATAACGAATGACACTGGGGACTCGCATAAGCAACAATTACTTCTGATTATTTTTTGGAAATTTTGTAAAATGATGTATTTATATATTTTGAGGGCACTCTTTTTCCACCTTGAGTTTTTCCCATAGGGTTTTGCTCTTGAGGGTTTTTAACGAGGCCTTTCGATTGTGGGGTTCTTCCTTTCAGACTTGAAGGTTTTATTGTCTAAACGTCCGGAGACAACATGTATGCTTTTCGATTAGATGATGAATTTTCTTAAATGAATAAATCCCCTTGTACGATTATTATATTTCGATACAATTCATGAATGAGAATTCACCGCGGCCATTTGGTTATTTTACAAAAAAAAAAAAATCCTAATTAAGACACATGCACATGCTATTGAAAAAAATTTATCCTGTGCAATTTGTTTACCTCGATTTTCTTATTTATATCCTTTTAAAAATGTCAACCGATAATATTTAATATAACATACTAAGGGTCCATTTGATTTATTTTATTTTTAAAAAATAAGTCACTTATTTTTAAAAATAGTACAAAAATTTGTTTTTTTTAAATAATTAAATTTTTCTACAAATAAGAAATGTTAAACAACTATTAAATAGGTAATACTAAAAATTATTATGTAAATGTGAATTTTTTTCCCATTATATAAGTTCTTATTTTAAGAAAAAAGTTCAACCAAACATGTTCAATATGGGTATCTATCATGCTTATATTTAAAATTTGAAAATTTGAATCCTGAATAACTATTAATGTAATTAAATAATTTTAAAATTTAAAATACTCCTAAAAATTAAAATATAAATTTATATTTTAATACATTTCATAAATATTACTCTCTCCGTACCTTCCACTTGTTTACACTTTTTAAGGGGTGTCAGGTACGTATTTTAAGAATAGTTATATTTTATACAAGAAAAGAAATTTTTTAAAAATAAATTATGAAATTATCTTTAAATATATTTTAAAATAATGCCGAATATCTTGTAAATAATTGGGTAGAACGGAGAAAATATATTTGAAATGACATAAATATTAAATTTATCATCCTTCATCCATGTAGTGATCATCGTGAGGATATTTTTATTTTTTTTCTCATAAATATTAGTACATTTGTCCTAGGGATGATAAAAAAAATCGATTTGACGGATACCCGATCCAATTCGATTCGATTGGATCTTATCGAACCTGATTTTTTGGATTTGAATTTGGCTTTGATTTTTAAACCCGAAAAAGTTTGGATTGGATATTAACCAAATTCAACCCGATCCAAACCCCAAAAAAACCTGATATATATATATATATATATATATATATATATATATATATATATATATTATAATTTTTTTTCCTTATTATTTATTTATTTTTATGTCGAATCTGAATATTTATTTGCAATTTTAATTTTAATTTTTATTAAATTTAGCTTAAAAAAAGTATTACTACTTATTTACAAGAATTCAAAAATTCGGGTTTGGATAAATTTAAACCCGATCCAAACCCGATGGATCGGGTTTGAATTTGAATTTTCAAATTTAATTGAATTTGAATCGAATTTAGATTTGGATTAAAAATTCAGATTTAAATTTGAATATCACAAATATCCAACCCAACCCGATCCAACCCGTTGTCATCCCTATTTGCCCCTATCCGAAACAAAGAGACTCCTTGGAATTGGGATAAAAAATTCCACACACTACACTTTCCATAAAAAAAAACCTCAAACTTTATAAGTGGATTAGACAAATACTCCCTCTGTCCCGCCAGGTTCTTTACCTGGGGGCTGGGCACGGAGACCAAGGATAGTGGGTATAATATTGTTAAAATAAATGAAGTAGTGGGTGTAATAGTGATTTTATTGTTAAAATAAGTGAAGTAGTGGGTGTAATAGTGTAAAGTGTTGAAAAAGTGGAGTAAAGTAGTTATTGTAATAATGTATTTTATTGTTAAAAGTTACTATTTTTAGTAATGTAAAGAAATGGTGGGATGTCCCAAAAAGGAAATTGTAAAGAAATGGATGGGACAGAGGGAGTATACTACTTAATCCATGTATACATACAATATACATACATACATACATAAATACATAAAAAAAGATGAAAAATGTAAACCATTGAAGGTAATAGTATCTAATGCCATTAGGCTATAACCTTCAACCCCCACTTTTTGTGTATAAAAAGAGGTGCAAGCTCTTCTCTTCTCATCACAATCTCATTAGCATTTGTTTGCTTATTTTCATTTCATTCGTCCCCTCCGTTCATTTGCTTCTCTCTCCTTTCATTCTTCTCTATCTCTCATTGGCTTATTCTTTTTAATCCTTCTCCTTGGTTAAAATAATAGTAGTATCATACCAAATAAGGTAAAATTATATTGCCATTTCCTTTTCAACTTCAAGAGATCAAGGACTTCATTTTTATGATCCATTCTCTAAGTAGATTATGCTTGTTTAGTTGTTGAAGTTTCTTGAACTAGTAGTTTTTATGTTGTTTTTTAGTAAATATTTTCCAAGATTTTACACACACTAAAAAAACACACACCGACACACACATGTTTCTCTCTTTTCTAGTTTCTTTGTTAAGTTACTTTCTTGCTATAAAACTGGCAGTTTTAGTAAAGTTCTTAACTTTAACTTTTGATCAACTTAAACAGATCATATCCGGCATGATCTAGTGATTTTCCGGCAAGCCCACAAAGTTTTCCGGCAGACCCACAAAGTTCTGGCCAAAATATGTTTCTTTTTCAACTTTTCATGAGAAAATTAACATGGGTGTTTAATCTTTGTACATGAAGTTTAAAACTTTATGAATAGGGTGGCTACATGATTATTAATAGTAAAAAAGAGTAGTTAATAGTGTGAATGACCATAATTTTAAATAAATATAATGTGAGTAGATATATAAGGGTAAAAATTAGAATTTGTGTCCTTAGATCTCTATAAACTTGCAATTTACTCATGTTTATGTATGCAATCAACTGATATTTTGCTTGAGAGGGTTTAAAGGAATAAGTTTTTGATCTACAAGAACAAAGGGTAAAATGGTCAAACAAATTTATTGACAAATCTATCACAATCTAGTAGGCTCTCTTCATTTTCTTGTCTTGGATTATTTTTTATGAATTGCTTACAATAGAAGTCTGTGTGTAAGTTCTGCATTGGTCCACGTTGACATTATACTATGTTCTTATAGTGACTAGGAGACATCTTTAGTTTATACAGTATTTATTATTTATTAATTGTTGTGTATTGGAGTATTTGTTTTGTTAATAATTAGGTGTATGATCTTGAGTTAGATGTTTAATGTTGAAACTTATGAATCATGGAACAAGTCAAATGGAATTTAGCCATTTAGGTGTACATCTTTGACTTTCTAGACATTTTTAGGTTTTTCAAAGGTTAATTTTGAAAAATGCTTAGTAGTAGTAGTAGTAGTAGTTGCCAGTTGGGAACTTGGAGGTACCATATGTCATGAAAATCTTGGGATTTCTATGTTTTAAGATAAGGTGATTGTAGTTGAAATTTGTTGGACAATTCTGTATCAAAAGTAATACTGTAGTTTTTTGGTACTCCTACTATATAATTTGTATGTCATGAATATCCAAGTTATCCTATGTTTGTAAGATTTGTTGTTTTTTTTGGTAGTTGGATTTTGTTGCAGAATAAAGTAGTAGTTGTAGTACTATCCATGAATTTTATGTCATGAAAATCTTAGTTATCTTTTGTTCTAAGATTTATTGTTTCTTTTTGTAGTTAAAATTTGTGCACAGAGCTTGATCAATCTTGATCACAATGGGGGAACCTGTTCTGACCCGAGTTCATAGCCTTCGGGAACGTATGGATTCAACTTTGGCGAATCATCGCAATGAAATCTTGATGTTTCTATCAAAGTAATGATCATATTACATTATCATATGTAAAAATGTTTCTGATACATTTTTGAAAACTTAATCTGATATTTTATTGAAATTAGGATTGAAAGTCATGGAAAAGGAATCTTGAAGCCTCACCAGCTTCTAGCTGAATATGAAGCAATCAGCAAAGAAGACAAACTCAAACTAGAGGATGGTCATGGCGCCTTTACAGAAGTTCTCAAGTCCACACAGGTTAGTTGGCCTATAGATTAAAAACTTTTTTGGGTTAAGTATCGAATCGGCCACTATATAATTAGTAAAATATCAAATTTACTACCGACTAATCCGGGGTCTCAAATTGGTCACTTTTTAGATAAAATTGTTGATTTTTGATGGTAAATTTGAGATTTTGTTAGCTTATCACCGATTTAAAAGTGGCCAATTTGAGATCCCGCCAATTTAGTAATGGCCAAGTTGAGATCCCAAAATTTTTGGTAATAAATTTGAAACTTAGCTAATTATATAGTGGTTATTTGATAATTAACCCTAACTTTTTTTTTTTGCCAAGTTTTAGATCAATTAATCTTGTGAAATATTTATCTTAGAATTTATTTATCGTGTAACACACATTTGGAGACATGTATGTATTATGGTCTTGGATATTGACATGTATAGTTGTATCTGTCTATAGGAAGCCATAGTTTCTCCTCCTTGGGTAGCACTTGCTATTCGTGTCAGGCCTGGTGTGTGGGAATATGTACGAGTGAACACACATCACCTTGTCGTTGAGGAATTGAGTGTACCTGAATATCTTCAATTCAAGGAGGAGCTCGTCAATGGATCGTACGTTTGATTCCCTAGTCACTGGTTGCTTTTGTCAATATTGTTTTACTAATTTGTATCTGAGTTACTAATGTGTGTGATTGATATTTTAAAAAATTTCAGAAGCAATGAGAACTTTGTCCTTGAGCTAGATTTTGCACCATTTACCGCTTCTTTCCCTCGTCCAACACTTACCAAGTCTATTGGAAATGGAGTTCAGTTCCTTAACAGGCATCTCTCTGCAAAAATGTTTCATGGCAAGGACAGCATGCACCCACTTCTTGAATTTCTCCGTCTCCACAACTACAATGGCAGGGTACATAGTAATTAGTAACTTGAAATGCTTTATGGAAATAAAACTGTAATGCTAAGGATCCTATTAGTTATAATAATAAAGCTTTTTAAGAATTTTTTTTCTCAATTTTATTTCCCAGACTCTGATGCTGAACAACAGAGTTCAAAATGTGAATGGTCTTCAATCTATTCTGAGAAAATCAGGGGATTATCTATCTACACTCCCAGCAGACACACCATACTCTGACTTTGAGCACAAGTTCCAAGAAATTGGTTTCGAGAGGGGATGGGGTGATACTGCTGAGCGTGTTACTGAGATGTTTCATATGCTTCTGGACCTTCTTGAGGCCCCTGATGCATCCACTCTTGAGACATTTTTGGGGAGAATCCCAATGGTGTTCAATGTTGTTATTCTCTCACCTCATGGTTACTTTGCTCAAGAGAATGTGTTGGGATATCCTGACACTGGTGGTCAGGTGAGTTGTACCACGAACAAAATTAGATGTCCAGTATATCTCTATTATTGCATTGTATAGTCATTGTACTGATTTGCTGTACTTTCCTTGTCGTCATTTTAGGTTGTCTACATTTTGGATCAAGTTCCCGCATTAGAGCGCGAGATGATTAAGCGTATCAAGGAGCAAGGACTCGATATCAAACCTCGTATTCTAATTGTGAGTTGCAATATTATATTGATCTTTTGCTCATATTCAAATATCACTGCCTTTATTATTTGGGGTGCATTTGATTAATACAAAATATGGCTATTGTACTCAGGTAACACGTCTTCTACCGGATGCAGTAGGTACCACTTGCAGTCAGCGCCTTGAGAAAGTGTTTGGAGCTGAACATGCACATATTCTTAGAGTCCCCTTCAGAACTGAGAAGGGAATTTTACGCAAATGGATTTCCCGCTTTGAAGTGTGGCCCTACATTGAGACTTTCACTGAGGTGAAATTCACAAATCTTTTATTTTTCCATCATTTAGTCAGTTTTGCATCAACTTTTAGTTAACCAAGCATTTAACGTGTACGACTATCAGGATGTTGCAAAAGAAATTGCCTTGGAGTTGCAGGCCAAGCCAGATTTGATTATTGGAAACTATAGTGAGGGTAATCTTGTTGCATCATTGCTAGCACACAAATTAGGTGTTACCCAGGTATGAACCTAGATTTAAATATCCCGTATATCAATGAAATCCTTGCTTGAATCTTTGTCTGATACCGGTGTTACTTGTTACAGTGTACCATTGCCCATGCCTTGGAGAAAACAAAATACCCAGATTCTGACATCTATTGGGAGAAATTTGATAAAAAGTATCATTTCTCCAGTCAGTTTACAGCTGATCTTATTGCGATGAATCATACTGATTTCATCATCACCAGCACATTCCAGGAGATAGCTGGAAGGTAGTAAAGAAATCCTTTTTACAATTATTGTAGATTCATTTACTGAATGTATTAACTATAAGTTTTTTTTTTAAACCTCTGCAGTAAGGATACCGTTGGACAGTATGAGAGTCATACTGCCTTTACAATGCCTGGATTGTACCGAGTTGTTCATGGGATAGATGTATTCGACCCAAAATTCAATATCGTCTCACCAGGTGCTGACACATCTGTCTACTTCTCTTTTAAGGAGAAGGAAAAGAGGCTGACAGCACTTCACCCTGAAATTGAGGAACTTCTTTACAGTTTGGTTGAGAATGAAGAACACCTGTAAGTTTCTTCTCTCTCAGTGATACACAACTTTCACCCAGAATTTGATTAGTATCTAATGGAAAATTTTCATTTCATCAATTGCAGGTGTGTCATAAAAGACAAGAACAAACCTATACTGTTCACCATGGCAAGGTTGGACAATGTGAAGAACTTGACAGGATTTGTTGAGTGGTATGCTAAGAGTCCCAAGCTACGTGAGTTGGTCAACCTTGTAGTCGTCGGTGGAGACAGAAGGAAGGAATCAAAGGATTTGGAAGAACAAGCGCAGATGAAGAAAATGTATGAGCTCATTGATACCTACAAGTTGAATGGTCAATTCCGATGGATCTCTTCTCAGATGAACCGTGTGAGGAATGGTGAACTTTATCGTTATATAGCTGACACAAAGGGTGCTTTTGTGCAACCTGCATTTTATGAGGCTTTCGGTTTGACTGTTGTTGAGGCCATGACCTGTGGTTTGCCAACATTTGCAACTCTCCACGGTGGTCCAGCTGAGATCATTGTTCACGGGAAATCTGGTTTTCATATTGATCCCTATCATGGAGAGCAAGTGGCTGAGCTCCTTGTTAATTTCTTTGAGAAGTGCAAGACTGATCCTTCTGAATGGGACGCTATTTCAGCAGGAGGCCTGAAACGTATTGAGGAGAAGTAAGCCCTAGAGTCAGTCTTTTAGGATAATTTACTTGAAGATGATATAATGTTATATCACTAACAATCTTCTTTGTATTTATAGATACACTTGGCAAATCTATTCTGAGAGGCTATTGACATTGGCTGGGGTTTATGGTTTCTGGAAGCACGTCTCCAAGCTTGATCGCCTTGAGATCCGTCGTTATCTCGAAATGTTTTATGCTCTCAAGTATCGCAAGTTGGTGAGTTTTTTTACTAGATAAAACTGAGATTCGTCGTTATCTGGCGTTAGTATTACTATCATAATTTGGAAAAAAACTCATCTTTTGCTGCTTTGTTTTTTCAGGCTGAATCAGTTCCACTTGCTACCGACGAGTAGAAGAGAACAAGAGGCTGTGTCAACCAGAGTTTCTCAAGGCTTTCAAATAAAAACGAGAAAGAGAAAAGGGCGATCCTGATGAGAAGAGGATTCTGTTTTTTTTCTTTTGTGTCGTTTCGTTCCTTATGTTTTGTCTGGGTTTCAGACCAACCCTTGTTAGCTTTGGTAAAAATTTAGTTGCACTTTTGTTTTTGTTATTGTTATTGTTAATATGTGATTTTGGTTTCTTTATCCTGAATTTGCTGTGTGGAGATTGGAATTTAAGTTTCTGAATTTTCAGAACTAAATAAATGTCAAATTTCACATCTTTGCTGCATTTTGTCTTCTTTTTTCAAAAAATTTATTCATGAAGATTTGTGTTTTATGGTTAGCCCCTTCCCCTAATTTTGCAGCAAACAAAAAAAATTGTAACCCAGTAACACTCGATGTTGTAAACTTGTAATATCATAATAAGAACTTAAGAAGGATGTGAAAGGCAATAATGCACCAGTGTAAATTTTGTAGAAGAAAAAGTACATGGATATAATTTTAAACTAAGTTTAATAATGTACGGAGTATTTACCAGTATATTTACATTAGAAAATTTTATAACGTGATACCTAAGGTCACCATCGGGGCCTCAGGACCATGATTACCGTAAAAGTTTCTCATTTTAAAAATTGGTCATCCCCTGCCTATCTTTCTATTCACAATATTTACACTACATTTCCTTATCATCAAAAATTGGAGGATCCCCAGTTCGGGTCTACAAGACTGTACCTAGTTACTGCTGACTTTGACAGGCAAAGAAGCTGAACAACAACTAAACTTTTGTCTAGTTTCTACGCGATCCTTTCTCTTCGCTTGCCTACTTCCCCTGATCTGTACTACTGCGATGATGCAACATAGGCAGGATTCATTTTCATGATTTTTCTCATGTGGTGAACTCTGAGATCACCAGACACGATTCCTCTTCATGGAAGCTTTGACCAATACAACATAAAACTACAGTTACATGTTGCATCAATGGTGCAACTTTAAACATGATCCTCTTCATAATATGTTGTTTATTCCCGTGCACGCCTTGATACTTTGTTCCCAACAATAGGCTGTCGCCTTGGATAAAGGACCATCGTTAACAATAAAGTGACTGCTAGACCAACAATCCCGCTAAATGGTTCGAATGAGAGGCTTCCAGTTAACCATATTGGAAAATTTTGCTCATAGGTCAAAAAGCCACCAGATTTCAAGATGAAACACGAAGCCATTATACCAGCCCGGATGCCAATTGGGAGGGAAAGGCTACCCTGGCACCTCTGTCGAGCTCCAGATAGACACAGTGATAACAGCCATAGTCCTGGAATTGCCATTGGGGACCTGTAATAAAAAGCATAGCACGTCAGAACATGTAACCAACATAAACATCAGAGCAAACATGAACACAAAGAATTAGCAGAGTTAGCAAGAAGGGCAAGGCTGTGGGTTCTAGATGCTAAGAAACTAAACAGTCAAGGAACATTCTTTAGTTTTGGGGTCAGTAACCTAGAGAGATGAGTAGATGGCTGACTCACTGAAAATCTAGAACTGCGACAGTATCTCTTCCTTTGTTTCAGTAGACAGTGCTTGCCTCTGAAAGCTTTATTTAGTATATTAATTATATCTAAAAAAAATATCTCCATGCAAGTGTTGATTTGGAGTTCCAAGTATTGTTCAAGATCTTACTAGTTACAATTTTAGTCTATTTTAAACAAAAAGCATGAAAAAACCAATAAACTGGTTAAGGGAAGTTAGAAAGATACCTTTGAGATAAAGAAAATGCAAGACCTGAGATGATAATTCCACGATGATATCCAAGATCGGTAGCTATTTCAAAAGGCAACCATGATCTGAAGAGTAATTCTTCCACAAGTGCAACACCAGTAGCTGTTACAAGGCCCTTGCCACAAAGAAGCAGCATTTTCCCATACACTTTGAGCTGCGTCAGCGCATCTGAAGCAGTTGATATATTTGAAGGCAAAGATAGATGGGCATATCCAATCAATGCACTTACTGAATGTATTGATAGGACCAAAACAACTCCTCCAATCAAACCATAAAAGTAATTTTTGATCTGCATCCAAGAAAGATAACATAAGCTATCAACCAACATTCCAGCTAGCATTCAACTTTCTGAAGCCCTAAAATATTAACTGACCAACACTGATTATTTAAAAAAAAAAAAAAGGTTGGCAGCAATCTAGACTCCAGATCTGTCCCATGAGTTATTATCAGAAGGGTTGGCAGCAATATCTTGCTGGAATTTAGTACCCCGTAGAGTAAAATTGAGCACAATACAGTTCCTTTGGGATAACATCTTAGGTCTTACATTGTTGTAACATGCCATGATAACCCATCTTCAGATAACTATGATGTTTAGGTTGGTGTAACAAACTATGCCAGACAACATAATTCAGGCAAGGAAGAGCCATGTGAAGCCGATGGTTACCCATGGTGTATCCTGAGGTTTGAGAATATGTGTGTCTGTGTGTGTGTACATCTCAGATTGAAACGGTTCAGGTTGCCAAGTTTGTTCAGTTGCCACATTATTAAGGGAAGGGAGCAAGACAATACCAATCTTATTTTGAACTTATCCTGAATTTCAAGTACAATATGCTGTTTTTTTTATTAATCTTCCTTTTAATTTGAAGCACCCTGAAAACAATTCCTGACCCTGGCACTGAATATAGGCATCTGTCCAAATATATAACAGATAAAATACAACAATTGAAAGAAAGATGTCATCCAGTATCTTCCATTGACATTTCCACGTAAGTAAAAAGAAAAAAATATGCATAATCTGCGATAAAAACCTTGCTTAAAACACTGATAAACACGTACCATTCTTAAGGAAGTCAAATCTAATCCATACTGCTCAAAGGGATTTTCATACCCTCTTATTCTTTTTCCCCATAAAATGATTAATGTCATAATAGACACATAGAGGCCAATAATGCAAGCGAGCTCTGCAATTTCGGTTGAACTATGTGATGCCCAGCCCTGTACAATTGTTGGAAGCAAGGGAACGGCAACAGGTGTCCATAGAACAAGAACCAGGCATATGAAGCCCAGAACCCTACAAGAGCAATTTTATGGTAAAATATCAGTGCAATCTTCAAGAGATGTTGGCAAAAACTTTAATGACAGAAGCAGCTGTACTTGGTATTTGTATAGCATAAAACTTGGTATTTGTATAGCATAGAACCTTTTAACTGAAGGCATATAAAATTTTCAGTAGGAAAAAAGTAGAAAAAGGGATAATATTGATCACTGGAGCATACAAGCCCCATATTTGTTTAGAGGGATACCCAACAAAGCACATGTTCCTTTCCGCAACTAATGCCCATGAGGAGTTTATAAACCAATAGCACCATATAATAGACTATAAATAGGAAACTCACTCCAACTTGAACTAACCCACTTAGGGCTGCATCCATTCTTGCTATTTCTAATTAGGTTTGTAAACTTTAATATTATGATAGGTATTTTAAGTGGGTATTAGACAAAAAAAAAAGTAAATTTAAGTGCCTGATGTACTGTATAAATTAAATAATTAATTTTAATACCACCACTATTTCAATATTTTTCATTAGTGCAGGAAGACCTAGTGGACAGCAATCACAAAGATACTATAGATAGCCATTAGAATACAACTTAACAATACAGAATAGTAAGAGTACGAAAGAGATACATCATAATTTTACCTCTGAAACAAGGGGCGTTCGGAAAACCGCAAAAATGACATGAGCCTTTCAATCAAACTCAGTGCACCACGTATTCCACCCCAAAGTAAAGCAGCTTTACCAACCAGCCTCAGCATACCACCTCTCTGCCCAAATTCTGCTAGCATTGCTACCAATCTACCCAGAGAAGAACGGAAGTAAATACAATTTTACACAGGAAACTGGGATGGTAACTGTTAAGTAACTAGCTATCCTAAAATCTTAGGATGTTAGAAAGGGGCCTTAATTGGATCATATATTATATTATATTGTAGCAGACAGACCCACAGACAAATAAACCTTTTGATGTTAGGAAGAGCCCTTATTATATCATATTGATATTCAACAGTAATAAGAAAGCACGTAATATTAAGCATCTTAGCCGCACCTTCCTTGATCGAGTTCTCCATCTTTTGTTGGCACCACTGGACCAGCAACAGACATTGCTTTTTCTGCCAGGCTCGTTACTATATTATTTTCATTCTTCTCAGACATTTCTCCGACAAGTCTATGATCTTCTTCCTTTTTGAGCAAATTTGATGACGTTTCAGAAGTCTCATTATCTTTGCAATCCTAGGAGCACATAAATTATGGTTCAAGTGAGATATTTGCACGAATGTCAACCACAAATATGTACGTAATTCAGTACCATCAATAAAACAATTACTGCAGCGAACATAAATATATATTACAAAGTGAACACTGGAATTAAAAGGAAAGTTGCAGGGAAATATTGATACCTTTTTTGGGGTTATGGTCAATTACAAAAATTTAGACACTCACACAGACATGCCTTCTTATTACAAAGAGGAGATCCTTCTTATTACAAAGAGGAGATGGGTATCCACTAGGCTAATCCTTGCAAATATACATCGATACTTTGTATGACCTACAAATGCTACCAGCAAAATAATCATATACAAACTATAATTAAGTATACCAATTAAATAACAATTAACTTTTTAGACGTTGATGCCTCTCTCTAACAATTCTAAGTAAGGGTGGTCCAGATTAATTTGTATTTCACATATTTTTTGCTGGGTGAAAAATAAAGTCATTACCTTGTGAACATATCCGAAAATAAAAAACACTCTTATTTAGCTGCCACTAGAAGTACTTGAATGTTAACCTACTATATTGCAATGTGCATTCTAAGTATCTAAGGCCGACTCCTAATAGATGGTGGCCTATTGATAATTTCAGTCACCCATGCATTTTATTGTATGGTCAGTAGTTCCAATACTGTATGTTGAGTATTATACAGCAAAACATTGTAATGCTGATGTACATCTTAATTTATGTGTATTGATGAAGATCATTTTCAACGTGTTATCCAACACCTAATGTACTTATTTGAAGAGTAAATAATTAAGACGGATTCAACTTTGCTACTAAAGGATTAGTTAAGAGCATCCAGGGCCGAATACAAACACCTTACAAATTTTTTAAGCATATAAAAAGCAAACATCACAATGTAAAATCTTTAAAGAGATCTAAATTAGTACCTGCTGATGCACCAACAAAGCAGATGCCCCCAGGGCAGCTGTAACAGCACCAACCATGACACTTCCATTGTTTACATCACTTGACTCGTCTCTTGCCTCACTTTTTCTAATTGGATTCTCCAACTCATTCTTGTCAAATGTATCAGATGGCATTCCAACAGCTTCTCCGTCAACTGCTTCCACCCTATTTTCTACCCCAGAAAATTTATTTGTGTCTTTGACGACGTCTCTTTGGCGATTTTCAGTAGCTGAAGGGACATCAAAATGATTTCTCAAAGCAGCTAAGCTAGAGCCAACGACAACACCAAGTGGGAGTACTTTTCTCAAGTAGCTAGTGTCCTGGACCGCCAAAGATATAGCTCTTACGATGTATTCTCCCAGGAGAGTATTGACGTCCTCGGAGGTATGGTCCTCATCTTCTATATAAGGAATTCTCTCCTTGCCAAATCTTAGAGCCAAGGATGCTGCCTTAGAGACATGTTCCAAGTCACTGACAAGATCAGCTTCCATTTCCTTTATGTCAGCTGAATTTAGCCTACGACTAACTTCAACCATTAAAGAATCTAGAACTACAGTTTTCACATTGAGCATCTGTTCCTTTGATGCAGCATCACACATCTCAGCTATTTCATTCATCGAATTTGCTATTTCACATTCCTCAACTGGTTCATGCAACTTTTCTGAATCTAAAATAACATATGATGGTTCAATGACATCACCCATAATATCTTTTTTTAAAGACAAATTGCTTTGTATATTGTCATCGAAACCTTCAATAGTCGCATCATCATCATCCACAGAATCTTTACTATGTCCAGATTGTTCCAAAAGCTTCCATCGACCTTCCTCTGGAAAGTAGTCAAGGAAAAGAGTAGCAGTCGTATCTAAATCTAGTGATTTAGTATTCTCCATCCCTAATGTAAGACATTTCCGGAGACGCTCACTATAGACAGGGTCCCCATACGTGAATTTATTAATGCGTCGAGGAATGTCATGAGGAACCTTCTCTACTGATCTATATTTATTTGAATGCTTAGTGCCAACTAAATGCTTACTCAGTCCATCTTCCTTGTCCACACGGCGACCTGAATTGATTCCCTGCAATTGGTGGATGCTGTTACCATTAGATATTGAGGGCATGTGTGAAGGCTGCTCCACTAAGTTAGGTCTTGAATCGTTATCTGAATCCACAGTATCAGGCAAATGAATATCATCTAACTTACCTAACTGTAAGGTCAAGTCCTGCTGATTTTCTTGTTCTTGTCCTGACTTGTTATTTAAAGTCTGACTTGTTTCAGAGACAGAACCAGCTCCCTTGTCCAAAGTCTCCTTCACATTTTCCACCTCTGTTACATCACCTCTTTCTTCCTCTAAATGAGTTATCATACCTTCTATAACATTAAATACACTGTTTACTGCTGCTTGAGTGGAATCATCTATACCAGTAAAAGCATCGAATGCACTAAAGGTTGGAGGACTCGAACTATTTTGATCGGGAACAGGGTCCATAATCTTTTCTTCTTTTTCCTGATTCTCAGTGTCTTCCTTCTCCACTGACTCCGCCTCTGAAGAGGATGATGCAGGTGTAACCTTTTCTTCTTTTTCCTGATTCTCAGTGTCTTCCTTCTCCACTGACTCCGCCTCTGAAGAGGATGATGCAGGTGTTTCCTCCATCTTCTTGTCTGTTGTCGCATTATTTTGATCAGCACTATTGCTATCTCCATTATCCTTATCCTCTTTCATATCAGACTTGTAATTTTCATTGTTTTGATCCAATTTGAATTGGTCAACAGTCTGATCTCCAGTGGAATTAGACATTCCAGAATCAACAGAGAGTTCACGCCCAGAATTAGCATCTAAGGTGTTTTCCTTCTGTTTAGTATCTTGAGCATCTTTTCCACTTGAGGATTCTTCAGTTTCAAAATTACTTGCTTGGTCATTAGTTACGCTCTTGCCTGACCCAGCCACCTCAGCTCCAATATCACTTGTCTGCGACTGATCAGTATCAACCGTTTTTTGAGAACTATCTATAGCCTGGGATTCTAGACTGGAATCCCCAGAAGGCTTTTCCACAATAGGTTGACTCTTATCAGAATCATCTCCCAGGTCTTCAACTATCATTTCCTGTTTCGAAGAGTGAGAATCATCGGCCTCACCCTCAGCACTTGATATCCCCGCTGTGCCTTGGATCTTAGCATTTAAACCTGATGCCATCTCAGGAATATGCCCAATATTTAAGAGGTTACCAAATTTTAAGTTGGACCGAGTTTGCATAATTCCAGAAACAGCAGTTGTGAGCGTCTCACGAACATCTTCAGGCACAGCATCCTGCAGAGCTTGCATTAATGTCTCTCCTTGCCCAATGGCAGTGAGAACCTGGACAAGAACAAAAAGTTGTAATACAAGATACAGAGCACCACTGGAAGTACTGCAAGAAATAATAAGCACCAGAAGTCCATTCACAAGAACATACAGCATGGAGGAATTATCAACAAATCACTGATTTTTTAAGAAAAAACACTTTTTTTCTGAATTATATAGACGCAAGTCAAGTAACAGACAGTGTCAGCTTAAATTTGGGGGTGTGATTGGCCTAGCGCATCCAAGAAAATAAGTATTTATCCACTAAACACCCCTCACTTATTCTGCCCGGACACACTACACCAAACATCCATTTACTTTGTTCTAAATTTTGTGCTGAGAATGAAAAAAAAAGGAAAAATTATCCAAAAAATATCTAGGAAAGGCTAGGCAGATATATAACTTGAATAGTTAGTTCTAAGATCTAAAACATAATCTCAGGAAAAACATTTATTTTACCAATTGGCTTTCTAACATGAGTGCTGGTCCTACATCATACGGTACACCTCCTAAGATATTCAAGTGTACGTTTTCAACTTCAAAAATAAATTGTATTCTTCAGAGGGAAGGATTGTTTTTCTAACTGTAAGTTATAATGGGGGCCGATTGATGAGGAGCGCAAGTAAGCATATGAACTTCTATATATGCCATTATTTAATTGTAATACACTTAGTGTGGAGACAAATGTGTATTAATCTACATGGGGCTAGTAATATATTCAATGCATAGTAGGTAATTTATAGGTTATACATGACAAGCCCAGTTATGTTGGGCTACAGTTAGGTTATTTTATTAGGATTTTTAATTCCTATACAAGTATTGCAATCCCCAATTTATCAGTAAGAATAATATTAAGTTATCGAACTCAGTCTCTTCTTGTAGTGATCCATACATTTTTTTATCCCTTTTGCGGTTGGGAAGCCCTTGGGCTAGTGATTCTTCTGAGGTTGAGTCACCAGAGTCATCGTTATTCCTGTTTTATTATCAAGAATATCTCTTCTTAAAGTTGTCATGCAAGGTTTCAGAGCTTAAGTTTCACTAATTATCAATTTCTTAACTTCTGAGAGATCTGAAATATGTAAAATAAATTTATTCACTATTCATAGAGGTACTGTTCATAATGGAGTACTTAGACCCGACAATTTACCATACGACACGAAATGACACGAAAATTATTTGTGTTTGCATTTTTGGGTACACAACACGAAAGTACACGACCGAGATTTAGTGTCGGTCTTGTGGATGAATGTCAAGTTTAACGTTTTACGAACAAAATAAAGTTTATTTTATGACGCGAATCGCGAAGTGCCATTAATCGCGCGCCTTTTTACCAAAAAAAAAAAGATAAACACATTTTTAACAAGAAACTATTACTTAACATAATCTTAACATTCAAACATATCAAAGAGCATAAAAAAATGATAATAATATCAATAATGAAGCCTTCATTTATAAAGTTCTCTAATTCAAAAGCTTCGCTGTCATCTAAACTCAATCTCCGACCCCTCAAATTATCGCTCTTCCTCGTCATTATCATCTATCAGGCTTGAAAAGATCTTCCATTAGTTGTGTTAAACAATTTTAGGGGTTTTTTCCTTTTACCCTCCTTTTTAAGGGTATTCCTGTCTTTTATGTTATGAGCGCCATTTTGCACTTCCTAGCGCCTTTTTGCGCTTTTTAGCGCATTTTAGCGCCTTTTTGCGATTTTTAGCGCCTCGAGAGCGCCTTTGGACGATTTCAGAATCGTGCTAAATCGCACATTTTCGAATCGCACACCTTGCAACTAAGCGCGAAGCGCCATTAATCGCGCCTTTAACAACACTGAAATAAACAAAAGTAACCAGTTCTGAATTGTCGGCCAATTTTAACCAGCGGGATACGCAACTTACAAGGGGTAATATTGGATTACACAATTCATGTTGGAGTATTCCTAATTTTTTTATTATTTTATATGAAATACGCAAAAGGCATTGGAGTATTCAGTGGATACGCACATTGCAGTAGAGTAATCAGTAAAAACAAAACAAAATATGCAATTAACGATTGTGTATCACAGTTCACACATTCTTATATCTCAACCTGAACAAGTGAGAGTGTGGGACAAGGTTTGGGACACATAATCATATCAAGTATTTTCCTTTTTCCTTTAAGCAAAGCTACAACACATGTTTTGAATTAAAAATTACACAAAAAGAAAGTTACGAGAGAGAGAACGTCACCCAATAACCGTTAGGTTGAATACTCATTCTTCAATGGCAGATACAAATGGTTAGAATTGGCCAACTTTTCCAAACTGGTTATTTTTTAATAATTTTATTAAAAACCGCTTAACTTGTCCTTATTTCGTTTTGTCTTTACCCTTTGGGTACACGACACGACACGAAGTACACGAAATAAATATATATAAATATAAATATTAAAATTTATACAAGATATACTAATATTTATATTAAATAAATTAATATTTATTTATAGTGCTAACGTAATTTTATAATGTTGTTTGTAAATAAGACGTAAATATATATATATATATATATATATATATAGTACATGTTTGTAATAATTTCACCGAAAATATTAATATTTAAATATTTTATTTATTCATTTTAATTTATATTTTTATTTAAATTACACGAAAACACGATACGAAGGTACACGGACCCTAAATGGTAAGATCGGTATACGAATAAGAAAATGGAGGTGATCGCGCGCACAGACATATATACATACATACATACATATATATGATATATATGATATATATATATATATATTATAATATATATAATTTTTAGTATTATATCTTATATTTTAGAGAATAGTATATATATATATATATATCATACTCCCTCCGTCCCTCTCATTTCTTTACAGTTCCTATTTTGGGATGTCCCTCTTATTTCTTTACGTTACCATAAATAGTAAGTTTACTCCACTATTACACCCACTACCCTCCCCACTATCTCATATTTAATAATAAAAAACACTATTACACCACTATTTTCCTCCATATCTCAAATCTATTATTAAATATTGATAGGTCCCACCACTTTACCCACTTTTCATCTAACTTTACTCATTTTTTATGCATTGTATTGGTCTCCGTGTCCCCCTCCAACGTAAACAAATGAGGGGTTGGAGGGAGTAATATCTATCAAATTACAATTTTGTACCTAATACTTTCTGATATTTCAAAATCTGGTCCCTTAGCTTTTCTGAAACTGTAAACAAGACCCTAATATTCCAAACTAACCAAAATTTCCCTCAATTATCAGTTTGTTTCCCAATCAGTCCCTAAACTTCAGTAGTGAACAGTCCACCCTGTACCTTTTAAATAATAATAGGTTTTGCCCATTTAAGTTCTAAATTTATCATTTCAACCCCTGAACTTCATGAAAATTGCATTTATCCCACGTTTCAAATACTGTCTAGGCATAAAAAATTTAAATTGATAGAGTGAAAGATAAACTTTTCTTTTGAGGATGAATGTAACTTCTTGCACTACAAAATCTACTCCCGTCATCCTTGGAGTTAGTTATATGAATACGAGTTTACATTGCTAGAGTTGGATAGAACTTGAAAAATTGAGAAAAAAGAATATTGAATTGATAAAAGAAGTAGAAAGCCAATAGAGGTTTTGTGATCTTTTTATTCCCCGACTCCTTAGTGAGAATGATTCAGAGGCTCCATCTGAGTTTTACACTTGTTTTCATTGTGGTACCAATTCATGTGTAGTTGTAATTGAGTTTTACACTTGACTCAATTACAAACTACACATGTTTCTTCAGTACCAATTACTTTTGGCATTATTCATTGCATGCTTACTGTTATGTTTTGCTTATAGATGTCAGTTGTTATTTGGGAAGTGTTTGATTTATAGTTTAAAGGTACAACATTGTGGTCAACAACATCTATAGTTTTAACATTTGAGGAGAAATAATTAGTGACAACATATATAGTTTTGACATTCGATTAGAAATAATTAGTGTGTCATCTGCCAAGGCGTTTTGGAAGACTCCGTAGTTAGTACCCCGACTAGAGTTGCAAAAGAAGATCCAATTGAAAAGATTAAATGAGGATCAAGTATAAGAAACCAAGCCACGACCTTACTCTGAAACTGTTGAGGAATATATACTAGTTGGTGAGACTAATCATATCGAGTTTATCAGTACTGCTCATAATATCTTATTTAACTTCCTCACTTTGCAAGTCGTCATAGTTCTTTGCACATAAGTCATTTTTAAAGAAGTGCAAAAAATTCTTCTCGGTTCTACTTCCCCATTGCATAATTCTTGACTTCTACAAAATCCGTGATCGATTTTTCTCCAACAAAGGGGAGACTGCCGAGGAAAGAAAATAAACATAAGGGAGAACTTCTATTTATTTTATTTATTAATTAATTAAAATACAATAAGTGTATTAATAAATTGTATTTATCTTTGGGAGCTAGTAGTATATTCAATATGTAGTAAGTTATCTAATAATAAGCCCGCTTGTGTTGAGCCATTAACCATTTAGTTAATAAAGTTATTTTATTAGGGTTCACATTCCCTATGTATTGTAATCCCCACCAAAGACGGAGCCAGGAATTGTAGGTTGCGGGGGCAAAAAAATTTTGAACGACTTCGCATATATTAATAATGCAATATTTTAATATTTATTTTAATAATAAAAATTCATAATTATATTTTATTTTCTGTATTTAAATCTACATATTTTTTTAAAAAATAACCAACATATCTATCAACAAAAAGTTACACATACATAGACGTTTTGGGGGGGGAGGCAAATTAGAAATTAATTTTTACTCATAAAATACAAGAATTACGAGAAAATATACAACAATTTTAACAATAATCACATGAATGTTCGGGACTTTGGGAGCGCGATCGTCCCCCAACGCCACCTCTCCTTCCACTTCCGATCCCCATATGCTAGTTAGACTTGATTACTAGGGTATACTTTAGTTAGACTTGATTACTGGGATACACTGTAGTCAGACTTGATAATTGGAATACACTTAATTGGGTAAACCTTGGGGTGGAGAATTTTATGCGATTAATTTACCCAATTTTATCTTTCATAATCTTTATTGTCATATATCGCTGTTTCTAATCCTGTCCTAGAGAGCAGTGTTATGACAGAAGTTAATAGATACAAAAAAAGTGCCCGAGTATTGAAGGCTGAACTAGATGTTATGACAAAATTTATGGATACAAAAAAAGTGCCCGAGAACTAAAGGCCAATTCTCTAGTTCCAGAACACGTTGTAATCATTTGTTTGCTGAACAGGTCCTTCTGCTGCTACAAAGTTGATGCACACTATTTGTACCCACACTCGGCAAAAAAAATATAAATATACCTGTAGCCATACCATACCCACTTGTCCTTGTATCCTTTACAAGGACACATCTTTCTATTATGTATAGAAGCCACATATTAATGAACTCAAGCAGATAAGTCTGCCATTCCCTTGAGGAGCCAGAGAACAACAATTCTCAAGCGAAGCATTCAACTCACCATATTGAGTTATCTTTGATTCACCTAAGCACTCTCACAATTATACTAGCTCAGAATATAATTCATGGACAGTGAAGATGATGCACCAAGGATAGAATTAACAAATCAGACTTAAGCATTACCTTCTTCTTTTTCTCTTCCGTAAATGTATTGGGCATAGTCACATCAAGCATATTCATAACAATTTCTGCAGTTTGAAGCACCTGCCCTCTTTCACTATCTACTGGTATGACTTCATCCTCTGCGGGATCAGCACCAACAGTGGTTCCTTTATTAATCACATTGTTATTTTCTTGCTGCACGTCAACATGTTCATCTAGAGAATTCCTTTGTTGATCTCTTCCACTTTCTTGATTTATCACATTGTTATTTTCTTGCTGCACGTCAACATGTTCATGTAGAGAATTCTTTTGTTGATCTCTTCCACTTTTTATGCGCAAACCAGCTGCTATATCACTCCCTCCAGAAATCTCTTTGACATTTTTAACAGAATTGCCGTTTACATTTCCAATAGGAGGAAGACTTGGGATTTTTTTCACTTGACCGCCCTTTTTTGTCACATTGCCTCCCACGGTCAATAAGCCTTTTGAAGGATTAATATTCACATCAACATCTTTTAACAGAGGATGACGACCCTTTAAAAGGCCAAGCTCTACTGCCGTGAGCCACTAAATACAAATAGTAAGTACTTCAGAGATTATACTAAAATGTCATACGTTGAAAATGCATCACGGCTAGAACTTAATTTTATGTTTACCTCAATGATAAGGCGTCTGCACCATGACATAGTAGATCTACCACTTGTAGTGATACTAGATGGTGGACTAGAACAAAGCAGCAGGCTTGTATATGGATTTTCAGCAATTGAACTTCGTGGGATGGAAAATATTGGCACTGTGCCATCATCATTCTGACAGATTAAGAAAAATTTGTAAAGTTTTGGATGTTAAAAAATGAAATACAGAAAACGGATAGCAGATAAAGAATTTGTTAGAGACTTAAATTAAATTATGTAAATTAAATTATGTCAAGTACAACAAAATATGAGAACCTCTAGATATGCTTGTCTGGTAGAATGTCAAATTGTAGGAATTCAGGTGTTAAGGAGACAAAGACAGAGATCTAAATAATGATAAAAAAAAAACTACGATGTCAGGATCAAAAGATGAACTGATTATATTTGTGTTATGAATCCCATTTAAGATGCCAAAAATAGCTCTCTTACTAAAAAATAAATAATAATGAAATAAATTTTAAAATAAAAATAAATCAGCATCCTCTAGAATATAGACGTAGACGGACTGAGTTACCTGTTGGAATATCAGACAGAAGGCTTTTGACATGCGTCCCTTTAACCACATCACATAAACAGACTAGGGGCTAATAGTCACGTATGATAAATGGAATTAAATTATTAAGGTTATGATGCATTGAGATTTAAAAGCACTTGTTGGATTAGCAAAAAAAAAAAAAGCGCTTGTTGATGAAAGAGCATACCCAACTACCACAGGAACATGCATATGATTTTAGAGTTGAGAAACATATCGCCAATGTATTTAATACTCAGCACTTAGATTGCACAGAATATAAATCAAGCTTATAACAGCTTTCAACTGCAACTCGCTTGATTTGACGATGATCACTAAGCCACACCCACACCAAACAAGTAAAACAATTCGGAGATGCACATTCCAAAATTACCATTCTTCACATTATCTGGCTAAAAAATAAGAATGTCACCTGTATAAAGAGAAGTGGGATCTTCACTTTATCAACCAGACCTTGTGTGCTGGATGTTGCATAGAAGTCTTCAATGGCCTCAAATCCACATGAAATCATAGATACAGCTTTGTCAAAATCTCGAACACATGTTGCGTGAAGAGCACTTTCAATGTCAAACTGTTTTCCCCGACCTTGAAACAATTCCTAAAAGCAGCAAAAGAAATTTTACTCTGAAATCACACTGATGAGCAACAAGGACACATATAAAACCCCTTCTTACAACATCAAAGCGCTGAATAATATACTAACCTTGTTAGATTTCAAAATATCAACCAAGCCTTCAGTGAACTTCTGATCAACAGCACGGTTATAAGGCAAAAACCTTGATGCCACCTCCAAGTCAAACGGATTGTCTACGCATGTTGCAGCTGTAAGAGGTGTTTTATCTCCAACTTCAGAAAGATACTTCGTCAGCATATTTGCTCCATAACCCCATCCAACACCCATCAAAGTTGTCCAAGGCCTTTCTTTGTTGATGAACTGTATAGCTGTGAAGACATCATCGCTGTCAGCAGCTGTAAATACCCTACAAAAACGAAGCAGTTAGGATGTCCTACTATTAGCTTGTAGCAGAATATCCAAATAAATTCATGATTTCAATATTTCATTCAAGAACCAGAGCATGAATTTTTAAGGCAGTAACACACACCTCAAATAAGAGGATGAAAAGGGTTCAAGGAATGATTCGGAGGATATTTTGTTTGCTTGAAGTAGTGAAAGACTGAATGTATGTAATCGAAAAATTGAAGTAAATGAGAACATATTTTTTTTTTCTAATAAATTTTAAGATTAACAAGGTGGTTGAAGTTTGGTTAGGGATAATGAGGAATTGAAGATATAATGCTCGAACTATTCCGCACTAGGAGTACTAGTTCTCGACTGGGCTACTACCCGAAACACAAGAGGTGATCATATCTGAATATTGAAAGGTGATGAGATAGTGAATACTTTCAATTATTAAAGTCAAATCTAAAGCATTTAGAAGCTCCAACATATTGATGCAACTCATGTCCACCCATGACCCAACTATCAATAATTAATCTATTCCACAGGCATTAGAAGTTTGCGGAATTGAACTTCACCTCAGGACTGGAATAGTTATTCTCCCTTTAAGGTTGCAATGTAAAATCACACTATTCTTTCTTGTTTTTGTGATAGTATCACTAACTAATATCTCGCAATTAAAAGTAACTACCACGAACATACACTCAATCACTCATACTCTATATCCTACAGCGCACAACAACATAATTAGCATCAATCAACAATGCACAACAACATAAAACATAGAGCTCCTAAACCATACCGTGCAGTTGTCAAAGGCGAACGAGAACACCCTCTCGGATTCACCACAATCGGAAAACACCCTCTCTTCACACACTCATCCACAAACCTCTTCACATTCTCATCCATACTCCCTTCACTAGTCCCCGCAACAATCACAATCGTAGTATCCAATCCATGCTCATCGCGCAAATCCAAATTCTCCGGCCAATCCAACGAAATCACTCCACCGTCATCCGTCATCACACATTTCCTCTGATACACAACCCTAACCTCCTCCACATCACTCTCCACTTCTCTAATCCTAACATAATGCTTATCTTCCTTCACAAGCTTCTCGTTAACCTCATTTACAACTTCCAATTCAATCGAAGGACATCGTAACACAACGAATCGATTAAACGGTGTCGGAGAGGTGAATAACATCCACTCACCGACATCGAAAACTTGACTTTCCTTTTTACTACTTAATATGTCAATCCTTTCCTTTCCTTTCGATTTCGATAAATAATAAGTAACACCGGAAACTAAAGCTGCAGCTGGAGCAACTAAATCTAAATGATTAATACTCGAAACGAAATAATCGAACGGAGATTGATTACTTAACTGATTACGAACGGTTAGAGATGTTTTCCGGCGAGGTTGCTTGAGTCTCCGGCGACGCCAGAGCTTGTATTCACGGTTGTGGAAGTGAATTGTGGTGGTTATGTGCGGTGAGTGTAAGTATAGGTTTGAGTTTGTAAGCATGTTTTTGTGTAAGTGAGCATTTGAGAGAGTTGAGGGAGAGGCGGTTGGGTAAATATGGAGGGAAAGGAGGTGATCAATCAAGTGGCTCGAGTTTCGATGTATGGCTTGTAGTTAAGTTCCGGAATGATCTCTTTGGTCCTACCTGTGGGAATAAACCCAATAATATTTGCAAATTTGTACTTGAGTTTTGTGAGTTTACCGACTTACCCTTTATATTTTTGTGTGAGTACTGCTCAATAATTAAGAAATGTACTATTCTCACAAATAAATATCACTATCACAGTAAATTAGATAAAATTAATGCTTATCTACATTAATAAAACTTATCCCTAAAATTTCTTAGAAATAGTCATAATTTTACATATGTGTGTGAATTTAGGTTTTATTTGAGATTGTTGTTAAAAATTGTTATGATGTTGAAAAAAATATTGTTAAAATTAGTGTTATTACGAAAATTAGATAATACTAGTTTAAAACCCGTGCGATGCACGGATGTTCTTTAATATAACATAATTTTTTTAATTTGAATTAAAAATTTTAAGACATAAATTTTCTTGGCTTAAAATTTTAAAAAATATGATCTGATATAATTATATAGATGTTGTCCGTGATATTTTTAGAAAATAATGGATTTAGTTTGAAAATATCGAAAAGATGAAATATTTTAGCTGAAAAACGTAATCGGTTAGTTATTAGTAATTATATATTTTTATTATTTTATTGTACTTAAATAAAGCAAACCAAATAGGTTTTTCTGGAAAAAATAAAAAAAATAGAAAAGGTAATGTATTTTAGCTGAAAAAGGTAATTGGTTAATTATTAGTAATTATAATATTTTATTTTATTAAACATAATTGCTCATGGTTTTTTTAGAAAAGGAAAAATTTTAGCTAGATAAACTGTATTTTACGTAAAAAGAAAAATTGGATATTGAAAAATAGAAAAGGTAGTATATTTTACTTGAAAAAGGAAAGAATTTCTCATATTTTATGTGAAAAAAGATTAGTTATTGAAAATTAGAAAAGGTAACATGTTTTACCTGAATAAGGAAATTTATTAGTTATTAGTAATTATAAATAATTAAGTAAGGATAATTGCGTAAAATAACATGTACCATTAAATAAGGGTAAATAAATAAAATTAATTAAAAAAATAGAAAAATATAAAAGGTAGCATATTTTAGCTAAAAAAGGTAATTGAATAATTATTAGTAATTATAATAATTTATTTTATTAAACAGAATTGCTAATAGTGTTAAATAGAACCGTCAGTGATATAATTGGAAAAAGAGAGATTTTAGTTAGAGAAAATAGAAAGGTAACATGAAGATGACATGATTTATGTGAAAATGGAAATTGATTAGTTTATAGTAATTATAATTTAATTATGTTATTTTACTAAATAAAAGTGCTCATAATTTTTAGAAAATAAGAAATTAATGTTGCCCGTTATATTTCTAGTAAAAAATGGAATTTAATTACAATAATAGAAAAGATGATATATTTTAGTTGAAAAGGTAATTGGTTAATTATTAGTATTATAATATTATTGTTATTTTATTTTTATTAAATAGAAACGCCCGTGATATAATTGAAAAAAGGAGGTTTTAGTAAGAGAAAAGAAAAAAGGTAACGTGTTTTGACTGAAAAAAGGTAACCGTCCATGATATAATTGGAAAAAGAAAGATTTTAGTTAGAGAAAAGAAAAAAGGTAATATGTTTTGACTGAAAAAGATAATTGATTAGTTAATATTAATTATAATATAAATATGTTATTTTATTAAACAAAATTTCTCGTAGTGTTTTTAAAAAAAGAAATTTTAGTTAGATAAAATGTAAAAGTTATTCTAATTTACATGAAAAAGGAAATTATTTAATTATTGAAAAATAGAAAAGATAATATGTTTAATCTGAAAAAGAAAATTGATTCATAAAGGAGAAATTTTAGTTAGATAAAATATAAAAGATATTGCATTTTACTTGAAAAAGGAAATTATTTAATTTTTGAAAAGTAGAAAAGATAATATGTTTAATCTGAAAAAGGAAATTGATTAGTTAGTAGTAATTGAGTAAGGGTAAATAAGTAAAATCAACAGGTACCGTACCGACCGACCGACCAACCAACCAAACTTTTAATGTTTCGGCTTTTATATAATAGTATAGATTTTTGATATAGGCATATGTTGGTAATAATTTATTAAAAATAATGTTTTTAGTGAAATTTGATGTTAAATCAGTAATTGCTTACCGCAAAAGCTGAGAAATAGTTTTTGTTTTCAAAAATATGGAAAATATTTTTTTTAAAAGACATTTTTTCAGGAAAGGTGCTTTTAAAATATATCAAACAATTTTTTACCAATTTTATAAAAATAAGATATTATTACTATTTTAAATAATAATATCAAACGGGACCTTAATTCTATAAAAATATATATTTTTTTTGAGAGAATATAAAAATATATACTTATAAAAATAGATACGTGGGCATGTTGAAAAATAACAGTGAACGTGGTCATAAAGTCAACAAAATTTTGCAAAAGAAGAAATTCTTGTAAAGGAGTTTACACAGCTGTATTTTCATTTGTTGCACTTGTGAACCACGATAAGACTGGAACGGTCAAGCATATAGGTGAGCTTGTGATTGCGCCATTCGATAACAGTGAACGATAAGACTGGAGTATATATTTAAATATTGCTAGCTGGCCTTTTCTGTAATCATACTCTTACCAGCCTGCCTAGTATTCAGGGTCGGAACGTGGATGAATGTAGCTGTGGCCCGTATAGATTTCTGGTCCAAATCCATCATCGAGAATGATGGCCGTTAAGCATATCCGACATGATAATCAGTTGAACAAAAAATATATAAATGCAGAACATAATAGAGAGAGGGTGAGAGTTATATATACATTTGTGTTTTATGAGAATGACTTTGAGTATGAGAATCAAGCCCCTAATTGTAGGCAAAAGTGTTAGGAGTATATTTATTGTGGTAATCACTACACGATAGCTTAGGTGGTGCATACTATAACCAACTAGGTAACAAAGCCGCGCTACGCGCGTCACGAAAATATTTTTAAAAATTATACACATAACATTATTATTTGTTAAATTTTATTATTTGAAAGTTAATATGATAAATTAAAAATTATGTGAAATGTAATTAAATTTGAATGTTTAAAAATTAAAGAGAAAAGAATTAGGTGAAAAAAAACATGTTTCAGTTAAATTCTTGAATAATAATAATAATAATAATAATAAATTTGAAGATATTGACGAACCTATTTTGTCGCATAAATTTGAAATCCAATATTGACAAACATTTGCAAAGTTTGACATTGAATAAGTAAAAATAACATTTGTGAATCTTTTCTATTGTCGATGATATCATAAAAGACGTGATTACTTAATTTGTTATTAAATTATTTGTTAGTAAAATTGATTGTACGATGAAAAGAATTAGAATGTAAATGTGATGAGAGGTGTGATTGATTTCACTTGTCGATATATTTGATTTTATGACGAAAAAAGCAGAATTCAAATGCATATTGTAAGTCATGCGACTCATGCTTCATGTTTTTTTGGAGTGATCCGACACCCGTATCTCTACATTCAATTAATTTTTCAGAACATTTTATAAGAACTGTTTTGTTTGTAACATTAAAATTAAATTCATGGACACATCAAAGTGATACTCACATATTCTAATATTTTTTTATTAAATTTTATAATAAATTTGTACATATAATTGTTTATAAAGCCGATGCTCATTTTATAATACCCTTACTTAATGCTCAAAAAGTGAGAATTTGTTTAAAACAGCAAAAATCAACTCCTTAAACACCTTTTACATTTTTTCATACCAAACTACAATGTCAACATAATTCCTATAATAAAAATTTGTAAATATTAAATATAACTAATTAACGATTTTAAACATCGTCTCCCATCTCATAACGTACATGCATGATTAATTGATTAGTGATAGTATAAGAATGTGTTTAATTAGAATATTAATTTTTCCAACACAAAATAATCAAACAACGAATGGGTAATTTTTTTTATTGATTTAATTGACGAAAAAAAGGGTCCACTTGATTCAATTTAATCGAGTTGGTCACACCCCGTGTATAATTTGTTCAGGTATAAATGTAAATTCTACGAATTTACTTTTATTTAAATTGTGGATGTTAATTGAAAAATATATATACTTATGTATCTTATCATGATTCTCACGATCATTGATTACGAATTTATCGAAAAGTTAAAATTGTCTATTAATTATTGCCAAAATATTTGCAATGATTTTGAATAAGGATTAGAAATGACGATAAAAATTATTTTATTTTATTGTTTTACCTTAAAATAATGGTATTTTTATACAAATCACTAATATTTTATAACAAATAATAATAATAATGTTCTAATAAAATTGTTATACTTTTATATTAAATATGAAATAAAGTGTATTTAATATATATTTAATAGGTATAATTAATTATTAATTAAATGCAAGAAAATTATTTTAATAAACAATAAAAATGTGAAAATTCAAGAAAAATATTTTGAAACTTCTGAGTGCAAGTCTCTCCAATTTCTTGCTATTATAATAAATTTTTATATAAAAGTACTGCAATAGATAAATTAATTTCTATTATTCTTAAAAATTGAATAGTCTCTTATGAATTTTCTATTAAAAATAATTTACATGAATTATTAATTGTAAAAATATTTTCATTAATATATCTAAAATTTTGATAATCTTAAAAACATCACAAACATATAAAAATAAAAATTACAATATGAACGTAATATTTACAATCAAAAGTTACAAATATTGAATACAACTTAATAACGTTTTTTAAAACCGACACCCCTCTCATAATATACATGTTCAATAATAGTTTAAGAATTTATTTAATTTGAATTTTAATTTATTATGACACAATATAATGAAACAATGGGCATATAATTTTTTTATCAATTTAATCTTCCGATAAAATGATTGAGTTTGTTAAATTTAATTAGTTTGGTCATAACTCATGTGTGTATGCGCATGATTTGTTTACAAATTTCAAATATTAGGTAAAGATCCATGTACTTCCATAATTTACTACGATTCCACAATCATTGATAATAAAGATTATTTGAGAAGTTGATTAATAATGTTTTTTAAAACCGACAACCCTCTCATAATATACATATTCAATAATAGTATAAGAATTTGTTTAATTACAATAAAAAATTATTTCAAAACAATATAACGAAACAATGGGTGTATAGCTTTTTTATCAATTTTATCTTCCGATAAATGACTGGATTTGTTAAATTTAATCGATTTGATCATAGCTCATGTATTATTTATTCATGTGCAAAATTGAAAATCTATCTGTATTGTTTGTATACAATTCCAGATATTAAATAAATATCTTGTACTTTCATAATTTATTACGATTTTCACAATTATTGATAATAAAAATTGCTTGAGAAGTTAAGGTCGTGTACCCTATAATCATCCGAAAAAAAATTATAGTGATCTTGAATAACGAATAAAAAATAACGCAATATAAACAATTGTTATTCGTCATTTTAACTAAAAATAAACATAACTATATATAATTAATATTTAATATTGAAAAAATAACTATAATTTTCAACTAAAGTTTGCTAATTTTTAAACAAATTAAATAGAGTAAATTTAATGGGAAATGCTATGTTCCCCAAATTTTTGTCCCAAATTTATTTCCCAATTGACATGGCATGGTGGATAAATAGTAACTTTCCTAATAATAATAATAATGACACCGCGTGTATAGATATGCGTCCATAAATTAAAACTCGCCACGTGTCATGCCATGTCATTTGGTAAATTTTTTTGGGAATTTTTTGGGGAACCTAGCACTACTCAAATTTAATATATGTTTAATATGTGTAATTAATGACTAATTAAAATGTCATTAATAGCTATTTAATGCAAGAAAAGAATTTTAATAAAAAAAATCAAAAAAAATGAAAATTCAAGAAAAATACCTTGAACTGTTCTGGTGCATTTCCGATCTCCAGGCATTATAATATATATAGATTAACTACAATATAAGATCAGTTTTTCTAATATGTATCCAAGGTAGTAATAAAAGATAAGTTATCAAATTTTGATTAATTTTTATTTATTAATGATAATGGACCCTTTTTGTATATACAAAAAATCCCACTAATAAAAAAATCATTTTATAAATATATCATTAAAATAAAAAATTAATATATACTCTTGAGTACACACTAGAAACATCTCTATGCATTAAAATATTTCACCGCCACAACTAACAAATTCTAGCTCGTCAGTCGTCTCTGATTAAAAGGTATTGGTAAGTATTAACTACATAATTACTACTCCAGTATTTACTACCAATGTTGTTATGGTATTGTGGTGCTTTAAAGAAACTCAAATCTTTGTTTTTGTTGTCAAAGAAAGTAAAAGATGAATGAACAAAGCCATGTGCATGGGTTTCCAAAAGCAAGGCCTAAAATCAAAATGGATCTTTACTTGTACTATTAACTTTTGTAAACTGTCTTGCACTTGCAAAATTTGAGAACGGCAGGCAATATATTCTAGATTATTGTATTATAATAATCATCATTTTTCATTATTTCCAAACTTAAATGTGTTTGAGATGAAATGTAAAAAAAAAAAAAGTGTATAAGATGAGTAAGTATTTTTATCAAAGTATTCACCGGGAAACAAGGGATGTACATAGAGTGGAAGGTGTGCCTGAGGTAAGAAAACTATTATCATAAATTTATACATTCTTCCTCCTATAATATGTTAAAATCAACGGTAGACATTTAACAAAAGATAGTACAGATAATAAAAATGTATCATATGTTTTACAAGTATGTTTTAAGAAATTTCGGTATAAACCTGTATTAATATCAAATTTAGACAAAAAATAGATATGTTCTTAACATTTGAAATATCTTATTCTATAAATTTTAATTGATATTGTACCATATAAACTCCTGTCAAAACCATTACAAAGAGTGACGAAATTAAGATTTTAAAAATCCGGAAGTATATTTATTTTGACTAAAATTTGATTTATCATATTCATTAACTTCTCAAAATCAACATTAAATTTATGTTAAAAAAAATTACTCCTATTCACAATTGACTTGGTATGAGTAATGTAGTGTCTCTTGGCACAACTTATTTTATGGACTTATTTTCGGATAAAATTTTTATATTTTGATAATTTTTTTTATATAAGTATTTAATGTATATTTGAGATTCAATAAGTTCCAAAAATAAGTTGGAAAGTTAGGAATCTCTAACTTTATCTTAAAATAAGTTGACTTATTCTGAAAAAAATTTCCCCCAAACACCCCCGTAATGTAAATATGACAGATATTGTTTGATCTTGTTAGTGTAAATGCAAGAAAAATCCGTTTTTATTTAATTTTATTCAACAAATTATGATATTAAGAAAATATCTTAGAAATCAATTTGATATGACTAGCAATTTTTTTTTTCTGTAAAGGTCAATGGAGATTTCGATCTCCATTTTGAATTAATTGAGATGCGTGAAAATTAATTCCGCATCTCAATTAATTCGAATTGAATATCAACTTATTAAAAAAATAAAAAGGATTTCAACCTCCACAACCCCTTCCGGAACTAAGCTCATCTAGTTCCGTCACTTGAGTACAAATGTTTCCCACCCAAAGATTATACATTGAAACAAATTAAGGTGCTACATGGCACTTCTGTCAATAACTTGATCAACAAGGACACTTTCGACCAATATTATCAACCACCCAAGAGTCCAAGAAGAGCGTATGGCATTTCAAACTCTGCAATTCTCCCCAGCTCCATATAAAACATTCCAAACCCCACATCTATAATTATCTATTTAACAATTTAACTCCTACCCTTTCCTCCTATATATACCAAAACTCTTCATCATTTTTCATTGCAAAACCCTCAAACACACCTCTCTTCTTTCCTCTCTTTCTTCCCATGGCTAAAGGCGGAAAATTAACCAAACTAAAATCCGTGCTAAAGAAATGGCACTCATTCGGAAAGCTCAGCTGCTCCGAAAATGCAGTCATCACCGTCAACCAATTTTCAAACGAGGACTCACAATTCGAGCAAATGTCAACACAAGAAGCCTTCCCTGTCTTTGTTGGAAAATCGCGTCGTAGGTACTTGATCAGCTCGGAAGTGATCGAGCATCCGGTGTTTAGAGAGCTCGTGGAGTCCTCGGGTGGCAGCGATAACGATGATGAGACTATTGTGGTTGGTTGTGAAGTTGTGTTGTTCGAACATTTGTTGTGGATGCTTCAGAATGCGGATCAGCAACCTGAGTCATTAGATGAACTTGTTGAGTTTTATGCTTGTTGATATATTCATTTTTTTCGGTATTTGAAACTTGAAAGAGAAGTAAACAATATTTGCTTGTCATGAAACAATATAAATTCAATGTTCTTGATTATGAACATGAAATATTTATGATTCTTAATATTGTTGATTATTTTACGGCACTCAATTACTTCGAAATCACGAGGATGAGAGTGACAAAACTAATGTTAGAATGAAGGGAAGAAATATAGCAGAACAATGTGAAATTAGTGAATGGTGAGAGTTTCTTTTAGGTTCGAATTCACCCCATTTTTAGTGAAATAAATTCTCATTAAACGTCTAAATTACTACAATTTCTATCAAAATTTACATATCTAATATTAACTATATAATTCCCTTACGTTTTTGAGAATTATACTTTCGATCTATTGATATATAAAACGTCTCTTCCTTTGACAAAAAATAAATAGTCGAAACAGAAGCCTTACCAACTTGATTATTTCATCATGCTTGACAAAGATTACTGTTATTAAGTTGCTCAACAATTACAATTGTGATCAATTTCCAAAAATCGTTTAAGAAAATCATTTTTAAATTTCGACTAATTTCGAAAAACTAATAAAACAATTTTAAGTTATTTTCGACTTCCATAGTTCCATAAATTGATGATTAATATATATTTAAGTTTCGAAATTTATAATTTTGATTCCATGCTCAAGAACGACAAGACAAAGAGGGTGTTTGGGATTGCTTAAAATAAGTTACTTTTGACTTAATGGGGGTGTTTTTAACTTAAAGGAAAAAGTGAAGTTGTTTACTTTAAGTTGAATGAAAGTGTTTGGGTAATTTTACTTAAAGTTAAATGGGGGTTTAATAATTTTGATTTAAAGACAAATTTGACTTTAAAAAATTTAAAAATAATAATATTTAAACTTTACAAGAATTGTGAAAAAAGAAAAAAAAAAAAAACTCCATAAGTCATAAGTCATAAGTCAAAAGTACCTAAATGGAACTTCTGACTTAAAGCAGTTTTTTAACTTAAAGCCGGCTTAAAGTCGTGGTTGCCAAACACGCAGAAAACAACTTAAAGCCAGCTTTTGCTTTAAGTTAGGTTTGCCAAACAGGCTGAAAGTGAATGCAGGAGCATGCACTGCTTTGTCAGTGAATCCAGAATATCTTACCAACTACTAATCCTCTGTAGGTTCTTTTAACCAGCAATGTTACTCAATTTGGGATTGTTCATTGTCTCTAACTCTGATCATTGTCCAAACTTTTCTGTATAAATGATCATTTTCCATGTTTAAATGATTTATTTTGCCGTCTCATTATACTGGCTTAGTAGAATAAATTTGACTTCTACAAAATATCTGCAACACAATGTGGCTGATGAGTTTTGACATTTAACCAGAGAAGTTTCTAAGGGACTTAAAAATGAAATATTGTAGCATTCTCATGTAACTCGTGCGTCTTTTTTTTTTTGGGATTGCAGATTTTTGCTGTTTTTTCATGAGTATCCATCCAATTCGAGCCTCGTTCTACATTCGTGTCGTTTTGGTGTCGGGATTTAATTTTAACTAATTTAACTTCTGAAGCCTAACTTTTTGAATGTGCAGTTGTATTAAAGTCAGATAATGGTTAATTCTTGGTGTTACAGATTTTGTATTGTCAACTGGGCATCTCAGGGTTAAAATCTAAAACATTTCACCTCAGTGCTAGATATCTAGAATAATTTTCCAAAAAAAATTTCAAATGGCATGATATAATACATGGTTAAGTTTAATCACACTATGTCTATGTTAAGGTTCTCTTGCGATGATGACATGGGTAAATGGCTGCTTTGTGGGTGGTGCACTGAGCAGATGGGTGTTCGAAGGGCTCCCATTCATGAGCAAAGACGTTAAAAGGATTATTAGGGATCTCCCCCGTGGGGATTTCTTTGATACTTCGTATCAGAGGTACAAAAGAGAACTAGGCGGGTTATAGATAATATTCTAGTCTGGAGTATAGTCTCTAGAGGGCCAAAGACCTTTGAAAGAAGGAGAAATACTGCTTGCTTAACAAATTAGCAAAAAAAAAAAAGAACACCTAACATTTTCCATTCTTGTAAAAAGGTTCATTGATGGTCCTGGACAGAAAGAAAATATATAAAGAGTCAGTGGAGTTTGTTTGAAGAATGGAGCTAAATCCAATCTGTTCCCCAATTGACATTACCTTTTAAACTAACATTTGTTATAAAAAAATGCCTAAAATAGCGAGTAGCACTAGCTACAACAATATTTATTCTTTGTACATACAGACAGCAAGTTAATATCTGTAAAGAGTTTGTTTATCAATTTTTTTGTTAGATTTATTATTAGAAAATTTAAATTTTTAGCGATTTTAATATTGTAAAGGGAAGAGGTGTATAGTTAAAGATAGTAATGATCAAGTAGTTAGAGATGCTTTGTTGTTTAGACACACCAAACCCACACGCTCTGGTTGTTTGCTTTGTTTGTTGGTAGATTAAGCTTTTGATTACACTTTTGGTAGATAATTGACAGGATTTGTTGTATTTTTAAAGTTATGTACTTCAATCTTAGATGCTTAATAATAAGAGCTCGAGTATATGAAATTTAAGGGAAAATAATTTATGTACATCAAAAATTCTGTAACTGAACTTAAAAAGGGAAATCTGACATGAATGATGAATGTAAGTTGAAGTGTTATAGGTAGCATTCTTGTAGGAATAGTGCCGGTGGAGTTACTTGCCACATGAGTCACTTACAATAAAACATTAGAAGTCTTGAACTTAAAAATGTACGAGAAAAAAGGATAGAGTTCACGAAACTTTTTTTTTTTTTTTTTTTTTTTTTAACTTCAGCAAGCATTTCATTCAAAACAAAAGATCATAAGAAAGTGTTAAATTAAGTCAGAAGATCCACAGTACCTAGTTAAGTCAGAAGATCCACAGTATCTATGGGATGTAATCAGTGACGTATAGTTTAGCTTATATATAGAACGTAGTCTCTTGTAATTCATATATGAAAAATACAATTACTTCTTCTCCTGTCAATCTCTCTACATGCTATTATACAATTATAACATGGTATCAGAGAGGGTAACGTGAGATTCATATCCTTGTTTTCTTGAAGAAACAGACCAGAAGAAATCAAAGTTGCAGAAGAAGGAAAAAAAAACAACTGCCCAGTTTTTTGTTTTTTTCAGAATCAAACCAAACTTACATACTGTGAAGAAGAGCTGTAAAGAAGACAAACCCAGAAATCCGGTTGTCATTTGCCATTACACGCGCTCCCACGCGCCGTCGAAGCAACCAGATTCCGCCAGAAGCACCTTCACGCGCCGGCGCGTGACCTCATCTCCGACCAGTTTTTGACAGGACGATTTCAGGGAAGAGTAATATTCACTCCATTCCGAATCCATGTGTGGTAATATCATCCTTATTCAGTATAGTTCATACAAATTATATATATACACGTATATATGTGTGTATTGTTTGAGAGGATGGGGACCTGCTAGTATTCTTGGATCTGTTTTTTTAGGTTTGTTGTGGGTCGTATTATATCTTGTTAGAATATTTATTGGGCCTTATTTACTTCTGGGGACATCATATATATTTTTGGTCAGCTTTCTTTTATTTAAGTGGGTCTCTTAATATTTGGGCCAAGGCTTGAATTATCGGATTGGGCTGGACTGTGGAAAATATACTTTTTAATCTCTGGGTCAACAGATTTTATTTAAAAAAAAATATATCGGTCCACATCTTATATTCATTCCACCCAAATTTCTTTTTCCTTTTTATCCCTTTCGGCCCAACATCAACCAAGCTGCAGCCCACTTCTTTTAATATTACAATGACGGATACTGAAGACTCTGTAATTTCAAACAAAAATACTGCTATAAGTAGCAGTAAATCTTTCATAGTACTCCATTCGTAAGTCCTAAATTCAACGGAAAGAATTTTTTGGAATGGTCCAAAGCTTGTACAATGGCACTTAAATCTCATAGAATGATGAAATATATCAATGGGAAAGCCAAACAACCTTTGGAAAGTGATACTAGTTTCGATGATTAAGAATCAGAAAATGCCATGGTGTGTTCATGGCTATCTAACTTTATGGAGGTTGATATTCGAAAAACATATATCTTCATTGATACCGCTGAAGATGTGTGGAATTCTCTCACTCGGACATATTCCTTTTCCGGAAATGTAGCCAAGCAATTTGAGATCAAACGGAAGATGTGGGCATTGGCTCAAGGAAGCCACACATTAGCTCAGTATTATTCTGAGCTTACATCATTATGGAGTGAATTGGGACATTACACTATATTTGAGTGTAAACATGCTGAAGATCAAGAAAAATATCAAAAGATGATGACTGTAGAGAAAGTGATGAAGTTTCTTGATGGATTGTCTGATGAGTATGATTCAATAAAAAATCAACTTATTGGACAAGTTCCATTTCCTACTGTGGAAGAAGCCTATGGTCGTGTCAGGTTAGAGGAAAGTCGAAAGCAAAGTATGGCTCCGGTTGTCTCTTCTGAACGGTCTGCACTCTTAACTGGAAATGTTCAGCAATCTGAGCCAGAACAACCTGAACAGATACCAATGGTTTTAATGGGTGAAAGATCCAGTCTTCAATGTGACTACTGCAAGAAGTTAAACCACACTCGTGAAACATGTTTTATCCTGCACCCTCATCTCAGAATTCGAGGACGAGGAGGGCGTGGCCGAGGTGGTTACCGTGGTGTCTCATCTGGCAGAAGCACGGGTAGAGGAATTCCCTTTAGTGCTCATCATGCTGCATCAGAATGTGAGTCTTATTCTTCAACAGGGACGATGACTGCTTCAGAGGTCAACACCCTCCGGCAATTAATGTCACAAATGAACACCACTCCACATACAGCTAATTCTGCTCATGCAGGTACATCTTGTCACTTTACCTCCGATAAATGTCATAATTCATGGATTATTGATTCCGGAGCATCAGCACATATGACTGGAAATTCTAGTTTCCTAGAAACATATAATGGTGAAAGCGGCAATATTCGTGTTGCCAATGGAGCTATTGTACCTGTTCATGGACAAGGCACTTCTCACTGCCTCTCATCATCATTGCCACTATCTGATGTGTTACATGTTCCCTCCTTAACGGCAAACTTATTATCCGTTCAACGTATTACTGAAAATCTTAATTGTTCGGTAACCTTTTTTCCCTCCCACTGTGTATTTCAGGATCTGACGACAGGCAAGGTCCTTGGCAATGGTAAAGTGGTAGATGGACTTTATGTGATGGAAGGGAATTCTATTTCTCCCTCAACTTATCAGGTGTCATCCAAGTTAAATTCTGCTTTTGAATCTTTGTATCAATGGCATAGACGGTTAGGTCATCCATCGTTTGGTGTTTTAACACATCTATTTCCTGCCTTAGTAAAACACTGTAAGAAGAAAGATTTTTTCTGTGAACCATGTGAATTGGCCAAACATAAAAGATCATCTTATCCATCTAGGAATAAAAGAAGTTCTACTTTATTCTCTATTATTCATACTGATGTTTGGGGCCCATTTCGACATCCTACACATGATGGGTATAGATGGTTTGTTGTCTTTGTTGATTGTTATTCTAGGCTTACTTGGGTATATCTTCTAAAACAGAAAAGTGAAGTTTTCGAGTGTTTTAAATCTTTTCACCACATGGTACAAACACAGTATAATGCATCTGTTAAAATTCTTCGGAGTGATAACGGTACTGAATATGGGGGTCCATTTATATCTTATTTGGATACATGTGGTATAATTCATCAAACTTCGTGTGTCAAAACTTCACAACAAAATGGGGTAGCCGAAAGGAAAATTGGTCACTTACAACAAGTTGCTCGGTCGCTTATGTTAACAATGCATGTTCCCAAATATCTTTGGGGAGAGGCAGTCATGACTACTGCATATCTTATAAACCGTCTTCCTTCTAGTGTCCTAAAATTCAAAACACCGTTGTCTTGTGTTCTTGCACCTTCTTCGCACCCACTACCCCTTCGGGTATTTGGGAGTGTATGTTTTGTTCATAATCATGCTCCCTCTCGGGATAAACTTGACTCTCGGGCCCTCCGCTGCGTTTTCATTGGATATTCTCCAACTCAGAAGGGATATAAATGTTATCATCCTCCATCACGTCGCATATTTGTCAGTCATGATGTTAGTTTCTGGGAGAACATTTCTTATTTTTCTCCGGGTTCCTCCTCCTTGCTTCAGGGGGAGATAAACCGACACAGTCTTGATAGTAAAGCAACATATGAGTCACAGACACTTCCATTTATTAATATACCTATTCCAAACACTAGTTCAAACCGGTTATCTATTCCTCCACATACGAGTAATGAGTCAGATGATCTAAATAGATTGGATATTCCAGATTTGATTACATATTCCAGGCGGAAAAGAAATGCTATCACCACTTTACCGCATCCAGAGACCTCTGACCTCGAGACAGATCCTGTATCTCCTGTGTTTGAGCCAGAAAATGGTAATACTCTTGACCCTACTCTAGATCTTCCTATTGCTATAAGAAAGGGTGTACGCTCTTGCACTAACCATCCTATCTCAAACTTTGTATCTTATAATGCATTATCTCCATCTTCACTTGCTTTTGTGTCATCCTTGTCTAGTGTTTCTGTTCCACATACTTGGCAGGATGCTTTATCTGATCCTAAATGGAAAGATGCTATGATAGAGGAAATGAATGCCTTGAAGCATAATGGCACTTGGGAGTTAACTCATCTTCCCTCTGGAAGGAAGGTAGTAGGATGCAGATGGGTATTCACTGTGAAACAGAAACCTAATGGGCTGATTGATAGGTATAAAGCAAGACTTGTAGCAAAAGGGTACACTCAAACTTACGGGATTGATTATCAGGAAACTTTTGCTCCAGTAGCGAAGATGGCCTCTATTCGAGTCTTGATATCATGTGCAGCAAATCTTGGATGGGAACTTCAGCAATTGGATGTAAAAAATGCATTCTTACATGGAGACCTGAAAGAAGAGGTTTACATGGATATTCCGCCTGGTTTTTCTACAGCTGCGACCATTGGGAAAATATGCAAGCTAAAGAAGACTATTTATGGGTTAAAACAGTCTCCAAGGGACTGGTTTGGCAAATTTCAGGGAGCAATGATTAAATTTGACTACAAACAGAGCAACTCAGATAACACCATGTTCGTAAAAAGACGAGATGAAAAAATCACAGTGTTGATTGTTTATGTCGATGATATTGTGATCACCGGCAACGACACGTGTGAGATTGCTAATGTTAAACGCAAGCTTGCCTCTGAATTCGAGATGAAGGACTTAGGAAAACTACGGTATTTCCTTGGTATTGAGGTCTTTAGAAGTCCAGGTGGTATCTTCCTCTCACAACGTAAATATACACTGGATCTTCTGAATGAAACAGGGATGTTGGGATGTAGACCTGCAGATTCTCCAATAGAAGCAAATCATAAACTTTGTGGAGATGATGGTGAAATTGTCGAGAAATCTCAATATCAAAGGTTAGTTGGTTGACTAATCTACCTTGCACATACAAGGCCAGATATATCATATGCAGTGGGAATTGTTAGCAGGTATATGCATGATCCTCGTCAACCACATTTGAATGCAGTTTATATGATATTAAGGTATCTTAAGGCTGCTCCTGGAAAAGGAGTAATGTTTACTAAAAACAATCATCTCGGGGTTGAAAGCTATACAGATGCAGATTGGGCCGGATGTCAAGATGATAGACGATCTACTTCAGGATATTGTACATTTGTTGGCGGCAATTTGGTTACTTGGCGAAGCAAGAAACAACTTGTGGTTGCCTTATCTAGTGCTGAGGCAGAATATAGAGCTATGGCTAAAGGTGTACGTGAATTATTGTGGATAAGATTGTTCCTAGAAGAATTGGGACTTGCGTCTGCAACTCCAATGAAGCTACATTGTGATAACAAAGCTGCTATTGCCATTGCACATAATCCAGTTCAACATGATCGGACCAAACATATCGAAATTGATCGACACTTCATAAAAGAGAAGATCAATAATGATAACATTGGTATTCACTTTGTAAGATTGGAGGACTAGATAGCTGACATATTTACCAAAGGTTTAAATCAGAAGATACTTCATCCTCTTATTGGCAAGTTGGGCATGAGTGATATCTATGCATCAACTTGAGGGGGAGTGTTAAATTAAGTCAGAAGATCCACAGTACCTAGCTAAGTCAGAAGATCCACAGTATCTATGGGATGTAATCAGTGACGTATAGTTTAGCTTATATATAGAACGTAGTCTCTTGTAATTCATATATGAAAAATACAATTACTTCTTCTCCTGTCAATCTCTCTACATGCTATTATACAATTATAACAGAAAGTGCCTCCAACAAACACGCAAGAGGAGACGTGAATAGATTATGGGAATTAACTAAAAAAGGAATTCTAGCGAGTACTTCATGTGTTACCTTGTTAGCATTTTTCCGAATGAATAAAATTGAAACTTTATGCAAGCTTCCAAGCATTATTTTGCAACTCTCAGTTATCTCCTCAACCTCCACGAAATTTGGATTATTCCCCATAATTGTTTTGACAGTAAGCTGAGAATCTGTCTCCAATGTGATTTCATCCCCTTCCATTCGCATGTCCTTGATCCAAGATAAAGCCTCAGGTACAGCAACTGCTTCAGCCTCTACTACTGACACTTGACCAGAAAAACAATGGTTTCTACCTGCCATAAATGCACCTTCATGATTCCGCAAAATCATTCCAATTGAATACGTCTGTGCACCTGGGAAAACAGATGCATCAACATTGATTTTGAGCGCACCAGTTGCAGGAGGTTTCCATTTACTTTCTAACTTCCTGACATTTTTATCAGCACTTGAAGAATTTGGGTTCTCGTTTACATGACATTTCCTTGCTTCAGTCCACTCTGAGCACATCTGAAAACTACTACTCATTGCAAACTCAGGTGTGACCACCTTACCATCCCAAACCTTCTTGTTCCTCCAATGCCAGATGTCCCATAGAACAACACAGATTTTCCTTAGTTCTTCAGTGGCTGCAGTATTAAGTTTATGCAGCAGCCAATCTTGAGCAAATTCTTTTTGACAGATCATAAAACAGATGTGACATGTGCTCAATATCAGCTAAGCACATAGGGCAAGTCATAGGAATTCGAATTCCTTTTGAGCTCAGTCTCTTACACACTGGGATAGCATTTCGACAAAAAGCCAGATAAAGACCCTAATTTTATGTGGTAGTTTGAGATGCCAAATCTTTTTCCACCCGAGGAATAGTACTACTAGTACCAAATTTAGACTCATACCAGAAATGGTAACCAGCTTTAGCACTATAAATGCCATTAGTCGAGTCAGCCCAAACTACTTTATCAACCACTGTTCTTTGAGGGACATGTAATGCCAAGATTGCATCTGCATCTTCTGTGAGGAATTGACTACGAATCAATGATGTATTCCACTTGTTCTCATTTGGTAGAAACAGATTAGAGACCACTTCATTCCTACCTTCATAGAACAGACTCTATTCTACCTGAAAATTTCTCTTATTTCTCAACCATGGGTCTTTAGTAGCTACAATATTCTCACCATCCCCTAGAACCCATCTAAAGCCCTTAGTTAGTTCCTCCTTTGCAGCCCATATGTCTGTCCATAGAAAGCTGGACCCTTGCCTTTTAACAGCTTTTAATATGTGAGAATTTGGGAAGTACCTCTCTTTGAACACTCTAGCCACCAGCAGGTTCGGATTTTGCATAAAACTCCAGATGTGTTTCCCAAGCAATGCAATGTTAAAACCATGGAGACTTCTAAACCCCAACCCACCTTTACTTTTTGCTACACTTATATTGTTCCATGATGTTAACATATAATATAAGATCCATATAAGGCCTCTCTCTAACACCTTAAGGTTTTAGATGAGTTGGTTACTTAACATGGTATCAGAGCTCAGGCACGCAGAGGTCCCGAGTTCGACTCTCTGCGACCCCCAATATTCTCACAATTTATTATGGACACGAAAGACAAATTATGTTCCAAAGATGAGCGCCCGTGATCCACTCTTCGACCCAAAAATGGGCTTTCGAGTGAGGGGGAGTGTTAACATATAATATAAGATCCATATAAGGCCTCTCTCTAACACCTTAAGGTTTTAGATGAGTTGGTTACTTAACACATGAGAGCCGGTTGAACCCTTTCTGATTGCCACCCTTATTTGATCTCCACCAATAATTATTAAACATCTGTTCAAGCTCCTGACAAAGGGATTTAGGAATTAGTCAGAAAAAAACAAGACATACTGTACGATGGAATAGCCTGAGCCACATTTCTCATTAAAACTGTTTTACCAGCTTGAGACATTGGTTTAGCTTGCCCAACCTTGAATGCGTTTGCAAGCCTTTTATTTGAGATGAAATTCAAAATCGTTTTTAAATGTCTAGATGACATGATTTTATTGAAGAGAATAAATAGGCACATCATATATACATTTGCGTGTCATGAATTAAAACATTTGAGGTGATATTAGGATCCGGAAGACAGATGGACTTGGACCTGTGTTCAAACTTACGGTGTACAGATGTTTTGATCCCTTTATCATGTATGTAGTTGAAAGTTGACAAAGATGCAACACGCAGCAGAAGCCCAGCCTTCATATTGGGATACTGAATGGGCCTTTCTGGCGAGTTCACGTATATGGCACTTTAGCTCCATTGTTTCATCCATCCAGTAGAGTCAGTTATAAGAATAAGATACTTTGTTCGATGACTCAAACTCAACTTGTTTCACTAAATTTACAAAATATTTAGAACTTTATAAATTCTTGTTGCAATCTGAATATTCAATAGACCATAATTAGTTCATATCTAGTGTTCCTACTTCAATCCATTACCAACTTTCTCTTTTGGCACACGATTTTTCAACGGATAGACCGGATATGTTTGGTTTGGTTTACTTCGTGTTCAGATATTTCAAAGGGCATGCATCCGGTGTTGAAATAAACGCATCAATCATTCATCTCATTCTCTTGTGTTCAAAAAAGATAAAACTGATGACGGCTCATCTAGTAACTTGGTTCTAAAACATGGTAACGCGCATTTGATAAATAGATTAAAGTTTAGCTTGGTCGGGAAAGGAGGCAAGGAATCTTTGGAGCACATGAAGTAGCATAAAATATGAGTGTTGAAGTGTAAACTCTAGTGTTACATAAAGTGGATCTTACCTTATACTTGTAGAAGCAATATGAATAATTGAATTTCCTATTTATTTAATGATATAGATTAGGTATTTACTTGTATTAACAATGTTGTATTGGGGATCATGAGAGAACATGTGCATGTATAGAGACATTAACATAGTTGGATGATCTTCATATCTTGAAAATCTTCTTTCCAATATTCTGTCTGCATTTTATTTATTCTGCTGCAGCTGGAATACTGAAAAAAGTAGAGGACTAGATTTGTTTGGCGATAGACCGTGAACGTAGTGAATTTGTTCGTTGATATATACTCCTACTAGAGTTGGTCTCAGATTTGTTCGTTAGTAATAATAAATTTCGAGAGTTTTTGGTTAGTGATCCTCGCAGACCATCCATTGTTACGATAAACTCGTGTTTAGTTATTAGTAGTCCCTTGCAGACTATCCATTTTTACGATAAACTCGTGTTTAGTTATTAGTAGTACTTAAATTTTAGGGTGTCACGAGAATGACTTAATATGTACAGTATCGATGACTATCCATGGTTACAATGAACTTTTGCAAACTGTCCAAAACCAATTGAAGTGTGCACATGTGAAGTAATGAGAGAATGTATTCAAATCATATAATTTTGCCAAACAACTAAGCGAAATCAAAGAGGTTCTTTTGATTTGTCTTCGTCACTAATATCACTTGTCAAGTTGTCTTTCTTTTGAAACTCTGGAACCAAAGAACTGCCAAGGCCTAGAGCATCTGTTAATGTTTTGTATTCAGTTAACGAACAATGAAAGTGGAATTGGCCTGCTTTTTTCGTTCCGTAGAACAACAGCAGGAAAGGAGGATACGATTCATAAAATTGATCACAGAGAATTCTGGTATCGGAAACTGCAACAAATTGCTTTGCGCGAAATAGAATTTTTTCGGTCTAGAGATTACAATTTAAGAGAGGATATACAGTTTTCAGACAGAAAACTGCACAGGCAAATGCTTAAAGAATTTGCTGTTAAAAGATAATTTATTCTGAAAGATTTTACAGAACAGATGTAGTTGCATTGGTGACACCATAACAACATATGACTTAATGGAGTTTTTACATTAATTAGTAGTATAATAACAAATAACAACATATGAATTTATTCTAAAAGATTTTACAGAACAGATGTAGTTGCATTGGTGATTCATAACAATAATGAATCTCTTACAATATCAATCTCAAATAACATTATAAAAATAGATTTTCTGATAACAATCCATACTAATATACTAATATGTTTACTGAGAAGCAAAAGAATTTCACTGCAAACGGAATAAAAAAGGCGAGATATCATTCTTGAATGTGCTGGTCCCTAGATAAACTTGAGAATAACTGGATCTGAACTGAGTTACGAATAATTGCTCGTACATCATAAATCTCAGCTTTCAAATTCACCAATGGACTTCATAACTTCAGGCCACAGAAGCAGTGGAAATGAATAATAAAAGTGACAGAACGTTGCAAATAAATAGCCATCCCACGAGGCATACGAAAGATGGTAAGGAACACAGGAAAGTCTTTCCAAATTCAAGCCAGATTTCAGATGTTCTAAATGACATGAAACAATTCAAAATGCAAGAATTTAGTACAAGAGGAAAAAGATAACTAATTACCTATGTGATCATGTTCACCATTGCCCCTTTGATGATTCTCCATGCACTTGAGTAGATACTTAAAGGTCTCTATCTCGCAAGGAATCGTGAGGCCACCACTATGATCAAACCCGAATTCCTCCTCAACCTTTTCAAGGAGAACCTTAAACAAAGGGTCACTAAGATAACTAGTAGGAATTATAAATCTCCGAAGCTCACGACCAACATAAACAGCTAAGAAGCCTTTTGGAACATCATGAGGTGGTTCAGGGCTATGACAACTTTCGTCGTCTGATTCAACGTACACACTGCAGCCTCTTAATCTCTTACTAATCGCAGGCGGAATCCCAAGACGGGGTTGATCAGCAGAGGGATCATGTACACTACCCTTTGGACCAATTGTGGCAGTTTGCCACTTTTGTAGCATCTCCTTAAGCCTTACAATATGTCGAATTCCGGTCACAATGCTGCCTCCATTGTCTTCCATTTCTTGTTACTGCCTAGTCCTAGTAAATTCAAGTGAATGCAGAGATTGATTGTAGCATAAATATGTAAAATGTAGAAATGAATGATATGAAACCTTAAATTTTGCATGAAGAACAACACACAAGCTCTCATTTATAACCAATGTCTAGATCAATGTGTGATGGAAAACATAACTTTTGTCATATTTTTTAATTAAATAATAATTGTAATACTAATAATTGGGTAATATTCTTATTTGATTATTTTAATTACGTATGTTTTGTGAGCTAGATCTACAGATAACATGTATGTCAACTTAACATGCGGTTGATTTCTACTTACTTACAATTCACTTTGTGTATAAGCAAAGTATTACAACAATTGTACGTGTTGATCAAGTGTTTATCAAACCGACAAAACAACAGTGCAATATTAAATTTGTAGTTTGTTACTTTTACACATAACTGAAGCTTCCCAAAATTTCGTACATGAACAGCTCATGTTTGTTTCCGGGATACTTTGGGATATCATTTTGGAATAGGAAAATACTAGAGGCCCCAAATTGGGTAAAAAAAAATTACAAAATGCCATGTGTCTTAAGTTAATTGGTTATAATTAATTGGGACCCCTGTATACACATTAACTCCACCAATTAAATCTTTCCAAAATGCCAAATCACTCCTACCATGTCATTTTGTAACTTTTTTTGGTACCCAATTTGGTGTACCTAGCACTACTCTTTGGAATAATGTTAGAGCTCCCGAAACATTCGTTCCCAGAATCGTTTCCGAATCATGAATTGTCATTATATAGTTGATTATATTTTTATAAATTAGATGAATCCATGTGCGTTAATATGAATTCCATGAATAAAACGATGTCACTAGTCATTTGAGAACACTTTTGAGATTTTTTTGGGGTATGTAGATTACTCATCATTTTAATATATTTAGAAGAAAAATGCTAGGTCCCCAAATTGGTTCATAATTCCCAAATGCTAAGTGCATTGTTATAATTGGTCATAATAAAATGGAGCCCCTACATTCACACCAACCTTCCAATAAAAATTTTCCAATCTGTCACGTCAACTATGCCACGTCATTCGGAAACAATTTTTGGGTACAAATTTGGGATAACTAGCATAACTGATTTTTAAAGCTGAGGAAAGATGATATTGAGGAGTTTGTTATGTTTCCAGATTTTGGGATCTTGTTTCTTTCCGTAAATCTTGCACAAAAGGTTGAGGTTCGAAACTTGTATATTCATAAGTTTGAATCCGGAGTTTAAATTGTACGTTGTTCTGACAAACGATATTTAGCAACCATTTATCTGTGATTATTCAGATTAGTGAGAATACTAGGATGATTGTGTGATTGTTCAAATTAGTAAAAATACTAGAATGATTGTGTTAAATGCTAGCCAACAAGGCGATATGAGTTTGATATATAACACTACTCCTGAAGGCTGAAGTCTTGGGCTCCGTAGTTACAAATTTTTTTGTTGCGTACTTGCGTTCCCACTTGTTACAAGATCCCCTCGTTCAAGGGCCCAACCCAAATTTAAAGCTTGGAGACAAAAGACAATCGGCCTGCAAGCTGAATGGGGAATATTGGGCAAGGGGTCGACCTCTTAGAACATCTCCAATGAAGGTTGCCAACATAATTGTCAACTTCTACCACGTCATCATGTATATTGTTTTTTTATTTTTTCTCTCCTCCATATCATTGTTGACAACTTTTGTTACAAATATATTGTAACATCCCAAAATCCGGGGTACAGATCTGGGGCTACTAACCACAAATAACTACAAACAATCCCGGATATATACAACATATAATGGTAAAACCCCTTAACCAAGATCGCATACAGGTTATGGTATGAAACAAACTACCAAATTATATTATTATAATCCAACCTCAGAATAAAATGTTATACAATTTTTATGAATAAACAAAATCACTGTCTAACTACATATCCAACCTTGACAATTCCCAATCCATTATTCAAAAAAGTCCATAACTCGAACGTATCCTCTCGCTGCCTAAAGAGTAATACCAACTGACCACTAGGTTCTCTGATTATCTCTAACAACTGGAGAAATAAACAAAAGCAAGAGTGAGTCAACAATGCTCAGCAAGTGCATAAGGTGATAACAATTTCAATATCGAAGACAAATCTGATAAACAAAAGAGTTTCAACTCATTCTATGAAATGATCAGTTATATAGACTTTTCGATCGCCACGAGGGCCAATAATTCACCATTCATAAGGTGCATCAAGAACTAGAACAGATAAGAGTTCCGATCAACCAGAATAAGCATCGTAGACTTCAAAGGAACCAGGCTTTAACAATTCAATAATGATACTCGAAAACTCAAGGTCAAATGATAACAATCGTTGTCAACTGGATAATCAATTTATATATTAGAATTGGATTTTCATTTTCGACGCTATGAGTTAAAGTGGATGATCAGTCACACTAAAACTCCGGATTATACTCTCTTGGTATATCCAAATACTCAACTGGATCCATGGCCCATTTTGGCCTAAAACATAATACTCGTATACTGACCGGCGTCCTCAGCCCTGAAAACATTTTCATTTAATAAAAACATTTCCAATTCTACTCCAACCACAATAGGTGTCGGGACAATCGACAACCCTTGATATCCAACAACTGGAACTCACGTCCAGAACAACAACTCATGATTATAAGTTAGTAAGAAACGATATCATCTTCTAGTATCGACAAGTTCGATACCTCGTAGGGTGAGAAATATAAAGAATGACAACTCAAATAAATACCAACAAGATGAATGTGAATAATTTGAACTTGTAACGTCAGTAACTTATTTAAAGAGAATTTCATTTGAGCACATGAAAGATATACACTGTAATAAGACTTTTCGACCATCAAACTCTAAATTAAAGTGAAGATATGGTCAATTACTAGGCATACTAAAAAGTTTGAGTTTCCATAAGCAGATAAAATGGTTTAACATTTGTTTGAAAAATGATTCCAATATGGAACAGTTCAGGTCAATTTAAAAGAAAACATTTTTTTTCTAAATGGGGGTCCATTGGTGGAGATATGCTAGAATCGAGAATTTTTGCTAGCAGGCTTTCATAAGAATTTAAAATCTTGGATTTCCTTTATTTAGGGAGTTCTTAAATCCATTTGACGAAAATAGAAGAAATGGCCCTCCAGGGATAGGAAAATGAGCAAAAAGGGGTTATTTGAATTACGGGTAGGGGAGGTAATCAACATCACACTTGTCTGAAAAAGTATATGTGTCATCTATACTTGGCCAAATCATCACATACTATAAATAAACTAAATTGTATCACTTGAACAATAAGTGAATAGCAAAACACTTGCCTTGTTATACGAAGTCCTCGATCCTACCATGGATCCTTGACTCAAATTCACATCAGTCTTTACTTTGTAATTTGCTAACTTCACATCCATACCCTCGTCGACTTCGCTTATTACCCTTTTGTTCCAATTTCCGCTTATCCTTGCACTGCTCTCGGATAGGTCTCTTACTCGTACCTTTACCAATTCAAGTACCGTTTCAGTGTCAAATCAAGCAAAATCTTATTTGCTCTATTCTACCCATACGCGTCCTATAACGCTTATACATATATCATATATACATATCCAATTACATTCATAGAATAATCTTAATATAATCAACCAAGTCAAACAACACTTAACACTTATGGCCACTTATTACTAAAACATTATCCAGTGGCAACCACTACACAGCAAAATCACACCTCAAATCCTCACGTCAACTATTACATATTCACTTAGACTCTCGACAATCATAGCATACTTTCAAATCATCGAAATCAAATAAATTAAATAGATTTTAAATAGATTTACAGGGAAATTTTAGAAAATTTCGACATGTAGTATTCGTTTATCGGACTATGGGCATAGCCCCTCAATATCAATCATAAACAATTCAACCCTGTTTTTACAAAAAATAAAGCTGCCTCAACTTGCAGCAACAACACATAAGGAAATTTACCCGCCCTGACATGCGGCACATAGCACATAAGGAAATTCTGCCTCGACATGTAGTAAACACATAATAATTTATATTAGCATTAACTACTACTTACGCTACATCAATAATCGTATTACTCACGCATTTTAATGATACACGTGACAATCAATTATTGATATTCGTAAGCCCTAGGGAACAACCCCTAGCATTAACTATTACTTACGCTATATCAATTATCACATCACTCAAGTATATTAATTATACTCGTGATAGTTAATCATTGATATTCGTAAGCCCGAGGAACTAGTTGAAGAGAATTACACAAGTCCTTTAATATTGACACTTAAGACTTGTGATCTCATTGCAACTCCTCGCAGATAAACACATAATAAAATGAATCTAACAATTAATCTTTGATAAATAACATTTTAAAACCATACAATCAGGAATTAAATTCTTATTTTAAGAAAACTTTGTGAATTAGCCTTTTTGTAAGTTGGACTATCTCGGGGTCACAACCCCTCAATTTTAATCAAAACTACATCAAGACATACCACACAGCCTGTAGGGCCAGTGGTACTTTCAGAATTCACCACATTAACATCTACCAAATATAAGGTTTAATTAATTATAAAATACTTAGTCAAAACCATTTTGACCATACGTTTAACTCATCACCACGTAATTGACAAGTATAGCATTTAACAGATATTATGACTCAACTATAACATTCAATCCATATAAACCACACCTTATACGACTACAATAATTAGCAATTAACGATTAACAATTACTAACCCGAACATTTAATCTGACTCACAATTAATCCCGAAAATTATAATTAACAAGTCTGCTCTCCGAATTAAATAACGAAAATTAAAACAATGATCTCACAATTTAATTCTAATTAAATTACAACAATTAATTAATTAAATACGATAATTAAATACACGCAAATACGCGCACCTCAATTATACCTTTTTCCTTTCCTGTGACCACCACCAACATCTCCACCCTCTCTATCCCCTCTCTCTCTCTGCACAACAGCCGCCACCACCACCACTCATCCACGACCCTTCTCCTCTTCCTTCCTTCGTTCCTACTGCTGCTCCCTCTCCCCGCGCGCGACCTCCTCCTGCGACACCCAAACCGCGCGGCTCCAACCCCCACAAAACAGGCATCACACACACAGTTACATACACACACGCATATAGATATATACACACACACTCATCCCCTCTTCTTCATCTTCAATTACAACCCCCAATTCAATTATTCTTTCCCCCTTTTCTTTTCTAAATCCCTAATTTCTAATTTTCCCCCAATTCTCACTTTCTCTCTCCCCGTTATCTCTATCTGTCGAGTTCTGTTTCTTTTAGTCTTATTGGGCTTGGCCCAATACAATTATATTACTACTAACCATTCATATCGGGCCAAATTAAAATACTACTTATTCGTATAAACTAATACACAACTTTTATAAATCGAAATTAAATAGAAAATTCGGAAAATTAAACTTTCCATTTTTAAAATAAAGAGTATAAAATTATGAGCACACACATATTTTTAAAATATTTTTCGGATCAAAAATGAATTAACTATGAATTTTACAAATTTTGATCCTTTAAATACAATAAAACTCTTAAAATCATTTTAAAATACTCAAGCATCCAAATTAATCCACCCCACATTTTTTTAAAACTCAATAAATATATAAAGATAATATCACAAAAGATTTCATGATTTTTAATTCCTCCGATAATTTTATAAAATTGACAGAGGAATAAAATACATGATTTAAATATATTTAAATCCTCAAAAATACAAAAAAAATTACACAAACCTTCACAGCTTACCCAAATCTTCATGTAATCACATAAACACCATCTCACATACATTTCACCTTTACAACAATATTCACATAATATAATTCATAATTTATAATAAATAAATAATTTTAAATTCGAAATTTCTAGGGCGTTATATCCTTCCCACCTTAATAGGATTCTGTCCTCAGAATCAACGCTAAGGACTCAATTAACAATTTTCCTCAAACATCTTACTTCCACTTCCCAGGTTGCATCTTTCAACTCTAGGATTTTCTCCCATACCAACTTATAAATTTATAAGCTCATTCCATGAGCCCTCAATTTCCGAAATAACCTTAAGCTTTGGTTTTCGAGTCTTTTTAACTCTATACGTTTATTACACGTTAACGAATATCTTTTCCCCGAAAATCAATATGACTTTATCGCATAATGAACTATACCCTGCGTCAAAACTATATTACCACAACAATCCTTCGCAATAATACCACCGTGCAATTTGCCTTAATTTACAACGACCTACACTTGGTATAATTCCCACGCTTTACTTATAACCACACGATTTCAAATAGAACTTCGAGAAAAGAATCTCAAGAAATCCTCCGATCGCTTCCACTCCACTTTTCAAGTACTATTTTGATCGAGAAGGGAATAATTACGAAGTTTCTTTCTGTCTTTAGTCCTATATTTTTACCGAGTACTTATTCTGGAAACTTAACATCATATCGTCTATTCTCAGTCGTATCTTTGATACCGAACAACACGATCAATTCTCACAATCTGGCATGCACGTCAACCACAACTCGATTTACGACTCATTTTTCACTTTCTCAAAATATTGGTTTGCTAAAACATTTGAAAGAAATCTCGAATATTTTGTGGGTTTAAAAATAAATCAAAGATTATTTTTATCCACTAAAAATCCTTTTGAAAATTATTTTTAAAATTTTTTTAAAAACATTTCAAAATAATAAAGTTTTAACTAAAAAGCTTTTGAAACAAAATATCTTTGAAAACATTTTATCCTTGACATTTACAGTTTTGAAAATTAATAAACTCCATAACCTTAGCTTCGACATAACTTCCTCCAATAACAAAATACTTAACCAACTCGTTTTGTGACTTCACTGTCCCGTATCCTCCGAAATCACTTTCGGATCACAATTTTACATACTTGACGAGTCCTCAAGTTTGACTCTACACCTTACGACTTCAACATTTGACACCACTCTCATTAATCACAGATTCATAATATCCAATGTTTACATTAAAATTCTTGTGCAAAATTTTCTTTCTTTTCTTGGAACCTTTTCATGGTCATTTTCGATTGATTTGCACACGCTCCACGCGTCTTCGAACATCTTGATATGTCATCTATGAACATAATTAAATTCTTCTTCCGAATATTGTTTGAGATCTCATTCACTGAAATATGCTTTGACTTAACCGTTTCCTTTTTTATATCTCCTTGTACCGAACAACTTCATTTCCTTATTATAACAACTTCTTGATTTGCTTAATCGTTAAGACCTCTATGTCTGCTTCCGACCTCAAAGCACCGCCTTTATCTTTCTCACAACTCAAGATCTCATTTTCTTGTCCTCACAATTTGCTAGCATTTCGTTGTTACGAAATAAATCTAATCCTGAGTTATATTTAACTCTTAGTCATCACAATCCGCTTCTTACTAACCTCCTTCATAACCATTTTGAATTTCTAGATTCTTAAAAGTCATAAAAGCAGTTCTGCCACTCTCTTCATAAATTCCCCAAGATTGATATGATATTATTTATTTATTTTTTTTGACAAAAACTCCCATCTTTCCAAGCTCATAACATTTAGCTTTTAACTTCTGACTCTGCTTCTTGTTACAACACTACCCTTCTGGTTATAGCCACAACTTTCCACATTTATTTTAATAAAATGTCTAGGGATTCTTCTCCCGAAATCTTATTTTCTGATCATGGGATCTCGTTAATTTCTGCTAATTCTCTTTCTATAGGCAACTACTGTGCCCCTTTCTCTTCGAACTCCACATCTTCGGGATTCCACATTCTTTTCTTAACTAAATTTTATACGTCTTCTATTTAATCACTTCTGGAAACTTTCTGGTTTCTCTGCCTTCCTCCTTATTGACATTTTATTCCATCTTGGTCAACTTTCCTCCATCCTTGATAACCATGGCTTTCTACACTGGCTTGCACAAGTCATTTACTTCACATAATCATCTTACCCTTCATTCAGTCTTGGTTCTTGATAATTCTTACAAACCTTTTCATTCTACTTCATTCTACTTTACTCAGGTCAACCTTCCTTGTCTCTAGAATCTTTCGTCTAACGACAAGTACAAAACATTCAAGATCTTTTAATTTTCCATTTTACTATCTTCGCCATTCAGTCGACGTTTAAAATAATCTTTCTTCAATATTGAATATCTTATGCCCAACATCTTCGTCACCATTCTGTTTTCGCCCTTTAACCATATCTGCAATCATGTGCCTTTCTTTGCTGTCCTTTTTCTTTATTCAATTCTCATTAGCCTCAGACTTTGTCCATACTTTATCGGTTCCGTAATTATTCTAATTTGACACGACATGTCTGTCTTAATCACCAAATTCTTAAACTTGCATAACCAATTCTTCGTCCATGCAGTTATAGTTCTATCATTTAAGACGTCGTCACGCCCATCTTCGCATTTCTTCATCATTAAGAATTTTTGAAAACATCGAATTTCTGACAAAAGAAGTCAATAAAACGAATGGGGCATCAAGTATAAATATACACTGAGTTTATTTGATAAGACTTTTATAAAAGAATTTAACCGAGAGATCAATATGATCTTTGAACTATTTTCAGGTTGCGTTTGTCACTTGGTCAACCACCATAGTACATAAAGATGGCCAGTCTTTAGTACTTTCATGACAAACACAATCAGTGGCGTCCCACTGGACTCCTACCACAAAGATAAGATGTCCCTGAATCCCCTATCTGTATAGGTTGTTCATCTCAGTTAGAATAGAGAAAATCAAGTATTCATGAAAATGGAAAGGATTTAAGAGTTTCAAAAATTTCTTGTAACGTTGGACTAAGTGCCCTCTGAAAGTATAGATATTTTCGAAAGAATGGGATTGGATTTTGAATAAATCTGATATATAAGACTCATCATCAATTAATGGATAACAACTTTTTGATAGATGCATCATCTATTAATCAAGCAAGCATTCAAGAAATTCTTAATTATTCATAACCTCACTCTTGTCGACTAAGCACTAACATACTTAGCTGCCAAACCGGCCTGACAATCATGAGTTGAATAAATAAGAAGATCTCTATTCATTCACGGTTTTAGACCGTCACTGCGCAACGAATGCCTCAGCAACGATACCAACCGGGAATTAATTTACGATGATTCGAAGAAAGAATAGGAAATTTCATTAGGCAATAAATTTGAACGAATCAATGATCAGGAGTGCACAACTACGCTTAACTTTCAATCCTTGCTAATAATCACTTCCCATTTCGTGTTCATAATCTTATCATATTCTCTATGTGACGTTCACCTCGTAACTGATATCGTAGAAAAGTTCTAACATATATACGCGAAAATCACAAGATAACGTTCTCCAGACTAGAAGCCCCAGCTGCCTACTTGGCTTATGCGGCCTCGGGTTCGCTGTCTCGCTCATAGCCAAATCCTTAAAAGATTCGAGCTCCTACTCGCGCGATATGCCGAAAGATCGTATAACGTCGCGATACTTGTCGAAGTACCCTAAGGCGATCCTTGTCCTAAATCGTTCTACCCGACATCTATCTTATACACGTACACCTAACCCTCCTAATCTGTTTCAGTGACCATAACCTGTAGCTCTGATACCAACTCGTAACATCCCAAAATCCGGGGTACAGATCTGGAGCTACTAACCACAAACAACTACAAACAATCTCGGATATATACAACATATAATGGTAAAATCCCTTAACCAAGATCGCATGCAGGTTATGGTATGAAACAAACTACCAAATTATATTATTACAATCCAACCTCAGAATAAAATGGTATACAATTTTTGTGAATAAACAAAATCACTGTCTAACTACATATCCAACCTTGACAATTCCCAATCCATTATTCGAAAAAGTCCATAACTCGAACGTCTCCTCTCGCTGCCTAAAGAGCAATACCAACTGACCACTAGGTTCTCTGATTATCTCTAACAACTGGAGAAATAAACAAAAGCAAAAGTGAGCCAACAATGCTCAGCAAATGCATAAGGTGATAACAATTTCAATATCGAAGACAAATCTGATAAACAAAAGAGTTTCAACTCATTCTATGAAATGATCAGTTATATAGACTTTTCGATCGCCACGAGGGCCAATAATTCACCATTCATAAGGTGCATCAAGAACTAGAACAGATAAGAGTTTCGATCAACCAGAATAAGCATCGTAGACTTCAAAGGAACCAGGCTTTAACAATTCAATAATGATACTCGAAAACTCAAGGTCAAATGATAACAATCGTTGTCAACTGGATAATCAATTTATAGATTAGAATTGGATTTTCATTTTCGATGCTATGAGTTAAAGTGGATGATCAGTCACACTAAAACTCCGGATTATACTCTCTTGGTATATCCAAATACTCAACTGGATCCATGGCCCATTTTGGCCTAAAACATAATACTCGTATACTGACTGGCGTCCTCAGCCCTGAAAACATTTTCATTTAATAAAAACATTTCCAATTCTACTCCAACCACAATAGGTGTCGGGACAATCGACAACCCTTGATATCCAACAACTGGAACTCACGTCCAGAACAACAACTCATGATTATAAGTTAGTAAGAAACGATATCATCTTCTAGTATCGACAAGTTCGATACCTCGTAGGGTGAGAAATATAAAGAATGACAACTCAAATAAATACCAACAAGATGAATGTGAATAATTTGAACTTGTAACGTCAGCAACTTATTTAAAGAGAATTTCATTTGAGCACATGAAAGATATACACTGTAATAAGACTTTTCGACCATCAAACTCTAAGTTAAAGCGAAGATATGGTCAATTACTAGGCATACTAAAAAGTTTGAGTTTCCATAAGCAGATAAAATGGTTTAACATTTGTTTGAAAAATGATTTCAATATGGAACAGTTCATGTCAATTTAAAAGAAAACATTTTTTTTTCTAAATGGGGGTCCATTGGTGGAGATATGCTAGAATCGAGAATTTTTGCTAGCAGGCTTTCATAAGAATTTAAAATCTTGGATTTCCTTTATTTAGGGAGTTCTTAAATCCATTTGACGAAAATAGAAGAAATGGCCCTCCAAGGATAGGAAAATGAGCAAAAAGGGGTTATTTGAATTACGGGTAGGGGAGGTAATCAACATCACACTTGTCTGAAAAAGTATATGTGTCATCTATACTTGGCCAAATCATCACATACTATAAATAAACTAAATTGTATCACTTGAACAATAAGTGAATAGCAAAACACTTGCCTTGTTATACGAAGTCCTCGATCCTACCATGGATCTTTGACTCAAATTCACACCAGTCTTTACTTTGTAATTTGCTAACTTCACATCCATACCCTCGTCGACTTCGCTTATTACCCTTTTGTTCCAATTTCCGCTTATCCTTTGAGCAACTTGTAATATCCCAAAATCCGGGGTACAGATCTGGGGCTACTAACCACAAACAACTACAAACAATCCCGAATATATACAACATATAATGGTAAAACCCCTTAACCAAGATCGCATGCAGGTTATGGTATGAAACAAACTACCAAATTATATTATTACAATCCAACCTCAGAATAAAATGTTATACAATTTTTATGAATAAACAAAATCACTGTCTAACTACATATCCAACCTTGACAATTCCCAATCCATTATTCGAAAAAGTCCATAACTCGAACGTCTCCTCTCGCTGCCTAAAGAGCAATACCAACTGACCACTAGGTTCTCTGATTATCTCTAACAACTGGAGAAATAAACAAAAGCAAGAGTGAGTCAACAATGCTCAGCAAGTGCATAAGGTGATAAAAATTTCAATATCGAAGACAAATCTGATAAACAAAAGAGTTTCAACTCATTCTATGAAATGAACAGTTATATAGACTTTTCGATCGCCACGAGGGCCAATAATTCACCATTCATAAGGTGCATCAAGAACTAGAACAGATAAGAGTTCCGATCAACCAGAATAAGCATCGTAGACTTCAAAGGAACCAGGCTTTAACAATTTAATAATGATACTCGAAAACTCAAGGTCAAATGATAACAATCGTTGTCAACTGGATAATCAATTTATATATTAGAATTGGATTTTCATTTTCGACGCTATGAGTTAAAGTGGATGATCAGTCACACTAAAACTCCGGATTATACTCTCTTGGTATATCCAAATACTCAACTGGATCCATGGCCCATTTTGGCCTAAAACATAATACTCGTATACTGACTGGCGTCCTCAGCCCTGAAAACATTTTCATTTAATAAAAACATTTCCAATTCTACTCCAACCACAATAGGTGTCGGGACAATCGACAACCCTTGATATCCAACAACTGGAACTCACGTCCAGAACAACAACTCATGATTATAAGTTAGTAAGAAACGATATCATCTTCTAGTATCGACAAGTTCGATACCTCGTAGGGTGAGAAATATAAAGAATGACAACTCAAATAAATACCAACAAGATGAATGTGAATAATTTGAACTTGTAACGTCAGCAACTTATTTAAAGAGAATTTCATTTGAGCACATGAAAGATATACACTGTAATAAGACTTTTCGACCATCAAACTCTAAGTTAAAGCGAAGATATGGTCAATTACTAGGCATACTAAAAAGTTTGAGTTTCCATAAGCAGATAAAATGGTTTAACATTTGTTTGAAAAATGATTTCAATATGGAACAGTTCAGGTCAATTTAAAAGAAAACATTTTTTTTTCTAAATGGGGGTCCATTGGTGGAGATATGCTAGAATCGAGAATTTTTGCTAGCAGGCTTTCATAAGAATTTAAAATCTTGGATTTCCTTTATTTAGGGAGTTCTTAAATCCATTTGACGAAAATAGAAGAAATGGCCCTCCAGGGATAGGAAAATGAGCAAAAAGGGGTTATTTGAATTACGGGTAGGGGAGGTAATCAACATCACACTTGTCTGAAAAAGTATATGTGTCATCTATACTTGGCCAAATCATCACATACTATAAATAAACTAAATTGTATCACTTGAACAATAAGTGAATAGCAAAACACTTGCCTTGTTATACGAAGTCATCGATCCTACCATGGATCCTTGACTCAAATTCACATCAGTCTTTACTTTGTAATTTGCTAACTTCACATCCATACCCTCGTCGACTTCGCTTATTACCCTTTTGTTCCAATTTCCGCTTATCCTTGCACTGCTCTCGGATAGGTCTCTTACTCGTACCTTTACCAATTCAAATACCGTTTCAGTGTCAAATCAAGCAAAATCTTATTTGCTCTATTCTACCCATACGCGTCCTATAACGCTTATACATATATCATATATACATATCCAATTACATTCATAGAATAATCTTAATATAATCAACCAAGTCAAACAACACTTAACACTTATGGACACTTATTACTAAAACATTATCCAGTGGCAACCACTACACAGCAAAATCACACTTCAAATCCTCACGTCAACTATTACATATTCACTTAGACTCTCGATAATCATAGCATACTTTCAAATCATCGAAATCAAATAAATTAAATAGATTTTAAATAGATTTGCAGGGAAATTTTAGAAAATTTTGGCATGTAGTATTCGTTTATCGGATTATGGGCGCAGCCCCTCAATATCAATCATAAACAATTCAACCCTGTTTTTACAAAAAATAAAGCTGCCTCAACTTGCAGCAACAACACATAAGGAAATTTACCCGCCCTGACAAGCGGCACATAGCACATAAGGAAATTCTGCCTCGACCTGCAGTAAACACATAATAATTTATATTAGCATTAACTACTACTTACGCTATATCAATAATCGTATTACTCACGCATTTTAATGATACACGTGACAATCAATTATTGATATTCGTAAGCCCTAGGGAACAACCCCTAGCATTAACTATTACTTACGCTATATCAATGATCACATCACTCAAGTATATTAATTATACTCGTGATAGTTAATCATTGATATTCGTAAGCCCGAGGAACTAGTTGAAGAGAATTACACAAGTCCTTAAATATTGACACTTAAGACTTGTGATCTCATTGCAACTCCTCGCAGATAAACATATAATAAAATGAATCTAACAATTAATCTTTGATAAATAACATTTTAAAACCATACAATCAGGAATTAAATTCTTATTTTAAGAAAACTTTGTGAATTAGCCTTTTTGTAAGTTGGACTATCCCGGGGTCACAACCCCTCAATTTTAATCAAAACTACATCAAGACATACCACACAGCCTGTAGGGCCAGTGGTACTTTCAGAATTCACCACATTAACATCTACCAAATATAAGGTTTAATTAATTATAAAATACTAAGTCAAAACCATTTTGACCATACGTTTAACTCATCACCACGTAATTGACATGTATAGCATTTAACAGATATTATGACTCAACTAAAACATTCAATCCATATAAACCACACCTTATACGACTACAATAATTAGCAATTAACGATTAACAATTACTAACCCGAACATTTAATCAGACTCACAATTAATCCCGAAAATTATAATTAACAAGTATGCTTTCCGAATTAAATAACGGAAATTAAAACAATGATCTCACAATTTAATTCTAATTAATTTACAACAATTAATTAATTAAATACGATAATTAAATACACGCAAATACGCGCACCTCAATTATACCTTTTTCCTTTCCGGTGACCACCACCAACATCTCCACCCTCTCTCTCCCCCCTCTCTCTCTCTGCACAACAGCCGCCGCCACCACCACTCATCCACGACCCTTCTCCTCTTCCTTCCTTCGTTCCTACTGCTGCTCCCTCTCCCCGCGCGCGACCTCATCCTGCGACACCCAAACCGCGCGGCTCCAACCCCCACAAAACAGGCATCACACACACAGTTACATACACACATGCATATAGATATATACACACTGTCACAACAAGGATAAAGAAATGCAGAAAATAACTAAGCAAAAACAAAAGGAAATGACATGAAAATAGAATGAGATAAATATCATTAATCCATGCCAGTACAACTCCCATAGGTGGGTATAAATAGACTAACACAAGGACCACTACAGCTGTTGGACCACGTGTCCTTGCCTAATTCACTACTAACAGTAACCTCGTAACAACATTATTCCTATAATAATTAACCAGCCAAACGACCTCGTTTCAGTCTTGATAAAATTCCCGCCAATCATGACAACTCCCTCACTCTCAAACAATCCTTGTCTCAAGGATTAAAGTCTGGGAACTTCTTGATCAACTTGTTCCAGTTCTCCCATGTAGCTTCTTCTGGGCTACCATGTTCCCACTGCACCAGTACTTGTATCTCAGGGATCATGCCCTTTTTGATCATTTTTCTTTCTAGGATTTTAGCTGGCCTTGGCTCCCACTCTCCTGCTTCATTGACACCTGGTAAATCCACCTGGGCCACCTTGGAGTTCCCTATTTTCTTCTTAAGTTGTGACACATGGAATACATTGTGCACCTTTGAATTTACTGGCAGGTCAATTTTATATGCCACCTTCCCAATTCTTCTGATCACCCTATAGGGTCCATAATACCTTGCTGCCAACTTGTGGTTCTTCCTCATATTGACTGACATCTGCCTATAAGGTTGTAATTTCAGATACACTTCATCATCAACCTGGAATTCCCTATCAGTTCTCTTCTTATCTGCATAATACTTCATCCTCTCTTGTGATTTGATCAAATTGTCTTTCAGCAACCTTTGAGTGTTTACTCTATCCTTCACAAACTGATTCACTATAGGATCACTGCATCTAGCACCTTGATAAGTAATAGAGGGGGGGTTTGACAGTAGAGAGCCTGGTATGGAGTCATTCTTGCAGATGTGTGAAAGGTGGTATTGTACTACCATTCAGCCATGGGGAGGTAATTGGCCCAGTCTGATGGTTTCTGCCCTGTCATGCACCTTAAATACATCTCAATACACTGGTTCACCCTCTCTGTTTGACCATCTGTTTGAGGGTGATATGTAGTGCTTAACTTAGTAGCAGTTCCCATAGCCTTAAATAGTTGCTGCCAAAATGAACTTACAAATATTGGGTCTCTGTCACTGATTATAGCAGTAGGAGCTCCATGCAGCTTAATCACCTGGTGCAGCACCTCTTGAGCTACTTTGACAGTATTGAAGGGATGAGTAAGAGGTATCAAATGACAGTACTTAGTAAGTCTGTCCACTACCACCAGCACTGTATCTTTACCCTTGGAAAGGGGCAAGCCCTCCACAAAATCCATTGAGATCACCTCCCAAGCATTTTCTGGCAAGGGAATTGGTTGTAATAGACCAGCACTTGGCACATGTTCTATTTTGTTCCTTTGGCATACTTCACATTCTTTAACCACCTTAGTAACATCATTTCTTAGCCCAGGCCAGTAAAACAATTGCTCAGCTTTCTTGATGGTTGCCAAGATCCCAGAATGACCTCCTTCAGTGTTACTGTGAATGTTAGCACAAATCTGGTGCCTTAGGTTACCACCAGAGCCAACATAGTACCTCCTTTTCCACTTCAAATCCCCATCTACCATGCTAAAGTTATCAAAGGGCTCACCTTTAACACTAATTTCAGTTAACAGCCTTTGGGCCTCAAGGTCATTCTCATAGCTATCATTAATCTCCTTTCTCCAAGTGGGCTTTAGAACTGTTATTGCTAAGCATTCATTACTTGAAACACATGCTCTTGATAGAGAGTCTGCCACAATGTTTTCTTTACCCTTCTTGTAAGACACCATGTAGTCATACCCCAGTAGTTTGGATACCCACTTTTGCTGCAATCCAGTACTGATTTTCTGCTCCATGATATATTTAATTGCCTCATGATCAGTCTTAATAATAAACTGATGTCCCAGCAGATATGCCCTCCATTTTTGTACTGCCATGATAATGGCTAGCATTTCCTTCTCATAAGTTGACATACCTAGATGTTTAGAGCTGAGTGCCTTGCTCATATAAGCAAGGGGCCTTCCATTCTGCATTAGAACAGCCCCAACTCCATAACTGCAGGCATCAGATTCAATGATAAATGGCTTCTCAAAATCTGGCAATGCCAACACTGGTGTCTCTGTCATAGCAATCTTTAGTTGCTTAAATGCATTTTCAGCTTCTTCATTCCATCCAAAAGAACCCTTCTTCAACAGTTGGGTCAAGGGCTTACATATAATGCCATAATTCTTTACAAACCTTCTATAGTAGCCAGTTAACCCCAAGAATCCCCTTAATGCCTTGACATTTCTTGGACTAGGCCAGTTTATCATTGCTTGTATCTTAGACAAGTTAGCAGCTACTCCCTTTTGTGAAATAATATGCCCCAAGTACTCTATTTGAGATCTCTCAAATTCATACTTACTCCTTTTGACAAAGAGTTTGTGGCTCCTTAGCACTTCAAAAATAGCCTTGAGGTGTTCCAGATGCTCCTTCTCAGTTTTACTATAGATTAGTATATCATCAAAGAAAACAAGGACAAATTTTCTGAGATAATCACTGAAAATTTCATTCATGAGCCCTTGAAATGATGCTGGGGCATTTGTAAGGCCAAATGGCATTACTAGGAATTCATAGTGGCCATGGTGTGTCCTAAATGCTGTTTTGAACACATCCTCCTCCTTCACTCTTATTTGATGGTAGCCACTTCTTAAATCCAGTTTAGTGAACATGGCACTGCCTTGTAACTCAGCCAGCAATTCCTCAATGACTGGTATTGGGTACTTGTTTTTTGTGGTGATGGAGTTGAGGGCTCTATAATCAACCACCATTCTCCAGCTACCATCTTTCTTCTTAATTACCAGTAATACTGGTGAGGCATATGGTGAAGTGCTGTTTCTGATAACCCCACTATCAAGCATCTCCTTGGTGATTCTTTCTATTTCCTCCTTCTGGAAATAAGGGCATCTATAAGGGTTGGAATTTATAGGTTGGCTGCCTGGCTTAATATGGATAGAGTGATCCGGAGATCTTTGAGGAGGTAAACTTGTAGGGGTGCTGAATATATCTTCATAATCATTTATTAGCTTCTGAATTTTTCCACCAATGTCATCATTCACCACCTCTTTGCTATTATCTAATGCTGTTATTTGCACCAGGAAGTAAACTTCATCATTATGTTACTGGAACTTCTCTGCACCAAGGGGGTCCAGGGTAATATTACTGACTCTATTATCCTGTTGTAAGATCACCCTTTCTTGCTGCCAGTTTATAGTAATGTTACCAGCAGAGAAATAGAAAGTGATGGGGCTAACAGTCTGCATCCATTTGACCCCCAGGATTATGTCATAACCACCAAGTGGGATGACATTCATGTCTGCCTTGAAGTTCTTACCACCCATACTCCAATTTACAGCATTACACTTAGTGTTGCATGTAAGTTCTTCCCCATTGGCAACTGTAACAACAAAAGGTTTGCAGCTAATAACTGGAGCTCTCAACTTCTTTGCAAGGCCTTGAGAGATGAAGTTGTGGGTTGATCCACTGTCCACCAAGATACTAACCTTCATCCTCTTGACTTGGCCCAGTATTTTGATTGTATTATTGCCTTTGGAGCCATAAATAGCATGTATAGAGATTCCAGCATTTTCCTCATGAACCTGCTCTTCAACAGTAAAGTCATTCTCCCAGACTATTGCTAGTTCTTCAGTGTGCTCCTCTTCTTGTTCTTCACTCTGAGCATCTCCCAAAATCACAAACAGCTTCTTCTTTTTGCAATCATGCCCTGGGGTGAATTTTTCATCACAATGATAGCACAAACCTCTTTTTTTCTTGTCATTCAATTCCTCCAATGTCAACCTTCTTGACTCCACAGGTTTTCCACCTACCTGTGAGCTAAACCCTTTGTTGACTGCATAGTTAGGCTTGTTGCTAGAACTGCTGCTACTGTAAGGCTTGATGTTGGTGCTGCTCTTGTACCTTCTGTCCAATACTCCTAGTAGATACTCTTGGCCTCTAGCCATATTTCTTGCCTCTTGCAGGGTTGAAGGTCTGTTGTTATACAGAGCTTGAGATAACTCCTCCTTGAGGCCACTAATGAAGGTATCTATGTAATAAGATTCCCTATTATGACCTTCTTGAGACATTACATGACCCCTTAATTCATTAAACTGGGTAATGTAATCTTCTACCTTTCCCTTTTGAACCAATTTATTGAATTGTCCCACTAAATTTTCATATCCCGCCTTCGAAAACCTATGGCATATCAGCTCAGTAAATTCAGTCCACAATAGCTGAGGTTTTTCCTCCTCAAGAGACCTAAACCACACATCAGCCTCTCCTTCTAAATATAGTGTAGCACATATAACTTTTGCTCTAGCATCCAAGTATGGGTTCAACTGAAAATACTTCTCACACTTGCTAACCCAAGCTCGAGGTTCCTTCCCATCAAACTTGGGGAAATCAACCTTGGGCGATTTATACACAGGGCTACTATGAGTAGTTCGCCCAGTAATGTAGTCATAGGCTGACCACATCTGTTTAGGTACAGGGGTGGTAGTTGCAGTAGAAGGTTGGGTATGGGTTATAAATGGTGGAGGTAAAGGGGTGTATAGTGGCTGTTGAGGTTGAAAGGTTTGAGAATGTGTGTTGTTCACCATGGTAATGGGTTTATGAGTAGTATATGGTGGTATGGAACTATATGTGGTATAAGGGTTTGAAACAAGGTGTGAGCCATTAAGACTATTGTTATATATAGAACCAGTAGTCACATTTGGTCGGAAGGTAGACTGATATTGGGGTAAACCACTCAAAACTTTATGGTGAGATACATGGTGAGAGTATTTGTTGGTCATATCAAGTAGAGTAAGCTCTGGTGTGTGTGGTTGATTAACAGAAGAAGATGGTGTTACCTGGACAACTCTCCCAGATTCATCAACACAGATACTATCATGAATAGTGCCAAAACGAGTGGGTGTTTGAGGGTTGAGATTTTGTTTACCTGATAAAGTAGATCTCAGAGGAGCATGAGTGGAGCTTCCTTCACCATCCACTGGGAAAGCAACCAGAGATTTGTCCGTAGTATCTTTCTTCAAGAGGCTAACAAGATCTGAGAAACCCTTTCGAAGCTCTTCATTAGCTTCGGTAAGCTTGGATAGAGCAGTATCCATGGATACCATCTGGTTCTGGTTTTCTATCAATGACTTCTTTAAACCCTCAACACCAGCCTCTAGATTTGTGATCGCCTGTTCATGCTTCTGTACGGTGGATTTTTCTGACTTATCCCCCATTGATTACAGCCAAGGAACGTGGGCTCTGATACCAAATTGTCACAACAAGGATAAAGAAATGCAGAAAATAACTAAGCAAAAACAAAAGGAAATGACATGAAAATAGAATGAGACAAATATCATTAATCCATGCCAGTACAACTCCCATAGGTGGGTATATATAGACTAACACAAGGACCATTACAGCTGTTGGACCGCGTGTCCTTGCCTAATTCACTACTAACAGTAACCTCGTAACAACATTATTCCTATAATAATTAACCAGTCAAACGACATCGTTTCAGTCTTGATATAATTCCCGCCAATCATGACACACACACACACACTCATCCCCTCTTCTTCATCTTCAATTACAACCCCCAATTCAATTATTCTTTCCCCTTTTTCTTTTCTAAATCCCTAATTTCTAATTTTCCCCCAATTCTCACTTTCTCTCTCCCTGTTATCTCTATCTGTCGAGTTCTGTTTCTTTTAGTCTTATTGGGCTTGGCCCAATACAATTATATTACTACTAACCATTCATATCGGCCCAAATTAAAATACTACTTATTCGTATAAACTACTGCACAACTTTTATAAATCGAAATTAAATAGAAAATTCGGAAAATTAAACTTTCCATTTTTAAAATAAAGAGTATAAAATTATGAGCACACACATATTTTTAAAATATTTTTCGGATCAAAAATGAATTAACTATGAATTTTACAAATTTTGATCCTTTAAATACAATAAAACTCTTAAAATCATTTTAAAATACTCAAGCATCCAAATTAATCCACCCCACATTTTTTTAAAACTCAATAAATATATAAAGATAATATCACAAAAGATTTCGTGATTTTTAATTCCTCCGATAATTTTATAAAATTGACAGAGGATTAAAATACATGATTTAAATCCTCAAAAATACAAATAAAATTACACAAACCTTCACAGCTTACCCAAATCTTCATGTAATCACATAAACACCATCTCACATACATTTCACCTTTACAATAATATTCACATAATATAATTCATAATTTATAATAAATAAATAATTTTAAATTCGAAATTTCTAGGGCGTTATATATATTCCAATAGTTGGCAACTTTAAAAGTTGTCAATGTGGTCCCATACATAAATTTTATATTATTGTATAAATACATTTAAAATATGGGAGATATAAAAATGGGTAAAGTTAAATACATTTTTGTGGAGTTTCCAACTTTTAGCAACTTTGGTTATCAACTTGTTAGCAACATTGATACTCCAATAGGTGGGCAACCAAGGGTGCCATGCCACATAGGACTTGGCAACCCCTATTAGAGATGCTCTGAGCATCTCTAATAGGGGTTGCCAAGAGGTTGCCAAGTCCTATGTGGCATGGCACAATTCCTATTGGAGTATCAATGTTGCTAACAAGTTGCCAACCAAAGTTGCCAACAAGTTGCCAACTTCCCCATTTAGTTAAAACACATACAACTCCCCAAAAATGTATTTAACTTTACCCTTTTTTTATATCTCTCATATTTTAAATGTATTTATAATATAATATAAAATTTATGTATGGGACCACATTGGCAACTTTTAAAGTTGCCAACTATTGGAGTAGAATTATAACAAAAGTTGCCAACAATGAGATGGAAGAAAGAAGAAATAAAAAAGTAATATATATGATGATGTGGTAGAGGTTGGCAACTATGTTGATAACCTCTATATATTGGAGATGCTCTTAAATATTTTTTAGAGTAAAGTACACTTTGTGCATTTGAACTATGCTGAAGACACCATTTAAAATATTATATTTTAAAATCTATCTCGTGTAATACTGAACAATTAATTTACTTACACTTAGTGTACTGCCGTCTATTTGAGACTAACGTCGTTACAATATCATGGGTAAAAAAAGTCTTTTCCCATAGTTTTTTTGTTTGCTTATTTTTTCCCTTAGTTTTTACGCGGGCTTTTCTCTCATTAAAGCTCCACAATCTTTGGTCGATTGCTTGTTTCTCAATTTGTCATATGATTTCTTTCCAACAGACTTGGCTCTTTTCAAGTTTACAAGAAGGCATTTAAGTTTCCTGTCATCTTTACCCTGATCATCTTCATCACAGCTACTCTGTTCCTTGTGCCCCTCATCATCAGTAAAAGGTAACCTAGTTTTAGTCGATGCAGTATCTGGTACGGAGTACTCGTCGATTCCAGACACAACTTCTTAATCTGAATTTGAAGCAGTAAATATACCAGAGCCTTTGTTTGTCTGAGAGAACTCACTAGTAAGTTCTTTGATGGCCTTCACCTGAATTAAATGGTCTTCAGCTGTTTGATGAAATGCACCACAGAAATGTTGTGTCATGGAATGCTGTTGCGAGCGGGTCATCATCACCTCCATTGCAATTTTCTGTTCTAGCACCATTAATCTCATTCAGGTAGCCTTGCTCTTGAGACGATGCAATCTGCATGATCTTTCCAAGACAGCGGACCTGGAAGCCAGGTTCAGATTCCTCTTCAGTTGCAGTCTTGCACTCTGTGCTGACATATGTATTTGCTACAACTTGAACAACCCCTTTTTTATTATTAACTATCACTGGACTAAAATTCTTTCGAATAATATCCACACTCTTGGTGAAACACTTTCCCTGGGAGTGTCCCATTTCACCAGCATCTTTGTAGGATACTATTCGAAAAGAATATTTCGTATAGGGCAGAAGATTTGATATTAAAACCATTCTCTGAGATCTTGGAAAGACACAAACGGGTTCTTCTCAATGTGTATCTTCTCTAGTCTTAAGAGTACCAAAGTTTGTAGCGCTTGATGTCTTTTAAAGGCGAAGTAGACGCCTCTATCAACAAAATTACAACTGAAAAAAGTGATATATCTTCAAAAAGAACCTTGCAAGCTGTTGATAATGAATCCTCTAATGAAAGAGAGAATGGGAAAAGAAATATAAAGGGTGGGGAAAGGGGCCATTGTAATCAATCAAGGTTGTAATACAAAAACAATATCTTTTAAAATAAATAAAGGAAAACCTGATGCGCCAGGGAGTGTATATTTGTGTGTATATATCTACTTTGTGTATATTGCTCTGTATATATCTTCTTGCTGAAAAGACTTCTTTACCCCTGATTTTGTAATGACGTTAGTCTCAAATAGACGACGACGGCAGTACACTAAGTATAAGTAAATCATTTGTTCAAAGTATTGCACGTGCTAGATTTTAAAATATGGTATTTCAAATGGTGTATTCAGCATAGTTAAGCTACACAAAGTGCATTTTATTCTATTTTTTAACAAAAAATAGCTATATATTGGGCTATTATTATGGACATATAAACAAATGACCTTACTTAATTTTTTCAAAAAAAATTTTGATCCTACTTTTATATGTGCTGATTTAAAGGTTTGTTTATAATTTCCAACCCCTTTAAATTGGGACTAGGATCCGCCATCCAAGTATTGATACTTGTACACCATTCAATATATATATATATATAATTTTACTTGAGACTAATGTGAAAAATGAGAATAAAAACCAAATTATTTTATCCAGCTCTTCATTTTCATATTTTATTTTAAATATTAAAATAGTGGAATATAGAAGAAGAAATTAAAAATTAACTAGTGGTCTAAGCACTCGGCTTCTCTAAAATAGATTAATTATTCGAATCCGGAATTGTACTAGTATGTTGTAACTATAAAAAAAAAACACAAATGTGAGTTGAGAAGAAATTTTACTATTTTAGTCAGCTATTAAAGAAACTAACAGAACGGATAGAGCTGCCGGCCGTTTCCGGATTAGATTTAACAGTGTGTCGCATTGCATGAAGTACGAGATGAATTCTTAATCAAATTCTCTACAATCTTCTGACATATTTTAATATTAATTGAATTGACTGCTCAAAATCGAATTCTCTACAATCTTCTGACATATTTTAATATTAATTGAATTGACTGCTCAAGTTTTATTTGCCCTTAACCTAGCTGCCCATCCAGAGTTTGACACGTGGCAAGAAAAATCTTAAAATTGTGGTTCGGTATTTATCTACAGGTCTTATTCAGAAATACGGTGTGTATATCCTTTTCACATAATATATCTGTCTATGGCCAAACTAAATTTAGGAGGAATGCTAAAAATTTTAAATTTGTTCCACAAATAATTCAATTAATAAGATTTTGATTGCATATTTTAAAGATGATGAGAACTTCAGAACACCTATAGATTACGAATTAAAATGATATAACCCGGAATGCTAAGTTAAACACTCAAACTTGTGTTCCTCAAATGATTATTTTTGTATACATGCATGTGTTGATATCTTATTAAATTTTTTGAATTATACAAATAACTACTTTTGGTGATTTTGGAAGAGAAAGACACCGTGCGCATACATAACATTAGTTACTTTTCTGAAGAAATTTACTTATAAAATTATATATATATTTTTGAATAATTACGCTTATAGCCATACAATTGAGTATCTATAAGTCCGAGAATTTTCTTAAAAATATAAAAATTAATACATATTCATATATATAATTTATACTCTTTCCATTAAATACATATTCATATATATACTAAAATGACAATACAAGTAAAAATTAACGTAAATAAAATTTTAATAATATTATAAAAATTAAAAGAATAAACACTATAATTCTAATTAAAATACAAAATATTAATAATAATTGTTACTAAAAGTTAACAAAACGGAATTTGGAAAAAATGATGATATCAATAAATAGATTTAAGTAAAAATATTTATAAAAAAATCTTGTACATTGCACTGTATAAAGCCAGTAAAATACTCAATGAAATCTTTACCTTGAATAATAAAAGACAAGTTTAACCACATAATTGGTCTAATTAATTCAACAGAATTAGCTAGGGCTTGAGGGCTATCAGTGATGACACTGATATGTCGCATGAGTTAAAACCAAAATAAATTAGTAAACAAAACAATTTAAATACTCACTTATATAATTATATTCACTAATCTACTCTGTTGTAAAAATGGGTGATTAATAATAACCTGACATAAGTGGATGGAGTACTAATAATTGTTTAGACCATTACATAATAAAAGGAACTCTACTGACGCACGAGTAAACCTAAGTAGAATTTCACAAATAAGCATATCCCTCTCTCGATTCCCAGCATCTTATGTAAAGATCCAAATATTCTTCACACTTACTCCCATCTGACGGCTCACGTTACATCTTCCATACCCATCTCAGCCTCCTTTCAATCATCAGAAAACAACTCCTTATATATATCAATCACCTTACCCAAAAGCCATTCATCCATCCTTCATTCTAGCTCCAACCAAACCCAAAAAAAAAAGCCAAAGAAAAACTTAGCATTAAATTTTCGTAGATACAAAAATGAATGCCTTCAGTTCTCCGCTTCAATCAGTTGCTTTCGATTATTTCATCTCCGATCTTTCGACTATATTTGTCAGTAATTTATGGACGTGGCTTGCAGTTGTCTGCGCAGGTGCTGCCAGCTTCTTCTGGCGAGGAGCAAAGTCCCCTGTAACATTGCAACTAGCTTCTGCTGAACCCGACGTCCCAGTTGCTACACTAATCTCGAGTCGCTTAACAAGTGCACCACCATCTGAGCCTGAAATGCATGAGGTTGTAACATCTGACGAACCAGCTGGTTACGAATTACGGGTTAAGGACACGAGAATCCTGGATGGTATTGATGATGGAGTTACTAAAGGGAAATTTGTGGCTTATTACTACCCTGAAGAGACTGAAAATATTGAATGTAAAGATGAACATTGCGAGTTTGGTAACGGGGAGGGTGAGGTGCATGCAGAGCTGTTGAGATGGTTTAAAGTTGACAAGTTGGCGAGAATGAAAGAGATTAACGAAATGGGATTGTACTCTTGTCAGGATTTGACAGTGCTTAGCGGAGATATTGTTAGGTTATGGGATGGTAGATTGTAAAATCTACACTCTAAACGTCCCTGATTATTAGTTTGTTTGGTAGTCGCATTTTTCTTAATGTGAATTGTATATACATCTATTTTTCTTATTCTATTACAAAGAATAATATGAGGTCAGTTTATTATATGCCTTCTTCTTTTTTTGCCTATCTGCATTGATTTTAGTTTATAGTGGCCATCCTTTAGTTTACTACTGTCGTGACGGTCGTCCAAGTTGATTATTCGGCTCCCATTTTTGTAATGGTGTTCAATTTCTTCCCAATTGTCCTATCACATCCAAGTTGATTATTCGACTCCAATTTGTTTAATGGTGTTTAATTTATTTGACCTCTTGTTTACTAATTTAATTAAAGTCAAGTTTGAGTATCTACTTATGGTAGTTATAAATTTCTTGTATAATAAGGCTTATATGCTTTATAAAAAAATATTGTTCCAACAAATTTCGGGATGAAAAATAATCGAATCCACAAGGAGCTTTGAAGAAAGGGTTTGTATAAACCCTTGCCAGTTGAATGATTTCCTTATTTAAGGATTTCCTAGTATATATGTACTAGACATTTTGTATTCAATAAATTATCAATACATCATCACGCTCATGGTAGTTAAAAATTAGTTTAAAAAATTTACGTAGTTAGTGTATTGGGTAATAAAATAAAATAATTATAAAAGGGCATGAAATTTAGAAGGAAAAAAAAAACGAAGTTGTACAGGATTACGACAGGGAACTGTACACTCCGTCATGGTAATTGAATAGCACCAAGCCACCAACTAATATTTGGCAAGGCCACTAGTATTTTGGGATTCAGCTTCTAACAAATTATTAGTAGAGTACTATTGCAAGTTGTTTTCTTTTGGTTAACGGTGGACCTTCCGCTATCAAGTCTGGCCACAAACTCAGGGCTCTCTTTAATTGCAAGCTGTACTTATGGGTGCCTGGGTGGCTCATTACTACATTGCAAAATAAATATACATAGTCAGCTGCACTTCTGTGGCCAGCCTATTTGTAAAAGGCTGGAGTTTCAAATTTGTATATCAGTGACCTTACTACTCTACCTGTCTACTACTCTTCCCAGTTTTCAATGATTTGGGGCTACATGCTACAATAACGTATGAGTTTCACAGATAGCCACCATATACTCATTTTCTAGTTCAAAATGACAGTATGGCCACCGACATGCAAATTTGGAACTCCAGCCATTTTTTTGGAATTTGGTGTAAAGTTTGGCAACCAAAATGCAACTGGCTCTATAAAATATAACTGTACCAGGAGCTACAAAATGTAACAATGAAATCAAATATTCAAAAAAATATATATATTACTTGTTCCCTGTCATGTCAACTTCCGAAAAGAAGGGGGTAATTTTACAAATTATATATCATAAACAAAACTTCAAAAATACTACACTAACCTGCAACTAGCAGAACCTGATTCTTGAAAAATTGATGGCTGCTTATAGTTGTGCTCATCTTTGTACCTAGTTCTATTCCCATCCATTACCTGTTTTTCTTATTTGCTTTCTTCTTACCTCTTTTGACCCTAACAGACAGTGCATGGGAGACGCTCTTTCCTTCAAATTTCTTCGTCAGCTTCACCACACTTGACATACCTTTTCGTGCAGCTGCCCTCTGCTCAGGCCTACGACTTACCATCTTTCTATCAAGTGGCCAATAGGCATAAGGTTCAAGCTTATTCTTTCTCTTCACATCACCGGCAGCCTTTTTGCTAGCATACTCTGACCCTGTGTTTGCCCACCCAGACTCTGATGTTTTCCTACGCTTCTGAGTTGTTTTGGAGTTCAGGGACAAGTGGCTACCTGCTTGACTTCTTAAATCCAAGTCAGGGGCAGAGGGAATCTCTCTTTTTAATTTCTTCCCCTCCTCGTGGATTATCAGTCGACCTTCGGCATCTATCTCTAGCTCATCATCGGACTCTGGCTTCTTCTGTTCACATGATCGGAGAGCTGACCTTGTCTTCAGCCGATCAAGCAGGTCAAGAGGCTCATCATCTATTTGATCATACGAATCTTCTGGCAAAAGGTTAGCTGCTTTACGCTTTCTCTTGGACCTGGACGATGAAGAAAAAATATTCAGTTTTATGTCATCTTGGGGCAGGGGAAGTAAACTGAAGCCCAGAATCTGCCACCAGCAACACTAGCTAAATTGAACAAGCTTTTGTTTCAATAAAATGACTGGCACAAGATAATGTCGCACATGACATAATTGTCGCACATTCATTTGCCAGGTAAATTACTGTTACAACTAGATAAGAGCACTATAGTCAAGTATACAACATACGTACCAATATCCTCAAACTTTACAAGCATAACAATGATGTGTGATGTGCAAGTTAAGGGTAAATATAAGGATATCACTGCATACCTTAATGTGGATGCTTTAGAGTTCAACACAGACTTATTTTTGGACTTTCGACCAGAAACTGTCTCAGCACCCGTGAATTCTTCATCACTATTGTCATCTTCTTCATCGCCAAAGTCGGAAAATATTTTTGTATGATTCCATTTGCTTTGCCTGTAAAGTAGTAAAAAAACATTAAATCCTGAGAATCAGCTGCGTAAATGAGCTAAAAAAAAAGGTTCAACATGTACTCATGTCCAAGTCATTTGACTATGTCACGTCATTTTAACAACAAAAGTTAAAAAGAAAAATCACTGTATTTAATTTGAGTATCCTAATAGCACTGTTATTTACAATTTTTAATGTCATCATGTGAAAACTTCCAAGATATTCTTCATGTATGCTCACCAGAAAAGTTATTACTTCTTATCCATTTGTTTTCCATAATGGCCTTCTTTGCATAAACCTCTAAAGGCATAAGTAAATAACTCTACATTTTTTACTTGAGAGAGATGAAATCCTTGAATAGATGGTTTCGAAAAAAATAGACTTCAAAATGCAATTAAATAAATGTTGCAACATCATAAGTTCAAATCAGCGCCTAAAATTACAAGTTGCAAGACATTTCTTTATAATAAAGTATAAGTTCAATTAGAACGAGTTGATCAATACTCAATACGATGGTTTAACAACACAATGCATCCATGCACAAGTAAAAAATATGCATACAACTCAATAAAATTATGAAGTCCCAAACGTATAGCTGCTATGAGTTTATTATGTACTCGGGTGCAATAAATAATAAACATACCGGGAAGTAGTCGCTTTTGACAAAAGAGATCTGGTCTCTTCTAGATTAGCAGCAAGTTTCCTCTCTTTCCTCTCCTTCATCTGCATACAAGGTAATGGGTGGATTATATAAAGTCTTAAACACATTTTATTCAGACAAAGAATAATGCACTCAACCATACCTTTCTTATATTAGTAAGAAGTTTCATGTGCTCTTCAGGCATTACAGCCCTAACAGCATCAAGACCACATTTCTTGACAAGCATCTCAAGCAGTAGCTTAACCTGCAAGCACAAATAACTAATTATGTAACTTGTACGTTGTATGTAAAATAAGATCATCACTACCATAACCAGTATGATTACAAAATTATTAGTGTTTACAAAAACAGACACCACAGTGTGACCGAACCACGATCATAAATAATAATGAAAACGAATGGAAATGAAGCAAGTATGAGTCATACAAATTAAAGCATCTAAAAAGCAACCTTAGCTTTGAAATGGTTCTTCGTACTATCTTGCCAATTCAGTAGGCCTTCAACTACTGTCCTCAGGTTTGCATGCAATCCCTCAGATTGCGATTTAGCTACCAGAACTTTCAATAGACCTAAATTAGCCTGCAATTGGATTGAAGAGCATCATATATGTTTGGTACATCTGTTCATACAATAAATTCGATAGAATAGACAACAGATGTGAGCTACAAACATACTTTAATTATCTCTCTATTTTTCCTCTGTAGGAGTAGCAATGCTGACGGAAGAACAGCATAAGCACTAGAAATTAAATCAGTAAACTCATAGGCCAAGCGAGCTAAGCCTTTTACAGCAGCACTGATTGAATGAGGGGTCTCACTAGCCAGTCCTCCAGCCACCTACAGCAAGAAACGCAGAAGATGATAAACTAAACACATCTCTAAAGGTGATCAAATTTGCTACACAAAATCGAGTGATCCGAGTACCATGTAAAAATACTGATGCAAATTTTCCTTCTTGCCACCTCTATCTTCATCTCCACAGGCATGGCCAATTTGGACAATAATATCATACGCCCTGTTCCTTGTTTTTTTATTAGCCTGCAGAGATTAAAAATATCAACATGCATTTTTCATGCAATTACCTCTCATAATGCATATAAATGATAGTGCCAATTCTAAACTTTTTAATATAGGTTACATTATCTTTTAGCAATCTCAAACATAATACCAAGATCATATGTGAAAATTATGAATACCAGTAAGCAAAAAATATTTGAATACACCAGTAAACTAAAATAGAGCAACATTCAAAGTACATAGCAATATGTATGCAAAAGACAATGTGTTAGTTTTAACTGCTGGAGACTCATGACCCAAGATTGAAAATGAGGGGTGGGTACTAACTCAAGCAATATCAGTAACCCACGACACTAAAATGCCAACACATACAAGTTATAAGTTAAATCTTGATTTGGCCCAGTCATAAAACATGCCTGAATTTCTTAAGAGTATTAGGTACAAGAATCTTAACCATTTGTGACATATAAAGCTTTCTATCAAACCATTTTTGGTGGAACTTCAAATATTTCAGCCTATCGATACTTCATGCCATTATAACGTGTTTTTTATTGGCTTAAATGTATATTCTTGCTTATCCAATTCTTGACCATTTCCCATATTCCTACCTTCAGTTTTAAGTTGATCATTTTTAAGTTCATTGAACAAACTTCAAGCCAAGATTTGATGACAGGTACAACTTTTGTGGCAAATCAGTTCTTTAAAAACAATTAAATCTTTAGCTGACAAAGTGATCTAAACAAGTAGTTGGACAACAGAATAGTAGAAGAATAGAAGCAAACTACAAGTTAAGCATTTAGCCATCTGGAATACGCTTCCATTGCCACTACTAATTTATAGTTGGCATATTAATGTTATTATTATTTATTACCGTCTTAGACTTAGAGATCAGTTATCATACCTCTCACACAAGGTAAGGCAAGGAAAACTCTATCAAATGTTGGATTACTGATCATGTTGCTGTTTATGTACATTAACCATTAAAAGGCCATTCAATGTAATCAAAGATTGCCTAGTATAAACTAGCATGGGATATTTCTCCCAGGGAAATCAAGATTCGTAAATATAGCATACCTTTCCCTTTTAAAAGTGTTATCGCATGGGATAATATGCAAAGTCTTGCATCTTCAATCTTTCAAGTAATATCTATGAATACATTTTAAAATATTTATTTATTTTTATTTCGAATTTTCTAGTGTGTGCCCAAGGGCACATACTAAGAATCCGTGCTAGCTTAGTTGTTAAATTTTGATTGGTGGGAATTTCATTAATAATGATGGACCCCCCCTGCATTCACATAAATATCCACCAATTAAAATTTGACAACTCATCAAGCACGGATTCTTAGCATGTGCCCTTGGGCACACACTAGACAAAACCTTTTTATTTTACTCCCTTTGTACTTGAGTTGGATTAGATGGTATCCACATATAAGAACTGTGAGACAACCTTAGACAATATTTTTGTCCAATAAATGATAGCGAATTCTGTTCTCTACACTTCACTACTTGGGGATATAAACATATGAAACAGCCATGAGAAACTGTCCCCAAGTAGAAGGTAGCAAAAAACAGAAGCCTCTTAAGATAAGAATTACTAGAGGATAAACCAAATGCAATTACAGTAAATATAAAACTTCAAACTTCATTTACTTTAAACTTCATTAAATATTCCTACACCTTTTCTTTTCCGACGAATGGTTTGAAGCTACTCGAATAACAAGCTCTGTATACCAAAATTTTTAGGACATCTATATAATAATGTGATAATTATAGCTGGCAAGGACCCAAGGAAATACAGCTATCCTGCACCATGACTAATACTACAATAATGCCAACAGACTATGTTTTTTTTCCCTACAAACCAACAGACTATGTTTACATGTAACATTCATCAACTTACAGTCTGACAGTGATCCTATCTAGTTTCTACTGCAGGACTCCAACAAGATAAACATATTAAAGTTCACATAGAAGCAAGCGTATAACAAAACAAGGCACTATACACAGACATTGATCTACATACTGGTAGCATATTTCATCACCAAAAAAATAAAATTAAAAATAAAGCTGCATTAATGAGTTCCAGCAACTAGAGCATTATTATACCTCTTTCAGAGCAAGCATGATTTCTGTCAAAAAGGAAGCAATCACACCATGCCTCCTCTCTTCCAAATTATCCTGTGCGTGGTTCCATATAATACACCAAACAATACAAAATTATTTGCACATAAGTTAATGGAACCATATTGAATTGTATATAAAGATTTTGGAGAAGGAGATTAGCAGAAATGTCTTATTACCTTGGAGACGTGTTCAATCAAGAAGTACAAACAGTCAAGTCTATGTCGTTTAGCTGCAAAATGGCAAGGCATCACTTCTATCATCAGATTAAGCAACTCCTCAAGCTTTCTTGAAATAAATCCATCAGAAGTCTTCCAAAACAAATCAGAGTAACTTGTCATTTTCAGAAAACCAGCTACAGAATACAGGATTGAAAAAAGAAGCGTGCAAATAAACATGATGCAAAATATTAAGTAGCTTCAACTGTAATATCCTAGTAACCTTACACTCACATGTGATTACTGTACAGCTAATGTGTTTTTTAAGCATATCCTTGGCTCCTAATACGGTTATTCAAATTTATCTTTTAAATAGCTCATTGTTGTACTATTCTGCTTATCAAGTTCAATTTCAACATACCCTAACTTTCCTATTAATTCTAAATATAAAAGTTGATCTGTAATTAAGTTGCACTTGATACACAACAGAACTAAAGCAAATCATTTATGTCTGCTCTTGCGGTCAAGATGTAGAAATGACTAGCAATCATATATTGTAGATGTTAAGGATGAAAACATTGATTTCTACAGCAGAGACAGGTTTTTAAACTCAAAGTATAACACAAGGTATAGTATGATCACAGATGACAATAATCATAAACAAAATGCAGCTTAATGACAAGGAATGACAATCTACCTTGAGAATAACTGAAAGAACTTTGTATGCCTTCTTCTGGATCATCCCATCACTATCCTACAATCCATTAGTACCATCCTCTAGTTAATTTAACAAATCAACCAAATATATAACCAACAAAGCATATCCAAAAAATTAAGAACTTTTAAACCTTCAACGCGGGCTCTGTTGCAACAAACAGAAGATCTGTCTCTTGGGGATCCAAGCCAGGCAAAAGGGAAACTGCCAAGTCAAATAATTGTGCCCTGTACATGCAATGCAGAGTAGGATCAGACACACTTAAACAGTTAAACCCATTTCCACCCTTCCCATATAAAGTTTATAATTTACATATGTAAAGTAGTGTATAACAGAATCGCAGAACACTGAATGCATATAAAACTAGGAAGGAAAAACCACCTTTCCACTGACGGTGAAATTTCATCCGATGAGTTATCGACCTCCATAGAGTTGGAATTTTTAGACTTCTGCCTTTTTCCAGCCTCTTTAGTCGCCGTCAATAGCTTCTTCATAGTAGCCTTGTAGAATCTAGAAACTACAGCTTTATCTGATATTGAAGCGAACTCACCAATCGTAGCCTATATGAAGCGTAAAAATCATTCATTATACATTAACTAGAAAACATTAATCATTTTGATTGACACAAAGAAACAACTTTCAAACACATTACTATTTAGGTAATTTAGGTAATTCAGAGGACCAGGGGAAGAGGAAAATCTATATGTAATATTCATTTTGATTGACACAAAGAAACAACTTTCAAACACATTACTACTTAGGTAATTTAGGTAATTCAGAGGACCAGGGGAAGAGGAAAATCTATATGTAATATTGGAATGAGCCATGTCGAACTATCTATACATGAACTAATGCAAGGACTCTGCTGGTCTCATAGAAGATAAGATTAATATTCCTCTTACAAAATGAATTTAGTGAAAAAGGTTTAATATCTTTTACTTGAGATTTATACTACAAGTTAAAAAAAAAATCTCCAGGGCATCCAACAAATAACAAGAAGCCAAAACTTAGATAAGTTTGCAGCACTGAAAGAAAAATAACCAAATTTTGAGGGAGCCATTGCTTGTGTTTTAAATTATATAATATGATAGACTGATGCAAGACATGATTCGGAAAGAAAGATTATCTAATAAAACAGTAAAAAAAAACAGCTTGGGTGGATTAACCATAGAAAATCATGTGACCCACTACCCAAATATTTCAAACCAACTGCAAAAGGGACAAAGAGATAATGGATCACAACTTAAAAACAAGAGAAACTCTTACTTGTCAATAATCATCATGTTGTAAGCTTTCAGTATGTAGGGAATGAATCACTTATAAGGCTAAGTACCTAACCCTAATAAATATAGCCTACTCGACTACGGGCCAGGAAATACCCCAGATTATTATGGAAACCTATTAAAATATTTTAAAACAATTATATATAGATAGACCCCGGATATAACTAATAAATTAAGTACATAAATACAGTAATTTCTCTTCAAAATTTTTTAAAAAAAACAATGAAACAGCAAATATAAAAACTTGTTATAATCTTCACTTGTGCTCCCTGTCAGGCTGTTGTTGGTGAAGAAATGAAGCCAGAAACAGTATTCACCTTTTACAATGACAAAAAAATATATTACATCTGCAATGTTAACTGAATTAGTTTATATTTAAGATTCAATTCTAAACCTATTAATTCTATATCTTACATGTGTTAAATTCGTATTTAATATTCACTTCATATCCTATAACAACTATAATTTACTTTATTATAATAATTTACATTCAACATGTCAAGTCCTATTCAAAATTTACTTCCAATTTTACTATTAAGAGGTCGTTTGGTTGCACATCTAAATACCCAAGAATTGCAAATACCCAAGAATTGCAAATACCCAGGGAGTACATATTATTAAGTTGTTTGGTTAAAATTTTTATGGGATGTGAAGTTCCATGGAAGTTTCAATACCCACATAATATGAGAAGTTACTTACACAACCCATACTTGGTAACTTACACATCCTATAGGAAGTTAATACCCATATGCTAACCAAAAAAATTTTCCTATCTCTATAAATTTCATAGTGAACGACTTCCTGTGTTAAACCAAAGAAGCACTAAATTTTTGGTTCCTATGTTAATATTTGCATAAATGTGTTCATTCTACTATCTGATCGTATTAATAAACAAGAACATGTTTCCCACGGGATCACGCAATGCTTGTATTAGTATATTAGAGTATCAGCTCATCTGGAGCAAGCCTTCCATGTAAATCTATCTCATTGGATTCAGACATCACACACCACCATATAGATTTTCCATAGACTTCCTAGTGCTACTGAACTAGTCCTCCAAGATTTACAATTGACCCAGGTACAGGTGCTTATCAAGATCCAAGAATGCTATGAACGTTGCATCCACTAACAAAAATCTTTTGCCTTACTGTTATACAAGACTCTTTAATTATAAGTAAGAAATAAAATCAGTCAGCCGACATGTGTTCATAACGATATTAACTTCATGTACACCAATTTTACGAAACCTTACGAAATTTTAATACTCTTGCAGCACAACAATGCTTCTGTAAGTATAGAGACAATATGTGCTTAAAATTCCAGAAACTGCATAAATGTAATTAAGAGCTGCAGCCTACATTTAAAATTTGCAAAGAATTGATAACTATAGAAACAGAGTGCATTGTAACTATATTCTGCAGCAGCTGTTTTGTCTGGTAAAACACTTCTTGAGAATAGAAGTACCTGCAGAAGTCCACCGTCATCTTTGGAAGTCTTTAAAAAGATCCCCGACAAGACGGGCAAAATCTCACGAGCAGATGACCTCAGTGCACTCAAATTCTTAGCTGCAACCTCCGGCGTATAGCGGGCAAGTGCTCGCTCAATTCGATTGCTAGTTTCAGTACCGGATATATCGCCCTTCCCCTCCAGTATCTTCTTATTTTGCTGAATAAGAATCTGCAAACTAGAGCATATTATACCACGCACATCCGGTTCATCACGTAGGGAGCTACATAACGCTTTCTCTAAATCCTTAAAGCTATCAGCAGTATCCAAAGGGTAGTTGCAGAATGATGGCAGCAGCGACCACAAAGAGTAAGTCAGTCCATCAACACTCCTAGCTGAATGAATCTTTCCTTCTCGTTCAAGCTATAGGAAAAAATAGTATGGAGCTAGGTTAGTAACTTCAATCAAAAAGCATAATAAAAACAATGGCTACCAGGTGCATACCGCGGCAGACTTCTTCTTCATCAGGCCAATCATATCAAAGATCGACTCCGTAAAGAAGTTTAAACTTGAACCAACAGTATATTGCTTCAGAATTGGAAAAAGCCACGCATTGACCTGAGACATGTCTTGAGCCTCCAGGTTAAGGGGCAGAAGACTTAAAAATGTTTCAGGTCCCATTGCAACCACAGCAGATCCCACGCATTCATGCAACTGCAAGAAACTTGGTCTTAAAAATAAACAAAGCAGAAGAAGCTACTGGACTATTTTATATATTTAGAAAGTAGAAACAGCTTAAAATTTTGGACAATCTAGCCACAACCATTCACAACAAAGTAACTTCCAAGTTCAAGGAATAAACACAAGGGTTGCCCTAAAAACACGTGGCTAACAAAACCTGGCAAGTCTCAGAAACTAATTTACCTGGTATCCCAAACTGGTGGTAAATAAAGGGATCATCCCATATCAGGTTATGTTCAGTAAATAACCCAAATTAATTTACGTCATAACAGTTTACAGTTTGGTTCTCACATCGACACGTCCAGAATTTGACACAATTTCAAAATAATTTACATAGGGGCTACAGTATCTTGAAAAACCATCAGGTACAATAGAAAGCATCATTTAAAAATCCAATTTATTTAAGACCTAAACTTTTAATCAATCAACAAATCGAAATCCCATTTAGCTTACCTTGAAAAAGTTACTTGCAAGCTTATATTATATTTATAATGTAATTATGTGTTTGGATACTTCAATAACAATTTACTTGCTAGTCATCAAACCTTTAAAAAAAATTACATGATGCAAGGAGGGTCATGTAATTTTATTCAAGTCCAATTACAAACTTTAAAGCGAGACAAAAAATAGATTGCTGCTTTCTTAATTAAAAACTGAAATTAACAGTTATTTTGAAGTCATAAATTATTATTTGGACTTAAAAGTTAATTTCAACTTATGACTCAACTCACCAAACAGGCCCTTATTGATATAAACAATAGCAGTGAATCGATTTCAGATGGTGTAATAAAGTTTTGAAAGAACATTGGATCTGAATGGGAGAAAAGAAAACTTATATTGTCAAACTCATACACAGGTATCTAATAGAGTTTTATATCAAACTGGCCACTCCCTTCGTCAAAAATTATCATTTGACCCACTGTTCTCATCGGGGTCTCATTTAAACTACTAAATTAAGAAAATATATCATTTGCCCCCCTGTATATCACTTAGACCACGATAAATTGTATTAATTTTTTTGAATGCAGGGGGGCAAATGATATATTTTCTAAGTTTAGTGGTTTAAATGAGACCCCGATGAGAATGGTGGGTTAAATGATAATTTTTGACGAAGGGAGTGGCCAGTTTGATATAAAACCCGTATCTAATATAAGATACTTGTTGCTTTGATTCAGAGAGTATACATCATCGGAACTCCAGAGCCTTGCTTCCATGAAATCAGCTCTTGATAGAATTAGACGTAAAAGCCCAATAATAAAATATTGTATTGTAAAAAAATTGTAGAGTTTGGTCTTTTATAATCCAAAAGTAGAGAGCCTACAACATACAAGTTCCTAAATAGACAGAGAATAGTCTGAAGAATAGCAAAAAGCTAGACAGATCTTCCAACTTTTTAATGCATCTCTTTTACCTCCTAAACATAACTGCTGTACATTTATAGTCACAGGGAGGAGAGCTAAAGTATGTACATGTGAATACAAAGGAAGACGGAAGCGTGAACTGATAAAAAAAACAGTACAGCATCATATGTTGTACTCATGGCAACTCAAGGCAGAAAACGAAGACAAGGTTGATCTTATAACTACATTACCTGTTTCCTGTATGGGAAGTCTTCATCAGGCAACTTCTGCATGTCAGCCAGGTTTGTCAGAGTTCTCCTCAATAGGTAAGAAGAACTGTCACCTGTAAAATAAAGAGTGTGCAATTATATAGCTTTGTCAATAACTATTTTTATCCTCAAGATAAAATAATATCATCACTCGTAGGCACACACTCAAATTAATACTCCCTCCGTCCCCCTCATTTCTTTACAGTTTTTTTTCACTGCTTGACACGCATTTTAAGGCTCGTAAAAAATATAGTTCCATAACTTATTTTAAAAATTTTCTTTTTTTGTATAAAAATAGAACAATTCTATTTTTATACAAAAAAAAAAAAAAAGTTATGAAACTATTCACAAAATGCACCTTAAAATCCGTGCCAGAATTACGTCCCCCAAGGTAAAGAACCAAGGGGGGGCAGAGGGAGTATATCCTATTGCTAAAACCAAGATCAGAAACACAGTGATTCTGATAAGAAATGTTATACCAATTTCTAGTTAATAATTAGTTTCAACAATATGAAGTAGAAGCACCCTAGTATATGAAGTTACCAAGATGTACAGGACAGTACAATATTCAACTCACCTAATTTATCAAACATTGCTGAAACAACTTGTAAAGCCGTGTCCCAGACTGCAGCATAGCGATAGTCAAGTAAACTTTCAATAGTTGCACACACTTTCTCGATAATAGTTGGTGCAGACTTCCGTGACCCTATTTTGGTGCTTTCATTGATCTGATCCACACCTTGTTTTATCAAGATTTCATCAATGCATGAGCATATTAAGCTCTTAAATGCCTCCATGGCAACATACAATGGTTCCTCATGTTCAGAAGCCATGACATCTGCAAAAATCTAAGATGTTACTTTGTTCTACTGCACCATATAAGTTGCTGAAATTTTTGGAAAATTTAACTTCTGAATATAAATAGAGCTTAAGATGCAATATACAGATATTTTATTATTTTGTATATTAAAAAAATGAAAAGATTTTTGAAGGAAAATTGGAAGAGAGGATAGCACAAAAGTCAAACCTGCAAGACCACTAAACACAACAGGGAGCTTAACTACACAAATCTGCCTTTTCATCAAGTACACTTTTTTCATCCCTGCATCTAGTAAACGAGCAGTAAATGTCATGCTATCAGCAGATGTCTCATTTGTAGACATCGAGGCAGCTAACAAGCCTAACAGATCAAGCAGCATTTCAGCTGAAACTTCTCCTTTTTGGTGGCGACAAAGCACATTTAGACCATCAGTTATGCGCCTAGTAACAAGGGGCTGATGTAGTTCAAGGAGGGATTTATAATACTTCAGGATGTTGGTTGAGGACTTTAAGGACATGAGAGGAAGACAATCTCTCAGTGCATCCAGAATGTATAGGACCTCCTGAGCACCTTTTGGTCCTTCTGAAGGATTTGCATTTGACCCTCCAGCGAGTAAAAGAAACCTTTCAAAGATATTTGCTATAGCTTCACTAGCAGGTGCGAGAATTGCAGTGCCCTGAAAACTTAACAGGACATCACGGAGACATACATGTGATTGCCTTCTTACCTGTTTATCATGTAAACAGAGCATCAGTATCCTTAGTTGAATATACTAACTTGTACTTCATACTATTAATGAGATAACAAAAGCTTGAATCTTAATATCAATAATTAACACTCTAGCAGTTGTGTATGTACAAGGGCACCTGTCCCTCGCTTCCTTGCAGTTTAGAGTAAATGAACAAATGCATTAGAATATCCATTCCGATGACCATTATATCTCTAATTCTAAGATGTACCGTCATTTACATTACCATCATAAAAATAAGAACACTATGACTGATAAGCCGCTACATGAATTGATAAGCCTCCTACTTCATTTCCACTCCTAGTAAACACCCCTACAATCTAAACTACACATACATGCACATTCCTAACATATGATTAAATATATCACAATTCATAACAAACGAAATCTACATTGTTACTACATATACATTTCCATTACTGTAATCATTTACTTTATCGTAATTAAAATAAGAATGCTATAACTGAAAAGCTACTGCATAAATCGACAAGCCTAATACTTCATTAACATTTCCACTCGTACAAAACATTCCTTCCATTTAAGCTACACATATGCACATTTCTAGTATACTATTCAATATATTACAACAAACACCAACCGTCAAGCAATTATAATCTAAGCTAACATACAACCGAGTATATCACAGTTCACAACAAACGAACAATTATTAGTCTAAACTAAAAATATTATCACATTCGTAACATACAATCAAAGCTACAAATATATGCACATTTCTAAATATATCACAATTCACAACAAACAAACGATTATTTATCTAAACTATGCACATTACTAACAAACAATTCAACATTTCACAATTCACAACAAACATAACAAACACCGACCTTCGTACGATTATCCGTAACATAACTAACCAAAACTCCGTAAACTCTCGCCACATCATTCCAACAAACACTCCCTTTAACCACCAACAAACACGCCACACACTTAACTCCCGCCGCAACTCCAACCTCACTCACTCCACTCTCTCTCAAAACCCTAACCACAAGCTCCGCCACTACTTCAAACTTCTTCTTCACAACAGCTCCCGATAATCCCGGTAAAATCATCGACAAAATCGCGAGTAACGCATCGAGAGTGTGAGTCGACGGTTCCGTCTCGGCCGAGATGCGATCGAGAGACGAAACGGCGGCGCCGAAGTAGGCGACAAGAGAGAGCGGTTGGTTTTGGTCTTTGAGAGTTTGAGACATCGCGCCGGTGATTGCGCAGAGGTGTTGGTGATGCTCGTCGCCGGAATTGCTGTATTTTGAGAGGATTGTGGCGCAGAAGTCGTCCGCGGCGGCGATTGAGTGCGGCGAGTCGTCCATTTTTGATGTGGTTGATTGGGGAAGAGACTAAACTAGAGAGACTAGGGTTTTTGAAATAAAGCGGTTTTGCGTTAAAAAAATTTAGAGGGCCATTTTATTAAGATTTTTAAAGATTTTCATGGGTATTCAATTCTAAACCTGGTTCTAAAAATTAAATCGGTTGTTATTGAATTTAGACATTTATAGATTTTTTATAAGTATAATGTTATTTAAAAAGTTAATAATTTTTAATGAGAATGACTTTTAACAAAAATTATCACATTCCTTAAAAAAAAGGTCATGAGCTTTTTTATAAGATTTGCCATGACTTCTACTCCCTCCGTCCCACTCACTTCTATCCCGTTTTTTCATTACTTGGCACGCATTTTAAGGCTCCTATAAAGTATAGTTTCACAACTTATTTTTAAAATTTTCTTTTTTTGAATAAAATTAGAAACATTAAATTTTTATTCAGAAGAAATAAAAATTATGGATCCATACTTTTTAGGAACCTTAAAATGCGTGTCACACCCCGTCCCCCAATGGGTAGAACCCACTGGGACAGAGGGAGTAATAATTATGTAAAAATCATCTTGAATAATATTGTATCATTTACCGTCAATATATTTTTAAAATTTCATGTCGCTTTTCTTCTCTTTCGTCCATTTCCTTTTCGTCCTTTTATTGATTTTCAATTTCCATATTTATATTCATTTTAGTAAGCAATATTATTCACAGTGCGATATTTTGCAATTTTATAAAACTAGATCATAACATACAAAGTAAAATAAGAATCCATCAAATATTATAGTAATTCATGGGCTTCTAAAAATTTTGTGCTTGCAAAAATTCACATAAAACACCAATAAAATAGCTTTGCATCATAAAAATATTGTTGGCTAATGACATAGCTCTGCATCATAATTAGCTATGAATAGTGACAAATATATAAATCTCAGATTAAAATTGCTATGAATACTCAATTTAACAAAAAAATATACATTGTACTCAATTTTTTGATGACCGGATTAATTTGAGAACACACGATCAAAATTGGATTGTAGTGAAAAAAGGTTAAAGGGTTTCACAACATAGGCTAATATATGATCTTTGTAGTTAATTAATTAGTCTAGTAAACCAAAAAAAATCTATCAAAAAGTCTATGAAAGTTTTTAGAAGTCATTTCATTATGAGTCATCAAAAGTATTTCGAAATTTTAGTGATTCAACAAGAATCATTAAAACTCATTAAAAGTCTATAAAATCCATAAAAGTCACTACCCCAAGAATTGTCATTAAAAGTAATAATACAATACCACCCCTTAATTTTTCAAGATATAATTTCATGATTGGTAAATGCAGTTCAAAATTACTCAATGCAATTTGTGTATTTTACTATAATAAATACCCTTTATCATATTCTGTTCAAATTTAAATCAGGTCACTATTGCATCCCACACAATGCTTCTCCAATTACGTAATTCTTTGACAAGGGATCATTAATGAAAGAAAAAATGATAAAATTAACTATTTTATTACAAATTTTTACTAAAATGACTACTTTGAAATTGGTGGCCATTTATGATTTTTTGGATCTGCCTTTGGTAAATGCGTATACAATTCATATACATACATACAAGCACCGTTCACGAGCTTATTTGATTCCAGCCTTCTTCGATTCTAGCCATCTGACAAACACTAAACTTACAATTTACATTATCATCCATGATATCTAAACCCTAATAATCTATGTCCATGATATACAAGTATAATCAACAATTGCTATATATATATATATATATATATATATATATATACACACATACACACATACATATGTGTGTATCATAGGCAATGCAGGAATGAACAAACTGAATTCAAGGATCTGCAATACCCCATGGATATATGCGTATCATGGTAATACTCATTCCCCAATTGCGTATTCTTTAGAACACCCTACTCTCACTTAGGTATTTAGTTGAAAAAATGGTGAATACTCACTTGTGTAATGCATAACCGTGATACCCATTTATAGAATGCGTAATCAATCGGTTATATTTTCTCATGAGATTGAAATCGGTCATTTTGGTACATTTCATGTAAAGAAAGTGTTAAACTTGTCCATCACCCTTAATGGAATTGGAGTCAACTAGCATTTGAGTAAAATAAGAGAACTTCACAAATGCATTAGAGCATCTCTAGTAGGGGTTGCCAAGAGGTTGCTAAGTCCTATGTAGCATGATACTCTTGGTTGCCCACCTATTGGAGTATCAATGTTGCCAAAAGTTGGCAACTTCCCCATTTAGTTAAAACACATACAACTTCCCAAAAATGTATTTAACTTTATCATTTTTTATATCTCCTATATTTAAAATGTATTTATAAGATAATATAAAATTTATGTATGGGACCACATTGGCAACATTTAAAGTTGCCAACTATTGGAGTAGATTTGTAACTAGTGACGGAGGCAGGGGGTCCGAGGGAGTCCCTGGCCCCCCCTAAGATTTGAAATATTAACAGAGTAGTATTAGTATAGTAGTATTAGTTATTAAACCAAAAATAAGCCGCCCATTTCAAAAACAAAGAATGTTCAAGAAAGAATCATATATATATATATATACTAACTATAACTAGCTCATAGCCCGTGCGATGCACGGGTTTTATTTTATTTTTTCTGATAAATTTAATATTTTACTTTTAACAAATTTTAATATATACTAGCGTAAAACCCGTGCGATGCACATATTTATTTAATTTTAAATAAATTTTCAGAATTGGTTGCCTTCCATAGTCATTCTAAGTTAAAAAAAAAAAAGAAGGACATTGTGAAGATTAGGAGTAAGTACAGTTTTCCCGATGTGATTAAGGTTCTCGTTCCAAATCCGGGAGACCGGACTTGCAATTGGCACCCAGAAAGATTATGTGTTTTTAAAGGTGCTTTGGAGGCAGGATTGAGGTTCCCGGTTCATCCCTTTATTATCAGGTTCCTGGCGGAGCTCCAAATCCACCCGTGTCAACTATATCCTAACTCCTGGAGGTTCTTGATTATCTTCATGCTAAGGTGTAAGAAGTTGGGCATCACTTGGGATACAACTTTGTTCAGAAGCATCTTCATGATCAAGAATTCTCCTGAGTCCTCACCAGGATATGTTGGTTTTCAACTCCGAAGCAGGCTCCCTCATATTGTAAACTCCTTCTCCTTTCCCGACTCTCATCATACTTGGGATAGGGAATTTGCCGTTTTGGAATGGGAAGGTGGCGACTGGGGCCACTTTTTTATTAAGATATTCAGGTTCATGGAGGATAGTTCACACTTCGTGTGCGACCTTACCGACCAACAATTGATCGATAGGGATAAACTGCTTGCCGATAACGGGTGTACCCATTATAAAACTATTCTTACTGAGAAGAAGCTTATCTAAGCTGGCTTAAGCTTTCTTTCTGTTGAGGGTAATTTTTCCTTCATGACTTCATTATGAACTATGTTTGTTCTTATTCCGATATCTTTTCTTTCATATTTCAGCTGCTGAGGAGTTGGACAATCTCCCTAAAAATCAACCAAATGTTACAAGGCGAATGATAAAGAAGGCGGAATATCAACTGAATCCTCCTGAAAGACAAGTTCCTCTATTCCTGGCAGGATGTAGCCAAGGGGGAAAAAGGTCTCGAAATGCTGGTGAAGGCGTTAGAGTTCTCTTCACACCAGATTGGGGCATCTGCGAGCAAGATTCTGTTATGGGGAGCTCCGCCCTGTCCTTAGATTGGTCAAGGCTCTCTATCACCCCTCCTGATCTCCTGACCATCACTGCGGGGGATAAAATTGATGAATCCGAGCGCCTCGGAGCTCAGGCCTTATATCAGGTACCAACTTGTGTACTTGACGTTTTTGTTTACTTCGTTGATTATAAATGTCTTTCTAACTCCCTTATTGTAGGTCAATGCCTATCTTCAATCCGCGACCCGTCAAGGTCGTGCTCATAGGGATGACAATGCCATACTGAAGAACGAGAAAGCAAAGCTCCAAGAGCAGATTCAAGACTTGGACTCCAGAGCTATCCGAGCTGAGGCCAACTGCCATTCTCTTCAAAAGAATCTTCATTCTATGGCCAAGAAGTTGTCTTCCAAAGCTGACAAAGTGATTGATGCCTACCATAGGTCAGAAAGATTTTATGAGATGATAGATAAGCATGATGATGAAATGCGGCCCTTTAACATGTCTGTTGGTTGGAACAAAGCCGTTGGTGCGGTTAGTAACAAGTATCCTGAAGTGGTCAACCCAGCAGACTTCCCTTGCCCTAATTGGGCTGTTGGTGGTGGAAGTCAAGCAAACCATGCATCAGGCTCTGGGGGTAGCTGTCGTCCTTCTAGTATGAGGAAGGCGGCAAATGTTGTTAGATCCGGATTGTCCTCTTCCCGTTCTGCTGGGAAAAAGGCTATATCAAAGAGGGAGGCAGCTGTGAGGCAATCTTTCCCCGGCAAGCAACTTCATGCCAGGGTCGAATCTTCGACCGAGACTTCAGACGAAGAAGGGGACGTGGCGCTGAAGGAAGCGGCGCAACCTATGGAGACAGAAGCCGATGATGAAAATGATGAAGGCTCCGAAGAGGAGGATGAGAAAGATGAAGAGGAGGAGGGGGAGAGCAAGAAGTGGTAAGGGAATCTTCTGGGGAGTAAGTGGCCTTGCATGGCCTTGTTAGCCGCTTGTGGCTTTATCTTTCCAGTTTTTAATCAAGGTCCTTCGGGACTTAACTTTTATTTGTGGTTTATAACTTAATTCCAACTTCGGCCCCTTGGGGGTGTTTGTTTATGCACTTGTTTTATTTCCATCTGTGTGTTCTTTATTTTCGTTACTTGGTCATCTTTGACTTGCACTTATCAGGTGCTTGGCACATAAAATCACACAATCATAGAATGGAAAACAAACTTGCATTAATAACTTGAATCGGGTTCAACCCTTACATAATTTACTACTGTACTACTTGGGGTACTAGGCCCGGGAACGGTTTCATCGAACCTTATTTCTACTTCTCCTAATAGATAGATAAAAGCCAAGTCCTTACTAGGAAGGCTTACACATAATAAATCTTCAAATTTAGAGCATGCCAAGTTCGTGGCACTTCATTCCCATCTAACGTCTCCAACTTGTATACTCCTCGTCCTAGTGTCTTCCTGACTCGATATGGCCCTTCCCAGTTAGGGGCTAACTCCAGAAGCCCCTATCTTTCTCAGAACCAGGTCACCTTGCTGGAAGAACCTCTCTTTAACCCTATGATTGTAGTAAAAGGATGCCTTCTTCTAATGCTCCACATTCTTGGCGTTTGCCTCGTCCCTAATTTCATCAATTAGATCATGGGCGAGCCTCATGCCTTCTTCATTGGTTTCTTGTTCGTATGCCTCAACCCGAGGTGATGCATGCATGATCTCTAGGGGCACAACTGCTTCGGCTCCGTAAGCCAACAAGAACGGGGTTGCTCCAGTTGTCACCTTACAAGTGGTGCGATATGCCCAGAGTATAGGCAGTAACTCATCCACCCAGGTGTTTCTTGAACGTTCGACTCTCTTCTTTAGTCCATCAAGGATAATTCGATTAGCCATCTCTGCCTGTCCATTAGCTTGCGGATGTGCTACTGAAGTAAAACGAAGCTCAATAGCATTTTCCTCACAGTACTTCTTAAACTCTTCATTGTTAAACTGCGTCCCATTATCTGTCACAAGGATTCGTGGAATTCCGTACCTGCAAATGACGTTCTCCCAAAAGAACTGGACAACTTGTTTGGTGGTTATCTTGGATAAAGGTTTAGCCTCAATCCACTTGGTGAAGTAGTCGATGGCTACTATCAAAAACTTCCTTTGCGCTGACGCCATAGGGAAAGGACCAAGTATGTCCATCCCCCACATTGCGAATGGGATGGGAGAGTTAACTGAGGTTAACATCTCAGGCGGCTGCCTTACAATGGGGGCATGCTTTTGACATCTGTCACACTTCTTGACATAATTATGCGCATCTGCCAACATCTCTGACCAATAAAATCCCAGACGAGTGATCTTGTGGGCTAGGGCTCTGCCCCCCAAGTGTTGCCCACATATCCCTTCATGAACTTCTTCCAATGCTTCTTTAGCCTCTTGGGGCCTCAAACACTTCAAATATGGGATGACAAACGATCTCTTATAAAGGATGCCTTCGATCAAGGCGTATCTCAATGCTCTCACTGACAGCTTTCGTGCCTCACCGGCGTTGTCAGGGAGCCATCCGGTTTCTAGGTGAGCTTTGATAGGATCCATCCAACAGCTTCCTACATCAATTGGTGCCACCAGCTTCGAGTTGATAGTCGGGGCCTTCAAGACCTGGAAGTAAACACTCTCTGCATAATTCTCTATTTCAGAAGAAGCGAACTTGGACAGGGCATCGGCCATAACGTTCTCTTCCCTCGGAATATGCTCCACATAGCACTCATCGAACTGAGTCATAATAGCTTTCACGATTCTCAGATATTTCGCCATAGTTTCATCCTTGGCTTCAAACTCACCATTAACTTGTGATACTACAAGCCTTGAGTCTCCACAAACTTTGAGGTTCTTGACCCTCATGACTCTGGCCAAGCCTAATCCAGCGATCAAGGCTTCATACTCAGCTTCGTTGTTGGTTGTTGGAAAGTCCAACTTCAAAGCATACTCAACTGTGAACCCATCAGGGCTTTGCAAGACCAAACCTGCACCACTAGATTTTGTTTTTGATGCTCCATCAAAATAGAGCACCCAATACTCTTTTAGCTCAGGTACAAGTTCTTCATCTTTATTCTCACTTCCAGGGGTGGTTACTATCTCCTGCCCCCCTGACTTCTTGGTTGCTAATGGTACATTCAACCACGAAGTCAGCCAATGCCTGAGCCTTGATGGTTGTCCGAGGCTTGTATGTGATGTCAAATTCTCCAAGTTCGATTGCCCACTTGATTAGCCTTCCACTGGTTTTAGGGCTGTGCAGAATGTTCCTCAACTACTGGTCTGTCAGGACTTCGATCTTGTGTGCTTGGAAGTACGGTCGTAACTTCCTCGAGGCCGTTATCAATGCCAAAGCAAACTTCTCGATGGGGGAGTAATTCAATTCAGCCCCATGCAACACTTTGCTCACATAGTAGATAGGCTTCTGAACTTTGCCCTCTTCTCGAATGAGAACAGCACTTAATGCTTGTTCGGATACCGCCAAGTATAAATAGAGAGTCTCTCCAGGACTAGGTTTGGCCAACAACGGGGCTTAGACCATGTATTTCTTTAGCTGTTCAAAGGCCTCTTGGCTTTCAGGAGTCCACTCAAAGTTTTTCACCTTCTTTAATGCTTGAAAGAAAGGCAAGCACTTGTCACCAGACTTGGAGATGAACCTCCCTAGGGCTGCAACCCGGCCGATTAGCTTCTGTACATCTCGTATAGATCGGGGGGTTCCATGTCCATAATTGCTTTGATCTTGCCGGGGTTGGCCTCGATGCCCCTTTTTGAAACCATTAGACCCAAAAACTTTCCTGATCCAACGCCGAAAGCACACTTGGCTGGATTCAACATCATCTTGTGGTGCCTCAGCACTTCAAATGCCTCTCTGAGGTGATTAATGTGGTCAGCCTTGGAAAGGCTCTTGACTAACATGTCATCAACATAGACTTCCATGGTTTTTTCGATCAGATGGCCGAATATCTTATTGACTAGTCGTTGGTAAGTAGCACCTGCATTCTTTAGACCGAAAGCCATAACAAGATAGCAGAAAATACCAAAGTCAGTTATGAAAGATACCTTTGGGATGTCATCCTTGTGCATCTTAATCTGATTGTAGCCGCTAAACCCATCCATGAAACTTAACATCTCATGTCCAGCTGTGGCATCTATCAACATATCTATCCTTGGTAGGGAAAACAATCCTTTGGACATGCGTCATTCAAGTCGGTGAAGTCTATGCACATCCTCCACTTCCCATTCGCCTTCTTGACCATTACTGGGTTAGCTAGCCATTCAGGGAATTGAATCTCTTCAATAAACCCAGCCTCCAAAAGCTTGTCAACTTCTTGCTTAATGGCTTCTTGCCTTTTAGGAGCAAAATTCCTCTTCTTCTGCTTTATTGTTTTCCGGTCGTGATCGACATTCAACCTGTGAGTTATGAGCTGGGGATCGATCCCCGGCATATCAGCTGCGGTCCAAGCAAACACATCACTGTTTTCTTGTAAGAATGTCGTCAACCTGCCCTTCAAGGGTTCCTTCAATGAAGCCCCTATATAAGTGACTTTCTCAGGATCGCCCAGCTCTAGAGGTATGGGGACCAAATCCTCTGTTGGCTTCCCTCGGTGTTCATCATCACTACGGACATCTATGTCTTCAATCGGGAGTACCTGCCCCCCGACTCCATCAGCTCTTAAAGCAGATACATAACAACTTCTTGCCATCTTCTGGTCGCCTTTTTGTTCTCCGACACCATTCCGGGTTGGAAACTTAATCTTCATATGGTAAGTGGAGGCAACAGCCTTGAACGCATGAAGTCCAGTCCTTCCCAAGATTGCATTATAAGTCGAGGATGCCTTGATTACCAGAAAATTCAACATCTGAGTGGCCTCCTTAGGTTCTTGCCCGATTGTCATGGGCAACTGAATAGTCCCTTCAACTTTGGATTCAACTCCATTGAAACCCATAGATGGGCATGTTGGTCGAGGTCAACTGAGAATCAGTGTATCCCATTTTTACAAATGCATCATGAAACAAAATATCCACAGAAGCTCCATTATCTATCAAGACTCGCTTCACCTCTGAGTTTCCAATTACAGGAGTTATAACCAACGGGTCGTCATAGGGGAACTTCACCCCTTCAAGGTCAGAATCATCAAAACCAACCACTATTTTGGTTCTAGCACGTTTCGGGGCTTCTCCCACGATGTGCATTACTTCTCTGGCATACGCCTTTCGAGAGTTTCTTGTCATGCTGGCTGCTGTCGGGCCTCCCCAGATCATGTTGATAACTGGCCCTCGGGGCTGTATGTTACGATCACGATCATTATCCCTTTTGCCATTGTCTCTCCTGTCGTAATCCCTTCTTTGGGCTCCACGATCTTCACCTTGGTGAACTTATTCAGTTTCCCTTTGCGAATCAGGAATTCAATCTCGTCTTTCAACTGTCTGCAATCATCTGTATCATGTCCCACATATCGGTGGAACCTACAGTATTGATCCTTGTTCTTCTTAGCGGGATCACCCCTGAGTGGCTTCGGCCATCGAAAGTCCTTATCCTTCTCAATTTCTAACAAGATTTGACTTCTAGGTGCATTCAGTCTTGCATAGTCAGTAAACCTCGGTCCCAAATTCTTCTTTGGTGTTGACTCAGAGTCTTTGCTAGTACGGGGATACTTGTCCCTAGCATCATACTCCTGGTCTTGCTTTCACTTTTTGGAGTCGTTGTTACCTTTGCCATTACCTCATGTGGCTTCTTTCTCCATGCTATCCTCAGCCTTGATATACTTATCAGCCCTTCGTTGGAGTTCGACCATGTTTTCAGGAGGATGCTTTGCCAATGACCTTTTAAAGAATTCATCAGTGGTTCTGTGTTCCAGGGCTACCATGCCCACCTTGTTTTCCAAATCAGTGATGTTCAATGTCTCCTTAGTGAACCTCTTGAGGTAGTCTCTCAAATTTTCATTCTTCCCTTGTACCTCGTACATGAGAGATGCGGAACTTTTTTCATGAACTCTCTCGCTGATAAAATGGCTAACAAATGCGGCGCTTAGCTCCTTAAAAGAGCCAATTGAATTCGTTGATAGGCGGCTGTACCATCTTTGAGCCATGCTTGACAGGGTTTGGGGAAACGCACTACACTTTAAGGCATCACTTGCAGGCTGCAACAGCAGTGCATTCAAAAACGTTCTAGCATGATTTGCGGGATCACCCGTTCCATCATAAGCCTTGATTGTCGGCATCTTAAATTTCCTGGAGATGTGAGCATTCATCACCTCCTCGGTAAACGGGGGTGTGGGAATCATCAGGATCCCCAAGTGGCATCAGATCCTTGGGGTTGCTTCTGGGGGTTTCTACCCTTGTTGTTCTTCTAGTAGGGGCATCAGCCCTTTTATGTCTTCTTGAAGACCTCTCTAAGTCTATAATGGGAATCGGTCCTGAGGTTGGAGGAGGTTGAGTTTGATTCAACCTAGCTTGTTCTCTCGCAATATCTTCCTTTATCCTTAAAATCTCGGCCTCATGAGCCTTGATTCTCTTAGCAGCTGTCAAAGGGGGTCCATCATGGATAGTTTGTGTTCTCCTTCTTGGTTCTCTGCTAGCACGTCGCCTCCTCGGGGCCAGAGTATAGGGGCCAGAGTAGTCAACATACTCTCGATCTCGGATCTGCAAAGCATGGCCACTGGGTCCAGGACCTTGAGTAATTGGAGGGTAGTTAGGCAGACCATACATCGGGTTGGTATTCATGGGGAGATCCGTAGTATGGATCTGTACCCCTAGTGGTAACGGGCGATTGGGATCAACCAGAGGAGAAACCACCATCTGAAAAGAGCTAGTTTCTTGGCTTGGATGGACGACCATGGGTAATGTTCTCTCAACATGGGGATTCGTCCCTGGAGGCTGAGAAACTTGAGTTTGAGTGATCGCCCCTGTTGCTGGGGGTACTTGCTCAGTGACAAAAGGAGTAGAGCTAATTGGTAAAGCCTCAGTAGAGCTTGGTGATGTTCTTCGTGTAGTTACCAAGGTTGTTTTCTTCTTCCCACAGACGGTGCCAAATGTTGTGGAATAAAAACTAGATCGTTAAATTGCGGCTAGGATTTGTATGTAATTAATACTAGGATTCGTGAGCTTCGTGCTTTAATGGCTCCTCTCGTGTTCGTGGCTGAATCTGCCTTCACAAGATGCCTACATACCTTGATGAATATCAAGAATCAAGCCAAAACGTAGTTCTGAGAATGAGGGGTCAGACCCTTTATATGGGCTGAGAATTAGGTGACTTGGTAGGCAAGTCACCGCCTTGAGGAAGGTTCTAGACTCCTTCCTTGTAGGAATCAGTTTCCTTGTTGAAGTAGGTGCCTTGGGGGCTGTTAGTAGTATTTTTGTTTTTCGTTCTCAGGGAAGGACTAAATTTAATTCAAAGTTCAGGTTTCTTATCTCTTTACGTCTAGAAGTGTGTGAGAAGAATTTTTGGGTTTGTGTATTAACTAAATTAACCAAGAACTAATTATAAGCACTAAGAATTGATTTTAAACTGAGATTCAAATATATGGGAAAACAATCTAAGAACTGGGGTTCTTCACTTGGTCTCAATACATGCTCAATATTAATGTGATATCTGTGTTCCTACCTTGCTGAAAACAATTCTTCTAAAGTTATACTGTACCCTCCCAGGCTACAATATAGTGCCTACAGCTACACCCTAATTGTCACTCCCGTGATACAATCAAAGTATATCTATAAACTGTTAAGTGCCAAGAATTATATGTCTCACAATTCTCCTATTAATCTCCCGATCTAATATTCAAATTATGTCTGTTAAATCATGTACTAAGATTGCAACTTCTCTCCCAAGCTTATTACAATCCCTAGAATACAATCAAAGGTTCATGACTCCCCTAATTGTGTTAAGATCTCATTAACAGATCAGCAAAGCAGAAAATCACATAATCAAGCATGCATGAATACCAAGGAATACTACCCAATCCTCAGATTAGAGAATTAGTTACGCATATTTAATAAATTGAACATAATAATAATGATAACGAATGAAAACATAATATTGAAGAAAGAATTGAAGATCGAAAGTACCTTGATACGATTAAAAGCTATGAATTGTTATGATTTACAATGGTAGGATGTGTTTAAATAGGCTCTACAAATCTTGCCCAGCAAGATATTACCTTCTGTTACAATTAGAATTCAATTAAGGTATTAAAAATTGCCCAAAATACAATTAGAACTAGAAAAGGGCAAAACAGTAATTTCTCTGCTCCCATCTATCTGCTGGTCGTGCTTCCTGGGCCCACCACACGCGGCCTGGTCGTGTAAGATCTATCCCATATTGTAGAAAATCTCTCAAGCTTCGCGTGGGCAGTAAGATCGCTGAAAACGGACTTCTAGAACTCCAGATATGGCCAAAACAGTATAAGCTGCGCAGCCTTTCTCAAAAATCCGAATTTTAATCAATTAAATCTCCAAAAACGATAGAAGCATCAACTTTAATCAACATTCTCGTAAATCTGCACAACTAAGCAAAACACATCAAAACTACAACAACTTGAGTCCAAAACAATCAATTTAAGCCGAACGGAGGCATTCCAAGTGGATATAAAATCCACTTATCAGGGGCTAAGTCAAGCAGGAGTAATATCCTTATTTGACTCTTATTGCTGAGCTAGTTATTACCCTTAATATTAATTACGAAATTAATATCATAACTAGGGTTTGGGCCCAACTGGTGGGCCCCACGCTTTGACCACATTGGGTCTAATTAATGCCACATTAAATGTGTCTTTAGGGCTTATTTTTAACCCATATCAATTACATTCAATTATATCCTACTAAAACTAGGTCTCGGTTACTGTTACTGTTAGTATTAATTAACATGTATTTATTATGTTGGTGGTAAGAATCGATCCCTTGACCTATGGTAGTCACCTTTATTATCCCTTTTACTTTTATTATATAATAGGATATAATAAGCGAAAGGGTATAATTTGTAATTTGGTTACCCCTATTTTGGTTTCTCATTTTTGATTATCTCTCATTCACAATTGTTAGATTTTCAACTCAAATAGATCATGACCGTTAGATACAATAATACCAAAAGTTGGAGGTCTAAGGTTCGAATCTCGCCCACAACATTTTAATATAATATTTATACTAGATTATGTTATATAGAAAGATTGAAGGTTCGATTCCACCAACAACATATTATTTTAGATTTAATACTAAAAATTATTTATATACAAAGGTCTAAAATTTGAATTCACCCAACATATTAAAAGTACTGTTTATAGTATTATATATACTAAATTATAAGTAAATTAAAAAAATTAAAAGTAAGCTATAAGCTAGTATACACTAAAGTGTAACCTATTTTTTTAGTATTTGTTTGAAAACCAATTTAACAAACTTCGATATTCTCAATAATTGAACAACATGATTGCTAAATACAAATCAAGTTTACTAAATACAAACTAGTATATTACTCTTTTATCCTTTATGTGTATTAATTATTTAAATGGATGAAACCTAATAAATGCTTCAGCGTGAAACCCTAATAAATGTTTTATTGAATTCATGTGTGTAACACTGTAACACATTATATACATTATGATGATACTGTTGCACCATCGATAAAACATTTATTAGTATACTTTATGTGTACAACCTTCTGAATATGAAGGTGACCGCTTAGCTTACTCATGTGGTGGAAGGTCTAGTAACCTTTATATTCGAAGGTGGATGAATATAAACCGGTTCACCAGAAAAAAATAAAAAGTTATTGGTCATGACTCTTTCATCTTGTAGTAGAAAGGAAGGATCCAGGGCAAGACATTTTGCCTCGGAAATTGCTTCTCTCCTTATAGGTAGAGTAGTAACAATGGAGGAATGGAGGTATTTTCCCGGGAAACTAATTGAATACATGAGGTCAGATAATTCTCCAAGCCTAAAAGTGTCATCAGTGGAGATACTTTCATATTTGTGTCAGTATTTTCGAGAACGAAGTGAGAGTTTGGGGGAAAGGGTGAGTTTTTTTTACCACGAGAGCTAATTGATGTGTTTAAATTTGTTGGAACTGAATTCATCGGAGTTGCCAGTCATACCGTTGAAGTACTACTTGCGGCTTTAAGGGCTGTGAAGGAAGGCATTCAAATTTCAAATTCCAGGGAAGAATTATGGAATTTGGTCAAGGATGTGGTATGCCTTTCAACCTTTACAAAAGAGGATGAGATTCTAAGGGATTCCGCTTGTAGAATTCTTTCGAGAATCATAGCATCGACCAATTTTGACTGTGCTGAAATGATAGATTACTATGCAGAGACAATGCATAAGTTCACATAACAAATACAAGATGAAGATCCTTTCAAAACATTGTTGTATATTCAGGGTGTTGGTGTCAGGTGTGGGGCTTGAACCCACGACCCCCTCGGGTATAGGCTAATGAGACCTATCCCGAGACTTGTGGAGTAGGAATTTTCAAACCACGTAAATCTTTAGTGAGAATTAATTAACTAATAAGTCAAGAAGACATTTTCTTTGGGACACGAAAATACTATCTTTGCTCTTTGTAACTGAAACAGCCATCAAATAAAACCATTCGTCAATGCTTACAAGACCGAACATGTAAGTTTTGCTACATGAAGAACAATCTCAACACCGGAGGAACTTCATATCTCAGTCAAACTTTAGGCAAACACCCTTTTGCATCATATAATTTGTTTTCCCGAGGACAATCTATCAGGCCGTGAGTGCTTCACTTTTTTTATGCTTGCATAATAATTAAAAAATTTCTGAGTGCATGGTACAAACACAAGAATTTCTCATGTACTTGTATTGCCAAGTGTTGAACATATATGTAGTCCTAGAGTAGAATCATAAGTTGATGGTCTGTTCTCAGAAATCTAGGATAGGATGAGGTTAATTCCCAACTAACTAGTATGTAGTTGATTGATCTAACAGCTTAATTGACTAATTTATATCCAACTTTTGTACATGTTATGTGGCAGGGTATCAAGCAATTTGTCGTTGCAGTAGAAAGAGGGGATTGGAAGTTCGATACATTGTGTGATTTTTATGATACTCTTACCGTCACTCAGGCTGTAATATTTTGCAATAAAAAGCAAAAGGTTTGAACATTTTCTATCTTTTTATTTGTTTTTTTTATGTACATTCTTGTCATAGTAGGTGTTGTTGAATAGTAGGCAGATTTTGTATTAAGTTAAAAAAATCTCGCCTAAACCTATATATCCAGAGATATATTTTTGAATGGATTGTAACAAAATAATTTAATTTACTGCCACTGAAGTTGAATCTTTTTTATTAGCATGACCAACAGTTATATGGTACTCTTTTTATATCAATTCCGTTTTACTTTAATGAATATTGTTCAGAATTCAGGAATCCAGTCTAAAGATTAGATTTATTAAATTACAGAAATTTATTATATATACTATCAATTAAAAAGTGCTAAACCATGTGTAGTCAATGTATGCAATATTTTTGTGCTATATCAATTTTTTTACATGTTACCGTAGTGTTTTGGCTTCTCCTTCTGGCATCGGGGTTAAAGGCTCTAATTCACTGGCACATGTGGATTGGCTAACAATGAAGATGCGAGAAAATAATTTTACACTGTCATCAATGCATGTTGACATGCCTCAGAAGGAGCGAGATGCGATAATGAGAGGATTTTGTGAAGCTGCAAGTCGTGTTAATTTGATCACCACTGATGTTTGGGCTAGGGGTCTGGATGTTCAACAGGCAAGTCCTAGTTGGATTTTTTTTTTTTGTTTATCATCCCTTCCTATTTAGAAACTAAATGTTTATTTTGATAAGAAGTACCAAGATTTGCACTTTCATTATTTTGCTAAAACAAACACTTTTGTAATATGTGCAAAACCAAACATGCTTTTAGTATCCTGATATATTCTTTTAAATATATATATATATATATATATATATATATAATATTTATGTTATGCTAAAAAATTCCTTTGTTTTTACTGGTGTCTCGAAAAAAATTATGTTTTGCATGTTCGGATTAAATTTCTCCAGCCACTTCAAATTCTTACAAAGTATGCTGAAGTTGTTGAATATTTTACAAGTGATAAATGGAAAGGAAATTAAAGCTTCAGCCTACATGTGTGTCTGGTGTTTGTTTTTTTTTATAAACTTACATGTGGTTGTGTTCGTTTTATGTTTAGATATCCTTGGTGATTAACTTTGATCATCCAAACAATCGAGAGTTTTACATTCATCGAATTGGCCGTTGTGGTCGTTTTGGGCGCAAGGTAATTAAGCAACTATAGATAGTTATGCCTGAATTCATTATTTTGATATGATACTATAGATAACGTCCTCTCCGTTTTGTTGTGATTATAATAATATTTTAACTTGATAATTTACAGGGTGTTGCTATTAACTTTGTGAACACTGATGATCTCGGGATTCGGAGAGACATAGAGCAATACTACAACATGTAGATTGATGAAATGCCGATGAATGTTGTTGATTGGTATGACTTGTTAGAAACTTAAAAGAAAGTTGAAACTTTGCTTGTTAATTTAGAATTACTTTATCTTAAATTCTAATTGATCAAAAAGCATGTGTAGTTTTGATGTGTTTCCGCTACACGTGTATAGCCGTACGTGACCACGACTTTATATATTGTTAATAATGCTAATTTTCGGAAGTAAACCTAATTGAACTGATTCTCAATACTCATGTAAACCTAATTTTTATATATTATAATTTTTATATTAGTACTCATCATTTTTCCGGAAGTAAACCTAATTGAACTGATTTTCGATTTTTACAACTTTTCACGCAATAAACACTTATCAATTTTATATTTTTCTTAAATAGTTAAAATTAATCGAATACCAAATTATACGGAGAAGAGTTGGAAAGTAGTAGTATAAAACACAAAGAATAAGATTAAGTCAACAATTAAGGTTGCACCATTTTCAATTCCGAGATTCTTCTAAAGGCTAAGGAATGGTAGAGATCAAAATTATATTACCAAGAAAGAGGAGTAAATTGATGCATGAGATTGGTTATCTTAAACTATTAGTGAATAGAAAGCATATGTTATTATGATCAATAATATACAATCTACCTCTCAAAATCATGACAAAAAGGTAAAAATAATATAATCCCTTTTTCCAAATTACTTGTTCACTTTGATAAACGTATTTGAAGATGTATTAAAACACATATTTATACTATTTTTTTTTAATTTTTTGTAGATAAAAGTTGAATAATTAAATTTTTATTTAATAACAATTTTTTTGAAAATAATTAATAAAAACACATTTTCACTACATCATACCTGCAAAAATCAAAATAAACAAGTAATTTAGGATAAATAGGATATATATATGTGTGTGTGTGTGTATATGTAAGCAGAGAGAGTAAGCAAATGGTAACAAGTTTATTGATCTCTTTAAAAAACTGATCTATTTAAAGGCATTAGAGGCCTATAAACATCATACAACATTTCTATTGAAAAAGCTCAATTTGACAATGGTCGGAAATCTTATTTTTCAGAAATAAGTTATTTATGTTAGGTTTCAATCCAATATGATGTTATGGGCTTGGGTGGTTCAAGATATATATGGGTAAAATAATAATTGTATTTGAAGACAATTATTATATATGGTATGTCTTGATCACTAAGTTGGGTAATTGGGTGCCAAGAATTGGAAGACTTGTATAACAAGTATGGTAAGACTTGTAGAACAAGTATGGTATTTTTGGTGGCTAAGTTTTGGATGGCTATATATACATAGTCATATTATATTTGTTGGTGACGTGAAAGCTTAAGAGATGTAGTCTTAAGTATTGTTTGGGAGATACTTGAGCATTGTTGGCTCAAGTATGGGGTTGGGACACTGTCAAGGTGTTATTGTTTTGATGTATTATTGATAACTGTTTTGATTAATAATACAAGTTGGGACGTGGGTGTTTCCACGTCAAATATTGTTTGTGTTCTTATTTTGCTCTTTCTAATAGTTGAAAGAAGTAGAAATGATACTTGGATAAGTGACCGTGCTTTGGTGAATCTTGTCAATTAATTGATTGGTTATGTATGTGCTCTGTATTGCTGGTTTGTGAATCTCGGATTGTGTAAGTCCCCTAACTTAACAAGTGGTATCAAAGCCAAGGTTCGGGTTCGTGATGAGGTTGTGGAAAAGTTCGAGGTTCAATTGGTATGGCAGGGCATGATGAAGGATTTGCTGACAAGGAGTTTGCTGCTAAAGCGGGTAGAGACAAAGTTACGTACGATTTGGCTGTTGGCTTGCACCGTGGATCAATCATGTGTTCAGACTCGAGATGGAAGAAGATGGAAGAAGTCATCGCAATTATTTCAATGGCTTGATCAACCAGGTGAAGTATTTGGATGATACTAGTGATTTCTTCACGAGACCGAAGGATTGTGAAAGTAAGGATCGAGTGACTCAAAATGTGGAAGAGCACTCGTGGTGGTTGAGGCACGTGATTTTGTAGATGGATACATCATTATGGTGAAGAACGATGGTTTGGAGGGTCACTAAACGGGTTTTAGCGACACTCAATGATTGGAAGAACAAGAGGAGGTTCTTGTCGAGGGAAGGCATTGGCAAATAGTCGTCGATGGCTTGATAGTTACTTTTCAATCCAATATGGGTATTTGGTTGAAGGGAATGATTGTTTGGGTTGAAGGGGAGGATTGTTTGGTTTCAACCCAATATGATGTTATGGGCTTGGGTGGTTCAAGATATATATGGGTAAAATAATAATTGTATTTGAAGACAATTATTATATATGGTATGTCTTGATCACTAAGTTGGGTAATTAGGTGCCAAGAATTGAAAGACTTGTATAACAAGTATGGTAAGACTTGTAGAACAAGTATGGTAAGTCTCAGTGCCTAAGTTTTGGATGGCTATATATACATAGTCATATTGTATTTGTTTGGTGATGTGAAAGCTTAAGAGATGTAGTCTTAAGTATTGTATGAGAGATGTTGGCTTAAGTATGGGGTTGGGACACCGTTAAGGTGTTATTGTTTTGATGTATTATTAATAACTGTTTTGATTAATAATACAAGTTGGGACGTGGGTGTTTCCACGTCATTTATTGTTTGTGTTCTTGTTTTGCTTTTACTTATAGTTGATAGAAGTAGAAGTGATACTTGAATAAGTGTTCGTGCTTTGGTGAATCTTGTCAATTAATTGATTGGTTGTGTATGTGTTCTGTATTGGTGATTTGTGAATCTCGGATTGTGTAAGTCTCTTAACCCCTAACAACTTATTATGGAAAAAGGTACGTAAATATATACTTTTTATGAAATAAGTAACTTATTTTTGCAAGATAATGAATATTAAATTCCCCACACACATTTTTCTCTAAAAAAGGTATGTAAATACAAATTTTTTTCCGAAATAAGTAACCTATAACTCGAGTTAAGATTTGCCAAACACTACCAATGATGGTTCTGCCAATTTTCATGTAGAACACCTTTTAAAAAAAAACTAATTCAAAAAACTCTACAAGAGTCGGTTTACAACCCTATACTGGAATAGACCCTACTGGAATAGTCCTACTCCTGATGGGTACCTCAAGTCCTCAACATTTGACACCTCTTCGTCTGTATCTTAGATAAATAGTTAGAACTTCATTTTTCACCACATAGACTACCCCTGAAAGTAACACACAATCAACAGCCCTATAATCTGCAATCAATGTTATTAAGTACGTCACGCATTCATAACAGTTCATAACAAAAGTAACTCTAATGGCAAGTAAAAATTAAATGTGAAATGCCATAAATAGAAAAAATAGAGAATATGTAAACAAAAAGTTCACTCCAATGGGAGGAAACCCTTAGCAAAAAATTTAGTCAACCCTTTCATATATAGCCAACCTCTAGTGACCTGTAGCAATATTCCACATCATCTTTTACCATATATAAATAATATAATCTATTTATAACAACTTAAAATAATAATAAAATACCATTTTTAAAATATAACCATTCATTATAGCCAACATCATTGGAGTACAACATCCTACAGATTCAGCAAATATCTTACAGGTTCAGCAAATTTTATTTTAGCCAACACCATTGGAGATGCTCTTAGTGAAAAACCAAACCCAAGCAATTGTTTACATATTATTATCTTCACGAACTTTTGGCTATTTATAAAACACTTTTAAAGACAACTAGAGTGTTTATAATGTTTAAACATAGAAATAAGTTCACACAGCATATGTATATAGAAAGAGGCTTCCATAGTGTCACTAGGCCGAGGTTAGAGAGAAATGCTATTTAAGAAAGCATCCTTGGATGAAGTAATTCAAGCAACATGCATGACAAATTAAAAAAGGATGCTGTAATTCAGAATTATTTGCACTTCTTTCTTTTTTTTTTTTACTTGCCAGAACCTATCTAGTTATCTAATTTTTGCTTAAATTATCAGAAGTCTTGCAAGCATACAGATCGAGAAGTTTCACCAGCCAAGTGAAAGGGCCGTCCGAGTTCGAGTTGGAAGTACTATATTAACAGAATACACACAGATATATCATTTCTAGCTTTACATCATATAGTACAGATAACATATGCATTGAGTACCTGTACGGTTGCAACAGCCCCAACAACACCAGCTGCTCCTAGCAGATGACCAATCATAGATCTTGTAGAGTTCACTCGTAACTGCATTAAAGAAGATCTCGTATAACTTTAAGATATTGTTACGACTGGACCGAGAACAAAAGGGTTACTGACATACTAGCCCATAAAGATGGCAAGTTAAAACATACCTCTTTATTTTGGCCAAAATAGTGAAGGAGGGCCTGATCCTCTTTCAAGTCCCCAGCTTGTGTGGATGTAGCATGTGCATTGATGTAGTTGACATCTTATCTGGATACTCCAGATTGAGCTAAAGCTTTCTCTATGCATAAAATAACACCAGCCCCTGATCATACAGATAAAAAAAGATTAAGATACTTTTTTATACATATATGTGATGGATATCAAAGAATTAAGTTTGTCATTGTTACGATAATTTAACTAAATATTATCAGAGACTTTCGTGAAATGCATCATGCTTAAATGAATCAGGACTAAATGAATCATAAGCCTTATGATGCGATTGGAAGGCCATGTTAAAATTATTGGCAGCAAATGTTTTCATTAATTATCAAACAATCCCATGTTGATAAAAAGTGGAGGTACACAACTGAAGTCAATCAGCGAAAAAAGGAAATTAAGCCCATGGAAATATTTTGTAGCTGGTAATCTTTTACAATGACAAAGAAGGAAAACAAGATGATCATATATTCGTTTCTTCCTAAGCTTACACACAAGCCATCAGAATCAGCTTCTGGAACCTGCAATCATGACAAACATTTTTTTAAAAAAATCTGGAAGCTTCAGAATGCCTGATTTTGAAGAATAAACTGCTTGGACAGTTTTATTCATTATATTCCATAGAAAAATGTGTTAAAATAGATAATGAAGGAGGCACTAGTTCAGAGAAAAAGGAAGAAATTAAAGGAGCAGAGATACCAAGCTGAAAATTTATGGGTCTTGGCCGCGGAAGAAAATTTTCACATTGCAGTACGGTAGACTGTGATCATTGTATTTTTATTAACCAGAGGCATGCAATGAGAAGAACTAAATAGCAGCCGGCTCCAATTTTTAAAGGAAATAAAAAACCGAATGCGAGTTGCACAGATTTCTGGAAGAAAAGACATGCTGGTGTTGTGAACAAGAAAAGGGATGCAGCACACTAGAGAACTCATATTTTAACAGGAGAACTAAGCCTTTTGATTTCTACAAAGAGATAAGGGATAAGGAAACACAGCTTGAAGGACCAATATGCCAATGCTGGATAAAAAAATTCATTGAAGCCATAGCCCTTCGACTCACCATTTATGATAAAACATCAACACTAACGACCAGCCTAAAACTCAGACTAGCTAGTTAAGAACATTCTCAGTACATACTCCATGCAACCACATCACAACATAGTCAATTCAGTAGTACTATTAGTCTATTACAGCCAGAAGAGTACAAAGCAAAAACTCACTTTGACGACAAGTTTCAGACTACAAAAGATGATGCAACTGCCTTGTTACTGGTGTGAACCTAGAGAGGAGTAAAAAGTACTGATAACTGATAAGCAGTGTAACATGCACGAATTGCCTTGAAATAACTGGCTGCAATCCATGTTATCGAGAATAATGCTCTTAAATAACAAAAGAAGATTGTAGGCTGATATGTCAACTTGAAGATGCGGGAAATGAAGCATTTGCAACAAATGAAAAAAGGTGCAGACCCAACAAACACATGGGTCAATCACTTTAAAATTTACAAAATGAAGATTACACGTGGAGGATAAAATGGCCTGGCTCAGCAATATAGAGACAAAAAAGAAGATAAATGAGCGGAAAACCTGGAGATTGAAAGCTCCTCCTAAGGTTTTGAATTTCATGTGGAGTTGAACTCTTTGGTGCAGAAAAATGTACAAGTAGACCCTCTTTGTCAAGTTTGCAGGGTAGAAGTGGAATCAGTAGAGCATATTTTTTGTAACTGTGAGCTGGCAATTCAATGCTAGCGTCGAGTTCTCCCTCAGGGACCGTATATCGATAGCAGCAGTTACCAGGTTTTGTGGAGTAGAGTATTGGAAATTTGTGATAATGATAAGAAGGCAGAAGTAGCGACTGTATGTTGGTCGGCTGGTCGCTATGGAAAGCAAGGAATGAACTTGTTTGGAATAGAAATTATACTCGAGTGAATGTCGTGATTGCAAATGCTAAACAGTATCTTCTTCAATGGAAATTAGCCCAGAAAATTATTTCTCAGCCCTTTTTTCCTCAATTTGTGGAGGGAGATGGAAAAGAATTATGGGTAGCACCGCATATGGAATATAGGAAGATATCGGTGGATGCAGCGATCTTCTCAGAGTACAATGCTTATGGTTTTGGTTTGATTGCTCGAGACAGCAGAGGTGAACTAACTAAAGCAAGAACGAAGTGCAACTTGGGTTTGTACTCGGCGGCAATGGCTGAGGCTATAGCTGAAAAAAGAGGCACTAAGCTGGATCTATAGTGAAGGTTGGAGCAAGGTAGATGTGGAGACAGACTGCTTGACAGTTGTTCAAGCAATTCGAAGTAAAGTTCCAATGCGATCCCCGTTTGGACAGGTTATTCAAAACTGTCGAAACTTACTTCAGAATTTAAACACAATTTCTCTGTTTTTTGTAAAATGGTCTGCTAATATGGCGACACATGAGCTAGCTCGGTTGTCATATTCTTTTCCAGACCGAGTTTTCAATAGGTCTTCTATCCATATTGTGGTCAATGATGTATTGAGGAGTGAGTTATCGTTTTAATCCTTGTTTGTCAAAAAAAAATTGTGATATGCACTAGTAGAGTTACACAAAGCATAGTGTGAGCTGCTTTATAAATTTGAATGACGGTACACTGTAACCCGGCCGTTGATTCAAATCTTATGTACTATTACGCCAACATATATAGCATAATTAACAAGTGTACATCTGGTGCAGGCTGCAACAACTTGGAAGATCAAAACAATAAATTGTTGTTGTTTAAAATCACGCGGAGAAAAATGAGTGAAAAATAGGGGCACTTAAATTCAGGATTAAAAACTAGCATGACCGCATGGGACTAAGGGAGTTGCAAACTTATTGGTTCCAAACTTCTTCATTGAAAATCAGCTCAGTAACTCATAAAATTTGCTTTATCGCTTCTGGTGAAAAGAAAGTCTCAAGGGGACTGAATAAAACTCTGCAAACGTTCGAGGCATTCTGTGTTGGACATTTTTAATCTTAAACCATGATTTAAGGTGTTAACATTGGTGTTTGATTCTGTTTGATTCTGTTTTCATTAATAACGCGTAGTGTGATTTGGTCAACTACTGATCAATTGAAATAAACGTGTAATAGTTATTAGTTGAGTCATGTCCTAGTTTTAGCTTCCAGCTTTCCTTTTCATTCTAGTCTTCTCTTGTATTTAAGCATTGCTTTGGTTAATAAGAAAAATGTCTTTGACAAGCAAATATATGTTTTCCTCTCTCTCTCTCAGTTTATATCAATACAGCTAGTATTTAACTATAGTTGGTATCAGAGCACAGGAATTTCTCGGTGAAGGTCAGAGGCATCAACGATGGAGATGAACAAAGCAAAAGGAGGGTCATTCGGTCTGAGTTATCCGATGTTCGCCAGGAGTAAGTACACTGCTTGGGCTCTAAAAATGAAGGTTTTTATGCAAGCTCAAGGGGTCTGGAGTGCAGTGGAACCTAGCGATCCAAAGGCACAGGTGGATGACAAGATAGATAAAATCGCTATGGCCATGATGTATCAGGGAATACCTGAAGATATGTTACTGTCTATAGCAGAAAAAAGGACAGCAAAAGAGGCCTGGGATGCCATAAAGACTCTGTGTCAAGGAGCCGAAAAAGTGAAAACAACAAGGGTTCAAACATTCAAGTCTGAGTTTGAATCGATGAGCATGAAGGACAATGAAATGGTTGATGATTTCTACATGAGGCTGAACGGACTTGTGACAAATATATGGGCCTTGGGAGAAGAAATGAAAAAAACCCTATGTTGTGAAAAAGTTATTATGTGCAGTCCCTACAAAATTTTTACAGATCACATCCGCCATAGAACAATTTGGCAACCTGGAGACCATGAGTGTGGAAGAAGCAGTGGGATCTCTTAAAGCACATGAAGAGAGATTAAAGGGAAAGGTGGAGCAAACCGAGAGTCAATTGATGCTCACGGAGGAACAATGGACAAAGCATGAAACGGATGAGGGAAAACTTCTACTTACCCGTGAAGAGTGGATAAAGAGATCAAACAGAGGGAGTACGGATGGACCTTCAAACCCAAAGTATCGCGGTGGACGTGATAAAATCAAAATACGGTGCTAAAATTGTGGCATCTACGAAAATTTTGCTTCTGAATGTAGAAAACCAAAGCGAGTCTGTTGGGATTTATGGGTGATGGAATAGACAACTTAACTAGTTTTATTTGTATACTTAGTTTTTACTAAGTAGAACATACTGTCATAGTCTGAAATGTATTCTTGTAATTTAAATAAATACTGTCATGTAATAAGTGTAATTCTTGGAAGAAGTTCGATAATGTTCAAGCCTCAAGAAATACATAAGTTCGACAGAAGGAATAAAAGTTACTGTCAGAACCTGACAGTAAGGTTACAAGGAAACAACATGTTGCCTAGGTCGACAACAAGTTTCACGAAGTCGACAGCAAGTTTCAACTTGACAGCAACATTGGCGGAGATTCTAATGACAGTAACTTAGATGTACAGTTTGCGACAGTAAGTTTGGAATTCCTGACAGCAATCTCTGCGGGAAAAACATGCTGTCAATCAAAGCACAATTCTTGACAGCAATCTCTGCGGGAAATTCATACTGTCAACCAAAGCAAAATTCTTGACAGTAATATCTGCGGGAAATTCATACTGTCAATCAAAGCGTAATCCATTGACAGCAAACTTTGTGGCAAACATACTGTCATATAGAATTAACCTGATTTAGGAATTTTCTAAGTCAAATTAAACGACAGAGTACATGTTCAAAAAAAGCAGGCGTGTTGTAATATTCAACCTTTACAGCAAGCTTGGAAAGTCTATAACTGAAGCTCGAGAGATCACATGGAACAACCTGTAAAGTCTAGAGCAGATAAAATTGAATACGGCTAGATCTGGGTGGCTCAAATGTGGAAAGTATCTTAAAGTTACTTTGTGTTGATCACATGGGAATGAATTCTGGAATGAGCTGCAAAAGGAATATAACAGCAACTCAGCAACCCATGTTGATGGTGATAGTACAGTAGATTATCACACTATAAATAGAGCATTCTACTTGTACAATAAAAATCTCAACAACTGTAATCTCTTGAGTATTTGTAGCTTGAGAATTATTTTCTCAAGGTTGTAGCAAAACTTTGCAAAATAAATAAAACATTTATTTTGTGAAATCCTCGTATTTGATTTTACTTGTGTTTGCATTTCTTCTACTAGTAAATTACAAATTCTATTTAAGTTGTTGAAATAGTTTTTGAAATTTATTAGTATTGCATTCAACCCCCCTTCTGCAATACTTTCCTGGACCAACAACTGGTATCAGAGACATCAGATTAATACACATATCTGAGATCCAAATGGCAAGTATTCAAAGGTCAAGTAATATCAAGATTCCAGCTTTTGATAAAGAAAACTACAACATATGGAAAAAGAAGATTATGTTATTTATCAAAGCTCAGAATCCACTATTCCTAGGTATTCTGGAAAATGGCCCCTTCATTCCTCAAAAGGAAATCCCAGCTGCTACAGTGAATGATGTAGTAATCCCAGCTCATTGGGTTGCTAAGAAGCCTTCTGAGTATAATGACTCAGAAAAAGAAAAGGTAGCACTGGATGATCATCTGCAACTCATTCTACTAGATGCACTTACCCTGGACAAAGCTATGAGTGGAAATATAATAGCATGCAACTCTGCCAGGGATATGTGGAAAAAGATAGAACTGTTATGTGAAGGAAGTGAAGAGGTCAGAGAGAATCAAAAACAAATACTGGTGTCACAATATGAAGCGTTTATGGGCAAGCATGGAGAAGAGCTAACCCACATGTTTGAAAGATTTAGCAAACTGATAGCTGAGCTTCAAATTCATGGAAAGTTTTATGAAAAGAAGGAAGTCAATATCAAGTTTCTGCTAACTCTTCCAGAACATCTTGAGCACAGAGTAACAGCCATAAGAGAAGGAAGAGACTTAAATTCTGTTTCTCTTGAAACATTGTATGGAGTTCTAAAATCTTATGAACTTGAATATTATCAAAAGAAAGCTATACAAAGTGGATCCAAAGGATTGATGGCAAACATGGCTGGTGCTCTAGTTGCTCAAGGACCATCATATTTTCAAGCAAGTGAGCAAATTCAAAATGATCAACAACCTCAATTTTCATCTGTGAAAATAGAAGAGGTGGTTGAAGATGAAGAAAAGGTTGTCCTTCAACTAGAAGATGTTGAAGATGAAGAATTCTTCACTCTAGAAGAAATGGAGAAAATGGATAATCCAACCATGGCTTTTATGGCAAGAAAATTCAAAAATATAAGGTTCAGGAGGAATAAGCCATATAAGCCTCAAGGTCAATTTCCAAAATATAACCAAGGAAGCTCATCAAAATCTGCTACTGGCACCAAGGGAGGATACAAAACAGGAATGGTAGATAGGTCAAAGTTTAGATGCTACAATTGCAATGAACTTGGTCACTTTGCTACTGAATGCAAAAGACCAAAACAAATACAAAGAATGGAGAGAGGAACTGGGAGTCAATTTAAGAAAGGACAAGGAAAAGCCTATGTGGCTGAAGGAAAATGCTGGGATGAATCTGATAATGAAGAAGAAGAGGAATTTGTGAATTTAGCCTTGATGGCTAGAGAGGATGCAGAAGCATCAACCTCGTCAAATCAGGTACCATCTCTAGTATTACTAGATATGTCTTTAAATGACTATAAGCAAACCATTGAGGAAATGAGTACTGAAATGTTTAATATTCATACTAGTTTATCTGCTGCAAATGAAGAAATTGCTAGATTAACTAAAGAAAATGAAGTACTCAGATCCAACAATGATGTGTTGTTGCTTAAGACCAGTTCTATTGATTCTTTAGCTCAGGAAAACGAAAGACTAAAAAATGATTTAATCTGTGCTAAAGAGATAGAGGATTATCTAAGAAAAGAAATTTCTGAAAATGAATTTAAGCTAAAGGCATTTAGAAATTCCTCTAAAATAGTTCAAGAGTATCATGAGAAACATACTGAAAGTAAGAAGATAGGTATAGGCTATGATTATAGCAGGAGACCTGGTAAAGAGGCTGTTATACAGAACAATGATGATAATAATACTGTAAAACCTCACATCCTAAAAAATGTGAGTAACCCAATTTTCAAAAGTACAGAGTTTGAGGTTAATGAAAACTCCCTAATTATTAATCAAGAACTCTGTGATGAAGATGAGAGGATTGACAGTAAATCTAAGAAAGAAAAAGATTCTGTCATAATGTCTATGACAGAAACAGTCTTAAACAGTCCAACCAAGTGTTCAAAAGACACTGTCAAGAAGTCATCCAAGACAGTAACTTTCAAACCTACTGTCAAGACAGCAAGTCCAAAAGATGCTGTCAAAAATAGTTCGACAGCATCTTCTGAACAGATTGTCAAGACAGTAGTCTCCAAGTCCAAAAACAGAAATGGGAAGCTAGGCATTGATAAAAAGAATAATTATGCATATGTTAAGCAGGCACCAAGGAAACTTTGCAATAATTGTGGCTCCTCACATCATTTAACTCATGTTTGTAAGAAATCAACTAGTAGCATATCTAATGCAACAGAGTTGAAAGGGAACTTACACAGAACCCCCATTATGCAAAGAGAATTGGTAGTTTGTAATAACATTGACTGTATGCCATGCAAAATTACTGCCATGAGTACATGTTTTAATTTGCAGATTTCATCTAATGAATTATGTTCTTATATGCAAACTGCAAAGACTTCTGAATCCAATAAAGAAAGTGAGAAGTCTGCTCTCACTAAGAAAAAGTCAAAGTCAAAAACTAAGTGGATAATAAAAGAAGTCAAGGAACCATCTTCTGATAATATTGTTTCAAATATTGATAAAGTTTCTGATGATACTGAGTATGCAGGACCCAACAAGACTTGGGTACCAAATGCAAATTAAACTCATTCTGTTTTGCAGGGAAAGAAAGGTAAACAGGTCATGTGGATAATCGACAGTGGATGTTCCAAACACATGACTGGTGATATATCCCTGCTATCACAATATGTTGAGAAGGCTGGCCCAACAATAACCTTTGGAGACAACAGCAAAGGTTACACTGTGGGATATGGCTGTTTAAAAGCTGGAAATGTTGTCATTGAAGAAATCTCTCTTGTGGAAGGTTTGAAGCATAATCTGCTCAGTGTCAGTCAATTCACTGACAAAGGATTCAAAGTAAACTTTGGCATGATGGAATGTTCAATTCACCACAAGAAGGATAGAAGCCTATCTCTGAAAGGAGTAAGGAAAGGAAGCCTATTTGTTGCAGACTTAAACTCAACAAATGAGGAAAGAATATTTTGTTTCTACAGCAAAGCAAGTGTTGGAGATAGCATGCTTTGGCACAAGAAATTTTCTCATCTCAATTTCAAAACAATGAACATGCTGATGAAGAAGGAATTGGTGAGAGGACTACCTCAACAGGAATTCTGTCAAGAAGGACTGTGTGAAGATTGTCAAATGGGAAAATTGAGGAAAGCAATGCATAAATCAAAGCAAGTCAACACTAACACTGAAGCACTCAAGTTGATTCACATGGATCTTTTTGGACCAGTAAATGTTCAATCACTATCCAGAAAAAGATATGCACTGGTCATGATAGATGACTATTCTAGGTACACTTGGGTGAAATTTTTAGAGTCAAAGGATGAAGCTGCTCAAGAAATCATTGATCACATAAGGGTACTTGACAGGACCCCTGAAGCAAAAGTTCAATTTCTAAGAAGTGACAATGGAACTGAATTCAGAAATGCTACACTTGGAAACTTCTGCAAAGATCAAGGAATTGTTCAACAATTCTCTGCTGCAAGAACTCCACAGCAAAATGGAGTTGTAGAAAGGAAAAATAGGACTCTTATTGAAGCTGCAAGGACTATGTTGAGTAATGCTAAATTACCAACATATTTCTGGGCAGAAGCCATCAACACTGCTTGTTACACACAGAACAGAACACTAATCAACAAGGCTCATGGCAATACTCCTTACTATCTTTTGACAGGAAAGAAGCCTACTGTCAAGTACTTTCATATTTTTGGAAGCAAGTGTTTTTTGATGAAAGACAACCATGAAAGAAAAGGCAAGTTTGATACTAAAGCATATGAAGGCATTTTCATGGGATATGGGATAGAAAGGACTGCCTATAGAGTCTATATCATGGAGCACAAAACAATTGAAGAAAGTGTCAATGTCACGTTTGATGAAACCAAGTTTCCAGGGCTACATGAGGATGGTCAAATGCAACTCTTCAGATTTGAGAATCAAGGATACTTGGAAAAAGAAGAATTTGTTGATGAAGAACCAAGTCTCATTCAATCAATGGGATATGAGAAAGAATCTGTCAATTCTCATAATCTAAATCAAACCTCAGCTCAATCACAGACAATTTCAGGCATCAATCAACAAGAATGTGAGACTGGAGAATCTGAGCAAAATGAGCAGAATAATGAAAATGGTGGAGAATCAAATCCTCATATTGATGAAAGACAATCTCATCAAACAAGTAGCTTGCCTCAATCAACAAAGTGGAACAGAGATCATACCAGTAATCTAATTATTGGAGATCCCACTACTGGTGTAAGGACAAGGAGGAATATCTCTGCTGAAAGCATGTTTTCATGTTTCTTATCTCAAATGGAAACAAAAAATAGTTGAAGAAGCATTGTTGGATTCTGATTGGGTGATGGCCATGCAGGAGGAGCTCAATCAATTTGAAAGAAACAATGTTTGGAAACTAGTTCCAAGGCCAAAAGGAAAATCAGTCATTGAGACAAAATGGGTTTTCAGAAACAAGATAGATGAGAGTGGAAATGTGACAAGAAATAAGGCAAGGCTAGTGGCCAAAGGTTACTGTCAACAGGAAGGGATAGATTATGATGAAACATTTGCTCCTGTTGCCAGACTTGAAGCCATAAGAATTTTCTTAGCCTTTGCTGCACACTGCAAATTCAAGGTATTTCAAATGGATGTTAAAAGTGCCTTTCTAAATGGAGAATTAGAAGAAGAAGTGTATGTTGAACAGCCTCCTGGATTTGAAAATGACAAACTGCATAATTTTGTCTACAAGCTGTTCAAGGCTCTATATGGCTTAAAGCAAGCACCAAGAGCCTGGTATGACACTTTATCCACTTTTCTCCTGGAAAATCAATTTATAAGAGGGATGGTGGATAAAACTTTATTCTATAAATACCATGGCAAAGACATCATTCTTGTGCAGATATATGTTGATGACATAATCTTTGGCTCAACAAATGAAAAATTGTGTGAAAAGTTCTCATCTCTAATGAGAAACAAGTATGAAATGAGCATGATGGGAGAATTAGCATTCTTTCTTGGTCTTCAAATCTATCAGAAGAAGGAAGGAATCTTCATTTGTCAATCTAAGTATGTCAAAGAGCTTCTCAAGAAGTTTAACTTAGAAGATTCATCACCTGCCAAGACACCTATCTCAACAGCCACCAAATTAGAGTTAGATCCTAAAGGCAAGAAAGTGGATTCTAGTACCTACAGAGGCATGGTAGGATCATTGTTGTACTTAACAGCAAGCAGGCCAGATATAATGTTTGCTACATGTCTCTGTGCAAGGTTTCAAGCTGATCCAAAGGAATCACACTTAGTTGCAATCAAAAGAATCTTTAGATATCTCAAAGGCACCCCAAATCTAGGTCTTTGGTACCCTAAGGAAACTGGATTTGATCTAATTGGATATTCTGATTCAGACTATGCTGGCTGCAAAATTGACAGAAAAAGTACTACAGGAAGCTGTCAATTTCTTGGGGGGAGATTGGTGTCATGGTTCAGTAAGAAGCAACACTCAGTTTCTACATCAACTGTAGAAGCTGAATATATTGCAGCTGGAAGTTGCTGTGCACAAATTCTTTGGATGAAGAATCAATTAATGGATTATGGACTAAAGTTGTCAAATATTCCTATCTACTGTGACAACACTAGTGCCATAGCCATATCAGACAATCCAGTTCAACACTCCAGAACAAAGCACATTGATATAAGGCATCATTTCATCAGGGAGCATGTTGAAAAAGGAGATGTAAAATTGGTTTATGTTCCAACAGATAAGCAACTTGCAGATATATTCACCAAGCCACTGGATGAAGCAACATTTACCAGGTTGGTGAGTGAATTAGGAATGCTAAATCAGGTATGATCATCTAACTGGTTTATCAATTATAAGAAGTCGAAGCTCATGACAGAAACTTTTAAAGGTACTGTCACTAGAAGGTACTGTCATGAGAAGTTAAGGTACATTGTGATACTTGTTCAGACAGCATGTTTGCTATGACTATGCTAAAAGGATTTTTAGATATCATGTTTGCTATGACTATGCTAAAAGGAGTTTTAGATATCATGCTTGCTATGACTATGCTAAAATAGTTTTACATGTCTGTCTTAAAATGATTTTAAGAAATCATGTGTCCTTAACTTAAGTTATGTGTGAACAATGACAGCATGATCTTATGATAAGTTTACTGTCAGATAAAACTTACTGTCACTCATGAAGCTGATTGACAGAAATGTTGTTAGCGCACAAGTTGCTGTCAATAAAAGTTGCTGTCACAAGAAATTGCTGTCAGAATTGGTAGAGAAAGAAAAGCGCACAGGTTACTGTCAATGAAAGATGCTGTCACGAGAAGTTGCTGTCAAAGATAGTGGAAAGATATATATATATTAATTTATATATATATATATATACATATATTTCTTTTCACCAATCCACGATCTAATAGCAACTGCCACGTAATATAGCAAGTGGAGTTAATGGGTAATATCATTATCACACGTTCAATTAAGAGAGGTTAAATCGATTCATATTAGAAACTGAATCTACCGTTTAATCTACTATCACTTTCATTTGCAAAAACCTCTCAACCTTCTGCATCCAAAAACCGCATTTTCTCTCTCATTTTTCAAAGCATTCAACAATGGCACCTAAACAAAGTATTGCTCAAACCAACTTTGCTGGTATCTTTTCTCCTAGTGATGCTGGTGAAAACTTCAAAGGACTTATTTCGTTCTTGAATAAATCCTACCTAGGTCATGCAATAACCTCTTCCCCCAAAATTGATGTTGTTAGAATTGAAAAATTCTGGAAATCAGCAAGTGCTCAAGGAACTGGAGAGAATGAAACAATTAAGTTCAATATAGATGATGCAAGTCATTCTCTTTCAGTAAAGAATATCAATGAGGCTTTGGGTATTGTGTTGACCAGTGAAGAAAGCTTTAAGGAACTAGCAACTGATGATACTCTGAAGAAGTTCTTTCTGAAGATTGGATATTCTGGTTCTAAACTTGAAGAAACTTCTGATAAGTGGTATCAAACAGGAGAAATGGACAGGAAATTTCTGAGAAAAGAGTGGAGTATGATTTTTGATGTAATGGTGAAGGTATTCTCTACCAAGACTACAGGATGGAATGGAATACCATCATATATCAAGAAGCTCACTCATTCATTAGTCCATGGATACAAGGTGAACATTGGAAAACTGATCATGGCACAGTTGAAAAGCGTAATAGGCAAAAAGGTATCTATCTATCCCCGCTTCTTAACTATGTGTATTAATAATATTTGTGGAAATATTGAGGATACTTCTGATTTTAAAGAATGTCCTGTTTTAAAGAAAAACACTCACACATCTCTTAACACACAAAATTTGAATGCACATATTCCACTATGTTTCACACAACACATGGTAAATCAAGTGCCCAACCTTGATTTTCCATTTCCAACAGGTTACACTGTTTTCACAATAGAGAATGAAGCTGAATTAGACCCAAATTCAGTTAATCCACATTCTACACCATACATTCCACCTAGGGACTCTAGACTACCAAAAGCCCTTAAAATGGCCAAACAGGAATCCAAGAAAAGGACCCTAGAGAGTGCAACTGGTGAACAAGTTGAGAGTCAAGAGGGAGTCACTACACCTAGTGCAGCAAATAAGGTTGGTAGTGAAAAAGAACCCACAGTAGCCCCTTCTGAGCCTAAGAAGAAGAGAGCTAGAAGGGCCAAGGTTACTGTCAGCCACCCTACAGTTTCCCAAAAGACTGTAGAGGATGATAGGGAAATGAACTCACCTCTAGGTGTCTCTTCTCAACAAGGGACATCTATTGAAATTGGCCTGTCTCCCAAGGCACCCTGTAAAGAGTCTGCACAAACTCAAGAACTCACTCTTGAGGAACCTGTATTTGAAGATACACACATTGAGATAGAGCACAGTGAGGAATTCACTCATACTATTGATGTTCCACAATCTTTTTCTGTGGAACAGCCAATTAATCAATCTGAAATTCAATCTTCTTCTTTCATTCCCAAATCTGTTGTTTCTTCTAAACAACCTAGAGAGGGGGACAGTACCAACTCCTCAGGTTTTGATCATCCATCTCAAATCTTTGATGAGCCCCCATCTAGTGGTCCACAAGAACCCATTTCTCAAAGTGAAATGGATACCACCCCATCAAACACTGGATTAGATCAAGATGCAAATTTGCCAGAAATTGAAACAGCCAGCATCTTGATCGATTCCCTCAAAGCATCTTACCCTAGGGAAGTTGTTGTCACAGCCAAGGATGCTGTCAAAGACAAAACAAAAGGTGCTGTCAAACAATCAAGTGACAGTACCATTCTGACAAAAGATACTGTTCAACCACAACTACAAGAAGGATTAGTAGAAGATATCTCTGATGATGACTTGCCTCTTTCAAAGGCCTTCAAGGTAAAATCTACTCTTTTGCATGTTAGTACTGCTCATACTACTGCATCTAGGATGAGTGAGGGAGTGAAAAATCAAAGAGAGATAAAAGAACAGAGAGGTGAGAATAAAAATGAGAGGCAGCCAAATGTGCTGGCAAAAGGAGAGGGACTTGAGCATGTCCAGAGTGAACTTGAGGGAGCCAATCAACAAAAGGCATTAGGCCTTGAGGGAACTTTTGTGAGAGATGATGAGATCATCTATAAAAACACTGAGAGTGTGAGAACCCCAACAGCCTCCATGCCCCAGACTTATCCCTTACCTCCTAAAAGGCTTAGGTCTGGTGGTCCTTCTGCATCCTCAAATGACAGGCTCCAAGCACTGGAAAATCGATGTGCTACAATGGAAAGCAAACTGGACAATCTGTCATCTACTGTGAAGACTGGTTTTGCTGAAATTCAAGCCACACTACTGTCACTCTCTTCATTGATTCATGCTGCAAACTTAACTAAGGGGGAGAAAGTAAAAGATCAGAAAGAGGCTGAGCAACCAGGAAGAAAGGTGGAGTTACAAGGGGAAGCTAAAAGACAGGGGGAGCAAAGGAGTAAGGGGGAGCAAGAGAGAGTAAAAACTGCAATAGCCTCTGGAACTGAGGAGCTTTTTGAAGCTGAAGTAGATGGGGAACAAATGCTAGTATCCAAGGAGGTATTAAGTCAAATACAAGGAAATAAAGCATCCTCGATCAAAATCAATGAACCAGTTCCTGAGAAGAAAGAATCCACATTGGAGAGGCTATGGAGAGAAAAAGAGGAATCAAATAGGATGGGTAAAGGCAAAGGCAAGTTGCCTGAATATGTGTTTTCTTCAGAGCCTATCACTTTGACTGATGGAAGTACATATTCCCAAGAAGAAGCTGACTCAATAACAGTAAGTCATATGGAGAGCACCTTGAATAATAAGGATGATGAATTCAACAATCTGGTGAATGAAGCAATCACAGTGACTAAAGGAAAACCTGCTAAGTTGGCAGAAGCTTTGAAAGAAAAGATTGTAAATCTATCTGTGAAGATTAGCTCAGAGAAGAGGTGGGCAGTTGAAGTGTACCTGAAGAGTGGACATTCAATATTCATAACAACTCAACTGTTGGAAACTTTCTCTGCCAGAGTGCAATACATCCTTGGGATTCTAGTGAAGAAAAACTCTACCATCTTTGATGAAAGTCTCTATATGCAACTGGGCACAATGGTCAACAACAAACTTCCAGAAGTAAGTTTCCAGCCATATGGTGTAAGCTTTAAACAGACAACAGCCAAAGGAACTAAAGGTCTGGGATTCTTAACACTTGAAGGCAAAACATCTCTGAAAAGCAAAGTCATCATGGAAGTACTTAAATTATTGCTGAAAGCACCCATCACCAAGGAAAGGATTCAGGCAGTCAAAGATATTCACAAGCTATTGGCAAAGAGAGAAATGGAGTACAGTGCCAAAATTAAAAAGCTCATTGCCAAAGCAAACTCAAGCAGAAATGCTCAAGGAGGAAACTGCACTTTTGATGACACTTTGGAAAAAGATGATGATGACAATCAAGATGGAGGTGAAGCTGGAGTACCTAAGAGAACAGAACTGAGAGACTCTTCGAAAGAGCAAACTCAAGTCAAAGAAGCAGAATCAAAGGAAATTTCTGAAAATTCTAGCTCAAGCAAGAAAGTTGATGAAAAGAAAGAGGAAGAAGTACTTGAAGCATTGAAAGGAAATCAAGAAGAAATGGAAATTGACAGTATACATCTTGAAAAAGATACTGTCAACAAAGATGCTGTCAAGGATGTCAACGAAGATGCTGTCAGTCAGGATGAAGTAACAGTCATTGAAGATACTGTCAAAGAAGACATTGTCAGAAGCCCTATAAAAGAAACTGTCAACGATCCTACTGTCAAATCATTCAAGACAGTAAGAATCAAGAGAAAATCAAAAAGACCAACAAAGGGAAAGACTGTCTACAAAGGAGAAGGAAAAGCTACAGGGTTGGGACTCAAGAAACCTATCATGAGGAGAAGAATGAATAGCTTTGAAATGATGCAGCTGAAGGCCAAAGATACAATCACCTCTGTATCCATAGAATTTGATGAATCAAAAGAAGTTGCAAGATACATTCTATGGCAAAACAATGAAAAGTTGATTACAGTGGAATCTGACTTCACTCAGATATCAAAATCAAAGGTGATCTCCAAGAAACTCATTCAAACTTCTGAAACAGTAAAACGAAGAATTGATTTCTTCAATCTGGAAAGGATGGTTGAGTTACTGCAAACCTATGATAATGTTTCAAAGAAGATCATGGACCAAGTTCTCAAGTACTATGAAGCCAGGCATGTTGAATTTATTGAGAAGTTTGGTAATTGGACACTTCACAATGATGATGATGTCTATCAAATCCTTGGTTTGGAGTATGAAGAAGACAATCCTATTCCTGAGTATAACTGGAAAGAAATGGAGAAACCTTATTCAGAACATGAAATGAAGATGTATGAAGCAGAGCAGAGATTCAGAGAAGAATTAGCATCAAGGAAAAAATCTCGTCAACAGATAGAAGATGAGATTGAAGCTCAAATGAAGGAAAACTACAGTAAAATCAATAAGATCAACAGTGAAGAATCCAACTATCAGCCATGCGTACTGGACAATCCTTTGAGAATCAAGTATGGCAAAGAAGAAATTTATGTAGATAGTTTCTCTAAATTGAAGACCAGTGTGTTAAAAGAATTATACTGGCAAGTGGTTGGATCAACTAATAGTCTTGAAACACTGTGTTCTTGGGAGCTTGATATGATTCTTGATCAGAGGAGAGGAGAGGATCCCAGCCTGGACAAACAAAGAAGGGAAACTCTAAATCAGCTTCCTGGCAGGAGATTCAAGATGGAGGGAGATGTGCTAAAATTCAGATCAATTGTAAAGCAAAATGTTTACTGGATGGAGCTCAGAGATGCATTAAACACTGCTTCCTCAATGATCAGAAAATACATTGTGGAAAATGAAGATGATGCACAATCTCCTGAAGAAAAAGAGTTAATTGAAAATCTCAGAAGAGCCCTAAGGGAAAAGGAGCAAAGTGAAAAGTTCAAATCAAGATAAGTAAAGTTTTTTTTTTTGTGAACTTTTGTGATATATTGTTTGAAAACAATTCAGTCAGAAATGAAGAGTTTATTCTTTCTGATCTATGTTAGTTAAGTTGTCAGCATGATATTTGTAAATTTGTCCTTATTGTCCATAAAAACAAATTGGGGGAGATTGTTGGGATTTATGGGTGATGGAATAGACAACTTAACTAGTTTTATTTGTATACTTAGTTTTTACTAAGTAGAACATACTGTCATAGTCTGAAATGTATTCTTGTAATTTAAATAAATACTGTCATGTAATAAGTGTAATTCTTGGAAGAAGTTCGATAATGTTCAAGCCTCAAGAAATACATAAGTTCGACAGAAGGAATAAAAGTTACTGTCAGAACCTGACAGTAAGGTTACAAGGAAACAACATGTTGCCTAGGTCGACAGCAAGTTTCACGAAGTCGACAGCAAGTTTCAACTTGACAGCAACATTGGCGGAGATTCTAATGACAGTAACTTAGATGTACAGTTTGCGACAGTAAGTTTGGAATTCCTGACAGCAATCTCTGCGGGAAAAACATGCTGTCAATCAAAGCACAATTCTTGACAGCAATCTCTGCGGGAAATTCATACTGTCAACCAAAGCAAAATTCTTGACAGTAATATCTGCGGGAAATTCATACTGTCAATCAAAGCGTAATCCATTGACAGCAAACTTTGTGGCAAACATACTGTCATATAGAATTAACCTGATTTAGGAATTTTCTAAGTCAAATTAAACGACAGAGTACATGTTCAAAAGAAGCAGGCGTGTTGTAATATTCAACCTTTACAGCAAGCTTGGAAAGTCTATAACTGAAGCTCGAGAGATCACATGGAACAACCTGTAAAGTCTAGAGCAGATAAAATTGAATACGGCTAGATCTGGGTGGCTCAAATGTGGAAAGTATCTTAAAGTTACTTTGTGTTGATCACATGGGAATGAATTCTGGAATGAGCTGCAAAAGGAATATAACAGCAACTCAGCAACCCATGTTGATGGTGATAGTACAGTAGATTATCACACTATAAATAGAGCATTCTACTTGTACAATAAAAATCTCAACAACTGTAATCTCTTGAGTATTTGTAGCTTGAGAATTATTTTCTCAAGGTTGTAGCAAAACTTTGCAAAATAAATAAAACATTTATTTTGTGAAATCCTCGTATTTGATTTTACTTGTGTTTGCATTTCTTCTACTAGTAAATTACAAATTCTATTTAAGTTGTTGAAATAGTTTTTGAAATTTATTAGTATTGCATTCAACCCCCCTTCTGCAATACTTTCCTGGACCAACAGAGTCAGAAAGCAAAACCAGGAAGTAAACATGGCGTATGCAGATTATGAAGAGCCTACCTTACTGTTTGTGAAGCATGTGAAAGACGAACTAAAAATGATGCTACTTACTGAGAAAGGAGTAGTGCCTGCATTACTATCAGAAAACGAGAAAAACGTAAGTGAATCTAATTTGTGGTATCTTGATAATGGTGCGAGTAATCACATGACAGGGCACAAGTGCGTTTTGGAGATGGCTCAACGGTGAAAATTGAAGGAAAGGGTACAGTGATGCTTATGTGCAAAAATGGAGAGGAACGAGCCCTTCATGAAGTATACTACATTCCAAGCCTACGGAATAATATTATCAGTCTCGCACAAATGTCAGAAGAGGGAAACAAAGTCATACTTAAAGGAGAATTCTTATGGATCTATGACAAACAAGAGAGGCTTCTCATGAAGGTGAAATGCTCTTCGAATAGACTGTACAAACTCATAATTGAAACCAGTAGGAATGTGTGTTTACTAACCAAAGAAGAGGAGGTGTCAAAGTTGTGGCATGCTCGTCTTGGGCATGTCAATTATCAGTCATTGGTGATGATGTCAAAAGAAAAAATGGCGAGAGGATTACCTAAGATGGTACACCCAAAATTATTGTGTGATGGGTGTCTGATGTCCAAGCAGGCAAGGAAACAGTTTCCAACAAAAACCAACTACAACTCCAAAAAAAACTCGAACTGGTTCATGGCGACTTATGTGGTCCTATCTCTCCAAATACTGCGTCAGGTAACAAGTACTTCTTTCTACTGGTTGATGATTTTAGCAGGTTTATGTGGGTTTATCTGTTGAAAAACAAAGATGAGGCACTTAATGCATTTAAAAGGTTCCGTGCTTTAGTCGAAAATGGATCAGAAAGAAAGGTGAAAGTGTTCAAGTCAGACAGAGGGGGTGAATTCACCTCAAATGATTTTAAATTATATCGTGAAAATTCAGGGATTCAAAGGCATTACATTGCACCCTATACGCCACAACAAAATGGCGTAGTGGAGCGTCGCAACAGAACCGTAACAGAGATGGCAAGGAGCTGTCTAAAAGAAATGCAACTACCAGCTAAATTTTGGGGGGAAGCAATCAGACATTCAGTGTATCTACTGAATAGACTCCCAACTCGATCACTAACAGGTTAAACTCCGTATGAGGCGTGGTTAGACAAAAAGCCAGACATCAGCCATGTTCGCGTGTTTGGGTGCCTGGCACATATGAAGGTGCCCAATGTTCATACAAAAAAGCTAGACGATCGAAGCAAAAGAGTTATCAATCTTGGAAGGGAACCAGGGACGAAAACATATCGTCTCTATGATCCGGAAAATAATAGTGTTCATGTGAGTCGAGATGTGATGTTTGAAGAATCAAAACCCTGGATATGGGATCAACTAAAGAAAAGGAAGGATGAGGAAATTTGCTTCCCAGTCATGGATACGCACGAGACGAATGAAGAAAATTAGTTTAATCCTGGAAGTGCAAGTAGTGGCAATTCTGGAAGTCCTGGAAGTGCAAGTTGTGGTAGTTCTGGAACCTCTTATACAAGCAACACTGAGCACTCTTTGAGCACGACCACTCCATCACAGTCCTTCATTTCGAGGCTGAACTCTGACAACTACGACGACAGTACAGAACCAAAGAAAACCAGATTGCTGAGTGATGTATATGATGAAACGGAAGAAATAGAGTTGGAGGAGGAACTATACCTTATGGGAGTCGAAGAACCTGCAATTTTCAAACAAGCAGTAAAAGACAACAACTGGAGGCAAGCTATGAGGCGAGAAATCAACTCTATTGAACAAAATAACACTTGGAAGCTGACAACCCCTCCTCCTGGACAGAAAATTATAGGCTTAAAATGGATATTCAAACTGAAAAAGGATGCTAATGGGAAGATTATAAAGTATAAGGCGCACCTCGTGGCAAAAGGGTATGTCCAGGAATAAGATGTAGACTTTGAAGAAATATTCGCACCTGTCACACGACTTGAAACGGTGCGTTTATTGTTGGCATTGTCTGCCAAAAATAATTGGCAAGTCCATCATCTCAATGTGAAAATGGCATTCTTTAACGGAGAAATTAAGGAAGATGTCTATGTCAGTCAACCGGAAGGCTTCGAAGTAAAAGGGCAAGAGAATTTGGTCTACAAATTATTGAAATCTTTGTATGGCCTTCGCCAAGCGCCACGTGCTTGGTATGCAAAGCTTAATTCGTGTCTCTAGAATCTGGGTTTTTTCGATGCCCGTATGAACATGCTGTATATACTTAAAAGGAGGGAGAAAAGAGCCTGATCATAGTTGTGTATGTTGATGACCTCCTTGTCAAGGGCTCTAACATAGCACTCATTGAAATGTTTAAGAAGAAAATGAGTCAGAAATTTGAAATGAGCATTATGGGGAAGCTGAGCTACTACTTAGGAATAGAAGTGGAACAAGGTGAAGGTTTTATTGAACTTAAACAAGTTGGGTACGCCAAGAAAATACTTGAAAAGGCAGGGATGGCGGACTGTAATCCTACAAAATACCCAATGGACCCGAAAGAACAGACCAGCAAGGATGAAGGGGGGCAAAGGGTGGATGAAACACAGTTTAAAAGCATGGTTGGTGGGTTGCGATATTTGGTGCATACTCGACCTGATATAGCTTTTACTGTAGGGATTGTTAGCAAGTATATAGAGCATCCAACGAAGCTTCATCTTAATGCTGTGAAAAGGATTCTGAGGTATGTAAAAAGCACGATTCAGTTTGGTCTGGTGTATTCAAAGGAAAGAGGTAACGTGTTAAATGGCTATTCAGAAAGTGATTTAGCTGGACACTTGGATGACAGACGAAGTACAGGAGGCATGGTCTTTTATTTGAATGAAAGTGTGATTACATGGGTCTCACAAAAATAAAGGTGTGTTGCTCTGTCATCTTGAGAGGCAGAATTCATGGTTGCCACAACTGCAGCATGTCAAGCCATATGGTTGCGTAATGTGCTGAGTCAAATAACTAAGGAATATGTTGGTCTAGTAACAATGTTCCTAGACAACAGGTCAGCCATCGATCTTGCTAAGAACCCCGTATTTCATGGTAGAAGCAAACACGTAGACATACGGTACCATTTCATTCGAGAGTGAATCAGCTGTGAAGAACAACATGCTGATGTTTTGACAAAGGCTCTATCAACAATCAAATTTGAGAAAATGCGAAAGCTATTGCGGGTCAAGAATCTGTTCAGACAGGTTTAAGATTAAGGGGGTGAATGTTGGACATTGTTAATCTTAAACCATGATTTAAGGTGTTAACATTGGTGTTTGATTATGTTTGATTCTGTTTTCATTAATAACGCGTAGTGTGATTTGGTCAACTACTGATCAATGGAAATAAACATGTAATAGTTATCAGTTAGTCATGTCCTAGTTTTAGCTTCTAGCTTTCCTTTTCATTCGAGTCTTCTCTTGTATTTAAGCATTGCTTTTGTTAATAAGAAAAATGTCTTTGACAAGCAAATATATGCTTTCCTCTCTCTCAGTTTATATCAATACAGCTAGTATTTAACTATATTCTGCACAAATACCTAAAAATATCAACTGTACCATATCTTCCAATAATTATACCATATTACCATTAGATTTTTATTAATTAATAAGAACTGTTAGATGTACTTATAAGATATATTTTATGATTAAATTATTTTCCAAAAAAATAAAGTTCGAATCCCGTCAATAACATATTTAACTTAAAATTTTATAATATATATTTTAAATCATGCATATCATTAATTAAATTCATATTAAATTAATATTAAAATAATTTTAAAAAATGATGAATATATAAAACGAAAATTATAAGTCTATACTATTATATAAAAGCCGAAATATTAAAAGTTTGGTTCAACGGTACCTATTGAATTTACCTAATTACCCTTACTCAATTACAAATCTACTAACTAATCAATTTCCTTTTTGATATTACACATATTATCTTTTCTATTTTCAAGAACTAAATAATTTCCTTTTTCAGGTAAAATACAATATCTTTTATATTTTATCAATTTTGTTTAATTAAATAACATAATTATATATAATTACTATTAACTAATCAATTACCTTTTTCAATCAAAACACGTTACCTTTTCTATTTTCTCTAACTAAAATCTCTCTTTTTCCAATTATATCATGGACGGTTACCTTTTTCAGCAAAATACGTTACCTTTTTCTTTCTTCTTACTAAAACCTCCATTTTTCTAATTATATTACCGGCATTTTTATTTAATAAAAAAATAAGATTATAATACTAATAACTAACCAATTACCTTTTCAGCTAAAAATAACATAATTATATATAATTATTATTAACTAATCAATTACCTTTTTTAGTCAAAACACATTACCTTTTCTCTTTTCTGTAACTAAAATCTCTCTTTTTCCAATTATATCATGCACGGTTACCTTTTTTCAGCAAAACATGTTACCTTTTTTCTTTCTTCTTACTAAAACCTCCATTTTTCTAATTATATTACGGGCGTTTCTATTTAATACAAATAAAATAATAATATTATAATACTAATAATTAACCGATTACCTTTTCAGCTAAATTATATCAACTTTTCTATTTTTTCCAATTACATTCCCCTTTTTTTTCTAGAAATATAACGGGTAGCGTTAATTTCTCATTTTCTAAAAATTATGAACAATTGTATTTCGTAAAATAACAAAATTAAATTTAATTACTATAAACTAATCAATTATTTTTTCACATAAATCATGCACGTTACTTTTCTATTTTCTCTAACTAAAATCTCTTTTTTTCAATTATATCACGGACGGTTCTATTTAATAAAATAAACTAATAATATTATAATATTATTAATTAACCGATTACCTTTTTCAGCTAAAACATACTCCCTCCGTCCCTTTTGATTGTTAACATTTCACTTTTTCAAAACTTTCTGGCACGCATTTTAAGGTGCATTTTAAGGATAGTTAAATAACTTTTTTTAAAAAAATTTTTTTTCTGTATAAAAATTTAAACATTAAATTTTTATACAGAAAAAGAAAATTTTTAAAAAAAGTTATTTAACTATCCTTAAAATGCACCTTAAAATGCGTGCCAGAAAGTTTTGAAAAAGTGAAATGTTAACAATCAAAAGGGACGGAGGGAGTATCATCTTTTCTATATTTTCTAACTAAAATCCCTTTTATAATAGAAATACCACGGACAATATTATTTTCTCATTTTCTAAAAACATTACGAGCAATTGTATTTAGTAAAATAACATAATTAAATTATAATTACTATAAACTAATTAATTACCTTTTTTCACCTAGAACATATAACTTTTTTAATTTTCACTAAGTAAATTCTCTATTTTTCTAATCATATCATGGGCATTCTATTTAATAAAATGAAGTAATAATTTTATAATTATTAATAATTAATTGATTATTCTTTTTAACTAAAACCTATCATCTTTTCTATGTTTTCTAACTAAATCCCTCCTTTTCTAGAAATATCACGAATAACATTTATATACTTATTTTCAAATCATCTCATATAAAAAAGTAAGCCTCCAAAATTCATGTTTTAAAAAAAAATTAATTTTAATTAATGAATTGTTTTTATATAATATAAAAAAAATCCGTGCATCGCACGGGTTTTAGGCTAGTATAAAATAAAATTTATAACATATAAACGAAACCGTGCACGTTATATACGCAATTTTAAAAAATATTTTCTTACCTAATTATTATTATAATAATTATTTTTATGGATATTACACAAAGCTAACTACAGGCCAGTTTGAATTCTAACAATGCCATCTAGAGGCCGCACATGCATATGGAATATTTCAACTGGGAGAAAGGACGTAGTTTTGGCTATAAATAAGGGATAAAGCAAGCAAGCAAGCATTAGGATGAAGTCACTTCCTCCCACATGTACTGCTATTGTGCTGGTTGCGGTGGTGGTGATATTGCAGTTGCAGGTCCCTCAATCTCAGGCCGATTCCTTCTCATGCGCTGGCTCTATTCTCTGCAGGGGCCTCAAGCAGAGCGACTGTGATGCTGCTCGACGCCAGATTCAGCCCAACAACCGCTACTTCACTGGCGGAAACAAAGGAAGCACAGGCGTTTGCTCAGGCCATTGCGGACTCTTCGTCTCCGGCTCCAACTGCGACCTCACCGGCAACGAGATGATCACTGCCTTTAACGAACTCCGTTCTCGGAACTGTAAAAAATGTGGTGTCAAGACTTACAATGATGGCTGCAAGTTCAAGGCCGATTATGTCACTGGTTGCTAAGTGTGTACGACGTCTGTACGTTGTTGTTGCATGCTGTATACTGTATTTATCTACCTCTAGCTCTCATGTTCATCAATAAAAAGCTAGAGAAATTAATTAAAAATATCCTTGTATTCCCTCCATTCCTAATATATATGTTGTTTCTCTTTTATTTAAACACATTTGCCAATGCATTATATCATTGATATTAATTTTTATTTACATGTTAATAAAAATTACTCCCTCCGTTCCTCTCGTTTCTTTACAATTTTTTTTCACTGATTGACACGCATTTTAAGACTCCTAAAAAATATAGTTCCATAATTTATTTTTAAAATTTTATTTTTTTGTATAAAAATAGAGTTATATTTTTATACAAATTTTTTTTAAAAAAATAAGTTATGAAACTATTCACAAAATGCACTTTAAAATCCGTCTCAGAATTACGTCCCAAGGTAAAAAACCAAGGGGGACAGAAAGAGTATAAATAAAGATGAATCAAATAAGACTACACATAATTATGTTTGTTCTTATATATTAAAAGAAATCGAGAAAAGACTACAATTATGAATAGTGTACACAAAAAAAGTATTATATTACCATGTATTATATAAGTGAATATTGTATCATTACATTGAGAGGTACAATAAAGGAAAATCCTTCGATTCCGTTCTTCGACGTGTTCAATCGTGGCTTTAGATTTATGGTAGGAGATCTTCCTGAGATTGTTGGTGGAAAGCCTATGCCGATTCAAAAGCATCTGCAAGTCATAGAACTCCTTCATCAGTTCCCCCCTCTTCGTCAAGCTTCGCTTCTCATTACTCACCAGAATCCTCTAGTCTGCAATCCTACACAATATCTGAACTCACATTATAACTATTCGTCGATTACAAAGTTTAATAGTGTAGGTTTAATATTTATACTATACTAAAGCAAAATAATGTATATTTGATTAGTTGGTAGGTTAACATCTTAAAAAAAATTGTTTACACTTTTCTAAAAAAGTTAATAAATGTTATACTATTATAAGCAAAACAAGCTATATTTGATTATTTGAACACCTTCCAAATAAAAATTGTTTAACACTAAAAATAACAATTTTAAAAAATTATATTGAAAATATTAATTTATTTATTATAAATAACAAAACTTACCAATAAGATTCTTAACACCTTCCTAAAAATAACAAGTTAAAAAAAAAATTATTAATTTTTTTTTAACTCCTAGTTATATCCTATATATAATTAGTGTAAAAGATTTTAAGTGATTTGGTGAATTATAGAACCTTTATGAAACTTACAGATGCTAAAGCAAAGAAAAAAAATCAGATCCAAAAAATTTGGTGGAGAGATGAATGTCATAATTAAACAAATATTCTTTGATTACTTTAACTATTTTTATTGGAATAAAGTCAAGGAAGAAACTCCAGAGATTGGTGAGCTGATTAAAAACAGTTTAACCGTGGAGGAGAGCAATGTTGGTTTTTGTTTCGTGTGTGAAGCCAAGTATCATGTTTTGCAATTGCATTTACCTACCCCTGTATTGCAGTACCCATACATTGCTCAACTGGTGTGACATATTTATTAATGATTAACATGATCAAATAAACCAACAATATACAGCTTAGATCTTGTGATTAAAAAACACAATGATTGAATTTCTTTCTCAATGTAAAATAATAAAGTTTGAGTTAACTTGTTCTGCACCAGTAGTCCGTTTATTGTTTAAATATTGAATTTTGGAGAGAATTTTGAAATAAAATTTGTTATTATATTATAATATATAAAAGAGTAAGAATTTTAAGATTAATCATAAAATATATTTCCTAAAATTGCAATAAAATTTTGTAAACAAATAAATTTATTTAATTATAGTTAAATATTTATTTAGCATATTTTTGCTTCATTTTATATAAGGAAAGGGAAGAATTAGTTGTTTAACATAATACATTCAAATCTACCCTAGGATCATTATTCTCATATATAAAAGGGTAATAATAAGTTAAGATAATATTATAGTTTAAGTGTTGCAATATTCAAATGTATGTTTAATATTATATGAAGAACCAAAGACCTGTCCCTAATTTGGGCCTTAAAGTTGGTGATAGTATATGCACATTAGATCATGATCCACCAAACTTGTACAGAATATTATACTCAATACCAATATAATATGTGTGTTTATGTTTTATTTTATAATAGCTTAAAATCAATCGTGGGATGCATATTTTTTTTAATGCTATATATATATTTTTTAATTAATTTGAATTAATTTTTATAAAATATGAATTTTGAAGACTTAAAGTTTTCAGTGAGATGATTTAATAGTAATTAGAGTTAATTGCATATTGCATCCCAATGGTTTTGACCAACTGCAATATTTACTCAAACTTCATATAAATTCAGTTTGCATCCCGTAACATGATTTGGCGGTTCAATTTGCACCCCTTTCACTGTCTTCCGTTAAATTAGTCCCGTTAATGTTAAAATGCCAAGGGTAAAATTGGAAATATATTAATAATATTGTGACAGATGGATTACATAATTTTCTAATGTTGTAACAGATGGAGATATATATATATATTGTAACAGATGGAGATATATATATATATATATATATATATATATATATATATATATATATATATATATATATATATATATATATATATATGTGTGTGTGTGTGTGTGTGTGTGTGTGTGTGTGTGTGTGTGTCTAGCAAGGATTATAGAATTAAGCACAACCGCCTAAGAACATTGTTAAAGTTAAAGACAACCAAACCAAACCAAACTCTCCAGCCATCAGCAAATTCCATGCAGTAACTCAACTCCAATTCTTTAAAGTAGACACAGTAGCCAAAACTAAACACATAACTAAGTAGGAGTAGTGTTTTCCGATGTTCACATAATATCATCCCTAGAAAACCCAATTATTGTAATATTCAACAAAGTTAATTCCCCGCTAATAACATCTAGGCGAAAGATCAACAAAGTTAATGGCAAGTGCTAAAGATCAACAATGCTACCACGAGTTCTTGCCCTCAATGATGGTTGAATTTAGGATTGTCATTGTTTTTTCGATTGCATCTTTTTTTCTGTCAGATTGACTGGGCTCGACCAGTAGAATTGATGTGTCAAATTATACCTAACCGCAAGCGCACGGTGTCTATTGCTAGTACAAATGGCAAGCGGGTCGAATCCACAAGGAGACAGGTTCTACTAATTCCTTTTCAGTTATCGCTAATTGTTTCAGGGACAAACGATTATTGGAGAATATTAATTAACTAATTAAACAAGATTAACACTAATTAAACAGATGATAAACAAATTATTTAAAACCTAGGGCAATCAGGTCCACAATGCTTACACAATTGGCTCTTAAGCTAAAGCAATCAATGTGATCCTATAACTAGAGTATGTTAATCTCTTCCAAGCATTAACACTCTCGAAACATTCAACACAATTAACCACTTTTAGTAATTCAATCAATCAGGTAATTAGAGTCAAGTTAATCTCTTCCAAGCATTAACGCTCTCAGAAATCCAATGATGCTTCAGCACTCAAATTCAATTCTGCTAATCATATGTGTGCCTCTAGTAAGTAAATCTCTCGATCCATACCCCTATTTGCATATAATTAATCCATGATATCGGCCGATTACACAAATTAACGATTAAAACATTTCAATCAGAATTAACCATAACCAATCAAATCACTGTGAAAATCATGCCAATATTAGTGCAAACATGGCTTCCCTTTAAGCCCTAGAAATAACTACTCGCTAATAATTAAACAAGTAAAACAACTAGTAAAACAAGAAAACAGAATTAAACTAATAAGAACAAAGAAAAGATTAAGAGAACAAAACCTTCAAACTTCAATGTTGTCACCCAAAAGAAGAGTCATGGTGTTTCTCTACATCTCCAACTAATAATACTAATCTACTCTAAACTATATTATCTGATCTAATATTACCTCCCTCATAATGTGTCCCAAGATGTGTTTATATAGCCTCTTGAAGTCTTGCCCAGCAAGAAAATATCAAAACAGAATTATAATAGCATTTCTGCAAAATACGTTTCCTAAACTGATTCTATTTTTAAGGAAAATTCGTAGCTGACTTTTCTTCAGTATTTCTGGAACGTTCCAATCGTAATTGGACCTCTGGACCACTTTAGAATGATAGAGAATCTCGTTAGCTTTGCGTGGACAGTAAGATCGTCCAAAACGGAGTTGTAGAACTCAAGATATGGCCAAAATCGTAAAAAAGGCAAAAGCTGGAAATTTCCCCGCACACCCGCCGCGCTGGGGCGCCGATGGGGCTTGTGGCGCGGCTCCAATCTGTGTAACAACGGCGCTGGGGCGCCAATGGGGCTCCCGGCTCGGTCCCGATCTGCGAAAATTGATTTTTCTTCGATTTTTCAGCTTTTTCTTCCCGTTCCTTTTGCATAAGCTTCCGTCTTTCATCCTTAATGACTTGTATACTTCTTGGTAGTTGACATTAGCCTCCATTCTTCATTCCATATCATCAATCAACTCCAAAAAATGACGGAAACTACACCTTTAATTTAATCGATATTTCTTCAACTAAAAGTCATTAAACTCCTTCCAACTTGGTAATTCTTTATTTCCTGCGACAAACTCATCAAAAACTAATTAAATCCACACGATTATTCACAAAAGCACCGTAAATGCGGGAATAAAATCCTATAAAGTATATATAAAATACACTCTATCAAATATCCCCACACTTAGCACTTTGCGCGTCCTCGTGCAAACTAAAATAATAATTACACTAACTAATTAGTACCACTTCCGTAGGTGATCACGGTTGCATTTGACATATGCAACAAGTCCTTTAAACCCCTAGGTAGCCCTAGTGGACGAGTAAGGTCTCGTGAGGGTTTATAGTGAATATACCCACAAAATTCATCCAACCATGCAAAAGATTAATGCCAACACAACACCACACACACCCGTCCTCTCATGCCACTTCAACTTAAGAATCAAAATGAACATGCAATGCCTTGGTGTCTAAAGTGCAAGTATCCACATAGTCTACTCAAATAAGATGCATAAGATCATAGAAATTCATGTCAAATGTAAGAATAGGTTGGTAAACATGCTAAGCACACAAGAGCACATCTTTGAGACACAACCTGGGATATCCTATGCAAAAGCAACAACTCACCGTTCACTCACAAAAATATTCACTCAAAACAATTGGTAAGTGTTTCACTCAACTCCAACAATATCATAAACATGCTTCGTCCTTGTTATCAATCTAACCTTTAACACAACATACATCATCAATGACAATCAAAAGGTCTTTGTTAAGGTTGTAACAGGGCTAGGGACAAGGTATGTCAAGAAAGCCAAAGAAGGTTAAGTCAAAAGCTAGTACCTGACATTGAAATTCAAACAACTCCCATACTTATTAAAACCACTAAATACCTCCCCACACTTGAGCTTTTATTTATAAACAACTTGACTAGTCGAATCAAAGTAGGATCACAAAGAATAAGTATGCTCTCGTATTTATTTTTTTTTCTTTTTTTCTTTTTTTTTCTTTCTTTTTTTTCAAGAGAGCTTAGTAATAGCAAGAACAATGATCCCATAAATATGATTTCAAACTTCGACTAACAAGCTATGAACCAAACCCCAAATATTCCCCAAAGTTATGATCATCAATAAAACCCCCCCTTTTATGCACACCTTATCACTCCCTTACGAACAATACTAGCCTTTGACAATTGGGTTCAAATTTAATGTAAGGCTAATACAATAAAAAGGATAATGGCAAGTAATGTGGTGTGTCACCGAAAGAATAAGATTAGGCTCAAAGGGTTAACTAATGGATCATGTATAAATGGTTTGGATATATAGGAAATATGAGGTTATACCTAATTGCCTTTATCATGTTATCATCAATTAATGTCATGCATTTTAAGAAAGACTTCAAGCAAGTGCTAGCAATGCAAACAACATGTGGACACTCAAGCAAACGAAATCATGCAAGAGATATGCATATAGGCTCAAAACTCGCTTGGTATGACAAAACATAATTAATCCCAAGTAACAGTCTCTCTAACGCACCTACTTGTACTCAAAGCATATAGACCAAATTACCTTGCACATATTCATGTCATTCTAATCACTTGGCACATTCAATAAGTCTACTAGTTTCTACTAGCTAGTGAAAGTGTGTGCACAAGAACATCACATATCACTTCTCATACAAAAGCATCCATAAACACAAGATTCCTAAGCATGCATTGGTGTATCAAGCAAAATACAACAACTAATCAAATTGCATGGCTAGAATTATTTTTGGTATTTTTTAATTTTTTTAATTTTTTCTTTAATTTTTTTTATATACACTACGTTGAGAACACCGAGAACACCTCCCCACACTTAAGCGAGTCAATGTCCTCAATGACTCATTAACTAAACAAAGAAATCTATAATATATAAAACAGAAGGAAAGAAGAACTCCCCTTTGCAGAAGCATGATCCATGGGTTGCCTCCCAAGAAGCGCTTTTTTAGAGTCATTAGCTTGACCTCCTCAAAAAATACTCCGGTAAAGGCGTAATATCCACTTTCTCGATCATAAACTCGCCACCACAAAAAGTATCAAGAGTGTTAGTGGTTGTCTTTATCCTGCAGAAAGTCTCCAAACAAGCATCAGTAAAATAAAATATGTCATTAATAAGCAATAGAGAAAGTGCTTGTGCAGTTTTGGAAAACTTTGTGATAAAACAACGATAAAATTTGACACCACGAAAATATTGAACTCCCTTGACATAAGGTGGAGGTTCTGGTGGTGGCTTTTCTTCACTCCTCACTTTCACTGGAGCCATTCGGACATCTTGGCTTATCACATCATTGGCTAATAAGACACTTCCATCTTCTCCCTCTTCTCGAGCTTGAAACGTAGGAGCCACTTTGTATGGATCCTCAACCAGAATTTGAGAAATATCATCTTGGACAATATTTGTTATCACATCAACCTTGAAATAAGTGTTCTTGAGCAAAGAAGCCTTGTAAGTAGAGGCTAGATCGAGAGCAAATTTATCAATACATGGTAGCTTAGGCACAGGTTGTGGAAGAGAAACAACAACCATCTCTGTATTGCTTTCCTTTGTAGCCTCATCATCAGTCACATTGTTCTCGGTAGCAGTAACATCATTGATCTCGTCATCGGTGGCATACTCCTTCTCTTTATCAATGGCCTCATCATCAACATACATGGAGAAACTATCATATTCCTGATCGCTTGGGAGATTGATAGCAGTCAGGTCCTCTTCGGATCGGATAGATGATGATGGTAAATAGTCGAGCTGCCCTGTAGTAGAAGAGTTAGCCAACTGTGCAATTTGAGATTCAATCGCCAAACTTTGAGTTTCTAATTTTTCAAAACTCTTTAGCAGTTTATTCAAGATATCCCACATCTCATTTGTCTGATCAGCTTGCATATCTACACTGGATTGAGAAACATGTAGATCTTCTTGTAGAGGAGGATATTGATATTCTTGCTGTGGCGGCTGCTCATATGACTGATAATATTGTTGCTCAAACTGTTGCTGATTATGATATGAAAAATTTTGAGCACCATTGTCCTGGTAGTAGAAATCTGGTTGATTCACGCATTCTTGATCAAAAGTGTTTGAATACTGATTGTACCCATATCCTTCTTCAAAAGAATTCATTTGTCCCAACTGAGCACTCTGAGAATTATAGACATTGTAAGAGCATTCAAAACCAAAGTGACCCTGCACACCGCAAATTTGACAGAAGTTGTAAGTTTTAGGGGCCACTTGTGACATCTCATTGGACGCATAGTGGGCTCTGTAGGGTTGAATGAGGCAATTTCTTGAGTGCGTGCCTCCAACATGGAAGAAAGTAGTGCTAAAGTATCAACTTCACCCATAGTTACCTGTAAACACTCAACAAAGCCAAGAAATGTAGTAAAATTTGCCTCAATTGGAACTAAAGTTCCAATGAGACAATGGAAACAATCTAAACAACTAAATTAAAATCAACAGAAACTCGCTGTCTCCCCGGCAGCGGCGCCAAAAACTTGATGTGTCAAATTATACCTAACCGCAAGCGCACGGTGTCTATTGCTAGTACAAATGGCAAGCGGGTCGAATCCACAAGGAGACAGATTCTACTAATTCCTTTTTAGTTATCGCTAATTGTTTCAGGGACAAACGATTATTGGAGAATATTAATTAACTAATTAAACAAGATTAACACTAATTAAACAAATGATAAACAAATTATTTAAAACCTAGGGCAATCAGGTCCACCATGCTTACACAATTGGCTCTTAAGCTAAAGCAATCGATGTGATCCTATAACTAGAGTATGTTAATCTCTTCCAAGCATTAACACTCTCGAAACATTCAACACAATTAACCATTTTTAGTAATTCAATCAATCACGTAATTAGAGTCAAGTTAATCTCTTCCAAGCATTAACGCTCTCAGAAATCCAATGATGCTTCAGCACTCAAATTCAATTCTGCTAATCGTATGTGTGCCTCTAGTAAGTAAATCTCTCGATCCATACCCCTATTTGCATATAATTAATCCATGATATCGGCCGATTACACAAATTAACGATTAAAACATATCAATCAGAATTAACCATAACCAATCAAATCACTGTGAAAATCATGCCAATATTAGTGCAAACATGGCTTCCCTTTAAGCCCTAGAAATAACTACTCGCTAATAATTAAACAAGTAAAACAACTAGTAAAACAAGAAAACAGAATTAAACTAATAAGAACAAAGAAAAGATTAAGAGAACAAAACCTTAGTATTATAATATTATTATTTAATTTTACTCCCTCCGTCCCAAAAAGATTGACACACTTTCCTTTTTGGGACGTCCCAAAACTAATGAACCTACTTTACTTACTATTTTTTAACACTACTTTTCACTATTACACCCATTACTTCTCCATTTTATACTCTTTTTTATACTATTACACCCACTATTTTCCTCCACTATCTCAAATCTATTATTAAAATATTAATAGGTCTCACCACTTTATCCACTTTTCAACTAACTTTACTCTTTTTCTACTACATTTTCTTAATTTCCGTGAAAGTCAAAGAGTATCAAACAATTTGGGACGGATGGAGTATTAAATAGAACCGTTCGTGATATAATTGGAAAAATATAGATTTTAGTTTGATAAAATAGAAAAAGATAGCGTGAAAATTAAAAGGTGACACAGTTTGGGTGAAAAAAGTAATTGATTAGTTTATAGTAATTATAATTAATTGTTATTTTACTAAATAAAATTGCTGGTAATGTTTTTAGAAAATATAAAATTAATGTTACCAATGATATTTCTAAAAAAAGGAATTTATTTAGGAAAATTAAAAAAGATGATACGGTTTTAGCTGAAAAGGTAATCGATTAATTAATAGCATTATAATATTATGATTTTATTTTTATTAAATAGAATCGCCCGTGATATAATTTGAAAAAGAGAGGTTTTAGTTAGAGAAAATAAAAAAAGTAACTTGCTTTGGCTGAAAAAGGTAACCCGTGATATAATTGGGAAAAAAAATATTTTAGTTAGAGAAAAGAGAAAAGATAAAAAAATAATTTATTAGTTAACAGTAATTATAATTTATTTTTTTATTAGATAAAATATAAAAGATATTATATTTTACCTGAAAGGAAACTACTTAGTTATCAATAAAAAAAAGGTAACATGTTTAACCTGAAAAAGTAGATTGATCATTAAAGTAAAAATTTTAGTTAAATAAAATATAAAATAATATTTTTAAAAGGTAACCCGTGATATAATTGGAAAAAGAGATATTTTAGTTAGAGAAAAGAGAAAAGATAATTTGAATGAAAAAATAAATTAATTAATTAATAGTAATTGTAATATGATTTTTAGTTAGATAAAATATAAAAGATATTATATTTTACCTAAAAAAGGAAACTGCTTAGTTATTTAAAAGAAAAGAAAAGGTAACATGTTTAACCTGAAAAAGAAAATTGATTAGTAAAGAAAAAGTTTTAGTTAGATAAAATTTTAAAAAAGATTTTATCTGTAATTAAGTAAGGGTAAATAAGTAAAATCAATAGGTACCAACCAACCAAACTTTTTATGTTTCGGCTTTTATATAATAGTATAGATTTACTATCTTATACTTTCTTAATTGCAATTTTATTAAACTAAGTTTCAAAATTGCAAAAATACTACAAATTAGGGCAACCCTTCCCCCCTCCCCCCCTTTCTGCCCAGCCTGCTACCTTCTTCCTCTCGAGACTTTTTTTTTTAAGGTGAGCTGATATTTTGGTGGATTTAGGTTGCAACTAAATGCAACCATATGCAACTTTTTTTTTTAAAGGTAGGATGATTTTGGTGGATTTGGGTTGCAAGGCCCCGCCAGGGGCCATATTCAACTGAATGCAACCACATGCAATTTTATTTTTTAGGTGGGGTGATTTTGGTGTATTTGGGTTGTAAGGCCCCGTCAGGGGCCATATTCAACTGAATGCAACTGAAAAACGAAAGTTGCATTCAGTTATTGATATATATATATATATATATATATATCGAAAATGACAACTGAAAAATGGAACTTGAAATCAAAAATTTAGTTGCATGTGGTTGCATTCAGTTGTATTCAGTTGCATGTTGTTGCATTCAGTTGCATGTTATTGCATTCAGTTGTATTCAGTTGCATGTTGTTGCATTCAGTTGCATGTTGTTGCATTCAGTTGAATATGGCCCCTGCGGGGCCTTGCAACCCAAATCCACCAAAATCATCCCATCTTAAAAAAATAAAAGAAAAAAGAGTTGTATGTGGTTGCATTCAGTTGCATGAGAAAGTTACATTTTTCAGTTGTCATTTTTAACCTCTTCACTGAACTCACTTCATTACATAGTAAAATATTGATTGGTCCCACCATTTTACTCATTTTTCTTACTTTTCTATACCATTTTACACTTTTCTTATCTTCTTTTATTACATAAAATATTGATTTGTCCCACCATTTTACTCACTTTTCTATACCATTTTTCTTACTTTTCTATACCATTTTACACTTTTTCTTATCTTCTTTTATTACATAAAATATTGATTTGTCCCACCATTTTACTCATTTTATTAAAGCAAAAGAGAGCAGTGGTGTTAGAAGATTATGAATAGAAAATAATCTAAGAACTATTTTATACAACCAATTATCCAGACTATTAGACTACTTTATACAGAAGTAAGGCAGCATTCATAATCTGCAGTGATCTTATTTCTTTGTTTAGGAGCAGTTACAAAACTTATTTCTGTGTATCTGTGGATTTAACCAAGAAGCATGTTTGCCGTTTGGCTCCTAATTAGCCAACTCTAGCTAGCTAGCTGATGAGAAGAGGAGAATGCGACTTTTTTTAGGTTCTGTGTCATTAGTTGCAGTGTTTACCCCAGATCAATCTACATATAATGTATCATATAATTTTATATTTACGTATCATATAATGTAGTATAGCAGTACGTCACTCCCCAAATGATAATTTCATATTCAAGCCATGCAAAATCTTACAATAATTGTAATTGTCAAGTCACAAACTGCAAGACAATGACCATCCCAAGCCAGACTTCTTAAAATTGCCCATTTTACTGTCCTAAAGCACTAGTGATTACAGATGTTTTGATTTAAACTTCTACAAAATGTTCGATGACATGGACCAGTGACCATCATGCCTTTTGTTAAGTAGTGACAATAACTAAAAGGGTGTTTGGGATTACTTAAAATAAGTTAATTTTGACTTAATGGAGGTGTTTTTAACTTAAAGGAGAAAGTGAAGTTGTTTACTTGAAGTTGAATGAAAGTATTTGGGTAATTTTACTTAAAGTTAAATGGGGGTTTAATAATTTTGACTTAAAGTGAAATTTGACTTAAAAAAAAATTTAAATTCATAATATTTAAACTTTACAAGAACTGTGAAAAATGAAAGAAAAAAAAAACTCCGTAAGTCGTAAGTCATAAGTCATAAGTCAAAAGTACCTAAATGGAGCTTATGACTTTAAGCAGTTTTTTAACTTAAAGCGGGCTTAAAGCCAAGGTACACAAACACTCCAAAAACAACTTAAAGCCGTTTTTTGCTTTAAGGAGGGTATGCCAAACGCCCTCTAATTATGAGGTGGATTTATATTTTCTGGGAACGCTGGTTTTGAACATGTAGAGTACAAGAAACTAATAAAAATTTGCATATAAATATAATATATATCAAAAGTTAGTATTCTATATAGGTGTGGTGCCCTATTTCTTGAACACAATGAGCGTTGATACACAAGAAGTGTCAAAGAACAGTACTTTGGGAGCCAAAAAACTGGTGATTACTAAGTGTGTTGCATGGTATTATACTCTGGCACATGCTGGTGTAGTCTTTAGGGGCCATTTTCACAGATACTTACCAGACAATTTCTACATATCTCTGTCAGGATTTATATCACACAAGGACAAACTCATATCAATTTTGTATTTTGCAACTGCAGATCAATCTCTACATAGATATTGTAGATATCAAGTTTGGACAGCCTACGACAGGATATGGATTATCTATCACTCATCTATGATCTAGGACCAACGTTCTTTAATTCAAGTAAAATCGCTACTAATTCATTCATGACAAATATACGAAAACAGATAATAAAAGCATATAGAATATCATATAAAAAGAGGGAAGAAGAGTACCACTAATCCGGGTTGAACAACAAGGCTTGAACCGAGCTAGCGATTCCTTTCTTTTTTCTCAAGTAATAAAGAACCTGTTACCTATAACCCTAGTTTAATTCTGATTACACGTATTTGTATTTATAGAGTCCAGCTCTATGGAGTACTCATTTAATTGGAGTACTCATTTAATTGGAGTACATATACATTTTGCATTCAAAATTTTGTAAAATTTATTAATTTACAAATCTTATTACATGAACATCATTATTTCATCGAAAATCTTGAAAATTTTGTATGTTTTGCTAACAAAATATTGCAAAATGAATTGTTCTGTAAAACACATTTGGGTTGCAAAACATATATGTTCTGATTGCAAAACATAAAGGATTTTCAAGATGAACATATTGCAAAATATACATGATTTTCAAAATTATCAATGAAATTATGATATTCGTATAACAAGGTTTGCAAAATAATAAATAATAAATTATTTTAAATGTACTCCAACGTACTCCAATTAAACAGTACTCCATATAACTTTTCTCTGTATTTATATATATAGTGAAGTTTGATTTTGTATAGTATTGTATTACCTTGTTATCTGTACAAACAAATAGGTAAGGAGAGCAGTAGAATATTAAAAAAAATCTTGCAGGAGTTGGGGTTTGATGGCAAGTCTATAATGCTACCAAATGCTATTTAACCTGCTTTTGTGATAAAAGCTACTGTAGCTTTCCGGAACAGCAGTCCCAAACACTACCTGAGTACCCTAACATTCGGGAACCATTGGGGAGCATTGCTCTTTTTCAAAGAGGAATGCTAGAGTTCCCAAAACTGATCCCAAAAACATTCCCAAATGCTTAGTTGGTTTGGTATCAAATTAGGTGCCAAAAATTGTTACAAAATTATATACAAAAAATTTCCCTAAACAAAAATTATATGATTGGGAGGAGCCAAGTAACTATGAAGACTCGAGCACCTAATAGAAGCTGTAGGCTGTAGCACTTGTTTCCTACAATCTACTACATTGTAAAATCAAGACAAACAGAAAAAAACAATATATAAGCACAAAGAGTAAGCAAATAGTAACAAATTTGCTGATCTCCAACGACTTTCATTCCATCACTAAACTCTTTAAAAACCGATCTATTCAAAGGCTCTAGAGGCCTATAAACATCCATTCGATGATAAGGGATTCCCATTATAATAGCTCAGTTTGATAATCATGGTTCTGCCAACTTTCATATAGAACACTTTTAAAAAACCAAAGAAAAAGCTAATACAAAAAACTCTACAAGAGTGAGTTTACAACCCTCTACTGGAACATACAGTCCTACTCCAGATGGGTACCTCAATATTCAGCACCTCTTCTTTGTTTGTATCTTAGATAAACAGTTGGGACTTTTTTCACCACATACTACCCCTGAAGGTAATCCTTCACAATCAACAGCCCTATAATCTGCAAGCATTTAACAAGCACATGCATCAATGTTTATGAAGTACGTAAGCAGTCATAACAAAAGCAACTCGAACGGCAAGCAACATGGTAGGGTATCAGTCAAAAACCAAACCCATGTACTTTGGGGCCTACATCCCAAGGAATCACAAAATAAAACCGTTTAAATATTATTTACTTCACGAACTTTAGGCTGTTTATAAAAGACTTTTAAAGGCAACTGGTTTTTTTAAAAATTTGTAGACAGTTTCGTGGGTAACTTGAACAATGTTAAGTCATGTTTACGTACCAGTAGGCATCAAGTATCGTCAAGTCGGTGTGGTTGTTCCATATATTCACTGGTAGGGAGCAAATAAGATTGATGAGTTGTGGCCGCCAAATCCGAAAGAATTAGATAGTGCCACCTTGACCTTGAGTTTCTCTTTCTTCGGTCCAACTAGCACATTCATGTCCTGATTTGATGAGTAGGTAAAGGTCAAACAAATGCATGCTATTAATAATAACATACTGTGATACAGTAAACAAGTAAAACTTATCGCATATAAACAAATCAGAAACTAAAAGATATCTGCAAGACTAAAATAATTTTAGGTGTAGAGTTATGAGCAGCTGATGTAAAATCACAAAAAAGAAACAATTGTCGGACGAATGGAGGGCCGGCCGATTTTACTGTTGGGGTCTATCCGTTTAAACACTCCTGATTTTACTGTCGGGGTCTAAGCACATTATCAAAACATAACATGCCACACTGATTTTAATCTACAGCATTTCTAATCTAAGTAAAGGAATGGGCCTACTAGTGAAGAGACATACAATATACCACCTGATGACCCATATTACTGGCAAAAGCGATAGTAACACACAAATCCAAAAAAAATATCTATATTACCAAGTAGAAGTAAAACATTATGGGGAAAATACATACCACTCTTTCATCAGGGCTATCAAGATTGATATTTGGATGAACCCACCCTGTGCGTATTGCCTACAAGGGTATACACATCTATGTCAATGATCAACCAAAAGCTAGTGATAACAACTTTTTCATCAATTAAAGTTATGTAATTCGAAGATACACCACAGGTAGAAAACTTACACACACACACACACACACCCCATGAATACTGATCGTACTACCAGCATCTCAGTTGCAACTTGCAACCCTAAATCCAGTTTCATTTCCGACTTTTTGTAAGTTTCGTGTATATAGACAATAAGGCTCACACAACAGGTAGATTAGAAAGAGGTTCTTACAGTGTTACTACACCAAGGTCAAAGTATGTGGGAAAGCATGTTACTCGATTTAAGTAATTCAAATTCCAATCAATATACTTAACAAACTCGAAAGGAAAACTGTAAATCAAAAGCGTAAGCACTTTTTCTTTTTCTAACAAAAATTATCTAGTTGCCTTGCTTGTCCATGGATAACAGACGCCTTGCAAGCATACAGAGAGTTTCACTAAACTATGTGAAAAGGCTCCAAGCTCTAGAGGTAAACAAGGAATCTGGCACTATTACATCATGTGGGATATTAGATAACTTTTTACTCAGTCTATTCCGAAATGAAATGAACATTTCGTCGAAGATCATGTGGTATATACATCTGCCCGTCAACGAGGATTTATAATTTTCAAACATAGAAATAAGCTTCACACAGCAGGTATATCAAAAGAGGCTTCCACAGTGTCACTAGGCCAAGGTTGGATAGAACAGCTATTTATGAAAGCATCTTTCTTGGATGAAGTAATCCAAGCAAAATGCTTGACATCTCAAAAAAGAATGCTGTATTCAGAAGTATTTGTGCTTCTTTTTTTCTTTTTACTTGCCAGAACCTATCTAGTTCTTATTTTTCCTTAAAATATCAGAAGTCTTGCAAGTATAAAGAGAGGTTTACCAAGGAAGTGAAAGGGCCGTCCGAATTATAGTAGGAAGTAAATGGATCTCACAACATTACGACGAATTGTAAATAATTTGTAATTCAGTCTATGAGTCTACTCAAAAAAAAAATTCAAAGAAGATCATTTGGCATTTAATCATGTGTTCTGGCATCCAAGTGTTACTCATTTTAGGGAAAAATAAAGTAGTAAAAAGAGTTTGTTGCAAATTAGCCAAAAATAACAAGTACATGTCTTATGATGACTTAGAAGCAGTAACAACAGGTTATAGATAAAAGTAGTTCCAACTGTAAGTACTATATTAACAGAATACACACAGATATATCCTTTCTAGCTTTACACTACCTAGCACAGATAACATATGCATGGAGTACCTGTACAGTTGCAACAGCCTCAACAGCACCAGCTGCTCCTAGCAGATGACCAATCATAGATTTTGTAGAGTTCACTCGTAACTGCATAGAAGAAGATCTCGTAAAACTTTAAGATATTATATCGACTGGACAGAAAATAAAAGGGTTAGTAACATACTAGCCTATAAATATGGCAAGATGAACACATTAACCCTCAAAGTAAAACCATTTATGTATCTCAATTGTACACAACAATCCCTTTCATTAATTTTTTTTCCCAATATAATAGAAAGAAAACAGATTGATACGTATAATGGACATACGTAAAGGGTCCGTCACATATTTATTTTGACGGTTTATATGTACAAACTACCATACTTTGAGGGCCTAATATGTAAATCAGTTAATGACCTCAATTAAAATCTTCTTTAAAACAAACCTCATTATTTTGGCCAAAACAGTGAAGGAGGGCCTGATACTCTTTCAAATCCCCAGCTTGTGTGGATGTAGCATGTGCATTGATGTAGTTAACATCTTCTCTAGATACTCCAGATTGAGCTAAAGCTTTCTCTATGCATAATATAACACCAGCCCCTGATCATACAGATAAAAAAGAATAAGATATTTTTTAGACATATATGTGATGGATATCAAAGAAGCTTGTCATTGTTACGATAATTTAACTAAGTATCATCAGAGACTTTCAAAAAATGTGTCATGCTCCACACTTGGGAGCGGTGATAATTGACATCTAATGCAGTCTGTGTCATTTACGGACATGTCAGGTCCGATTATTAACCAACAGAAGACAAAAGAGTATGACCATTTTGAGATTATGTTTTAGATTACTAACATATTGAGTTAGGACTAAGATCTTGACAAGCGTACTAGCTTCAGTGGGAATAATAAAGTGTTCTTAGCGACCTTGCTTGGCCCTCAATACTGAGAGTTTGCTTTTATAATGCCTTCGAGAACAAATACTGGATCGAGAATAAAAAATGCATTATTATCTTCCACAGATGTTTAATTCTCTCAGACCCTAGGCGGGGTTGTGGACGCTTTCAATGATGTAAGTCATGCGACTGGAGTGTTATCCATCCTCAAACACAGCAATCGTGTAACTTTTTTTTTTGCCCTCCTCTTTAAGTTCCAGTCCTTTTTAATTTTCTTTCATGTAACGTAGTTTATTATCCTATCCTACAATTTATCATAACACCAGAAGATTGATGCCGACTTGTACATGATATTCTTAAATTGGCGAAAAGACCTCCCGAAAGGAAAGAAACATTTCAATATTTTCTATTGGTTCAAGAAAGTTTCCATCAATGTTTATTTCATCTCCTCCCCTATCGGCAACTTTTATAAGCTTATAAAACAACTTTCTATTGTAAAAAAGACTTTGATTTCTCTAACATAACAACATTAAGTTATACACTACGTGTTTATACGATAAGAGCATAGCACATTGCTGCAGTAGGAGAAAATTTCGATGATATAACTCGTCTACTTACCTGTTCAAATTCAAGTTGTATGTTCATTAAGTAATTCAAGTCCGTGATAATGCTTTTACAAGTACTAACTACATGTTGCCGCCGCTTATATTTGTATACTAATGTTATTACTTTCAAGTATTTACAAGACACTAATGTGTAAACTAAATAAATCGATGACAAAATAAACCTTATGAAGTAAATTTGCTACTCACAGCTCATATTGTAAGCTTTTCATATATCACAAAATCTAGACATTTACCATCAGGATGAGGTTCTGTCATGTGATATGCATCACAAGTGAAGCTTCCACCAAGAAATTCGGCATAAATATTAGCGCCTCTAGCCTGTTATTGATAATAAAAGATACAATCAGTATATGGGTCGATTACAACCAGTCTCACAGAGATAAAGAAACAACATTCTTATGTAATTGTTGATAAAGGGACTACAATTTTTGGTACCTTAGCATGCTCAAGTTCTTCAAGAAGCAAAACTCCAGCTCCTTCTCCCATAACGAATCCATCACGATTCTGGTTGATACCAAAACCATTTCTTTAGTAGTAATAGTAATCGCACATAATGCAAATCAATAAAAAGAGATAATCTAGCGGATCCAATGTGTGGAGTGGTATCATTCATCAACAGTCATACTCCTATACATAAAATCGAAAAAACCTTCTCGAGAATTTAACAGATTTCAGATTTTTTGAAATTATAGAACCACGATTGATATTTGTAAACACTCAAGCCCATTAAGAAGAATCTTATACTATAGTGGAACTATTGTGCAATGTGTGTAGACGCTGATCGAGTAAAAATTCAGCACTCAAAAGAAGATCCTAGCAGAGGCTGACACTATTTAATAAATAAGGAAACACTAACTAAAACAAAAATAAACCAAGACGAGGCACTATATATTAATTACATTATCCCATGGACGAGAGGCTTTAGTTGGATCATTGTTTCTCTGAGAAAGTGCTCTGCATGCCACAAAACCACCCAATCCTGCACCAAGTTTTATGGTAAGCCACTACATTTAATATTTTCCTGTCTCAGGATAAAGCCACAGAAGTAAAGGAGATTTGACTTACCAATAGGTATGATAACTGCATCTGAACCTCCACAAAGCATCACATCCTGCACGTTTAAGTATCAGAATACACATTAATGTAAACTCTAATATAAAAGAATATCTAAATGGTTAATAGACTACAATAATTTACATTTAAGGAGGAAATTATATTCATTACATTCATAATAGATAACTAATACATACAGCTTCCCCTCTTATGATGTGGTTTGCTGCATTTAATATGCAGAAGTTGCTTGTGGCACAAGCGGTAGAGATTGAGTAGTTTGGACCCATCCATCCCTGCAGTTCAATGGTATAAATACAATTTTTAAAATTGATGAAGGACGTTAAATTTTAATAACTGTCATATGCTGCAAGCTTGCAGCACCAAATTAGGCTCACCAGGTCCATAGCAAGCATAGCAGAGCCCATATTAGTAGTTGCAAATGGGACACAAAAGGGATTCATCTTTTTGTATGATATCCTCAAAGCTTCTATAGCATCATTGAAGACCTGCTCAAATAAAGTTTATACAAGTAAGATGACATAACCATACAGATCACACCGAAACACGTACAATGCAATACTGCCAAATAGAGTGTCAAGTTCTTCCCTGACTCCAACTACTTTGAGAAATTTTAGGGTCTCGAAAGCATTGTTTAAGCAACAAGGCCAACGAGAGACATCAATCAGAGCCATATATTACTTATTAAAAATTTGAGTCTGTGTCTGGGCTCTCTTGCTCACCAGAACAATCAAAACGAACAAAAAAAGGGATATGACAAGTAGCTGCATTTTATGATAAATCAGTTGAAGGTTTTTTGTATAATGTGGAATTTATTTTGCACCTAAGAAAGTAAACTATACATGCCTTCATTCCACCCATCGCTGAGCCAATCAAAACTCCACATTTAGTTTTATCCATTTGATCCATAAAATCCTCTGTAATGCCGCTATCTGCCAATGCTCTTTTTCCTGCTGTTAACATGTACAACATAAATTTGTCCATCCTCTTGGACAATTTTGGTGCAACCCATCCGTCAGTTGAGAAAGACTTAATCTCTCCAGCAATTTTCTGTATTTAATACATTACTGTCAGAACCAAAACCATTAAGATTTTTCCAACAGAAGAGGGAGTACAAAATATGCTTACAGTAGGATAGTTGGAAATATCAAAACCTTCTATCTCACTAATGCCGCTGACACCTTCAAGCAGATTGTTGTAAAAGACATCCGGATCATGACCAATTGAAGTCTCCACACCCATTCCAGTCACAACAACTCGCCTGTGTTTTACAGGCGGTTTCTTCTTTGTAGCACCTTCCATTGAAGGTTGCACAGCTACCGCCATTGCTTCACCTTATATAGTAAATACAAGAAAAAAGGTCAGTATCTGAGGAATCAATATATAAGAAGTAACATAAGCAATTTCAGTGCAAGTACAATTAGATATTATTGCTAAACAAGATACAAATAACAATACATTTTCAGATATCCAAAAGACAAATGAGCAAAATAAATTAAAAATGACATTACCAAATATACGCTATGCAAAGCAAAAGTATACAATTGCTATATATGTATCCACGTAACCTATTCCCCTTGCCAGAATAAGGGCAATAATAGAGGACCGACAATATGCGTGAGTTATCATTAGCACGTCACATCCTCCTTCAATTTCACAGGTCAGTGTGGATTATACAACTTATTCCAATTTCTTTATCCGCAGGATTTTATAGGATCAAACAATTAATATATAATATTAGAAAAAAGAACAATGCGACAAAACCAATAATTAGAATATTTATTTAGTTTCCATAGACATTAAACTAAATTGCCCCATTTGGCCATTATACAAAACGATAAAACCCATTATTCCTTTCGCATAAGCATTAAATTTCGTTGCCCTCTCTTAGCATTTATACAATATGACAAAACCCATTATTCCTTTCCCAAAAACATTAATTAAACTTAATTGCCCCTCAGCCATTTTATGTCCTTGTCGCTGAAGCCCGCACAATTTGTTATGTTGTAGTCCAAAAAACAGGAATGTAGCAACTACCTAAGAAAATAAGAGTAAAAATGACTACCTAAACATAGCTCACCTTCATCGTACTCCTAAGCACATGCTCTACTATGAATCAACGCATCATATACATATAAACAGATAGAATATTGCAGGCACAGAAGAAGTTAATATCACAATTGAAAGCACTGTTTCTCCATAACCATAAATCCAACAGATACAAAGTCACTCCACTCCATATAAATGATATAACGGCATAGCATGCACACACACACAGTTACAAACCTAGCAAGTACACAACTAGCTAAAATCTGCCTACTAATATATCATAACGGTATTATAACAAACTTCAATTTTATGTTTAGTTTAATCACACAAGTCAGTAATTCACGAAGCATAACAAATGTACAGGCTCACAAAATCAACAAATAACAAGTACATATGTAACTAACTACTAGTATAACAATACATTAAACATAACCAATTGGCTCAAACTCAACACACACACTCACACTAACTATAACGAAATCAAAGAGCTTAAATTCAGAGAATTAGTTAAATACTATAAGTTCCAGATTCCGCAAATTAACTAATACTCGATAAAAATGTAACTAACAATAACTATAACAATGCATGAATACTAATCAAAGAGCTCAAAATCAACACAAGCACGGTATCCGTAAATATAATCAAACAGCTAAAACAGATAATCAGTTTAATCATATAAGTCACAGATTCCGCAAATTAACTAAACTCGAAAAAAATGTAACTAACAATGCACAAAACAGACCAGAACGAGAAGCATCAGGCTGAATCCTCTTACGCCTGGAAACACTTCCATTTCGAGATCGAAAAATCGAATCACCGAACAAAAAATCAGACGAGGAAAGCAGTCCTTTAGAACTGTAATACTCATTACACGGCTCTAATGAACTCATTAAACCTTGAATACTCGAAGATCCACACCACGCCGGAATCAACGAACTCGCTAATTGACTCCTACACACACCTCTACCGCCTCCGCCGCCGGATAAAAGTCGCCGGCGACGACTCGAACATCTCCGGCCAGATAAAATCGGGGACTGCTGGTGATAGTCATTGTCACAGGTAACTGACATGCATGCCGCTACGAACCATGTGCACATCATAGATGACGTCGCTGCCGCCATGACTCAGTGAGTCAGTGTGTGTATGTGTGTTGTGGAGAGAATTAGAGATAGATTGTGTGTGTATAGGTAGGGGAGATGTTAAAATTGGGGAGAGAGAGAGAGAAATGATAAAGGCTAGAGTAGAGAGAAATGATAAAGGCTAGAGTAGAGTAGTGGGGAGAGAGAGAGAGAGATGGGGAGGGAGAGAGCGAGCGAGAGAGGAGAGGAGAGAGAGACAATGTTTACTTGGATCTCGTTTGGGATTATTTTCTGTGTGTTTAAAATGTTTGTTTGTGGGTGTACTGTACCCAAATATTTTACGAAAATCTGATTCGTCCAACGTAGATATATGAGTGAACCGGAGACTGGCTAGCATCTTCACCAGAAATACATGATATTCATATTTCATTTTTTATCATTATGTACATTTCTTTATAGTTTATACGCTTGTTTTTTCTAAAATGTACAAAAAATATTTGTTATTAGAAATTAGTTTTATATTTTGCATTTCTATTTAAAATTGTTATTAAAGTTTAAATAAGATATGATAGGAATGGTATGAGCCTAAAGTTAACTTTAAGCAGGGTTGCAGATTTCGGAAATTGGAACTATTCGATTGAGGTACCGATTTACGATTTATTGGGTGATTTGGTTGAAAAATCGGTGATTTGGTTGAAAAATCGACCGATTCGGTTCCAAAATTTTAATCGATTTTTGGTTGATTTATCAGCGATTTTTCAAAATCGGCCAATTTCAATAACAGAGACTTTAACAGAACTATCTAAAATTAACTATTAAAAACAAGACATATCATCAAAATCATTAATTACAAATAAAAAATAGTGAATAATTTAAATTATATAGTTTTTAAGATTAATTTTAGGGATTATGCTAAAATTAATTTTAGGAATCTTTTTCTTATATGATAATTAAATACTATAGTTTTGTATAATAGTGACAGGTAAATAATTAAGCCTCTGAGAATTAGTATTACATAAATGACTAAATATGATACAAATGTCAAACTGGTTCAAATTTTATTGAATAAATGAGTAAATAAGAGATGAATGTCATATTGAATTATCAATGATGTTAAGTTGTCAAATGATAAATTCTAGTAAAAGATACTTCTAAATTATGCATGAATTGTTTAAAAAAGAATTGTAAAATATTTACGGTTAAGAAATGTAGATTAAAGGTGTAAAAATTGACAAAATGATCTTTTATAATATTATCACAAGCTGGCACATTATTCATTTCATCAATAGAAAAAATGAAATTATTTTACTATCAAATATTTTTTCTTTACAATGTGTTCACTAACATTTATTTATCTATTTTAATTTTATGTAACTAATATAATTGCACAAGTTTGAACAAATACTTTTTATATTAATTATAAATTTACATATTTTTCAAGATAGTAGTATTTTAACTTCATTTCCTTTAAAAAAACTATATGTTTATCACAGTCAACATGTCATTTTTATCAAAATATTTAAAGTCATTAAAATTAATAAAATTTGTTATTACAAATATATTTTATTATTAAATATGACTATAATTTGAGACGTAATAAACAGTATAAACATAATTTGCTATTTAATGTAATGTAAATTAATTTTAAAAATAATAGAACATTACAATATTTTCTAAAAATTATTAAAAGAATGTTATATTTAGTGACAAACCTATAAACATTTTAATGGGAACCCACTGATCTCAAAAGTTATATAAATTAAATTTTAAGTTAAAAATTTATGAAATATTTAAAATAATCCACTTAATTCTTTTAAAGAAATCCACTTGATAAAATTTTTAATCAAATATCGCATAAAAAATTTAAATAAAAATTAAAAAATAGTCAAAATTATTGATAAATATGTAACAAACAGTTTTAAAAGATAAAATTATGTTATAATTTAGTAATTTTAAAAATATAAAACATTTTCTATTTGTTAAAATTTGTACTTTTTAATTTATTTTGTAAATTTATTTTTTTAATAATTATATTAAAAATCTACCTAAAAAAATTTCTTTACAATATGCAATGACTTGCCCTTGTAAACAGTCTAACTGCGTTGAAGGTTCACCACTCGTGTTTGTTGTCGAGGAGATGTCACAAAATATTTACCATTATTTTGTCTATATAAATTGTAAAATATAGAATATTATTGTTGTACAATATCATTTTATTTCGATTTATGGTAGGTGGATTGTCTTTTTTTTTTTTTAAATGATCAATTCTAAGAATGCATGCATTATTAATGCATAATAAATCTTGTCTCGAAAAACAAAAGAACGGCATGCATTATTAGACTTTATGAGTACATTTTTTAAAAAATTTAATTTATTAATCTACAATTTATGCTTATTTACTCCTAAGTAATTGAAAAGTAGGATATGCTAAATCTTTTGGCACTCGAGTAGTGTAATCAAAGTACTTTACAGTCAATTTTGGAGTTCTCAACAATAGTCAAACCCACCTTATTTTGGCCAAAAATATATAAAAATAGGGGATTTATATTGTCGTACCTCTTATTTTGTCAAGCCCACCACAAACACAATACATAGACACACTATTATATTGCAAAGAGTAATCAACAATAGCCAATCTAATGAAGTGGTTTATTCGGATTATGAAGGAGAATAAATGTTAATTTTTTTTGTTTGTATTTATTTGGATTTTTGTATTTAATTTGTGCATTGTGTGGTATATGCTTGCCAAGTCTTGTTTGTTTCGGTAACGTAAAAGAAATCTCCATCTCTACTGCCTAAAACATCAAGTTTCCTGATAACTACACGGCAATCCCACACCAAACATGTCGTTATTTACAAAGTTGGAATAGACATCTAAAGTCCTATTTTGAGTGTGGAAAACAATTAAAATATTGTCATGCAAAATGTATTTTAATTGATATTAAGGTTTAATTACAGAATGCTCCGTAGGCAATGTGGTGAACCCCATCTAGGTGTCTTGTTTTTGTACTTGTACATTGTTCTTCTTTTGGTGCACGGTTTGGGACCATAAAAATATGGTCAATAATATCATCGAACAGTGGGGGTGTTTGGGATATCTTAAAATAAGCTATTTATCACTTAAATGTAATAAGTAACTTATATGAAATAAGTAATTGTAACTTATAACTTATATTTTCGTGTTTGGGTGTTTAACTTATAAGTCAGTAGAGTGTTTGGTAAATCAGAACTTATAAGTTAACTTTTTTAAATATTTTCAAAATATTTTTTTTTAATATATCTAAGTGGATATCAATGGATAGATCTCGATGAGTAGAGAAATTTGACATATACATATCAATTTTTTAATGAACGAATCAAAAGATATATGATTTTAAAGATTTGAAGGATATTATATATTACGTATATCGAGAAATAAGAATAAGTTGAAAGTTGAAAGTTAGAATTTCTAACTTCCAACTTATCAACTTATTTGTATAAAATAAGCCCATTTCATATGTTGGCCAAACACTTCAATATTTTTCGAAAAGGGCGTTTTGCCCAGATAAGTCAGAAACGGCCGTTTCTGGTTGTTCCCCAAACAGGCTCAGTATTCGATTCACTAACATATTATTACTATTCGAGTTCAATTTAATTTATTTACGAATTTAGTTATTCATTCGAGAGAAAATAACCAAAATACACCATTTTTATAGTCCCTTTGCCCAAAATGCCGTTATACGAGAACGTCCGCTCTTTTTACCACTGACTACGCATACTGTTCATGCGTGGTCTTTATTACGCATGCTGCAACTGCGTATCGTGAGATACGCATTAGCAGAATGCGTATTAACATCATATGACATCATTATCACACTTTCAACTCCGACATTCAGGCGAACGAAAAATCGTCCTCAAAATCGCCTCTTCCCGTTCTCCCCCCTCCGGCAACCTCCAGTCCTTTTGAGGACATCAAAATGTTACCCAGACCTGCCTCTTCATTTTCCCTCTTTCTTTTGTCGAGTTTTGGCCCCGCAGGGGCATACATGGACAGCCCGGAAAGGTAATTGGAAAAACAACGTTGGTTTTGGGGCTTTCTAATCCGGCAAAAGAAACGAAAATCTAAGGACATAGATTTGTAGAGGTGGACAAGACGATGATTTTTGTGTATAATACGTTACTGCTCGATCCTTGGAGAGTGCGAACGGTTTGGTTAAAGTTTGATCGCAAAATTCGTCTCCGGCTGTGATTGAAGACGATGAACAGTGACCACGAATACGCATTTTGAAGATGCATATCCCATTCAACGCATTCTCATCATGTGTATTCTTGGTTACTGTTCACCTTTGCAAGAAGTGAATTTACAAAGATTACGCAACTTCGAGATGCGTAGTCAGTGACTGCGCAATTTTGTAATGCGTACCCCTGTACGCATGTGTGTAATGCGTGATCCGTGGGTATTTTGGACGGACGTTTCCGCCAGTGGGTATTTTGGACACCCAGAATTAAATGGTGGGTATTTTGGTTTTTCACCCTTCATTCGAAATTTATTAATCCAATTATACCGATTTTAGACTTCCGAATTCAGGATATAATGCTGTAAATTATACTATTTGTATTAGTGGGTTACGTAACACTATATTACTTATATTCAGTGTTATAAATGTAGTGATTAATAGGGATGAATAGGTGATTAATCGTTGTTCGATGGTTAATCGAATTAATTTTGTTATAATCATGGTAAAAAATATATTTTTTATAAAAATTGGTCAATAATCAATAAAATTGATAAAAAAAATCGGCTAATTCGGTCAATAATCGAAATCATTCGATCAACTTTTTTCTAAGAAAAAAATAATGTAAAAATTCAAAAAATAATAAAAATCTGGAAACGATAAAAATATTATATTTATAATGTAAAATTAACCTTTTTTGTTAGTCCTCGAAATGGAAGTAAAGGTAAAAATCGTCGGCGTACAATTGAATATTTTTATAACTATTTTAAACATCTTAATGCATACAAGTGAATTAAATCACTTATTTCACAATTTTGTTTTTTGTGTTTCAAATTTCTTAAGTCTATATTATATATGTAAAAATAATTATAAAAAATAATACATACATAAAATACTAATTTAAAAATATTATTATTTTTGGTTTATATTTTTTAATATTTTAAATATTAATTATGGGGTTAGGATTTAATTTAAATATAAAAATATCTAATTAAAATTTCTTGAGTAAAATTCCAAATATCCGATTAATCAGTATTCCATAACTTTATAAGGGTCATTTGGCAAATCTGAATAATATCTTTCTCAATGGTTAAAATTTCTGAATGAATAGTTATCTGAATTCTGAAAGAATAAGACTGTTTGGTAAAAAAATTATTAAAATATCTGAATAATACTGATTTAACTTTTTACCCTTAGAAGTGGGTAATCTATACTCTTTATTAATGTGTAAAACCATGTTTTAATGGTACATTAGTACCAAAGTACTAAAATACCAAATTTGGTTAGCTTTAAATTCGGGATTCGATTCCTTACAACTACATAATTATACAAGATTTATTTACTTAATTTTTTTCTAACTTCACCTTGGGTTCGATTTTTTAAAACTAAATTATAAAGATTTATTTACTTTAATTTTTTTAGTTTTATCTCGGGTCCGATTCACTATACTACATAATTAAATAGTGTATTAATATTAATATTTTAATTTCGACTGGTGTTCAATCTGTGTATCTGTGCTTCGCACAGGTAGCTAATATATTTAACAAATCCTTTTAGTGCTCTATTCGAATGATATCCTTTTATGTTTGATGAAATAAAACTTTTAATCCTATTAATTCTTTTAAAAAATATTTCATAAAATCTTCATTTACAAGGTAAAACATAGAAATATAGTGTAAAGAGTTTGTTAAAAAATCTAAAACTATATTTAAATATTAGTATAATATATCTATAATTAATTATTATGACAATAAAGATAATAACAACAAAAAATATATAATTACGATTATTTTATGTAGTCGTTACCTCTAAGCTTTCCTGGAAAGTAACAATGCAAAGTCCGGTAATAAAAATATCTTAATCATTGAGCCAGGTCCGATTAATACATTATTAATGATTCAGAAGATATAAAAGTAGAGCCAAACAATATATTAATTATCTTAACCATTAAAATAAGTTTCATTAAGTAGTATTAAGAAGTAAACAAATGAGGCCTAAGTTATGAATTATTCCAATTCTCACTTTTTAATTTTTATAACAAAATGCATAATTTTTATAACAAAATGCTTATGCATATGGTTAACAAAAGGCGTCTCTGAATTCTGAAACAGTTATGAACGCATCCCGTTATTTTGAACTTTAGTACAAGTAGTTCTGTTTCAGTACAACTCGGACTTTATATATATGTCCTTTAACAATAAAAGACACATATAACAACTTCAGTTATGTATTAAAGAAATAATTTTAGTCTTGTTCCTTCTACGGAGTATATTTTAGTCCACTCCACCGTTCTATCGCTTTCGTGTACAAATTTACGTGAGAGTTAACATATCACATCACACAGTATATGCGAATTTTTAGAGTACAAATCTAAATTGTTTAAAAGTATTTGAAAAATAAAGAAAATAAAGATATTGATTTAAGCTAATATATGTAGAACATAAAAAAAGTTCGTATTTGAAATATGAAATATAAGAAATATAAACAAAACTTGAATAGTATTGTGAAAAATGTTTCGGAAATTTATATTCATAGTTTCTGAATGCCGGTTAAATTTATCAAATGCGGAAATTACATGCATAACCTTTCTGTTTTTCTGTGCAAAACACAAAAAACAAAACACACCTGACCTAGTTTTGTGTGACTTAATAAATAGGTTATTGTTAATCTTATACATTTAACTTATATTTTATACATAATACATTTAACTTAAATTTTGAAAAGTACAACAATAAATAATTTAATTATTTATATTCTATTCCATGCATATTCTATTTCATGCATGTATATATATAATACATTTAACTCAGTATAATCATTCTCACACACACACATGTATATATAGGCTAGCGTTCAAATAGAAACCAACATTAGAATAGAAACTAGAAACTTACACTAAATAAATTATATTTCATTTATTTTAATGGCCCCGCTAGGGGCACCTTCACAAAAAACTCATAAAATTCTTGGCTCTATTCAACAAAAATATAAAAAAAATAAAAAAAAAAGTTACTGTTCACGTGCCACGTCATCACGTGAACAGTAACTTTTTTAATTTTTTTTTTATTTTTTTATTATTTTGTTGAATAGACCCAATAATTTTAAACATTTTTTGTATTGGGGTACCCCTAATTTGGTCATTAGATTAGCTTGAAATATTTAATTTAGGTTTAGTTTCTAGTTTCTATTTTAAGTTAGTTTCTATTAGAACAAGACCCTATATATATATATATATAACCTATCTTTTCCACATACAAACATTAAAAAAATTGTCTTTTAGCTAAACATGAAAAAAAAATTGTAGTAATATTACTGATTTTTCTAAATTTTATAATGTATATATTCTTTTAGCTATGACTAATGAATTAATTTTTTTAGTTACATATTTCAATTATCTTGATTAATAATTTAATTTTTTCACAGGAAAATATTTGTTTACTCATGGATGGGAAAGAAAAGTCTCAGGTAACTTAATATAAGTAATAATAGTCTTTATGTTAATACATCTAATAATCTTTATGTTAATTTACATTTATTTTGGTGTTGAATAAGGCATGAGAGAAAAATATTAAAATTATTAAAGTCCTGATTTGTACCATATTTTTTTATATTTTAGCGTAAAATCTTATGGATCTCATATAAATTACATATTCGAGATGTAAAAATGGATCCCAAATTATACATGATGTGTTTTTGTTGGTGAGATTTATATTAATACATAGAATTTGTTACATTTATGAGAAAAAAACTAATAAAATATGATAACTCGTGTTTAGGAAAAAATTTCAACAGCTTTATAATTACTTCATTCGAATTGTTTTTAGGCTCTAACTTTTTTTTTTTTTGAAATTAATGTTGGACTGAATCAGTATTATATTATTTCCTTCAAATATCTAATATAATTACATATTTTCATAATATATTATAATTTTTCATTTGGTATTAACTTAAAATCATAATTAAAAATAAGTTACAAATTCATTCTTTATATATATAATAAACAAGTAAACAAATCATACCATCAGAATTTCAATTTAAAAAATAATTTTTAAAAAAACAAGAATTTACATTTAATTACAAAACAAAAAAAAGACTTTAAGAAAATATATGGTAAAACAAGATATTACAAAAGTAGTAAAAAAGCATGTCATAATTGGAAATAACACTAAAATTCAACAAAAAATAATCTACAAAACAAATGCTAATTCAAAAAAAATCTAAATTTAGAAAACTGAAATCAACAATAAACTTTAATATAATACACTTAAACAAATATAAACCAACACAAAAATATAAAAAGATAGTACAAACTTTATTTTAAAAAAAGTACAAATGTATGTGTGTTCACAATTACATAATCATGTATATAAAGATTAGTTATACCAATAAATTCACACATGTCTAAAATATATTATATATATTCTAACAAAATCGAAGAAAACACCCCAAAAAATATGAAATATTAAAATATATGTTAGGCTAAACTTTAAAATATAATTTACAAAAGAAATCATTTATCAAATAAAAGTGCTTTAAGAAAAATATTATTTCAATAAAAATCATTAAAAATTCTATCTTTAGTTTTGACAACAAATAAATTGACATTAATATCTAAATATAATACAACATAAAAACACCTAAGATTACTCTGAACAAAAACACATAATAAACACCACACATGACAAATATATAAAATTAACATGAAAAATATAATTAATATTCAAACAAATAAAAAAGTTTAATACCACACATATTTCCAAAAAAGTTAAAAAAATATTTATGTAATCTAATAAAATAAAAAATAAGTATGAAATACTAAAAAAAATGTTAGCCTAAACATTGAAATATAAATTATAGAAAAACATTCACAAGAAAAAAAACATATGTATACTACAAAACATATGTAGAGTCCCACTCTAGGGAGAACCATCTTACGTGGAGAACCACTTAAAATGCATTAAAATAGTCCTTTATATAAGGCCCCTGGCGGGGCCCCTTCACATAAAAGTCTTATAATTTTACCCTCTATCCATTCATCAAAAAAAAAATTTTAAAAAAACTTTTAAAAAAATTTAAAAAAATGTTGTCACGTCATCATTTTTTGAAATTAAAAAAAAATTTGTAATATTTTTTTTATAAATAGATAGAGTATAGAATTATAAGACTTTTTTGTGAAGATGCCCCTGCGGGGCCCTTATATATAAAACAATTATAATGTATTTTAAATGGCTCTCCACGGTTCTTCACGAAGATGGTTCTCCATGGAACAATGTATGTATGCTACAAACCATATAACATATGTATTATTATCATTAAAAGTAAAAACAAACTATTCAAAATGTTTTAAAAACTAATTTTACAAGAAAAAAATTTATAATTAAAAGTGTACTACAAAATATAACGGTATAACTGGTAACTAATAATGTTATCAAACTCTTTACCCAATATATGTGTTAAATTAATAAACACAAAATTATTTATAAATTTAATTATTGTAAAAGTACATATTGGATGATGAAAATAGACTGAGCAAGTTGATTACGTTTGTTAATCAGCACTGAAAAACATAGCAATAAGTAACCTAGTAAATCGTAAACTTTATTTAATAGATGGTGTAACATTTAATAGATGGAAGGTTATTCAAGTAATTTCAATAAGAAAAATGCTAGAGGTACCAAATTAGGTACCAAATGACTTGTCATTATTGTGATTGGTTATCATTATAATGGACCCGCCAGGGCCAACCAATTAAAACATCCCAATATGCCAAATATTAATGCCATGTCATTTGGTGGCAAATTTTGGTAGCCAATTTGGTACCTCTAGCACTACTCTTTCAATAAACTGCATTTTGCAATTTTGAACTACATTTAGCACCACCCTTTATATTTAAGTCCGCGGATTGATTAATTTTTCAAGCGCAAAATATTACTGAAAACTTAAAAGTTGAGTCCGGACTGCAGTCCGAGCTCGAAAGCTTGTTAGCATGTCTGCCTCATATCTGCAACTCCAAGTATACATTTTTCTCTCGATAATAAAAGCTGAGATTTCTTAAATAAAAGAGAGTAAGATTTTTTTTTTTGAATATTTAGACTTACATTCCTTGAGTATATGTTCTATGTTCTAATAAATCGAAAATCAAATTCAGGATCTAAAACGATAAGGAATAAGCCTTAAAATATCTCATATTTATTATTATTATTTTTGACGAAAAGCTGAGAATTTAATTCCACTATAATTATAAACAACAAATCCTATCTATCAAGAAAACTAGAAGGAGAAATATACAGTAGGTGAAAATCATACAGTAATTAGAAGAAGCCCAAAAACTTGATGAAGTCAAATTTGGTAAGCTGAAACCCCTGATGAAAACCAATAAATATCATCATGGTACAGACAACACCTGCCAATCTGCCATTCTCCAAACCCATTGCATAAATAAGAAAGAGATACACAACTACCATGATCATTCTCAACAACCTTCACCTCCCCTGCATTTCTTTATAAAGTCTTAAACAGGAGTTATTCTTGGAAATGAATGTAAAGAAAGGTTCGAATGAATGGACAACATTTAAATGCTCAGTGCATTCCATGCATTTTAGAGAGTACGTGTGTCCCGGATTATACCAGCAGATAGTTGCGTTGTTTGCATATCAACCAGACTTGCCGCGATAAATAGTTTGTCAATAGGCCCTGCCTTGGCCCTTGAGATTAAGCTACTAGAAACCAGCTCAGGGTCCATACAATTATACATAGGAGTATTTATTTGAATGACTAGGTCAGTTACTGTGATACTCTCGAAACCTTGGCTAAACATATCCATCGGATAGTCTGGTGACTGGTCAGGATGAGTTGCACAACCAAAACATTCCCGAATAGGCGTTAATAATCTGTTTTACCTAGTGTCTTAAACTGCAGAACAAAATGAATCTAAAAATCGATTGAGTAACTTAAATGTCCTTCAGGATTCAAACTGCCAACATTTTACTACAGAAAATTTTATACTAAAGCCCATCTTAACTACTCAATTCCTCACAAGCCCATCTTAACTACTCAATTCCTCACATAAATTCAAGTGGTAGCTCTTTGCCTACTCGTGCCTGTGATTTGGACACTGGTATGGAGAGAAATGAAGCAGCAGTTCTATCCTAATATAACGATTTATCTAAACATTTTCTCTCAAAGTTTGAACGAATATGATATATCAACTATACATGCCTAAATAAATTCCGCAAAAGGAATCCAACTCCGTTAAAACGGTTGCTCCAGTATTACCCATTCAAAGTTTCCCAGTCTGTGAAATAAAATTTTAAAATCCCCGGTCAGTAAGAAATGTTACTAATTTTTTTGTTACTTTTAGTAAACTGCCGGCTTCCTCTAGTTTATGTGAGCCCAATCCCGTGGTGAGATAAAGACTCTGTTTCACAGCTCTTGATGGAAAGAAGGGGATGCCTGCTAGTCAGTTGTCTAAACCTAAACAAGACTTTGACAGGCATAGAGAGGGAGGCGATGTACTTTCATACTAAGCCTCCAATGTCATTATTATATGTCTAGTACTTATGGTGCATGTCAGTCTCTTAATGACTGCAATTAAAGGAGCTTCTGGTGTGAGGCAAGCCTTCCTGTATCATTAGAGGAAATTCAGGAAGAAATTATAAACAGAATGAACATCCATTATTAAGTAAAAATTGTATAAAACTCCAAAAATTAAGTAATACTAGGCTTTCTCTGTCCACAACTTGTTTACCAATTGCAGCCTCCTTTTTTGTTTACCTTCAATTGGGTCATCCCATTTAAGGTACAACATTTCTCTTTCTTGGGCACTAAGCTTGGAGCTAACCCTCTTTGCTAGATATTCTCTTTCTATTGAAGTAATCCAGTTTCCCTCTCTTACAACCAATGCAAGTTCTTAGTTGAGCAGTAGACAAAGCAACAGGGATGCTGTGTAAGTCTGTATAACCTATAAACTTACAGTAAAGAAAGCATCTAATGCTCATCGTAGAGTATCACTCTCCACTCTAATATAATAAAAAAATTGCATTATTATAGACAATGGTCCAGTAAAGATATACAGAGACGAGCAGGAATTTTAATGTATATCCGAATTTAAAATAAACGATTAGACTGCAAGGCAGATCACCATATGCAAAAACCATAACACCAGTGCAATTCCAAAGAAAGATGAAATAGTACCTCGATACAACAGAGCCTGCTGCCTCCAAGCGCAGCTAAGTGTTGTTCTAACCATGTCAACCTTCTCAGTTCGACTTCTATATATATCTGATCAGCAGGGTCCCCTTTGAATAACATGTAGAACTGTGTACGATGAATGATTGACACGTGACACAAATGCCACAACATAATAATTTGCTTTCTCTGCTCCTCAAACACCAAGTGCCATGCTACAGGGGATTGATCTACTATATCACTCTCGTCACTTGCAGCCTCGTTACTAAGTAACTGTAGGTGTAAAACAACTCACCTGGCAAACAAGAAGCTGCTTTTGATATTGTAGCTTGGCAACTCGTTCTTTGAGCTCAGTAACATATGCCTTGATGCTAAAGTTTCGGTAGTATCTTGACTCCCCACTTTATTAGATGCAACCTCCTTGTGAAGTAACTCAAGTGCCTGGGTTGCTTCTTCACCGAGCTGCCTCTGCAGCATCTCAAGTTTTCGGATTTCATGGACCAGCATGGATCTGTGGAAGTGACTGACTGCCTCAACATTGACTGCCTTCCTCGTGTCTTTTTAACTAAGATTTCTGTAAGATGCCTATTGATAGCTGAATTGTTATCGGTTGTATAAGAAAGACGCTTGGCCACTTGACGAGAAGGACCACATTCTACCGAACCCTGAATGAACATGGTAAGTGCAGAAAAATTTAAAGAGAGATAATGAACAAAGAAAGACACCCAACCCAATGACAAAGAGAAAAGCAGCATATATGCCGCAGTCTGCCCATTCTACACTTCTCATGGGAAAAAGAAATTATGGATGAAATCAAATATCAACTCTAAACAGAATTCATATAGCATAGCAGACCTTTCGCTCCTTGTGTGTGCTCCTTTCCTGTTCAAGCTGGGATTCCGCGAGATCTCTTTGACGTTTGAGCTCATTCATTTCAATCTCCATCTGCAAATCAGATAATCCTCATGTATTATAAGATCCATATTAGAGCACATATTTTGCTTTAGCTCTGAATTACTCCACCAAACACACAGGATAATAAACGAATATTAACTCTCACTACATGTAACATTGAGAATTGCTCTAATGAGATCTATATTAGAGCACAGTTTTTTGCTTTAACTCTGAATTACTCTCCCAAACACAGAGATTATATATAATAAACAAATATTAACTCTCACTACATGTAACACTGAGAATTGCTTCTACGAACAAAAACCAAGACACCATATTTCAGAGAAGAAAAATACAGGCAAACTTCTACTCGGCAAAGCTATAACAAGTGGTGAATACAGGCTGAGCATAAGTAATTGATGAATCTAAAGTAAGATACAACCAAATTTCTGCTCTGAAAAATTATAACAAGTGGTGGTCTATCGCTGGGGGATAATCTCCAAGCTTCCCATCACAGATGCATACTTATAACAGTGTGTTTGAACAATCCACATTTTCCCTACTATATATAACACAAGTACCTGCTGGATCTTCCGGTCCTTTTCGATCAGTAAAGACCTTATATGCAAAGAAGAAGGTTCTGGACTTTGCAGCTCTGCATTGAGTCTAGCAACTTGTTTCTGTAAGTGCTTCACTAATTGTTTGTCGGCTATAACCTGGCATGCAATTGATTCAACATAAAAGTGACACACTGGACCAGTTATAATATAGAAGGCAGTAAGCTGCTGTAAATATTACTCTACTTAGTTATTCGCACTAGTTGCAAATAAGAGTGTATTCCTTGACTGTTCAACATGACTCAAAGCAGGACTCATGGTACATATTATTGCTGTTGGTGCATTTCCTCCGAGTGAAGATTGCAATATCCTTGTTAGTTTTGAATCTCTGTATGGTATATGTCCACTCCGCTTTCCACCGCTGAGTTAAGAGATTGATACGAAAAAAATAATTGGCATTCCTTTGTTGAACTATTCTGTAACTAAATTTGACTTTGTTTATATGGATCTTATTATATGAGTATTCTAAGAAGTATAATAAAAAGCAGGTGAATTAATTTATTTTTTTGACAAAGTAACAATACTCCATTAGAAAGTATGATTCACCAAGTCTCTTTGACAAAGTACCTTAGCTTCCTAATGACGGTTGTTAAGCTTCGATTATTGTGACTTCCTTCCTTTAATCTAGTACCATCTGCATTTGTTTGAGATGCACGCTCACTACCAGCAAGATCCACCAGACTCTGCATTACATTACAGTTCTATTAAGAAAACAGAAATTTGAATAAGCAGAAAAAATATTGGGTGGTTTGAGGCAGACAACATACCAGGCTTGCTAAAAAGGATCTTACACGTCCTGAATTTTCCCGCAAACTACTCTCAATGGTCTAAAATGAAAACAGAATAACTACATAAATGTAACAGTTATATGCACTAAAATCAACCTCCTTACACATTGCTGAACATAATATTAATGTTGCACAGGACATCATGTGTATATATTGTGCATGAATAAAGCCTAAAATATCTGTATCAATCACAAGATGAACATATATAATTTGTTATAGGCTAGATAAACTCTAAAATAAAATCAGAATGACAATGTAAATGCATAAAATTATATGCACTAAAATCAAGCTCCTAATATTTTGTTGAGCATAATATGAATGTTGCATAGGCCCACGGCCGGTCCTAGAATTTTGCGTGCCCTAGGCGAACATTTAAAATGGTGCCCCTTATATTAGCAAAACGATTTTATATTAGCAAAACGGACATTACAATATAAGTAATTAGATTATACGTTTTCACTAAATTAAATAGCAATAACAACTAACAACAAAAATGATAAACTACAAAAGCAAGATAACATAAAAACAAGCAGTACCTCTTTCAAAAAATCATTCAGTTTGTGTTTGCTAGACTATTGACTACCAAGACTTGTTTTAAGTTTTTGTAAATATACATGTTCCAATCACGACGACCCTAAAACAAAGCTTAAACCTTGATACTTGTCACTTGATAACATGAGTACTGGATTATTGATTTGCTAATGTTGATTGTTGAAATTAATTAAGATGATGTGAATAATGAAACGGTAAAAGTTAAAAAGAGATGAAAAACATTTAATTATTATTGGACAAAATAAAAAATAAAATAGTGATGGGTTAGTTTTTTTAAATTAACAATGATGTTTTTGTCAAAAATAAAAATGAAAATTGAATTTGGGTCTAAGAATAATTGTCCAACTCCTTAAATTTTTTTCTTTTACTAAATTCTTTAATATTTATTTTACATTTGTTAAAAAATTAAAAATTATAATATATGCATATGTATATATAATATAGAACATATATAAAATTTTGGTGCCCTCATGTGCCCTAGACATATGCCCTAGTCTCTCTACAATGTCAAACAACAACAAACCCTCCTCCCCCACACTCCTCCTTCCCCCCACCACCCTCCCCCACTATCTACTATACACAGAATAACATGGGAAGAAAGGGGCAGGGTCTGTTGCTATGTGGAGTACAAACTTTCAGCCTCCAGGAGGATGACCATTCGGTGGCCGGAGTTCCGGTGGCCGGAGATCCGGTGAAGGAAGATCCGGTGAAGGCAGATCCAGCCGGCGAAGAGGATGGTATTTGGGATGGAATTTGCGCGTTCGTGGAATACTGCAAGGTAGGTGATGGAGCTCGGAGGGCGAGGCTGGGTTTGGGAGCTGTGGTGGCGGTGATTTCTTTGGTTGTGGCTGTGTGGCAAATCATGAAGAAGGCATCTGATTGATGGAGTATCAATACTAGTACTAAATTCTGAATTGGAAAAATGTTATGTCATGCTGACATCATAAATCATTGAGAAAATATAAAAACCCGCTGCTTTCCAAAGAAACCCTAAACCATCCTTTCTTTTTGACTCTCTCTTTCTGACGTTTTGTTTTCAGCTGCTGTGCTTTCTTCTCCTCCTTTTCCCATGAATGAACACATTTGAAATTCCATAACCATAATCGATCATCAAATCATGAAATTTGTGCGTGATGAGATTTCTCTCAAGCAAAATCAACCATTTAATCAAGTTAATATTGATGGAAGTGTATCTCAGGTATTGATTGTCGATGTGAATATTAATCGTCATTATTGTCTTCTTCTAACAAATGTTTTTATTCAGAATAAATCTTCGTCTGGTGTTGATAAAAAACGTGGGAGACCTAAAAAAGAAAATCATGGAGTTACATCTGTGGTATTGATTATAGATATGTATTGCATTGTGTTCGTATCATTTGTTCGTTAAAGGCGTAAATATACCTATGGAAGTAGTGTCTTACTATATATTTTTCGCAGGTGAATGGTTGTGGTAGTCAGATTCTTAGTTCGAGTTCTTCGTCTGGACTTCCTAGAAAACGTGGGAGACCTATAAAGTACTCCGTTCAAGTAAATTCAATAGATAATAGTGCATCAAGTAAGTTTTCTACATTTGTGGTAAAGATTGTTATGCTACTTAATGGAAATTAATCTTTCGATATCTATTTAAGGATAATGCCTGCTACTCCTCAAGTTGAACATAGGTAAATAAATCGACGCAATTCCATTTTGTTATGTCGTTTTCATTGATTTAACCATGTTAAATCTTCTCTTTCTATTTAACAGTGGGAAAATTGATCCTGCTTATGTCACTCCTGATTTCACACTTGATTCTGGTCGTACAATCTCTGAAAGACATTACAAATGTACATGGTATGTGTTTGGTTGGGATATTAATTAATACCAAATTAACCTATCTATAATGCAATGTGAACATTCAATCTTTGGATGTTGTGTTGTATGAAAAGTTAAATAGTTAACGCCATTAATATTCGAAATATGCATTTCTAAAATATGATTTTTTATGATCGAATTACAGGTATAAAAGAACCTGTAAAACGAGGTAGACCTTTGAAAAATAAAAATGTGATGACTGTGTCGGAAAATTTATCTTCTAAAGGAAAAAGGTTTTTTCAAAAACCTTACATGAAACATCCACCTCATTGCATCACATTGAATCTCAATTTACAATCAATACACTATTGCTCAGTTGCCTGACAGATCTACAAATACGATCAAATTTTGGAGAGACTACGAATCTTGGAAAACGTATTTGCAAATGTAATTTGACACCTGAGTTTGGTGGTACAATTTCAAATGGACATACTCGATTGATTCTTGGAGACATTACAAATGGATATGGTATGTCTTTTGGTTGGGATATTATTCAATCCTAATTCAGTCTACCTATAACACCATTAATCTTCCAAACATGCATTTCCAAATTTTACTTAAATGTTGATCCATTTGCAGGTATGAATGTACCTGCAAATCTTGGAGAGAATACGAATCTTGGAAAACGTATTTGCAAATGTAATTTGACACCTGAGTGTAGTGGTACAATTTTTGAAGGACATACTCGATTGATTCTTGGAGACACAAATGGATATGGTATGTTTTTTGGTTTGGATATTGTTTAATCCTAATTCAGTTTAGTTATAATGCATTTTCATCCAACTTTACATTTTCAACTTTCTTTTTTTCAAAAAATTAACAAAAGCATGCTATAACATATTACATAGGAAAACATATTACATTGATCAAAATGACCTTTTTGACATATTTTCAAAGTCGTACTTACTAAACGAATGTACACAAAAATCATCCATGACACAAACAAACGTGCATCTTAATCATATTATACTACTTAGAACATATATATACCTATCCAGGAAAATTGAAAATAATGACCTAAGATACTTCTCCTATTCATCTAATAACAAAACGTTGACAATGAAACGAAATCAAATTTTACAGATTCCAAGATAGCTTGCTTGAGATGAACCAATTCCATTATCCATAGTCGTACATTGTTTGATTTGCCAGGAATTTTCAAATTTGTATTTATTCCATCTACACATTTCTCAAACAGACCTGGATCATGTGAGACAAAAAGTAAAAATTATGAGAAGAAAGACAAATTGTAACCTTAATTCAACCATAAGAATTAACACCCCATAATAATTCGACCGCTGGACTGTAGAACATAGCATCTTTAGCACCCAAATCTGCAGCATAGTTCATGAATTGCAATACAGATTTTACAATGTTTTACACCTCATAATAATTTATATGTTTAACACCTCTGTTTCTTGAAGTATTTTAACTCTTCGAATTCTGGTCATGCCTTAAATTACAATACAGATTCATAGACAAAGTCTTATAAAATTGCAATACAATTAACCTTGATTTCATCTGTTATAATTAATTTACATTCATGAATCTAATAGAAATCTACAATTCACATTATCCAAAGAAGTATTTCTACCTGTTCATTTCTTATTCATCATATAAAGTACTATAAATAACACTTATTAACACAACATTTTGTTATCATTCCATTATCTCCTTACTTTACAATATAAACTTAGCAATATAAGTATAGTAGAAATTGTCTTTCCAATTTTGAAAAACATGTCTTTGTTGAAAATGTTGCCTATAGAAGTTCTCGGAATGTTGTTCTCGAAGGTTGATTTTTTCAATTTTTTGGTATTGCATCGTATGGTTGCACAAGATGAAAGTCTGGAATATAGTAGAAAGCTGCTATCTCATGTAAATCTCTTCAAATACTTTCTTGAAGCTGTGTACCACCCAAACTTTCGATCATTTATACAAAAAGTAGCAGCTCTTGGTAATGCTCAGACAATTTTCATCAAATGCACCTACTCAATCTTGCGAGATGATCATAATATCAATCAAGAACTACCAGTTCTCCAAACCAATGCGACATAGCTTGGACATTTTCCATCGATCTTTTTATATTACGTATGTAACATCCTTTTCAACCACGCCAACAGAAAAGAAATGATTAACAAATTGAGTGATATCATTCAAGATGATAAAAACTTTGAAGAAATGATTGAAATAATAGATCTTATACAAAGATGGCGTTATCAAACATTGTGCGGAAGTCACTTCAATTTTTTAAAAGTTCCTCAATTGTGCAAAAAAAGGAACAAAGAAAATGATCTTCATTATCGTGTTAAAGAATCAACAAAAGGTATAGATTATCTTCAAGATTATAGTAAATGTAAAAATTGTACAATCCAAATTATATTATATGAAATGTGTAAATGGTAAGTCAATTCTATGTTGTTATCATTTGTAAAGCACGTATTTGTTATGAAAATTATCAGTCATGATATACATAAGTTATAGCTTTGTTTTTGTATACTTAAAGATTAGTCTTTAAACAGTAAATGTAAACAATCTATAAAGCAACACTATACAATATATACATTACAAGAATGGGAAACAATCAGTCTTTGAGTAATATTAAGATAAACCACATTCATTGAAACTGTAAAGAACATTAAATCATACATAACTAACTAATACTTCAGCTATTTATGTATCACTATCTCTTTGTTCTCTAGGTTGTATAGCTGTGTCTATTCAAATATCAATATAATTTGATCCTTCACTTCAAATTCACCAATTAATGTAAACTAGCTATAATTGCACGATGTTCTCAGCAATTCACTTTATATCACTATAAAAACTACTCCATCTGCAGTCCTTCGAGTATCAACACCTTCTCTTAAGATTTAGTCCAAATATTTAGCACAATGTCTTTGTTGAAAATATTGCCTGTAGAAGTTCTAGCCATATTATTCTCTAAAGTTGATTTTTGGACTTTTCTGATTTTGCATCGCATAGTTACAAAAGGTGAGAGTTTGAAGTACAATACACACATCCTATCAAAAGCAAATCTTTTACAATATATGCCGGAAGCAGTATACCATCCGAATTTTAGACCATTCATGAATATGGTTGCAACATTCAACAATCCGCATGGAGTATTCATCAAGTGTTGCCATGATATTATCGGATATCTTCACAACCTTGATGAAAACTTGATAATGCTAATCAATAATGCTAAAGAACATGAGCATTTATTTTCAGAAATCTTTTTTTATGCTCGCGTTTTACTTTTCAAAGATGAGAAAAAATCTATACTCATAGATCATTTGGTTGAGATTGTAGAAGACGAGAAAAAATTTGATCATCTCAAAGCTTTAATCCATTTATTCCGAAATTGGCGCCAAACAACATTATCTGGGATGCACTTTAACGTCAAAAAAGTTCCTCAATTATGCAGTAAAATGTCAACAATGGATGATCTTCATTGGACTAGGGCTGAGCAAAACCAATCCGAACCCGAAAAACCGAACTGAAATTTATTATTTCAGTTCGGTTCAATTCTAAATATTTTAAAATTCCGGTTATTTCGGTTTTTTGGTTTGGACCGAAATATAATTCGGTTCGGTTCGGTTCTTTTCAAAAAAATTCGGTTCTGGACCGAAAAAACCGAAATATTTAAAATATATATTTACATTATATATTATATATATGATAATTATGTTAATGCCATACGCTGATATGCGTATATCTATATTCTATCATAATATCTTACCCTATTTTGTGACTTACAACCTTCTGTGACTTTCTAAATATAACATTTCTTGTTTACTTGGCCACGCTGTGTTATTAAATGGTTATCTGGGTGTGTGTTTGTGTGTAAGCTTCTTATAAAACACCAAATTTTATATATGCAGTTTGGTGGGAGTGCATTAGCAGTGTATTAACTAGCCAATTCCTATTGATGACAAGGATGACTTTAAGGAATAGAATCATGGGAAGCTCTTCTCTTTGGTTGTCAATTTTATATGTATTTTAATCGTTAGGTTTGCTGGAATAAAATCAGAATGCAGGAGCAGGACTTAAAAATTTCGGTTTTATTGGATAGAACCGAACCGACCGAAATATTTCGGTTCGGTTCTTGTTCGGTCCAAAGCTATAATTCGGTCCGGTTCGATAAAAAAAACCAACTATTCGGTCTTCGATTATTTCAGTTCGGTCCGATTTTTGGACCGAACCGACCGAATGCTCAGCCCTACATTGGACAATAGCATGTGGAAGTCCCAGAGATGTTGCTACTATTCAAGCGTATAATTGTGATTATTGTAAAGTACAAATAATTTTATATAATTTTTGTAAATAGTGATATTTAACTTTCCAATTAAAGTTGAGGAAATTTGTTACAATTTCAATTTAGCATGCTTATTTATTAAATTATATGAAGCAATTTATATAAAAAATATAACTTCATAATGTTAAAATGTTATTAGCAAGTTTATTTGATTTATTTTTCAGTATGACAAATCTTGAAGTGTAATGTACATTTAACAAGAGCATATATGATACAATTATGAACGAAATTAATAAATATCTGATAAATATGATTATGAAAATAAATTCATAAAACTCCATGGCATGAGTTAACTTTTCGCAACGCAAAAAACAAAAAAAAATAACACCTTAATTTCAACATTTACCAATTCTTTTCGTTCTAACATGAAATTTTATTATTTTTTAAAAAATAATTTAACGCAATTTAATTCATTTTACTGTAATAAACAATAGCACGCGCATAGCGCGGGCAAAACACTGCTAGTTTGGTTTAAATCTCGAAAGTATCTGATTTATATTTTGTTTGAAAGTATCATGAATCTGGTTGTCTTTTGGATGTATGTAATGACTTGGCAATGACTTAATGTTGACTTGGTATGCTTGGTTTATGGTTCTAATGATGGTTATAATGTCTTTTTTAACTAATTTTCTTGTTTTAAGTGTTAGTTTAATTATAAACTAATTACAATAATTACAATAATTTAGTTTATGAATTTTTACTAATTTGATAGCTTTCTTAGCAGTTAAGCTTAATAACTAGCATGATAGCCCGTGCAAGGCACGGGTCACATTCTAATTCATATAATATCATATAATATGCTTCATATCTTACATAAGATATGTTTTATCCTCATGTCAGTATACTCCACATTTCACGTGTCTCGATCTATCGAAGGTCAAAAGTTAATAGCCTTTTCTAAATTCATGATATTAGCAAACTCTAAATTTTAAGGATCATATTTATAATGGTGCTTTTTTAATGTGAGAAAGATGAGTGACAAAAGTGATATATATGAAATCGTTAGCTATCAAGTTATTACCACGATAATAGTGTGCAATTTAGTTTGTTTTCCAGTAGAAATTCTAAAAAAATCACTACGACAATAGTGTATTATATAAGTATGTTTATAGTAGCGATACTAAGATTTGCATGAGAAAATAAGAGGATCATTACATGTGACATAATACTTGGCATAACACCACCAATAATCAACTTATACGTTTGATACATACAGTTTAAATTTATGCTTATAAGTAAAATTTGCTATGTAACAATTTTTTATGCCTAATTGAGCGCAAAAGTTGAGAGTAAGTGCAAGTTGATTGTAAACTTCATAATGAAGTCTCTTCCATGTCAATCTTGTATTTCGTTTAGAAGGATAAATGTATTTTTATTTACGTGTTAACCATGTTGAATTTCTTAAGTACAAAGGCAGTTTTAAAATACTTTACATAATAAACTTGTCTTTGACAAAATTTAAGAACTAAATAGATCTAATCTTTGTAAGCGAGATTATTTAGGAAATACTTATTTTAAAATTTAAAATGCATTCTAAGATAGTCCGCATAATATTATACATATAGAGTTCGTAATTTAATAAAAATTGTATTTGAACACAATCCTATAAATATATAATATTTTACTAAAGTTGAAATATTATAAGCTCGGTTGGTTAGTTCGTAACACACCATCATTAGTTATTGTATGTTTTAAGGCAAATAAAAAGTAATAATATTGAATAATAATTTATTATTAATATCTAAAATAGTACAAAAAGTCTAAGGCTCGAATTATGTCAAAAATATATTAAAAATAAAATTTTATATTAGCAGTTCTAAAGATTTAAAGATATCATATTATTATATCTTATTGTATTATTAAAATACATGATTAAACAAATATAAAATATTAAAGAAGGTTCGTGCATCACACATGTTATAACGTTGTATATACATTATATGTTCAAATAAGAACTCAACATGAAATAAGTATTGAGACCCAATCTCAATCCCATAATTTTTAATCACTTTCAGTCTTAGCCACAACATTGTTTTAATATCTTTTTTTTTTCACTCATAAGGCTACCTCGTATATTCTCAAATTTATTAGCAATCACCTACCTTCTCACTTCGATCTCTTTCCGACCAGTTTTAAGCCATCTCACTACCTCTCCAATCCGCCCATCCCTCCAACCATGTGAGATATGCACATTCATCTTCACTTACCTTTTCTCGTTCATCTTCAACAATCTTAAATTTTCTCATCTTTCCTCTCTTCGATCATCTCTCATTCATCTTTAATAATTTCTCATCGACCTGCATTTTCATATTTATATTAAATTAATGTTGTTGTGTTTAACGATTTCGAAGGTCAAAAGTTAATAGCCTTTTCTAAATTCATGATATTAGCAAACTCTAAATTTTAAGGATCATATTTATAGTGATGTTTTTTTAATGTGAGAAAGATGAGTGACAAAAGTGATATATATGAAATCGTTAGTTATCAAGTTATTACCACGATAATAGTGTGCAATTTAGTTTATTTTCCAGTAGAAATTCTAAAAAAAATCACTACGACAACAGTGTATTATATAAGTATGTTTATAGTAGCGATACTAAGATTTACATTAGAAAATAAGAGGATCATTACATGTGACATAATACTTGGCGTAACACCACTAATAATCAACTTATACGCGTGGTACATACAGTTTAAATTTACGCTTATAAGTAAAATTTGCTATGTAACAATTTTTTATGCCAAATTGAACGCAAAAGTTGAGATTAAGTGCAAGTTGATTGTAAACTTCATAATGAAGTCTCTTCCACGTCAATCTTGTATTTTCGTTTAGAAGGATAAATGTATTTTTATTTACGTGTTAACCATGTTGAATTTCTTAAGTACAAAGACAGTTTTAAAATACTTTACATAATAAACTTGTCTTTGACAAAATTTAAGAACTAAATAGATCTAATCTTTGTAAGCGAGATTATTTAGGAAATATTTATTTTAAAATTTAAAATGTATTCTAAGATAGTCCGCATAATATTATACATATAGAGTTCGTAATTTAAAAAGATTTGTATTTGAACACAATCCTATAAATATATAATATTTTACTAAAGTTGAAATATTATAAGCTCGGTTGGTTAGTTCGTAACACACCATCATTAGTCATTGTATGTTTTAAGGCAAATAGAAAGTAAAAATATTGAAGAATACTTTATTATTAATATCTAAAATAGTACAAAAAGTCTAAGGCTCGAATTATGTCAAAAAGATATTAAAAATAAATTTTGATATTAGCAGTTCTAAAGATTTAAAGATAACATATTATTATATCTTATTGTATTATTAAAATACATGATTAAACAAATATAAAATATTAAAGAAGGTTCGTGCATCGCACATGTCATCGTTTGCGAGCAGAGGGTCATGAGTATATTGACTCGGTCAATTCCTCATCTCCACCTTCTTTATATTCGTCTCCTTGGTATTCGTCCTCGGCATCGACATCCTCATTACGAAGTAAGGTAGTTGTATTCCTTTATCTTCATCAGAATCCAGAATCCAGAAACCTTTTTTTTTGCTGTCAAGCTCGTCGGTGCCTCCTTAACTTTTCCTCTAAGATTCGTTTCTGATTTTCCAAATTGAATAACTCTTCATCAGAATCCAGAATCCAGGGGACAATCCTCGGCCTCCACTATGGGTTCCTTTTCTTTCTGAATTTTGTGTAAGTGTAAAAGCATGTCGTTGTTAACACTTTTTTCCCTGTATTTGTAGCGACTCTCATGCGAGTGTGTGGTTGTTTTTCGCCTTGTATTTAAGTATTCTGACTCAGTGGGTCGCTGAGGTCCACTTGTATCATCTTTTGTTGCTGGAAACAACTGTCTTGGTTTTAGAGAAGGAGGAGGTGCCATGTGGTCCCCAGCTCGGGGGGCCGTTAACATCTCCATTTTTGTACCTATTCTTTCGATCATAGGCTCGTTTGCCTCCATTTTTGGTTGGAATCTTCAAATTAAAGAGCTCCTTCTAGCGCCAAATGATGGAGATATATTCGGTTCAATGATAATAATAAAATCAATAATAATAATATAATAAAGAACAAATCTAGAATGAGATGAAGAATGTTTTCATTAAAATATATCTCTCTTTTTAGAAGGTACAACTCTCTAATTTCCAATTGCCAACCCCTTAACAAGTGGGGCTTGATTAATATTTATAGGGGATCCCCTATGGGTCCCCTTAGGTTTACACTTGTGGGCTTCAAGGCCCTAACGTCAATACAAAGATTAATGAGCCTAATACAATCTAAATTGACCTTTTAATACATAATGTTTAATGGGCCTTAATATCTTCTAAACTAGCCCATCAACTAAATACAAATGATTTCATTGGTCTCCAGATTAATGAGCCTAATACAATCTAAATTGACCTTTTAATACATAATGTTTAATGGGCCTTAATATCTTCTAAACTAGCCCATCAACTAAATACAAATGATTTCATTGGTCTCCATGGTCCAACAGAGTTATTGTTGAAAATGAATGTAAAGAAAGGCTCGAATGAATGGACAACATTTAAATGCTCACTGCATTCCATGCATTTTAGAGAGTACGTGTGTCCCGGATTATACCACCAGATAGTTGTGTTGTTTGCATATCAACGAGACTTGCCGCGATAAACAGTTTGTCACTGTCACGTCGAGAAGAGCTTAATAAATAGGCCCTGCCTTAGCTCTTGAGATTAAGCTACTAGAAAACAGTTCAGGGTCCATAGAATTTTACATATTTATTTGAATGACTAGGTTACTGTGATATTCTCGAAACCTTGGCTAAACATATCGATCAGATAGTCTGGTGACTGGTCAGGATGAGTTGCACAACCAAAACATTCCCGAATAGGCGTTAATAATCTGTTTTACCTAGTGTCTTAAACTGCAGAACAAAATGAATCTAAAAATCGATTGAGTAACTTAAATGTCCTTCAGGATTCAAACTGGCAACATTTTACTACAGAAAATTTTATACTACAGCCCATCTTAACTACTCAATTCCTCACATAAATTCAAGTGGTAGCTCTTTGCCTACTCGTGCCTGTGATTTGGACACTGGTATGGAGAGAAATGAAGCAAAAGTTCTATCGTATCGTAATGATTTAACTAAAGATTTTCTCTCAAAGTTTGAACGAATGTGATATATCAACTACATGCCTAAATAAATTCCAGAAAATGAATCCAACTCCATTAAAACGGTTGCTTCAGTGCTACCCATTCAAAGTTTCACAATCTGTAAAATAAAATCTTAAAATCCCCGGCCAGTAAGAAATGTTACTAATTTTTTGTTACTTTTAGTAAACTGCCGGCTTCCTCTAGTTTATGTGAGCCCAATCCCGTGCTGTGATAAAGACTCTGTTTCACAGCTCTTGATGGAAAGAAGGGGATGCCTGCTAGTCAGTTGTCTAAACCTAAACAAGACTTTGACAGGCATAGAGAGGGAGGCGATGTACTTTCATACTAAGCCTCCAATGTCTTTATTATGTCCAGTACTTATGGTGCATGTCAGTCTCTTAATGAATGCAATTAAAGGAGCTTCTGGTGTGCGGCAAGCCTTCCTGCATCATTAGAGGAAATTCAGGAAGAAATTATAAACATAATGAACATCCATTATTAAGTAAAAAATGTATAAAACTCCAAAAATTAAGTAATACTAGGCTTTCTCGGTCCACAACTTTTTTTTTTTGATAATCCGGTGTCCGGGCCAGCTTGCGCGCACCTCGACTAATCCGGAGGGCATACTAGCACACTCATACCCCCGAGCATGGTAGCCCACTTAATCCCGGAACGCCCCAAGGAATCGAACTCGTGACCTCAAGGCAGCAAGCCTTAAGCGCCACTGTCCGACCATCTGAAACACCCCGTGGGGGTTTCTCTGTCCACAACTTGTTTACCAATTGCAGCCTCCTTTTTTGTTTACCTTCAATTGGGACATCCCATTTAAGGTACAACGTTTCTCTTTCTTGGGCACTAAGCCTGGAGCTAACCCTCTTTGCTAGATATTCTCTTTCCTGCTTAAGAGCCCTGATACTGCACATTCATATGAAATAACCAATAATTAATTACTCACACTTCCCATTGAAGTAATCCAGTTCCCCTCTCTTACAACCAGGCAAATAAAACATTTTTTTCTTTTATAATTTTTCTGCAACCAATGCAAGTTCTTAGTTGAGCAGTAGACAAAGCAACAGGGATGCTGTGTAAGTCTGTATAACCTATAAACTTACAGTAAATTAAGAAAGCATATGCTCATTGTAGAGTATCACTCTCCACTCTAATATTAAAAAAATTGCATTATTATAGACAATGGTCCAGTAAAGATATACAGAGACGAGCAGGAATTTTAATGTATATCCGAATTTAAAATAAACGATTAGACTGCAAGGCAGATCACCATATGCAAAAACCATAACACCAGTGCAATTCCAAAGAAAGATGAAATATTACCTCGATACAACAGAGCCTGCTGCCTCATCACCTAGAAGTGCCGGGCTTGCGTTGCCAAGCGCAGCTAAGTGTTGTTCTAACCATGTCAACCTTCTCAGCTCGACTTCTATAGATCTGATCAGCAGGGTCCCCTTTGAATAACATGTAGAACTGTGTACGATGAATGATTGACACGTGACACAAATGCCACAACATAATAATTTGCTTTCTCTGCTCCTCAAACACCAAGTGCCATGCTACAGGGGATTGATATACTAAATTGTTGTGAGGGAAAATTGGTACAACACTTCAATAAAGAAATTACAAGATTAAACCAAGAAAATCCAGAAATATCAATTAAACAAATCGAATTACAAGCCAAAAAACCCTAATCTCATGAACCCTAATCCGAAGCAATATTATAGACTATAAATCATAGATAGGCCTGTGAACTCAACATGATCCCAAGCAATATTAAAGCCTAGTGGATACCTCATCACTAGGTAACAAGAGGTTGATAGTTCGAGCCTCAGTACATTACAGATTTGTGTGAGTTCAAAAATTTTTGTTAACAAAAGAAACCGTACAATGTAGAACATAGTTCATGCTTAAATACATGAATTGCGTTGTCAGATTGCCTAGTCCAGTACAAGAATGTATAAGCAACCACAACTCAGTAGTCTGTATATAGAATGATAATGAAATGGAAAAGTTCAATACTGAAGAGAGAGTGGAAAACATGCCCTAGTTACATTCCATGCCAACATCTGATCCTGTTAAGATATATTATTAAAAGATATTTATTTATTATGTATTCTGGGATATTGAGATATTACTTTTATTGATATTATTGAGAATAAGGAATTTCCTTATAAGTGTTTGGAGTTACTTGGTATGTCTTGTGCTCCAAGTCAAACTTTATGTATTTAAGTATTGATTTGCCGAATGAATAAAATATAGAGCATATTTTATCATGGTATCAAGAACCTATGTTATCCCGTAAGAGTTTGCGGGTGCGAGAAAAACTAAACCTGCTAGAGTTGGTAGGTGTGAGAATAATTAACACTACGAGAGTTCGTGGTGTGTGAAAAGATTCGCCCCCCATCTTGAGGGGGATTAAAGAGACATCGGATTAAAGATTCGCCCTCCATCTTGAGGGATGGATATTATAAAACTTGCGAGAGTTCATGGGTGAAAAAAGAGGAATTCTGAGAAGGAAAATCGTGAAGCGATGAAAGAGACGTTTGGGAACAAAGATATGACGAGGAGAAGGATAAAGAGAATGATCATGATGAGGAAGGTGATTCAAGTGCTGATATGATCGGAGCAAATTCAATTTTTTTTTACAAAACAAATTTTGGCAAACTCTCGATTTTGAGTATCGTGAGTTTGAGGGGGATGTTAAGATATATTATTAAAAGATATTTATTTATTATGTATTCTGGGATATTGAGATATTACTTTTACAAGGTAATAAAGCCGCGCTACGCTCGACACGAAAATATTTTTAAAAATTATATATATAACGTTGTTGTTCGTTGAATTTTAATATTTGAAAGTTTATATAATAAATTGAAACTTGTGTAAATGTAATTAAATAAAGAAAAGAATTAGAAGAAAGAAAACATGTTTTAGTTAAACTCTTAAGTGTTAATAATAATATTTTCGAAAATATTGATGACATATAGTTTGTTGCATAAAAAATGCTTTTGAAATTCAACTGATAACTATTTGTAAAGTTTGACAATAGATAAGTAAAAGTAACACTTTTGAAATATTTTTGTTGTCGATGCCATTATGAAAGACGTGATTGCTTAGTTTGTTGATAATTTGTTTGTATTACGGAAAAACGAAGCAAAATTTAAATTTGATTAAAAGTATGATTGACTTAACTTGTCGATAAATTTGGTTGTATGAAAAACAAAATAGAATTCAAATGCTAAGTCATGCTTCATATTATCAACATATTATCAACTTCAACAACTACATACATGCCTCTTATTTTTTTTCCTACCAAATTACAATGTCAATATAATTTTTGTAATAAAAATTTATAAATATAAAATAAAATGTTATTCAAAACCGACGCCCATCTCAAAACATACATGCGCGCTTAATTGATTAATAATAGTATAAGAATGTGTTTAGTTAGAAAATTAATTTATTCCAACATAATATATTGAAACAACGGATGTATAACTTTTTTATTAATTTAATCAGTAAAGAAAAAGGTTGGATTAGTTCAATTTAATCAAGTTGATCACATCCCATGTGTAATTTTGTTCATGTGTAAAAGTAAATTATATAATATTACTTGTATTTTAAATTGTAGATTTTAATTGGAAAATTTATATACTTCCGTAACTTATCATGATTCTTACAGTAACTGATTACGAATTTATCGAAAAGTCAAAATCGTTTGTTTATTATTGCCAACTTTCTTTTTTTATTGATTTTGAATAAGGATTAGAAATGAACTATATGTATAATTCTATTTTATCATTTAATTTGAAATAATTGTACTTTTATATGGATAATTAATATTTTGTATTAATATAATAATTAAAATGTTCTAATAAACAAATAATAATAATTTAAATATTTTATATAGATAATTATAATAATTATTGGCTAAACTTTTGTTTTAAGTATAAAATAAAGTATATTTAATATAACTTTAATTGGTACAATTAATGACTAATTATAATCATATTAAATGCAAGGAATTATTTAATAAAAAAACAAAAATGTGAAAAATTAAGAAAGATATTTCGAAGTTTCAGAGTGAAAGCCTCTTCGATCTCCTCCTATTATAATTTATCCGCGCTTAGTGCGATTTATAAAATTTTACTTTAAAGTATTTAAAATAGATAAATTAATTTCAATTATTTTTAAAAATTGATTGATCTCTTATGAATTTCCCTAAAAAAATTGATTTAAACACAATTTACATGAATTATTAGTTGGAAAAATACTCTCATTATATATCTAAAGTAGGGATAATCTTAAAAATATCACAAACATATAAAAATAAAAATTACAATACGAATGTAATCTTTACGATCAAAAGTTACAAATATTGAATATAACTTAATAATATTTTTTAAAGCCGACGCCCCTCTCGTAATATACATGTTCAATAATAGTGTAAAAATTTATTTAAATTAGGATATTATTTTTATTTAGACACAATATAATGAAACAATGGGTATAAATTTTTTTATCGATTTACGATAAAATGGTTGGGTTTGTTTAGTTTAATTAGTTTGGTCATTACTCATGTGTAATTTATTCATGTTCAAAAGTAAAAATCTGTCTATATTATTTGTATACAAATTTTATATATTAAGTACAGAACTGTGTACTTCAATAATTTATTACAACTTCCACAATCATTGATAATAAAAATTACTTGAGAAGTTAAGGTTAATAACGTTTTTTTTAAGCCGACACCCTTCTCATAATGTACATATCAATAATAGTGTAAAACTTTATTTAATTAAAATATTAATTTATTTCGACATAATATGATGAAACAATGGGTGTATAGCTTTTTTATCAATTTTATCTTCCGATAAAATGGCTGGGTTTGTTAAATTTAATTGATTGATCATAATCCATGTGTAATTTTTTCATGTGCAAAATTAAAAATTTGTATATGTTGTTTGAATACAAATTCTAGATATTAAGTAAAGATCTTGTACTTCCATAATTTATTACGACTTTCATAATTATTGATAATAAAAATTGCTTGAGAAGTTAAAATCGATCCATGATCCACAATCATCTGAAAAGAAAGTACCGTAGTGATCTTGAATAGGGATATAAACAATTTTTAGTTATCATTTTACCTAAAAATAAAATTAACTATATATAATTAATATTTAATATTGAAATAAAAACTATAATGTTCAAATAAAATTTGCTAATTTTTAAACAAATTAAATAGAGTAAATTTAATATATGTTTAACAGGTGTAATTAATGACTAATTAAAATATCATTAACAGCTATTTAATGCAAGAAAATAATTTTAATAAAAAAAATAAAAAAACAAAAATTCAAGAAAAATACCTTAAATTCTTCTGATGCATTTCCAATCTTCAGGCATTATAATATATATAAATATATGAATTTTATTTGGTTTGTTGGATTGGGAATGTGAGATGGGGGAGTTTGGGTTATAATGTCGTGACTTGTGAGTTGACTCGTTTTTCAATGTTGTTTCGAGCTTTACAAAAAAGATTAATATTTGTTATCATGAATCTGCAAAAGAAAATAAAAGAGAGAGACAAATTAGGAAAATGTTAATGCCTCAATGCAAGTCCCACATCCAAGAAGAATAGCTAAAAAAAGACTTTAATGACATTTACTATACTTTAATGGCATTTACCTTCATTTAATAAATCATTTAATAAATTAAGGTAAAATCAAATAAAAATAAAAAATGACTATTTTTAAGATTGCAAGAAAACTATTTTAAAGAAACCTGGAAACTTTCTGATCTCCTGCTATTAGTATATATATAGATCCGCGCTTTGCGCGGTTTATAAATTTTTACTTTAAAGTATTGAAAATAGATAAATTAATTTCTATTATTTTTAAAAATGATTGGTCTCTTATGAATTTCCTAAAAAATTGATTTAAACACAATTTACATGAATTATTAGTTGGAAAAATACTTTCATTATATATCTAAAGTAGGGATAATCTTAAAAATATCACAAACATATAAAAATAAAAATTACAATACGAATGTAATCTTTATGATCAAAAGTTACAAATATTGAATTAACTTAATAACGTTTTTTAAAGCCGACGCCCCTCTCGTAATACACATGTTCAATAATAGTGTAAGAATTTATTTAATTAGGATATTATTTTTATTTTGACACAATATAATGAAACAATGAGTATATAAATTTTTTATCGATTTACGATAAAATGGTTGGGTTTGTTTAGTTTAATTAATTTGGTCATGACTCATGTGTAATTTATTCATGTTCAAAAGTAAAAATCTGTCTATATTATTTGTATACAAATTTTATATATTAAGTACAGAACTGTGTACTTCCATAGTTTATTACAACTTCCACAATCATTGATAATAAAGATTGCTTGAGAAGTTAAGGTTAATAACGTTTTCTAAAGCCGACACCCCTCTCATAATGTACATATTCAATAATAGTGTAAAAATGTATTTAATTAAAATATTAATCTATTTCGACACAATATGATGAAACAATGAGTGTATAGTTTTTTTTATCATTTTTATCTTCCGATAAAATGACTGGGTTTGTTAAATTTAATCGATTAATCATAACCCATGTGTAATTTATTCATGTGCAAAATTAAAAATTTGTCTATGTTGTTTGCATACAAATTATAGATATTAAGTATAGATCTTATACTTCCATAATTTATTACGACTTTCATAATCATTGATAATAAAAATTGCGTGAGAAGTTAAAGTCGTCTGATCCATGATCCACAATCATCTGAAAAGAAAGTACAGTAGTGATCTTGAACATGGATATAAACAATTTTTAGTTGTCATTTTACCTAAAAATAAACTTAACTATATATAATTAATATTTAATATTGAAATAATAGCTATAATGTTCAAGTTTCAAAAAAAAAAATAGCTATAATGTTCAAATAAAATTTAATAATTTTTAAACAAATTAAATAGAGTAAATTTAATATATGTTTAACAGGTGTAATTAATTACTAATTAAAATATCGTTAATAGCTATTTAATGTAAGGAAAGAATTTTAATAAAGAAAAAAATAAAAAAAATGAAAATTCAGGAAAAATACCTTGAACTCTTCTGATGCATTTCTGATCTCCAGGCATTATAATATATATAGATTGATATTATTGAGAATAAAGAATTTCCTTATAAGTGCTTGGAGTTACTTGGTATGTCTTGTGCTCCAAGTCAAACTTTATTTATTTAAGTATTGATTTGCCGAATGAATAAAATATAAACTTGAGAGCATATTTTATCAAATCCAGTACTAGTTATATGGCATACCAAAGGTCCAAAGCAGCAGGTATTTGGTACTTGACTGCTTTCAGATTTGAACTCTTATGTGGTGCAATCTTGTTGAAAAAACCTTAAACCTCATAGTTGAATGACGAGTTGGAACAAACTGGGAACGCAGCATAGACATAGTCTAGTGCATATAACTCCTAAGAGCATCTCCAATGGCCGGTGACAAGAGGGGTGCCATTGCCAAGTGGCATGACATGGCATGACAGTCTTCTTAACACTCCATTGGAGTTGTTGGGATGACATTGGGGTGTTAAGTGAAGTGCCATGGGGTGCCAATTTAAATGCCAAAGTAGGGTACCAAATTCATTTGTGGACCCAATGACGAATTAAAGATTATTTCTCTATTATTTTTTACGTTATGCATTTTTTTTTTATAAGATTAGCATCTAGGGGTGACCATTAACTGAAGTATTTTCTGAAAAAAGGGTGCCAAAAAGTGGAGGAAAGAGAATAAAAAATAATATTTTTCATTATGTGGCAAAGTTGTCATCCCTGGCAAAGTTGTCATCCCTTGAAAGGTGCCAACCCTTGGTTGTTCGTAACTCTAAACAGGGAAATGGGACTGGCTTACCTGGCCAGAAGTCAAAACCACAAACCTCATTTTATCTCAGAGATTTATGTTCACAGTTCATCTTTCAGTCATTTTGATATCAATTAGTAATTCTAAAATTCACTAACTGTGGCACCAAACAAGTACATTATATGAAACCTCAGACAAGTGTCCACTGTCCAGTACCTTCACATAAACTTCTCGTCATATCAAACTGATACTAATACACCTTTCCTGTTTCCACGGAAAAAAATCTTCCAACTGTGGGATGTGCTTCAGCTTCACCACAATCACAACTAAGAGCTATATTAATATATGTATTACAATGATAAAACATGTTACATTTTCTTGAGATACAAGCCCAAACCTTGTGCTCCTGAACTTTTCAAAAGGAAAAAAACAATCGATTTGCAGAAATTTAGATATTTTGTCTTCTCTACTGATACTGAAACACTTAACCTCTGTGGGGTTAACATAGAGCTTCAGTGATTGAATGTCTTGGGCAAAACTGCCAAAACTTATCTTCATAAAATCAAAAGAAACAAATAGAGAATCCACTGATTCATCTATAATCTAACAAATGATCAGAAAATTGTCCTAGCCAATCCGATGGACAAGGCACTTGTTTTTTTGTCCACACTAAATATCAGGTGCTAGATCCGTCTCAGGAAAGGGGCATCTTACGTCAAATTGTCAGATTAAAAATAGTTTAAACACATATGATCTCTGCGTCTCACACTCAGCATGTATGAATAATGATACTATAAAACAATACAATACTTCATTGATCACATCCTTACCTCCACCATACAAATTTTACACTCTATACTTCAAAGTTCAAAATACTCTATCATGCCATTATATGTAAGGGAAATAACAAAATCACAAGTTTTTATAGAAGCTACTAGAAAATAGCTGAGGGTTACATTAAAAGTTGAAATTCCCAAGTCAGTCAGAAATATCTATGGATTCTTTTGGTATATTTATTGAACTGCTGGTCTCCTCTACTTTTTGTGTTGGACTTTCCGGTCCCCATGCTTGTCATAGGCCTTAAAGGAATTAAGGTTTTGCTTGCAAGAGTTCTGTAAATCTATATATAGAAGAGTTAAACAGCCATAGATGGTGATGAACTCTCATGCCAAGCCACCTATGCCTTTATCAAAGTCTAGAATGTGGCACAAGTCAATCTCTTAAAGTGGAAGCAATTACAGGGGCTTTGGATTTGAAATAAGCCTCCCGAATCATTGGTAAAAATTCAGGAAGAAACTATGAGAGACAGAATGAACATTCATTATAATGTAAAAACTCCAGACTCTAAGATGACTGGCATGAATGCGCCAGCTTCAACACCACCTAGACGGCTAGATCATGAATAATAGACGTTTAGACTTGAGACCAACATGATACTAACAATATGATTTTTCATTGATTAATTAAGTCATGATTGTCATACTCTAAAATACTCTGTCCTGCCATGTTATAGGTAAGGGGCTAGGGCAATAACAAAAATTAAAGATCTTATCGACGTACTTTTATTAGACCATGAAGGTGCAAATACATCCGATCTTCAAACAGACTCGAAACAAACACAAACATTCTAGTGAAAACAACTTAAAAGACAAGGAAACGGACCAATCTACATATCGGACCAAAGTGAAAAAACAGGGATACTCTGCTCATGTCTAAAGAAGTTGAAAGGATCAGCAATAGACTTCACCAGAACCAACTTATCAAAATTAGCACCAAAGTAACGCTTCCCCCATTTACTAGCCTGAGTATAACTTGTACTTCCTGTTGGATTATTTTGACCCATCCAAAGATTCATATAATTCACATATGCACTCCGAGGATTGCTAGTAACATAAGGAGTAAGAAATGTATCCAATCTCCTCACCCATTCCATCCGATTAGCTTCATCCTCGTGTGTCATTGCAAAGAAATTAAACATGTACAAGTACCCAGCTCTGTAAGGAAATGGCAGCGCTGACGCGGAGATTTCATTCATTCTACCACCCAAGGGAGTGTACTGCAAGTATGCCATGCCAGCAGGAAGTTGGAACATGTAATCCCACAAGCCTTCTAATCCTTTTACAGACATTGGTTTCTTGAAGAAATCTGATCTTCCCTTGAATGCTGGACGAGGTAAAACGGTTTTATCCAACAAAATCTCTGGCAGGGCTTCGGACGAAAACTCGGAGAAAAATACCATAGCTTTAATATAGCTAACTTCAGAGACATCCTCTTTAACCAATCCCAACTCTGGGAACTGCTTTCCTAGTATTGCAACAACATCCTTGGCTCGTCCGAGGTACAATGATTCAAAGCTCATTTGCATTGTCTTTTTGTCAGGACGGGGACTGGCTTTACTTATATTGACTATTCCAGTGCACCTGTCTCGGGCATAAACAAAAAAAAAAAAAAAAAACTTAGAAAGTGAAGGATGTCCCAGTAGCAAAGGCATCTGCTCATTTCAGTAAAACTTGAGAGTTTAAATCACTTGTATATAAGTGCGAGGCTTAACTTATAAATGAAACTTAATTAGTTGTCAAAAAATTAAAATTTCTTGCTTATGTTAATTTAACTCCAGTGGGATTAGAATAGAATTATATCTAACATCTTAATAAAGTTAAGGTTTCTTGTTACTTTTAATTGTGGGAACTTTAAAAATCCACATGAATGTCTTCACTTAAACACGAACTCTCGACCACCCTGTTCAGGTCCGTCTACGAGGGTGTGCAAGAAGCCCTATAGCACAGGGCCTCAAAATTTGAAGGACCCCAAATTTCTAAACCTGCATATGTGTTTATCTTTTGAACAGTAAAATAGACCTAAAATCTATATTTCTTTCACGATTGCTCGGAAATTTATGATATTATCTACCTGAAAAATTACATCTGAGTAATTTTGGCATCTCTGTAATTGTTATAGTAATGTTCTCTATGGGCATTGAGGCCACATTTTATACTTAACACAGGATCCCTCGAAAGTTCAAGACGGGCATGACCCTTTTATAATAAGAAGCACGTTTGCACTTTATTGAACTATATTGTAATCACTGATCAAAAGGCAATTGGCCCTTACCTGATGTCAAGTTCCTTAGGTAACAGAGGAGCAACAGACTGCCACTTGTAGAAAATATTAGTCATGTTTTGTTCCAAAGTTCTGAATATCTTGAAAATTGAGACAACTGGAGGAACAGGTACAAGATTAACTTTCCACGACACAACAACTCCGAAGCTTCCACCACCACCTCCTCTGATTGCCCAAAACAAATTTTCACCCATGGTTTTCCTGGTCAGGATTTTACCATCAGCGCAAATTAAACGAGCATCGATAACATTATCTCCAGCTAACCCGTGTTTCCTTCTCAACATACCGTACCCACCGCCACTTAAAATCCCACCAACACCAACATTTGCCCAGAGTCCAGATGGAAATCCGTACGCTGACGTGGCCTTGCTGATATGATAGTAAAGTTCACCATTTGTTGCACCACTGTCAATCCATGCAGTTGCGGTTGACACATCAGCAGTGACTTTATTAATGTTACGCATGTCTAGTACAATAAATGGTACTGATGAAACATACGAAAGGCCTTCGAAATTGTGGCCACCGCTTCTGATTCTCATTTCTAGACTTGTTTTATTGCAGCAGTAAATAACATTTTGGATATGAGATTCGGTTTTCGGGGTGACAATGACTAGAGGTTTCGGAGTGGTGGGCTTGGCGAAACGAAGGTTGTTAATAGAGTAGAGTAATGCATCATTGAAAGTAGAGTTAGCTGGTGTGTAAACAAGTTTAAAGATTGAGTTAGAGTCAGAAGACTTGGCTAGGCATTTTAGAAAATCATCTGTTTTGGTTGCAGATGAAGAAAAACAGAAAGTTGATAAAAGAACAAGAAAAGGTAAAAATGAAGTTGGCAGCTTCATTTTGAGATTGATCGATGCGGATGATGTTCTTTGTGCATGCATGTGTTTATATAGAGTGAGAGCCTCAGTCCTCGGAGCTTGCGGGATGGAAAATAATGTCTCTGAAATAATCTTTTGCTTGGAGATTTGTCTCACCACATTCAAAAATACCAATTTGCAGAATATTTTTCAAAATACGGCGAAACTTCATTTACAAACCAAATACAACTATTGCAATCTGAAATGCAACTACTTGCAAAATGTTGAACAACTACATATGTAATTTTACCGTATTTTTGCAAAAAAAATTAAAATATGAATTTTTTTTGTTGATAAAGATAAGTAGGACAAAAAAATTAATTGTGAGTGAGTACTTAAATTTTATATTATTTATTTAATATAAAATAATATATAAGCATGAGTTCTTTAAAAGAAAATAGTTTTAAATAATTTTTTTTTAAAGAAAGAATTAAAAATGTTGCAAATAATCGCAATCACTCGGTAGTGCAACTAAATACTAGTGCCACTAAAAAGAAAATACAAGTGCAACTCTTTTTTAAAAACGAAAAAGAAATAGATACCATTAAGATTTAAGTTAAATCATTTAACTGCGAACTCTATTTTTATAAATATTTGAAGGAACATAACGTATTTTATTAAATTTCCTAGAAATAAGAAAGTAAAAGCACAATTCGATATGTACTAGTATTATAATTTAAAACTTAAAAATTAAAATTATATGCATCCTAATTTATAGAAATCGGGAGAGATGAGAACAATAAAACTATTTTATTTCAAAATTTGCTCAAATTTGCTTTACTCTAGTTTGTGAATTAAATATCAAATTGGTTATTCAAGTCAAAACCAGATATCACTTTGGTATTCGATTTCAATGAAATATTATTTGAATTATTAAAATTACAATAAATATCAAACATATATCACAAAACATATGTTCGAAAAATATAAGTAATATTTTATTGAATTCTACACATTTTTATTGAATGCTACCGTAATCAGATTGAAAGTTGTGAATTTTATTATTTATTTACTATTTATTTTTAATTAAATCAAAGAAAATAATTATAAAATTAAAAATAAATAGTAAATACTTATTTTGAAATTTAAAAATATTATCGAAAATATTAAAATTCAACTTTACATTTGGTTGCTTTAACATTCAAGAAAAATGTTGAAAAATGTGTAAAACCAACAAATAATTATTTGTTACTTCCTACACATATTTAAAATATTTATTTAATATTTATTATAATTTTAATGATAAAATGATATCTTGTTGAACTTGGTAAGTCAATTTGATACTCATATTTAATTTTTTTTTGTTTTGTTTAAGGGATATAATAATTAACGGGACAAAAACAATCTGCACAATCTCCAAAGAGATGACCAAAACAATTAATTAGGCTGTATAAACATCATAATTTAAATTTCATATAAAAAGCTATCATATTCACATCGATTTTATAAAAATAGACCTAAACGATCTAACTCTCGTCCCACAAACAGCTTTCGGAATTAAGATGAGCAGCAATATTCACCACCAACAAATAAATGGACCAAATAAATGGACCTAAACAATTTAACTCTTATATCAATGTACAAGCAGTCAAGCACCACAAACTATATTTCCCTGCGCGCACAAGCACCACGAGCAATCTTTCAGAATGAACACGAGCAAGAAGATCAATCTGAGCGAATATCCATCACGAAACAAGCAGAACAAACCAGTAAAGACATAACGGACAACACTACAAAAGTCATGACAACTATCTCACAATATTTTATGGAAATTTTCAAATAATATCATTGTACAATTGATTTTTCCATGAAATACCATTCACTATATTTGACTTTCAAATGCTATCATTGTACAATTGATTGTTTTATAAATATCATTCACTATTTTTGACTTTTAAATGATATTATTGTACAATTTCTTTTTTGGGAATTTGTATAATATGTCCCAAATTAATAGATCATTTTACGAATACGTCCCATCATATTGATTTATTAATTATATGTCCCATTATCAGTTTTTAAGTTTTATAGAGACCAATATATCCTTTTTTATTAATTAATTACTATTAACATTTTTCTAAGTGGGAAATGTTAAATTCAGAACAAAATTTTTATTTTCAGAGCAAATTTCTGTGAAATGATAAAATTGCCCTTATTTTAAACCAAGTCTAACCCCCTGCATTCACAAAAACAAGGACAATTTAGTCTTTTCAAGGAAACTTGCTCTGGAAATAAAAATATTACTCTGGATTTAACATTTCTCTAAGTATACTACAATTTTAAAATTTTAACAAGTAAAAAAAATATTTTTTATATTTTTTTTAGAACAGGACCCGCAAGGAACGCTTTTTTTAATTTTAACCATAAAATAATTTTTTTTGTTTTTTTATTTACACAGGCCCCGCCAGGGGCACCCTTAATCAAATAAAATATTAAAATTTATAATTTAAATGAATCAAATCATGTTTTTATGAGACTTTATATTTTAAAATAAATTTGATTCAAAAAGGTACAATGGTCCTTTTCTGTTAAAATTTGAATGAAAAACTAATTTTAGGATAGATTTGAAATTTCAAATTTATGTAGGACATATTTACAAATCATGTTTTAAATTGGAACATATTATTAAAAAACCTTTTTTTTTATGAAATACCACTCCGTCAACCAAAACGTTAGTAACTATTTTTTCAAATGATATCATCGTAAGTTAACTAATGAATTGTGCCACATAAAAAATGGTAACAAATGAAAAAGTTATCAAATGAAATATTCCATATTTTGTTGTTGGAGAAGGATATCGAACCCTCCCTCCTGTGTAAATCTAGATTTTATTTTTTCTTTTAAAAATTGAAATTAATTATATTTGCATTATCCTATTTTTGCCTTGAAATTTCAACACATTGCCCGTCCTAGATGAAAGGAACTTCGCATTATTCAATGGTACGACAGTTTTGAATGGGAACATGTAGGGATAATATCAAAAACTAGAGTTTTTAATAGAGACGTTTAGGGATGATAATCGATAAAGATAAGCTCAAAAAATAGAGTACTTAAAATATCAATTTTATATCTTCCACGAGGTCATCAGAGGGTTATTTTGAGGTTTTATATTCAAGAAAATTTATCTGTCTGGGAGTAAGAAAAAGGCAAGATTTATAAAAATCATATTTTTATATTTTTCGAGCAAGAATGCACGTGCTCAAGTCTGATCTGAATATAAGATCGTGAGATCTGGTAAAATGGGTCTGGATCTGAAAAACCGAACCGAAATATGTGGAATCGAATCCGAAATTGGATCCGAAATAGATTATCCGAAATTGTATCCGAAACCGAAACAATCCGAATCCGAACCGAAACTGGTTCAATTTAATCAAATCCGATAACGATCCGAAAACCGATTTGACCCGATCCGAAAATTAATCGAACCGGAAATTTAACCAAAAATTATCCGAAATACTGTATCCAATGATGACCATGTATCCAATTATAATCAGAATCGATCAAATCCGAATAAAAATTTACCCGAACCGAATATGACTTGAATCCGATGTAAATTCGAAACTAAAAATAACTGATTCGAAAAATATCCGATAAAATAATTTTATATAGATTAATATTTTCTTGACCTTTATTTGTTTAGTTTTGTCAATTTTTATATTTTCTGATTTGCTATATATTTATTATTGTCATTGAATATTGCTTACGATATTTTGTATATAATAAAATTTTAATTCAATTTGCAAATATAAATTAATAAATTCTACACATAATTAGCAAAAAAATAAATAAATAAATTCTGCATATTTCGGGCAGAAATTAAAGTGCATTCACTTATAAAGCGCTTATTGAAGCTGTTGAGTATTGAATACGATAAAAGAATACAGAGGGGGGGTGAATGGATTCTTGAACTTTTCTTTGGCTAGAGTCTATGTAGCAAATAAGTGTTTGTGTGTGCAGAAGTGAAGGTGCGGATAAAGAACAACACAAGACACAGTATCACTTTAATCTAATGTATTATTAGATAAAGGTTGCTACAATCTGTGAATACAAATGATAGTATTCTCAGCTTCGTTTTTCTCAGAGAGATACAGCTTGTAGTGTATGAAAAACTTGACTCACAAAGTTACAAAGTTAATGACTAAGGAAGTGAGGCTGTATCCTTATAGAACATGGATACACCCTACTTACTACAAATAAGGTAGCTGAACAAATTACTTTCTTGTCTGTCTATCCTTTTTGAGTAAGTGTCCAAACGGTTACAGATTTGACTTTGCAAAGCCTGTTCAGATCCACTTCTTTAGCCCCTTGTCTCTTCTATATCTCTCCAAGCTTCCTTGTAGGCTTTCCAGAGCACGTTACAGATTGTGGTCCATAAAGTGCATTGGCTTGTTGCAGGTTTCTGACTTGTACAATTTCTTCAGTACTTTGTCTCCAAGAATGTATTCGAGAAGTGACTAAGTAGTTGATTCGAGAACTAGAATTGACTTGATCGATAACTCTGAGTTCTCGAACACTGTTATATTGACATATCGAATTACTTCTCGAATAGCACTTTTCTTCATGATTCCTTGAGTTGTCGAATAGAACACTTGACATGTCGAATCCTTGAGATATCGAATAGCTTTCTTAGTCCTTGAGATATCGAATGGAACTTTGACTTGTTGACTCCTTGAGAACTCGAATACTACTTTGACTTGTTGACTTCCTGAGTTCTCGAATAGAGTACATAGACATATCGAATCTCTGAAATATCGAATGAGATATCGAACAGTGTATTCAGAGATATCGAATAGTGTCTTGAGATATCGAATCCCTGACTTCTCGAATGCTGGACTTATCGAATAGACAAATATACTTCTCGAATTGGTACTTAGGCAAATTCTTCATTTCTTCAAATCCCAACTGTGATTATTTGACAGTCTTTATCTTCTTGCTTGAGGCATGAACCTTGGAACTTCTTTCAAGCATTATTCTAGACTCTATAAGTACAGTTACACAACTAGGATTTGATGCCTACTACAAGTACAATACAAACAGAAACTCTACAACTAGAGGTTCCCTCAGTTAAGAGGTCATGTAAGTAATGCAAAGCATTACAAACAATTAGGCTTGTTATTAGATGTATACAGGCATGCCTCTGTAACTAACAATCTCCCCCAAATTGTGAGTGAGACCCTTAGTCACAATTTCATGTCTGATAACAAGCCTAACATACATAAAGATAAAAATTTAACAGTACAGGTATGTAGATTGATTGAGGAAAGTACATAGAAGTGTTCTTACAAGTTATGAGAAACTACTAGCCATATCCTTTTGGATTCATCTCTTGAGCTTTGGCTTGCAGATTCTCATTTTTCATTTTCTCCTCAGCTTCTTTGGCTTTCTTCTTTGCATTTTCCTCCATGGCAAGAATAATGTCTTCCATTGCAGTGAGTTCTTCAATTAGAGGGGAGCCTGATAAATCCTTAAGTACTTCATTCAGCTATTTCTCAGAATAGGAACTGATGTAGTCCATTCTAATCTTTACATTTCTACCATATTTCTTGTACTCAATGATGTAAGGATTAAACTTGACTCTACATAGACCCATAGCTCTCAATTCATCAGCCTTAGTTTCCATTGCAGCAAACTCCTCCTCCCTTTTCTTTAGTAGCTCCTCACTGTTCTTTCTCATTTCTGCCTGGTGATCTCTCTTCATTTTGACAAAGTCAATTAACTCCAGCTTCCATACCCTTTCCACTATGTCTTCAGAATCCAACATTGCAATTATACTTTCTATGTCATATAGCCTGCCCCAGTGCTGACATGTTCCTTGTCTGAATTTCTTCTGTCTTCCATCAGTATATTTTATTTCAAGAAAGTCATCAACAATGGCAACATGATAGATTCTTTGAGCCCATATGAACTGCAGTTGGTCTTCATCATAGATTTCATCCAGAGGTGGTAGGTTCAATCCTGGAATTATTGTCAGTGCCTTTGATTTTGATATCTTCACCCTTCTTGCAGCATGTTTAATTTTACTCCTCCTTGTATGATTGCTAGGCAGAAACTTATGACCCTTGTTGGTAGACCATAGTAGTATTCCATTAGCAGTTTGCTTTCTGAAACATACACATGGTTTCTTGACTTGAATCTTCTCCTCTTCTTGAGGTGGCAAAACAGTTGCAGAAGCCATCGAATCAGATTTTGGTAGGTCATTACTAACAGTATTCACCCTAGACTCAGAGCCTTGTGTTGTGGTGAGATTACTGCTAGCAATGCCTAAGGCTTGCTGTTTTCCAATTTTCCTCTCATAGACTTTTCCTTGATCATCACCATCTTTCTTATTCTTGTCATCCTTCTTCTTCTTCTCATCTTCATCACCCTTATCTCTCCTGTGATGTCTCCTCCTCCCATCACTTTTGTCATCAGAGTCATCATCCTTATTTCTCCTAGGTTGAGCCCTCTCTGGACTTTCACCAGTTGCTATAAAAGATCTGAGAATGTGCAGTGCTTCAATTTCTTCAGCATTTATGGTTCCAACCTTCTTCTGTAGTTGATCAATATAGCAATGACCAGTCTGTGATTTCGAGAAGTGAGATCATGGGGAATGACCAATTGCTTGATGTCTTCAATTTTGGTGCCAGACTGATAGATGATTGTCCATGGCTTCTTGATCACTTCTGGCAGCCTTGAAGGTTCGCCATTCCTCAAATCATCAAACAGACTTTTGTTGTTCTCATTTCTCTTCTCAATAAGCTCAAGTATGGCATCTATCTCTGAGTGTTTTAGGGCTTGTAGAGTCTTGTAAGTTAGATGTCATATCTTTGATTTAGATATCATCACTATCTCCTTGAACCATAGATTATTGACTTTCTTGGGAATGACAGTGATGTAGTCAATCTGCTCCTTCAACTCCCTCAGATAGAACTGAGTGTCACCAGCCTGTTCCCTTGTGGCTTTCAGAAACTCCAAGAAGGATTTATCATGATAAACATTTGAGTTAGCAACTTCTTGTAGCTTGGCCTCAGTAATTACTTTGACTTCTATAGGCTTGGCACTTTCAGATATGGAGGATGGAGGTTTGTCAGATGGCATACTCCCTGTAACCACTGTGGTTGTGATAGGCTTCTGGCCACCAGGAGTAATGACGTGCACAGTTGGTAGAGTAACAACTGGCAGTGAGGTAGGAGGCTCATCAACCTTTGTTTTTCCTTTGCCTGGCACATGAGTTGGAGATTTATTTGCCCTTTTGTGATCACCCTCTCTTAACTTTATCCCTTTTTCCTTGGGTTTCTCCCCCTTAGTATTTGAATTCCTTGTCCTCTTCTCCCCCTTAGGCTTGTTGTCAGGCACAGAGGCTTTAGAGGTGACCTTTGGGGTGGAAGATTCTTCAGGGAGAGGAAGACCCATATGCTTCATCATAGCAGCCAACATAGATTGTTGATGCAGAAGAACATCAGCTGTGGTGGTTGCTTTAGTGTCCAACTGATCATTGAGAAGTGCAACCTTGTCTGTAAGATGAGCATTGGACTTAGTGAGAGTAGCTACCTCCTTTTCAAGAGTATCCACTTTAGTGAATAGCTCATGTGCCCTGAAACCAGAGAGTGATTGATCCTTGAGTCTCTGGACTTCATACTTGGTCATGTCATGAACAGGGACCTCAATTACCAGCTTATCCCCATATTGATTCTTGAACATTGTTCTCAGCATGGCATTTGAGTATGTGGTTTGATCAGACAGAGATTGAAACTTATGCCCCAGCCCTGTGACAGTATCCTTGAGAAGGTGATAAGTGGATTTTATATCCACTATTTACCTTCCGTTTGGACTTTAATCGTTTGCAAGTTCTCAAGTTTCGTTGTCATTTAATATGTTTTTATGTAATTTGTGTAGGTTGTGTCGTCGAAGACATTTTGGGCTAAAACAATATTTTGGTGGTGTGAATTTAATCTTAAGATTGTGCAAGAAAATCAGAGCAAGGAAAATGGTAGAAGTTTTGAGGCATTTCCAGGGTCTAGCAGGCGCCATAGCGCGTAGTGGGGTGCCATAGCGCGCACAAGGTGGCTAAGGTGTTGTCCAGGAACAAATAGGCGCAGTTGCGCGTGTTTTGGGCGCAGTTGCGTGAGGTTGGGAGCAACGGCTCGAGGAATGGCGCCGTAGCGCGCGCGGGAGGAATTTCCAGGGGGTTTTGAGCGCTCTTGCGCGTGTTCTAGGCGCAACTGCGCGGCCATGGGCGTGTTCGAGGCGCTGTTGCGCAGTGTGGAGCGCCGTTGCGCGTTGTCTAGGCGCCATGGCGCTTTGGTGTGGTTTGAGTTATTTTCTGTTGCCTTGTACCGGGTCAATTGTTTTGGGCCTATTATTAGGGCATCTATATATGTATTATTAGGACCTAAAAAACATTATCTATCGTTGTTCTTAGTTTTTTCTGAGCTACTATCAACACTTATCATCTATTTTTCAAGAACAATTTCAAGGAATTTCTCCAAGCTAGTGACAAGCAAGGATTATTCTTTGGAACCTTTGTACTCTTCTATTTTGGGGATTTAATTCTAAACCTTATTTCTTCTTCTATATTTACTTGTTTATTTTAGAATTATGTTTTCCATAGAACCCATGATGGCAATTAGGTCAATTATGGGCTAATTCGTTATCATGGGGTTTTAATGGATTTTGCTATGGATTCTAGAAATTGAGTGTTATTTATGCCTTGGTGTGTGATTGGATGTATTGATTGCCTAGTATGTTTATGCTTATTCGTTATAAGTGAGTCGCGAACACTTGTAATTGTTTGTTTAATCCTAGTGAATGCGAAAGTGGATCTAGGGTTTAGAACAATTCATGCTAGCATAGGTTTTTGCATGTGAAGAACATGTATTAATTTGTGATGTAATTCTAACCGTCTTGCATCGACTATGTGGTTTAATGGGTGCTTGATTTTCAACCGGTATGTGTTCAATTGCTATAGACATATAGGAACTACACATATTTGGTGACTACTTGACTTCTATCAATTGTGGATGATCAGTAGGATGGTATATGCACAACGAAAGTTGGTGTGTATCAGTTTAGTGCATCTAATCAGTAATCAACTCTGTCACATGCTAGGCTAAAGGGCATAAGATTCTAGATGAAGGAGTAAATGAAATTGAAATCCCATGTTTGTTTCTTATAAATTAATCCTTAAGTTATTTTCTCGTAATTGGCTTAGTTGGTAATTAATCTTTAGTAAATCAAAACCAAAATTGTGATTGTCTTAGCAGTGAGTGTAAATCGTAAGCTGGTGCATAAGTGAACATAACAAACAGTTTGAGTCTCTGTGGGAACGAATCCTATTTACTCTATATTACTTGTTGACCACGTTCTCTTGCGTGAATAAGTGCGAACAAGTTTTTGGCGCCGCTGCCGGGGACTCGGTTCATTGTTTGTTTAGTTTATGATCTTGTCATCAATTTGGATTAAATTCACTGACTCAGACGTTTTTCTCACTCATTTACTTTTGGGTTTCTCAGGTACTATCTTGAGCGTGTATGCTTACTCGATCTCAAGCTCGTAAAGAAAATCTGGAAGAAGAGAAGCACGAAGAGGAATTAGTGGAAGACAGTGAAGAAGAGTTGGTAGTTACTGGAGAAATGGCAGATAACAAGGCGCTGAAGGAATATTCTCAGCCCAAGATTGATGATATTCAGTCGAGTATTGTGCGGCCGGCTATTGCTGCAAATAATTTTGAGATCAAGCCGGGCACGATCCAAATGGTCCAGAACTCAGTCAAGTTTGGGGGTTCATCTGTCGAGGATCCCAACATGCATATCAGGGACTTCATTGAGATCTGTGACACGTTCAAAACCAACGGAGTTTCTGAGGACGCTATCAAGCTAAGGTTGTTTCCATTTTCCTTGAGAGACAAAGCAAAAAGCTGGTTGCATTCACTTCCAGCAGGTTCCATCACTACATGGGAAGATCTGGCACAAAAGTTCTTGACTAAATTCTTTCCTATGGCAAAGACTACTGCCATGAGGAATGCTCTTACACAATTTAGTCAGCATTCTGGTGAATCACTGTGTGAAGCTTGGGAAAGGTACAAGGAGATGCTCCGGAAATGTCCTCATCATGGGATGCCAAATTGGATGGTCATCAATAGCTTCTACAATGGGTTAAGTCATTCTCGAGCCATGCTGGATGCAGCATCTGGAGGAGCTCTGTGGGCCAAAAGCTATGAAGAGGCCTATGACTTGATTGAAATGATGGCTGCAAACGAGTATCAGAATCCGACACAGCGCATTCCACAAGGTAAGGTTGCAGGTGTACTTGAAATGGATGCCACAACAGCTATAGCAGCTCAGCTACAGGCTCTAACCATGAAAGTGGATTCATTGGCTAAGGTGGGGGTTCAACAAGTCGCCATGGTTTGTGAATTGTGTGCGGGGGCTCATGACACTAATCAATGTGCAATTTCTAGCGAGTCGGCACAGTTCGTCAGCAATTATCAGAGGCCTTCACAACCTGCTCCCAATACATATCATCCCAACAATAGGAATCATCCTAACTTCAGTTGGAGCAACAATCAGAATGCTGTGCAACAACCATCTCAGGGTCAGCAGTATAGTTCAAGGCAGTTCAACAATTCGGGTTATCAACAACCCTATGCCCAAAGGCCACCATACAATCCACCTGGATTTCATCAACAGCAACCAGGAAGTCATGTGCAATCTAATGAGAAGTCAGAAATGGAAGAATTGCGAATGATGTACAAGAGTCAAGCAGCATCTCTGAAAACTCTTGAAAATCAAATGGGCCAACTGGCCAATGCTCTTTTGAACAGACCTCAAGGGCAATTGCCTAGTGACACGGAAGCAAATCCGGGTAAAAAGGAGGTCAAGGAACAGATTCATGCTGTTACGTTACGTTCTGGAAAGGTTATAGACGATCTGGGAGTCAAAAAGCAGTTTAACAAGGAACTTGAAAATGCTGTGAACAGTGATTTGAACGCGGACGCGTCTGAGGGGTCTATCCGGTCTTCTAATTCAGATCTCCCGGTCATTCAGAAGGCATCAGGTGAGGAAGGTAAAGAGAAGTCAGATGGGAAAACAGGTTCAGAAATTACGGAAGCTAGCAAAGAAGTTTATCCGCCTCCGCCATTCCCTAAAAGGCTTCAGAAACAGAAGTTTGATAAGCAATTCGCAAAGTTCTTAGAAGTGTTCAAAAAGTTGCACATAAATCTACCATTTGTTGAAGCACTTGAACAAATGCCAAGTTATGCCAAGTTCATGAAGGGCATACTTTCGAGGAAATTGAAGCTCGAGGAGTTAGAAACCGTCGCTTTGATGGAGGAGTGCAGTGCTGTCTTGCAACAAAAGTTGCCACCTAAGCTGAAGGATCCGGGGAGTTTTACCATACCGTGCATCATTGGAAATTTGTCTTTTGACAAGTGTTTGTGTGATTTAGGGGCAAGCATCAACCTCATGCCCTATTCGGTTTTCTTTCAACTTGGTCTTCCGGAGCCTAAGCCTACCAACATGTCACTCCAGTTAGCTGATCGCTCAGTTACCTACCCTCGAGGAATTGTAGAAGATGTTCTGGTAAAAGTGGACAAACTCATCTTTCCAGCAGATTTCGTCATACTTGATTTTGAAGAAGACAAGAAAATCCCTATCATTCTTGGGAGACCATTCTTGGCCACGGGACAAACCTTGATCGACGTGCAAAAAGGGGAACTTACGATGAGGGTGCATGATCAAAATGTCACCTTCAATGTTTTCAAGGCTATGAAGTTTCCAACTGAAGAAGAGCAATGTTTGAAGATAGACTTGGTGGAGTCAGCAGTGCAATCAAAAATTGAGCATCTGCTCTTGAATGACACATTGGAAAAAGCACTGATTAGTGATTCTTTATTGGAAGAAGATGAGATAGATGAGCAACTGCTACTTCTTGATGCTACTCCATGGCAAAGGAAATTCGAGAGATCAGTGGAATCTTTAGGTCTATCTGAATTGAAGGGGTCACATCAGCGGTTGAAACCATCTATTGAAGAGGCTCCAACTCTAGAGCTCAAACCACTACCTGATCACTTAAGGTATGCTTCTCTTGGTGAGTCATCTACTTTACCTGTGATTATTGCTGCTAACTTGTCAGGTTCTGAGGAAGACAAGCTCTTGAGAGTCCTTAGAGAATACAAATCAGCTATTGGATGGACCATAGCAGACATCAAGGGGATTAGTCCGGCTTACTGTCAACATAAAATTCCTTTAGAAGAAGGGAGTAAACCAACAGTGGAACATCAGAGACGTCTAAATCCGATCATGAAAGAAGTTGTGAAGAAAGAAATTATCAAATGGTTGGATGCAGGGATTATCTATCCCATTTCTGATAGTTCATGGGTAAGCCCAGTTCAATGTGTGCCGAAGAAAGGTGGCATGACGGTAATCACCAATGAGAAGAATGAACTTATCTCTACTCGCACGGTCAGTGGTTGGAGAATCTGTATGGACTACCGGAAATTGAACAAGGCCACTAGGAAGGATCATTTTCCTTTGCCCTTTATAGATCAGATGCTGGACAGACTTGCAGGTCAGGAGTACTATTGCCTATTGGATGGATATTCTGGGTATAATCAAATCTGTATTGCCCCTGAAGATCAGGAGAAGACGACTTTCACATGTCCATTTGGTACATTTGCTTTTCGGCGAGTCTCTTTTGGTTTGTGTGGTGCACCTGCTACTTTTCAGAGGTGTATGATGGCTATCTTTTCAGACATGATTGGCAAGACTGTAGAAGTTTTCATGGATGATTTTTCTGTAATCGGTCTCTCTTTTGATGAATGTTTGAATAATCTGGGTGTGATTCTGAAAAGATGTGTGGAGACTAATCTAGTGCTTAACTGGGAGAAATGCCACTTCATGGTTCAGGAGGGAACTATTCTTGGGCACAAGGTGTCACGGAGAGGTCTAGAGGTGGACAGGGCAAAAATAGAGACAATTGAAAATCTTCCACCACCTATTTCAGTGAGAGGGATTCGCAGTTTCCTTGGTCACGCAGGTTTCTACAGGCGTTTTATCAAAGACTTCTCAAAAATCTCCAAACCGTTGTGTAAGCTCTTGGAAAAGGATGTTCCTTTTAAATTTGATGAAGAATGTTTGACCGCTTTCGAGACTCTGAAAAAGAAATTGGTTTCAGCACCAGTGATTATTGCTCCCGATTGGAGTGAACCTTTCGCTATGATGTGCGATGCTAGTGATTATGCAGTGGGGGCTGTTCTCGGTCAAAAGAAAGACAAAGTGTTTCATGTGATCTATTATGCAAGCAAGACTCTTAATGATGCTCAGTTGAACTACACTACCACTGAAAAGGAGCTGTTGGCCATAGTCTATGGTTTTGAAAAATTTCGTTCTTACTTGCTAGGTACAAAGGTAATGGTGTACACGGATCACGCGGCTATTAGATATCTGCTCTCTAAAAAGGACTCCAAACCTCGTTTAATTCATTGGGTACTTCTGTTACAAGAATTTGATGTGGAGATTAAGGACAGGAAAGGGACAGAGAATCAAGTAGCTGACCATCTTTCTCGTCTGGAGGACTTTGGTAAATCCTCTCGAGACGGTACCATCATTAATGAATTCTTCCCGGATGAGCAATTGCTTAGGGTGCAAGAAGAGGAGCCATGGTACGCAGACATTGTGAACTTTCTGGTTAGTCAAGTTATTCCATCCGAATTTTCTTATGCACAAAGGAAGAAGTTCTTGCATGAAGTTAAATGGTATCGTTGGGACGAACCATATCTGTTTAAACAGGGAGCTGATCAGATTCTTAGAAGATGTGTGCCGTATAGTGAAACAGAGGCTATTCTGAGGGATTATCACGCCACGACATATGGGGGCCACTATGGAGGTGAAAAGACTGCTACTCGGATTCTTCAAGCGGGGTTCTATTGGCCTTCTCTTTTTAAGGATGCTCATTAGTACGTCTTAAGGTGTGATCGTTGTCAGCTTGTTGGTAACATATCGAGGAGGGATGAGATGCCCCTTAATGTAATGTTGGAAGTGGAAATTTTTGATGTTTGGGGAATTGACTTCATGGGACCCTTTATCTCTTCATGCAACAATCAATATATCTTGCTAGCAGTTGATTACGTCTCTAAATGGGTTGAGGTCAAAGCACTTCCGACAAATGATGCCCAAGTCGTGCTTAATTTCCTTCAGAAGAACATCTTCACCAGATTTGGTACTCCTCGAGTCATTATTAGTGATGAAGGCACTCATTTTTGCAATCGCAAGTTCACTAATCTTATGGCCAGATACAATATCAATCATCGGGTAGCTACAGCATATCATCCTCAGACCAATGGCCAAGCTGAAGTGTCTAATCGGGAAATCAAGCGTATTCTAGAAAAGGTGGTGAGTCCTTCAAGAAAGGATTGGTCTCTGAAACTCGATGAAGCCGCCTGGGCTTATCGAACGGCATATAAAACACCTTTGGGAATGTCACCGTATCAGCTTGTCTACGGGAAAGCTTGTCATTTGCCGGCGGAATTGGAGCACAAGGCCTATTGGGCTTTGAAAAAGTTAAATTTCGATCTTACAGCCGCGGGTGAGAAGAGAATGGTGCAACTCCATGAGATGGACGAGTTTCGCTTGCAAGCATATGAGAACAATAAACTCTACAAAGAAAAAGTGAAGAGATGGCATGATCGTCGTTTAGTCAACAAGGTATTTGTTCCTGGACAACCCGTGTTGTTATTTAATTCTCGCCTTCGTCTATTTCCAGGAAAGCTAAAATCGAGATGGTCAGGGCCTTTTGTTGTAAAAACCGTGTTTCCGCATGGAGCGGTTGAGATTTTTGAGAAATCACCTGATCAGTCATTCAAAGTCAATGGTCAGAGATTGAAACCGTACTTTGGTGAGGTATCGAATCGTGGGGCTGAAACCGCGGTTCTTGCAATTACTGAGTAAATCATGGAAGTCACGTCAAGCTACTGACGTAAAAGAAGCGCTTCGTGGGAGGCAACCCACGCGTTTGGTGTATTCTTTGAAAAAAAAAAAAAAAAAAAAATTAGCAGGGGAAACCAAGCGCAGCAGCGCCCTCAATAGCGCAACAGCACTTGGCGTCCAGGACATGCAGCGCGCAACTGCGCTAGTTTGTGCGCAATAGCGCTCGGCGAGACTCATTCCAGGAGATCCTGAGCGCAATGGCTCCTCCCTATTGCGCAGCTGCGCGTTTCCTGCTTATAAAAAAAAAACAAAATAGAAACCCTTTTGTAACAAGTACCCAGCCGAACAATACATACACCCATATACTCCTAAACCTAAAATTCTCTCTACCCAAAATCTATACCTCATCCATTTTCCACAATCAAATCCTACATCTTCCAAACCCATCTCAAATCCTATCCCACTAATTATCTCTACATAATCACCTATACACACAAATCCCCTCTTTATTCCAAATCATTCAACTTCCATACAAGCTTCAAGATTTCTCTAATTCAAGTTTGGGGGAGTGCTTTCAAGGTTCTCATCTTCAATTCAAGTGGTAATATTCTCTCTTAATTTAATTATTTAGTGAATTGAATTGTTGGAATTGGGATATTGTGTGTGGAGATATATTGTGGATTTTTGGGTGTTTGTTGACATTGTGTTGTTCAAAGAGTGGTATGGCTCCCAAAAGAGTACGTGTGCCGAGTAGTAGTAGTTCGGAGGAGGAGGTGCAGCCGAATTATGATGTGGATAAATTTGTTTCTAAGGCGGCTCAAGATGAGTTCGAAAATTTATTGTCAAGAGCTGTTGTTCAGGAGAGGGGTTTTGAGCCTTCGGGTGAGGATGGTGAATTGAGAGATATGGTTAGTGAGTTAGGTTGGGTGATGTTTTGTGCTAAGCCGGTGGCAGTTCCCTTGAGCATTGTTAGGGAATTTTATGCCAATGCCAAGGATGACAAGAATGGAATCACTATGGTTAGGGGGCAGGCAGTTGCTTATAAGCCTGGGTATATCCGGCGTGTTTTGTCTTAATCACCGAAGCCTAGGAATGTTGAGGATTGGGGGCAGAAAACTAGGGATGATGTTGACCTAGATGCTATCATGGCGGGGATGTGTATCCCGGGTACGGTTTGGAGGTATAAGGCAGGTTCTACCACGCCGAGTACGTTTCTGGCAGCTGCTTTGACGAGGTATGCCCGAGCTTGGTTCTTGTTTATTTGTGCTCGTGTAATGCCTACTACCCATGTTACTGAGGTTAATGTTGAGCGTGCCATCATTTTGTGGGGTATTTTGAACGGGAAGTATATTGATCTCGGGGAATTAGTCTATCAGAATATCTTGAAGTTCTTGAAGGGTGGTACGACAGGCGGGATCCCACATGCAGTCATTATTGCTGAGTTGTGTGTTCATGTGGGTGTTCGTTGGCATAGTGATGAGACGCTGCTCAGGCCGAGGGGTTCTATCAAGCACGCGGCTATTAATAAGATGGCGGAGTGGTCGGGTGGTGTTCCTCACCCGAGGGGTCTTGGTTATGTTGAGATTTTTGAGGGGGGTGGTGCTCCACCACCGGTTGAGCAGGTACCTCCACAGCCACACCTAGACAGAGCGGGACCTTCTCAGGCGCAGACGAGTCAGGGTACTGTGGTTTTCAGTGATGCTCAGTTCAGACGCATGTTGAGGCATGTTGAGGCGTCAGGATACTACGAATGCCATGTTACACAGATTTGCTACAGACTTGACTCAGTCATTGGATGGAGTGTACCAGCAGCAGGGTTTTCAGGTCACATGGCCTATCTTCGGAGCGCACCACGTCTATCCACCACCAGATACACCACCCGAGGAGGGTGACGATGCCGATGACTAGGGGAGTATCTCTTGTACCCTTTAATTTTACCTTCAATGAGGACATTGAAATTTTTAAGTTTGGGGGTGATTTTAGGGTATCAAGAGTCATTGCATTGCATATAGTTGCATATTCATGCATATTCATGTAGTATTGATGCATTTAGTTTTGCTATGCCATTTAGATTGCATTTAGGATGCCATGTCATATAGTTTATTTAGGAGTGTAATATCATTTTGTTCATGCATATCATATGATTCCACTTGAGTGTCTGTTTCTGGCTTGACAGGTCGACGTTAATTTGAGTGTGATGACAATGAATAGAGGGTTGATTTAAGTACTTATGAAAAGACTTGCGTGTGTCGGGAACACAATCGTTTCACGGTCTCACTGTTTGCTTTTGAGTTAGATCGAGTCATACCTGGTTTGGTTGTTGAGATTTAATCAGTTATTTATATCTAGAATTTTCGTTATTCCCTTGATGGCGTAGGAGCACTTAAGTATAAGTTTGGGGGAAAACAAGGGATTTCATGCTAAGTGTCGTGTCGTAGTGTAATAATGGCTAGGCGTCAAATGGCTAGTAGCCGGCTCATATTTGATATGAGTAGTCTAGGGGGGTGAGATAGTGCACCCATGTGAAAAAAAAAAAGCAAGAAAAAGAGTCGAAAAAAAATAGAAAGAAAAAAAAAAGAAAAAAAAGAAAAGAAAAAAAAAGGAGTTGTGAGAATAAAAAAATGAGGGATTGTGAGAGTGTGTGTATGCTAATTGGCTAGGGTGAGCTCTTTAGTACTCGAGCAAGTAAGTTCGAGGGGATTTTATGCCTAGTGACCTAAGACTTTTCCGGTCTGGGATCCAATAACCTAACGCTCGCTACAAGGGTGCTATTGTATAAGCCTTTAGGGGTCTCACCCATTGCACAGTCAAAAGCATGTGTGTTTTGTGTTTTGTGATGTTTTGTGTAGTAAAGCATGAGTCCTTGTCTACCTTAAATGATGATGGCGGTGTCTTTGAGTCATGGAGTGTCTAAAGTCTATTCTGTTTATAAACATGTGATTGTCTTGGCGAAGAATTGGTTATGCCTTTGATCTAGTTTCGAGAGTATATCTAGTGAGAAATGCACACACCACGTTTCCGAGCATGTATTGTTAGTATACGGGGCCTTAGTCGAGCTCTGTTTGGAGTTATTGCATTCGTTGAGACGTTTGCTTGTTGAGTTGGTTCTGGATAATTTGTGTGGGATCATTGCATTAGGACATTTTTCGCATTATCATGGCATGTAGTTATTAGTTGCATTCATTCATCATTTTAAACTGAGTTTGCATTGCTTGAGGACAAGCAACGGTTTAAGTTTGGGGGTTTGATAAGTGGATTTTATATCCACTATTTACCTTCCGTTTGGACTTTAATCGTTTGCAAGTTCTCAAGTTTCGTTGTCATTTAATATGTTTTTATGTAATTTGTGTAGGTTGTGTCGTCGAAGACATTTTGGGCTAAAACAATATTTTGGTGGTGTGAATTTAATCTTAAGATTGTGCAAGAAAATCAGAGCAAGGAAAATGGTAGAAGTTTTGAGGCATTTCCAGGGTCTAGCAGGCGCCATAGCGCGTAGTGGGGTGCCATAGCGTGCACAAGGTGGCTAAGGTGTTGTCCAGGAACAAATAGGCGCAGTTGCGCGTGTTTTGGGCGCAGTTGCGTGAGGTTGGGAGCAACGGCTCGAGGAATGGCGCCGTAGCGCGCGCGGGAGGAATTTCCAGGGGGTTTTGAGCGCTCTTGCGCGTGTTCTAGGCGCAGCTGCGCGGCCATGGGCGTGTTCGAGGCGCTGTTGCGCAGTGTGGAGCGCCGTTGCGCGTTGTCTAGGCGCCATGGCGCTTTGGTGTGGTTTGAGTTGTTTTCTGTTACCTTGTACCGGGTCAATTGTTTTGGGCCTATTATTAGGGCATCTATATATGTATTATTAGGACCTAAAAAACATTATCTATCGTTGTTCTTATTTTTTTCTGAGCTACTATCAACACTTATCATCTATTTTTCAAGAACAATTTCAAGGAATTTCTCCAAGCTAGTGACAAGCAAGGATTATTCTTTGGAACCTTTGTACTCTTCTATTTTGGGGATTTAATTCTAAACCTTATTTCTTCTTCTATATTTACTTGTTTATTTTAGAATTATGTTTTCCATAGAACCCATGATGGCAATTAGGTCAATTATGGGCTAATTCGTTATCATGGGGTTTTAATGGATTTTGCTATGGATTCTAGAAATTGAGTGTTATTTATGCCTTGGTGTGTGATTGGATGTATTGATTGCCTAGTATGTTTATGCTTATTCGTTATAAGTGAGTCGCGAACACTTGTAATTGTTTGTTTAATCCTAGTGAATGCGAAAGTGGATCTAGGGTTTAGAACAATTCATGCTAGCATAGGTTTTTGCATGTGAAGAACATGTATTAATTTGTGATGTAATTCTAACCGTCTTGCATCGACTATGTGGTTTAATGGGTGCTTGATTTTCAACCGGTATGTGTTCAATTGCTATAGACATATAGGAACTACACATATTTGGTGACTACTTGACTTCTATCAATTGTGGATGATCAGTAGGATGGTATATGCACAACGAAAGTTGGTGTGTATCAGTTTAGTGCATCTAATCAGTAATCAACTCTGTCACATGCTAGGCTAAAGGGCATAAGATTCTAGATGAAGGAGTAAATGAAATTGAAATCCCATGTTTGTTTCTTATAAATTAATCCTTAAGTTATTTTCTCGTAATTGGCTTAGTTGGTAATTAATCTTTAGTAAATCAAAACCAAAATTGTGATTGTCTTAGCAGTGAGTGTAAATCGTAAGCTGGTGCATAAGTGAACATAACAAACAGTTTGAGTCTCTGTGGGAACGAATCCTATTTACTCTATATTACTTGTTGACCACGTTCTCTTGCGTGAATAAGTGCGAACAGAAGGGCCAAGCCATTGTCCATTTTGATACAGCTAGACTTGCAGGCTAGAATTTCCTTGACCATAGTGTCCAGTTGAGGGAATTTGGAATCAAAAACCCTTTTTAGCTCATGCACCTCCTTGGTTGTGGCTGTACACACTTCGGTGACTTCTGTCTTAAGACCCTTGCCAAGGTAGTGTGCATCCTTGAGAATTCCCTTGTAACTGTCATTGACTGCTTCATACACAGCACTAGGGGTGAGAGAATTGGCATTGGACCCTAGTGAAGTGATGTACTCTTCTCTGAGGTACTGTAGGCCTTCTGAGAGAGGAATGTCATACTTTCCTTGAAGCCAGGCATCTATATTGCCTTCTCTCTCAGACTCATCCACAATTTTGGCCTGTTGTTGCTCCACATCCTCTTTATGGCACAGGAGAATAGCTTCATAGTCAGGATTGGGCAGGTTGGCAGTGAGGAGGTGCTGTGCAATCTTTGTGAACTCAGGGATCTGATCCACAATTAAGCTTTGAAGTGCTTCAACCGTCAATTGTTGTGGAACAGACCCTGATCCTGAAGCACTGTCATGGTGCACAGGCTTCAGCAATTGTGACATAAAGTCAGAGCTAGAGCTAGACAAGCTAGACTCCTTAGTTACAGATGCAACTTCTGTAACCGGATGGATTGACTCTACTACTGGTGTCTCCACAGAAGTGGGATAAGTTACACCAGCAGTTGACACAGGCATAGAGTCTCTAGTGAAAACTAGTGGAACCTCTATGTTTGTGATGGTGTCATTAGGAGATGCCCCAGCATGCATTCCCTCACCATCTAAATTTGGGTCCTGGGTGGTGAACAGGGTGTCATGCACCAAGTCACTTGAGTTCATTGGCTCATCAAGAGAAAAAAATTCTTGATGATCAATGCCTTGCTCCTCAATTGCTTGAGTTGCAGGTGTTTGCACTAAATCACGCAAGCGTACGTGGTCACAAGTAATACAGATATAAGTCGAGTTCGTTCCCACAGAGATCTGGTTATGGTTTCAATTCAGTTCATGCACCTATGCAACAATGTATGGTTTTTAATCACTGCTAAGACAAATAACAAAATTTGGGTTTTAATTAACTAACTAACTAAGAAGTAAACTAACAAACTAAGAATTAACTAACTAACAAAAATTGAAATCTAATTATTTCTGCAAGAAAAACCATGGAATCCTAACTTCATTAAATACTTCGCTTAGATCTGACGCCTTTAATCACTATATGAAATGGTTATGATATCTGATCGAATAACACGAAACAAGTATACGCTACTTCTCAGTATACGAATACCAAACTAAACATACATCCACAAAAGAGATAGAAGATGAATAGACACCAATTATGCTTAGACCCTATATGTCTATAGAATTTGAAAATATAACGGTTGAAGAGCAAGTTATCCATAAAGATCACACATGGCAGTATAAGTATTTTCATCTCACACCACGAATCATATTGATAAACAATTATGAACCTATGCTAGCATGGCAAGTTCTAAATCTCAAGATCCACTTTCACTTCACAAGAGATTAACAAATTAGATGTTCATGACGCATCTATCAATTAAGCATAACCATACGAGGATATCAGATATACACCACACACAGATCTTTAAAGCAATCAAGATACTAAAGCTCCATAAATAAATCCGTTAGAATCCCATGACAACGATTAGTTCATAATTGAACCTCTCGTCATCATGGGATCTGATTAAACCATGATAAAAACAAAGTATGAAAAAGATACAAATAAATCTAAGTAATTGATATGTAATTGTTCTACTCCTAATGATGATGATTTAATTTTACAAGGGTTGGATGTGTTTATATAGGCTCTAGACATCTTGCCCAACAAGAAAATACCAAATCAGGATTATAATAGAAGTACGTTTCCTAAACTGATTCTGATTTAAAGGGAAATTCGTAGCTGTCTTTTCTTCAAATTTTATGGAACGTTCCAGCTGCAATTGGGCCTCTTGACCACTTTAGAATGATATAGAATCTCGTTATCTTCGCGTGGACTGCTTACGGGCCTCAAACGGACTTCTAGAACTCAAGAAATGGCCAAAACAAAATCAGAAATTCTGGCTGATTTTTCACCCGCGCACCACCAGCATCCCGCAGCGCCTGATGCGCCATATGGGCGCCTGAAGCGCCGGGCCAATCTGTCCAAACTCGGCTGGGAGCCCCCGGTTTGGTCCCGTTTTGCGAAAACTGATTTTTCTTAGCTTTTTTCGCCTTTTCTTCCCGTTCCTTTTGCATGAGCTTCCGTCTTTCATCCTTAATGACTTGTATACTTCTTAGAAGTTGATATTAGCCACCATTCTTCATTCCATATCATCAATCAACTCCACAAAACGCTCCAAAAATGACGGAAACTACACCTTTAATCGATATTTCTTCAACCCTATACAATTACACAAAACACATCAAAACTACCACAAACTTGAGGCCAAAGCAATCAATTTAAGCCAACTTGGAATGTTTCAAGTGGATATAAGATCCACTTATCACACCCCCAAACTTAAACCGATGCTTGTCCTCAAGCATAAACAATTACAACTAACTAACTAACTAGTACCACTTCCGTAGGTGATCACGGTTGCATTTGGCATATGCAACAAGCCCTTTAAACCCCTAGGCAGCCCTAGTGGACGAGTAAGGTCTCGTGAGGGCCTATAGCGAATGTACCCACAAAATCCAATGCAATGCATGAATGCAACTAATATGAAAATGCAACTAATATTCTACCCTGCCGTCAAATCATCTCATGCCATATCAACTTAAGAATCAAAGTAAATACGCAATGTCTTGGTGTCGGAAGTGCAAGTATTCACATAGTCTACTCAATGAACATGCATAAGTTCTCACAAGCCCATGTCAAATGTAAGAATAAGTTAGTAACCATGCTAAGCCTATAAGAGTACATCTTTGAGACAAAACTTGGGATCTCATACGCAAAAACAAGCAAACACTCACAATCCACTCACAAAAGAATATTCACTCAAGAACAAGGGTAAGTGTATCACTCAATTCCAACAAAATCATAAGCATGCTTGACATTTGGTATCAATCTAACTCTTAACACAACATACATCAATGACGATAATCAAAAGGTCTTTAATTGGGTTGTAATGGGGCTAGGGACAAGGTATGTCAAATAAGCCAAAACAGGTGAAGTGTCAAAAGCTAGTAAGTACCAGTACCATAATAAATCATACACAACACCCTATTTTTCCTCCCCACATAATTTTTACTAAAACAAACACTCGAATAGTCGACTAAAGTAGGAGCACAACAAACACAAACATGCTCTCATAATATTTTTTTTCCTTTTTTTTTTTCCTTTTTTTTTCTTTTTTTTTTCCTCGAGAGCTAAATATAACACAAACAATAATATAAACAATAACAATGATCCCACAATTTTATTACACATGCCGACTATCAAGTAAACAAACCCAATTTTCAATATTTCCCCCAAAAGTATGACCAACAATAAACCCCTCCTTGCACACCTTATTACTCCCTTAAGCACTCTACTAGCCTTTGACAATATGGGTTCAAATTAATGTAAGGCCAATACAAGAAAAAGGTCTAGGCAAGTAATGTGGTATGTCACCGAAAAAATAGGATTAAGCTCAACGGGTTAACTAATTGATCATGTAAACATGGTGTGGTAATATGGGAAAATATGCGGTTATTTCTAATGCCTTTATCATTTTAATCGTCAATTAATGTCATGCATTTCAAGAAAGACCTCAAACAACTGCTAGCAATGCAAACAATCCGTGGACACTCAAGCAAACAAATAAATTGCAACAAATATGCAATAAGGCTCAAAAACTCACTTGGTGGAAAAACATATTCAATCCGAAGCAAAAATCTCTCTAACGCACCGACTTGTATTCAAAGCATGCAAACTAAATCATCTTGCACATATTCATGTCCTTCTAATCACTTACAACATTCAATAAGTCTACTAGCTTCAACTTACTAGTGTATGTGTGTGCACAAGAACAAAGCATATCACTTCTCAAACAAAAGCGTCAACAACACAAAATTCCTATCAAGCATGGGTGCAAATGCAATCTATTATGAACTCACATGATATACAAAAATAAAAAAACAGAATGTCCTATATGAAACAAACGTAGATAACACGAACATAAATGCATAATTTACTACTACTAATATGCAAAACATGAAATCCTACATGAACACAATGACTAACAATCACATATATATACACTACTTATCCCTCAAACCACCCCCAAACTTAGAATATTCAATGTCCTCATTGAATGGAAGTAAATACAAGGGAAAGTAGAAAACATACCTTGGGTTGCCTCCCAAGAAGCACTTCTTTAACGTCAATAGCTTGACGTTACTTCCAAGCCTCCATTAAGGATGATAATAATTTGCCTGGTCCTCTCTTCGCGAGACTTCATCGTCATCACGGCGGCACACTTTCTGCCCCTTCTCCTCGCTTGGCCTATTCGTGTAACAACTATGTCTTATTCCAATGCCTTCGTCTGTTGACCCAAAATCTGTCAATTTGTAGAACAACACACACTCGCGGGCTTCGCTTGAATATAATGGAGGAGGGTAAATGTAAGTTTCTGAAGCCTTTGGTTCCTCAACGAGAACTTCCTCCATTGACTCTAATGCGCTACCTCCATCTTTATACTCTGAGACAAGTAGAAGACCTGCATCTTTCCCATGTTCTTCAGCCTCTTGGTTCGCACATACCAATTCTTGAAATTTGCGTAGCTCATCAGTGTCCTCTTGGTACGCACATAAAAATTCTTGAAATTTGCGCAGCTCATCAATGTCTGTCTCAAATAGTGCCCTTTCCAAATCATCCACCTCACTAGCTTGATCAAATTCCTCACATGGCTTGTGAACACTCACCTCCTCTTGGAATTTGTCTTCTTCAATTATGCATGCAGTACCTTGCTCCAAGTCATCATTATTTCCTGGAATTGCCTCTAATATGCATTGTTGCTTCTCTTGTTCCAAGGCTCTCACAGCTTGAGCAACTAGAATCTCCAAAGATTTGAGAGACTCCTCATTACTCTTCACAAGCATCCTAATCTCCTCCCTAGTAGGAACCTCATCTGACTGAAAAGTAGGAATAGGTTGCTGATGTTGAAACTCTTCACTTCCAAAGAAATATGACATATCTGGAACATCTTGCTGGTACTGTTGAGGATGGTATTGAAAATATGGTTGCTCCTCATAACTGACATATGGATCAACTCCATCGTAGTAACAATATTGTGATGGATCATGAACGCCCAAACACCGCTCACATTGCTGAGGCTGTTGAATACCACCTTGGTTGCTCCAGCACTGATACGTCTCATGTGCGCCCGCACATAGCTCACAAACACTAGCCACCTGCTGAACTCCATAGTAAGATAGAAAATCCATCTTCAACGTCAACGCTCTTTGACAAGTACCTGAAACACCAACGAACTAAACAAGATAGATAAGAAAAAGCAATCCGAGTCAGTGAACTCTAACGACCACTATTGACAAGCACAAAAACCAAAAATAAAACACCAATGATCCCCGGCAGCGGCGTCAAAAACTTGTTTGCACTAAATCACGCAAGCGTACGTGGTCACAAGTAATACAGATATAAGTCGAGTTCGTTCCCACAGAGACCTGGTTATGGTTTCAATTCAGTTCATGCACCTATGCAACAATGTATGGTTTTTAATCACTGCTAAGACAAATAACAAAATTTGGGTTTTAATTAACTAACTAACTAAGAAGTAAACTAACAAACTAAGAATTAACTAACTAACTATAATTGAAATCTAATTACTTCTGCAAGAAAAACCATGGAATCCTAACTTCATTAAATACTTCGCTTAGATCTGACGCCTTTAATCACTATATGCAATGGTTATGATATCTGATCGAATAACACGAAACAAGTATACGCTACTTCTCAGTATACGAATACCAAACTAAACATACATCCACAAAAGAGATAGAAGATGAATAGACACCAATTATGCTTAGACCCTATATGTCTATAGAATTTGAAAATATAACGGTTGAAGAGCAAGTTATCCATAAAGATCACACAGGGCAGTATAAGTATTTTCATCTCACACCACGAATCATATTGATAAACAATTATGAACCTATGCTAGCATGGCAAGTTCTAAATCTCAAGATCCACTTTCACTTCACAAGAGATTAACAAATTAGATGTTCATGACGCATCTATCAATTAAGCATAACCATACGAGGATATCAGATATACATCACACACAGATCTTTAAAGCAATCAAGATACTAAAACTCCATAAATAAATCCTTTAGAATCCCATGACAACGATTAGTTCATAATTGAACCTCTCATCATCATGGGATCTGATTAAACCATGATAAAAACAAAGTATGAAAAAGATACAAATAAATCTAAGTAATTGATATGTAATTGTTCTACTCCTAATGATGATGATTTAATTTTACAAGGGTTGGATGTGTTTATATAGGCTCTAGACATCTTGCCCAACAATAAAATACCAAATCAGAATTATATTAGAAGTACGTTTCCTAAACTGATTCTGATTTAAAGGGAAATTCGTAGCTGTCTTTTCTTCAGATTTTCTGGAACGTTCCAGCTGCAATTGGGCCTCTTGACCACTTTAGAATGATATAGAATCTCGTTATCTTCGCGTGGACTGCTTACGGGCCTCAAACGGACTTCTAGAACTCAAGATATGGCCAAAACAAAATCAGAAATTCTGGCTGATTTTTCACCCGCGCACCACCAGCATCCCGCAGCGCCTGATGCGCCATATGGGCGCCTGAAGCGCCGGGCCAATCTGCCCAAACTCGGCTGGGAGCCCCCGGTTTGGTCCCGTTCTGCGAAAACTGATTTTTCTTAGCTTTTTTCGTCTTTTCTTCCCGTTCCTTTTGCATGAGCTTCCGTCTTTCATCCTTAATGACTTGTATACTTCTTAGGAGTTGATATTAGCCACCATTCTTCATTCCATATCATCAATCAACTCCACAAAATGCTCCAAAAATGACGGAAACTACACCTTTAATCGATATTTCTTCAACCCTCCACAATTACACAAAACACATCAAAACTACCACAAACTTGAGGCCAAAGCAATCAATTTAAGCCAACTTGGAATGTTTCAAGTGGATATAAGATCCACTTATCAGTAGGCTGCAAAGAAATATGAGATGAAGATTCTGGAAGAGTAGTGTGTTGTAGAGTAGATTTTGGCAACTCCCCCTGAGAGATAAAGGGAGTTTCAAGTATGATGTGCTTTCACTCAGTGTAGTGCCAGCCTTATCACTCCCATGTGCTGACTCAATACAAGAAGGTGCATTGGGGAGGATGCTTGATTCTATAGATGCACCCAGTTGAGAGGACACATCTAGTGAGCTATTTGCCCCTGATTTTACAACTTCAGCCATTTGTGTTACTGAAGAGGTGGTCTTAGTTTTCTTCTTCTTATTTGGCCTTAGTAAGGGTGACTCTAGTTCCTCACTTTCTAGACCTAGTTCAACAGCTAATGCTGCTTCAGATAAAATATTTAAGGGTGCAGACATTACTTCATTTCTCTTCTTTTTAATAACATCACCCTTTTGAGAGGATGATGCAGTTGGTTCAGTAATTGGTAAAGTGTTTGGTTGAGAGGGTTGGTTAGCTAGCCCTGGGTTAGCATTTTGTTCTACTTGCTTGGGCTTAGCTAACTCAGACTTAGAGGCAAATGTTGGCATGTTGTGGGGGTAAGTTCTAAACAAACTCTCCATATGAGGAGTTATGTTAAGTCTTACATCCACATCATTCCTAGTTTCCAAATTACCAAAAATGAGTTTGGTCATGGATTTAGGATATCCTTTTCTATTTTTATTCATCCGATCTAATTCAATCAATTTATCATCTAAGAAATTAAGGACAGATTGAATAAAACAAGGGAAGAAAATTTCATTACCTCTCTTGGCTGAATTCTTACCAAGTCTCCCATACAGCTCCTGCAGAATGATGAGACCAACGTCTATCTTCTTTCCATAAGCTAAGGCATAGCCTATTTGCTGTGCAGGAGTACTGATTTGGTTATAGCTAGATTTTCTTGCAGTGAAGACTTGAAGAAGTGTAGCAAACACATAACTCCATTCCTTCCTCAAATGCTTCCTGTTCAAGTGCCCAAGACTAATTCTATATGCATATTTGATGAAATCAAAGAAGTCTTCCAATTCAGCATTTGTAGCAAGTGGGTCATACACCTCTCCTTTGGTACCCATCCCAAGTGCCTCATTCATATCCTCTGTGGTGATAGTGAGATTTTTGTCTTGAATCTTGCAGTAGATGATGTACGAGGATATTGCAGAGTCAAGAGACACCACCTCCACTGTAGCAGACTGCCAAAACTGTTCTAGAATGTCGAGATACAGAGTTGGGTTAACAGATAGAGCATTCTTGATGTACGATTCAGACATCCACTTCACAAAGCACTTGAAATTGGCGTTGGGTGCTTCAACATCACTAGTTAGAGCAATGAAATTGGTGTTGAACTTTACTGTTGCCATTTGTGTGAGAGAGAGAGAGAGAGAAGAAATCGAAGGTTGAAGAAGAAATTTAGCTTTTGCAGTTAGGGTTTCAGAGGTTTTGGGAGTTTGGATGCTTGAGAAATCGAATGAAATGAATCGAATAGATGTGAAGTTGTAAAAGTATGAAGTACTTGAATTGTCGATTAAGTGTATGTTCTGTATCGACAAGTCAGGCATTCGAGAAGTAGAAAACAACTATTCGAGAAGTCAAGAAAGGCTTATTCGATAACTCAAGCAGGTTGTAGCTCACAGCTGGCAGTTATCTAACTTAGAAATAAATCTAAATTAGGTAAAATATGTTTTTATGAGTAATTCTGAATTCTGAATAAAAATCCAAAATCGGTTAAAATTCAGCGAGACATCAGCCTTTTCAAATGATTCGAGAACTCAAATATAGTATTCGAGAACTCAGTCAATCGAGAACTAAAACACTATATTCGAGAAGTCAAGGAAACCTTTATTCGAGAACTCTAAAAGACTCTATTCGAGGACTCGAGAGTGCTCTAAAGAGACTTGTTAGAGATGTCGAATAGTGAATCACTTGAGAAGTCTGACTTGTCGAATTATACTCATAGAAACTCAATTTTCACTATCTTTTCAAAATTTACCACCCATATTCATTCACGAATATTCTAGCAAATTAAACAGTGATTTTCTCAAAATTTCACAGAAATTTAAAGTCAACAAAAATATGATTTTCCAACATATGCAACAGATTTGAAATATTTATAAATCATATTTCAGCCAACACTTACTCCAAAAATATTGAGAATTTAGATAAAGTAAGTGTTTATTGCTGCAACAATCTATATGATGTATTCACCTAGTCAGAATCTGAAGAATTCAGCATTCCAATCTCACTAACCAACCTTGTGAAGGTGGCTTCATCTAATGGCTTAGTGAATATATCAGCTAGTTGTTTATCTGTAGAAACATAATGCAACTCAATAGTTCCATTAGTTGCATGTTCCCTTATGAAATGATATCTGATGTCAATGTGCTTTGTCCTAGAATGATTGACAGGATTGGCAACTATAGAGATTGCACTTGTGTTGTTACACATGATTGGAATTCTTTCCAACACAAGTCCATAATCTCTGAGTTGATTTCTAATCCAAAGCACTTGAGTACAGCAACTTCCAGCAGCTATGTATTCAGCCTCAGCTGTAGAAATTGACACAGATTGTTGTTTCTTGCTATACCAAGAGACTAACCTTTGTCCAAGAAACTGGCAGCTACCTAAGGTGCTTTTCCTATCCACTCTGCATCCAGCATAATCAACATCAGAATAACCAACCAGATTGAACCCTGTGTCCTTAGGATACCATAGTCCCAAGTTTGGAGTGCCCTTCAGATATCTAAATATCCTTTTTATAGCAACCAAATGTGATTCTTTTGGATTTGATTGAAACCTTGCACACAAGCATGTAGCAAACATGATGTCTGGTCTACTTGCAGTGAGATAGAGTAGAGAACCAACCATGCCTCTGTAGACTGAGATATCTACCTTCTTGCCTTTAACATCTTCATCCAATTTAGTGGCAGTGGCCATGGGTGTCTTTGTAGGTGAGCAATCTTCCAAGTCAAACTTCTTCAATAAATCCTTGATATACTTGGTCTGACTAATAAAGATACCATCCTTCCTTTGACTGACTTGCAACCCAAGAAAGAATGTCAACTCTCCCATCATACTTATCTCATATCTGCTCTGCATCAGTTTAGAAAATTTCTTACACAACTTCTCATTTGTAGAACCAAAAATGATATCATCCACATAGATCTGAACTAAGATAAGATCATCACCATGCTTCTTGTTAAACAATGTCTTGTCCAGTGTGCCTCTAGTGAATTGATTCTCAAGAAGAAATTGTGATAAAGTATCATACCATGCTCTTGGAGCCTGCTTAAGTCCATACAATGCCTTAAGCAATCTGTAGACAAATTCTGGGAAGTGTGGATCCTCAAAACCAGGTGGTTGTTGCACATAAACTTCTTCTTCCAACTCTCCATTCAGAAATGCACTTTTGACATCCATTTGATATACTTTAAAGTTTGAATGAGTAGCAAATGCCAAGAATATTCTGATGGCTTCCAATCTAGCAACAGGAGCAAATGTCTCATCATAATCAATGCCTTCCTGTTGAGAGTATCCTTTTGCAACCAACCTTGCTTTGTTCCTTATAATTACACCATCTTCATCCATCTTATTCTTTAGAACCCATTTTGTTCCAACAATGGTTCTGTTCTTTCGTGCAGGCACAAGTTCCCATACTTTGTTCCTTTCAAATTGATTCAGCTCCTCTTGCATAGCAATAATCCAATCTGGATCCAACAGTGCATCATCAAGTTTCTTAGGCTCAACTTGTGATAGAAAACATCCATAGAGGCACTCATTCTTAGTTGCTCTCCTAGTCCTTACTCCTGCATTAGGATCTCCAATGATTTGCTCTGCAGTGTGTGATCTATCCCATTTCCATGAGTGCTCAGCCTGATTTCTCATTCTTGATGTTGTTTCATCATCCACATCATGGTCATTCTCATTTCCTCCCCCTGTGAAGTTGCCACTACTCACAGGTGTGTCTTGGATGCTTGTTTCTTCACTATTGATTGACACAAATTCTTCTCTTGTATCATCATTCACTTGAGTTTGTTGAACTCGAGTTTCAACTTCAGTTTCAGTCTCTTCATCAGAATCATCTAGATTATCAAACTACAATGGATCTTTATCTTCATCATTGGCTTCTTCTAGTCCAGGTAGTTTGCTATCATCAAATGTCACATCTGTGCTTTCCATAACTTTCTTTTGACTGATGACATAAACCTTGTATGCAATTCTTTCCATAGAGTAGCCAAGAAAAATTCCTTCAAATGCTTTTGCATCAAATTTTCCAACATATTCAGAATTATCCTTCAATACAAAGCATTTGCTTCCAAAAGTATGAACATACTTTAGAGTAGGCTTCTTTCCAGTCATCAAGTTATAAGGTGTCTTTCCAGTGTTTTTGTTGATGAGGGTTCTGTTCTGGATATAGCATGCAGTGCTCATAGCCTCAGCCCAAAAACATGTAGGCATTTTTGCATCAAGTAACATTGTTCTAGGAGCCTCAATTAGAGTTCTATTCTTCCTCTCAACAACTCCATTTTGTTGTGGAGTCCTTGGAGCTGAGAATTGCTGAGAAATACCATTCTCTTTACAGAATGCTTCAAGTATGGCATTTCTGAACTCTGTTCCATTATCACTTCTCAGTGCAATCACACTTGCATTGTTGGCCTTTGCTTCCTTGTCAACTTTCTTTATATGCTCAATGATTACTTGTGGAGCCTCATCTTTTGATGCCAGAAATTCCACCCATATATACCTTGTAAAATCATCAACCATCACCAAGGCATACTTCTTTCTTCCTAGTGACATAATATTGACAGGCCCAAACAAATCCATATGAATGAGTTGTAGGGGCTTGGTTATAGATGTCACTGTCTTTGTCTTGTGGCTTGATCTTTTCATCTTTCCTTTTGACAAGCCTCACACACTCCTTCTTGACAGAATTCAAGTGTGGGCATGCCTCTCACTAACTCTCTTTTGACTAGAGAATTAATGGCTTTGAAGTTCAGGTGTGATAGTTTCTTGTGCCACAGCCAACAATCTTCATTTAATGCTTTTGAGTAGAAGCAACAAATTTGTCCTTGTTTGCAGAATCCATATTAGCTACAAACAGGCTTCCCTTCCTTACTCCAGATAGAGCAAAATCACTAGTCTTCTTGTGGGTGATCAAACATTCATCTTTGTCAAAATCCACCTTGAATCCCCTATCAGTAAACTGACCAACACTTAGCAGATTATGCTTGAGCCCCTTGACTAGTGCTACATCTTCAATGATGACATTACCAACTTTCAACTTGCCATATCCCAATGTGTTACCCATGCTATCATCTCCAAAAGCAACCATTGGGCCAGCCTTTTCCTCATATTGTGATAGCAGGGCCATATCACCAGTCATATGATTTGAGCATCCACTGTCCAAAATCCACATGACCTTCTTTTCACTTTCTTTGCCCTGCAAACACAAAGGTATTACTTTTCCTTTGGTACCCAAACAAGTTTGGGTCCATGTGACTTAGAAACAGTTTTATCATAACAACATGCTTGTCAACTTTCTTGGAATTAGTCTTCTTGTCACTGTTAGAAGTCTTGGAACCTGAGGTTTCAGACTTAGGTGACAGAGGTACCTTCCTAGCTTTAGGAGGACTCGAAGACTTTGACCTGGTGTAGTGTGTGTGAGAATTAGTCATAACATTCATATTGCATGGCATACAGTCAAATTTATCACAAAATGGTGCATCTCTATGTCTTAGAGGCACAGAACAATCATAGAAAGGTTTAGATACACTACCAGCAGGTTTCTTGCATGCATGAGTTAAATGATTGGTACTGAAACAGTTCTGACAAGTTTTCCTAGGGGCATTAGGCATATAAGCATAGTTGTTATCTTTGTTAATCCCTAACTTGCCATTTCTGTTCTGTTTCTTCTTAGTCACTTTCTTTTCTGATTCACTCTTCCCAGCTGAAACAAACTTAACAAACTTCTTAGGTCTTGGCCTATCAACTACTGGCTACTTGGCTTTTGACTTGACACTCTCACTCTTGGAAGATGCTTGTTGTTCATTTGATTGTGCCTCATCCTCATCATTCAACATTTGTTTGATGAGTAAGGCATCCTCATCAATTTCAAATGTTGGTTCCTTAAAAATTGGATTTTCAGTCTTTTTCAAAATGTGAGGCACTTCCTCATGAACAACTGTGTCATCTTCAATGACAGCATAGCCTTTTCTCTGTTTAAGAGTGTCATAATCAAGTCCAATAGCAGCCTTGGGTTTTGCTTCAATTTTCTCACAGTAGGATTTCACTAGACCAGATGATTTCTTGAAAGTTTTTAGTTTGAATTCATTTTCAGCTAATTCATCCCTAAGAGCCTTTTCAACCTGACTAGTACACAAAACCTTATTCTGCAGATATTCAACTTCTTTCTTAAGGTTTTCTACTTGCATAGCAGTTAGCTCAAGTTCCTCATTCTTTTTGGTTAACATTTCATTTCTAGTAGACAGTTTAACAATCTCTTCATTAGCAACAGTCATACTAGTATGAATGTTAAACATTTCAACAGATAGTTGTTCAATCATGCATTTATACTCTGAAACAGACATGTCTATAGTAGTGAGAGATGGTACCTGAGGGTCTGATGGAGATGTGTCATCCTTGGAATTGGCCATCAAGGCATAATTGCAGAATTCTTGCTCCTCTCCATCACTGTCAGAATCATCCCAACACTTCCCTTCAGCTATGTAGGTCTTACCTTGTGTTTGCTTTTTCAGAAGGGCCTCATACTTAGCTTCAAGCTCAAGATAATCTCTATCCTTCTTTTTAGGCTTCTTGTATTCACTGGCAAAATGCCCTAGGTCATTGCATCTATAGCACCTTACAGATGACCTATCCACATGGCTGGTTTTAAACTTATTCTTGTTTGGTTTCACAGGTGCCTTGCTTTTGTTGAATGAATGGTTTGGGTTTTGGGCTTGAAGGGTTGATTCCTTTTGAATCTAATGTTTGGAAATTTTCTGGCCATGAAAGCATATGAAGTGTTTTCCATCCCATCTAGTTCTTCAAGAGTGTAAAACTCTTCTTCCTCCTTCTCCTCAACAGGTTCACTTACCTCAGGTTCAGTTTCTTCCTCTTTTACTACCTCCTCTATCCTTAACTGACTTGTAGATGCTTCTAGGTCTTGAATAGATTTGTTGACAATCAAGGCACATGATGTGTTTACCATTCTGCCTTGATTGGCTTGGATAGCCCTTTTCTGAAGCAACTCAAGCTCATGAGTTTTTAAAACCCCATAGAGCACATCATATGTAACTTTGTTTAAATCTCTTTCCCTTAGAGAAATGACCCTTTGCTCTAGATGGTTTGGTGAGGATAGCAGAAACTTCATGTTTAACTCCTTGGTACTGTAAACCTTGCCATTCATCTGCAACTCAGTAACTAGCTTGTGAAATCTCTCAAACATCTCAGTAATACTTTCTTTGGGCTGTGCCATGAAAGCTTCATACTATGTGACCAGTATCTGTTTCTTGTTTTCCTTAACCTCATCAGTTCCTTCACACAACACCTCAATGTGATCCCACATTTCTTTGGCAGATGTACATGATGCAATGTTTGCAAACATTGACATGTCCATGGAATCAATGATGAGCAACATGAGGTGGCTGTCAAGAGCAACCTTCTCCCTTTCTGATTCTGTCCATTTTGATGGATCCTTGGCCTCATAAGATCTTGGGATAGTTGTGGTTCCAACAGTCTTCTCTGGTATCACTTATTGAGGAACAAAAGGACCATTCTTGAGAATCTCAGGATACAAAGGATGAGAGGCTTTGATGGACAACATCATCTTTATCTTCCAGAGGTTGTAATTCTCTTTGTCAAACTTAGGGACCTTCACCGTTCCTGTAGTCTTTGGTGTATTCGAACTCATGATCGTTTTTCTGTTTTTGAATAAACAACCCGCTCTGATACCACTTGTTGAGTATTGAATACGATAAAATAATACAGAGGGGGGGTGAATGGATTCTTGAACTTTTCTTTGGCTAGAGTCTATGTAGCAAATAAGTGTTTGTGTGTGCAGAAGTGAAGGTGCGGATAAAGAACAACACAAGACACAGTATCACTTTAATCTAATGTATTATTAGATAAAGGTTGCTACAATCTGTGAATACAAATGATAGTATTCTCAGCTTCATTTTTCTCAGAGAGATACAGCTTGTAGTGTATGAAAAACCTGACTCACAAAGTTACAAAGTTAATGACTAAGGAAGTGAGGCTGTATCCTTATAGAACATGGATACACCCTACTTACTACAAATAAGGTAGCTGAAAAAATTACTTTCTAGTCTGTCTATCCTTTTTGAGTATGTGTCCAAACGGTTACAGATTTGACTTTGCAAAGCCTGTTCAGATCCACTTCTTTAGCCCCTTGTCTCTTCTATATCTCTCCAAGCTTCCTTGTAGGCTTTCCAGAGCACGTTACAGATTGCGGTCCATAAAGTGCATTGGCTTGTTGTAGGTTTCTGACTTGTACAATTTCTTCAGTACTTTGTCTCCAAGAATGTATTCGAGAAGTGACTAAGTAGTTGATTCGAGAACTAGAATTGACTTGATCGATAACTCTGAGTTCTCGAACACTGTTATATTGACATATCGAATTACTTCTCGAATAGCTCTTTTCTTCAGGATTCCTTGAGTTGTCGAATAGAACACTTGACTTGTCGAATCCTTGAGATATCGAATAGCTTTCTGAGTCCTTGAGATATCGAATGGAACTTTGACTTGTTGACTCCTTGAGAACTCGAATACTACTTTGACTTGTTGACTTCCTGAGTTCTCGAATAGAGTACATAGACATATCGAATCTCTGAGATATCGAATGAGATATCGAACAGTGTATTCAGAGATATCGAATAGTGTCTTGAGATATCGAATCCCTGACTTCTCAAATGCTGGACTTATCGAATAGACAAATATACTTCTCGAATTGGTACTTAGGCAAATTCATTTCTTCAAATCCCAATTGTGATTATTTGACAGTCTTTATCTTCTTGCTTGAGGCATGAACCTTGGAACTTCTTTCAAGCATTATTCTAGACTCTATAAGTACAGTTACACAACTAGGATTTGATGCCTACTACAAGTACAATACAAACAGAAACTCTACAACTAGAGGTTCCCTTAGTTAAGAGGTCATGTAAGTAATGCAAAGCATTACAAACAATTAGACTTGTTATTAGATGTATACAGGCATGCCTCTGTAACTAATAGAAGCGTTGTCTAAGTGAGTGCATTCACTTCCAAAGGGCTTATGGAAGCGTTATATAAGTGATGTATCTAATTTTGACATATTCGGTTTTATTTAATAAATTTTGACACATGTATTTTTTAAAAAATATTTTTTATTTTTTGAAAATTTGGAAATATCACTAAATCAGATATATCTCTGTACGGTTGGATCGTCGAGAAATAATTTAAAAAAATAAAATCAACAATCCGTGACAAACAATAGTTACGAGTATTAGTCAATTCGGTAGTTGACTACTAAGATATATCTCCAACCAAATTAATATTTTATTTTTTGAAAATTTGGAAATATCACTAAATTAGATATATCTTGAGATCCGTACGGTTGGATCGTCGAGAAATAATTTTTAAAAAAGAGAATCAACAATCCGTGACAAAGCACTAGTTACGAGTACTAGTCAATTCGGTAGTTGACTACTATCTTCTCAAACCAAGTTAATTTTTTATTTTTTGAAAATTTGGGAATGTCACTAGATTAGATATATCTTGAGATCCGTACGGTTGGATCGTCGAGAAATAATGTTTAAAAAATAGAATCAACAATCTGTGACAAAGCACTAGTTACGAGTATTAGTCAATTCGGTAGTTGACTACTAAGATCTCCAACCAAATTAATTTTTTATTTTTTGAAAATTTGAGAATATCACTAGATTTGATATATCTTGAGATCCGTACGGTTGGATTGTCGAGAAATAATTTTTAAAAAATAGAATCAACAATCCGTGACAAAACACTAGTTACGAGTACTAGTCAATTCGATTGTTGACTACTAAGATTTTAAACCATATTAATTATTTATTTTTTACAAATTTGAGAATATCACTAAATTAGATATTTCTTGAAATCCGTACGGTTGGATCGTCGAGATATTTTTTTTAAAAAAATAGAATCAAGAATACGTGATAAAACACTAGTTACGAGTGCTAGTCAATTCAGTAGTTGACTACTAACCAAATTAATTTTTTCTTTTTTGAAAATTTGGGAATATCACTAGAATAGATATATCTTGAGATCCGTATGGTTGGATCGTCGAGAAATAATGTTTAAAAAATAGAATCAACAATCCGTAACAAAGCACTAGCTACGAGTACTAGTCAATTCGGTAGTTGACTACTAAGATCTCCAACCAAATTAATTTTTTATTTTTTTAAAATTTGGGAATGTCTCTAGATTAGATATATTTTGAGATCCGTACGGTTGGATCGTCGAGAAATAATATTTAAAAAATAGAATCAACAATCCGTGACAAAACACTAGTTACGAGTACTAATCAATTCTGTAGTTGACTACTAAGATCTCCAACCAAATTAATTTTTTATTTTTTGAAAATTTGGTAATATCACTAGATTATATATATCTTGAGATCCGTACGGTTGGATTGTCGAGAAATAATTTTTAAAAAATAGAATCAACAATCCGTGACAAAGAACTAGTTACGAGTACTAGTCAATTCGGTAGTTGACTACTAAGATTTCCAACCAAATTAATTTATTTATTTTTGAAAATTTGCGAATATCACTAAATTAAATATATTTTGACATCCGACAGTTGGATCGTCGAGAAATATTTTTTTTAAAACGAAACAGAAAGCCATGACAAAGCACTAGTTACTAGTACTAGTCAATTTAGTTGTTCATTGCTAAGATCTCAAGCCAAAATAATTTTTTAGTTTTTTGAAAATTTGGGTACATCAAAAAATTAGATATATCTCTACAATCCGATCTGAACCGAATGTTCCTACATCCAAACAAAATCCAATCCGAATAGTAAAAATCCGAAAGAGAATCCAACCCAATTTGATCCGATCTTAATCCAAAATTTATCCGATTTTAATCCAAATTTTACCCGAACCGAATCAGATCAGATCCGAACCGAACAGGCTCTAAATAGTACCTTAACCGAAAGTGGATCCGAACCGAATCATTTCAGATCCGAACCGAACAGGCTCTAAATAGTACCTTAACCGAAAGTGGATCCGATCCGAAGCAGATCCGATCCGAAACTGATCCGTTTACCCGATTTGCCAGGTCTCATGCCATTGTGTTTTTTGTATAAAGGAGTACAATAAATTGGAGCTAAAAAATTTTTACGAAATTAAAATGGTATAAATCTTTAAAAATACTAGCTTATAACCCGTGTAATGCACGATTTTTTTAATATCTATAATTATATTACACTAGATTATAGCCTATGCTACGCACATGAGTATTTTAAAAATTAATTAATAATTACAATAAATAATATAATTTTATATTTAAAAATTGTTTTTTATCAGAAGCCTGTGATTTGGTTTTTAAAAATTATATAATTTAATTGTGAAAAAAATATAATTAGTACAATAAGTGCATTTTTTATATATTGTAATAATTTATTTCAAAATTACTTTAATTATATATTTTATAATATTTGTTATATATGTTATGAGATCATTTAAATAAATAATATATTATTATATTTATTATATATGTTATGAGATCATTTGCATTAATCAAGTTACCAAAATTTAAAGATTAATTCAAATCTATATTAATAAACTTACCATAAATAATATATATCGCATTAATGATATTTAAATTTGATATACAAACTTTCCATAATGAAAAATGGGTCAAATAATTATACTGATCTTCTACAAACACTACTACAGAAAGGTCTTTTAGTGTCGCCACTTTTAGCGTCGGTTATATAGAGAACCGTGGCATATACATACCTAAGGCGTCAGTTGATAGCTTAACCGATGCTTAAAGTCATTTGATTTGGACCTTTTGCGTCGGTCATTAAACAACCGACGCCTAAAACTGATCCTTTAGCGTCGGTCTTTACTGAACCGTCGCCAGAAACCAACCTTTAGCGTCGATCGTAAACAACCGACGCTTAAAAATGAATCTTTAGCGTCGGTTTGTACTTAGCCGACACCTGAAATAAATCGTTTGGCGTCGGTCATAAACAACCGACGCCTAAAGTATTGATCCTTTATCGTCGGTCTTCATTAAACCGATGCATATAATCGTTCCTTTAGCGTCGGTCCTTACGCAACCAACGCTTTTGATCATTTATAATGGACTTATAGCGTCGGGCCGAACAATGCCGACGCTTAAACCTGTTTTTTATGTGCCGACCCTTAAGATTTAATTAAAAAATAAAAAAAGAAATAAAAATATTTCAGTATTTCAATTTATTCCAGTACTTTTTTCTTTCAAATTTATTTTATAAAAACTCTCAAAAATATCTTCAATCGTAATAGTCATCTGAGTTATGTGTTCCACTCCAGCCCACTCTGTCGATTGCATTCTGATAATGATACACGGGGCCGACTAGGTTTCAATTTGTTAGTATTGGGTTCGATTTATCACAATCTCTCAATCTAATTTGCTTCTTGGTTTCTAGGGATTTGTAGGACGATTGTGAGATTTGAAGAGTTACAACTCCGTCAGTCATCTCGAATAATTCAGTCTCTCGTGTTGGTACTCTCTCTCTCTCTCTCTCTCCAAGTGCTGCCACAAGAAAGGGGCTTGTTTATGTTTGATTGTTGTCCGGTCCTTAAACTTGGGTTTTGTGTCTTATCAATGCACAAAATTTTATCAAATCTAAGGCTATAAATAATCCAGTTCTGTGTGGTATTCAAAGATTAGATGTTTATTACGCTTTAGTTTGTTGTCTCGTTGTTTTTTTCCGAGGATAAGTAAAATATGCAAATGTATTGTGTAGACACTCACTAAATTTTATTCTGCACTCCTTTTTATACTTCTAATTTTTTTAGGTCCCCTGACAATTGATTGACTATGAGGTTCTTATTCACCAGCCAGGTTCTTTTTTAAGCATAGTCCCCTTATTTTACTTTCAGATGTTTGATCCTAATGGCGTTACGGGTTGGTCAGTAACATTTGTCGATTAATGGAGTTGTTCCAAAAGAAATAGCTAATTTGACTAAGCTTTCTGATTTGTATCTCAGTGTTAATAATCTTTCTGGGGAGCTTCCTACTGAGCTTGGAAACATGTCCAATCTTCAAGGTTAGTGCAAATTGGTAAATTTTATGTGTGTTTTGTTGTTTCTTCAAATTGTTTTATGTGGTTGGTAAAAGAAAAATGCAATCTTGGCATTTTTATTTGTACTTTGTTATTTTTTAAGTGTAATTTATGGGTGGAAAAGAAAGATGCAATATTGACACTGGATCTGCAGTTTTGTGTATGTGTGTGTGTGTTACTAGCTGGTGATTTTGAATTTTCTTAAACAGCAGCTGATTTTTGGTAAAAGAGCTAAAGATGTGATTTTTAAGGTGAATGAGGATTGTTCAATGGCTTATTTATTGTATAATGAAATGTTGGTTTTGAGGGAATAGTATGAAAGTTATTGGTCTTAAGATAGAACTGTATTGAAGTCTGATTCACATGTTCAACAGAAGAAAAAACATAAAAACATCCCTTTTGCTGCATAGATTCTGGATTCTATCAAAATTTCAAATTATTCGTTACTTTTTATGAAATAGTTGTAGTACTGCAGTTCGATTTACACTGAAGTTCTATTCTTTATGCAAATTATACTAATCTGCTTCTTTAATTGAGTGGTCCCTTTACGCATTATTTTCAAAGTATTGACTCAAAGTTGCATATTAAGGATATTAGCTTTAATCTGGCTGTTTTATGACCTTGCAGTTCTGCAACTATATATAGGCATATAACAGTACTATCATTTTAACTGCACTGATCGCATATATAGGCAGACTGCACCACAATAAAGGGTTTCTGGTACTGATAACCTCTCCTGTATTTTGAAGCAATATGTTCAGAGGCTGACTGTATATTACTGTGATTCGTTATTGAATGTTGAGAATTTACAATTAGCTAGTTGAAGATCTATAGTGGGGAATGGTCCATTCCACAAACAAAGATGTAGTATTGCTATATCTGTATCCACTCTCTGCGGAGAATAAGTTGATTGATCAAATCAATTTATCGAGAGGGTCAGGTACAGTTTTATTTGGCTTTACTTTGGTTCTTTAAGTTTGTAAGATCTCTTCTTGATTTTTTCTAATGTGGAATTGAATATAAGCACGGTTAAATAATTTGTACAGTTTATTAGGTGAACTGAGCTGTATGAAGGTTGGGGCAGTATTTACTTTCTATAAGTTATAATATACTTGGCTTCATTCCTCATTATAAAAATTAACTAATGCCATCTGCAGGAGCATCCTGAATGGGATATACAGAATGGGTATGTGATTTTCCAGAAGGCAAAGGAATCTGCACCTTGCAAGGAGATACCATCTCTCCAGCTTAAAACTCAGACACTTGGTTATGCCAGGGAGTTGGAACGGATTGTTTGAAGGTTACCCGTGCCTCTTGTTTACGGCCCTGGTGATCTGATTGATTGACAGTTTTATGCTTAAGTTGTTATATCTTTTCATTAGTAGTACCTACGCTTAGTCTTGACACATTGATTTTCAGTAATATCAATGCGAAAAAGTTCTAGGCGCCTTTTGCCTTGTATAAAACGTTGTTATTGTATCTTGTTAAAAAATAGGGGATCTGTAACAGTATTGTATCTTGTTAAAAAATAAGGGATCTGTAACAGTTCTTTTAATTTGACAAGTCATGTTTGAACTAGATCTTGTTTTATCCATTACAACAGCTACTGTTAAGAGAGTGTTTTCAATAATGAAAATACTTGGACATTACTAACGAAGTACAATAGATAATCTGGTCACTTTGTGACACCATCTAATCATGCAAAATCGTAAAATTTTGTTGTCATGAAAAAATTACTGTGAGTCCAAAAAGATCTTTCTACTCTGAGGTTGATCTTATATATCCTTCGACCCTACCAAAAGCATCAGGAATTAAGATAAACTATTTTACAGTGGTTTCAATATCTATCTGCTGACTGCTGGTAATATAAGCTAGGTAATATGCCTTAAATAACGCCTGGTCCTCTAGTCAAGCTGGTGATTGTGCGTATTTTCCTACAAGAAGACCTGAGTTCGAGTCATTATTGCTGTTTTCAGCTGCTTGTTTTTTATGTTACAAAATACAAACACTTTTATCTTTTTTTTTTCCTTTTTTTCTTTTATCCATATAGTCATTGTTCAGTCATTATTTTATCTTGATGATTTTAATTATTTGATAAAAATTAATATCATCATTAAAATTAATAAATTATCATATTTATTTTTATTTTTACAGTTTAATAATCCATAAGTTACCCATTATACAAAATTACCCAAACAGATATTAACTTAAAATTTTCCTTTTACACTTATCACTTAAAGCAACTTTAAATTATAAGTAATAAGTTTAAACTTACCCAAACGACCTCTTAGAACCAGTTTGGCCAAGGGCTTAAAGCCCGGCTTAAAGTGATTTCTGACTTTAAGTAAAAAAATGTATGTTTGTGTAAAAAGTCAGAAAATGACTTAAAAGTTAAAAAAAACAGCTTAGAGCCAGAAGTTGGTATGAGGTACTTTTTTGAACGAATTGTTTTATTTTGATGATTTTAATTATTTGACAAAAGTTAATATCATCAATCAAACTAATAAATTATCAAATTTCTTTTTACAGTTTAATAATCCATAAGTTACCCATTATACAAAAGGAAAAAGAGTTTCTACCTGACACTGTAGGAAACTTTTCTACAGTATCGCCTTAAATTAAATCTGGGCCATAGATTAATCTAATCCAATGGTCCCGCTAGGGGCACCACACACAAATCGAATACACCCTCACACACACAATCCCACCTAATTTCCTCCATTTTTAATTTGATTTTTCCCGTCAATTAGTGATTTTTTTTTTTTGAAATCTGACTTCACTGTATTTTTCTCCATCTCTCAACGATCAGTTTGCATATCATATGTGCAGCAAAATCGTGATTTTAAGGCGGCACTATAGAAAAATTTCCTACAGTGTCAGGTAGAAACTCTTTACCCTATATAAAATTACCCAAACATATATTGACTTAAAATTTTCCTTTTACACTTATCACTTAAGGCAACTTTAAATCATAAGTAATAAGTTTAAACTTACCCAAACGACCTCTTAGAGCCTGTTCGGCTAAGGGCTTAAAGCCCGACTTAAAGTGATTGTTGACTTTAAGTCGAAAAATGTCTGTTTGTGTAATAATTAAGCCAGAAAATGTCTTAAAATTTAAAAAAAATAGCTTAAAGAAGGTACTTTTTTGAACGAATTGTTTTATTTTGATGATTTTAATTATTTGACAAAAGTTAATATCATCATTCAAACTAATAAATTATCAAATTTCTTTTTTACAGTTTAATAATCCATAAATTACCCATTATACAAAATTATCCAAACAGATATTGACTTAAAATTTTCCTTTTATACTTATCACTTAAAGCAACTTTAAATCATAAGTAATAAGTTTAAACTTACCCAAACGACCTCTTAGAGCCTGTTCGGCTAAGGGCTTAAAGCCCGACTTAAAGTGATTGTTGACTTTAAGTCGAAAAATGTCTGTTTGTGTAATAATTAAGTCAGAAAATGTCTTAAAATTAAAAAAAAATAGCTTAAAGAAGGTACTTTTTTGAACGAATTGTTTTATTTTGATGATTTTAATTATTTGACAAAAGTTAATATCATCATTCAAACTAATAAATTATCAAATTTCTTTTTTACAGTTTAATAATCCATAAGTTACCCATTATACAAAATTACCCAAACAGATATTGACTTAAAATTTTCCTTTTATACTTATCACTTAAAGCAACTTTAAATCATAAGTAATAAGTTAAACTTACCCAAACGACCTCTTAAAGCCTGTTCGGCTAAGGGCTTAAAGCCCGACTTAAAGTGATTGTTGACTTTAAGTCAAAAAATGTCTGTTTGTATAATTATTAAGTCAGAAAATGTCTTAAAATTAAAAAAATAGCTTAAAGATATGTGAGGTACTTTTTTGAACGGCTTTTTTGATTTTGATGATTTTAATTATTTGATAAAAGTTAATATTATCATTCAAACTAATAAATTATCAATTTTTTTATTTTTACATTTTTAATAATATACAAGATATCCATTGTACAAAATTACCCAAACAAATATTGATTTAAAATTTTCATTTTACACTTATTATTTAAAACAACTTTAAATCATAAGTAATAAATTTAAGATTACCCAAACCACCTCTTAGTATACTTATATCCCAAAAAGAAAATAAATGATTATGCTTTTAATTAATTATTTGACCAAAACCGATTAAAGCCATATTTCGATCCTGCTGTAACTTCTCTCGAGCGAAATTTTTCGGCGACATCCACGAAGCATCGGAACATCTCCGCATCTCTCTGTTCTTCATCTCGACATCTCCACATCTCTCTGTGCTTCAATTCAACTTGTAAGTGTCAATTGAGGTTTTTAATTTTAGGGTTTTAAATTTGTTTATCTTTGTTCTCTGTCAATTGGGGTTTATAATTTTAGGGGTTTTAATGTGGTTATTGCTTGGTTTTTATTCTGAGTACACTATATCTTTGATTCCGGATGATTTGGGTGGTTTCATTGGTAAGAATATGCCCCTGTATATGAATAGCAAAAAAAGAAAAAAAGGTGGTCTGAATCTTACCCTGTAATGCGAAGGGTAAATATATGAATATCCATCTGCTAAGTCCGTAAAAAAATCATAGTTTGTTGGGGTCCCTGAATATATTTTGAACAACTTTAGTGCATAAAAAATGAAAGCAATACAAGTCTTAACCAATTCAAGATCGGACATCATTTGTCAGTGAAGTGAATAGATGTTTAGACAACTTTGTTCTACGTAGTCGCCTGTAGTCTAACAATGTAGTCTAACAACTCTGTTTTACTAATTTAGTAAGAGATGTGATTACATGTACTTATTTTACAGGGCATTTAAATTGTATGCATGTCAAGGTGGAGCGAGGAATAATAAAAAAGAATTTCTTTGGCATTATGTTGACGTTCAGGTATAACTTGGTTTTTACATTCAATTATTTTGCTTATTTGTTTACTTGTGTTAAATAAATTTTTATGGTTTATGTGTAGTGTCCTCAGCAAGAAGGAGGTACCGAGTGTGGTTATTTTGTTATGAAGTACATGCATGATATTGTCATGCTTTATCAAAAAGATCCTAACAGTAATTGGAATGTGGTAAGAGAAAAAATATAAAATTTTCTTTTTACCCTTATCGAACTCATGATTATTTTTTGAATATGTTTTCTTTTATATTTGGAAGTGTCTCGCTTCGAAAAGCTATACCAAGAAGGAAATCAATGAGATTCGAGAGCTTTGGGCAAAAATTTTTATTGTAGAATGTCTATAATCAGGTACGACAATCACTTTTAAATGTTTTGACATTTTTTGTTAAATTCGGATGTGCCACAAGTGTTGTCAAATGTTATGACATTTTTTGTTAAATTCGGATGTGACGTAGAGGCTTAGGAAAAAAATGAATACGTAATTAATCAAGAGGTTGTATAGAAAATAGACCGATTTGATAATAATGGCACCACCTTATTATGCTTTGTATCAGCATTAAGAGCAGGCTTCCTCATAGTTCGAGGATCGTATTGTGTCCACCCTCTTTGTGGGTTCTTGGCTGCTAGAATAGTCCACGGCTCACTTTGGTTCCTACCTTTTAAGTCATCATCGTCTTTGTGAACAGCAAACTCTGCAGCTTGTGTAGACGCCATGCTTAATTAATATAGAATATATATTAGCTTCCGAACGCTTATGAATATTCTAATCTGATCCCTGCTTGTTTTTACGTGACTCTCAAAATACGTGGATATTTTTTCATGCAACTGCTTTCCAGTTTAGGAAGTCATATATTTCAGTTTACTTTATATAATTATAGAAAACATCAAATTTGGGGAAACCTTAAAACATTGTCACCTGATCATCACTTAGCTATACATTGTTTAATTAACATTAGTCTTGTCACTCTAGGCTGGATGTTTTAATTTGATATATTGTTTAACCTCGTACGAACCATGTCGATTAAATCTTGTTTTTTTTACTATTATTGTATTTCAGATGACACATGCATTTATTGGACCAAGACTGCAAAGACTTTTGGATGTCTTTTTATTTATGTTCCATTTCAAGTATAGGCAGGCTCCTCTTGCAACTCAGGTTAACTACTGCCTACCCAGACATGTATGAATTCTTCTTAGCTGCCTGAAGTTGGTGATCAAGGGAAATGGGTATAATAGCTGCCTGTTGATGACTTGTTTGTAATTAGTAAATAGCTAGCTACCTAATGATTTTGATATAATTATTTGTTTTGTAAGAGAAATCAGTAGAAAGAATTGTACTTTCTATTCCAATTGTAATGAGATTATGAGCATTAAATATTTGAAATTAATTTTTATCAAATTATACTGTGTTCTGATTTTAGTGATTTTCAGATTATTTGTTGCAATGGCTACTGATATGTGAAGCAGGTACCATTTGTAAAATTAAAAAAAAAAAATAAGAGAGAGGCGTTGGTTATTGATAGAGTCGACGCTAAAAACAGAGTACTTTAGGCATCGGTCATTTGACTAAACTGTCGTTAAAAGTAAAGGCTTTAGGCGTCGGTCAAAGGGTATAACCGACGCTAAAGGTAAAGGTTTTAGGCGTCGGTCGTTTTAAAAAACCGACGCTAAAAATTTGGTACTGGGCATCGGCATTTTAAAGAACCGACGCTTTAAACATGCACATAGGCGTCGGTTGTCAGCCTTTTTGCGTCGGTTTTATTGCCGACACAAACTGCTTCTAGCGTCGCCATTTTAACCGACGCTATAGGTCTATACCTATAGCGTCGCCTTCATATACTACGCCCAATAACCGACGTCTAAAGCCTATTTTGACCGACGCCTAAGGTCAATATGGTTATGAGTGAAACCAAAAATGGATACCAAGCCAAAAATATGGATAATCCATGGATCTAAATAAAATTAAAAAATTTAATCCGAACCTGAAATGGATATCGAGCCTAAGGTATGGGTTATCCACTAATTTATAATATATATATTTGTTAAATTTTACAGTATATATTATTAATTTATATATCAAACTGTTGTTAAAAAATTGATATGTATATAAGATTTTACACGTTCGATTTAATATCTGTACAGTATCTTGAATTCTTAAAATTTGATTTGGACGATTACAATCCACGTGAAATTAACAAAATAATTTTTAGTTTAGTGATGGTTTAATAACTTTTTGAGGTTTTTTTATAAATATATATAAAAAAGTAAAAATTTGTAATTTTACTTTTGTTAAGAAAAGCTATTTGTCATTTTACTAAACTAAGTTTCAAAATTGCAAAAATACTACAAATTAGGGCAACCCTTCCCCCTTGCCCAGCTGTCCAGCCTGCCCAGTTTCGACTGTTTTTTTTAAGGTGGGATGATTTTGGGTTGCAAGACCCCGTAGGTAGAGGTGGCCAAACGGTCATGCCGCGCCGGCCGTGCCGGTTTGGCCACGTGTCGTGCTGAACCAAACAAGGCACGGGCACGCACGCTGGGTTTGGACGTGCCGGGCGTGCCTTTTGAATTTGAATGGCACGCGAGCTAGGCGGGCTGATTTTTTTTTTTTAAGGAAAATTCGAAGGTCTACTCAGAAATTGTACATAAAATTTGAATTTTTTTGTTAATTTAATATTTACTTTTAATATTCTCAAAATATGAAATGTTTCGAATTAAAATGTTTCGAATTTGTAACTTTTTTCTTTTAATTTTATTATATATTAAAATGTTTCGAATTTTTAAAAAGATACGATTATATGAATTATATTGAAATAAAAAAGGACTGAAAGAGGACGGTACCTCTATTAAATTTTATTAATTAAAAAAATATTTTACAAATGGTGTTAGAGGACTCCTCTATAAAAAAACGGAACAAACCGCATTAAACATGTTTACAAAATTACAAACAAATAAATTCTAAAATATAAAATAAATCTAAAAATATAAGATACACGGGCCGAACATGCCGTCCCTTTTAATCAGACACGGGCTTCCGCGTGCCAGGCCAAACGGGCTGCGATTTGGAGAAAATGGACTCGTGCACGACACATTTACAGTAGTGGGCTGAACGGGCTGGGCACGTTTGTCACTGTAGCGGGCTGAACGTGCTTTTTTGACGAATAATCCACGGGCGATCTGGGCTGAACCGCCCGTTTGGCCACCTCTACCCGTAGGGGCCATATTCAACTGAATGCAACCACAAGCAACTTTTTTTTTTGAAGGTGGGATGATTTTGGGTTGCAAGGCCCCGCAGGGGCCATATTCAACTGAATGCAACCACATGCAACCTTCTTTTTTTTAAGGTGGGGTGATTATGGTGGATTTGGGTTGCAAGGCCCCGCTAGGGGCCATATTCAACTGAATGCAACTGAATTTCTGATTGCAAGTTCCATTTTTCAGTTGTCATTTTCGACCACTTTTTTTAACTATGTATATATAATAAAAAAAGAGGTCGAAAATGACAACTGAAAAATGTAACTTTCTTATGCAACCACATGCAACTAAATTTCTGATTGCAAGTTCATGCAACGGCCACATCCAACAGAATACAACTTTCGTTTTTCAGTTGCATTCAGTTGAATGTGGCCTCTGGCGGGGCCTTGGAATCCAAATCCACCAAAATCACCCCACCTTAAAAAAATTGTTGCATGTGGTTGCATTCAGTTGAATATGGCCCCTGGCAGGCCTTGCAACCCAAATCCACCAAAATCACCCCACCTTAAAAAAAACAATCGATGAATAGTGACCTGCCACGTGGCAGGTCACTGTTCATCCGAATTATTTTTTAAAAAATAAAAAATAAAATTGGGTTGGAAAAAGAAAGATAGTATTTTTGCAATTAAGAAAGTATAAGATTGTATATTTGCAATGAATTTGAGGAGATAGTATTTTTGCAAAACAAACTAGAAAAGTTAGTATTCTTGACAAATTCTCTAATTTTTTTCTGATTAAATTTACACAAAAACAAAAAAGAGAAGAAATTAACAATTTTTTACGTTGAAAATTCTATTTGATTTATGAATTCTACTTATAATTCGTTTTGATTATCAAAATACCCTACTAACAACCAAATACAAATTTAATAATAAGTATAAGAGGGATTTTGTCTAAAACTTCGATAATCGGTATTCTGGTCATCCGTACAACAAAGATCTTAAAATAAATAAATGAAAATCGTTGGATCTGGCAGGAAAAAAATATTTCATATTTTAATATGTTATAAACTAAAAAATGTATTTTTTGTTTTTTGAAAAGAAAGATATCTTTCATTAAAAACTCATAGCTTCGCTTACAATAGTCTCCAACAACGAAATGGGAGGAGACAGAAAATCATTGTGGCAATTAAGAGAACAAGGTACACGCGCCATTAGATGGGTTACTTTATTCGCTTGCCTTATAATAAAATGCATCGAGATATTCTCTCTAGCTACTAGCAACGTACGACACTCCTCAAGGATATGGCCAATCTCCACTTGATAGTGAGATCCTCTGCAAATTGCCTCCACAGTGTTAAGGGAGTCACACTCAACTGCAACCTTCATATCTGGCAGTGCATAGAGCCACGACAAAGCTTCAAGAACCCCCATTGCCTCAACTTCAAAGACAGATACAACACCTGCAACTCGCACATTCCTTCCTCTAACAAACTGACCAGCACTATCCCTGATCACCATCCTTACTGAAAATGACGAAGCCCCCTCTGTGATAGCTGCATCAACATTCAGCTTAAATTCCCCCTCCTAAGGTGCCATCCATCTTATATTGAAATACAAAAATGTATATATCAATGATTTAAATCATATATAATTAGGTTTTGTACATTGAATAGCATTATCAATGTAGAGCTTCTACATCGAATATAATTAATGTAAAAATTCATAATTACATTTTCTCTTGAGATTCTAAGTATTTCCATTTGAATAATAATTATTAAATCATCAGTAAATTAAAGATATTTTATGAGGTTCGCGTGGATTGTAAAATCATCCAAATCTGATTTCTAGATTTCAAGATAAAGTCCAAATAGTAAATATGAATTTTTTTAATACTAATAAAAAATAATTAAAATTCAATTCTAATGCAACATTTTTAAATTTTATCATTTTCATATTATAATTTTCTTTCTGAGTTCAATTTTAATACAAACTTTATTAATAAGTGTAAAAGCGATTTTTTCCAAAACTTTTATAATCGGTAATCTGGTCCTCTTTACGACAAAGATCATAAAATAAATAGATATAAACCGTTGAATCTGGCATAAAAAATATTTTATATTTTAGTATGTTATAAACTAAAAAGTATATTTATATTGAAATACGAAAATGTATATGACAATGATTTAAATCATATAAATCATATATTATTAGGTTTTCTGAATTGAATAGCAATATCAATGTAGGACTTCTACATTGATGTAAAAATTCTTAATTATACTTTCTCTTGAGATTTTGAGTATTTTCATTTGAATAATAATTGTAAGTCATCACTAAATTAAAGAAAATTTTATGAGGTTCACGTGGATTGTAAAATCATCTAAATTTGATTTTTAGATCTCAAGATAAAGGTTAAATAGTAAATATGATTTTTTAAATACTAATAAAAATTAAATAAAATTCAATTCTAATACAATATTTTTTAATTATATCCTCTTCAGATTATGATTTCTTTTTAAAATTCACTTCAAATGCAACCTTTTTTAATTATATCATTTTTAGATTATAATTTTCTTTTTAATGTGATCTAATCTTGATCGTCTATTTTTAATCCAACAGATCATATGATTTTGGTAGTACAATGACCAGACCAAAAATTATATCCTTATATATAATAAGCGTAGGAGGGATCTTATCCATAATTTTCGTCATTGTACTACCAAAATAATCTCAACCGTCGAATCTGATATTTTTAAAAATAGACGATTAAGATTATATTATTTTAAAAGAGAAAATTATAATCTAAACTGGACATATTTAGAAAAGATTGCATTAAAAGTGAATTTTAGAAAGAAAAATATAATCTAAAAAGGATATAATTAAAAAAGGTTGTATTATAATTTAAGTTTAGAAAGAAAATCACAATCTGAAAAGGATATAATTAAAAAAAGGTTGTATTAGAATTGGATTTTATTTTTTTAATTGAATTTTAAAAAGAAAATCACAATCTGAAAAGGATATAATTAAAAAGGTTGTATTAGAATTGGAATTTTTTTTAGTATTAAAAAATTCATATTTACTATTTGGGATCTATCTTGAGATTTAGAAATCAGATTTGGATGATTTTACAATACACGAGAAACTCATAAAATTATCTTTAATTTAATGAATAATTATTCAAATGAAAACACTCATAATCTTAAGAGAAAATATAATTACAATTTTTTGCATTAATCCTATTCAATGTAGAAGACATGCATTGATTTATTCAATGTAGAAAACCTAATTATATATGATTTAAATCATTGACATATATCGTTTCATATTTCAATATAAATATACTTTTAGTTTATAACATATAAAAATGTTAAATATTTTTTTTATGTTAGATCCAATAGTTTTCATTAGATTTGGATGATTTTACAATCCACGAGAAACTCATAAAATTATCTTTAATTTAGTGATGATTTAATAATAATTATTCAAATGGAAACACTCAGAATCTTAAGAAAAAATATAATTACGATTTTTTGCTTTAATCCTATTCAATGTAGAAGACATACATTGATTTATGGAATATTTACAGAAATTCATAAGATTTTAACAATTCTTTCCAATTTTACTACCATCCAACTATCATTTTACTTCTATAAAATCATTTTTTCAAAAATACTACCTCATTATAATTTTATGTTTTCAATATTCCAAAAATACTACCTTCCTCAGTTGCAACTTTTGCAACCTCATTTGCAACTTCGATGCTACAAATTTCTGATTGCAAGTTCCGGGTTTCAGATGTCATTTTCGACCACTTTTTTGGAATTTATATATATATATATATATATATATATATATATATATATATATTCTAAAAAACTAGTCAAAAATGACATCTGAAAACTGGAACTTGCAATCAGAAATTCGTAGCATCTCAGTTGCAAATGAGGTTGCAAGGCCCCGCCAGGGGCACTCATAATTGGTGGATTTGGGTTGCAAGGCCCCGCCATGGGCACTCATAATTGGTGAATTTCTTATTTGCAACTTTCAGTTTTCAATTGTAACTTTTTCAACTGAAAACTGAAAGTTGCAAATCAGAAATCCACCAATTATGAATGCCCCTGGCGGGGCCTTGCAACCTCATTTGCAACGGAGATGCTACGAATTTCTGATTGCAAGTTCCAGTTTTCAGATGTCATTTTCGACCAATTTTTTTGAATATATATTCCAAAAAAGTGGTCGAAAATGACATCTGAAACCCGGAACTTGCAATCAAAAATTTGTAGCATCGAAGTTGCAAATGAGGTTTCAAAAATTGCAACTGAGGAAGGTAGTATTTTTGGAATATTGAAAACAAGGTCGGTATTTTTAGAATTTTAGAAAGGTTGGTAGTATGTATTTAAAAATCCAATAGTTAACATGGGTAGTTTTGAAACTATCCCTTGATCTATTCAATATAAAAAACCTAATTATATATGATTTAAATCATTGACATACACCTTTTCGTATTTCAATATAAATACACTTTTTAGTTTATAACATATTAAAATTTTAAATATTTTTTTATGTTAGATCCAACAGTTTTCATCTATTTATTTTAAGATCTAACAATTCTTATTTATTTTGTCGTACGGAAGACCAAACTACCGATTATCAAAATTTTCGATAAAATCTCTCTTACACTTATTATTAAAATTGTATTTGGTTGTTAGTGGAACAATATTCAAATAATAACAAGGGTATTTTGATAATTAAAACGAATTATAAGTAAAATTCATAAATCGAATAGAATTTTCAACGTAAAAAATCGTCAATTTCTTCTAACTTTTGTTTCTATGTAAGTTTAATTGGAAAAAAAAAATTTAAACCATTACTAAACTAAAGATTATTTTGTTAATTTCACGTGGGCTGTAAAATCGTTCAAATCAAATTTTAAGAATTCAAGATATAGTATTGTTGTGGAATAAAATCTAGGTTATCGAATTGCGTCTAGGGTTCGCGCGTATTTAATGCTAGGGTTGGTGAGCTTCGAGCTTTAATGGATGCGCTTGTGTTTCGTGACCTAATTCGGGTCCTCACAAGATGCCTACGTATCTCTGTAGAAGAGAATCAAGCCAAGACGTAGTTCTGAGAATGAGGGGTCATGCCCTTTATATAGGCTGAGAAGCCTTAGAATTATGGTAGGATTTGGATACTTGGTGGGCAAGCCACCGCCTTGAGGAAGGTTCTAGACTCCTTCCTTGTAGGAGTCTGTTTCCTTATTGAATTGAATGCCTTGGTGGCTAAGTTTGGTAGGAGTAACATCCTTATCTTACTCTTATTGCTGAGTTGTTTATCTCCCTTAATATTAATTACGAAATTAATATTTAATTAGGACTTTGGGCCCCATAAATGGGCCCCACGTTTGGACCATACTGGGTCTAATTAATGCCACATTAAATGTGTCGTTAGGGCTTACTTTTAGCCCATATCAAATATAAATATTAAATCGAATGTGTAAAATTTTTTATATATATACTCCCTCCGTCCCATGTAATTCTTTACATTTGCGGACCAGTTTTCGGCACGGATTTTAAGGTGCATTTTAAGGATAGTTCTATAACTTATTTTTGATATTTTTTTTTGTATAAAAATAGAACAATCCTATTTTTATACAAAAAAAGAAAATATAAAAAATAAGTTATAGAACTATCTTTAAAATACACCTTAAAATGCGTGTTAGATACGTAATTTTTTATGTAAAGAAATGGATGGGACAGAGGGAGTATATATTTATATATATATCAATTTTTTAACAAAAATTTGATATGTAAATTAATAACATATAAAATTAAAAAAATTAATATAATTATAGAAATTAAAAAAGGAACCGTGCGTTGCACGGGTTATAAGCTAGTTTGGATAACATCCTCTTATGTTTATTATATATAAGGATATAATAAGATCGAGAAAGTAAAAGTACAGACAAAATAAAAAAGATTATACAAAAATAAAATGCCATCGATTTTTTTTTATCTGTGGAAGAAACAATCCCATGGATCTTTTAATATGATTAATAAGGGCTTTCGAGTTCCTATTAATTGTGAGCTATGTGTGGGGGATGTTGAACACTTGATGCATCTATTTCTTGACTGTGTTTTTGCTAAGGATTGTTACCAGCGTATGGGACTCAACTATGATACCGGGGAGGTAGAGAATGTTTCTGTTTGGTTACTTGACAAACTTAGCAATGAGTCAAATGGTAACTTAATCAAAATTGCTATTGTTTTGTGGGGAGTTTGGTGGGCTCGCAATAAAAGGGTGTGGGAAAACAAGGTGCTTTCTCCAGAAGTTGCCATGATGTGGAGTTCGAAACAAGTTGTAGAATGGAAGGAAGCTCAACAGAAAAAGCTGGGTACAATAAGGGGTCTGAAGAAAAATAATGCTGAGTATCCAAAGAAGTGGAAAGCCCCTGTAGATGGAAGCCTTAAACTGAATGTGGATGCGTCGGTTATGGATGGTGCGAATTATTTCTCAGTTGGTATGGTGGTGAGAGATCATCAAGGCCATTTTGTTAAGGGTAGAACGATGAGGTTCTCAGGTCGAGTATCGGTGTTGGAGGCAGAGTTAGTGGGTATTTTGGAGGCTTTGCACTGGCTTTGTGATTTACCAGAGCATGTAACAACTGTGGAAAGTGACTCAATGTTAAGTGTAAATGCGATCAAAAGGCCAGGTCTGAACAGGATGGAACTAGGCGACATTATTGAGCAGTGTAGGACTATAATTGATAGAAGGAATGGTGTTTCAATAGCTTCGTTGATTTCATGTCTCCTCCATTATGTGTGTTGGAGACATTATTGTCGGATTTTTGAGTTCTAATGGAATTGCTTTTTTATTCAAAAACAAAAGCATATAAAGTTTTTCATATACTAGGCAGAATGAAAAAGAAGAAATAAATTTTCTCATTTAAGTGGATGTTATCCCATATCAATCTTACGAAAACAAACATGTGTAACCAAATTTTAATACAGTTTATGAGTAGAATTCCAAATTTAATCTATTATCTTTCTATATGTAATAGGATGGAATTTAATCTATTATCTTTCTATATATAATAGGACAACAGGTACTTCTCAAACCTGCATCCTGAGCAAATAAATTAGTTCTGAACCTAACTCCGAACCTAACTCAATTATAATATTAAAAAAAATATGTTGTTCCAAGGAATTGAACCTATGACCTCTCATAATGAAACTAAACTCACCAACCAATTTAGCTAGATTAACATTTATACTTACAATGGAATTCATTAACTACATACACAAATACTTTTTGGGTTATATTATGTTTAATATATTAAACTATTCATTTAAGATAAGATTACTTATATTACAACTTCTGCACATTGTTTTTTTATATTATAGACCTACCTATCTAAATAAATTTTATAGAAAATTTTCTTATATTTTTAAAATGGAGAAAATAGTATTTATTTTGAGATAAACTGTTTTGTTCATAATCTCATATATGAAAGGCATAGATAAAATAATTATTCTTTGAGATCAAATATTTTTGGGAAATTCTCAATGGTACCACTGTACTTTTGGCTTTTGCCAGTGGTACCATTACATTTTTGACTCCTCTTAACGGTAACCTTAACAAATTGACTTTCTACCAGAAATACCATTATGTTAGAAAAACGTTATAGAAACGTTAAGTAGGGTAAAAAGAACATGGTACCACTAGCAAAAACCAAAAGCACGGTGGTACCATTGAAAATTTCCTTAAAATATATTTGAAAAATACTGGTTGGCCCCAAACCTGTTGAAAAAATATAAGAACAATCTTAGCCATACGCTACAGTATGCAATAAGTAATTAGGTTGAATATTGGCCCCAAACCCTACTTAACGTTTCTAGAACGTTTTTCAAATATAATGGTATTTCTTTTAAGAAGTCAATTTGTTAAGGGTACCGTTTAGAGGAGTCAAAAAAGTAATGGTACCACTGGCAAAAGCCAAAAGTACAGTGGTAACTGGTACCATTGAGAATTTCCCAATATTTTTTTAACAACAGCACATATGAAGTGCTCGTGGTTAATTTCGTTGTGAAATTTAATAAAAAAATGAACTAAATTAAAATTGGTTGGTCAAATTAGAATCAATTAAACTATAGGCATACTAAAAATATGAATTTCAAGAAAATTTATAAAAAAAATATACAAATACGATTTGGATTATATATCGATTATTGGTTAATAATTATATATAGTTTATAGTTTATTTATAAGACTGTATGATATACAAAATATAGCAATTTAATTAGCGAAATAAGAAAGATGTGAAGTTTTGAAAGGAAATTTGAAACATTTATATATATATATATGTGTGTGTGTGTGTGTGTGTGTGTGTGTGAGAGAGAGAGAGAGAGAGAGATTTGTACTCCATGTCGGTTATCAGTTTAAATAACTAAATAAAATATATCATTGAGTTATGAGACGATACTATAATTAAGATTATGTATGTAATGCTATATAACAGTGTATCTTTTTCTATATATAATAGGAGAACAAAGGGAGTACCTCAGAATTTAACTTAATAAGTACGATCTTGTATGTTACAATAATTAAGGTCTTGTAATCTTTAAATGTATTGTAAAATGTATAAAATTTTGAAACATGAAAGCATTCAATTATTTGTTGCATAGTTATTTCCTTTTAAATGCTTGCAAAGACATATTTGCCTATTGAAGGTCGAGGAAGAAGTTGTTTTGGCATCAGAAGCCACAACGGTATTCACCCATACTTTTGGTGATCGTGCATTCCTTACATACAAGTTCCAAATTTTTTTCATATATTTCTAATGTATAAAAATATCATCAAATTATTCAAATAATACACATTTTCGCGATGTTCAACAATACTAGAAATGGCACGTGCCTCGCACGGGCTATTATGCTAACTTATAGAATCTCAAACATACATATATTAAATAATTATATAAAAAAATTTATCAATATTAAGGAACGTACTAATTTTATCTGGAAAGTATTGTATGATGAGTATTATTCACATCGATGATATGTCTTTTTATCATTGTTCTAAAAGAAATTGTGTTATAACCTATACAATATATTTATATACTATAAAACACCCCTTTTTATGCTCATATGATCTATACATAAATAAAATAATACATAAATTAAAATACTGATATTATAATATGTAAGAATATAAAAGGTGCAATTATATTCAAAAATATCCTTAAATCGTAAAATTATACAGAATTTATAGCAATTGCTAGAGGATGACCCGTGCCTCGCACGGGTTATTATGCTAGTATATCTAATACACCAACAAGGGGCTTCCCTGAGCAAATTAATTCATAGGCTCGGTCCCTCCGAACCTCAATCCAAACCTAACTCTAAATATTTGTAAAAATAATGCTATTCAAAGGGTTTGAACCCATGACCTTGCATAACTAAATGCAACACCATAACCAGTTGAGCTGTGTGAGCATTTGAGTTAATATTAAAAATCATTAGCAACATACATAAATATTTGTATAATGTATAATCCCAATTAATTATACATACACATATGCATACATACATGCATATATACATACATACATACATACACACATACATACATACATACTTACATACATACATATATACATACATACATACATCCATACATACTTACATAATTATTAATTATACATGCATACGTACATACATCCATTTATGTTATAAAATCTATTAATATTTCATTATTTGTAATCTATTAATTGTTGTATAATTAATATGCATATTTATACATACATACACATGTACAAACATAAATACATACATATATAAATTTCTATGGATATATAATAATATACAATAATATTATATACATACATACATACATACATACATACTATATAACATACATACATACATACATACATACATACATACATACATATATTTATGTCGTATAATCTATTAATATTTCATTATTTGTAATCTATTAATTGTTGTATAATTAATATGATATTTATACATACATACACATGTACAAACATAAATACTTACATATCTAAATTTATGTGGATATATAATAATATATTATAATATTATATACATACATACTATATATTTTTGTTTATATATATTAATTTGTAGATAAATCTCAGTTGGCTTACCTCAGATAATGTATAATTGTAGATAATTATATATTAATGTATAATTATTAATTATACATGCATACGTACATACATACAAACATACATAATTATTAATTATATGCATATATACATACATAATATATACATACATTTATATTGTACAATCTATTAATATTTCATTATTTGTAATCTATTAATTGTTGTATAATTATTATGCATATTTATACATACGTACACATGTACAAATATAAATACATACATATATAAATTTTTGTAGATATATAATAATATACTATAATATTATATACATACATACATACTATATAGAAGACATACATACATATATACATACATACATACATACATACATTTATGTTGTATAATCTATTAATATTTCATTATTTGTAATCTATAGATTTCAAGAGGCCAATGCTATGGTGGATTACTTCACCAGTAGTGAAGTAGAATCAGCTCTCAAAGCTATGGATTCCTCAAAAGCCCCAGGGCCCGATGGTGTCAACGGTGCATTCATCAAAGAATCATGGCAATTTTTAAAAGGAGAATACATGATGATCCTTAATGATTTCCATGCATCAGGTGTTCTACCTCGAGGTCTTAACTCCTCATTCATCACTTTGATTCCTAAAACTGATTCTCCCCTAGAAGCAGGTGAATATCGTCCTATTAGTCTCATTAATTTCACCATGAAAATCCTTCTCAAAGTCCTGGCTAATAGGCTTAGTGAACCTATCAATGAGCTGGTCTCGGAAAACCAGATGGCTTTCATCAAACACAGGAGTATTTCTGATAGCATTCTAATTGCTAACGAAGTAGCTCACAACATCTTGTCCAAAGAAAGTAAAGGAGTCATAATAAAACTTGATTTTGCTAAAGCATTTGACTCTGTCAACTGGTTGTTTTTAGAAGATACAATGAGAGCAATGAACTTCAATGAAAGGTGGATTCTCTGGATTAATTCTATTCTTAGATCAGCTAGGCCTTCAGTTCTCGTTAACAGCTCACCTTCAATGGAATTCCACATGCAGCGAGGTCTTAGACAAGGAGATCCTCTATCTCCTTTGCTCTATAACCTTGTTGGTGAAATGCTTCATCTATTTCTCACTAAGGCTAATTCTCTAGGGATCTTCAATGGCATTGAGCTAAAATCTGGATTGCATATCTCTCACTTACAATTTGCTGACGATACAATTCTTTTTGTTAGAAGTGAAAGGAGCTCAATTGTAGGAATCAAAGTTCTTCTTAAACTATTTGAGCTTATGTCTGGGCTTAGAATAAATTTTCAAAAAAGCTCCATTTATGGCCATATAGATGACCAATCGGAAATTGAGCAGTGGTCGAGTCTTCTTAACTGCAAGGTGGGATCATGGCCAATCAGTTACTTAGGGGCCTCACTGGGAAATTCTCCGAAAAAAGTCAATTTCTGGGAACCATTGGTACAGAAATTTCATAACAAAATAAAACAATGGAAAAATGTGGGATCTTCAATTGCAGGTAGGCTGATTGTTCTAAAAGCAGTCCTCAACAGCATCCAAATTTATTGGTTGAACCTTTATAAAATTCCTTCGTCAATAATCAAGAAAATAGATAAAATCAGAAGGGATTTTGTATGGAATGGGCTCGATACTTCTTCTCGTAAAATGCATCTAGTCAACTGGGAGACGATCTGTAAGAGTTTACACCAGGGTGGTTTGGGAATTACTTCTCTTAAAGCTAGAAATGACTCTCTCCTAGCAAAATGGTGGTGGAAGTATAGATTCGAGCAAAACAGTCTTTGGCATAAGATTATGATCAATAAATATGGAGATTGGAACTTAGATTCGGATAACTCAAGTAGTAGAAGCCTATCTCCAATTATGGGGAGTATCATGTCCGTTACGAAGGTGTCCAATCTTAATATCTGCAACAGAAAGGATTTCATTTGGAAACCGGGGAATGGGATGCATATCAATTTTTGGCAGGACCATTGGTATGGCGACTATATTCTCAAAGAAAGGTTTCCAAGACTGTTTTCTCTCTGCAACTATAAGGATTTGTTTCTGCAACAAATGTCTAATTATTGGCATCTTTACTTAAATGGGGAATTGGTTTTGTGGAGAAGTCCTCTTCGAGGTTGGGAAGAAGAGGAAGGGAAGCTACTACATTCTATCGTGATGAGCTTTAATCCCCATCAAGCTCCGGATCTTCCAGTTTGGAAACATAACAATGACGTCTATAGACCATCAGAAGGGTACAAAGCATTAGTCTCTTCTAACCACAGTAATGTTCATTGGAGATGGATTTGGAAATGCAAAGTTCCACCAGCAATTAAGATGTTCATTTGGAAAATCAACCATAAAATCATCCCAACTAGAGATTTCTTATGTAGAAGAGGTATGCTTATAGATGCTTCTTGTGCATGGTGCGGACATCCTCTAGAAGACCTGGATCACCTGTTCTGGCATTGTTCTTTAGCAAGGTTTGTATGGAATCTCTTGTCTTCTTGGCTGGGTATTAACCACATAACACTAGAGAATGATTCTTTTGATCTTCTCCAAATATTCTCTATGAAGCAAGGGCCCGTTCTTATCAATCACTGCATATTTTTGTCTCAACCTCTTTATGGTCTATTTGGAAAACCAGGAATTCACTCACCTTCTCTAATTCAAGAGAGTCCGAAAAAAATGTGGAATTCTCCCTTAAATTCTATGCGCACAAATGGTATGCATACAAAGGTGGCAAGGCTAATACATTCAATGGCCTAGAAAACATTTGGATGCATAACCCGTTGGGCTATATAAAACTCCTAAACATCAGGATGAAAGACAATCTCATGGGCCTATTATCGTCCAAATATGACCTAGTGGCCTTCTGTGATGGGTCATGGCAGCTAGATGATGTGGGCGTTACTAGATCAGGCATTGGGGGCATTGTTTACAAAAGAAATTCCCCTATATTCTTTTTTCAGGCCCAATCCAAGCATCGTCCTCTTTATCTGCTGAGATCAAAGCTTGCATGTTTTTGATTGACCGGTTGAAAAATTCTAATTATGCAGGAGCCAATATATCCATTTGTACGGACCTATCCTGATTGCAAGAAGAATTTCTGCGTTTAAAAGCTTCGGACCAATCATTAGCAAATTTCCATGTCATCTATTGCGAAAGAGATTTAAACCAAGAAGCAGATTTTTTAGCCAAGAACGGCTCTAACCTAGCTTGCTTGCGTTCTGCCTGGACTACCCACGATTTTTATGAATTATGAAAAATGCGGTTTTGTCTACCATGTTTGAAGTCTGGAATGGGTGTCCAATATGGCTTGTGTCTAGGGGCTGTTTTAGTAGATGCAGTGGTGCTGTTCCGGACTAAGTTTAGCTTCATGTGAGTGCAGCTGGGTTATATGAGGAGTAGCAGTTCAGTAGTATTGCAGCAGGTTGCACAGCAGTTGGACCAAGAGGACTGTCATGGGTGGTACTTTAGGTTTTTCCAGAAGGTTTAGTCTAGTGCTTTAGTGTAGTGGTCTGCTTTTCAGTTTATGGATATGTTCCAAGTCCCATGCGATGTATCCTCAAGATTGTACTGTTTTATTAGCTTATTAATATATTCAGGCGTTTCAAAAAAAAATTATTCTATAATTAATATGCATATTTATACATACATACACATGTACAAACATAAATACATACATATATAAATTTTTGTGGATATGTAATAATGTACTATAATATTCACTAACATATACCATATCTTATTAATCATTTTAGATCTATTGTAATTATTTACGAATTAAATATTATAAAAAAAAATCACAATACAAAAAAAGGACCTTCATGCGTATATATAATACAAATTTGTATTAACATTAACTATTGTAAAACTCATCAATCACATCTTTAATACGTAAACGCACAAAATAATATAACAAACACACACACACACACACACACACACACACACACACACACACATATATATATATATATAATAGAGCAAATGGGGGGGGGTTCCATGAGCAAATTTATTCACATAAAAAGTTATATTTACCCCTACTAATTATATCTATGTTATATTTTCGGGGGCTATTTGGGTATTGGAACACTAACATATTTATTACATAATAATAGCTGATATGAAATAATATGCATTTATTATTATGTAATTAATACTTGTATGTATCTCTGTATCCATCCATGTTAACTATATATATTTATATATTGAAGTACGGTTTTGATCTTAACATTGACCAATTTATTACATATCGTTCAAGTTTGCTTTAACAAAACAAAACATAGCGTAAAATATAAACAGATTTAATTTAACCAGAATTATCATTTGCATGTCACGATCGGGTATTGCATAAATTCCATTTACTCACAACAATTGCTGCGAAGATATGAACAATCGAAGATATCAACAATCCAATACTGCGTGATCACGAATAATTCATAAATATTTGTAATCTAGAGCATGCTCGTGCCTTGCACGGGCTACAAAGCTAGTTCATTATTAGTACGTCAATATTGTATTAGAGTAAGTAAAAAGTAAAGTGCAACAAGAATACTCTGCTCTTCTAAGATTTACCGCCTTAATAAGATTTGTCCTAAAAAAGGAAAAATAATTAAAGAGAAAATTAATTCAGGAATAATCGAAAACCCTGTATTAGAGAAAAAGAATACAAAACAAAGAAAACAAAATGAAAAATTGAAAATAAATTTTCTCCTCCCTTCTCTTCTAGAAATCCGGATCCTCTTTCCCCTTTTCTATGCCCCATTATGTGTCCCCTACTCTTTTAGTATTAAAAGAGTGCCCTTGGCGGGGCTCAATTTAAGGAATATAAAAAAAAATATTATTTTATTTAAAATGGGCCCCGTCAAAGACACTATTTTAATACTAAAAGAGCATGGGACAAAGAAGGGGACAGACGATCCTGACTCCTCTTCTAGAAGGAATTTATTTTCAACGGAGAAATTTTATATATTGAAAATTTGAAATTTATATTATCTTCCTTAAATAACTCTATTGCAATAAAATATGTTGCAAGGAAGCAGAGACTATGACTAGAGATGCACAAAAAGTCCTCCGGGTCGGGCTTTATTCGGACTATAAAAAGCTCGGGCTTTTTAAGAATCGGGCCGGGTCGGGCTTTTTAAAAAATCGGGCGGAGCCGGGCCGGGCTTTCTCTAAAATATGAGGCCCGTTTTAGCCCCTCGGGCTGGGCCGGATCGGGCCGGGCCGGATCGGGTCGGGCTTTTTTCTGGCTTTTTTGTAATTTATATATATATATATATATATATATATATATGTAATTTTTGTCTTTTTTTGCAAAACTAATATATAAATATACAAAAAAAGAAAATCTACAAAAGAAACAATCTCTAAAAATTTATGCCCTTGAACTTCTATAATCTATAATACATAAAAGGGAAATTCTCACTGGTACCCTTCTGGAATTGGCTTTTCCAGATGGTGCCATTTCGTATTTTGGACTTACGACTGGTACCCCTAAAGTAACTGATTACCATAATTATGCCATTCTGTTAATCAAAACATTAAGAAACGTTAACAAATTTCAACATTTATTCCATAATAAAATTTTATGTCATATAAACCACAAATTAAAAAAAGTTAAATGTGGAATTATGTTATTTTATGGTCAGAAAATGACTGAACACATATTTTAGATTTACAGTATGTTAACTTATTACAGATTAATGTTTAATATTTTTCAATTAGTGGCACATTAATAATTATAAATTAGTATTTAATTTTTTTAACTAGTAATACATTAAAAACTTACAGATCATTATTTATTTTTATAGTTTTTAACGTTTCTTAACGTTTTAATTAACAAAATGGCATAATTAGGGTAATCAGTTATTTTAGGGGTGCCAATCGTAAGTCCAAAACACGAAATGACACCATCTGGAAAAGTCAATTCCAGAAGGGTACCAACGAGAATTTCCCTACATAAAAAGAGACACCACGAAAACTAATACTAAAATATTACTAGCATAACACTTGTTTTATCATAAAACATCACAACAATTCAAGAACTTTTTACTCTACGTCATGACTTAAGGCGACCGTTAGCCATATAAATCTTCTCGTATATGACCATTTCGAGAAGCACATCCCCTACACTCAATTAGTCTTTTTTAAAGAAGAATTTTTATTGTATATTGTTGATATTTCCTAGCCTCATGATCAATCACATTCCCTCTATTGCTAAGTTTAATATTCTTGAAATTTATTAAAAATATCATATATTCTTAGATTTTATTCAACAAAAAATTGAATTTTTATCAGGATATATTAAAAAGCCCGGATTTTTATCCGGGCCGAACCGGGCTTTATCCGGGTTTTTTAAAAGCTCGGGCTTTTAACCGGGCTTTTCGGGCTTCGGGCCGGGTCGGGCTTGATAAAAATAGGAGGCTCATCTTAGGCTCTCGGGCCGGGCTGAACCAGGTCGGGCTTTTTTGGGACCGGGCTTTTTGGGTTGAATTTCGGGTTTCAGGCTTTTTGAACATCTTTAACTATGACATTCAAATTCTTTCCTTGTTTATAATCAGAGACTCTTGGGCTTTCAATTGATTGTTTTTATCCTTTAGGTTCTGAATGGGCTGGGCCTTAACAATCATGGTTTTCCTCTTAACCTGTTAGTTGAGCAATCAAGTAGGGGCAGTGCCCTTCTGCCAATCAGGCTCCCATCACTAAATTACAAATCTGATAACCCTCGTTTCAATCCGTGACGATAATTCAAACACTTAAATAAACAAATAAACTTTTAGTATAATACTAGCTTAAAACCCGTGTGATGCACGAAATTTTTTTAATATTATATGAATATTTTTCATTAACTTGAATTAATTTTTTTAAAACATGAATGACTTAAATTTTTCAATCAGATAATTTCATAATAATTATATAAATGTTATCCGTAATATTTCTAAAAAAGGGGACTGTAGTTAGAAAATATAGAAAAGATGATAGGTTTTAGTTGAAAAAGGTAATCGGTTAATTATTAGTATTATAATATTATGTTATTTTTACTAAATAAAATTGCTCATAGTGTTTTTAGAAAAGTAGAAATTAATGTTGCGCATGATATTTCTAGAAAAAGAGGGATTAAAAAAGATAGAAAAGATTATACGTTTTAGCTGAAAAAAGTAATCGATTAATTATTAGTATTATAATTTTATTATTTTATTTTTTAAATAGAACCGCCCGTGATATAATTGGAAAATGAGAGATTTTAGTTACAGAAAATAGAAAAGGTAACGTGAAAATTAAAAATGTGACATGTTTTAGGTGAAAAAGGTAATTGATTAGTTTATAATAATTATAATTTAATTATGTTACTTTACTAAATAAAATTGCTCATAGTTTTTTTAAAAAAGGAGAAATTAATGTTACCCGTGATATTTCTAGAAAAAGAGGGATTTTAGTTAGAAAATATAGAAAAGATGATACGTTTTAGCTGAAAAGAGAGATTTTAGTTAGAGAAAAGAAAAAAAAGGTAACGTATTTTGGTTGAAAAGGGTAATTGATCGATTAATTAATAGTAATTATATTAAACAAAATTGCTCGTAGTATTTTTAAAAATGAGAAATTTTAGTTAAATTTGGCTTTTTTACTTCTTTTTCAAGCTACTACCTTTTCAAATATGGATTTTATCTATAATTAAGTAAGGGTAAATAAGTAAAATCAACAGGTACCGTACCGACCAACCGACCGACCAAACTTTTATTGTTTCGGCTTTTTTATAATAGTATAGATTGGACTATTGTTACATATGAAAGCATCTTAGTTTTGATGATAACATAGTTAGCAAGCTGGTACGCTTGTAATGATATATTATGGCAAGCTTCTTGTGTATGTTTCTAATTCTATTTTGCAGGATATATAAGTTATGCTATATACAAAGATGTTAGCAAGCTGGATATATGCATTGGACTAACATTGTTTTACAGGTTTAGTAATTATTTTATTTCTGAGCAAAACAGGCTATAGCAGCTAGCTGGCAAGAAATGTTTTATTCTAACGCAGCAAGCTGACAGACAGAATCCAGATTTTCCAGAAGTCCTATTTTCATGGAGATCAATTAGAACTTTACATTTGTAAGGACTCTATCAATTATATAGAACTGTTGACGGAGGAATTTGGTAACAACAAAATTCGAGGTACTTCGCCGGAAACAAGATCTACAACAGTGGTTTTATGCCGAAAAGAGTGGTGGTGTGTGGTGGCTGTTTGTGATTGGTGGCTGAGATTGATAGGGTTAGTGGCGGCTATTCAGAGCTCTTGACTTCCAACCCCCCAATCGGCCTACGTACCCTGGTATTTATAGGGATCAAGCCATACGTAGTTCTTGGAGAACAAGAAACCCAAATGGGCTCGGATAACGGACCAGCTTCCGGAATGTTCTACTATGAGGCCTAACCACAAAGGCCCAAGGCTCATCCAGGATCTCAAGACTTCACGGATAAGGAAACTTCACCCGTCGAGGACTAGTCCTATCCGCTACCGCTATTTCTTGATTTCAAGGATGCAGGTATAGCCATGGTTTACCCCAAGTGCAGAACGCATCCCTGTCCCCCGAATGAGAAGCACCCACCAGATAGCAGGACAGGTGATCCAGAGCTTTTGGGTGCAAAGTGCAGGATTACTCCGAAGTTCCCCTATGAGGACGCGCCCATTGGCTACAGGAACAGAGCTCCCAAAGCACACACCAGAAAGTCCCCATCTTTCCACCTTAGGGCGCGCCCTTAGTGTCTAAGAAGGGTCCTTATATCCTGGCAAACCCCTGGAGGCCTTCTACGACGGACATCCCCCTCCTGAGATACGACAGGAGGGAATTCTTCAATAGTCTTCATGAAATCAGTAAATTACCATTTCTAAGAACCTCCTCAACCTTGAGGGCGCGTCCTCCTCGTTTTCAATGAGAGGGCGCGTCCTGTCTCTCCAACAATTTATCAAAACCCTAATTTATCTAAGAAATCCCCAAATTAAAACTCAATGTTGACCCGAACCCATCTTAAAAATACCTGGACCAAATTTTGGCTATAACAACTACCCCCCAATTTCACATGAAATTAAAAATAAAATGTGAAATATCTCTAAAAAACTTTAAAATTTCTTTCAACACTCCCTCAGGGTGCGCCCTAACATGGGGTGCAACCTATGAATTTGAACCACCTTGACAGTTGTCACCCACTATCTTCTACATTTCCTATAAATACCGACCCACCCCAATCATTTTTACATTTTACTTTCTCTCTCTCTCAAAAGTTCTCCACTGGCGATTTTCTTCTTCTCCGGCGAAAAACTGATCAAATCGGCCGTTTTCAGTACTTGTTTTCCAACCTACCTGTTCGAGAACTTCCAAGGTGCGTTTTCATATCTTTATTGTATGTTTTTATCATGTAATTTGGATGATATTGCCATATGACTTTTCAAGCTTCTCGTGTTCTTCACTCTTTACTGTATGTATATATGTATACATCATGCTTTGATCCGTTTTTTACCCAATTCAAAAGTAGAAAAGTTGTTAGCTGACTTTTGTAATTTCAATAGGACAATCGTCTTATGGACGCGCCTTATTCTAAGGGTGCAGCTTTGAACTATTTTTTCATATATATTTTTTTATTCTTCAAACATAGATTTTAAGAGCGTAAACTTTCATGTCTCTCCGGATGTCATTTCACTAAATTTGATCAGGACGCGTCTTCACACATTTATACCCATATTTTTTCAGCTGGAGAACGAGGGTGCGTCCTCTCCTTTCCATCCCTTCAAAGAACTTAATAGAAGACTGGGCACATATTCACCCCCATCCATTTCATTTCCTCCAGAGCACCCTACATTTCGTTTCGTACCTCCTGAAGATATAACGCGCCTTATTTCTGACCTCGACACCATGTCCACCTCTTCTATTGACTCTCTCAACCATGTCCCTTCACGATCCACCCCTCAACCTATCATTGAAGATTGGATGGAAAATACTGAAACCGGGCAAACTTCCCATGATGGAAACAAAACTTTTCTTTCTATTGAAAATAATACTGATGAAGAAACCCATCATTCTTCTGAAGGCGCGTCCTTTAGTGAGGGTGCTTCCTCAATTGAAGAGAATTTTCAAAAACCTTACTCTCCTCCTCCATCACCAGTTCCTTATGTACACCCCTTAGTCAGAAAAAGCGAAATAGACCGTGATTGGAGCACCTACGAGGAAGAATTAACCGAGGTAGAAAAGAATGCATTACGAAAGAAAGCTGGGAAGGTTGATTGTGCTGGTATGTCAAGCAAGGCTTCTGTAGAGGAAATCGAGTGGTGTATATGAGATATTACAATATGAGTGGCATATGGGGACGCCCTCCTTCCATGATGCGTCCTCATATTTTTAACTATGACAAAGATTTTAGAATCCCTAGGATGGTTTTAACTCCCAAGCTAGTTGCTTTAGGAGTGGGCGCGCCTTTACATCCGTATTATCAGAGAATCATTGAATGGTATAATGTGGCGCCCATCCAATTATCTCCCAATAGTTATACCTTAGCCGCAACACTTTTTATTCTCTACCATGATGCTAACCTTGACATGCCAATTATGGAAGAATTTAGCTATTTCTTCAGTATCCGTAAGTCAGGTAAGGGTTATTTCTATTTCGTGGTTAACAAAAAGCACAATAAAAGAGGGTTCTCTGAAGGAAGAATTAGTAATGTCAAAAATTGGAAGGACCCCTTCTTCTATATCTGGGATGTTGAGAGAGTAAAAATGTCCTTCAACTACGATCCAAGTAAGGGCGCGTCCTTTCTTACTTTTTTTTTTAAAATTTCTTCACCTTTCACTAAAACTTTTTCCTTGTACTTAGCTCACAGAGTAGTTGATGAACTTGTGGGCGCTCCCTTGACTCGTGCCCAAGCTATACTAAATCTCCCCCTTGGGAGCTTTGATACGTCCCTCCTTGTCACAGAAGCTAACTTAAAAAGAGTTGGACTTCTTTCAAAAGAAGTTGGATCGATCATTCATTTTCAACGCTTTAGGAAGGGTATTCCCATAAAATCCTCAGCCATCACTGACTCAGAAGAGAACTTTGATAATCATAACACCCAGGGGCGGATGCACAGAAGGTTCAGTGGGGTCCCAGGACACCACTGAACTTTTAGTATATAGTATAGATGTATGCAAATTTTACTCAGAAAATGCTTGGTTCAACGATAGGAATTCACTGAATTTTCGTGGGTGACCCCAGTTTGAATCCTCATGACTGCATTTTGGCTACATTTTGGGCATTTTTTCTTGCAGGAACCTATTAAATCTTGATATATACCATACATTTATACATTTTTAACACTAAAATCTTATAGTTCAGTGGTAGTTTAAGCTAAATTTGATCAAATCAACCATGGTTCAACTCCTAGACGTTGTGTTTTTACACAAAAATAATATTTTTCACTATATAAGTGCAAAAACAGGGCAAAACAGAACTGTAATCACAATAGAGCTCGAAAATTTTTTTGCACTACGCGCGCCTAGGACCCCACTGGCTAGCAATCCTGGATCCGCCACTGATAACACCTCCTATACCGAGGACGCGGCCCCCAGTGAGGGCGCGTCCTTTGATGCTGGTAGATCTTAACTGATTATTATAATTTTTACTCCTCTCCCTTGTTTTGTAGTAATTTCATATCTGTCGTATTACTCATAATTGCTTTTTGTATTTTCAGATATGGTCGATTTGCCGAAGGGATTTGGAATTGACTTGGAAAATCCTATTGTGGTAAAGCCTGGGAAGGCGCGTCCTCCACGCAGGGAAATAAAGAAGGAGCCTCCTTCTATCAAGTCGCCAAAACGAAAAGCTACCAACCTGACACCAACTGATGAAGGCAAAGAGGGCGCGTCCTCAAAATACCCAAAAATCACCGAGCTTACTGACCCAACTGTGCAGACATTTCTTGGGGCTACATCTTCTAAATTCTTCTCAGAGGAAGAGGTTAAAGGTTGGTCTTCTCGGTCTGATGAACAGATTGAAAATGTTTTAATTTCTTCAGCCGCACAACTCGACTTTCATGCCAATCACATCAAGGAGTCAAATCAAAAGTTGAGGGCACGTCTTAACGAACTAGACACTGAGAACAAGAAATTATCTAGACAACTAAAGGGAAAAGATGACCAGTTCAAGAAACTAAGGGAGGCAAAGGATACCCAAATTGCCTGTCTCAACAATGAGCTGTCCTCTGCCAAAGATCAGTATAAATCTCTCGTTGAATCTTCCAAAAAACTACAACTGGAAAAGATGCCCTTGAGGAAGAAAAATTAAATGGATGGGCTGCCGAGAGGAAAGACATTCAGAAAAAAGCTTTTGCGAGAGGCTTCCGCAACTAGGCTTCAGGCTTCCTTGCAGTTGATCCCAATTATGACTTCTCAAAATTTGGACAGGAAACCATTGACTGGATCGAGAATTTCAAAGCTGATGAAGCAGAGGAGATCAGTGCGAAGAGAGTTTCCCTCGGCCTTGAGCCAACTGAAATTGATGAGGACGCGTCCATTGAGGGAACGCCCGTCCCTGAAGATAAAGTTCCCACTCCTGTTGAGGAACAAAATGGCAAGCCTGATGCTTCTCCTGCCAAATCTCCTGCTGTAAATTTTGAACAAGTGGAAAGTGCTGAAAATGTTCATAGCACTGGGAATGCCGAGAAAGTACTTTCCTCCAAGGACGCGTCCCCTGCAAAGGACGCGCCCTAGTAATCTTTTTCAATCATTTTGGAACTTTGGGTAAGATTTTGAATTTGTCTGAGGCGCAGGCCCTCTGTAAAACCTTGCAATGTGTAATCTTTAATCTCTACTTTTGATGACTTTAAACTTTTAATGTCTTTTGATGACATTTGATATTATAACTGCATAAATATCATTTTGCTATTACCTTGAATTGTCTTATTCTAATAGCCATTGTGATAGGGCGCGTTTTCGATTGATGATAAAACCTTTTAGGATGAAAATTAAGATTATTTTCCTCTTACACACATGATAAAAATATGTTCTCGAAAATTTCTAAGTACTTTTCCATGTATGCAACTGAGGACACGTCCTGTTACTTGTATTTAGGGCGCGGCCTGAAGAGTTATGGCGCGGTCTCTCTTATTTTGACAACCAGTATTCTTCTAATAATTCTTGAAAAATAAAAATTCTTGAAATTAACGAAATGATCTTCAGTAACCTTGAATTTCTTCAAAACTAGGGAAGGTGTATTACCCCCTAGCTAAGGAAAACAATTATTGAAAGATGTAAAAAAACAACAAATGTCTCAACTAAATCTGAGGAAGGTGTATATGTACTACCCCCCTAGACTAGGAGAATATTTTATTCATACTGGTCTATAACTTAAATATAAGTCTTCATAAAAATAGGGGTCAAAGCCGCACCCTATTGATAATACTTCCTTAGATGCTCCGCGTTCCATGCTCTCGGGATTGTGTTGCCATCCAAATCTTCTAAGTGATAAGTACCTTCCCAAATAATGGACTTGATCTTGTAAGGTCCTTCCCAGTTTGGACCAAAAACACCATGAGCTGCAACCCTAGTATTTGGCATAACCTTTCGAAGTACCAAATCTCCTACCCTGAAAGGCTGAGTCTTCACCTTTTTGTTATAGTACCTCGCAGCTCTTTGTTGATAAGTTGCCAAACGCAGCTGTGAATTGACCCGTGCTTCTTCCAACAAATCAAGATTCAACCTTTGATTTACCATGTTTGCCTCTTCATCATAAAAATTCCTACGAAAAGAACCTGCCCCAATCTCCACAAGAACCATTGCTTCACATCCATATGATAACAAAAAGGGAGATTCACCAGTTGTGGACCTTGGAGTTGTATTATATGACCATAAAACCATGGGAAGCTCCTCGGGCCAATTACCCTTGCTTTCTTCTAACTTGGTCTTCAATGTATGCTTGATAATCTTGTTAATCGCTTCCGTCTGCCCATTGCTTTGAGGATGATAAACAGCAGCAAACTCCTTCTTTATGCCCAGATCATCACACAACTTCCGCAATTCCTTGCTATCAAACTGCTTCCCATTATCTGACACAAGCTTATATGGAACTCCAAACCTACACACAATGGAGTTGAATACAAAATCTCTAATCTTCTTTGCAGTAATGGTAGCCAAAGGCATGGCTTTTGCCCACTTGGTGAAATAATCTACAGCAACCACAGCATACCTAACACTTCCTTTAGCCTTGAGGAGTTCTCCAATAAGATCTATCCCCTACATAGCGAACGGCCATGGACTCGTCATAGAGGTCAAAGTAGTGACAGGAATAGTTGAGTAGTTAGCAAATCGTTGACACTTATCACAAGCCTTGACAAATTCATAAGCATCCTTCTTCAAAGTAGGCCAATAATAACCTTGTCTCAACACCTTCATTGCCAAAGAACCACCCCCTAGTGATTGCCACAAATCCCTTCATGAACCTCTCTAAGGATATAGTTACATTCATCTCCGTCTATACATTTGAGAAGTGGTTGATTAAAACCTCTCTTGTACAGAATCCCATCATACTCTACAAACCTAGCTGCTTGATACCGGAGTCGCCTTGCTTCGACCTTATCCATAGGCAAAGTTCCTTTTCGAACGTACTCTTGAATTGGTGTCATCCAAGTAACTTGAGGAATGTTTTCCACTTCCATAACCTCTACCTCCGGAATACTTGGCACTTCTTGAATCTGCAAGGGAACAGTTCCCAATAACATAGCATCTTTCTGGGATCCCAACTTGGCCAACACATCCGCATTGCAATTCTCATCCCGAGGAATGCAATCTAGTCTTACTTCACGAAACTTTGAAATCAAACGCCGAACACACTTCATGTAAAGCTCTGTCCTCGGACCTCTACATTGAAATCCTCCCTTAACCTGTCCGACTACCAACTCGGAATCACTCAATATCACCAAATTTACTACTTTCATCTCCAAAGCCATCTTCAACCCGTTAATCAAAGCTTCATATTCCGCATCATTATTAGTTGCCTTGAACTTGAAGTGGATCGCACCCATGAGTTGATTTCCTTCAGGGGTAACCAAAACTATACTTGCACCTCCATTATTTACAGCTCCATCAACATGCAACTTCCACCAAGGCTGGGGAACATCCTCAAGAGGGCGTGCCCTCTTAACAAGAACTTCTAGCTCCACCAGCACAAGCGACTTTTCCTCATTTTCTGAGTCAAATTCCAAAATGAAATCAGCCAAGGCTTGACCCTTGATGGCAGATCTAGGAGTATATTCCAAATCAAACTGGCTTATGAAGAATTACCCTTAATGGATAGGATGTGCGAACTTCAATCCTATGCGCTTGAAAATAAGGACGTAGTTTCCTTGCGGCCAATACCAATGCATAGACAATTTTCTCCATACTAGTATAACGAGTTTCTGCATCCAACAGCCGCTTGCTCACATAATAAATGGGAGACTGATAATCCACTTCTTCTTTTACTAACACAGCACTCACAGAATATCCTGACACAACCAAATACAAAACCAGAGTCTCTCCCTTGCTTGGCTTTGCCAATAGCGGTGGTTTTCCCAAATGTTCCTTGATTTTCTGAAAGGCCTCCTCACACTCGAGAGTCCACACAAAGTCACTTGCTACACCCTTGATGGCTTTGAAGAATTCTTTACACTTATCTGAAGACTTTGAGACAAAACGATTGAGAGCAGCTATCCTCCCTGTTAAACTTTGAATTTGCTTCACATTAGATGGAGATTTCATATCAAGCAGAGCTTCAATCTTTGCCGGATTTGCCTCGATTCCGTTATGATTGACAATAAATCCCAGAAACTTCCCAGATTCTACTCCGAAGACACATTTTTGGGGGTTTAGTTTCATCTTGAACTTTCTCAAAATTTCAAACATCTGTTCCAAATGTTTTACATGATCTTCAGCCCTTAAGGATTTTACAAGCATGTCATCCACATAAACCTCCATAGTCTTTCCGATAAGATCTTTAAACATCATATTCACCAGTCTTTGATAAGTCGCCCCAGCATTGATCAGCCCAAATGGCATTCCAATATACCCCTATCTGTGATAAAAGAGGTATGCTCCTGATCAGGTTCATACATAAGAATCTGGTTGTAACCGAAATAAGCATCCATGAAACTCAAAAGAGTATGACCAGCCGTAGCATCCACCAGTTGATCAATTCGAGGAAGAGGAAAACTATCCTTAGGGCAAGCCTTATTCAAATCAGTAAAATCTACACACGTCCTCCATTTTTCGTTAGGCTTCTTAACCAGTACCGGATTGGCTAACCAGTCTGGATAATAAGACTCCTTGATCAAACCCACATCCAGAAGTCTATCAACTTCCTCCTTCAATGCCATAGCTCTCTCTCCACTTACAGGTTGACGTTTCTGGCGAATTCCCTTCTTGGTGGGATCTATATTCAATTGGTGACACATAACCTTTGGGTCAATGCCAACCATGTCAGCATGACTCCAAGCAAATACATCCAGATTGTCTAACAGGAAATCGGTGAGCATTCCACGCAACTCAGGATTAAGCTGAGATCCGATCTTTAAAAACTTACTTGAATCCTTTTCATCCACCATGACCAAAATTGTATCCTCTGCAGGACCAGTCTTCTCTACTGGTTGAGGTGTTCTTGGATCAAGATCAAAATCGAAACTTCGTGGATCTTTAACCGGTATTTCTTCCTTTGAGGGCGCGTCCTCCTTAAGAGGGAAGTCTTCCTCAACAAGGGCATGCACCAATCCTTCAAGTAACATTCGCCTTCCTTCAACTTGTTCTCCACTAATATTGACAGAAATCACATCCTCTGAATCTTCCTCAATTTCCTCAAGAATTCCTTCCTGCAAATCATCGAGTATCGGAGTGTTCTCCTCAGGGCACGCCCTATATAGAGACGCATCCTCTTCTGGTTCTTGGACAAGATAATGAACTTTTACTTCTTGAGGAGTGATGCTCATGACCCCTGTATTACTTTCACAATAAGCGCGTCCTCCGTCTTGTTGTCTTCTAAACCCCTTGACTGCTTTATGATAACAATCTCTAGAATCATGTTGAGACCCTCTTACAGTCCCCACACCATTGGGTGTTGGGAATTTCATTGCGAGATGATAGATAGAGGTCACAACCTTCATCTCCTTTAACAATGGTCGTCCTACCAAAGCATTGTGTGATGACTCCACATTCAGAATCATGAAATCCATCATTTGAGTTACAGAAAGAACTCCTTCCCCAAGAGTTACCGGTAGCTTGATAGCTCCCATGACTTTTACTGACTCACCTGAAAACCCATAGATCCATCCATTGTCTTGAATCATATCTTTATCTAAGAGTCCCAACTTCTTGTAAGTGCTGTAATATAAGATGTTCACCGAACTCCCATTGTCAACGAAAACCCGATGCACATTCCTAGAACCAATCTGAATTGCAACCACCAGAGCATCATTATGAGGATGGTGAACCCATCTAGCATCTTCTTCAGTGAAAGTAATATCTGCACATTCTCCTTTGAATAACTTGGGTGGCCTTAGCTCCAAGCTATTTACATTTGTAAGAGGTCTACACCTTGCTTCCCTAGCATACCTTTCCATAGCATGATTGCTATCACCTTCAAGGTGATGTCCCCCAAAGATGGTGTGAATACTTCCTTCCTTGACAAATTTTTTCTCTTTAGATTTATCATCACTATGGAGGGCGCGCCCTCCATCTCTTCTGTCCGGATTTTCCTTGTATTTCTTCACCTCTCTAACAATCCACTCTGTCAAGTATCCTTCCTTAATCAAATCCTCAATCTCCTCCCTGAGCTGACGGCATTCATGAGTATTATGCCCTGAAGACTTATGGAATTCACAGTACTTCTTTTTATCTTTACTCTGCCAAGAGGTTAGAGGCTCCGGCCTCCTAAAGAATCCTTTATTTTTATTTACTTCAAAGATGTGCTCAATTGAAGCCGCCAAGGGAGTATAGTTACCTGGCCTTTGATCGTAAGTGTATGTATCGGGAGGACCCCAATTTTTACCAAATTCGGCTAAGTTCACCCGATTTGCACCAGTTGCTATACGGCGAGTAGGACTAGGAGACCTATCCTTCCTCTTACCGGCCTTTACCTTAGAGCTGTTTGGATTGTCAATCTTTCGATTATCTGCCAAAGATTGTTCCACAATCTTGAAAGATTCAGCTTGTGCAAACACATCAGCCAATGTGGGTGGATCCCGTCCTTGAAGGTGTTTCCAGAAATCAGTTCCTACTGACAATCCAGATATTAGAAAACTCTTGAGCGTTTCATCAGTTGCTCCCCTGACCAAAGTAGACTCTGAATTAAATCTCTTGAAATAAGATTGCAAACTTTCCCCTTCTCCCTACTTGATATTAGCCAAGGTTGTGACTGGAGGGGCATATTTTACCGCAGCTTGGAACTTAGTCAAGAATAAATTCCTCATCACATGCCAAGATGTAATTACTCCTGGACCGAGTTTCTGAAACCATTGTTGAGCACCTTCCCTGAAAGTTGCTGCCAACAACCGACATCTAGCCAGTTCTGCTACCTGATATACGTCCATCTCAATATCGAAATGTCCAAAAAATTCCACAGGATCAGCATTCCCATGGAAGCGAAGATCATTCATCATAGACCTATATCCAATAGGAAGCTGAGCCTCCCTGACCTCAGTCGAGAATGGAGAGGATGTTTGTGCAGTGGCGGATATTCTTCCCCCATCCAAATGAGCTAAAAGCTTCTTTAAATCATCCACATTGAATGTTCCTACTCCGGGAATATTCTGGATATTTGGTTGTACCACAATCTGAGTACCCCCCGGGGGTGGAGGCGGAGGTGGAGCTGCTGGCTGTGTATCCCCTTGAGCCCCCGCTTGTGGTTGAATCACAACTTCTCCTTGGGTTTGAGTTTGCTGACCCTCAGGATTTTAGTGGGGTTGTGAATTCTCCTGAGAACCTCTTTGATAACGTTCCCCTGAATGAGGGCGCGTCCTTGACCTGGACTCACTAGAAGTGCTTGAAGGAATTTGATGGATTCGGGGGAATCTCCCACCTGAGGGCGTGCCCTGATCTCGGGGCCGCCCATTTCCTTGATTCCAAACCACTCCTCTATCACCATTATCGCGGCTTCCTCTCCTTCCAGTGTTGTCTTGATGGGGAACTTGTTTAAATCCAAGGGGCCGCGTCCTATCGTGAACAGGGGGCGCGCGCTGTGAATTGTCATTGCGAACAAGAGATCGTTCATGTCCAAGGGGCCTCGACCTATTGTTAGGGGGCGCACGCTGTGGATCATGACTCTGTGGAAGGGCTGGCTCATGTCCAAGGGGCCTCGACCTGTTGTCAAGGGGCGCGCGCTGTGAATCATGGGGCCGCGATTCCAAATACTTGTTTTTCTTCTGTTGCTCAAGGAGTACCATCCTCAGATCGTCATCACTAAGCCTTATTCCAAGGCGTTCTTTTAAGCTGGCATAATCTCTCCTCTCTCTAGCCATCTGCTCCTCATCCCTTTGAATCTCACCAAGAGTGCGCCCTGAAAGGTGAGGATGAGGGCGCGCCCTCTCTTGAGGGTTCGACAACCTGCGCTCAGAATTATCTTCACTAGGATATTCAACAATAGGATCAGAATAATCTAACCTTCTATGAGTGACCAGCTGAAACCTCCTTTCCTGATTTTCCTTCCTACTTCGGGAATCTTCCTCGATCTGAGGGGATTTTCCTGATCGACGATGATTTCGAGGGATACTCCGAGATTTTCTCCTTGATCCCTGATTTTCCTCCACAGAACTCAATCTCGCTCCAAAATTATTTAGGGCATCTCCCATTCGGTACAGTTGTTCCATTAACGGTGCATTACTGAGAAGGACAGGCGGCTGTCCTCCAACTATGACCAGAGTTTCATGATTGCGCGGAGGAACAGGGATCTCCTCCGGAACATAGGCTTCATGGTGGGTTGGATTACCCCCCATGCTATCTTCAGAATCATAGTCCTCTTCTCCATGAGAACCTCTGCCTTGATTGTGAGACATCTTTCCCTCCTAAGATGAAGATCTTGATTGGCTGCCCTCCTTCTAGCGCCAATTTGTTGACGGAGGAATTTGGTAACAACAAAATTCGAGGTACTTCGCCGGAAACAAGATCTACAACAGTGGTTTTATGCCGAAAAGAGTGGTGGTGTGTGGTGGCTGTTTGTGATTGGTGGCTGAGATTGATAGGGTTAGTGGTGGCTATTCAGAGCTCTTGACTTCCAACCCCCCAATCGGCCTACGTACCCTGGTATTTATAGGGATCAAGACATACGTAGTTCTTGGAGAACAAGAAACCCAAATGGGTTCGGATAACGGACCAGCTTCCGGAATGTTCTACTATGAGGCCTAACCACAAAGGCCCAAGGCTCATCCAGGATCTCAAGACTTCACGGATAAGGAAACTTCACCCGTCGAGGACTAGTCCTATCCGCTACCGCTATTTCTTTATTTCAAGGATGCAGGTATAGCCATGGTTTACCCCAAGTACAGAACGCATCCCTGTCCCTCGAATGAGAAGCACCCACCAGATAGCAGGACAGGTGATCCAGCGCTTTTGGGTGTAAAGTGCAGGATTACTCCGAAGTTCCCCAATGAGGACGCGCCCATTGGCTACAAGAACAGAGCTCCCAAAGCACACACCAGAAAGTCCCCATCTTTCCACCTTAGGGCGCGCCCTTAGTGTCTAAGAAGGGTCCTTATATCCAGGCAAACCCCTGGAGGCCTTCTACGATGGACATCCCCCTCCTGAGATACGACAGGAGGGAATTCTTCAATAGTCTTCATGAAATCAGTAAATTACCATTTCTAAGAACCTCCTCAACCTTGAGGGTGCATCCTCCTCGTTTTCAATGAGAGGGCGCGTCCTGTCTCTCCAATAATTTATATAAACCCTAATTTATCTAAGAAATCCCCAAATTAAAACTCAATGTTGACCCGAACCCATCTTAAAAATACCTGGACCAAATTTTGGCTATAACAAGAACGTATAAATATGTATATGGGCTCAACTTATTTCAAAATCGTTTTCATACATATATATACCTATATTCTATTTTAATTCTTAATTATTAAGAGTTTGTTTAGACCAAATCTTTTATCTTTCAACAAGCTCTTTCTAAACGTTTTATCCAACAACAAACTCTATTCTTCTGGGCTTTTATCTTCAGATGGTTGTTTGTAATTCAACGTTCTTATTTATTCAACTCTCATATGTTTTAAATCTTTTCTAAACGTTGATTTCTAAACGTTACTTTCTTGAACGTTAGTTTTTGAATTAATCTAGCAACAAAATTCGTGAGACTTAGGTCAAGATCGTTGGGGTTGTTTGCTTAATTCAGAAATAGTGTTCAATATAAATAGACTTGTGTGTTTTCCATTCTAGGTGGTTGAACAACTATCAAAAGAAACAAAAGTGCTTATTTCGAACTGATTTTATATATTCTATATACGCTTGAGCTCTATATATATTCATATCGACTTATATCTTTGAGAGAGTTCTGTTAACACAAAATCACGCAAGCGTACGTGGTCACAAGTAATATAGAATAAAGTTGAGTTCGTTCCCACAGAGATCTGGTTTAGGTTTCAATTCAGTTAATGCACCTATGCAATAATGTATGGTTTTTATTCACTGCTAAGACAATTAACAAATTTGGGTTTTAATTAACTAAATTAACTAAGAAGTAGATTAACAAACTAAGAATTAACTAACTAACGAGAATTGGAATCGAATTACTTATGCAAAAGAAAACATGGAATCCTAACTTCATTAAATACTTTGCTTAGATCTGACGCCTTTAATCACTATATGCAATGGTTATGATATCTGATTGGATAACACGAAACAAGTACACGCGACCTGTTAGCATATGTATACCAAACTACCCATACATCCACAAAAGAGATAGAAGATGAATAGACACCAATTATGCTTAGACCCTATATGTCTATAGAATTTGAAAACATAATGGTTGAAGAACAAGTTTTCCACAAAGATCACACAGGGCAGTATAAGTATTTTCATCTTACACTAGGAATCATATTGATAAACAATTATGAACCTATGCTAGCATGGCAAGTTCTAAATCTCAAGATCCACTTTCACTTCACAAGAGATTAACAAATTAGATGTTAGCTACGCATCTAACAATTAAGCAAAACCATACGAGGATATCAAATATACATCACACACAGATCTTTAAAGCATCAAGATACTAAGTTCCATAAATAAATCCGTTAGAATCCCATGACAACGATTAGTTCGTAATTGAACCTCTCGTCATCATGGGATCAAGTGAAACCATGATAATGAAACAAGATATGAGTTCTATGTTATAATATGCTAACTAATATGAATTGATACAATTTTACAATGCTAAGATGTGTATAAATAGGCCCTAGAAGTCTTGTCCAACAAGAAAAAGCCTAAAAATACAATTTAATTCGAAACAGGAAAGAATTTTAGGCTTTTTAGAACAAAATTCGGAATGGATAGAATGCTCCCGAGGCCGCGTCCGGGAGTTCTGAGGCCGCGGCCTGGAGCCAAATCTGCCCGCAGTTTTTCAGCATGCTATTTCCTTCGTTTTTTCTTCCTTTTTTCTTCGTTTTGGCTCCGTTTCCTTTCGTTCTTTTTCTCAAAGCTTCCATACTTCAATTCCTTGCCTTGGAACCTTCATGGTGGCCCACAACAAGACTCCATTGTTCATTCTTAAGCTCGAATTCATCTCCAAAATTAACGGAAACTACAACCTTATTCAACATTCTTGCAACCCTGCACACTTAACAAAACACATCAAAACTACAACAAACTTGAGGCCAAGTGAATCAATTTAAGCCGAAATGGAACGCTCCAAGTGGATATAAAATCCACTTATCAAGTTCATATTTTCGATTGTAATTCAATTAATTTTGTATTGTTCAACATGTAAGTTGGTAGTTGCTGGATAAACAAGCTTGGACACAAGGGTTCAGGGAACTAGAGGCTAGAGAAGTCTATGCTTGGGAAGTATAGGACTTAGAAGGCATTAAGTTCGAGGAACAGGGGTTGTCAGCAAGCTACAATCAGTGACTGGGAGAATCAGGGAGATATATTATTGTATCGTGTAATTGTAATTCATTGTGATCAATAATATATTCCTTTACCGAGTTGGTAGAGGACCAGGACGTAGACCATTAGGCTATAAGGGTCGAACCTGGCTAAAATTATTGTGTGTTCTTTACATTCTGCACTTTATTTTAATGCACTGCATATCTTAGCTTGCCTGTTTGTTAATTCGCTGCATCCAGTTAGCTGCCAGAATACTTTTTCGGGCAGATTTTTAATTGGTCATTGTTAATCATAACACCTATTCACCCCTCCCCTCTAGGTATGCATTTTCAACATAGAGTAACAATCAACCAAAATCTACTATCTATCTATTATATATATAATGCCACAACATGTACCATTTTAATCCAACTTAAATTACTATTTTGACTCTCTATGGATTAAATTTTTTTCAAAAAATTGTTGCTCATGAGAATCGAACCTAGGTCTTTAGGTTCATTTGCACATCACCTTACCACTAGGCTAACACATCACACGTGTTATAAGTCATAAAATATGCTATGTATGTTGGGTGATGAATGAAGAATCTTTGGTATTTTGATTTCTAAGATATTTTAATCATTTTTCTTCGTTTTACATTTACATATTTATATTTTATTATGTTATAGTTTAGTATAAATGAGTGATATATGGTATTTAGTGAAACTAGATATTTTGAAATTATTCGATTTAATAAAATAATATTAATGACCCTCTATCAACATGTACCATTTTAATCCAACTTAAATTACTATTTTGACCCTATGCATTCATTAATGCACATCAATTAAAATTCGTATTTAATATGTATATTCATTATTATACATCATTTAATACTATCTACTTAATTATAACACTTTTGTTATGTTGCAATTAACTAACCATTCCAAGAAATTTGTGTGTCGCACGAGTAAAGAGCCTTACAACTCATTATAAGTGATCTAACATTAGTGAAGAAATAATATTGGAACATTAACTTCAGATTACTAACAGCATATATATTTTTGTTATACAATTTACAGAATAAATTAAGAATAAATTAATTTTGTGTACTGTAATTTAGTATTTTTACTTTATAGAAATGTGTCTAATACAATATTTTTTTTATGCTTTCTTGGCTCCGGTGCATTACTTGACAATCTGTAATATCAAATACAACATATACATGATTTAAGCACTTTGGAAAAATAAAAAGCACATCTGAATGTTTTAATCAAAATGGGAGATCTTGAAAAGGGGACAAAATTAATGTTGGTTAAAAAAATGCGATAAACTGAAAAGAATTTTAGACATCAAGGGGACAAAATTAATGTTGGTTAAAAAAAATGCGATAAACTGAAAAGAATTTTAGACATCACAATATCAATTGCTAATATTAATATCAAAACATAACAAGAAAAAAATAACAATTACAGTATAAAATAGAGCAATCCCGTGCCTTGCACGGGAATTGAAGCTAGTCTATTATATATATAATAGGCCAACACAAGAAAAAAATGGTGAGACTTTTTAATGTACATGAAAAGTCCAGTTTGCCCATCATCTCAATTTTTTAAAAAAATGGTGAGACTTTTTAATGTACATGAAAAGTCCAGTTTCCCATCATCTCAATTTTTTGAAAAAATTGTGGTTGGTGGGAATTGAACTTGGGTCTCCGAGTTAATTTATGCATCCTTTTACCACTACACCACTCAATCACATGTGTTTTAAATGAAACACAGTATAGATGCATGTTTGTGTGAATATTTTAATTAGTGCGACACACTAATAATTTTTTGTCCTGATTTTACTTTTACATTTATTGATTTGGACTATAATATATTATATCAAAATATTAATTATTGGTACATAATATATGATTTGATTATATTATAAAATTTTAATAACAATAAAAATCAACATAATAATAATAATAATAAATTACTACATACATGTTATTCTCTTAAACAACCTAAGCACTCATCTATACGTGTTTTCAATAATACACATGATATCTCTATGTGTACCGCACAAGCGGGGCAATATTTGGTTTTGTATAAAGAAAAAAATATATTTCATTTTTATGAAAAGTATTAAATATAAGACCAAGTCAATAACTAAAGTACTTTATTCATGATTTAAAAGCACCAATTTACCCCTGAGTTCCTATTTATATATAGAATTATTATTTTCAATTCTAATTGAACTTGAAACATCGAGTTAAATTGTGCATCTTCATACCGTTATGCCACATATTCACATGTATTTTAAATCATACACACAATATGTATGTGTAATATTGATGAAATATTATTAATTAAATATTACTAGATTTTAAATGAGTTTTGGATTCTTTTATCATTTACCAATTAAAGAATTACGTAAAATACACAATTGGGCTATAAAACGACATCATAAGTAATATAATGGATATTATCTAACAATATATTAGAGCAAAAATATTGAGGTGTTAACGTAAAATGAAAATTGTATATTACTACACAACATATAATAATTTATTATTCAAACAATTCGGGTCGTAAAAATATTTGGCTTTAGAAAAATGAATCCTATAAATAACACATTACCTTTTACATACAAATTTTCTAATATTTAATTTAAAATATGACATTATGCAGAAAGAACTGATCGTATATTATATATGTTATTTTAATTATGGAGATGACTCGATGAAAGTCAAACGAACATTGGAAGAGAAACAAAGGCAAGAAATTAGATGAAAACAAATAAAACAGTTAGAAATGTGGTTTTAAGAAGTAAGCACAAGACCTGAGAAGCATTTTAGAAGATTTACGAAGATTTTTTATTAGAATCAGGACTGAAACCTACATTCTCAGAATGCAACATCTTGAAGAGTATTTAGTTTTTACCCTGAATATTATTGGAGATCAGCTAAATGGATGCATCATTTTTGAAGATTGTTTAGGATTGTAGGTGCTCTGAAAAATCATCTTAATTAGACAACACCCACATAACACTGAAATTATATTCTATGACCCACAACAAAATAAAAAACTGACATGATTGCTATCACTATTACTCGTATTAGTTTCTAAAGTACAAACTTGAACATATTTAAGTAAGTACACAATAATCACATATGTCACTAACAAGAAAAACTCTATGAAAAACAATCACATATTTCAACCAATATTGATCCTGAATAATTTGATTAAAAAATACAGTTTAAGTAGCAGACCCGTGCCTCGCACGGGTTTTAATGCTAGTTTACAATAATAGTGTAACACGGAGTATAACTACCACGTAATCTGTGAGGAACCAACTTGGTCTGAATTATTTTTATATTATAGTCTAAATTTTACCAGATTAATACAAATTAATTTTAATATGAAAACTAGTTATAACTCGTGCGAAGCACGGGAATAGATTGAACACGAGTCGAGATTAAAAAATTAATATTAATACACTATTTAATTATGTAGTTATAAAGAATCGAATCTGAGATAAAGTTAAAAAAATTAAAGCAAATAAATCTTTATGATTATGTCAGGAATTGAACCCCTTATAGGAAATCGAACACGCGATGAAATTAAAGAATAAATTAAATAATAAATCTTGTATAATTATGTAGTTGGAAGAATCGAACCCCGAGAGTTAAGTGGGAACAAGTTCATCTTTGCTAATGAAACCAAATCACTTGCCTCCTGGTGGCCACAGTCGGTTAAAAAGGTCTTGTTTTTCCCCGAGGTTGCAGAGTCTTCTCAAGATGATATTGCATCTCTCATGTTTTGTTTTATGGGTGAGATTCTAAAGCCACAAGCTCTAAAACAGTACGTTCCGGTGATGGATTCCATGGCACGTGAGCATGTGGAGTTGGAATGGGTCGGTAATGAGGTAGTAAAGGTTTATCCAGTATCAAAGAAGTACACATTCGATTTAGCTTGTAGAGTACTTATGAGTGTTGTTGATGCTGAGCATGTCACAAGGCTAACAAAGTATTTCATAAATTGTTAATGCTGGATTGTTCTCTGTCCCAATTGATCTGCCTGGCACTGCTTATTGTTGGATATTTTAGTGTAATTGGATTGGCTAGTTGATCAATGTAATCATAATGTTACATCGAACAAGTTGGGAGAATGTGGAGTGCATGCTTTGTTCGAGTTCGTTATGATTTCAGAATTATTGCTTATGAGACATGTCTATTGGCATCAAACACATCTGTTAGAATGAGATGTGTCTATTGGAAAAGACACACCTTGAGGTGTGTCTATTGGGATTGGACATGACTGTTGGAAATGAGATGTGTCTTTTGGCAAAAGACACATCTTGAGGTGAGTCTATTGGCAAAAGACACATCTGTTGACATCTATAAATAGGTGTGGCATTGATCATTTTACACATAGGTTCATTTTGAAATACACAGCAAAATACATTCTCTCTTCTTGCAGATTTTCTGATTTTATCCGATTGAATTATTTGGGTGAACCACAAATAACTTCAATCTGAAAGTGTTCACACGACTTCAGAAAAATCCAAGTTATCACCCAACTCCCCAACAAAGATTGAAGTTACTTATTTTCTGAAGATGGCGAACTCGGAATCTACAAAAGACATGACAAGCAAGTTTGCATAGTTGGACAAGTTTGAGGGTCAGGATTTTAGAAGATGGCAAAAGAAGATGCATTTTCTATTGACAACGCTGAAGGTTGTATATGTTTTGAGTACCCCCATTCCAGAAGTGGTTGAGGATGAAACCGCTGAACAAACAAGGAGGCGTTGCAAATGGGAAAACGCTGATTACATCTGCCGCGGTCACATCTTAAACGGTATGTCTGATTCCCTTTTCGATGTATATCAAAATGTTGAGTCAGCAAAAGAATTGTGGGATTCACTTGAATCCAAATACATGGCAGAAGATGCTTCTAGTAAGAAGTTTCTGGTCAGTAATTTCATGAATTATAAAATGGTGGATTCTAGACCGGTGATGGAACAATACAATGAATTGTTAAGGATTCTGGGTCAGTTTGCCCAACACAATCTGAAGATGGATGAATCTATCTCAGTTTCTGGTGTTATAGACAAACTACCACCATCATGGAAGGATTTTAAACACTCCTTGAAACATAACAAAGAGGATATGACTCTGGTTCAACTTGGAAGTCACTTCAGAATTGAAGAGGCTTTGAGGACTCAAGAAATTGAGAATAATCCTAAGGGCAAGAACCAAGTCGGTAACTCTTCTGTGAATATGGTTGAAGATGGTGAATCTTCAAAGAATTCTAAGTATGGAAAGGGTGATAAACGAAAGTTTAAAGGAAACAACAACAATTCTTCCAATAAAAGGCCTAAGATGGCATGTTGGAAGTGTGGCAAACCTGGACATTTCAAGAAGGATTGTCGGGTTGGTAAAGGCAAGCAAGAAAAGCAAAATGCTGGTCCAAGTGGATCCAAGGATCCAGAAATGCAACAAGGTCAGATTTTAATGCAAAATTGTAATTCTAGTCAGAATTATGTGTCACTAATATCTGAGGCATATTATGTGCAGGATGACAATGTTGCTTGGTGGATTGATTCAGGAGCAACGAGTCATGTATGCAAAGATCTTCGTTGGTTCATAGACTTTCAACCAATCGAAGATGGATCTATCTTAAAGATGGGAAATGTTGCAACTGAACCGATCAAAGGACTAGGAAATGTCAAGATAGTTTTTACTTCCGGCAAATGTATATTGTTAAATAAAGTGTTGTATGTTCCTGGGATTCGGAAAAATCTCTTGTCTGGTGTTGTATTGAACAATTGTGGATATAAACAAGTTTATGAAAGTGACAAATATATATTGTCAAAACATGGCTCTTTTGTTGGCTTTGGCTATTTGTGTAATGGTATGTTTATGTTGAATATAAATACTGCATTTATTGATGAATCTGCTTGCATGGCTTCTACTAGTACTAGCAATAATTTGAACAAACCAGAATTATGGCATGCTAGACTAGGACATGTACATTACAAAAGAATAAAGGATATGTCAAAAATGAGTCTCATACCTGCTATTGATTTAGACAATGAAAAATGCAAAACATGCATGTTAACAAATATAACAAGAAAGCCCTTTAAGGAGGTTAATAGGGTGTCTGATGTTCTAGAATTTATACATAGTGATTTGTGTGATTTTCATTCTACACCATCATTAGGAAATAAAAAGTATGTAGTTACTTTTATTGATGATGCTACTAGATATTGCTATGTATATTTATTGAATGCTAAGGATGAAGCTCTTGACTTCTTTAAAATTTATAAAGAAGAAGTAGAGTTACATCAGAGTACCATGATTAAAAATCTACGTACTGATAGAGGAGGTGAGTATTATGATCCGGTTTATTTTCAATCTACTGGTGTAATACATCAAACCACGGCTCCTTATACACCACAGCAAAATGGTGTGGCAGAGAGAAAGAATAGGACTTTGAAAGAAATGGTTAATTCCTTGTTATCCTACTCGGGTTTGAGTGAGGGATTTTGGGGTGAGGCTATGTTGACAGCCTGTCACTTATTGAATCGAATTCCTAGTAAGAGGAATAAGATTACCCCTTATGAACTTTGGTATAAAGAGTCACCAAAATTAAGTTTTCTGAGAGTTTGGGGTTGTAGAGCAGTTGTAAGACTCACTGAACCCAAAAGAAGAAACTTGGGTGAACGAGGTATAGATTGCATATTTGTTGGTTATGCTGAGCATTCCATAGCATATAGATTCTATGTGTTAGAATCTAATGACTATGTATCTGTGAACTCGATTATCGAGTCAAGAGATGCTATATTTGATGAAAACAGATTTACATCTATACCTAGACCAAGGGACATGCTTCAGAATTCTTCTAGTAGGAACTCAGTTTCTATTGAAGATGTGAATGGACCGTCTGAACCAAGGAGAAGCACTAGAGCTAGAAAAGCAAAGTCTTTTGGCTTACTTTTAGCCCATATCAAGGCTCTAGAGATGAAATTGAATATCAATACCAATATTGTTTTGTTATTGAGGAGGATCCAAATACTTTTAGCGAAGCTATGAAATCTAGGGATGTTGCATTCTGGAAAGAAGCTATCCAAGATGAAATGGATTCTATCATGAATAAAAATACTTGGGAATTGAGTGATCTGCCCCCTGGCTGTAAAGCATTGGGAAATAGATGGATCTTCAAAAGGAAAATGAAGGTGGACGGTACCATAGATAAGTTTAAAGCTAGATTGGTAATCCAAGATTTTAGACAAAAAGAAGGGATTGATTATTTTGATACTTATACTCTTGTTGCTAGAACCTCCACTATTAGGTTGTTAATAGCACTTGCTGCTATACACAACCTTGTCATTCACCAAATGGATGTGAAAACTGCATTCTTGAATGGTGAATTAGATGAAGAGATTTATATGAAACAACCCGAAGGGTTTGTAATGCCTGGTTGTGAGAACAAGGTGTGTAAATTGAAGAAATCAATTTATGGTCTGAAACAAGCACCGAAGGATTGGCATGATAAATTTGATACTGTAGTCTTGTCTAACGGTTATTTTCTTAACCAAGCAGACAAGTGTGTATATAGCAAATTTGATGCTTCTGGTAAAGGAGTTATAATTTGTTTATATGTGGATGACATGTTGATTTTTGGTACTGACCAAAATCAAGTGGATCAAACCAAGAAGTTCTTGTCATCTAATTTTGATATGAAAGACATGGGGGAGGCTGAGGTGATTCTTGGTATAAGGATCAAGCGTGAGAACAATGGCATTTCAATTTCTCAATCTCATTATATTGAGAAGATTCTTAAAAGATTTAACTTTAAGGATTGTTCTCCTGTTAGCACTCATCTTGATCCTAGTATTAAACTCCTACCTAATACAGGTGTTGCAGTATCTCAACTTGAATACTCAAGGGCTATTGGTAGTCTCATGTATGCCATGATAAGCACTAGGCCAGATATTGCCTATGTTGTTGGAAAGCTTAGTAGGTATACTAGCAAGCCAAGCACACATCATTGGCAAGCCTTAAGCCGAGTGTTCAAATACTTGAAAGGAACCATGGATTATGGTTTGACATATACTGGATTTCCTTCGGTTATTGAAGGTCATTCAGATGCAAGTTGGATTTCCAATAAGGAAGATCATTCTTCCACAAGTGGATGGGTATTCCTTCTTGGGGGAGGTGCTATCTCTTGGGCATCAAAGAAACAAAGTTGCATTACTGATTCAACGATGGAATCTGAATTTGTGGCATTGTCAGCGGCTGGTAAAGAAGCTGAATGGCTAAGAAATCTGATTTATGAGATTCCATTGTGGCCTAAACCGATATCACCCATGTCTATCAGATGTGATAGTGAATCTGCCTTGTCTAATGCTTATAGACAAGTGTTCAAAGGCAAGTCTAGACACTTAGGTGTTAGACACAGCATGATTCGTGAGTTTATCACGCATGGTGTTATATCAGTGGAGTTTATAAGAACTCAACATAATTTAGCCGATCATCTAACCAAAGGGTTGAGTAGAGATCTTGTGCACAAGTCGGCTGTAGGGATGGGATTAAAGTCCATCGAATAACCTCTCATGTTGAGATACCCAATTCCCATCTAATATGACATTAGGTGCTGAATTCAATGTGGAAAGCTTAACATTTAGAGATTGGAACACATTAAAGCATCATCCCAAGGTATGTGTTCAGACCTGCAAGTTAAGGAGGTTGAAGTTTATCTTCTTAATAGTTCTTTTGAAAAATTGCATATGCAGGTGCGAGAATAAAAGAACTACCTATATGAGCATGAAGTTTAGCCGCTTCAAGAAGCTTGGACTTGGCTTTGATATGCTTATGAAGGATTAGGACACTAGGCTAGTAAAAGATAGTGTCAAGTAAGAACATTTGAGAATGTAAATTTATGTGTATATTATCTTCATGTATTCAATATGAATAGTAAAGGTTCAATCCATAGTGATACCTTGATATTCGAATATTTGGAATGTGTAATATACTAATGTGAAATTCAATCGTCATGATATTTCATTTATGCATAAGTTTGTCGTTTGTTGTGATTTTGTTTAGTTAATCATGGATTACGCTAAAATGGGGGAGGATTGTTGGATATTTTAGTGTAATTGGATTGGCTAGTTGATCAATGTAATCATAATTTTACATTGAACAAGTCGGGAGAATGTGGAGTGCATGCTTTGTTCGAGTTCGTTATGATTTCAGAATTATTGCTTATGAGACATGTCTATTGGCATCAAACACATCTGTTAGAATGAGATGTGTCTATTGGAAAAGACACACCTTGATGTGTGTCTATTGGGATTGGACATGACTGTTGGAAATGAGATGTGTCTTTTGGCAAAAGACACATCTTGAGGTGTGTCTATTGGCAAAAGACACATCTGTTGACATCTATAAATAGGTGTGGCATTGATCATTTTACACATAGGTTCATTTTGAAATACACAGCAAAATACATTCTCTCTTCTTGCAGATTTTCTGATTTTATCCGATTGAATTATTTGGGTGAACCACAAATAACTTCAATCTGAAAGTGTTCACACGACTTCAGAAAAATCCAAGTTATCACCCAACTCCCCAACACTTATAACAAAGCTATTAACGCTGGAAAATTAGTTCGTGCTGAGCTTATGAAGATCATTACCAAGAGGAGAAAGGAAATGGTGGAAAATAAATTAGAAACAGCTAGTAAATTAAATTTTTTGTCTCGAATTCTGCAGGTGACCGATAAAGATGGGAAACTTGTAAGCGAAAAGGAGATAACTAACAACATTGTTGGTTTGCTTTTTGCTAGCTATGAGACCACGAGCAGTGTTATGACCTTTGTGCTCAAGTATCTTGCTGAGCTCCCACATATTTATGATGAGGTCTACAAAGGTACATTAACTTTGTACATATAAATTATATGAATGAATGTTTAGAGCTTATGCACATATCTGATTTATTACAATTCACTCACTAATTGAACAGAACAAATGGAAATAGCAAAATCGAAAAGTGAAGGGGAGCTTTTAAAGTGGGAAGATATTCAGAAGATGAGGTACACATGGAACGTGGTGTGTGAGACTCAAAGGCTCATACCACCTGCATTCGGTGGGTTTAGAGAGGCTGTCAATGATTTTACATATGCTGGTTTCACCATTCCAAAGGGATGGAAGGTATGTACCTTTTACATGATACCTATATTGTTACAATATGTCATACTAAACCATCTATTGTTAATTCGCTGCATCCATTTAGCTGCCAGAATACTTTTTCGGGCAGATTTTTAATTGGTCATTGTTAGTCATAACACCTATTCACCCCTTCCCTCTAGGTATGCATTTTCAACATAGAGTAACAATCAACCAAAATCTACTATCTATTATCTATTATATATATAAAGCCACAACATGTACCATTTTAATCAACCACATATTACCATAATGCCCTCATTTTAGTCCATTTAAATTTTTTTCCCAAAAAGTTGTTGCTGGTGAGAATCGAACCTAGATCTTTCCATTCATTTGCACACCACCTTACCACTACGCTAACAAATCACATATGTTGTAAGTCATAAATATGCTATGTATGTTGGGTGATAAATTAAGAATATTTGGTATTTTGATTTCTAAGACAATCTAATCATTTTTCTTCGTTTTATATTTACATATTTATATTTAATTATGTTATAGTTTAGTATAAATTAGTGATATATGATATTTAGTGAACTTAGATATTTCGAAATCATTCGATTTAATGAAATAATATTAATAATTAGTATTTACAATACATAGATAATTAAAATAAATTTATTAAATTTAAATGCATATTTTTTTTAAAATATGCATACCATAACATGTCACATTTTAATTTTACAAAATGTCCCTAAATGTCAAGTCAAGTAAAAAAAAATATTATGATATAGATGACGGTCGAACCTTTGAATCTACTAATCATGAATTCAAATTCACCATTATGACAATTCAGCTACATGTATATTTGATTAAATTTTATGATTCATTAGATACATTCACCTATATTATGTCCTATATTATTTACCTTATTTTCCTGTCAATCATGTGTTTTTCGATCAATATTTGTTTTATAATTTTACATATTATTATTTATAATATATACATAAATCTCCATGTCTACTTCATTTTAATAAAATTTATATTGTTTTATTTCATGCGAAAATTGAAAAATATGATTGGATCTTACATAAAATATTTGAAGGATATTTTACGGAAAAAAATCATCAGTATTCTAATTGTTTATAAAAGCACCAATCAAAATGTAAAAAATGTTTAAGATGTTGTATAATTATACAATTTATATGGCCTATTTGCCTCACCTTATTTTAAGGACTTATGGACTTATTTTCGGGTAAAAATTTTATATTTTTATAATTTTTTTATACAAGTATTTAATCTATATTTGATATTCAATAAGTTGCAAAAATAAGTTGGAAAGTTGGAATCTTAACTTTCAACTTAAAATAAGTTTACATATTCTGAACAATAAGTTCTCCCAAACACCCCCATAATATCCGGATTAGAAATGTGATAATAAAATCTTAGTACTCATTTTCTGAATGATCTTATTTTTTGTTATTTCTTTTCTTCTTAGAAAATATATTTTTTACAATATTTTCAAACTACCGTTCTAACTAACAGACGCATCGCTTTCTCCCGCATCTTTTTGGAAGATTCGAATACTTAATCGATACATGTTATGTGAATTGCAATTTGGGAGAGTCGATTATTAAACCAATGCATATTAATTATAACCTAACACGTTTATAACTCGTGTATGGTCGAACTTTTTATATCAAATTCTAGGCATAGACAATTAATCGGACATGTAGTAATTACAATATATGAGGCTCGAGGTAACTAATGGATATGAAATGATAAATTATGATAGGGCAACATGCCACATTTTAATCTATCAAATTTTACTATTATGTTTCTCAATTTTTTATGATTTATCAGTGTCCTCTGAAAATAAAATCTATAATATATTAAAATTGGGTCACATAAATGAGAACTGAACCTTTAACATCTATAACAATAACCTTATTTTTATGAATTCAAATTTTATAAATCCATAAACGAATTATTGAAGCTTCAATAATACGTAGTAGTAATAGTAAATCAAAAATCACATTCATATAATCCCATAATATATATTGTATGCAAATATAACAGTTCAATAGATTAAAACATAATCATCCTAATAAACTTATGAAAAACATTGAAAGTACATTCGTCAATTATTTTTCTAACTCTAATTGCAAGAAAGACATCAATACTTTAAAAATAACAATAAAAAGATAGAGACACAAAATATCGGCCTCTTTAGGTACATATTTCAAAAAAATTATGCATATCTAAAAAGATTTTTATCGTCATAATAGGATAATCGAACATTAACATCAATACATATTTCAAAAAAATTATGCATATCTAAAAAGATTTTTATCGTCACAATAGGATCATCGAACATTAACATCAACGCACAATGAGGAAAATAATAACTCTTATCGTAAATTAGAGTAATCTCATGCCTTGCACGGGTATTGAAGCTAGTAATTATTAAATACACACAATAGCAAATAATTTAAAATAAATAAGTGTGAATGAATTCGAACACAAATCCAAATCCCTTCCTAAATCGAGTTCACTAGAGGAAGTCGAACAAAATCATATGCTATATTAACATTTATATCCTGCTTCACTCCATCAACAAGCACTTGCCCTGTACGATATGACTTTTCAACATCATGTAAACCAAACCAAACCAAACATACCCAGTATATCCCGCATGCAGCAGGGTCTGGGGAGGGTAGAATGTACGCAGACCATACCCCTACTTTACAGTAGAGAGGCTGTTTCCGTGAAGACCCCCGGCTTAGTGCACCGATAACAAAGTGAATTTTATACAAAGATGATAATGGTGGGTAAAGTAGTCGACCGAACCTGGGCCCATGGCCTGGGTCTCATGGGGCTTACCTACTCGGGCAAGGGGCACTCCTCTCCTGATCTAGGAAGACCTCCGGCCGAGCTCCCTGCGCCTGCAAAAACAGGAAACAGAAGACAATATGAAGATGAAAAGCCAAACTCCTAAGCTAATGTTAACCGAGAGAGCCCAACTCTGAGGCTCTCAACCACAGAATCACTCCCTAGGAGGGAATCAACAACTCTAATCTGGCGCCTCCAACAACTCCTATCAGCTATCGCGTTCTCATCCAAGTTTAAGGCCTTCAAATCCATCCTGAGCTGTTCTTCCCACGACCTCTTCGGTCTGCCTCTTCTCCTCACCCCAACAACCGTAAGACTCTCGACCCTCCTCACCGGGGCTTCCGGAAGCCTCCTACGAACGTGGCCGAACCATCTCAACCTCCCTTCCCTAACTTTCGCAGCAAAAGGCGCCACCTCCAACTCGCTCCTGAAAACCACACTCGGGATTCTATCTAACATCGTGCGGCCACAGGACCACCGCAACATCCGCATTTCAGCTGCTTCCAACTTGCACTCGAGGGCCTTCTTCGCCGCCCAACACTCCGAACCATATAACATCGCAGGACGGATAGCTGCTCTATAGAACTTCCCTTTCAGCTTTAACGGGACTTTCCTATCGCACATCACCCCTGACGCAGCCCTCCACCTTAGCCACCCCGCGTTGATATGGTGAGTGACATCATCTTCAATCTCACCTTCCTCCTGGATGATCGAACCCAAATACTTGAACTTATCCGTACGGGGGACGGTCTGATCTTCAATCCTAACCTCCACCCCTTCCTCGTTGGCGTCACCACTGAAGTTGCACCAAAGGTATTCGGTTTTAGACCTGCTCAGACGCAGTCCTTGGGGCTCCAAAGTGGATCTCCATAACTCCAACTTCTCATTCACTTCCCCCCTCGATTCCGCCACTAGCACTATATCATCGGCGAAGAGCATACACCAAGGGATGGCGTCTTGAATCCCTCGCGACATGACATCTAGGATCAGGGCGAAAAGAAGAGGGCTAAGGGCCGACCCCTGGTGTAGCCCAATCTCCACAGGGAAATAACGAGCATCACCGACTGGGGTCCTAACGCAGGAACAGGCTTGAGAGTACATGTCTTGAATCGCCCTGACGTACTCCGACGACACTCTCCTGTCCTCAAGGCTCTTCCAAATAGCTTGACGGGGGATGCTATCATACGCCTTCTCAAGATCGATGAACACCATATGGAGGTCTTTGCGACGCTCTCTGAACTTCTCCATAAGGCGTCTGACGAGGTGAATGGCCTCTGTCGTCGACCTTCCCGGCATAAAACCAAATTGGTTCTCTGAGATTTCAACCTCTCTTCTAATCCGAAATTCAACCACTCTCTCCCAAAGTTTCATAGTATGACTGAGTAATTTAATTCCTCGATAGTTACTACAGTTCTGGGCGTCACCTTTGTTCTTGAAGAAAGGGACTACAATACTGCGCCGCCACTCCTCTGGCATCTTAGAACCCGAGAGGAGTGCATTAAACAGATCTGTTAGCCATAGAACGCCAACCTCACCAAGACAAAGCCACACCTCGATAGGTATCTGATCCGGACCTACCGCCTTCCCTCTAGCCATCTTTTGAAGGGCACCCTTGACTTCTTCTTTGGAGATACGATCACAAGGGCCGACGGAGCGAGCGGGCGAAAGAGTGACCTCTTGCGCCACACTGGCACCACTCCTCGTCGCCCCATTGAAAAGATTGTGAAAATATGAACTTCACCTCTCCTTAATGGCATCTTCCCTTATTAACACTTGGCCTGAACCATCCTTAATAAACTTAACAGAACCCAGGTCGCGCCGCTTTCTCTCCCTAGCTTTAGCTAGTTTAAAAATAGCGTTCGCTCCTTCCTCGTGTATTACTATAAATAGAAATAAAATCATATCACGTGAATTTTGGAAATATTTTTGGAGTTCTTTTCGAAATGAGCAATGTTAGGGGTCCCAAAATGGTTCCCACAATTGTTCCCAAATGCGAAATGACATCTTTTAATTAGTGTGCTCATATGAATACATAGAGGGTTTCTTTATTTATAAAATATTTATCTAATCAGAACTTGCCAATTAAGCTTTCGAGAACCGTTTTGGGAATTTTTTTGGGGACTCTAGCATTTCTCTTTCGAAATACATAACATTACTCTAACTAATATATTAGTCCGGCTCGAACGCATCAATCAACAAACATGAACGCATCAATCAACAAAAATAGGATGTTTGGGGAACATATTTTTCAGAATAAGTTAACTCATTTTAAGATAAATTTAAAGATTTCTAACCTTTTTTCTGAAAAAAATATTTTTTTTACAACTTATAAAATATTAAACATATATTAAATACTTGTATAAAAAAATTATCAAAATGTGGAATTTTTATCCAAAAATAAATTTGTAAGAACTTATTTTAAGTTGTAGCCAAACAAATCAATAATAATAATAATAGGGTTTGTCTAGTGTGTGCCCAAGGGCAGATGCTAAAAATTCGTGTTTGATGAGTTGTCAAATTTTGATTGGTGGATATTTATGTGAATGCAGAGGTCCATCATTATTAATAAAATCCCCACCAATCAAAATTTGACAACTAAGCTAGCACGGATTCTTAGCATGTGCCCTTGGACACACACTAAAAAATTCGATAATAATAATATAAAAACAGAGCAAGTGAACCACTCGGGAAATAGCGACAGGAATGGATAGAAAATTTGTAAATCGAAGATACACGTAGCATATTCCGATATTCGTTATAATTGCCACGTTTGGATATTATTATCGTGGCGCAAATCGCCGCCTCCTAAATTATTTTTCCAAACACGCTACAGAGACATTAGCTACTTGTCAACCCACCGAATTCAAATTTCAACTACATTTATTGATTATGAGTCTGTTTGTCAACTTGACTTAAAGTCATTCACATGCTTAGGTAGTTTTTGATCGTTTGTCAATCATTGCTGTAAGCCGGTTTTAAGTTAAAAATCTCCATTAAATTATAAATTCTTTTTAGGTACTTTTAATTTATTACTTATGATTTATGGAGTTTTTTTTTATTAATTTCACGATTCTTTTAAAGTTTAAATATTAATGAATTTTAAAAAAAATTTAAATTAAATTTCACTTTAAGTCAAAATTATTAAACTTCCATTTAACTTAAAGTAAAATTACCAAAACACATTCATTCAACTTAAAGTAATCAACTTTACTTTCTCCATTAAATTAAAAACACCTCTATTAAGTCAAAAATAACTTATTTTTATCAATTCAAACGGCCTCTATGTCCCTTTCTATTAATTCATATAAAACAAAACATCCTAGATTGTAATATTATCAAAAAAATTACTACTGTAAATATTTTTTCTGAAACATTAAAGTATATTGTAAATATCTCTATTATGGAAATTGGTCTATTTCTGAAAAATCGCCGATAAATCGACCAAAAATTTGTCAAAATTTTGGAACCGATTCATTCGATTTTACAAAAATCGCTAATAAATCGTCTATTTTTTAACCAAATCACCCAATAAATCATAAATCGATACCAAATTTCCGAAATCTGCAACACCGGTAAAATATACACGATAAATGAACAAAAATTAGGTCAGTAGCCCTTGTCCTATCCTCTAAAACAGATCGCTGCAGTTCATATATTTTGTTAACGATTTAATTTTACGTACTTCTTTAACACGGATAACTTTAGATTTTGAAATTTACAAATGAATGAAAAAAATGATCTGAAATATTAGTGTTGGTCACAATTTAGAAATATCAAAAATTAAAAGGTTACAAAAAAATGCATGTTAGTATTAAAATATACTAGGAAATTCCTACAGAAACATACAACCTGCAAAATTCAGTTTTCTAAAAATCGTCCAATTTTTTAAAAATTGCCAATAAATTATCAATTTATCGTTAAAAAATATTTGATCAATTTAATTTTTAAAATCCGATTTATCGTTATGAAATATTTTTAAATGGTACATTATATTATAAAGGACTTAATGATCCTAGACCTATAGTTAACTATAGGTAATATCCTATAATTAATTCATTTTTCAATACAAAATTAAGGGTGTTTTTGTAAATACAAGAGGGTGAATTCTATTATTACAAAAATGCCATCGAACTTTTGTATGAAAAATGCAAATGATTTCAGGTAATTTTCATACAGTTAATTGTAGGAACATTTTTCTCTATTATAAACTAGACTAATATATTAAAAATTATAAAAAATATTAAAATTTATCCCATTTTTATTCCGACTGATAAATTACTATTAGATAATTAAATCAATTTATTCCAATTTTCAAAACCTACGACCACACCTGCAATTGAAAATGGTGCCTGCCATCCTTATCGTAACTCATAGTAAGAGTTTTGACTTGACTTGGGCGTGTTGATGTACAAGTATTCAAGTAAGCGTAGGGATGGACATTTCCCCCGCTCTGCTTGATCCTGATCCGATCCCCGTTTTGTTTGGGTCGAAAATTCGGGAAATTTTTCGGGTTTGAGGCGGGAAGTGGAGAATATTTTAATAAAAATTCGGGAATTGGGACGGGGTGAGGGATTAGGGGATCCCCATTCCGATCCCTGATTTTATTTTTAAAATATATATATATATAATTAAATTATTATAAATAAATATATTTATATATATTATTATTGCTTAAAATTTGTAATTCATTTCATAGATTCAAAATTTTAATAGTAAAATTTAATTTAATTATAATAATTTAATTATATCCTTTTGTATAAATAAATTTTATTTCAAAATATTTTTTAGAATAGGTTATTGAATTGAAAATATATATTATCTATCATAATTTAGCAAATTTATATTTTGAAATTTGTTAGAGAATGTATAAAATTTATTTTTTAATAAAAATAAAAATTCCCGATTCTCCGCGGGGATCCCCGTTTCCCGTTCAAAGCGGGAATCGGGGAACAAAATATTCCCTGTTCGGGGATCGGGGTGGGTTCGGGAAGCGGGTAGGGGTTCGGGGATCGGGGGACGGGGATCGCAGTCCCCGACCCCGAAGTGACCCGACGCCCATCCCTAAGTAAGCATTAATTTTTTATTTTTTATTATTTTTGACAAAACAAGTAAATTATTGTATTATCGAAAACAAATAAACGATATTGCCCGAGTTGCCGCGCCTGCATTTTCCCAACACAATATGTTTCTCTATTAAAAAATTAAAATTAAAACATATTATCTGACCGTTCCATTAATTTCAAATTAAAATACTTTCAAGCATTTCAATTCAGCTTAAATACCGGTTTTTTTTCTCAAAATGTTCACGTTTGAACTACATTAGTTAGTCCATTTGTTTGAATTTGATCAAAGAATCTTAATTCATAAAAATCTTTCTGTTTCATTGACAAGATATGGACGGTTGGATTACAATTTGAAATTTATAGAGGTGAATGAATTAAATTTTTCATCCATATATGAATTTGATTAGTTTAATTTGACATATTATCCAGCTCGAATTTAAAGTAGTCGATAATGTAATTACTTTTAACAAACATTATTCGATTCAATAACTTTTTTACTCAAGTTTGTTAAAAGTTTATTTCAGTTCTATTTAATACAACCCTACGTATAGATGGTTTGTTAAAGTAGTGAAACTCAAATTTGATCAATTTAAATTCGTGTTTAGAAGCAACGATTTCTCAGTAAATATCGAAATTTAATTTATTATTTGAGCAGTGTTGTGAAAAGCGCAAATCGGATTTAAGCGAAGGGATGACCTTCTAGCGCTTAAGCCTTTAAGCGGATGCTTAAGCGGTTTTAAAAGCGGATCATTAATCGAATTATAAATAATTATATATTTATAGAAATAAATATAATATTATTTTTTTTTTAAAAGGTAACATTCACATATGATATAACATATTATGATAAAAATTAAAACTAGTAATCTCTACATCCACAAAGTTATACTTAGTCATAATGAATTTAGAAAATACGAACATCATAATCATCATAATACGAGATCCGAAAGACAAAAAGATAGATTGTAGCATTTTTTCAGAAAAACGGAAACATATGCACTCTTTCATCATCCTTTATAATTTTTTATAATTTTTATAATTTTTTTTTATTTTTTTTAATTGACACGCTTAATTCGTCTTTGACCCGTTTAATTGTTTAAACCCAAAAAACGCTTAAAACCCAAATTTTGCTATAAACTAGTCGTTTTACATTTGATTCCGCTTAAACGGTCGCTTAATGTGCATTTCACAACACTGCATTTGAGAAGGTTATTATACAAGTCTTAGCAAAAATGTTGGAGATGTCAAATTCATCTTAAATGGGTACTTCTCTTTTTGGAGGAATACCTAACCAAATGCTTATGAACAAAAGATTTGATTGATTGAACGTCCATCAAATGTGAAGGCATGATAATATTATCATGTGCACGGATTTAGAATAATGGCTGGCTACAAAATTATATACTAAAAATAGATACAAAATGATGTGATATGTGTGATTTGACAATAAAAAATATTTTTTATTGATTAATATTAGTATGAATGTTGGAGAATTCATTATATTTAATTGAAAGATAATTAATGAGAATGAAATACAAAATATTTTATATCCAATTTGGTGTCTTTAATATTTTCCTTTAATTCATCATGATTTTTTAACAATATAATTAAGCATATCCACAATCAATGTATTTTTTAAAAATTCAAACTCTTAACTCCCGTCAAGGAAATTAAGAAGAAGGCAGGAAGAAAGAGCAATGGATCATGGTAAAAAATTATGTTAGGATTTAACTGCGTGACCAATGTTTTAGAGATATCAAACTGGATCGAAACGTAAACCCACTTTTCAATCTTCATACAAAAATCGAATAAAGTTGGTTTTATCAGGTCAACCTTGTTCCCGAGCGTCCATCTATGTTAAAACAAATAATTTAACCCATGGTTCCTGGTTGACACCGTGATTTTATCAGATTATTAAAAAAAAAAATGGTTGAATTTTCGTCGTGATTCAAAAAATTTTAGTTAGTCATGGTGGGTTGGTGGCCCTTGTACGAAAATACATATGGTCCGTTTGGAAAATCTTATTTTTTAGAAATAATTTACTTATTCTGGAAAAAAATTAGGAAATATGTATTTTTTTATGAAATAAGTAATTTATTTTTGTAAGATAACGAATATTAAACTCCCGATACACATTTTTTACTAAAAAAAAGTAAGCAATTACAAAATTTTTTCCAAATGACAAATTTATCAAACACCCCCATAATTTATAAGCTTTCATTATTCAAGCCATCACCCCTGCATGTCTCCGTCAAAGAAAGTTCCAAGTTCTTACCATCTAGACCTTCAAAAAATCAACTCAAAATTTAAATTTCTCGTTATAAAAACACACACGCATACAAATATTATGCACAATACCATCCGAATCTCGAAATGAAGCTCCCAGCTGTTTCTTTACCTTTTCTTCTTCTGCTATCAAGTTTCTATTTCTCTTCATCAGCAACTCAAACAAATGCATTTCTCAATTGCCTAGCCCTGTCTAATGACTCATCCACAATCTCTGCACTTGTTTACACCCCTGCTAACTCTACTTTCGACGATGCATTACTCTACTCGATTAATAATCTCCGTTTCGCGCAGGACTCGACTCCCAAACCTCTGGTGATTATTACACCAACAACCGAATCTCATATCCAAAATGTTATTTATTGCACCAAGTTAACAGGTTTAGAATTGAGAATCAGGAGCGGTGGCCACAGTTTCGAGGGCTTTTCGTATGTTTCATCAATTCCATTTGTGGTACTTGACATGCGTAACATTAATAAAGTCGTTGCAGACGTGGCAACCGCAACTGCATGGGTTGATAGTGGTGTTACAAACGGTGAACTATATTATTACATCAGCCGGGCCACTTCAGCTTACGGGTTCCCATCGGGACTATGGGCTAACGTTGGTGTTGGAGGGATTTTGAGTGGCGGTGGATACGGGATGTTGAGAAGGAAATATGGTTTGGCTGGAGATAATGTTATTGATGCTCGTTTAATCGATGCTAATGGTAATATTTTAACCAGGGCAACTATGGGTGAAGATTTGTTTTGGGCAATCAGAGGAGGCGGTGGTGGAAGCTTCGGAGTTGTTGTGTCGTGGAAAGTTAATCTTGTACCTGTTCCTCCGGTTGTAACAATTTTCCAGGTTTTCAGAACTATTGAACAAGACATGACTAATATTTTCTACAAGTGGCAGTCTATTGCTCCCCTGTTTCCTAAAGAACTTGACATCAGGTAAGAGACCTATAGCTGTCTTTTAATTAATTAGAAAAATCGATTGTCAATTGAATTTTAGTTTATTCAGTAAATTAGGAAATTATTCGATATATATACTTTTGATCCAACTAACGAAGTTTTCTGACAGGTGCAATGGAAATGTCGTATTGAGCGAAAATAGTACCAGGTCCGATAATAAGACAGTACGAATGAGCTTTGAGTCGTTGTACCTTGGACCGGCCAGTGAAGCTCTTGCAATACTTGAAGAACAATTTCCAGAGTTGGGATTAGTTAAAGAAGATCTCATCGAAGTTAGCTACATCCAAGCTATGGTCTTTTTCTCGCAGTTCCCATACAATGCACCACCAGAAATTTTACTAAACAAAACCATTTTACCACGTCCGGCATTCAAAGGAAGATCAGATTTCTTCAAGCAACCAATGCCCGTCAAAGGATTACTAGGCGTGTGGGATTACATGTTCCAACTTCCCGACAACCAAGCATTTTTACAGTACACTCCCTTCGGTGGCAGAATGTCGGAAATCTCAGAAACAGCCTTGCCATTTCCATACCGAGACGGGTACTTGTACATGTTCAACTTCTTTGCTAATACATGTCCAACTCGTGAGGAATGCGCAGAAGAAACTGCAAGGCTGGACTGGGTGAGGAGTTTAGACACTTATCTTGCTCCTTATGTTACCAGCAATCCTAGGAGTGCATATGTGAACTATGTGAATGTTTGGATGGGTCAGAATAATCCAACAGGGAGTACAAGTTATGCTCAGGCTAGCCAATGGGGGAAACGTTACTTTGGTGTTAATTTTGATAGGTTGGTTGCGGTGAAGTCAGTGTTTGATCCTGCTAACTTCTTTAGGCACGAGCAGAGTATCCCTGTTTTTTCACTTTGGTCCGATTTGTAGCTTGGTTTTTTTAATTTTTGCTTGTATTTTAAGTTATTTTTAATAAATTGTTTGTGTTTGTTTTGGAGATTGGATGCATTTTAAGCTTCATGTAATAAAATATATGAGCAACCAGATTCTAAGTTTGTTTGTTTGGCTAATTTTGAAACACAACTATTATGACTTCCTTCAGCTCACGAAATCTTAAACAAATGAAGGTATTATGATATTTGTTGCAATCGTGGTAAATTTTCGAGGAAAGTTTATAATATAATATTTGGTGTAAACATTATGGTATGTTGTTAATAATCATTTGTTCTAGATCATTTATCAATTTGCATAACCTAAATTCATGTGTTGAATTCAAAATATTTACTAATATTTTTCAACAAAACACAATTTTTTCAGTGTAAAATATTTTTAAAACAACAAAAGATATTGTAAATTTGGACAAAAATTCAGTAAAATATCTTATATGAAATATTAATTGGAGACTTATATGTACTACAACATGGTATGTGCATGAAATATAATTTTACAGTATTTATATGCTAAGAAATAAATAGTCTCTTAACCTTTTAAAGATAGCAAAATATACATTATTTTTAACAATCCTCCTCAAATTTACTCTTTATCTATTTTTAATTACTTTAACTGATTGAAAATCTCATATGACAAAATTCTAGTACATGGACATGCTTTATCTATTTATATAAAATAAAGGAGAAAATGTTATGAGCTCCTCACTATTAAGGAAAGATATAGAGCTTCAAGAAATTAGGAATTTGTTGGACACATTTTTTGTTATAAATTCTTCATATTTTGACTAAAAAACCAATATAAGAAAGGTTGTTGGTGTTGCTCTAAATTCTCAAAGTTTTTAACCAGAAAGCCCACAATAACGAGGAGAAATATAATTGGAATATCCCACTGCAAATCTCGTCTTCTCATCATGCCTGACATACAATACGAAATGACATGAAAAATATGATTTTGGATTTTGATTTTTGATTTTTGATACACAAAATACAAAAGTACACACGAACACGAACAAGAGGTTACACAAAATATTTAGTGTCATATATCATTATAAATATTATATACGTATTTTATTTTACGTATTCATTAGTATTTCATGTATTTACAATCATCCGGTTTACATATTCAGTAATATTTCATATATTTTGTGTATTCAGATATAATCGTTTTTCGTTGTTTCTGATTGTTTTGTGTAAACAAAAAGTACACGAAAATCGTGTTAACATGAAATAAAATGTTTCGAATTCAGTTTTAGTTATGAATATATAAAATGATTTTAAATCAATTTCGATTTGAATTATAAATATACAAAATTATAAAAATATACTCCCTCCGTCCCAGCCAGTTCTTTACATGGCGGCTGGGCACGGAGGTCAAGGATAGTGGGTGTAAAGTGGGTGTAATATTGTTAAAATAAATGAATTAGTGGGTGTAATAGTGATTTTATTGTTAAAATAAGTGAAGTAGTGGGTGTAATAGTGATTTTATTGTTAAAATAAGTTAAGTAGTGGGTGAAATAGTGTAAAGTATTGTTAAAATAAGTGAAGTAGTGGGTGTAATAGTGTTAAAACTTACTATTTTGGGTAATGTAAAGAAATGGTGGAACGGCCCAAAAAGGAAATTGTAAAAAAATGGATGGGACAGAGGGAGTACTACGTACTACATGAAAGTGCACCAAACAAAACAATTGACCGACCTACTTCTCACTTTTAAGCTCTACTTTGAAAATGCAACGTGCGAATAAATTTGTTTCAGTACGGAAAGTTAATATAGAGGACAAACAAAAGTTGTTTGAAATTACTTCAAATTAATCATTCAAGATCCTGTATATCCATAGACCATAGTGGCCTCGTGTCTAAAAGCTTGTATAATTGAACCCATCACCCCACGCCCCTATTAAAAATACGCTATAGCATAATTAGCATCATTAGGTTGGGTGGTTAAGATGGAGGGCAACGTCAGGGATGATGTGCGATAAAAAAGTATCTTTAAAGTTGAAAGGGAAATTCTATAAAGTGACAATCCGTCCTGCGATGTTGTATGGTTCTAAGTGTTGGACGGCGAAGAAGGCACTCGAGAGCAAGTTGGAAGCAGCTGAGATGAGGATGTTGCGGTGGTCTTGTGGGCGCACGATGTTGGACAGAATACCGAATGTAGTTTTTAGGAGCGAGTTGGAGGTGACGCTTTTTTCTGCGAAAATTAGGGAAGGGATGTTGAGATGGTTCGGTCACATCCGTAGGAGGCTTGCTGAAGCCCCAGTGAGGAGGGTCGAGAGTCTTTCGGTTGCAGGGGTGAGGAGGAGAGGTAGACCGAGGAGGTCGTGGGAAGAGCAGCTTAGGTTGGATCTGAAGGCCTTAAACTTAAATGAGACCATGACCACGGATAGATGTGCTTGGAGGTGCCAGATCAGAGTGGTGGATTCTCTTTTAGGGAGCGGCTCTGTTGTTGAGAGCCTAAGAGTTGGGTTATCTCGGTTAGCGTTATCTTAGTTTTTTCGGCTCTTTCGTGCTCATTTTTCATTTTTCATTGGCTTCTGTTTTCTGGTTGTGCAATTGCAGGGAGATTACCGCGGTGGCATCGTGGATCTAAGTGTCTTGCAGAGTAGAGTAGTCAATCCCCGGGGATTTTTGCGAGGAGTCATCCTAGATCAGAGTATGTCGAGAACGGAGTGGACAACCTCCGCATAGGTAAGTCCCATGTGATCAAAATCATGGGCTCAGGTATGGCTGCAACCTTTTCCAAAATTTACGAAGTCGTTATAAATATCACACACTATTTTTCTGTTGTGCACTAAGCTGGGGGTCTTCACGGGAACAACCTCCTTTCCGTAAAAGGTAGGGGCATGGTCTGTGTACATCTCACCCTCCCCAGACCCTGCTCTGTGCGGGATATACTGGGTATGTTTGGTTTGGTTTTAGTAAAACATTAAAAAGGTTCATCCCACCTGCAGGCTGCACCTCTTAAAATCTTGAGGTTTTTCTATAAATAAATTGTTAAAAATAATTTTTTGTAATTTTACCTTTTTAAAAAAAACTATTTGCAAATTTACCATCTTAATTATAATTATACCAATTTATTTTAAAAATTGCAAAAATACCAATTCAAAGTTCAAACTCTATTATCATTTATCTATCCACTCACACCTTACGTCTCTCACCTCTCTCCCCTGCTATCTTCCACCGCCACCCATCTTCCCCTCTTTCTTCCCCGTTCAAATCGTCGTCAGCCACCACCATAGCAACGTAATTGAAGCCTCCATCTTTCTCTGTTCGAATTTCAACTAAGAAAGACACAGATACACAAACACACATACACACAATGAATTGAAAAGGTGGGGATCAAATTGATTCCCAACGTCGAAGGCGGAGGTGGAGATCAGAGTCGGCGGCGTTGATTAGAAAAGGTGGTGGTGGTTAACGAAGGGAGGGAGTTGGGGGTTGGGAGTTGGGGGTTGGGGAGTATATTTTCAATTAAAATAATATATTTCCAATGAATTTGAAAAGGTGATATATTTGCAAAATAAAATTGAAAACATAGTATTTTTTATAAATTTTCTAAAATCTTTTCCTATATAAGAACATAAAAACACATACATTTTTCACAACTTCATCGGAATCTCAAAACGAAGCTCACAACTTCATTTTTAAAAGGGTGTGAACAATTATTCTTACTGTTTTCACGTATAAATTGTTCTTACCTGAATAGTACCCATATATAGAATATAGCAAGATAAAGTACCAGGGTCTTAGAGCCGACAATTTCGTACACGACACGAAAATTATGGATTAAGGTTGACATTTGCGGTACACTAACACGAAATTACACGAATGAATTTAGTGTCAATTTTGGGTTTAGTTTTGAATACACGACATGAAACGAAAATACATGAAATAAATAAATATTTAAATAATTTTATTAAAATTATATGGATACATATTTTAAAATAATATTATATATATAATTTTTACATAAGATGAATACAAAATAGTTTTGAATTTTAGTTTCACAAGACTTGAAGACTTGAGCACACTTAATTCTTTATGACATATTGACTTAAGACTCGATTAGTAAAAATCTAATATTTAAATTTTTTTATTCAAAAATTATACGAAACATCACACGAAATAAAGGTACACGAATACGAAACGAATTCTTAACGAATCGATTTTGAATTTGACATTACGTATACGAAACACGAGAATACACGAAATAAACGAATTACCAGATCTACCGGGGCCTATGAGATCCAACTACGTCCACTTTTCTTGTGGATAATGAGATACAACTTAAATATGGGGAAGTTTAGGTTCCTTAACAAACTTCACAAGCTCGTTAAACCTAAAATATACTCCCTCCATCCCATCCAATCGTTTACATTTTTTAAAAGATGTTTGACATGCATTTTAAGGTGTATTTTAAAGATAATTCCATAATTAATTTTTAAAATTTTTCTTTTCTTGTATAAAATTTAATGTTTATATTTTTATAAAAGAAAAGAAAATTTTAAAAATAAGTTATGAAACTATCCCTAAAATGTACCTTAAAATGCGTGTCGGACAATCTTGAAAAGTGTAAACAATTGGAATACATAACTTAAATTTGGGTGTTAGAGCATCTCCAAGGGTATAAAATCCTTAGCTAAATTATCCATGTGGCATCTAATGACACAATTTAGACAATATGTAAAAGTTTGAGCACTCCAACCATCAAACCTTTATCAAAAAACCATCAAACCTTTAGCAAAAAATTATAGATAACCATTTTTGATTGACTATATTTGTTGAACCAATGAATCCATTATCTATAATTTTACATAATCATAATTATAGATAATACTATTGGAATGCACATCCTTACCTTTAGCAAAAAATTTACAATATTAAGATAGCTAATCAATATAACCAACCATTTTATAACTCCCCCTTCGAGATGCTCTAGATTCAAAATATACTAATTTTTTCATACTAAACACAAATTTTTGGAGTGTAAATATGTTCCATAAAAGATAACTCTGGGTTACCATTATTTGAAATGACGAAATCATCCGAAAACACTGGGCAGTCGGCGGTGTAAGAAAGTCCACAACTTCCATGCCTGGAACTGCAAGTCCTATGGTGTTCAAAATGAGGAATAAGGAAGGATTTTCTAAGCAAACTGAATCAATATTGAAATCCCTGCCTTAAAAAGCGGGGCAGGGTCTGCGTACATCTTACCCTCTCCCAGACCTCTGAACAGGATATACTGGATATGTTTGGTCTGGTTTGATTTTTTATTAAAAATCATCTCATTTTCAAAGGAGAAGGAGAATCGATTATAAAGATGATCCATGATTAAAAAGATGATCCATGATAACATTTTTTAAGCAAATATTTTTTAAAGTAATGGCATCGAGGAAGATAAGGGTTCCGTTTGCCAAATTTAACACAAACTTATAAGTTACGGAGTATTTATTTTGTAAAAAAATTTTATTTACATATTTTTTTTTAGAAAAAAATGTATATGTGAAGTTTAATATTCGTTTCCTTGCAAAAATAAGTAACTTATTTCAAGAAAAATATATATTTACGTACTTTTTCCCCAAATAAATAAATTATTTTTAAAAAATAAGATTTCTCATTGTGTTGCTATGCTTTTCAATCAGAAAGCCTCCACACTTTAAATATGCATTAAAAAACGAGTAAGAAATATAATTGGAATATCTCACTGCAATATCATCGTCTCCTCACTTTTGCTACTTTTAACTTTTAAGGCTCTACTTTAAAATGCAACGTGCAAATAAATTTGGTTTAGTACAGAAAGTTACTCTCTTTATCCCATTCAAAATCTTTTTTAAAATGTTTCTTTTAATTTTTTAAATTTTAAAAATTATTTAAAATAATAAAATTTTACAATATAAAAAATAATTATATTCATTATTTTTATTTATTATCCTCACTTTATACATTAAATATTGGTTGATTCCCACAACTTTACTCATTTACTTAATTTTTTTTATTATTTTACAGTTTTTTTTAACTTTCAGTCTTTCATACTCAATTCATTTGTTAAAGAATGAGAGAAAGGGATTAAGGGAGTACTCCCTCCGTCTCTAAATACTTTTCCCATTTGAGTTGAACATGTTTGTCAATGCATACTTTTGATCATTAATATCTTCAATTTCGTATTAGTATTAAATATAAAAACTTCACTGTATTAAAGTACTTATAAATACGAATTCACCAAAATCACTCATGACTATATTTGGTCTTATAAATTAGACATAAATTAATAATTTATCTCATGTCATAAATAATCCTGACACATGAAATGAGAGTAGCAGACGGAGGGAGTAATAATTAAAGAGGACAAACAAAAGTTGTTGAAATTTCTTCAATTTATTATTCAAGATCCTGACTATATCCATAGTGGCCTCGTGTCTAAAAGCTTGTAGTATTATTGAACCAACCCATCACCCCAGGCCCCCATGTCTCTATTAAAAAACGCTATAATAGCATTATCAGTGAAACATTTAAAAGGTTCATCCCACCTGCACCTCTTAAAATCTTTTCCTATTTAAGAACATAAAAACACACACATTTTTCACAACTTCATTCAAGTCTCAAAATGATGCTCCCAACTTCACTCTTACCTTTTCTTGTTCTGTTTTCAACTTTCTATCTTTCTTCATCAGCAGCCAAAACAGATGACTTCCTAAACTGCCTAGGCAAGTCTTCTGACTCCACCACAATCTCCAAACTTATTTACACCCCTGCTAACTCTACTTTCGATGCTGCATTAATCTACTCCATCAATAATCTCCGTTTCGCACAAGCCTCCACCCCGAAACCTCTTGTTATTGTCACCCCAACAACCGAATCTCAAATCCAAAATGTCATTTACTGTTGCAAGAAAACAGGGTTAGAAATGAGAATCAGGAGCGGTGGCCACAGTTTCGAGGGCTTCTCTTACGTTTCATCGGTCCCGTTCGTTGTTCTCGACTTGCGTAACTTTAATAAAGTCACTGCTGACGTGTCCACCGCAACTGCATGGGTTGATAGTGGTGTTACTAATGGTGAACTATATTATTACATCAGCAAGGCTACTTCAGCTTACGGGTTCCCATCTGGACTATGGTCTAACGTTGGTGTTGGTGGGATCTTGAGTGGCGGTGGATACGGTATGTTGAGAAGGAAATATGGGTTGGCTGGAGATAATGTTATCGATGCTCGGTTAATATGTGCTGATGGTAAAATCCTAACCAGGAAGACCATGGGTGAAAATTTGTTTTGGGCAATCAGAGGAGGTGGTGGTGGAAGCTTCGGAGTTGTTGTGTCCTGGAGAGTTAATCTGGTACCTGTTCCAGCAGTTGTCACAGTTTTCCGGGTTTTTAAAACATTGGAAGAAAACATGACTAATATTTTCTACAAGTGGCAATCTGTTGCTCCTGTCTTGCCTAAAGAACTTGACATCAGGTAATAAGCTACTTTCGAATCAATCCCATTGAAATTTTATTATGCCTTCAATGATTCTCGAACACTCGGTGTCTTCAAGTGAACATGAAAATCTACCAGGATACACTGCTAGGATATTTATTATTTGATTCGTAAATATGAAATTTCTTGACTATTTCGCAACGTTTTAGCCAACTTAATTTTTTTGCTACGCCCTGTCAGGTGCAACGGACAAGTCATTCTAAGTAATTCCAGTACCAGATCCGACAAGAAGACAATGCAAATGAACTTTGAGTCGCTGTACCTCGGACGAGCCACTGAAGTTCTTGCAATAATGAAAGAAAAATTACCAGAGTTGGGATTAGTTAAAGAAGATCTCATTGAAACTAGCTACATCCAAGCTATGGTATTTTTCTCACAGTTCCCTATCCAGGCACCACCAGAGATTTTACTCGATAAAACCCTTCTACCCCGTCCAGCATTCAAAGGAAGATCAGATTTCTTCAAGAAGCCAATGCCAATCGAAGGACTACTAGGCCTGTGGGATTACATGCTCCAACTTCCCCATAACCAAGCATTTCTACAATGCACTCCCTACGGTGGTAGAATGGATGAAATTTCCGCAACCGCGCTTCCATTCCCCTACCGAGCAGGGTACTTGTACATGTTCAACTTCTTCGCGGTGACATGTCCAAGTCGTGAGGAATGTGCCGAAGAAACTGCAAGGATGGATTGGGTGAGGGAAGTAGATACATATCTTACTCCTTATGTTACCAGCAATCCTAGGAGTGCTTATGTGAATTATGTCAATATCTGGATGGGTCAGAATAATCCAACAGGGAGTACAAGTTATATGCAAGCTAGTAAATGGGGAAAGCGTTACTTCGGAGTTAATTTTGATAAGTTGGTCTTGGTTAAGTCATTGGCTGATCCATTCAACTTCTTCAGACACGAGCAGAGCATTCCTGTTTTCTCACTTTGGTCCGATATGTAGAATATTGGCTCTTTTTGCTTGTGTTTCGAGCTCCTTTACTAGAATGTTTGTGTTTGTTTCGAGTAATAATAAGCTTAGATGTATTTCACGCTTCGTCTAATAAAATATTGGAGTTCGTTGGCCTAATCTTTAAATTAAGGTTATCTTTTTATAATTTTGTTGTAAATCAAAAGATCTTGACGATCAAATGACATAATTAATCTAACCTAACTTGTAACTTTACCAAAACATGCTCTTTTTTTTATTGTTAATGCACTAGAGATGGAACATGATTAGAAATATAAAATGTAAGCTTTGATGATAAGGCTGAGAAAATGATAATATAAAATTTGTTATCTATCGAAAGATTGTACTGTTCAGTACAATAATTTATTCATCAAGTTGAATGTCAGAATTCACATGTGTGTTGACGACTTTAAAGATGCCTTTACAAAGCTACAAATCGCATCCAATATCTTGCAATATAATAAAGAAATCTAAAACAAGGACTGGTTCATTGATAAATGATACTCCCTCCATCCCACCACTTCTTTACATGGTGGCTGGACATGAAGGTCAAGGATAGTGGATTTAATATTGTTAAAATAAATGAGGTAGTGGGTGTAATAATGATTTTATTGTTAAAATAAGTGAAGTAGTGGGTGTAATAGTGATTTTATTGTTAAAATAAGTTAAGTAGTGGATGAAATAGTGTAAAGTATTGTTAAAATAAGTGAAGTAGAGAGTGTAATAGTGTTAAAACTTACTATTTTGGGTAATGTAAAGAAATGATGGGACGGCCCAAAAAAGAAATTATAAAGAAATGGATGGGACAGAGGAAGTAATTATTAAATGGTTCTTTTTGAGTCTTTATAGATGGTCGTATCTGTTTGTTGTATTATAATTTCAACTAATCCATTATTCCGGGATACCACCGATTAGTGTAATACTACTACTAGAACTAATAACCTAACCATTAACTTTAATCTTCCTTGTTTCTCATTTATAATGTTGCTTTTGCTTTATGATGGTAGGAATATTGGTTATTAAAGAAGGGCGCCGTCTAGTGCAAACGTTTGCCAAAGTACTGTTTCGCAACATACGATTTTATAACCATTCGATCAATTATTAAACGGTCCTGATTTAAAAAAAAATTCGTACCGTACCGCATAAAGTTTCTGCGGTACGGGCAAATTACCAAAATGCCTCTCGGTACCGCATAAACTTTCTGCGGTACGGGCAAATTACCAAAAAGCCATTTTTTTTCACTGTTGCATTTTGAAAACCATCGAAGTGGGCTTGGGCTGCTCCACTATTTATTTTAATTTTCTTTCTTTCTTTTTTTAATTCCTTTCAATCATTTAAAATACTTTTTAATATCATTTAAAATATTTTTAAATAGTAGTGTGTACAGTAGATTTTTTATCTGAAACAGGAGGCATTTTGGTATTATAGTAGTGTGTACGAGACTTTAGTGCTTTTATTTATTTATTTCTTTTTATTTTTTCTTTGGTTTAGTTCAAAAACCATCGAAGTGGGTATGTGTGTACAGTAGTTTTTGATGTGAATACAGGGGCATTTTCATAATTTACCCGGTACCGCACAAACTTTCTGCCGTACGATTGTCGTACCGCAGAAACTTTTTTTTTTAAATCAGAACCGTTGGATTGTTGATCCAACGGTTATAAACCATATGTTGCCAAACACTAATTTGGCAAACGTTTGCACGTGACCGGGAGCCATTAAAGAAACCATTTGAATTTTGAATCATGAAATTTCAATGAGTAATAAACATGTCAATGCGATTTCATATGTTATAACTTCACTCTCATTAATTATAATGTTGCTTTTGCTTTATGAGGGTAGGAATCTATACTCTTTATTAAAAGCAGAAACCCCCTTTGAATGGTATGCCATGTATACCGTGGTATGCAGGATATGCCAATTAATTAATTAATAATATTTTATTTTACTATTTGATCTTATTGTAAAAACTGTTTTTTAAGTGTATAGAAGACCAATAAGAATAAGAACTACTAATGAAACAAGTCCTCTTTGAACTAAAATACGGTATGCCAATTAATTAATTAATTAATTAATTAATGTATACTGCGCTATGCCATGTATACAGCGGTATGCCACTAAATATTAATTAATATAATTAATTAAAATCATAATATTAAATATTAATTTAATTTAAACTAAAAATTGAAATAAAAGTACAGAATATAGGGCTTAGGGCTCCATTATTTAATATTTAAAATATATCTATAATAGACTAATAATAAATACAATTATTAATATAACTATTCTTATATTACCAGAGATAAGTTATATGAATTTAATTAATTAAAATAATAAAATTAAATATTAATTTAATTTATTATTGAAATTATATACTAGGTGTCTATTAACTAACAATGAAAATAAAAGTCGAGAATATAGTATTATATACAACTTGGTGATTCAAGATTTTATTCATTTAAAAAAGTTAAAAATTAGGAATTTAAGATAATTTATCACAATCTGTGCTTTGCATGGGTTATCGGCTAGTATTAGTTATTAAAGAAACCATTTGAATTTTGAATCATGAAATTTCAATGAGTAATAAACATGTCAATGCGATTTCATATGTTATAACTTCACTCTCATTAATCAAAGAGAAAAATGTGCCTGAGGATGTCCTCAAGTAGTTCTCCTGAGGTTATAAGACAAATAGCCTACAGAATAAGTGGCCCCTACAGAATAAGTGGCCCCGCAAGGGCATTTTTGTAATATCAATTTTTTTATCAATATATTTACCTAAATACCCTTAAAATTATATTGGAAAGTTTTTAACCTCAGGCCTGAGATCATCCTTAGGCACATGAAGCCCTCAATCAAATTAGAATTTATAATCAAAACGACACCTAAGTATTAACATGCTTAAGCCAGTTTATGCTTTATGATGATAGGAGTATACAAAGTGTTAGCATGGCTTTTCTTTAATTACTTCGTTTACTACGTTAAACTTACCGGAAAGCCAGGATAAGGGGAGAATTCAGAGGTCAGTAGCTTAATCTGATTGTTGAATGTTTGACATAATTAATATAATTACTGTTTCGTCATTAGAAAATGATTATGTCCTTAAATTGGCATTGTTGTCCCTAGATTGACATTGCTGCTAGTCCCGATAACTGCTGAACGAATAATCACCTTTAAAAATAAAATTTTAACATATCTTCTGTAAGTTTAAACTAGAAAGTCAAAAATTATTAAACTTCCATATATATTATTAGGTACAGGTACCTAAACCCATTTATTCCAATTTCCAAAATTTATGATCAGCAGTGTTAACAAGGGACGGGCATAAATAAAATAAAATTCTGTATAAAGGAAGAGCAATAAAAGCCCCTAGCACTCTAGCAGCTGTCAAGCCTGTCATAGCCAATGTAGAAAAGTCCAAAGATAAAAACCTACCACAGCGTAAAGCAGGCAGCAGCGGCTGTAGAAGTACCATCTGGCAAGCACAATCTGATATAAGAAGTGTAAATGAGCCAAATCTAATCTTGCAATCCAACATGACAGCAAAAATTACTACCTTGTTGAAAGAGATGTAAACGCCAGTATTACTGATGAAAATTTGACCAAAAGGGGCAGTTCCCATCCTTGTCGGTAGAAGGTAGATACATAGTCTTGAACATAGTCCCTCCATCAGGATGTTGGAGACTCCAGTTCCAGTAAAGATTAAAAGTTTAATGATTCAAATCTCAGAGTAGAAACACTTCAAAAATTTGAAATCATTGCTTCCCAGTATTGTCATGTCTGGACTTGTATAATTTGAAATTTGATAGTACTAGGAAGAGATAGAGAGGCATTACTAAATCAAACTATAAGAGGTGGTAAACTTGCACATATCCAACAAATATTATAAACCACAACTCAGGTAGCAAAAACTACACTCAAGATGTTATTACATCAAATCTCCACAGGCTCTATTCAACAATTCCCCATAAGGGTACAGTGCCAAGTAACTATGATAGTACAGCCATTACATCAGACTCCCTTAGAGCTATGTAATCCGACCCATCAGTGCCCTTAAAGTCATTTCCAGCATATTTGGAGTACATTACGGTGTTTCCTGCGGAAAGTGAAAGTGCTTTTCTCTTTCCTTCCTCGTCTAGAGAGCCAGGTCCGACAGCAACCACCTGTCATTTCCACAACGCGAGTAATATAACATTGTCAGAGGATACATGCCTGACATAACTTTTTATCATCAATTTACAGAGTTCCAATTGGAAGAAATTGTTGTCCATCTTCCTATGCAAATGCTAAGCATGACTGGTGTACCGTGCTACTTACAGTTCCAATGGAAGGTTTGTCCTTGCTTGCCTCTGTTAGCAACAGGCCTCCAGCTGTTTTCTCTTCAGCCTCGGCAACCTAGTTTTTGATTTAGACAGAAAGAACCAGATATTAAGCATCCAAATATCATTTATTAGAATCATTGCTAATGTGATATACCATGAATCACAAACTTTTACAAAAGAGGTAATATATCAATTTCACAAAGAGTCTTGATTAGAACTTAAAATTTTGTTTAAAAAAAAAAAAGTCTTTTTTCATTTTCTAAATAGTAACAAACAGCCAGGCAATTCTTGATTACAGATTTATCTTTCAGAATACAAGTCCACATAACATATGGAAACTTAATATCCACAATATCAAATAGAGCACCCTGCATAACTAAAATTCAACAAAGTTAAGCTAGAATCAACTGTTGATGAATAAAAGGATGTATCTAGCCTGCTTTGGAAATTCTTAATGAAGTTATGTTAACTTGTTAAGTTCCTTTAAACTCTCATGAGCAGCAACAGCTGTCAAGAAATAAATAAAATACTTTTAACATTAACTTGTGTACGTAGATGAAGGTGAACAAACCTTGATAAGGACTCTGTCATTTAGGGGTTTCAAATCCTTGACATCATCAGTATCAAGAATACCAACAATGTCATCCTCCTTCAAAATAAGATGATTGGATCCGTTGAACTCCACTTCAGTTCCAGCATACTTGGAATACACAACTTTGGAACCAGTCTACATGCCAAGTACATTCAGTTAGCAAAAGTAAGTAAATGACCAGGCAAATAACAACCATAAGATGTTAAGCTAAAGAATCACCTTCACGGACACAGCAACTTTGTTAGGCCCAACAGTCCTACCCTCTCCAATAGCAACAACCTCGCCTCCTTGAGGTTTTGATTGTGCTGATGACGGTAGTAAGATGCCACCAGTGGTCTTCTCCTCAACAGTCTTGATTTTAATAAGCACTCTGTCACCCAATGGCTTAAGTGAAGTGTACTGCATATTGAATGCAAGACAAATCAGTATGAGGCTGACATGAACCAAACATGCACACAGTGACACAGATGATTAGAAACAAATTTAAAAGTCCAGAAACAGAATCAATACATAAAGACACAACGGACACATAAATGACTTCGAGCAATTAGACGCTTCATATCAATTAATAAACAAAAACAGATTCAGTACACATTAGATTGTGCAAAACCAATTTTAGGCCATACGTTAGAAATAACATTATACGAGAACGAAAAGGTGCAGGCTCATTTATTTACAGGGACATTTTGCACATAATTTGCCTCTATTCTCCTAAAGAACATGTACTACAAAATTTTTAACCAATAGGAGACCTGACCAAATGCAAATAGTATGCATCACATCAAACATTTACAAATTGCAGTCAAATTCAATTTAACAAATAATGAAAACATAACTGAAACATACAAACAAGATAAATGAATGGAATGTTCACCTCAAACTTTAGCTTTGAAACAGCAAGCCAATAAATTGTTAATTATATATAAGCCAGAAAGTATAGGCCATGCATTCGATCACAACAGCCGTAAAGACTACAAGACCACAACTAAAAGAGCAAGGCTTCTCAATTTGCAAGTAATATTAGTAACACATACAAGACAAAACACAAAACAAAGGAAGAACAAGAAAATTTGATACAAATTAGATGCTCCCGGTCAATTAACAAGAAACTCATCCAGATTCAGTAACAAAGACAAAAAACCAGAGATAAAAAGCAACACATCCAGAAGTCACGAGTTTAAATCCTCACCCCCTAGGACCCTACCCCTTAAACTTAAAACTGACGTATTAGCAAAAATATACAACATACTGAAAAACAAATAAGGAAGTTTAAGATCAATGTGTAAATTTTTTTACAGCAAGACCATTTTTTAGGCCTCACGTTATAAAAAATGCCATATCAGTTAAACAAAAAAGGTGTAGCCCCAAAAATCCACAGGCAAATTCCCTAGAATAACTCTCCCAGATAACAACATTTAGTTTGTACACCGAGTTACCGTTAAAAAATACATAAAAAATAGACACAAGTGCATGAAATCAATATAATCTACACATAATGCCATAGTTATTAAATCGTCGATATCTCGTCGGTATATCGACGAAATATCGTCATCTCGCTCTAGCAGCAATATCGAAATATCGGCGAAATATCGATATCTCCTCGATATATCGACGAAATATCTATATCTCGGTCCACGACCGAAATGGAGCGATATGACGAGTTAATAACTATGCATAAGCCCACTGAACAATCAAACTTAAAACTTAAAACCAATAATATCCACTTTGGTTACAACAGCTAAACAAACTACAATACCACAACTAACAAGTCAATAACTTGATACTGGAATCTTGAATAATTAAACACAAGGCAACTTATTCGATAAAAACATCTAAACAATTTTTTATTTTTTTTTGCCAGACATCTAAACAAACTATTAATTATAGTATCTCAATTAAAAGGCAAACTATCGAAATAAGCAATTATAATTAGTAACAAAATTCAAAACAACAAACAAAACGAAACAGAATAAAAACATGAAATAAGTAAAATAAAAATGGATAAGACCTTAGGAGCAACAACAGTAGCAGCTTTGACAGCCAGTCCACGGAAATTCCTGGAACTCAAACCGCCTCCGAATTGTCCGAAATGCGAAACGGAGGAAGGTTTAAAGGTTCCTTCAACAGTTGATGGGAACAACAAGCTCCTGCCGTAGAATGATGTTGTTGTCATCTGAGATGCCGCCATTTCTATCTGTTCTGCTCAATTTCAACACAAATTAAACAAACAAACACTATCAATTACACACACATGTAACAGTGAACTGAATCATTTAGCAAAAACAAACAGTGAATTGTAGTTAGGGAGAGAGGGAGAGAGAGTTCAATTACAAACATATAATAGTGAATTGGAGAGAGAGATGGAGAAATAGGAGAGATACGAGAGAGAGAGAGAGAGAGAGAGAGAGAGCGAGGAGGGAGGGAGGGAGGGAGGGAGAGAGAGAGAGAGAGAGATTACCTGAATGCAAGGAATTGAAGGTATTGTTGGAAATGAGAGTTGAGGGGGGAAGAAGATAACAAAACCTTAGTAGCAGTGAGTTGAAAATAAAATACTACAAGTGTGCTAGCTAAATGCAAGGGCAGAAGGTTCTAGAAACTTGTGGGCTTGGGCTGCCACGTAACTGTTACTCTCGTGAGTGTTTGTTTGCATACACCAATGAAAAATGGGTTGGACTAGACTGCATTAGTCTGGGCCGGACCAATTTACTGATCTTATTGGAAAGGATATGGGCACACCCATGAGATCAACTACTTAAAAAAAATTTGTACGTGCAACAAGTTTGTTATTCATGGACTACAGTAAAATCTCTATAAATTAATACTTGATAAATTAAGAGAGTTTGACAGCTAAGATCTATAAAGCACGTTATTTCCCAAACTATCATTTCTTTGATTCGAAGTTGGGTGATAATCCTTCATTTATTTGGAGGAGTATTTGGGAATCAAAAGGAGTGGTGATGGCAGGAGCTAGGTGAAAGATAGGAGGTGGAAGTCAGATAAAAGTTTTGGGACACCTATGACTAAACGATGGTAGGAATCCGTGTATAACTAGCGAGTTGCAGGGGTTGGATCAAGCAATGGTTTCTTCGTTAATGAGTTTGGAGGGTAGGCAGTGAGATAGAGAAATTGTAGGTGACTTGTTTAATCACAGAGATCAATAGTGTATTCTTAATACTCTGATAGGGATGCTGGGGAGGAGGATGTGTTGTATTGGCATGAGGACTTTACGGGGGAGTATACAGTCAAGAGTGTGTATAGCTTGGTTCAAGCTCAAAAGGGATCATGGCACACTTCTGATGACAGCAGCTTGTGAAATATATATGGAGGTTAAAGGCTCCTCCTAAGGTTTTAAATATGATATGGAGGGCTTTGACTCAGTGTTTACCAACAAAGACAGTTCTTTCTGCAAAGCGTGTTCCCGTGAATGTTGTGTGTCCAGTATGTAATGGTGAGGAGGAGACGATTGTTCATGTTTTGGTACATTGTATGTTTGCAGATCAGTGTTGGAGGCAGAGGAGTAAAACATATTAACATGGAGCAGATGCTAGTTTCGAGAGATGGTTGAAGAGAATGTTTAATCAAACAGACAAGGAAGAACATGGAGAGATTGTTACATTGTGTTGGAAGATTTGGCAGGCTAGAAATGGTATGGTCTGGAACTATGAGAAGAGTGATGTGAATTTTGTAGTTTTTTCGACGAAGCAGTACCTTGCAGAATGGAGAAATGCTCAAGTTTTTTCGACAAAGGCCCTTTATCATGATGTTATTCATGGTGATGGAGCAGCTTCTTGGGTAAAGCCAAAATGGGATGTAGTCAAGGTAACGGTCGATGCTGCGATTTTTACTGAACAATCTAAAGATGGGATTGGTTTGTTGGCTCGAGATGATGAAGGTGAGGTGATTCAGGGTCGTTCAGATGTGTTCGATGGAGTTGTTCGGCCGGAGTATACAGAGGCTATCTCAGTAAAAGAAACTTTAAGTTGGGTGCTGGCAATGGAGTGGAGGGTGGTAGTGCTGGAGATGGATTGTTTGGCAGTAGTACAGGCTATTAGAAGTAAAGTTCGATTGAACTCTTCTTTTGGTAGCATTATTACGGAGTGTCGTAGGATGCTTTGTGATTTAAACATTGAATTGTTTTTTAGTAGACGATCTGCTAACATGGCTGCTCACTTTATAGCGAGGGAGTCTTGTTCTTTCCCAGGTCGAGTATTTGACAAGAGGTATGTTCCTGTTGAAATGAGGGCTGTTTTGTTGGCCGATAAGTTTGAGTAATATATATTTGCATTTCGTCAAAAAAAAAAATCTCGATAAAATTAATAATTTTTCCAGTTCCAACTTGGGACCAGTACAAAATTGGACCTCAATCGATAAAATAATAAGATAATAACTTTTTTGAAATCCCAGTGTATATATATTGGTCCCAACGAAACTATAAATTAATAATTACTAAAATATTCCAAATTCTAATATTGTCTTGTAAAAAATGAATCTATAATCACTTATTTTTTGTTGAACTTCAAATCTATATTTGAGTTCATCTTTAAACCTTCTCATTGCACTTAAGAGTTTGGGCATTGTCTTCTCGTATTTCAACAAAAAGTTGTGAATAGTTGTTTTGATTGTGTCAAATTATACCTAACCGCAAGCGCACGGTATCTATTGTAGTAGATATTAGCAAATACGGGTCGAATCCTCAAGGAGACAGTTTCAGTTTCAATTCAATTGCCATCAATTGTTTCTAGTCACAACGATTGTTTGAGAATTTTATTAACTACTAAAACAAATTTAACAAAGGTTTTAAATCAATTAATTAAAGGATCTAGGGCAATTCAGGTTCACCATGCTTACACCAAACAAATCACAAAAGTATAGCTTTTCAATGGGATTAAGTAATTAAAGCAATAGTTAATCTTTCTCAAGCATTAACACTCTCAGAATATCTAATGATGTTCTCACACTCACCTTCAATTCTGCTAATTGTATGTAAGCCTCTAGTAGTAAAATCTTTCGATCTATTACTCCTATTGCAATCGATTAATCCGTGATATTGCGCAATTACACAAATTAAGAATTATAACATATCAATCAGAATTACTCTCTACCCATCAATCTACTAATCAAATTAAGCCCAAATCATGGTGCAAACATGGCTCCCCTTAATACCCTAGAATTAAACTACTCACTCATGGTAGAATAAAAACTAATAATAATAATAATGAAGAAAGCCATATAAAACATATACTAATAAACAAGATGAGATAAAGAGTACCTTAAACTTTGTATTAACGAAGAACAATGAAGATCCAAATTAAACCAAGTGCTTACAAAAGAAGAGAGATGAAGAGAGAAAAACCAAAACCCTAACTTATGTAAAAATACGTATCAATATGTCTATCCCCCTCTCTCCCACGTTTTTTTCTTCCTTTTATAATAAAACCCCTTAATAAAATCTGATATCTATCTCCTAATAAAAGTATTTTTAATATCCTAATCAATTTACAAAAAGATATCCATAATTGAATAGGATTTTCTTGTAAAATTCGTCACTTCTTTTTCTCCTCTGTTTCTGGGCTCTTCCAGTTGGATTTTGCTTATTGGACCACCTATGAATTAAAGATAATTCCCTAAGCTTCGCGTGGACAGTAAGATCGTCAAATTCTGACTTCTGGAACTCAAGATATGGCCCAAACAGTGCAGGCAACCCGTATAGCCCAATATTACGAATTTTCTCCTATTTTATCTCCAAAATAGCTCTTTTTGCTCCAAATCCTTCCAAGTTATGAATTCTTTATTTCCTACAATAAAACAATAAAAATTTTTAAATAAAAATCCAAATCAATGCAAAACACAATAAATATGAGAATAAAATCATCTAAAATATATATAAAAATATACTCTATCAAACATCCCCACACTTAGCATTTGCACGTCCTCGGGCAAATAAGTGAAATAAAAACTAAGTCCTAATAAACATCACTTTCGTAGATGACACGATTGCATTGAGCATATGCAACAAGCCGTTAAACCCCTAGGCAGCCCTAGTAGGACGAGTGTTGTCTCGTGAGGGTTTATAGTGAATGTACCCACAAAATTCATCCAACCATGCAACAGATCAATGCTAACACAACACCACACACACAAGTCCTCTCATGCCACATCAACTTAAGAATCAAAGTAAACATATGATGTCTTGGTGTCGAAAGTGCAAGTATTCACGTAGTCTACTCAACCAACATGCAGAAGGTCATAAAAATTCATGTCAAGTGTAAAAATCGTTGGTAATCATGCTAAGCCCACAAGAAATACATCTTTAAGTCTAAACCTGGGATCTCCTATGCCAAAACAAGTAATAACTCACCTTTCACTCAAAAACGAATATTCATTCAAGAACAAGGTTAAGTGTATCACTCAATTCCAACAAAATCATAAACACAACTTGACACTCGCAATCAATCTCACTCTCAACACAACATACATCACTGATGACAATCAAAAGGTCTTTATTCGGGTTGTAGCGTGGGCTAGGGACAAGGTATGTCAAGTAAAGCTAAAACAGGTTAAATGTCAAAAGCTAGTACCCGACAATGAAATTAAAACAACTCCCATACTTATTAAAACCAATGAATACTTCCCCACACTTGAACTTTTATTATTTTCCAATAAACACCTTGTCTAGTCGAATCAAAGTAGGATCACAAAAGATAAGAATGCTCTCATATTTATTTTTTTCTGTTTTTTTTTTCTTTTCTATTTTTTTTAGAGAGCTAAGGAATAAACGCAATGATCCATAGATATTTTTATGAATTTCGACTAGCAAGCATCAACCAAAATCAATATTCCCCAACGGTATGATCATCAATAACCCCCCCTTTTATGAACACCTTATTACTCCCTTAAGCACGATACTAGCCTTTGACAGTTCAGGTTCAAATTCAATGTAAGGCCAATAGAATAAAAAGGATACTGGCAAGTAATGTAGTGTGTCACCGAAAGAATAGGATTAGGCTCAAAGGGTTAACTAATTGATCATGTTTAAAAGGTGTGGAAATATGGGAAATACGAGGTTAAACCTAAGTGCCTTTATCATCTCATCATCAAGTAATGTCATGCATTTCAAGAAAGATCTCAAGTAAGTGCTAGCAATGTAAATAACATGTGGACACTCAAGCAAACGAAAAATCATGCAAAAGATATGCATATAGGCTCAAAACTCACTTGGTGTGACAAAACATAATCAATCCCAAGTAACAAGACTCTCTAACGCACCTACTTGTACTCAAAGCATGAAAACCAAGTCATCTTGCACATATTCATGTCATTCTAATCACTTACAACATCCAATTAAGTCTACCAGCTTCAACTTGCTAGTGTAAGTGTGTGCACAAGAACAAAGCACGTCACTTCTCATACAAAAGCGTCAAGAACACAAGAATTCTACGCATGCATGGGTGTATCAAGCAAAATACAACAACTAATCAAATTGCATGGCTAGAATTATTTTTGGTATTTTTAATTTTTTTTTTTTTTTTTTAATCATCGAGAACTCATCCCCACACTTAAGTGGTTCATTGTCCCCAATGAACTAATGAACAAGATACAAAACTACAACTAAAAACAAAATAAAATACACTAAAAAGAAAAGAAAGAAAACTCCCCTGGAATCAAGATGTCAGGTGTGAAAATCATCCCTCATTTGCTTAGGAGCCATCCACGCACCACCAACAACCACCAAGAAATATCCTACCAAAAATACCCAATTAACAAAATTAATACAAAACCCCAAATTGACAAGAACACAAATTCGTAATAAAAAGAAAATAGAGAAGAGATATCCCAACTACGAATCAAAGAGGTGAACTTGAATTCCTCTTTAGAATTGAATTTTTAGAGATTTAAAGAAAATAGAAGAGGAATTGGATTTGTATGTATAGGTGGGTATATAACAATAATAATAATAATAATAATAATAATAATAATAAATAATAATAATAAACATGAATAATAATTATAATAAAATAAAAATAATAATAAATAATAATAATAATAATAATAATAATAATAATAAATAAGAAGTAATAATAATAAATAAGAATTAGAATAGATATAGGTTTAGAATTTTTGGTGGAGAGATGGGAGGTTTTGGAATTTAAATAGGAAAAGAATTAGGTGTAAAGGGAAGAGTATAAATAGAATTTGGGGTGTTGAAATTTTTTTTTTATGCAACAGCGTACAAACACTGATCAAACACGCTGACAAAATCTGACATTCCCTTCTTCACGCGCAGCCTGCCGCGCGTACCAAGCAGACTGCCCCAGGTACAGTTGCGCAGGAGCAACCTGCGTTACAACTCCGCAGTCTGCCCCTACTCCAGTAACGCAGGCGCAGCCTGCGTTACACCCCCGCAAACTGCCCCACTGCCAGAAACGCAGGTGCAGCCTGCGTTACAGAGCTGCAACCTGCTCAAAAATCGATTTTTTTTTTTTTTTTTTTTTTACAACAACACTCATTTTTTTCTCTCTTTTTTTTTTCAACAAGGCTTGGGTTGCCTCCCAAGAAGCGCTTTTGTTTAACGTCGTTGGCTCGACTCAGCTGGTTCAGATCTCCGTGGAGGGGTTGTCGAGATAAATCGCTTCCATCTTTCCTACGAATGCACCATCCACATATAATTTAAGGCGTTGACCGTTGACCTTAAATTTTGTTCCATCTCGTCCCATAACTTCAATAGCACCATAAAATTTGACATCGGTGACAGTAAAAGGTCCAGACCATCTTGATTTGAGCTTTCCCGGAAAAAGTCGAAGTCTGGAATTGAACAACAACACCTTGTCACCAACCTGAAAATCTCTTCTCTGGATCATTTTATCATGCATCCTCTTCGTTCTCTCCTTGTAAAGCCGAGAATTGTCATAAGCATCAAATCGAAGCTCATCTAACTCATTAAGTTGAAGAAGTCTCGCTTGCCCCGCAGCCTTCAAATCCATGTTGAGTTCTTTGATAGCCCAAAAAGCGCGATGTTCCAACTCCACTGGCAAGTGACATGCTTTACCATAGATCAACCGATAAGGAGTGGTTCCTATAGGTGTTTTGTATGCCGTCCGATAAGCCCACAAAGCATCATCTAACTTCAAGTACCAATCTTTCCTTGACTTTGCCACCATCTTCTCCAAAATGTTCTTAATTTGGCGATTAGAAACCTCCACTTGGCCGCTTGTTTGAGGGTGATATGCAAGAGCAACCTTGTGAGTAACGCCATATTTCTTCAACAAAGTTTCAAACTGTCGATGGCGGAAATGAGAACCACCGTCACTTATCACTGTTCTAGGAACTCCAAATCGAGGGAAGATAATATTCTTGAAAAGCTTCATAACAACCTTGGAATCATTGGTTACTGATCCAACTGCTTCAACCCACTTGGACACATAATCGACAGCAACTAAGATGTATCTCATTCCACAAGAACTTGGGAAAGGTCCCATAAAATCAACACCCCATACGTCAAATATCTCAACTTCAAGAATACCGATTTGAGGCATCTCATGGCGTTTAGAAATATTACCCGTCCTTTGACATGCATCACACGCCAAACAGAAAGCACGAGCATCCTTAAATAGAGACGGCCAAAAGAAACCGGATTGCAGTACCTTAGTAGCAGTTTTTGAAGGACCATGGTGGCCTCCACATGCGAGAGAATGACAATGCTTGAGAATGTCATGTACTTCGAACTCAGGGACACATCTACGAAAAATTCCATCAGCACACTTTCGATACAAGAAAGGGTCATCCCAAAAATATTGTTTAGCATCATGATAAAACCTCTTTCTTTGCTGATAAGTCAATTCTGGAGGGTGAGATCCACTAACACAGAAATTTGCAAAATCTGCATACCATGGAGTTTGAGTAGCAACCGAAAACAAGTGATCATCTGAAAAAGAATCGTCAATAAGAGTGTTTGACGCAATATCAGATTTGAAACGCAACCGTGAGAGATGATCCGCAACTACATTCTCAGCACCCTTCTTGTCTTTGATTTCCAAGTCAAATTCTTGGAGTAACAGAATCCAACGAATAAGCCTTGGCTTTGCTTCTTTCTTCGCCAACAGATACTTAAGTGCTGAATGATCAGTGTGAACAATGACTTTGGAGCCAATGAGATATGCTCGGAATTTGTCAAGAGCGTAGACCACAGCTAGAAGTTCTTTCTCAGTCGTAGCATAATTAACTTGAGCTTCATCCAAGGTTTTACTTGCATAGTAGATGGCGTGTAATACCTTGTCTTTCCTTTGACCGAGAACTGCTCCAACTGCATAATCACTTGCATCACACATGATTTCAAATGGAAGATTCCAATCTGGAGATTGAATGATTGGTGCACTTATCAAGGCTTCCTTAATCCTGTTGAAAGACTCCAAACAAGCGTCAGTAAACACAAAGGTGGCATCCTTTAGCAGCAATTGAGTGAGGGGTTTTGCAATTTTTGAAAAATCTTTTATAAAACGACGATAAAAACCTGCATGACCAAGGAAACTCCCCACTCCCTTGACATTAACAGGAGGAGGAAGTTTCTCAATCACCTCAATTTTTGCTTTGTCAACCTGGATGCCACGTTCAGAAATCAAATGACCAAGTACCACTCCTTCATTGACCATGAAGTGGCACTTTTCCCAATTCAAAACCAAATTCACCTCTTCACAACGTTTAAGCACTTTAGAAAGATTATGCAGACATACATCAAAATCAGACCCATAAACACTGAAATCATCCATAAATACTTCCATGATAGACTCTATGAAATCAGAAAATATGGCAGTCATGCAACGCTGAAAAGTAGCAGGGGCATTGCACAAACCAAAAGGCACTCTACGATATGCAAAGGTACCATATGGGCAAGTAAATGTAGTCTTTTCTTGGTCATCAGGATGTATAGGGATCTGAAAGAACCCTGAATATCCGTCTAAATAGCAAAAGTACTTATGCTTAGCAAGTCTTTCTAACATCTGATCAATGAAAGGGAGAGGATAATGGTCTTTTCTAGTAGCAGTGTTTAACTTACGGTAATCAATGCACATTCGCCAACCGGTGACAATTCGAGTGGGAATTAATTCATCTTTATCATTCTTAATTACCGTTGTTCCTCCTTTCTTAGGGACTACCTGAACTGGGCTTACCCATTTAGAATCAGAAATCGGGTAAATGATGCCCGCATCTAACAATTTCAAAACTTCTTTTTTAACAACCTCTTGCATGTTAGGGTTCAAGCGACGCTGTCCCTGTATGCAAGGCTTATGATCATCATCTAAGTGAATTCTATGCATGCAAAAGTCTGGGCTAATCCCCGTGAGATCATCAATACTATACCCAATAGCTTTTCTATGCGCACGCAAAACAGTAAGAAGTTTAAAAACCTGACTATCATTAAGACTAGAGCTAACAATCACAGGACAAGTCTTTTCATCATCAAGAAACACATATTTAAGATTAGATGGCAAAGACTTTAACTCTAACTTGTTTACCTGAGGTTCACCACAAGAAGTGACAGTGTTGGTTACCTCACAATTCGGATCAGCCGCACCATCCAACTCAAGAATCAATGAATCGACTTCAGCATGTCCTTCTCCTTCTGAAGCTTCAAGCATGAGCACTGCTTCCAATGCATCATTCAGTAGAATCTGAGGTGTCTCATCTTGGACAATTCTATCTATAACATCAATCCTGCAGCAAGTATTCTCAAACAAAGGGGATTTAAAAGCAGAGGTTAGAGTAAAAGTAATTTTATCATCACCAACACTCAATGTGAGAGTCCCACTTTTAACATCAATAACAGCACCTGCAGTACAAAGAAATGGTCTACCTAAAATAATAGGTATCTGACTTGTTAGGTCGAATTCACAATAGTTAATCAAATACTGTATGAGTAACTTAACAAGAACACACTGTTTAATACTTAAAAACTGTTTGGAATTAACAATTCCTCTCTCAGTGATGTAAAATATCACAGAGAGCTGCTTAGGTTACAATCAATGAATTTCTCAATGTTCGATACCCTTCTAGGGTTAACCTAACTGTATTTATAAAACATACAGCTTCGTACAATCAGTAATTGATTCTCCTATAATTAAGCTATACAATTGATATCAATCACGATTGCTTCAAGTCTTCCAAGTCAACTCAATCTCTTTGACAGCTTTCCAATCTTCAAAGATATTGCTTCCAAATTTATCTTGTATCAATCTTCAAACACTGTTGACTCTTCAGACAATACCGCTACAGAGTTTAACAATCTCTGTTGCGCTTCCAGTCAGTGTTTAACTAAACTCTGACTGCTTCCAGCTAAACTCTGTTTTGTCACTATAGCTTCCAAACACTGTTCTCATCAATCATTTCTAACAATCTCCCCCAACTTGTCCATTAGCAAGAATGTACAAGTTTACAGTAAATGATGATGTCAAAACAAATACAAAGTTTTACAGTGTCTAACATACAAACAGAGTTTAAGCTATTACTTAACAATTTCTACAGAAAATAAGAAAATTCTTACAGACTTTAATTTCTAATCTCTTGTAGATCTGGCATTGTTCTGAGATAGTCTATAAGCAATCTTCTTTCAGCATTTTCAAGCTCTATCTGCATGGCTTCCTTGATTTCTCTCAACTGAGGATCATTCTCATCAGTTTGATAGATAGCAGCTCTAAGATCGTAGATTTTGTTTCTTCTCATTTCATTTCCCAACCTGATATATTTCACTTCCTCAGACTTCACATTAAAATCCAAAACAGTGATTCCAAGATCAGTCTTCAGCTTTGTAGTTCCCTTCTCCATTTCTATCAGATTGCCATTCCAATCTCTGTACTTAGGAACATACTTACTATTGAATTTCATTTTTTTTCTTGCAAGGTTTTGAATCATCTTTTGTCTGAGTACATTTGCAACTGACTGAGCTCTTTGATTTCTTACTCTGAAAAGATACAGAACATATTCAAGTTCTTCCCAGTATTTTAAATCAATATCCTTCTCATCAACTTTAAACACTGTTCCATCAGCCATGAAATATAGCAAAAAATCCTTCTCTAAACTCTTCTGATTAACAAGCTATACTGACTCAAGTCTGTCTAAACTCTCTTGAGTGACACCACGACCTGGAACAGACAGTGAAGAAGGATCTCTGGGACCAACATATTATCTTGTGTCTCTGTGTGAACCTATGCCTCCTTTGTTGTATCCGATTTTACCAGATAAGGCTCTACCATCAGTGAAATCCATTGGAACTGTAGCTTCTAGCCTTGAATCATGAAGAACACTTTTTCCAAATGTTGATTTCAACTGAGAAGACAATAATGGTGTGGTCACAACTTGTGCAGTAACAGAGGTTGTGTCTTCATTCTTCTGTACAACATGTGTATCAACAGAGGTTGTAACAATACTTTTCAGCTTTTGCTTAGCTTCTTCATCTGTTGGTTTTCTGAACACTTGCATTCTTTGATTTGTACCAACTGGTTCTTTGATTTGAATGCCTTTAAGAACAGGCTTTGCAGCTTTAACAGCTTTCACATTCTTCTTCAATTTATCAGACTTTAAAGTCTTCAAATGCTTTTCTTGCAGACTCTTCTCTTCAGCTTTAGCATCTTCTATAGTAACTCCTTCTGCATTCTCTTCCATGAAAAGCTTAACAGCTAACTCCTCATCAGTCTTTGGATTTGATATTAATTCCAAACTCTTGGTTTTTGAAGTACCTTGAGTTTCAGTGTTTATTCCAACAGACTGTGACTTAAGAGATTTGCCAGATCTCAGAGTTAGTGTTTCAGAGTTTAAAACCTTATTCTTCTCACTTGCCCCTCCATCTCCAGCATCATCCTTTTGAAGCAGAGTTTGAGAAACTTTGCATTTAGACTTAGCAACTCTCTCCCCCTTTTTGACATCATCAGGAATGAGTATAGATGTTATGAGCTCCAAAGAATTAGCAATAGAATCAACCTTAGAAAACAAAGCAGCTTGATTCTCTTCAACCTTTCCTAGCCTGGCAAAGAGAGTATCTTGAACTTTAGACAGCTATGCAGCTTTGATTTTGGACTCTCTTTCCATCTTCATTTCTCTTGACTGTATCTCAGTCTTCAAAGAAGCAATTTCTTGTTTTGTGTCAGCAAAATTTCCATCCAGAGTTTTGACTTGTACCACAGTTGCCTTTAAACATGATAAAATCTCTGGATTTGAAATTTTACTTGCAGTCTGCTTAACAAAATCAGCTGCTCTTCCTTTTGGAAAAATACAGTCTTGTTTATACCAATTAGCAGCATATTTAGCAAGGTGCTCTTCTTCAATTGCATGAGATGGACAAGGCTGATCAAAAGGTTTATGTTTATTTTCAGTCTGTGCTGGTGCACTCAGAAAAGAATCAGAGTTTGCACTACTGTCAGATTCATCTTCAGCACTTGCATCATTAGCTTGAGCATCTTTTAAAGAACCACTGTGCTGAGCTGTGTCAGCCACAGTTTCTGCAACAACTTCTGCAATCTTTTCAACAGTCTCCTCATGTTGCACAGGCTCTGCAACAGAGTTTGTTTTTGTAGCTTCAACAGGCATAGATTCAAAAATTTTCTTAGTTGCCTGATCAACCTCATCACCTTTGTCTGGAATTAGAGAAGCATTAGATATCAGCTCTGTGTGTGATGCTGCAACTTCAGTTAAATTAATTGCAGGCTCATCAACAACACCAGGAGCTTCAACATGAACAACAGGTGAGATAGGATCAAGAATTGGTTGAAATGAATCATGAATATCATTCACTGGTGAAAAACCATCTCTGTGATCCTCTTCTACAGGCATGTTATCCTCTGTAGGTACTTCAACATTGACAGTATCCTCTGCAGGCATTTCAACCTCTGCAGGTATAGCAACATTGACAGCCACAGTATCCTTTGCAACCTCAACAGTAGGTGTTTGTTGTGAAACCACCTCTGGAGCTTCAACAACATTCTCATCATCTGATTCTGAAAGAATTAATCTTCTCTTCTTGATTTGAGGCACTACAATCTCCTCTTCTTCTTCACTAGAGCTCTCTTTAGGTGGTGAAAGTGAAGGTCTGTTTGCCTTTTGTTTCATTCTTCTAGTATAAACAGCTCCAGGTAATGTCTGTTTAGCCTTTGAGTGTTTAGTGTTTTGGGCGGTGTGTATTTTCCTTTTTGGTTTGAATTTGGCTTTTTCAGTAGGTGCTGGCTCAGAGTTTAAGATTTCAGTGTCTAAGGTTTCAGAGTTTATTGGTGGAGAGTTTATTTTTGGAGAGTTTATTGGTGAAGAGTTTATGTGTTCTGGTTGTGATTGATGAGATGTAGTAGGTACAGTGGTTGTGGATGTTGTGGGTGTTGGTTCAGAATTTATGGTGTCTAATGGTTCAGGCATGTGTTGTGGTGATTGAGAATCTTGAGGTTGGTTTACATAGTTCTGTAAGGCTAGTGGCATAAACATATCAGGTATGTGCTGTTTAGTAACATCTTTGTTTGTCAAATCAGAAAACATTCTTTTAGCAACTTGAAAAGGCTGAATCACATCAGCTTCATCAATTGGAATGTTAGGCACATAAGCAGTAAATAGCATTTGACAAAAATGAGCAAAATAAGCAGAAGTAGGCTCAGACAAACGCTCTCCCAGATTCATTAGCACTAATCTACCAAAATCGAAATTACCTCCATATAGTAGAGCATGACCAATTTGGAGAGTGTCAAGAGGAAGTGCATCCCAGTTTGTTGTCTTCTTGCCAAAAGCTCTTGTAATGCAATCGAAAAAGAAACTCCATTCCTTTCTCAAAAGTGGCCTTCGCAAAGATCCCAGCTTATTCAAATTGCCTGCACATCCAATTTGCTGCAACATTGTCCTCAAGCGATCATGACCAACAACACTGTAAGAAGTGTGAGTCTCAAAATCCAGAGCATCTCTAACTGTAGTTGGAGTAATAATATACTCTGATTCATCATGAGTGAAAGTGATTGTTGGAGTGCCAGACTCTTCTCCATCATCATATACAGAGTTTGTCCAGAAGGTAGCAATTTGTGAAGCAGAGAGTATTGATGGTGCAGTTAAAGCCTTCCCTATTTCAGAATCTTTCAAGAAATTTTGGAACACATGAAACGCCTCTGGAGCATTTGCAGTCTCCAGTGGTGCTGCATAGTTGCTAGGAAGAAAAACTAACCCTGCTGCATCAAATGCTTTAGTTGCCATTAGTAAGATGTGATTCGAAGATATTCAGAGAAGAGATGTATGGTAAGTGTTTACCAAAATGTGAAGGAGAGTGTATGAGATTTTTGAAAGTGAATGAATATGCAAGTAACTGTGAGTGGGTGAATATTAATCGATGTGAAGTGAGAGAACAAAAACGATTAGAGTAAAACTAAAACTCAATCGTTTATTCAGTAAAAGCGCGCAACTGATTGTAGAGTAATGTGTGAGTGGGACACTATCATGGGACACGTGTCAAACAACCAATGGATCACTTAATAATTACCGCTGTCATTCCTATAATCACGACACTTTGACATATTTACACTAATTAACAGTTGTCAACTACCCCAATTACTCCAAAATAGTCAAATCATCTCAATGAAACTTTACCTTAGAGTACTTAACACAACTCAACAGTGTTTATCAATTTTCCAACTTTATCACTAACAACCCTTTCAAAAATTGCACAGTTGTGAATATGAGTGTGTGTGAAGCAGAGTTTACTAAAATCAATTTTTAGAGCATCTAATATTTCATAAAATCCATAACAAAAATCAATAAACACTGAATGCACAAACTCTCACATTAAACACTGATTGTTTGATGAATGCTAAACTCTGTAGTTACTGTTATACAGAAATCTGAAAACTTCCATTCCCTTTGATGTTCCATGATTATCCAAGTAAGCACACAGTCTTTGAAGACAAAAAGATCAAGAGATAGAAATCAGAGCATCATTCAGTGAATAACAGTCATGAATTTGATAATCTCACAAACTCTCGAAGCACACAATTGTTTAGGTGAAGTGTTTACACTCACATTCAATCAGAAAAAGCAGAATCTACCATATGCTTGAATGTCCACCAAATCTACACTACTTTGAGTACATGTATCCACAAATCAAAAGGACTTTATTCAGGGTTTAAATGAAGTAAGATCAAACAGATGAAAAAGATGTTTTATTCATGAGTGAATTCAAGCTGAACATTTTAATAGACCAAAGTGTTCAGTCACAATGTTAGTACATATTTGTACAAGATCAGTATATATGCCCTTTTTTTTTATTTTTTTTATTTAGCATATATACTGAGAAAACTTTTCTTTTCTTAAGAAACACTCATCTGCTTGATTTTTTTTCAAAAGAATATAACTGCTCTTAATACTTCAGAGTATAAGAAAATGAGCAGTTAATTAGGCTCAAAGGGGTTTACTAAGGATGGTATTTATGAACAGTGTTTATACAGTGATTGAACAGAGTTCAAAAGAATTTTGAACAGTGTTTGAAGGAATGGTAAATCCTATTGCCTTTATCATTTTCATGCACACACATATCATGTAGTCTCAAAATGGTTTAATACAAGTTCTAGAGAAACATACTTCCTGATGAATATCACACAACAATAAATACTGATTGATAGAAAATGTATCAATCACTGATTTGGCTCAAACTCTCACAGGGTGTAGACATGAACCTGAACTCACCAAACTAATCAATGACACATCTCAAGTTTTATGGTTTTCACAAGTACAAACAAGGAATCATCAGGAACCATACCTTTGGAAACAGAATGTCACTTATCAGAGTTTAGAGTTCATCAATAACAGAAATTATTTATGAGAGGCAATGCACACAATATTCATAGACTCAGAGTTTAGGACTGAATAAACTAAGAGATGCTATAAATATGAAATAGTATCATGCTGTGTTGATTTACTGCACAAAGACTGATTAGATTACAGTGACTCAGAAAGAATCATGATTTATTTACTGAGAATCATGCTTCATACATTTTTCTTCATTGGTGTTTTCATTCAGACCAAAAAAAAAAAACAATTCTGATTTCACTGAGTGTATCCAACATGTTAACAGTGTTTAACAGACAGACATGCTGACAGAGTTTAACAAGTTTTAAACATAAGCATGCAGAACAGAGTTTAATACTAAGGTTCACATAGCACTTAACAATTTGCAGAAACATGAGCAATATATTTTAGAGATAAGTCTTTGAGTCTAACCAAAATCTCTAGTCAAAACTAGAGACCATTCCTAGTTCATTGACCAGTCTTGTAAATGTAGCTTCACTCAATGGCTTGGTGAAGATATCTGCAAGTTGTTGTTCTGTAGACACAAAGTGAAGCTCAATGTTGCCTTCCTCTACATGCTCTCTGATGAAGTGATACCTTATGCTGATGTGCTTTGTCATTGAATGTTGTACTGGATTACCTGTCATTGCAATAGCACTTTGATTATCACAGTAAATAGGTATCTTGGTATACCTTAATCCATAATCCAGCAGTTGATTCTTCATCCATAAAATCTGTGCACAGCAGCTACCAGCAGCAATATACTCTGCTTCAGCTGTAGATGTAGATATTGACTTCTGTTTCTTGCTGTACCAGGAAACAAGTCTGTCACCCAGAAATTGACAACTTCCACTGGTGCTTTTTCTGTCTATCTTACAGCCTGCAAAGTCTGCATCTGAATAACCAAGTAGTTTAAACTCTGATTCTCTTGGATACCACAGCCCCAAAGTTATAGTGCCCTTGAGGTACTTAAAAATCCTCTTTACTGCTGTTAAATGTGGTTCTCTTGGATCTGCCTGGAACCTTGCACACAAACAAGTGGCATACATGATATCAGGTCTACTAGCTGTTAAATAGAGTAGAGAACCAATCATTCCTCTGTAACATGTCATATCTACTGATGACCCTGCATCTTTGTCCAATTTTGTTGCAGTTGCCATGGGAGTTGTTGCAGATGAACAGTCAAGCATACCAAATTTCTTGAGAAGATTTCTGGTATATTTTGCTTGATTTATAAAAATTCCATCATCTGTTTGCTTCACCTGTAGGCCTAGAAAATAACTAAGCTCTCCCATCATACTCATTTGATATCTTGACTGCATGAGTTTGGCAAACTTCTTACAGAGTTTATCATTAGTAGATCCAAAAATGATGCCATCCACATATATCTGAACTAAAAGCAAGTCACTACCAGATTGAAAGTAAAATAGAGTTTTGTCAATAGTACCTCTGTGAAACCCACTTTCTAGTAAAAATTTGGCAAGGGTTTCATACCATGCCCTTGGTGCCTGCTTAAGTCCATAGAGTGCCTTGTCTAACCTGTAGACATAGTCTGGATATTTTGGATCTACAAAGCCTGGTGGTTGTTCCACAAACACTTCTTCTTCAAGTTTTCCATTCAAAAATGCACTTTTTACATCCATCTGAAACACTTTGAATTTCTTATGAGAGGCATATGCTAGAAAGATTCTGATTGCCTCCAATCTAGCCACTGGAGCAAATGTTTCATCATAGTCTATTCCTTCCTGTTGTGAATAGCCTTTTGCAACCAGTCTTGCTTTGTTTCTTGTGATAACACCCTCACTGTCAGTTTTATTTCTGAAAACCCATTTAGTACCAACAATGGATCTATTCTTGGGCCTTGGTACAAGTGTCCACACTTTATTTCTTTCAAATTCATTTAGCTCTTCTTGCATTGCTGTTATCCAGTCAGCATCTTTAAGAGCTTCTTCCACTTTCTTTGGCTCAGATTGTGACAAGAATGCATGAAACAGACATTCATTTGTTGTTGCACTTCTTGTCCTTACTTTTGCATCAGGATCACCAATAATCAAATCAGGTGTGTGAGATTTAGTCCATTTTCTTGCAGAAGGCAAATTGCTTCTGTCATCATGTGATCCTCCCCCTTGATCCATGCTCTCCTGATTTTCTTGGTGCCTCTCTTCATTCTCTGATGCTCCCCCTGAATGTGACTGCTCAGAATTATTAACAGAGTTTGAATCAACAGTGTTTGATTCAACAGAGTTTGATTCAGAATTATCAACTGAGTCACTTTCAGTGTTTGAATTATCACTTTGATGTGATTCTTCATGCTCCCCCTCAACTGGTTCTTCCCTTGTTTCTGATTGAAGAGTTTCTTCAGTATTTACCAGTAGAGGTTCAGAGTTTAGATCAACAGAGTTTGTCAGATCAGTCTGATCAGAGTTTACTTTTTCAGAGAATAAATCTTCATTTTCAAAGTGCAGTTGATCATGTTCATTGACATCTTCAAGTCCAGTCATTTTCTTGTCATCAAATGACACATGAATTGATTCCATGATCACTCTGGTTCTCAGATTATAAACTCTGAATGCCTTAGTTGACAGTGGATAGCCAACAAAAATTCCTTCATCTGCCTTTAGGTCAAACTTGGTCAACTGTTCAGGATGAGTCTTCAACACAAAGCATTTGCATCCAAAAATATGAAAATATTTTAGATTTGGCTTTTTCTTCTTCACAATTTCATATGGTGTTTTACCATGCTTGTTGATCAGTGTTGCATTTTGAGTAAAACAAGCAGTTTGAACTGCTTCTGCCCAGAAATATGTTGGCAATTTTGCTTCATCTAGCATGGTTCTGGCAGCTTCTATCAAGGTTCTGTTCTTCCTCTCCACTACACCATTTTGTTGTGGAGTGCCAGGTGCAGAAAACTCTTGTTTGATTCCTTTACTCTTGCAAAATTCTTCCATTGATGAATTCCTGAATTCAGTTCCATTGTCACTTCTGATTATCTTCACTTGATTTTCTGATCCTTTGTCCAGTTGTAATATATGTTCTGTCAGTGTTAATGCAGTTTCATCCTTCTTTGCAAGAAAATATACCCATGTGTACCTGGTATATTCATCAACAATGACTAGAGCATATTTCTTCTTTCCAAGAGACATCACATTCACTGGACCAAAAAGATCAACATGTAGGAGATAATAAGGATCAACAATTGAAGACTCAGATTTGCTTTTGAAGGAGGCTTTTCTCTGTTTGGCCTTTTGACAAGAATCACACAGGCCTTCTACATTCAACAAGGATTTTGGTAGACCTCTTACAAGATCATTCTTTATTAGCTCATTGATATTGTTCAGGTTCAAATGAGAGAGTTTCTTGTGCCACTTCCAACTCTCTTCACTGGACATTCTTGTTGACAGACACACTGCTTTGCCATCAGTGTTTGTTGACAATTTAATTTCATATATGTTATTGTGTCTGTTTCCAACTAGAGCAACTTTCCCTGTAGATTTACTGATTACTTGACAATATTCAGGCTGAAAATCTACATGATATCCTCTGTCACAGATTTGACTCACAGATAGCAGATCATGCTTGAGTCCAGGAACCAGAGCTACATTTGTGATGATGACACTTCCAAGATTAATATTGTCATATCCCAGAGTATATCCTATGTTGCCATCTCCATAGGAAACTTTTGGGCCAGCCTTCTCCTCATACTCTGATAGCAGGGCTTTATTTCCTGTCATGTGTCCTGAACATCCACTGTCCATGACTAGGGTACTAACCCTATTGCCCTGCAATCACAAACAATCACTGATTATTAGTTTTAAGGATCCAGACTTGCTTGGATCCTTTGGCTTTCTTAATTCTGTTAGCTTTTGCAGCGGAATTCACATTATCAGAGTTTAAGCTAACTTTTTCAGAGTTTACATTTGCAGAGTTTACTTTAACCCATTTCAGATTTGGCTTGGGTTTATAGTAATTATAGTAAATAGCATGATAATCTCTGCAAGTGTAAATAGAATGCCATGTACTTCCACAGTGTTTACATAAAGTCTGTGGTCTTGTCCTCACATAATCATTTTTAACTGCAGTTTTAGAGGGCAAAGAATTTATGTTCTTATTCTTACTGCAGAAACTAGCAAGATGATTAGTGCTACCACAACTAAAGCATGTTTTTCTAGGAGCTAATGAAGCAAGCATTGGCTTAATTCCTGATGTTATGCCTACCTTTCCATTTTTGTTTTTCTTAGGCATTCTCTGTTTGTTGACAGATTTTATCTCTTTAAGCTTATGCTTGAGTTGTTTATCTGTCATTGAACCAATGTTAACCTCTTTAACAAAAGTCTTAGCATATGATTCTTTAACAGCTTTTTTTTCAGCTTCAGTCTTAGGTCCACCTGTTCCCATAACATTACCTTCAGATGAACGATGTGGTCTAACTTTTACCAAATTTTCAAATCTAAGTTCATCTCCTTCACAGTAACCTAGACCTACTGTATCTGACTGAAACACTTCTTGAGTATCTTTACCAGAGTGTGTCCAAGTTTTAATGATGTGTTTAGTAATCCTCCAATTCAGATTCTAGTTGCTTATACTTACCTAGCAACTCCTGTTCGATAAACACTGCATCATCTCTCTCTTTCTGAATTTTATTCATGTTCTCTAGCTGTTCCTCAACAAGTTTATTTCTTTCTTTGAGTTGAGAGCACTCATTCTTAATTATCCTCTCATTTTCTAAAGTCTGATCCCTATAACTGATATGCAATGCTTTAAGATAAATTCTCAATTCAGTTATATTATCAGTATTATAAGCATAGGTAGTTGGGGGTACCTTGAGATCATCATCTTCATTTTGAGTAGTAGCCATGAGTGCATAGTTGACTTCTTCATCTGAATCTGAAGTGTCTGCCCAATCTCTGCCTTTGGTGTAGAGTGCCTTTTCAGTTTTACCTTTCTTGCACTCAGGAACATAGTGACCCATCTCCTTACACTTGTAGCATTGGATCTCAGACTTATCTTTCTTACCAGATTTGAAGTCCTTTCCCTCAGATTTCTTGAAATTCTTCTTGTCAAACTTAGAGTAGTCCTTGGAGAATCTCTTTCCCTTCTTGAAGTTCTTGTATCCCATCTTCTTGAAGGTCTTTACCATCAATGCAGCCATTTGCATCATCTCTTCATCATCTTCAGAATCAGATGTTCCATCTGTGTTTGAGTCAACATCAGAGTTTGATGACTCACTTTCTGAGTGTATGACTAAAGCTTTTCCTTTTGCCTTTTTCCTTGATGCTTCCTTCTTTGATGGTTTCTCCTCAACCTTAAGAGCAACAGACTTTGACTTTCTACTTGATCTCTTGTTTCTCTGCTCCAATTCCAATTCATGGGTTTTGAGCAGTCCATAAATTTCATCAATCTCTGTTTCACCAAGTTCATAATTATCTCTTATAGTGGTTGTTTTCACATCCCACTTTTCAGGTAGAGAAAGAAGAAACTTGAGATTTGAGTCTTCTAAATCATACTCTTTGTTAACCAATGACAAATCATTGAGCAGTTTACAGAATCTGTCAAATGTTTCTGTCATGGTTTCTTCAGACTTTGCCTCAAAGTGCTCATACTCCTGAGTGAGTATGTTTCTTCTATTTTTCTTGATTGCAGGAGTTCCTTGACACCTAACCTCAAGTGCATCCCATATTTCCTTTGCAGTTGTGCAGTTAATCACTTTATTAGACATAACATTGTCTAATGCACTGTGAAGTAAATGTCTCACTTTTGCATCCTTTGCAATAGATGAAAGATCCTCAGCAGTTAGATCTTTCTTTTCTTTTGGAATGACCTTTGATTCCTCACCAGCAGCAGCAGCAGATAACTTTGTAGGTTTGTGAGGACCTTCATATATTCTATCAAGATATTCTGGATCTGTGGCTTCCAGAAACATGGTTATTTTTACCTTCCAGATTGCATACTCTGATGGCCTAAGTATAGGAACCCTTATTGTTTCATACCTACTAACAGTAGTAGGAGCTTTCTCAGATGGTGGAGGTATCTCTGCCATTGATTACTATTGTGTTTGGATCTTTAACTGTAATAAAGTAACAGATTGTCTCTGATACCACTTGTTAGGTCGAATTCACAATAGTTAATCAAATACTGTATGAGTAACTTAACAAGAACACACTGTTTAATACTTAAAAACTGTTTGGAATTAACAATTCCTCTCTCAGTGATGTAAAATATCACAGAGAGCTGCTTAGGTTACAATCAATGAATTTCTCAATGTTCGATACCCTTCTAGGGTTAACCTAACTGTATTTATAAAACATACAGCTTCGTACAATCAGTAATTGATTCTCCTATAATTAAGCTATACAATTGATATCAATCACGATTGCTTCAAGTCTTCCAAGTCAACTCAATCTCTTTAATAGCTTTCCAATCTTCAAAGATATTGCTTCCAAATTTATCTTGTATCAATCTTCAAACACTGTTGACTCTTCAGACAATACCGCTACAGAGTTTAACAATCTCTGTTGCGCTTCCAGTCAGTGTTTAACTAAACTCTGACTGCTTCCAGCTAAACTCTGTTTTGTCACTATAGCTTCCAAACACTGTTCTCATCAATCATTTCTAACATGACTATCCTCTTCCATATCTAGAACTACAAAGTCTACAGGAATATAGAATTTTCCAACCCTAACAGGCACATCCTCTAAAATTCCAAGGGGATATTTTATCGAACGGTCTGCCATTTGCAAAGTCATCTGTGTACATTTTAATTCTCCCATATTTAGTTTTTGAAAAACCGAGAGAGGCATGACTGAGACACTAGCGCCTAAATCACATAAAGCTTTATCAATGAACAATGCACCTAAATGACATAGGATCGAAAAACTACCAGGATCTTTAAGCTTAGGTGGAGACTTATTTTGTAAAACAGCACTACACTCTTCAGTAAAAGCTACTGTCTCTACCTCACCAAAAGACCTTTTCTTAGTGAGAATATCCTTAAGAAACTTTGCATATGATGGAACTTGAGAAATTAAATCAGTGAAAGGAACTGTTACCTCAAGATTCTTGACAAGTGTCATGAACTTACCAAACTGCTGGTCCACCTTAGTTCTGTTCATCCTGCTAGGGAATGGGAGCTTTGGCACAAATGGTGGAGGAGTAACTGCAGTCTTCTCTTTATCCTTTTTCTTGCTTTCCTCAGTTTCACCTTCACTTGTATCTTCAACAACTTTCTCTACCTTGTCTTTCTTAGAATTCTCTTCTTCTTTCTCAACAGGAACATCGTCAGTAGGCATTGGAGGAACGTCATATGTACGACCACTCCGAAGAGCAATGGCATTCACATTTTCCTTTGGCTGAGTTGATTGTGCTGGTAGAGAGCCTTGTTGCCTTGTAGATGAAGAACTAGCCATTTGAGCAATCTGAGTTTCCAACATCTTGTTATGAATCTCCATCTGGTTCATCTTTCTGTTGGTATCAGCCATACTCTTTTGCATTTGTAACAATATCTTCATCATGTCACCTTGATTATCAGCCTGTGCAGCTTGATTTGGTTGAGGAGCATAATTCTGAGGAGGCCTTTGGAATCCAGGGGGATTCATAGGTCCTTGAGGAGGCCTATACTGCTGCTGTGGAGGAGGCTGGTATGACTGCTGATATTGCTGCTGATTAGGAACATTTGAATTCTGAGCATTATTGTTCCTATATGAGAAGTTCGGATGATCTTTCCAACCAGGATTGTAAGTGTTGGAGTACGGATTGTACTGCTGCCTCTGTTGAAAAACATTTGCTTGCTCCATCTGAAAATTATGTGAATTTTGAGCATTGTATTGGCAATCATTACCATAGTGGCCTTGGATGCCACAGACTTCACAAACAGGATTATTCATAGGAGACATGGATGACAATGCATTGATACTCATAGGTTGAGTAGAGGGCTGAGATGTCTTCAATGAGTGGATCTCCTGAGTCAGTGCAGCGAGTTGAGATGATAATAGAGAATAAGCATCCACTTCAAGTTTACCCCCTTTCTTGGTTGCTCTCGGATTACTGAAGTGATTGGCAGCCAAATTTGAAAGAAAAGCATGTGCATCATCAACTCCTTTATCCAGAAATACACCACCTGCAGCGTTATCAACCATACCTTTTGTTTCAGGATCAAGACCATTGTAGAAGCGTTTAAGCAGAAACCACTTCTCAAGACCATGGTGAGGGCATGCACGTTGATAATCCTTGAATCTGTCCCAAGCATCCCGTAGAGATTCACCATAATCTTTCTTAAAACCCATCATCTTGTCGATCAAATCGTCGGTTCTGTTAGGAGGGAAGAACTCAGTTAAGAAGGCTTGAGCAATCTCATCCCACTTGGTCAATTCAATATCATTCAACCACTTTTGAGCTTTATCACGAAGAGAGAAACCGAACAACATGACTTTCAACTGGTATGGAGTGACTCCTTGATGTTTAATTGTAGAACAGAGCTGTTGAAAGCGTTGCAGATGATTTGTAGGGTCTTCAGAGGCAAGCCCAGCAAATTGATTCTGTTGGATCATAGTGAGCAAAGCAGGCTTGATCTCGAAATTTGCTGCTTGAATCGCTGGCATAGCAAGGCCAGTAGGTACCCCACTCGGAGAGGGCCGTGAGTAATTCTTCAAAGATTTGGGAGGAAGGTCCGCCATCTCAATCTTTGGTTCAGATATCCTTTGCTGCTTCTCTTTCCTTTGTAAATCTATGTATTGTTGACAAGTAATTCCAGAATCTGGACTAAGAGGAGTTGTATCCTCTTTCGCTTGATCTTCTTTCGTTTGAGACCTGGTCCTGGGCATCAACAACTAAACAAGGAAAAGCAGTAAGATCGGTCTCAGTTGGAACAAGTGTTCCAAAGAGACAAGAGAAACAATCTAAAACAATCAAACTAAAATTATAGAAACTAGGCGTCTCCCCGGCAGCGGCGCCAAAAACTTGATTGTGTCAAATTATACCTAACCGCAAGCGCACGGTATCTATTGTAGTAGATATTAGCAAATACGGGTTGAATCCTCAAGGAGACAGTTTCAGTTTCAATTCAATTGCTATCAATTGTTTCTAGTCACAACGATTGTTTGAGAATTTTATTAACTACTAAAACAAATTTAACAAAGGTTTTAAATCAATTAATTAAAGGATCTAGGGCAATTCAGGTTCACCATACTTACACCAAACAAATCACAAAAGTATAGCTTTTCAATGGGATTAAGTAATTAAAGCAATAGTTAATCTTTCTCAAGCATTAACACTCTCAGAATATCTAATGATGTTCTCACACTCACCTTCAATTCTGCTAATTGTATGTAAGCCTCTAGTAGTAAAATCTTTCGATCTATTACTCCTATTGCAATCGATTAATCCGTGATATTGCGCAATTACACAAATTAAGAATTATAACATATCAATCAGAATTACTCTCTACCCATCAATCTACTAATCAAATTAAGCCCAAATCATGGTGCAAACATGGCTCCCCTTAATACCCTAGAATTAAACTACTCACTCATGGTAGAATAAAAACTAATAATAATAATAATGAAGAAAGCCATATAAAACATATACTAATAAACAAGATGAGATAAAGAGTACCTTAAACTTTGTATTAACGAAAAACAATGAAGATCCAAATTAAACCAAGTGCTTACAAAAGAAGAGAGATGAAGAGAGAAAAACCAAAACCCTAACTTATGTAAAAATACGTATCAATATGTCTATCCCCCTCTCTCCCACGTTTTTTTCTTCCTTTTATAACAAAACCCCTTAATAAAATCTGATATCTATCTCCTAATAAAAGTATTTTTAATATCCTAATCAATTTACAAAAAGATATCCATAATTGAATAGGATTTTCTTGTAAAATTCGTCACTTCTTTTTCTCCTCTGTTTCTGGGCTCTTCCAGTTGGATTTTGCTTATTGGACCACCTCTGAATTAAAGATAATTCCCTAAGCTTCGCGTGGACAGTAAGATCGTCAAATTCTGACTTCTGGAACTCAAGATATGGCTCAAACAGTGCAGGCAACCCGTATAGCCCAATATTACGAATTTTCTCCTATTTTATCTCCAAAATAGCTCTTTTTGCTCCAAATCCTTCCAAGTTATGAATTCTTTATTTCCTTCAATAAAACAATAAAATCTATTAAATAAAAATCCAAATCAATGCAAAACACAATAAATATGAGAATAAAATCATCTAAAATATATATAAAAATATACTCTATCATGTTTCCGCTTGCAATGCTTCTTTCCTAGTGACCGATTCCAAAGCTAGTGAATCAAATTCAAATTCAATTAATTTGTGAATGTACATTAATAAAATATTCCTTGGAACTTGTTTTTGTAATTTATTTTTCATTTCTAACTAATATACATTGTAAATAGTACATTGGACTTGAAAATTTAAAGATCATACGTAAAACCTCTTTAAATTAATAAATTATTAATTTATCGATATAATAATATCTCGTTAAATTAATAAAATATCTCGGTCCCAACATTATTAATTTATAGAGGTTTTACTCTATTTTGTTATCTGTATATTAATTAGACAATTACCAAAAATCAGTTTGACAATGGAATTCTCAAAAACAAAATGTTATTTTTTTAATTTTCAAAATTTAGTCGTTGCTTTATTTAATTTTTTTCCCAAGTTAAATCATGGGTGATTGCCCTTTCTACCCACTTTTTATTATTTCTTAACCAAAATGCCCAGATTCGTGAATAGCCGCCCAAAATACCCACCGGATACGCCCTTGGGAAAGGAGCATACTGGGTCACGCCCACACATATAACGTATGTTAAGATTTATGCCCACAAATGACACGTATGCTTTTGATTACGCCTACAGCAGAACCGCATCAACAAGGGATACGCTTTACCCACAAGCGCATCAACAGATACGCACATCCAGAAAGCGTATCACAGAGCAGCTCTGGACGATTCAATGGCGATTTCTGACGAAACTTTATCCTCTCCGTTCTCCCTCTCACGACAACGTACGTTGATGTTACATACATTAATAGATTCGTGTTGCAACGATCTACAACCCTATGTCAAACTTAAACATGTTTAATTACCGGATTAAAAACCCCCAATTCGAACCAAAAACTCAATTTTCCGACGAAAACATTTTTACTCCGTTCGACATCTCCGTTTACTTTCCGTTGATGTGTTATAGCCCATTAGATTCGTCTCTCGACAAGCTACAACTAGGGTTGTAAATGAGTCGAACTGAGCCGGACTCTTAACTGTTCGTGTATCAGCTCGTTATAAATACATCGAACTCGAGCTCGAACTTTGATCGAGCCATTATTTTTGTTTGTGTATCGACTCGTTAAGAAAATTTTTATTCACGAACATGTTCGCGAACAGTTCACGAACATATTTAACGAGCTACTATTCACGAATATCTCATGAATAGTGTTCATGATTTCGTGTCCACGAATACCTCGAACTTTTTTTTCCTAGAAAATTTTTAATGCAATTAAAACCAAAATAAAATTGGGGATGAAACATTGAAAACTTGAGAAATGCTTCAAATTTAGACTTATCAACAAATCAAATTTGGATCAAGTTTAGTTATTACATAACGAACTAATGTTATAATTTATAATGTAACATATGTATAATTTTATTTTATTTTGCCAAGTAACATATGTATAATTTAATTATTATTAATAAAAGAAATTATAAATTTAAACAAAGAACATATAATGAATAGACAAAATAAACTAACATATTATTTCGTAACACTTATACAATTATTTACAAATTATCGTGAATTCAAGAACTCTCGTTAAATGTTAATGAAATATGTTTACGAACATATATAATTATATATATGAAGTTTGTGCACAAACTTATTCATGAATCATATTTACGAACAAGGTTCACGAACTTGCTCATGAACTATATAATCGAACTTGTTTGCGAACTTTCGAGCCGAACTATGTCGTATTCGGGTTCAGCTCATTTACGAGACGAACCTCAAAATCGTGTTCATGTTCGGTTCGTTTAAAAAACGAACCGAACTCGAATCGAATTTTTTTTGAACCGGACACCGAACTATTCATGAGCGTATCGACTCATTTACAGCCCTAGCTACAACCCTATACCAATATTATCCCGTTTGTTTTGCCCGAATTTTTTGCCCCAACCGACGATTGACGTCGGAGATAGAGAGAGACGGGAAAGCTACTGTAAAGTGCGGATACGCCCACGGGACGTGAGTACAGAAGTCGGTGTTTTCAGAATTGGGTATTTTGGTTAGTGGGTAGTGAAATTTTAGGCATTTTGGTCATTCTTTCTTAAATAATTGGCATTTAGTAGTACTAGGAAATAAATAAAGAATAAAAATTTAAAATTTTGATAACAATTTAGAGTATGCAAGTAGAAAAACGTTTGCAATTTAATCACAATATTTTAATCAATTTCTCACAATTTTTTGTAATATATTTATTTACAATTACGTGATACTTTTAACATTATATCCTATATTATATTTTATTATATATATAATTGGTGTAAGGAGGTTCAGGTGGTCTGGTCGGGTTGAAAAATAACTTCATTAGAAAGTAGAAATGGGCTAGATAACAAGTTAGAAGAAGTTGGGCCCGAGTATTGGTTTAAAAGTTAAAATTATGCTCCCCTAAAAAAAGCTAAAACGATCTACCAAGTACTTAATTGTATTTTTAATTTAATTTTAAAAAAACAAGATAAAAAATGTGCACTAAAATAAATAACACATGATAAAATAGAAAAAAAAATTAAAGTTGAGAAAATTATTGTTAACTAAAATTAATACAAAAGTAATTTAGATTAAAGTTTAAAATATAATTTAACAAAAACCTTACCACAAAAAAATTTTCAAGAAAACCTAATTTTTTAAAAATAAAAGTCATAAAAAAAATTTACTTTTAGATTTTACAACAAACATGTTTTTAAAATTTATACTAAAAAAAGTCAACACAAAATAAACACAAATCAATAAATTAATATTTTATATTTTGCAAAGATTATAGATTTGTTACTAAAATTGTAAATAAATTAAAAAACAATCCAAAATCTAAAATAAAATAATTAATAAAGAATCTAAATATAATAAGTACAAAATAATCCTATAATAATTTAATAATTGAAAAAGTACATAAATATTAAATTTGATCAACAATAAAATTTAAAATAAATTAACAAAGAATAAATCTAATAAAATATTCATCATATCAACTTAATATTATTATTATAGGAAAAATAGTTGTAATAGCACAAAACTTACATACAATTAACAAATAAGGATAAAATAGCAAAAAAACATAATGAAAAATAAATTACAAATTCATTTTTATGTAAAACAAGTATACAAAGCATGGCATTAGAATTTCAATTCAAAAATAAATTTTTTAAAAAGAAGAATTTACATTTAATTACAAACCAAATTTTTTTCAAAGAAAATATATGTAAAACAAAATATTAAAAGAGTAATCAAAAAACATGTTATAATTGGAAATGACAAAAAAATTCAACAAAAATAATTTACAAAACAAACGCTAATTCAAAACAAAAAATCTAAATTTAGAAATTAAAATCAACAATAAAATTTAATATAATGCACTTAAAATAAATATAAACCAACACAAAAATATAAGAGATAGTATAAACTTTCTTTAAAAAAAAGTATTGTGTTCACATGTATGTTAAATTACAATAAGTTCCCACATGCCTAAAATATAATATATATATATATTCTAACAAATAGAAGAAAAAATGGCAAAAAATATGAAATATTAAAATATATGTTAGGCTAAACCTTATTAAAATATAATTTTCAAACAAATCATTACCAAATAAAAGTATTTTAATAAAAATCATTAAAGATTATGTTTTTAGGTTTGACAACAAATATGTTTCTAATAAAAATAAACAAGTAAACAAAGCATATCATTAGAATTTCAATTCAAAAAATAATTTTTAAAAAACAAGAATGTACATTTAATTAACAAACAAAAAAGAAGTTTTTAAGAAAATATAATGTAAAATAAGATAATAAAAAAGTAATAAAAAATATGTAATAAATGACACCAAAATTCAACAAAATATAATATAAAAAATAAATGTCAAATTCAAAAAAAAAATCTAAATGTAAAAAACTAAAAACAACAATAAACTTTAATATAATGCACTTAAAACAAATTTATACCAACATAAAAACATAAAAAAATAGTACAAACATTCTTTATGTCTAATGTATATTATATATATTCTAATAAAATAGAAGAAAACTCCAAAAATATAAAATATTTAAATATATGTTAGGCTAAAACTTAAAATATAATTTAGAAAAACAAATCGCTTACCAAATAAAAGTGCTTTAAGAAAAAATTATTTTAATAAAAATAATTAAAGATTCTATTTTTTAGGTTTGACAATAAATATGTTTCTAAAATAAAAATTTAAAAAATGTGAGCACAAAGCAACAAATAAATAAATTCTTAATTTACAAAGAAAAAATTTAAATTTAAAAAAGTTAACACAAATCACTAAATGAACATAATTTAAATTAGAAAGCAATCTAAACACTCACAAACTAAATTTATATTAATATCTAAATATAATACAACATAAAAACCCTAATAATACTGAGGAAAGGATTATATTGTTTAGCCAAAAATGTTTTTCAAAAAAGTTACTATTAAAGTTTACCAAACAATATTTTATTGTTTTTCAGAAATAATCTCCCGTTGTTGTTTCCAACAACGACCTTAGTGTTCAAAAAAACTATATTTAGTGATGTCATTAGCATCCATCAATATTTTAAGGATATTTATAAAAAATACTAGATTTAAAGTTTCTTTTTGCAAAAATACAATCTTCCCTAATAAATTACAATTTTACTAAAGTTTCAAAATTGCAAAAATACTAGGTCCCCTCCTCCCTCACTATCTCGCTCCTCCATGTGCATCAGCCGTCGACTTATTCTGTATTTTTTTTAAGGTGAGGTGCTATTTTGGGTTGCAACTCAATGCAACCACACACACATGCAACCACATTCAACCACATTAGGGGTTCTATGACAACTATATACGACAACCACGTTCATACTATATACGAGTTCAAAAATGAGGTCGAAAATGACAATTGACAAATGGAAGTTGAAATCAGAAATTTTGCATTTAGTTGAATGTGGTTGCATTCAGTTGAATATGCCTCTGCGGGGCCTAGGAACCCAACTTGAAACCAGAAATTTAGTTGCATGTGGTTGCATTTAGTTGAATGTGGTTGCATTTGGTTGAATATGCCCCTGCGGAGCCATGCAACCCAAAATCAATATCTCACCTTAAAAAAAAAAAGTTAAATGTGGTTGAATGTTGTTGCATTATATATATTAGAGTCCAAAAAAGAGGTCGAAAATGACAACCGAAAAATGGAACTTGAAATCTGAAATTTAGTTGCATGTGGTTGTATTCGATTGAATGTGGTTGCATTTAGTTAAATATGGTTGCCCCTGCGGGGCCATATACCCAAATCCACCAAAATAGCACCCCGCCTAAATAAAAAGGTTGAATGGTTGAATGTGGTTGCATTGAGTTGCAACCCAAAATAGCACCCCGCCTTAAAAAAAAAAAAAATTACACAGGCCGCTGATTATGAAAGAGGAGGGAAAGGGGAAGGATTAGGGTTAGTATTTTTGCAATTTTGAAACTTAGGTTGGTAATATTGCAAATAACTATTCTTAGCAAAAGTAAATGTGCAAAAATTTACTTTTATCTATGTATTTATGAAGAAACCCCATATTTTAATACTTTAAAATTTTTGTGAATTTTATTAAGTTTTTGTTCATATATTTTTTTATCTCATTCAATTTTTAAATGGCAAATAACCAATTTTTATTTATAAATTAAGCATACTATATATATGTTTTAAAATTTTCATATGATAACCTTTTTGGTTAATTTATCAAAGAACTTTTTTCTAAAAACTTGTGAAATTAGAAATATAGAAATTTTACTCATCAACTGATTCTGAAAATGTTATAAACTAAAAACATATGGAATAATGAAAGTTATAACAAATCAATATCAAAACACATGCATAAGATTTTAACATAACCAAAACATGCACAAAGAATGTTTCGTTCGTCATATATCAAACAGCATCACAAAATTAAGATAAGCAGGTGTTTCTTCTGGAAGATCGTAGTATATACGTGTTCTTTACGTTGTACGTAATAACGTAAATTACATGACAATAAATATAAGTAGGTTAAAGTTGACATGTGGGGTATAGGTCCAAACATTCCACTATAAAGTTTTAGTGGGCCTACAACAATAAGCCCAAGTGACGGTTACGAGTCAAAAAACGGTTTTAGTCAAAAGAAAAAAAACAAGAGTGAAATAACAATTTAAATTTAAATGAAATTACAAAAATTTCCTGAAAGTTTCAAACTAATTTTTCAACTATAAGTTCAATTCAATATCTTTAAATTTTTTTCTTTAGAGAATAGAAATAAGCGAATAAATTTTGTAGAAAAATATTTATAGGAAGAGTAAATAGTAGGTAGTGCGTTATTTATTATACATATAGTATTTTAGTCGAAATTCTAAATATTCACAACTTAGTTATGTCGAAGAGGGTGAATAAAATTTTTCTCAAGTTCAAGGATTCAATCTTTTTCATTCATACCGTAATATAATATAATATAATCGTATATCTTATTCCACGAATATAATTTCATTTATTTTAATCGACGGAAAAAATATATCCAATTGAAAACATTAAATTTCGGATTCCTTACACAACGTTTTAGACTTTTAGTCAAGTCATTTTGTCCAGACTTTGTATGAACAAACATAGAACAGGCCGCCCAGATTTTGCCCAAAAGTACATAAATAAAAATTACGTACAGAAAAATATATAAATAGAAGGAAACAGACGTGGCTTAACCTAAACGTTTAATTGGCTCCGCGTATATCTCGTTTAATGTTTAGTGAATGTCTCTTGTCCAAATCACCACCTTCTTCTCCCCTTCCCTCACTCTCTACCAACACTAAAAAAATGTCTGCATATGCACGTATGTGTACCTATATATATGAAATCAAAGCCGCCATTTCTCATCATAGACAACTACGAACAAATTATCTCCAAAAAGCGCATTACTATCCCCCACTTGGCCTACATTAATATTATTATTTCCGTTGCATTGTGACAGATTCTTTGTATTAGTCCTGTTGCAATTTCCCGTTTTTCTTGTAGTGAATGGAAAAAAGTGTCACACCCGAGTCGAATAGTAGCCAAGCTACTTCATCCTCCTCGTCGCGTAAGTACAAGGGTGTGAGGTGGAGAAAATGGGGAAAGTACGTTTCCGAAATTAGGCTTCCGAATAGTCGGGAAAGAATATGGCTAGGCTCGTACGACTCAGCTGTCAAGGCAGCCAGGGCGTTCGATGCTGCTCAATTTTGCCTTCGTGGTCCATCCGCTAATTTTAATTTTCCTGACAACCTGCCTGACATTCCAGGGGGGAGGTCACTCACTCCTGGTCAGATACAAGTTGAGGCTGCCCGTTTCGCTCATGCTGATCCTCCTTCTGCAAATACAAATCAGGCCGATGCACCTTCGGGTTCTACGAGTAATATTACTGATCAGGCGGTGGTGGATACGGACAAGGAGAAGTCGTCATTGTTGGATGAGTTTAGGACTATGAGTTGGGAGAGTGAAAAAGTGTCTGAGTATGGTTATTTCCAGGGTTTTGATGATTTTCAAAATGAGTTGTTTTTGTCTGGTCCTAATTTCGTGGATGACAAGGTTGACGAGACAAGTGATGAGTCTTTTACCACACTTTGGAACTTCTAAACGTGATATTTGCAAATTAAATGGGGCCGTCTGCAATAATTCCACAAATTTTAGTTGCTGGGATTATACAAATGCAGTTAAGTTACTATCAATAGTAGTGCTGTAGTACCAATTATTATGAGTTGCTGCACTATAATTGGTATATATATATGCATGGACAAGTGTTTTTGAAGTATCACTTTCACATGTATATATCCTATATATGTCCACTATTTAGGTATAATTGGACAACGTTTTATTAATGTTGTCCTAGCTATATCTCAGGCATGTTTTTCTAGTTATTTGCATCGTACGTTCAGTTAATGGTTCATGGATGAACCGTTTGCTATGTAATTTGTTGCATTTTCTACCCGGTGATTGCATATAATATAAATTACAATCTTTTTTTGTAATAGAATTGTTGGAGTTATGATTTAAAATTGTAACTCATGAAATAAATATATTTTATTGTGTTTTATGTCTATTTAATTAGAGGAGATTTGTAATTCCATAGGCTACTTATGTGGCACTAATAGTACTTATGTGATTTGTATGAGCTCTATATAAAGAGCATTGTCATGAATAAAACTATATGCTTCCACCAAATATTACCTCATATATATAATCTTTCTCTCCCTCTTGTATCAAAAAGCCATCATGGTATCGAAGCCTTATTGATCTTCAGGGATCTATGAGTATATGTGTATAGCCATGACTTCTCGAATGAGAGGTTCAATTGTGTGGAGGACTGAATCTGAGGGGGAGATGCTGTTAGAATAAATATATTATTATTATTATTCTTATTTTTTGAATTTGAATTTGAATGTAAACTTGGTTGTGTCAGTTAGAATGGTTTTATCTGTTGGGTGGTAACCGTTTGTCAGTTACATCCATTTATAATATATATAAATATCTGATGGCCACAGATATTAAAGATAGAGAGAAAAAACCAAAAAGAAACTACACATTCTTATTCTTTAACATTCATACATTTGCTCTTGATTTTTAGTTCGTTGGAGTCTAAAATTTGTAGTGCTTACAATTTTTAGAACGTTAATCCGTTCAATCGTGGAAAGCCACTGCCATCTTTTCCTGAAGCACCACCAGTGGGAGGCATAGTTGCTTTAAGGACACAGTTTGCAAAACTGGGATCGGATTGTTATTGATATTCTTCATTGTGATTCTTCCATCAAGACAATACTGTTACAATTCTTCAAACCAGGTTCTTTGTATTTATTTTCTGATGTATATATATTACATGTTTATTCTGTTTAGTTTATAATTAACATTATTAATTTGTTTATGTTTTGTAAATAACATTACTTTGTTCTTTTATAATTAACAATAATATGGTTGTGTTTTATAATTAACATTGTTCTGTTTTAAGTTTTATGATTAACATTAATTTTTTTTTTATATTAGTCACAAATATATACATGTTTACACATTAATTGTTTAGTTAACAGATGCAACCTCTTGGATACAATCCAACACTTAATCAAATAAGAGATTTCGAAGAAGGGTCAAGCAAAGCTTCCAATGAAGAACATGAAGGAGGGTCAAGAGGATCCAATTACAAGAGGCACCAAGATGAGTGTTATAATGATGAGAAAGAAAGCATGGCACAAGTGGCCATGAAAGTATTTTTATTTTAAAATCGTTGGTGAAAGTTTCACCGTGGAGAGAAGTACTCCAAAATTTTAGTTATTTAATATTGATGAGATGTGTAAAAATAAAATAAAGTTGGAAATGGTGAGAAGTGCACCAAGAATAGTGATTTTGGAGAGAAGTGCTCCAAATGTGTAAGTTGGTGAGAAGTGCATCAACAAATTGGATATGGTGAGAAGTGCACCATGTTTATGGAGAGAAGTGTTCCATGTTTGGGTAATGATGGGAAGTACATGGTCGTTTAAAATTTTTTAGTATAGTTTAGAATTTCGAATTCAGAGGGAGTGTTGGAGTTATGATTCAAAATTGTAACTCATGAAATAAATGTATTTTATTGTGTTTTATATCTATTTAATTAGAGGAGATTTGTAATATGTGGCATTAATAGTACTTATCTGATTTGTATGAGCTCTTTATATAAAGAACATTATGATGAATAAAACTATATGCTTCTACCAAATATTATCTCATATAATCTTTCTCTCCCTCTTGTATCAAAAAGCCATCAGTATTATATTATCTAGGAGCTGCGATTGTCGTACTGGATCGATGACACTATATATTTAATTACCAGATTCACGTAAGTACGTATATATCTTTCCCTGTAATCAGAGCAATTGCTTTACCTATATATTTTCTTTGCCGAGTTATTCAAATATACAAATGATCAAATCTTTCATAAGTACCCCTATATACACACATCAATGCATTCCTTCCATTTGCACATTCCTTTTATTAAGAAGCTCCACGTAAATTAAATCTATAGACCACTTCCAAAGTACTCACTCGTCTTACACCATGAACCTTTTGGGAAACTCTTCCTCTCAAAACGATAACTTTGGTCCCTTAAATTAATCAAACACGATAAATCTGAGCCTGAAACATGCCATAATCATTTCACGACATATTATTCCGTCAGTTGCATCATTGAGTATTGACTACATCCATTAGCTGCATTGTTGACAACACGCAACATTGTCAATCACTGCATCACCGTTAAGGAAAGCTCATACAAGATGTGATTTTGATAGACCTATTCTAAACACAACACGTAAAAAGTGTCCTAGACGATTATAGTTTTGAGGATGGAAAAGGGAAAAAACAGAGCATGTTTGGGACGGGACGGGCCACGTACTTATGTGCATCTGGTAGCACAATTCACTTGTGAGATTTTGGGGTGCAATAGTTACATGTGTTTTTATATAACATGCATGTATTAACTAGTGACAAGTTATGAACATATGCATTTACCAAACTAGTCTAATGGTGTTAATTATGGACTTAATGTTATAAAAGCTAGCTACATCATAAGTATATAGTTCGCACTAAATTGTAAAAGCTGCTACATCAAAGGTACACATAAATTGTAAAAGTGTGCTACATCGAAGATACACATTTTGCAGTAAGACTAAACTTAAGATACACACTATGCATATTACTCTAAGATATTCACAATACCAGGAGCGTGTTTGGCTTAACTTAAAAAATGTTACTTATCACTTAAAGTGCTACTTACTCACTTTAAGTGAAAATTGATAATTTTCACTTAAAGTTAGGTGTATCTGTTTGGCTAATTTTACTTAAAGTAAATTTATTTTTAAAAAATTAACTAAAAAAAAGAAATTTATATTTTTTAAACATAATATAAAAGTGTAAAATACAAATATATGCAAAGAATATAATACGAGTTAAAAGATGACTCAAATACATAAAAATTGATATGAGAAAAAAAATAAGTGGAAAAAAAGTACCTCCAAGGTACTTTTTTTTTTGAACTAAAACTAACTTTAAGTGGAAAAAAAAAGGTTAGACAAACACACCATAATCACTTTAAGTGGAACTGAAAGTCACTTTAATGTTACACAAACAGGCTCTAGATAGATTCTATGATACACTCTCTTTCCTTAACCCAAAAAGACATCGAATTTATCAAAAATTATTTATTTTTACATCGCATGATATATATACGGAGTATTAAACTAAATGTCTATGCAAGGCATGGGCATTGAACTAATTTTTCGTCTGAAACTGTGTATATTGAAATAATTTTGTAATTAAAAATATGATAAATGATAAGATTTCGATTTCGAATATTTTTATAATTATTTTGTAATATTGCATACCAATTTTTTGAACCAAATATTTTATAATTTGATTAGATTTTATAAAATTTGAATAAATATTTAGACGATAATAATTAGATGAATACTTATGATTGTTAAATTATCAATTTAATTTTCAATTGCGTGAAATGGATTTTATCACATTGAACATTTGAGTATAATAAAAATCATTATCTTAGTACAACTTGATGTGTTTATTAATATAATCGCAAGCGCACGGTATCTATTGCTAGTACAGAATGACAAGCGGGTCGTATTCCACAAGGAGACAGGTTCTATCGATTCCGATTCAATTATTATCAATTGTTTCAAGAGAAAAACGATTATATGGGGAATATTAACTAACTAACAAATCAAATTAAATTAACACTAAGTAAATAGATTATCAATAAATTATTTAAAATCTAGGACAAACAGGTCCACCAGGTTTACACAATAATCGGCTTCTAAGATAAAGCAATTAATGTGATCACATAACTAGAGTATGCTAATCTCTCTCTAGCATTAACACTCTCAAAACATTCAACACAATTAACCACTTTTAGTAATTCGATCAGTTAGGTAATTAGAGCAATTGTTAATCTCTCTCGAGCATCAAAACTCTCAGAAATCCAATGATGCTCTCGCACTCAAATTCAATTCTGCTAATCGTATATGTGTCTCTAGTAGTATATCTCTCGATCATACTCATATTCACATAAAATTAATTCATGATATCGGCCGATTACACAAATTAATGATTAAAACATAATCAACTAGAATAACCATAATCAATCAAATCACTGTGAAAATCATGCCAATTATAATGCAAAGATGGCTTCTCTTTTAAGCCATAGCTACGAATACTCACTAACACTAGGAATTAAAACAAGGAAAATAATTATGAAAGTCATGTAAAGCATATACAATTAAAACAAGAGAAGATAACGAAGTACCTTGAATTAATGAAGAACAAAATATCCAAGCTAAACAAGTGTATTTATGAAAGAGATGATAGAGTAAAACCCTAGCTCCTAAAATATGAAGTACGTTCTCTATTCTTTTTATTGTGTTTTGTCATTAGCGCTCGTAGTCCAATAAATCCGAATTATCATCTAATTTGACTCCAAATCATCTATTTTCCTTCAAATTCTTCCAAGATTAAGAATTCTTTATTTCTTACAAAATAATATTAAAATCTATTAAATGAATATCCAAATCAATGCAAAACACAATAAATATGAGAATGAAATTATCTAAAATATATATAAAAATATACTCTATCAAAATTGTCCATTTATAATAGGAGAAAATGACCAAACACTATTTTTCTATAGAAGCTGCCCAAAATACCCACAGGCGGAAAGGTCCGCTGTAACAACCCGAAAAATTACGTGTAATTTATTATATTAAAATATATTTTTAGTTGATTTTAATGTGTGTGTTAGTTTATTTTTAATGCATTTAAACGCGTTATGATTTTTATAAAATAGGAAAATTATCCCATACGTGTTATGTGACTTCTGTGTATCATAGAATATTTTATTCTATTTTTCTGTAATTTTTATATTTTTAGAATACAATTATTTCGCATTTTAATTTCCGGATCCAGCCCCTATATTGAATCTGAGGCCCTGTTTTTGATAAAATTATTTTTATAAAATGGTAGGATATATAAAAATGAAATTTGTTGTAATTTTTGTAACATTCATAATTTTTGGGAAATTTTGGCATATATATTATATTTGTTTAAAAATAAAATTTTACATTTTTATCCCATAAAAATTATTTTTAAGGCTTAATGATTTTAATTAGGGGTTAAGAATATTTTTGGGGTATTAATTTTTGATTTATATAAATAGCAGCAGATTATTATTTTTTTAATTAAAATAATCAAAAATCAGATTTTTGATTTAATTTTTCTGGAAATTCTTTGAAGTGTTCTTCATAGTTCTTGAGAATCAATCAGCCTTTTGAAGGTGATTCTTTTATTCAAATCCTTCATATGAGTAATCAAATTGAATGGCATGATATGTACTACATGAATATGTGGGTGTGTATATGCGTGTATGTGTTGATCTTAAATTTTTAATTTAATTCGAATTTCTAGGGTTTATGTGTAAAAATTTGGGGCTTTTTGTTTAAGAGATTAGTTGATTGTTTTGATGGTTTGTATAGCTTCCCATGATCCTAGGGAGTTATTTGATGTATTCAATTGATGTGTTTGTGTTCAATTTTGTGATATGCGAATTAAGTTTTTAAACCGAATTTTCAAATGATTATACTGTTCTTTGTGATGATATGTTGTGTTTAAGAGGTTAGGGGTTTGATTGTACAATTGCTTAGCTTCGATTTGATGTATAGAACGTTAAGTTTGGTTGAGTTGTGACCGATTCCGAGTTTTTGGTCGGAGTTAGTTTGATTTTTGGCCGGATTTTAACTTCTAATGATTATTGGTTCGTGCTGTCGTGTTAATGGGATTGGGGAGTGAATTTGGTGCATGAACTAGCAAAAACCCATTCGTTTTGGTGTGTTTTCAAGCTTTGAAGTGGCTCACCGGAGTGTTTTTGGGTTGCCGGAAAATTTCCGGATTCCGGCGAACCTCCATTAATGGTGGTTGAGTGTTCTTCGTGTTCTTGGTGATGAATGTGTGGAGATGGTGATGAATGGTACTGTTTGATCCGTTTTTTGTGTATAACTTTTCAGAAAAATGTTTTTGGGTCAAATTTTTATAAAAATTTTCTAAAATTCAGATTTCTTTTATGTATTATTATTTTAATTTCTAAAAATTAAATTTAATTGGTTAATTATTTTTAAATAATAATTTGATTGATTTAATTAATTGATTAATTCATTTTAATTGATTAATTATATTAATTAATTATTATTTAAATATATAATTGACTTCATTGAATTTAAATCTTTTTATTGTAAAAGATTAATTATTTTTATGAGTTTATTAATAAATAATTAATTTTAATATTCAATTAATTTAATTATTAATTGAATTATTCTTATTAAATGCGTATTAATTAAACCGTTTGTCCGTTTTCAACGAGAAAAGTATTTCTGGAATTAGAAAAATGACCCGGTTCTTATAAAAATAGTTTTAAGTTAAAATTCAACTTTTAAATTTGGATCGACTTTTTACCAAACCTTTTTATTGAGTCGGTTATATCCGATAATTAGGGTTTTGACCGTTTTCTGTTTTAAAAATATTGGATAAAATCTTTTTATGATCTGATCAACGTGCTATGTGATTATGTGATCTACTTATTGAGTCTCTTTACGTGCAATGTGAATTATTAAGGTATTAAGTATCGAGGGTTATGATGTAAATTGGAATTTGCCCGATATATATAGTTAATGTGTGTTAATTGTTTATATGGTTTATGTTATAAGATGCCATTAAGAGTAGACGATATTTTCTTTGATTTACTGGCAACGATGATCGAATATCGTTTATTTTCGCAAGGATTAATTGTTGAATATTGACTTAGGTTTGTCAGCGGAGATAAGTAAATGTTTAATAAAGGAGATTGGAGATGGATGAAATATTCTTGTGGGTTATGAAGAAGTTGGAGATGGATACAGTATTGTGTGGATTGTAATAAAGAAGGATGGTGATGAAAGTATTGTTTGTGGAATTGCTGGTTTACTTGTGAGGTGTTTTAACACCGGGAAAACGTCTATGTTCAAAGGGGACATTTCCAATTATTTTCTTCGGACAGAGATATTGAAGTAAACGCGCAGGCTCGATGTCAATGGATCAGACTCGTGGCAATCGCAAGAGCGTCAAACCAGCGAATGATCAACATAGGATATGATGACGTAAGATAGAAGAAGAAGGTAGACGGGTTACCTCGACTTTGCGCAACAGCTAAGGACCAGAGGCAAGTATTTTCTTAATCATCTAAACACTTTTTATTTTATGTTTCATTGATTCATATCATGACGAATAGCTATTGTTCAGAGCTATTCGTGATTCTTAAATATTTTTGTGCGAATACAGTTGCTTGATATTGGTACCTTTGATGTGGGGAATTGTTTAAGATAAACTCTTCATATCCTTATTATCGTAGTAAATAATAGGGATGTGAACTGTATGTGAAACTAAGCATTTCCTGTTGAATTCGGAAATTGCTCTATTGGATTGGAAAAATGGTAAAGCGTAGGAGGCCATGGTTGATGTCATGGTCCAGCAATATTTATTGGAAAATGGTAAAGCGTAGGAGGCCATGGTTGCTGTCATGGTCCAGCAATATTTAAGGAGGATATGGTAACCATACCATCTTCCTATAGGCTAACATTACTTGCCTATTTTGGGTACCCCAGAAATCCGGACTATACACACACGGAAAAAAAGAGAATACCGGTGGAGTATAGAGGGTCCCATTGCCTTAGAACCTGATCAGGGGGCAATGGTGTTCAGTTATATATATATATATATATCCAATCCATATCGCCAGAATGGCTATTATATATTGTGAATTGACAGATGATTCATTTTTATGACATGTCAAATGATTCAGTTATGATTTGAATTATATCACAGTTGTTGATTCAGTTTCTCTATAAACTGTTATACATTTCATTTGATTTTTATGCCCCACTAATCCTGGTTTTATATCAAAAATTTTATACGCTTGCTGAGCATTTCTTTCGCTCATACTTGCTGTTGTAAATTCTAACATTTCAGTAAGGTAGTTTGGCGAGACGTATCCGCACAGTTCAGAAAGAGAAGAGGCGTGATGCTATTTCGAAGATGACTTGGCTCAGGATGTCTGGATTTAGAGTAAGATCTATTTTATATAATTGAGTTCTAATATTTATTATTATCATGTAATGGTCTAGTTAGCCTGGCGTACTTCTTATCGAAGTTACACCAGTGGTTTAAGATTTGATCAAAGAGAATGTTGGGAATGAATGAATGTTTTTTTTATCTAATGGAATTTGGATTCTTGTTTCTAGCCCTATAACCTTAAAAGATCTTGGTATGTTGGGGTCACAGATGTTATATTTCCAGTGCTGGACAATCACAAATGAATGATTTTTATTAAGCAGATGTTTTATTTTGAGGATTTTCGCGTGACAACCAAATCTCCTGACCCCGGATTTGGGGGGTGTCACAGTTGGTATCAGAGAAGGGTTATAGTAAACTAGAAACGAGAGTGTGTAGGAGTGTGTATAGCTAAGTAAGGAACGTCAGAGCTCACATAGAGTTCCTGTTGGACTATTGGATATAGTACCAATTAGTAAGTTAAGGTTGGAGTACTCGTTTGGGATAGTTGTGCTGAATTGGATAGATCGCCTGGCAAATGGAGATGTTTACTTTGGAATCTTCAGAGATTTTTACGAGTTGACGACAACGTACGATATCGATGTCCTTAAAACGTGGAATGAAGAAGCTTAAATTCGAATGACGAGCTATCGAAGGAATTGGCAAAGAAGGCATAAGTAGAGACCTTGGCAATACCTTTCCTTTCAATGAATTATTTTGATTTCCCTCCTAAAGAGGTATTCGTTAAAAGATATTTCTCCTCTTCTTAACAGTGACATTTTGACACTTGTGTTCAATCTCCATTTTTGAATCATAATTGTTTCAGTGGTTATTATGAAACCTACTTTCAAATTTCCGAGACTTTCAACTTTTTGTTTTCTCCAATGGTTAATAACCTTATTAGTAATATAGCTTGTTCGGTACTTTCTTTCTGGTTCTTCTCTTCGGAAAATAACACCTTTGGAATTCCTTTCATATTTTTCTACTCCTACTGAGACGAACAACCCTATTTATAGGGGACACCAGGTATATCTGTCTGTGTGATAGAAGTTGGATGGGACGCCATCACTGGTGTGTTGTGTATTACAAGAAGGCTGATCACCTTTAATTGTAAATGTCGGAGCTAAGACACACAACGTCGGGTTCATGTGATCATATTGATCTCTCAGTTATTCTCTTATTTCAAATCAGGTTGCTTTAAAATTCATAAAATTCATAACCACAATTGTGGGACATTTGCTATGATATGGAATCTGTTCTCCTCAAAATTTCATGATTCTTGTTATCTCTAATGAATTTCATGGGTATGCCAATCAGATCAGAATAAGCGAAATTCGCATATAGAAATTTGATTCGCAACGGAATCGCCAAGAGTAAGAACGAGTCCTAAAATGATTAGAATATCCGTAACATGTCAATGGAATCAGTTCAATCTCTCTCTTTCAAGGATATTATATATATTAATGGAAAGTTGGTCGAGCCATATTTGAAGCGAATAATGATGGGTGGTAAGACTCCAGTGATAACTGTGTCAGAAAAAAAAAAAACCAGATTTGAATTGAGATTTTGGAGAAGTTGTATACAAGTGGACACTATCCCCAGTTTTGCAAAGCAAGTGTTGATGATGAGGAGTTAAGGAGTTAAGAAACCCTACTAGTTGCCTTAGCTGATTCCGAGGACGGAATCCTTATAAGGGGGGAAGAATGTAACAACCCGAAAAATTACGTGTAATTTATTATATTAAAATATATTTTTAGTTGATTTTAATGTGTGTTAGTTTATTTTTAATGCATTTAAACGCGTTATGATTTTTATAAAATAGGAAAATTATCCCATACGTGTTATGTGACTTCTGTGTATCATAGAATATTTTATTCTATTTTTCTGTAATTTTTATATTTTTAGAATACAATTATTTCGCATTTTAATTTCCGGATCCAGCCCCTATATTGAATCTGAGGCCCTGTTTTTGATAAAATTATTTTTATAAAATGGTAGGATATATAAAAATGAAATTTGTTGTAATTTTTGTAACATTCATAATTTTTGGGAAATTTTGGCATATATATTATATTTGTTTAAAAATAAAATTTTACATTTTTATCCCATAAAAATTATTTTTAAGGCTTAATGATTTTAATTAGGGGTTAAGAATATTTTTGGGGTATTAATTTTTGATTTATATAAATAGCAGCAGATTATTATTTTTTTAATTAAAATAATCAAAAATCAGATTTTTGATTTAATTTTTCTGGAAATTCTTTGAAGTGTTCTTCATAGTTCTTGAGAATCAATCAGCCTTTTGAAGGTGATTCTTTTATTCAAATCCTTCATATGAGTAATCAAATTGAATGGCATGATATGTACTACATGAATATGTGGGTGTGTATATGCGTGTATGTGTTGATCTTAAATTTTTAATTTAATTCGAATTTCTAGGGTTTATGTGTAAAAATTTGGGGCTTTTTGTTTAAGAGATTAGTTGATTGTTTTGATGGTTTGTATAGCTTCCCATGATCCTAGAGAGTTATTTGATGTATTCAATTGATGTGTTTGTGTTCAATTTTGTGATATGCGAATTAAGTTTTTAAACCGAATTTTCAAATGATTATACCGTTCTTTGTGATGATATGTTGTGTTTAAGAGGTTAGGGGTTTGATTGTACAATTGCTTAGCTTCGATTTGATGTATAGAACGTTAAGTTTGGTTGAGTTGTGACCGATTCCGAGTTTTTGGTCGGAGTTAGTTTGATTTTTGGCCGGATTTTAACTTCTAATGATTATTGGTTCGTGCTGTCGTGTTAATGGGATTGGGGAGTGAATTTGGTGCATGAACTAGCAAAAACCCATTCGTTTTGGTGTGTTTTCAAGCTTTGAAGTGGCTCACCGGAGTGTTTTTGGGTTGCCGGAAAATTTCCGGATTCCGGCGAACCTCCATTAATGGTGGTTGAGTGTTCTTCGTGTTCTTGGTGATGAATGTGTGGAGATGGTGATGAATGGTACTGTTTGATCCGTTTTTTGTGTATAACTTTTCAGAAAAATGTTTTTGGGTCAAATTTTTATAAAAATTTTCTAAAATTCAGATTTCTTTTATGTATTATTATTTTAACTTCTAAAAATTAAATTTAATTGGTTAATTATTTTTAAATAATAATTTGATTGATTTAATTAATTGATTAATTATATTAATTAATTATTATTTAAATATATAATTGACTTCATTGAATTTAAATCTTTTTATTGTAAAAGATTAATTATTTTTATGAGTTTATTAATAAATAATTAATTTTAATATTCAATTAATTTAATTATTAATTGAATTATTCTTATTAAATGCGTATTAATTAAACCGTTTGTCCGTTTTCAACGAGAAAAGTATTTCTGGAATTAGAAAAATGACCCGGTTCTTATAAAAATAGTTTTAAGTTAAAATTCAACTTTTAAATTTGGATCGACTTTTTACCAAACCTTTTTATTGAGTCGGTTATATCCGATAATTAGGGTTTTGACCGTTTTCTGTTTTAAAAATATTGGATAAAATCTTTTTATGATCTGATCAACGTGCTATGTGATTATGTGATCTACTTATTGAGTCTCTTTACGTGCAATGTGAATTATTAAGGTATTAAGTATCGAGGGTTATGATGTAAATTGGAATTTGCCCGATATATATAGTTAATGTGTGTTAATTGTTTATATGGTTTATGTTATATAAGATGCCATTAAGAGTAGACGATATTTTCTTTGATTTACTGGCAACGATGATCGAATATCGTTTATTTTCGCAAGGATTAATTGTTGAATATTGACTTAGGTTTGTCAGCGGAGATAAGTAAATGTTTAATAAAGGAGATTGGAGATGGATGAAATATTCTTGTGGGTTATGAAGAAGTTGGAGATGGATGCAGTATTGTGTGGATTGTAATAAAGAAGGATGGTGATGAAAGTATTGTTTGTGGAATTGCTGGTTTACTTGTGAGGTGTTTTAACACCGGGAAAACGTCTATGTTCAAAGGGGACATTTCCAATTATTTTCTTCGGACAGAGATATTGAAGTAAACGCGCAGGCTCGATGTCAATGGATCAGACTCGTGGCAATCGCAAGAGCGTCAAACCAGCGAATGATCAACATAGGATATGATGACGTAAGATAGAAGAAGAAGGTAGACGGGTTACCTCGACTTTGCGCAACAGCTAAGGACCAGAGGCAAGTATTTTCTTAATCATCTAAACACTTTTTATTTTATGTTTCATTGATTCATATCATGACGAATAGCTATTGTTCAGAGCTATTCGTGATTCTTAAATATTTTTGTGCGAATACAGTTGCTTGATATTGGTACCTTTGATGTGGGGAATTGTTTAAGATAAACTCTTCATATCCTTATTATCGTAGTAAATAATAGGGATGTGAACTGTATGTGAAACTAAGCATTTCCTGTTGAATTCGGAAATTGCTCTATTGGATTGGAAAAATGGTAAAGCGTAGGAGGCCATGGTTGATGTCATGGTCCAGCAATATTTATTGGAAAATGGTAAAGCGTAGGAGGCCATGGTTGCTGTCATGGTCCAGCAATATTTAAGGAGGATATGGTAACCATACCATCTTCCTATAGGCTAACATTACTTGCCTATTTTGGGTACCCCAGAAATCCGGACTATACACACACGGAAAAAAGAGAATACCGGTGGAGTATAGAGGGTCCCATTGCCTTAGAACCTGATCAGGGGGCAATGGTGTTCAGTTATATATATATATATATATCCAATCCATATCGCCAGAATGGCTATTATATATTGTGAATTGACAGATGATTCATTTTTATGACATGTCAAATGATTCAGTTATGATTTGAATTATATCACAGTTGTTGATTCAGTTTCTCTATAAACTGTTATACATTTCAGTTGATTTTTATGCCCCACTAATCCTGGTTTTATATCAAAATTTTTATACGCTTGCTGAGCATTTCTTTCGCTCATACTTGCTGTTGTAAATTCTAACATTTCAGTAAGGTAGTTTGGCGAGACGTATCCGCACAGTTCAGAAAGAGAAGAGGCGTGATGCTATTTCGAAGATGACTTGGCTCAGGATGTCTGGATTTAGAGTAAGATCTATTTTATATAATTGAGTTCTAATATTTATTATTATCATGTAATGGTCTAGTTAGCCTGGCGTACTTCTTATCGAAGTTACACCAGTGGTTTAAGATTTGATCAAAGAGAATGTTGGGAATGAATGAATGTTTTTTTTATCTAATGGAATTTGGATTCTTGTTTCTAGCCCTATAACCTTAAAAGATCTTGGTATGTTGGGGTCACAGATGTTATATTTCCAGTGTTGGACAATCACAAATGAATGATTTTTATTAAGCAGATGTTTTATTTTGAGGATTTTCGCGTGACAACCAAATCTCCTGACCCCGGATTTGGGGGGTGTCACAGTTGGTATCAGAGAAGGGTTATAGTAAACTAGAAACGAGAGTGTGTAGGAGTGTGTATAGCTAAGTAAGGAACGTCAGAGCTCACATAGAGTTCCTGTTGGACTATTGGATATAGTACCAATTAGTAAGTTAAGGTTGGAGTACTCGTTTGGGATAGTTGTGCTGAATTGGATAGATCGCCTGGCAAATGGAGATGTTTACTTTGGAATCTTCAGAGATTTTTACGAGTTGACGACAACGTACGATATCGATGTCCTTAAAACGTGGAATGAAGAAGCTTAAATTCGAATGACGAGCTATCGAAGGAATTGGCAAAGAAGGCATAAGTAGAGACCTTGGCAATACCTTTCCTTTCAATGAATTATTTTGATTTCCCTCCTAAAGAGGTATTCGTTAAAAGATATATCTCCTCTTCTTAACAGTGACATTTTGACACTTGTGTTCAATCTCCATTTTTGAATCATAATTGTTTCAGTGGTTATTATGAAACCTACTTTCAAATTTCCGAGACTTTCAACTTTTTGTTTTCTCCAATGGTTAATAACCTTATTTGTAATATAGCTTGTTCGGTACTTTCTTTCTGGTTCTTCTCTTCGGAAAATAACACCTTTGGAATTCCTTTCATATTTTTCTACTCCTACTGAGACGAACAACCCTATTTATAGGGGACACCAGGTATATCTGTCTGTGTGATAGAAGTTGGATGGGACGCCATCACTGGTGTGTTGTGTATTACAAGAAGGCTGATCACCTTTAATTGTAAATGTCGGAGCTAAGACACACAACGTCGGGTTCATGTGATCATATTGATCTCTCAGTTATTCTCTTATTTCAAATCAGGTTGCTTTAAAATTCATAAAATTCATAACCACAATTGTGGGACATTTGCTATGATATGGAATCTGTTCTCCTCAAAATTTCATGATTCTTGTTATCTCTAATGAATTTCATGGGTATGCCAATCAGATCAGAATAAGCGAAATTCGCATATAGAAATTTGATTCGCAACGGAATCGCCAAGAGTAAGAACGAGTCCTAAAATGATTAGAATATCCGTAACATGTCAATGGAATCAGTTCAATCTCTCTCTTTCAAGGATATTATATATATTAATGGAAAGTTGGTCGAGCCATATTTGAAGCGAATAATGATGGGTGGTAAGACTCCAGTGATAACTGTGTCAGAAAAAAAAAAAAACCAGATTTGAATTGAGATTTTGGAGAAGTTGTATACAAGTGGACACTATCCCCAGTTTTGCAAAGCAAGTGTTGATGATGAGGAGTTAAGGAGTTAAGAAACCCTACTAGTTGCCTTAGCTGATTCCGAGGACGGAATCCTTATAAGGGGGGAAGAATGTAACAACCCGAAAAATTACGTGTAATTTATTATATGAAAATATATTTTTAGTTGATTTTAATGTGTGTTAGTTTATTTTTAATGCATTTAAACGCGTTATGATTTTTATAAAATAGGAAAATTATCCCATACGTGTTATGTGACTTCTGTGTATCATAGAATATTTTATTCTATTTTTCTGTAATTTTTATATTTTTAGAATACAATTATTTCGCATTTTAATTTCCGGATCCAGCCCCTATATTGAATCTGAGGCCCTGTTTTTGATAAAATTATTTTTATAAAATGGTAGGATATATAAAAATGAAATTTGTTGTAATTTTTGTAACATTCATAATTTTTGGGAAATTTTGGCATATATATTATATTTGTTTAAAAATAAAATTTTACATTTTTATCCCATAAAAATTATTTTTAAGGCTTAATGATTTTAATTAGGGGTTAAGAATATTTTTGGGGTATTAATTTTTGATTTATATAAATAGCAGCAGATTATTATTTTTTTTAATTAAAATAATCAAAAATCAGATTTTTGATTTAATTTTTCTGGAAATTCTTTGAAGTGTTCTTCATAGTTCTTGAGAATCAATCAGCCTTTTGAAGGTGATTCTTTTATTCAAATCCTTCATATGAGTAATCAAATTGAATGGCATGATATGTACTACATGAATATGTGGGTGTGTATATGCGTGTATGTGTTGATCTTAAATTTTTAATTTAATTCGAATTTCTAGGGTTTATGTGTAAAAATTTGGGGCTTTTTGTTTAAGAGATTAGTTGATTGTTTTGATGGTTTGTATAGCTTCCCATGATCCTAGGGAGTTATTTGATGTATTCAATTGATGTGTTTGTGTTCAATTTTGTGATATGCGAATTAAGTTTTTAAACCGAATTTTCAAATGATTATACTGTTCTTTGTGATGATATGTTGTGTTTAAGAGGTTAGGGGTTTGATTGTACAATTGCTTAGCTTCGATTTGATGTATAGAACGTTAAGTTTGGTTGAGTTGTGACCGATTCCGAGTTTTTGGTCGGAGTTAGTTTGATTTTTGGCCGGATTTTAACTTCTAATGATTATTGGTTCGTGCTGTCGTGTTAATGGGATTGGGGAGTGAATTTGGTGCATGAACTAGCAAAAACCCATTCGTTTTGGTGTGTTTTCAAGCTTTGAAGTGGCTCACCGGAGTGTTTTTGGGTTGCCGGAAAATTTCCGGATTCCGGCGAACCTCCATTAATGGTGGTTGAGTGTTCTTCGTGTTCTTGGTGATGAATGTGTGGAGATGGTGATGAATGGTACTGTTTGATCCGTTTTTTGTGTATAACTTTTCAGAAAAATGTTTTTGGGTCAAATTTTTATAAAAATTTTCTAAAATTCAGATTTCTTTTATGTATTATTATTTTAACTTCTAAAAATTAAATTTAATTGGTTAATTATTTTTAAATAATAATTTAATTGATTTAATTAATTGATTAATTCATTTTAATTGATTAATTATATTAATTAATTATTATTTAAATATATAATTGACTTCATTGAATTTAAATCTTTTTATTGTAAAAGATTAATTATTTTTATGAGTTTATTAATAAATAATTAATTTTAATATTCAATTAATTTAATTATTAATTGAATTATTCTTATTAAATGCGTATTAATTAAACCGTTTGTCCGTTTTCAACGAGAAAAGTATTTCTGGAATTAGAAAAATGACCCGGTTCTTATAAAAATAGTTTTAAGTTAAAATTCAACTTTTAAATTTGGATCGACTTTTTACCAAACCTTTTTATTGAGTCGGTTATATCCGATAATTAGGGTTTTGACCGTTTTCTGTTTTAAAAATATTGGATAAAATCTTTTTATGATCTGATCAACGTGCTATGTGATTATGTGATCTACTTATTGAGTCTCTTTACGTGCAATGTGAATTATTAAGGTATTAAGTATCGAGGGTTATGATGTAAATTGGAATTTGCCCGATATATATAGTTAATGTGTGTTAATTGTTTATATGGTTTATGTTATAAGATGCCATTAAGAGTAGACGATATTTTCTTTGATTTACTGGCAACGATGATCGAATATCGTTTATTTTCGCAAGGATTAATTGTTGAATATTGACTTAGGTTTGTCAGCGGAGATAAGTAAATGTTTAATAAAGGAGATTGGAGATGGATGAAATATTCTTGTGGGTTATGAAGAAGTTGGAGATGGATGCAGTATTGTGTGGATTGTAATAAAGAAGGATGGTGATGAAAGTATTGTTTGTGGAATTGCTGGTTTACTTGTGAGGTGTTTTAACACCGGGAAAACGTCTATGTTCAAAGGGGACATTTCCAATTATTTTCTTCGGACAGAGATATTGAAGTAAACGCGCAGGCTCGATGTCAATGGATCAGACTCGTGGCAATCGCAAGAGCGTCAAACCAGCGAATGATCAACATAGGATATGATGACGTAAGATAGAAGAAGAAGGTAGACGGGTTACCTCGACTTTGCGCAACAGCTAAGGACCAGAGGCAAGTATTTTCTTAATCATCTAAACACTTTTTATTTTATGTTTCATTGATTCATATCATGACGAATAGCTATTGTTCAGAGCTATTCGTGATTCTTAAATATTTTTGTGCGAATACAGTTGCTTGATATTGGTACCTTTGATGTGGGGAATTGTTTAAGATAAACTCTTCATATCCTTATTATCGTAGTAAATAATAGGGATGTGAACTGTATGTGAAACTAAGCATTTCCTGTTGAATTCGGAAATTGCTCTATTGGATTGGAAAAATGGTAAAGCGTAGGAGGCCATGGTTGATGTCATGGTCCAGCAATATTTATTGGAAAATGGTAAAGCGTAGGAGGCCATGGTTGCTGTCATGGTCCAGCAATATTTAAGGAGGATATGGTAACCATACCATCTTCCTATAGGCTAACATTACTTGCCTATTTTGGGTACCCCAGAAATCCGGACTATACACACACGGAAAAAAAGAGAATACCGGTGGAGTATAGAGGGTCCCATTGCCTTAGAACCTGATCAGGGGGCAATGGTGTTCAGTTATATATATATATATATATATATATATATCCAATCCATATCGCCAGAATGGCTATTATATATTGTGAATTGACAGATGATTCATTTTTATGACATGTCAAATGATTCAGTTATGATTTGAATTATATCACAGTTGTTGATTCAGTTTCTCTATAAACTGTTATACATTTCAGTTGATTTTTATGCCCCACTAATCCTGGTTTTATATCAAAATTTTTATACGCTTGCTGAGCATTTCTTTCGCTCATACTTGCTGTTGTAAATTCTAACATTTCAGTAAGGTAGTTTGGCGAGACGTATCCGCACAGTTCAGAAAGAGAAGAGGCATGATGCTATTTCGAAGATGACTTGGCTCAGGATGTCTGGATTTAGAGTAAGATCTATTTTATATAATTGAGTTCTAATATTTATTATTATCATGTAATGGTCTAGTTAGCCTGGCGTACTTCTTATCGAAGTTACACCAGTGGTTTAAGATTTGATCAAAGAGAATGTTGGGAATGAATGAATGTTTTTTTTATCTAATGGAATTTGGATTCTTGTTTCTAGCCCTATAACCTTAAAAGATCTTGGTATGTTGGGGTCACAGATGTTATATTTCCAGTGTTGGACAATCACAAATGAATGATTTTTATTAAGCAGATGTTTTATTTTGAGGATTTTCGCGTGACAACCAAATCTCCTGACCCCGGATTTGGGGGGTGTCACATCCGCCCCCATGGGCCACGCATTCCTCACATGCGTACAGGGTATACGCATGTATGAAATGCGTGGAGGTGCTATATGCATCATACATATGCGTGGAGTGTGCAAAAGTGAGGCAGAGGGCGTGTGGAACAGGCCTTGGATACGCATTTTCAGCATGCATGGTCTGGAATGCGCATTTTCAGCATGCATGGTCTGAGATACGCATGTTGAACATGCGTCGTCCGTGGTCAAAAAGGCGGAGCTCACCGCCTATAGGTATTTTGGGCAAGTGGATTCAAAAGGTAGGTATTTTGGTTTTTCACCCATAGGCGTATGTAAACTCCTTGATTTTGTTTTAAAAAATTGATCGTAAATGTAAGACTATATTTTGAGACATATTACAATATCTCTTTATGTTGAACGAAAGTCATCTTATGCTCGTCTCATTTTTCTAAGCATATACATTTATACAATTTTAAACTTAAATGGTTAGTTTTAGTCTAATATTTATTACACTATATAGAAGTTCAATAAAAATTTGGGTGAATTGAAATATTTTTTATATTATAATTTTGAATTATTTTTTAACTCAATTTCAAAATTTTCTAAATATTTCAATCGATGTAAATATGACAACCTCAATGACCCGTGCATGTATATGAAATCTAAAATTAAATTTATTGAGTTTATCGTATATTGATCTAAATATATGTTACAACTTAACCATTATATATTATATTATATATTATATTGATCAATATATTATATAAAAATGCATATGTACCATATTTTATAGTCAAGTTATAATGTAATTGATCATTTTAAATAATTATTGTACTTTTGTAATATTTATAATTCAAAATTTTATATCTTTTTTTATTTAATTTAAATGTTAATTATATTATTATTTTTATATATAACATAGATCATATTTTTAGAGTTTTCATCTTTTTAACATAATTTCAAATATTTTTCGTATTTATTGAAATATTTATGTTTTTAGACCAATCACATATTTAAATAGTTGAAAGTCTAAATAGTTGGTCGACCAAAACCCTATAATATGACTCACATATTTAAATTTTCATATACGTAAAAGTTATGTGATGTAATTATTAATTATGTATGATATGTTAACTAAAATTTACATATTTCTTTAAACCAAATCTTATTTTTTATTTAAATAATTTAACATCTACATGGACACGTATGTAAATAAATCTTTTTTTTGGACTCGGTTACAATATATATAGTCTATTTTTTTCTATATTAATTATTTAAAATGCCAAAAGAAAATTGTAGAGTATGCTCAGTCGATTTAAATATTTTTATAATTTTATCTATCCAATATTTTAGAAATAATATGAACCAACATTTGATTTGCTAAAAAAAAGAGGACGAGACAAAAAGAGAAGAGATGTGGTTTATCTTATAGGATTTTTAAATCAAACTCAAAATCAATTGTATCACAATTGGTTAAGTCAAGAGTTTGAGATTAAAAAGTTTGTGGTTCGAATCCCAACACAAACATAATTTCATTATTTTTAACATAATTATTGAAGGATGACATAATTTTAAAAAATAACATAATTATTGAAGGATGACATATTTGTAATATTTTAAAAAATAGGGATAAAATCGTAACTTTACATGTATTAAAATGGCAAACTTTACCATTGTGTTGAAGTTTAATTATTCCTATATATAATTGTGTAAAGGAGATCATGTGATTAAAAGGTACACCTAATTTCAAAAATTACATAATTGATGTAAAGAACTTCAAGTGGTTTGGTTGTGTGTCATTTCGAAAATACTATTTCTTATAGATCTTTTTTCAAAAATTATGAATAGGGTTTCTAAATATTATATAATTGGTGTAAGGCAGTTTAATATGATTGAGAGATGTGTTATTTAAGAAGTATTAATAATAATTGTATTTTTAAATAATATTAAGTAAAAACTAAAAATATTGTTAATGAAAATTTTCAGAGAAAATCAAAATTAATTATACAGTATATAATAAAATTTTTGAGTCAAAAAATATATAATATTTAATAATTTTAAAATTAGAAAAACATGAAATTTTAGGTAAAAAATATATTAATAACTAAAATAAAAAATTAATGTTAATAGGTATATGGGTTATGTGGTTTGATAGTTAAGGGCAAGTGTAATTTAAGAAACACTAACAATAATTATATTTTAAATAATATAAAGTAAAATTTTAAAATGTTGTTAAATTGTAAACCTTATTTCGATAATGAAAAATATGATTTATAGGTATTGTTTTTGAATTTTTTGGAAAAAATCGAAATTAATTATATAGAGTATAATAAAGTTATTGGGTGAAGAAAATATTAACATTTAATACATTTAAAATTAGAAAAACATGAATTTCCGGTAAAAATCTAATAACATATAAAATGATACAAATTAATGTTAATAGAATATAGGAAAATTATCAAAAATATCTATGTTTTCAAAGTTTTATAAAAGGTTGTAAAGCAAGTTGAAAACAGTTGTATTTCAAGTTGCAAACACCTTATTTTTTTAAAAAGAAATTACAACACAAGTATTTTTGGAAAAAACTCTAAAATAACTATCATCAATTTAATGCAGTTTGTAAACATTATTTTGCGATTCTTCCAACGAAAATTCAAAAAATAATTTAATATAAAAATTTATAAATCATATTTATAAAATATCCGTTGCACGGGTATAAAGCTGGTATATAGTAATAGAAGATATGGTCCTCATGAAATAATTGATCTAACGTATACAAGGAGTTCCATTTGTAAAGTCCGTTGAATTCTCCATAATAATTAGGAAGGATAATCCTTATGCTGAATTTTTTTAAAATTTTAAAATTTGTCCAAACATTTTATAAATGACTATTATTTCTTGACAATCCAACCGTACGGATGTTAAGATATTTCTAATTTAATGATATTTCCAAATTTTTAAAAAATAGAAAATTAGTTTGGTTGGAGATTTTAGTAAAAAATTACTAAATTAACTAGTAGTTCAACTTACTTATTTTTTGAAGAAATAATGGGAACATGTAATTTAGTAATCATCATTAAACACATTTGTGGCATGTAGCCCAATGGTTGGAGTTGTGTTATGTATCTGGGTGGTCATGGTATCGAATCTTGTTTGCTGCAAATCTTCTATATATTTTTTTTCTATCAATATATAAAACATATATAATAAAAATAGTAAAAACATTCTAAAAATAATAAAATATGCCAAAAAATTTATCTTAAATTTATTTTTTTCTGAAATTTTGGCAATAACATTAAAAATGATGGATCTTGACATTCGTACGGTTGGATTGTCGATAAATATTTTGAAAAAATCGAAACATGAAAATAAATATAAATTAAAAAATTATTTGATAATATAACCTATGTAATTGTAAATATTAAAAAAAATCATGTATTGTAAGGGATTATATTATATGCTAGTACATTTAAAATTGAAAAAAAATATATAATTGTATATTTATATATCATATATACTTAATTCGGATTCGGATATTTTCGGATACGAATACGGATAATATCTGTCGGATATTAAAAGATTCGGATCCGGATACGGATAATATCCGCTTTAAATCGAATATGAATAATATCCGTTTTTTTCGGATACAGATACATATATTTCGAACGAATATCGGATTTTTCGAATTTTTTTGATAGCCCTACTCATATTTAGAAATTTTGACCACCAATAGCTAGCATTACTTAATTATTAGGGTAATGCTAAACATAGCGCAAGTCCAACAATATCTTAGTTGGTGCTCTATAAATATAATAAAATATAGTGTCCTAGTGATTTAAGTCATGATTTTTGTGTATCAATTCCAATAATATGCCTTATACTTGTGCCTTATAAAATATATTTGAATTAGAATTGGAGGGAAGAGAAAAAAGGAAGGAGAGAGAAGTGTAAAAAAGAAGGGAAGTTAATTTTTTATTGCTAAAAATGATTTAGGACAATTATAGAGGTGCCTTAAATGAAAGGCATGAGATGGATGTCCTAGTGGTTTAAGGCACAACTAGGACATTGTTGGAATACAAAAAGTGACTAAATGTCCTAAATATTGATTTAGGACAATATTTAGGACATTGTTGAACTTGCTCTTAGGGGTTATTGTTAAGAATTAATGTAGGTGGATAAATGCACTTAAAATGTTAATTTTGCACTTAATACATGAAGTTTGCACAAATTTCAATATAATTATTTAGCAATTTGAGATGTTTTTATTAGTGAAAATTAATGTGAATGTAGGGGTCTACTATTATTACTTGCTAAATTAAATTGATGTTATAAAAGAGTATTAAAAAACCATAAATCAATTAAATAACTAAAATCAATGTTGACAATATGAGAATATTTAATGTTTAACTATAGCCCTAATTAGAAAAAAAATGTCATTTTTCTAGTTAAAGGGAAAAACGAATATTAGAGTGAAACGTTCACGTACCGTACTTTAAATACGATGTTTGTTAAAATTATTCAAATAAGTATGTTTAATTCATGTTTTTGTTAAAAATCACATAATGAGTATGTTTAGTTAGTTCACGTGTTTATCCAAAATCTTTAATATATAAGCCTATACACTAAATTAAAGAATGTGATGTTTATTAATGTATACTTATAATTTATAAATATTGAAGTTGGAGAAATTGGAGAAAATTAAATAAATCGGAATATAACACAAACATTTTATTTAGTATAGTTTGATATTCCCTCCTATCCACCAATTTATTAACATTGGGGGATGGGAATTACCACGCATTTTAAAACTTTTTTAAAAAGTATATTTTCATAATTATTTTTTTTAAAAATAAAAAATTAAATTAAAAATTTATTATTTAAATTTTTATTCAAAAAAAGAAAACTTTTAAAATAAGTTATGAGACTATATTTTATATACATCATAAAATATGTGTTAAAGTAGTGAAAAAGTTTTGATAAGAAATGGATGAGACTAATTACATGCATGACAAACAATAACAAGTGTTTGTAAAAGACTGTGGATCCATAAGAATGACTGCCAGAAAATGCATCTATTTTTAAAATTAAAATATTATTTGTTGTTATTACATTATGGTAAATAATATTTAAAAATGAATATAAATTTAATATCAAATGTGAAAAAGTTATATTGATTATTATTATTTGGCTTTAGAAAGTATTTAGTGTTAGAATGAAACTTGTACTAAAATGGTTTCAAATTATTATCAACTAATTTATAATTATCTCACTTTTAAGTATAATGTGATAAGGATAACTATAATTATTTACATATATATAAATATTATCAATTATGTATTGGAATTTTTTTCAAAAGTATTCAAATTGCAGAATTTTTTTAAAAAAAATATTGTGCAACTTCATTTGCAACTACTGTCCACATGCAACTTGATCGTATTTTTGAAAAATTGATTAAAAATATGATTATTTAAAAAAATTCCTTATTTATCTATGTACTTTTTCATTTATCTGTATGTATTGGATATAATGGGTATTGTATTTGTTATTTTATTTCTACAATAAATTTTTTATAAATTAATGTATTTGAGATTTGGAAATTTTATTATAAACAAATACTAATTAAGCAATAAATTAATAGTTACTGATATTTTTTTTTGATAAGCCAGAAATTTTAATATAATAAGCCAGAGGCCATTACATGATGGGTAAACCATCTGTGATAATACCACATAGGATAATACCAAAAGTGCCAACGGTTAGTGATACCACTGAGGCACTGACTTGTACTTTGTAAACTTACAACCAAAGATAACCCTTGACAAGGAACACCTTCCTAACACTAAAGCATGGGAATAATATACAACATTAATTCAAAAACAGAAGATGAGTCTTGCTAATGAATATTGTATCAATCCAACTCCACTGATTGGAGAGTAGTGACCCGAACCGGTATGTATCCCGCCATCGAACTATACCCGCATCACCGAGTACCTGTAGATTATTCCATTGATCCCCGAAAATATCTCTCAATATAGTGTATTCCCATGATCGACCAAGTATTGAGAAACAGAGCACGCGCCACATGTGACCCGTCGTCGCAACAACTGAAAACAATATTAATTTTGCATAAAGAAAACATAATAAAGAGATTACAATTCAAACAGCTCCAACCCCAAGTCAATCGAGCCTTAAGAAGAAGCATAGCTCGCCGTATCATGGTGGACGTGGACCTAGGGCTGTTCACGAACCGAGTCGAGCCGAGCTTTGACCGAAATGAACCGAGCCGAGCTTTGATCTTAACGAACCGAGCTGATTTCTTAACGAACCGAGCCGAATTTTGACCGAATCGAGCCGAACTCGAGTTGTTCACGAACAGCCTCGAGCCGAGCCGAGCTCGATCCGAGCTCGAGCTGTTTGCGAACAATTAATTTGGTTGAAGATCTTAGTAGATCACTAATATCTAAGTAGTACTAGTACCTAGTGCTTTGTCACGGATTATTGTTTCTATTTTTTAAAAAATATTTCTCGACGATCCAATCGTACGGATGTCAAAATATATCTAATTTAGTGATATTCCCAAATTTTTAAAAAATACAAAATTAATTTGGTTGGAGATTTTAGTAAATCACTACTAATTTAACTAGTACTAGTAACTAGTGCTTTGTCACGAATTGTTGTTTCTATTTTTTAAAAAATATTTTTCGACGATCCAACCGTACGGATGTCAAGATATATCTAATTTAGTGATATTCCCAAATTTTCAAAAAATAAAAAATTAATTTGGTTGGAGATCTTAGTAGATCACTACTAATTTAACTAGTACTAGTAACTAGTGCTTTGTCACGAATTGTTGTTTCTATTTTTTAAAAAATATTTCTCGACGATCCAACCGTATGGATGTCAAGATATATCTAATTTAGTGATATTCCCAAATTTTCAAAAAATAAAAATTAATTTGGTTGAAGATAAAAAAATAAAAAGTAAAAATTTTAATTTTTTTCGAGATTTAACGAGCCAACGAGCCGAGCTCGAGCCGAACCGAGCCGAGCTCTTATCGAGCCGAGCTTAACGAACAAAAATCTTGTTTGAGCTCAAGCCAAACCGAGCTTTTATCAAGCCGAGCTCGAGCTGTTCGTTAAAAGCTCTATTCGTTTACAGCTCTAGGTGGACCCATCACCAGGCTCCTAAGTATCACAGATGAACACAGAGACAATATGCCTGACTCCCCTGAATTCGACGACCCGGCCTTGTGTCCTCCAAGACCCGATCGGAAAAGGGCTGCTCCCATCCAAAACTTGACCAACTGCCCTCGTCAACACCTGTGATGCTCTACTTGCCAAGTCAAATCCTCTCACAGCAATGTTCAACCCTCCAGAGCGAATGGGGGAGAAGCAATGAGACCAACATTCAGTGCTACCACCGAACTGCAAGGGTAAACCAGAACCGTGACCAACATAATGTTTTCATTAAATATTTATTTTTTTGATATGTCCAGTGTGTCAAGCGCAGAGAGAAACGGTTACTCATTGCTTAATAGACTGTACTTATGCTCGTACTTGTTGGGGTATGATTCAGGGGGGGATAAATACAGATGTAAGGGGTTCCTTTGCGTCATGGCTGGATGACAGAATGAGGGAAGGGGATGGCGATGGGAGGAAGTTGGTGGCAGTGCTGGAAGACTCGAAACGAGGTGGTGTGGAGTAATAAGGGTGCAACTGTGCAAGTGTTGGTACAGTAGTGTCCTTAGTACATTCTGTGATAAATCAATGGGATCGAGCTCAAGATAGGAATGTTAGCTCAACGGCAGCATTTTTTACAGAAGTTGATGGTACTGTGAAGTGGATCAGACCAGTGGGCGACGTGATAAAAATCAATGTCGATGCTGCTATTTTTGGGGACAGAGGGCGATATAGCTTTGCATGTGTGGCTCGTAGTAGTACAGGAGGGGCTGTGATAGAGGCCATCTCGACATGCCTGGAGGGTAGGAGGGAACCAGAAATGGTGCTTCATAGGTGTCAAGGAGGCATTGGGCTGGATTAAGCAGAAGGCATGGAGCAGGGTCGTCATCAAACAGATAGCCTCACAGTTGTGCAATCGATCCTTAGTAAGGCGCCTGTGTTATCTTATTTTGGTAGATTAATAAGTGAATGTAAGGAATTACTAGCAGAGGTCCCAGAAGTATCTTTAGTGTTCATTATACGATCTGCTAATGATGTTGCATTGTTGCTCATTTCCTCGCAAGAGCATCCTACTACTGTATGTTGTTGATCATATAATTGGGATGATGATCTCTCTCCTGAATTTCTTGATGTAATCATGAAAGATTGCCAGCAATGAAAGTATTTTCCTTTGATTAAAAAAAAACACATTTTAGACATGAATACTTATCTAGCAATAAAGAACTCAAAGATGGATAAACTGCTCAGGTTTGGAGCTAATCTGAGAAAACAACAGAACTAAACCAGCACCTTCAAAATATAAAAAGAGTACATAGTCACCATCCACACTCGTGGATGTGGTTGGTTTAAGTTTTGATTAATTCATCATTCCTAATCGAAAATATAAATCTACAATTGATGCACACAAATGGGTCATCAGAATTTTACCGTAAGAAGAAAAAGATAAAATTAAAGACAACTGCTACATAATTTTATAACATAAAATCTCTCTGCCAAAGAAAGTAGCTCCGCTAGTATTACTGGAAGTACATAGGTGGCTGAGTAGAAGAAATGCCTGGGTACCCACCATCATATATAGCCTGACCAGTAGCACCCATTCGCTGGACCTGTTGGTGCATCAGCGCTTGTGCACCACCCATTCTAGCTAAAGCGAGCTGCCTTTCATACGCAGCAAGATCAACTGCTGAAAATCCCGAGGCAACTGCAGCACTTGGAGGGGGTAGCGGAGTGGAGCTGGCCCCAGGCGGTGTTGGCTTACTACCCCATGAGCACTGCATCATAAAGAGGTCTCAATAAAATTTTTGTTCAAAGCAAAGGACTATCAAGTAATCACTTGGATGAATTTAGATGTGGTAAAAAAGAAAAATCACAGAATAACCTAAAGAAAAATGATATGAAAGGATGTCTTGGAAATCATCAATATGAAGAAACTATAGAATCGTAAACCTAGACCAATGAATATGTTAAAATACACACAATCGCACAACAGTCACAATTCACAAAGAATCAGCCTTGAGTAGGGTACCTTAATTGGTTTGCCAAAAAGTATCCTGGCATTCCCCATCTGAATAGCACGAGCCGCTTCAGCATGGTTATTGTATCTCACAAAACCAAAACCTTTATCTCGCTGAACACGAACATCTTCGATGATTCCAGCATTAAATGCATGGAAATGCCTGTGAAGATCAACTGAGGAGACCTGCAAAAATTTTTGTTTGTAAGAAACACTTAGTACTGAGATGCCCACAAACCTATCAGTACAATCTCAAAAACAAAGTCCTCCAACCTAGTTGATACTAACAAGAAGTTAAGACAGTCTACTAACAATTATCTATATAACAAACTTTCACACATCTTCTATGCTTTGGAAAGATACCTACTAAAAGACTTTGACCTTTATAGATGCGGACCTAAGACTTCATGTAAAAAATCTATATATTAACTAACCTCAGGACCAAGATTGCCAACATATACAGTTGTATACAGAGGATTATTCTCTGGGGAATCATCGACCTTCTCTTGACCATCTTCTGCACAAGAACGAAGTGACACTAATAAAATCTGATTTACAATAACTAACCAAGTAGAATACCACAGTAACAGATCTAAGACTAAAACATTCAACTCTAAACTTGATGGAGCAAAAACATAGGAGACAATATCGATAATTGAGTCTGGGGAAGTTGAGCAGCACAGGCAGAGACGACTAGTAGTCAACTAGTCATGAATATATATCGGGAGGAAAATATTGCTTCAAATGCAGCTTAAATTAGACAATAGTGTTTCCTGCAAACATCACATCAGCTGCAGCTCAGGCTCAGCTCATCTGAATTCTTTTTACGTGCTATTTCCACTTATGACATACCTTGCATTATGATTAAAAATACCAACAGGAAGATTGTTTGAGTAAATTGTGGCACATGCCTAAATCCTTCTCATATATAAAGCTCAGATTAAGAAGAATACATTTTAAATTAATTCTAGTCCATTTTTCATCTGCAATTTCCGGAAGAAGAAAATGGATTTATAATACAAGCTAGTACGAATACATGCTAGATGATCCATCTTTATATGAACATATGTTATAAGTAGTGAAGCACCTAAAAACTATTTTGCACTAAGAGATGAACCTAATGATCCACGCATATCAAGTTTCATTCAGTAACATATGATTCTCGTGTCTCCTCTCCTCTGCCCCATGAAACCTCACTTTTATTCTCCCAGTCGCGGCAATGAATAATTACAAGACCATTTAATTACAACCCAAAAGAATTCTTCAAAGCCCTTTAGTAAATCACTATGGTAGCTAATGTATCCTATGTAGGTGGATACTACAGACGAAACCAGGTTAATTGTTGTGCATATGCATAACCAATGGCTTGGGCGGCCATTCTTAAAATACTAACTTCTAAATCATATCCAACAGTTAGAAACACCAGAACAAAAAGGCAGATATAGAAAAAACAGATACTATACTTTATGAAGTATTTAATTCAGCTATATCAGAATTCTATAGCACTGGAGCACATGACTCACCGGATGTTCCATTTGTTAGTTCAACAACACTCTTGGCATCTGAGTTCTGTTTGTCATCAGCTCCTGCACCCTTTGCAGCCCAATTGCAACGAATTTGTCTACTTCCAAGCCACTTTCCTACAGAAGTGAAATTCATATTACGTAAGCACCAGTATGGATGTGCAGTGCAGTTCTATTACTATATTCAATATCTGCTCTTTTCCCATTTGTATGGAGTACTGAGAGAAGAATAATTTACTATAAAAGCCAAAGAAAGATGCTCAAGAAGATGAAATGTTCCTCACCATTCAATTCATTTATTGCATTTTGGGCATCCTGGACAAGATAATATCAACCAGTTACACCAAGGATACAGTTGCTTGAATAGAATAAGTGAGACACAATAGCTCAAAGGAGAAGGATAACAAATTTAACATAACAAGGAGGTAAGATGGATTTAAAAAGTGAAAGAAGAATAAACATATTTAACCTGTTGATTCTGGAAAGAAACAAATCCAAACCCTCTTGAACGCCCAGTTTTCTGATCCCACATCACTCTAGCATCTCTGCAACCATATATACCCAAGACGTATGGAGACAATGTCATATTTCTACTTGGTTCACCATGCATCTTATCAATTAAAAAAATACAGAATACTTACATTAGCAAGTAAAAACTGAAAAAAATAACTTACGAGCAACTACTATAAACAGAAAAGCAAGCAAATAGAGTGGCATCTGTAATCTCAGGGCTAAGATCACCGACAAAAATGTTGAAGTGACCTACAAACCAAAGAAAAAGGCATGGTGTTAAAACATTTGATTGCTCTGAAGATTAGGGAGAGAGCGGGAGGGAGAAAGACGGAGGGAGAGGGGGAGAGAGATACCTGATGTGTCTGCTCTCTGCGTACTCGCATATGCCCAGTTAACCTTGATAGGTTGTCCAAACCTGAGATTTAAAAACTTCAGAAAGCCAGTATAACATAATGAGTAGGTGATTGCAAATAATATGCCTTTTACTCACAAGTGCCTTCCGTTGAGAGAAACAATAGCAAGAGCAGCAGATCTGCGATCGAAGTAGTCCACAAAGCCGTAGGATGACTGCTAATACAGAAACAACAACAATCATGTTTAAGGTATAGAGCAAGATAATCAAACCATTACTAAAATGGTCCACTCATCCAGCTAAATCAGATGGGTCCTATTCTTTAGTCTGCAAAATTCCTAATTTTATCGTTGTTCCCCATTGTCCTAGTAAAACCAGACCCCTCAATCTTACAACGATATCCAACAAGTAAAATGATGAAACGATAGACCTTGGGTAGTTTACAAATACCAGTTACCAGAATCTTCTCCAGTCTGCTTTAATTGTTTTGTTAATTTGCGCATGAAAAATTACTGTTTCACGTCTAAAAAAAACTTACGCAAAAGAACACCAGCACACAGACACAAACAAATATTATGCTTTGCATATGTAGAGAAATGGATTCACAAACCTCATTGTTGTTGAAGCTTAAAACTTGAGAAACCATGTACATAAATTGGTAGCAAGGTTTAGTTATAAGATAATTATTTAACATTCCTGATGGCTAAGTAAGGATCAAGGAAGCTACTCAATTATTATCAATTATCATAATGAAATCATAGTATTTATCGAATATTAATTAACTGAGATAGAAAGGGGACAAATTACTTATCAAGAAAAGGGGTGAAGATGAGATGATATTACCTTCTCTTTTCGAATAAGCTTGCAGCTTTCCAGGGGACCGGTGCTAGAAAAAACCTCTTGCAGAAGAGGTTCTGTAACTTGCGAGTGAATGTTTCCAACATAACTGCACCATCTCGCAATAAAGTGTTAAAATTTCTTACTAAACTAAAGTTAACAATCACTTAAAAGGCACAGTAACTCATGAAAAGTGCTACGTAACCTATGCACACAATGAACGATGTGTTTTTTTTTAAAATATTTGAAACCAGAGCTAAAGAATACAAAAAGCATTTATAAATGTTGAGGCAAAACATGAAAGGTAAAAAGACAAAAACTTTGCTTGCCGGCCTTATTTGTTGTCCGATCCTTTGACTTAAATGTGGACACTTTGACTTACTAAAAGACCACACATGAGAAGAACTAATGATGCAAAAAGAAAAGGATGCCTAAATTGCAAAGTTTTTCATCAGATCGTGTTTAATTTGAGTTTTATTCTTAATTTTTGCTGTAAAATTTTGTATAAAAAACTTATTCATCGTAGATTATGCTGTTCCCCATACTCGTGTCCAAAAATTGCACAAGGTCCCCGTGTCTCCAATTTCAGAACTTCCAAGTCCGGAACTTGGATATGTGTCGTGTCCAACACTTCATACCCGAGCCCAAGTTAAATTTTGGCAAACATTATTCAAATAGTGAGCTAAACAAAATAAACTAGAAAACTTATCGACAATAGAAGCCGAACAAAAAGAACAAACAAAACAAAAGTAAACTATTTATTAAGATAAATGAGAGAAGAAAGAAAAAAAAATAACAAAACACTCACACACTGCGGCATGTACTTGGATCAAAGCCAGGAGGCAAGTTACCACTCAAGATAGGCTCTATCTGCAATTTAAAAGGGAAAAGAAGGTACAATTAAATCCTAGACATGGACTGGTTATGGAAGTATCAGTAGAGCATCTAAAAGTATTAATTGCCATTTGCCAACCTAAGTGCCAAAAACCATGACAAAATATAGCACCACAAGAAGCTTCTATGCAGAAAGAAATCTGTAAATTAAGTTCCTATTGATGACACGCCAAACTCGATAGCATAACAAAAAAAACCCTCAGAAATAAAATCCAACACAAAAGCTTTAAAATTCAAAAAAGGAAAAGGAAAAGAAAGACCGCCCAGGCTCTCATTAATGACTCCTGAATAACACTTATCCCTAATATATTTCACTAATCGACATGAACATGGTATCAAACCAATGACTGGAAGTAGTTTCCTTACACACTCATCAAGATGATAATCAGATACTATCTTTTTTCAGCTCACGTTGAATTAGAGGGACGAGCAACGAATAACTGATAACCACTTATTACTTGTTCCCATTTCAACAAAAAAAAAAAGAATTCAGAAGTTAAATCATAAGATAAAAATGTTATATATAAACCAAGAAAAAAATTCATGTTGTGTTCGGCTGAATAGAATGAAATGAAGTAAGAATACACGGAAGGAACATGAAGTAAATTAGAGGTTAGATAGAGCATTCATTTGCAATTTGCAAATATGTTAATAAAGTGGTCACTGAAGGCCCAGGTATGAAGAGCATCACTAATGTCAAGGACTCGAGGGTCACGGGAAATTTAATATAATCACTTAAATCGATATAATTATCACTCTATTAAATACAAAAAAAATGATGGATGGAAACCATTAACACGAGCATTGAACTTGACGTGGCAATGATATGTCGTCGCAGACAAAAAAACTAATTTTTTCTTTTTAAAAAAACCTTAATACTTCTCAAGAATTTGTCATATCATATATTTTATAACTAAATTTAATCTCAACAGTTGTATATTTTGTTTTAATTCTGATCCTTCATACGGCAGCGCTTGGAAGTCCCCCATCACTATACATCTAGTTCCCATTTGATTCCTAGGCTGTATATTATCAGACTATGTTTTAGTATTTGTCATATCATATATTTTATAACTAAATTTAATCTCAACAGTTGTATATTTTGTTTTAATTCTGATCCTTCATACGGCAGCGCTTGGAAGTCCCCCATCACTATACATCTAGTTCCCATTTGATTCCTAGGCTGTATATTATCAGACTATGTTTTAGTATTCCCCGGTGAAACAACACCTGAATATTGATAGCATTACCCTGACAAACAACTAATTCCTTCGCCTATACAACTACTATGGTATAGCTGAACAGATCTCACTATTCTACAACTTCACACTGATTTAAGGAAGTTCAGGTCGGATTGTATGATGACATAACCATGCCAATTAAAGCCCCTCTAAGAAAATCCCAACTTTGACATTAGGCAACTAGCTTTCTTCCTACATAATCCCGTTCTGAGATTCTATTGGATTAAAGAAGGCATCTCTGGCCTAGGATTTCTATGATAATGGATGTTGTGTACAGTTTAATCATGCGCAGCTTGAGTTTGTCATTGAATGATCATGGAGGGTGTTTAAGGATATGAGACAGAAGTGCATTTGATGAAGTAGAGTTGCAGATACGATTAATTTTCACATTAAAAACGCAAATATTGGGTGTATGCATCTCTCTCTATATATATAATTATGGCATGGGGATAAGAATCAACTTTATTGAGGAACTTGAGAAACCGATATATTACTTACAATAATGCATGCGTTCTATAAATATTTGATCCTCAAATTTTTGTTGAAATCATAACTATTTTTCAAAGTAGTGTTTCTGGTAAATGGACACATTCATTTTTGCCACCATCTTTGCAGAACAAGAACCAGTTCCCCAGGTTTCCCATGGAGCCCAAATCTATATTTGTTGAGTTCAGTTTTATGTTGTTGAAAAAACAGCTTCAATGAAAGTTCTATATATATGAACAAGCTTAAAAAAAAAACATTTATCATATATAAATACATAGTTTATGGAGTATATATCAAAAGGAAAGTTTCTGTATAATAATATACGAAAATATTTATCACGCCTCATTACCTCCACGTGTTAGCGGTTTCCATACATCAACTTCGTAGAATTTAATCATGCAGTAATTATGTTAAGAAATTTAATTAAGACCACTATATACCCTAGTATAGATCTTATTATCCCAAACTCCTGACAACTTTCATAATTTAACCCATTTGCAAATAGGCGGCACCGAACTCAAATTTAATGTTGTCAAATGAAGAGTGAACAACTATCACCCATTAACATGTTCGTAATTCATAAATGTAGCTTATATTTCATTCCAATTCTACAACATTAGTCCATAATTCTGTATTATCGAGTCTGGTGGGTTAGGGGCTTAGGGCCCTTTAGGAAAAAAAAATCACTCACACATGATTAAGCTCGAATTAGCTAAGCTGAGGTGGACATTTCATCTTTCACAAATAACAACAACAAAAAATTAAAAAAAAACAAATTTATCAATTTTCTTACAAACACTTAGCATCAAATCAAGAAACTACCAAGAACTGCAAAACCAACCATTCAAATAAAAAATCTTGATCTTCATATAAAATCAAACCCAGAGTGATAAAAATTGAATCTTTACAACAAAAATCACCCAAAAATGATCAAATAAAATAAATAAAACACAATTCAACCCACAAAATTGATTAAAAATAAAAAAGCTGCAATCTTTACAATAAAAAGGGTAAAAAATTACCTGGGGTGGGGCTAAAAGACCAGGATGATATAAAGATTGTTGCATCAATGCTTGTTGCTGCTTCAACCTCTGCTGATACTGCATCTTCAACTAATTAAATATAAATATGTATAGATAGAAAATTAAAAAAAGGGTTTTGTTGAAGAAGAAGAAACAAAGAGAAAAAAAATAAAGGAAAAAAAATGAAAAAAAAAAAAAGAAAAAAAAGGCCTCAAATGAGGAAGGGAAAGGACTGGTGAAAATTGAGAAGATGATGATGTTTGTGTGTGTATTTTAGATGGTTGTTTTGAGGTTTTATAAAGGCCGTTTGTTTTGGATCTTGTGTGGGAGGGTGTATTGTGGGCATTGTGGAATATAGTTAATCTGGATCGTTGATTTTGTGATGTTTAGACAAGTGTTTGGTTGTTGACTTGTTGGTGTCGTCACTCGTCATTACTCATTAGTAGGGGTGTGCACGGGTCGGTTCGGCTCGGTTTTTACCGAAAACCATTACCAAACCGTACATGTCGGTTCGGTTTTTACCTATTAACCGTAATCGAACCGCTCGGAACGGTTTTTTTCGGTTCGGTTAACCGTTTGTCGGTTTCGGTTTTTTTCGGTTTTTTATTTTTAATACTTAATATCATGCTAGTAAAAATTATAAGTTTCTAATTTTCTTAAACCCACTATTTCTAGGAAGGTGGCGCATGTTTTAGCTTAAATGTGGTCATAAGATCAATCAATTCATTTTTAAAATATAAAACTGTAAAATCAAATTTTTTGACATTTTTAAATCTTTTTAAGTACATAATTATTTTTTGATAGATTATTAATAATTAGTGTAAAAAATAAAATGGGAAACTTTTGCAATTCAAGTTCTACTAGCTTTTGTCTTACTTCTTATATAAAATTCTATATTTATATAAGTATATAATATAAAAATATAAATTATTAAAATAATATATTTTCGGTTCGGTTTTTCGGTTCGGTTATTGGGATAAAACCGTAACCGTTACCAAACCGTTCCGTCGGTTCGGTTCGGTTACGGTTTTTGTCGGTTTTTGTCGGTTACGGTTTTTTTCGGTCCGATTTTTCGGTTTTTCGGCTCGGTTTCGGTTTTTCGGTTTTATTTTGCTCACCCCTACTCGTTAGTGTGTATTCTTTTGTTTTGTCATAAATAAAAATTATGGAGCATGTGTAAAAATATTTCATAATTGTTAACTAAAATTTTAGATAATCTCATTATATTGGCAAATTTTAGATAATCTCATCATATAGTTAAACTCCACATCATCAGTTACCATATTATAATAATATATTCTATTATTAATAACTTGAAATAATGAAAACATACCATTTTTAAATTTTAGCCAATCAATATAGTCAACTACATTGGGTAAAACACCTTACAAATTTAACAAATTTTACATAATCATTATTTAGCCAATCATTTTAATCAATATCATTGGAGATGCTCTCAGGTTTTCGATAATTTTTTTATTGTTTTTTGGATAAAAATAGTAAATAGTGATACATGAAATTTATCGGTATTTATTGTTTTTTACATGTGGCATTATAAATGAAATTTGTTTTGAAAACAATCTCTTCATTTTGACAAATAAATATATATGATCACCTATATCTTATTCTTTTTGAACATTATAATAAACGGAATATATTAGATATGTTGAATAAATTTGATAAAGTTTCTACTATATGATATCTATATATCTGAGTCTAGGCGAAATCAAAACTAGTAATCAAAGATTGTAAAAATCGAAAATCAGTTCAAGACATGTGGTATTCAAAAATCAAAACTAGTAGTTAAAGATTGTAAAAATCAGAAATATTTATTTCCAAAAAAATAAATACTTGAATAACTAATCAAATATTATTTTGGTTTCCAAAAAAAAAAAACTAATCAAATATTATTTTATAATTTTTACTCGGAATATCAAATTGGCATGTTACAATTTTTTGTAACAATGTTAAAGTATGAATATTTTTTGTTATTTTAATAATAAACTATTAGTATCACTAAAATAATATTTAATAATATTTTGATCATGTACTAACATTAATATTATGTTAATCTACTTAAAATTTTGTGTCAAATACAACTAAAAATAAGTTATGATGATCAAAAAACATACATTTTACATCATTATTAAAATTAATAATAAAAAAGTGAATTACTAGAAATCAATTTAACTTTGAATGTTAGGAATTTGATCAAATTATATCCTTATATATAATAAGCATAAAAGGGATCTTATCCATAATTTTATTACCAAATTAATCTCAATCGTCGATCTAATTTTTTTTTAAAAAGACGATCAAGATTATATCATATTAAAAAGAAAATAATAATCTAAAAATAATATTATTAAAAAAGATTGTATTAGAATTGAATTTCGAAAAGAAAATTATACTATGAAAAGGATGTTATAAATCAGATTTGGATGATTTTGCAACCCACGCGAATGTTATAAAATTATTTTTAATTCATGAATAATTTAACAATTATTATCGAAACGGAAACACTCAAAATCTCAATAGGTATTGTAATTACGAATTTTTACATTAATTTTTACATTATATATGATTTAAATCATTGACATTCACTTTTTCGTCTTTCATTATGAATACACCTTTTAGTTTACATGTTAAAAGGTAAAATAATTTTTTTGCTAGATCCAATGTTTTTTATCTATTTATTTTATGATTTAACGGTTCTTATTTATTTTGTCGTACTGAATACGAGATTACCGACTACCAAAATTTTGGACAAAATCACTCTTACACTTACTATTATTATTATTTTTTTTTTGAAAAAAACGAAATCAATCCATTAATCAAAAGTCACACGGCATCTACAAATACAATCGAAATTGAACAAACGCTTAAGCATATCGCTGTTGAATCCTTCCTTATTGGAGAGGCAACCAAGCGATTTTTTGAAGATGATTTGAATGTATGTATTAGTTTTCACCTGACTGATGTTTTGAGCAATCGACCGTAGATGCAATCCCATAAAAACCTTTATTACTGAATCAAACCCATGAAAATCATGTCGATCTATAATTTCGGACATGAAGAACGTCAAATCACCACAAAACAAAACCAAACTCTCACAAGGAGTGACTAAATAAAACCCAAATAAATTGGGAACTTATTGAAGAAAACAAAATCTTAAACAAGAAAAACGAAAAAAGATAAAGAAATCACTCTTACACTTATTATTAAAACTGTATTTATTGTTAGTATAATTATCTTCAAATAATAATAAGGGTATTTTGATAATCAAAATGAAATATAAGTAGATTTCATAAATTGAATAAAATTTTCAAAGTAAAAATTCATCAATTTCTACTTATTTTTTCTACGTAGTTTTAATTGAAAAGTAATTTTTAAACTATCATTAAATTAAAGATTATTTTGTTAATTTCGTGTGGGCTGTAAAATCATCAAAATCAAATTTTAAGAATTTAAGATACTAGTTTAAAACCCGTGCGATGCACGGTTTTTTTTAATATTACATAATTTTTTTCATTTATTTAAATTAATTTTTTAAAACATGAATTTTGAAGGCTTACATTTTTATATGAGATGATTTGATAGTAATTATATAAATGTTATCCGTGATATTTCTAGAAATGGAGGGATTTTATTTAGAATATATAGAAAAGATGATAGGTTTTAGTTGAAAAAGATAATCGGTTAATTATTGGTAATTATAAAATTATTATTTTATTTTATTAAATAGAATGCCCATGACATGATTAGAAAAATATAGGATTTAGTTAGAAAAAATTAAAAAGGAAACATGTTCTAGGTGAAAAGGTAATTGATTAGTTTATAATAATTATAATTTAATTATCTTATTTGACTAAATATAATTTCAAGTAATATTTTTAAAAAAGGGGAAATTAATATTGTCCGTGATATTTCTATTAAAAGAAGGATTTTAGTTAGAAAATATAGAAAAGATGATACATTTTAGCTGAAAAAAGTAATCGGTTAATTATTAATATTAAAATATTATTAGTTTATTTTATTAAATAGAACCGTACTTGATATAATTGGAAAAAGGGAGATTATATAAAATTAAAAAGATGACATGATTTATGTGAAAAAAGTAATTGATTAGATTATATAATTATAATTTATTTATGTCATTTTACTAAATAAAATTGCTCATAATTTTTAGAAAATGAGAAATTAATATTGCCCGGGATATTTCTAGAAAAAAGGTAATTTAATTAGAAAAATAGAAAATATGATATGTTTTAGCTAAAAAGATAATCGGTTAATTATTAGTATTATAATATTATTATTTATTTTTATGAAATAGAAACATATGTGATATAATTGGAAAAAGCGAGGTTTTAGTAAGAGAAAAGAAAAACGGTAATGTGTTTTGGATGAAAAAGGTAACCGTCCATGATATAATTGGAAAAAGAGAGATGTTGTTTAGAGAAAAAAGAAATTAAAAAAGTAATTGATTAGTTAATAGTAATTATAATATAGTTATGTTATTTTATTAAACAAAATTGCTTGTACTATTTTAAAAAAAGAGAAATTTTAGTTAAATAAAATGTGAAAAATATTCTATTTTACCTGAAAAGGGAAATTATTTAGTTATTGAACAATAGAGAAGATAATATGTTTAACCTGAAAAAGGAAATTGATTAATAAAGGAGAAAATTTAGTTAGATAAAATATAAAAGGATATTGTATTTTACCTGAAAAGGGAAATTATTTAGTTCTTGAAAAATAGAAAAGATAATATGTTAATGAAATGAATTAGTTAGTACATCTGTAATTGAGTAAGGGTAAATAAGTAAAATCAACATGTACCGTACCGACCAACCAACCAACCAAACTTTTAATATTTCGGCTTTTATATAATAGTAATAGTATAGATAACACAAATATTAAATTGAGCGTGTAAAATCTTATATATATCAATTTTTTAACAAAAAATTGATATGTAAATTAATAAGACATAGATATTAAAAATTAATATAATTACAAATAATTAGGAAGAATCTATGTGTTGCACGGGTTATAAGAGCATCTCCAATCATGTTGAACCCTTAGCTAAAAATAATTAAAACATACTATAAATAAAAATTATAAAGATTATGTTAAAAAAAATCAACTCCAATGGATCATTTCCCTTGTCTATATTTTTAGCCAATATCTATATTTTTTGCCATGTTGGCTATATTTGTCGAACCTCTAGAGACCTGTAAGAAGATTCCACATCATCTCTTACCATATTCAAATGATATATTCTATTTATAATAACTTAAAATAATAATAACATACCATTTTTAAAATATAGCCAATCAATATAGCCAATACCATCGAAACACAACGCCTTACAGGTTCAGTAAATTTTACATAATCAATATTTTCTATCATTTTAGCCAATCACTTTAACCAACCCCATTGAAGATGCTCTAAGCTAGTATTATAAAAATCGAATATCAACCCGAATCAGTACAACCCGAATCGGATTATGGACTATAAATGAGTAATCGGCCCAATCAGTGATAATCCTGGACAGCATTGCAATGCGGAATCGATGTGTAGGAGATTTTGGGCTCCGGTAAATGAGACTACAATACACCAGCCCATTCGCGTCTTTACAATTTGTTCCTGACTTCGTACTAGTACTCCTAAGATAGTAAGATATACTAGTAGGAGCTTCCTTTAATATCTTAAAATTTTGAATAAAGTAATTATATAATTTAATATTAAAGCTTATTTTACTCCCATTTTTTTATATTTTATTGTGAACACGAATGTAAATTAATATCTAAAAATAATGTCCGTGATCTATAGAATGAGTTTTCAAGTGAATAAGCATTTTAAAATATAATATAAGATTCAGTTAAATTTTTTTCTAGTAACTTGAAATTTTAGATGAATTAATTATTTAATATAATTTTTTTATTAAGATAGTCCATTTCTTTTAATTACATTATATAAAAATTTACATTCTATTTACATAATTGACACACTCACGTATAAAAGTGGGTGTTTGGAATATTTTAAAAAAGATTAGGGAGCCTGAGATATATCTCAGGTAACTTCCCTGAGATTCTTATATTTTATATGTAAAAATGGAGTGGGTATTTTAGTAAATTCAGACTTTTTTAATTAGCCCTGCGGGCCCAATAAAAATTAAGTTATTTTGTTTGTATCTCACTAAAAGTTCCCTGAGATATATCTCAGGGTCCTTTTTCTCATTTTAAAAATAGTAACTTATAGTTTAAATGAATAAGTATCTTATAAGTGATAAGTAGAATAATCCTCATAAGTTATATAATTGTTTAGATAAATTTACTTACAAATTACTAAAATATTTGTTAAATTGAATTAAATAATTATATATTTTAATACAATAATCTTATAATCTTAAAATAATTATATTTTAAATAATCACAATATTATAAATTGACTTATATTATAAATTAATTTATTAAATCAACTTTGAAAGTCATATGTTTACCCTATTTGTAAACATCGAGGATTCAACTCAACTCAAACGAAAATGTAATAGTAAATAGTATATGTACTGTCACAGGGATCTCAAATGCATAATTGTCAAGAGAAATAAAACAAAGTCAATCTACCATTTTGAGGTATACTACACTTGAAGAAGTTCATTCAGTTGATCAAGCGTCAGTGGAGTAATCAAGACAGTGGGTTCTATTTATAGTGACAAGAGGTTCCTACAGTGGCAGAATACAGATTAGAAAGGTTTGAATAAAGAGTGAATAAAGGAAGACAGGAACCACAGCTTTAAAGTCAAGATATGAAGAACAGTCATTGCGGTTAGTCACTCATGAACTAGACCGTGCATCGAGTGTCAACATTAAACAGTGGTTGTTCGTCATTAACTTCAGTGGTTCAAGCTATGAAGACTGGTATAAAGAAAATCATTGTGCAAGCAACAGAAGTGCTAAATTAATTAACCACAATGATTTTACTATCAAGTTGACTGGCTACGAGGAAAAAGAATTATCATAAAGAAATTCTAAGTGATATATTCTTAATGCTGAAACCCCGGTTAGAATTGTTGTATTTTTTGTTATGTAAAAGGAGTCCAGTTTCAGATCCTCAAGAGACCGTAGCTTACACCTGGACGGGTTGTGAGAAAATAGAATTATCACAAGAAAATGGAAAGTGATATATTCTTAAAGCTGGAATCCCGGTTGGAATAGATATATTTTTTGTTAAGCAAAAGGAGTCCGGTTCCAGACCCTCAGGAGACCGCAGCTTAGAACGTAAGGATTTATTTATATTAATAAATATTTTATTTTAATTAGACAATTATATTTACAAATATCTAATGATATTAGATATTTATTTTTATAATTTCTGGATTCAAATAATTATTTATTAATTAAAGATTATAAGCTGTGCAGGATAAAAAGCATTTGTATGGAGCCTGCCCTTAATAAGGACAAAATAAGCCCCGGTTCATTTTCAATTTGCTAGCAGGTCACTTGTGATTTTTCTTTTGAAAAAGAAATGGCCAGGTTGTTCAAGTGTAATACCGAGTGTCATAATGAATCAAGAAACTGTCATAGCAGCTCAACCAAGTGTCATAATAGCTGATTGCAAACTGTCATACCGAATGTCATATTCTGAAAGTGTAATACCGAATGTCATGATGCTCCTGGAGGTGTAATACCGAGTGTCATAGCAGCCTTGAAAGTGTCATACAAGCTCAAGAAACTGTCATAGAGAGTGTCATAATAGTGTTAAAAATGGACACTATGACAGTTGACATGTTTTGGTTATAAAAAAGGCAGAAGCAATCAGAAAGAAAAAAAAAAGAGAGACAACTTCACAACTTCATCTTCTTCAACACAGAAGGAAGAGAGAAAAAGAAGAGACCAAGAGGAATAGTTCCTGAGCTTCAAATAAATTCTTGTAAATTATTTCTGAGCTATATCGTTAAATCTAAACCGATAGAAATTGTTTACTTGTAACCTTGGAACTATCTAGCGAGTTTTTACTCCTAGAACTTATCTATCGAATTGCTTTTAGCATTCGATCTTTTTATTACAAATATAGAAAAGTTCACGTCGAATTTTCTATAGAATTTGTAATAATTAGTTTGGTCATCAAATCTTGTAATCTGTACCCGTGTATTTAGACACACCTCATCAAGTTAATATAATTTTATATTCAACTTGAAATATTGGTATTCGTTTTATTCCGCATCAATTTGTTCTTGATTTAATATTTTAAGAAAAGAGCAAATTCGATAAAACGGTATAGTTTGCATTCAACCCCCCTTCTACAAACTATTTTGGACCTAACAATTGGTATCAGAGCCTTTTGATTGACGCACAAATCAAGATCCTTATTTTTGTGGTCCTCCAATTGGTTCTCGAGTTTGTTGACCCATACACAAAATTAAATCCGGTATTAGACCAAAAAGTCAACTCCTCTTATTTTCAATTTTTTTAACTTTAAAAAAAATCAATTTTTGAGATTTTTGAACTTTAAATAATTTGAACTTATTTTTGGATTCTTTAACTTTCAAAATTTTCAATTTTGAGATTTTTGATTTTTAAATAATCTAAATTTATTTTTGAATTCTTTAACCTTCAAAAATTTTCATTTCACGATTTTTTTTATTATTAAATGATCTTAATTAATATTCGAATTTTTTAATTCTTGAAATGATTAATTCTTAGAAATTTTGATTTTTAAACAACTTGAGTTTATTTTCAAATTTTTTAATTCTCAAAATTTTTAATTCTTGATACTTTCGAATTTTAATTAAATTGAAGTTATTTTCGGATTCTTTAATTCTAAAAAATTATCACTTCTTGAGATTTTTTGTTTCTAAATTAATTTGACTTTAATTTCAAATTTTAATTAATTTGAACTTACTTTCAGATTTTTTATTTCTCAAAAAATTTCAAGTCCTTGAAGTTTTTGAATTTTAAATATTTTGAATTTATTCTAAGCCAATGGTTCTTAGAGGAATGTTAGTTGAAGATTCCTCCGGGTTGTAAAGATGATGTGAATCTTTTGAAGAAAATGCATTTTTCATTGGAATTAATTTCTACCTACTGAAGAAAAATTTGTGGTACTTCCTCAAAGTTATATCCATAGGATCCCACTAGTTGTTCAGAAACAGGAATGGAAGAAGTTTTAGTGGATGGAATTTTTCTTGAAGATTTTAGTCAACTCTAGTGATTTATTGATATACAAACACTTAATGGATTTCCGCAATGTTAAATCCAATACACTTAGTGGTTTGTACAAGAGCATATCTTTCAAGGAATCAACAGAGATTTTAAAAGAATGGAATCAGGGTGGTTTGAGAATGGACTAGATAGTTATACATCTCAGTCAGGAATTAATGATGGAACCTCGGAACAGACATGAAGAGTTACTAACTCAGAAAGAGTACTAAAGTTGTATCCAGGGATCAGGCCTATCTATTCCGAAGCAGAAACTCTTCAGGATATAGTTCAACTCAAGAGGTGGTTACAAGACTGAGATGGTGGAAAGAACAAGACATGATAGTTGCAACTATGGAAAGTTATATGTGATAAGTAACTATCAAGGTGTGCAACATGGAACAGAATTATGACAGACAAGGATGAATAAGGATTCATTAAATGAGATGAAACAGAAGCATCAGTGCAGAACTTATCTTATTGAAGAAAAGAGTTGGGATGGATCAGATGATGATGAGAAGAGCATAATTAATATCTTGCCTTCATAGCAATCTCTGAAGATGATTCACCTCACATGTCTCAGGTATCAATTCTTCGAACTTGTGTAATATGTAATTCTTAGGAATTCAAAGCATGTTAAGATCTTAGTTTTTAATTATTAAATCCTTGGTTAGAAGATCTTAATATGTGTATGAATATTTGCAGAATTTAATTAATTGCAATAGTGAGTTAAAGCTGTTCCTTAGACAATATCTTTTAATTCTTAATTGTTATATTTTAAGCATATAAGAATTCTGCTTAAGCTAGTTTCAGGATCCCCAGTAGAACAAGATTTGCTTATTCATTCTGAATTGTTTGTTAAGGTTTAAAAAGTTTAAAAGATGGAATAATTACCTAGGGTGTCAGTAGAACATCAATTCATTTGTAAAACTGACTTAGGTAATAGAGACTATATAATATAATATAACAATAGGAATGGATTTGATAGAATTAGTTATTAATTGTTAATTCTTCTATTCCATGTATGTTTAGAAAATTATTGAATATCTGTAAATCTACTTGCTACCTGTTGCATGTGCATAGGTTAAAGTAGATAATATTGAATTTTCTAAAATGCATAACATGCCTAATTTGCGTAATTCTTATCTACAATGTTTTAAATGTTGAATGTATGCCATGTATTCTTATTATCATGTCTGCTTATTTCAAATATCATAAATGCATCTCCGAGCGTTTGCATTGATTATAGAAAAAGCATGTTTAAGAATAGGGCACAGACTGCTTGTCCTCCTAATGGTAGGAAGAAACCATTTTTCTCCTTGCTCACTGACTATTTTGTCAGTGACATTAAAAAGGAGAAATGGTCAGTCAAAGATAAGAATGAGCATGCTAATGTTAAACTGTTGTTAACTCTGATAAAAGAGAAATCTCTAATCCATCTGGACCCAAGTAAATCTGGGTACCAAAAACTTTTTATCCATTTGTGAATGTAGGGATTAACAGGTTAATCGATTATGCATTATGATTGATTTATTCAAAGCATATCATCGAACAAAGAACCCTACTATCAAATGTGAATGTGAAGACAGGCCAAGTGGTTTATCCCTTGGAGACAACAACAAGGGTATGACCCAGGGTCAAGGCTATTCAATAGCTAGGAATGTTGTCAGTAATAATACCTCTTATGTGGAAGGTCCCAAGCACATCTTCTCAGGATCATACAACGTTATAGTTTTTAAAGAGAAGTGTCTGATCTTACACAAGAGAGATGGTAATCCTACTATTCGAGGATAAAGGAAAGAAAACTTATTCGTAGCTGATCTGGAATATCTGCAAGAGTATCTCATGCAAAGGTGGAGTCAACAGTGTATTATCTAAAACTTCATCAAACAGGAGTACTCAGGCAAGGTGAAGTTAACAAGGTTTAATTTAATGCTTCATCGGACAAGAGCTCGGTTATGACATAAGAAGCTCTCTTATCTGAATGTCAAATCAAGAGATTCTTTCCTGAAAATCGAATCAGTAAAGGAGACTGCCTCATCTGAAATTAAAGTAAAATGAAATTACGAGGCATGTCATAAAGGGAAGTCAAAAAAAGCATCACACAGAAGTTCTACATCAAAGTAAAATATATTTTAGTGGTGATGACTTCTCTCAACAAACATGTTGTTGTTCAGACAATCTGAAGACAAGACACCACTGATGGTGATTGATCACATCTTAAACCCTGATCCGTAAGAATTTTAGGAAGACCCCATAAGTATGAAGGAAATTGTTTTGCAATATTAAATGGAAGTGAGCATCCTAGCAATCAGCTAATGCTCAAGAGGATAATTTCCTTTGTTACTCAATGGAGTCAACAACCTACAGGGTGATTGTTATTAATCAACAGAAGGTGATTGAAAGTCTTAGTGATGTTCAACAACTTCAAGCTCTCAGCTGTCAATGGTGATGGTGATTCAGATCCAAACAATGTTAAACGTGGAGAATCTTTATGTAAACCCAACAACAGCTTAGGGGGAGCAACAGAAGGATCAAATAGTCAACTTAACACCACATTGAAAATCAAAAGACACTATGAGAACATATCTACCAAGAAAAAGAGTGTTGACTCAATTAACTCTTTGTCCTAGTTTTTAGTGTTTCTAATGGTGGAAGTAAAAGACTAGCAGAGCTTCAAGTACCAATGATTATTTCTATAGTTTTCTTTCAGAAGAAACTAAGAAAGCTACAAAGGCTCTGGAAGATCCAGATTGAGTGATTGCAATGCAAGATGATCTCAATCAGTACAAAAGGTAGATTGAAGGGAAGCTGGTATCCAGACCAACGAACAGGGTTATATTTGGTACAAGGGTAACCAGAAGTCTAACTGGATGTCAAGGCATTGTTATGAGGGACAAGGCCAAACTGGATGCTAAGTTACAGTTTGATCAAATGGTATCTTTAACAAGAAGCACCAGTGATAAGACTTGAGGATATCAGGCACCTACTACACATTTGAGATTATATTGGACATCTGGACCTACTGAATCTGGATGCTAGAGGAATGTGAACAAGTGCACTCCTGGTTGGTGAGATAATGGAAGATCTCTACAGGTTAGTATGAACTGGTATCATCACTCAAGCAAGCATGAAAGACATGGTATGACACCTTAACTATAATTTAACATCTGGTATCAATTTTTAACAGTTGGTATCTTTTAACAATTGGTGTCATATTTATAGAACTCTCTACATCTTTAGGCACAAACATAAATGATATATATGTGCAATGATATCTTGATTATATTTTATGTTGGTCTACTAACTATAAATTGGTATCAAGATATTTGCTGTTTTGATGTTGGTAAAGTTGCAATTCTTTTGATTTACTTTAGTAAGCCAGAAGAATGATGACAATAATAGTAAGTCAAGGATCTTTTGTTTTTGTTCAGAAGATTCTAGACATGTCAAGACTCTCTGTTAACACACCACTGTAGCTGGCTTCTGACCTATTAGTTTGGACCTAACAAGTTGGTAATTAAAAATCTTAAGCTGGACCCAAATATGAGAAAATGGTACCCTATAGATATTTGACCCAACAAATTCAGGATCTACTATTTAGGACCTAATCAGGCTATAGAGGAATCATCAGCTCATTATCTTATTCAATTGTTAATAGATCACTTACACACATATTATATTCTCAATATGCAAATGTGCAAGGCCCCAAGTGGAACCTAGAGAATCTATGCTTGTAGTTATTACAATTGATTTTCAGATGTCTTAAGTTGGACCCAAATCTGCGGAGATGGTACCCTAGAGACATCAGTTCTGACATGTTTTGCTGCATAGAGACAGATCAAATGAGTTGTACAAAAGTAGGAGAACACAAGGAAACAACTTCATCTCCAACAACTCTGTGGAACACTCAAGGACTAAGCAACTTGCATACGGTATCAATTATTTCGAGAGCATGTCTTTAATTAAGATTAACTTGCAAACATGTTTGCTAAATCACTTGATGAAATTAATTTTTCAAGATTGGTTTGTAAACTTGGGATTTTATTAATGCTATATGATTTGTAAATCTCATCTGTTAAGTAATTCTTAAGTAAGGTCACAAGTATTCAAATGTCCATATTGAAAGGACTTGTGATTTTACTATAAGTAATTCTTAAATGAGTTTACAAGCATTCAATTGTCAATATTGAAAGGACTTGTGAACTTATTTACATCCAGACCTCACGCTGAGAATTATCTGTTGAATGATTGCCATGTGTATTATTGCAATATATTTCAGTGGTGATTATTTAGGGATAATTTAAATACTTAAATGCCAAAATCTAACTCATAGAGATTTAGTATTTATTTATTTAATTATTTACTTTGATTAATATGAGTTATAGAACTTGAAGCAATACAATTTAGTATTTGCTCTGTATCTCATATTTATTAAAATAAATATACAACATAACTAATTTGGACCTATCTATCTTGGTCTTCAATTAGTTGTGAGATGTTAATTCTAGTGAATTTATCAACGCTCCATTTTCAGAAATTCACTATAATTAATATCATTGTTCTAACAATTGGTTGTATTGAAGTTTTGACTTATATCAGTTAATGATATTTAGTTAGAATTCTATTTACTAACTAATTGTGAGATGTATTGGTATGAGTGAAATTACTTAGAACTCCTCTAAGTAATCTATGTTGTATCTTTTGATATTCACTCATACTACTATACATAGTGTGAAAATTCTCTAAGTAGAACTGTGGATATTGTAATATCTAAAGAGACCATAGTTCATTTACTTGGAATAATTTTTATGCTTATTTGCAAGCTTCTAATCACTTTGATAATGAATGTTGTTTACAATGGATCAAGGTGTATTGGACTTAGAATATTTTTTCTAAGATTGCAGACAAGACAATTTTGGTAATTGAGTCTTATTTATTGAACCAAGTTTGTCTATAACTAGCAGCTGTTAGGAGTTAACAATTGTTATTATCAAGGAGTTGCCTTGAAGTCATAAGTTTGAAATGTTACATCTAAAGAACTTATGTATTTCTTGTCAACCAGTTCCTCGTACTTATGAATGTCAGTGAATGATAGTCACTGAATTGAATTTATCAAACAATTGGTATTATTGAATATTTAGTATTTAACAGTGATTATTTATATCCTAATTAAATTATGACGTGAAGCAATTCAATGGTTTATTTGTTCATAACTTAATATTGATAAAGAAATCACAAACAAAATTACTTGCATTCTAAAGTGTTTGATAAATACTAACAGTTGGTATCAAATAATAAAATATTTGTTTACTAACAATTGTTAGTTGCTCTAACACTTTATTGCAGACCAATTGTGATGTATATATTATCTTTGATGATAATACTTAGGATTTATTCTGAGTAAACGTGTCTTATCTACAAATCATTAGTGTTAGTACATATTAAGGTGTTCAACTTTCTAAGTAAGTGAGACTTAAAGTTACATTCGGTCTCCTATCACATTTTGAAGTGGTGAAAATTTTCAAAATTGAATTATCTAATTTAGGTTATACACCACTTTATACATATGATAGTTCTTAGAATATTTTACATCCATCAAACGATTACTTAGTTTATGTTGTGCTAAGTAATGCAGTGCTAAGGGAGAGACATTGCTTATCTGTACTTATGTACTTGGTAATCTTTGTTACCTAAACTACATTCAGTGCTTGTATGAGTCTTTTCACTAACTTTTGTGTTAAAGTTCTCTATACATAATAAGCACTTAAAGAAAATCTTTCTTTCTAAATTACTGCGAAGTCAAGAGTTTGTGTCTTTTAAAGATAAAACGACCTAGTTTTCATTAAAAGACATTATAATACATTGTTTTATGCATAAATACAAACTCTTGCACATTAATAGTTTTTAAAAGAAAACTCAAATCATTTAACATTTGTGATTGCTTATAATTGTAAAACTTTTTGGTATCATAAATGTACATCAATTCTCTCACATGATATAATGCATATGTTCTCACTCAATGTTATGGTATGATGTAAATGCATTCTATCCCTATATTGCTCTACTGCTATATGATGCAAGTTCAGCTCCTAGTGGAAATTTTCTCACATTTGAAAGTCATGAGGTTGTAAACCCAACAACTTCTATCCCGGACTATAAATCCAAATCTAAACACATCCTAACTTACCCCTGAAGTGGAGGTAACCTGTAACGACCCGAAAAATTACGTGTCATTTATTATATTAAAATATATTTTTAGTTGATTTTACTGTGTGTTAGTTTATTTTTTTTATGCATTTAAACGCGTTATGATTTTTATTAAATAGGAAAATTATCCCATACGTGTTATGTGACTTCTGTGTAGCATAGATTATTTTATTCTATTTTTCTGTAATTTTTATATTTTTATAATACAGTTATTTTGCATTTTAAATTCCGGACCCAGCCCCTGTATTGGATTCGAGGCCCTGTTTTTCATAAAATTATTTTCATATAATAATGGGATGTTCAAAAATGTATTATGTTGTAATTTTTGTAAAATTCATAATTTTTGGGGAATTTTGACATTTATATTATATTTGTTTACAAATATAAATTTTACATTTTTATCCCATAAAAATTATTTTTAAGGCTTAATGATTTTAATTAGGGGTTAAAAATATTTTTGGGGTATTAATTTTTGAATAATATAAATAGGAATCTGATTTTTTTTTTATTATTAATAAATCATAAAAATCAGTTTTTATATATATTAATAAATATAAAAATATATTTTCTCTCTCCTGTTCTTGAGGATCAAAGCTGAATTTGAAAGTGTTATAGACATCGGATTTTGGCGATCTTGTAGTCGAATCGAAGCTCTCAACATCTAGTTTCATAATCTGCAATCAATTTTCGTGTTGGGTAAATTTCCGATTTTATATTAAATTTCTTTTGAATCTGCAAAATTAGGGTTCTTCATTAATTTGGGGCTTTTTGATTCTTTGATTTTCCAGTTGAATTGATTGCTTGTATAGCTTCATATTGATTCCAGGAGTTCAATTCCATGCTAAATTTCATCGTCATAATGCTAGTTTGTTCAATTCGAAATTAGGGTTCTTGAGCTTAATTTGGGGATTTTTGATTGAGTGATTTTCCGGTTGTTTTGATGATTCCAATAGCTTTATATGATCATTTGGAGTCGATTTATGTGGTCAATTGAATCATTATAATGCCGGATTGTGATATTCGAGTTTTAAAGTTTTAACCGAAACTTTGAATCAATAGTCCGTTGTGTGTGTTAATTGTTTGCGTTAGTGGTTATGGGGGAAAGATTGTATGAGTTATAAGCTTCATTTTGTGATGTTAAACACGCGATTTGGTTTAGAAATGAAGGAAAACGAATTTTTGGCCGGATTATTCTTTAAGCTCGCCGGATTTGTAATTTGTGGTTTGTTTTGGTCGGATTTTGTGATGTTATGGTTGTTTGGTTATTGCCCGGTTGATGGGCAACGATTTTGTGTTGTTTTGGTGTAGAAAACGGAGTCACCGGAGTGTTTTTGGTCGCCGGAAAATTTCCGGATTCCGGCGAACCTCCATTAATGGTGGTTGAGTGTTCTTGGTGTTCTTGGTGATGAATGTGTGGTGATGGTGATGAATAGTGCAGTTTGATTCAAAAATTTTCTAAACTTTTCAGAAAAATGTTTTTGGGTCAAATTTTTATAAAAATTTTCTAAAATTCAGATTTCTTTTATGTATTATTATTTTAATTTCCAAAAATTAAATTTAATTAGTTAATTATTTTTAAATAATAATTTAATTGATTTAATTAATTGATTAATTCATTTTAATTGATTAATTATATTAATTAATTATTATTTAAATATATAATTGACTTCATTGAATTTAAATCTCTTTATTATAAAAGATTTATTATTTTTATGAGTTGATTAATAAATAATTAATTTGAATATTCAATTAATTTAATTATTAATTGAATTATTCTTATTAATTGCGTATTAATTAAACCGTTTATCCGTTTTCAACGAGAAAAGTATTTCTGAAATCAGAAAAATGACCCGGTTCTTATAAAAATAGTTTTAAGTTAAAATTCAACTTTTAAATTTTGGTCGACTTTTTACCAAACCTTTTTATTGAGTCGATTATATCCGATAATTAGGGTTTTGACCCGTTTTCTGTTTTAAAAATATTGGATAAAATCTTTTCATGATCTGATCAAGCGTGCTATGTGATTATGTGAATTGCGTGTTATTATTCTTTGATTATCTATTAGTGATTTGTAAATATTCTATGAATAATTTGAGTGCTCTTTTATTTGTGAGCCGTATATGCTATGTGTTAATTGGTTATGTGACAGGTATATATGTATTTAATTCGAGGATTAATGATTATCTCTAGGGTTAATTATTGTCTTAAGGATTAATGACTTATTTCGAGGATTAATTGTTATCTCGAGGATTAATCGTGTCTTGAGGATTAATTGATTTTCATGTTTCTTTATCGAGGAATAAGATAAATGTTTTGAGGATTATTTATAGATTGAGTTGGACTAAGTTGAATGCATAATTGTTTAATTCAAGGATTAATTGTCGAATATTGACTTAGGTTGGTCAACAGAGATAAGTAGATGTCTAATCAAGGAGGTTGGAGATAGATGCAATATTCTTTGTGGATTGTTGGATTTATTGTGAGGTGTTTTAACACCGGGAAAACGTCTATGTTCAAAGGGGACATTTCCAATTATTTTCTTCGGACAGAGATATTGGTAAGCATGGTTAATACGTTTAACTTGAGTTTGTAAGCGTTTATAAAATATCAGAATCTCGTCTAGAGGCTGAAGTATTGTCTGGGGCGTGACTATAGAAGTAGACGCGCAGGCTCAATGTCAACGGATCAGACTCGTGGCAATCGCAAGAGCGTCAAACCAGCGAATGATCAACAGAGGACATGATGACGTGAGATAGAAGAAGATAGTTGTATTACTTCGGCGCTACGTAATAACAAAGGACCAGAGGCAAGTATTTTCTTTATCATCCTAAACACTTTTTATTTTATGTTTCATTGATTCATATCATGATGAATAGCTATTGTTCAGAGCTATTTGTGATTCTTAAATATTTTTGTGCGAACACAGTTGCTTGATATTGTTGCCCTTGATGTGGGGAATTGTTTAAGATAAACTCTTCATATCCTTATTATAGTATTAAATAATAAGGATGTGAACTGTATGTGAAACTAAGCATTTCCTGTTGAATTCGAAAATTGCTCTATTGGATTGGAAAATGGTAAAGCGTAGGAGGCCACGTTGAGTAGTTGGTCCAGCTATATTTAAGGAGGATATGGTAACCATTCCATCTTCCTATAGGCTAACATTACTTGCCTATTTTGGTACCCTCATGAAATCCGGACTATACACACACGGAAAAAAAAAAAGAGAATACCGGTGGAGTATAGAGGGTCCCATTGCTTATGAACCTGATCAGGGGGCAATGGTGTTTTATGTTTCAGTTATATAAGTGTATCCAATCCATATCGCCAGAATGGCTATTATATACTGTGAATTGGCAGATGATTCATTTTTATGACATGCCAAATGATTTCAGTTATGATTTGAATTATATCACGGTTGTTGATTCAGTTTCTCTATAAACTGTTTTACATTTCAGTTGATTTGATGCCCCACTTATCCTGGTTTTATATCAAAATTTTTATACGCTTGCTGAGCATTTCTTTCGCTCATACTTGCTGTTGTAAATTCTAACATTTCAGTAAAGTGGTTTGGCGAGACGTATCCGCACAGCTCAGAAAGAGAAGAAGCGTGATGCTATTTCGAAGATGACTTGGCTCAGGATGTCTGGATTTAGAGTAAGATCTATTTTATATAATTGAGTTCTAATATTTATTATTATTATGTAATTGTCTAGTTAGCCTGGTGTACTTTTTATCGAAGTTACACCAGTGGTTTAAGATTTGATCAAAGAGAATGTTGTAAAGAAGGAATGCTTTTTATTTAATGGAATTTGGATTCTTGTTTCTAGCCCTATAACCTTAAAAGATCTTGGTATGTTTGGGGTCACAGATGTTATATTTCCAGTGTTGGACAATCACAAGTGGATGATTATTATTAAGCAGATGTTTTATTTTGAGGATTTTTGCGTGACAACCAAATCTTCTGACCCCGGATTTGGGGGGTGTCACAGTTGGTATCAGAGCAGGGTTATAGTAAACTAGAAACGAGAGTGTGTAGGAGTGTGTATAGCTAAGTAAGGAACGTCAGATCTCATGTAGAGTTCCTGTTGGACTATTGGATATAGTACCAATTAGTAAGTTAAGATTGGAGTACTCATTTTAAGATGGTTGTGCTGAGCTGGATAGACCGCCTTGCGGATGGAGATGGCTGTTGTGGAATCTTCAGAGATTATTACGAGTCAACGACAACGTACGGTATCGATATCCTTAAAACGTGGAGATGAAGAAGCTTAAAATCGAATGACGAGCTATCGAAGGAATTGGCAAAGAAGGCATAAGTAGTGACCTTGGCAATACCTTTTCTTTCTATGAATTATTTTGATATCCCTCCTAAAGAGGTATTCGTTAAAAGATATTTCTCCTCTTCTAAACAATGACATTTTGATACTTGTGTTCAATCTCCATTTTGAATCTTAATTGTTTCAGTGGTTACTATGAAACCTATTTTTAAATTTCTGATACTTTCAACTTTTTGTTTTCTCCAATGATTAATAACCTTATTTGCAATATAGTACCACTTGTTCGGTACTTTCTTCCTGGTTTTTCTTTTCGGAAAATAACAAATTTGGAATTCCTTTCATATTTCTCTAATCCTACTGAGACGAACAACCCTATTTATAGGGGACACCAGGTATATCTGTCTGTGTGATAGAAGTTGGATGGGACGCCATCACTGGTGTGTTGTGTATTACAAGAAGGCTGATCACCTTTAATTGTAAATGTCGGAGCTAAGACACACAACGTCGGGTTCATGTGATCATATTGATCTCTCAGTTATTCTTTCATTTCAAATCAGGTTGCTTTAAAAATTCATAAAATTCATAACCACAATTGTGGAACATTTGCTATGATATGGAATCCGTTCTCTCCAACAATTTCATGATTCTTGTTATCTCTATTGAATTTCAAGGTTATGCCAGTCAGGTCAGAATAAGCGGAATTCGTTGATAGAAATTAGATTCGCAACGGAATCGCCAAGAGCAAGAACGAGTCTTAAAATGATTAGAATATCAGTGACATATCAATGGAATCAGTTCTCTCTCTCAAGGACATTATGTTAATGGAAAGTTGGTCGAGCCATATTTGAAATGAATAACGATGGATTGTAAGACTCCAGTGATAACTGTGTCAGATAGAGACCCTTTAATTAAATTGAGATTTTGGAGAAGTTGTTACGGAGGAACACTATCCCCGGTTTTGTAAAGCAAGTGTTGATGATGAAGGAGTTAAGGAACCCCACTAGTTGCCTTAGCTGATTCCGAGGACGGAATCCTTATAAGGGGGGAAGAATGTAACGACCCGAAAAATTACGTGTCATTTATTATATTAAAATATATTTTTAGTTGATTTTACTGTGTGTTAGTTTATTTTTTTTTATGCATTTAAACGCGTTATGATTTTTATTAAATAGGAAAATTATCCCATACGTGTTATGTGACTTCTGTGTAGCATAGATTATTTTATTCTATTTTTCTGTAATATTTATATTTTTATAATACAGTTATTTTGCATTTTAAATTCCGGACCCAGCCCCTGTATTGGATTCGAGGCCCTGTTTTTCATAAAATTATTTTCATATAATAATGGGATGTTCAAAAATGTATTATGTTGTAATTTTTGTAAAATTCATAATTTTTGGGGAATTTTGACATTTATATTATATTTGTTTACAAATATAAATTTTACATTTTTATCCCATAAAAATTATTTTTAAGGCTTAATGATTTTAATTAGGGGTTAAAAATATTTTTGGGGTATTAATTTTTGAATAATATAAATAGGAATCTGATTTTTTTTTTATTATTAATAAATCATAAAAATCAGTTTTTATATATATTAATAAATATAAAAATATATTTTCTCTCTCCTGTTCTTGAGGATCAAAGCTGAATTTGAAATTGTTATAGACATCGGATTTTGGCGATCTTGTAGTCGAATCGAAGCTCTCAACATCTAGTTTCATAATCTGCAATCAGTTTTCGTGTTGGGTAAATTTCCGATTTTATATTAAATTTCTTTTGAATCTGCAAAATTAGGGTTCTTCATTAATTTGGGGCTTTTTGATTCTTTGATTTTCCAGTTGAATTGATTGCTTGTATAGCTTCATATTGATTCCAGGAGTTCAATTCCATGCTAAATTTCATCGTCATAATGCTAGTTTGTTCAATTCGAAATTAGGGTTCTTGAGCTTAATTTGGGGATTTTTGATTGAGTGATTTTCCGGTTGTTTTGATGATTCCAATAGCTTTATATGATCATTTGGAGTCGATTTATGTGGTCAATTGCATCATTATAATGCCTGATTGTGATATTCGAGTTTTAAAGTTTTAACCGAAACTTTGAATCAATAGTCCGTTGTGTGTGTTAATTGTTTGCGTTAGTGGTTATGGGGGAAAGATTGTATGAGTTATAAGCTTCATTTTGTGATGTTAAACACGCGATTTGGTTTAGAAATGAAGGAAAACGAATTTTTGGCCGGATTATTCTTTAAGCTCGCCGGATTTGTAATTTGTGGTTTGTTTTGGTCGGATTTTGTGATGTTATGGTTGTTTGGTTATTGCCCGGTTGATGGGCAACGATTTTGTGTTGTTTTGGTGTAGAAAACGGAGTCACCGGAGTGTTTTTGGTCGCCGGAAAATTTCCGGATTCCGGCGAACCTCCATTAATGGTGGTTGAGTGTTCTTGGTGTTCTTGGTGATGAATGTGTGGTGATGGTGATGAATAGTGCAGTTTGATTCAAAAATTTTCTAAACTTTTCAGAAAAATGTTTTTGGGTCAAATTTTTATAAAAATTTTCTAAAATTCAGATTTCTTTTATGTATTATTATTTTAATTTCTAAAAATTAAATTTAATTAGTTAATTATTTTTAAATAATAATTTAATTGATTTAATTAATTGATTAATTCATTTTAATTGATTAATTATATTAATTAATTATTATTTAAATATATAATTGACTTCATTGAATTTAAATCTCTTTATTATAAAAGATTTATTATTTTTATGAGTTGATTAATAAATAATTAATTTGAATATTCAATTAATTTAATTATTAATTGAATTATTCTTATTAATTGCGTATTAATTAAACCGTTTATCCGTTTTCAACGAGAAAAGTATTTCTGAAATCAGAAAAATGACCCGGTTCTTATAAAAATAGTTTTAAGTTAAAATTCAACTTTTAAATTTTGGTCGACTTTTTACCAAACCTTTTTATTGAGTCGATTATATCCGATAATTAGGGTTTTGACCCGTTTTCTGTTTTAAAAATATTGGATAAAATCTTTTCATGATCTGATCAAGCGTGCTATGTGATTATGTGAATTGCGTGTTATTATTCTTTGATTATCTATTAGTGATTTGTAAATATTCTATGAATAATTTGAGTGCTCTTTTATTTGTGAGCCGTATATGCTATGTGTTAATTGGTTATGTGACAGGTATATATGTATTTAATTCGAGGATTAATGATTATCTCTAGGGTTAATTATTGTCTTGAGGATTAATGACTTATTTCGAGGATTAATTGTTATCTCGAGGATTAATCGTGTCTTGAGGATTAATTGATTTTCATGTTTCTTTATCGAGGAATAAGATAAATGTTTTGAGGATTATTTATAGATTGAGTTGGACTAAGTTGAATGCATAATTGTTTAATTCAAGGATTAATTGTCGAATATTGACTTAGGTTGGTCAACAGAGATAAGTAGATGTCTAATCAAGGAGGTTGGAGATAGATGCAATATTCTTTGTGGATTGTTGGATTTATTGTGAGGTGTTTTAACACCGGGAAAACGTCTATGTTCAAAGGGGACATTTCCAATTATTTTCTTCGGACAGAGATATTGGTAAGCATGGTTAATACGTTTAACTTGAGTTTGTAAGCGTTTATAAAATATCAGAATCTCGTCTAGAGGCTGAAGTATTGTCTGGGGCGTGACTATAGAAGTAGACGCGCAGGCTCAATGTCAACGGATCAGACTCGTGGCAATCGCAAGAGCGTCAAACCAGCGAATGATCAACAGAGGACATGATGACGTGAGATAGAAGAAGATAGTTGTATTACTTCGGCGCTACGTAATAACAAAGGACCAGAGGCAAGTATTTTCTTTATCATCCTAAACACTTTTTATTTTATGTTTCATTGATTCATATCATGATGAATAGCTATTGTTCAGAGCTATTTGTGATTCTTAAATATTTTTGTGCGAACACAGTTGCTTGATATTGTTGCCCTTGATGTGGGGAATTGTTTAAGATAAACTCTTCATATCCTTATTATAGTATTAAATAATAAGGATGTGAACTGTATGTGAAACTAAGCATTTCCTGTTGAATTCGAAAATTGCTCTATTGGATTGGAAAATGGTAAAGCGTAGGAGGCCACGTTGAGTAGTTGGTCCAGCTATATTTAAGGAGGATATGGTAACCATTCCATCTTCCTATAGGCTAACATTACTTGCCTATTTTGGTACCCTCATGAAATCCGGACTATACACACACGGAAAAAAAAAAAGAGAATACCGGTGGAGTATAGAGGGTCCCATTGCTTATGAACCTGATCAGGGGGCAATGGTGTTTTATGTTTCAGTTATATAAGTGTATCCAATCCATATCGCCAGAATGGCTATTATATACTGTGAATTGGCAGATGATTCATTTTTATGACATGCCAAATGATTTCAGTTATGATTTGAATTATATCACGGTTGTTGATTCAGTTTCTCTATAAACTGTTTTACATTTCAGTTGATTTGATGCCCCACTTATCCTGGTTTTATATCAAAATTTTTATACGCTTGCTGAGCATTTCTTTCGCTCATACTTGCTGTTGTAAATTCTAACATTTCAGTAAAGTGGTTTGGCGAGACGTATCCGCACAGCTCAGAAAGAGAAGAAGCGTGATGCTATTTCGAAGATGACTTGGCTCAGGATGTCTGGATTTAGAGTAAGATCTATTTTATATAATTGAGTTCTAATATTTATTATTATTATGTAATTGTCTAGTTAGCCTGGTGTACTTTTTATCGAAGTTACACCAGTGGTTTAAGATTTGATCAAAGAGAATGTTGTAAAGAAGGAATGCTTTTTATTTAATGGAATTTGGATTCTTGTTTCTAGCCCTATAACCTTAAAAGATCTTGGTATGTTTGGGGTCACAGATGTTATATTTCCAGTGTTGGACAATCACAAGTGGATGATTATTATTAAGCAGATGTTTTATTTTGAGGATTTTTGCGTGACAACCAAATCTTCTGACCCCGGATTTGGGGGGTGTCACAGTTGGTATCAGAGCAGGGTTATAGTAAACTAGAAACGAGAGTGTGTAGGAGTGTGTATAGCTAAGTAAGGAACGTCAGATCTCATGTAGAGTTCCTGTTGGACTATTGGATATAGTACCAATTAGTAAGTTAAGATTGGAGTACTCATTTTAAGATGGTTGTGCTGAGCTGGATAGACCGCCTTGCGGATGGAGATGGCTGTTGTGGAATCTTCAGAGATTATTACGAGTCAACGACAACGTACGGTATCGATATCCTTAAAACGTGGAGATGAAGAAGCTTAAAATCGAATGACGAGCTATCGAAGGAATTGGCAAAGAAGGCATAAGTAGTGACCTTGGCAATACCTTTTCTTTCTATGAATTATTTTGATATCCCTCCTAAAGAGGTATTCGTTAAAAGATATTTCTCCTCTTCTAAACAATGACATTTTGATACTTGTGTTCAATCTCCATTTTGAATCTTAATTGTTTCAGTGGTTACTATGAAACCAAACCAAACCAAACATACCCAGTATATCCCGCTCATGGCAGGGTCTGGGGAGGGTAAGTTGTACGCAGACCATGCCCCCGCTTTTTAAGACGGAGAGGCTGTTTCCGTGAAGACCCCCGGCTATGTGCACGACAGATATGGGTGATAAAGTCACAGGAATCTTAAAGGTATGAGAATGTTCAAAGCAATACCTGAGCCCATGGCGTTCTCCACATGGGACCTACCCGTCTGGTTGGAAATCTGATATTCTGATAACTGAGGTCATGATGTTCTCCATTTTTACAACTTGTGAGAGTATCTCCGGTCGGGTCCCCACTCTGATATGACGCCTCCAGCGCTCTACCAGCCACTCCGCGCTAAGATGCCACCGCGCCAAGCTCCCTGCAACTAGAAAACAAGAAAACAGAAGATAACAAAACATAAACAAACACAGGAAAACGAAAAGGTCGAACACCTACGATAAAGCTAACCGAGACAACCCAACTCTGAGGCTCTCAACAATAGAGCCGCTCCCTAAAAGAGAATCCACCACCCTGATCTGGCATCTCCAGGAACACCTATCTGCGATCATAGACTCATTTAAGTTTAAGGCCTTCAAGTCCATCCTAAGTTGCTCCTCCCACGACCTCCTCGGCCTACCTCTCCTCCTCACCCCTCCTACCGAAAGACTCTCGACCCTCCTCACTGGGGCTTCAGCCGGCCTCCTACGAACGTGACCGAACCATCTCAACCTCCCTTCCCTAACTTTCGCAGAAAAAGGCGCCACCTCAAGCTCGCTCCTAAAAACTGCATTCGGGATTCTATCTAACATCGTGCGCCCACAAGACCACCGCAACATCCTCATTTCAGCCGCTTCCAACTTGCTCTCGAGGGCTTTCTTCGCTGGCCAACACTCTGAACCATATAACATCGCAGGACGGATTGCCGCTCTGTAGAATTTCCCTTTCAGCTTTAAAGGGACTTTCTTGTTGCACATCACTCCTGACGCTGCCCTCCACCTTAGCCACCCAGCTTTGATACGCTGTGTAACATCATCTTCAATCTCACCTTCCTTCTGGATAATCGAACCCAAATACCTGAACTTATCCGTTCGAGGGACGATCTGATCTTCGATCCGGACCTCCACCCCTTCCTCGTTTTCCTCACCACTGAAGTTACACCAGAGATACTCGGTTTTAGACCGGCTCATACGCAAGCCTTGGGACTCCAAAGTAGACCTCCATAACTCCAACTTCTCGTTCACCTCTCCCCTCGACTCCGCTACCAACACGATGTCGTCAGCGAAGAGCATGCACCTTGGAACGTCATCTTGGATCCCTCGCGACATGACGTCTAAGATAAGGGCGAACAGAAGAGGACTAAGGGCCGATCCCTGGTGGAGCCCAATCTCAACAGGGAAAAAACGAGAGTCACCCACTGGGGTCCTGACGCAAGAACTAGCTTGGGAGTACATGTCTTGAATCACCCTAACGTATGACGACGCAACTCTCCGCTCCTCAAGACTCTTCCAAATAGCTTCCCGGGGGATGCTATCATAAGCCTTTTCAAGATCAATGAACACCATGTGGAGGTCTCTGCGACGTTCCCTGAACTTCTCCATTAGGCGTCTGACGAGGTGAATGGCCTCGGTCGTCGATCTCCCCGGCATAAAACCAAACTGATTCTCTGAGATTTCAACTTCTCTTCTAATCCGACTTTCAACCACTCTCTCCCAAAGTTTCATAGTATGACTGAGTAATTTAATACCCCGATAGTTACCACAACTCTGAGCGTCGCCTTTGTTCTTGAAAAAAGGAACCACGATACTACGTCTCCACTCGGCTGGCATCTCATCGCCCATAAGGAGAGCATTGAACAGATCTGTTAGCCATTGGACGCCAACCTCACCAAGACAAAGCCACACCTCGATTGGGATCTGGTCCGGACCAACAGCCTTCCCTCTAGCCATTTTTTGAAGGGCACCCTTGACTTCATCCTCGCTGATACGCTCACTGGAACCGAAAGACAGCACAGACGCTCGAGAGACCTCTTGCTCCACTTCGGCACCACTCCTCCTAGCCTCATTGAAAAGATTATGAAAATACGAACTCCACCTCTCCTTAATAGCATCTTCATTCAACAATACTTGGCCTGTCTCATCCTTAACAAACTTAACAGCACCCAGATCGCGCCGCCCTCTTTCCCTAGATTTAGCTAGTTTAAAGATAGCGTTCGCTCCTATGCGAAACTCTTTTGGATCTTGTGATAGTGTACCAGATGTTTTAGTTATCGAAAAATTGGAAGGCAATGGCGTCGAAACTGGTTTTGCAGTAAGCATGTTAGTATGAGCCAATAAGTCAAGTATGTATCGCTTCTGTGATAAAAGGATACCACGGTTATTTGGAATAATTTCAATTCCAAGGAAGTATGAGAGTGGCCCCAGATCCTTAAGTGAAAATCTTTGAGAAAGAGTTTTCACAAAGGAATGTAAATGATCTGAACTGGAACCTGTAAGAATAATGTCATCGACATAGACCAATAGGTAAAGGAAAACATCACCATGCTGGTAGATAAACAAGGAGCTATCCGACTTGGAATTTTGAAAACCAACCTGAAGAAGGAATTTTCTAAGTTCATGATACCATGCACGAGACGCCTGTCTTAATCCGTAAATTGCTTTCTTCAATTTACAAACATGTGTTGGAAAATCTTTGTCAACAAAGCCAGGAGGTTGAGACATATAAACATCTTCATATAAAGTGCCTTGTAAAAATGCATTATTAACATCCAAATGTCGTATCGACCAGCCTTTGATTATGGCAATGCTGAGAACAACTCTCATGGTAGTAGGTTTGAGCACCGGACTGAAAGTATCATGAAAATCAATACCAGGACGTTGATTGAATCCTTTTGCAACTAAACGCGCCTTGTACCTGTCAATTGAACCATTAGAATGCCTTTTTATTTTAAAAACCCATTTGGAGCCAATTATATTCTGATCAGAGGCAGGTGAAACCAGATCCCATGTACCATTACAAACCAAGGCATTAAACTCCTCACTCATTGCTTGACGCCATTTCGTATCACTTAAGGCTTGTTTCACCGATGTGGGTTCTGTTTCTTTGTGTGTGTCAAGCTGTGCAGTAAGGTTTAATTTCTGGATAGGTTTCTTGATGTTGTTTTTCGAACGAGTAGTCATAGAATGAGTGGGAGGTGGTGGTAACAATGTATCAGATGATGAGTTGTTTGTGTCTGGTGAGCCTGCTGAGGATCCATGAGCAGGTGAAGGAGACATATGCACTGTAGAAGTAGGAGATCGTACCAAGGATGTAGTGTTGTTTTCTGCAAGTGGGATAGTGAGTACAGGTGGTATCCAGTCACAAATTGGACTTGAGCAGGGGTCATCTGTCGTGGAGGGATTATGTTGAAATGGTTTAACTGATTCAACAAATTGGACATGTCTAGAAACATAAATCCTCCCAGTAGAGAGATGATAGCATAGATATGCACTTTGAGTGAGTGAATAACCAAGAAAGATACAAGGGACGGACCGACTCTCTAATTTATGAGTAGTGTATGGACGAATCCAAGGGTAACATAAACTGCCAAAAATTCTGAGTTTAGAATAGTTGGGTTTGCAGTGAAAAATTCGTTCATATGGTGAGTCAAGGTCTAAAAGTTTGGTTGGCATACGATTTATAAGGTAAACCGCAGTAGAGAATGCATATGACCAAAATTTTATTGGCATGAATGCTTGAGTTAAAAGACTAAGACCTGTTTCAACTATATGCCTGTGCCGTCTTTCAGATATGCCATTATGTTGAGGAGTGTGAGGCGGGGTGGTGAGATGAGATATTCCATTGGTAGCTAAGAATGAAGAGAGAGCAATAAATTCTCCTCCATTGTCACTGTATAAAGTTTTGATTTTACAACCAAAGTGATTTTCAACAATTGCTTTAAATTTGATGAATACCTCTTTAACTTCAGACTTAGCCTTTAAAGGATAAAACCAAGTATATCGAGTATGATGATCAACAAACACAACATAATATTTGAAATTATTAATAGAAAGCACAGGAGAACTCCAAACATCAGAAAAGATAATGTCAAGCGGTTGAGATGAAGATAGAGTGGATTGAGTAAAAGGAAGTTTATGTGACTTATTACATGAGCAAGCATTACAAGAACCATCCAACAATGCACTAGACTCCAAATCATTTGAACGAATAATATGCTGCAAAATGGGAAAAGAAGGATGTCCAAGGCGTTGATGCCAACTGGAGGTACTGGTTTTTGAAGTAGAAAAGACCAAGGGTGATGACGAAAGTTGGTTTTGAGGCCATTCATACACTCCATCCTTGATTGATCCCTGGTATAGAATAGTTTTAGTGCATAGGTCCTTCACCTGAAAGTTTTGAGGAAAAAATTCAACAGACACTTTGTTAGAAGCACATAGTTGGGATACCGAAATCAAATTTTTCTTAATAGACGGAACACATAAAACGTCTTGTAATTGAAAAGTCTGTCTAGAAGAAGGCAGAGAAACAGAACCGGTATGAGTGATTGGGAGGCCAGTACCATCACCAATCATGATGTCATCGACTCCTTCATATGGCGAATGCAAAGAAAGATTATTGAGATCAGTCGTAATGTGATGACTAGCACCGCTGTCCAAGAGCCAAGATGGTGGAGTTTTATTTGTGGTTGCAACATTGGCTTGAGGTTTATGGACCTGAGCCTGACTTGGAACAAACTTATAAGTTGGACATCGTTTAGCAGTGTGACCTTGAACTCCACAAATTTGACAAAAACCTTGATAAGGTCGGGGACCTCGATTATCTTTGCGATAGTTGTTCCGATTATACTGAGAGTTTTGTGGTTTGTTATAGTGAGAGTTTCGGATGTTGGGTTTGGTAACAACATTTGCCGTGGCTGGAAAATGAGGAGAATCAGTTTTGGTAGAGGTGACTTCAAAGGTCAACAGCTTTTCATGGAGTTCTTCAAATGAGACTGGAGTTTCACGGGCTTGTAAAGCTCGAGCAAGTTCATTGTATTCATCTCCTAAACCTGCAAAAATAATGTCAATGATATCTTCGATATCCATAGGAGAACCTAACGAAGAGAGTTCATCAGTTTTAGATTTGATGGTTTGCAAATATTCTGTAATTGATAAGGAGCCTTTAGAAAGGTCCTTGATTTGTTGTTTGATGTGTTTGATTCGTCCCCTGGAAGGTTTGGCATAAATAGAGGTTAAGATGTCCCAAGCTTGTTTAGAGGTTGTGGAAGTACTGATGAAAGGAACAATGTTTGGAGAGAGAGAGAGCCAACTATGGGGCTATACCATGAGAGTTGTTCTCAGCATTGCCATAATCAAAGGCTGGTCGATACGACATTTGGATGTTAATAATGCATTTTTACAAGGCACTTTATATGAAGATGTTTATATGTCTCAACCTCCTGGCTTTGTTGACAAAGATTTTCCAACACATGTTTGTAAATTGAAGAAAGCAATTTACGGATTAAGACAGGCGTCTCGTGCATGGTATCATGAACTTAGAAAATTCCTTCTTCAGGTTGGTTTTCAAAATTCCAAGTCGGATAGCTCCTTGTTTATCTACCAGCATGGTGATGTTTTCCTTTACCTATTGGTCTATGTCGATGACATTATTCTTACAGGTTCCAGTTCAGATCATTTACATTCCTTTGTGAAAACTCTTTCTCAAAGATTTTCACTTAAGGATCTGGGGCCACTCTCATACTTCCTTGGAATTGAAATTATTCCAAATAACCGTGGTATCCTTTTATCACAGAAGCGATACATACTTGACTTATTGGCTCATACTAACATGCTTACTGCAAAACCAGTTTCGACGCCATTGCCTTCCAATTTTTCGATAACTAAAACATCTGGTACACTATTACAAGATCCAAAAGAGTTTCGCATGGTCGTTGGAAGCTTACAATACTTGTTAATTACACGACCTGAAATGGCCTTTGCAGTTAATAAGTTGTCTCAATATATGCAATCACCAACGACAGAGCATTGGTCCATTGTTAAAAGGCTGTTAAGGTATCTTCGAGGAACTACTGATTATGGTGTTCAGTTTCATAAGGATTCTCCGTTATCCTTACATGCTTACTCTGATGCTGATTGGGGTGGCAACAAAGAGGATTGGTCCTCCAACACTGCATTCATTTTATATCTTGGTAAAAATCCAATTTCATGGTGCTCGAAGAAGCAACGCACAACAGCTCGATCATCAACGGAAGCGGAGTATAGAGCAGTTGCTGCCACTGCTACTGACATCATCTGGGTCTGTAATCTTCTTCGTGAACTTCATGTTAAGTCCTGTACAGGTCCAGTGATATATTGTGACAATGTCGGAGCTACACAGTTAAGTGCTAATCCAGTTTTTCACTCTAGAATGAAACACTTAGCTATTGATTATTACTTCGTCAGAGATCTTGTTCAGAAAGGCTATCTTCGTGTTATACATGTTAATTCTCAGGATCAACTAGCAGATGTTATGACCAAATCTCTTACAGGTAGCAAGTTTCAGAATCTCAGAGACAAGATTGGAGTTCATTACCGATCTCCCTCTTGAGGGGGAATGTTAGGATAGCTTCATCTGATCTGTTAACATACTGGACAGTCATGGCTAGCACATGGATAGCCTAGCTCACATGGACAACATATCTATCAGTTGACATACATTATGTAGTACTAGTCAAGATATTCATGCTGTCAAGATATTCATGCTGGTCAAGATATTCATGCTTGATTTATATTACCTGTAATGTTCCTTTCATATTAGCACCTTGCTGTATATAATCAGCCACAATCATACAATGGAAATTATCTTATGATCACATTTCTATATACCTATTTTTAAATTTCTGATACTTTCAACTTTTTGTTTTCTCCAATGATTAATAACCTTATTTGCAATATAGTACCACTTGTTCGGTACTTTCTTCCTGGTTTTTCTTTTCGGAAAATAACAAATTTGGAATTCCTTTCATATTTCTCTAATCCTACTGAGACGAACAACCCTATTTATAGGGGACACCAGGTATATCTGTCTGTGTGATAGAAGTTGGATGGGACGCCATCACTGGTGTGTTGTGTATTACAAGAAGGCTGATCACCTTTAATTGTAAATGTCGGAGCTAAGACACACAACGTCGGGTTCATGTGATCATATTGATCTCTCAGTTATTCTTTCATTTCAAATCAGGTTGCTTTAAAAATTCATAAAATTCATAACCACAATTGTGGAACATTTGCTATGATATGGAATCCGTTCTCTCCAACAATTTCATGATTCTTGTTATCTCTATTGAATTTCAAGGTTATGCCAGTCAGGTCAGAATAAGCGGAATTCGTTGATAGAAATTAGATTCGCAACGGAATCGCCAAGAGCAAGAACGAGTCTTAAAATGATTAGAATATCAGTGACATATCAATGGAATCAGTTCTCTCTCTCAAGGACATTATGTTAATGGAAAGTTGGTCGAGCCATATTTGAAATGAATAACGATGGATTGTAAGACTCCAGTGATAACTGTGTCAGATAGAGACCCTTTAATTAAATTGAGATTTTGGAGAAGTTGTTACGGAGGAACACTATCCCCAGTTTTGTAAAGCAAGTGTTGATGATGAAGGAGTTAAGGAACCCCACTAGTTGCCTTAGCTGATTCCGAGGACGGAATCCTTATAAGGGGGGAAGAATGTAACGACCCGAAAAATTACGTGTCATTTATTATATTAAAATATATTTTTTGTTGATTTTACTGTGTGTTAGTTTATTTTTTTTATGCATTTAAACGCGTTATGATTTTTATTAAATAGGAAAATTATCCCATACGTGTTATGTGACTTCTGTGCAGCATAGATTATTTTATTCTATTTTTCTGTAATTTTTATATTTTTATAATACAGTTATTTTGCATTTTAAATTCCGGACCCAGCCCCTGTATTGGATTCGAGGCCCTGTTTTTCATAAAATTATTTTCATATAATAATGGGATGTTCAAAAATGTATTATGTTGTAATTTTTGTAAAATTCATAATTTTTGGGGAATTTTGATATTTATATTATATTTGTTTACAAATATAAATTTTACATTTTTATCCCATAAAAATTATTTTTAAGGCTTAATGATTTTAATTAGGGGTTAAAAATATTTTTGGGGTATTAATTTTTGAATAATATAAATAGGAATCTGATTTTTTTTTTATTATTAATAAATCATAAAAATCAGTTTTTATATATATTAATAAATATAAAAATATATTTTCTCTCTCCTGTTCTTGAGGATCAAAGCTGAATTTGAAAGTGTTATAGACATCGGATTTTGGCGATCTTGTAGTCGAATCGAAGCTCTCAACATCTAGTTTCATAATCTGCAATCAGTTTTCGTGTTGGGTAAATTTCCGATTTTATATTAAATTTCTTTTGAATCTGCAAAATTAGGGTTCTTCATTAATTTGGGGCTTTTTGATTCTTTGATTTTCCAGTTGAATTGATTGCTTGTATAGCTTCATATTGATTCCAGGAGTTCAATTCCATGCTAAATTTCATCGTCATAATGCTAGTTTGTTCAATTCGAAATTAGGGTTCTTGAGCTTAATTTGGGGATTTTTGATTGAGTGATTTTCCGGTTGTTTTGATGATTCCAATAGCTTTATATGATCATTTGGAGTCGATTTATGTGGTCAATTGCATCATTATAATGCCTGATTGTGATATTCGAGTTTTAAAGTTTTAACCGAAACTTTGAATCAATAGTCCGTTGTGTGTGTTAATTGTTTGCGTTAGTGGTTATGGGGGAAAGATTGTATGAGTTATAAGCTTCATTTTGTGATGTTAAACACGCGATTTGGTTTAGAAATGAAGGAAAACGAATTTTTGGCCGGATTATTCTTTAAGCTCGCCGGATTTGTAATTTGTGGTTTGTTTTGGTCGGATTTTGTGATGTTATGGTTGTTTGGTTATTGCCCGGTTGATGGGCAACGATTTTGTGTTGTTTTGGTGTAGAAAACGGAGTCACCGGAGTGTTTTTGGTCGCCGGAAAATTTCCGGATTCCGGCGAACCTCCATTAATGGTGGTTGAGTGTTCTTGGTGTTCTTGGTGATGAATGTGTGGTGATGGTGATGAATAGTGCAGTTTGATTCAAAAATTTTCTAAACTTTTCAGAAAAATGTTTTTGGGTCAAATTTTTATAAAAATTTTCTAAAATTCAGATTTCTTTTATGTATTATTATTTTAATTTCTAAAAATTAAATTTAATTAGTTAATTATTTTTAAATAATAATTTAATTGATTTAATTAATTGATTAATTCATTTTAATTGATTAATTATATTAATTAATTATTATTTAAATATATAATTGACTTCATTGAATTTAAATCTCTTTATTATAAAAGATTTATTATTTTTATGAGTTGATTAATAAATAATTAATTTGAATATTCAATTAATTTAATTATTAATTGAATTATTCTTATTAATTGCGTATTAATTAAACCGTTTATCCGTTTTCAACGAGAAAAGTATTTCTGAAATCAGAAAAATGACCCGGTTCTTATAAAAATAGTTTTAAGTTAAAATTCAACTTTTAAATTTTGGTCGACTTTTTACCAAACCTTTTTATTGAGTCGATTATATCCGATAATTAGGGTTTTGACCCGTTTTCTGTTTTAAAAATATTGGATAAAATCTTTTCATGATCTGATCAAGCGTGCTATGTGATTATGTGAATTGCGTGTTATTATTCTTTGATTATCTATTAGTGATTTGTAAATATTCTATGAATAATTTGAGTGCTCTTTTATTTGTGAGCCGTATATGCTATGTGTTAATTGGTTATGTGACAGGTATATATGTATTTAATTCGAGGATTAATGATTATCTCTAGGGTTAATTATTGTCTTGAGGATTAATGACTTATTTCGAGGATTAATTGTTATCTCGAGGATTAATCGTGTCTTGAGGATTAATTGATTTTCATGTTTCTTTATCGAGGAATAAGATAAATGTTTTGAGGATTATTTATAGATTGAGTTGGACTAAGTTGAATGCATAATTGTTTAATTCAAGGATTAATTGTCGAATATTGACTTAGGTTGGTCAACAGAGATAAGTAGATGTCTAATCAAGGAGGTTGGAGATAGATGCAATATTCTTTGTGGATTGTTGGATTTATTGTGAGGTGTTTTAACACCGGGAAAACGTCTATGTTCAAAGGGGACATTTCCAATTATTTTCTTCGGACAGAGATATTGGTAAGCATGGTTAATACGTTTAACTTGAGTTTGTAAGCGTTTATAAAATATCAGAATCTCGTCTAGAGGCTGAAGTATTGTCTGGGGCGTGACTATAGAAGTAGACGCGCAGGCTCAATGTCAACGGATCAGACTCGTGGCAATCGCAAGAGCGTCAAACCAGCGAATGATCAACAGAGGACATGATGACGTGAGATAGAAGAAGATAGTTGTATTACTTCGGCGCTACGTAATAACAAAGGACCAGAGGCAAGTATTTTCTTTATCATCCTAAACAGTTTTTATTTTATGTTTCATTGATTCATATCATGATGAATAGCTATTGTTCAGAGCTATTTGTGATTCTTAAATATTTTTGTGCGAACACAGTTGCTTGATATTGTTGCCCTTGATGTGGGGAATTGTTTAAGATAAACTCTTCATATCCTTATTATAGTATTAAATAATAAGGATGTGAACTGTATGTGAAACTAAGCATTTCCTGTTGAATTCGGAAATTGCTCTATTGGATTGGAAAATGGTAAAGCGTAGGAGGCCACGTTGAGTAGTTGGTCCAGCTATATTTAAGGAGGATATGGTAACCATTCCATCTTCCTATAGGCTAACATTACTTGCCTATTTTGGTACCCTCATGAAATCCGGACTATACACACACGGAAAAAAAAGAAGAGAATACCGGTGGAGTATAGAGGGTCCCATTGCTTATGAACCTGATCAGGGGGCAATGGTGTTTTATGTTTCAGTTATATAAGTGTATCCAATCCATATCGCCAGAATGGCTATTATATACTGTGAATTGGCAGATGATTCATTTTTATGACATGCCAAATGATTTCAGTTATGATTTGAATTATATCACGGTTGTTGATTCAGTTTCTCTATAAACTGTTTTACATTTCAGTTGATTTGATGCCCCACTTATCCTGGTTTTATATCAAAATTTTTATACGCTTGCTGAGCATTTCTTTCGCTCATACTTGCTGTTGTAAATTCTAACATTTCAGTAAAGTGGTTTGGCGAGACGTATCCGCACAGCTCAGAAAGAGAAGAAGCGTGATGCTATTTCGAAGATGACTTGGCTCAGGATGTCTGGATTTAGAGTAAGATCTATTTTATATAATTGAGTTCTAATATTTATTATTATTATGTAATTGTCTAGTTAGCCTGGTGTACTTTTTATCGAAGTTACACCAGTGGTTTAAGATTTGATCAAAGAGAATGTTGTAAAGAAGGAATGCTTTTTATTTAATGGAATTTGGATTCTTGTTTCTAGCCCTATAACCTTAAAAGATCTTGGTATGTTTGGGGTCACAGATGTTATATTTCCAGTGTTGGACAATCACAAGTGGATGATTATTATTAAGCAGATGTTTTATTTTGAGGATTTTTGCGTGACAACCAAATCTTCTGACCCCGGATTTGGGGGGTGTCACATAACCTATTAGACTAGAGGTCAATAAGGGAGTAACTGCACTTGATGCAGCAAATAAGGATGTGAGGGATAGTAAACCCACAGCTCTACCTCTCAAGGAGAATAGTCGTATACAACTTGAGGTATCTGTAAGCTCGCTTGCATTCTCCCAAAAGAATGCATAGCTGAAAATGGCACTATAACTGTCTCTGGATTCATTCTCTCAACAGGATGAGTCTATTGAAATTTGCCTGTCAGCCAGGGCATTTGTTGGTAAGTCACTACCTCATAAACAAACTAAAATACTTCATATGCACAAAGTGAGATTGCACACACTAAGGACGAATTGATGGAAACAACTAATAATCCGACCATATTACGATTAGGATTATAAGTTGAAGGTTCCTCAAAGAACTAAGAGTCTTCACAGACCTCGAGAGAAGGTATTGATCTCAATGCTAAATTTATAGATCTTTGTTTACCTTCTCAGAATTCAAATCTGAAAATCCTAAAAAGGGAAAACTAGCAACTTGTAGATTATGACTCAGATTCGTCTGACGAGTCCAACGAGGATTTGGGATTTGCGAACTCCCATTGCACCACCACTGACCTCTCTTGAAGGGGCTAGGGTGAATTTTCCTTGCAGGTACATATGGATGTTGGAGCTATGAGAGATAAGAGTGATACACTAGTGAGCATGAGTGTAAACACTTGAGAGATAAGAGAAGAGATCACTCATTTTAAGTGATATGAGTGGAGAGATGAGTTAAACACTTGTGAGGTACACGAAACAGAATCACACACTCACATTGAGGAAGAAAGATAAACACCAAATCCCATTCCCTATTCCCCAAACAAAGTTCACTTGCAACAGTTGGGAGATATAAGGAAATTGTCGGGAGATTTGGTTGACAGCATGATCGACAGTGAAGCTATTTTGAATATTTTAAGGGCAAAGTTGATCAGACTACATACTTCTATTCTGGAAGTCTTCATGAAAATCCTTCCATACAAGCAAAGCTTCTTTTCTTTATTGCAGCAGACAATGTTATATGTTTGAAGAATCTGTTGTACTAAAGGTAAGAGGTGAGTTATAATCGAATATTTGGTATCATCTAATTTAATTGGATATTTGCTATAATTGAATGTTTGGAGGATTACTCAACTAAGGGGGAGAGAAATATTGAAGAAGATATATACTCAACGATTACCTTAGTAAGAGATACTCAACTAAGGGGGAGAGTATAAGCTTACCTTAGTGATGGGGAGATGTTATATCTAAGGGGGAGAGATATGGAAGAAAAAGGATATACCTTCGAAAGGGGGAGTATTCACCTTGTCAGGGGGAGATAGAAATATTCGCCTTGTTAGGGGAGATGAGGAGTATTCACCGTTATAAGGAGGAGACATATCACCTTAGGTAGGGAGACATAAGGAAGGAGAGAAGTATGAAACGACAAAGAAGAATTCTTCAGTATGTGGTTGAAAAGTCATATTCTTTACCACTGAAGAATTCCCAAGTATCTGCTGATAATGTTCAATGTTAGATGTAAAGGGTTATCAGGCAGATATGTCAAGAAATGAAGATGAGTTACTTAATGAAGATCAGTTCAGTGTTAGAGGAACATTCATCTACTGAGATTCTGGAAATGTTATATCTAAACCAGAAATTTTTTTTATGTATTATTTACTATAGTTCTTTAATGCTTTATCTTCTTCTTGTTTGTAGTTGAGTTATCCTCTATGAATTTGTATGTTAATGTTTAATAAACAAATAGGGGGAGATTGAAAGTCATATGTTTACCCTATTTGTAAACATCGATGATTCAACTCAACTCAAACAAGAATGTAATATTAAATAGTATATGTACTGTCACAGGGATCTCAAATGCATAATTGTCAAGAGAAAGAAAACAAAGTCAATCTACCATTTTGAGGTATACTACACTTGAAGAAGTTCATTCAGTTGATCAAGCGTCAGTGGAGTAATCAAGACAGTGGGTTCTATTTATAGTGGCAAGAGGTTCCTACAGTGGCAGAATACAGATTAGAAAGGTTTGAATAAAGAGTGAAGAAAAGGAAGACAGGAACCACAGCTTTAAAGTCAAGATATGAAGAACAGTCATTGCGGTTAGTCACTCATGAACTAGACTGTGCATCGAGTGTCAACATTAAACAGTGGTTGTTCGTCATTAACTTCAGTGGTTCAAGCTATGAAGACTGGTATAAAGAAAATCATTGTGCAAGCAACAGAAGTGCTAAATTAATTAACCACAAGGATTTTACTATCAAGTGGACTGGCTACGAGGAAAAAGAATTATCATAAAGAAATTCTAAGTGATATATTCTTAATGCTGAAACCCCGGTTAGAATTGTTGTAATTTTTGTTATGCAAAAGGAGTCCAGTTTCAGATCCTCAAGAGACCGTAGTTTACACCTGGACGGGTTGTGAGAAAATAGAATTATCACAAGAAAATGGAAAGTGATATATTCTTAAAGCTGGAATCCCGGTTGGAATAGATATATTTTTTGTTAAGCAAAAGGAGTCCGGTTCCAGACCCTCAGGAGACCGCAGTTTAGACCGTAAGGATTTATTTATATTAATAAATATTTTATTTTAATTAGACAATTATATTTATAAATATCTAATGATATTAGATATTTATTTTTATAATTTCTGGATTCAAATAATTATTTATTAATTAAAGATTATAAGATGTGCAGGATAAAAAGCATTTGTATGGAGCCTGCCCTTAATAAGGACAAAATAAGCCCCGGTTCATTTTCAATTTGCTAGCAGGTCACTTGTGATTTTCCTTTTGAAAAAGAAATGGCCAGGTTGTTCAAGTGTAATACCGAGTGTCATAATGAATCAAGAAACTGTCATAACAGCTCAACCAAGTGTCATAATAGCTGATTGCAAACTGTCATACCGAATGTCATATTCTGAAAGTGTAATACCGAATGTCATGATGCTCCTGGAGGTGTAATACCGAGTGTCATAGCAGCCTTGAAAGTGTCATACAAGCTCAAGAAACTGTCATAGAGAGTGTCATAATAGTGTTAAAAATGGACACTATGACAGTTGACATGTTTTGGTTATAAAAGAGGCAGAAGCAATCAGAAAGAAAAAAAGAGAGAGACAACTTCATCTTCTTCAACACAGACGGAAGAGAGAAAAAGAAGAGACCAAGAGGAATAGTTCCTGAGCTTCAAATAAATTCTTGTAAATTATTTCTGAGCTATATCGTTAAATCTAAACCGATAGAAATTGTTTACTTGTAACCTTGGAACTATCTAGCGAGTTTTTACTCCTAGAACTTATCTCTCGAATTGCTTTTAGCATTCGATCTTTTTATTACAAATATAGAAAAGTTCATGTCGAATTCTCTATAGAATTTGTAATAATAAGTTTGGTCATCAAATCTTGTAATCTGTACCCGTGTATTTAGACACACCCCATCAAGTTAATATAATTTTATATTCAACTTGAAATATTGGTATTCGTTTTATTCCGCATCAATTTGTTCTTGATTTAATATTTTAAGAAAAGAGCAAATTCGATAAAACGGTATAGTTTGTATTCAACCCCCCTTCTACAAACTATTTTGGACCTAACAAACTTATTGTTGATAAGTTTATGTATAAATAATATTTTAATCATAAATCTATACTATTATATAAAAGCCGAAACATTAAAAGTTTGGTTGGTTGGTACCTATTGATTTTACTTATTTACCCTTACTTAATTACAGATAAAATCGTTGGTACCTATTGATTTTACTTATTTACCCTAACTTAATTACTGATAAAATCTTTTTTTATATTTTATCTAACTAAATTTTTTGCTTTACTAATCAATTTCTTTTTTCAGGTTAAACATGTTACCTTTAAAATTTATGTTTTACTAATCAATTTCTTTTTTCAGGTTAAACATGTTACCTTTTCTTTTCTTTTCTTTTTAATAACTAAGCAGTTTCCTTTTTCAGGTAAAATATAATATCTTCTATGTTTTATCCAACTAAAAAGCATATTATAATTACTATTAACTAATTAATTAATTATTTCATTCAAATTATCTTTTCTCTTTTCTCTAACTAAAATATCTCTTTTTTCAATTATATCACGGGTTACCTTTTAAAAATCTTCTTTTATATTTTATTTAACTAAATTTTTTACTTTACTACTCAATCTACTTTTTCAGGTTAAACATGTTACCTTTTTTTTAATAACTAAGCAATTTTCTTTTTCAGGTAACCGATTACCTTTTCAGCTAAAAACGTATCATCTTTTTTATTTTTTCTAATTAAATTCCTTTTTTAGAAATATCATGGGTAACATTAATTTCTCATTTTCTAAAAATATTACCAGCAATTTTATTTAGTAAAATAACAATTAAATTATAATTAATATAAACTAATCAATTACCTTTTTCACCTAAAGTATGTCACCTTTTAATTTTCACGTTATCTTTTTCTATTTTTTCAAACTAAAATCTCTCTTTTTCCAATTATATTACGGACAGTTCTATTTAATAAAATGAAATAATAATATTATAATACTAATATTAACGATTATACTTTTTAGCTAAAACTTATCATCTTTTTCCTATATTATCTAACTAAAATTCCTCTTTAGAAATATCACGGGTAATATTAATTTCTCCTTTTCTAAAAACATTACGAGCAATTTTGTTTTGTAAAATAACATAATTAAATTATAATTACTATAAATTAATTCAGTACCCTTTTCACCTAAAATATATTACCTTTTTAATTTTCTCTAACTAAATCATCTTGCAACGATTATTTAGTTAGAGAAAATTAAAAAGGTAATATATTAAGTTTTTTTAGATACATGTGCGAGTTTGTATTCTAGTATGTATATATAGTTGTGTTTAAAGTATTTTTATTTGTAATACATAATTATATATGCAAATGCATCATAAAAATTTTATTTTACTTGGATTTAAATCGGATTTTAAATTGAACTTTTATCTAGACCGGATCTAAACCCGAAATTTTCAAAAAACCGGGTTAAATCTGAATTTTTACTGCCGAAACTAGTTTTAAATAAAAACTAGCTTATAACCCGTGCGAAGCACGGGTTTCTTTGGATAGGTTATAAAATTTATTTAATGAAACATATTATATTTAAAATATATAATTATATATATATAAAATATAATATATTTAATAATTATAATATATATTATTAAAATATATAATTATATATATTATTAATAATCTATATAATATCCTTTTAATTATAATTAAAGACACTATATATCTTTTCAAATATGGATTTTATCTATAATTAAGTAAGGGTAAATAAGTAAAATCAACAGGTACCGTACCGACCGACCAAACTCATTTAATATAAAATTATATTATTTATTGAAATTAAACTCATTATAAAATCAACATTATAATTAAAAGGTATATAGCTTTTATAATTATAATTATACCCCTTTTTTCTAATTATAATATAGTATAGATATGCAGTGTTCTTTATCTTTTGATGTGTTAGAGTCCGAGGGGTCTGCTTCTTTTATTGCTTATCCCCTTGATGTTTTTTATTATTATTATTTTTTTCTTTTTAAATTCTTTTTTTATTATGGGATATTTTTTTACTGTGGGATAACCAAAAAAGGGGATAACCAAAAAAAGGGGGTAACCAACTACAAATTATACCCCTTTTTGCTTATTATAGTATAGTATAGATATGGCCCGTTGAAAACCCTAAATCTTAACCGGATGAAATCATACCTTTTCCTATCGAAATTTAATCAAACTTTAATCGAATTGGATCAAACCAAATTTTTGGATTCAAATTTTTTATGCATCTCATCGAACTTCTAATATCACGAAATAAAAGTCGAAGGTCAAACTTTTGATGAAGAGACCAATGATTTCAAGTCATATATTTGATGTACCACACTTACGTTATAAAAATAATAAAATGTACATTTATTAAAATACCTTATCAATCCAATCAAAAGCTGTAATTCAACAATTTGCAGCAAACCAAACAGGACAAGGCGACCTCAATTTCAGCATAAAAACAAATGCATCACACTGAAAGACAAGACTTTCAAATTGGGATGCCAAAATTTTCAAAAATTATTAACGCAAAACCAAGTAACATATCCACGTGGGACCCATCAAATGTCTCATGTACGAACAATGTGGGCCCTTTACATGTTGATAATCAATATACAAAACCCGACCCGACTGTTACTCTGTCTGTTTCATGGACTCTGACCGCCCACCACCTCAATTATCGACCCGAACCGGTTCCTCCTCCTTCCGGTTCACGAAAGCAGATTTTAAAACCGCCCAGAACCGGGACTTGCCGTTTTTATTTCTTCTAGACCCTACCTTCCCCATGCATGAAACCCGTGGTGAACCCGGTTCAGAACCATGACCAACCCGGTTTTCTCCGGGGACAGACCGGCTCCTAAACATCAACTTACCATTGTTGCCAACTCTTTGATTTCTACGGCCATCTCCCCCGGTTATGGCATGTTTAGGCAATCCGATAATCGATGTTTTCGGCTTTTGGTTTAATGAAACCGATCTTTGTGAAGAAGGGTCTAGCTTTCTTGAAAGTATTACCTTTAATGAGCCTTTACGTTGCATGAATGCATTGTGGTTGAACCAATCAAGTTCTTGATCCTCTGCCACCCAATATGACTCTGGTGGATTCCCTGAATCAGGGTTAGGTTGTTCGAAAACTCGAAGACTATCAAGCTTGTGATCATCATCAATATTATCATCATTGTTGTTGGAGGCCGAGTCTTGTGCTTTAGTGCGAGATATACTGGATACGTTTGGTTTACTTTCGTTGAAATTTAAGCGATCAATCTCGGGTGGTTGTGTCATTACAAATGAATGAGAGGATGAGAGGCTCAAAGGTATAAAATGAAGAAGAAGAGCAGAGAAGTTTCAATTATAAGACAGGAGTGCAGGCCTCTGTTATTTTTCTTTTCATTTAATAACTTCAATTCAATAACATACTATTAGGAAACACCCATATGAAACCACCAGCCTACGATTTTATTTAATGGTCAAGGTATTGACATATTAATAAGTTATTTGACTCTTTAGTTTTTTCAGATGATCAATTATACCAGAGGGTTTGTAATCTTACTTTTCTTTTTCTACGATGAGAGGACTTATCTCATTCCGAAATATGTTAAAACATATACTCAATTTGTAAGAAATACAAGTTTGGTTATTCAAAAAAGGAAAAAAATTACCGTATAATAAAAATTAGTTAAGATTTATAAATTTTAAAAAGTTTAGATCAATTTGTCGAATGTCATCGCTTTCAGTTGTCAAAATTCGTGTTAAACCAATAAAATCAATCAACTCTAATATAAATCGAATCGAATTATTAAAATTGTGTGGAGAAAGAAGTTGCAATCGAGACATCCGTAGAAAGATTCAGGTGGCGGTAGAAGAGGCTGCACACATCCGTCACATGTCATATAGTCACTCCTTTCGTTTTCAACAACTTTTTTATTGTTAAAATCATCAAAGAGCTAGGACGAGTGAATGACCATTTAGCTGATTTTCTCTGCTTTTTCCGATCTCTCATCTGTTGAAGTGCTGAAATGTTTTGCAAATTTTGGATCAACTGGTACAGTAAGAATTATTTTTTCTCGGGCACCGGGAAATGTACTAAATCAGGGTCATCAACATCCCCCGCATCCTCATATATGTTCCGATCTTCGCCTGATCTGTGTCGAATTTGAAAGTAAAATAAGCAAGTTTTACACAAGTACGAAAAGTCCTTGCCATCTTCGGTGCCAACAAGCTCCGCAAAAATGCGATATTTTCTGAGGTAGTAAAGTTAACATGTGATTATGCGATGGATGGTTAATATCACGTTCTGTCGATGAACATTTCAAGCAAATACTAATATATACAGCAACTAGTGCAGTAATAGAAAAACTGTTCAGAAAATATGTTTCTGCATTTATTACAAAGTGTATAGTAGTTTTCATCATCTCTGGTGCTTGGAGAGTTAGAATGTGGTCTATGTGAAGATCATGATGGATATATAGAGGTAAGGTGGAACATGTTTTGAGTAGAAAATAACAAGTACAAGAAGAATGTTGGCTAGTGTTGGATCTGGAAGTGGTGCTGCAATGATACACATAGGTGTTTATTATAATTGGGTCACCGCAACCACGGCAGAGTGCATTTTCAGGAGTGTACTTGGAGAGGATTAAGGGATGCTTATGGCTAAAGTGTTCTAGCCCTTCCATTTCAACTAAGAAAAGAGAAAGAGAAAGGGCAAACTGCAAGTTTGTATGTTTTAACAAGTGAGTTGTGGGGCATGCCAAGGCAGTGTCGTCCATTTACTAGCTTGTTGATAACATATATTATGTAAATACACTATGGTATAATTTTGGTATATACTTAGTTTGTTGATACAGGTTCCTGCAGTATATTTTTGTCCAGCTACTTTCACATTTTCCGTGTGGAAAACTTCTGTAATTGTTACAAATTTTTGGATGCTTAATATTGCTATAGATGGACAATAGCGCTGAAACCCGATCTCATTTATACAGAGGTATCCACAAACCATGACAATGCAAGCAAAACACCTCGGAAATTCTACTAATGATGGATTTTTGGTTACAGCAAATGTTGCTGAGACTTTACAAAGCTTTCAATTTCAGAAGTACATACCAGTCATTAGTCATCATCGTTAGGTTGAATGTTTATTCGAATCATAGCACATAAATTCACAGTCGATCAGATATAAGTTTAGAAAATGAGTTAATATAGTTAACAAAATGAGTTAATTGCACTAATATAGTTAACAAAATGAGTTAATTGCACTAATATAGTCGCTTACATTAATATAGTTAACAAAATGAGTTAATTGCACTTTGCATCCCCCAGCTTTATTCCAATTTCAATTATGTATATGTAGTTTCATAAATTGCATTTTGCATCCCCCAACTTTAAATCATAAGTCAATTCTCAACCCCTTATGGGTTTTCTATAAAAAATAATATTATTTTTAACGAATACATTAACAAATGCGATATAAAATGATTGCAATGATGATATAAATTATAGATTTTTGTCGGACGTTTTGCAAGCGCACAAAATCGTATACAAGTAATATAATGTTTAAAAGTAGGATGTCGAACCCACGAGGAAGGTTTACTAACTACCGGTCTTTAAATCAAACTTCTATTATTTAGAACAATGAAATTTTGGTGATTTTAATTATGACTAAACATGTAGAAAATTTACTTAAATTTTCTCAAATTAAATGCTAATAAAAATAAGGAAAAATAGAGAAATGATCAAAAATAAAATACTTATAATAATTGAGAAAAGCCTAGGGAAATAATTTCATCATCTCGTCGCAATATCGATTTCCTAATGTGGTTTATTTTGTCACGTCACTCTTAATCGTGTGTGATAGCGGGACTCGATATTAATTTGTATTCCGGTTAGGACATATAAATTCTCTACCAAAATGCGATTTTTCTACTATCGTGATAAAACCAAACACTTGGTAGGCATGGATATCCAAAACCCAAAATTACTACACAACCTATAATGGTATTTTCATCCACTAAAGCAATTATGTCTATTCAACCAAAGAATAATAACCCTCCCCTCTCGGATATCGGATTACATACATATAATTCAAGCAATTGATCGTCGACAATCAATTACAAGCGTTAAGAACGGATTTGAATAAATCACACAAGAATAAGAACTACCACATAAACCACAAAAGTATGATATTGCTTCAAGATGAATCCATTAAATCCCTAGAAAAAGAGTTTAGTTCATGAATAACAATGTAACAATAACAAGAAGCATGTTCAAAGAAGACATGGAAATAGAAATTAGAAAGTAAGTAGAAATCCCCTGAATTTCTTCAAGCTCTTCCTTCTCTTTGCTCTGTTTCTGGACTGCTGGAAATCTGCTCTAAAAATACAACTGCTAAGCCACTGATCTGTCTAAGTATATGGCGTAATTTCGTAGCTATCAAGTGTGTATGAATGAGATTCTCCACACCCCTGCACTTCTCTTGTATTTATAACAAAAACAAATCATTTTTCCAGCCCACAAAAGTAGCACACCAACAGCCCATCTCCCTTGCTTTTCTGCTTTTGAGCTGGCTTGTTGGAGAGCTTTCTATTTTTCTCTGAATTATTGCTGGATCTTTTCATGATTCCAGCACTATAATTTCAATAATAATCAGTCCCACTCTCTTAATCTATAACCTTCTTTCATTATGAATCCAACTAGTCCACTAAACTCACCAACAAAGCCACACCAAAACAAATTAAATTATGAAATGGAGTTTCTTAAATAATGCTTGTGCAAAGTAATTCAAGCTGTTGACTTCAGAAAAATTCTGGTAACAGTAGGAACTGCATTAAAATCTGAGACCAAGTTGTAATTAAAGGCCTTCTCTCAAGCTTTCCAACGATACCAAGATCGCCTAAATCGGACTCCTGGAGCTCCCGCAATAGCCAAAACAGTGACCGTCGTGCAAGAAATCCGAAAAATCAGATTTTCTGCTCCAAAATATATTATTTCCGCTCCAAGCCTCCTAATATAAGAATTCCTAATTTTCTACAATAAAACACGAAAATATATAAAATACAAATCCAATTTCATGCAAAAATTGATTAAAAATATAGGGATGAACTAATAATATTATCTACTTATCAATTTTAAACATGTAACTAATTTTACACTTTAAAATTTTTTAAATTATAATTTAATATTATTTTTTGACCATTAATCAATTATAATATATTTGTAAAAAATTGAACTAATATGTTTCCATTAAATAAAGTTATGACTATTATGATATATGATACATATAAAATTATTAAAATATAAATTATATAATCATTACACAATTTTATGTTGCATTTGTCAATACAATCGTTAAAAGCAATATTTTTTTTGAAAGAAAACGTATAAGGGATTGTGATTCGACCTATAATTTAAAGTTGGGGGATGCAAAGTGCAATTTATGAAACTACATATACATTATTGAAATTGGAGTAAAGCTAGGGGATGCAAAGTGCATTTAACTCTTAACAAAATCAAACAAAAGTACGAGATTCTTTTAAACTTGATACATGATCCATTTCATAAACAAGTCTCCCTGTTAAAACATTGCTGCCTTTGTCTGTGATAATAGTTGATTACTGGTGTAGTGTGCTCGGAATATATGTTTTCAACGTGAGCAAAATTATGAATGTCATACGTACTATGCAGGCATTAGTGTAGCAAATATGAGCGATGAATCTCGGATTGTTGTGTCATATATAACAAATGAATAAGAGGATGAGGGGACCTAAAGTTTTAAAGATGAAGAAGAGCAGAGAAGGTTCGGAACATGTATGACACGACGATTGTCGCTGCCAAGGCAGGGAACCAACCAACCGGGACATAATAGAAATGCAGGCACTAGTCTACAGTCTTGTTATATGATCAAAAGTATTGACATATTAATAAGTTATTTTGACTTTTTAGTCATTTGGCGAAATTGCAAGTTAACCCTAATTATCAAACTGAGTAGGGCCAATAAAATTTAGTTAAGATTTATTCATTTAAAAAAGTTAAATCAATTTGTCAAATGACATCTTAGAACAAAGAGAAAAATCAACCATATATTACATAAATCCAAATTGAAATATAGTGAAACAACTCAAACAAGTTGCATTGAAAGAAGTCACTTTCTCGATATAATTCCTGAAAGTATTTACTCTATATAAAATCTTTTTGGTTACTATTTGGAGTATTTGGAAAATCTTGAAAATTGAGTCCTTTATTGTTCTTGCATGAGAAAAGAAAAAATGAATTTGGTGTTGTATCGCTAATTAAAGTTTCCGGAAAAACCTTGTACAAGAATGGACACAATTTCTTAGAACAGTGTTCTCACACGTTTTACCGGGTTACTCTCTAACCCTTCTCACTTGATTGATATACATATTAATCTTACCCCTGATTTTATTATTTATTTATTGATTAAATTTGTTAGTTTGTATATTCACTGCATTGCTACTTGAATTTTTAATTTGCTGTTAAAAAATCTGATAGCTGATCATTTTGTTTGTCAGGTATAAATTCTCTTAAGTCTACTTTTATAGAGTTTTGCTGGTTTAAGACTTATGATTTTGCATGACGATCACAAACTGCAACTTATATGCATATTGTCAAATAACCTTCATTTATGGTAATACTTCACCTGTTTCTTTTAGACTGAGAAAAATTCTTAAAATTTTACAACAATCTAAGAAATTGTGGCTTTAAAATAAGTATTAATTAGTTCCTTGATCCTGTGAAATTTACCGCACTAAATAGGGGTCTGGATCCTCTGTCCCCTTCCTCCGTGTCTCCTCCGTGTTCCCTTGCTTTTTTAATACAAAATTAGTGCCCCTGCGGGGCCCATTTTAAATAAAAATATTTTTTATTTGAAATGGCCCCCGTAGGGGCACTCATTTTATATTTAAAAAACAAGGGGACACGGAGGAGACACGGAGTAAGGGGACAGAGGATCCCAGCTCACTAAATAGGTTATTACTTTGATCCATTATCATCTAAATAACTAAGAATAAATGTTTAATGGATTTTAACAAGAGAACAATGTTCCTGAGATTACCTCAGGAACTTACCTTACTTCTTTATAAAATCTTATAAAATAAATGGCCCCGCAGGGGCATTTTTGTGAAAACTAGATTACCCATAAAATTTTTCTTGATTTTATGGAAACATCTAATGAAAAATACATGAGGTAATCTCAGGTACAACATTCTCTTTTACTCCCTGTCCCATTTTATATGACACTTATTCCTTTTTGGGACGTCCCAAAAAGAATGAACCTACTAAACTTACTATTTTTGAACATTATTTTCTCTATTTTATACTTCCATTTTATTAAATAAACACTATTACACCCACTACTTTTCTACTTTACCCATTTTTTATACACCCACTTTCACAACCAACCAACCACATGCTACCACCTAGCAAGTCAAATAGTATTTTCTTAATCTCCGTGAAAGTCAAACCATGTCTTACAAAATGGGACGGAGGGAGTAACAATCTAAGAAATGTTGATCCTATCTCAATATTAAGCATTCAATATTTTCATGTTTTCAACATTTATTCTTAGTTATTTAATGGATTTTTGGTTTTTCAATACTTCTTTACATCATTATTTAACTTCTCAAGTAATAATAGTAGACCCCCCTGCATTCACACTAATTTTCACTAATAAAAATATCCCAAATTGCTAAATAATTATATTGATATTCGTGTAAAATTGATGTATTAAGTGCAAAATTGACATATTAAATGCATATATCCACTTATATTAACCATAGCCCTTAGAGCTATGTTTAGCATTACCCTAATTTTATTGATCCAAGTTGCTGTCATGTTAAATCTAAAAACTTTATGGCAGGAATTTATTGGTCTAAGAGCATCTCCAAGAGACTCTTAAATAAGCTCTTAAGTCCAAATATAAAGAGGATGGAGAAAAAATGAGCTCCAAGAGACTGTTAGTGGCTCTTAAAAAGCTTAAGAGCCTCTTCTCTCTCCTCAATTTTAAGAGCTACTACATGGCTCTTAACTATTTTCTATCAATACAATATTCAATGCACATGGTTCGATTTAATTGCATGTCATAGTTAGATTTGAAATATTAATAAAATATAAGTTATGAGTCAAGATAAAGAGTATTGTTGGAGTTGACACGAAAATCTATGTACTAACTTACTAAGAACCATATACTTTATATTATATTTAAGAGCCAACTAAGAAATTGTTGGAGATGCTCTAAGTTACAGGAATTTATTATTGGTGTTCTTTCTGTATTTCCAAAATGTGATCACAAAGAAAAGTGCAGTTATCGCAGATTGAAAATTCAAGCGATTGGGAGGAACATATGGCCATTTATCAATATTATCATCTGTGTTGTTGGAATCCGAGTCTTTTACTTCAACGCGAAATTATTTACTGGATATGTTTGATTTAATTTTGTTGAGATTTGAGCGATAAATCTCGGATTGTGGTGTCATTACAAATGAATGAGAGGACGAGAGTTTCAAAGGTTTAATGAAGAGGAAGAGTAGAGAAGTTTCGAAAATAAGACAGAAATGCAGTTCCTTGTTATATTTCTTTTCATTTAATATATGAGAACAAGCACAAATAAACTTGAAATGAATTTAAGATGGAGTATTTATTTATAAAAATGAGAGCTGTAAATATTCAGATCTGATTGATCAATTACAATGATTGCTTTGCCTAACAACAAAGAGAATGTAGCTATAAATAGATTACACAAACAGACAAATTAGGTCCAACGTTATACTAATAAACAAGCCACCTGGCAGATATCCTAGAACTAGAATAAATTACTTTATTAGAAAACAAGAAAATACTCATTTCCTTTATACTCCCCCTCAAGCTGCAGAAGAGTTCTTGGACGATGCTGTGAGCTTGTGGAGATGAGAATTGTGCAGGTTTACCGAGAGATGCTTAGTGAGGATATCTGCCACTTGGTTTTGAGAAGTGACATGAGCAGTTGTGATGTTGCCTTCTTTAATCTGATCTCGAACGTAATGACAATCTATCTCAACGTGTTTCGTACGTTCGTGTAGAACCGGATTCGCAGCAATGGCCAACGCAGCTTGATTGTCACAATTGATCATAGTAGGAGGAAGCTTTGACAGACCAAGATCTTTAAGTAAAGATGTTAAACAGGTGACCTCGCAAGTTGTAAGAGCTATTGCCCTATACTCTGCTTCAGCAGAGGATCGAGCAACCACAGGTTGTTTTTTGACTTCCAAGAGACTAGAGAGCTACCTAAGAAGACACAATAGCCTGTGGTTGAGCATCGAGAGACTGTACATGAAGCCCAATCACTGTCACAGTAAGCTATCAACTATGTAGCTGATTGAGAGGCCAACAGAATTCCTTGAGACACAGCGCCTGTGAGATAACGAAGTAGTCTGTAAGCAGCCTGCAGATGTGCTGTTGTCGGTTTATTCATGTACTGAGAGAGCAACTGCACAGTGAAGCAAATGTCCGGCCTAGTAACTATGAGGTAAATTAATTGCCCAATCAATCGTTGATAAATAGTAGGGTTAGGAAGAGGATCCCCTAAATCTGGAGTAAGTTTAACATTTGAATCCAACGACAGTTGTAGTGGCTTAGCATTGAGCATTTTGTGTTCTTTGAGAATGTCCATGGTATACTTCTTTTGGCTTATAAAGATTCTGTCCTCACTGCTATTACTCTCCAATCCCAAGAAATACATGAGTTGTCCCAAATCTTTCATATGGAAATTCTGAGACAACATTAACTTCAGGTCATTAATCATTTCCATGCAGTTTCTTGAAAGCAGTAGGTCATCTATATAAACAAGTATGAAAATGAATTTTGAGTCAGTGTGTTTAGAAAACAAACTGTAATCAGCTTTCGACTGTTGAAAGTTCATTTGCAGCAGAGTAGAAGACAATTTAGAAAACCAAGTTCGTGGTGCTTGACGAAGCCTATAAAGAGATTTTTTTAATCGACAAACAAGTGTGGAAGAGACATTTGGTAGCTGCATATTAAGAGAAATTCGAGATCCCAAATGAGTGTATCCCTTTGGAAGTTTGATAAACACAGTTTCAGAGAGATCTCCATGCAGAAATGCGTTCGATACATCCATTTAATGAGTGTACCATTTTTGTATTGCTGCAACAGCAAGTAAGGTTCGAACTGTAGTTCGAACTGTGGTGGTTTCAAAAAACTCTTCACCAGGACATTGATGGCACCCCAAAACAACCAGCCTGACTTTATATTTTTCCACAGTGCCATCAGGTAGGAATTTAGTCCTAAAAACCCACTTTATGCCAATGCAGTGTTTACCGGCAGGTAATTCCACAATCTCCCAAGTATTGTTTATTTCCAAAGCCTCCAACTCTTGATTCATTGCATGAACCCACTGAGAATGTTGAACTGCTTCTTTGAAAGATGTTGGATCCTGACTTGTAGTAACAGCAGCAAGAAAGCAAGAAAATGGTTGGTTCATTGAAGTAACATCTAAGTTAGAAATTGGCTGAGTTTTCTTATCAGTAACAAAGTCTTTCATCCACATAGGAGGTACATGACCTCTTGTTGAACGTCTTACTGGACCCAGTGTGGGTGGGTTCAATGGTGAGACTGTGCTGCCAGAAGATGAATCAGAACTATTTGTTAAAGATGGTGAAGACATAATAGAATCTGATATGGGAGAATGTATATCAGACTCAGCATGGTTCAGTGGGGTATCTTCAGACATATATGTTTCATCACTTGAGACAACATGTTGAACATGCATTGAGGGTGGAAGAGGTTTCATAAAATTTGATGAGAAATTTGGGTGATATGGAAATATTGCCTCATGAAAAACAACATCACGAGATGAAAATTCCTGTTTAGTAAACAAATTTAGAAGTCTGTAGCCTTTTTAGTGTGGAGGGTAGCCAATAAACATACATGGAACACCTCGATGCTCAAATTTGTCTAAAGAAACAGCTGGATTATAAGCAAAGGCTAGGCAACCGAAGACTCGTAGATGATCATACTTAGGAGGTGTACCATACAGCAACTCATGAGGTGTTTTGTTATTGAGAACATGAGTAGGCAGCTTGTTAATCAAATGAACAGCTGTTAAGACACAGGCACCCCATAACTCCAAAGGTAATCCAACATGAAAACGCAGAGTACGAGCAACCTCTAGAATATGGCAATGTTTCCTTTCAGCCCTAGCGTTTTGCTGAGGTCTGTAAGGACATGGCGTCTGATGTGTAATGCCATTTTTTGAGAAGAATTGCTGACACAGAGATGAAGTGAACTCCAGAGCATTATCAGATCGAATAATTTGAATCCGTTTGTTGAATTTTGTCCAAACATAATGAACAAATGCCTTTAGTTAAGTAAGAGCTTCAGACTTTAATTGTAAGAGATAAATCCAAGTATTTCGAGAAAAGTCGTCAACCAAAGTAAGAAAGGAACGATATTTTTCCTTGTAATGAATTTTGTATGGACCCTAGATGTCCATGTGAACAAGCTCAAAAACAGTGGAGGCATGAGATGTACTGATGGGAAAAGGGAGTCTCGTGAACTTTTACATTGGACAAGACACACAAATGGTTGTGGGTGCAGCAAGATAGCTTTTGATCTGTTGTATGTGGTTTAAACTAGTGACTGAGGCATGTCCTAGCCTATGGTGCCACAAGGCCATGTCACTATCACTCTTGACATTTGAGACAGCTGTAGCTGGACAACATAAAGAATTCACAGGCAAAGCATTGTCTATATAATATAATCCATTTCGAGCAACACCAACAACATATATTTCCTTATTGACTCGATCAGAAATAACACAATGTGAGTCAAAGAACTAAACCTCACAAGCATTATCTTTAAGCAGCTTTCGCACAGAAATCAAGTTATGTTTAAACGAAGGAACATACAAGACATTTTGTAAAGTCAGCTTTGAGGTCAGATGTACCTGTCCTTTGTGAGAAATGACCACACATTCTCCAGTAGGAAGATTGATGCTGCTATTGCCAGTGAAACAAGATTTGTTTTCCAGAATCGAAACATGTCCAGTCATATGGTCGGTTGCTCCTGAATCCACTATCCATTCAGTGGAGTTACTAGTGGCATTAAAGCATGACATCATCCCAGAAAAGTGACAGTCCAACTCATCATCAGTGTCTGAGAGTTTTGGTTGGCCCATAGAGAGATTTGGCAACAATTGAGCCAATTGTTCAAGTTGTTGAGAAGTAAAACCTTGAGAAGAAACGTTGGATACAGAAGTATCAACCTAAGCATTAGATGCAAATTTGAAATTGGTAGAAGGCTTAGAAACAGTATTCCATCTGTTGGTTCTATATGACTGATTTTTCTTAATTCAGAGGGTTGAGAGTTGCTACTGTGTTTTGGATGCCAGCTTGGATATCCAATGTTTCTCCAGCATCTCTATGAGGGATGACCCTTCACACCACATGTCCTACACGTCGTGTTTCTATCAACATTCACCATGTTTCTGTCAGCATTAGTTTTGCTGTACATTGCCATAAGCTCTCCACCTAATCTGTTCAGATTCAACAAATTTCGTTGTGCCTCATCATGTTCTAGAGCAGAACAAGCAACTTCTACAGTGGGTAGAGTTGATTTAATCAAGAGTTGACTTCTTTGTGTATTATACTGCTCATCAAGGCCATTTAAAAACTAAAATAGAAGAGATTCTTCTTTTTGAAGATTAATAGCTTTTAACAGTTTGGCATCGCCTCAGAGTTCTGCGGTATGCTCATCACGAATGGACGTTATGCCATGGTCGTCTGCCCACCATGCACAAACTTTTTTCCTTTGGCTTGGATGTTTCGCAGCTCTGCCTTTTCTGTGTGGGGGGAACAGAAACGGATTCTCATCTGTTTGTAGTGTGCCCTTATAGCTGCTATATCCTTTCTAAAATGGGTGGCCTTTTAAAGGTCGATTTTGAAGGACTGAATTGGGTACAGATTCTGACATCTCTGGGTGATATCTTTGATCATATGCTTCGAAATGTGGCACTGTTTGCCGCACAGATTTTCTCTTATCACTTATGGAGGGAGAGAAACGTAAGGCTGCATGACCTGGGCGTCTTCGGTCCTACAAAATTGCTTCATGATATCATGATAGACCTCAAAACTAGACTCCTTAGTTCGAAATGGTTCCTTAAAAATGTTAATTTAGATTTGTACGGTTGGATTTATATCTGACCCTATAGGGCTGTTTGCATTCTTTTGTATTTCTATCTCTACTTTAGCTTGTAGGTTAGATTGGTTGTAGACAGATATCTCTTTGCCATGGCATAGAGCAAAGGTAAACGTTAGATTGGTTAGATTTTCTCTTATCACTTATGGAGGGAGAGTAACGTAAGGCTGCATGACCTGGGCGTCTTCGGTCCTACAAAATTGCTTCATGATATCATGATAGACCTCAAAACTAGACTCCTTAGTTCGAAATGGTTCCTTAAAAATGTTAATTTAGATTTGTACGGTTGGATTTATATCTGACCCTATAGGGCTGTTTGCATTCTTTTGTATTTCTATCTCTACTTTAGCTTGTAGGTTAGATTGGTTGTAGACAGATATCTCTTTGCCATGGCATAGAGCAAAGGTAAACCCTGTATTTTTTCTTCCTTTTTAATATACTTAATTTAGCAAAAAAAAAAAACAGTTTGACCACATCATCAGCTGGGTTAGCCACAACAGGTAGTAAATTGAAAGAATCAAGTTCTTCCCACACAGCTTTCATAGAAGTATAGTACTCAGTAATGGAAAAGTTTTGTTGTTTTAAATCATACAAATCACGACAGAGTTTATATTTTCTACTCCCATTTGTTAAAGAAAATCGTTGTTCAAGATTACTCCAAATATCTGTAGCTCTAGTCATGTACATAACAGATTGTTTAATGGTGGGTGAAACATTATTTGTTAACCAGGCAATAACCATATTGTTACATGTTTCCCACATCTCAGCTTTAACCTCATCATCAGTTGGGGGTAGAATCGTACCTGTGACGAACCCCAGTTTGCGTTTAGAAGACAAGTTGATTTCTATCGAACGCCTCCAAGCTCTATAATCAGAGGAACCTTGCAGCTTCTCAACCTGAATGGAGCTAGCATTGTATGATGGATGAAGAAATAGAGGTGTCATCATTTCTTGATAAGTGATTCTAGCAGCCATCGTAGATCTGCTTTAAAGATTGATTTTCTTACACTGTGAAAACAGATGAAAACCAAAGATTTTTATGAGATAATAGATGTTGAGCACAATGACTCTGATACCATGAGAACAAGCACAAATAAAGCTTGAAATGAATGTAAAGATGAAGTCTTTATTTATGAAAATGAGAGCTGTGAATATTCAGATCTGATTGATCAATTACAATGATTGCTCTGCCTAACAGCAAAAAGAATGTAGCCATAAATAGACTACACAAACAGACAAATTAGGTCCAACGTTATACTAACAAACAAGCCACCTGACAGATATCCTAGGACTAGAATAAATTACTTTATTAGAAAACAAGAAAATACTCATTTCCTTTAGAGAAAAAGGCAATTTGGCTGGCTATCTTTTTTGCTTTTGGCACTTGGATGGCTGAGAATATTTTTTGACATTTTGTCTGGCTATAATAAAATTTTTAAGCATTTGAGGGGCTTCCGTCAAAACGCTAGTAACACCGTTAAACGTCAGGGGTAAATGTTACTTTTCAGTATGTTTGTTCTTGAGCATTCTTGAAGATCAAACAGCCTTTTGAAGGTGATTCTGAAATTCAAATCCTTCATATGAGTAATCAAATCGAATCTCATGATCTGTACTACATGTTTATGTGTGTGACAGCCCCAAATCCGGGGTCATGAATTTGGGCCATCACGAACCAACTTCCATTCAAATTCAATATCTCTTGGGTTTTTTTTTTTTTTATAATTAATACTTATGCAATTGACCCCACCGTAATACACACACACACACCAGTCATATGCTCAGAGAACAACATTCACCATAATAAGAGTTTAGAATTAAAAAGTTATTACAACCCAGAATCATACTTCAGTACATTGTTGAGTGATGCTTCTACAAGAAGCATTTCAACAACCAAATTTATTACAATCTTTCAAACTTACACACTTAATATACATAAGCCCACTAAACCCCTTGCGATGGTCATCTACCTCGGGAATTGATGCTAACGAGCTCTCAGAAGGTCGCCTTTCCCTTACCCTCTTGCGGGGCGTTCTGCGTAGTATGGGCATACCTAGCTGTATATAGATAAGTAGCAAGAGTGAGCTATAATAGCTCAGCAAGATAATATTGAAAACTAGAATTTAAAATGTAACCAAGTATACATGTATATACATATGTAAGCAGTAACCAATTTATAAACTTTAAGGAAGAATAAAACTCTTATTTAATAATACATCATCCACTTACTATTATAAGAAAGAAATCTAAGGTAATACAGTATCAGTTTCTCTTCTTAAATATTATAACAACCAATATACCCTTTTAGTGTAATATTTTAAAATAATATAAATACTTGAGTAAATCTCTCACTATCATCTTCTCATTTCCCTCCTGTACAGTAATTTTATAAATTAATATAAAATCAGTTTCTCTTCATCTATATCAATAATTTCATCGTTTCATATCACTTTTCTGTTTTCAGTTATAGAAATCTGAAAACCATTTTCAATTCTTTCTTTCAAGTTTTGGGGATATATACTGGCGCCAGATACGTAGGACGATGATCAGTCGCCTGACCGTATCCGCTCTCTGTTTACTACTAGTAGAAGGAATGAAGGCCACCTGCATAACATCATCCCTGGAGGAAGGCCACCTGCATAACATCCTCCTGGAGGAAGGCCACCTGCATAACATCCTCCCTTGGCATCTTCGTGCCGAATCATGAATACTAGACTATGTCGCACACAGCCCTGACATAGCCTCTTATGCAAATTTGTTGCTAATCCCCCTTGTTATAAGATCATTATTCAATTTATCAACACCATTTCACATTTCCATTTCCGTATATCACTTCCATTATCAATTATCATTCACTCATATCATTTTCATTCTCGCACATTATTTCTATAAAATATATTCATAACATAATACTTTGATTATGATTCAGACATCTCTTTTATATTCAAGAATTTAAATATGCTTTTATATCCATAACATATTCCATCTACTTAAAAAGTAGTAATTAATAATCAAATAATATTTATAATACCACTAACACCAAAAAGAATATTTTTTTAATATAGTATTATAAACCATATAACCCTGGATAACAACTGATACCATTCTTTCATATTCCCTTAATCATAAGGCATGTTCACTTCATGCATAATCATCTCTATGTATATTCATATCCATCTCATACTCATATCCATATTCATACCATACTCATATACCTTCCCTTTTTACATCAATAATCGAGGAAAACCATTTCTTAACAATATAGTAACAATATCATCACATATATATATTTCATGAAATCAAGTTTCTTTGAAGATAAATAATTTCCAAGTAGGGATAGAAAAGATCTTGCCTTGGTTTCTGTATCCTGGTAGTATGACTGGTCCCTCCTCCGGAATTTCTATAAACACAAAAGGACCGTCATTAGCATACCACATCTCTTACTCACTACCCTCTTGTATAACAAAACCCTTTACACTTCAACATATGTTTAACGTATTATTATTACCCCAATGGTTCAAGGACTTAACTATTTATAAGCTCAATCGAAGTTTCAGGGGTTTTCACCATTTCCCCTAATAACCACACTTAACTGTAAAAATTCTCAGAAAATATAAATTTCGACTTTTACTACAAGGTCAACTGTCAAGGGTCCTCTGAACACCCTACTACACTATCCCAAAGTTTCATAATTTTTAAAAATGTCTAAGTAGGTTGATCATAGCCTCAAAGTTGATACAATTACAGTTTCTCGGTTTTCGAACACCTTTCACTAAAACTGACTTTTCTCCTAAACCGTTCATCAGATTTTAACGCACCTTATATCAAAACGATCTATGAACTAAGCTCTATCATTTCATGGTCACTTAGTGTGCTGGACAGTAACCTACCGTGTGTGCACAGTTGCTAAAAACAGGGCAGTTTTCCGGTTCAACGAAAATCGGACATTATAACTGCTGTACTTTCGTACTTTCCAAAATTTCACCACTCCAAAACCATCATTCCACACTCAATCCAAACCCCACACCATGTGGACTACATTCCAGCCATGGTTCCAAGTTCACAACACAAATCTCATATCAAATCCAACCATTCATAACACATATTCATCATAAACTTAACATTAACAACACTTAACTACTAATCACTTCAATATCTACTATAAATACAAAAGGGCAAGAGTAGGTATACCTTCTTGAAGCTTTAAAGACACTTAGTAAGCCTTGGGTTATGCTTAAAAATCCTTACACTAACTTGGATCCACTAAAGAAACCATAAAAATCAATGTTAGTTCTTAAAATTACTATTCACACTATTCATCAAGCAACTTTGAGAATTTTATTACCTATGCAAATGATGTTGGATGGCTATGAAACTTGGTGGGTAACTCTTTCTAATCTCCAAGAAGCTCCATGAATTTTCTCTTGAGTTTTAATGGCTTGAAACTAGGGTTTTGAAATTTTTTTCTTTCTTGTGAATAGTGAAATTCGAATTGATGAAGAAGAGGATGGGGGAGAGGTTTTTGCTTTTGTTTTGATCTCATCTCATCTTAATCTTGCTAATTCTAGTGTCTTGTGGAAGCTTTAGAAGATATTTTGTGGTTAACACCTTGCAAAGTTACTAATTTACCCTTAAAAACAAGTTAATGACTAATGACACCACTTTGATAATCCAATAACCTCTTTTCTTGTTTTCCTAAGTAAAATGCCAATCACATTGGTAGATAATAATGTGGTATGTATCCTTGTTATATCGCTAATCTTGGTTGCTTAATCTCCATATTCGTCTGATTGTGGTTCGTTTCGAATGTACCTCATTATCTCAGTGGTTTTGAAATCATTTAACAATCCAAATTCCATTGGTATTCTCTTAAGTTAATAATCCCTTGGTTAAATCTAAATTCACTAATTCCTCAATATATAATTCTTATAATGTTTCCATGCTCCTTAATGTCCAATAGAAGCTTATTCGAAATCAAAATCCTCAAAAATCCATATTTAGGAATTTCTGAAATCCATCGTCATTTCGAGTCACTTAATTTCAATGTACAACACTAATATGGTTTCTGTTCATTCCTTTTCCGTTTCCATTATGGAGTACTTATATACCCTTTCTCTAAATCCTCGAAATTTACTATTCATGTGATCACTGTAGCTTTGTTAAAGTTAGGGTTATTACATCCTTCCCCCCTTAAAAGGATTCCGTCCCGGAATCACGTCAGAAATGTTCATAGATACCTTTTCATCTACACCTTATAACTTCTACACCACTTTCTCTATCCTTTTTCCTTCATAATATCTCTATCTTGTTTGCGCAGAATTACACCAACATAAACTTGCTTGTCATTCATCAACATTCCTCTTTTAATTATGGGTATTGGCCACCACATTGGCCTCTCCTGACTGGTAGTGTATCTCACTTATGGTTTATCCCTATGTTGATTTCTATCATGACATAAAATATACATATTTCGCTCTTATTATATCTTGGCTCTGTAAAATCTTCCAGAAATCCGACTAGAATAAGATTCTTTGAAACAATTGTAAGAAAATATTCCCCATAATATATATTTCCTGTTCGTATCTGAACAAGTCTATGGTTTACCCCCAAAATACTATTATTCTCCTTTTCATAGAATTTCTAACCCCTAACAGATACTGATTTTCCTTATCTAGATTATCAACCTACCTATACCATTCATTGACCACATTGATTCCTAACCAAACATTTACACTAAAAATTTAATTACTAGAAAAATGTTCACCTGCATCTGTATCCGGCTTTCTCAATGCCTCTCCTAAAGTCATGTTGTACACCCTGGCAATAGGTCTATTTGAAGCAGTCATACTTTGTCCCGGCGCAGATGACCCGCCGGAACGGCAATCTCTAGCAAAGTGTCCTAGTTTCCCACATTGATAACACTTGATATCAATCTTGTCAGTTGATGTGCACTGATTATAATAGTGTCCTTTCTGTCCGCACTTAAAGCAAGTTACTTTCGACCTCCTACACACTCCCGTATGCTTCCTACCACACGTGTTACAGTCTGGAAATGGTGTTCGAGATTGATTAGACTGAAAGGTTCCTGTGGATCTACCACCCTGATTCACCGTCTCACTAACAGTCTTGTTATTCCCTGTCTTTCCCACAAACTGAGATTTTTGTCCCTTACCAACCTTGTTAAAGTAACTTCCTTCGCTTGAACCTCCTTTCTGACCCTCACATCTCCTTTTCTTACTTTCTCGCCCCATCTGATTTTATTCGTTATGAGCATTTTCATTCTGTCTATTTCGACTTCCTTCATCTCTCTCATTTTCTCTTGCATTCGTTCTATTTTTACGCTTAGGCGGCATGGTTCTGTATATAACAATATTCTTCATTAATCACCCAAATTTAGGGTACAACATACATCATTCCCATATACACAATTATATCCCTAGTTAACTCATCTATATACCATAATATTCTCAACTCAACTTTAGCAAATAAGCGTATCACCTTTAGTACAATAACCTTTTCATTTAAGTCAATCACCTTATATACATCAATATTCTTGAATCTCAACATTTAATATCAAAATACGATAAAATTAGGCAAAATACATAAACTTCATTAATTATCCCACTTCCCTTGTTTATCCTTATTCTGACTTTTTCCTCAAAATACACCTTACTTTCAATAGTAAATCTCAATTATACCTTAAAATTCCTCCTATTCTTTTATCTCACTAATCCTCAATTATACCCCTTTCTTCTCACGAAATTCCTTCCTCTTTTATAGCGAAACGCTTCTAGCTCTAATTATCTCTTATTGAAACTTTCCTTTGAATCTCCAGTTCCCTTGTATAATCACGTATATATACTCTAAACATTGCTTCCCTTATCCCATCCATTACTGAAACCTTCGATATTCGAAATAATTGATAGAATTCAAGAGACCTTAAATTTAAACGAACCCAGATATAAGCAAGGGTCCCACAACAATTTATAACATTAAGAGTTTTAAATAACTCTTATTTGAAACAAGAATATTTTGGGAAATCAATATGATGGAAGAACCTGTACGTAACACAAGTGAGGGCGTCCCCTCCGACTTTCTATCACACAGACAGATTGTCCCCGTGTATACATATAGGGCTATTCCTCTTAGTTGGAGTAAGAAATATAAAGGGAAATTTAAATCACGATGATAAACACCATTTTTCGAAAATAATTTTAGAGAAATATTTTGACTAAGATAGATCGGATAAAATTTTGAAATACATTCGAAAGGCACCAGAAAGTTTTGAAAAGATACCGGCCCCTTTTTGAATAAGAAATGATAGATCACCCTGGGATTACTCACGAGGTTATCTAACGTATACTTTCCGATACATCAAGTATTCCCTTTCTCATATCGATCTCGTGCACTACATAAACTTAACACCTTTATTAGCAATAATCTATAAAATTATAATTACGACTTAGAATAAACGCTTCGTTCGATAAACCCCCCTCAAACTCGATGTGAGTTCACAATTTCTATTATTACTGATATATTTATTATTATCACTCTTGTTCCTGAGCATTATGACTCTTAGCTCTGATACCAACTGTGACAGCCCCAAATCCGGGGTCATGAATTTGGGCCATCACGAACCAACTTCCATTCAAATTCAATATCTCTTGGGTTTTTTTTTTTTATAATTAATACTTATGCAATTGACCCCACCGTAATACACACACACACACCAGTCATATGCTCAGAGAACAACATTCACCATAATAAGAGTTTAGAATTAAAAAGTTATTACAACCCAGAATCATACTTCAGTACATTGTTGAGTGATGCTTCTACAAGAAGCATTTCAACAACCAAATTTATTACAATCTTTCAAACTTACACACTTAATATACATAAGCCCACTAAACCCCTTGCGATGGTCATCTACCTCGGGAATTGATGCTAACGAGCTCTCAGAAGGTCGCCTTTCCCTTACCCTCTTGCGGGGCGTTCTGCGTAGTATGGGCATACCTAGCTGTATATAGATAAGTAGCAAGAGTGAGCTATAATAGCTCAGCAAGATAATATTGAAAACTAGAATTTAAAATGTAACCAAGTATACATGTATATACATATGTAAGCAGTAACCAATTTATAAACTTTAAGGAAGAATAAAACTCTTATTTAATAATACATCATCCACTTACTATTATAAGAAAGAAATCTAAGGTAATACAGTATCAGTTTCTCTTCTTAAATATTATAACAACCAATATACCCTTTTAGTGTAATATTTTAAAATAATATAAATACTTGAGTAAATCTCTCACTATCATCTTCTCATTTCCCTCCTGTACAGTAATTTTATAAATTAATATAAAATCAGTTTCTCTTCATCTATATCAATAATTTCATCGTTTCATATCACTTTTCTGTTTTCAGTTATAGAAATCTGAAAACCATTTTCAATTCTTTCTTTCAAGTTTTGGGGATATATACTGGCGCCAGATACGTAGGACGATGATCAGTCGCCTGACCGTATCCGCTCTCTGTTTACTACTAGTAGAAGGAATGAAGGCCACCTGCATAACATCATCCCTGGAGGAAGGCCACCTGCATAACATCCTCCTGGAGGAAGGCCACCTGCATAACATCCTCCCTTGGCATCTTCGTGCCGAATCATGAATACTAGACTATGTCGCACACAGCCCTGACATAGCCTCTTATGCAAATTTGTTGCTAATCCCCCTTGTTATAAGATCATTATTCAATTTATCAACACCATTTCACATTTCCATTTCCGTATATCACTTCCATTATCAATTATCATTCACTCATATCATTTTCATTCTCGCACATTATTTCTATAAAATATATTCATAACATAATACTTTGATTATGATTCAGACATCTCTTTTATATTCAAGAATTTAAATATGCTTTTATATCCATAACATATTCCATCTACTTAAAAAGTAGTAATTAATAATCAAATAATATTTATAATACCACTAACACCAAAAAGAATATTTTTTTAATATAGTATTATAAACCATATAACCCTGGATAACAACTGATACCATTCTTTCATATTCCCTTAATCATAAGGCATGTTCACTTCATGCATAATCATCTCTATGTATATTCATATCCATCTCATACTCATATCCATATTCATACCATACTCATATACCTTCCCTTTTTACATCAATAATCGAGGAAAACCATTTCTTAACAATATAGTAACAATAGCATCACATATATATATTTCATGAAATCAAGTTTCTTTGAAGATAAATAATTTCCAAGTAGGGATAGAAAAGATCTTGCCTTGGTTTCTGTATCCTGGTAGTATGACTGGTCCCTCCTCCGGAATTTCTATAAACACAAAAGGACCGTCATTAGCATACCACATCTCTTACTCACTACCCTCTTGTATAACAAAACCCTTTACACTTCAACATATGTTTAACGTATTATTATTACCCCAATGGTTCAAGGACTTAACTATTTATAAGCTCAATCGAAGTTTCAGGGGTTTTCACCATTTCCCCTAATAACCACACTTAACTGTAAAAATTCTCAGAAAATATAAATTTCGACTTTTACTACAAGGTCAACTGTCAAGGGTCCTCTGAACACCCTACTACACTATCCCAAAGTTTCATAATTTTTAAAAATGTCTAAGTAGGTTGATCATAGCCTCAAAGTTGATACAATTACAGTTTCTCGGTTTTCGAACACCTTTCACTAAAACTGACTTTTCTCCTAAACCGTTCATCAGATTTTAACGCACCTTATATCAAAACGATCTATGAACTAAGCTCTATCATTTCATGGTCACTTAGTGTGCTGGACAGTAACCTACCGTGTGTGCACAGTTGCTAAAAACAGGGCAGTTTTCCGGTTCAACGAAAATCGGACATTATAACTGCTGTACTTTCGTACTTTCCAAAATTTCACCACTCCAAAACCATCATTCCACACTCAATCCAAACCCCACACCATGTGGACTACATTCCAGCCATGGTTCCAAGTTCACAACACAAATCTCATATCAAATCCAACCATTCATAACACATATTCATCATAAACTTAACATTAACAACACTTAACTACTAATCACTTCAATATCTACTATAAATACAAAAGGGCAAGAGTAGGTATACCTTCTTGAAGCTTTAAAGACACTTAGTAAGCCTTGGGTTATGCTTAAAAATCCTTACACTAACTTGGATCCACTAAAGAAACCATAAAAATCAATGTTAGTTCTTAAAATTACTATTCACACTATTCATCAAGCAACTTTGAGAATTTTATTACCTATGCAAATGATGTTGGATGGCTATGAAACTTGGTGGGTAACTCTTTCTAATCTCCAAGAAGCTCCATGAATTTTCTCTTGAGTTTTAATGGCTTGAAACTAGGGTTTTGAAATTTTTTTCTTTCTTGTGAATAGTGAAATTCGAATTGATGAAGAAGAGGATGGGGGAGAGGTTTTTGCTTTTGTTTTGATCTCATCTCATCTTAATCTTGCTAATTCTAGTGTCTTGTGGAAGCTTTAGAAGATATTTTGTGGTTAACACCTTGCAAAGTTACTAATTTACCCTTAAAAACAAGTTAATGACTAATGACACCACTTTGATAATCCAATAACCTCTTTTCTTGTTTTCCTAAGTAAAATGCCAATCACATTGGTAGATAATAATGTGGTATGTATCCTTGTTATATCGCTAATCTTGGTTGCTTAATCTCCATATTCGTCTGATTGTGGTTCGTTTCGAATGTACCTCATTATCTCAGTGGTTTTGAAATCATTTAACAATCCAAATTCCATTGGTATTCTCTTAAGTTAATAATCCCTTGGTTAAATCTAAATTCACTAATTCCTCAATATATAATTCTTATAATGTTTCCATGCTCCTTAATGTCCAATAGAAGCTTATTCGAAATCAAAATCCTCAAAAATCCATATTTAGGAATTTCTGAAATCCATCGTCATTTCGAGTCACTTAATTTCAATGTACAACACTAATATGGTTTCTGTTCATTCCTTTTCCGTTTCCATTATGGAGTACTTATATACCCTTTCTCTAAATCCTCGAAATTTACTATTCATGTGATCACTGTAGCTTTGTTAAAGTTAGGGTTATTACAATGTGTGTGTATATATTCGAATATGCTTTGTTCGTGATTTCATAATTTTCGGATATTAATTCGAATTTCTTGAATTTGGTGTTGCTTTTATGATGATTTGTTGTTTATGTGGTTAGTGTCTATACATTGTTTATGATCTCAGGAATTTTATGATGATTTTTAATTGATTTTTCGTGTACTAAATATGAAAAACGAGTTTGGGTGGGGTGAACTTTGATTTCGAATTTCTGGGTTCTTGGTTAATTGGTTGTTGTTATTGATGCTTGGAATAGATTGTGGAAGTCATAAGCTTCGTTTTGATATATAGAACTCGTAGTTTGGTGTTGGATTTAGGTTCGCCGGAAAAATCGAAGAAGCTCGCCGGAAAATCTTGGCCGGTTTCTGCATTTTGGGGTTAAATCCTAACGGTGCTTGACGGCAGCCCCTCAAGTGCTTAAAAATTTTATTATAGCCTGACAAAATGTCAAAAAATATTCTCAGCCATCCAAGTGCCAAAAGCAAAAAAGATAGCCAGCCAAATTGCCTTTTTCTCTTTCCTTTATAATATATAACTTCCAATTCAATCAACATGTTTGGCAAATCTTAACCGTAATTTATAAGTTACTTATTTCGGAAAAAAATTCATTTTTACATACATTTTTTTAGAGAAAAATGTGTATGGGAAGTTTAATATTCGTTATCTTGCAAAAATAAGTTACTTATTTCAGAAAAAAGTACATAATTCCTAACTTTTTTCCAAAATAAGTAACTTATTTCTGAAATATAATATTTCCCAAACGGCCCTTAGACTCACTAATAAGAAACCACCAGCCTACGGTTTTGACCCGAGTTAAACTTGGAATTGTTCCAAAACAACAATTGCATTAAACTTTATTATTGAGCTTTATTATTGGTGTTTTTAGAGGCCGTTTGGGATTGCTTAAAATAAGTTAGGTTTGATTTAATGGAGGTGTTTTTAACTTAATGGAGAAAGTAAAGTTGTTTACTTTAAGTTGAATGAATGTGTTTGGGTAATTTTACTTAAAGTTAAACGGGGGTTTAATAATTTTGACTTAAAGTGAAATTTGACTTAAAAAAATTTTTAATTCATAATATTTAAACTTTACAAGAATCGTTAAAAAAAAAACTCCATAAGTCATAAGTCATAAGTCAAAAGTACCTAAATGGAACTTATGACTTAATGAAATTTTTTAACTTAAAGCCGGATTAAAGCAGTGGTTGCCAAACGGGTCAAAAACTACTTAAAGCTATTTTTAGCTTTAAGCAGTGGTTGCCAAACCTCTTAATGTATTTACATATTGTAACCATTCCGTAAGTACATACGGGACAGACTGACATTATACACAAGTTGTAACCAAAACTAATTAAAATTTATTGATTCTAAAAGTTTAGATCAATTCTCAATCAAGTTGAGGTGTGAGTACAAATTTAGAAATACAAAAATCAATTTTCACAAGAATTGACATGAAACTCTGACACAACAAACAATTACATAAAGCTCCATTATTGGTGTTTTTTTTGTTTTTTCTTACTGTAGACCACTACGGAAAGTATAGTCACCGCAGACTGAAAATTTACACGATACATAAGTAAGAGTAGGCAGTACTGCCGTATATAGCAATATATCAAACTTGTTATAGCCACAACTTCCACACTTGAAGGGTGCCCTTGGGGAGATTTTAAGGCTATGTTGATGCAGCTCGTCATCTTTAACAATAGCCCCAAGCTTGATATTCGAAAATTGACATTTATCAAGGCACCCGGCATGGAATGAAGTATCACATTTGCCACAATGATAAAACAGATAGTTTGGGTCTATATCCTCAGAGCATTGTTCGCAATTGAAATCGTGTGGATGACCTTTTACTGGAGGATACACTGATAAAACAGAGGTAAATTATGTATATATATTTGTAGTGTGTGATATATATATATATATGATGTGTGTAAAGATTCAAGAACAATGTAAGAGAAAATTAACTCTTGTATTGTTAAATATGTTGCTTGTATGAAGCTTGTGTTTTCTGTATGTTATTTACAAAACGGAATGGTTCTATTATAGAACAAATCTAGGAGACATGATGATTACACTAGCCGAAAGTTGCTATAATACTTTAACACCCCCCCTCAAACTGAAGATGGCTGAACCAACTTGAGTTTGCAAACAAGATCATAAAAAGATCCGGGAGGAAGAGCTTTCATGAATATATCTGCCGTATTGTCAGCACTAGAGACCGTATGAAGACGAACTATGCCTTTTTCAACCTGTTGACGGGTGAAATGACAATCGATCTCAATATGTTTAGTACGTTCATGAAAGACATCATTGTGAGCAATGTCCCTAGCACTTTTGCTATCACAATAGATGATAGTGGTTGGAAAATGAGTTACAGTCATTTCTTCAAGTAACCATCGTAGCCAAATCAATTCCTGTGTGGTGTCAGCCAGAGCTCGATATTCTGACTCGGCACTGGATTTTGAGGCAAGGGATTGTTTCTTACTGTGCCAAGAAATAAGAGAGTCACCTAGAAAGAAGCAAAATCCTGTAGTGGAACATCTGGTAGTGGGATCACCACCCCAATCAGCATCAGAGTAGGCATGTAACTCGAGTGAGGAGTTGTGTGAATAATATAGTCCATGAAAGATGGTGCCTTTAACATAACGAAGTATGTGAAGGACCGCCGTATAGTGAGGAGTGCGGGGAGCTGCCATAAATTGACTAATAATGTGAACGGCATGAGCAATATCGGGACGAGTGACAGTAAGATAAATCAGACTTCCTACCAACTGACGATACAATGTAGGGTTGTTAAGTAGGTCACCATCTTTGGAGTTAAGTTTGACCCCGTATTCCAAAGGTGTAGATGTAATCTTAGTGTCGCTGATTCCAGATTTCAACAAAAGATCAGATGCATACTTAACTTGAGAAAAGGTGTAGCCAGTGGGTACAGAAGAAACCTCAAGACCCAAGAAGTAGTTTAATGAACCAAGATCTTTCATTTCAAATTGATGACTAAGAAATTATTTAAGTTCAGAGATACCTGCATTATCATCTTCAGTTATAATCATATCATCCACATAGAGGAGGAGGAGAACAGTTCCTCGATCTGTTCGACGAATGAAGAGAGCATGATCATATGGACTAGAAGAAAATCCCAGCTCACTAATGACTTTGCTAAATTTCTCGAACCATGCTCGAGGTGCTTGTTTAAAACCATACAACGCCTTGTTAAGCTTGAGCACTTGACCTGGTGAGTGATCAAAACCAGGAGGAGGTTTGAGATAAACTTCCTCATCTAAGTCGCCATTAAGAAAAGCATTTTTGTGCTCCAACAGCGAGTAAACTCCGAACAGATGTAAGACGAGCAACTATTGCAAAAGTCTCCTCATAATCAATGCCATACTCCTGGGTAAAGCCTCTAGCAACTAGACGGGCTTTATATCACTCAACGGAGCCATCAGCTTTTGTCTTAATTTTATAGATCCATCGACTTCCCACAACTATTTTGCCAGTAGGTAAGGTAACCAGATCCCAAGTGTGATTTTTGTCTAATGCTTGAAGTTCTTCTGCCATAGCTTTCTGCCAAAGAGGATTAACACTTGCCTCTCTATATGTTTGAGGATTATGCAATGATTGTACAACAGAGTAAACATGATAATCAGAAAGACGAACATAAGGTTTTCTTACCCGAGTAGATCGATGAGTGTGCTCATCAGAATGGGATGGTAAAGTGGGAGGCTCGGTAGGCTCGGTACTGGAATGTATATGGAGATGGTTGTGTGAGCTCAACTAAAGGATCTATTGAATGTATATCAGAGGAAGAGGTCGGAGATTCTATATATTTATCACTGGGATGTAGGTCAATAAACGGATTTGTAAAGTGAGAAATGCTAGTAGAAGTGTCAATGTGAAAATCTGACATAGATGAGAACATTTTATGCTCCCAGAAAGTAACATTTCGAGAGACACGAAGACGTTGCAAGATAGGATCCCAACAACGATATCCTTTCTGACCACTACCATAGCCAATAAAACAACAAAGACGAGCACGTGGTTCGAGTTTTGTTCTCTCATGTTGAGGAAGAAGAACAAAACAAGCAGAACCAAACACCTTAAAAGAATCATATGAAGGAGGTTTGTCATATAATTTTTCATAAGGGGACACGTTTTTTATTACAGGAGAAGGAATCATGTTTATGGTGTGCACAACAGTGAGTGCAGCTTCTCCCCAGAAGTATTCTGGACAAGAAGAAGAAACGAGAAGGGCTTGAATGGTGTCAAGAATGTGTCTATGTTTACGTTCAGCCCGACCATTTTATTGAGATGTGTAAGGATAAGAACTCTGTGCAAGGGTACCATAAGAGGCTAAAAAATGTGTAAGATCAGATTCTTTATATTCTTTGGCATTATCGGCACGAAAGAGTTTGATTTTCTTTTTAAACTGAGTGCGAATCATAGTGGCAAAATTTTTGTAAGTTTCTCCTAATTCTGAACGATGTTTCAGGATATAAATCCAAGTGAAACGAGAAAAATCATCAACAAATATCACATAATATCTCGATCCCCCCATAGTGGGAGTTGGAGAGGAACCCCAAATATCAGAATGAATAAGATCAAAAGCAGAGGATGATGTTTCATAATGAATAAGAAATGGAAGTACATGTTGTTTTGCTAGTTTACATGACACACACTCAATTTTGTCTTCACTTACTTTCCCTAACTGACCTTTAGAAATAAGACTATGTAATCGAGTGAAAGATGGATGGCCCAACCGAGATTGCCAAGTATTGGATGAAACCGCACAAGCTAGATGAGTTGATGATTTTGGTGTAGGTAGATGGAGAGAAATGAGCTAAAACAACTTTCCACATCTACGTCCTGTCCCAAGCGTTTGTTTTGTCTGAGGATCCTGTACCTGACAACCAGAAGATGTAAAAATAATGTTAAGACCGAGATCACATAACTGACCAATGGAAATAAGATTAAGTGAAAGATTAGGAACAAAGTATGTGTCAGGAATATCTTCTGTGGATATGGTTCCAATATGTGACACTTTCATTGTTGAACCATCAGCAGTTTGAATAGTTGGAAGGCATGAACTCTCCATTTTCGTGGTAAATATGGATGAATCATTTGTCAAATGATTGCAACATGTAGAATCGAAATACCAAGAAGTACCTGGAGTAACAGAGAATGCAGTGGAGGGAGAGTTCCCTTTAAGTAAAAAACTATTTAAGTAAAGATTCAAGCTCGAGGGCTGACATAGCTGGTGTAGAGTCTGATGTAGATTCAGAGGTTGCAACGGAAGACTGGGAGAATTTATTTGGACGGAAAGATGGCCTTTTCTTGCAGAATTGCATTGAGTAGTGACCCTTTTGGTGACAATGTTGGCATGTGTGATTGCGAAGAGCTGCACAATCCTTAGTTACATGTCCATTTTGACGACAAAACCTACAAAAAGGTTTGTCATAAGTGGGCACTGGAGGTACCACTAGGACGGTATCAGTCGCGGGACTGATTTTGCTGATGCCAAGTCGAGTTTCTTCAGAAATAAGCTCGGTTAAAGCACTCTCCAAAGAGGGTAGTGGAACGCGATGGAGAAGAGCAGCTCTAACTGGTTCAAAGTCCTGAGTAAGAGCCATCAAAAACTGGATGAGTCGCTGTTGGTCACGGTATGTGTGATAAAGTGCGGCATCCTCTGTGTGTTTCCACTTTGGTTCAGATAATGTTAGATGGTCCCAAAGTGCTTGTATTTGAGAGAGAAAATCAGCTACCGGTTGGCCGGATGTTTGTTTCTGTTTGTTTAGAGAATTCATGATCTGATACTGGTGAGCAAGATTAGAAGTAGTGTACCGAGATGCCAATAAATCCCAAATTTCTTTGGCCGTCTTAAAATTGCCAAACTGAAGATTAATTTTAGAAACAGAAGAGTTTCTAAAGAACGTAATAGCTTGATGATTTTTGACATCCCACTCTTCAAGACGATCTTTGAATTTTGATTCTTCTTCATCTTTTTCTCTAACAGGAATCGTAAAATCCCCATTTACATACCGCCAAATTCGTTTTCCCTTGAGAAAGCTTCTCATAGATTGAGACCAAACTAAATAATTGGAGCCATTCGAAATTGTTTGAAGCGGCGAAAAATTATCTTTTTCCATAATTAAATTTGGGTTCGAAGTGTAATTGGATAAACTATAGGGCAGTCTTACACAATCAGGAACTACAGGGACTATAATGCAGAGTACAATAATCCAGGGGCTGAGATGTAAGATTACATAACCTCAAGGTTCAATTTTAAAAAATATGGAAAGGTTGGGGTACTGAATCGTAATTTATCCAAAACTTTATCTACTCGGGCCAACTAGTTCTCTTTTTGTTGTGCCAAAATATTGTTCGACAGTAGATATATATCAAAAAATATATATGCGGCTATATTGATATAACACAACAACAATATATATATAGAAATATATATATGAATATGTTGAGATATGAGTTACCCAGTGAGTCCGATGAGGTGAGTTTCAGTTACAGGACTGAAACAGGTGTGTTTAACTCGTGATAGAGTTCTGAGTCTGAATTTTAAACGAATTTGAGAGATGGCTGGTTCTTTCTTCTATGGTGGTTCGCCGGAATCAATGGTGGTTCACCGGAATCAATGGTGGTTTGTGAGTTGTGTGTAACTCGCTGTGTTGACTTGTCAATAGGTGGGTTGCACCAACTTTTTGTTCAAATGTCTAAATGAGATTGTGTCACCGGAAACGATGGTTGTGTCACCGAAAATGATGGCTATGAAAAAACGTGGAGGTAAGGAGCTTAATGCTCTGATACCAAGATAAAACAGAGGTAAGTTATGTATATATATTTGTAGTGTGTGATATATATGTATATGATGTGTGTAAAGATTCAAGAACAATGTAAGAAAAAATTAACTCTTGTATTGCTAAATATGTTGCTTGTATGAAGCTTGTGTTTTCTGTATGTTATTTACAAAACGGAATGGTTCTATTATAGAACAAATCTAGGAGACATGATGATTACACTAGCCGAAAGTAGCCGAAAGTTGCTATAATACTTTAACATACACTAAACAAAGTTGATGTTCATCCCATCGGTGCTTAATTCTACCCGGGTTTCGTAAACATTTTGCATCAATTACGTAATTACAGATTCTACATCTAAAGTTTCTGTAAAGAAAATTCTTGAACCTTTCACAATGCATGGTTTCATTATTTGATTCAAGTTCGTGCTTATGGGTGTCATGCTTGATTTCACTAGGCATTGCAGCGCACACAGGATCAATATAAATTTCACATGACTCACAACGGTAGAACATTCCGTTGCATAGCTTGCCACAGAAACTACAAAGGAAGAAAACATTTGTCTTACCAATTTGATCACATCTAATGAGCTTGTGTTTTGGATGTGATGCATGTTCAAACTCCCTTGGTAGCTGTGCAGCACAAATATTGTGGAGAAAGAAGTTGTAAGAACCCAGATTTTTGGATAGAATTAAAACTTTTTATTATGTAATAATGTAGGAGTAAATAGCGGTTATGACCGCGATATAACAACTGTCTATTTAATGAATGGGCTGGATTTAGATTCAAATATTTATATGTCATGAAGAATACTTTTGGTTGACAGCATAGATAAGAATGATCTATCTCCTAGGGATATAAGTTATATTATTCCAAGAAAGATTATTCTTGTGTCATCCAAATCAATATCTGTTAGTAGTCCAGTGGTTCCGTAAAAGGGTTAAGGAACGCCCAAAAGAAGACCAGGGTATTTTATTAAATATAAGGAATAAAAGAAATAATAAAGTGTGAATAGTGATTTTGGTGGAGATGGGTATATTATTGGACGACGCTATATAGAAGTATTCAGAACGGATTTTCGAGTTCGTATTCATGATCCAGGGGTGAAATGAGTGTATGTAAACGATATCAAATTCAGAAAAATAGCACTTTTATTTTTCTCCGAGATTTCTCGAGACACTAAAGGATGTAAGGAATTACTAATGAGATTTAAAGAATTTAAATACAGGGATTACAAAGGAGTATTGAGAATGTTAGTATAAATATTAAGAGAGTTCCGGTAAAACCCTAACTAGAAATCCTTGAGTTATTCCTCCGAACAAGCAAGGAAATTGAGTATTAACCGGACAAAGAAACGAATAAATAACCAAGAGACAAACAAGTGCAATTGGAGGAAAAAGGAGAAACCTAAGTGACATGTTTGTAAGTCAACTACAAGCTAGGTGGTATAAGTGCACTTTTGCAAAAATGGAGTTGCTTGTTCTTAAGCCAACACTTGGACAAGTAGAGAGGAACAAAGTGGCACCAATAGATTGCCAACAACACATTAAAAAGAGATGCATCCATTATATAGCAAGTATATGGCATTATTAGCACAAAACACAAAAACAAAACCACCACCACCAAGCTTCAAGAAGCTCTCGGCCTTGCTCTTTTCAAAGGGGAGACCTCCACTTCCAACCATTCAAGTCACACAATATTGAGCTTAAATCAAATCTAGTGTCAAGTTGAAGGTAAATCCAAGAGATCATCATCATCCAATATGTTTAACTAGATCAACACCATGATCAAAGTTCTTGATGAATAGTGTTCTTATGAACTAACTTTTCTTTTCTTGATTTCTTTGGATAGATCAAGCTATATTAAGGCTAGATAAGGACTAACCAAGGTTTACAAAGTTCATTCATACACCAAGGAAGGTATACCACTCTTGAAAACCTAGCTCTTAGTTTAAGTTTTGGTATTTTAGATGAGTTATGTGGATTTAATGCATGTTTAAGACCTTAAGATTATGCATGGGCTTTGTTAAATGTTAATTTAGTTTAGATGAACGGAAAGACATTGATTGGTCTTATTTCATGGTTAAATAACATGTATATGATGTTTGGAGTGAAAACTATGAGTATTGGATGTTTGAATTTTTGGGAAACGTGTAAACATAACCGTCGTAATGCCAAAATTTCGTTAACTCTTAAAAACCGTGCATGACAGTAGCATATACTCACTGTACAGTCCCGAATTTTGCCATGGTTAGCTAGTTAACGTTACAAGCTTCGTTTTGATATAAAGATCGAGTAAAATGGATATACGGTTTAAGAGTTATGATCGATTTAAGATAAGTGGTTCGTAACCGAGAGCACGAGTTCGTAATTAAAATTGAACCCGTGTAATCTATGTAATGCAGTGGGGAATTATGGTAATTAAATAATAGAGATAAAAAGGAAGGTGTGGGAGAAAACCACATGTCAAATGGACCGTTTTCTGATTTTATAAAAATGTTCGAATCAAGGTTAAACGCGAACGAACCCCTAAAAACACACTTGCTTATAAACTTACATGGCTTAAGTATGTATCAAGTGCGGGTACAATGACATGTCATAATAGCGAACATATGTTGAACCGCATCGGTGATAAAAGAGTTACACTAAGAGGCGTATAAGGAGATAATTCGAAAACGTATTTCGACTTAAAGTGGAGTTCATATTTAATCTTTGTAAAGTGATAAGTGATTAATCCCGAATGCCTTGACTATTTATAGATCACCAAGCTGATCCGGGACACGCTACCACTACCCCTACCCGCACTCGATTCCCAGGCAAGTTTCAAATCCTTTTTAAAAAGGCCGTTGTTGTGAATATATATATATATATATATATGTGCTTTCTGTTATACATATGTCATGGCATGCATGCCTACTTTCAAAGTCATATTGATATACTTGTTCCCTGAATTATTGTTGGCTTATAAGCTAGATAGTTAATATATCATTTATAAGCCAGATATTACTAAGACCCTTAAGCGAAGAGCGGTTGAATCTTATTCTTTGATTATAGACCGGGAGTCGTTATTCCTTGATATATTGATATTATTATCAGAGGAAAATAATTAAGTAAATATTTCTAATTTATTATCTGGCAAATATTATTGCAATATTCCTTGAATATTATTTGACAAATATTATTTGGAATATTCATCCGATATTTATTTATGTGAGGAATATTATCTTTAATATTCATCTAAGGTTGATTTAATATTCGAATATTAATTCGAACCCTCATTTAAGTTATTTGCTTAAAGAATATTCATTCTTATTTACTCAATAGATATTATGTTGAATATTCATCCGAGTTTGTTTATTTAATGAATATTATTTTAATATTCATTTGAGCCTTATTTATTTAAGTGAATATTATTTCGATTATTCATTCAATCTCTATTTATTTTATAAATATTAGTTTGAACTTTGATTCGAACTCCAGTTATTCGATAAATATTATTTTAAATATTCCATTGAGACGATGAGTATTACCATCGACATTAATTTAGAGTCGATTCAATTATTGAATATTATTTCAAATACTTATTCGATAATCATTTCTTCCATAAATATTATTAAGTTGAATATTCATTAATTGTTCAATGAATATTATCTCAAATATCCATTTGATGATTATTTTATCAACAAATATTAGTATTATTCACTCGAATATTCATTACTCGTTCAATGAATATTATTATGAATATTTATTCAATAATCACTTCGAGCAATGCTCTTCCAATAAGTATGACTTAATAAATATTCTTGGAATATTTAGTTAACTTTTCTAAATCAATTCAAAGACGATTCACTTCATTCACATAGTATCATTGACCTTCGAACATGATATAAATTATTTTAGAATCTTATTATTATTATTATTATTATTATTATTATTATTATTATATCAAGGAAGGTTCTCAAACTCTATTCTTCGTTCAATCCTGTCTTTCAAATAATAAGGGAACCCTGCTTGAGAAGTGTTATTTATCTTGTGATTGCCCGGTCATAAATTATTCATTTCAATTGTAACTCGGTTGTTATTATTCATGGAATCTTGTGTACCCTCTCATCATTCGAGGGGTAGAATTGTTGGAACAAGTTGATATCCATTAACAAGCCTCGGCTTGGGAAATATTGATGAATTTTCCTTTCCAACTAGATACGACTACTTTGTGGAGTCTTATCAACAAGTATTATACTTGGGGAAAGGGGGACGATCTTTACGTTTCAGAATCATGGATTTACTCGAACTAGGAGTATTTGTGTAAGAGGCTGTGGGACAGTCCATCATTGATAATCGGTGTAAGAGGCTGTGGGACAGTCCATCCTTGAAATAGGGTCCGAGTGGCGCTAGTACCGTCTATGCCCAACCGTTGGCTAGGGAGATCCGGCGTATGGTGGTGTCCATATGTTCTTCCTTCTACATGTAGAGAAACAAATCTTGAGATGCACAACCTACGACTGATCATCGTAAGGCGGTGTCATCTGGCGCGACATACTCCAGTATTGGTTCACTATCCATAGTCTATTTATTTTCTGCAACATCATCATGGTCAGCAGAGTTTAAAAATATTTAAAACTGGAATTGCAATATCTTCCTTGCAAGTTCCCATTTTATGAAAATGATGCTATCTCACTTATCCTGACATAGTATATACTTCCACGAAATATATATGTGTGAATTACCTTGTAACTTCATCCTTTATACGGAACTGGCACTATTTTCGCTAATGTATGGCATAGGGTTTCAAAATATATCTTTGAACTGTTACATATATCAATGTACAGTTATATTATTGTTGGTGGGCTATTGCTCACCCTTGCTTATTATTATTATGTCACAACAACAGCTAGGTCACATGGCTCGCGTAAGGCGCACTCGGCGCAAGCAGGTTACCCGACCCACAGGACTCCCCGCTGATATTGTTGCTGCCATTGTTGAGGTAGCATAGATAGTCAGCTTTTGCTTTCAGTTTAATTATATGTATCAATAATATTAATCAACGGCAAGAACTTTAAACTTATGTTGTTACTCCTTTTGGGATTGTAATAACTTTTATTCATAAATCCTTTTATGTAAGACTTATTTCAATTTCATCTCTGGGTATATAACTGTGTGTGTGTGAGTGGATATTATTGTGGGGTCACACCATGTTACTTATTTACTTTGGACTCAAGATAAGTGTTATTTATGGAATGTGAGACCGTAACGACCCGATCCCTGACCCCGGATCTGGGGGTGTTACAGAAATGGTATCAGAGAGAGAGTTATATATCCCAAGAGATGATGCGATGTTATACAATAATAAATTCAATAATATAATAAGAACTCTTGCCAAGTTCACCTAAAACCCTTATGGGAACTTTTAAGTATCATGATAGTAATATAGTTCGTCTTGTGTAGGCGAGCGACATGGCTGCCCAGGAGGCATCTGTGAGACAGCATGACGAGGAGATGTTCAGGACCAGAGACCCCTATTTTGAGCACTTGCCTGCTGATGAGTAAGAGGAGGAGGACCCTGAGGTCCAGATTGATGCTGATACTGATGTCATTGACATTGAGTCAGAGGAGGAGGACCCTGAGGTCCAGGTTGGTGCTGATACTGATGTCATTGAGGCTGAGGAGGAGGAGGACCAGGAGGAGGTCCAGGCAGGGCAGGACGCTGAGTTAGTTGCTGAGGGGGAGGATTTCTGGGTTGTGTCTAAGATTAGAACTTTGGGGGAGGATACTGACATGACCACGGAGTAGGTGATGATTGTAAATGAGGGTGCAGAGGGAGATGTAGATGAGCCAGTGGATGATGCTGTAGGGAGTTCCGGACTTTATGTGCCACCCCTCTCTGATGAGAGAGCCCCTACCCCGCCACCACTACTTGTGAGCCCATTATCAGATGAGTTTGAGATGTTGACCCCAGAGCCACAACAGACTGAGGCCGCACAGCCGGCAGATCCCTCTACTCCACCCCATATTCCACTTGAGGGGATACCCCTAGCGGTGCATCACTACATGATGAGTCGACTGACTACGGATCTGGCCATAGCTGAGGCCCGGTTGGCAGAGTCCTGCAGAGAGTTAACTGAGGAGAGAGCTGCCCGAATGGGGCGTCATGGTGGGGGACGTGCCAGAGCTAGGGAGATGTATGGAGCGGTGACCCGCATATAGCTGAGGGCTCGTGTGAGGGTGCGTCAGTTACCCAGTGATGGGCATGGTATGGTATCCAGGGCGGATGCAGAGGATCGAGGTCTTTCGCATTGCTATGAGGAGGGTTCAGATGATGTTTCACCGCCGTGGCTGATTGCAGGGATAGTGATGTATTGGTCTAGTTGTCTAGTCTTGTACGGCATAGTAGCACCGATTTTTGGTAGGGATGGTTTCAGCATGCAGTTCCCTGTTGCAAACTAGACAGATAGACAGCTTATTTCACTTTTGACTAGTTGTTATTCAGATGGTTGTACTTTTAAAACTCTTATTGTATGTCGGATATTGTACCGTTTGGTACCTGGTATATATTTATTTCCCTTTCAGTCATTTCAATACCTCTACGACGCAATTCACTAGCTTGTTATATTATATTTGCATATACTGCGTTCAATTGAAAACTGCCATGATATACAGAACTGTGGGATCCTAAATCCAATTATGTATCGATATTGTGAGGAGAAACCCTCTGAAATAGGTAAATAAACCTAATGTATATTGTCCAAATTTCCAGTAAAATGCCTCCGAGAAGAATGGGTACTAGGGCTAACCCCCATGAGTCTACTGACCAAGAAAGTCACAATCAACCTGAGGAAAATTTTGAGTATAATGAAGAATAGGATCAAGATTACAATGAACAGGAGGATTCCCATTATGGGATGGGGGATGAAACTTTCTATACTGCGGAGTTCGAAGAGGAAGTAGAAGAAGGGGAAACTGAAGTCGAGCATCAGGGGGAGAACCAGGGCGGAAGCCCCATGGGACAATTTATGGATCTGCTCAGGCAGAATTTGAACCAATATCCCCAAGCACCCCAAGGAAACAATACCAATGTGGCCACTTCTTTCCGAGCCTTCAAGTCCCTCAAACCCCCAAAGTTTCACGGATCGGCTGATCCCGTTGAGGCAAGGGCCTGGGTCAAGGAAATGGAGAAATCTTTCGAGATTCTAAGTATTGATGAGGCCCAGAAGACTGTCTTTGCTACCTACTTACTCAAGGGGGAGGCCAATTATTGGTGGGAAGCCAAGAAGAATATGGAAACCGATGCTATTGTAACCTGGGATAGGTTTAAACAGTTGTTTTTAGAAAAGTACTTCCCGAGGTTCATGAAAACCCAGATGGAGCTCAAGTTTTTGGAGCTGAAGCAGAACAATATGTCAGTGGCTGATTATGAGGCCAAGTTCACAGAGTTATCAAGATTTGTACCAGAATTTGTGGATACTGAAGAGAAAAAGGCTAATAGGTTTCAGCAAGGATTGAAACAGTGGATGCAGAACAGAGTGGCAGTTTTGGAGATTACTGAATATGCCACCTTGGTGCAAAAGGCAACCATTGTGGAAGCAGGTAGTGATCAGGCACAGAGGGAAAGAGAAAAAGGGGGAGTAAAAAGGAAGCATGCTAGCATGGGCGGAGGTTCCACAGGAGGGAAACCCCCGAATAAGTTTAGCGGAGGAGCAGTTTCCCTACCTGGGAGGAGCATAGGATTTAAACCATCTGGGAGTGTAAGTGTGAGCCAGGGCGGCCGACAAGCAAGAGTGTCCCGTTCCCACCATTCTAGACCTCCATTACCCGTATGCACCACTTGCGGGAAAAGACACCCTGGAGTATGCAACCAGAAACCAGTAACCTGTTTTAAGTGTGGCCGAGCAGGTCACTATGCTACCTCTTGTACCACGGTCAACCCGAGTTCCAACCAAGGCACCATTTGTTTCCAGTGCGGACGTCGAGGTCACATGAAGAAGGATTGCTCGATGAGCAAACCAGCAGCCTCAGGGGCAAGCAAAGCCGCTTCCAATAGGCCACCAACTGCTAGAACCTTTAACATGACAGTGCAAGATGCCGTGAGGGACACAGATGTGATAGCAGGTACATTTTCTCTCAATTCAATCAGTGCAAATGTCTTATTTGATTCTGGAGCAACTAAATCCTTTATATCTAGAGATTTTGCGCGTAATTTGAAACTTAAAACTCAGTCGCTAAAGGAGTCCTTGCAAGTAGAGATAGCTAATCAGGAAGTCGTTCCAGTTAATCAGATTCACCCCGATTGCAAAATAGAAATAGGAGGACGATCCTTCTATGTTGATTTGATCCCTTTTAAGTTAGGGGAATTCGATGTTATTATGGGAATGGACTGGTTGTCTCGTAATAATGCGCAAATAGATTGTAAAGGGAAAAAGGTTAAGTTGAAAACCCCAGGGAAGAAGGAAATAGTGTTTAAAGGGCTACGACAAACCCAGACCATTCTAACCATGGCGCAGACCAAGAGACTGCTATGAAAAGGAAACGAAGCTTATTTAGCTTACGTTATAGACACCCAGAAAGAGGCGCCTAAGATACAAGACGTTCCGGTAGTCAACGAATTTGAAGACGTGTTTCCTCAAGATCTTCCCGGACTACCGCCAGATAGAGTGATTGAGTTTGCTATCGAGTTAGCCCCGGGGACGGCGCCAGTTTTGAAGGCCCCGTACCGATTAGCACAAGTGGAAATGAAAGAGCTAGCAAAGCAATTACAGGAATTGTTGGATAAGGGTATAATAAGACCCAGTATGTCGCCTTCGGGCGCACCAGTGTTGTTTGTTAAGAAAAAGGATGGTAGTATGAGGTTATGCATTGACTATCGAGAGTTGCACAAGCTAACCATAAAGAACAAGTACCCGTTACCCAGAATTGATGACTTGTTTGACCAGCTAAGAGAAGCTGTGTATTTCTCCAAGATTGACTTGAGAACCGGATATCACCAACGGAAGATTAAACCTGAAGATATTCCAAAGACTGCCTTCCGTACTAGGTACGGGCATTATGAGTTCTTGGTGATGTCGTTTGGATTGACCAACGCCCCAGCAGCTTTCATGGATTTAATGAATAGAGTGTTCAAGGAATATTTGGACCAGTTTGTTATAGTCTTTATTGATGATATTCTGATCTACTCAAAGATAGAGGAAGAACACGCTGAACATTTGAGGATAACCTTAGAAACTCTCCGGAAGGAGCAGTTATATGCCAAATTCTCAAAGTGTGAGTTCTGGAAAAATGAGGTGCAATTTTTAGGGCACGTAATCAACAGAGAAGGAGTGCTAGTTGACCCCTTTAAGATAGAGGCAGTTTCAAATTGGGAGCGACCAACCACTCTGATAAGCGGATTTTATATCCACTTGGAGCGTTCCATATCGGCTTAAATTGATTGACTTGGTCTCAAGTTTGTTGTATTTTTGATGTGTTTTGTGTAGTTGTGCAGGGTTGTAGCTATCGGTTAGTGTTGGTGTTCCTAATCGATATTAGAGTGGAATTAAGCATTGGAATGAAGATTGGACACTTGTGTTGTGCTATCAAGGAGTTACATGTGTCATGGTATTGAAGATGTTAGCTAATGCAAAAGAAACGGAGGGAAAAGGAGCAATTTGTGTAAAATTCGGATTTTCTGGGTAGGTTGCGCAGTCTACACTGTTTTGGCCATATCTGGAGTTCTATAAGTCCGTTTTCAGCGATCTTACTGCCCACGCGAAGCTTGGGAGATTTTCTACAATCTTGGACGGAAAGAATGGCGCGCTGCGGCCTGGGAAGGGCGCTGAAGCACGGGAACCCTTCTGGAAATTCGAAATTTTGTCCTGAAAATCCTGATTTACTGTTTGGGCCATATCTTGAGTTCTACAAGTCTGTTTTGGACGATCTTACAGTCCACGCGAAGATAACAGAATTCTCTTTCATTCGAAAGTGGTCCGGATGTCCAATTACAACTAGAACGGTCCAGAAATATTGAAGAAAAGTCAGCTACGAATTTTCCTTAAAAATCGAATCAGTTTAGGAAACGTATTATGTGCCGAACTGCAGAAATTCAACTTTGACAAGGAAATTGCTATAATTCCTACTTCTAATAAGTATGGTAATTGCTTTGGGTGGCTAAAACATTCCAGAATCAGATCTACACATGGAATTTGCAATTCTATTCTCATTCAAGAACGGAAATTGCCAATCTTCTATTCCAACTCTAAAAAGGCAATTGTTTGGTGGACAAGACTTCTAGAACCTATATAAACACATCGTATCATTAGGAGTAGAACCATTATATATCAATTACTTAGGTTTATTTGTATATTTTCATACTTTGTTTTTATCATGGTTTCACTTGATCCCATGATGACGAGAGGTTCAATTATGAACTAATCATTGTCATGGGATTCTAACAGATTTATTTATGGAGCTTTAGTATCTTGATGCTTTAAAGAACTGTGTGTGATGTATATCTGATATCCTCGTATGGTTGTGCTTAATTGATAGATGCGTAGCTAACATCTAATTTGTTAATCTCTTGTGAAGTGAAAGTGGATCTTGAGATTTAGAACTTACCATGCTAGCATAGGTTCATGATTGTTTATCAACATGATTCGTGGTATGAGATAAGAATACTTATATTGCCCTATGTGATCATTATGGATAACTTGTTCTTCAATCGTTATGTTTTCAAATTCTATAGACATATTGGGTCTAAGCATAATTGGTGTCTATTCATCTTCTATCTCTTTTGTGGATGTATGTTTAGTTTGGTATACGTATACTGAGAGGTAGCGTGTACTTGTTTCGTGTTGTCTGATCAGATATCATAACCATTACATATAGTGATTAAAGGCGTCAGATCTAAGCAAAGTATTTAATGAAGTTAGGATTCCATGCTTTCTCTTGCAGTAGTAATTCGATTCCAATTCTTGTTAGTTAGTTAATTCTTAGTTTGTTAATTTAATTCCTTAGTTAATTTTAGTTAATTAAAACCAAATCTTGTTATTTGTCTTAGCAGTGAATTAAAACCACACATTATTGCATAGGTGCATGAACTGAATTGAAACCATAACCAGATCTCTGTGGGAACGAACTCGACTTATATCTGTATTACTTGTGACCATGTACGCTTGCGTGATTTAGTGTAAACAAGTTTTTGGCGCCGCTGACGGGGATCATCGGTGTTTTATTTTTGGTTTATGTGCTTGGCAATAGTGGTCGTTAGAGTTCACTGACTCGGATTGCTTTTTCTCATCTATTCTTGTAGTTCGTTGGTGTTTCAGGTACTTGTCAGAGAGCGTTGATGTTGAAGATGGATTTTCTAACTTACTATGGAGTTCAGCAGGTGGCTAGTGTTTGTGAGCTATGTGCGGGCGCACATGAGACGTATCAGTGTTGGAGCAACCAAGGTGGTATTCAACAGCCTCAGCAATGTGAGCGGTGTTTGGGCGTTCATGATCCCACACAATATTGTTACTACAAAGGAGTTGATCCATATGTCACTTATGAGGAGCAACCATATTTGCAATATCATCCTCAACAGTACCAGCAAGATGTTCCAGATATGTCATATGTCTTTGGTAGTGAAGAGTTTAAACATCAGCAACCTACTCCTAATTTTCAGTCAGATGAGGTTGATGATTTGAAGGAGATTAGGAAGGAGCTTAGGATGCTTATAAAGAGTCATGAGGAGTCTATCAAATCTATGGGGATACTTGCTGCTCAAGTTTTGAGAGCCTTGGAACAAGAGAATCAACAATTAATACTAGAGACAGTTCCAGAAAATAGCGGTGACTTGGAGCAAGGTACTGCATGCTTAATTGAGGAAGACAAATTCCAAGAGGAGGTGAGCATTCGCAAGCCATGTGAGGAATTTGATCAAGCTAGTGAGGTGGATGATTTGGAAAGGGCACAATTTGAGACGGACACTGATGAGCTACACAAATTTCAAGAATTGGTATGTGCGTACCAAGAGGACACTGATGAGCTACGCAAATTTCAAGAATTGGTATGTGCGAACCAAGTGGATGAAGAACATGTGAAAGATGCAGGTCTTCTACTTGTCTCAGAGTATAAAGATGGAGGTAGCGCGTTAGAGCCAATGGAGGAAGTTCTCTTTGAGGAACCAAAGGCTTCAGAAACTTACATTTACCCTCCCTCATTACATTCAATCGAAGCCCGTGAATGTGTGTTGTTCTACAAATTGATAGATTTTGGGTCAACGGATGAAGGCATTGGAGTTGGACATAGTTGTTATACGAATAGGCCAAGCAAGGAGAAGGGGCAGAAGGTGTGCCGCCGTGATGACGATGAAGTCTCACGAAGAGATGACCAGGCAAACTATTATCATCCTTAATGGAGGCTTGGAAGTAACGTCAAGCTATTGACGTTAAAGAAGCGCTTCTTGGGAGGCAACCCAAGGTATGTTTTCTACTTTCCCTCATATTTACTTCCATTCAATGAGGACATTGAATATTTTAAGTTTGGGGGTGGTTTGAGGGATAAGTAGTGTATATATATGTGATTGTTAGTCATTGTGTTCATGTAGGATTTTATGTTTGCATATTAGTAGTAGTAAATTATGCATTTATGTTCGTGTTATCTACGTTTGTTTCATATAAGACATTCTGTTTTTATTTTAGTATATCATGTGAGTTTATAGTAGTTTGAATTTGCACCCATGCTTGATAGGAATTTTGTGTTGTTGATGCTTTTGATTGAGAAGTGATATGCTTTGTTCTTGTGCACACACATACACTAGTAAGTTGAAGCTAGTAGACTTATTGAATGTTGTAAGTGATTAGAAGGACATGAATATGTGCAAGATGATTTAGTTTACATGCTTTGAATACAAGTCGGTGCGTTAGAGAGATTTTTGCTTGGGATTGAGTATGTTTTTCCACCAAGTGAGCTTTTGAGCCTTATTGCATATTATTTGCAATTTATTCGTTTGCTTGAGTGTCCACGGATTGTTTGCATTGCTAGCAGTTGTTTGAGGTCTTTCTTGAAATGCATGACATTATTTGACGATTAAAATGATAAAGGCATTTAGGAATAACCACATATTTTCCCATATTACCATACCATATTTACATGATCAATTAGTTAACCCATTGAGCTTAATCCTATTTTTTCGGTGACATACCACATTACTTGCCTAGACCTTTTTCTTGTATTGGTCTTACATTAATTTGAACCCACATTGTCAAAGGCTAGTAGAGTGCTTAAGGGAGTAATAAGGTGTGTAAGGTGGGGTTTATTGTTGGTCGTACTTTTGGGGGAAATATTGAAAATTGGGTTTGGTTGTTTACTTGATAGTCGACATATGTAATAAATTCATGGGATCATTGTTATTGTGTATATTATTGTTTGTGTTATATTTAGCTCTCGAGAAAAAAAAGAAAAAAAAAAGAAAGAGAAAAAAAAGGAAAAAAATATATATATATATTATGAGAGCATGTTTGTGTTTGTTGTGATCCTACTTTAGTCGACTAGTCGATTGTTTTGTTGGAAGAAAAATAGAAAAATTATGTGGGGGTGAAAATAGGGTGTTGTGAATGATTTATTATGGTACTTACTAGCTTTTGACACTTCACCTGATTTGGCTTATTTGACATACCTTGTCCCTAGCCCCGTTACAACCCAAATAAAGACCTTTTGATTATCGTCATTAATGTATGTTGTGTTAAGAGTTAGATTGATACCAAATGTCAAGCATGTTTATGATTTTGTTGGAATTGAATGATACACTTACCCTTGTTCTTGAGTGAATATTCTTTTTTGAGTGGATTGTGAGTGTTTGCTTGTTTTTGCATATGAGATCCCGAGTTTTGACTCAAAGATGTACTCTTGTAGGCTTAGCATGTTTACTAGCTTATTCTTACACTTGACATGGGCTTTTGAGAACTTATGCATGTTCGTTGAGTAGACTATGTGAATACTTGCACTTTCAACACCAAGACATTGCGTATTTACTTTGATTCTTAAGTTGATATGGCATGAGATGATTTGACGGTATGGTTGGATATTAGTAGTAGTCATTTGCATTTTCATATTAGTTGCATTCATGCATTGCATTGCATTGGATTTTGTGGGCACATTCGCTATAGGCCCTCACGAGACCTTACTCGTCCACTAGGGCTGCCTAGGGGTTTAAAGGGCTTGTTGCATATGCCAAATGCAACCGTGATCACCTACGGAAGTGGTACTAGTAAGGTAGAGTTAATTGTTAATGCTTGAGGACAAGCATCGGTTTAAGTTTGGGGGTCTGATAAGCGGATTTTATATCCACTTGGAGCGTTCCATATCGGCTTAAATTGATTGACTTGGTCTCAAGTTTGTTGTATTTTTTATGTGTTTTGTGTAGTTGTGCAGGGTTGTAGCTATCGGTTAGTGTTGGTGTTCCTAATCGATATTAGAGTGGAATTAAGCATTGGAATGAAGATTGGACACTTGTGTTGTGCTATCAAGGAGTTACATGTGTCATGGTATTGAAGATGTTAGCTAATGTAAAAGAAACGGAGGAAAAAGGAGCAATTTGTGTAAAATTCGGATTTTCTGGGTAGGTTGCGCAGTCTACACTGTTTTGGCCATATCTGGAGTTCTATAAGTCCGTTTTCAGCGATCTTACTGCCCACATGAAGCTTGGGAGATTTTCTACAATCTTGGACAGAAAGAATGGCGCGCTGCGGCCTGGGAAGGGGGCTGCAGCGCGGGAACCCTTCTGGAAATTCGAAATTTTGTCCTGAAAATCCTAATTTACTGTTTGGGCCATATCTTGAGTTCTACAAGTCTGTTTTGGACGATCTTATAGTCCACGCGAAGATAACGGAATTCTCTTTCATTCTAAAGTGGTCCAGATGTCCAATTACAACTAGAACGGTCCAGAAATATTGAAGAAAAGTCAGTTCCGAATTTTCCTTAAAAACCGAATCAGTTTAGGAAACGTATTATGTGCCGAACTGCAGAAATTCAACTTTGACAAGGAAATTGCTATAATTCCTACTTCTAATAAGTATGGTAATTGCTTTGGGTGGCTAGAACATTCTAGAATCAGATCTACACATGGAATTTGCAATTCTATTCTCATTCAAGAACGGAAATTGCCAATCTTCTATTCCAACTCTAAAAAGGCAATTGTTTGGTGGACAAGACTTCTAGAACCTATATAAACACATCGTATCATTAGGAGTAGAACCATTATATATCAATTACTTAGGTTTATTTGTATATTTTCATACTTTGTTTTTATCATGGTTTCACTTGATCCCATGATGACGAGAGGTTCAATTATGAACTAATCATTGTCATGGGATTCTAACAGATTTATTTATGGAGCTTTAGTATCTTGATGCTTTAAAGAACTGTGTGTGATGTATATCTGATATCCTCGTATGGTTGTGCTTAATTGATAGATGCGTAGCTAACATCTAATTTGTTAATCTCTTGTGAAGTGAAAGTGGATCTTGAGATTTAGAACTTACCATGTTAGCATAGGTTCATGATTGTTTATCAACATGATTCGTGGTATGAGATAAGAATACTTATATTGCCCTATGTGATCATTATGGATAACTTGTTCTTCAACCGTTATGTTTTCAAATTCTATAGACATATAGGGTCTAAGCATAATTGGTGTCTATTCATCTTCTATCTCTTTTGTGGATGTATGTTTAGTTTGGTATACTTATACTGAGAGTTAGCGTGTACTTATTTCGTGTTGTCTGATCAGATATCATAACCATTGCATATAGTGATTAAAGGCGTCAGATCTAAGCAAAGTATTTAATGAATTTAGGATTCCATGCTTTCTCTTGCAGTAGTAATTCGATTCCAATTCTTGTTAGTTAGTTATTCTTAGTTTGTTAATTTAATTCCTTAGGTAATTTTAGTTAATTAAAACCAAATCTTGTTATTTGTCTTAGCAGTGAATTAAAACCACACATTATTGCATAGGTGCATGAACTGAATTGAAACCATAACCAGATCTCTGTGGAAACGAACTCGACTTATATCTGTATTACTTGTGACCACGTACGCTTGCGTGATTTAGTGTGAACACACTCCAACTGAGGTAAGGAGTTTCATCGGACTGGCCGGATATTATAGACGATTTGTTCAAGATTTTGCGAAGATCGCAGCTCCGTTAACTCGACTTACCCGTAAAACTGAGAAATTTGAATGGACTGAAAAATGCGAGAAGAGTTTCCAAGAACTAAAGAAGAGGTTGGTAACGGCCCCAGTGTTGGCGATGCCTGATAGAAAAGGAGATTTCGTAATTTACAGTGATGCTTCGCATAAAGGATTGGGATGTGTGCTTATGCAGCACGGTAAGGTAATAGCATATGCGACAAGGCAATTGAAGGATTACGAGATCAGATACCCCACCCATGATTTGGAATTTGTAGCAATTGTTTTTGCCTTAAAGATTTGGAGGCACCACTTGTATGGAGTGAAGTGCGAGATTTACACAGACCATAAGAGCCTCAAGTACATTTTTACGCAGAAAGAGCTTAACATGCGCCAGAGGAGATGGCTAGAGCTAATCAAGGATTACGACTGTGAGATTCGTTATCAGCCGGGCAAAGCCAATGTGGTGGCTGACGCCCTTAGTAGGAAAGAGAAGCTCAAAATGATAACCACGGAGGAAGAATTGATAAAAGACTTTGAGAAGTTGGAAATTGAGATTAAGATACCTGAAGAAGGTCAAGAAAAGTTGATGGAAATTCGAATTCAACCTCTATTATTGGAAAAGATTAGGCTATGCCAAGAACAAATGATAGAAGCAGAAAAGAACTCGATTGAGGAGTTAATGACTTGGGAAGAAATCAAGTGTGAAAAAGATAAAGACGGGATCATGAGATACATGTGGAGGATATGGGTCCCAAATGATCAGGAACTCAAGGATGAAATTTTACATGAGGCACACAACTCAAGGTACTCAGTGCACCCCGGTAGCACCAAGATGTATATGGATTTGAAAGAGTACTATTGGTGGCCCAACATGAAAAAAGGACGTTGCGGAGTGGGTAAGTAAATGTTTGACCTTCCAGAAAGTGAAAGCAGAGCACCAGAGGCCCAGTGGACTTCTACACCCCTTGGAGATTCCCGAATAGAAATGGGAACATATAGCTATGGACTTCGTAGTAGGTTTACCAAGGACCAAAGAAAATCATGACGCCATATGGGTGATTATAGACCGACTAACAAAGTCAGCTCACTTTCTCCCGATCAACGAAAGGTATACGATCGATAGGCTAGTAGATATCTGCCTCAAAGAGATAGTGGCGCGACATGGAGTTCCAGTCGCCATAGTGTCCGATAGAGATCCTAGATTTAATTCCAGGTTTTGGAGGAGCTTTCAAGAATGTGTGGGAACCAGGCTAAACATGAGTACGGCTTACCATCCCCAGACGGACGGGCAAAGTTAAAGGACCATCCAGACACTAGAAGATATGTTGAGAGTCTGTGCTATAGACTTTAAAGGAAATTGGGATGATCACTTGCCATTGATTGAGTTCTCCTACAACAATAGCTTTCATTCAAGCATAGGAATGCCGCCTTACGAGGCCCTTTATGGAAGAAAATGCCGATCTCTCCTATATTAGGATGAAGTTGGAGAGCGAAAGATGCTCGGGCCTGAGATGGTCCAACGGACAAAAGATGCAGTGGATCTAATAAGAGGACGGCTGGTAGCAGCCCAAGATCGACAAAAGAAATATGCCGACTTAGCTCGAAAAGGAAAAGAATATGAAGTGGGAGACCTAGTGTTCCTAAAGGTATCTCCTTGGAAGGGTTTAATGAGGTTTGGAAAGAAAGGGAAGCTGAGCCCTAGATATATTGGACCATTTGAGATCTTAAGACGTATTGGGGAGCTAGCTTATGAACTGGCATTACCCCCGAACTTGCAGCAAGTGCACAATGTGTTCCATGTCTCAATGCTAAGGAAGTATAACCCAGATGCCAAGCACATAGTGGAATATGAGCACGTGGACATGCAACCAGACTTGACCTACGTAGAGCAACCTGTGGAAATTATAGACAGAAAAGATCAAGTGCTCCGAAACAAGGTCATCAAGCTTGTCAGAGTTTTATGGCAGAACCACAATATAGAAGAATCAACCTGGGAGCTAGAAAGTGCAATGATGGAAAAGTACCCCCATTTGTTTTCAAACTGATTCCGGGACGGAATCCTTTTAAGGAGGGGAGACTGTAAGAACCCAGATTTTTGGATAGAATTAAAACTTTTTATTATGTAATAATGTAGGAGTAAATAGTGGTTATGACCGCGATGTAACAACTGTCTATTTAATGAATGAGATGGATTTAGATTCAAATATTTATATGTCATGAAGAATACTATTGGTTGACAGCATAGATAAGAATGATCTATCTCCTAGGGATATAAGTTATATTATTCCAAGAAAGATTATTCTTGTGTCATCCAAATCAGTATCTGTTAGTAGTCGAGTGGTTCCGTAAAAGGGTTAAGGAACGCCCGAAAGAAGATCAGGGTATTTTATTAAATATAAGGAATAAAAGAAATAATAAAGTGTGAATAGTGATTTTGGTGGAGATGGGTATATTATTGGACGATGCTATATAGAAGTATTCAGAACGGATTTTCGAGTTCGTATTCATGATCCAGGGGTGAAATGAGTGTATGTAAACGATATCAGATTCAGAAAAATAACACTTTTATTTTTCTCCGAGATTTCTCGAGACACTAAAGGATGTAAGGAATTACTAATGAGATTTAAGGAATTTAAATACAGGGATTACAAAGGAGTATTGAGAATGTTAGTATAAATATTAAGAGAGTTCCGGTAAAACCCTAACTAAAAATCCTTGAGTTATTCCTCCGAACAAGCAAGGAAATTGAGTAATAACCGGACAAAGAAACGAATAAATAACCAAGAGACAAACAAGTGCAATTGGAGGAAAGGAGAAACCTAAGTGACATGTTTGTAAGTCAACTACAAGCTAGATGGTATAAGTACACTTTTGCAAAAATGGAGTTGCTTGTTCTTAAGCCAACACTTGGACAAGTAGAGAGGCAACAAGTGGCACCAATGGATTTCCAACAACACATTAAAAAGAGATGCATACATTATATAGCAAGTATATGGCATTATTAGCACAAAACACAAAAACAAAACCACCACCACCAAGCTTCAAGAAGCTCTCGGCCTTGCTCTTTTCAAAGGGGAGACCTCCACTTCCAACCATTCAAGTCACACAATCTTGAGCTTAAATCAAAGCTAGTGTCAAGTAGAAGGTAAATCCAAGAGATCATCATCATCCAATATGTTTAACTAGATCAACACCATGATCAAAGTTCTTGATGAATAGTGTTCTTATGAACTAACTTTTCTTTTCTTGATTTCTTTGGATAGATCAAGCTATATTAAGGCTAGATAAGGACTAACCGAGGTTTAAAAAGTTCATTCATATACCAGGGAAGGTATACCACTCTTGAAAACCTAGCTCTTAGTTTAAGTTTTGGTATTTTAGATGAGTTATGTGGATTTAATGCATGTTTAAGACCTTAAGATTATGCATGGGCTTTGTTAAATGTTAAATTAGTTTAGATGAACGGAAAGACATTGCTTGGTCTTACTTCATGGTTGAATAACATGTATATGATGTTTGGAGTGAAAACTATGAGTATTGGATGTTTGAATTTTTGGGAAACGTGTAAACATAGTCGTCGTAATGCCGAAATTTCGTCAACTCTTAAAAACCGTGCATGACAGTAGCATATACTCACTGTCCAGTCCCGGATTTTGCCATGGTTAGCTAGTTCACGTTACAAGCTTCGTTTTGATATAAATATCGAGTAAAATGGATATATGGTTTAAGAGTTATGATCGATTTAAGATAAGTGGTTCCTAACCGAGAGCACGATTTCGTAATTAAAATTGAACCCGTGTAAATTATGTAATGTAGTGGGGAATTATGGTAATTAAATAAAAGAGATAAAAAGGAAGGTGTGGGAGAAAACCACATGTCAAATGGATCATTTTCCGATTTTATAAAAATGTTCGAATCAAGGTTAAACGCGAACGAACCCCTAAAAACACACTTGGTTATGACTTTAGTAAATAACTTAGAAAACGGGCGATAAAACTCTAGTACAATCTTGATTCGATATTAATCGTCCTTATAAACTTACATGGCTTAAGTATGTATCAAGTGTGGGTACAATGACATGTCATAATAGCGAACATATGTTGAACCGCATCGGTGATAAAAGAGTTACACTAAGAGGCGTATAAGGAGATAATTCGAAAACGTATTTCGACTTAAAGTGGAGTTTATATTTAACCTTCGTAAAGTGATAAGTGATTAATCCCGAATGCCTTGACTATTTATAGATCACCAGGCTGACTCGGGACACGCTACCACTTCCCCTACCCGCACTCGATTCCCAGGCAAGTTTCAAATCCTTTTTAAAAAGGCTGTTGTTGTGAATATATATATATATATATATATGTGCTTTCTGTTATACATATGCCATAGCATGCATGTCTACTTTCAAAGTCATATTGATATACTTGTTCCCTGAATTATTGTTGGCTTATAAGCTAGATAGTTAATATATCAGTTATAAGCCGAATATTACTAAGACCCTTAAGCGAAGGGCAGTTGAATCTTATTCTTTGATTATAGATCGGGAGTCGTTATTCCTTGATATATTGATATTATTTTCAGAGCAAAATAATTAAGTAAATATTTCCTATTTATTATCTGGCAAATATTATTGCAATATTCCTTGAATATTATTTGACAAATATTATTTGGAATATTCATCCGATATTTATTTATGTGAGGAATATTATCTTTAATATTCATCTAAGGTTGATTTAATATTCGAATATTAATTCGAACCCCCATTTAAGTTATTTGCTTAAAGAATATTCATTCTTATTTACTCAATAAATATTATTTTGAATATTCATCCGAGTTTGTTTATTTAATGAATATTATTTTAATATTCATTCTAGCCTTATTTATTTAAGTGAATATTATTTCGATTATTCATTCAATCTCTATTTATTTTATAAATATTAGTTTGAACTTTGATTCGAACTCCAGTTATTCGATAAATATTATTTTAAATATTCCTTTGAGACGATGAGTATTATCTTCGACATTCATTTAGAGTCGATTCAATTATTGAATATTATTTCAAATACTTATTCGATAATCATTTCTTCCATAAATATTATTAAGTTGAATATTCATTAATTGTTCAATGAATATTATCTCAAATATCCATTTGATGATTATTTCATCTACAAATATTAGTATTATTCACTCGAATATTCATTACTCGTTCAATGAATATTATTATGAATATTTATTCAAAGATCACTTCGAGCAATGCTCTTCCAATAAGTATGACTTAATAAATATTCTTGGAATATTTAGTTAACTTTTCTAAATCAATTCAAAGACGATTCACTTCATTCACATAGTATCATTGACCTTCGAACATGATATAAATTATTTTAGAATCTTATTATTATTATTATTATATCAAGGAAGGTTCTCAAACTCTATTCTTCGTTCAATCCTGTCTTTCAAATAATAAGGGAACCCTACTTGAGAAATGTTATTTATCTTGTGACTGCCCGGTCATAAATTATTCATTTCAATTGCAACTCAGTTGTTATTATTCATGGAATCTTGTGTACGCTCTCATCATTCGAGGGGTAGAATTGTTGGAATAAGTTGATATCCATTAACAAGCCTCAGCTTGGGAAATATTGATGAATTTTCCTTTCCAACTAGATACGACTACTTTGTGGAGTCTTATCAACAAGTATTATACTTGGGGAAAGGGGGACGATCTTTACGTTTCAGAATCATGGATTTACTCGAACTAGGAGTATTTGTGTAAGAGGCTGTGGGACAGTCCATCATTGATAATTGGTGTAAGAGGCTGTGGGATAGTCCATCCTTGAAATAGGGTCCGAGTGGCGTCGGTCCCGTCTATGCCCAACCGTTGGCTAGGGAGATCCGGCGTATGGTGGTGTCCATATGTTCTTCCTTCTACATGTAGAGAAATAAATCTTGAGATGCACAACCTACGACTGATCATCGTAAGGCGGTGTCATCTGGCGCGACATACTCCAGTATTGGTTCACTATCCATAGTCTATTTATTTTCTGCAACATCATCATGGTCAGCGGAGTTGAAAAATATTTAAAACTAGAATTGCAATATCTTCTTTGCAAGTTCCCATTTTATGAAAATGATGCTATCTCACTTATCCTGACATAGCATATACTTCCACGAAATATATATGTGTTGAATTACCTTGTAACTTCATCCTTTATATGGAACTGGCACTATTTTCGCTAATGCGTGGCATAGGGTTTCAAAATATATCTTTGAACTGTTACATATATCAATGTACAGTTATATTATTGTTGGTGGGCTATTGCTCACCCTTGCTTATTATTATGTCACAACAACAGCTAGGTCACATGGCTCGCGTAAGGCGCACTCGGCGCAAGCAGGTTACCCGACCCACAGGACTCCCCGCTGATATTGTTGCTGCCATTGCCGAGGTAGCATAGATAGTCAGCTTTTGCTTCTAGTTTAATTATATGTATCAATAAGATTAATCAACAGCAAGAACTTTAAACTTATGTTGTTACTCCTTTTGGGATTGTAATAACTTTTATTCGTAAATCCTTTTATGTAAGACTTATTTCAATTTCATCTCTGGGTATATAACTGTGTGTGTGTGAGTGGATATTATTGTGGGGTCACAGCATGTTACTTATTTACTTTGGACTCAAGACAAGTGTTATTTATGGAATGTGAGACCGTAACGACTCGATCCCTGACCCCGGATCTGGGGGTGTTACAGAAGTTGCAATCGAGACATCCGTAGAAAGAATCATGTGGTGATAGAATAGGCTGCACGCATCCGTCACATATCATATGGTCACTACTTTCGGTTTCACCAACAATTTTATTATAAAAATTATTAAAGAGGATGAGGGAATGACCATTGCCGCAATGGCTAATTTTTTCTGCTTTTCCTGATCTTCCATCTGTTGAAGAACTGAAATTCTTGTTAGGAATTCCCATTTCCCGTCTTTGCGTAAATTAAATATGGAGATTATAACAGTCAATAATATTAACAGATATTGACAGATGAACACCAAGATTTATACGTGGAAAACCCCCTTAAGCCAAAGAGGTAAAAACCACGGGACCAACTCCGAATGTTTCCACTATAATGATAATAATGGTTACAATATCTTCTCTCAAGTTTACAGAGTAACACTTGAGGCACAACCGAATAGTAATACAACAATTAACTATTCCTTCGGTATATATCCGGATAACCTGGATAGAACTGTCCCTTCAGTACGGAACTGGATGACCTGGATGAACTCCCCTTGTTGCAACTGCAACTGCTGGACGAACTCCCAAAGCTGTAGCGGGACAAAACCAGACGACTACAGCCTGACCAAATACTGACACTAACTCAACCGAAACGAAAGAAGAGAGAAGCACGAGGACCCCCTATTCTGACCTGCCTGAAACTACCGCAAGGTATGTTTCCTACTAGACGGACTATCTAGCAGCTATATAAAGTAAGAAAGGAGGGAGAGAAGAGAGTTTGGTGTGTATTTCATAAGGAGGGAGAGAAGGCTTATTTATATGCAAAATGAAAGTGGGTGCTCTTTTTCTTTTCTATGTGGGATAAAGAGTGAAAGTGAGGAAACATTATTTTAGGCTTAAAACACAACAATCTCCCCCTTCCGAACTTATAACTCTTCATTTGCACTCCGTGCCTACACCTCGCTTGCACAGTTCCAACTTCTCCCGTGGAATGACCTTTGTCACCATATCAGACAGATTCTTATCCATGTGTATCTTCTCTATCTGTATCACCCCATCTTCTATCTATTTCCGCAGCCAATGGTAACGTACATTTATATGCTTTGTACTACTGTGACAAGTAGCATTCTTGATCAAGTCAATAACACTTTGACTGTCACAATATAGCTCAAACTTGTCCTGTTTCAAACCCAATTCTCGGAGAAACCGCTTTAACCAAACCAGCTCCTTGCCTGCTTCACAAGCAGCAATATACTCTGACTCGGTTGTTGACAACGCAACACACTTTTGCATTTTAAACTGCCATGATACAGCTCCCCCCGCAAAAATGAAAAGCATCCCTGACGTGGACTTCATCCCATATGGATGTCCTTCCATGTCAGCATCTGTAAAACCTTCCAAGACTGGTTCACCATGTCCATACTTCAAGCATAACCCGGAAGTGCCCTTGAGATATCTGAGAATCCACTTAACTGCTTCCCAATGCTTTCTTCCTGGATTTGACAGATATCTACTCACAACTCCAACAGCATGAGCAATATCTGGTCTTGTACAAACCAATGCATACATAAGACTCCCCACTGCGGATGACTAGGGAACTTCCTCCATATCCTCCTTCTCCTTGTCTATTGACGGACACATTTTCTTGTCCAATTTAAAATGTCCCGCCAATGGTATGTTAACAGGTTTAGCATCATCCATATTGAACCTTTTCAATACCCGTTCAATATATCCCTGTTGTGAAAGCCACAACCTCCGAGTTGTTCTGTCATGAACAATCTTCATCCCTAGGATTTGTTTTGCTGGACCTAAGTCTTTCATATCAAAGAACTTGGACAAATCTTCTTTCAGCTTGCGGATCATGTTAGCATCTTGGCCGACCACTAACATATCATCAACATAAAGCAAAAAGATAATGAAGTTACCATTAGGAAACCTTTGCACATAAGCACAGTGATCGGATGCAGTTCTCTTGAACTTATGATTCCTCATGAATGAATCAAAATTTTTGTACCACTGTCTTGGCGATTGCTTAAGCCCGTATAAACTCTTCTTGAGTTTACAAACCATGTGCTCCTTCCCTTTCACTGCAAATCCTTCTGGCTGGTGCATGTAGATCTGTTAACTCGAATAACTTGTAGAAGGGGGGGGGGGTTGAATACAAGTTATATAATCGTGTCTGATTTTTTCTTGGTTCTATGAACAAGAATAAACGAATGAATCAAACTTTGTTTGTATTAATAAGATCAAATACAAACTCTACCAAGGTGTACAAATACCTTTAGCAGCTGCTGACAATACAAATCTCTCTCTCTGTTTGTACTCTTGTATTCTTACGATTACAAACCTCATGAACACCTTTTACAATGATATAGATAGAATATTTATAATGCTACCTATCAACTAATTACAGAAAGATAATCTATACATGACAATGTTCTGCCGTCCAGTTGATAGTTTCCATCAATAGAAAATTCTTTCCTTCATAAAATCTTCTTGCTTGTTCCTCAAACAAAGATCCTGTTTTATAGCTCTTGCCAGTTTCTGTAACATCCATAATGACATCATCAGTAACACGACTGATATCAGGATTTCATCTTGCATCAGGATCTGACCATCTCATCAGTACTTGATCAGTATTTGACTTGCCATATCAGGATTCAATCACAATTCCTGAAATGTAGTCCTTGATGCACTGTTCCTGACTTAATTCTACAGATTACTATCTAATACATATATCCTATATACAAAGTGCAAGATCTCTTCCTTCAAATCTCCATGAAGGAATACAGTTTTCACATCTAACTGCTCAAGCTCAAGATCCATGCTAGCCGCTAATCCGAGAACTATTCGAATTGATGTCATCTTTACAACCGGGGAAAAGATTTCATCAAAATAAATGCCTTCCTTCTGTGCAAAGCCTTTAACCACCAAGCGTGCTTTATACTTTACAAGCTTTTCATCATCTCTTTTTACTTTAAAGACCCATTTATTCTTCAAAGCCTTCCGTCCTTTTGGAAGTGTAGTCAGCTCATAAGTGTCATTCTTATTCAAAGAATCCATTTCCTCTTGCATTGCTTTCACCCAGCAGCTGCTATCTTTATGAGTCTTGACTTCCTCAAAGTTCTCGGGCTCCCCCTCATCAGCAATTAAGATATACTCGGATGAAAGATATCTTCCTGATGGTCTCTGTTCTCTCGTAGAACATCGTGGCTGAGTTTCTTCAGCTTTAGGCTGAGGCGGTAGCTCCCACTGCTCAGCAGCCTCATCATCTGCCATATCATCTCCATCATCTTCTAACGTATCTGGATTTCTAGCTTGCCTTGGTTGTTGAGTGATCCCAAATTTCTCACAATTTTGAGACTCATGGAAAACCACATCTCTGCTCCTGAATAACTTCTTTGTTTCAGGATTCCACAACCGGTACCCGAACTCTGGATCCCCGTAGCCAACGAGAATACACGGAATTGATTTATCTTCAAGCTTTGTTCTATGCTCCTTTGGGATGTGTGTAAAAGTCTTGCATCCAAACACCCGTAAGTAGGAATAGGAAACATCCTTTCCTAACCAGATCTTTTCTGGAATCTCAAAATTCAGCGATGCCGATGGAGACCTGTTGATCAAGTAGCAAGATGTTCTTACAGCTTCTCCCCAAAATGAATTCGGCAATTTAGACATTTTCAACATGCATCTTACTTGTTCAGCAATGGTGCGGTTCATTCTTTCCGCAATGCCATTCTGTTGTGGGGTGCCAGGAACTGTCCTCTCATGCCGGATGCCATACTTTCCAAGGTATTCTTGAAACTCTTTTGAAGTATACTCGCCCCCGTTATCACTACGAAGGCACTTCAGTTTTTTTCCTGTTGATCTTTCAACCATGGCATGAAACTTCTGGAAATACTCAAACACTTGATCTTTGGATTTGAGTAGTTCAACCTACACCTTCTGAGATGCTTCATCAATGAAGGTAACAAAATACTTATTTCCGCTTAAGGACTCCACCTCAAACGGACCACATACATCAAAATAAACTCTTTCTAACAGCTCCGACTTTTTCTTTAGTGGACTACTAAAAGATACTCGATGTTGTTTCCCGAATAAACAATATTCACATGGCTGCAATGCAGTTCCTTTATCAAACAGAATGAGGGATTTTTTTGCTAAGATCTGCAACCCTTTCTCGCTCATGTGACCAAGCCTCTTGTGCCACAAACTTGCTGAAGCTTCATCTTTAACTGTATTTAACTCATTTTAACACATCGTCACTTGTGTCTTGTACAAAGAGCCACAAGTGGAACCTCTTACAACCACCAACGAACCCGTAGTAAGCTTCCACCTTCCACCACCGAAGGTATTTATGTACCCCTGCTTGTCTAGCGCCATGCCAGAAATCAAGTTGAGCCGTAAATCCAGAACATGCCTGACATCTTTCAAAGTCATTGAACAACCTGTGTTAGCACTACAAGAAAAAGTTAAATAGACATCACACATTAGACATCGGTTACTAACGCCGCTGATGTTAAAAGATGTAATAACATCACCCCGTTTAAAGCTGATGTCTTTGTTTTTTTACGACATCACTTATTTTAAAACTGATGTCTAAAGTTCGAATTAAAAATTTCAACGCGCGCCCCATTTCATTTGTTTCCCCCTTAATCAAAATTTCCCTCTTTTACATCAAATATTCTCCCCCCTTAATCAAAATTTCCCCCATTACCAATTATTTCACCCCAAACTATTTTCCCCCGTTCACACAAAGCTAATTAAAGTAAAATAAAAACTAACACTCTCTCGATGAACCACTCTTTCTATCTCGACTGAAATTTCTCTCGTTTCTCACTACCATAACTCACCTCCACCCTCTACTCACCTCCGTTCGGCCTCACCTCTGATCTACTCACCTCCGTCCACCCTCACATCTGCTCGCGCGTCTCTACCCAAATTGGTAAGCTTTAAATTGGTCTTACTGCACGAATAGGGTCTACTCTGCTATGTCTAGGGTTTTCTATACTGAAATTGTATGGATATATAACCTTTAATTTGGGGGGTTTTTCAAAATCGATACCCTAATTTCTTAAATTGGGGGTTTTTAAATCAAAACCCTAATTTCTTAAATTGGGTGTTTCCATTTACTTGGATGTATTTGTTATACCCTAATTATTTTGAATTTATTTTTACAGGAGCTCTGTCACTTGGTTTTGATCTTGGCTGTTATTTAACGTAATTTATCATTTTTGAATTTCTTATTTGAATTTTTGAAATTAGGGTTTTGGTGCAACTTTCTGAAGAATTGTTGGTGTAGATAGTCATAGAGAAGATGTTGGTGTAGCTTTTATTCTTGAATCTAAAGGTTCCTACAATTCTAATAACATAAGCGGATTCTCGAACCTCAACCTTTTGTTATCACTAGAAAAGAACATTCAGAAAACAACAATATTCGGATTATAATGTTAGTTCGATATGATAATTTAGTTTTGGTATTATTGTTGTTGTAAATTGATACTTATTTAAGTTGATATACAGGGGAATGGTGTCATGCTGGATACCATTTGACAACAGCAATAGTTGGGCCAACAGTATTGCAGGCTTTGTCGTTTAAGTTTAGAGGGATGGGTTGAGCACTGGGATTCTTCTCCTTGATTGTGATGGGTGATGTGACCTTCTATGCATACTATCTCATGTCACTTGTGCTTGATCACTGTGAAAATTCCGGTCGTCGCCACATCGATTGCGCTGGAGGAAGTTCTTGGGAGGCTTGACCATGTTGAATGTCAAGTTTAATTTATTTTGGTTAACATTTAGATGCCTTATGTAAGTATATAACAAGGTTATTGTTTTTTGTGAAATTGGATAGCTTGTTAAGATATGGGTAAAGTCTATAACTCGTGTGACACGAAGCTAATGCCAAGATTTTCACTTTTGTTAATATGATCTGTTTAGAATCCACATGAGACGACTCCTGCTAAATCATATTCTTGTGAGCCTGAACTGGAGGAAACACCGCAGAAATCTCTCAATGAAAAGCAGCAGGTAACTGTTAAATAATTGGCATCCATATATCATTGTACATGATTGCTAATTTGCTACTACGTTGACAACCATTTACTATTTAAAAGTAAGCTTTTGTTTGCGATTTAACGATGCCTATATATATGGAAGTAAAAACTTTTTATTAAAAAAATGTAGCTTTTGTTCAATACTTGCTTGTTGCTCATTTCATACTCATGTGGTAGTGATTTAATTTTTGAAATAAGAATGCTTGTCTATGAACTCAAGAATCAATTGAGTTGAGCATCACGCGAATAGCGAACAACCCTGTTGCTTGTTTCTAAATGTCTTACCGATAGATTATCAACTACTGGTTATGTCACACTTCACCAGGATAATTGAAACAATAGTTTTTAAGGGTAACATAATCACACAACATACTTAATTTGCATCATGCCAATATCTTACATAAAGATATCAAGCAACAGTAATCAAAGTATCTTTCAGTTAGAAAAGCCAAGGATGCGTTAGAAAAGCCAGATGTGAGTTATTATTTGATTAAATTTACATCTAATATCAGTGGAAAGTCCAGTAAAACATTGTACCTGCCAGTTAAGGTTTTCATGGATCAATCAACTAAATATTTCTTATTAAAAATTTTGAAGAACACTTCTGTTGATTTATTAGATGCCTTTGTGGACAAGGTTTTCAAATTTGTCGACCAGCCATATCTCGAAACTCAGGTAACTTCTCAACACAAATTTGTCATCAGGCTACAAACATGCATATAGGTTTGCGGTATATGAAAAAAAGATTTTAGAGTAGGAGGAACAGTGTTAACAATTGTTCTGCACTTTATTCTCCACAATTCTTGTATCATATATATTTCCCCCTTTTATACAATCACTGTTATAATAACTTCTTAAAAACCAGAGAAATTTTGCTCCAGTTGAAGAGATAGGCAACAAAGTTCTTGTTAATAACGTTGAAGGGGAGATTCCGTGTCATTTTCCTGATGGTGTTTACGTAAGGAATGGTATGTACTGTGACCAATTAGAATCTCATATTTACGTAGTTATAAATAATATGTAGTTACATAGTAGAGTCTAATGAATGTTGCATTGTCTTTAGGTACTTGGACAACCCACATATCATTATCTAGATCTTAGATGCATGTTAGGGAAGCTAGTTAGTTTGATAGGTAAGTCATAAATTCTAAAACTATCTGTATTGAGCAAAACTAGTAGCCGTTTGTTTATATAACAAGTTGGCCAAAAGTTTAGGCATCTGTATGATCAGAAACTTAATTAATAGGTACTAAATATATGACATGTAATTAGTCCTGTCTAACGAATATGATATATTGCCATCATAAAATGCAGGGCCAAATCCTCTCTTTGGTGGATTGAAATCAACAATATCGATCCTGGGAAGATCAAATCACATATGGGTAGAAGGAGAAGGAATGATTCATGCAATATATTTCGAAAAAGAGGCTTCTAATGGAGTATATAGCATCTACTACAATAACAGACATGTTCAAACTGAGACTTTCAAGATGGAGAGCAGAAAGAACAAGCCAGGTTTTATTCCAGCAATCGAAGGTGATTCTGCAGCTGTTGTGTCTGCTTATCTCCTAAATATGGTAAGCACATAATAAGATCCTTATAATTTTCATGTTCTAATCGATATGATGTCGACCTTATTACAACTGATGTTCATTTTTTGCAGCTGAGATTTGGAAAAGTAAATAAATTTATTAGTAATACCAATGTTTTCGAGCATGCGGGGAAGTATTACTCGATTGCTGAAAGTGACATGCCTCAGGAGATTGATATTCATACACTGGAAACATTTGGGACATGGGATGTCGACGGAACTTGGAATAGACCCTTCACTAGCCATCCAAAGGTACATATACATTATTTTAAACAAGTAGAACAAATTTAGTGCAAATTCATTTGAATATTCTGACATGACACCATGACATTCGATACTTCAAAAAATTTGAATTTCCTTGATTTAGTTGTTACTGCTGTTGTAACCATACTCCTAAATAAAAAAAAAATTGCAACAGAAAGCTCCAGGTACAGGGGAGCTAGTTTTCATGGGAGTTGATGCAAAGAAACCTTTTCTTGAACTGGGGATAGTTTCAGGTATATAAACTTAAAGGCCGCAATTAAATTCATCTTCAATCTTTTGATTTTTTTTTATTTTTTTTCGAATTTAGTTTATATTTAACTTGCTATAAAAGTTTTGATTAAATTCTTGTTCAGCTGATGGCAGGAGACTGGTTCATAAAGTGGACCTTAACTATAAGAGATCTAGCCTTTGCCATGATATAGGGGTAACAGAGAGGTATGTTTGTAAATAATTATTACTCAGTTCTGATTTCTTGTTTTTAATAAGAAATATTTAGTTGATTGATCCATGAAAACCTTAACTGGCAGGTACAATGTTTTACTGGACTTTCCACTGATATTAAAAGTATATTAGATGCGTTAGAAAAGCCAAGTATCAACTAATGCGCCAAATGTCCCGCACATGCATAATTCACCCGTAAGCATTGGGGTAAGTGTTTTCTAATACCTATCAGTTTCCTTCTCCTTGGTTAAATATACCATAATACTGCTGGATAAATTTTTATAAGCACACAATTTTTTTAAAATTTTACGACCCGGTATCAGCGACATAAAACATGCCACTTATAATTATAAGATAATCAAAGAAATAGATTGAAATGCTTAAATGGCCTAGTTTTTACCTTTTTTTTTAATAAATAGTTCTTATATATATATATATATATATATATATATATAGGCATCATTAAATACTTACTGATAATCGTTAATTCTCAATTGTCAAATACTTTTTTTGGTCACTAGCGCTACTAAAGATTTCTCTTATTTTTTGGTGACCTTGGTGAGGGTCTAGGTCTGCGATTAGGTGGTAGGGGAGATGGAACCAAATTAGGTCTTTTTGGTTAATGGAATCCCACGAAGTAATCTCAAGAGGACCTCCTTACTCGTAAAGGTAATAGAACAGGTTCCGTCAAGTGAATTCATATAACAGACTGCAATTTTTTTGATTCCATAACATGAAACCTAGTGTATTGTCCAGGCTTCTTATGACATTGGAGGCCATACCATAAGTGTTGACATGATACAATGTTCGATATTAGGATGTCGTTTGCCTCATCCTGGTCAAGTATATTTCCTTCCCTGCATATCGTAGGGAGTAAACAGTTGATTGTTTTATCATATATTCAGTTCATGTATGATACGGTTTGTTGAAGCTGATGTAAATCTCAATTCTCTTACAGTGGTTTCAGTCAATGTTATTTCCCAAAACAAAATTCAAGGCTGGAGACCCAAGAAAAGCATACGCGATAAGGCGCCCTCAACCTGTCCTAAAGTTTGCTTTAGCTTTAGGAAGCTACTGCGATCCAGTGGTAATGTCTATCCACAATTTCTCTTACTTTGTGTACAAACAGAATTTATCAAAGCTTATAAAATTTTTAGATTGGCCTAGAACAACTAGTTTCCAGACTTCTACTTAACTTCAGAAACGCCACCAAAGCCCTAAAATAAGTCACAACTGTTGTGCAACGTAGGTCCGGATATACACACCGAAGAAGCTGTTCCAAGAACTTGAAATGGCAAAAGAAGAGTACATTCAAACTACGTGCAAGATAAAATTGAAAATTTGGAGATTAATTTGGTTCTTTTCATGGTAAGTTTTTTTTGTTAACTATACGAATTGTACTCGTACAAGAGCCTTGCACTCGGTATATATAGAGGGAATGCAGAGTGAACTAGTGCACAACTGAAGTATGAACAAAAATTGTGCATGTTTGTATAGTCCCAGCTAGTATTATTATTATTAAATGCCATTCCTGCGTTTTGTTGATCTCTATACTAGTGGACTAGGAAGAGTTGATCATCTTAATGAAAAGTCGTAGGGGAATTGATTGATTTATAAGTTGACATGCAGTAGATATTAAATGTATACTCCTGTCCTGTCTAGTTCTGTGTGCCACAGGTTTATTACTCCTTTGTTCATTCTTATAGTTCCAACATGATGTATATAGATTCACAGGAAATAGAATCTGCTTGAGTCAAATTGTACCTAAAGAAGCTGAGGTGGCAGCTGTTCCACCAACTAGAGAAGCAATGAAAAGTATTTTTCACCGATTGTTCCTTTATGTCATTGGTAGTTGTTTCTTTGGCAACAGCCGTTCAGTGATACATTACAAGCTCGTGCAGTTTCTGGAAAATATAGATGCAGTGGGAACTTATGATTGGGGGGCAATAACATATGCAGCCTTCCTTACTGGAATGAGAAAAAAAGTTACTGGAAGGATAGGAGCTTTCACAGCGTTCTGGCAGTTTTTACCGGTACATATTGTCTTTGCCTTGTATATTCTGTGATATTCCCTCCTCAAAGATATTGTCCACTTTCTTTGTAATTATTTTCCAACTTAAATGTGGAGAATGTCTTTGAGAATTTTTTTTGGCTATGTGAGCATGTGTTTTTCTTTCATATTGTATGTCAATTTCATTCTTTGTTCTTGTTCTAGTTCTGGGCCTTTGAGTATCTGAATATATCTCGTCCGGAGTACGCTGAGGGGGATGGGAATGTCTTTCCAAGAGCTAGGCACTGGAAGTTTTCAGAGAATCTTGGCACTCTTGATAATTCAGAACTTACTGCTTCTCGCTTCCAGTTGGATTACATTGATGATGAGGCCCAGGTTGATGATCAAACAATTTTAGGTTGGCTGTTTTACTTCTTGTATATTGCTTCTATAAATTTTCTACATTTCTTTAGGTCACCTGGGAACCTTACTTGGACTGTGAAACGTACAATGGCATTGGACACTCATTCGCTCTTGCTAAAAGTAGGGTACGGTTTATGAGCTTAGACAGCTGGGAGTACTATCTTGGGGAGAGATGTCGACGACAGTTAGGTCTCTCTTGTCTGGTACCTCATAAGCCTCCATAGAAGATGCATGAAGAACAGATTAAAGTTGAACAACAGAGTAAAGTTAAACATTATGATCATATTAACACTGGAAGATCAGCTGAAACTTTATTGAGGAATGACATAGCAGATTATACCGCATGGTTTGCAAATAATTCAATTGGTAAAATAGTTGATGTGACTCAACTAATTGGTATCTTGTTAAAGTAACAGATGGATGATGTACATGTTGGTCATTTTTTGAATGTATTTTGTGAATGATTTAATATAAATGCATGGTCCAGTTTTTAATTTTTTGGTATGCATTGAAAGACAATGGTTTATTTAATTACACTCAGAAACAAATGTCTAATTAATATACATCACATTTTTTCTAAAATGTCCAATGTCTAAAAAACAAAAAGAAATCACTTTTTATTTATAAAATCTGATGTCTAAGAGACACATATAAATGAGTTTTTTTAGAAAAAACTGATGTTTATATGTACATTAGACATCAGTATAGGATGATGTCTAAGATAGCTATAGACATCGATTTTTTCCGAAAAAAACTGATGTTTATAATAACATTAGACATCAGTCTTGGATGATGTCTTAGATAATTATAGACATCTTTTCCAAAAAACGAAAGTGATGTGTATGTGAAAAATAACATAGTTTATTATATGTTTTCTAGAATATAAGGCGTGCAAGTTGTTTATAAAATTAATTATATCTAACCTATTTTGTAGAACAACTGATGTGTATTGAATGCAAAACGGATGTCTATGTTAGCATAGACATCAGTTTCTGACTGATGTCTAGAATAGACATCTCCCACCTAGACATCACATCCAAAATAACATAGACATCGGCCAGAAACTGATGTCTATTGACCCTTTTCTTGTAGTGTAGTCTCAATATGTCACCAAAGCCTACAATCTTTGATTGGTCCGAGTTACCCATTATTACAGTACCAAAGTCCCCTGACTTGTACGTCGTAAAGAATTCCTGAGTGGGTGTTGCATGATATGTTGCTCCAGTATCTATCACCCATTCGACCTTCTGATCATCAACATGTAAGCATTCTGTTGGGATTTATGGGTGATGAAATAGACAACTTAACTAGTTTTATTGGTATACTTAGTTTTTACTAAGTAGAACATACTGTCATAGCCTGAAATGTATTCTTGTAATTTAAATAAATACTGTCATGTAATAAGTGTAATTCTTGGAAGAAGTTCAATTATGTTCAAGCCTCAAGAAATACATAAGTTCGACAGAAGGAATAAAAGTTACTGTCAAGCCCTGACAGTAAGGTTACAAGGAAACATAATGTTGCCTAGGTCGACAGCAAGTTTCACGAAGTCGACAGCAAGTTTCAACTTGACAGCAACATTGGCGGAGATTCTAATGACAGCAACTTTGATGTACAGTTTGCGACAGTAAGTTTGGAATTCCTGACAGCAATCTCTGCGGGAAAAACATGCTGTCAATCAAAGCACAACTCTTGACAGCAATCTCTGCGGAAATTCATACTGTCAACCAAAGCAAAATTCTTGACAGTAATATCTGCGGGAAATTCATACTGTCAACCAAAGCGTAATCCATTGACAGCAAACTTTGTGGCAAACATACTGTCATATAGAATCAGCTTGATTTAGGAATTTTCTAAGTCAAATTAAACGACAGAGTATATGTTCAAAAGAAGCAGGCGTGTTGTAATATTCAACCTTTACAGCAAGCTTGGAAAGTCTATAACTGAAGCTCGAGAGATCACATGGAACAACCTGTAAAGTCTAGAACAGATAAAATTGAATACGGCTAGATCTGGGTGGCTCAAATGTGGAAAGCATCTTTAAGTTACTTTGTGCTGATCACATGGGAATAAATCATGGAATGAGCTGCAAAAGGAATATAACAGCAACTCGACAACCCATGTTGATGGTGATAGTACAGTAGATTATCACTCTATAAATAGAGCATTCTACTTATACATTAAATAACTCAACAACTGTAATCTCTTGAGTCTTTGTAGCTTGAGAACTATTTTGTTCTTAAGGTTGTAGCAAAACTTTGCAAAATAAATAAAACATTTATTTTGTGAAATCCTCGTATTTGATTTTACTTGTGTTTGCATTTCTTCTACTAGTAAATCACAAATTCTATTTAAGTTGTTGAAATAGTTTTTGAAATTTATTAGTATTGCATTCAACCCCCCTTCTGCAATACTTTCCTGGACCAACAACTGGTATCAGAGCGAACAGATTAATACACATATCTGAGATCCAAATGGCAAGTATTCAAAGGTCAAGTAATATCAAGATTCCAGCTTTTGATAAGGAAAACTACAACATATGGAAAAAGAAGATTATGTTATTTATCAAAGGTCAGAACCCACTATTCCTAGGTATTCTGGAAAATGGCCCTTTCATTCCTCAAAAGGAAATTCCAGCTGCTACAGTGAATGATGTAGTAATCCCAGCTCATTGGGTTGCTAAGAAGCCGTCTGAGTATAATGACTCAGAAAAAGAAAAGGTAGCACTGGATGATCATCTGCAACTCATTCTACTAGATGCACTTACCCTGGATAAAGCTATGAGTGGAAATATAATAGCATGCAACTCTGCCAGGGATATGTGGAAAAAGATAGAACTGTTATGTGAAGGAAGTGAAGAGGTCAGAGAAAATCAAAAACAAATATTGGTGTCACAATATGAAGCGTTTATGGGCAAGCATGGAGAAGATCTAACTCACATGTTTGAAAGATTTAGCAAACTGATAGCTGAACTTCAAATTCATGGAAAATTTTATGAAAAGAAGGAAGTCAATATCAAGTTTCTGCTAACTCTTCCAGAACATCTTGAGCACAGAGTAACAGCCATAAGAGAAGGGAGAGACTTAAATTCTGTTTCTCTTGAAACATTGTATGGAGTTCTAAAATCTTATGAACTTGAATATTATCAAAAGAAAGCTATACAAAGTGGATCCAAAGGATTGATGGCAAATATGGCTGGTGCTCTAGTTGCTCAAGGACCCTCATATTTTCAAGCAAGTGAGCAAATTCAAAATGATCAACAATCTCAATTTTCATCTGTGAAAATTGAAGAGGTGGTTGAAGATGAAGAAAAGGTTGTCCTTCAACTAGAAGATGTTGAAGATGAAGAATTCTTCACTCTAGAAGAAATGGAGAAAATGGATAATCCAACCATGGCTTTTATGGCAAGAAAATTCAAAAATATAAGGTTCAGGAGGAACAAGCCATATAAGCCTCAAGGTCAATTTCCAAAGTATAACCAAGGAAGCTCATCAAAATCTGCTACTGGCACCAAGGGAGGATACAAAACAGGAATGGTAGATAGGTCAAAGTTTAGATGCTACAATTGCAATGAACTTGGTCACTTTGCTACTGAATGCAAAAGACCAAAACAAATACAAAGAATGGAGAGAGGAACTGGGAGTCAATTTAAGAAAGGACAAGGAAAAGCCTATGTGGCTGAAGGAAAATGCTGGGATGAATCTGATAATGAAGAAGAAGAGGAATTTGTGAATTTAGCCTTGATGGCTAGAGAGGATGAAGAAGCATCAACCTCGTCAAATCAGGTACCATCTCTAGTATTACTAGATATGTCTTTAAATGACTATAAGCAAACCATTGAGGAAATGAGTACTGAAATGTTTAATATTCATACTAGTTTATCTGCTGCAAATGAAGAAATTGCTAGATTAACTAAAGAAAATGAAGTACTCAGATCTAATAATGATGTGTTGTTGCTTAAGACCAGTTCTATTGATTCTTTAGCTCAGGAAAACGAAAGACTAAAAAATGATTTAACCTGTGCTAAGGAGATAGAGGATTATCTAAGAAAAGAAATTTCTGAGAATGAATTTAAGCTAAAGGCATTTAGAAATTCCTCTAAATTAGTTCAAGAGTATCATGAGAAACATACTGAAGGTAAGAAGATAGGCATAGGCTATGATTATAGCAGGAGACCTGGTAAAGAGATTGTTATACAGAAAATTGATGATAATAATACTGTAAAACCTCACATCCTCAAAAATGTGAGTAACCCAATTTTCAAAAGTACAGAGTTTGAGGTTAATGAAAACTCCCTAATTATTAATCAAGAACTCTGTGATGAAGATGAGAGGATTAATAGTAAAGAAAAAGATTCTGTCATAATGTCTATGACAGAAACAGTCTTAAACAGCCCAACCAAGTGTTCAAAAGATACTGTCAAGAAATCATCCAAGACAGTAACTTTCAAACCTACTGTCAAGACAGCAATTACAAAAGATACTGTCAAAAATAGTTCGACAGCATCTTCTGAACAGACTGTCAAGACAGTAGTCTCCAAATCCAAAAACAGAAATGGGAAGCTAGGCATTGATAAAAAGAATAATTATGCTTATGTTAAGCAGGCACCAAGGAAACTTTGCAATAATTGTGGCTCCTCACATCATTTAACTCATGTTTGTAAGAAATCAACTAGTAGCATATCTAATGCAACAGAGTTGAAAGGGAACTTACACAGAACCCCCATTATGCAAAGAGAATTGGTAGTTTGTAATAACATTGACTGTATGCCATGCAAAATTACTGCTATGAGTACATGTTTTAATTTGCAAATTTCATCTAATGAATCATGTTCTTATATGCAAACTGCAAAGACTTCTGAATCCACTAAAGAAAGTGAGAAGTCTGCTCTCACTAAGAAAAAGTCAAAGACAAAAACTAAGTGGATAATAAAAGAAGTCAAGGAACCATCTTCTGATAATATTGTTTCAAATATTGATAAAGTTTCTGATGATACTGAGTATGCAGGACCCAACAAGACTTGGGTACCAAATGCAAATTAAACTCTTTCTGACTTGCAGGGAAAGAAAGGTAAACAGGTCATGTGGATAATCGACAGTGGATGCTCCAAACACATGACTGGTGATATATCCCTGCTATCACAATATGTTGAGAAGGCTGGCCCAACAATAACCTTTGGAGACAACAGCAAAGGTTACACTGTGGGATATGGCTGTTTAAAAGTTGGAAATGTTGTTATTGAAGAAATTTCTCTTGTGGAAGGTTTGAAGCATAATCTGCTCAGTGTCAGTCAATTCACTGACAAAGGTTTCAAAGTAAATTTTGGCATGATGGAATGTTCAATTCACCACAAGAAGGATAGAAGCCTATCTCTGAAAGGAGTAAGGAAAGGAAGCCTATTTGTTGCAGACTTAAACTCAACAAATGAGGAAAGAATATTTTGCTTCTACAGCAAAGCAAGTGTTGAAGATAGCATGCTTTGGCACAAGAAATTTTCTCATCTCAATTTCAAAACAATGAACATGCTGATGAAGAAGGAATTGGTGAGAGGACTACCTCAACAGGAATTCTGTCAAGAAGGATTGTGTGAAGATTGTCAAATGGGAAAATTGAGGAAAGCAATGCATAAATCAAAGCAAGTCAACACTAACACTGAAGCACTCAAGTTGATTCACATGGATCTTTTTGGACCAGTGAATGTTCAATCACTATCCAGAAAAAGATATGCACTAGTCATGATAGATGACTATTCTAGGTACACTTGGGTGAAATTTTTAGAATCAAAGGATGAAGCTGCTCAAGAAATCATTGATCACATAAGGGTACTTGACAGGACCCCTGAAGCAAAAGTTCAATTTCTAAGAAGTGACAATGGAACTGAATTCAGAAATGCTACACTTGGAAACTTCTGCAAAGATCAAGGAATTGTTCAACAATTCTCTGCTGCAAGAACTCCACAGCAAAATGGAGTAGTAGAAAGGAAAAATAGGACTCTTATTGAAGCTGCAAGGACTATGTTGAGTAATGCTAAGTTACCAACATATTTCTGGGCAGAAGCCATCAACACTGCTTGTTACACACAGAACAGAACACTAATCAACAAGGCTCATGGCAATACTCCTTACTATCTTTTGACAGGAAAGAAGCCTACTGTCAAGTACTTTCATATTTTTGGAAGCAAGTGCTTTTTGATGAAAGACAACCATGAAAGAAAAGGCAAGTTTGATACTAAAGCATATGAAGGCATTTTCATGGGATATGGGATAGAAAGGACTGCCTACAGAGTCTATATCATGGAGCACAAAACAATTGAAGAAAGTGTCAATGTCACGTTTGATGAAACCAAGTTTCCAGGGCTACATGAGGATGGTCAAATGCAACCCTTCAGATTTGAAAATCAAGGATACTTGGAAAAGGAAGAATATGTTGATGAAGAACCAAGTCTTATTCAATCAATGAGATATGAGAAAGAATCTGTCAATACTCATAATCTAAATCAAACTTCAGCTCAATCACAGACAATTTCAGGCATCAATCAACAAGAATGTGAGACTGGAGAATTTGAGTTAAATGAGCAGAATAATGAAAATGGTGGAGAATCAAATCCTCAAATTGATGAAAGACAATCTCATCAAACAAGTAGCTTGCCTCAATCAACAAAGTGGAACAGAGATCATACCAGTAATCTAATTATTGGAGATCCCACTACTGGTGTAAGGACAAGGAGGAATATCTCTGCTGAAAGCATGTTTTCATGTTTCTTATCTCAAATGGAACCAAAAATAGTTGAAGAAGCATTGTTGGATTCTGATTGGGTGATGGCCATGCAGGAGGAGCTCAATCAATTTGAAAGAAACAATGTTTGGAAACTAGTTCCAAGGCCAAAAGGAAAATCAGTCATTGAGACAAAATGGGTTTTCAGAAACAAGATAGATGAGAGTGGAAATGTGACAAGAAATAAGGCAAGGCTAGTGGCCAAAGGTTACTGTCAACAGGAAGGGATAGATTATGATGAAACATTTGCTCCTGTTGCCAGACTTGAAGCCATAAGAATTTTCTTAGCCTTTGCTGCACACTGCAAATTCAAGGTATTTCAAATGGATGTTAAAAGTGCCTTTCTAAATGGAGAATTAGAAGAAGAAGTGTATGTTGAACAGCCTCCTGGATTTGAAAATGACAAACTGCATAATTTTGTCTACAAGCTGTTCAAGGCTCTATATGGCTTAAAGCAAGCACCAAGAGCCTGGTATGACACTTTATCCACTTTTCTCCTGGAAAATCAATTTATAAGAGGTATGGTGGATAAAACTTTATTCTATAAATACCATGGCAAAGACATCATTCTTGTGCAGATATATGTTGATGACATAATCTTTGGCTCAACAAATGAAAAATTGTGTGAAAAGTTCTCATCTCTAATGAGAAACAAGTATGAAATGAGCATGATGGGAGAATTAGCATTCTTTCTTGGTCTTCAAATCTATCAGAAGAAGGAAGGAATCTTCATCTGTCAATCTAAGTATGTCAAAGAGCTTCTCAAGAAGTTTAACTTAGAAGATTCATCACCTGCCAAGACACCTATCTCAACAGCCACCAAATTAGAGTTAGATCCTAAAGGCAAGAAAGTGGATTCTAGTACCTACAGAGGCATGGTAGGATCATTGCTGTACTTAACAGCAAGCAGGCCAGATATAATGTTTGCTACATGTCTCTGTGCAAGGTTTCAAGCTGATCCAAAAGAATCACACTTAGTTGCAATTAAAAGAATCTTTAGATATCTCAAAGGCACCCCAAATCTAGGTCTTTGGTACCCTAAGGAAACTGGATTTGATCTAATTGGATATTCTGACTCAGACTATGCTGGCTGCAAAATTGACAGAAAAAGTACTACAGGAAGCTGTCAATTTCTTGGGGGGAGATTGGTGTCATGGTTCAGTAAGAAGCAACACTCAGTTTCTACATCAACTGCAGAAGCTGAATATATTGCAGCTGGAAGTTGCTGTGCACAAATACTTTGGATGAAGAATCAATTATTGGATTATGGACTAAAGTTGTCAAATATTCCTATCTACTGTGACAACACTAGTGCCATAGCCATATCAGACAATCCAGTTCAACACTCCAGAACAAAGCACATTGATATCAGGCATCATTTCATCAGGGAGCATGTTGAAAAAGGAGATGTAAAATTGGTTTATGTTCCAACAGATAAGCAACTTGCAGATATATTCACCAAGCCACTGGATGAAGCAACATTTATCAGGTTGGTGAGTGAATTGGGAATGCTAAATCAGGTATGATAATCTAACTGGTTTATCAATTCTAAGTAGTTGAAGCTCATGACAGAAACTTTTAAAGGTACTGTTACAAGAAGGTACTGTCATGAGAAGTTACGGTACATTGTGATACTTGTTCAGACAACATGTTTGCTATGACTATGCTAAAAGGATTTTTAGATATCATGTTTGCTATGACTATGCTAAAAGGATTTTTAGATATCATGCTTGCTATGACTATGCTAAAATAGTTTTACATGTCTGTCTTAAAATGATTTTAAGAAATCATGTGTCCTAACTTAAGTTATGTGTGAACAGTGACTGACAGCATAATCTTATGATAAGTTTACTGTCAGATAAAACTTACTGTCACTCATGAAGCTGATTGACAGAAATATTGTTAGCGCACAAGTTGCTGTCAATGAAAGTTGCTGTCACAAGAAATTGCTGTCAGAATTGGTAGAGAAAGAAAAGCGCACAGGTTACTGTCAATGAAAGTTGCTGTCACAAGAAATTGCTGTCAGAATTGGTAGAGAAAGAAAAGCGCACAGGTTACTGTCAATGAAAGTTGCTGTCACGAGAAGTTGCTGTCAAAGATAGTGGAAAGATATATATATATTAATTTTTATATATATATACATACGTATATTTCTTTTCACCAATCCACGATCTAATAGCAACTGCCACGTAATATAGCAAGTGGAGTTAATGGGTAATATCATTATCACACGTTCAATTAAGAGAGGTTAAATCGATTCATATTAGAAACTGAATCTACCGTTTAATCTACTATCACTTTCATTTGCAAAAACCTCTCAACCTTCTGCATCCAAAAACCGCATTTTTCTCTCTCATTTTTCAAAGCATTCAACAATGGCACCTAAACAAAGCATTGCTCAAACCAATTTTGCTGGTATCTTTTCTCCTAGTGATGCTGGTGAAAACTTCAAAGGACTTATTTCGTTCTTGAATAAATCCTACCTAGGTCATGCAATAACCTCTTCCCCCAAAATTGATACTGTTAGAATTGAAAAATTCTGGAAATCAGCAAGTGCTCAAGGAACTGGAGAGAATGAATCAATTAAGTTCAATATAGATGATGCAAGTTATTCTCTTACAGTAAAGAACATCAATGAGGCTTTGGGCATTGTGTTGACAAGTGAAGAAAGCTTTACGGAACTAGCAACTGATGATACCCTGAAGAAGTTCTTTCTGAAGATTGGGTACTCTGGTTCTAAACTTGAAGAAACTTCTGATAAGTGGTATCAAACAGGAGAAATGGACAGGAAATTTCTAAGAAAAGAGTGGAGTATGATTTTTGATGTAATGGTGAAGGTATTCTCTACCAAGACTACAGGATGGAATGGAATACCATCATATATCAAGAAGCTCACTCATTCATTAGTTCATGGATACAAGGTGAACATTGGAAAACTGATAATGACACAGTTGAAAGGCGCAATAGGCAAGAAGGTATCCATCTATCCTCGCTTTTTAACTATGTGTATTAATAGTATTTGTGGAAATATTGAGGACAATTCTGATTTTGAAGAATGTCCTGTTTTAAAGAAAAACACTCACACATCTCTTAACACACAGAATTTGAATGTACATATTCCACTATGTTTCACACAACACATGGTAAATCAAGTGCCCAACCTTGATTTTCCATTTCCAACAGGTTACACTGTTTTCACAATAGAGAATGAAGCTGAATTAGACCCAAATTCAGTTAACCCACATTCCACACCATACATTCCACCTAGGGACTCTAGACTACCAAAAGCCCTTAAAATGGCCAAACAGGAATCCAAGAAAAGGACCCTAGAGAGTGCAACTGGTGAACAAGTTGAGAGTCAAGAGGGAGTCACTGCACCTAGTGCAGCAAATAAGGTTGGTAGTGAAAAAGAACCCACAGTAGCCCCTTCTGAGCCTAAGAAGAAGAGAGCTAGAAGGGCCAAGGTTACTGTCAGCCACCCTACAGTTTCCCAAAAGACTGTAGAGGATGATAGGGAAATGAACTTATCTCTAGGTGTTTCTTCTCAACAAGGGACATCTATTGAAATTGGCCTGTCTCCCAAGGCACCTTGTAAAGAGTCTGCACAAACTCAAGAATTCACTCTTGAGGAACCTGTATTTGAAGATACACACATTGAGATAGAGCACAGTGAGGAATTCACTCATACTATTGATGTTCCACAATCGTTTTCTGTAGAACAGCCAATTAATCAATCTGAAATTCAATCTTCTTCTTTCATTCCCACATCTGTTGTTTCTTCTAATCAACCTAGAGAGGGGGACAGTACCAACCCCTCAGGTTTTGATCATCCATCTCAAATCATGGATGAGCCCCCATCTAGTGGTCCACAAGAACCCATTTCTCAAAGTGAAATGGATACCACTCCATCAAACACTGGATTAGATCAAGATGCAAACTTGTCAGAAATTGAAACAGCCAGCATCTTGATCGATTCCCTCAAAGCATCTTACCCTAGGGAAGTTGCTGTCACAGCCAAAGATGCTGTCAATGACAAATCAGAAGGTGCTGTCAAACATTCAAGTGACAGTATCATTCCAACAAAAGTTACTGTCAAAAGTCCTTCAAAAGATGCTGTCATCCCTGTTCAACCACAACTACAAGAAGGATTAGTGGAAGATATCTCTGATGATGACTTGCCCCTTTCAAAGGCCTTCAGCCACATAGGCTTTTCCTTGTCCTTTCTTAAATTGACTCCCAGTTCCTCTCTCCATTCTTTGTATTTGTTTTGGTCTTTTGCATTCAGTAGCAAAGTGACCAAGTTCATTGCAATTGTAGCATCTAAACTTTGACCTATCTACCATTCCTGTTTTGTATCCTCCCTTGGTGCCAGTAGCAGATTTTGATGAGCTTCCTTGGTTATACTTTGGAAATTGACCTTGAGGCTTATATGGCTTGTTCCTCCTGAACCTTATATTTTTGAATTTTCTTGCCATAAAAGCCATGGTTGGATTATCCATTTTCTCCATTTCTTCTAGAGTGAAGAATTCTTCATCTTCAACATCTTCTAGTTGAAGGACAACTTTTTCTTCATCTTCAACCACCTCTTCAATTTTCACAGATGAAAATTGAGATTGTTGATCATTTTGAATTTGCTCACTTGCTTGAAAATATGAGGGTCCTTGAGCAACTAAAGCACCAGCCATGTTCGCCATCAATCCTTTGGATCCACTTTGTATAGCTTTCTTTTGATAATATTCAAGTTCATAAGATTTTAGAACTCCATACAATGTTTCAAGAGAAACAGAATTTAAGTCTCTCCCTTCTCTTATGGCTGTTACTCTATGCTCAAGATGTTCTGGAAGAGTTAGCAGAAACTTGATATTGACTTCCTTCTTTTCATAAAACTTTCCATGAATTTGAAGTTCAGCTATCAGTTTGCTAAATCTTTCAAACATGTGAGTTAGATCTTCTCCATGCTTGCCCATAAACGCTTCATATTGTGACACCAATATTTGTTTTTGATTTTCTCTGACCTCTTCACTTCCTTCACATAACAGTTCTATCTTTTTCCACATATCCCTGGCAGAGTTGCATGCTATTATATTTCCACTCATAGCTTTATCCAGGGTAAGTGCATCTAGTAGAATGAGTTGCAGATGATCATCCAGTGCTACCTTTTCTTTTTCTGAGTCATTATACTCAGACGGCTTCTTAGCAACCCAATGAGCTGGGATTACTACATCATTCACTGTAGCAGCTGGAATTTCCTTTTGAGGAATGAAAGGGCCATTTTCCAGAATACCTAGGAATAGTGGGTTCTGACCTTTGATAAATAACATAATCTTCTTTTTCCATATGTTGTAGTTTTCCTTATCAAAAGCTGGAATCTTGATATTACTTGACCTTTGAATACTTGCCATTTGGATCTCAGATATGTGTATTAATCTGTTTGCTCTGATACCAGTTCTATTGATTCTTTAGCTCAGGAAAACGAAAGATTAAAAAATGATTTAACCTGTGCTAAGGAGATAGAGGATTATCTAAGAAAAGAAATTTCTGAGAATGAATTTAAGCTAAAGGCATTTAGAAATTCCTCTAAATTAGTTCAAGAGTATCATGAGAAACATACTGAAGGTAAGAAGATAGGCATAGGCTATGATTATAGCAGGAGACCTGGTAAAGAGACTGTTATACAGAAAATTGATGATAATAATACTGTAAAACCTCACATCCTCAAAAATGTGAGTAACCCAATTTTCAAAAGTACAGAGTTTGAGGTTAATGAAAACTCCCTAATTATTAATCAAGAACTCTGTGATGAAGATGAGAGGATTGATAGTAAAGAAAAAGATTCTATCATAATGTCTATGACAGAAACAGTCTTAAACAGCCCAACCAAGTGTTCAAAAGATACTGTCAAGAAATCATTCAAGACAGTAACTTTCAAACCTACTGTCAAGACAGCAATTACAAAAGATACTGTCAAAAATAGTTCGACAGCATCTTCTGAACAGACTGTCAAGACAGTAGTCTCCAAGTCCAAAAACAGAAATGGGAAGCTAGGCATTGATAAAAAGAATAATTATGCATATGTTAAGCAGGCACCAAGGAAACTTTGCAATAATTGTGGCTCCTCACATCATTTAACTCATGTTTGTAAGAAATCAACTAGTAGCATATCTAATGCAACAGAGTTGAAAGGGAACTTACACAGAACCCCCATTATGCAAAGAGAATTGGTAGTTTGTAATAACATTGACTGTATGCCATGCAAAATTACTGCTATGAGTACATGTTTTAATTTGTAAATTTCATCTAATGAATCATGTTCTTATATGCAAACTGCAAAGACTTTTGAATCCACTAAAGAAAGTGAGAAGTCTGCTCTCACTAAGAAAAAGTCAAAGACAAAAACTAAGTGGGTAATAAAAGAAGTCAAGGAATTATCTTCTGATAATATTGTGTCAAATATTGATAAAGTTTCTGATGATACTGAGTATGCAGGACCCAACAAGACTTGGGTACCAAATGCAAATTAAAATCTTTCTGACTTGCAGGGAAAGAAAAGTAAACAGGTCATGTGGATAATCGACAGTGGATGCTCCAAACACATGACTGGTGATATATCCCTGCTATCACAATATGTTGAGAAGGCTGGCCCAACAATAACCTTTGGAGACAACAGCAAAGGTTACACTGTGGGATATGGCTGTTTAAAAGCTGGAAATGTTGTCATTGAAGAAATCTCTCTTGTGGAAGGTTTGAAGCATAATCTGCTCAGTGTCAGTCAATTCACTGACAAAGGATTCAAAGTAAACTTTGGCATGATGGAATGTTCAATTCACCACAAGAAGGATAGAAGCCTATCTCTGAAAGGAGTAAGGAAAGGAAGCCTATTTGTTGCAGACTTAAACTCAACAAATGAGGAAAGAATATTTTGCTTCTACAGCAAAGCAAGTGTTGGAGATAGCATGCTTTGGCACAAGAAATTTTCTCATCTCAATTTCAAAACAATGAACATGCTGATGAAGAAGGAATTGGTGAGAGGACTACCTCAACAGGAATTCTGTCAAGAAGGACTGTGTGAAGATTGTCAAATGGGAAAATTGAGGAAAGCAATGCATAAATCAAAGCAAGTCAACACTAACACTGAAGCACTCAAGTTGATTCACATGGATCTTTTTGGACCAGTGAATGTTCAATCACTATCCAGAAAAAGATATGCACTGGTCATGATAGATGACTATTCTAGGTACACTTGGGTGAAATTTTTAGAATCAAAAGATGAAGCTGCTCAAGAAATCATTGATCACATAAGGGTACTTGACAGGACCCCTGAAGCAAAAGTTCAATTTCTAAGAAGTGACAATGGAACTGAATTCAGAAATGCTACACTTGGAAACTTCTGCAAAGATCAAGGAATTGTTCAACAATTCTCTGCTGCAAGAACTCCACAGCAAAATGGAGTAGTAGAAAGGAAAAATAGGACTCTTATTGAAGCTGCAAGGACTATGTTGAGTAATGCTAAGTTACCAACATATTTCTGGGCAGAAGCCATCAACACTGCTTGTTACACACAGAACAGAACACTAATCAACAAGGCTCATGGCAATACTCCTTACTATCTTTTGACAGGAAAGAAGCCTACTGTCAAGTACTTTCATATTTTTGGAAGCAAGTGCTTTTTGATGAAAGACAACCATGAAAGAAAAGGCAAGTTTGATACTAAAGCATATGAAGGCATTTTCATGGGATATGGGATAGAAAGGACTGCCTACAGAGTCTATATCATGGAGCACAAAACAATTGAAGAAAGTGTCAATGTCACGTTTGATGAAACTAAGTTTCCAGGGCTACATGAGGATGGTCAAATGCAACCCTTCAGATTTGAGAATCAAGGATACTTGGAAAAAGAAGAATTTGTTGATGAAGAACCAAGTCTCATTCAATCAATGGGATATGAGAAAGAATCTGTCAATTCTCATAATCTAAATCAGACCTCAGCTCAATCACAGACAATTTCAGGCATCAATCAACAAGAATGTGAGACTGGAGAATTTGAGCAAAATGAGCAGAATAATGAAAATGGTGGAGAATCAAATCCTCATATTGATGAAAGACATTCTCATCAATCAAGTAGCTTGCCTCAATCAACAAAGTGGAACAGAGATCATACCAGTAATCTAATTATTGGAGATCCCACTACTGGTGTAAGGACAAGGAGGAATATCTCTGCTGAAAGCATGTTTTCATGTTTCTTATCTCAAATGGAACCAAAAATAGTTGAAGAAGCATTGTTGGATTCTGATTGGGTGATGGCCATGCAGGAGGAGCTCAATCAATTTGAGAGAAACAATGTTTGGAAACTAGTTCCAAGGCCAAAAGGAAAATCAGTCATTGAGACAAAATGGGTGTTCAGAAACAAGATAGATGAAAGTGGAAATGTGACAAGAAATAAGGCAAGGCTAGTGGCCAAAGGTTACTGTCAACAGGAAGGGATAGATTATGATGAAACATTTGCTCCTGTTGCCAGACTTGAAGCCATAAGAATTTTCTTAGCCTTTGCTGCACACTGCAAATTCAAGGTATTTCAAATGGATGTTAAAAGTGCCTTTCTAAATGGAGAATTAGAAGAAGAAGTGTATGTTGAACAGCCTCCTGGATTTGAAAATGACAAACTGCATAATTTTGTCTACAAGCTGTTCAAGGCTCTATATGGCTTAAAGCAAGCACCAAGAGCCTGGTATGACACTTTATCCACTTTTCTCCTGGAAAATCAATTTATTAGAGGTATGGTGGATAAAACTTTATTCTATAAATACCATGGCAAAGACATCATTCTTGTGCAGATATATGTTGATGACATAATCTTTGGCTCAACAAATGAAAAACTGTGTGAAAAGTTCTCATCTCTAATGAGAAACAAGTATGAAATGAGCATGATGGGAGAATTAGCATTCTTTCTTGGTCTTCAAATTTATCAGAAAAAGGAAGGAATCTTCATCTGTCAATCTAAGTATGTCAAAGAACTTCTCAAGAAGTTTAACTTAGAAGATTCATCACCTGCCAAGACACCTATCTCAACAGCCACCAAATTAGAGTTAGATCCTAAAGGCAAGAAAGTGGATTCTAGTACCTACAGAGGCATGGTAGGATCATTGCTGTACTTAACAGCAAGCAGGCCAGATATAATGTTTGCTACATGTCTCTGTGCAAGATTTCAAGCTGATCCAAAAGAATCACACTTAGTTGCAATTAAAAGAATCTTTAGATATCTCAAAGGCACCCCAAATCTAGGTCTTTGGTACCCTAAGGAAACTGGATTTGATCTAATTGGATATTCTGATTCAGACTATGCTGGCTGCAAAATTGACAGAAAAAGTACTACAGGAAGCTGTCAATTTCTTGGGGGGAGATTGGTGTCATGGTTCAGTAAGAAGCAACACTCAGTTTCTACATCAACTGCAGAAGCTGAATATATTGCAGCTGGAAGTTGCTGTGCACAAATACTTTGGATGAAGAATCAATTATTGGATTATGGACTAAAGTTGTCAAATATTCCTATCTACTGTGACAACACTAGTGCCATAGCCATATCAGACAATCCAGTTCAACACTCCAGAACAAAGCACATTGATATCAGGCATCATTTCATCAGGGAGCATGTTGAAAAAGGAGATGTAAAATTGGTTTATGTTCCAACAGATAAGCAACTTGCAGATATATTCACCAAGCCACTGGATGAAGCAACATTTATCAGGTTGGTGAGTGAATTGGGAATGCTAAATCAGGTATGATAATCTAACTGGTTTATCAATTCTAAGTAGTTGAAGCTCATGACAGAAACTTTTAAAGGTACTGTTACAAGAAGGTACTGTCATGAGAAGTTAAGGTACATTGTGATACTTGTTTAGACAACATGTTTGCTATGACTATGCTAAAAGGATTTTTAGATATCATGTTTGCTATGACTATGCTAAAAGGATTTTTAGATATCATGTTTGCTATGACTATGCTAAAAGGATTTTTAGATATCATGCTTGCTATGACTATGCTAAAATAGTTTTACATGTCTGTCTTAAAATGATTTTAAGAAATCATGTGTCCTTAACTTAAGTTATGTGTGAACAGTGACTGACAGCATAATCTTATGATAAGTTTACTGTCAGATAAAACTTACTGTCACTCATGAAGCTGATTGACAGAAATATTGTTAGCGCACAAGTTGCTGTCAATGAAAGTTGCTGTCACAAGAAATTGCTGTCAGAATTGGTAGAGAAAGAAAAGCGCACAGGTTACTGTCAATGAAAGTTGCTGTCACGAGAAGTTGCTGTCAAAGATAGTGGAAAGATATATATATATTAATTTTTATATATATATACATACGTATATTTCTTTTCACCAATCCACGATCTAATAGCAACTGCCACGTAATATAGCAAGTGGAGTTAATGAGTAATATCATTATCACACGTTCAATTAAGAGAGGTTAAATCGATTCATATTAGAAACTGAATCTACCGTTTAATCTACTATCACTTTCATTTGCAAAAACCTCTCAACCTTCTGCATCCAAAAACCGCATTTTTCTCTCTCATTTTTCAAAGCATTCAACAATGGCACCTAAACAAAGCATTGCTCAAACTAATTTTGCTGGTATCTTTTCTCCTAGTGATGCTGGTGAAAACTTCAAAGGACTTATTTCGTTCTTGAATAAATCCTACCTAGGTCATGCAATAACCTCTTCCCCCAAAATTGATACTGTTAGAATTGAAAAATTCTGGAAATCAGCAAGTGCTCAAGGAACTGGAGAGAATGAATCAATTAAGTTCAATATAGATGATGCAAGTTATTCTCTCACAGTAAAGAACATCAATGAGGCTTTGGGCATTGTGTTGACCAGTGAAGAAAGCTTTACGGAACTAGCAACTGATGACACCCTGAAGAAGTTCTTTCTGAAGATTGGGTACTCTGGTTCTAAACTTGAAGAAACTTCTGATAAGTGGTATCAAACAGGAGAAATGGACAGGAAATTTCTAAGAAAAGAGTGGAGTATGATTTTTGATGTAATGGTGAAGGTATTCTCTACCAAGACTACAGGATGGAATGGAATACCATCATATATCAAGAAGCTCACTCATTCATTAGTTCATGGATACAAGGTGAACATTGGAAAACTGATAATGACACAGTTGAAAGGCGCAATAGGCAAGAAGGTATCCATCTATCCTCGCTTTTTAACTATGTGTATTAATAGTATTTGTGGAAATATTGAGGACAATTCTGATTTTGAAGAATGTCCTGTTTTAAAGAAAAACACTCACACATCTCTTAACACACAGAATTTGAATGTACATATTCCACTATGTTTCACACAACACATGGTAAATCAAGTGCCCAACCTTGATTTTCCATTTCCAACAGGTTACACTGTTTTCACAATAGAGAATGAAGCTGAATTAGACCCAAATTCAGTTAACCCACATTCCACACCATACATTCCACCTAGGGACTCTAGACTACCAAAAGCCCTTAAAATGGCCAAACAGGAATCCAAGAAAAGAACCCTAGAGAGTGCAACTGGTGAACAAGTTGAGAGGCAAGAGGGAGTCACTGCACCTAGTGCAGCAAATAAGGTTGTTAGTGAAAAAGAACCCACAGTAGCCCCTTCTGAGCCTAAGAAGAAGAGAGCTAGAAGGGCCAAGGTTACTGTCAGCCACCCTACAGTTTCCCAAAAGACTGTAGAGGATGATAGGGAAATGAACTCACCTCTAGGTGTTTCTTCTCAACAAGGGACATCTATTGAAATTGGCCTGTCTCCCAAGGCATCTTGTAAAGAGTCTGCACAAACTCAAGAATTCACTCTTGAGGAACCTGTATTTGAAGATACACACATTGAGATAGAGCACAGTGAGGAATTCACTCATACTATTGATGTTCCACAATCGTTTTCTGTGGAACAGCCAATTAATCAATCTAAAATTCAATCTTCTTCTTTCATTCCCACATCTGTTGTTTCTTCTAATCAACCTAGAGAGGGGGACAGTACCAACCCCTCAGGTGTTGATCATCCATCTCAAATCATGGATGAGCCCCCATCTAGTGGTCCACAAGAACCCATTTCTCAAAGTGAAATGGATACCACTCCATCAAACACTGGATTAGATCAAGATGCAAATTTGTCAGAAATTGAAACAGCCAGCATCTTGATCGATTCCCTTAAAGCATCTTACCCTAGGGAAGTTGCTGTCACAGCCAAAGATGCTGTCAATGACAAATCAGAAGGTGCTGTCAAACATTCAAGTGACAGTACCATTCCAACAAAAGATACTGTCAAAAGTCCTTCAAAAGATGCTGTCATCCCTGTTCAACCACAACTACAAGAAGGATTAGTGGAAGATATCTCTGATGATGACTTGCCCCTTTCAAAGGCCTTCAAGGTAAAATCTACTCTTTTGCATGTTAGTACTGCTCATACTACTGCATCTAGGATGAGTGAGGGAGTGAAACATCAAAGAGAGATAAAAGAACAGAGAGGTGAGACTAAAAACGAGAGGCAGCCAAATGTGCTGGCAAAAGGAGAGGGACTTGAGCATGTCCAGAGTGAATTTGAGGGAGCCAATACAGAAAAGGCATTAGGCCTTGAGGGAATTTTTGTGAGAGATGATGAGATCATCTATAAAAACACTGAGAGTGTGAGAACCCCAACAGCCTCCATGCCCCAGACTTATCCCTTACCTCCTAAAAGGCTTAGGTCTGGTGGTCCTTCTGCATCCTCAAATGACAGGCTCCAAGCACTGGAGAATCGATGTGCTACAATGGAAAGCAAACTGGACAACCTGTCATCTACTGTGAAGACTGGTTTTGCTGAAATTCAAGCCACACTACTGTCACTCTCTTCATTACTTCATGCTGCAAACTTAACTAAGGGGGAGAAAGGAAAAGATCAGAAAGAGGCTGAGCAACCAGAAAGAAAGGAGGAGTTAAAAAGGGAAACTAGAAGACAGGGGGAGCAAAGGAGTAAGGGGGAGCAAGAGAGAGTAGGAATAGCCTCTGGAACTGAGGAGCTTTTTGAAGCTGAAGTAGATGGGGAACAAATGCTAGTATCCAAGGAGGTATTAAGTCAAATACAAGGAAATAGAGCATCCTCAATCAAAATCAATGAACCAGTTCCTGAGAAGAAAGAATCCACATTGGAGAGGCTATGGAGAGAAAAAGAGGAATCAAATAGGATGGGTAAAGGCAAAGACAAGTTGCCTGAATATGTGTTTTCTTCAGAGCCTATCTTTTGGACTGATGGAAGTACATATTCCCAAGAAGAAGCTGACTTAATAACAGTAAGCCACATGGAGAGCACCTTGAATAATAAGGATGAGGAATTCAAAAATCTGGTGAATGAAGCAATCACAGTGTCTAAAGGAAAACCTGCTAAGTTGGCAGAAGCTTTGAGAGAAAAAATTGTAAATCTGTCAGTAAAGATTAGCTCAGAGAAGAGGTGGGCAGTTGATGTGTACCTGAAAAGTGGGCATTCAATATTCATAACAACTCAACTGTTGGAAACTTTCTCTGCCAGAGTGCAATATATCCTTGGGATTCTAGTGAAGAAAAACTCTACCATCTTTGATGAAAGTCTCTTTATGCAACTGGGCACAATGGTCAACAACAAACTTCCAGAAGTAAGTCTCCAGCCATATGGTGTAAGCTTTAAACAGACAACAGCCAAAGGAGCTAAAGGTCTTGGATTCTTAACTCTTGAAGGCAAAACATCTTTACAAAGCAAAGTCATCATGGATGTACTTAAGGTATTACTGAATGCATCCATCACCAAGGAAAGGATTAAGGCAGTTAAAGATATTCACAAGATTTTGGCAAAGAGAAACATGGAGTACAGTGCCAAAATCAAAAAGCTCATTGCCAAAGCAAATTCAAGAAGAAATGCTCAAGGTGGAAACTGCATTTTTGATGACACCTTGGAAAAAGATGATGATGACAATCAGGATGGAGGTGAAGCTGGAGGACCTAAGAGAATAGAACTGAGAGACTCCTCAAAAGAGCAAACTCAAGTCAAAGAAGCAGAATCAAAGGAAATTTCTGAAAATTCTAGCTCAAGCAAGAAAGTTGATGAAAAGAAAGAGGAAGAAGTACTTGAAGCATTGAAAGGAATTCAAGAAGAAATGGAAATTGACAGTATACATCTTGAAAAAGATACTGTCAACAAAGATGCTGTCAAGGATGTCAACAAAGATGCTGTCAGTCAGGATGAAGTAACAGTCATTGAAGATACTGTCAAAGAAGACATTGTCAGAAGCCCTATAAAAGAAACTGTCAACGATCCTACTGTCAAATCATTCAAGACAGTAAGAATCAAGAGAAAATCAAAAAGACCATCAAAGGGAAAGACTGTCTACAAAGGAGAAGGAAAAGCTACAGGATTGGGACTCAAGAAACCCATCATGAGGAGAAGAATGAATAGCTTTGAAATGATGCAGCTGAATGCCAAAGAAACAATCACCTCTGTATCCATAGAATTTGATGGACCAAAAGAAGAAGTTGCAAGATACATTCTATGGCAAAACAATGAAAAGTTGATTACAGTGGAATCTGACTTCACTCAGATATCAAAATCAAAGGTGATATCCAAGAAACTCATTCAAACTTCTGAAACTGTAAAACGAAGAATTGATTTCTTCAATCTGGAAAGGATGGTTGAGCTACTGCAAACCTATGATAATGTTTCAAAGAAGATCATGGATCAAGTTCTCAAGTACTATGAAGCCAGGCATGTTGAATTTATTGAGAAGTTTGGAGATTGGACACTTCACAATGATGATGATGTCTATCAAATCCTTGGTTTGGAGTATGAAGAAGACAATCCTATTCCTGATTATGACTGGATTGAAATGCGAAAACCTTATTCAGAACATGAAATGAAGATGTATGAAGCAGAGCAAAGGTTCAAAGAAGAATTAGCATCAAGGAAAAAATCTCGTCAACAGATAGAAGATGAGATTGAAGCTGAAATGAAGAAAAATTACAGTAAAATCAATAAGATCAACAGTGAAGAATCCAACTATCAGCCATGCGTACTGGACAATCCTTTGAGAATCAAGTATGGCAAAGAAGAAATTTATGTAGATAGTTTCTCTAAATTGAAGACCAGTGTGTTAAAAGAATTATTCTGGCAAGTGGTTGGATCAACTAACAGTCTTGAAACACTGTGTTCTTGGGAGCTTGATATGATTCTTGATCAGAGGAGAGGAGAGGATCCCAGCCTGGACAAACAAAGAAGGGAAACTCTAAATCAGTTTCCTGGCAGGAGATTCAAAATGGAGGGAAATGTGCTAAAATTCAGATCAATTGTAAAGCAAAATGTTTACTGGATGGAACTCAGAGATACATTGAACACTGCTTCCTCAATGATCAGAAAATACATTGTGGAAAATGAAGATGATGCACAGTCCCCTGAAGAAAAAGAGTTAATTGAAAATCTCAGAAGAGCTCTAAGGGAAAAGGAGCAAAGTGAAAAGTTCAAATCAAGATAAGTAAAGTTTTTTTTTTAACTTTTGTGATATATTGTTTGAAAACAATTCAGTTTAATCATTGGTCAGAAATGAAGAGTTTATTCTTTCTGATCTATGTTAGTTAAGTTGTCAGCATGATATTTGTAAATTTGTCCTTATTATCCATAAAAACAAATTGGGGGAGATTGTTGGGATTTATGGGTGATGAAATAGACAACTTAACTAGTTTTATTGGTATACTTAGTTTTTACTAAGTAGAACATACTGTCATAGCCTGAAATGTATTCTTGTAATTTAAATAAATACTGTCATGTAATAAGTGTAATTCTTGGAAGAAGTTCAATTATGTTCAAGCCTCAAGAAATACATAAGTTCGACAGAAGGAATAAAAGTTACTGTCAAGCCCTGACAGTAAGGTTACAAGGAAACATAATGTTGCCTAGGTCGACAGCAAGTTTCACGAAGTCGACAGCAAGTTTCAACTTGACAGCAACATTGGCGGAGATTCTAATGACAGCAACTTTGATGTACAGTTTGCGACAGTAAGTTTGGAATTCCTGACAGCAATCTCTGCGGGAAAAACATGCTGTCAATCAAAGCACAACTCTTGACAGCAATCTCTGCGGAAATTCATACTGTCAACCAAAGCAAAATTCTTGACAGTAATATCTGCGGGAAATTCATACTGTCAACCAAAGCGTAATCCATTGACAGCAAACTTTGTGGCAAACATACTGTCATATAGAATCAGCTTGATTTAGGAATTTTCTAAGTCAAATTAAACGACAGAGTATATGTTCAAAAGAAGCAGGCGTGTTGTAATATTCAACCTTTACAGCAAGCTTGGAAAGTCTATAACTGAAGCTCGAGAGATCACATGGAACAACCTGTAAAGTCTAGAACAGATAAAATTGAATACGGCTAGATCTGGGTGGCTCAAATGTGGAAAGCATCTTTAAGTTACTTTGTGCTGATCACATGGGAATAAATCATGGAATGAGCTGCAAAAGGAATATAACAGCAACTCGACAACCCATGTTGATGGTGATAGTACAGTAGATTATCACTCTATAAATAGAGCATTCTACTTATACATTAAATAACTCAACAACTGTAATCTCTTGAGTCTTTGTAGCTTGAGAACTATTTTGTTCTTAAGGTTGTAGCAAAACTTTGCAAAATAAATAAAACATTTATTTTGTGAAATCCTCGTATTTGATTTTACTTGTGTTTGCATTTCTTCTACTAGTAAATCACAAATTCTATTTAAGTTGTTGAAATAGTTTTTGAAATTTATTAGTATTGCATTCAACCCCCCTTCTGCAATACTTTCCTGGACCAACACATTCTTCTTCCCCAAACGAAAGGATCACAACATCTTCTGTCATAGCAGCTGTTGTGTTCTTCTCGGCATGTTTCCTTTGTTTATCGTTATTTTTTTGCTTGAGCCAGGCCCTACAATCCTTCTTGTAATGACCCTTCTTCTTACAATAGTAGCATTCAACATTGGCTTTAGTCTTGCCACTGGAATTACCAAAATTCCTACTTTTACTACGTCCTCGGTTTGTCTCCCTGTAGTTGCTTCTACCCCTGTTCTCAGTAACAAGAGCCTGGGAATCGTGGTTGACTCCTTGTACCTTTCTTCTCATGGATTCACTAAGGATACTCTGCTAATTGATCGCAACGTTAGTTGCTCAGTTGGTACAGCATTAGTTACTGTCACCACTAGCGTATCCCAGCTGGATGGTAAAATGTTGAGAAGAAATATTGCTTGGAATCTGTTCAAACTCCATCTTCATATATGATAGTTGATTTAACAACCCTTGAAATTCGCTCATATGCTCTGACATGTTGTTCCCATCCTGGTACCTCATGTTCACCAACTGACGAACTAGAAAAGTTACATTTTGTGAACTTTTCTCTTGGAACGTAGACTCTAATGTCGTCCAAAGCGTATAAGCGTCTTCTTTTCTTTCAGAGACATGATGATACTCCGAATTATCAATCCATCGACGAATGAGATTGATAGTTTTCATGTTCATCTTCTTCCAGTCAGCATCAGACTTTGCTGTAGGTTTGACTCCTTTAAGCTCCACCGGATCAAACAAGTCCTTACTATAAAGCAAATCCTTTATTTTGCTTTTCCACATCGGATAATTTGAAGCTGTCAGGCTTACCATTACACTGGAAGAATCATCCATTTTTAATTTGCCAAAGACTATGGGAATCTCACTTAGAACCACACAAGTTGGCCAGGAAAGTGGATTTGTTTGGGGAGCCTTCCGTATTAGTACGACGCGTTATCAAGTAACCACTGCGCACAAAGCACTTTCCTAGACACCAACAACGTGGGCCCCAGCTCTGATACCACTTGTTAGGAATTCCCGTTTCCCGTCTTTGCGTAAATTAAATACGGAGATTATAATAGTCAATAATATTAACAGATATTGACAGATGAACACCAAGATTTATATGTAACACCCCCAAATCCGGGGTCAAGGATTTGGTAACTACGCGGAAATCCTCAATGTCAAATTACCTATTTAACAACATTAAGCCATCTGTAATCATTAAAACTGAAATATAACTCTACGATCCCAACCACCAAGCATCTTTTAGGTCATAGGGCTAGAAACAAGAACTAAAATCTTTACATCTTCATTACATCGCACTATGTCTTACAAATCTTATACTACTAGTATAGCTTCGTTGGGAAGTACACCAGCAACTAGTACTACTCAGTACAAAGTAATATATAATACACATCAATGTACCTACATATAACTTACTCCAGCTATAGCTTTTCTGGATCATATCATCTTCATAAGGGCGTACTGCCTGCTTCTTCTGAGCCATGCAGATAAGCCTCAACCAACTATCTTCCTCTGAAAGGTTAATATTTGAAACAAGCAAGAATGAGCGAAAGAATTGCTCAGCAAGTTAATAATAGAACTTCACAATATATATATTAGTACGCACAAGGGTATTCAATATTTAACGATATTTAATATCATTTTTGAAACATTTAACTATGGAATTTCAATAAGGGAAGTTTAACCTTTGATATAACATCAAATGAACAATCTGAGATCATAATAACCATAGTAAGCTTCATACCTTAGCAAAATGGTATAAGTTGTAGTCTCAATATCCTTTAATAGAAACTCTTCAAAATATACAGTTCAATATACTGCTACTACAAGTGTTTTCATCAAATAGAAACCAAACTATAAAAAGATCCCCTTTTTAGTATTCCACAAGTCTGAAAGTGTATACATGTAAGTATATCATTTTTATCACAACACCCTACAGTTCAATATTCTGTATGGGATATAACTTCTTTAACCACTTGATAAGTTTAAGATTCATAGGTAACTGATAGTAAGAGAGTCAACGTTTTTGAAATGACCCATTTATAAGGTACCAAATCAATACTTCTCAAACTTGAAAATGTTTATATATATGTATATCATTTTTGCCAAAACATTTGATGGATCAAGATACTTCACCTCAGCAATATAATAACAATTCTAAAATATCTTTGAAACTGTATGCTATGCATTGACGGACATGGTGCTAGTATATTGTAAAAGATGGAGTTATAAGATAGTTCAATATAACCTTTCCGGAAAATATCTGCTATATAGAAATAAGCAGAATATCAACATATAACTTAAAAGATGAAGTTATAAGGTGATCCAATATCAAAAATCTCCTTATCACAACTCATGTTATGTAAGGTATCAACAGAGTCATCAATTGTAAGATAAAGGATGAAGTTACAAGGTAACTCAAATTATATTTCCGAGGGAATATCTGCTATGCCAAAGATAAGCAAGATATCATCATTTTCATAAAAGAGGAAGTTGCAAGAAAGATATTGCAATTCCAGTTCCAAACACTTTTTAACCCTGCCCACACAGATGGTGTTGCAGAAGATTTCCAATTTTGAAAGATGAACTAATACGGGAGCATTGCCGCACCAGATGCCCTGACGTTTACGATGATCAGTCGTATGTCATGCATCTCATCAGTCGTTCTCTACATGTAGAAGGTAGCTCCGACGGATTTACTTGTCTACCGCCCTCTGGAACTCCTAAGCCAACGGTTGGGCTATTGCTGGGTCGGCGCCACTCGACCACTTACACGTCTCCTAGTTCAATTGACATCCATAACTCTGAAACATAAAGTTTGTCCCCCTTTCCCCAAGTATAATACTTGTTGATAAGACTCCACAAAGTAGTCGTATCCAGTTGGAAAGGAAAATTCACCAATATTTCCAAGCTGATGCTTGTTAATGGACATAAACTTGTTCCAACAATCTTACCCCTCGAATGATGAATGGGTACACAAGATTCAATGTCTCGTAGCAACCCAGTTGCGAACGAAAAGAATAGTTTCAAAGAAATTATGACCAAGAAGTCATCAAGATAGATAACATTTCTCAAGTAAGGTTCCCTTACGATTTAACGGATAAAATTGAATGAAGAATGAAATCTTGAGAACCTTTCTTGATAATAGTATTAATAATAAGACTCCGAAATAATTTACAATATATTTGGAGGTCGGAAATAGCATTTGAATGAAGTAAATCATTCTTGAAACGAGTTAGAAGAATTAAATAAATATTCCAAAGAATATTTATTAAGTCAAAAATATTGAAGGAATAATCTTAATATAAAATATGGCTCAACTGGATATTTGAAAAGATATTGATTAAATAAATAATGATCGAATGAATATACGAAATAATATTCATTATTTAAATTAATTAAATCCTTAAGGAATATTCAAAATAATATTCGATGAATAAATCGACCCTGAGTGAATATTAAAGATGATATACATTAAATAAAGTTAAAACGAATATTTAACATAATATTCATTTACTAATTAATCTCGAATGAATATTCAAAATAATATTCATTAAGTAACTATTTCAAATGAATATTTAAAATAATATTCATTATATAAATAAGGGAAAATATCTACTTAAATATTTTCCTCTGAAAGTAATCATGATATATCAAGAAATACTGACTCCCGATCTATATTTAAGAAATTTAAGTCATACGCCCTTCACTAAGGGCATTTGAACTAATATCTCATTTCTAGCTTATAAGCCAATATCAACTCGTAGTCAAGTATTATAATATACTTTTGAAAACAGTTATGCCTTCCAATAGCATATTTAACATAAATAATATTCATATGGTATTTCTCGACTGAGATAATACTCAAATAACATTACTCGAAAGATTTAGCAAGCAAATACAATTCCTCGAATGATATCGTATTCAAATAATAATCCTCGAATGGTTTCCAAGTAATTAATATTTTATGGAAATATAATAATGTTTATAAATAACATTCCTCGAATCATTTCCAAGTACTTAATCCTTTCTGGAAATATGATTAGTGTTTATTAATAGTATTCCTTAAGATGACTAGTACTTTGCCGCTGGAATCCCTCCGGGTTTCCACGACTATCACTATATTCACAAAATACCAACTCCCGGTTTAAAGTCGAAAACAATGAATATGCTCTTATATCTAGAGCTACAAGATATACCGGTTCGTAAATACTTAACTTTAAAGACCGCATATAATCCAAATGTCAAATTCTATTTCAACAGGAAATAAGATTATAGCAAAACTGTTTAACAATATTCCTGGCAAATGCAGTATCAAATAAAATTACAAAGTATAGATTTTGATTCTTGCATTGATAGAATCAAACTATAATATTTTAATAACTATGAAAGTCTTTAAATAACCTCCCAATAACATTTTATACCCTTTAAAACACTTAGGGTATTTAATAAATAAATACATAATATTATTGAATAAAAATATTCAATAGCCCCTTATTAAAGGAAAATTTAAATTAATAATCGCTAATATAGTGAATATTCAAATAATTTTCACTACTTATATCGAAATATGCAATAACCTCAAAAGACCCAATTGTAACTCTTGGAATATTTCTAATCAAAACCAAGACATTAACTCTCCGGCAATTCCCGGACTTTAAGTAATTTATCAAAATAATTATCACTGACTATCGGTCGATAAGGAGTAAATGCTACATATGAAAATCCTTTTTAAATGAACATGATAAATAATATTCATTGAGTTAAATAACTCTACCAAATAGCATACATCAATATCCTTCTAGATATTCTTAATCGAAAGTATCCCAAGTATAATATTTGCAATATTCTATAAACAAGATACAGATTAAGGGGGGGGGTTGAGTCATAAAATATCGATCTCCGTCGACAACTTTTTAAGTCATGGGGTTTTGACAATTGGCATAAGCAGAATTTAATAACATTAGCAAAGCCCAAAAGTATACTGGTGTTGATGAGTAAGCACATGATTGGAAAGCTTGAAACTATGGATTTAAATCTAGTCCACACATTTCATATATTCGAAAATACCGATACTCTGAACGATAGAGTATGCATAAATAAACTTGCCTCTAGTCCTTAGCAGAAAATAGAACCCGCGAATAAATCCTTCGCAACTCGCCCAAGCATTTCCATGGAGGTAGTTTACCTTTCTTTATACGACGCCTCGATCTTCCCTTTTTGATGTACGTCGATCCACTTGATTATACCCTAATGGCACTGAAATAGTTACGAGTACGTGTCAGTCCAACCTCGTATCTCGAGTAGACAAAACTCGGAATTACCACTAAGTCACCTAAAGTCGTACTATAGTTGTTATCCCTATAGTTGACTACTCAAATGCCAATTAATACACATAACACATTTAGTAAAGAAAAGACATGGAAGAGTCCCCTTTTTAAAGTAGACATTTCCTGGTGCTAACCACCCCAAACCATACCCTTTAATCAATTTCACTTAACATACACAACTATAATACCATTGAAATTCTATGACAACTTAATTAATATGTAATCCTCAAAACATACTTAATCCTCGATAAAGGCTCATAATACTCATTTAATCTTCAGACACATTTAATCCTCGAATTAGCACATAACCCTCGGAGCAACAATTAACCCCCAAAATAATTCACTTAGCACATATTCACAAAAACAATTAACATCCACTTCATGCCTCTAGACCATTGATATTAAATAAGTTAAATAAATTTAAATGCAGGGGATTTTTAGAAAATTTGGGCATGAGGTATTCGTTTATCGGACTATGGGCACAGCCCCTCCATGCCAATCAAAACATTTTAACCCTGTTTTAAATAAAAATAAAGCTGCCTCAACTTGCAGCAAAGTAAACAAGTAAGAAAAGTACCCGCCCAGACATGCGGCAACTAGCACATAAGGAAAAGTACCCGCCCAGACATGCGGCAACTAGCACATAAGGAAAAGTACCCGCCCAGACATGCGGCACCTCAACATGTAAGGAAAGTAAACTAGGTTTATCCACATTTAAGCCAACACCACGTAGTTGGCACTTATACTATCAACATATACTATAACTTGATGATTCATACCATTTAGCACATAGACATTTACAAGTTATCCAACTCTTATGACTACATTATATGGCGATAACAATTAGCACTTAGCACTTAGCAATTAACAATTTCAATTGGAAACTAACAATTAGCACTTAGCACTTAACATTTAACAATCACTAACCCGTCCATTTAATCGGGCCTACCATAAATCTCAAAAATTATAATTACCAACTTACCTTCCGAATTAAATCTCGGAATTTAATCTAACCACACAAAATTACCACATTAATCTCACAATTAAATCTAATTTAATCACAACAATAATCTCACAATTTAAACTAATTAAATTACAACAATTAATCCATATATCAAAATTTACAACTAATGTAATACGAAAATTAAATAAATAAAATGCGAAATTATACCATTTCGGTTCCGGTCCGACCCACCATGAATCTCCCCCGAAATCTCTCCTCTCCTCTCTCTCTCTCTCTCTCTCTCTCTCTCTCTACACCAACACCACCATCGGTGATGGCTCCCCGCCACTCCATCCGCGCACAATAGCAGCCCTCTGCTTCCCCTCTCTCCCCGCGCGTCTGACACCACCGAGAGGACCACCAGCCTCCGGCCACCGCACACCGCCACCGCGACTCACCACCTCCGCTGCCTATACACGGACCAGCACACACACCTCCACACATTCACACATACGAATTATATATATACACACATAGACCTATGAATATTTATGGGTATCATCAAACCCCCAATTCAATTTCTTCTCTAAATCCCTAATTTCCTTTTTCCCCCAATCTCACTCTCTCTCCCCGATATTTGGCTTTGTGCGGCTATGTTGTGTGTATAATGTATGTGCTGTGTTGTTTTAACTCAATGGGCCTAAGCCCAATAACTTTTAAAAGCAATACATTTAATTACTACACACTTTAATTAATATTTTACACTAATAACTCTAATTTGTAAAAATAAAAATTTTAGCATAATTAAATACTAGAATATTTTTAAAGACTTTTGGCGAAAGAATTAGAATTAAATCTAAATTTTCTAAATTGATATGCATTTTACAAGTGTTAATAATTTATAAAAACAATTCATAAAAATAATAATTGTGATTCATAAATCACAATTTACAGGGATTTATAAAAATCATACAAACATTATTGTTTTAGTAAAACTTCAAATTCTTGATTTTATATATTAATCAAGTAATTTCTGCAAATCCCCAGTTAATTAAAATAATCATTTTACAAGGATTTTAAAATCACCAAACTATTTAGTAAATAAATAAAAAAAAATCTTCACTGAATAATTCCACACTTTGAAAATTAAGCCCTTGCCCAAATAAACTATTGACTCGAGATATCTACTCGGTCAATATAATTTTAAATAGGAGGACCAGGCTCCACTTAGCAGAAAATAATTAAATAAATAAAAAAAAAATTCCTCCTCATTTTAGGAAAACATTATTATTACTGAAATAATAATAAGATTATTTCTTGAAAAATCCGGGTTATTACATTATACGTGGAAAACCCCCTTAAGCCAAAGAGGTAAAAACCACGGGACCAACTCTGAATATTTCCACTATAATGATAATAATGGTTACAAAATCTCCTCTCACGTTTACAGAGTAACACTTGAGGCACAATCGAATAGTAATACAACAATTAACTATTCCTTCGGTATATATCCGGATAACCTGGAGTACAGAACTGTCCCTTCAGTATGGAACTGGATGACCTGGATGAACTCCCTTTGTTGTAACTGCAACTGCTGGACGAACTCCCAATGCTGTAGCGGGACAAAACCAGACGACTACAGCCTGACCAAACACTGACACTAACTCAACCAAAATGAAAGAAGAGAGAAGCACGAGGCCCCCCTATTCTGACCTGCCTGAAACTACCTCAAGGTAAGTTTCCTACTAGACGGACTATCTAGCAGCTATATAAAGTAAGAAATGAGGGAGAGAAGAGAGTTTGGTGTGTATTTCATAAGGAGGGAGAGAAGGCTTATTTATATGCAAAATGAAAGTGGGTGCGCTTTTCATTTTCTATGTGGGATAAAGAGTGAAAGTGAGGAAACATTATTTTAGGCTTAAAACACAACAATTCTTGCAAATTTTTGGATCAAGCGGTACAGTAAGAATGGTTTATCGTCAGATACTGGTAAATGCGGCTAAGACACATGTCCGACCGCATAAAAAATATCATCTAGATCTCCCTCATCCTCATACATGTCCGGATCTTTGCCTGATCTGAGTCAAATGTGAAAATAAAATAAGAACTAAGCAAACAACTAAAACTGTGAAAAGCTCAACATAAGATACAAGAACGTACTCTTTTGTTGATAAAACGCAATTGAAATGCGCAAAATATCTACAGTAAGCACAATAATAAAGCCACCGGGATGGAAGAACCTCCTCACTGCACAAACTACAGTACACTCCAAATCTTTGGTACTCCTCAGGAGGAGAATAATCAAGAACAAGCGGATGATCATCATGATGAGCTTTAAAAATGAGTTTAGGCGGTGCAGATGCACAATGTTTGTGTATTATAAACAAGCAAGTTTTACACAGGTATGAAAAGTCCTCGCTACCTTTGGTGAAACAAGCTCCGCAAAAATACGATGATTTCATAAATATGTATACTTGCAGTAACTACTAACACAGTTTTGAGCCAAAGCTCGATTTTCTTTGATAACACAAACTAAAGGTTACACTGGAACTTCACGCTCTGAACATTCTCAAGAGACGTGGATTGAATTTATTCAAAACAAACTAAAACAGAAGATAAAGATAAGACTAGATAACTCCCACTCTCACTCCATCACTGCATATCCTCCTACAAGGACTCTAACAAACACTAACAACTATTGACCTAGTCTTGCTGAACTTAAAACATATCCCAAGTTGCAGCAACTTATTCAGACAAATAAAACAGGAAATAAAACAATAAAACGAGTTCAGATTATTTCCAACAAGCTCCCCCTAATCTGAACTTGCTTGCAGGTTCTTCACACCTAAGAGTTCACGCATTCCTTCAAACTTTGCTCTGGACAATGCCTTAGTAAGAACATCAGCTCGCTGTTCGTTTGTGTTGATATGCCTGAGAATTATTTCACCTTGCTCCACACACTCGCGTATAAAATGATAGTGAATGTCAATATGTTTACTCCTCCCATGAAACACTGGATTCTTTGCCAAATCAATTGCTGATTTATTATCGATATAAAGCACAACTGGTCCAGCCTTGATATCAGTAATTTGTCTCATCAAATTATACAACCAAATGCCCTGACACGCAGCTGTTGTTGCTGCAATAAACTCGGACTCACGGGACGATAGAGCAACACATTTTTGCTTCTGTGACACCCAGGTGATAAGGTTCTCATTCAAGTAAAACGCCATACCTCCAGTAGACCTTTTATCCTCCACATTACCTGCTAAGTCGCTATCTGAGTATCCTGACAATAGATAGTTTCCATCTCCTCTAGAATAGATCAACCCATATTCAAGTGTTCCATTCACATAACGCAATATCCTCTTTGCAGGAGCCAAATGAACTTCAGTGGGCCTTTCCATAAACCTGCTAATAATACCTACAGAATAGGCTATATCGGGCCTTGTGAATACGAGATACCTGAGTCCCCCCACCATACTCTTGTAGTGAGTCGAATTGATAGCTCTCCCTTGTTCATCCTTATCCAGTTTCACCATAGGATCCATAGGATATTTTACAACATTACACCCTGTCATCCCAGCTTTCTCGATTACTTTCTTTGCATAGGCCATCTATTTGAGTTCAATACATCCATCCTTTTGACCAACTTCCATCCCCAGGTAATAAGCTAACTTGCCCAGATCGCTCATGTCAAAAATGCTGCTCATCTCTGTTTTGAACTTATTTATATTCTTGACACTTGTTCCAGTAACTAACAAGTCGTCTACATAGACTGCTACTACCAACACTTCTGCTCTTTCGCGTCTTGTATAAACACCATGTTCGTAGGGACACCTAAAAAACCCCAACTCCTCCAGACACCTGCTCAAACGTGCATACCAGTCTCTCGGGGCCGGACGGAGTCCGTATAATACCTTTATTAAATTATACACCTTAAATTCTTGTCCCTTTTTGTGAAACCCTTCTGGTTACATTACATAAACTTCCTCCTGAAGTTCGCCATTCAAAAATGCAGACTTAACGTCTAGATGGTGCACCTCCCAAGCATTCTTAGCTGCTAATACAAGTAAAAGTCTCACAGTCTCGAGCCTTGTAACCGGAGCAAATACTTCATCGTAGTCTATACCTTGTTGTTGAACATAACCTTTCGCGACCAAACGCGCTTTATGCTTCACAATGTTACCATCTGCATCTTTCTTCAATTTAAACACCCATTTCAATCCAATTGCTTTGTGGTCAACAGGTAGTTCAGTTAGCTCCCATGTTTTATTTTGTTCAATAGCTTCCATTTCTATCTTCATTGCCTTTCTCCACTCTTCTTTTTCTGCAGCCTGTTTATACGTGTTTGGTTCGTCAACTGTAATCATCATGAGTTCATCGTCTAACAGTTCAGCCATAGGTGCTTCGAGATAAATGTCACTAAGAAGTCTCATCTTCTTTGGCCCACTACTTACTGATGATTCTGACCCACTTTCTGCAGACAACTGAGAGCTTGTTTGCACCTTTGTAGACCCACCTGAACTTGCTGTAATGCTACCAGACCTACCAGTAGAAGTAGAACTCCCAATTACACATGACAATGGTGTCTTCAACTCATCTCCCCCAGAATCATTTCCCGTATCTTCGACCTCAGCTTCTGTTTCGTCTCCTACTTCAAGTAAATTGAACGTACTGTGAACATGTGTACTGCCTTGAGACTGAGACTCCCATGGCCAACCTGTAGTTTCATCAAACACCACATCCCTAATAATTAAGACAACTTCTTTCTTTGGGTCATAGAGACGATGAGCCTTTGTTCCCGGTTCTCTTCCCAAGTACACAGTGATTCTACTTCGATCATCTAGCTTGCTTAGGTGTACTCCTGAAACTTTCATGTGGACAATGAAGCCAAACACTCTAATGTGTTCCAAACTCGGTTTCTTTGTTTTCCAAGCTTCATAGGGCGTCCTCCCTGTAATCACCCTTGTAGGCACCCTATTCAAAACATAAATCGAGTGCCTCACTGCTTCACCCCAGAAAGTCGATGGCATCTTCATACCCTTCAGAAAACTTCTTGTCATGACAACCACATTTCTATTTCGTCTCTCCACCACTCCGTTCTGTTGTGGTGAATAAGGGGCCGTATAATGCCTCTGTATCCCATTATCCTCACAATAGTTCTCGAACTCATTTGAACAAAATTCTCCCCTTCGATCTGTTCGAAACACTTGCACTTTTAGATCATCACCCTTCTCAACTAATTTTCTGAATTTTATGAAGGCTTCAAAGGCTTCATCTTTGGTTTTCAACAAGTAAACCCATATGTATCGACTGAAGTCATCCACCAACAAGAAAAAATACTTGTTCTCTACAGGTGTTTGTGGTGTAAATGGACCACAGATGTCACCATGAATCAACTCGAGGGCTGATTTAGCACAAAATTCAGACTGAGACGGAGAATACTTCCTATGCTGTTTTGACATTAGACAGCCTTCACAAATTTTCTTAGGATGCATAATTTTTGGTAAACCATAAGCCATTTTCTCATTTGACATAAGTACTAAAGCAGAGAAATTCACATGGCCAAGGCGTGCATGCCATTGCCACGAGTTTTCCTCTACCTTCGTTAACAAACATGCAGCCCTGCTTTCTTCAATGTCAATTTTATACAGTCGATTAGCCATGCATTTTACTTTCATTAATAATTTTCCTTGTTTATCATGCACCCACAGATATTCTCCTTGTAACACGACCTTATTTCCTTTTTCGGACAATTGTCCTAGGCTAATGATGTTATTGCAAAGTGAAGGGATATAATATACCTCTTGTAGTCGACGCTCTTTACCATTCTTGCACTTGAACACAATTGAGCCTTTTCCTTTGATTGTCACAGTAGAACCATCTCCAAACCTCACTTCTTCAATCATACTTTCATCGAGTTCATGAAACTTGCTTCTTTGGCCAGTCATATGATTGTTGGCACCATTGTCTAAGTACCAGGTGCTCGAGTCTGCAATCTTACCTCTGTTTTGGTTGAGTTCAGGTGCAACTCTTGTCTCATTCAGCATTATCATGTCCTGCATTTTTCTTTCACCACATTCAGCAATCAGTAGGGCAGGCTCATCACCACTATCAACACCAGCCCGTGTCAAGTGTACCTCCGATCTTCGATCTCTTTCTCGTTTGGGTTTGGTGCATTCACCTACATAATGACCAAATCCTTGGCAATTATAACATCTAACTTGACTTTTATCTCGAGGCCAACGATTTCTTGTAGTTGATGACCCCTCTGTTCCACCTTTGTTGGCTCGTTTTTGCCACTCCTCTCGTGTGGACAATAGTTTCTTCTCAGCTCTTTCTCTTCTCACCCACTCCTCCTCTGTCAATAGTAATTGGTCTCCTTTTGTCCCATTCCCAGTTTGTCCCTTCATCCTTTCTTCATGGGCTTTAAAGGGAACCAATCGTCTCGTCGACAGACATCGTCTCCAAGTTGCCAAATTGTTCTATTGTTGAAGCAATTTGCAAGAATTTTGTTAGAACCGCTCGAAGCAGTTTTTTCACAACGTAGCTTTCTTTAACTTCTTCTCCCAAAGCATGAATATTTGACACAATTCCATTCAACTTCATATAGAAGTCATCCAGTTTATCAGTGTCTTTCATGCTCAACACCTCGAACTCTGCTTTCAGAGTCTGAACTTTCGCCGCCTTCACTTTGTCTGCACCTTGACTCATGATCTTAATTGCATCCCAAGCCTCTTTTGCAGTCTTTTTGTCAGCTATAGACAACAACATGTCTTCGGGTATTCCTTGATAGATCATAGCCAGGGCCACTTTATCTACTTTTCCCTCTGTTGCTGTTTTCGGATCAATGGGCTCGATTACCTCCCACACACCATGTGCTTGCATGAACACACGCATCTTCATGGACCATGCAGTGTAATTCTCCCTCGTTAACGTTGGGTAACTCAACCCAACTGAGCCATTCTTAAGTTTATTCACATCCATTGTTTGTCCATTTGACATACACTAAACTCGCACTCACACACCTTTAAGCTCTGATACCATTTTGTAGAAACCAACAGGCATAAATATGTATACTTGCAGTAACTACTAACACAGTTTTGAGCCAAAGCTCGATTTTCTTTAATAACACAAACTAAAGGTTACACTGGAACTTCACGCTCTGAACATTCTCAAGAGACGTGGATTGAATTTATTCAAAATAAACTAAAATAGAAGATAAAGATAAGACTAGATAACTCCTCCTCTCACTCCATCACTGCATATCCTCCTACAACGACTCTAACAAACACTAACAATTATTGACCTAGTCTTGCTGAACTTAAAACATATCCCAAGTTGCAGCAACTTATTCAGACAAATAAAACAGGAAATAAATTAAAATAATAAAACGAGTTCAGATTATTTCCAACAAGTTTTACACAGGTATGAAAAGTCCTCGCTACCTTTGGTGAAACAAGCTCCGCAAAAATGCGATGATTTCATTGGCAGTAAGATTAACGTGTGGTTATGCGACGCATGATCAAGATCACGCTCTGGCGAGGAACACTTCAAGCAAATAAAAATTATGATAAATTTCATAAGTAAACTGTCCCGCCCCCTGTTTCCCACAAAAATGACACCACTCATATGGCGCTGATGGCAGAGTTAACATGTGTTGTACGTGAAGATTGCATTGGATATTTAGAGGTAAGGTTGAACATGTTTTGTGGAGAAAATAATGAGCACAAGAAGAATCTAGCCTAGTGTTGCATTGATATACATGGGTGTTTTTTAAAATTGGGTCATGGCAACCAAAGCAGCGTGAATCCACTGGAGGGTTTTGGTAGTCGGAGAGGATTAAGGGATGTTTATGGCTAAAGTGTGTAATCTCTTCCATTTCAAGTAAGAAAAGAGAAAGAGGGAATGTAAATCTGAGTTATGGGGCAGTGTTGTCTATTTGCTTGTTGGTAACCTATATATGTTAAAATATTATAATCTAAACTTAATTTGGTTTATTATTTTATTCTCTAGAATGTTCTTGAAAATACTTAGAAGGGTCTCTTGAGTTCATGATTTTTTTAACATTTCTAGATTGTTCATATACTTAAGAGTTAAGTATTAATTAAGGTGCATGTACTAGAAGCATTCTAGTAGATTCTATGTAGTCCTATAAATAGGACAATCTTCCAAGCTTTGTAATCATCAAAAATATTATCAAATCATTTGAGTGAAATATAAGTGTGAGTTTTTATATCTCTTTTGTGTGAGTAAGTTGTGTGGATTATTGAGAACAAGTTTCTTCTCTTTAATCTCCAACATTTTATTATATACTTCAATTCCTACAAAGTGGTATCAGAGCAAGGTTAAGAGAGGGCTTCCAACAACAACATGTTACAATCTCAACTTCCTCGTTTGACAGGAAAGAACTACAACCAATGGAGCATCCAAATGAAGGTTTTATATGGCTCTCAAGATCTTTGGGAAATTGTGGAGAATGGATATGAAGAACCGGAGAATCAAACAAATCTCTCAACACAACAATTAAACACTTTGAAGGAGAATCGAAAGAAAGACAAGAAGGCTCTCTACTTTATTTATCAAGCGGTGGATGAAGTAATTTTTGAGAGGATTTCAACGGCGTCAACATCAAAGGAGGCATGGGACATCCTCAACAAGGCATACAAAGGAGAAGAAAAAGTAAAAATGGTAAGGCTTCAAGCTCTAAGAGGTGAATTTGATTTACTCAAAATGAAAGAAAGTGAAACGGTGGAGGAATATTATAATCGAACAATTTCGATTGTTAATCAACTACGTGTCAATGGAGAAGAAATTTTGGATAAAAGAGTCTTGGAAATAATTCTTCGTAGCATGACTCGAAAATTTGAGCATGTTGTTGTGGCTATTGAAGAATCAAAAGATTTGAATACTTTATCTCTTGAAGAATTGTTTGGCTCACTACAATCTCACGAACTCCGCATCAAACAATTTGACTCATCTCCTTCCGAGCAAGCTTTTCAAGTTCAAGACACTAATCGTGGCAGTTTTAGAGGAAGAGGTGGAAGAAGATCATTTCGTGGTCGAGGACAAGGAAGAGGAAAGATGCCAAGTGAAAATTCAAGCTCATATCAAAGAGGAAGAGGAAGAGCTCGTGGAGATTACAATGGAAGAGGAAGAGGTAATTCTTTTAATTTTCAATGCCATTATTATCATAAAAATGGACATATGAAAAAAGATTGTTACAAAAGGATAAATGATGAAAACGAAGAATCAAATTTTCTACATGAGAATGTTGAGGAGAATGATGAAAGTATGCTTCTTGTTAGTAATGTTCAAGAAGAATCTCTTGAAGATGTTTGGTATATCGATAGTGGTTGTAGTAACCACATGACCGGAAATAAAAATTGCTTTGTGAATTTTGATGAAAGTGTCCAACGAGAAGTCAAGACGGGTGACAACAAAAGGCTCATTGTCAAAGGTTGTGGGGATATTCCAATCCGAACAAAGCAAGGTACAAACTACATCTCTAATGTCTATTATGTACCCGATCTTAAACATAATCTTTTAAGTGTTGGGCAACTTACAAGAAAGGGACATCATATGAATTTTAAAGATGATTTTTGTGTGATCAAAGATAAAAATGGTGTTCTTGTTGCAAGAGTCAAGATGACATCAACTAAAATGTTTCCATTGAAAATTCAAAGTGAGTCTCTTCCATGTTTTGCTAATATTGTGAATGACAAGTCTTGGCTTTGGCATCTTCGATATAATCACTTGAGTTTTAGCACTCTATCAAAGATTTGTAAAGGTCATATGGTGAGAGGCATTCCAAATATTCTAAGGCAAGATCAAGTATGTGAAGATTGTATCTTTGTGATGTGGTATATTTTTATGTTCGTTCTCAGGGAGGCGGGTTTTATCGATTTTAATTCAATTGTTTCTCGGGGAAAAAACGATTGTTGTGAAAATATTTACTAACTAATTAGTTATACTAAGTTAACTAATTAATTAGAGGATCAACAATGGATTTTAAATCTAGGGCAATTAGGTCCACCATGTTTACATAATATCCGGCTTCTAAGTTAAAGCGATCAAAATGGTCATGCAATTACGGTTTGTTAATCTCTCTCAAGTATCAACGCTCCCGAAACGTGCTTACACAAATAATCACTTTTAGTAATTTAATTAATCGGGTAATTAGAGCATGTGTTAATCTCTCTCAAGTATCAACGCTCTCGGAAATCCAATTATGCTCTCGCATTAAAATTCAATTCCGCTAATCGTATGTGTGCCTCTAAGAGTAAAATCTCTCGATCTATTACCCCTATTCGCATAAAATTAATCCGTGATATTGGCCACTAACACAAATTAAATATCAAACATAATCGATTAGAATTACCATAATCAATCAAACCACTATGAAAATCATGCCAGAATTATCATGCAAACATGGCTTTCCTTTATGCCCTAGAACAAACTACTCACTAATATAAAAATTAATAACAACTAAAATTATATAACAATCCATCTAAAATATATATTTAATCAACAGGAGAAAAATACCTTACATTAACGAAGAATTAATCCGAAGAAAGTGTACATAAAAGAGAAGAAAACCAAGCCCCTAACTCCTCCAAAAATACTTGCCGAATGAATGTAGAAATGTAGTAAAGGAGCCTAATCTAATGTCTCCCTCCTAAGCTAAGATGCGTATGTCCTCCCCCCTGCACTTGCTCCATCTTATTTGTAGCACCCATTACTCCAAATAATGCATCATCATTATCCTCCTTCATCATTACTACCACTTTGCAATTTATTTTTTTTCTTCTCTTTTTTCCCCACTTCATCACACTTTCGGCTGCACTAATATTCCAAATGGCTAAACACTCAATACACACACTTTACACTTTAAATAAATTACAATAAAATTCCAAAAGTAAAAAGATTTTTTTACTAAAATTTAGAACTGAATTTTCTCCTCAGATTTCGAGCTGCTCCAATCAGATTTTTGCTTATTTAATCCCTCTGAATTGTAGATAATTTTCTAAGCTTCGCGTGGACTGTAAGATCGTCCAAATCCGACTTCTACAACTCCAGATATGAAATAAATACAGTAGAAAGCGGGTGTAGCTCAATAAATCCGAATTTCTTCTATTTTCAGCTCCAAAATAGCTCTTTAAGCCCAAATTATTCCAAACTTAGGAATTCTTGTCTTCTACGATAAAACACTAAGATTTATTAAATAAATATCCAAATTAATGCAAAATGCAATTAAATACGGGAATAAAATTATCTAAAATATATATAAAAATATATCTTATCAAACATCCCCACACTAAGCATTTGCACGTCCTCGGGCAAATAAGCGAAATAAAAACTAAATCCTAACTAATATCACTTTCGTAGATGACACGATTGCATTGAGCACATGCAACAAGCCGTTAAACCCCTAGGCAGCCCTAGTAGGACGAGTGTTGTCTCGTGAGGGTTTATAGTGAATTTACCCACAAAATCCATTTTTTTTCTGCCAAGTCTCAAGTATGCAACATATCATAGTACTCCACACTAGTAATCCTCAATTGCACAATACTGAAAGCCTGTTCACTTACACATCATATGTACAAGACTATCCAAGTAAGCACACAGTCTAGATAGACAAAAAGATAATGAAATATATATCAATGCCGTATTTAATGAATAACATGCTATGGATAGAAAATCTCACATAACTCTCAAATCACACAAGTGTATAGGTGAAGTTTATTCGCTCAAGTTCAATCAATTAAGTCATGTGCTACCATAGGCTTGGTTGTCAACCAAATCTCCACTACTTTGTATACATGCATGCACAAATCAAATGGTCTTTGTTAAAGGTTGTAACGTGGCTAAGGTGAAGGGTAGGAAATCAAGAAAAAGGCTGACAAGTGGCTAACTCGACAAACTAATAGAGCACAATGTTCATTTCTAATTAAAGCACTCAACATGAAATTTCGATCATGTAAAAGCTGATCAGACTCTCATAAGCATTAAACTCCAAGCACATATTACCATGTACTTTTTCACTTTCATATTGCACAAACCAATGAACACAACTCTGCTTGATCCTTTTTTTCTTTCTTTTCCTTTTTCTTTTCTTTTTTTTTTTTTGAAATTCCCACCAAATTTTCACACTTTAACAAAGAAATCCCCATACTATGCACTCACCAACCTCCAGATGAATCAAAATGCTCTACTAATAAATCAAGACAAGAATAAACAAGTAGGCTCAAGAATTTAGATTGGTGATATACGAAAAGAACGGATAAAAGGCTCAAAGGGGTTCACTAAGGATATATGATTCAAGTGTACTGTTTGGATAAACACGGTTAATCCTAGTGCCATTATCATTTTCATGCATACAGATATCATTTAATCTCAAAATGGTTTAAAACAAGTTCTAGAGCAACATGCCAAATGATGAACAACACACAACAATAAAAATTGATCGATATAAAATTTACCAATCACAAATTAGGCTCAAGATCTCACAGGGTGAAAGCATGCTTCAGTACTCACTAAAATTGACAATGATATATCTCAAGTTTTAAAATTTTCGCAAGCACGAACAAGGAATCATCAAGTAACAAATAACTTTCAGAGATATGACATGTCAAATAATCATGCAAAATAAGCTTACAAGATGTGTACCTATCCTTGTTAACACACTATGAGACAAGGCACTTAATTTTCTAATTTTCTAATTTTTTTGGAATTTTTAATTATCGAGAACTCATCCGCACACTTAAGTGGTTCATTGTCCTCAATGAACAATTATATAAAAGAGGAAAATTAAAAACAAGAAATCCTAAAAATTACGGAATAAATAAATAAAAATAAAAAAAAATTGGAAAAACTCCCCTAATGCATAAGCATGGAGTTCCACTCCATAAAGCTCAAAAACTTGCTGCGCGGGACCACCACGAATAAAATCAAGAGCATCAACAGTTGTTTTAATCCTGCACAAAATCTCCAAACAAGCATTAGCAAATTTTGCTACTACATCAATGAATAATAACTGATCAAGAAAATATGTAGCTTTGGAAAATTTTGTGATAAAACAACGATAGAATTCATAGCCTTGAAAATGTTGAACTCCCTTAATATAAGGTGGAGGCTCTGGTGGTGGCTTTTCTTCACTCATGACTTTCACATGAGCCATTCGAACATCTTGGCTTATTGCATCATTGATTAAGTAGACACTTCCATTTTCTCTCTCTTCTCGAGCTTGAAACGTAGGAGCCACTTTGTATGGATCCTCAACCAGAATTTGAGAAATATCATCTTGGACAATATTTGTCATCACATCAACCTTGAAATAAGTGTTCTTGAGCAAAGAAGCCTTGTAAGTAGAGGCTAGATCGAGAGCAAATTTATCAATACATGGTAGCTTAGGCACAGGTTACGGAAGAGAAACAACAACCATCTCTATTTTGCTTTCCTTTGTAGCCTCATCATCAGTCACATTGTTCTCGGTAGCAGCAACATCATTGATCTCGTCATCGGTGGCATGCTCCTTCTCTTTATCAATGGCCTCATCATCAACATACATGGAGAAACTATCATATTCCCAATCGCTTATGAAATTGATAGCAGTCAGGTCCTCTTCGGATCGGATAGATGATGATGGTAAATAGCCGAGCTGCCCTGTAGTAGAAGAATTAGCCAACTGTGCAATTTGAGATTCAATTGCCAAACTTTGAGTTTCTAATTTTTCCATCGTCTTTAGCATTTTATTCAAGATATCCCACATTTCCTTTGTCTGATCAGCTTGCACATCTACGCTGGGTTGAGAAACATGTAGATGTTCTTGTAGAGGAGGATATTGATATTCTTGCTGTGGCGGCTGCTCATATGACTGATAATATTGTTGCTCAAAGTGTTGCTGATTATGATATGAAAAATTTTGAGCACCATTGTCCTAGTAGTAGAAATCTGGCTGATTCACGCATTCTTGATCAAAAGTGTTTGAGTACTGGTTGTACCCATATCCTTCTTCAAAAGAATTCATTTGTCCGAACTGAGCACTCTGAGAATTATAGACATTGTAAGAGCATTCAAAACCAAAGTGACCATACATTCCACAAACTTCACAGCGAGTGTAAGTTTCAGGGGCCACTTGTGACATCTCATTTGTACTCATCGGACATGCAGTGGGCTCTGCAGTCTTCCACGAGGCAATTTCTCGAGTATGTGCCTCTACTAAGAAAGAAAGATGCGCAAAAGTATCAACTTCACCCATTGCAGACCTGTAAACACACTTACATAACCAAGAAAACGTAGTAAAATCTGTCTCAATTGGAACTAAAGTTCCAATGAGACAATGAAAATATAGACGAACTAAAAATTTAACAAATTAAACAAAATATAAAATATGTATTTTTTATCTTTTTTTTTTAATTTTATATATTTTTTAATTTTAAGTAGAAGTACACGCTCTTTTAAGTAGAGGTGCGCACTCCCATTTTTTTATTTTTTTTTTCGAATTAAATACAATTTATTTACAGAAAATTTGTAGAAATTTTGACGTAGCTTGTTCGTATATTTGACTAGCCAGAAACAAACCAAAACAAGAATTTCTCAAAAACTCAGAAATTAACACTCAATCCGTTAATTCTACAATCTCAACCGAACAATACTCAAACCAACGAACAACACAAACTCGACCATAAAACAAAATAGAAAACTCAGAACTCAGTGCAGCAAAAATCGACACGAAGAAACCAGCTAAAAATGCAAAGCAAAACAACTCAGTGCAGCAAAAATCGACACGAAGAAACCAGCTAAAAATGCACAGCAAAACAAACATGAACTCGCTGGACTACACAACTCAGAACTCAAACACTACAACTCCACAAAACAAACCATACGTACCAAAACAAGACTGAAAAAGCTTAGGCAAATGACATTCTACTTCACTCACCAGCAAAACAGGAAAACAAGTACTTAACAAAACGACTTGACTTACAAACTCAATAAAACTGCATCATTTTGATTAATTTAAACTAACCTAGTCGACTTAACTCTGCGAACAGAAAACAAACAATTAATTCGCAATTTACAAAGTAAAGGACTCCACAAACTCAGGCACTGCGATGAACAACAGACTCAGCAAACCAGCGGATCGGAAAACTCAGCAATCACCAATCGACTACTCAAACCACTTAACTCACGTACAAACTCACAGCAACTCGACTAGCAGAACTCGGCAACCATTCGAACGGAACTAGCAGATGCAGCAAAAGACACACGCTAGTAAGTACTGGACTCAGTACATACGCAGCAACAAAACCAAATATCAACAACAGTAAAACTCAGAACGACAGCAGCATTACCACCAGACTCAGAACAACAGTAACATTACAGGAAATTCGACTTCAAACATCGAACTCAGGAAAACAAAAAGGCACTCAAACCGATAATTCAACTCAAGTTCACAAAACAAACTACGAACTCAGCGATTATTTTAACAACTCGAAATAGGACCCTAACACCCAGACGAAACACAAAACCTCAGCCAACTCGACTCAACGGCTTGGACAAAACTCGAAACTCGGCAATTCTCAGAACAACTCGGTAAAACTCGTAACTGAACAAGACTCAACTAAACACGCTACGAACTTAGTGAAAATCAGCGAATAAAACTCAGTGAAATCAACCAAAACCCAACATAATCAACAATGCTAACAACTCGGACGCGAACTCGGTAAACAATAAGATTAAACTGAAAATGCACACCTAGAGGGGGGTGAATAGGTGTAAATGGCTAACTATGTATAACTAAAACTGATTTTAAGAATTACCAGAAACAGCTTACTGATTTCGTTTTATGCAGAGACAAATGGTATGCTGAATGCACAGATAATCAGTACAGTAAGGTGCAAAAATAGTAAGCTAAATGCAAGCAGTAAGTAAATAACAGAAAGTAAAGAACACAGAGACTTTTAGCCAGGTTCGACCCCTAACCCCTATGGTCTACGTCCTGGTCCCTTACCAACTTGGTAAGAGAATATATTATTGATCACTGAAATAAAACCAATTACAAGATACAATAATATATCTCCCTTAATTCCCAGCTGTTGACAAATGGCGTGCTGAACTCCTGTTTCTGAACTTGCTCTCTAAGCTATACTTCCCAAGTATACTTCTCTAGCAACGTTCACCAAACCCTAGTTCCCTAGCCAACCTATCCAACAACTAATCCTTACAAATCGAACAATACAATCAAATAAAGGATACAACTCAAACTATGAACTCTTTAAGATATAGCACGTATCAATATACTAAGAGCTCGAGAGAATGAAAGATATAGCAATGAAAAACCGAGTTGTTTGAAATCTTGTGTGCTTGAATATTTTCTCTGAAGTGTTAGAAACGAATGAACACAAGACAAAGGTTTATAAAGCCTCACACCAACGTTCAGAAAATCAATCACCAATTTATTCGAACTGTTAGAATCAATTTCCAACGTTCAATTGGTTAGGGATTTTACAAACGTTCTTGTGAACGTTAGACAGAGGTTTTGGAAGAAAGAAATCGATGAAAACATAACCCTTCTGATTTGTATAGATATAAAACGTGTATAGGAGATTTTGAAGAAAGAAAATCTTTTAAATAAGGAAACTCCTATAAGTTTTATAAAATAATTAAAAGAAAGATATTTAAAAAGATTTGAGCTCTAGAATATATTGTATACGTAATATATAATAAATAGTCCTCACAATATATTTCCTGAATTACATTCATGAGATTTTGTCTTGATAAATAACTTCAGGATTTCTGGCAGTTTGCAAATGGCTTGCTGTTTGTGACTGTCAGTGCAGATGGCTTGCCAAACTGTCTCTGTTGTAACACCAAATGGCTTGCTGTATATATATTCTCTGTAAACTTAATATACCCTGCAAAACCAAGTTAGTACAACCATAACACAATGTTTTATATCAAACTACAAGCAAATAGCTTGCTGAATGTGATCATCAAAACCATAGGAGTATCAATCTCCCCCTTTTTGATGATTACACAATATTTAGGAGAAATAATAACTCCCCCTAAATCCCTGCATATTAGTACATTTTGATATAAAACAGATTCAAGATAAACAAGCATAATTAATTATATCCACATCGAATATCTTGACCAAACAAGCAAATAAATTCTCCTAAATTTCTCCCCCTTAATCCATCAAAAAATTCAACAAAAAGAACATTAGTCCAGGTCTGGAATAAGCATAGAGAAATAAAATTTGAACAGTTAAATCAAGATAGTGACATATAAACAATTCAGATACAAATGGTAAGCCAACGTTACCCATTCTGTGCTTGTCAGCTTGCTGACTAAACAGTACACATGCCAAGCTCCATTCGTATGGCTGCAAATCTTTCTTCAGCTAATGGCTTTGTGAAAATATCTGCCAGTTGAACTTCATTTGAGACAAATACCAACTCAATCTTCCCTTTTGCTGCATTATCTCTCAAGAAATGATGACGAACGTCGATATGCTTTGTTCTTGAGTGATTCACAGGATTCTTGGAGATATTGATAGCACTCGTGTTGTCACAATATATTGGAATCTTGCCACACTTGATATTAAAATCCCTTAGAGTTTGAATCATCCATAAAATTTGAGAGCAACAGCTACCAGCTGCTAGATACTCTCCTTCAGCCGTTGATAGAGCCACAGAAGCTTGCTTTTTGCTTTTCCTCTCCTTGTTGTGATTCCATCTGAGATATTTCCAATGACAAGTTCTGGAGGATGATTCTTTACTGTCCTTGTAGCTTTTGGTAGAGATTGTTGAGCAATTTCTTCATGTGAAGTGATTCTGACCACTTCAGCTTGCTGATTTGCATTTCCAGCTTGCTGTTTTCCATTCTCAGTAGTGTTGTTGGCTTGCTGACTTCCAGTTTCAGCAGAATTGTTGGCTTGCTGATTTCCAGTAACTTGATGTTGTATATTATCAATTTCACCTGCAAATTCTTCCTCGTCTCTTGGCAGATCATTGTTAGGTTCTTGAAAAGTAACATCAATAGATTCTTCAACTATATGTTTATTTAAGTTATAAACTCTATATGCTCTACTAGTTAAAGAATAGCCAAGAAAAATAGCCTCATAAGATTTAGCATCGAATTTACCATCATTATCAATTGTCTTGAGCACAAAGCACTTTGAGCCAAAGATTTTGAAGTAACTAATGTTTGGCTTCTTTTTCCTCAACAATTCATACGGAATTTTGTTCAAAATAGGCCTGATTATGACTCTGTTCAACAAATAGCACGCTGTATTCACTGCTTCTGCCCAAAAACTTCTAGGCAGCTTGCTTTCTTGCAAAAGAGTCCTTGCTGTTTCTTGTAGTGACCTGTTCTTCCTTTCTACCACTCCGTTTTGCTGTGGAGTCCTTGGTGCAGAAAATTCATGTGAAATTCCTCTTTTTTCACAATAAGCAATGAAGTCTTTGTTGAGAAATTCACCTCCTCTATCACTCCTTATACCTACAAGTCTTGTATTCAACTTGTTCTCAAGTAATTTGATTAGCTTCTTAAACTCATCAAAAGCACAATCTTTAGTACGAAGAAATAATACCCATGTAAATCTAGAATAATCATCTACAATCACAAAACCATATTGTTTACCTCCAATACTCTTGTAAGCTTCTGGACCAAATAAGTCCAAATGCAGAAGCTCTAAGGGTTTAGAAGTAGATACCATTTTCTTTGATTTGTGAGTACTTCGAAGCTGTTTTCCCAATTGGCAAGCTGAACATACTTCTGATTTGACATACTTTAGCTTGGGCAGCCCTCTCACTAGTTTCTTGCTTAATAACTTTCTGAGCAAATCCATGTGTGCATGTCCCAATCTTCTATGCCAAATATATGGATCATTATCCATTGCAGCCAAACAGCATGCTGTTTCCTGCAAATCGAAGTCTAATACATATATATTTCCTTCCCTTCTAGCAACTAGGGGGATTTTGTTAGTACCAATAGTAATAATAGCTTTATCAATGCCCAATTCAACATGATGTCCATTATCAAATAATTGAGTGACACTAAGCAAATTATAAGTAAGGCCTTTGACATATTGAACTTTATCAATTGAAATATTACTATTACCAATAGAACCGGTACCAAGGATTTGAAGAGTTTTGCTATTTCCAATTGTTACTCTTCCACCCTTTTTCATTTTGAGATTCATAAACTGAGATTTGTCTCCACACATATGTCTTGTGCATCCACTGTCCAAGATCCATTGCTTTGTCTTGACCTTAGCAGCAAGGCACATCTACAAAACAAACAAAAATACCTCAATGTTTTGGTACCCATATAGGTTTGGGTCCAAGTTGGTTAGTAGCAAGAATATATAAAGCATTTAAATCAGATTTCTTGATCCACATTTGGACCACTTTTGGGGACTGATCATTCTGTTGGTAAGCTGTTTGTCTCCTGCTATTTGCATTCTGGTATGCTGTTTTCTGTCTGACTGGTCCATTCTGGTATGCTGTTTTCTGTCTGACTGGTCCATTCTGGTATGCTGTTTTCTGTCTGAATGGTCCATTCTGGTATGCTGTTTTCGTCTTATGATATACTTGAACCACACAATTCTTTTCCAGATGTCCTTTTCCACCACATTTGTTGCATGTCTTCCAAGGCATAGCATAATTGTAGGGAATGCCATTCCTTCCATCATATTTGAGCACCTTATCCTTTTTGTTGAGATTCATGCCAACTCCTTCTCTGACTAAGGGGACCTTTGCCTTCTTCATCATTGTCTTTAAAGTGTCTTCACCTTGAACAAAAGTTTCCATGCCCTTCTTGAGATCTTTAACTTCTGTTTCTAGGAGGGTGATCACTTCAGCTTGCTGTTTGATGAGTTCAGCTTGCTGGATTCTCTTTTCAGCAGTTTTTGAGGATTCGGCTTGACTAGATTCCTTCATTTTGTATGATTCCAATGCTTTAGCTTTAGTTTTGACATCAGACCTTAGCTCTTTGATTTCTTCAGTCAAGGTCTTGTTTCTCTTTTCAAGTAACTTGACATTTGCCTCTAAATGTCTGTTCTTAGTATTCAGTTCCTTGATCTCTGTAGCTTTACTGAATGAAGTTGAATCCCATTCTTCCATTTTTGGCAACAGATCTTTTACCATTTTGGATAGATAGGCATTCTTATCAGTCAGCTTGCTGATTTCAGCCTTTAGTGCCATGTGTTCTTCAATTGTAACACTATTTTGTTCCTGCATGGTTAGTGAATCTAACAAAGTATCATCTGAAGAAATATAATCATTAAAAGAGTTTACCTCACTCTGATCTTCTTCAGAATCAGTTTCAGCATACACTCCTTCTGAATTTCCTAGAACAGATTCATCTTCAATTCCAACAAGTGCTAAGTTCACCATTTCTTCACTTGAGTCATCACTGGAATCTGAATCATCATCACTCCAAGTCAGTAGAGCCTTTGATTTCTTCTTATCCTTGAAAACAGTAGGCTGTTTTGACTTCAGTTTGTAGCAGTTCCTTTTATAATGACCTGGCTTGCCACATTCGAAACAAGTTTCCTCCTTAGAGTCTTTTGAGCCTTTCTTGTTGTTGTAGTAGCCACCTCTTTCCCTTTTCATCATATTCTTCTTTTCTATCAGCCTCTTGATCCTTTTTGAAATAAGTGCAAGTTCCTCATCTGAATCAGATTCATCATTAGAGTCAATTGGCTTGCTGTTTTTAGAATGGAGAGCCATATTCTTCATCTTTTCTGTTGGAGCTTTAACACTTGAACTTCCCACCTGATTTCCATTTATCTTGCTTTCAAATTGCTCTAGCTCAGCAAATACAGCCAAGTGATCCATAGTATCAATAAGTGGTGAGGATTCCAAGGCAGTAACTTTGGCTTCGTAGATAAATGGTACTGCACTTAAGACCTTCATATTGATTTCATCTTGTGGTATAGATTTTCCAAGCCTCTTCAGTGAATTAATAGTAACTTGAAATCGTGCTTGACTATCCTTGATAGTTTCACCTTCATTAAGCTTGAAGTTTCCAAAGTCATTCATTAGCTTGCTAAGTTTCACCTTCTTTAGAGATTTCGAACCTTCATGATAAGTCTCCAAAGCATCCCACATTTCTTTTGCTGATTTGAGTGAAGATACTTTATCATATTCAGCCTGATTCAAACCATTCATAAGAGAACTCCTTGCCTTTCCATTGTAGCCAAGTTTGATTAATTCATCCGGAGTGAGATCATCAACATCCTTTGGCTTGCCATCCTTATCAAGAAAGACATATGGACCTTTTTGCACAACTCTCAGAACTAATGGATCTCTGGATAAGTGAGTTTCCATGCTGCTTTTCCACCAGTGGTAGTTGTGTGTGCCATGAAGAAGTGGAGGCCTAAAATCAGATTTTCCTTCGGGATAGTTTTCAGCCATTTTGATCGAATACTTTCCTGTTACAGAATTGTTAGTATACCAAAGCTCTGATACCAAATGAAAATGCACACCTAGAGGGGGGTGAATAGGTGTAAATGGCTAACTATGTATAACTAAAACTGATTTTAAGAATTACCAGAAACAGCTTACTGATTTCGTTTTATGCAGAGACAAATGGTATGCTGAATGCACAGATAATCAGTACAGTAAGGTGCAAAAACAGTAAGCTAAATGCAAGCAGTAAGTAAATAACAGAAAGTAAAGAACACAGAGACTTTTAGCCAGGTTCGACCCCTAACCCCTATGGTCTACGTCCTGGTCCCTTACCAACTTGGTAAGAGAATATATTATTGATCACTGAAATAAAACCAATTACAAGATACAATAATATATCTCCCTTAATTCCCAGCTGTTGACAAATGGCGTGCTGAACTCCTGTTTCTGAACTTGCTCTCTAAGCTATACTTCCCAAGTATACTTCTCTAGCAACGTTCACCAAACCCTAGTTCCCTAGCCAACCTGTCCAACAACTAATCCTTACAAATCGAACAATACAATCAAATAAAGGATACAACTCAAACTATGAACTCTTTAAGATATAGCACGTATCAATATACTAAGAGCTCGAGAGAATGAAAGATATAGCAATGAAAAACCGAGTTGTTTGAAATCTTGTGTGCTTGAATATTTTCTCTGAAGTGTTAGAAACGAATGAACACAAGACAAAGGTTTATAAAGCCTCACACCAACGTTCAGAAAATCAATCACCAATTTATTCGAACTGTTAGAATCAATTTCCAACGTTCAATTGGTTAGGGATTTTACAAACGTTCTTGTGAACGTTAGACAGAGGTTTTGGAAGAAAGAAATCGATGAAAACATAACCCTTCTGATTTGTATAGATATAAAACGTGTATAGGAGATTTTGAAGAAAGAAAATCTTTTAAATAAGGAAACTCCTATAAGTTTTATAAAATAATTTAAAGAAAGATATTTAAAAAGATTTGAGCTCTAGAATATATTGTATACGTAATATATAATAAATAGTCCTCACAATATATTTCCTGAATTACATTCATGAGATTTTGTCTTGATAAATAACTTCAGGATTTCTGGCAGTTTGCAAATGGCTTGCTGTTTGTGACTGTCAGTGCAGATGGCTTGCCAAACTGTCTCTGTTGTAACACCAAATGGCTTGCTGTATATATATTCTCTGTAAACTTAATATACCCTGCAAAACCAAGTTAGTACAACCATAACACAATGTTTTATATCAAACTACAAGCAAATAGCTTGCTGAATGTGATCATCAAAACCATAGGAGTATCATAAACTAGGTGGGTCTTTGGTTCGAGTTAAACTAAAACAGGGGAGGGAGAGACGGGTTTTGCAGCGGAGAGAAAAGGAAAAGGGGAGGGGGGATTGGTTCGAGAGAGAGATGGTGATGGGTGGAGAAGAGGCTGCGGTTTTGAGAGGTGGGTGTTCAAAGGGGGTGTTGATGGGTGTGGTGAATGAAAGAGGGAGTAGGCTGGGAATTGTGTGTTGGTTAAAAGAAGGAAGAAGTGAATGGGTTTGGTGTCTGTTATTATAACGAAAACAGGGGAGGGGAGAAAGGAACTGGGTTTGTATCAAACAAGAGGAAATAAAACAGATGGGTTTGTTCAGCCGGCAAAACAGGGGCAACGAAACAAAGCTTCGAATTAAAACTAACAACACAGAAAACAAATACTGAAATTTTAATAAAACTAAAATATTTTTGTTATTTTAATTTTTTTTTATTACACTGAACAAAATAAAATTTAAACTATAAGAAATAATTAATTTAAAATTGATAATTTTTGCCTCCCCGGCAGCGGCGCCAAATTTGATGTGGTATATTTTTATGTTCGTTCTCAGGGAGGCGGGTTTTATCGATTTTAATTCAATTGTTTCTCGGGGAAAAAACGATTGTTGTGAAAATATTTACTAACTAATTAGTTATACTAATTTAACTAATTAATTAAAGGATCAACAATGGATTTTAAATCTAGGGCAATTAGGTCCACCTTGTTTACATAATATCCGGCTTCTAAGTTAAAGCGATCAAAATGGTCATGCAATTACGGTTTGTTAATCTCTCTCAAGTATCAACGCTCCCGAAACGTGCTTACACAAATAATCACTTTTAGTAATTTAATTAATCGGGTAATTAGAGCATGTGTTAATCTCTTTCAAGTATCAACGCTCTCGGAAATCCAATTATGCTCTCGCATTAAAATTCAATTCCGCTAATCGTATGTGTGCCTCTAAGAGTAAAATCTCTCGATCTATTACCCCTATTCGCATAAAATTAATCCGTGATATTGGCCACTAACACAAATTAAATATCAAACATAATCGATTAGAATTACCATAATCAATCAAACCACTATGAAAATCAAGCCAGAATTATCATGCAAACATGGCTTTCCTTTATGCCCTAGAACAAACTACTCACTAATATAAAAATTAATAACAACTAAAATTATATAACAATCCATCTAAAATATATATTTAATCAACATGAGAAAAATACCTTACATTAACGAAGAATTAATCCGAAGAAAGTGTACATAAAAGAGAAGAAAACCAAGCCCCTAGCTCCTCCAAAAATACTTGCCGAATGAATGTAGAAATGTAGTAAAGGAGCCTAATCTAATGTCTCCCTCCTAAGCTAAGATGCGTATGTCCTCCCCCCTGCACTTGCTCCATCTTATTTGTAGCACCCATTACTCCAAATAATGCATCATCATTATCCTCCTTCATCATTACTACCACTTTGCAATTTATTTTTTTTCTTCTCTTTTTTCCCCACTTCATCACACTTTCGGCTGCACTAATATTCCAAATGGCTAAACACTCAATACACACACTTTACACTTTAAATAAATTACAATAAAATTCCAAAAGTAAAAAGATTTTTTTACTAAAATTTAGAACTGAATTTTCTCCTCAGATTTCGAGCTGCTCCAATCAGATTTTTGCTTATTTAATCCCTCTGAATTGTAGATAATTTTCTAAGCTTCGCGTGGACTATAAGATCGTCCAAATCCGACTTCTACAACTCCAGATATGAAATAAATACAGTAGAAAGCGGGTGTAGCTCAATAAATCCGAATTTCTTCCATTTTCAGCTCCAAAATAGCTCTTTAAGCCCAAATTATTCCAAACTTAGGAATTCTTGTCTTTTACGATAAAACACTAAGATTTATTAAATAAATATCCAAATTAATGCAAAATGCAATTAAATACGGGAATAAAATTATCTAAAATATATATAAAAATATATCTTATCACTTTGGCAAGCATCATCGAGATCCATTTCCAAATGAGAAGGCATGGCGAGCTAAAAAACCATTGGAATTGGTACATTCGGATTTGTGTGGACCTATGCGCACAAACCCTATTGGAGGTAGTCGTTATTTCCTCACTTTTATTGATGATTATAGTCGCAAGATGTGGATTTATTTTCTTAAAGAAAAATCTCAAGTATTTGAAACATTTAAAGTTTTTTTTTTTTAACCGGGAACTACCCCACACACTTGTATGTGGGATTTCAAACCCGGGGAGATATATTGCTGAGCCCTACCACCCAGTACTCCCACGTAAATCCGAAGCTTTCGCTCCGAGGTAGGTTCGAACCCCTGACCTTGGTGGAGAAAGAAAGTGCTCATTCTTTAAAGACACTACGATCCGATCGTGGTGGTGAATATATGTCCCTAGAATTTGGAAGTTTCTTGAAGAAGCATGGCATTCGTCATCAACTAACGGTTCGTTCAACCCCTCAACAAAATGGGGTGGCCGAGAGGAAGAACCGAATAATAATGGAGCTTGTTCGAAGTATGTTGAAAACAAAAAGATTGCCTAAGATGTTTTGGGCCGAAGCGGTGGCATGTGCATGCTATGTTCTCAATCGTGCACCTACTAAAAGTGTACAAGGAAAGACTCCACAAGAAGCTTGGAGTTGTAAGAAGCCATGTGTCTCTCACTTTAGAATTTTTGGAAGCATTTGTTACTCTCATGTACGTGCCCGATGAAAAAAGAGGCAAACTTGATGATAAATCCGAAAAATGCATCTTCGTTGGTTATAGTGAAGCTTCCAAGGCATACAAATTATACAATCCCATTACAAAGAAGGTGATAATTAGTCGTGATATAATTTTTAATGAGGAGGCTTCATGGGAATGGAAGAGTGAGAAAGAAAATTCAAGTATCTTTCTTGATGATGATGCATTTTATCCAATTGAAGAAGAAGGCTCCGCTCCACCTACTCCACCATCCAATTCTCCTCCAAGCTCATCATCATCTTCAAGTTCCGAATCACCACCTAAAAAGACAAGAACAATGGCGGACCTTTATGGAGAAACAAGAAGAATTTTAGAAGATGAATTTATTGATTTTGCCTTATATGCAAATGCGGATCCGGTTGCTTTTGAAGATGCCGAATGGAGGCAAGCTATGGATCAAGAAATTGAAGCAACTGAAAGAAATCAAACATGGGAGTTAGTTGAAGCTCCTAAGGAAAAGAAGCCCATTGGAGTCAAGTGGGTTTATAAGACAAAGTTGAATGCACAAGGTGAAGTTGAAAAGCACAAGGCGCGATTGGTTGTAAAAGGCTACAAGCAAAAATATGGTGTTGATTATAAAGAAGTATTTGCTCCCGTGGCACGCCTTGAAACCATTCGTTTGATACTTTCTTTAGCCGCTCAAAATAAGTGGAAAGTTCACCAAATGGACGTCAAATCCGCTTTTTAAATGGAGAATTACAAGAAGAGGTGTATATTGATCAACCACCGGGCTATGTGAAGAAGAATGAAGAAAATAAAGTCTATTGGTTGAAGAAGGCTTTGTATGGCCTAAAGCAAGCCCCTCGCGCGTGGTATAGTCGCATAGATGATTATTTTATGAAGATGGGATTCAAGAGGTGTCCATTTGAGCATACACTTTACATCAAGGAGAACAAAGGTAAAATTCTCATCATTGGCTTGTATGTGGATGATTTAATTTTTACGGGAAATAACGATGATGATATTGAAGAATTCGAGAATAACGTGATGCAAGAATTTGAGATGACCGATTTGGGATTACTTCACTATTTTCTTGGTATTGAGGTAAAGCAAGATGAAGATGGAATTTTTATCTCTCAAGAAATGTATGCAAGAGATTTGATGAAGAAGTTTAGAATGGAAGATGCGAAACCAAGCAGTACTCCCGTTGAAGTTGGCTTGAAATTGAGCATGGATGATGATTCTAAGATTGTTGATCCTACATTATATAGAAGTCTTGTAGGAAGTTTGATGTATTTGACCGCCACTCGACCAGATATTACATATGGTGTTAGTTTGATTAGTAGATTCATGGAGCAACCAAAGAAGACACATTGGGAGGCCGGAAAAAGAATCTTGAGATATGTTCGTGGAACACTTGGAGATGGAATTTATTATCAAAAAGCAAATGATACCAAGGTACTTGAATATTGCGATAGTGATTGGGACGGAAGTTTTGATGATAGTAAAAGCACTTCGGGAAATGTTTTCTTCATTGGTTCTAGTGCCATCACATGGATGTCAAAGAAACAACAAGTTGTGGCTCTATCAACGGCGGAGGCGGAATATATTTCTCTATCATTAGCTAGTTGTCAAGTTTTATGGATCACATGGGTGTTAGAGGACCTCAAGCATGCCACAAAAGAAAGTCCGATTATATATTGTGATAACAAGTCCGCTATAGCACTCACGGAAAATCCAATGTTAAGTTTCATGGAAAGAGCAAGCATATAAGAATCAAATACAATTTTATTCGAGATTTGGTGAAGAAAGGAGAAGTTGTGGTCAAACATTGCAAGACACAAGATTAAATTGGTGACATTTTTACGAAGCCTTTGAGACCCGACATTTTCAAAGAGTTGAAGAAGAAACTTGGCATGTGCAAAGTTTAGCTTAAGGGGGATGTTAAAATATTATAATCTAAACTTAATTTGGTTTATTATTTTATTCTCTAGAATGTTCTTGAAAATACTTAGAAGGGTCTCTTGAGTTCAAGATTTTTTTTTAACATTTCTAGATTGTTCATATACTTAAGAGTTAAGTATTAATTAAGGTGCATGTACTAGAAGCATTCTAGTAGGTTCTATGTAGTCCTATAAATAGGACAATCTTCCAAGCTTTGTAATCATCAAAAATATTATCAAATCATTTGAGTGAAATATAAGTGTGAGTTTTTATATCTCTTTTGTGTGAGTAAGTTGTGTGGATTATTGAGAACAAGTTTCTTCTCTTTAATCTCCTACATTTTATTATATATTTCAATTCTTACAATATATTCACACACTCGTGAGCTACCTTTACCATTTCCCTGTAGAAATCATATTCTTACCTTGAACAAAATTTTATTCTTTTCTCTTTAATTTTCTTTTTCTTTTTTTCGTGTTCTTTTGTGTATTCTTCTTCTTTGTCATTTTTCTTTTTCTTTATGCCGATTGCTTGTAATTAAGCTTTATATATATCTGAATTTTCCAAAACAGTCACTACTAGAATCTCGGCTAAAATCGACTGCCATTTTGCGGTCGAATTTAGCTAAATTCGACTGGATCCGGTCGAATTTAGCTAAATTCGACTGCAAAATGTCAGTCGATTCTAGCTTAGTGGAATTTAGCAAAAAACAGTCGAATTTAATAAATTCGACTGGCTAAATTCGACGGCTCAAATTCGACTGGTCTAAATTCGACCGCAATTTTAAAAATTTTGAATTTGGCACCTAAGGTACATTCCAGTCGAATTTATAAATTCGACGGAGTCCGGTCAAATTTATAAATTCGACTGATTGCAGTCAAATTTATAAATTTGACTGGATACGGTCGAATTTAAATTTGACCGCAATTTTGAAAAATTTGAAAATTTAAAAATTTTGAAATTGCCGCCTGAAAAAATTTGAAAATTTAAAAATTTTGAATTTACCGCCTATGCACCTTAAATTTGACTGCAACCAGTCGAATTTATAAATTTGACTGCAATCAGTCGAATTTATAAATTTGACTGATTGCAGTCAAATTTATAAATTCGACCGAGAACAATCAATTTTATTGTACCATATCTTGAAAATTCAGCAGCTTTCTGCTGCTCTTAACTGCAATGTTTTGAATGTTCTGAATATATTTCTTGCCTTTGAAGATAGTTTGCAATAAACTAATCAACACAAATATAACATAATTCATATATAAAACTAATTCAAGAACAACAATAACTTCATATCAAATATTATAATATTTTAAAAATATATCTTTATTACAAATTCAACTCAAACTCAAGTTTCCTAATCAAATTTAAAAATATACGAATTTGCTCCTAATTTAGTTGCATGGAAATTAACATCCAAAATTATTTTTTTTGCCGGATTTGCTTCGATTGCCGGAATTGTTTTGGTTGCCGGAAGTTGCATGGTTGCCGGAGTTGTAGGAGTAGCCGGAGTTATTTTTGTCACCGAAATTGACATTCCACGAGTTGATTTTCTAGGTGTTAGTATGTATATATGGTAGAAATATATAAATATATATATATATATATATATTAAAGAAATATAGAGATTGGGTATATATATATTTGTATTTGTTTGTGTATATGTATGTATATATGTGTATATAGATGAGGGAGAGAAAGGGGAGGAAGATGAAGGGGAGGAAGATGAGGGAGAGATATATAAATGTGTGGGATGTGCTGGGATGAATACTGACCATTGGATTATTATGTTGATATGTTAATCTGGACTGTTGGATGAGTTTCACGCGGATCGCTGACATGGCACTAAATTCGACTGGTTGCAGTCAAATTTATAAATTCGACTGGTTGCAGTCAAATTTATAAATTCGACTAGTTGTAGCCAAATTTATAAATTTGACTGATTGCAGTCAAATTTATAAATTCGACCGATTACAGTCAAATTTATAAATTCGACTAGTTGATTTTTTGTACAAACTTTTAAAATATAATAATCTAATTAATTTTTTATTTTCTGAAACTTTGGAAATATCATTATATTAGATATATATTGACATCCGTACGGTTGGATCGTTCAAAAATATTTTTAAAAAAATAGAAACAATAATCCGTGACAAAGCACTAGTTACGAGTCATATTCAAAATAGTAGTTATCTACTAAGATTTCCAATCAAATTAATTTTTTATTTTCTGAAACTTTGGGAATATCATCATATTAGATATATATTGACATCCGTACGATTGGATCGTTCAAAAATATTTTTAAAAAAATAGAAACAATAATCCGTGACAAAGCACTAGTTACGAGTCATATTCAAAATAGTAGTTATCTACTAAGATTTCCAATCAAATTAATTTTTTATTTTCTGAAACTTTGGGAATATCATTATATTAGATATATATTGACATCCGTACGGTTGGATCGTTCAAAAATATTTTTAAAAAAATAGAAACAATAATCCGTGACAAAGCACTAGTTACGAGTCATATTCAAAATAGTAGTTATCTACTAAGATTTCCAATCAAATTAATTTTTTATTTTCTGAAACATTGGGAATATCATTATATTAGATATATATTGACATCCGTACGATTGGATCGTTCAAAAATATTTTTAAAAAAATAGAAACAATAATCCGTGACAAAGCAGTAGTTACGAGTCATATTGAAAATAGTAGTGATCTATTAAGATTTCCAATCAAATTAATTTTTTATTTTCTGAAACTTTGGGAATATCATTATATTAGATATATATTGACATCCGTACGGTTGGATCGTTCAAAAATATTTTTAAAAAAATAGAAACAATAATCCGTGACAAAGCACTAGTTACGAGTCATATTCAAAATAGTAGTTATCTACTAAGATTTCCAATCAAATTAATTTTTTATTTTCTGAAACTTTGGGAATATCATCATATTAGATATATATTGACATCCGTACGATTGGATCGTTCAAAAATATTTTAAAAAAAATAGAAACAATAATCCGTGACAAAGCACTAGTTACGAGTCATATTCAAAATAGTAGTTATCTACTAAGATTTCCAATCAAATTAATTTTCTATTTTCTGAAACTTTGGGAATATCATTATATTAGATATATATTGACATCCGTACGGTTGGATCGTTCAAAAATATTTTTAAAAAAATAGAAACAATAATCCGTGACAAAGCACTAGTTACGAGTCATATTCAAAATAGTAGTTATCTACTAAGATTTCCAATCAAATTAATTTTTTATTTTCTGAAACATTGGGAATATCATTATATTAGATATATATTGACATCCGTACGATTGGATCGTTCAAAAATATTTTTAAAAAAATAGAAACAATAATCCGTGACAAAGCAGTAGTTGCGAGTCATATTGAAAATAGTAGTGATCTACTAAGATTTCCAATCAAATTAATTTTTTATTTTCTGAAACTTTGGGAATATCATTATATTAGATATATATTGACATCCGTACGGTTGGATCGTTCAAAAATATTTTTAAAAAAATAGAAACAATAATCCGTGACAAAGCACTAGTTACGAGTCATATTCAAAATAGTAGTTATCTACTAAGATTTCCAATTAAATTAATTTTTTATTTTCTGAAACTTTGCGAATATCATTATATTAGATATATATTGACATCCGTACGATTGGATCGTTCAAAAATATTTTTAAAAAAAGAGAAATAATAATCCGTGACAAAGCAGTAGTTACGAGTCATATTGAAAATAGTAGTGATCTACTAAGATTTCCAATCAAATTAATTTTTTATTTTCTGAAACTTTGGGAATATCATTATATTAGATATATATTGACATCCGTACGGTTGGATCGTTCAAAAATATTTTTAAAAAAATAGAAACAATAATCCGTGACAAAGCACTAGTTACGAGTCATATTCAAAATAGTAGTTATCTACTAAGATTTCCAATCAAATTAATTTTTTATTTTCTGAAACTTTGGGAATATCATTATATTAGATATATGTTGACATCCGTACGATTGGATCGTTCAAAAATATTTTTAAAAAAATAGAAACAATAATCCGTGACAAAGCAGTAGTTACGAGTCATATTGAAAATAGTAGTGATCTACTAAGATTTCCAATCAAATTAATTTTTTATTTTCTGAAACTTTGGGAATATCATCATATTAGATATATATTGACATCCGTACGGTTGGATCGTTCAAAAATATTTTAAAAAAAATAGAAACAATAATCCGTGACAAAGCACTAGTTACGAGTCATATTCAAAATAGTAGTTATCTACTAAGATTTCCAATCAAATTAATTTTTTATTTTCTGAAACTTTGGGAATATCATTATATTAGATATATATTGACATCCGTACGATTGGATCGTTCAAAAATATTTTTAAAAAAATAGAAACAATAATCCGTGACAAAGCAGTAGTTACGAGTCATATTGAAAATAGTAGTGATCTACTAAGATTTCCAATCAAATTAATTTTTTATTTTCTGAAACTTTGGGAATATCATTATATTAGATATATATTGACATCCGTACGGTTGGATCGTTCAAAAATATTTTTAAAAAAATAGAAACAATAATCTGTGACAAAGCACTAGTTACGAGTCGTATTCAAAATAGTAGTTATCTACTAAGATTTCCAATCAAATTAATTTTTTATTTTCTGAAACTTTGGGAATATCATTATATTAGATATATGTTGACATCCGTACGATTGGATCGTTCAAAAATATTTTTTAAAAAAATAGAAACAATAATCCGTGACAAAGCAGTAGTTACGAGTCATATTGAAAATAGTAGTGATCTACTAAGATTTCCAATCAAATTAATTTTTTATTTTCTGAAACTTTGGGAATATCATTATATTAGAGATATATTGACATCCGTACGGTTGGATCGTTCAAAAATATTTTTAAAAAAATAGAAACAATAATCCGTGACAAAGCACTAGTTACGAGTCATATTCAAAATAGTAGTTATCTACTAAGATTTCCAATCAAATTAATTTTTTATTTTCTGAAACTTTGGGAATATCATTATATTAGATATATGTTGACATCCGTACGATTGGATCGTTCAAAAATATTTTTTAAAAAATAGAACCAATAATCCGTGACAAAGCAGTAGTTACGAGTCATATTGAAAATAGTAGTGATCTACTAAGATTTCCAATCAAATTAATTTTTTATTTTCTGAAACTTTAGGAATATCATTATATTAGAGATATATTGACATCCGTACGGTTGGATCGTTCAAATTTTAATTTTAATAAATATAAATTACTAACCCTTGAACCCCTAAACATAAACCTTAAATCCTACATTTCAATCATTCAATAACAAAACATCGTATTGGTAAGGTTTTTTTTTAACTCACACTCTTACGATCTCTCATCATTTTTATTGAAAACGACATGTTATCAAAACTTACTATTAAAAAAATCATAATATTTTAAAATTGGTATGTATTTATTAATATTTTCCAAATTTCTTAACAAATATGAAATCAACACTTTATTTACGTTTAAAAATTTTTTTGTCCCAAATAGGTAAAGTAAATTTTAATTGTAGTTCATCTTATAAGGATATTGTGGTAATTTTTTTATAATTTAAGGATTAATTTTAAATTTTTTAAATAAATTTTGAACTTAATTTTCTAATTAGAATGACTGATTGCAGTCGAATTTATAAATATGACTGCTTTCGGTCGAATTTAATTTTAAATATTTTAAAAAAAGTTAGGCGGGAATTTTTCCGCGTAAACTTAGTTTCACGCGGATTGCTGACCTGGCACTAAATTCGACTGGTTGCAGTCAAATTTATAAATTTGACTGAAGTCGGTCGAATTTATAAAAGGCAGTCGAATTTATAAATTTGACTGCTTCCGGTCGAATTTATAAATTTGACTGGTTGCAGTCAAATTTATAAATTTGACAGAAGACAGTCGAATTTATAATAGCAGTCGAATTTATAAATTTGACTGCTTGCGGTCGATTTTATAAATTCGACTGCCTTCAGTCGAGTTTATAAACTTACTAAAATAAGCTTAGGTGGGAATTTAGCCGGGAAATAAATTCGACTGGTTAAATTCGACCGCACATCTAAATTCGACTACTTAAATTCGACTGCTCTTAAAATCGACTGGAAGCAGTCGAATTTAAGTCTGACCAATAATTTATTGGAATTGACCCTAAATTCGACTGGATCCGGTCGAATTTAGACCAGTCGAATTTGTGCAGTCGATTTTAGCCGAGTTTTCTTGTAGTGAGTACAGTAATGAGTACATGAAGCACATTATAAATCAAACCAGAAATAATAATCATCTTTTTAATTACAGCTCCACATTGTTGTAGACATAAAACATGTGTGAAGAAACTATGGACTAACAGCAATAAACAACAAATATCATCATGCAAATTACCAAGAGCAGAAGAGTTATGTTTTCACCAGTAGATTCTAAACTTAATTGGCTACAATTTTTATATTGATTTTCAATTAAAAAAATTGAATTGTTGGAATCCTATTGCAATTGTAATTGAAATTCCTTTATTAGAACCCTACTAATATTATTAAGTATTTATTTTATTTTTATATTAGATAATGATGTCGATTTAATTTTTTTATTTGTAAATAAATAAGATATATTATTTTCATATATCATGGGTAATACTATTAAAATTTTATTAGATAAAATAATTGGAAAAATAACGTAATAAAACTATAACAAAAAAAAATCTAAGAGGATCCTTATGGCTAAAGTGTTCAAGCCCTACCATTTCAACAAAGAAAAGAGAAAGCGGGAGTGTAAATTTAAGTGAGTTATGGGGCATGCCACAGCATTGTTTTTTATTTGCCAAAATTAACAAAAACATAAGTTTTACACTTCATGAGAAAAGAGAAATTAAAAGAGAAAGAGAGAGTGTTAATTGTAAGTTTTATTGTGTGTTTGCTGCTTTACATTTCCCCGGAATCATATTCTTGCCTTGAACAAAGTTATTTTCATTCTTTTCTCCTTGTGTTTCTTTCTCTTATTCTTCTTCGTCCTTTTATTTTTCTTTAGGCATCTGTTGGAATATTTACGTGGTTTAGGTTTAAAAATATACACTTTGATTACCCAGACCAATACATACAGGCCAGTGTCGCTCCACATTGTTTGTAGCACTTGTGTTTGACCATTAATATATTTGTTTTTGTTGGATACTTGATCAACTTGTTAAGTGAGGTTGTGAGAAGGCAAAGTTAGTTTTATATTATATCCAGAGCTTATAATCCTTAAGTATTTACCAAAGTCACGTAAGTATTCTTATTTTTTTTGCCTGTTGCTTACAAATACCAAGCTACTTTAGCGAACCTTACCCATAACTCATTTGTTAAAACATACAAACTTAGATTTACACCCTCTCTTTCTCTTTTCTTCGTTGAAATGGAAGTGCTAGAACACTTTAGCCATAAGCATCCTCTAATCCTCTCCAAGTACAATAACTCTCCGGCTAATGCACTCTGCCGTGGTTGCGGTGACCCAATTATGATAAACACTTATGTGTATCATTGCAGCACCACTTCTAGCCAACATTCTTCTTGTGCTGATTATTTTCTACACAAAACATGTTCCACCTTACCTCGATATACCCGACACGATATTCACATAGACCACTTGCTAACTCTCCACCCAGGTCGTGAAGGATACCGTCTAATGTGTAATAGTTGTCGCAACATAACACTCAAACAGTTTTTTTATTGCTGCGCTAGTTGCCAATTGTCTTTTTGCTTGAAATGTTCATCCACGGAACGTGATCTTAATCATCCATCACATTGTCACACCTTAACTTTACTACCTCAGCAAATATCGCATTTTTGCGAAGCTTGTGGCACCGAAGATGGCAAGGACTTCTCGTACTTGTGTAAAACTTGTTTATTTTGGATTCACAAGAGCTGTGCATCTGCACCTCCTAAACTAATTTTTAAAGCTCACCATGATGAGCATCCACTTGTTCTTGCTTATTCACTTCCCGAGGAGTACGAAAGATATGGAGTTCCTTGTACTTTGTGCCGTGAGGAGGTCAATTCGTTCCGGTGGCTTTATTATTGTGCTGACTGTAGATATTTTGCACATATCAAATGCGTGTCATCAGCAGCAGAGTACGTTCCTAAATCTTATGTTGAGCTTTTTTTTAGTTGTTTGCTTAATTAGTTCTTATTTTACTTTCATATTCAACTCAGATCAGGCAAAAATCGGAACATAAATGAGGATGTGGAAGATGTTGATGACCCTGATTTGGTTCATTTCCCGGTTTCTGAGAATAATCCATTCTTACTGTACCTGTTGATTCAAAAGTTTGCAGAGAATTTCAGCACTACTTCAACAGAGGAGATTTCGGGAAAAGCAGATAAAATTAGCCATTGCCGCAATGGCCATTCCCTCGTCCTCTTTGATAATTTTTATAATAAAATTGTTGGTGAAACCGAAAGTAGTGACCATATGATATGTGACGGATGCGTGCAGCCTATTCTATCACCACCTGATTCTTTCTACGGATGTCTAGATTGCAACTTCTTTCTCCACAATATTTGTGCTGCAGAGCTACCAAGGGAGTTTGAACATGCATCACATCCAGCACACAAGCTCATTAGATGTGATCAAATTGGTAAGCCAAAAGCTACCTTCTTTTGTAGTTCCTGTGACAAGATAGGCAACGGAATGTTCTACCATTGTGAGTCATGTAAGATTTATATTGATCTTGTGTGCGCTGCAATGCCTAGTGAAATCAAGCATGACACTCATGAGCACAAACTTAAATACGCTTATGACCATAGACTCATGCGTTGTAAAGGGTGCTCGGATTTTGATTACAGCAGCTTTATATGTACAACCTGTAATTATGCAATTGATGCAAAATGCTTACCAAACCCGGGTAGAATTAAGCACAGATGGGATGAACATCGACTTTTTTTGGTGTATCCTCCAGTAAAAGGTCATCCACACGATTTCAATTGCGAACTATGCTCTGAGGATATAAATCCAAACTATTGGTTTTATCATTGTCGCGAATGTGACACTTCATTCCATGATTTGTGCCTTGATCAATGTCAATTTTCGAATATCAAGTTTGGGGCTATTGTTAAAGATGACCAGCTGCATCAACACAGCCTTAAAATCTCCCCATGGGCACCCTTCAAGTGTGGAAGTTGTGGTATTTACAAAAATGTTGAAAGATGGCTGCCAACTCTTACTTGTGTATCGTGTAAATTTTTAGTCTGCGGTCGCTGTGCTTTCAGTATTACTATTTGACTAGAAGGAAGTACAGAAAAAACACCAATAATATACTAGCTTTATGCAACTGTTTGTTGTGTCAGAGTTCCAAGTTAATTCTGTGAAAACGAGTTATGGTGTCGTTTAATACGTACTGTGAAAATTGATTTTTGTATTTCCAAATTTGTACTCACACCTCAACTTGATTGAGGTTTTCCATTATTAATTGATGATTGATCTAAAGTTTTAAAATCAATAAATTTTAATTAGTCCATGATTTCCTCACCTCTCTTATTTGATTCCAAGTTTAATTCGGGTCAAAACCGTGGTTTCTTAATATTTGATTGAATTGAAAGTTACTAAATGAAAGGATATATAACAAGGAACTGCATTGCTATCTTATTTTCCTAACTTTTCTGCTCTTCCTCTTCTTTAAAGCAATCCGAGACTCGGGTTCCAACAACAAGGATGATGATATTCATGATGATTCCAAGCTTCATATATAGTCTTTTAGTTGTTTAACAACCTAACCTTGATTCATTTTGGGTGGCAGAGGATAAAGAACTTGATTGGTTTAACCACAATGCATTCATGCAACTTGAAGACTCATTAAAAGTGAATGATACTGTCAAGAAAGCTAGACCCTTCTTCACAAAGATCGGTTTCACTAAACCATAAACCAAAAGCATTCATTATCGGGTTGCCTAAACATGCTATGAACGGTACCGAGGTTATTGATTAATAATAGAGGTTTTAGTGTATTTGTGTATAGATACCGAGCATTGAACTATAATTAAAAATGAATTTGTTTCCGGTGACCAAGAAACCAGGTCACGGAATTATGGAGAAACAGCAGCCGTAGACTGCACAAATGACTATATTTTATGGCGGTCAGGTTGTGTTTAATGATCTTCTACCTGGCTAAGAAAGCCAAGGAAAATATGATGTTAGCAAGCAAAGCATATTCGTGGCTAAGTAGCCCAAATTTCCAGCTTCACCTAAAGTTGTTGCTAAATGCTTTATAGTCTTGTCTAAACTCAATGTCCTCAGCCAATTGTTTCTAATAATTTGCTCTTGTTTAGTTATTTAGTAGTAGTTTTAACTTTTAAGTCCGCTCGAGCTTTCGATCCAAGTAGAATTGATTAACTCTTATATAAGATAATGTAATATTAATTGAAGTCTGCTTGCTTGTGATAGCTGAAGTATTGATTAGCTCCTATCTAGCTACTAGTAATAACAAGTCCTGCTTGAGCTTTTGATCCGAGTAGCACAAAATTGATCAGCTCATATTTAGTTAGGAGTATTGACTATAAGAAAGTACAGCAAAAACACCAATAATTAAGTTTTATGCAATTATTTTTCGTGTCAAAGTTCCAAGTTAATTCCTGCGAAAACGAATTATGATGCCGTTTAATACTGTGAAAAATGATTTTTGTATATTTCTAAATTTATACTCACACCTCAATTTGATTGAAGAGTTTTTCTATTACTATTATTTAACCCACGCTATTTAAATTGATTATAATTTATCATTTTGATTAATATCAAAAATTTTATTTTATTTTATATTATAATGTTAGTGATAATAAAAATTTTGATTTTTTCTGTTATAGTTATATTAAGTTGTTTTTCCAATTATTTTACCTAATATAATTTTAATAGTATTACCATTGATATATGAAAATATAATTATATCTTATTTATTTACAAATAAAAAAATTAAATCAACATCATTATCGAATATAAAAATCAAATAAACACTTAATAATATTAGTTGGGTTTTAATAAAAAAATTCAATTACAATTGCAATATGATTCCAACAATTCAATTTTTTTTAATTGAAAATCAATATAAATATTGTAGGGAATTAAGATTAAAATCTACCAGTTAAAACCAAATATTGTAATATCATAAAATTGTGGTATTGGTGCAACTTAGAATTATAATAAAAAATTGTAATTACAATAGAGTTATAATAATAAAAAATTGCAATTGCAATTGGAATTACAATAGGATTTAAGCAAATTTGTTATTTTATTATAAAATTATATAAAATTATATAGGATATAAAATCAAAATAGGGGTGAATCTAAATTTGATTGAAAAATATAATTAAAAAGGAACTTTACTAAGATTCATGTGAACTGTCTTCCGTCTGTCAATACGACAGTTTTTTCTCTCTGTCAATATTGACAGTTTTCTTTTTACTTTTGATTATTTCAAATCTTTTGGGAGAAACATCTTCTGGGTTATAATCATTTATCATTCATAAATCATTTCATCTATTTCATTATAATCATTTCTTTGTGCATAGTGTTAGTAAATGGAGGGACAAGGAAAATCACTGGAGGAAATGTATGCAGGTCTGGTCATTGATGAGGATGATGAGGGGGGAATAATCGTGGGTGAATCGGAGGCAGTGCAACAAAAACAGTCGTTTGTTCTCATTGGCAGATTTCTAACAGAGAAGAATATAAATTTTATGGCTATGAAAAATGTATTGGCTACACTATGGAGGCCAAAGGAGGGAATGGAGGTTCATGATATAGGGGATATGAGATATTTGTTTGTGTTCTTTCATAAATTAGATGTGCAAAAAGTCGTGGAAGGAGGACCCTGGTCGTTCGAGCAAGCTACGTTAATATTACATCGATTTGGGGATGGTGAGAACCCAAATACAGTTCCATTGCAGAATGTGGAGATGTGGGTTCAAGTGTATGACATTCCACGGGGTCTGATATCTGAAAAAGTATTGATGAGCATTGGCGCATCGATTGGTAACTTTGTGAGAATGGATGCCAATACTTTGGATGTCATATGGAAACCGTTTGTTCGTATTCGAGTTTCTTTAAATGTGCAGAAACCTCTAAGAAGAAGGATCAAAATAAAGAGGGAAGGGGATGGATGGAGTTGGGTTAATTTCAAATATGAAAGGTTGGGGACGTTCTGTTTCGTTTGTGGCATCTTGGGACATTCTGAACGTGATTGTAGTGTTGTCTATGCTAACTCGGATAAGGTTGTGGAGCGTGCTTATGGAGTATGGCTGCGAGCTCCTCCAAAAAATGCTGCAAAACTAAACACAGGTGCTAAATGGCTAAAAAATACGGGGAATCAGAGCAACATGTGGACAAATCCGCCGGCGTCGACGATGGTGTAGAACGACAAACGGGAAGAAGCAAGATTCATGGAGGTTGATGGGGTGGTTAGAGAAAATCATGGGGATAAGGGAAGTGTGGCAGTTAAGGGGAGAGATTTCAGGGTATCTGGTGAATCAAGTATTACAAGCGAAAATATAGAAAGTGATAATATGGAAAGAGAGAAGATTGTATGTGATTCAAAACGGAAAAGAGTGGAGGATAAGGTGGAGGAAGAGCAGGAGAAAAATCAGGAGGAAATAAATAACCAAATTCAAACGGCAGACCATTTAAACTTGCAAATGGTGGGTCCTGGAGCCCAGGCCCGCCTAGGATTATGAGTCTTATAGCATGGAACTGTCGTGGGCTGGCCAACCCACGAGCAGTTAGATTACTAAAGGAGATGAATAATCTTTATCGGCCCATCATTATTTTTCTTAGTGAAACAAAATGTAAAAAAGATCGAGTAGAGAAGGTTAAAAATAAACTTGGTTTTGTAGATTGTTTTGTTATTGAAGCGCGAGGGCAGGGAGGTGGCTTGGCACTTCTATGGAAGAATGAGGGGAGTATTGTTGTTACCAAGAGTAGTCAGAACTTCATAGACTTCGAGGTTAATCATGAGATACTGGGCAAATGGAGGTACACTGGGTACTATGGCTGTCCAGAACGAGGGAAGAGGGTTGAGGCCTGGGATATGTTAAGAAACTTGGCTACAGATTCGGTGCTGCCATGGTGTATTATCGGCGACTTTAACGATTTAATGACAGCTGATGAGAAGTTTGGAGGTCAAGATCACCCACGTAATTTACTAAGTGGTTTCTCAGAAGCAATAAATGACTGTGACTTGGTGGACTTAGGATATGAAGGGGAGAAATTCACTTGGGAAAGGTTTAGAGGAACAGACAAATGGGTAGTGGAGAGATTGGATAAAGGTTTTGCTAATAAGGAATGGATTGAGTTGTTTCCAAATGCGGTAGTTCAGGTGCATGAGGTCTCGACATCTGATCATAAACCTTTAAGTTTGCAGCTAAATAGACAAGTGTACATGCCTAAAGGTCGTCATTTTCGGTTTGAGAACGTATGGATTCATGAAACAGAGTGTCGTAATATCATCCAACAGTGCTGGACTGATTCTGCAACTCAAAATCTGATGGAAAAACTGAATAGGTGTTGTTTGAAGTTGGAGGAATGGGGAGGAGGTATAATCAGGCACCTAAAATCGAAGTTAGCATTTTATCGATGAGAGATGCAACGAATGAGATCCAGGCGGGATGCGTATGGTGTGAATCTGTATAATGAGGCGAAATAGAATTACTTGAAATTGTTGGAAAAACAGGAAATTTTTTGGAGCCAAAGGGCTAAGCAGTATTGGTTGAAGCATGGAGATAATAATACTAGGTTTTTTCATCAATTTGCATCCACAAGAAAGAAGCATAATAAAATTCGCAGGTTGAAGGATGCAGATAGTAATTGGCGTGATACGGAGGAGGATATTCAAGGCACTATAGTAAAATATTTTGATGAGATTTTCTTGGCGAACAATACGGATGAACTCTTACCAGAGCGAATTCGTTTCAAGCAGATTTCAGAGGAGCAAAGTAACATGTTGTTGCAGCAGGTGATGGAACAAGAGGTGAAAGAAGCAGTGTTTGCTATGTATCCTGAAAAAGCACCGGGTATAGATGGCCTTAACCCATGTTTTTTCCAAACCTACTAGAGTATAGTAAGTGCATATGTGTTTAAGTTCTGTCGAGATTTTCTTGAACATGGGAGGTTGCCCGATGAAGTGAATAAAACGCTGGTATGTCTTATCCCAAAAGTTAAATGCCCAAAACAGGTTGCGGATCTACGTCCTATTTCTTTATGTAATGTGATTATGCGGATTGTGTCGAAAGTAGTTGCCAACAGACTGAAGCCCTGTTTAGATTCCATAATATCTCATAATCAATCTGCTTTTATTGGGGGTAGGCTTCTCACAGATAATGCGATGCTGGCTTTTGAAATAAATCACTACATTCATCGCAAAACTCAAGGGACTGATAGGGTGGCAGCATTGAAGATAGATATTTCTAAGGCATACGATCGTTTGGAGTGGGGATATGTTGAGCTAATGTTACAAAAAATGGGTTTCCCTCAGCTATGGATAGCTCGTATTATGCAGTTGGTAACAACGGTCTCGTATAGCTTTGTGAGAGAGGGAAAGGTTTTTGGTGAGGTGCAGCCGACTAGGGGGATTAGACAAGGAGATCCAATATCTCCGTATCTATATATAATTTGTGCTGAAGGTTTGACTGGGTTACTTCGCCAATATGAAGAAAGTGGTTTAATTCACGGTTGTAGAATGGCAAGAGGAGCTCCGAGTATAACACATTTGCTCTTTGTAGATGATTGTTATTTGTTCTTCAAAGCCCGAAGTAATGAAGCTCAGAGTTTGGTGCATATTTTGCAGAGATACGAGAGGCTGTCAGGACAAAAGATAAATTTTGGAAAATCGAACATTGTTTTTAGCCCGAATACTGGTGATGTAGTAAGAGCAGAAATCTGTCAGATGTTAGCAGTGAATGTAAAAGATAAATCGGGTAAGTATTTAGGCATGCCTATGTACGTGGGGAGGAGGAAAAAAGAGGTCTTTGGGTTTATAAGTGATAAAATCCAGAAAAAATTACAATCGTGGAGCAATAAGGAATTGTCAAAGGCTGGGAAATTGACATTGGTTGGAACAGCAGCACAAACTACGCCAAACTTTTGGATGAGTCTCTTCTTAATTCCGAATGTGATATGTGAAGAGATAGAGCGAAAAATGAATGCATTCTTATGGGGTAATTCTACAGGCAAGGGGATTAAGTGGATCACATGGAAGAAATTGTGTGTGCCGAAGGAGGTTGGGGGGTTGGGTCTGAAGGAGCTAAAAAAGTTTAATGCTGCGATGCTAGCTAAACAGGGTTGGAGGCTTTTAACGGAAGCAAATCCTCTAGTTAGTGCAGTCATGAAGGCTAAATACTACCCTAAAACTGATCTGTTAAGGGCTAATCTAGGGAACAATCCGAGCTATGTTTGGAGGGGAATAGTTGCATCTTTGGAATGGTTAAAAGGTGGAGCTCGTCGAAGAATTGGGGATGGAGAGAATACTTTGGTCTGGCGTGACCCGTGGTTACCAGATCAATTAACTAGTTATATTCGAACACCTGTTTATGAACATCTACAGAGTATTAAAGTTCGAAGCTTGATGATAATGGAGGGTACAGAGTGGGATCTTGAGGTCATTGCTGATCTATTTGAAGAAGCAGATTGTGAACAGATTCAAAGAATTCCGTTGTCCAGGCATGTTCAACATGATTCGTGGTATTGGATATTGGAGGACAAGGGAATTTTTACGGTCAAGAGCTGCTATAGATTCATTCAAGGGGAATGTGATGATGAGCATAAAAGATTGTGGAAGAAAATCTGGGCGTTGAGATTACCTCGAAAGGTGACACATGTCATATGGAGGTTGTGTAAAGATTGCCTTCCTACTAATGCAGCACTGTACAATAGATATGTTGATGTAAGTCTAGTATGTCCATGGTGTCATGCTGTAGCTAAAACGAATTTGCATGCTATTTTCCTCTGTGATTTTGCTTTGACGTTGTGGCGAACGGTGGGTTTACAGTCGCTGGTGCATTGTACAGACCAGGAAGCGCCTAAGGAGGTTTTTGATCGTGTGTTTCAACAGGGTTCTAAAGACCAGTGTTTACAGATATCCATATTATGCTGGAGTTTATGGCACCGTCGAAATAGGTGGGTCTGGAATCATGCAAATGGGTCTATCTTTGGTGTTCGCAACACAGCCACATGCTTACTTCGAGAATGGACGGAAGCATAGGCGAGAGAAGAGAAATTGCTCATTAGAGGAAAGATTGGGGATAGAGTTTGGTCGAAGCCGTCTCCTGGATGATTTAAAATAAATATCGATGCAGCGGTGTTCATGATGGGTGGCATCGGAGTTGTAGCAGTGGTCAGAGACGATCAAGGAGGTTTTGTTGCAGCCCGTGCTTCGAAATTACCAGGAAAGTGGAGCCCTCGGGAAGCTGAAGCTTTAGCTCTAAAGGAGGCGTTATCTTGGGTGCTTGATCGAGGATATATGCAATGTGAGATTGAAACAGATTGTTATGCTTTAGCTGCCACCTGCAATGGAAGTCCAGGGCATTCTTTATTTGATAAAATTGTGATTGATTGTATTGGCTTAAGTAAGCACATAAATCAAGTGCTATTTAGTTTTGCTTTTCGCTCCGCGAATAATGTAGCCCATGTCTTAGCACAGGCTGCTTATTCTATGACAGACGTAGGAGAGTGGGATGTCACTCCTCCTAATTTTCTTGTTCGCTCTCTGGAGCTAGATTCTATTATCTAATGCAAGTTCGAATTTCCTCAAAAAAATAAAGGAACTTTACTTATTAAAATTAAAAAGAAATTTCAATTAAGAATGATTATTTATTTCAATAGTACAAAAAATTGCAACATTTGCAGAAGTCTTTTTTTCCTTTAATCATGATTATTTTCCCTCATCGGGCTACCGGGTAACTTCAACTATCACATTTATTATGCAATAATTTCAGGTATTCACGGAGAAATAATACGATTATAAACACTTTTCTATGGACAAAAATTATCTTAATGCATCTAAAATTAAAATTAACTTAAAACAAAATAAAAATACACCCGTCGTCCGTGGGGATCCACAGTGTGCCGAGGGTAGTCGGCCGAGTACCCTCGATTTTCAAGAACATATAAATTTCTAATACACTTTTATCAGTAGAATGTTGTTGGCCCAATGGTTGAAGTGTTGGAACCTTTCACAGGAGGTCTAGGTTCGATTCTTTGCCCTTGCACTTCTTACATTTTCACTAGACTTGACTAAATTTCCACTCACCCTGGACTTAATTCTTGGATCCACCACTACTAGGGGTGAACAGAATCCGCCCAACCCGCAAAACCCGACCCAACCCGACCTTTGTTTCGTCCGATTAAACCGGACCGTTCAAACCCGAGGGTTGAATGGGTTAATTTTTAAAAAACCCGATTAAATTGGGTTGGGTTAGAGTTTAACATATTATAACCCTGACCCAACCCGTTTAACCCGTTTACTGTTCAAGGCCCGTTAGTCCAGCCAGTCCACTAGTCCAGTACTATAGAGTCCAGTAGTCCAGAGATATCACAATTCACAATATCACAGTCACACGAAACACATAACCTAAAGTCCTAAACCTAATTTTATCCCGCCTCACTCTCACTCTCTCAGTCTTAGTCTCTCATCTCGCCTTTCATCCCGCTCCCGCCTATAAGCACTGCTCTATACGATTCTCAAATCTCAATCTATACTTAAAGTAAGTTTATAACTTTCTATACTTTCATTTGTAATTTGTATGATTGTAAATAGATTTATATGATGGGTTATGATTTATATGTATATGAACTGAGTAACGATTTGTATGTATATGAACTAATTTAGTGATTTATATGTAATTCTTTTGATGTAGTGACGAGTTATGATTTATATGATGGGTTATGATTTATATGTATATGAGCTGATTTATATGAACTGAGTTACGATTTATATGTATATGAACTATAAAGTATTGACTCTGTTTTTATGAGTTATAGTTTATCTCATGAAATGAAATAATGAGTTATGATTCATATGTTTTTATATGGCAATTTGAGTATTTAACTTAACCTTGTTGGAACTATTTGTGCAAGTTTACATATGTTGTCTTTGTTGCTTTGCTGCAGTGGTTATACTTGTTCCTACACGGGAATTGGCTCTTCAGACTTCGCAAGTCTGTAAAGAGCTTGGCAAACACTTGAATATTGAAGTCATGGTTACAACTGGTGGCACTAGCTTGAAAGATGATATCATGCGTTTGTATCAGCCAGTTCATTTACTAGTTGGTACTCCTTGAAGAATACTAGATCTTGCAAAGAAGGGTATTTTCAACTTGTAGAATTGTGCAATGCTTGTAATGGATGAGGTATTTGATAATTATGTAGTCTGTTTGATCTGTTATGCTGTAATTTGTCATTCTGCTTGGTCATTGGTGTTATAAATATTATTTATGTATCTCTTGGTTCATTCAACATTGTATCAGGCTGATAAGCTCTTGTCCCCGGAGTTTCAACCTTCCATAGAACACCTCATTAGCTTTTTGCCTACAAATCGTCAAATTTTGATGTTTTCAGCCACATTTCTGGTGACAGTCAAGGATTTCAAGGATAGATATCTACAATATGAAAATATGACATTTTCGGTGACTAATTTTTATGAGCTGGACTTATTTATCTGCTGGACTATTTGATGTAATGGTTGGTTACTTGGTTTTGATCGAAGATGTAATGGCTTTAGCCAAATGTTTTATAATATTTGTTGCTTTTCAAAACCAAGACCAGTCCGCCCTGAATTGGTTAGCAAATTTTCTTATAATATTGGTTAGCATCTGCACTGTATTGTAATATATAACATGCAGGCTGCAACTGCGATTCATGTACCCCGACCAGTCCGCCCTGACCCAACCCGGACCGTCCAAAACCCGACCAACCCGCCCCGTCCAAAACCGTGGGTTGAACGGGTTAATTTTTAAAAAACCCGTACCAATTGGGTTGGGTTGTTTTTTCCCCAACCCGCCCCGTGTTCACCCCTAACCACTACCCAATAAATGTTAACCTTACAAAAACTGTAACTTTATGTTTACCTGGATCCACCACTACCCAATAAATGTTAACCTTACAAAAACTGTAACTTTATGTTTACATGTCCAACCACTAGACCAAATCACTTTTTTGAGAAACATTTTAAACTCATTCACTACATGCTCAAATAACCACCTATTAGCAATATTTATTTTATAACTTTCCAACAACTGTAACTTTATGTTTACATATCCAACCACTAAACAAAATCAATTTTTTGTGGAACATTTTAAACTAATTCACTACATGCTCAAATAACCACCTATTAGCAATATTTATTTTATAATTTATTCAGGATAAAATTGCCCACATAATTTTACTAAGTTTAATAAGTTAAATTTTGATAAGAATTAAAACAATGACATTCATATACTCATAAATTTATGCTCGCGTTTATTTTTATGATTTATTAGGGATAAAATCGTTAAAATATTTTCACATATAATAGTAAAAAATGGTAGTCGGGGAGGGAAAATATAGATTGACAAAGATGATGTCGTCAAAGTCAATTAAGAAAGGTACTGAGTGGCCGAAAATTGGTCAAAAAAAAAAATCAAAGTGAGGAGGTAGGTGACGAAAAATAAGTAGAAGTTTATCTCAAGTAGGTAAACGGACGGAAGTGAAAATAGATCTATAAAAATTTAATACAATATTTCTCTTTTTTAACAATTATGTCTATATATTAGTCAAATAGCCAGAATATGTTTATTATTGAATTGTTACAAAAAATGATGAATGAAGTGTATAACATATTTTTACTTGATATCAGTAGATTTATTAGGGCTAAAATCGTTAAAATATTTTCACATATAATAGTGAAAAATGGTAGCCGGGGAGGGAAAATATAGATTGACAAAGATCATGTCGTCAAAGTCAATTAAGAAAGGTACTGAGTGGCCGAAAATTGGTAAAAAAAAAAAATCAAAGTGAGGAGGTAGGTGACAAAAAATAAGTAGACGTCAATCTCAAGTAGGTAAACGGGCGGAAGTGAAAATAGATATCTATATAAATTTATTACAATATTTCTCTTTTTTAACAATTATGTCTATATATTAGTCAAATAGGCAGAATATTTTTATTATTAAATTGTTACAAAAAAGGATGAATGAAGTGTATAACATATTTTTACTCGATATCAATATAATATTTTTTTTAAGTATGAAAGGTACTGAGTGGCCGAAAATTGGTCAAAACAAATCAAAGTGAGGAGGTAGGTGACGAAAAATAAGTAGAAGTTTATCTCAAGTAGGTAAACGGGCGAAAGTGAAAATAGATCTATAAAAATTTATTACAATATTTCTCTCTTTTAACAATTATGTCTATAATATAGTCAAATAGCCAGAATATGTTTATTATTAAATTGTTACAAAAATTGTTGAATGGAGTGTATAACATATTTTTACTCGATATCAGTATACTCCCTCTGTCCCAACAGTTTCTTAACATGGGGGCTGGGCACGGAGACCAAGGATATTGGGTGTGATATTATTAACATAAATGAAGTAGTGGGTGTAATAGTGATTTTATTGTTAAAATAAATGAAGTAGTGGGTGTAATAGTGTAAAGTGTTGAAAAAGTGAAGTGAAGTAGTGGATATAATAATGTATTTTATTATTAAAAGTTAATATTTTTAGTAATTTAAAGAATTGGTGGGACGTCCCAAAAAGGAAATTGTAAAGAAATGGATGAGATAGAGGGAGTAATATTTTATTTTAAGTATGAAAGGTACTGAGGTGGCCGAAAATTGGTAAAAAGAAAAAAATCAAAGTGAGGAGGTAGGTGACCGAAAATTAGTAGAAGTTTATCTTAAGTAGGTAAACGGGTGGAAGTGAAAATAGATATTGATAAGTGGATTTTATATCCACTAATTATGCACTAATTGGACCTAGATTGGTGGTTTGTCCTTAAATATGTTGTGTCTTTTAATTCGTTTTGTTGTTAATTAAGTCTTTGTTGTGCAGAACTCGCAACTTTAAGTATTGTGGCGATAAAAGGCTAAAAACGGTGGATTTCTGCCTCAATTCGGAATTTAGAGTTGCCAAGAGAGCAAGGTGGACTGGCCATGAGGAAAAAGAATAATCATTGTTAGGAATAATTCATAAGTTGTGATGTTAAGAATAGAATTTACACATTATACTTCTTGTAATCCTGATCTTATAAAGGATTTAGCACTATATATAGGATTTATGTGTAAGACAGTTATCTGTACAGTTTAGTCAGGAATGAACAGTGTATCGGAGACTACATGTCAGGAACAAAGAGCAAATCCTGATGATGGTCTAATACTGATGATGATCAGATACTGATGCAAGATGAAATCCTGATATCAGTCGTGTTACTGATGATGTCATTATGGATGCTACAGAAACTGGCAAGTGCTATAAAACATGATCTTTGTTTGAGGAACAAGCAAGAAGATATTATGAAGGAAAGAGTTTTCTATTGATGGAAATTATCAACTAGAAGGCAGAACATTGTCATGTATAGATTATATCCTTCTGTTATTAGTTGATAGGTAGCATTATAAATACTCTCTCTATATCATTGTAAAAGGAGTCGAATAAGCGTGTGTTGTGAGTTCGTGTGCGTAGCTCTGTATAAGGTTTGTATTCGAGAGTTCGAAACAAATAGAGAGAGATTTGTATTGTCAGCAGCTGCTAAAGGTATTGTACACCTTTGGTAGAGTTTGTATTTGATCTTATTAATACAAACAGAGTTTGATTCATTCGTTTATTCTTGTTCATATAATCAAGCAAAAATCAGACACGATTAAATAACTTGTATTCAACCCCCCCTTCTACAAGTTATTCGAGTTAACAATTGGTATCAGAGCAGGTTGATTTCGAATAATCATAAAGATCTGCAATCATGTCTGGTTACAAGGATGGGAATACTAAGATTCCTATGCTCAAGAGAAACGAATATACTCTATGGGAAGTAAAGATGTTGCATCATCTGGAAGCAATAGATCCTGATTATCTTGACAGAATCAGAGATGGACCTTTTGTTCCAACAAAGGTCGTTGGACAAGCAACTGTTGATGGTGTGGTTGTTCCAGAACATACAGCAGAGAAGCCTAAATCTGAGTGGTCAGACAAGGACAAGGAGAATGTTCTTAAAGATGCTAAAGTGAGAAACATATTATTCAACAGTCTTGATTCTGTTCTCACTAACTATGTTCTCTCTTGTAAAACTGCTAAGGATATATGGGACAATCTTAAGGTTCACTGTGAAGGAACTAAGCCTGTCAGGAAGAATATGAGGACATTACTTTTACAACAGTATGAGTACTTTGAATCCAAGTCTGGTGAGTCACTTACTGATACCTTTGATAGGTTTACAAAACTCATCAATGAGATGGCCATGTATGGTAAATATTATGACTTGAAGGATATGAATACAAAGTTCATGAAATCTTTGCCTGATTTCTACAATGAGAAGATATCTGCTATTGAGGAAGCTAATGATCTGGATGAGATTTCATTAGAGGCAGTATATGGAAAATTGAGAGCTTATGAACTTGACAAGCAACAGAAGAAGAGCAGGAGTGAAGGAAAGATGAAGACTATTGCACTTACTGCTCAATCTGAAGTAAAGAAGCTTCCTGAAGAACAGCATGAAGAGATTGCTGTAAAGAATTCAAGGAAGAAGAAAAGCAAAGAAAGTTCTGAGTCAGAGACTACTGATATGGACTCTGACAACAATGATTCTGAATCTGAGATGCAGGAACTCTTTGCTATGTTTGCTAAAGCTTTCAAGAAAGGTAGATTTAACAGGAGAAGATTTAGCAAAGGACCTTTTCAAAAGAAGGAGGAGAAGAAGAGTGACAAAGGCAAAGGTACAATTGTCAAGCTTGATAAGGCCAAGATCAAGTGCTTTAACTGCAGCGAGCTTGGACACTTTGCTAGTGAGTGTAAGAAGCCTAGGAATTCAGGAAAGGGTAATGCACTTATGGTCACACAGAAGGATTGGGCTGATTCCAGTGATTCTGAAGATGAATTGGATTATGACAACATTGCATTGATGGCAAATGGTTCAGACAAACCTGGATCTCCAAAGAAAACTTCTCCATCCTCTGTTAAGGTATCACTTCACTCTCTTGATTCATTTGATAGCTTAAATTCTGATGAAATTAGATCTATCCATGCTGAGTTTAAGAATATTATGACTAATTTTAGAATTCTTACTTGTGAAAAAGATGAACTTAAGGTTAAGAATGATAAATTAGTTGATAGAAATAATTTTCTTGAATCTGAGTTAATTCAAATGGAAGAATACAAGTTAAGTTCTGATAAAGCTAAGCATGATTATAGTGTTATTCTTGAGGCTTATGACTATGTTAGAAAAGAACTAGAGGAAGAGAGAGATGTGATTAAGACCATTAACAATTCCAGTAAAAAGACTATAGAAATCTTTGAAAGTGGAATTCGTGGTAAAGTTAATGGTTTAGGTTTTGATAAGGCTAGACAAGAAGAAAAAGTAGCTATTGTCAATGATGATAGTAATGTAGAAGCTAGCACATCTAAATCTGAAGGTAAGAAAATTGTTTCTGAACCTAATCATGTTAAATTTGTTGATTCAAAAGGTACCCCTGTTGTACACAAAAGGATTAACAATAGTAATTCAGATGTGAAAGTGTTAAAGAAACCTAAGAATGTAAACATAGGGTTTCTGTCTAAGTCTCAGTTGAAACAGAGATTAGATGGTCTTTCAGAGTCTAGCAAGATCAAAAGAAATAGGAATGGAAAAGAAGGTATTAACAAAGAGAATAATTACAAGAATGTACCTGATGCACCTAGAAAAAAATGCTATAAGTGTGGAAATCATAATCATTTGGCCCTAGACTGCAATCAAAAACCTTCTTGGAAAACTGAGTCCAGATTCCCCAAGACTCAGAAAATTCAATACCAACCACAAAAAGCTTGTTATCATTGTGGTAGTTTACTTCATTCCATTTACATGTGTAGAGAATATCATGAACTGTATTATGACTATTATTCCTTGAAATCTGAAACTCCTAGTCACAAACAGTTTGTGAAATTAGAGTCTAAAGTTGACTCTACAACAGGTAAAGTAAAGACAAAATTCTCAAAGCCTGTTGTTTCTAAATCTAGTAAGAAAGGATCCAATCAAAGTTGGGTCCTAAAAAATTCTAACTAGTTACTTTTTGTTTATAGGGCACAGGAAAGAAGCATTCAATTATCTTGGACAGTGGATGCTCTGGACATATGACTGGAAAGAAGTCCCTGCTTACAAAGTTTGAGAGGAAAGCTGGCCCAATAATATCTTTTGGAGATGGAAACAAAGGTGAAACTCTGGGATATGGCTCAATTGTTTTGGGGAATGTCATCATAGAAAATGTAGCACTGGTTGAAGGCTTGAAACATACTCTTTTAAGCGTAAGTCAACTGGGTGATAAAGGTTACAAATCAATCTTTGACAAAGAAGGATGCAAAATCTTGAATATGCAGAATGGAGACATTGTTCTAACTGGTCAAAGACATGGTAACATATATGAAGCCAGCTTAAGTGATACATCAAAATGAATTGTTAGATGTCTCTACAACAAAGCAACAAGTGATGAAAGCTGGAATTGGCACAAGAAGCTCTCACATCTTAATTTCAAGAAGCTTAATCAACTTGTTAAGCACAATCTGGTGAGAGGCCTACCTCAGGCAAATTATGTGCAAGATGGACTTTTTGATGCATGTCAGCTTAGAAAGCAAAGAAGAACCACTTTCAAGAGCAAGACTGAAAATTTGATTACTGAACCATTTCACATGCTACATCTTGATCTGTTTGGTCCAGTAAACATTATGTCTATCAGCAAGAAAAGATATGCTCTAGTGATAGTGGATGATTTCACAAGGTTTACATGGGTGTTCTTTCTACACAAGAAGGATGAAGCTCCTCAGCAAATCATTGAACTTGTAAAGAATATTCAGAATAACTCTGAGTACAAAGTTAAAGTACTTAGGAGTGACAATGGTACAGAATTCAAGAATTCTACAATGGAGGGGTTTTGTGCAGACAATGGAAACACTCAACAGTTTTCTGCACCTGGTACACCGCAGCAGAATGGTGTAGTGGAAAGAAAGAACAGGACTCTCATAGAGGCAGCAAGAACCATGCTTGCAGATGCAAAACTTCCAACCTACTTTTGGGTAGAAGCTATTAACACTGCATGTTTCACTCAAAACTGTACCTTGGTAAATAGTCATGGAAAAACTCCCTATGAGATGATCAAAGGAAAGAAACCAAGTGTGAAATACTTTCACATCTTTGGATGCAAATGCTATGTCCTAAAAGTTCATCCAGAACAACTTGGAAAATTTGAAGCCAAATCGGATGAGGCAATTTTTCTAGGATATTCAGCATCTAAGGCCTTCAGAGTTTATAATCTCAGAACTCACATTGTTATGGAATCAATTCATGTTGCATTTGATGATAAGAAATTTGGAATTCTGCAAACTGATGAAAGCCATGACAAATTGGAATTTGAAAATCTGAAGAATTCTGAGATACTCTCCAATGATGATGAAGGTTCTCCAGAAGGAATTTCTATTGCTTCTCAAAGGAATGCTACTGTTGAGGGGGAGCAAATAAATCAAAGAGAACACAGTGATCATCAGGAGCAGACTAGCTATTCAGAGTCTACTCCATCAGGAATTGACGTTTCAGAGTCTACTCCATCAGGAACTGATCTTTCAGAGTCTACTGAGGAAAGATCAGTAACTAGCAGCAATATGGAATCTACTGATTCTATTGATCAAAGGAGAGTTTTTGAAGGTAGAGATAATTCTTCTACAATAGATACCACTAACTTAGGGGGAGAGACTAGCAGAGTTAATCTACCACCTGTTAGAAAATGGACAAAGGATCATACTGAAGATTTGATAATTGGTGATCCAAATAGTGGTGTTTGAACTAGAAGATCAATTCAAAATGAATGCTTGTATAGTTGCTTTCTCTCAAAGAATGAACCTAAGAAGGTTGAAGAAGCCTTACAGGATCCTGATTGGGTAATTGCAATGCAGGAGGAGTTAAATGAGTTTGAGAAAAACAAAGTCTGAAAACTGGTACCAAGACCTAAATATAGATCTATTGTTGGTGCAAGATGGGTTTTCAGAAACAAGCTAGATGAATTTTGTATGATTGTAAGAAACAAAGCAAGACTGGTGGCTAAGGGTTATTCTCAGGAAGAAGGCATTGATTATGATGAGACCTTTGCACCTGTAGCAAGATTAGAAGCAATCAGAATGTTTCTTGCATTTGCAGCTCATTCAAAATTCAAGGTATATCAGATGGATGTAAAGAGTGCTTTTCTAAATGGCAAACTTGATGAGGAAGTGTATGTGGAACAGCCACCTGGATTTGTTGATCCAAAGTTTCCAAATCATGTCTACAAACTTGACAAGGCACTCTATGGACTAAAGCAGGCACCAAGAGCATGGTATGAGACTTTGTCTAAATTTCTTCTTGAAAATGGCTTCACAAGAGGTACAATTGACAAAACTCTATTCTTTAGAAAGATAAAAGGTGAATTGCTTTTAGTTCAAGTTTATGTTGATTATATTATTTTTGGTTCTACTAATGAAAAGTTGTGTGCTAAGTTTAGCAAGCTTATGCAGTCTAAGTATCAGATGAGCATGATGGGTGAATTAAATTATTTCTTAGGCTTGCAGGTCAAACAGACTGAGACTAGTATTTTCATTAATCAGTCAAAGTATATCAAAGATCTTTTAAGAAGGTTTGACTTTCAAGACTGTGCAGTTGCAAAAACACCCATGGCAACAGCCACTAAACTAGACTCTGATCTTAAGGGGAAGAGTGTGGATAATACTAGTTATAGAGGTATGATAGGCTCATTGTTATATCTAACTGCAAGTAGGCCAGATATAATGTTTTCTACCTGTTTATGTGCTAGATTCCAAAGTGATCCTAAGGAATCTCATTTAATTGCTGTGAAGAGAATTTTTAGATATCTCAAAGGAACTCCAAATCTTGGGTTGTGGTACCCTAGAGAATCTGATTTCTTTCTAATTGGCTATTCAGACTCTGATTATGCAGGGTGTAAGATAGACAGGAAAAGCACTACAGGTACATGTCAATTTTTGGGAAACAGATTGATTTCTTGGGCAAGCAAGAAGCAACAATCTGTCTCAACCTCAACTGCAGAAGCTGAGTACATAGCAGCAGGCAGTTGTTGTGCATAGCTCCTTTGGATAAGAAATCAGTTGATGGATTATGGTATGACACTTAGTAATATTCCTATGTTTTGTGATAATACTAGTGATATTAAAATTGCAGAAAATCCAGTTCAACATTCAAGGACTAAGCACATTGATGTCAGGTATCATTTTATTAGAGAACATATTGAGAATGGTACTGTGGAACTTCATTTTGTTCCTACTGACAAACAGCTTGCAGATATTCTAACTAAACCACTTGATGAGACTACATTTAGTAGATTAGTAAGTGAGTTAGGAATGTTAAATTTTTAGATCTTTAACATCTGCAATAGTAGCAAGGTATGTTGTTTTTAGCTTATAGACTTGATATTCTTGTCAGGATCTATATTTGATTGTTAAATGCTTTAGCTATAACACTTTGCCTTGATAAATTTCAGTATGATAGACTTGTTAATAATCATCAGGATTAGATTTGTTATCAGGATGCTGACGTCATCAGTATTGTGTCAGTATCAGGATTGTGAAAAGTGTTTCAGATCCTGACGTTTACTTTGTGTAGTAATCTAATTCTGTGATATGTTAAGTCTATGCTAGCAAGTTTTAATATTTGCATACTGATAATTTATACATCATTCAATAATCAAAAGTCAAGTAGATAACAAGAAATTGTATTTTCATTAATTGAAATCATTACATACATGGAAATGAAATACAACATCTTTTTGTCTAACTTCTACTGATAATTCTATACTTGTCTATTGATATGAATTCTGAGGTATAGGACAAGGAGCATCTCAAGAAATCCATCAGGGGATTGAATAGCCTCGTCTACTCTTGGATTCCTTGTCTGGGCGACTTGAATGAGAGCAGCTAACTTAAATTTATAGCATTCCCATCAAGATGAACCTCAGACTCTCGGCCAAATTCTTCATCCTCAAGTTTTGAGGAGGTTAGGGGAAGATTGTATCCAACAGATGGATGTTCTAGGAGAAACCTCTGGATATTATCGGAAACCAATCCATCCATGATTAGTTCGATGAGAAGAGTCGTCTTTTCAAAGAGATAATCAAGAACAGGATGTTCATCGACTGTGGAAAATCTAAAGAATGGGTTTGAATGGAATTTTGGTTTGAGAAGCATTGTTGAGAAGAAAAGAAATTGAAATGTTTATGGAGAAAGGCATAAAGCGTCTGTTTCTTTTAAAGAAAGACACGAGAATCTGAACAGTCACTTGGAAGGTTTAATGAAGTCAGATGCTAATTATTGCATAAAAGAAAAATACCACGTGGAAACTCCATATTAAGTCTCTGGAATCAGGATGATATTGATCAGGATTTCAAGTGTGACCATCAGGATTTGAGAAGTATTATTATTTTAAATCACATTGCTTTTTGTGATTATTTTGATGGAGGTCACAACAGGAAAAGGAAGCTGATCAGTATTGATTATTTATACCCTGATTTATTTCATGAAAATCAATTTTGGATTTTATTTTCCAAAAATCGTGGGTAACCGCACTTTTCAGGGACTTACACCTGTAAACTTACGTGTCAACGTGGGATAGTGGTCTGAAAGATTTGTGAAATATATTTGTTTTGAAACTCTAATCGTGTAATTGCTTTCTCTAATTTTACATTCTCTAAAGCAAAAACACTCTTGAGTTTTCAAAATCACTAATCCATTTCAAGAATTTTTCAAGTTATTTTCAGATCAAAAATGGCAGCTCAGAGAAGATTACCTAAGTCAGTAGCCTTCAAGTTTGGTGACTTTGATTTTATGACAAACAATCATGTAGCAGCTATCACCAACAAGGAAGGAGTGTCAACTGATTTTCATCCAATCATGGACTTTCTGGCAAATGGACCATTAAGTTATGCATTGACAGCATCTCCACAAATTAATCAAGCAGCTATTACACAAGCTTGGGAGAATGCTGAGGTAATTGATTCTACTCAGAGTCAATCAGGTAAGATTGTTCTACATTTAGGACAAGACTCATTTAATATTAATGAATTTGTTGTTAATTCAGTTCTTCACTTACCTGTTAGTTTGATTTATGAGAATGTACCATCTGATGATAATGTGAGAACTATGTTGTCTGAATTAGGTTATAGTGGACCTCTAGACAACATGAGCCAGTTGAATAGGTCTTTTCTTAGAAAGGAATGGTCTTTCTTCTTTGATCAAATTGCTAAATGTTTTACTGGTAAATGTAGTTCTTTTCAGCAAATTACTTCTGTTACATCACATATTGCTTATAGTTTGCTTTATGACAGAGTAATTAACATTGGTCACATTATCTTAAGTCAGATGAGTATTAAACTTGGGTTTAGAGATCAAAACAGGAAAATGGTTTATTATCATAGATTTATGCAAATGTTTATTAACCATTTTATTCCTGATGTTGAAGCTAGATTTGGTAGAAAACATTGTGTTTCTTCTTATGAACAGCAAAAGAGAATTTTCTCTGACATTATAAAGAAGGACAATGAAAAGAATCTAGATGAAATACCTGCAATTCATTATCCACATCATTTTCAAGTAATTCTTAAAACTCATCTTCCTACTCTCTACAATTTTTCTTTCTTTTGTGGTGAAATGGCTCAGGAATCTCATTTGGAGGAGAACCCACCTGTGTCTACCCAAGTAGCCCAAAACATGATAGTCTCTGAAAAAATTCAAGAACCAAAATTTTGATCCACGGCCTATTGTTTCAAAGAAACCAACCTCTGGTGTTTCTCAAAAGACAGCAGTCGTAAGGAAGAGAAGATTTGTTGTGTCAAGTAGTAGTAATTCTAGTGAAGATGATGATGATTTAACTCTTGTTGAGAGAGCAGAATTGAAGGCTGCAATTCAACTTTCTCTGTTAGCACAAAGAGATGAAAAACCTAGCCACAGCCAGGCTGCAGTCTCCCAAAAGGCTGTAGTTCTTAAAAAGGGAAAACAGTTACTGGATACTGTCTCTCAAAAGACTGTGTCTATTGAACAAAGATCTCATCCCAAGATCACTCCTGTGTCTACACCTCTTGAGTCTTCTCAGGATAAATCTTTTGCTCACTATATCAGGAGAATAAGGAGAAAGATTCAATTGTCACCTACACACACAGAGTCTAGTCCAACTAACATTATGCAGGTTTCTACACATCAAGCTAAATCTATGTCAGTATCTGAAAAGAGAGATCTGGATATTGATTCTTCATGGGAAACTACATTGTCATACAGAATGGCTATGGGACTTATCTCTCTAAAAGTGAAGCTTTCCAGGCCAGTTCTAAATTTTCTAAGTGAAAGTGTTCCTAGACTTTCATTTCCTGAAGAATATGGACTTCTACATCAAAGACTTGACTTAATGAAGATGTATTTCTATGTATCTGTCAGAAGACAATTAGTCAAGAAATTTGGACTCTCGAAGCATGTTGCACTTCAATCACAACATACATATTTATTTGACAAAGATATCATTGTTGAAGATGCCTCAGCTCAAGGTGAACAACAGGAGGAAGTAGATAGAGGAATGCAGTCAACAGAAGATAGAGGTTGGATGACTCAGGAGCTGTGATAGCTGATGCTGAAAGGACTTCTGTGATGACTGAGAATGCAAGTGAGATACCCTATGATATGGGAGGAATGACTTTGGTTGATTTTTCTGAAGATCAAACAAATTTTGTTCAGTCAGAGTCTATCCACCTTGAGGGTGAGTCTCAGCAAACAACACTTAAAGACGGTGATGTACTAACTATGGTGTCTAATGAAGTATTACTGAAGACATCAGAGTCTAGTAAAGAACCTGAAAGTGGTATACTGGAGCCTGTAGTCTCTGGAAGGAAAGAAGATGATTGTAAGGGTTCAGAGATTATAGCAGCTCATTCCTTGGAGAAAACCTCAAGCCCCTTGCCATATGAGGAACCCTCTCTCCATGTGAGTTCAGGTATAAAAACTCCTTCTAAACCTTTTTCTGTACGTCATGAGAGCACTTATCCAAATTTGAGTGATACACTTGAAAAGATGGACTTAGATCCACAAACTGAGAGGCTGGCTCCTGACCAGGCAAAAGGTGAGGTAGAAAGAGTGTTGACTTTAGTAAGTCAAAGTGAGAATGAAGGTATGGATGATCAACTCCATAGTGAGGGAGAGAAAATTAGGAAACCATCGTTTGATTTCTGGGATCAGGTTTTTCCTGAATCTTGGTCTGAAAATTTGGGTATGGATGCTGGTACTTATTCATTCATCAAAATGTATCAGAAGAATGACCTAGCACATCACAATACAAAGCCAGAAGTTAAAGCTCAGAAGCAAAAGGAGAGGCTTGCAGGAATCATTAACAGAAGAGGTGCAAGGACAAAGCAATCTCTTGATACATATGTACCAGATGAAGTTTCTAATGATCCTAGTGTTCCATTGTATGTACTTCCAATATCAGCTAGAATTGAGACAACTACAGTCTCTGATCACTCTAAGGAGGAATCAGGATTTGAAGATGTTAGTACACAGAATACTGGTGAAGGAGATGATGATCATGTTTCAGCTCCAGATCAGAAAGATGAAGATGTTGATACTTCTAATCAGGTTTTATTACTTGAATATCATACAACACAAGCAACTTCTTCTATAAGACTTGAAGATACAGTTCTTTATGATTCTGATTCTGAAGATACTAGAAGCACTTCCAACATTGAAGTTCATTATGATGTTTTGAAAGATATTCAGAATTCTCAAATTGCTATGCAAACAAGACTTCAATCACTTGAAGATAACCAAGTCACAATTATGGAAAATCAAGCAGTTCTGATGAATATCATTTGTTCTGTTTCTGAATCTCTTGGAATTAATGTTGCTAATGTCAAAAAGGGGGAGATAAAGACAATTCAAAGACAACAACAACAACACCAGACTAGGGGAGATAAAGAGCAGACAAAGGGAAGTAAAAAGAAGAACTAGGAGTGACAGTGGTGAATCTCAGCTAGGAAGTGGTAAAGGAAGAGCAGCATTAATAGTTAAAATTCTTTCTTCTAAGTACTAGATAAACATCTACATCTGGGAAGGAGGTACTTAACTTCATAATTCTACATTCATAAATTCTATTCTGGTTGTATTGTTATATGTTTTGACATCCACAACTTAGATTTATGCTTCAGATTTTAAAGCATAAATAGGGGGAGATTGTTAGGAATAATTCATAAGTTGTGATGTTAAGAATAGAATTTACACATTATACTTCTTGTAATCCTGATCTTATAAAGGATTTAGCACTATATATAGGATTTATGTGTAAGACAGTTATCTGTACAGTTTAGTCAGGAATGAATAGTGTATCGGAGACTACATGTCAGGAACAAAGAGCAAATCCTGATGATGGTCTAATACTGATGATGATCAGATACTGATGCAAGATGAAATCCTGATATCAGTCGTGTTACTGATGATGTCATTATGGATGCTACAGAAACTGGCAAGTGCTATAAAACAGGATCTTTGTTTGAGGAACAAGCAAGAAGATATTATGAAGGAAAGAGTTTTCTATTGATGGAAACTATCAACTAGAAGGCAGAACATTGTCATGTATAGATTATATCCTTCTGTTATTAGTTGATAGGTAGCATTATAAATACTCTCTCTATATCATTGTAAAAAGAGTCGAACAAGCGTGTGTTGTGAGTTCGTGTGCGTAGCTCTGTATAAGGTTTGTATTCGAGAGTTCGAAACAAACAGAGAGAGATTTGTATTGTCAGCAGCTGCTAAAGGTATTGTACACCTTTGGTAGAGTTTTTATTTGATCTTATTAATACAAACAGAGTTTGATTCATTCGTTTATTCTTGTTCTTATAATCAAGCAAAAATCAGACACGATTAAATAACTTGTATTCAACCCCCCTTCTACAAGTTATTCGAGTTAACAATCATAAAGAAATTCTGATTGATATATTCTTAATGTTGAAACCCCGGTTGGAATTGTTATATTTTTCGTTAACCAAAAGGAGCCCGGTTTTAGATCCTGAAGAGACCGTAGCTTATATCTGGACGAGCAATGAAGAAATAAGAATTATCACAAAAATATGGAAAGTGATATATTCTTAAAGCTGGAACCCCGGTTGGAATTGATATAATTTTTGTTAAGCAAAAGGAGTCCGGTTCCAGACGGCCAGAGACCGCAGCTTAGACAATTAAGATTTATTTATATTATTAAATAATTTTATTTAATTAGAACATTATATTTATAAATATCTAATAATATTAGATATTTATTTTTATAATTTCTAGATTAAAATAATTATTTATTAATTAAAGATTATAAGCTGTGCGACTAAAAAAAACATTTCTACGAAACCAATTATATAAAGCAAAATATGCGGCCGGTTTGTTTTAGTAAATGGCGTGCAAAGTGAAGTCAATAACAAGTTGGCCAGTTAAGTTAAGTAAATATAAAGTTGATGATTAGAAAAGTACCGCCCGCCACTGCGTTCGAGTCCAATTTTGCTGCTTGGCTGGTTTATTTATTCCTGGATGGTGTGCTAATTTCTGCTATAAATAGCAGTGTTTTCCATTCATTTAAGACACACCTCTCAACTGAATTCTCTCTAGTATTTCATAAAAATTCAGTTGCTTCTTTTGTATTTTCAAATTATTTCATACACTTTAATTTTCTGCAAGTTCTGTTTTGGTGGAAGATTGTAAGGGGATTATTTTGGAGTGCTCTTCTATTTCGTTGGAAGCTATTTCGGTTCTATTTTCTAAACTCTTATTTTACGGGGATTACTTGGATTACTCCTCTCTATTTCGTTGGAAGCTATTTCGGTTCTATTTTCTAAACTCTTGTAATTTCATATTTAATTCATCGCAATTTTTAATTTAGTTCCTCTTTTATTATTATTATGTTTTCATTTAATCCCATGATGACGATCCGTTCGATTATGAACTAATCGCTATCATGGGATTCTAATGGATTTATTTACGTAATTTAGAAATTCGATGCCTTAATAATTTGTATTATGATAAAAATTCAGATTGTCTAATGTGGTTGCGCTTAATTTATTAGATGCGTAGCTATCGTCTAAATTATTAATTCTTAATGAATGCGAAAGTGGATTTAGAAGTTTAGAATTTGCCATATTAGCATAGGTTCGTAATTGTCATGTACACTTACGATAAGTGGTAGGGTTTTGGATCACACCGCCCTATGTAGTCATAATAAAGGAATTTAATCTTAAACCAATTATGTTTTCAAATCTTATAGACATATAGGGTCTAAACATAAACGGTGTCCACACAACTTCTATCTTTTTAAGTGGATGTTCGTGTGGTTTGATATAAGTTAAGGTTGAAAGGCGCTTATGTTAGTTTCGTGTTCCTGGCTAGCTTTCGTAATTATCAAATAACTTTGAATTAAGGCATCAATTCTAAATGAAATAAGTAATGAAATTGGAATCCCATGTTTTTCTCGCATATAAAATCTCGTTTAATTAAATCAAGTAGTTTGAATTACTTAGTATTATTATTTTGATAAATCAATTAGAATAATAAAACAAAACTCCCCTTTTATATTTATTCAAGCAGTTTGTTGTTTAATCATACGTCGTTGCATAAGCACTATTTCTGAACAAACACCAAGTCTTCGTGGGATCGATCTTATTATATTACTTGTGACCACGTACGCTTGCGTAGTTAGTTTTCGAACCAACAAGTTTTTGGCGCCGCTGCCGGGGACTTCGGTGTTATTTTAAGAATTTGTGTTTAACATCAACGGAGGTTAAACTTAACTGACTTGGATAGTTATTTTTTTTTCTGACGTCGTGTTTTCTCGCTCTGCCAGTATAAGGATTTTGAGTTGTTTATGCTAACGCGTGCCCAAACTCTTAAATCAAGAACCGTAATAAAGCTGGAAGAAACGTTAGACATGGCGGATGATGTGCCTAAGACGTTGATGGACTATTCCAACCGAAAATCAATGACATTCAGTCAAGCATCGTCAGGCCAGCTATTGCAGCCAACACATTTGAAATCAAACCTGGCACAATCCAGATGGTACAAAACTCTGTCCATTTCGGGGGAGCGCCAACGGAAGATCCAAATATGCATATCCGGAACTTCATAGAGATTTGTGACACATTCAAATTTAACAACGTGTCAGATGATGCTGTAAAGTTGAGGCTTTTTCCATTTTCTCTGCGGGACAAAGCTAAGGGATGGTTGTATTCTCTCACAGCTGGCTCAATAACAACATGGGAAGAACTCGCTCAAAAGTTTCTCACGAAATTCTATCCCATGGCAAAAACAGCTGCCATAAGGAATGCTCTTGCTCAGTTCACACAACAGACGGGGGAATCTTTATGTGAAGCTTGGGAGCGCTATAAGGAAATGCTAAGAAAATGCCCTCACCATGGAATGCCCAATTGGATGGTGATTAATTGCTTTTATAATGGTCTAGGATGGCAATCAAGACCAATCGTGGATGCAGCATCAGGGGGAGCCTTATGGGCTAAGAGCTATGAAGCCGCCTACGAGCTTATTGAAATGATGGCGGCTAATGAGTTTCAGAATCCGACGCAGAGGATGCCTCAACACAAGGTGGCAGGAATCCTCGAGGTTGACACATCCACATCACTATCAACTCAGCTTGAAGCACTAAACATGAAGGTGGATTCTCTGACAAACTATGGGGTACATCAAGTAGCGAGTGTTTGTGAGCTATGCGTCGGTGGACATGAAACGAGTCAATGTGCAATTTCCAATGAATCAGTGCACTTTGTGAGCAATTTTCAAAAGCAACAACATCCAGTCCCAAACACTTACCAACCCAACAACAGAAACCATCCTAACTTCAGCTGGAGCAACAATAAAAATGGATTGCAACCACCACAACCATATCAAACACAACCACCATATCAAACACAACAACCACAGCCATATCAACAACAACCATACCATCATACCCAAAATCAGCAATATGGGGCCAGACCATACAATCCCTCAGGATCACATCATCAGCAGGGGCAACAACTTCAGAATCAGTACGCCCAGAAACAATCTCAACCTCCGGGATTTAATCCGCAATATTATGCAGGTCCAGGCCAACAGTCTGCTGAGAAATCAGAATTGGAAGAACTAAGATTGATGTGTAAGAGCCAGGCCGTATCTCTTAAAACTCTGGAAAACCAAATTGGCCAAATAGCAAACGCCTTACTCAATAGGCCGCAAGGAGTTCTTCCTAGCGACACAAAAACAAACCCTGGACAAAAGGGACGGCAAAGAACAAGTCAAAGCTATCACTTTAAGATCTGGCAAAATCACAACGGACCAAGAAGTTGAAAAGGTAAACGAACAGCCGGAGGCAAAGAGCAGTCACACCACTACAGAGGAACAAACAGAGATCTCGAAACCTGAAATCAACATCAGCAAACCGGAGGATGTCAACGGGCCATCTGAGAAAGCATCTCAGGAGCATAAAACTGCAAACACTCAATTCTACCCCCCTCCACCATATCCGCAGAGACTCCAGAAGCAGAGATTGGATAAACAGTTTGCAAAGTTTTTAGAAGTATTCAAAAAGCTACAGATAAACATACCATTTGCAGAAGCTCTTGAACAAATGCCTAGTTATGCTAAGTTCATGAAGGGTATTCTATCAAGGAAACTGAAGCTTGAGGAATTGGAAACCGTTGCCTTGACAGAAGAATGCAGTACGGTGTTGCAACAGAAATTGCCCCCGAAACTCAAGGATCCTGGAAGCTTCACAATACCATGCACTATAGGCAAATTATCTTTCAACAAATGCTTATGTGACTTGGGAGCTAGTATAAATTTGATGCCATTGTCTGTGTTCATGCAACTTGGTCTGCCTGATCCAAAACCTACAAAATATCTCCTTACAGCTAGCAGATCGGTCGATTACGTATCCAAGAGGTATTATGGAAGATGTCCTGGTAAAATTGGATAAGCTCATCTTTCCGGCGGATTTTGTTATACTGGATTTTGAGGAGGACAAGAAGATTCCCATCATCTTGGGAAGACCATTTTTAGGTACAAGCCAAACTTTGATCGATGTGCAAAAAGGAGAGCTCACAATGAGAGTGCAAGATCAGAATGTCACTTTCAATGTGTTTAACGCAATGAAATTCCCAACAGATGAAGAGGAGTGTTTTAAAGTGGACATGGTCGATTCGTTAGTGAACATAGAGAAGGAGCAACTGCTAAAGTCAGATCCCTTAGAAAGAGCCTTAATATGGGATTCTGATGAGGAAGATGTAGAAGGAGAAGAACAAATTCTGATGTTGAATTCAGCCTCTTGGAAGAGGATGTTTGATTTTCCAATTGAGTCTCTTGGGTTAGAAGATCTTAAAAAGTCGCAGGTGCGCCTTAAACCATCTGTTGAAGAAGCTCCTTCTCTTGAGCTAAAACCTTTGCCAGATCACTTGAGGTATGCATATTTAGGTGATGCATCTACATTACCTGTTATTATTGCTGCTAACCTGTCAGGTGATGAAGAAGACAAGCTGTTGCGGATTCTGAGAGAGCCTAAATCAGCAATCGGGTGGACCATAGCAGATATTAAGGGAATCAGCCCCTCCTATTGCATGCATAAGATTCTTCTTGAGGAAGGAAGCAAACCATCTGTAGAACATTAGAGAAGACTCAATCCGATCATGAAAGAGGTGATGAAGAAGGAAATTCTTAAATGGCTGGATGCAGGGATCATTTATCCAATTTCGGACAGTTCTTGGGTGAGTCCGGTGCAATGTGTGCCTAAGAAAGGAGGCATGACGGTGGTAGCAAATGAAAAGATGAGCTCATCCCTACTCGGATAGTCACAGGGTGGAGAGTATGCATGGATTATCGGAAGCTAAATAAGGCCACCAGAAAAGATCATTTTCCTCTTCCATTCATCGATGAAATGCTAGATAGGTTGGCTGGCCATGAGTATTATTGCCTTCTTGATGGGTATTCAGGTTATAATCAAATTTGTATTGCTCCAGAAGATCAGGAGAAGACCACATTCACTTGTCCTTTTGGCACTTTTGCTTTCCGACGAGTTTCTTTCGGGCTATGTGGTGCACCTGCTACCTTTCAGATATGCATGATGGCCATATTTTCTGACATGATTGGAATAAATGTGGAGGTTTTCATGGATGATTTTTCAGTTTTTGGAACTTCTTATGATGAGGCTTTGGATAATCTGAGTCTGGTCCTGAAACGATGTGTTGAGACTAATTTGGTGCTAAATTGGGAAAAGTGCCATTTCATGGTGCAAGAGGGAATCATTCTCGGGCATAAAGTATCTAGCGAGGGACTTGAAGTAGACAGGGCTAAGGTGGAGACTATTCAAAGACTTCCTCCTCCAATCTCAGTTAAAGGAATCCGTAGTTTTCTTGGACATGCAGGTTTCTATCGGCGATTCATACAAGACTTCTCCAAAATTTCTAAGACGTTGTGCAATTTGCTGGAGAAAGACACCCCTTTCAAGTTTGATGATGATTGCTTGGCTGCTTTCGAGCTATTGAAGAAGAAGTTGACATCAGCCCCGATTATTACAGCACCTAATTGGGAAGAGCCATTCGAGCTAAGGTGCGATGCTAGTGATTTTGCAGTGGGCGCTGTGCTTGGTCAGTGAAAGAAGAATATTTTTCATGTGGTTTACTATGCTAGTAAAACCCTCAACGATGCACAGCTGAATTACACCACTACGGAGAAAGAGCTTTTGGCAGTTGTCTATGGTTTTGAGAAATTTAGGTCCTATTTGCTTGGGACGAAGGTGACAGTCTACACTGATCATGCAGCCATTAGATATCTATTTTCGAAGAAGGATTCAAAGCCGCGATTGATTCGCTGGATTCTTCTGCTGCAACAGTTTGAGCTTGAAATAAAAGACAGGAAGGGGACAGAAAATCAGGTAGCCGATCATCTATCACGGTTGGAGGATCACGGTAAGGATAAGACGCTAATCAATGAATCATTCCCAGATGAGCAGTTGTTTGTGGTGCAAGGAGAAGTGCCATGGTTTGCAGATATTGTGAATTATCTGGTGAGCAATGTCGTTCCGTCAGAATTCTCTTATGCTCAAAAGAAGAAGTTTCTGCATGATGTGAAGTGGTATCGATGGGATGAACCATTCTTGTTCAGGCAAGGAGCAGGTCAGATTATCAGGAGATACATTCCTTATAGTGACACGGAGGGGATTTTACGAGATTGCCACTCTACCACATACGGGGGTCATTATGGTGGAGAGAAGACCGCAGCTCGAGTACTTCAGGCAGGATTTTTCTGGCCAACCTTGTTTAAAGATTCTCATCAATTTGTGTTGAGATGTGACTGCTGTCAACGGGTTGGAAATATCTCCAAGAGGAATGAGATGCCTCTCAACATGCTTCTTGAAGTTGAGATTTTCGATGTATGGGGAATAGACTTCATGGGACCATTTATCTCATCGTGCAAAAATCAATATATTCTGTTAGCTGTGGATTACGTGTCTAAATGGGTCGAGGTGAAGGCTTTACCAACTAACGATGCTAAGGTGGTGCTAAATTTTTTGCACAAGAACATATTCACCCGTTTCGGAACTCCACGAGCAATAATCAGTGATGAGGGGACAAATTTTTGCAATCGCAAATTCACTACATTAATGGCGAGGTATCATGTGACGCATCGGGTTGCAACAGCGTATCATCCTCAAACTAATGGTCAGGCAAAAGTCTCCAACAGGGAGATTAAGAGAATTCTAGAGAAAGTGGTGAATCCATCGAGGAAAGATTGGTCATTGAAGTTAGACGAAGCTGTTTGGGCATACAGAACCGCGTATAAAACACCCTTGGGTATGTCTCCTTTTCAGTTGGTGTATGGTAAGGCTTGTCATTTGCCTGTCGAGCTTGAGCACAAGGCATACTGGGCTTTGAAGAAAATAAACTTCGACATGAAAGTTGCTGGTGATAAGAGGATGCTTCAACTGAATGAGCTTGATGAGTTTCGTCTACAGGCTTATGAGAATAACAAGCTGTACAAGGAGAAGGTCAAGAGATGGCATGATAAAAGGTTGGTACATAAGACATTTGTACCAGGTCAAATGGTTCTGCTTTTCAACTCTCGACTCAGACTTTTTCTTGGAAAGCTCAAGTCAAGGTGGTCAGGTCCGTTCACGGTTAAAACAGTGTTTTCGCATGGTGCAATGGAAATTTTTGATAAGTCACCTGATCAGTCTTTTAAGGTGAATGGGTAGAGGCTTAAGCATTATTTTGGGGGTACGGTGAACCGTGAGGAATTCACCGCTATTCTTGCCCCAACATGATCAACCAGCAGATTCGTCAAGCTAGCGACAATAAACAAGCGCTTCATGGGAGGCAACCCATAGGTTTGGTGTTTTTATGTGTGGTTTGATTTTGTGTGATTTTGTTAATTATTATGTCAAGTTTGCAGGACATTGGCGAGTTGCAGGAACTCGTTTCTTTCAAGGTAGGCTAGCCTCAGTTTGGAGCTCATGCAGCATTTCCACCACATGATTCACTGCCCGAGGAGGGCAGTGATGCCGACAGTTAGGGGAGTTCTCTTTTATCCTTTATCTATACCTTCAATGAGGACAATGAATATTTTAAGTTTGGGGGTGATTTAGGATATTTGATTAATCGAGTCATAATATTGCATATAGTTTCATGTAATTCATAATATAAAAAAAATTAAAAAAAATTGCATATTCATGATTAGTTGCATATCATATTTTCCTTGATCCCGTAGCGGTTGGTGGTTCCATTTAGTAGTCAATGATGAATTTGAGTGTGATAATGATGGATAGAGGGCTGATTTAAATGCTTATGAATTGACGTGCATGTTGTAGAAACACAATCTTACATAACTCATCGTTGGCTTTTTGGGCTAGGTTAAGGTCATGCTTGTTTGGTTGTTTGAGATTTAATCACCTGATTATATTCAGAATTTTCTTTATTCCCTTGATGGCGTAGGAGCACTAAATTCTAAGTTTGGGGGAAACCAGGGATTTCATGCTAGTTGTAATTAATTGTCAATAATGGCTAGGCGTCAAATGGCTAGTAGCCGGCTCATATTTATATGAGTAGTCTAGGGTTGGAAATGAGAAAGGCTCATTCTAGATTGTATAAAAAAAATCAGAAAAAAAAAATCAGAGAAAAGAAAAGAAAAGTAAGAAAAAGAGAGAGTCAAAAGTCCAATTGTTAAATGCAAAATTAACCAGGGTGAGCTCTTTAATACTCGAGTAATTAAGTCTGAGGGGACTTAGTCCTAGTAACCTAATGCCCTTATGGTTTGGGATTGCTGACCTAACACTCGCTACATGGGTATTATTGTATAAGCCTTTTGGGGTCTCATTCATTGCACGGTTAAATAAGCATGCATATTGTATATAGTATTATGTGTCATAGTTTGTTAGTAATAAAGCATGAATTCCTGTCTAACTCAAATAATGATGGAGGTGTTTCTAGGTTATGAAGTGTCTAGCGTTCATTCTATTTATAAACTCGTGATTGTCTTGGCGAAGAATATGTATGGTTTTGATCTAGTGCTAAGAGTATGTCTGATGAGCATGGCACACACGCACGTTTCTGTACTTGTAAATGTTAATATGCAGGTATTTAGTCGATCTCTATTTAGAATTATCACATTCTCTGAGACACTGTGATAATTTGGTTATTGCTTTGCTTATGGGATCCTTGCATCAGTTGCATTCATGCATTTAGAGGTAGTCGAGTCTGTTTTCGCTTGAGGACAAGCATCAGTTTAAGTTTGGAGGTGTGATAAGTGGATTTTATATCCACTAATTATGCACTAATTGGACCTAGATTGGTGGTTTGTCCTTAAATATGTTGTGTCTTTTAATTCATTTTGTTGTTAATTAAGTCTTTGTTGTGCAGAACTTGCAACTTTAGGTATTGTGGCGATAAAAGGCTAAAAACGGTGGATTTCTGCCTCAATTCGGAATTTAGAGTTGCCAAGAGAGCAAGGTGGACTGGCCATGAGGAAAAAGAATTATCATAAAGAAATTCTGAGTGATATATTCTTAATGCTGAAACCCCGGTTGGAATTATTATATTTTTCGTTAACCAAAAGGAGCCCGGGTTTAGATCCTGAAGAGACCGTAGCTTATATCTGGACGAGCAATGAAGAAATAAGAATTATCACAAAAATATGGAAAGTGATAAATTCTTAAACCTGGACCCCGGTTGGAATTGATATAATTTTTGTTAAGCAAAAGGAGTCCGGTTCCAGACGGCCAGAGACCGCAGCTTAGACACTAAAGATTTATTTATATTATTAAATAATTTTATTTAATTAGAACATTATATTTATAAATATCTAATAATATTAGATATTTATTTTTATAATTTCTAGATTAAAATAATTATTTATTAATTAAAGATTATAAGTTGTGCGACTAAAAAAAAACATTTCTACGAAACCAATTATATAAAGCAAAATATGCGGCCGGTTTGTTTTAGTAAATGGCGTGCAAAGTGAAGTCAATAACAAGTTGGCCAGTTAAGTTAAGTAATACTCCCTCTGTCCCCCTTGTTTCTTTACCTTGGGGGACGTAATTCTGGCACGGATTTTAAGGTGCAATTTGCGGATAATTTCATAACTTATTTTTTAAATTTTCTTTTTTTGTATAAAAATAGAATTGTTCTATTTTTATACAAAAAAAGAAAATTTAAAAAATAAGTTATGGAACTATACTTTTTAGGAGCCTTGAAATGCGTGTCGAGTAGTGAAAAAGAAATGTAAAGAAATGGGAGGGACAGAGGGAGTATAAAGTTGATGATTAGAAAAGTACCGCCCGCCACTGCGTTCGAGTCCAATTTTGCTGCTTGGCTAGTTTATTTATTCCTGGATGGTGTGCTAATTTCTGCTATAAATAGCAGTGTTTTCCATTCATTTAAGACACACCTCTCAACTGAATTCTCTCTAGTATTTCATAAAAATTCAGTTGCTTCTTTTGTATTTTCAAATTATTTCATACACTTTAATTTTCTGCAAGTTCTGTTTTGGTGGAAGATTGTAAGGGGATTATTTTGGAGTGCTCTTCTATTTCGTTGGAAGCTATTTCGGTTCTATTTTCTAAACTCTTATTTTACGGGGATTACTTGGATTACTCCTCTCTATTTCGTTGGAAGCTATTTCGGTTCTATTTTCTAAACTCTTGTAATTTCATATTTAATTCATCGCAATTTTTAATTTAGTTCCTCTTTTATTATTATTATGTTTTCATTTAATCCCATGATGACGATCCGTTCGATTATGAACTAATCGCTATCATGGGATTCTAATGGATTTATTTACGTAATTTAGAAATTCGATGCCATAATAATTTGTATTATGATAAAAATTCAGATTGTCTAATGTGGTTGCGCTTAATTTATTAGATGCGTAGCTATCGTCTAAATTATTAATTCCTAATGAATGCAAAAATGGATTTAGGAGTTTAGAATTTGCCATGTTAGCATAGGTTCGTAATTTTCATGTACACTTACGATAAGTGGTAGGGTTTTGGATCACACCGCCCTATGTAGTCATAATAAAGGAATTTAATCTTAAACCAATTATGTTTTCAAATCTTATAGACATATAGGGTCTAAACATAAACGGTGTCCACACAACTTCTATTTTTTTAAGTGGATGTTCATGTGGTTTGATATAAGTTAAGGTTGAAAGGCGCTTATGTTAGTTTCGTGTTCCTGGCTAGCTTTCGTAATTATCAAATAACTTTGAATTAAGGCATCAATTCTAAATGAAATAAGTAATGAAATTAGAATCCCATGTTTTTCTCGTATATAAAATCTCGTTTAATTAAATCAAGTAGTTTGAATTACTTAGTAATATTATTTTGATAAATCAATTAGAATAATAAAACAAAACTCCCCTTTTATATTTATTCAAGCAGTTTGTTGTTTAATCATACGTCGTTGCATAAGCACTATTTCTGAACAAACACCAAGTCTTCGTGGGATTGATTTTATTATATTACTTGTGACCACGTACGCTTGCGTAGTTAGTTTTCGAACCAACAGATATATCAAAATTTATTACAATATTTCTCTTTTAACAATTATGTCTATATTAGTCGAATGACCAGAATTTGTTTATTATTAAATTAATACAAGAAATGATAAATGAGGTGTAAAACATATTTTTACTAAGCCAAAGAAGTAACTTACAACAACTTTTTAAAAATCATTTACTACATGCACAAATAATTCACATGCTCTTCTTTATTTAATATTTATTTTGTGATTTAATCAAGTTAAAATTATTAAAATGAATTGTGTTGTGTTTAGTAGAGGCCAAAATGATTTTTTGACGAGAACTCTTATACTAATTTAAAACATTATTTTGTGATCAATTAAATAATTTACATGTGAGATATAAACATTGTATTAATTTTTTAATTAAATAAAAGAATTGTAGTTTGGTTAGAAAACGATATTATAAATTAGTTCGTAGATTCAATACAAATACTTATGAGATTAAGATAGATATTTAAAAAGAGAATAGTAAATTGTATAAAATACACAAATTATAATTATCGATTAGTTGAATTTAAGGACTGTAAAAATGATTGAATTAAAAAAGATAAATTCAAATAATAACTAATTAGATTGTATTTAAAAGAAATTCATAATTATAGGTCACTAAAAGTGTTTTTAAAATAAGACTACATGTAATGTACGTATACACAATTATGTAATTGTTAGTAGTTACTTATGAAGCTTTTATATATAATACATAAAAAAAAATCATAGATCATGTATTTCATATTAACAATCAATATGTAAGAAAATACTATATAAAAGTCGTGTGTTTCTCGATGGATACATCACTATCAATACCACCATTAACAACACATCGCTAACACCACTACCACCATCATTACCATACCACCACAATACCGTCACTACCACACAACAACACTAGAATCACGAGCGAAATCACTAAAACTTTTAATGCAATCACATCAACACCACCCTTTGCACTACCAAAAAAATCAAAATGAAAGCATAATTACTCTACATTCAACTTGAATCACCAAAAACTGAACCCAAATCACTAAAATTTTAAATACAAATTACCAAAATTTCCAAAATTTGAAATTCTGATAGTGTTCGGAGGTGCTGGTGTTGATGGTCGGTAGTAAAGTGGGTGAAAACGACATCGATGGAGCTCTATAAACTCGGATCTTATGTGAGAGGACAACAAACGAGATGAATGAGCTAGCGGAGTAGGGTGGTTGGAATTCGATGATAAACGTGTTCGCAAGTTATTTTTAGAGTGTTTGTCGATTTGGTGACACGAAGAAATGGTTAAGTGAGGAAGGTGTATAAATGTATACACACAATGTATACAAGTGGAGAAGAGGTGGTGATGACATTGTTGTATTGTCGAAGATGGTGTAAAAAATCTTCAAAAATAGTAGAGGTGGAAGGGTGAAGTTGGAGATGTAGGTTACATTTGAATGTGCACCACCACTTACACCACCAAAATCAAAGCAGAATCAAAGAAAATTCAACTTGAATCACCAAAATTATACTAAAAGTTTTGATAGTATTCGAAGGTGTTGGTGATGGCATTGATGGTGGTAGAGTGGGTGAGAACGACATCGACGGAGATTTATAAACTCATTTATATTGTTAGAAGATGAAAAATGGAATGAATAAAAATATCGAATGTGGGGTCGGGAATGTGGTTGAAACTCGGTGATAAAAATGTTCATAAATTATTGCTAGAGCGATGATCGATTTGATGACACGAATGAATGATTGAGTGAGAATGGTGTATATATGCACGCATTATACATTTGAGCATGAGATTAGTTCTCAGTCCTCATTATAATCCTCATTATAATATGAGTTATCATTTGAGCACTTTCCTATGTATGTCTATACGTGAGTCTCCTAATTAAGTCAAGGATAAATTTTTCAAAATACTTATTGTTCTGTCTTTCTAAACTAAATTTTTTAATTTATTTATAAAAATGCATATGAATTCTTAAGTGTAAGTAAAATGTTACGATAATATCTGAAATTCAGGTAAGAAATTCGACTACTATTAATCTTCATAAAAAATATATTTGATTAAATATATCACACTAATAACTTATAATATTTCAAAAATTATGAAATTACGAGTCATCTACTTCAAAAATAAAAAAAATGAATTACAAGAATTTAAATGGTGCCCGTGCTTTGCACGGGCTTTCATGCTAGTTTTAAAATTCGTAAGTTTTACTTGATTCCTAAATATATAAATTGGAATAACAATATCGATGATTTGAAAATAGTAAATTCCTCTTACGAACAAACTAAATGCTTGCTACACCCCTGGGCCCTGACAATATACTAAAATTCTTACCAAGAGAGAGATATGTAACTTTAAATAAAGTGATTAACAATTAGTGGTACACAACTAGGGATGGCAAAAATACCCGACCCGATGGATACCCGACCTGATCCGATCCATTTGGGTCTACCCAAACCCGATTTTTTGGATTTGGATTTGGATCTGGATCTTATTTTTGGACCCGAAAAAGTTTGGATCTGGATTTGGATCTTAGGTATCCCGACCCGAGACCCGACCCGAAACCCGAAATCCGATCCAAACCCGATCCAAACCCGAAACCCGATTAAAAACCCGATATATATATATATATATATATATATATATATATATATATATATATATAATATATAATATATAAAGAATTATTAAATATATTAATATCTTACTTAATTCTATAACCATAATACATAATTTACATACATTTCATTAATTATTGTATCATTTCATTATTAATATTTACATGCACTTAATTTTAATTATTATTTATTATATCATTTTATTATTAATATTTACAATTAATAGTCAAATAATCAATTTTTCTTTTAATTATAATTTTATTAGTAATTCGGGTTCGGGTCTCGGGTAAAATCCAAACATTCGGGTTTCGGGTAAAATCCAATCCGATCCGAAATCCGTTGGATCCGGGTCCGGGTCTTAATTTTCGGGTATTTTTCGGGTCCGGGTCGGGTCCGGGTCCGGTCATAAAAATCGGGTTTGGATCTGGATATTGAAAAACCCGACCCGACCCGTTGCCATCCCTATACACAACAAGAGTGCATGTATGATTAATTTATTTTTACAGCTTTATGATTTTGAATAAAAGTAGAATGTTTATATTTTTATTCAAAAAATGAAAATTTTAAAAATAATTTATAGAAATATACTTTGTATGCAATTTAAAATGCGTGTCGGACACTCTCTCAAAAACGTAATTGGTCTGGATTGAGGGAATATTAATTTAATGAATGAAAATAATAATATTAACTATTAATTAAATTTAATACTGAAATTAATTTTAATTTAATAATAAAGTTATATACTAGAATGTTAAAGCAATATCAAGCATCCAAAAATCTTTAATGATTATAGATTTTTTTTTATCTATTTTTTCCTTCAACAACATTAATTAATTTCACTACTCAGGCTAACTATTATAGCCACCCAATAATTCCTTGTTTGAAACCGAGAGCCGTGGAAGTAAAATTTACATTTTCCATAACTTGTTCATTTTTTTTTTGAAACGCAAACGAGAATATTAAATTAAAATAAAGATCCATCGGATACAACCAACCCTAAACAAGCATAACACCCAAATCACAAAACACAATAACACACCCAAGATTAACCTTCCCAATAATTAAAAATATTATACTACTAGCATGGCCATTTAACAACACAGGAGCACTACCAGACGAACAGATCACAAACTCAATAAACCAGAAGACTAGCTCGAAACCTTAGTTGTTAACTTGTTATCCATCTGCTCGACCAACTCTTCTTGCATATCCTTCTCCTCATTCAAGTCTCCTTCCCAAATCTCTTGAAATTGCTCACCCACTGGTCCTAAACCCATGTCGTTAATCCACAATTCACGAACTCTATCAAATGGAGCCTCAATTACAACTAAGCGATTCCAAGTTTGAGCTCTATGACGAACCAAATACCTTGCTAATAGAATAGATTCCTCAGGTATAGCTCGCACCTCTAGCCTAAGATTTTTGTCAGCCTTCCTCTGTTCCAGTTGATTCACCACATACCTATGCTCCGGAATCACCCCTTCCATGTTAACAAAAGACCACTCCCAATATGATGCAGCATTATCTGTTTCAAGTATCAAATAATTGAGATTCTCCCAGTAAGCTCTTCTTAGAGCCATCAACATCGCATAAAGTTCACTGATTCTTGCTTCTTGGATACCTAGCGAGCCTCCTACCATCCTGATAATACGTCCCGTATCATCTCTAAATACAAAATCCAACCCAGTTCTGTTACCATTACCTAAAGGCTGATCTGAAAAGAAGCCATGAGCATTAACCTCGATTCTGCCAAAAAGAGGCATTGTCCATTGAATTCCTACATCTACATTCATCTTCTAAGTTCTCTATGCCTTCTTGACTCTATGAGAGAAATTCGTATATACTGATCCAAACATTTGCTTTTAAAGCTACTAATAGCTTAATCAGCTATGAGTCTGCACATTTCTCCAAGCCACCACAATAATAGTTTAGCCTGTTGGAATTCTAATGAATTAAGTCTTATTTTCACAATGTCCATTTTCCAATCTCTCAAAATAACACTCCAATAATACAATTCAGCCCAGGCCCAACAACACCCCAGAATTAACACCACTATAATCACGTTAACCCAACACTAAAAACCACACTCACATTAACACCATGCAAAAATAATTTTATTTCTCCCCATACCCTGCTTTGCTAAATTGTCTGCTTCACAGTAAAGCACTCTATCCACCTTCTTGAACATTACCTTAGTATGCTAAAGTACATCCTCAGTCTCCTTATCCAAGATGTGATGAATGGAAAATTTGATCTTCTGCATTTCCTAATATAAATACATGGAATCTTTTGACCCTTCAACTGAATCATCTTCTGTCAGTGAGGCTTGATCATATTAATGAACTTCTTTCAGCGACTTGATCCTTGTCGGTGCCTGTTCTTCAAATTTCACGATCTTTGTATAGAGTTAATATTATTTATCTTTTATCCTAGTTGAGTTATATATGTCCTCTATTATATATTACATTATATTATGTTTTACAATCTACACCTATTTGATTGTTAGGGTTTGACAAACAAATTCCTAGAGGATAACTCAACTGATACAAAAAAAGATGAAATACAAAGATAAATAATATTAAAGCGCATTCTGGATCATGTATACATTTTCCAGATTTCTAAAATTTGAACAAGTGCAAGACAATTGTTCTTCTAGACTGAACATATCTTCAAGTTTGCCTTGCTTTCTTTCCACATAGCACTAATACTCCTATTAGCTTTTCCTTTCCCAAAATAAAGTTAATTCTATGTCAACAACCTTTTCCTTGCCCTTACGCCTAGTAGATTTTTCTTGGTCATCCACCTTCTCCCCCATAGTTGGGTTATCCTCCAGAGTAGTAGGATGTGGAGTTGGTAAATTAGACGAAGATGACTTTACCAAGGAGTTGATTGCATCATTAAACTGGGCTGCCATGGTATTCAATTGAACCTGGAATACATCATGTTGAATAAGTTGTAAATTTTTGATTTCTCCAATGGACTTACAAATATTTGACAACTCTTTCTCCATTGTTTGGACCCGTGTAAGGAGTCTGCTGTATTCCTTTCTGGTGACAGGTGCATGTGGTTGAGTAGGTTGTTCACTCGTACGTTCTGCAAGTGTTTCACTCAACACTCTATATTCAATCAGTTTAGTGGTTTGGGTTACACTTACATGTTCTGTTCGTGTTTCCCTCAACTTTCCTCTAAAGCTTCCACTGATATGTGTACCTGCAAATGAAATCATCCTAGCCCCTTTTTCAGAGGTCACGGATGGTGCAATGAAAGTTCGTGAGCATCTGTCCTTGCGTGAAGCGAGTTACCGACCACTGGTAAAGAGTGGTAAATCTCGAAAGAGATCCAGAGATTTTCCCTCTGGGAGGTTAAACTTGAATTGATTAAATGGCACAAAACCCAAGTTTCCCTCGTATGTCTGTGAAGACACTTGGTTCATAAAAGAACCACCTACCGATGAATCTTTCTGTAAAATGGAAGATTCACCAGCAGTTATTGAGGTAGGTAATTCCACCTCGGATGCTTGTGAAGGCATTTGATCTTTAGAAAGATCATCAACCACTCTTATGTTCCGTGAAATGGAACTCAAGATAGTTGCTCCCGTCAATTCAACCTCATTTATATTTTCACTCACTGGATAAGAAAGAATTGTTTCACTAACAGTTCTAGTTACCTCAGGTTCATTTGGTTTACTTCTTTTAGAATGAGGTAGAGCTGCTGATGTAACTAACTCCTTATGTGGTGCTGCTGAGGCATTATCTCCCTCAATAATGTGGATGACTAGTCGTTTAAGTGACAATTGAGGTGTAGGAGTTTGTTGTGTTTGTGTTTGCATTTGTAGAATGGGCTCTTCGACCTGTGTTAGAGTCGGTGGGATTTCCTGCTCTTGGTTGGGTAATATGGCCACTAGGGGCTGTAGAAACTGTATTTCCTGTGACATAACAGGGAATACAGAGGTTGGAATAGCAGGGATTGAAATATTACCTTGTCGTATACCTGCTCATAGAAACCTTGGATATAGACATTTGATATTTTGAGTCCGAACATCTCTTGTTCCCAAGTGTTTCATCTTTAAAATGATTTGACCAAGTACTATTTTTCCAAAATTAATCCTCAAATTATTGACGACCGCATACCCTATTTTTTGAATAAATTCAGGTATTCGATCTTGATTTATTCTATCTGAGGAAAAAACATGGTTAAGAATGTGAAAGAAAAAATTTCAGTACTGGGTTTGAAATGTTCTAGAAAGATTATCAGTATTGAAAGAAATTGTCATCTTGGTACCTTATAAAACGAAAAAACATTTCAATCTGTTCAGGTGTAGGATCAGAAACGAGATTTTCCATAGGAAAATGAAGAATTCGATTAACATCTCGTTCAATGACCCTAATACCATACTATATGTGAATGCACACCCATACTAAATTCTAATTAAGTATATACTTAGCTTTGTAATACAGGTTTCTGAAATATGTCTTTATCTAGTTACTTTTGCTTCATGTGGAAATCATGTTCTTACCTTGAACAGTATATTATTCTTTTTTCTTTTATTTGTAAGCAACACCTCTATTATAATATAATAAAATATATACTTAGCTTTGTAATATGTTTTTATCCAGATATTTTTACTTATGGGGAAATCATATTCTTACCTTAAATAATATATTATTCTTTTTTCTTTTTTTGTAAGCAACAGCCTATATTATAATATAATAAAGTATATACTTAGCTTTGTAATACAGGTTTCTGAAATATGTTTTTATCTAGCTACTTTTACTTCATGGGGAAATCATATTCTTACCTTGAACAACATATTATTCTTTTTTCTTTTATTTGTCTATTCTTCTTCTTCTTCTTCTTCTTCTTTATCATTTTATTTGCTTTGTGCTTTCTATTGGATTGCGTACGAGATCTAGGTGTATAATATAAACTTAAATTTTTCCAGAGCTATGGTGTTATATAAATCGGTACTGTAATGAGTACTATTTTGTAATTTAACTACATCACATTTGGTTGGAAAAGGAGTACTGCCCATAGTACATCAACAATTCACATAGTAAATTTTACTTCTACTGCTCTCCGTTTCAGTCATATTTCTAAAGGGGCGCGGTCTATAACGTATGCCATAGTATTGTTACACAACAACATATTGTTTCAGAACCTTTGGATGTTGATCGAACAGGCGTACCACGCGTTTTTTTTTGACACTTTCTTTTTCTTGACACATTGCATTTTGGTTTAAAAACCATCGAAATGGGCTTTTAAAACCATCAAAGTGGGCTTTCATTTGCTCGACTTCATGCTTTTTATAAATATTATTTTATTTTTCTTTCTTTTCTTTTTAATTCCTTTCCATTTTTTTTCATAAACTTGCATGCATTTAAATATCATTTAAAATATTTTTGAAATAGTACATCTTTTCTTTTTAATTCCTTTCAATTTTTTTTTCATAAACTTGCATGCATTTAAATATCATGTAAAATATTTTTGAAATAGTACAGGCCAGTACATAAAGTTTCCGCGCGGTATATGTGTAGAATAAATTTTTGAAGTGAAAGGGGGCTTTTGATAATTTACCGCAGACCGTACGGCGAAAAAATTCTGCGGTAGGTTTTTTTTTTAAATCAAGACCATTGGATGGTTGATTGAACGGAACCGTATATTGCCAAACAGTGGTTTGGCAACCGTTTGCAGAAGACCGGAGCCAACAGTAACATTATTATTGGAAGTTGGAAAGTACATTGTGTGCTTATTCTTATATCACTTCTAATGAAAACAGTGAATTATTGCGTGGTTTTTTTTTATTTTGAGTACAAAGTTTGGTCAGGTGGAACAAACTGCACATATTTCAGACATAGTTTTTGTAGTTGAAATTACACAGGAGCCCAACTAGTGAAAATAAATGTGGTTAAAAGGGAAAAAAAATCTGTAATCGTTATAGATTTTTGGATGCTTGATATTGCTATACACAGACCAAATCGCTGAAACCCGATCTGTTGTATACAAGGTATCGACAGATCATGAAAATGCAAGCCATACACCTACAAAATTCTACAAAATGATGGATTTTGTTACAGCAAAGGTTACCGAGACTTCACAAAACGTTCAAACTTCCCAAGGAAATACAAGTCATGAGTCATCCTTGTAAGGTTGAATGTTTATTCGAATTGTAGTACATACATTCGATCAATTTATCGACCATATATAAGGTACTGAGAAAAAACCATCTACAGTCTAGCAAACGGAACCACAGAGCTTCTCTTAAAACTTGATACTCAATCAATTTACTATCAAAAACAAATAAAGATGACCAATTTTTTAAGGGCAACTCCGTTTGATCTCGTTACCTTAAACTTTGTAAATAAAGTAAATGTTGAGATGGCGGAAGCAGGGGCAACAAGGTATTGGGGTGCAGATTCGGTTTTAAGAATGTTATTCTGGAGAGCGATGCCATTAATGAGATTAGAACAATCAAATCACAAGCTCAAGGACTCTCTCCGATTTTTCTTCTTTATGATGATATCAATTGGGATGTTTTAGAATTTGATCAATTTAGAATGTCTCACGTAAAAAGAACAGGGAACACAGTAGCTCATTTAGTTGCTAGGTGGGATACTAATAGCAGTAGTTCAGAACTTCTATATATAGATTCTAATCCGTCGAGCCTAATGACTTGTACAACTTATGATCTGCAAAAAAAAATTCTGCTATGTTCTTCGTTAAAAAAAAACCACTAATTGGCATCAGTCATGCCGATTTTTTTGTAAACAATGTATTTTATTTTTATTTTGATTAAAAAATGTTTACCGAGGAAAAAAACTGATTAGTTACAAACTTAGTTGAAAAGGACAAGAGCAGGAGCTCATACTCAACGTCAAACTCTCTACTTTCAACCAAATCTTCAAGCTACCAAAAGTTAAATTTTTTACGCTGCCAAATCACATCTTGGCCAGTGTTGGAGAGGGGAGTGGTGTTTATGATAATTGGGTTATTGCAACCCCTGCAGAGTACATTTGTTTGAAAGTTGTACTTGGAGAGAATTAGAGGATGATCATGGCTAAAGTGTTTTAGCTTTTCCATTTCAACTAAGAAAAGAGAAAGAGAGTGTGTAAACTGCAAGTTTGTATGTTTTAACAACTGAGTTACGGGGCATGCCAAGGCAGTTTGCATATTGCGTATACTTGGCTTTGTGATACAAGTTTCGAATTTATATTCGTAACTTGAAAACACATCTATTCTCTTCTCTTTAAATTTCTTTTTCTCTTTAAATTTCTTTTTCTCTTATTCGTGTTCTCTTGTCGATTCTTCTTCTTTGTCATTTTCTTTTTCTTTAGGCTTTCTGTTGGATTGTTTATGAGGCTTAGCTACTCAGGAAGCTCATTGTAGAACCAGATACAATGTATACTAATACAAGTCATCTTTTTATTTATAGCTTCACCTAGTTGTAGACATAAAAGATAAGCCAAAAAAACTATGGATTAAAGCAAAATCTAAGTTATAACCGGACAAAAGCACAATACCAAGCCTTTCTTCCCAGAATTTGTACCACTTTATAATGTATACAAAATAAAAGCATGGATTATAACAAGCAAATTACTTCTTTTAAATTTAAATAAAAAAACATCAATGAAAAGAAAAAATTCCATTTTTTTAGACCATCGAATGAAAAAAGATATTCTGAATTAATGAATCGAAATCAAGAAGAAAAAGAACCAATGTGGATATCATTTGAAAATGAGTAGTTCCAATAGAATCGAACTTTCGATCGATCGGATACTTGGGATGCTATGGATGAAGACATGGTTTCTTTGAATCCCATTGAATTTCATTCGGAAGAGGAGCCTTATGGGTAATCTTTCACACTCGGCTAAGGACGAAATTAGAAAAATGATAAACCCTATAGGTTGACGCCACAAATTCCACCCCCAAAAACCATATTTTGACTGCGCTTCAACTATATTTCCAACGCCGCAGGATATGACTGATTAACTAATGTTTCAAAGTTTAATGTCGGCTCAGTAGAACCATATAAACCGACACACAGGACTCCCATTAAGAGAAAAACGGCACCCCCCGCCGTATATAAAATAAATTTTGTAGCCGTGAGTTTAGTCCTTCTAACCCGACACTTTTAAGCAGACATATGATTACTAACTCGATAAAATCAGAATTAGCTCAACCAGATTTAAGACTCCTAACGAAATATGAGCAGATCAATTTTGTGCGACTTGGATCAAAAGCTCAAGAAGGACTTGTAATTACTAGTAGCTAGATAGGAGCTAATCAATACTTCAGCTATCACAAGCAAGCAGACTTCAATTACTATTACATCTATATAAATTATAATTCCTGATGACTAAATCTGATTGATTTTACCTTTTTATCCCCCACCTTTTTGCTATACTACTACTTTTACCAGTATAAAAGTACGCATTCCTTTACTTTTCAGTACAAATATACGTATTACTAAACATTTCTACGTATAATACAAGAAAATATAGGTATTATAAATGTATAATACATGAAAATGTTGTTAGACATGCCTCTTGCCTTGATATGTGCATCCACTTGAATCTAAAAAAATATTAAATACCAGCTTCCCACGTGCTCTTACCCATCCCTGTCAAAGTTCTATCATTACATTTCAATTTCAAATTTCAAATACACTCTCTTTATCTCTCTTTCTTCCTGCCTCTCATTCTCATCTCTCTCTCTCTCTCTTTCTATCTCTCTCTTTCTATTTGTTTCTTTATCCGTGTCTCAGTAATTTCTATTGAAAACTCATTTCTAACTTGTAAATGTCAGATTTTGACCTAAATTAAAACTACCTCTTTGTTTTTGTTGTTTTTATTTATGCAGGAATTTCAAGGTATATTGCTCATCTTTCGGTTTCTATTAGTTCTTCTTTCAGATATGAGTTTAAACCCCCCCTCCACACTCTCTCTAGAAATCTTTTTTGTATCTAATATCTTTTCTTACCACAATTTCATATCTTACAGTATGATGAAATACTAGCCATTCTCATTTGATTCCATCTCCATTGCCTTGTCTTGTAGGTCATCATATGCTTTCTGTTTTCTTTCTTTCTCCTTTCTTGCATTCTCATCCATGGCCTTTATGATCTCTACCAAGGCATCTAATTCTTCAAGCAGAATAGAGTTTTTGAAATCTTCAAGTACTGGCTTCAGAATGTTGGCAGGATAGTGACTGAGTAGGTTCATTCTGATATTGACATTATCTTCATTTCTTCTCCTATACTTCACCACATAGGGATCAAACTGAACTCTACACAATCCCTTTGCCCTTAGCTTTTCTGCTTCAATCTCCAGTTTGTCAATTTCTTTCTCCCTTTCTAACCACTTCTCATAGCAACCCTTCCTTATCTCCTCAGCATAGTCTCTCTTCATCTTCACAAAGTCAATCAACTCCAGCTTCCATACTCTCTCCACCTTGTCTTTAGAATCTACACCAGGCAATTCAATCAATTTAGCATTTTTAAAGTTAAGTACAGATTGAATGAAGCGAGGGAAGAAAATTTCAGTACCTCTCTTGGCTGTGTTCTTGCCAAGTCTCCCATATAACTTCTGTAGAATTATTTGACCAACATCTATCTTTCTCCCATAAGCCAAGGCATAGCATATTTGTTGTGCAGGTGCACTAATTTGATCGAAGCTTGACTTCCTGGCTGTGAAGACTTGGAGAATGGTGGCAAACACATAGCTCCACTCTTTCCGCAGATGCTTCCTGTTTAACTTCCCAAGATTGATCACATCTGAGTAGTTGATAAACTCAAAGAATTCTTCCAACACTGCATTTGTGGCTAGTGGGTCATATGCCTCTTGTTGTAATTCCAGTGCTTGATTCATGTCTGCTGTAGTAAAAGTGATATCCTGGCCTTGAATCTTGCAATAGACTACATAGGAAGTTATAGCATTCTCAAGGGAAATTACTTCCACGGTGGTAGTTCTCCAAAACTGTTCTAGGAGGTCCAGATACAGAGTTGGGTTGGCTGATAGTGCACTCTTGATGTATGATTCTGACATCCAGCGAACAAAGCACTTGAAGTTTGCATTTGGTGCTTCCACATCATTTGTTATTGTTAACACAAAATCACGCAAGCGCACGTTGTCATAAGTAATATATGATTAAATGAAATTCGTTCCCATAGAGATCTAGAATGGTGTTCAATTCAATTAATGTACCTATGCACCGATGTATGGTTTTTATCCACTGCTAAGACAAATAACAAATTGGATTTTTATTAACTACTAAATTAATTATCAAACTAAAGATTAACTAATTAAAGAGATTAAAGTCGAATTACTAATATGAGAATAAAACATGGAATCCTAGTTTCATCATCTACTTCACTTAGAGTTGCAGCCTTTAATTAAAACATGCGATGGTTTTGATATCTGATCGAATAACACGAAATAAGTAAAAGTTACCTCTCGGTATACTAGTACCAAACTACACATGCATCCACAAAAGAGATAGAAGATGTATAGACACCTATCATGTTTAGACCCTATATCTCTATAGAATTTGAAAACATAAAGGGTTAAGCACAAGTTATTCACTTAGATCACATAGGGTAGCATAATATCTCTATTTACGCCACAAATCATGATGTTAAAACATCAACCTATCCTATGCTAGCATGACAAGTTCTAAATCTCAAGAGCCACTCTCGTTTCGCAAGAGATTAACAATTCAATTTAGATGTTAGCTACGCATCCAAAAGCATTAAGATTAACCATACGAGGATATCAAGAATTCACCACACATAAATCTTTAAGGCATGCAAACTACTAAGCTACATAGATAAATCCACTAGGATCCCATGACAACGATTAGTTCATAATTAAACCTTTCGTCACCATGGGATTTGATGAAAACATGGTAAATAAGAAGATATGAATAAAAGAAGTAATTATATTAATAAACAAGAGTTTGAGAAACAAATCTAGAACAAAAGATGAAGTAGATCTAGATCCGTTGCTTGTCACGAGCGTTGAATCCTTCTCTCCTTTGCAAAACTAAGCTATGATATCTAATTGTATGTAATGATGATAATTCTCCAATTTACAAGGGTTGGATGTGTTTATATAGGCTCTAGACATCTTGCCCAGCAAGAAAATACCTTATCAGAATTATAATAGAAGTACGTTTCCTAAACTGATTCTGTTTTAAAGGAAAATTCGCAGCTGTCTTTTCTTCAGTAATTCTGGAATGTTCCAGCTGTAATTGGACTTCTGGACCACTTTATAATGATAGAGAATCTCGTTATCTTCGCGTGGACAGCTTACGGGCCTTAAACGGACTTCTAGAACTCAAGATATGGCCAAAACAAAATCAGAAATTCTTGCTGATTTTTCTCCCGCACGCCACCAACGCAAGAGCGCCGGATTGGGCGCCTGAGGCGCCGGGGCAATCTGCATTACTTCGACTGGAAGCTCCCGGTTTGGTCCCGTTCTGCGAAAATTGATTTTTCTTAGCTTTTTTCGCCTTTTCTTCCCGTTCCTTTTGCATGAGCTTCCGTCTTTCATATTTTATGACTTGTATACTTCTAGGGAGTTGACATTAGCCTCCATTCTTCATTCCATATCATTAATCAACTCCACAAAACGCTCCAAAAACGACGGAAACTACACCTTTAATCGATATTTCTTCAACCCTACACAATTAAACAAAACACATCAAAACTACCACAAACTTGAGGCCAAAGCAATCAATTTAAGCCGAATTAGAATGTTCCAAGTAGATATAAAATCCACTTATCAGTTATCGCAATGAAATTGGTTTGAGTGGGTATGGTGAGTTGGGTGCTTGCCATTTGTATATAGAAGAAAGGAGAATGAAGATTGAAGAAGAAATTAAGCTTTTGCAGTTAGGGTTTTCAGAGGTTTTGGGAGTTTAGATGTTTGAGAAGTCGAATGAAATGAATCGAATAGATGTAGAATTGTATAAGTATGAGGTACTTGAATTGTCGATTAGACATATGTTTTGTATCGACAAGTCAGGTATTCGAGAAGTAGAAAACAACTATTCGATAAGTCAAGAAAGGCTTAATCGATAACTCAAGCATGTTGTAACTCACAGCTGGCAGTTTATCTAACTTAGAATAAATTCTAAATTAGGTAAAATATGTTTTTATGAGTAATTCTGAATTTTGAATAAAAATCCAAAATTGGTTAAAATTCAGCGAGAAATCAGCCTTTTCAAATGATTCGAGAACTCAAACATGCTATTCGAGAACTCTATCAATAGAGAACTGAAATACCTTATTCGAGAACTCACTCATGTCTCTGTTCGAGTTCTCTAAAAGACACTATTCGAGAACTCAAGAGTGTCCTGAATAGGCTTGTTAGAGAAGTCGACCACTAACAATGAAATGAACCATTCGAGAATTCAGACTTATCGAACTATTCTTACCACTCACAAAAATCAATTTTCACTATCTTTTAAAATTTACCAGCCATATTCATTGAAGAAAATCCTAGCAAATTAAACAGTGATTTTCTCAAAATTTCATAGAAATTTCAAGTTAACAAAAATATGATTTTCCAACATATGCAACAGATTTGAAATATTTATAAATCATATTTCAGCCAACACTCACTTCAAAAATATTGAGAATTTAGATAAAGTAAGTGTTTACTGCTGCAACAATCTAGATGCTGTATTCACTTAGCCAGAATCTAAAGAATTCAGCATTCCAATCTCACTAACCAACCTTGTGAAGGTGGCTTCATCTAATGGCTTAGTGAATATATCAGCTAGTTGTTTATCTGTAGAGACATAATGCAACTCAATGGTTCCATTAGTTGCATGTTCTCTAATGAAATGATATCTGATGTCAATGTGCTTTGTCCTAGAATGATTGACAGGATTGGCAACTATAGAGATTGCACTTGTGTTGTCACACATGATTGGAATTCTTTCCAACACAAGTCCATAATCTCTAAGTTGATTTGCCTCAGCTGTAGAAGTTGACACAGATTGTTGTTTCTTGCTATACCAATTAAGAGACTAACCTTTGTCCAAGAAACTGGCAACTACCTAAGGTGCTTTTCCTATCCACTCTGCATCCAGCATAATCAGCATCAGAATAACCAACCAGATTGAATCCTGTGTCCTTAGGATACCATAGACCCAAGTTTGGAGTGCCCTTCAGATATCTAAAGATCTTTTTTATAGCAATCAAATGTGATTCTTTTGGATTTGATTGAAACCTTGCACACAAACATGTAGCAAACATAATGTCTAGCCTACTTGCAGTGAGATAGAGTAGAGAACCAACCATGCCTCTGTAGACTGAGATATCTACTTTCTTGCCTTTAGCATCTTCATCCAATTTAGTGGCAGTGGCCATAGGTGTCTTTGCAGGTGAGCAATCTTCCAAGTCAAACTTCTTCAATAAATCCTTGATGTACTTGGTCTGACTGATAAAGATACCATCCTTCCTTTGACTGACTTGCAACCCAAGAAAGAATGTCAACTCTCCCATCATACTCATCTCATATCTGCTCTGCATGAGTTTAGAGAATTTCTCACACAGCTTCTCATTTGTAGAGCCAAAAATGATATCATCCACATAAATCTGAACTAGGATAATATCATCACCATGCTTCTTGTAAAACAGTGTCTTGTCCAATGTGCCTCTAGTGAATTGTTTTTAAAGGAGAAATTGTGATAGAGTATCATACCATGCCCTTGGAGCCTGCTTAAGTCCATACAATGCCTTAAACAATCTGTGGACAAATTTTGGGAAGTGTGGATCCTCAAATCCAGGTGGTTGTTACACATAAACTTCTTCTTCCAACTCTCCATTCAGAAATGCACTCTTGACATCCATTTGATAAACTTTAAAGTTTGAATGAGCAGCAAATGCCAAGAATATTCTGATGGCTTCCAATCTAGCAACAGGGGCAAATGTCTCATCATAATCAATGCCTTCCTGTTGAGAGTATCCTTTTGCAACCAACCTTGCTTTGTTTCTTACTATTACACCATCTTCATCCATCTTATTCTTCAGAACCCATTTTGTTCCAACAATGGTTCTATTCTTTGGTGCAGGCACAAGTTCCCATACTTTGTTCCTTTCAAATTGATTCAGCTCCTCTTGCATGGCAATAATCCAATCTGGATCCAACAATGCATCATCAAGTTTCTTAGGCTCAACCTGAGATAGAAAACAGCCATAGTGTAATAACCCGGATTTTTCATGAAATGATTTTATTATTATTTCAATAATAATATTGTTTTCCTAAAATGAGGAGGAATTTTTTTTTTTTAATTTTATTATTCAATTATTTAATTACTTTCGGTTAAGTGGAACCTGGTCCTCCTTTTTAAAATTTTATTGACTGAGTAGATACCTCGAGTCAATAGTTTATTTGTGCAAAGATTTAATTTTGGAATGTGAAATTATTCAGTAAATATTTTATTTTAAATTATTGAATAATTTAGAGATTTTGAAATCCTTAGAAAATGTTTATTTTAATTATTTGAGGATTTGTAGAAATTACTTGATTAATATATAAAATCAAGAATTTGAGATTTTACTAAAACAATAATGTTTGTAGTATTTTTATAAAGCCCTGTAAATTGTGAATTATGAATCACAATTATTATTTTTATGAATTGTTTTTATAAATTATTAATATTTGTAAAATGCATATCAATTTAGAAAATTTAGATTTAATTCTAATTCTTTCTCCAAAAGTCTTTAAAAATATTCTAGTATTTAATTATGCTAGAAATTTTATTTTTACAAATTAGAGTTATTAGTTTAAAATATTATTTTAAGGTGTGTAGTATTTAAATGTATTGCTTTTTGAATAGTGTTGGGCTTGAGCCCATTAGGGTTAAAAACACTAACACAGCTCAAATACATACATCGATACACACACTCAGCCGCACAAAACAAAACCATCGGGGGAGGGGGAGAGAAAACCAGCGGGGGGAAGAAATCGGGGGAGAGAAAAGAGAGATTGGGGGTTTAATTTACAACTCCATTAGCAAATATACATATATATATATATGCGTGTATAGGTGCGTGAGTGTGTGCGTGTGTGTGTTGCAGGTGGAAGTCGTGAGGGAGAGGGAGCAGTGGGGGTCGAGTTGTGCTACAACAGGTCGGAGGAGGCCGCGCGGGGGATGGCCGGCGGCAAGGGCGGCGCAGCCGCGGCCGGTGAAGGGTCAGGCGCGTGTGCAGCATATATATATATATATAGAGAGAGAGAGAGAGAGAGAGAGAGAGAGAGAGGAGGGAGAGATTGTTGCGGGGAATCGATTAATTCGGGAGGTATAATCTCGCACCACCATATCTATTTAATTTTCGTAGTTAATTAGTTGTAAATTTTGAGTTAATTGTTTTAATTTTTTTGTAGTTTAAATTCAGAAAGTATATAAATTATTGTGATTGTGGTAATTTAAATGTGATATAATTATGTAGTTGATGTAATTTAATTAGTTTTAAATTGTGGTAATTAAATTAGATTTAATTGTGAGATTATTGTGGTAATTAGTTAGTTTAAATTGCGAGGTTAATTATGGTGGTTTAATTAGTTTAAATTGAAAGCTTAATGTGGTAATGGTTGTAACTAGACTAAAATTGTGAGATTATGATTATTGGTTGAATTTACGATATTTAATTCGGAAGGTATGTTTGTAATTATAATTGGTGAGTTTAATTATGAGTCCGATTAAAGGTTCGGGTTAGTGATTGTTAATTGTTAAATTGCTAATTGTTAATTGTTAGTGAGTAATTATTAATTGTCGGATAATATATTTGGGTTAGTTGTCAAGTAATTGTTAAGTGCTAATTGCTAATTGTTAGTTTCCAAATTGTAATTTTTAAATTGTTAAGTGCTAAGTGCTAATTGTTATTGTCATATGAGGTATAGTTATAAGAGTTGGCTTATCGGTAAATGTTTATGTGCTAAATGGTATAAGTCGGGTCGTACTAATTGTTAGAAGTCATAAGTGCCAACTACGTGGTGTTGGCTTAAATGTGGATAAACTTAGTTTACTTTTCCTTATGTGCTAGTTGCCGCATGTCTGGGCGGGTACTTTTCCTTATGTGCTAGTTGCCGCATGTCTGGGCGGGTACTTTTCCTTATGTGCTAGTTGCCGCATGTCTGGGCGGGTACTTTTCTTATATGTTTACTTTTATGTTGCTGCAAGTTGAGGCAGCTTTTATTTTATCAAAAGCAGGGTTATAAATTGTTTTGTTGGCATGGAGGGGCTGAGCCCATAGTCCGATAAACGAATACTACATGCCGAAATTTTCTAAAAATCCCCTGCATTTTTAATTTATTTAACTTATTTAATTTCAAGGGTTTAAAGGTATGATTTGGGTGTTAACTGTTTATGTGTATATGTGTTAAGTGAATTAATTTGAGGATTATGTGCTAATTCGTGGATTATGTGCTAATTCGGGGATTAAATGTGTCTTGAAGATTAAATGGGTATTATGAGTCTTTATCGAGGGCTAAGTATGTTTTGAGGATTACTTGTTAATTAACTTGTGACAAGAGTATGTCAATAGTATTATGGTTAAAAGTGTTAAGTGGAGTTTTGGCTAAGTGTTATAACTGTGTAGTGTTATGATGTGTTAGCACCAGGAAATGTCTACTTTAAAAAGGGGACTTTTCCATTTCATTTTCTTTACTATAACATGTTATGTGCAATAAGTGGTATTAGAATAGTCAACTATAGGGAGGACACCTATAGTTTGACTTTATGTTATTTAGTGATAATTCCGAGTTGTGTCTACTCGATATACGAGGTAGGACTGACACGCACTCATAACTATTTCAGTACCATTAGGGCATAATCGAGTTGGAATGACGTGCATCAAAAAGGAAGATCGAGACGTCAGGTAAGGTCCATGGAATTACTTGGACGAGGTGCGAAGGATTTGTTCGCGGTTTCTATTTTCTGCTAAGGACCAGAGGCAAGTTTACTATGCATACTCTATTGTTCAGAGTATATTTATTTTAAATATATGAAATGTGTTAAATAAGTTTTCAATCCATAATCGCGAGTTTTTCCAACCTTGTACTTCTTCTCCCAAATCATTGTATTCCTTGCTTTGCCAACAATATTAAATCCTGCTCGTGCAATAACCAAAACCCCATGACTTATAATACTGTCGATGGGCGGTGACATTCTTATGGTTCTACATCTCGATTTATATGTTGTATATTTATAAACTTTTGTAATGTGGTAGAGAACTATATGTTATGAGGTATATATAGATACATATACGTATATATGGAACTACGTGGTAAAGGCTCCGAGGGTAGAGCGTGTATTGAGTTATCGAGCTTAGCCCGCGTGTCGGGGCTATTTTGTATCGTATGTTTTCGAAAACCCGGGCAAAGCTTTTAAAAAGAAATTTCGCAATAATTAACCTAAAGGCAACATCACCATAAACCAGTGTTTATTTAATTAATAGATGCTCCTGAAAGCATTCACTAATTAAATAAACCTCATTCGCCTAATTAAATTTATTTAATTAGATGAATATCATTTTCAAAACGCTTTCTTAAAATCACTTTGTCCCGGAGAAATAATAAAACAATTTAATGGAGTGATTCTATCTAGTATATTATTTATCGGAGATAGTTTATTTTCAATACGGATTAAAGATGTTCCAATGGTTATAAATTGGTTACTTCCATCTTAAACCAGCTAGATTGATGTCGGTATATGTTACTTGAATGCTTATTAATTATTTCTTATTGACCGAGAGTCAGTAGTAGTTATTTGATAAAGTGGCTAAAGTTTGGAGACTGCTGGAGAGATTGTGTCTTGATTTTGATTAGAAACATTCCAAGAGTTGTATTTGGGTGTTTTGAGGTTATTAAATATTCCAGTATTAATAGTAAGTATTATTTGAATATTACTTAATAAATGAATATTAATTTGAGTATTCTTTTAAAAAGGGATTATTGAATATTTATTATTTGTTACATAGTAGTCAAATATTTATTAAATACTCTAAGTGTTTTGAAGGTTATAAAACACTATTTAAAGGTTGTTTAAGGACTTTCATAGTCATTTAAAATATTATATTTTGAATCTATCTAGGTAAGTTACCTTTCAAGAACTTATATATATATATACGGAATTACCCTGTTGTGGTTACAAGCTTTATGCGTACCATTTTCCATGTGTGATCACAAAACCCTGTGTCGAGATTGATATCGGTACAAGTGTATATCTATACTTGAACTCTTTTGAACTCAAACCTTTTCGAAAACCCCCGGTCAGGTTCTGCCTCTTGTACGATTTCGAGAATTATCAATCGACTGATGTCGAACCACAACTACTCTGTTTTCGATCAAAATCAAGTTTTCAAAAGAAAAAGAAAAAGGGACTCTGGCAGGTGTGGGAACCGTTGACGAACGATTCCCGGGATGTGTAAGCGGCCGTGAGCCAGGCGGTCCATCACTTATTATTCCGGCCCAGGTGTTGCCGAAGGATGATTACGGATGTAGTTTTCATCGAGGGTGATTACGGATGTAGTTTTCACTCGGGGATAGTTACGGATGTAGTTTCTATCCTTCTACCGGTAGAGAAGACCCGCGGATTATTGGACTCGGATGTGGCGACTGATCATCGTCAATCCCTGTCAGGTTTTATGTTTTCTTTAAGTCCCATCCTCCACTTTGGAAAAATACTCAAACACTGCTTCTTAGGCCTAAGTGCCAAGTAGCCGATAGTGTTGTTTTCAATTTTGAAAGATGATGAATTCATGCAGTATCTAGAACTGCAAGATTATTCTAACAATAATGGCACGTACTTGTGCACTTTTGCAATTATTCAAAAGTTGAAAGATGGTTCATCGGTTATTGATGTTAAATCCCAAATGTTTTGCTTCAAGAGCTTTAACTCTCTTCCTATCAGTTATTTCTGAGTTTAACTTATCAAGTGGTTAACGAACTTATATCCTGTACGGAATCTTGAACTGTAAGGTGTTTTGACGATAATGATATACTCATGTTTATATACTTACAAACTTGAGGAGTATTAAAAAGGGAACTTTATAATGGTTTGGTTTATGAAGAGTGGTAATAACTATCTTAGCAGCATATTGAACTGCATGTTACGACCAACTCAACACGCAAGTGCACGTGATCTCAAGTAATACAGATAGCAAATAAGGTTCGTTCCTACAGGGACTCGTTGTATTGTCTAGCTAACTCACTCACCAATGTATGATTGTTTTCCGATGCTAAAACAAATAAATAAGTGGATTGTTATTATCACTAAAATTTATCTAAGAATTATAACTAATTATCAACTGCTTGAACTGAGATTTATGTTGAATTACTTATGCAAATAAAACATGGGAATTTAGTTTCTTTAAACAATCCATCTATGGTCTCCAAATCCCTAGCCTTGTTCATGTGATTTATTAACACCTGATCGAACACACAAAACTGATATAAGCCAACTTCCGTTACACAAATACCATCCTAAACAATATCCACAATAAAGTTAGAAATCATTTAGTCTTCCGATTATGCCAAGTCTTCATATGTCTATAAAGAATAAAACATAATGGTTGAGGTGCAAGCATTCAATTGATCACATAGTCGTCATAAAACGATTAGAGTTATGACACTAATTACGAATGATATTATCACGCATAAACCTACGCTAACATGGCAAGTTCTAAACTCTTATTTCCACTTTCGCTTCAACAAGAATTAACACACAATTACAGGAGTTAGCTACTCTCCTATAACGAATTAAATCAACCATGATAGGATATCACATCAATCACACTATAGGCATCGAGAAGATTCAACACATAGAATTCATGATTAAGTCCACTAAACCCCCATGACAACGAATTAGTTCATGATCGAACTAATCATCATCATGGGTTCCAATGGAAACATGATAGAAAGAAACGAATAAAGACTGAGATAGATATCAAAGGTTTTTAAAGAATACACCAAGGTTAAGCATCCACAACTAGGAAGAATACAAGAATAAAATTGGGAACTATCTTCTTCCTTCTTTGTTGTGCTAAAAAAACTACGTACAAAAAACAAGCTGTCACCCCCCTCTAGGGTTTTCTTTTCTTCCCTTATATGGGCCTCCAGGTGCTAGTAAATAGAAGAATGTTTTTTTTTTATTTTTAAATCCCCCAAAACAAATCAGGAATCGGGTCAGACGAGACGGCGACGCGGCGCCGTCCTCAAGCACAAACTCGGCGATGCGGCGCCAGGACCTTCCCTACGGCGATGCGGCGCCGTCCCCCAGTACAAACACGGCGACGCGGCGCCGTACCTACTGTCCAGCAACATCATTTTTCCTTTTCTTGAACTTGACTCCGTTTTGCACTTCGATTGCTACGCTTCGTTCCTCTAACACCTGTGATTGATTTCCCTGCACAATACCCTTAAAAGAGATCAAAAATACCACAACTCAAGTACAAACCATCGTTTTAAGCCAAATGGAAACGTTCTAAGTAGATAAAATACCCACTTATCACACCCCCAAACTTAAACCGATGCTTGTCCTCAAGCATAACAAACAAAATATTTACAACTACCTAGTACCACTTCCGTAGGTGATCACGGTTGCATTTAGCATATGCAACAAGCCCTTTAAACCCCTAGGCAGCCCTAGTGGACGAGTAAGGTCTCGTGAGGGCCTATAGTGAATGTACCCACAAAATCCATCTAATAATGCAACTAACAATGCAACTAACTACATGAATGCAACTATATGAAAATGCAACAATCCCCTTTAAACTGACCAAAACCAACTAGCAACCAGCTGCCTCATAGAATGCAACTAAATCCGAATAGAGCTCGACTAAGCCCCCGTATACTAACAATACATGAACAGAAACGTGTGTGTGTGCAATGCTCATCAGAAATGCTCCCAACACTAGGTCAAAAATCATACCTATCCTTCGCCAAGACAATCACAGGTTTATAAACAGAATAGACTGTAGACACTTCATAACCTAGGAACACCACCATCCTTATTCAAGTTAACCAAGAATTCATGCTTTATTACTACGACACTAAATACTATAAATACTACGCATGCTTATTTAACCGTGCAATGAGTGAGACCCCAAAAGGCTTATACAATAATACCCATGTAGCGAGTGTTAGGTCAGCAGGATCCCAGACTATAAAAGCCTTAGGTCACTAGGACTAAGTCCCCTCAGACTTAATAACTCGAGTATTAAAGAGCTCACTCTGGTTAATTTTGCATTTAACTTAATTACATGACTCTTTTTTTTTCTTTTTCTTTCATTTTTTTTTCACTTTTTTTTCTTTTTTTTTTCATTTTTTTTTAATGTATGCAATCTGGAACGAGAATTCTCAATTCCAACCCTAAACTACTCATATAAAAATGAGCCGGCTACTAGCCGTTTGACGCCTAGCCATTATTGACCAAAATTAACACTAGCATGAAATCCTTGGTGTCCCCCAAACTTAGACTTTATTGCTCCTACGTCATCAAGGGAATAACGAAAATTCTAAATATAATCAAGTGATTAAGTCTCAAACATCCAAACAGGCATGACCCTAACCTAGCCCAAAAGCACCTAATGAGACTAGTGAAAAGATTCTGTTTCCGTAACATGCAAGTCAATTCCATGGAAACTATAAATCAACCCTCTATTCATCATTACCACACCCAATTAGACATCTATCCACCAATCAGAATTAGCTCGTTCTAAGGGATCATGAAAAATGCATGCTATGCAATGCAAATGCAACTATATGAACATAAATATCACAATAAACAGAATGTCCTATATGGCATACATAAAAACAAAACAAAAACACTCTACACTAACATGCAATTATGCCCCTAACATGACATGCAACACATATATTATACAACTAATACAAATGCACCTTTAATCCCCACCCCCAAACTTAAAAATTGCAATGTCCACATTGAAGGTAAGAAACAAAGAAAGTGCACAGGAATACCTCAATCATCAGCAGGGTCACCCTCCTCGGGTGGTAATGGCTTGAGCCCGAGTGCAAAAACTTCCTCATTTGACAACTTACGAAGCACCTGAAAATTATTAGAATCAGCTAGCCCACGAGACTTATGTAGAATGTCAACTCTTCTTTCCCATGGAGTTGCATCCAACAACTGAATTAGCCCCTTTCTTCCTTCGTTCTCAATGCCAGAAATCCCACTTGAAGCTTTTTCCACTGGATCTGATTTTTTTAGCTGCTCGATCTCCTTCTTCACATTCTTATCAACAACGTCCACTTTGAAACACTCCTCTGAATCTGACGGATATTTTGTTGCCTTGAACACATTGAAAGTGACTTTCTGATCATGCACTCTCATGGTAAGCTCTCCTTTTTGCACATCAATCAGAGTTCGGCCCGTAGCTAGAAATGGCCTTCCCAAGATGATAGGAATCCTCTTATCCTCCTCAAAGTCCAGTATAACAAAATCAACCGGAAAAATCAGCTTATCCACCTTCACCAATACATCCTCCACTATACCCCTAGGATATGTGATCGACCTATCTGCCAACTGCAAGGTCATATTAACAGGTTTCGGATCAGGTAACCCAAGTTGCTTAAAAACAGACATCGGCATCAGATTAATGCTAGCTCCCAAATCACATAAGCACTTGCTGAAAAGTTGTTTGCCAATAGTGCAAGGTATGGTGAAGCTCCCCGGATCCTTCAGCTTAGGTGGCAACTTTTGTTGCAAGACAGCACTACACTCCTCCGTCAAAGCGACGGTCTCTAAATCCTCGAGTTTCAATTTCCTCGAAAGTATGCCCTTCATGAACCTGGCATAACTTGGCATTTGTTCAAGTGCTTCAGCAAATGGTATGTTAATCTGCAGCTTCTTGAATACATCCAAGAACTTAGCGAATTGCTTGTCTAACTTTTGCCTTTGAATTCGTTTTGGGAATGGAGGAGGTGGAAACACCTTATCTTCTACTTCTTTTTGGGAATTAACACTCTTGTGAATGATAGGAGTTGAAGGAGTAGCATTAGGAAGCAAATCAGAACCAGATTCGACCTCAACTGAAAATTCAGGTTTTTCCTCCAGAGAGCTCGGCGACGCGTCGCCGATTTTGTACTGTGGGGCGGCGCCGCGGCGCCGTATGGTCTGCTCAGAATTTTCATTTTTTTCCTCGGTTGCTTTTTCTTCGTTCTGACCTTGTAGACTTCTTCCTGATCGTAATGTTATTGCCTGAACCTGTTCCTTTTGATCTTTCTTGCCTGGATTTACCTCTGTGTCACTCGGAAGCGTTCCTGGTTGACGGTTCAACAAAGCATTGGCTAGCTGGCCAATTTGATTCTCTAGAGTTTTCAATGACACTGCCTGACTCTTATACATCATTCGAAGCTCTTCCAATTCCGACTTCTCAGACTGATTCAATGAAGTTCCTTGAGATGGTTGAAACCCCGGTGGATTGAATGGTTGCCTTGGAGCATAAGGTGGTGGTTGATAGTTCTGATTACTTGGCCTTACATTGAACTGCTGATTTTGTGGTTGCTGAGCACCTCCCTGATTGTTGCTCCAACTGAAGTTAGGATGATTCCGATTGTTGGGATGATAAAATTGTGGCACTGGTTGCTGAGATCTTTGAAAATTTCCAACAAATTGTGCGGATTCAGCTGAGATAGCACACATATTTGTGTCATGTGCCCCTGCACACAATTCACACACCATAGCAACCTGGTTAGTACCAAGATTAGAAAGGGAATCTACCTTCATTGTCAACGCTTTGAGTTGGGCAGCAATAGCAGTAGCTGCATCCAAGTCAAGAACTCCAGCCACTTTAGCAGGTGGCAAGCGTTGAGTAGGATTCTGGAACTCATTGGCCGACATCATTTCAATCAGATTGTAAGCATCCTCATAGCTTTTTGCCCATAGCGCACCTCCAGAGGCTGCATCTAACATAGGACGGGACTGAACTCCCAACCCGTTATAGAAATTGCTGATTATCATCCAATCCGGCATTCCATGATGAGGACAACGTGCCAATATCTCCTTGTACCTCTCCCAAGCTTCTCCCAAAGATTCCTGGGAATGCTGAGCAAACTGAGAAATGGCATTCCTGTAAGCTGCTGTCTTCGCCATGGAAAAATACTTGGTCAAGAACTTTTGAGCACAGTCTGCCCATGTTGTAATAGAGCCTGATGGCATAGAATGTAACCAACTCTTGGCTTTATCCTTAAGAGAGAAGGGAAATAGCCTCAATCTGATTGCGTCATCTGTAACTCCGTTGAATTTGAAGGTGTCACAGATCTCAAGGAAGTCCCTAATATGAGCATTGGGATCTTCAGCAGGACTACCCCCAAACTGGACTGTGTTCTGAATCATCTGAATGATGTTTGGCCTTAGCTCGAAATTGTTAGACCCTATAGCTGGTCGAACAATACTAGTATGGATGTCCTCCACTTTCGGCTGAGAGAATTCACTCAAAGCCTTCGCTGCTTGTTCTTGATTTGCCATAACTTCCTTTGCTTCAAGATTGTCTTCTAACCCGAAATCAAGTCTTCTCCTAGCTAGTTCTTCTGTACGTGCTAGTTCGTCTCTACGTGCACGAGCTCGTGTACGCATAAACTCTCAACAAGTACATGAAATTCACCAACAAGAAATTTTATGAAAACGTCCTAGTCACCGAAATTCAATGACCACTGATGGCAAATATTGAAACTAAACAAAATAAAACCGCGTCCCCGGCAGCGGCGCCAAAAACTTGTTGCGACCAACTCAACACGCAAGTGCACGTGATCTCAAGTAATACAGATAGCAAATAAGGTTCGTTCCTACAGGGACTCGTTGTATTGTCTAGCTAACTCACTCACCAATGTATGATTGTTTTCCGATGCTAAAACAAATAAATAAGTGGATTGTTATTATCACTAAAATTTATCTAAGAATTATAACTAATTATCAACTGCTTGAACTGAGATTTATGTTGAATTACTTATGCAAATAAAACATGGGAATTTAGTTTCTTTAAACAATCCATCTATGGTCTCCAAATCCCTAGCCTTGTTCATGTGATTTATTAACACCTGATCGAACACACAAAACTGATATAAGCCAACTTCCGTTACACAAATACCATCCTAAACAATATCCACAATAAAGTTAGAAATCATTTAGTCTTCCGATTATGCCAAGTCTTCATATGTCTATAAAGAATAAAACATAATGGTTGAGGTGCAAGCATTCAATTGATCACATAGTCGTCATAAAACGATTAGAGTTATGACACTAATTACGAATGATATTATCACGCATAAACCTACGCTAACATGGCAAGTTCTAAACTCTTATTTCCACTTTCGCTTCAACAAGAATTAACACACAATTACAGGAGTTAGCTACTCTCCTATAACGAATTAAATCAACCATGATAGGATATCACATCAATCACACTATAGGCATCGAGAAGATTCAACACATAGAATTCATGATTAAGTCCACTAAACCCCCATGACAACGAATTAGTTCATGATCGAACTAATCATCATCATGGGTTCCAATGGAAACATGATAGAAAGAAACGAATAAAGACTGAGATAGATATCAAAGGTTTTTAAAGAATACACCAAGGTTAAGCATCCACAACTAGGAAGAATACAAGAATAAAATTGGGAACTATCTTCTTCCTTCTTTGTTGTGCTAAAAAAACTACGTACAAAAAACAAGCTGTCACCCCCCTCTAGGGTTTTCTTTTCTTCCCTTATATGGGCCTCCAGGTGCTAGTAAATAGAAGAATGTTTTTTTTTTATTTTTAAATCCCCCAAAACAAATCAGGAATCGGGTCAGACGAGACGGCGACGCGGCGCCGTCCTCAAGCACAAACTCGGCGATGCGGCGCCAGGACCTTCCCTACGGCGATGCGGCGCCGTCCCCCAGTACAAACACGGCGACGCGGCGCCGTACCTACTGTCCAGCAACATCATTTTTCCTTTTCTTGAACTTGACTCCGTTTTGCACTTCGATTGCTACGCTTCGTTCCTCTAACACCTGTGATTGATTTCCCTGCACAATACCCTTAAAAGAGATCAAAAATACCACAACTCAAGTACAAACCATCGTTTTAAGCCAAATGGAAACGTTCTAAGTAGATAAAATACCCACTTATCACTGCATATTTTGTAAAGCTCCCTAAGAGGTTATCAATACTATGAGTATGGTATGTGGATAAGGTATGAGGATTACTATTGTTGACATGAATTTACTTTGTTTATTTGATGTTACTCGAAATGTCATATATCCCCTACTGAGGTTCCATTGTTGTAAATATTTCGAAATTGATATTAAGTATCGTTATATTTCGAAAACTTCATGTGTATATTGATATATATATTGTTGTGCTCTATTAATACTTGCTGGGCAATTCTTTCGCTCATACTTGCTTGTTTTAAATATTAACCTTTCAGAGGAAGGTAGATGATTGAGGCTTATCTGCATGGCTCAGGAGAAGCAGGCAGTGTGCCCTTATGAAGATGATATGATCCAGAAAAGTTATAGCTGGAATAAGTTATATGTAAGTACATTGATGTGTAATATATATTACTTTGTACTGAGTAGTACTAGATGCTGGTGTACTTCCCAACGAAGCTATACTAGTAGTATAAGATTTTTAAGAAATAGTGCGATGTAATAGAATGGATGTAATAAAGATATAAAGATTTTAGTTCTTGTTTCTAGCCCTATGACCTAAAAGATGCTTGGTGGTTGGGGTCGCAGAGTTATAATTCAGTTTTAATGATTACAGATGGTTTAATGTTGTTAAACAGGTAATTTGACATTGAGGATTTCCGCGTGACGACCAAATCCCTGACCCCAGATTTGGGGCGTTACAGAAATGGTATCAGAGCTTAGGTTATAGTAAACTAGAAACGAGAGTGAGTAGGAGTGTGTATAGTTATGTGAGAACGCCAGAACTCATGTAGAGTTCATGTTGGACTATTGGATATAGTACCAATGATTAAGATAAGATTTTGAGGAATATGTTGAGGTAGACTTCACTTCTTGTGGTGATGGATGTCTGCTAAAGAACTCTTAGAGACAAGTGTTGGTTGGCAGGGGCATAGAGCGCCCGAGGCCTAAATTTAAGATGATTTTAGGGGATTCATGGAGGCAGTTATGTATTCCCCGAACTATAAGGAATTTCAATATGATGGTGAATGTTAGAAAGATGACATCTAGTATTATGACAATGATGAGTTGAGATTGCATCCGTACTGTTAAAATTCCAAAGAGGGAAGTAAAACAAGATCACTATGAAAGGTTATCAGTCGAAGTTGCGGGTATTTAAAACCCTCTCGAGCCTGATAGAGTTTAAGGTAATATTATGAATGGATTGGTGGATAGACACCGATTGTCTCAAAATTATAGAAGTAAAAAGGGTGAAGATGAGATTGATCAATAAAGATGAAATGTTTTAAGAATCAAGACGGACTGAGAAAGTCTGAGAGAGATTAGTACGAAGGTTGTTATGCAAAAAAAAAGGGATAAGCTTAAGTTGCACACGGAATTGTCATGAGGACAGGAACATGTGGTATAAATACGGTTATAATGGTGACTGGATCTAAGTATGTATTTCCAGCAATGTTCCAGAATATCGCCCATTCGACACGTGGAATTCGTCGTTGCTAGGGGCGACACCGGTATCGAAGTCTTCTCAAAGAATAGAACGTTTGCGTGAGATGCTTGCGCTGAGTCGAACAGAACTCCTTAATATCGTAAAATGCCGATGGTTGAATCTCTAGCGACTATTACGAGTCGACGATGACGTCGGTTATCGAGCGCCTTAGGGTGTGCGTGGAAAAGTAGAGCGCTACGAACGAACAATTATCCGTCAGAGGAGCCGACATGAAAGGCATCCGTGGAGACCTTGGCATTACCCTCCCCAATTATGAGTCATTTTGATTACTTCCCCAATCTGAATTGTTTGACATCTCCCCATTTGCAACTTATGTTTAATATCTCCCCAATGTGAATTATTTGACACATCCCCGTGCGAAAATTATTTTGATTACCTCCCTAATCTATGACCTATCTTGACATCTCTCCAAGAGAGAATTTTGATAAAGAATATACTCCCTCTTCGAAGTTGTTTTATAATACTCATGTTAAACCATATTGGTTTCAATTTTTCTAGAAGCTGTCATTATACCTACTTTCAGATTTATGAGGCCCTATCGATTGATGATATTTAAATTCTCACTTTTCTTCAAATATTGGATAATCCTATGGTGCTATAGCACCACTTGCTTGTTGTATACCAGTATCTTTCTGGTTATCCTTTTCCTTGGAAATTGCACCTTGGAATCTGATCAATTTTAATCCAGGGTGTCCACTTGAGAATTATTTGTCGAAAGACGATAATTATTATCTTCACTTCGAATTGCTTTCATACTTCTCAGCTTCCACTGAGACGAACAACCCTATACTTATAGGGGACACAAGGGCTATCTGTCTGTGTGATAGAAGTCTGACGGGACGCCGTCACTTGTGAGTTGTGAAATACAAGAAGGCTAACTACCTTTAGTAATGTCTTAACTGAGACACGCAACGTGAGTTCTTATGATCATATTGATCTCTCAGTAAATTTCCTTAATTCAAATAAGGTTTACTTTAATACTCATAACCTTATGATCACCAGTGTGTAACAATTGCCTTGATATGACAGCTGTCTTTTCAAAGGTCCCTGATTCTTATTACCTCTAATGAATTTCAAGGGGATGCCAACCAGGTCGGCCAAGTCATAAATTTACTGATCAAAACTAAATTCGCAGCGGAATCGCCAAGAGCAAGAGCGAATCCCAACACGAATAGAATATCAGTGATGTATAGCTAGAATTGGTTCGTTCTCTCTCTCAAGAATGTCATGTTAATAGAGTCAGTGAACTCTCTCTCTTAAGGATAGTATAATAATAGAAAGTTGGGCGAGACGTATATGTGAAAGGAATAATGGTGGGTTATAAGACTCCAGCGATAATTGTGTCAGATAGAGAATTGAGGTTTGAATTGAGATATTGGAGAAGTTGTTTACGAAGAGACACTATCTCCTGTTTTGCAGAATAAGTGTTGATGATAAAAGAGTTAAGGAATCCCAGTAGTGGCCTTAGCTGATTCCGTGGACGGAATCCTTTTAAGGAGGGTAGACTGTAATAACCCGGATTTTTCAAGAAATGATTTTATTATTATTTCAATAATAATATTGTTTTCCTAAAATGAGGAGGAATTTTTTTTTTATTTTATTTTATTATTCAATTATTTAATTATTTTCGGTTAAGTGGAACCTGGTCCTCCTTTTTAAAATTTTATTGACTGAGTAGATACCTCGAGTCAATAGTTTATTTGTGCAAAGATTTAATTTTAGAATGTGAAATTATTCAGTAAAGATTTTATTTTAAATTATTGAATAATTTAGAGATTTTAAAATCCTTAGAAAATGTTTATTTTAATTATTTGAGGATTTGTAGAAATTACTTGATTAATATATAAAATCAAGAATTTGAGATTTTACTAAAACAATAATGTTTGTAGTATTTTTATAAAGCCCTGTAAATTGTGAATTATGAATCACAATTATTATTTTTATGAATTGTTTTTATAAATTATTAATATTTGTAAAATGCATATCAATTTAAAAAATTTAGATTTAATTCTAATTCTTTCTCCAAAAGTCTTTAAAAATATTCTAGTATTTAATTATGCTAGAAATTTTATTTTTACAAATTAGAGTTATTAGTTTAAAATATTATTTTAAGGTGTGTAGTATTTAAATGTATTGCTTTTTGAATAGTGTTGGGCTTGAGCCCATTAGGGTTAAAAACACTAACACAGCTCAAATACATACATCGATAGACACACTCAGCCGCACAAAACAAAACCATCGGGGGAGGGGGAGAGAAAACCAGCGGGGGGAAGAAATCGGGGGAGAGAAAAGAGAGATTGGGGGTTTAATTTACAACTCCATTAGCAAATATACATATATATATATATATATATATGCGTGTATAGGTGCATGAGTGTGTGCGTGTGTGTGTTGCAGGTGGAAGTCGTGAGGGAGAGGGAGCAGTGGGGGTCGAGTTGTGCTACAACAGGTCGGAGGAGGCCGCGCGGGGGATGGCCGGCGGCAAGGGCGGCGCAGCCGCGGCCGGTGAAGGGTCAGGCGCGCGTGCAGCATAGAGAGAGAGAGAGAGAGAGAGAGAGAGAGAGAGAGAGAGAGAGAGAGAGAGAGAGAGAGAGAGAGAGAGAGAGGAGGGAGAGATTGTTGCGGGGAATCGATTAATTCGGGAGGTATAATCTCGCACCTCCATATCTATTTAATTTTCGTAGTTAATTAGTTGTAAATTTTGAGTTAATTGTTTTAATTTTTTTGTAGTTTTAATTCGGAAAGTATATAAATTATTGTGATTGTGGTAATTTAAATGTGATATAATTATGTAGTTGATGTAATTTAATTAGTTTTAAATTGTGGTAATTAAATTAGATTTAATTGTGAGATTATTGTGGTAATTAGTTAGTTTAAATTGCGAGGTTAATTATGGTGGTTTAATTAGTTTAAATGGAAAGCTTAATGTGGTAATGGTTGTAACTAGACTAAAATTGTGAGATTATGATTATTGGTTGAATTTACGATATTTAATTCGGAAGGTATGTTTGTAATTGTAATTGGTGAGTTTAATTATGAGTCCGATTAAAGGTTCGGGTTAGTGATTGTTAATTGTTAAATTGCTAATTGTTAATTGTTAGTGAGTAATTATTAATTGTCGGATAATATATTTGGGTTAGTTGTCAAGTAATTGTTAAGTGCTAATTGCTAATTGTTAGTTTCCAAATTGTAATTTTTAAATTGTTAATGTAACGCCCCCAAATCCGGGGTCAGGGATTTGGTCGTCACACGGAAAACCTTAATAACAAATCAACTGTTTAACCACATTAAACCATTTGTAGTCATTAATAATTGAGTTACAACATTTGAGACCCCAACCACCAAGCATCTTTAAGGTTATAGGGCTAGAAACAAGAATCAACTCCTTACTACTAGTATAACTTCGTTGAGAAGTACACCAGCAACTAATACTATTTTGCGCAAAGTAACATATATAGTACACATCAATATACTTACATATAACTTACTCCAGATATAAACTTTCTAGATCATATCGTCTTCACAAGGGCACGCTGCCCGCTTCATCTAAGCCATGCAGATAACCTCGTCCGGCTACCTTCCACTGAAAAGTTAATATTTGAAAACAAGCAAGTATGAGCGAAAGAATTGCTCAGCAAGTTATTTCTAGAGTTTAACAAAATAATTACACCAATACACACAAGGGGTACTCAATATCCAACGATATTAAATCTCATATCCAAAACATTTATAAATATGAAACTTCAATAAGGGAAGTATAATGTTTGAAAATAATATCAACTGAACGATATACCAATATAATATAAAGATGTCGTTACAAGGTAATTAAATAGATTATTACCATAAATAGCCACATCTTGTTTGCGTAGTAATACACCAACATAAACTTGCTGGTTATTCAATATGAAATCATTTATTTAAAATCTAATATCAGTTTCTCTTCTCTAACGAGATAATAATCAATACATCACCTTAGTATAATATCTCAAGATAATATAACATCTAATATAAATCTCTTAAAAATAATCATTCCATTTCCCTTTTATACAACAATTATATAAATTAATATAAAATCAGTTTCTATTCATCTATAACAATAATTCCATCGTTTCATATCATTTTCCCTTTTCAGTATACCAATCTGACTTTATCGTCGATTCTTTATTCAATAATTGTGGGGGTTTTTCACTGTTGCCGAATACGTGAGGCACGATGATCAGTCGTCCTCCGTACCCGTCCCTTTTTACTACCGGTAGAAGGAATGAAGGCCACCTGCTAACATCATCCCTGGAGGAAGGCCACCTGCTAACATCCTCCCTTGGCATCTTCGTGCCGAATCATATAATGAATGCTAGACTATGTCGCACACAGCCCTGACACAGCCTCTTATGCAAGTTTGTTGCTGATCCCCCCTTTTTATAAAATCATTATTCCATTTATCAACACCATTTCACATTTCCATTCCCGTATATCATTTTCATTTCCATTTCACATTTCACCTTCCCATTTTCATATCCGTATTATAATCATTTGAAAACATATATACAGGTATATCAATTCAAGACATACATTCATTTCACTATGAAATTCCTTAAATAACCTTTTAACTGTATTTAATCATCCTTAGAACACTTAGAATATCTAAAGAATAACTATTCAATAATCCCTTTTAAATGAATATTATAATTAATATTCATTGAATTAAATAACCATTAAAATAACATTTATCATTTTCATTCCAGACATTTTTAACCAAAAATGTCTCCTTTATAACCATCGAAATATCTTTATTATTATTCCGGAACAAAGCGATTTAAGAAAACATTTAAAAAATAATATTCATCTAATTAAATAAATTTAATTAGACGAATAAGGTTTATTTAATTAGTAGATACTTCGAGAGGTATCTAATAATTAAATAAACACTAGTTTATTGGTGATGTTGCCATTAGGTTAATTATTGCGAAATTCTTTCAAAAAAAAACTTTGTCCGGGTTTTCGAAAATATACATTTCAAGATAACCCCTTCCATTTTTCCATTCATATATCCATACATTTAAATTACACCAACTAAAGTACTTTACATGTAAATCCCTTTTACGAAAATCTGTAAATATCAACCCTTGTCCCCTTATATAACAAAATGTTTATTAATAACATCTAAAACAATTTAGAACTCAAATATCCCCAATTTACACATAATTGTAATATTATAAAATAACTTTAGATAACAACTGATAACATAATATCATAAAAATAACCATAATAACAACTGATACCATTCCTTCCCATATCACTTTACTCTTTATAATATATCACTCTCTCCATATCACATATATTTCCAATCAAACCATTTTACTCAGAAGTAAACAATTTATCAAGAATAAAGATATAAGAAATCTTGCAAATATGGACTGAAGTCTTATTCCACACATTTCATATATTTCAAAATAAATATACTCTGAACGATAGAGTATGTATAATAAACTTGCCTCTGGTCCTTAGCACCAGACAGAACACCGCGAATAAATCCTTGGCGTTTCGCCCAAGCAGTTCCATGAACTTTACACGACGTCTCGATCTTTCCTTTTTGATACACGTCGCTCCAGTTTGATCACATCTTAACGGTACTGTAATGGTTATGAGTACGTGTCAATCCTACCATGTATTTCGAGTAGACACAACTCGGAATTATCACTAAGTCACATAAAGTCAACCCTAATACCATCGACATTCTCTTGTCAAAACTTAATTAACAGATAATCCTCCAAACGCATTTAATTCTCGATAAAGACACCAAATAAACAATTTATCACCAAGACACAATTAATCCTCGAAATCAATCATTTAACACTTAATTATATAAATAGTTAACACCCAAAGCATGCCTTCAAATCCTTGAAATTAAATAAGTTAAATAAATTTAAATGCAGGGGATTTTCAGAAAATTTCGGCATGTAGTATTCGTTTATCGGACTATGGGCTCAGCCCCTCCATGCCAAACAAAACAATTTATAACCCTGCTTTTGATAAAATAAAAGCTGCCTCAACTTGCAGCAACATAAAAGTAAACAAATAATGAAAAGTACCCGCCCAGACATGCGGCACCTAGCACATAATAATTAACACTACTACTTACGCTACACCAATGATCGTATTTCTCACGCATTTTAATGATACACGTGACAACCAATCATTGATGTTCGTAAGCCCTAGGGAACAACCCCTAGCACTAACTATTACTTACGCTATATCAATGATCACATCACTCAAGTATATTAATTATACTCGTGATAGCTAATCATGGATATTCGTAAGCCCTAGGGATTAGTCGAAAAGAATTACACAAGTCCTTTAAATATTGACATTGAAAAACTTGTGATCTTCTCATAACCCCTAGCACAATTCTAATTATTATAAAATTCTAACATTTAACATGTATCACGTATTCCCATACTTACCAACACCAAGTAATTGACGATTATACATTCAACAAATACTAAGACTTGATTTATAACATTTAGCACTTAAACATTTTCTGACGACCATTTATAACTAGTCAAATCACATAAACTCCCATTTATTATACCACATAGCAATTAGCAATTAACAACTAATCCGACAATAATAAACCAATAACCATCACAAAAACTCGAGCACACAACCGGCTCACAATTAATCCAAATAATTATACATTAACCACTACCTCTCCGATTTAAATCGGAATTCAAACAATAATCATAATCTTACCATTTTAATCTAATTACAACCATTATCACATTAGGCTCTCCATTTAAACTAATTAAGCCACCACAATTAACCTCGTAATTTAAACTAACTAATTACCACAATTCGCTAATTAATTACTACAATTAACAATATATAACCATTCATCTCTAAACTAATCCCACAATTTAAAATCAATTAAATTACGACAATTAATCAATACTCGCAATTTACACTACTAAATTTAACACGAAAATTAAATAATTAAAAATACGAAATTATACCATTTCGATTCGATTCGTCTTGCTCCAAAATCAACACCGGAAATCTCCCCATCTCTCTCCCTCTCTACTGCAGTTCGCGCAACCACCGCCAGTTCACCTGTTCCCTCGCCGCCGTCGTCTTTTCCGGCGTCCCTGCTCCGACGCCGCCCAGCTTTCACAGTCACGACCCCTCCCCCGCGCAGCCTGTTCCTCTACTGTCCACACACAACCGCGCACATATACACACACCGGAACACACCCAAATACGCGTGTATATACACACACCTATGCGTATATATATGTATATACTCCCCAATTAATTCAACAATCAACCCCCAAATTGAAAACCCCCAATTTTTTTATGAACCCTAATTTTTTTTTCCCAATCTCTACTCTCTCTCCCCGTCTGTTGCCTTCTGCGTTTTTGATATATTGGGCTTGGCCCAATGCTAATATATCACTCCTACAATTCATTCCGGGCCCAATTAAAACACTACATCTTCACTTTTAAAACTAAATAACAGCTTATAAATCGAAATTAAATAAAATTTCAGAAAATTAAACTTTTCATTTTTAAAATATAGAATATAAAATTACGAACTCCCACATATTTTCGAAATATTTTTCGGATCAAAAATGAATTAAATATGAATTTTCAAAGTTTTGATCCTTTAAATACAATAAAACTCTTAAAATCATTTTAAAATACCGAAACATCCAAATTAATTCACCCAACCATTCTAAAAACTAAATAATATTATAAAGATAATATTACAAAAGATTTCATGATTTTTAATTTCTCCGATAATTTTATAAAATTAACAGAGGATCAAAATGCATGATTTAAATATATTTAAATCCTCAAAAATATAAATAAAATACATCAGCCTTCACAGCTCACACAAATCATCATATAAACACATAAACACAACTTCACATACATTCCACCTTCCAACAATAATCACATAATATAGTTCATAATTATACTGAACCAGACAATAATTAAATAATTCGCTTTTGAAATTCCTTGAACTGGAATAATGAACAATAAAATAAAATAAAAAATTTCCTCCTCATTTTAGGAAAACATTAATATTCTTAAAATAATACTAAAATCATTTTCTGAAAATTCGGGTTATTACAGTCTACCCCCCTTAAAAGGATTCCGTCCACGGAATCAGCTAAGGCCACTACTGGAATTCCTTAACTCTTTCATTAACAATACTTATTTTGCAAAACCATAGATAACATCCATTCATAAGCAACTCCTCCAAAACTCAATTCAACTATAGGGTATCTATCTGACACATCACTATTCCTTTCACATATATGTGTCGACCAACTTGCCATTATCATCCTATCCTTGAGAGAGAGTAAACTAATTCTATCGATACGCCACTGATATTCTATTCGTTTTGGGATTCGCTCCTGCTCTTTGCGATTCCATTCGAATCTAACTTCTATCAGCGAATTTCGAGTTGACTGACCTGGCTGGCATCCCCTTGAAATTCATTAGAGATAACCAGAATCATGGAGCTTTAAAAAGATAGCTGTCATATCAAGACAAATGTCACCCACTGGTGACCATAGGATTATGAGTTTTGAAACAAACCTTCTTGGAAATAAGAGAATTTACTGAGAGATCAATACGATCGTAAGAACTCACGTTGTGTGTCTCTGATAAGACATTACTAAAGGTAATTAGCCTTCTTGTATTTCACAACTCACAAGTGATGGCGTCCCATCAGACTTCTATCACACAGACAGATAGTCCTTGTGGCCCCTATATGTACAGGGTTGTTCGTCTCAGTGGAAGTTGAGAATTATGAAAGAAATTCAAAGTCAAGTCAGTAATAATCATCTTCTGACAATTAATTATCAAAGGGACACCTTGGATTAAAATCGAACAATTTCCAAGGCGTGATTTCCAAAGAAAAGGATAACCAGAAAAATACTGGTATTCAACAAACAAGTGGTGCTATATCACCATTGAATTATCCACTATTGAAGAAAAGTGGAAGTTTGAAATAATATCATTTGATAGGGCTTCGAAAACCTGAAGGTAAGTATAATGAAAGCCCTTGGCACAATTGAAACCAAATATGACTTAACATAAGTAAAAATAACTTCGAAGAGGAAATATATCCTTTATCACAATTCTCTCTTAGAGAGATGTCAAATTATTCATAGATTAAGAAGGTAATCAAAAAGATTCACCAATGGGGATATTGCCAAGGTCTCCACGGATGCCTTCTATGTCGGCTCCTCTGACGGATAATCGTTCGATCCCGGAGCTGTTCTTTTCCATGCACACCCTAAGGTGCTTGATAACTTACGTCATCGTCGACTCGTAATAGTCACTAAGGATTCAATCATCGACATTAATAATCGCAGGGAGTTCTATTTCAACATATCCTTCAACATATCATTCAAATCCTAACTTAATCATTGGCACTACACCCGGTAGTCCAACATGAACTCTGCATGAGCTCTGACGTTCTCACATAACTATACACACTCCTACTCACTCTCGTTTCTAGTTTACTATAACCTCAGCTCTGATACCAACCTGTAACGCCCCCAAATCCGGGGTCAGGGATTTGGTCGTCACACGGAAAACCTTAATAACAAATCAACTATTTAACCACATTAAACCATTTGTAGTCATTAATAATTGAGTTACAACATTTGAGACCCCAACCACCAAGCATCTTTAAGGTTATAGGGCTAGAAACAAGAATCAACTCCTTACTACTAGTATAACTTCGTTGAGAAGTACACCAGCAACTAATACTATTTTGCGCAAAGTAACATATATAGTACACATCAATATACTTACATATAACTTACTCCAGATATAAACTTTCTAGATCATATCGTCTTCACAAGGGCACGCTGCCCGCTTCATCTAAGCCATGCAGATAACCTCGTCCGGCTACCTTCCACTGAAAAGTTAATATTTGAAAACAAGCAAGTATGAGCGAAAGAATTGCTCAGCAAGTTATTTCTAGAGTTTAACAAAATAATTACACCAATACACACAAGGGGTACTCAATATCCAACGATATTAAATCTCATATCCAAAACATTTATAAATATGAAACTTCAATAAGGGAAGTATAATGTTTGAAAATAATATCAACTGAACGATATACCAATATAATATAAAGATGTCGTTACAAGGTAATTAAATAGATTATTACCATAAATAGCCACATCTTGTTTGCGTAGTAATACACCAACATAAACTTGCTGGTTATTCAATATGAAATCACTTATTTATAATCTAATATCAGTTTCTCTTCTCTAACGAGATAATAATCAATACATCACCTTAGTATAATATCTCAAGATAATATAACATCTAATATAAATCTCTTAAAAATAATCATTCCATTTCCCTTTTATACAACAATTATATAAATTAATATAAAATCAGTTTCTATTCATCTATAACAATAATTCCATCGTTTCATATCATTTTCCCTTTTCAGTATACCAATCTGACTTTATCGTCGATTCTTTATTCAATAATTGTGGGGTTTTTTCACTGTTGCCGAATACGTGAGGCACGATGATCAGTCGTCCTCCGTACCCGTCCCTTTTTACTACCAGTAGAAGGAATGAAGGCCACCTGCTAACATCATCCCTGGAGGAAGGCCACCTGCTAACATCCTCCCTTGGCATCTTCGTGCCGAATCACATAATGAATGCTAGACTATGTCGCACACAGCCCTGACACAGCCTCTTATGCAAGTTTGTTGCTGATCCCCCCTTTTTATAAAATCATTATTCCATTTATCAACACCATTTCACATTTCCATTCCCGTATATCATTTTCATTTCCATTTCACATTTCACCTTCCCATTTTCATATCCGTATTATAATCATTTGAAAACATATATACAGGTATATCAATTCAAGACATACATTCATTTCACTATGAAATTCCTTAAATAACCTTTTAACTATATTTAATCATCCTTAGAACACTTAGAATATCTAAAGAATAACTATTCAATAATCCCTTTTAAATGAATATTATAATTAATATTCATTGAATTAAATAACCATTAAAATAACATTTATCATTTTCATTCCAGACATTTTTAACCAAAAATGTCTCCTTTATAACCATCGAAATATCTTTATTATTATTCCGGAACAAAGCGATTTAAGAAAACATTTAAAAAATAATATTCATCTAATTAAATAAATTTAATTAGACGAATAAGGTTTATTTAATTAGTAGATACTTCGAGAGGTATCTAATAATTAAATAAACACTAGTTTATTGGTGATGTTGCCATTAGGTTAATTATTGCGAAATTCTTTCAAAAAAAAACTTTGTCCGGGTTTTCGAAAATATACATTTCAAGATAACCCCTTCCATTTTTCCATTCATATATCCATACATTTAAATTACACCAACTAAAGTACTTTACATGTAAATCCCTTTTACGAAAATCTGTAAATATCAACCCTTGTCCCCTTATATAACAAAATGTTTATTAATAACATCTAAAACAATTTAGAACTCAAATATCCCCAATTTACACATAATTGTAATATTATAAAATAACTTTAGATAACAACTGATAACATAATATCATAAAAATAACCATAATAACAACTGATACCATTCCTTCCCATATCACTTTACTCTTTATAATATATCACTCTCTCCATATCACATATATTTCCAATCAAACCATTTTACTCAGAAGTAAACAATTTATCAAGAATAAAGATATAAGAAATCTTGCAAATATGGACTGAAGTCTTATTCCACACATTTCATATATTTCAAAATAAATATACTCTGAACGATAGAGTATGTATAATAAACTTGCCTCTGGTCCTTAGCACCAGACAGAACACCGCGAATAAATCCTTGGCGTTTCGCCCAAGCAGTTCCATGAACTTTACACGACGTCTCGATCTTTCCTTTTTGATACACGTCGCTCCAGTTTGATCACATCTTAACGGTACTGTAATGGTTATGAGTACGTGTCAATCCTACCATGTATTTCGAGTAGACACAACTCGGAATTATCACTAAGTCACATAAAGTCAACCCTAATACCATCGACATTCTCTTGTCAAAACATAATTAACAGATAATCCTCCAAACGCATTTAATTCTCGATAAAGACACCAAATAAACAATTTATCACCAAGACACAATTAATCCTCGAAATCAATCATTTAACACTTAATTATATAAATAGTTAACACCCAAAGCATGCCTTCAAATCCTTGAAATTAAATAAGTTAAATAAATTTAAATGCAGGGGATTTTCAGAAAATTTCGGCATGTAGTATTCGTTTATCGGACTATGGGCTCAGCCCCTCCATGCCAAACAAAACAATTTATAACCCTGCTTTTGATAAAATAAAAGCTGCCTCAACTTGCAGCAACATAAAAGTAAACAAATAATGAAAAGTACCCGCCCAGACATGCGGCACCTAGCACATAATAATTAACACTACTACTTACGCTACACCAATGATCGTATTTCTCACGCATTTTAATGATACACGTGACAACCAATCATTGATGTTCGTAAGCCCTAGGGAACAACCCCTAGCACTAACTATTACTTACGCTATATCAATGATCACATCACTCAAGTATATTAATTATACTCGTGATAGCTAATCATGGATATTCGTAAGCCCTAGGGATTAGTCGAAAAGAATTACACAAGTCCTTTAAATATTGACATTGAAAAACTTGTGATCTTCTCATAACCCCTAGCACAATTCTAATTATTATAAAATTCTAACATTTAACATGTATCACGTATTCCCATACTTACCAACACCAAGTAATTGACGATTATACATTCAACAAATACTAAGACTTGATTTATAACATTTAGCACTTAAACATTTTCTGACGACCATTTATAACTAGTCAAATCACATAAACTCCCATTTATTATACCACATAGCAATTAGCAATTAACAACTAATCCGACAATAATAAACCAATAACCATCACAAAAACTCGAGCACACAACCGGCTCACAATTAATCCAAATAATTATACATTAACCACTACCTCTCCGATTTAAATCGGAATTCAAACAATAATCATAATCTTACCATTTTAATCTAATTACAACCATTATCACATTAGGCTCTCCATTTAAACTAATTAAGCCACCACAATTAACCTCGTAATTTAAACTAACTAATTACCACAATTCGCTAATTAATTACTACAATTAACAATATATAACCATTAATCTCTAAACTAATCCCACAATTTAAAATCAATTAAATTACGACAATTAATCAATACTCGCAATTTACACTACTAAATTTAACACGAAAATTAAATAATTAAAAATACGAAATTATACCATTTCGATTCGATTCGTCTTGCTCCAAAATCAACACCGGAAATCTCCCCATCTCTCTCCCTCTCTACTGCAGTTCGCGCAACCACCGCCAGTTCACCTGTTCCCTCGCCGCCGTCGTCTTTTCCGGCGTCCCTGCTCCGACGCCGCCCAGCTTTCACAGTCACGACCCCTCCCCCGCGCAGCCTGTTCCTCTACTGTCCACACACAACCGCGCACATATACACACACCGGAACACACCCAAATACGCGTGTATATACACACACCTATGCGTATATATATGTATATACTCCCCAATTAATTCAACAATCAACCCCCAAATTGAAAACCCCCAATTTTGTTATGAACCCTAATTTTTTTTTCCCAATCTCTACTCTCTCTGTAACGCCCCCAAATCCGGGGTCAGGGATTTGGTCGTCACGCGGAAATCCTTAATAACAAATCACCTGCTTAACCACATTAAACCATCTGTAGTCATTAATAATTAAGTTACAACATTGAGACCCCAACCACCAAGCATCTTTTAGGTTATAGGGCTAGAAACAAGAATCAACTCCTTACTACTAGTATAACTTCGTTGAGAAGTACACCAGCAACTAGTACTATATTATGCAAAGTAACATATATATTACACATCAATATACTTACATATAACTTACTCCAGCTATAAACTTTCTAGATCATATTGTCTTCATAAGGGCACGCTGCCCGCTTCATCTAAGCCATGCAGATAACCTCGTCCGGCTACCTTCCACTGAAAAGTTAATATTTGAAAACAAGCAAGTATGAGCGAAAGAATTGCTCAGCAAGTTATTACTTACTTATTGATAAAATAATATCAGTTCTCTTCTATAACAAGATAATAATCAATACATCATCTTAGTATAATATCTCAAAGTAATATAACATTTAAAATCAAGCTCTCAATATAATCTTTCCATTTCCTTCCTATACAGCAATTTTATAAATTAATATAAAATCAGCTTCTCTTCATCTATAACAATAATTTCATCGTTTCATATCACTTTTCTGTTTTCAGTTATGGCTTGTTTGGTAACTTGGAATTCATTTGAATTCCTGGAATTGACCAAATTTAGTATTTGGTAAGATTAAAAAAATTTGGAATTGGAATTGATGAATTCCATACCAATTCAATATTAACTATTTTTTTGTAATTTGAAATTACAAGTGAAAGATAGTCATTTGAAATTCTTCTCCACCAAAATACATGAGCATCACTTTTTTTTTTGGAATTTTTTTAGAGAAATAGTTTTTCTCGGGAAATTTTTTCTTTGAAAAATTTTTTCCCGGGAAAATTTTCTGGAGAAATTTTTTCCTGGAAAATTTTCTCGAGAAATTTTTTTCTGGGAAAATTTTCTCGAGAAATTTTTTCCGGGAAAATTTTCTCGAAAAATTTTTTCCCGAGAAAATTTTCTCCAAAAATTTTTTTTCGAGAAAATTTTCTCGAGAAATTTGATTTCGGGAAAATTTTATCGAGGAATTTTTTTCCAGGAATTTTTTTCCGGGAAAATTTTCTCGAGAAATTTTTTTCCGGGAAATTTTTTCCGAGAAATTTTTTTCCGGGAAAATTTTCTCGAAAATTTTTTCCGGGAAAATTTTCTCGAAATTTTTTCCCGAGAAATTTTTTTCCGGGAAAATTTTCTCGAGAAATTTTTTCCGGGAAAATTTTCTGGAGAAATTTTTTTTCGGGGGAAATTTTTTCGTGATATTTTATTTCTGAAAAATTTTATCGATTAATTTTTTCCTGGTAATTTTTTTTCGAGATATTTTTTTTTGGAAAAATTTTCTCGAGAAACTTTTTTCCGGGAAAAAATTCTCGTGAAATTTTTTCCCGGGAAAAATTTCTGGAGAACAAAAATTTTTCAAATTTTAAAATTTCTGAATTTGAAATTCTCATATTTACCAAACAAAGAATTTGGAATTGAAATCATGGATTTCAAATTTTGGAATTGAAATCATGGATTTCAAATGAAATTGTAGTTCCCAAACGCCACCTTATAGAAATCTGAAAACCATTTTCAATTCTTTCTTTCAAGTTTTGGGGATATATACTGGCGCCAGATACGTAGGACGATGATCAGTCGCCTGACCGTATCCGCTCTCTGTTTACTACTAGTAGAAGGAATGAAGGCCACCTACTAACATCATCCCTGGAGGAAGGCCACCTGCTAACATCCTCCTGGAGGAAGGCCACCTGCTAACATCCTCCCTTGGCATCTTCGTGCCGAATCATGAATGTTAGACTATGTCGCACACAGCCCTGACATAGCCTCTTACGCAAGTTTGTTGCTAATCCCCCTTTTTCAAATCATTTTATCATTATCAATACTATTTCACATTTTTCCACTTTTCCGTTTCCATTCGCATTTCCATTCACATATATCATTTTCATTTCCATTTCACATTTCACCTTTCCATTTTCATATCCGTATTATAATCATTTGAAAACATATATACAGGTATATCAATTCAAAAACATACATTCATTTCACTATAAAATTCCTTAAACCACCTTTTAACAATATATAATCACCCTTAGAACACTTAGAATATTTAAAGAATAACTATTCAATAATCCCTTTTAAATGAATATTATAATTAATATTCATTAAGTTAAATAACCAATAAAATAACATTTATCAATATCATTCCAGACATTTTTAACCACAAATGTCTCATTTATATTCATCGAAACATCTTTATTATTCCGGAACAAAGCGATTTTTAAGAAAACATTTTAAAAATAATATTCATCTAATTAAATAAATTTAATTAGACGAATAAGGTTTATTTAATTAGTAGATGCTTTGAGAGGTATCTAATAATTAAATAAACACTAGTTTATTGGTGATGTTGCCATTAGGTTAATTATTGCGAAATTCTTTCTAAAACTTTGTCCGGGTTTTCGAAAATATACCTCTCAAGATAACCCCTTTCCACTTTTCCATTCATATATCAATACCTTTAAAATACACCAACTAAAATACTTTACCTGTAAGTCCCTTTTTAAGAAAAATCTGTAAATATCAACCCTTGTCCCCTTATATAACAAAATATTTATTAATAACATCTAAAACAATTTAGTACTCAAATATCCCCAATTTACACATAATTGTAATATTATAAAATAACTTTAGATAACAACTGATAACATAATATCATAAAAATAACCATAATAACAACTGATACCATTCCTTCCCATGTCACTTTACTCTTTATAGTATATCCATATTCATAATCATATCTATCTCTCTGTAATTCCCGTTTCACTGGGAAAACAATTCATTAACGATATATTAACAATAAGATCACACATGTATATTCCATGAAATCATTATACTATGAAGATATATAATTTTCAAAGTAAGGATAAAGAAATCTTGCAATTATGGACTGAAGTCTTATTTCACACATTTCATATATTTCAAAATAAATATACTCTGAACGATAGAGTATGTATAAATAAACTTGCCTCTGGTCCTTAGCACCAGACAGAACAGCGCGAATAAATCCTTGGCGTTTCGCCCAAGTAGTTCCATGAACTTTACACGACGTCTCGATCTTTCCTTTTTGATACACGTCGCTCCAGTTTGATCACATCTTAACGGTACTGTAATGGTTATGAGTACGTGTCAATCCTACCATGTATTTCGAGTAGACACAACTCGGAATTATCACTAAGTCACATAAAGTCAACCCTAATACCATCGACATTCTCTTGTCAAAACTTAATTAACAGATAATCCTCCAAACGCATTTAATTCTCGATAAAGACACCAAATAAACAATTAATCACCAAGACACAATTAATCCTCGAAATCAATCATTTAACACTTAATTATATAAATAGTTAACACCCAAAGCATGCCTTCAAATCCTTGAAATTAAATAAGTTAAATAAATTTAAATGCAGGGGATTTTCAGAAAATTTCGGCATGTAGTATTCGTTTATCGGACTATGGGCTCAGCCCCTCCATGCCAAACAAAACAATTTATAACCCTGCTTTTATAAAAATAAAGCTGCCTCAACTTGCAGCAACATAAAATAAACAAATAATGAAAAGTACCCGCCCAGACATGCGGCACCTAGCACATAATGATTTACACTACTACTTACGCTACACCAATGATCATATTTCTCACGCATTTTAATGATACACGTGACAACCAATCATTGATGTTCATAAGCCCTAGGGAACAACCCCTAGCACTAACTATTACTTACGCTACATCAATGATCACATCACTCAAGTATATTAATTATACTCGTGATAGCTAATCATGGATATTCGTAAGCCCTAGGGATTAGTCGAAAAGAATTACACAAGTCCTTTAAATATTGACATTTAAAAACTTGTGATTTTCTCATAACCCCTAGCACAATTCTAATTATTATAAAATTCTAACATTTAACATGTACCACGTATTCCCATACTTACCACTGACCCACGTACACACATATCTGTTCATTTACTTACTGAATCAAACTAGCAATTTACAACTAATTACACTTAGCAATTAGCACTTAAACATTTATAGCTAGCAAGATAGTATAACCTCTACATATTATAATTAACAACCAACAATTAGCAATTACTAATCCGAACATTTGATCAGACTCACAATTACTCCCATCAATTATAATTAGCAACTAAACTCTCCGAATAAAATACGGAAATCCCAATAATATTCACAATCCACCATATTAATCTAATTACGAAAATTAGCATACTAACTTACAATTTAAATCCAACTTATTTACCATAAAAATTCTCACCATTTAACTAATTAAATTACAACCATATACTCAAAATTCCACATAATCTAATTACTAAAATTAACACCATAAAACTCACAATTTAAAACTAATTAAATTACAACAATTAATTAACTAAATTATCACAATTAAATACATAATTTAAAAAATATAGAAATTATACCCTTTCGTTTTGGTCTGATTCGACTCGCACACAAACCCATCTCCACCACGATCTTCTCCCTCTCTCTCCACCGCGGTTGCACAACGCGCACACACGCACACCTGCACGTATATCTCCCTCCTCTCTCCACCGTCAACATCTCGCTGCCACCACCACCACCGTTCGGTGGTGGTCTTCCGGTCACCTTCCCCCACACAACACCTGCGACACCATGTACATACACACACACGACCGCACAACATACATATACTCAGCCTCCCCCCTTCCTGTCTTCGTTCAACACCACCAACATTAGTCGCCGCCGCTCGGTGGTCTTCTCCGGCAGCGCACACCTGCCCAGTACACACCCATCGTACATACACACATACACGCGATACATATACATACATATATATAGAGCCCCCAAATTGAAAACCCCCAATTCAATTTCTTCTATGAACCCTAATTTCTTCCCCCTTTTCCAATCTCTCTCCCCGACTTCTGTGTCTGTTTTGATTAAATGGGCTTGGCCCAAATTCTAATTATACTACTACTCCATTCATCCCGGGCCCAATTAAAACACTACATCTTCACTCTTAAAACTAGTAAACAGCTTTATAAATCGAAATTAAATAAAATTTCAGAAAATTAAACTTTCATTTTTAAAATAAAGAACATAAAATTACGAACACCCACGTATTTTCGAAATATTTTTCGGATCAAAAATGAATTAAATATGAATTTTCAAAGTTTTGATCCTTTAAATACAATAAAACTCTTAAAATCATTTTAAAATACCGAAACATCCAAATTAATTCACCCAACCATTTTAAAAACTAAATAAATATATAAAGATAATATTTCAAGAGATTTCATGATTTTTAATTCCTCCGATAATTTTATAAAATTAACAGAGGATCAAAATGCATGATTTAAATATATTTAAATCCTCAAAAATATAAATAAAATACATCAGCCTTCACAGTTCACACAAATCATCATATAAACACATAAACACAACTTCACATACACTCCACCTTCCAACAATAATCACATAATATAGTTCATAATTACACTGAATCAGACAATAATTAAATAATTCGCTTTTGAAATTCCTTGAACTGGAATACTGAACAATAAAATAAAATAAAATTTCCTCCTCATTTTAGGAAAAACATTAATATTCTTATAATAATAATAAAAATTATTTTCTGAAAATTCGGGTTATTACAGTCTACCCCCCTTAAAAGGATTCCGTCCACGGAATCAGCTAAGGCCACTACTGGAATTCCTTAACTCCTTCATCATCAACTCTTATTCTACAAAACCATAAATAACATCCATGAGAGAGAGCAAACTAATTCTATCGATACGCCACTGATATTATATTCGTTTTAGGATTCGCTCCTGCTCTTTGCGATTCCAGTCGAATCTAACTTCTATCAGCGAATTTCGAGTTGTCCGACCTGGTTGGCATCCCCTTGAAATTTATTAGAGATAACAAGAATCATGAAGCTTTGAAAAGATAGCTGTCATATCAAGACAAATGTCACCCACTGGTGACCATAGGATTATGAGTTTTGAAACAAACCTTATTGGAAATAAGAGAACTCACTGAGAGATCAATATGATCATAAGAACTCACGTTGCATGTCTCAGTTGAGACATTACTAAAGGTAATTAGCCTTCTTGTATTTCACAACTCACAAGTGATGGCGTCCCATCAGACTTCTATCACACAGACAGACAGTCCTTGTGGCCCCTATATGTATAGGGTTGTTCGTCTCAGTGGAAGTTGAGAAGTATGAAAGCAATTCAAAGTCAAGTCAATAACAATCATCTTCTGACATTTAATTATCAAAGGGACACCTTGGATTAAAATCGAACAATTTCCAAGGCGCGATCTCCAAAGAAAAGGGTAACCAGAAAGATACTGGTATTCAACAAGCAAGTGGTGCTATATCACCATTGAATTATCCACCATTGAAGAAAAGTGGAAGTTTGAAATAATATCACTTGATAGGGCTTCGAAAACCTGAAGGTAAGTATAATGAAAGCCCTTGGCACAATTGAAATTTAATATGGCTTAACATAAGTATTAAAGAATAACTTCGAAGAGGAAATATATCCTTTATCAAAATTCTCCCTTAGAGATATGTCAAATAATTCATAGATTGGGGAGGTAATCAAAAAGATTCAACAATGGGGATATTGCCAAGGTCTCCACGGATGCCTTCTATGTCGGCTCCTCTGACGGATAATCGTTCGATCCCAGAGCTGTTCTTTTCCAGGCACACCCTAAGGTGCTTGATAACTTACGTTATCGTCGACTCGTAATAGTCACTAAGGATTCAATCATCGACACTAATAATCGCAGGGAATTCTATCTCAACATGTCCTTCAACATAGCATTCAAATCTTAACTTAATCATTGGCACTACACCCGGTAGTCCAACATGAACTCTACATGAGCTCTGACGTTCTCACATATTTATACACACTCCTACTCACTCTCGTTTCTAGTTTACTATAACCTCAGCTCTGATACCAACCTGTAACGCCCCCAAATCCGGGGTCAGGGATTTGGTCGTCACGCGGAAATCCTTAATAACAAATCACCTGCTTAACCACATTAAACCATCTGTAGTCATTAATAATTAAGTTACAACATTGAGACCCCAACCACCAAGCATCTTTTAGGTTATAGGGCTAGAAACAAGAATCAACTCCTTACTACTAGTATAACTTCGTTGAGAAGTACACCAGCAACTAGTACTATATTATGCAAAGTAACATATATATTACACATCAATATACTTACATATAACTTACTCCAGCTATAAACTTTCTAGATCATATTGTCTTCATAAGGGCACGCTGCCCGCTTCATCTAAGCCATGCAGATAACCTCGTCCGGCTACCTTCCACTGAAAAGTTAATATTTGAAAACAAGCAAGTATGAGCGAAAGAATTGCTCAGCAAGTTATTACTTACTTATTGATAAAATAATATCAGTTCTCTTCTATAACAAGATAATAATCAATACATCATCTTAGTATAATATCTCAAAGTAATATAACATTTAAAATCAAGCTCTCAATATAATCTTTCCATTTCCTTCCTATACAACAATTTTATAAATTAATATAAAATCAGCTTCTCTTCATCTATAACAATAATTTCATCGTTTCATATCACTTTTCTGTTTTCAGTTATAGAAATCTGAAAACCATTTTCAATTCTTTCTTTCAAGTTTTGGGGATATATACTGGCGCCAGATACGTAGGACGATGATTAGTCGCCTGACCGTATCCGCTCTCTGTTTACTACTAGTAGAAGGAATGAAGGCCACCCACTAACATCATCCCTGGAGGAAGGCCACCTGCTAACATCCTCCTGGAGGAAGGCCACCTGCTAACATCCTCCCTTGGCATCTTCGTGCCGAATCATGAATGTTAGACTATGTCGCACACAGCCCTGACATAGCCTCTTACGCAAGTTTGTTGCTAATCCCCCTTTTTCAAATCATTTTATCATTATCAATACTATTTCACATTTTTCCACTTTTCCGTTTCCATTCGCATTTCCATTCACATATATCATTTTCATTTCCATTTCACATTTCACCTTTCCATTTTCATATCCGTATTATAATCATTTGAAAACATATATACAGGTATATCAATTCAAAAACATACATTCATTTCACTATAAAATTCCTTAAACCACCTTTTAACAATATATAATCACCCTTAGAACACTTAGAATATTTAAAGAATAACTATTCAATAATCCCTTTTAAATGAATATTATAATTAATATTCATTAAGTTAAATAACCAATAAAATAACATTTATCAATATCATTCCAGACATTTTTAACCACAAATGTCTCATTTATATTCATCGAAACATCTTTATTATTCCGGAACAAAGCGATTTTTAAGAAAACATTTTAAAAATAATATTCATCTAATTAAATAAATTTAATTAGACGAATAAGGTTTATTTAATTAGTAGATGCTTTGAGAGGTATCTAATAATTAAATAAACACTAGTTTATTGGTGATGTTGCCATTAGGTTAATTATTGCGAAATTCTTTCTAAAACTTTGTCCGGGTTTTCGAAAATATACCTCTCAAGATAACCCCTTTCCACTTTTCCATTCATATATCAATACCTTTAAAATACACCAACTAAAATACTTTACCTGTAAGTCCCTTTTTAAGAAAAATCTGTAAATATCAACCCTTGTCCCCTTATATAACAAAATATTTATTAATAACATCTAAAACAATTTAGTACTCAAATATCCCCAATTTACACATAATTGTAATATTATAAAATAACTTTAGATAACAACTGATAACATAATATCATAAAAATAACCATAATAACAACTGATACCATTCCTTCCCATGTCACTTTACTCTTTATAGTATATCCATATTCATAATCATATCTATCTCTCTGTAATTCCCGTTTCACTGGGAAAACAATTCATTAACGATATATTAACAATAAGATCACACATGTATATTCCATGAAATCATTATACTATGAAGATATATAATTTTCAAAGTAAGGATAAAGAAATCTTGCAATTATGGACTGAAGTCTTATTTCACACATTTCATATATTTTAAAATAAATATACTCTGAACGATAGAGTATGTATAAATAAACTTGCCTCTGGTCCTTAGCACCAGACAGAACAACGCGAATAAATCCTTGGCGTTTCGCCCAAGTAGTTCCATGAACTTTACACGACGTCTCGATCTTTCCTTTTTGATACACGTCGCTCCAGTTTGATCACATCTTAACGGTACTGTAATGGTTATGAGTACGTGTCAATCCTACCATGTATTTCGAGTAGACACAACTCGGAATTATCACTAAGTCACATAAAGTCAACCCTAATACCATCGACATTCTCTTGTCAAAACTTAATTAACAGATAATCCTCCAAACGCATTTAATTCTCGATAAAGACACCAAATAAACAATTAATCACCAAGACACAATTAATCCTCGAAATCAATCATTTAACACTTAATTATATAAATAGTTAACACCCAAAGCATGCCTTCAAATCCTTGAAATTAAATAAGTTAAATAAATTTAAATGCAGGGGATTTTCAGAAAATTTCGGCATGTAGTATTCGTTTATCGGACTATGGGCTCAGCCCCTCCATGCCAAACAAAACAATTTATAACCCTGCTTTTATAAAAATAAAGCTGCCTCAACTTGCAGCAACATAAAATAAACAAATAATGAAAAGTACCCGCCCAGACATGCGGCACCTAGCACATAATGATTTACACTACTACTTACGCTACACCAATGATCATATTTCTCACGCATTTTAATGATACACGTGACAACCAATCATTGATGTTCATAAGCCCTAGGGAACAACCCCTAGCACTAACTATTACTTACGCTACATCAATGATCACATCACTCAAGTATATTAATTATACTCGTGATAGCTAATCATGGATATTCGTAAGCCCTAGGGATTAGTCGAAAAGAATTACACAAGTCCTTTAAATATTGACATTTAAAAACTTGTGATTTTCTCATAACCCCTAGCACAATTCTAATTATTATAAAATTCTAACATTTAACATGTACCACGTATTCCCATACTTACCACTGACCCACGTACACACATATCTGTTCATTTACTTACTGAATCAAACTAGCAATTTACAACTAATTACACTTAGCAATTAGCACTTAAACATTTATAGCTAGCAAGATAGTATAACCTCTACATATTATAATTAACAACCAACAATTAGCAATTACTAATCCGAACATTTGATCAGACTCACAATTACTCCCATCAATTATAATTAGCAACTAAACTCTCCGAATAAAATACGGAAATCCCAATAATATTCACAATCCACCATATTAATATAATTACGAAAATTAGCATACTAACTTACAATTTAAATCCAACTTATTTACCATAAAAATTCTCACCATTTAACTAATTAAATTACAACCATATACTCAAAATTCCACATAATCTAATTACTAAAATTAACACCATAAAACTCACAATTTAAAACTAATTAAATTACAACAATTAATTAACTAAATTACCACAATTAAATACATAATTTAAAAAATATAGAAATTATACCCTTTCGTTTTGGTCTGATTCGATTCGCACACAAACCCATCTCCACCACGATCTTCTCCCTCTCTCTCCACCGCGGTTGCACAACGCGCACACACAGTCGCGCACACACGCACACCTGCACACATATCTCCCTCCTCTCTCCACCGTCAACATCTCGCTGCCACCACCACCACCGTTCGGTGGTGGTCTTCCGGTCACCTTCCCCCACACAACACCTGCGACACCATGTACATACACACACACGACCGCACAACATACATATACTCAGCCTCCCCCCTTCCTGTCTTCGTTCAACACCACCAACATCAGTCGCCGCCGCTCGGTGGTCTTCTCCGGCAGCGCACACCTGCCCAGTACACACCCATCGTACATACACACATACACGCGATACATATACATACATATATATAGAGCCCCCAAATTGAAAACCCCCAATTCAATTTCTTCTATGAACCCTAATTTCTTCCCCCTTTTCCAATCTCTCTCCCCGACTTCTGTGTCTGTTTTGATTAAATGGGCTTGGCCCAAATTCTAATTATACTACTACTCCATTCATCCCGGGCCCAATTAAAACACTACATCTTCACTCTTAAAACTAGTAAACAGCTTTATAAATCGAAATTAAATAAAATTTCAGAAAATTAAACTTTCATTTTTAAAATAAAGAACATAAAATTACGAACACCCACGTATTTTCGAAATATTTTTCGGATCAAAAATGAATTAAATATGAATTTTCAAAGTTTTGATCCTTTAAATACAATAAAACTCTTAAAATCATTTTAAAATACCGAAACATCCAAATTAATTCACCCAACCATTTTAAAAACTAAATAAATATATAAAGATAATATTTCAAGAGATTTCATGATTTTTAATTCCTCCGATAATTTTATAAAATTAACAGAGGATCAAAATGCATGATTTAAATATATTTAAATCCTCAAAAATATAAATAAAATACATCAGCCTTCACAGTTCACACAAATCATCATATAAACACATAAACACAACTTCACATACACTCCACCTTCCAACAATAATCACATAATATAGTTCATAATTACACTGAATCAGACAATAATTAAATAATTCGCTTTTGAAATTCCTTGAACTGGAATAATGAACAATAAAATAAAATAAAATTTCCTCCTCATTTTAGGAAAAACATTAATATTCTTATAATAATAATAAAAATTATTTTCTGAAAATTCGGGTTATTACACTCTCTCCCCGTCTGTTGCCTTCTGCGTTTTTGATATATTGGGCTTGGCCCAATGCTAATATATCACTCCTACAATTCATTCCGGGCCCAATTAAAACACTACATCTTCACTTTTAAAACTAAATAACAGCTTTATAAATCGAAATTAAATAAAATTTCAGAAAATTAAACTTTTCATTTTTAAAATAAAGAATATAAAATTACGAACTCCCACATATTTTCGAAATATTTTTCGGATAAAAAATGAATTAAATATGAATTTTCAAAGTTTTGATCCTTTAAATACAATAAAACTCTTAAAATCATTTTAAAATACCGAAACATCCAAATTAATTCACCCAACCATTCTAAAAACTAAATAATATTATAAAGATAATATTACAAAAGATTTCATGATTTTTAATTTCTCCGATAATTTTATAAAATTAACAGAGGATCAAAATGCATGATTTAAATCCTCAAAAAATATAAATAAAATACATCAGCCTTCACAGCTCACACAAATCATCATATAAACACATAAACACAACTTCACATACATTCCACCTTCCAACAATAATCACATAATATAGTTCATAATTATACTGAACCAGACAATAATTAAATAATTCGCTTTTGAAATTCCTTGAACTGGAATAATGAACAATAAAATAAAATAAAAAATTTCCTCCTCATTTTAGGAAAACATTAATATTCTTAAAATAATACTAAAATCATTTTCTAAAAATTCGGGTTATTACAGTTAAGTGCTAAGTGCTAAGTGCTAATTGTTATTGTCATATGAGGTATAGTTATAAGAGTTGGCTTATCGGTAAATGTTTATGTGCTAAATGTTATAAGTCGGGTCGTACTAATTGTTAGAAGTCATAAGTGCCAACTACGTGGTGTTGGCTTAAATGTGGATAAACTTAGTTTACTTTTCCTTATGTGCTAGTTGCCGCATGTCTGGGCGGGTACTTTTCCTTATGTGCTAGTTGCCGCATGTCTGGGCGGGTACTTTTCCTTATGTGCTAGTTGCCGCATGTCTGGGCGGGTACTTTTCTTATATGTTTACTTTTATGTTGCTGCAAGTTGAGGCAGCTTTTATTTTATCAAAAGCAGGGTTATAAATTGTTTTGTTGGCATGGAGTGGCTGAGCCCATAGTCCGATAAACGAATACTACATGCCGAAATTTTCTAAAAATCCCCTGCATTTTTAATTTATTTAACTTATTTAATTTCAAGGGTTTAAAGGTATGATTTGGGTGTTAACTGTTTATGTGTATATGTGTTAAGTGAATTAATTTGAGGATTATGTGCTAATTCGTGGATTATATATGTGCTAATTCGGGGATTAAATGTGTCTTGAAGATTAAATGGGTATTATGAGTCTTTATCGAGGGCTAAGTATGTTTTGAGGATTACTTGTTAATTAACTTGTGACAAGAGTATGTCAATAGTATTATGGTTAAAAGTGTTAAGTGGAGTTTTGGCTAAGTGTTATAACTGTGTAGTGTTATGATGTGTTAGCACCAGGAAATGTCTACTTTAAAAAGGGGACTTTTCCATTTCATTTTCTTTACTATAACATGTTATGTGCAATAAGTGGTATTAGAATAGTCAACTATAGGGAGGACACCTATAGTTTGACTTTATGTTATTTAGTGATAATTCCGAGTTGTGTCTACTCGATATACGAGGTAGGACTGACACGCACTCATAACTATTTCAGTACCATTAGGGCATAATCGAGTTGGAATGACGTGCATCAAAAAGGAAGATCGAGACGTCAGGTAAGGTCCATGGAATTACTTGGACGAGGTGCGAAGGATTTGTTCGCGGTTTCTATTTTCTGCTAAGGACCAGAGGCAAGTTTACTATGCATACTCTATTGTTCAGAGTATATTTATTTTAAATATATGAAATGTGTTAAATAAGTTTTCAATCCATAATCGCGAGTTTTTCCAACCTTGTACTTCTTCTCCCAAATCATTTTATTCCTTGCTTTGCCAACAATATTAAATCCTGCTCGTGCAATAACCAAAACCCCATGACTTATAATACTGTCGATGGGCGGTGACATTCTTATGGTTCTACATCTCGATTTATATGTTGTATATTTATAAACTTTTGTAATGTGGTAGAGAACTATATGTTATGAGGTATATATAGATACATATACGTATATATGGAACTACGTGGTAAAGGCTCCGAGGGTAGAGCGTGTATTGAGTTATCGAGCTTAGCCCGCGTGTCGGGGCTATTTTGTATCGTATGTTTTCGAAAACCCGGGCAAAGCTTTTAAAAAGAAATTTCGCAATAATTAACCTAAAGGCAACATCACCATAAACCAGTGTTTATTTAATTAATAGATGCTCCTGAAAGCATTCAATAATTAAATAAACCTCATTCGCCTAATTAAATTTATTTAATTAGATGAATATCATTTTCAAAACGCTTTCTTAAAATCACTTTGTCCCGGAGAAATAATAAAACAATTTAATGGAGTGATTCTATCTAGTATATTATTTATCGGAGATAATTTATTTTCAATACGGATTAAAGATGTTCCAATGGTTATAAATTGGTTACTTCCAGCTTAAACCAGCTAGATTGATGTCGGTATATGTTACTTGAATGCTTATTAATTATTTCTTATTGACCGAGAGTCAGTAGTAGTTATTTGATAAAGTGGCTAAAGTTTGGAGACTGCTGGAGAGATTGTGTCTTGATTTTGATTAGAAACATTCCAAGAGTTGTATTTGGGTGTTTTGAGGTTATTAAATATTCCAGTATTAATAGTAAGTATTATTTGAATATTACTTAATAAATGAATATTAATTTGAGTATTCTTTTAAAAAGGGATTATTGAATATTTATTATTTGTTACATAGTAGTCAAATATTTATTAAATACTCTAAGTGTTTTGAAGGTTATAAAACACTATTTAAAGGTTGTTTAAGGACTTTCATAGTCATTTAAAATATTATATTTTGAATCTATCTAGGTAAGTTACCTTTCAAGAACTTATATATATATATATACGGAATTACCCTGTTGTGGTTACAAGCTTTATGCGTACCATTTTCCATGTGTGATCACAAAACCCTGTGTCGAGATTGATATCGGTACAAGTGTATATCTATACTTGAACTCTTTTGAACTCAAACCTTTTCGAAAACCCCCGGTCAGGTTCTGCCTCTTGTACGATTTCGAGAATTATCAATCGACTGATGTCGAACCACAACTACTCTGTTTTCGATCAAAATCAAGTTTTCAAAAGAAAAAGAAAAAGGGACTCTGGTAGGTGTGGGAACCGTTGACGAACGATTCCCGGGATGTGTAAGCGGCCGTGAGCCAGGCGGTCCATCACTTATTATTCCGGCCCAGGTGTTGCCGAAGGATGATTACGGATGTAGTTTTCATCGAGGGTGATTACGGATGTAGTTTTCACTCGGGGATAGTTACGGATGTAGTTTCTATCCTTCTACCGGTAGAGAAGACCCGCGGATTATTGGACTCGGATGTGGCGACTGATCATCGTCAATCCCTGTCAGGTTTTATGTTTTCTTTAAGTCCCATCCTCCACTTTGGAAAAATACTCAAACACTGCTTCTTAGGCCTAAGTGCCAAGTAGCCGATAGTGTTGTTTTCAATTTTGAAAGATGATGAATTCATGCAGTATCTAGAACTGCAAGATTATTCTAACAATAATGGCACGTACTTGTGCACTTTTGCAATTATTCAAAAGTTGAAAGATGGTTCATCGGTTATTGATGTTAAATCCCAAATGTTTTGCTTCAAGAGCTTTAACTCTCTTCCTATCAGTTATTTCTGAGTTTAACTTATCAAGTTGTTAACGAACTTATATCCTGTACGGAATCTTGAACTGTAAGGTGTTTTGACGATAATGATATACTCATGTGTATATACTTACAAACTTGAGGAGTATTAAAAAGGGAACTTTATAATGGTTTGGTTTATGAAGAGTGGTAATAACTATCTTAGCAGCATATTGAACTGCATATTTTGAAAAGCTCCCTAAGAGGTTATCAATACTATGAGTATGGTATGTGGATAAGGTATGAGGATTACTATTGTTGACATGAATTTACTTTGTTTATTTGATGTTACTCGAAATGTCATATATCCCCTACTGAGGTTCCATTGTTGTAAATATTTCGAAATTGATATTAAGTATCGTTATATTTCGAAAACTCCATGTGTATATTGATATATATATTGTTGTGCTCTATTAATACTTGCTGGGCAATTCTTTCGCTCATACTTGCTTGTTTTAAATATTAACCTTTCAGAGGAAGGTAGATGATTGAGGCTTATCTGCATGGCTCAGGAGAAGCAGGCAGTGTGCCCTTATGAAGATGATATGATCCAGAAAAGTTATAGCTGGAATAAGTTATATGTAAGTACATTGATGTGTAATATATATTACTTTGTACTGAGTAGTACTAGATGCTGGTGTAATTCCCAACGAAGCTATACTAGTAGTATAAGATTTTTAAGAAATAGTGCGATGTAATAGAATGGATGTAATAAAGATATAAAGATTTTAGTTCTTGTTTCTAGCCCTATGACCTAAAAGATGCTTGGTGGTTGGGGTCGCAGAGTTATAATTCAGTTTTAATGATTACAGATGGTTTAATGTTGTTAAACAGGTAATTTGACATTGAGGATTTCCGCGTGATGACCAAATCCCTGACCCCGGATTTGGGGCGTTACACATAGAGGCACTCATTCTGAGTTGCTCTCCTAGTCCTTACTCCTGCATTAGGATCTCCAATGATTTGCTCTACAGTGTGTGATCTATCCCATTTTCTTGAGTGCTCCGCCTGATTTCTCATTCTTGATGTTGCTTCATCATCCAAATCATGATCATCCTCATTTCCTCCCCCTGTGAGGTTGCCACTACTCACAGGTGTGTCTTGGATGCTTGTTTCTCCACTGTTGATTGGCACAAATTCTTCTCTTGTATCATCATTCACTTGAGTTTCAACTTCAGTTTCAATCTCTTCATCAGAATCATCTAGATTATCAAACCTTAATGGATCTTTATCTTCATCATTGGCTTCTTCTAGTCCAGGTAGTTTGCTGTCATCAAATGTCACATCTGTGCTTTCCATAATTTTCTTTTGACTGATGACATAAACTTTGTATGCAATTATTTCCATAGAGTAGCCAAGAAAAATTCCTTCAAATGCCTTTGCATCAAACTTACCAACATATTCTGAATTATCCTTCAATACAAAGCATTTGCTTCCAAAAGTATGAACATACTTTAGAGTAGGCTTCTTTCCAGTCATCAAATTATAAGGTGTCTTTCCAGTGTTTTTGTTGATGAGGGTTCTGTTCTGGATATAGCATGCAGTGCTCATAGCCTCAGCCCAAAAAACATGTAGGCATCTTTGCATCAAGTAACATTGTTCTAGCAGCCTCAATTAGAGTTCTATTCTTTCTCTCAACAACTCCATTTTGTTGTGGAGCCCTTGGAGCTGAGAATTGCTGAGAAATTCCATTCTCTTTGCAGAATGCTTCAAGTATGGCAATCACACTTTCATTGTTGGCCTTTGCTTCCTTGTCAACTTTTTTTATGTGCTCAATGATTACTTGTGGAGCCTCATCTTTTGATGCAAGAAATTCCACCCATGTATACCTTGTAAAGTCATCAACCATCACCAAGGCATGCTTCTTTCTTCCTAGTGACATAATATTGATAGGCCCAAACAAATCCATATGAATGAGTTGCAGGGGCTTGGTTATTGATGTCACTGTCTTTGACTTGTGGCTTGATCTTTTCATTTTTCCTTTTTGACAAGCCTCACACACTCCTTCTTGACAGAATTCGAGTGTGGGCATGCCTCTCACTAACTCTTTTGACCAGAGAATTAATGGCTTTGAAGTTCAGGTGTGATAATTTCTTGTGCCACAGCCAACAATCTTCATTTGATGCTTTTGAGTAAAAACAACAAATTTTGTCCTTGTTTGCAGAATCCATATTGGCTACAAACAGGCTTCCTTTCCTTACTCCAAATAGAGCAAAATCATCAGTCTTCTTGTGAGTGATCAAACATTCATCTTTGTCATAATCCACCTTGAATCCTCTATCAATAAACTGACCAACACTTAGCAGATTATGCTTGAGTCCCTTGACTAGTGCTACATCTTCAATGATGACATTACCAACGTTCAACTTGCCATATCCCAATGTGTTACCCATGTTGTCATCTCCAAAAGCAACCATTGGGCCAGCCTTTTCCTCATACTGTGATAGCAGGGCCATATCACCAGTCATATGATTTGAGCATCCACTGTCCAAAATCCACATGACCTTCTTTTCACTTTCTTTGCCCTGCAAACACAAAGGTATTACTTCTCCTTTTGTACCCAAACAAGTTTGGGTCCATGTGACTTAGAAACAGTTTTATCATAAACAACATGCTTGTCAACTTTCTTGGTGTTAGTCTTCTTGTCATTGTTAGAAGTCTTAGAACCTGAAGTTTGAGACTTAGGTGACAGAGGTACCTTCCTAGCTTTAGGAGGACTTGAAGACTTTGACCTTGTGTAATGTGTGTGACAATTGTGACTGATACAACCATCAATGAATTGCCTTCTCAAATTGAAACAACTAGTCATAACATTCATATTGCATGGCATACAGTCAAATTTATCACAAAATGGAGCATCTCTATGTCTTAGAGGCACAGAACAATCATAGAAAGGTTTAGGCACACTACCAACAGGTTTCTTGCATTCATGAGTTAAATGATTGGTACTGAAACAGTTCTGACAAGTTTTCAGAGGGGCATTAGGCATATAAGCATAGTTGTTATCTTTGTTAATCCCTAACTTGCCATTTCTATTCTGTTTCTTCTTAGTCACTTTCTTCTCTGATTCACTCTTCCCAGCTGAAACAAACTTAACAAACTTCTTAGGTCTTGACCTATCACCTACTGGCTCCTTGGCCTTTGACTTGACACTCTCACTCTTGGAGGATGCTTGTTGTTCACTGGATTGTGCCTCATCCTCATCTTTCAACATTTGCTTGATGAGTAAGGCATCCTCATCAATTTCAAATGTTGATTCCTTAAAAATTGGATTTTCAGTCTATTTCAAAATGTGAGTCGCTTCCTCATGAACAACTGTGTCATCTTCAATGATAGCATAGCCTTTTCTCTGTTTAAGAGTGCCATAATCAAGTCCAATAGCAGCCTTGGGTTTTGCTTGAATTTTCTCAAAGTAGGATTGCACTAGACCAGATGATTTCTTAAAAGTTTTCAGTTTGAATTCATTTTCAGCTAATTCATCCCTAAGAGCCTTTTCCACTTGACTAGCACATAAAACCTTATTCTGCAAATATTCAACTTCTTTCTTAAGGTTTTCTACTTCCATAGCAGTTAGCTCAAGTTCCTCATTCTTTTTTATTAACATTTCATTTCTAGTAGACAGTTTATCAATCTCTTCATTAGCAACAGTCATACTAGTATGAATATTAAACATCTCAACAGATAGTTGTTCAATCATGCATTTATACTCAGAAACAGACATATCTATAGTAGTGAGAGATGGTACCTGAGAGTCTGATGGAGATGTGTCATCCTTGGAATTGGCCATCAAGGCATAGTTGTAAAATTCTTGTTCCTCTCCATCACTATCAGAATCATCCCAACACTTCCCTTCAGCTATGTAGGCCTTACCTTGTGTCTGCTTTCTTAGAAGGGCCTCATACTTAGCTTCGAGCTCAAGAAACTCTCTATCCTTCTTTTTAGGCTTTTTGCATTCATTGGCAAAATACCCTAGGTCATTGCATCTATAACATCTTACAGATGACCTATCCACATGGCTGGTTTTGAACTTATTCTTGTTTGGTTGCTCTTGTTGAATGAATGGTTTTGGGTTTTAGGTTTGAAGGGTTGATTCTTCTTGAATCTGATGTTTGGAAATTTTCTGTCCATGAAAGCATATGAAGCGTTTTCCATTCCATCTAGCTCTTCAAGAATATATAACTCATCTTCCTCCTTCTCTTCAACAGGTTCACTTACCTCAGCTTCAGTTTCTTCGTCATCTACTATCTCCTCTATCCTTAGATGGCTTGTAGATGCTTCTAGGTCTTGAATAGATTTGTTGACAATCAAGGCACATGATGTGTTTATCATTCTGCCTTGGTTGGCTTGGATAGCCCTTTTCTGAAGCAACTCAAGCTCATGAGTCTTTAAAACCCCATAGAGCACATCATAAGTGATTTTGTTTAAATCTCTTTCCCTTAGAGAAATGACCCTTTGTTCTAGGTGATTTGGTGAAGATAGCAGAAACTTCATGTTTAACTCCTTGGTGCTGTAAACCTTGCCATTCATCTGCAACTCAGTAACTAGCTTGTGAAATCTCTCAATCATCTCAGTAATGCTTTCCTTGGGCTGTGCCATGAAAGCTTCATACTGTGTGACCAGTATCTGTTTCTTGTTTTCCTTGACCTCATCAGTTCCTTCACATAACACCTCAATGTGATCCCACATCTCTTTGGCAGATGTGCATGATGCAATGTTTGCAAACATTGACATATCCATGGAATCAATAATTAGCAACATGAGGTGACTGTCAAGAACAACCATCTCCTTTTCTGATTCTGTCCATTTAGATGGTTCCTTGGCCACATAAGATCTTGGAACAGTTATGGTTCCAACGGTCTTCTCAGGTATCTCTTGTTGTGGAACAAAGGGACCATTCTTGAGAATCTCAGGATACAAAGGATGAGCGGCTTTGATGAACAACATCATTTTTATCTTCCAGAGGTTGTAATTTTCTTTGTCAAACTTAGGGACTTTCACCGTTCCTGTGGGCTTTGGTGTATTCGAACTCATGATCGTTTTTCTGTTTTTGAATAAACAGCCCGCTTTGATACCACTTATTGAGTATTGAATACAGTAAAAGAATACAGAGGGGGGGTGAATGGATTCTTGAACTTTTCTTCTTCTTGAGTCTATGTAGCAGATAAGTGTTTGTGTGTGCAAAAATGTAAGTGCGGATAAAGAATAACACAAGGCATAATATCACTTTAATCTAATGTATCATTAGATAAAGGTTGCTACAATCTGTGAATACAAATGACAGTATTCTCAGCTTCGTTTTTCTCAGAGAGATATGGCTTACAATGTATATGAAAAACTTGACTCCTCAAAAGTTGATAACTAAGGAAGTGAGGCTGTATCCTTATAGAACATGGATACAACCTACATACTACAAATAAGGTAGCTAAACAAATTACTTTCTAGTCTGTCTATCCTTTTTGAGTAAGTGTCCAAACGGTTACAGATTTGACTTTGCAAAGCCTGTTCAGATCAACTTCTTTAGCCCTTTGTCTCTTCAATATCTCTCCAATCTTCCTTGTAGGCTTTCTAGAGCACGTTACAGATTGTGGTCCATAAAGTGCATTGGCTTGTTGCAGGTTTCAGACTTGTACAATTTCTTCAGTATTTTGTCTCCAAGAATGTATTCGAGAAGTGACTAAGTAAGTGATTTGAGAACTAGAATTGACTTGATCGATAACTCTGGGTTCTCGAATACTGTTATATTGACATATCGAATCACTTCTCGAATAGCTCTTTTCTTCAGGATTCCTTGAGTTGTCGAATAGAACACTTGAATTGTCGAATCCTTGAGTTATCGAATAGCTTTCTAAGTCCTTGAGATATCGAATGGAACTTTGACTTGTTGACTCCTTGAGAACTCGAATACCACTTTTGACTTGTTGACTTCTTGAGTTCTCGAACAGAGTAATAGACATATCGAATCTCTGAGATATCGAATGAGATATCGAACAGTGTATTCAGAGATATCGAATAGTGTCTTCTGAGATATCGAATCCCTGGCTTCTCAAATGCTGGACTTCTCGAATAGACAAATATACTTCTCGAATCGGTACTTAGGCAAATTATTCATTTCTTCAAATCCCAACTGTGATTATTTGACAATCTTTATCTTCTTGCTTGAGGCATGAACCTTGGAACTTCTTTCAAGCATTATTCTTGACTATATAAGTACAGTTACACAACTAGGATTTGGTGCCTATTACAAGTACAGAACAAATAGAAACTCTACAACTAGAGGTTCCCTCAGTTAAGAGGTCATGTAAGTAATGCAAAACATTACAAACAATTAGGCTTGTTATTAGATGTAAACAGGCATGCCTCTGTGATTAACAGGGATATTTACCTATTAATTACATTTATTATTAATTTAAGATTGGAAAATGAAGAAATTAAAATATATGTGGTTCTCATAGATTATTTGTAACTTAATACGATTATAATAAAGAAATTACAATTATTCTAGGATTATAGCAATTTTACTATTTTATTAAAGATAACGTAGAGTTCTAGAACAAATAGGGGATGGAAATAATCGAAATTGTTCTAGGATTACAACAATTTTACTGTTTTATTTGTTAGGGCGAATACACAAATTATAATCAAGTACTGTATGAGAGAATAACAAGAACACACATTTTTGTACTTAAAAACTGTTTGGAATTAATAATTCCTCTCTCAGTGATGTAAAGTATCACAGAGAGCTGCTTAGGTTACAATGTATGAAAATTTCAATGTTCGATACCCTTCTAGGGTTAACCTAACTGTATTTATAAAACATACAGCCACTGTACAATCGTAAATTGATTCTCCTAAAATTAAGCTATACAATTGATATCAATCACGATTGCTACATGTCTCCTAAGTCAACTCAATCTCTTTGATAGCTGTTCAATCTTCAAAGATATTGCTTCCAATCAATCTTCAATCACTCTTCAATCACTGTTGACTCGTAGACACTTCTGTCAGACAGAATTTAATTGTTGCTTCCATCAATCAGCGTTTGCGCTTCCACTCGTCAGCGTTTACTCAAACTCTAACTGCTTCCAGCTTAAACTCTGATGTATCACTGTATCACTTAAACACTGATTAATATTTACATTAATTATATCTAACAATCTCCCCCAACTTGTTCATTAGCAAAAATGCACAAGTTAATGATAATTGATGATGTCAAAACAAAATAGACAAATGCAGTGTTTAATAAATGATCAGAGTTTAAACTACTTACTTAAATAAAATCAACAAAAAACAAGAAATTCTTACAGAGCATCATCTACAAAATTACCTCAAGATCTGGTGTTGTTCTGAGATAATCTATCAACAATCTTCTCTCAGCATTTTCAAGTTCTCTCTGCATCATCTCCTTGATTTCTCTTAACTCAGAATCATTTTCATCAGTTTGATAGATATCAGCTCTTAGATCATAGATTTTGTTCCTCCTCATCTCATTACCCAGTCTGATGAATTTTACTTCCTCTAATTTAGAATTAAAATCAAGAACTGTAACACCCAGATCAGTCTTTAACTTAGTAGTTCCCTTCTTCATCTCAACAAGATTTCCATTCCAATCTCTGTACTTAGGAACATATCTGCTGTTGTAAGTCATGCCTCTAGTTGCCAAATTTTGAAGCATTTTTCTTTTAAGCACATTTGCAACTGATTCAGTTCTTCGATTTCTCACCTTGAAAAGATATAGAACATGTTCTAGTTCTTCCCAGTATTTCAGATCAAGATCAAATTCACCAATCTTGTATACTGTTCCATCAGACATAAAGTATAAGAGAAAATCCTTTTCCAAGCTCTTCTGATAAACCAATTGTACTGATTCCAGTCTGTCTAAACTCTCTTGAGTAACACCACGACCTGGAATATTCAGTGAAGAAGGATCTCTAGGACCAACATGCTGCCTTGAATCTCTTCTTGAGCCCAGACCAGCTCTATTTCTTCCATTCTTTCCAGCTAAACCTTTTCCATCTGAAAAATCCATAGGACCTCCAGTCTCTGGGGCTGGTTCAAACACTGATGTCTTTCCAAAAACTGATTGTAATGTAGAAGAAGATAGAGAGTTCAGCACAACTCGTGTAGCAACAGAGGTTGTGTTTGATTTCTTTGACCTGCTATCCTCTTCAGCAATGCCTTTAAGCTTTTGCTTAGCTTCTGCTTCTGTTGGCTTTTTGAATATCTGCATTCTCTGATCAGTACCAACTTTTTCTTTAATTTCAATGCCCTTAAGAACAGGCTTAACAGCTTTTCCATTTTTCTTCAACTTTTCAGACTTCAAAGCCTTCTAATGTTCTGCTTGTAAACTCTTTTCTTCAGCTTGAATGTCTTCAATTGTGACCCCTTCTGCATTCTATTCTAAAAACACTTTAGCAGCCAGTTCTGCATTAGTCTGTGGATTATCAGTGAATAGCACACTCTGGGTCTTTGATGTACCCTGAGTATCAGTATTTACAGCATCAGACTTTGATTGAGAAGTGTTGTCAGTTTGTAATAAACTCTTATTAGCTGCCCTTGACCTTAGATTTCTTTGACCTTTTGCTCCTCCATCTCCTGCATCATCCTTCTGAGTCAGAGCTTGAGATTGCTTGCATTTAGTCTTAGCATATCTCTCCCCCTTTTTGACATCATCAGGCATGAGAATAGAAGTAATTAGCTCCAAAGAGGTAGCAATAGCATCAACTTTAACAGACAAACTGTGCTGATTTTCTTCAATTTTGGTCAGTCTGTCAGACATAGATTCTTGAGCTTTGGAGAATTTGGAAATTTTGAGTTTGGTGTCAAACTCCAGAGTCATATCCTTAGCCTTAAGATCAGTTGTAAGATCAGTAATTGCCTTCTGACATTCATCAAGTCTGTCATCCAGTGTTTTTACTTGCACCACTGTAGCCTTCAAACAAGAGAGAATATCTGGATTTGAAATTTCTGTAGCAGTTTGTTTCATAAAATCTACTGCTCTCCCTCTAGGAAAAATACAATCTTCCTTGTACCAATTTCAGAAAACTTAGCAAGATACTCTGCTTCAATTTCATGTCTTTTGGAAGGGTGAGTGAAAGGTGCATGCTTTCCATCAGTTTGTACAGGTGCACTTTCAAAAGAATCAGAGTTTGTACTTTCTTCACCTTCAGCTTCAACACTATCATATTTAACATTCTCTGCAACTTGAACATTCTCAGCAAAAGTTTGCTCACTTTCTTCAACAGCCTCAGTTGTATTCTCTGCAACAATCTCTGCAGCTTCTGCATTCTCTTCAACAATTTCAGCATTCTCTGCAAGTTCAGCAACTACCTTTGCAACAGGTTGCTTTTCAGACTCAACAGTCTTATCAACAGTCTCTGCAAGAGAAACAACTGTAGGCAAAATATCAGAGTTTAGTGCCTTCTCAACTTCTTCACCATGTTCAGAACCCTGGTAAGCATCAGAGAATACATCAGTATGAGAAGCTACTGTTTCTTCAGGAAGGACAATAGGCTGATCAAATGCACCAGTTTCTTCAGAGTGAATAGGAAAAGTAGAAGTAGGTTGAATGACAGGATCAGAGAATGGCATGGCAGTTTCAGCAATATCATCCATTATAGGAAAACTATCTCTGTTATCCCCATCCATTTGCATATGTACTGGTGAGTTCACAACCTCTTCATCATTGTTTATCTCAACAGCAGGTATTTCTATAGAAGGTACCTCTAGAGCTTCAACTTGCATCTCTTCATCAGAATCAGAGACTATCAGCTTCCTTCTCTTGTAAGTCTGCAACTCAACAGGTGCCTCTTCTTCAGAAGAAGATGACTCTTCATCAACAGTAGATGGTGATGGTGATCTATTTGCTCTTTCCTTTTTCTCTTTTCTGGCCAGTGTAGCTCTAGCAAGACTGTGTCTAGAGTTATGAGCTACATGCTTAGTTCTCCCCTTACATTTGGGTTTGGACTTGGATGGTTGAGGTTAAGTAGAAGGCTGAGATTTTGGTGGTTGTTGGTCAGAGTGTAGTGGTTCAGAGTTTAGCGGATCAGAGTTTACTTGTTCAGAGTTTATTGATTCAGAGTGAGGTTGTGGTTGAGATGATTTAGTCTCAGAGTTTAGTGGCTGAGTGTTCAGGGGTTCAGTGTTTAAAAGTTCAGTGTTTAGAGGTTCAGTGTTTAGTGGAGGTTGTTCAGGTTGTTGAGGTTCTTGTGGTTGATTTATGAAGTTCTGTAACGCAAGAGGATAAACCAGAGTAGGCGCCTCCCTGTTGACATCCTTATTTGTCAAATCAGAGAATATTCTCTTATTGACCATAAATGGCTGAATCATATCAGCTTCAGCAATTTCAACATTTGGCACACAAGCAGAAAATAGTAGTTGACAAAATCTAGCAAAATATACAGTTCTAGATGCTAACAATCTACTACCTATATTCATTAACACATGTCTTCCAAAATCGAAATTAGTACCATAGAGAAGAGAATACCCGGTTTGGAGACTGTCAGTAGGAATTGCATCCCAGTTGGTAACCTTGTTCCCAAAGGCCCTTGTAATACAGTCAAAGAAGAAACTCTATATTTTCGCAACTGTGGCCTTTTCACTGACCCAATCTTGTCCAAAGGACCTAAGTACCCAATTTGCTGCAGCATCTCTCGCAGGTTCGTATCAGAAACAATAGCATATGTGTAATATCTGGGAATTTCGTACTCTATAAATAATATTATTTGGCATTAAAAATATTATTAAGTGCCTTAATTGATGAGTCATTACATGTTTGTGTGAATGTGAATATGTGTTATGTGTCTAATTGCTAGATGTGTTGACGTGAAATTTTATTAAAATTTTGCATAGCTTTTAAATGTTAAGAATATGATTTTTAAATGGCTTAAATATTTTTATAAAATTCTTGGAGTTAGTAAAAATCATGAAATTTCTTGTTTTATTATCTTTATGGATTTAAAGACTTTTTAAAAATAAAAGTTTAATTTATTTTCGCATTAAAATATTTTAAAAAGATTTTCCCAATTATTTTCATTTTTTAAAATATTGAAACTTGTAAAATCCAAATCTTTTCATAAAACGATTTTAAAAAAAAATGTTTTAAAAATATATTGAGGAAGAGAATGGCATATTTTAATTTTATGTGTCAATAAATTATTTTTGGATCCAAAATATCTTATAATTAGGATTTAATTGTTAAGTCTTTTATTTAATTAAAAGATGTATCATTAAAATGTGATTAAATTAGATGGGTGTGTGTAGCTTGGACAAAACAAAACCCTCCCCTCCCCATTTCTTTTTACACGGCCGAGACAACCCCCCCCCCCCCCCCCCCCGTGTCTTCATCTCTCTCTTTTCTCTCAAAAACCTCTCAACCTCCATTGATTCTCAAGCTTTAGTCAAGGTAATTCCTCCATTAAAACCTCACACTATTATACATAAAATTACTCCTCTTTTCATCCTCTACACCCTCATGTTTGTGGATTACAATTTCATTCACTTTTCAAACTAGGGTTTTCGAAAATCAAGCATAAAAGGTGAGTTTTGTGGGTGTGTATGATTGGGTGTTAATCCTTGGTAGAGATCCACGAATTTTGGGCTCTCCGGAGAACCCCAAACCCTCGGCTATGATCGAAAGTGAGGCAAAGGGTTACATGCATGACTCAATTTCTTGATTTCATATAATTGCTAAGTGTAATATGGATGAATGTGAGTTTTTACAAGTCATTAAGTTGAGTTTGATGATGGGTTTGAGTTTTTATAAGATTTCAAGTTGTGGGTATGTTTGTTTTGTTGATTGATGTTTGTTAGTAAGTGTAAATCAAAAAGGGTTTATGATTTTGATAATTAAATGTTATGAACTTTGATGGGTTAAGTTTATAATTTGATTTTGATTGTAAAATTTATAAGTAACATTGGTGGGTATGTGAAATTATGATTTTTGTGAATTGATATGCATGTAAGTCATTGTGTAAGTATTGTTGTGAGGTTGTGTGTGATGGTTGGTGATGAAGAGGGAGAAGCCGAGAGAGAGAGAGAGAGAGAGAGAGAGAGAGGCCGAGAGGCCGAGAGAGAGAGAAGAGAAAGAGAGAGCCGAGAGGAGAAGAAGAGAGATTGTGGTGTGGTTGTGTGAATTCTTGGGAGTTAGTTGCTTGAGTCTTATGTGAATTACTTGATTTAATTGTTGCATTAATTGAATTGTTTACATGATTAATTGTTATGTGAATTTGAATTATGAATTGTATAAGGAGTTGTCATGGAGATAGTAGGTTGATTGTGAATTGTGGTTAGTAGTGGTGGTTTGTTGATGGAGTTGTAGGCAATGGGAGTGTATGGTAATTGCCTTGTGTTGTTTGAGCCGGTTATAATCCGGTATGGTTTGACGACTATACAAAGGAGATGCCGCCGAAATTTCTAAAAAAATATAAGTATGATTTTCAAAACTCTAAGGCACATCTCCAATGTTAAGTCGTAGTGTCATTATAGTATGCATATGTTATACTACCTTACGTGCTATGTGCCTTGTGTGACTTACATGTATATAATATATATGTGTATATAGTTATAAAGTTATCGATGGGGCGTTAGCATTATTAGGATTGTCTTGTGGTATGTAAACCAATGAGGGGAAAATAAGATATTGTTTATTATTATTATAGGTCCGAGTAGGAGACCTGGCAAGGAGCCGATTGAGGAGGACGCTATCTAGTGCAAATTCGTGATTTAAGGCAAGTGTACTATCCTACCTTGTTATTACCATATGTTGAATGCCATGAGATATCGAATTGTTAAGTTGTCACAAATTAGTACCTTATTCTTTCCGACCTTAATATTGTCGTATACCTTTGATTGATTCATATCCCTTAAACTTGACTTGAATTGTTAAGCGATAACCATTTTGCTTGGAAACCCTTTCATATTTTCTTGAATTCTTGAAATCTTGAAACCACTATATAAATACCATCTTGCATGATGAATTCTTTTTCTACCTTAAGACACTTATTGATTCTTGACTTATTTTCTTGACTTAACCAAAGTACTTTAAACAGAATCCCAACATCTAAGAATCCGAAATGATTGACTTTCTTCATTTGACCTTGTCGTTTATTCGAAATTGAGAATCTTATTCTTGTTGATTAACAACTTGATATAACATTGATAATCTTGTTTCTTTGAGATGAATTGAATTTGATAGACATTGTTTAACCTAAATGGAATTGGATGAAATGTTACTTTGACCGAGGCGCCGGTCCAAATCATGTTAATATTATAGGCCAATGTGTGCCTGGGATCCCCTTATATTTGATGAACACCGTATTGGATATGCGGGTTCGGAGCTCTGTCGTGGGCTGATCACCCAGCGTTGCTCGTAGCGTCTTATCAGATATTCCAATTCCTTCTCATTTAATTTTGATATTGATTCAGTTGACACATTTCAATTGCAGATTTTTATATCTTGCTTTACAGTTGGATTATTTTGCCAGTCTTATATTGTTGTTTATGCACTTGCTGAGCAATTGGCTCAATGATATTATTTTCCTTAACCTTTCAGTGAAACTCGAAGATGGTAAGGACTCTTGAGACTGCGCGTAAGAATTGTGGTGGTTCAGGTGTAGCCTATAGGAGGCAGTTCCAGGTAGAAGGGAGTGGCGATCTGATTGATCTTATTTTGCTAGACTTTTGAACTTAGTCTGTAATAATCTTTTGAACTTAGAATAATTGTGGTTGTAATAATAAGTCGTTTTGAATTGGTAGTTTATATTGTTTCAAACTCTTACCTGTTGGCGATCTAGGCGTGGGATTGGTAATATCTAATTAATTAATATGCATGCTTTACCATTATCTAGTTAATTTTGATTAAGGGATTTGGGGCCGTCACAGGTTTGGTATCAGAGCCATAGGTTTGAGTCACTGAACAATATAGGTTTAGGTAACAAGATAGATCATATTTTCGATAATCACTTAGGATTAAAATAGAAACTCACTTAGAATGTAAATAGTATGATATTTCTAAAAGAATAGGATTGATTGACCCCTATTATCGAGAGTGTTTAAGTAGAATGTTTCTAAGTTTTATCTGACGCTATATATATATATATATATATATATATATATATATATATTATTATTATTATTATTATTGGCAGCGATAGCGGGCACCAGGACCTTCAGCTCCACCTCCTGCCGAGATAGCAGATATTGTACCTTTGTCCGTCTATCAGGAGTTGCTTAGGGAGTGTGATCATCTCTATGATGAGAATGCTCAGCTCGAGAGGAGGATTGATGCGTTGTACGATGATGATGATGGCATACTTGCGAACCATGATGGAACCTTTATCTCTAGGCTTCAGGTACTTACTAGGATGGCTAACGAGCGGCTTCGTGAGATGGTAGACGAGCTCCAGCGCGTGATCAACGAGTTGCAAGAGGACTAGTTTTATGCTTTGGGTTTTATGCGATGGCGTATAGTATAGCCATTTTATTATCAGACTTGTGTTGTTAGACTTTATCGTACTTTCAGTTTAGGTTTTCGTACTTTATGTTGGTTGGTACTTTGAACCTTTGGCTTTGGGTTATCGATGGATGTCATCGGTACCGTTATCGTTTATTATTATCGTTTCCTTTTTATCGTATCATTTCGCCGTGTGAGATTGTTTTAAATTTTAGGTTGTACCTATGTCACATTAGAATTGTTAGACGATATTGTGCCATGTTGCGATTAGACGTATGCTTGTGGATAAATAGATGATTGTTTAATATTCAGAAAGATGCCTCCAAGAAGGAGCAATACTAGAGCTAATCAAAATAGGGATCAAGATGATCAGAATAGAGATGATAATCAAGGCAATATGGATATGGCCCAACTTTTGGGACTTTTACAACAGCAGACGGCTACGTTGGCACAGCAGCAGCAGCTACTTCAGCAACAACATCAACAGTTACAACAGCAACAAGGACAACAACAACCAGCCCAACTAGTGGTAACTTTTAAATCTTTTCAGGCTGTGAAACCCCCAGATTTCCAAGGAACAAAAGATCCAGTTGAAGCCCAGATATGGATTAAGGAAATGGAGAAGGCCTTCGCATTGGTGAAGGTTAGTGATGAGCAGAAGGTAGAATTTGCTAGTTATTTTCTAAAAGGTGAATCTAATTATTGGTGGGAGTCGGCTAAGGCATTGGAAGCAACAGAAGTGATTCAGTGGGATAGATTTAAAAGGATTTTTCTGGAGAAGTATTTTCCTAGATATATGCAGAATCAGATGGAGTTAAAGTTCTTTAATCTTAAGCAGGAAAATATGAGTGTTGATGAGTATGAGAAGAAGTTTACAGAATTAGCAAGGTTTGTAGGAGATTATGTGGATACAGATGAGAAAAGAGCGAAGAGGTTTCAACAGGGATTGAAGCCATGGTTAAGGAGCAGAGTTGCAGCTTTTGAGATCAACTCGTATGCAGAAGTGGTTCAGAAGGCTATGATAATAGAAGGTGAGAGTGATCAGAATCAGAAGGAAAGGGGCAATTTAAAGAGGAAAGTGGAAGCAATCGAAAAGAATCAGGATCAAGGAAAGTCAACAAATCAGATGGAGAGGAAGCCCGGATTTCAGAACCAGAGAAGAAATTTTAAAAGAAATGTGCCCAGAAACAGGAACTCAGAAACCCTTCCTCAAAACCCCAATCAACCAAGATTTCCCCGACCCTCAATACCAGAGTGCAAGAATTCTTCTAAGAGACATACCGGAGCATGTGTGAAGGCAGATATTGTTTGTTTCAAGTGTAATCAGAAAGGTCATTATGCTAACGAGTGCAGGAATTCGAAATCGAGTGTGACTTGTTACAAGTGTGGTAAGGTGGGACATATGGCTAGGGAGTGCAGATTGCCTATTCCAAACAACAACTTGATGAGATTGACTACCTCTACCCCAGTGAACCAAATGGCAACATCTCAGATTCCAACTCAGATTCTAAATCCACCTGTACTTCAGCAAGTTCCAGCCCTTCAAGCTCCAAGTTATCAAGCTTCAACCTATCCAATTCATGCCCGGACCTTCAACATGAACATGAACGATGCAGTGAGAAGCTCGGATGTAGTGGCAGGTACGCTTTTCGTGAACGCCATTAGTGCAAAAGTGTTAATTGATTCGGGTGCTCCTAGATCGTTTGTTTCTAAAGATTTTGTGAATAAGTTGAAGTGTGATATTCGTATGTTAAGAGAAGCTTTGAATATTGTGTTAGCTAATCAGGATCAGATACCAGTAGATAAAGTGTGTTCACCTTGTGTAGTAGAGATTTCAGGACATCTTTTTCCCGTCACCTTGATACCTTTTCAACTAGGGGATTTTGACATAATTTTAAGAATGGATTGGCTTGCCGAGTATGATGCGCATATCGATTGTAAGAGTAAGAGAGTTACGTTGAGATCTCCAGAAGGCGATAGAGTTATCTTTAAAGGGCGTAAGCAGGCTAGTACGTTTCTTACCATGATGCAAACCAAGAAATTGTTAAGGAAAGGATGTGAGGCTTATCTTGCTTATGTGATAGACAAGAGTCGAGAAGAAGTAAAATTAGAGGATATTCCTGTAGTTAATGAGTTTCCCGATGTTTTTCCCGAAGAACTACCCGGATTACCTCCAGATCGTCAGATCGAGTTCGCGATTGACTTAGCACCAGGAATAGAATCTATTTCCAAGGCTCCATATAGAATGGCACCATCTGAAATGAAGGAACTCACCAGTCAACTTCAAGATTTATTGAACAAAGGAGTTATAAGACCAAGTGTATCACCCTGGGGAGCGCCAGTATTGTTCGTGAAGAAGAAAGATGGAAGTATGAGACTTTGTATTGATTATCGGGAGTTGAATAAATTGACTATCAAGAATAGATACCCATTACCGAGGATCGATGATTTGTTTGACCAGTTGAAAGGAGCGACATGTTTTTCGAAGATAGATCTAAGGTCAGGATATCATCAGCTGAAAATCAAACCAGAGGATATACCGAAGACTGCTTTTCGAACGAGGTATGGTCACTATGAATTTTTGGTTATGGCTTTTGGATTGACGAACGCACCAGCAGCATTTATGGATTTGATGAACCGAGTGTTTAAGAAGTTTTTGGATAAGTTTGTGATAGTCTTCATCGACGATATTTTGATATACTCCAAATCAGAAATAGATCATGCAGGGCATTTGAGGATAGCATTGGAGACATTGAGAAAGGAGAAGTTGTATGCCAAGTTTTCCAAGTGTGAGTTTTGGTTGAAGGAAGTCCAATTTTTGGGACATATTGTGAGTAAGGAAGGAATTCGAGTTGACCCAGCAAAGATTGAAGCAGTTGTGAATTGGGAAAGACCAAGGACACCAACAGAAGTAAGAAGTTTTATGGGACTAGCAGGATATTATCGCAGATTTGTTAAGGATTTTTCTAAGATTGCGGTACCATTGACTAAGTTGACACGGAAGAATGAAAAGTTTGAATGGACTGATAAGTGTAAAAAGAATTTTCAAGAGCTTAAGCAAAGATTGGTAACTGCTCCAGTGTTAGCATTACCGGATGATAAAGGAGAATTTGTAATCTATAGTGATGCTTCTCATAAAGGTTTAGGGTGTGTGTTGATGCAGCATGGAAAGGTGATTGCGTATGCTTCAAGGCAACTGAAACCTCATGAACAGAGATACCCTACCCATGACCTCGAGCTAGCAGCAATTGTGTTTGCATTGAAATTGTGGAGACATTATCTTTATGGAGAGAAGTATGAGATATTCACGGATCATAAGAGTCTTAAGTATATTTTTACTCAGAAGGAACTCAACATGAGACAAAGAAGATGGTTAGAGCTGATAAAGGATTATGATTGTACCATTAGTTATCACCCGGGAAAAGCGAATGTCGTAGCTGATGCGCTAAGCAGGAAGGAAAGATTGAATACGTTGACAATGACTCAAGAATTGTTTAGAGAGTTTGAGAAGTTAGAAATTGAAGTTTGTGCAACAGAGATACCAGCAGAGCAAGTCTACACCATGACATTTCAACCAGTATTATTGGACAAAATTCAGAAATGCCAAGAAGAAGTGATGAATCAGAGATTGAATGAATTGACCGGAGAAGAAATTTGCACGTAGAGAGATAACCAAGGTATTTTAAGATTTTCCTCAAGGATATGGATTCCTGATGTGAAGGAGTTGAAAGAAGAATTGTTATGTGATGCCCATAGTTCTAAGTTTTCATTACATCCTGGAAGCACGAAAATGTATCAAGATTTGAAGAAGAACTTTTGGTGGCCAGACATGAAAAGAGAAATTGCTGAGTGGGTAAGTCGTTGTTATACATGCCAAAGAGTGAAAGCAGAACATCAAAGACCAAGTGGATTTATTCAACCATTGGAGATACCTGAGTGGAAGTGGGAGCACATTGCAATGGATTTTGTAGTAGGTCTACCAAGATCGAAGGCTAATCATGATGCTATTTGGGTTATAGTTGACCGACTGACGAAATCAGCTCATTTCTTGCCGATTAACGAAAGATTTTCGCTAGATAAGTTGGTGCATTTGTACTTGAAGGAGATTGTGACTCGTCATGGAGTTCTAGTATCTATAGTATCTGACAGAGATCCACGTTTTAACTCAAGATTTTGGAGACAGTTTCAAGAACATCTCAGAACTCAACTCAGAATGAGTACTGCTTATCATCCTCAGACAGATGGTCAGAATGAAAGAACGATTCAGACAATTGAAGACATGCTTAGAGTTTGTGCAATAGATTTTAAAGGCAATTGGGACGAGCATCTACCTTTGGTGGAATTTTCTTGCAACAACAGCTATCATGCTAGTATTGGGATGCCTCCATATGAAGCTCTCTATGGAAGGAAGTGTAGATCTCCTGTGTGTTGGGAAGAAGTTGGTGAGCGAAAGATAGTAGGACCAGAATTGATTCAGCAGACGAAAGAGACAGTGGAAATAATTCAGAAAAGATTGCGAGCTGCTCAAGACAGACAGAGAAAGTATGCAGATCCAGCAAGAAAGAAAATGGATTTTGAAGTAGGTGATCCAGTGTTGTTAAAAGTTTCGCCATGGAAAGGATTAACCAGATTTAGGAAGAAAGGAAAGTTGAGTCCAAGATTTGTAGGACCTTTTGAGATTTTGCGACGCGTGGGCAGAGTAGCTTATGAATTAGCTTTACCGCCTTAGATGCAGCATATTCATAATGTTTTTCATGTATCGATGCTTAAGAAGTTTCATCCTGACACTAAGTGTGTAATAGAGTATGAACCAGTAGAAATTCAGCCAGATTTGTATTATGTAGAGCGGCCGATCAAAATAGAAGATCGCCGAGAGAAAGTGCTTAGAAATAAATCAGTTGCGTTAGTTAAAGTTTTGTGGAGGAACCCAAGGGTTGAAGAGTCAACCTGGGAGTTAGAAAGTGATATGTTAGAACAGTACCCTCATTTGTTTACATAGCTGATACTGGGGACAGAATCCTTTTAAGGGGGGAAGGATGTAATATCTGGGAATTTCGTACTCTATAAATAATATTATTTGGAATTAAAAATATTATTAAGTGCCTTAATTGATGAGTCATTACATGTTTGTGTGAATGTGAATATGTGTTATGTGTCTAATTGCTAGATGTGTTGACGTGAAATTTTATTAAAATTTTGCATAGCTTTTAAATGTTAAGAATATGATTTTTAAATGGCTTAAATATTTTTATAAAATTCTTGGAGTTAGTAAAAATCATGAAATTTCTTGTTTTATTATCTTTATGCATTTAAAGACTTTTTAAAAATAAAAGTTTAATTTATTTTCGCATTAAAATATTTTACAAAGATTTTCCCAATTATTTTCATTTTTTAAAATATTGAAACTTGTAAAATCCAAATCTTTTCATAAAACGATTTTAAAAAAAATGTTTTAAAAATATATTGAGGAAGAGAATGGCATATTTTAATTTTATGTGTCAATAAATTATTTTTGGATCCAAAATATCTTATAATTAGGATTTAATTGTTAAGTCTTTTATTTAATTAAAAGATGTATCATTAAAATGTGATTAAATTATATGGGTGTGTGTAGCTTGGACAAAACAAAACCCTCCCCTCCCCATTTCTTTTTACACGGCCGAGACAACCCCCCCCCCCCCCCCCGTGTCTTCATCTCTCTCTTTTCTCTCAAAAACCTCTCAACCTCCATTGATTCTCAAGCTTTAGTCAAGGTAATTCCTCCATTAAAACCTCACACTATTATACATAAAATTACTCCTCTTTTCATCCTCTACACCCTCATGTTTGTGGATTTCAATCTCATTCACTTTTCAAACTAGGGTTTTCGAAAATCAAGCATAAAAGGTGAGTTTTGTGGGTGTGTATGATTGGGTGTTAATCCTTGGTAGAGACCCACGAATTTTGGGCTCTCCGGAGAACCCCAAACCCTCGGCTATGATCGAAAGTGAGCCAAAGGGTTACATGCATGACTCAATTTCTTGATTTCATATAATTGCTAAGTGTAATATGGATGCATGTGAGTTTTTACAAGTCATTAAGTTGAGTTTGATGATGGGTTTGAGTTTTTATAAGATTTCAAGTTGTGGGTATGTTTGTTTTGTTGATTGATGTTTGTTAGTAGGTGTAAATCAAAAAGGGTTTATGATTTTGATAATTAAATGTTATGAACTTTGATGGGTTAAGTTTATAATTTGATTTTGATTGTAAAATTTATAAGTAACATTGGTGGGTATGTGAAATTATGATTTTTGTGAATTGATATGCATGTAAGTCATTGTGTAAGTATTGTTGTGAGGTTGTGTGTGATGGTTAGTGATGAAGAGGGAGAAGCCAAGAGAGAGAGAGAGAGAGAGAGGCCGAGAGGCCGAGAGAGAGAGAAGAGAAAGAGAGAGCCGAGAGGAGAAGAAGAGAGATTGTGGTGTGGTTGTGTGAATTCTTGGGAGTTAGTTGCTTGAGTCTTATGTGAATTACTTGATTTAATTGTTGCATGAATTGAATTGTTTACATGATTAATTGTTATGTGAATTTGAATTATGAATTGTATAAGGAGTTGTCATGGAGATAGTAGGTTGATTGTGAATTGTGGTTAGTAGTGGTGGTTTGTTGATGGAGTTGTAGGCAATGGGAGTGTATGGTAATTGCCTTGTGTTGTTTGAGCCGGTTATAATCCGGTATGGTTTGACGACTATACAAAGGAGATGCCGCCGAAATTTCTAAAAATATACAAGTATGATTTTCAAAACTCTAAGGCACATCTCCAATGTTAAGTCGTAGTGTCATTATAGTATGCATATGTTATACTACCTTACGTGCTATGTGCCTTGTGTGACTTACATGTATATAATATATATGTGTATATAGTTATAAAGTTATCGATGGGGCGTTAGCATTATTAGGATTGTCTTGTGGTATGTAAACCAATGAGGGGAAAATAAGATATTGTTTATTATTATTATAGGTCCGAGTAGAAGACCTGGCAAGGAGCCGATTGAGGAGGACGCTATCTAGTGCAAATTCGTGATTTAAGGCAAGTGTACTATCCTACCTTATTATTACCATATGTTGAATGCCATGAGATATCGAATTGTTAAGTTGTCACAAATTAGTACCTTATTCTTTCCGACCTTAATATTGTCGTATACCTTTGATTGATTCATATCCCTTAAACTTGACTTGAATTGTTAAGCGATAACCATTTTGCTTGGAAACCCTTTCATATTTTCTTGAATTCTTGAAATCTTGAAACCACTATATAAATACCCTCTTGCATGATGAATTCTTTTTCTACCTTAAGACACTTATTGATTCTTGACTTATTTTCTTGACTTAACCAAAGTACTTTAAACAGAATCCCAACTTCTAAGAATCCGAAATGATTGACTTTCTTCATTTGACCTTGTCGTTTATTCGAAATTGAGAATCATATTCTTGTTGATTAACAACTTGATATAACATTGATAATCTTGTTTCTTTGAGATGAATTGAATTTGATAGACATTGTTTAACCTAAATGGAATTGGATGGAATGTTACTTTGACCGAGGCGCCGGTCCAAATCATGTTACTATTATAGGCCAATGTGTGCCTGGGATCCCCTTATATTTGATGAACACCGTATTGGATATGCGGGTTCGGAGCTCTGTCATGGGCTGATCACCCAGCGTTGCTCGTAGCGTCTTATCAGATATTCCAATTCCTTCTCATTTAATTTTGATATTGATTCAGTTGACACATTTCAATTGCAGATTTTTATATCTTGCTTTACAGTTGGATTATTTTGCCAGTCTTATATTGTTGTTTATGCACTTGCTGAGCAATTGGCTCAATGATATTATTTTCCTTAACCTTTCAGTGAAACTCGAAGATGGTAAGGACTCTTGAGACTGCGCGTAAGAATTGTGGTGGTTCAGGTGTAGCCTATAGGAGGCAGTTCCAGGTAGAAGGGAGTGGCGATCTGATTGATCTTATTTTGCTAGACTTTTGAACTTAGTCTGTAATTATCTTTTGAACTTAGAATAATTGTGGTTGTAATAATAAGTCGTTTTGAATTGGTAGTTTATATTGTTTCAAACTCTTACCTGTTGGCGATCTAGGCGTGGGATTGGTAATATCTAATTAATTAATATGCATGCTTTACCATTATCTAGTTAATTTTGATTAAGGGATTTGGGGCCGTCACAATATGAAGTATGAATTTCAAAGTCCATGGTTTCTCTGACTGTATCTGAAGTGATAACATAGTCAGTTTCGTCATATGTGAAAATAATAGATGGAGTCCCATTCTCTCCACCATCATCATAAACAGAGCGTTGCCAGAAGGAAGCAATTTGAGATGCAAACAGCGTTTGAGGTTCGACCAAAGCATGACCAACTTCTGAATCTCGCAAGAAATTCTGCATCAAATGAAAAGCTTCTGGAGCGTTTTCATTTACCAACGGAGCTGCATAATTATTAGTAACAAACAAAAGACCAAGAGTGTTGAAAGGTTTGGTTGCCATTAGAACAGTTTGAGAAGAAATACGAATGAAAATGGTATGAGTGAAAGGTGTTTGAAGAAATTTCCAAGTGAAAATGATATGAAACCGTGAATGAAAGTAAAAAAAAAAATATGAGTGGGTGAAAGTGAATATGAAGTAAAGAGTGAATCTCAAACGTTTTCGCATTAAAACACGCAACCAGTTACCATGATTAGTAAAACACGATCATTGAAAAATGTGTGAGTGAGACACGTGTCAAATGATTAGCAGAACAAACGTGTATACTTAGTAATTACAACTACAATTACTGCTACTTTTTCTCAGTAATTACTTGCACAAATAAACACTTTTACACTAACCAACAGCTGTCAAAAACTCTTTTTACCCCAAATGTGAAATCATCTGAAATAAAATATACCTTAGAGTATTTAGACAAAAATTCATCAGCGTTTATCACTTCTCCAACTTTATTACTGAAACCCTTTCAAATACTGCACAGATGTGAATTTGTGTGTGTGGATAGCAAAGTTTACTAATTCAATATTTAGAGCATCTAATTTTTCATAAAATCTATAACAATAAATCAGTAAATACTGGATGCACAAACTCTGATTGTAAACACTGACTATATGATGAATGCTAAACTCTGTAGTAACTTAAATACAGAAATCTGAATACACCTATTCCCTTTTATGTCCATGATAATCCAAGTAAGCACACGGTCTTTATAGACAAAAAGATCAAGAGATAGACATCAAGGTATCAATCAGTGAGTAACATGCCAAGGATTTGATAAACTCACAAACTCTCAAAGCACACAAGTGTTTAGGTGAAGTGTTTACACTCAAGTTCAATCAGTAAAAACAGATGCTACCATATGCTTGGTTGTCCACCAAATCTACACTACTTTGAATACAAGTATGCACAAATCAAAAGGACTTTTTTAGGGTTGAAATTTGTTTATAATCAAACAGGTGAGAAGAAAGAAAATAATAGAATAAATGGCTAACTGAACAATTGAATAGAGCAAAGTGTTCAGTTGCACTGTAAGTACATATCTGTACAAGATGATCAGGATATATACACAATTTTTTTTTAATGTATATATATCCACCGAATAAACTTTCCTTTGCAGAGAAACTCTCACCTGTTTGCTTTTCAATTTTCAAAAGAAACTAACTGTTCTAAATACATCAGAGTTTAATAGAATAGTTAATAAGGATCAAAGGGGTTCATTAAGGGTTTAATGTATGGACAGTGTTTGGATACATGTAGTAACTCCTAGTGCCTTTATCATTTTTTTGTACACACATACCATGCAGTATCAAAATAGTTTAAAACAAGTTCTAGAGCAACATACTCACTGATGAACATCACACAACAATAAAATTCAATTGATATAAAATGTATCAATCACTATTTGGCTCAAGTTCTCACAGGGTGCAGGCATGCTTTATTACTCACCAAAATGAACAATGACACACCTCAAGTTTTATAAATTTTCACAAGTACAAACAAGGAATCATCAAGTACCATGTGAATGTCTTGGGAACAGAGTGTCACTAATCAGAGTTTAGTAGTCATCAATATCAGAAATTATTAATGAGAGGTAATACAGACATCTTTTACAGACTCAGAGTTTAGGATTAATAAACTAAGAGATGCTATAAATATGAACAGTATCATGATGTGTTGAATTTCTGCACAGTCTAAGATTATATCACAGATAACTTAGAAAGATTCATAGTAACAACTGAGAACTATGCTTCATACATTTTCTTCATTGGTGTTCATCTCAGACAATAACATTATCAGAATTAATCAGAGTTTATCCATCATGTTAACAGTGTTTGACTGACAAAACATGTTATCAGAGTTTGACTGTCTACTAACAGAGTTTACATAGCAGAGTTTAAAAACTGAGTTCACATAGCATTTAACACATCACAAAAACACAAGTAATTTAAGTCTAACCAATATCTCTAGTCAAAACCAGAGACCATTCCAAGTTCATTTACCAGCCTTGTAAATATAGCTTCACTCAAGGGCTTGGTGAAGATGTCTGCAAGCTGTTGGTCTGTAGACACAAAATGAAGCTCAATGTTTCTTTCCTCTACATGCTCTCTAATAAAATGATACCTTATGCTGATGTGCTTGGTCATTGAGTGTTGTACTGGATTACCTGTCATAGCAATAGCACTTTGATTATCACAGTAAATAGGAATCTTGCTGTACCTTAATCCATAATCCAGCAACTGATTCTTCATCCATAGAATCTGTGCATAGAAGCTACCAGCAGCAATATACTCTGCCTCAGCTGTAGATGTAGAAATTGATTTTTGTTTCATACTGTACCAAGAAACCAGTCTGTCACCCAGAAATTGACAACTTCCACTGGTGCTTTTTCTATCTATCTTACAGCCTGCAAAGTCTGCATCAGAGTAACCAAGTAGCTTGAAATCTGATTCTCTGGGATACCACAACCCTAAAGTAATGGTTTCCTTGAGATATTTGAAAATTCTTTTCACTGCTGTGAGATGTGGTTCTCTGGGATCAGTTTGAAACCTTGCACAGAGACAGGTTGCATACATGATATCAGGTCTACTTGCTGTCAGATAAAGAAGAGACCCTATCATGCCTCTATAGTTTGTCATGTCCACTGATGCTCCTGTATCTTTATCCAACTTAGTTGATGTTGCCATGGGAGTTGATGCAGATGAGCAATCAAGCATACCAAATTTCTTGAGAAGGTTTCTGGTATATTTTTCTTGATTTATGAATATTCCATCATCTGTTTGCTTCACCTGTAGGCCTAGAAAATAACTAAGCTCTCCCATCATACTCATTTGATACCTGGACTGCATTAGCTTGGCAAACTTTGTACAGAGTTTATCATTAGTAGACCCAAAAATTATGTCATCAACATAAATTTGAACCAAAAGCAAGTCACTACCAGATTTAAAGTAAAACAGAGTTTTATCAATAGTACCTCTGTGAAACCTACTTTCTAGTAGAAATTGAGCAAGAGTTTCATACCTTGCTCTTGGTGCTTGCTTAAGTCCATAAAGTGCTTTATCAAGCCTGTAGACATAATCTGGATATTTGGGGTCCACAAATCCTGGTGGTTGTTCAACAAACACTTCTTCTTCAAGTTTCCCATTCAGAAAAGCACTTTTCACATCCATCTGAAATACCTTGAATTTCTTGTGAGAAGCATAAGCAAGAAACATCCTTATTGCCTCCAACCTGGCAACTGGAGCAAAAGTCTCATCATAATCTATTCCCTCTTGCTGTGAATAGCCTTTTGCCACAAGTCTGGCTTTGTTTCTTATAACAACCCCTTCACTATCAGTTTTGTTTCTGAATACCCACTTAGTACCAACAATAGACCTATTCTTTGGTCTTGGTACAAGTGTCCAAACTTCATTTCTCTCAAATTCATTCAGCTCCTCTTGCATTGTTGTTATCCAGTCAGCATCTTGAAGAGCTTCTTATACCTTCTTAGGCTCAGTTTGTGACAAGAATGCATGAAACAGACATTCATTTGTTGTTGCACTTCTTGTCCTTACTCTTGCATCTGGATCACCAATAATCAAATCAGGTGTGTGAGATTTGGTCCATTTCCTAGCTGAAGGCAAAGGACTTCTCTCAGAGTTTGATCCTCCCCCTCGATCCATGTTCTCCTGATTTTCTTGATGTCTTTCTTCATTCTCCGAGGCTCCCCCTGAATGTGACTACTTAGAGTTTGAACTGTCAGATTTTGGATTGTCAGAGTTTGAGTCATCAGAGTTTGATCCAGATTTTTCAGTTGACTCATTATCAGAATTTGAGGCATCACTTTGAAGTGATTCTTCATGCTCCCCCTCAACTGGTTCTTCTCTAGTATTTGGATGAAAAGTTTCTTCAGTGTTTACTAGTAGAGGATCAGAGTTTAGCTCAACAGAGTTTGTCATTTCAGCCTCATCAGAGTTTACTTCATCAGAGAATAAATCTTCATTTTCAAAGTGCAGTTGATCATGTTCATTTACATCTTCAAGTCCAGTTATTTTCTTGTCATCAAATGACACATGAATAGACTCCATGATCACTTTGGTTCTCAGATTATAAACTCTGAATGCCTTAGTTGATAGTGGATAGCCAACAAAAATTCCTTCATCAGCTTTTAATTCAAATTTTGTCAACTGTTCAGGATGAGTCTTCAGCACAAAGCACTTGCACCCAAAAATATGAAAATATTTCAGGTTTGGCTTCTTTTCCCTCACCATTTCATATGGTGTTTTTCCATGCTTATTGATCAGAGTGGCATTCTGAGTAAAACAGGCAGTTTGAACAACTTCTGCCCAGAAATAGGTTGGCAATTTTACTTCATCAAGCATAGTTCTGGTAGCTTCTATGAGGGTTCTGTTCTTTCTTTCAACTACACCATTTTGTTGTGGTGTACCAGGTGCAGAAAACTCTTGCTTCACTCCTCTGTCTTTGCAAAATTCTTCCATTTTTGCATTTCTGTATTCAGTTCCATTATCATTTCTGATTATTTTAACTTTGTGTTTTGATCCTTTGTCCAATTGCTTTACATGCTCCATCAGAGTTAATGCAGTTTCATCCTTCTTTGCTAGAAAATACACCCATGTATATCTGGTGTGTTCATCAACAATGACTAAAGTATATCTCTTTCTTCCAAGTGACATTACATTTACTGGACCAAAAAAATCAACATGTAGAAGATGATAAGGATCAACAATTGAAGATTCAGACTTGCTCTTAAAAGATGACTTCCTTTGTTTGGCCTTTTGACAGGAATCACACAGGCCATTCACATTCAATAATGATTTTGGGACCCCTCTAACAAGATTCTTTCCAATCAGCTCATTGATGTTGTTCAGATTCAAATGAGAGAGTTTCTTGTGCCACTTCCAACTCTCTTCACTGGACATTCTTGTTGACAGATACACTGCTTTGCCATCAGAGTTTGTTGACAACTTTATTTCATAGATGTTATTGTGCCTGTTTCCAACTAGAACAACTTTCCCTATAGATTTACTGATGATTTCACAGTATTCAGCCTGAAAATCTACATGATATCCTCTGTCACATATTTGACTCACAGATAGCAGATCATGCTTGAGTCCTGGAACCAGAGCTACATTTGAAATGATGACACTTCCAAGATTGATATTGCCATATCCCAGAGTATGTCCTATGTTGTCATCTCCATAGGAAACTTTTGGGCCAGCCTTCTCCACATACTCTGATAGCAGGGCTTTATTTCCAGTCATGTGTCCTGAACATCCACTATCCACGACTAGGGTACTCTCCCTTATGCCCTGAAATCACAAACATTTACTGATGATTAGTTTTAAGGATCCAGACTTGCTTGGATCCTTTGGCTTTCTTAACTCTGTTAGCTTTTGCAGCGGAATTCACATTATCAGAGTTTAAGCTAACTTTCTCAGAGTTTACATTTGCAGAATTAACTTTAACCCATTTCAAATTTGGCTTGGGTTCATAGTAATTATGATAAATAGCATGATAATCTCTGCAAGTATACATAGAATGCCAAGTACTTCCACAATGTTTGCATAATGTCTGTGGTCTAGTTCTAACATTAACTTTCTTTACTTCAGACTTTGAAGGTAAAGAATTAATGTTTTTGTTTTTCCTGCAAAAACTAGCAAGATGATTAGTGCTACCACAGTTATGACATGTCTTTCTTGGAGCAAAAGTAGCAAGCATTGGATAATTACCCTTAGAAATGCCTACTTTACCATTTCTGTTCTTTCTAGACACTTTCTGTTCCTTAACAGATTTTAACTCCTTAAGCTTATCCTTGAGTTGTTTATTTGTCATTGAACCAATATTAACCTGTTTAACACTATTTTTTACTGGTTCTTTCTTGACAGCCTGTTTACCACCTTCAAACCTAGGTTCAATTATCCCATTAACAAAAGTTCCAAATTTCTTAGATTGAAGTGGTGGTCTAATCTTGACTTGATTCCGAAACCTAAGTTCATCTTCCTCAGAATAACCTAGGCCTACAGTGTTAGATTGAAAAACCTCTTCAGTGCTTTTTCCAGAATGAGTCCAAGTTTTAATGATATGATTTGCATCCTCCAATTCAGATTCTAGTCGCTTATACTTACCTAGCAACTCCTGTTCTAGAAAAACAGCATCATCTCTTTCTTTCTGAACTTGCTGCATATTTTCAAGTTTTTCTTCAACAATTTTGTTTCTCTCCTTAAGTTCAGAATTTTCAGTCTTAATTCTCTCATTCTCTAAAGTCTAATCCCTATAACTAATATGCAAAGCTTTAAGATAAATTCTCAATTCAGTTATATTATCATTGTTATAGGCATAGGTAGTAAGGGGTACCTTGTTTTTAGAGCTTTCAGAATCTGTCTCAATAGAAGCCATGAGAGCATAGTTGATTTCCTCATCTGAGTCTGAAGTGTCTGCCCAATCTCTGCCTTTTGTGATAAGTGCCTTACCAGTTTTACCCTTCTTGCACTCAGGAGCATAATGAACCATCTCCTTACACTTGTAGCATTGAATCTCAGACTTGTATTTCTTCCCAGATTTGGTATCCTTTCTCTCAGATTTTCTGAAACTCTTTCTGTCTTCATTTGAATCTCTAGAAAACCCTTTTCCCTTCTTGAAATTCTTGAAACCCATTTTCTTGAAAGTCTTCACCATTAAAACAGCCATTTTCCTCATTTCTTCTTCATCATCCTCAGAGTCAGTTGAATCAGAAGAGTTTGAATCACCATCAGAGTTTAATGATTCACTTTCAGAATGAATGACTAAAGCCTTTCCTTTAGCTTTCTTCTTCAATGGTTTCTCTTTAACCTTAAGAGCAACAGACTTTAACTTCTTGCTTGATCTCCTATTTCTCTGCTCAATTTCCAATTCATGAGTTTTGAGCAGTCCATAGATCTCATCAATCCCAGTATCAGCAAGATCATAGTTATCTCTTATAGTGGTTGCTTTCACATCCCACTTTTCAGGAAGAGACAGAAGAAACTTGGGATTTGAGTCTTCTAGATCATACTCTTTGTTAACCAGTGACAAATCATTGAGCAGTTTACAGAATCTGTCAAATGTTTCTGTCATGGTTTCATCAGACTTTGCCTCAAAATGCTCATACTCTTGTGTGAGTATGTTCCTTCTATTTTTCTTGATAGCAGCAGTTCCTTGACACCTAACCTCAAGTGCATCCCAGATTTCTTTTGCAGTAGTGCAGTTAATCACCTTATTAGACATTACATTGTCTAAAGCACTCTGAAGTAGATGCCTAACTTTTGCATCCTTAGCAATAGATTACAAATCCTCAGGAGTCATGTCCTTCTTCTTTTTTGGAACTGTTTTTGCTTCTTGACCAGCAGTTGCAGCAGATAGCTTTGTAGATTTATGAGGGCCTTCATAAATCCTGTCAAGATATTCTGGATCTGTAGCTTCCAGAAACATAGTCATTTTTACCTTCCAGATTGCATATTCTGATGGCCTCAGAATAGGGACTCTAATTGTTTCATACCTACTCACAGTAGTAGGAGCCTTCTCAGAACCTAGACCTGTTGGAGGAGGAATCTCTGACATGATTATAGTTGTGTTTGGATCTTAAACTGTAATAAAGTAACAGATTGGCTCTGATACCACTTGTTAGGCCGAATACACAAATTATAATCAAGTACTGTATGAGAGAATAACAAGAACACACGTTTTTGTACTTAAAAACTGTTTGGAATTAATAATTCCTCTCTCAGTGATGTAAACTATCATAGAGAGCTGCTTAGGTTACAATGTATGAATATTTCAATGTTCGATACCCTTCTAGGGTTAACCTAACTGTATTTATAAAACATACAGCTACTGTACAATCGTAAATTGATTCTCCTAAAATTAAGCTTTACAATTGATATCAATCACGATTGCTACATGTCTCCTAAGTCAACTCAATCTCTTTGAAAGCTGTTCAATCTTCAAAGATATTGCTTCCAATCAATCTTCAATCACTCTTCAATCACTGTTGACTCGTAGACACTTCTGTCAGACAGAGTTTAACAAACTCTGTTGCTTCCATCAATCAGCGTTTGCGCTTCCACTCGTCAGCGTTTACTCAAACTCTGACTGCTTCCAGCTTAAACTCTGATGTATCACTGTATCACTTAAACACTGATTAATATTACATCAATTATATCTAACATTATTAAAGATAACATAAAATTTTTAGAAACAATATATAGATAAAGGGTAAACCAAAAAAGGGAACAACCAAATTTTGTACCGTAATAACATTTTAAAGAGGGTTTCGCTTATTAGTAAATGCTAGCTTATAGCTCGTGCAAAGCACGTGAATATAATAACTTTTAGTATTGTTGTATCTAACAGAAGAGCCTTACTTTCCTATTCTATTAGTCAAGCACTAGCGCCCAGTCATAATCTATTTGAGTTGAATATCTAACGGTTGTGAATGAGGGATAAACAATAATAGGAGAAAACCAAAAATAAGATGTTAACCAAACTACAAATTATATCCACTTTTGCTTATTATAGTATAAGATAGTAAATATATAATATCTTATATCCCGTGCAAAGTACGAATTACTTTTAGTTAAATATTTTAAAATTATTTGATTAAACAAAATAGAGTATAATAATACATTATCAATATAATTTAAATTTGCAATATTAATTAATAAAATTATGAGTAATAATAATAAGAGAAAAATGGGCCTGAGGTTGTCCTCAGGGTCATCTCCTAAGGTTATAACATATTTCTACTTATAAAGTAAGGGCCCTACAGGGGCATTTTTGTAATTATAAACTTTTTTTCAGTGATTTACATAAATACATTCTCATTTGTATTGTAATTGTTTTAACCTCAGGGTCCTATCCTGAGGTCATCCTTAGGCACTTAAAACCCTAATAATAAATATTTAATAAATGACATGTATTGTTTAGAACTGATAATATCAAATCTTAATGCAAATTTGTTTTTAACGGAATTCGAACCTTGGATATTTAGAAGAGGGGTTTAAAAATTCGTTTTCTGATTAGATCTAACAGTTATCATCTATTTACTAAATATCTGACGATCACTATTCTTTTAATGAACTATTGAACCAAATTACTAACAATTATATACATGTTTGCTTATTATAGATTTATTTATTTATTAGTATAGATATAGATTATAGATTTCATCACAAACGCGTTTCATGCATATCAGAACATCGCAAACTTCAAACCTACAATAGCTGAGATATTCAACCAAATAATCATATTTTCAAATTATCTTATCTACAAATTTGTGGTTCAAAATGCATCAATATTACAGTATTAAAGGATTGACTTAACGAATTTTTGGCCCTTCAAGTTTGCACAGTTATATCCATAAATCTCTACAGTTTTAAAACATTCCTTTTCGCTCCACCAACTTCAGAAATGTACATTTTTTCCATAAACCGTCATCTATTCGTTCGAAAAGACGACGATTTTGTGTAAAAAATGTGACGGTTTTGTGGCTAAAAGGTACATTTTTGAAGCTGAAGGGACGAAAAAGAACGCTTTAAAACTGTAGGACTTTACGGATATAACTGTGCAAACTTAAGGACCAAAAGGTCATTAAACCTAAAAAATTTGAAAAATGAGTTCATTTAGTGGTGAAATCCCAATTATTACAATTGATGTAGAACTTTACACATTTTTCATAGCAACAGAGCAACGCAATTAACAAATCTTTAAAATTTAAAGAAATATATATGGTTGAATTTGTTAAAAAAAAGTGGTTGAATTTTTTAATACAGTCCACTTCTGTAAGTTTATCAATAGAGTCCATTTTGATATGACATGTGATATTAATGAGTTATACATTGCAAACATTTTTGGCCCGGTCCATAACTACATGAACATTTCAAACATTACACAATCCAAATCAATCACTATATATATATTTCGAAAAATTCTCCCCAATGCCATATATGATTTTACTATTAGTCGATAGTAGAACTAATGATATTAACCCGCATACATTTATATGAATCCTATCAATTAATACTCCCTAATTTATAACTCAATAATGCCACATCATTCACTGAAATTTATTTACTAAATAATTATTACGAATGAAAAGATTTTACATCCACAAATTTGTCGAATCAAAATTTAATATCCAAAGGCACAATATCATTTTAAAATCTTCATACATTTGTCGTAGCAGGTACATGGTTAATTCATACAATTGTCGCGGCGGATAGATAGTTAACCACTAAAATTAAAGAAATGACTTAACGATGAAATCTATGAAACCATATTTAATCGATATTATCAAATGAAAATGTTCGATAATTTATTAAAAAAAGAAGACCGCGGTAGCGGGCACTATCCTAGTTATCTTATATAAGAGTTAATCAATTCAACTTGGATTGAAAACTCGAGTGGACATAAAACTACTACTAGATAACTAAACAAGAGCAAATTCCCAGAAACAATTGGCTGAGAATATTGAGTTTAGACAAAACTATAAAGCATTTAGCAACAACTTTAGGTGAAGCTGGTAATTCGGGCTACTTAGCGACGAATATGCTTTGCTTGCTAACATCATAATTTCCTTGGCTTTCTTAGGTAGAAAATCATTAAACACAACCTGACCGCCGTAAAATATAGTCATTTGTGCTGTCTACGGCTGCTGTTTCGCCATAATTCCGTGACCTGGCTTCTTGGTCACCGGAAACAAATTCATTGTTGTCGGCCGCCTTTGGTGTGGGTACGTGGAGTTGTTCCTAAAAAGTCATTTTTAATTATAGTTCAGATCTATGTTCGGTATCTAAACACACATACACTAAAGCCTCTATTATTAATCAATAACCTCGGCACCGTTCATAGCATGTTAAGTTCCTTGTTATATTTCTTTTAATTTAATAACTTTCAATTCAATCAAATATTAAGAATCACCAATAAGAAACCACCAGCCTACGGTTCTGACCCGAAACAATTGCATAAAACTTTATTATTGAGGTTTATTATTGGTGTTTATAATGTGTTTACATATTGTAACCATTTCGTAAAGTACATACGGGATAGACTGAAAATTTACATTATACACATGTAAGAATTGGTCGTCTGTTACATGGCCTTCTATAACCACAATTCTACACTCGAACTGCGGTCCATTTGGCGAGATTTTATAAGGTTGTGTTGATGCAGATCATCGGCTTTAACAATGGCCACAGGAATGCATGAACCTCCTCAAGACACAAATTACAGGACACTCCAAATCTGATAAATTGTATATAAACAAACGAGTATGAAGAATTATCCAAAACATTTGATTTTTGGTGTCCCTTAAAACACTAACAACAAGCCTTATTTATAGGCTTGAGATTATAATAAAAACATCATTGCATACATCACCTAGTTGATATATTTGACTAAGTTATTTGAACACATGTTCAAAGCTTCACCTACCATGCTTCTTTTGTTGAATGTTGAATGTTCAAAGCTTCACCTACCATGCTTCTTTTGTTGAATGTTGAATGAAGAGTGTGCAGCCTCCGTAATAACCCCCCTCAAGTTGGAGCATGGGGTTCAAAAATGCCCAACTTGGAAAGAAGGAAATCAAAACGAGATTTTCCGAGAGCCTTAGTAAAAATATCCGCCAATTGCGAAGATGTTGAAACATGTGACAGAGATAACAAACCATCATTAATTGCATCACGGACGAAGTGACAATCAACCTCTATGTGCTTCGTGTGCTCATGAAAAACAGGATTCTTTGCAATATGTAACGCAGACTCACTATCACAAAACAACTTGATCGCTTTAGAGTGTTGGACTCCTAAGCTCGACAACAAACCTTTAAGCCACTTCAACTCAGACGTGATAGCAGACATAGATCTATATTCAGCCTCTGCAGAGGACTGGGACACAGTATGTTGCTTTTTTGTTTTCCAAGAAATAGGAGAGTTACAAAGAAATACCAGCCAACCTGTCAATGAACGACGAGTAAGCGGACAAGTCGCCCAATCAGAATCACACCAACCCTGTAAAGTTAGCTCACTATCTGCACGCAGCAAAATGTCCAGACCTGGTATGCCTTTTAAATAACGAACTACACGCAAAGCCCCTTCCCAATGTTCATGGCGGGGCGCCTGCATAAACTGAGAAAGAATGTGGACCGAATAGGCTAAATCCGGCCTTGTGATAGCAAGATAGATCAAGCGACTGACCAGCCGTCGGTAGGAATCGGGATCTGGAAGAAAGTCTCCGTTGGCAAGACCCAGTTTATGATTTTGCTCAATGGGAAAACCACTCGGCTTTGCACCCAACAAACCTGATTCAGAGATAATATCCAAAGTATACTTTCGTTGACACAAAAACAAGCCTGCTGAGCTACGGGCAACCTCAATACCCAGAAAATACTTCAAAGAGCCAAGATCTTTCATTTTGAAAGAATCACTAAGATACGCTTTGAAAACAATAAATGCAGTGGAGTCATTCCCAGAAATAATAAGGTCGTCCACATAGACTAAGACATTTATTTGAACATTGCCATTAGCATATATGAAAAGAGAATAATCGGAATAAGACTGAAGAAAACCGTACCCTTTGAAAGCAGCAACTAACTTTGCAAACCAACATCTGGGAGCTTGTTTCAGGCCATACAATGATTTTCTTAATCTGCACACCAAAGAAGAATCCGAACTAGAAAATCCGGAAGGTAATTTCATGTATACCTCTTCATCAAGATCTCCGTGCAAAAAAGCATTGTGAACATCCATCTGATGAAGTTCCCAGTTTTTGGATGCCTCAATTGCAAGAAAGACTCGTACTGTAGTCATTTTTGCAACCGGGGCAAAAGTCTCTATAACGCCCTAGAAAATTTCGAATTTAGAATTATTTATTTAATATAAATTATGTGTATTGTTATGTGATTATTGTTGGAAGGTGAAATGTATGAAATATTGGTGCTTACGTGATTATATGATGATTTGGATAAGTTGTAGAGGCTTGTGTAATTTTTTTTATTTATATTTTGAAGATTTAAATATATTTAAATCATGCATTTTTTATCCTCTGTTAATTTATAAAATTATCGGAGAAATTAAAAATCATGAAATCTTTTGTGATATTATCTTTATATATTTATTGAGTTTTTAAAATTGTTGGGTGGATTAATTTGGGTGTTGTGGTATTTTAAAATGATTTTTAAAAGCTTTATTGGATTTAAAGGATCAAAACTTTGAAAATTCCTATTTAATTCATTTTTGATCCGAAAAATATTTCGAAAATATGTGCGTGCTCGTAATTTTATATTCTTTATTTTAAAGGTGAAAAGTTTAATTTTCTGAATATTTTATTTAATTTCGATTTGTGAAGTTACGTAGTAGTTTTAAAAGCGAGTGAGAAGTATTTTATTCGGGCCAGAATAGAGTGTATTGGAGATATAAGTATATTGGGCCTAAGCCCATTAGTGGCAAAATAGACACAGTCAAGAGAGTTCTAGAGGACGGGGAGAGAGAAAAAAAGAAGGAAGAAGAAGAGATGGGGAAATTCAATTGGAATTATATACATACATATACATATAGATGAAATTCGTGTGTGTGTGTAGCTGGGGGGAGGGCAACAATGGAGCAGCAGCTGGGGAAAGGGGAGGTCTGTACGAGTAATAGCAGTGAGGCAGGAGGAGGGGAGAAGAAGAAGACCAGCAGATAGAGAGAGAGAAAGAGAGAGAGAGAGAGAGAGAGAGAGAGAGAGAGAGAGAGAGAGAGAGAGAGAGAGAGAGAGGATTGATTTTGGAATTTTGGGGAAATTTGGAAATCAAAAAGGTATATTTTTCCTTGTTTATTTATTTATTTTATGCCTTGATGTAATTATTTAATTTCCATTCTAGATTAAATCGTGATAATATGGTTGTAATTAAATTAGATTTAATTGCGATGCGATTGATTTAATTTTCGTATTTAATTAGTGGTAAATTATATGTATAGATTAATTGTTGTAATTCTAGTAAGTTGTAAATTTAGTTAGTTGTAAATTGTTTAGTTTGCATATTAGATTAATTATTTAATTGTTGTAATTTTAATTAGTTTTAAATATGTGAGTTATTGTTTTAATGTCCGTGATTATTCGGAGAGTATATGTTTGTTATTTGTAATTAGTGGTATTAATTGCGAGTTGGTTTTAATTGTTGTAAAGTATGGATATTGCTAATTGTTGGTTGTAAGTTAATTAGTTTAAATTGCTAGTGTATGTGCTAAACGATCTTAGTGAATAAAGTTAGTGTTTTAGTGGAGAAATTGCTAGTTGTTAGTTGTTAGTTCAAATTGTAAATGTTAATTGTTAAATGATAGTTGCTTATGGTGTCGGAAATGTTTATATGTTAGATGGTATAAATCGAGTCGTAGTATTTGATGACTTTACTAATTACGAATGAACAGTTATGTGTGTACGTGGGTCAATGGTAAGTATGGGAATACGTGATACATGTTAAATGTTAGAATTTTATAATAATTAGAATTGTGCTAGGGGTTATGAGAAGATCACAAGTTTTTAAATGTCAATATTTAAAGGACTTGTGTAATTCTTTTCGACTAATCCCTAGGGCTTACGAATATCCATGATTAGCTATCACGAGTATAATTAATATACTTGAGTGATGTGATCATTGATATAGCGTAAGTAATAGTTAGTGCTAGGGGTTGTTCCCTAGGGCTTACGAACATCAATGATTGATTGTCACGTGTATCATTAAAATGCGTGAGAAATACGATCATTGGTGTAGCGTAAGTAGTAGTGTTAATATAAATGATTATTATGTGCTAGGTGCCGCATGTCTGGGCGGGTACTTTTCTTACTTGTTTATTTTTATGTTGCTGCAATTGCAGCTTTATTTTTGCTAAAGCATGGTTGAATTGTATTTGAGGGGCTGTGCCCATAGTCCGATAAACGAATACTTCATGCCGAAATTTTCTAAAAATCCCCTGCAAATTTATTTAAAAATCTATTTAAGTTATTTGATTTGGTGATTTAAAAGTATATGGTAATTTTCGAGAGTCAAGGTAAATGTTATAGTTGATATGTATTGTTGTGAAATGGTTGCCTAGGTGGTATCTAAGTGTCGGGTAATCATATGTGTTAAGTATTTATGTGGAGTAAGTATTTGATTTAGTGGTTGTCTTGAAACTATATTATGAATGTGATTAAGTATGTTTGTATAAGTTATATAAGTAAGCGTTATAGGACGCGTATGGGTAGAGTAGGGCAAAACAATAAGATTTTGCTTAGTTTAATACTAAAATAGTATTTGACCTTGAAAAGGTTTAAATAGGCAACCTAGCCAAGGACGGTGCGGGTGAATTGAAGTGGGAACTGGTAAAGTTCAAAGGATGAAAATGGGACCGAGTGAGAAGCCACATGTAAATGAAAGAGACTGACGAGAAGATAAAGTTAAGTTGAGTATTGATGGGGAATCAGGAACTCCCTGAATCAAGGCAAGTGTTATTGCTATTCACTTATTGTTCAAGTGATGCAATTTAGTTTATTTATCGTATGAATGAGTTGGTCAAGTATAGTTGAAAGATGATATATATATGCTTCTCCAAATTAGCATGATGCTGTTCACTTTCCCCACCCATAATTCAAATGTCGGTTTTACAAGGAATCTTATAAATAACCTTTTTACAATTTGTCAATGGAGTGCCATTTCCTCTATTTTCGTCAAATACTCTCAAGAAGTTTTTAAAGCAAGGAAATCCAAGTTTTCTTAACTTTGCGAAAATCTGCTGGCAAAATTTCTGATCTAGTATGTTTCTACCAATGGATTTCCATTTGGACAATGTTTTCTCTAAGCTAATCTGAACCTTTCTATATTGAAACTGTTTTACAAATAATTGTCCTAATCTATTTTATCCGCTTATAGAAGCTCAAACTCTTCAGTGTGTATAAGTTTTAGTAAACGCCCAATACTTGACCATCTCCTTGCTTTAGTCTAGAATTTCAATTGTTGAAAATATTATTGCAATTTATGTTTTTATTCTTGCTCACATGGAATTTCTCTTTGCGTAAACTGCTGATGTTATAAATCCAATTATTTCTTTCTATCTTGTTGATATCTTTTATTCTTATTGGTTATTCGTTTACACCCACTTATTGTATCGAACTTGTCGATACCTATTGATGACCTTGATTATTCCGTTATTACCCTTTATTGTATCGAACTTGTCGATACTATTTATTTCCCCTTTCATTGTGTCGAACTCGTCGACACCTGTTGATTGTGAATTATTCATCGACTCTTAATTTTGAGTTGTTAACCTGGAACGTGAGTTTCCAGGGTGTTTGGCGAATTAAGGTGGTCGATTGTTCCGACACCTAGTGTGGATGATTTGGAATTGGAAATGTTTTTAAAATGTGGACCGTGAAGGTCGGACCGTGAAGGTCAGAAATAATTAAGGCCAATGTGTGCCATGGATCAAATTAAGGACAGGGCTGTGAGAGCTAGTCCGGGGTTAGTGCTGACTGATCAACAGCCTAATCTTAATGATTTTTTTTTAAAATAAATAAAAATTCCAATTCTAATCTATACTTTGAGATTGAGATGTTCAGTTATTGACTTCTTGAAAGTCTGTTTTGAATAATACCTTGATATCAGAATTCTTGTCAGTTCTATCTCTTGATGCACCTTATGAATGGTGAGTTATTGGCCTCGTGGAAATTGAAAAGTTGATAAAATAAATTCCCTCATAAAATGAGACGAAACCCTGTTGCTTATTAAATTGTCGTCGTTATTGAAATTGTCATCACTATATACACTTGCTGAGCATTGTTGGCTCACTCTTGCTTCTGTTTATTTTCTCCAGTTATTAGAGATAATCAGAGGAATTAGAGGTCAGTGGGTATTGCTCTATAGGCCGCGGGAGGAGACGTTCGAGTTTTGGGCTTTTCAAAGAATGGATTTAGAATTGTTAAGGTTGGATATGTAGTTAGTCAGTGATGTTGTATATTCATAAGAAAATTGTATAACATTTTTATTTTGAGGTTGGATTGTAATAATTCAATTTGATAGTTTGTTTCATACCATAACCTGTATGAGATCTTGGTTAAGGGGTTTTTGTCATTTTATATTATTTATATCCAGGGTTGTATTACATTGGTTGTGGTTAGTGGCCCCATATCTGTACCCCGGATTTTGGGATGCTACAGTCTCGTTGTAATCTATTCCTGACTTTTGTTGATTACCCAACACAACCAAACGAGATTTGAAACGCTCAACTTCTCTATTGGACTTAAATTTTGTTTTGTATACCCATTGACAACCAAGAGCTTCCAGGAGGGAGATGCTCCAAAGTCCACGTCCCATTGTCTTCTAAAGCTTTTATTTCTTCTTTAATGGATTGACGCCAACCCTCATGTGTCATGGCGTCCTTAAATGATCTTGGATCTTTTATATTCACAGTTGCGGCAATAAACTTTCAATAATTCACAGAATAATTGTCACAATTTATATAATGTGCTAAAGGATAAGGAGTACCTGAAGGAGGATCAGAAGACGGAATGGAGGGGGACGTACTATTAGCAAACACCGAATGAGTCATAAAATCGCGAAGCAAGACCGAGGGATATTTTTCCCGAAATCCACGACCCACAGACTCCGAGGGTTGTTGTTGTTCTGTAGCTGCTGTGCGACTAGCTTCGCCAGTGCCTGCTGGTTCTGTATGTGGGGGGTTGTCTACATGCTCCTCAATAGTTTCCCCACCATTATCATCAAAAATTTCAGTATGCTGCTCCTCAATATTTTCCCCACCATTATCATCAAAACTTTCAGTATTTTCATCCCCCAACTCGGATGCAACAAAATCATCATGAATGACACCACTCGTTTCATAGGCATCTGACATAATATTCTCGTCTTCTGGACAACTAAAAGGAAACACATTCTCAACAAATTTAACATCCCGAGAAACAAAGAAAACTTTTGAATCAAGGTCATACAATCTCCACCCTTTCTTTCCAAATGGATAGCCCACAAAAACACATTTTCGACTCCTACTAACAAATTTGTCTCCATCTGTTTTTTGATTATGAGCAAAGCACAAACACCCAAACGTGCGAATTGCATCGAAAATAGGTGGTTTTTTAAAAAGAATTTCAAATGGGGTTTTATTTTGAAGCAAAGGAGTTGGCGTATGATTAATTAAATGAGCTGTAGCAAGAACACACTCCCCCCAAAAATAAATTTGCAATTTTGCTTGAAATCACAAAGCTCTCCCAACTGTTAATATGTGTTTGTGTTTTCTCTGAACCCTCCCATTTTGTTGCGGTGTTCCCACACAAGAGGTTTGAAAAACAATCCCAGTTGTGGCAAAATAATCAAGCAAACATCGAAACTCTGTACCATTGTCACTCTGCACAACTTGAATTGTTTGTGAAAATTGTCTATCAACCATAGCAACAAAGGCCAAGAATACACGAAATACTTCAGTTTTATCAACCAACAAATAAATCCAAACTGCTCTAGAATAGTCATCAACAATTGTCAAAAAATAACTGGCTCCACACGACGAAACATGACGATACGGACCCCACAAATCACAATGCACTTTTTCAAAAATTCTAGAAGCTTTATTATTACTCAGGGGAAATTTATTTCTAGGATGTTTAGCACGCATACATACCTCACACCCCTTATCCAGACTGTCTTTATTACTAACATGAGGAAGCAACTTAACTGCTTTCTCGGAAGGATGCCCCATACGACGGTGCCACAACTCCAAGTTAGACATTGCTTCAATAGCTCCCACATGGTGCAACGAATCCGGTTTGCTAAAATAGTACAATTCGTCCCTCCTAATTCCCGTTCCAATCAGCTCCTTCGTGTGGTCCTGTATAGCACACATATAAGAAGTAAATTGGACAAAACAATTAAGTTCATCATTAAGCTGTGAAACAGAAAGTAAATTACAACTCAAATTAAGGACATAAAGGACCCCAGTTAAAGTGATCTTGTCCGACAAACGAACATGTCCCACTAGAGAGGCCAACACAGTTTCACCGTTTGGCAATCCTACGGGACATAAAAAACTCTTTGTGTCAAATAACCAATATTTTACTCCTGTAACATGATGTGTGGCTCCAGTGTCAACAATCCAAGAGGTAACATCATACTTACTGTTCAAGCAGTTTTCGGCAATCTGGACATTACCCATTAAATTTGTGATTTTTGCAGGTGGTGGTGGTTTTTCTCCGCCGTCCACCATGGATTAAGATAAAAAAAATGGTTTTAAAGAAGATATAGTGAACAGTACCGTATGAACAGTACCGTATGAATAGTACCGTATGAACAGTGAACAGTACTATTTGCAACTGTTCATCGTCTTCAACATTTGCAACTGTTCATCGTCTTCAACAATCGCCGGAATAGTAACTTGCCGGAATAGTAACTTGCCGGAAAATTTTGCAGAAAATAAAGATAAAAATGCGGAAGAAGGCCTCAAAAATCAGAGGCTCTGATACCATGATAAATTGTATATAAACGAAAGAGTATGAAGAATTACCCAAAACATGTGATTTTTGGTGTCCCTTAAAACACTAACAATAAGCCTTATTTATAGGCTTGAGATTACAATAAAAACATCATTGCATACATCACCTAATTGATATATTTGAGATTTGACTAAGTTATTTGAACACATGTTCAAAGCTTCACCTACCATGCTTCTTTTGTTGAATGTTGAATGTTCAAAGCTTCACCTACCATGCTTCTTTTGTTGAATGTTGAATGAAGAGTGTGCAGCCTCCGTAAGAAAATCTTTGGTACTCCTGGGGAAATGAATTATCAAGAACAAGTGGATGCTCATTATGGCCTGGTGAGCTTTACAACAGAGATTAGGAGGTGGCAAGGTTAGCGTGTGATTATGATGAGATGCATGATTAAGATCACGTTAATTCTGGCAAACATTTCAAGCAAATCTATACTATATTATAATAAGCAAAAGGGGATATATTTTGTAGGTTACCCCTCTTTTTGGTTATCCCTTTTTTTGGTTATCCTTTTAAATTTACTAATTTAAATTTTAATAAAGAAATATTATATAAAATTCTAAAAAACAATACATACGGAACTACTTCAATAACTCTGAGTCAACGTAATTATCTATACTATATTATAATAAGCAAAAGGGGGTATATTTTGTAGTTGGTTACCCCTATATTATAATAAGCAAAAGGGGGTATATTTTGTAGTTGGTTACCCCTCTTTTTGGTTATCCCTTTTTTTGGTTATCCTTTTAAATTTACTAATTTAAATTTTAATAAAGAAATATTATATAAAATTCTAAAAAACAATACATACGGAACTACTTCAATAACTCTGAGTCAACGTAATTATATTCCGATTAAAATTCCTTCATCCACAACTCAATTACCTATTGTTTCTAAAGATTTTACTTCTAATTAAAACACTTTTCCATTTAATTTAAAACTAATATTACAATAATCAATATATATCCAAAATATCACACCGTATCTTTCCGTAATTATTTTTAGTAGTAATTTTTGTAATTAAAACACGTTACTTTTTCATGGGCATATCCTTCATTAAACTACGAGTTAATTAATTTAGTTTCTGAACGATCAATCCTAATTAGTAAGTCAAATAACTTAAATATATCAAGAAAACAACACAAGCTGTAGCTACTCAATTATATTTTTAAATAGTTAATAAACCAATTAATCTTTTCGATAATGAATTTGATAACATATTTATATACTATACTATAATAAGCGTAAAGGGGTATATAATAATATCTATACTATTATATTAAAGCCGAAGCATTGAAAGTTTTGAAAGTTTTGGTTTTCGATTTGGTTATCCTAATTATTAAAATAAATAATTAAATTACAAAAACAACTAAAAAAGCTAATTATTAATGTCAACGTAATTATATTCTGATTAAAATTCCTTCATCCACAACTCAATTACCCATTTTTCTAAAGATTTTACTTCTAATTAAAACACTTTTCCATTAAATTTAAAACTAATATTACAATAATCAATATATATAAAGAATATCACACCGTATCTTTCCGTAATTATTTTTAGTAGTAATTTTTGTAATTAAAACACGTTACTTTTTAATTTAAAATAATCTTACGATCACTAATATGCACCTAAAAATATCTCACCATATATTCAAATCATTATTTTTAGTAATAAATAAGAATCGTTAGATCTAATAATAAGATATGTTATATGATTAAATTAATTTACTAAAAATTCAAAGTTCGAACCCGTCAACGACATTTTTGATTTAGAATTTTACAAAATAAATTTTAAACCATTAATATCATTATATAAATTTATATTAAATTAAAATTAAAATATTATTAAAAATAAGGATTATATAAAAACATAATTATAATATTAAATAAATTTTATAACCTATCAAAAGAAACCCGTGCTTCGCACGGGTTATAAGCTAGTACTAATAAAACAACTAGTGCAGTTATAAATGTTAATTTCTTAAAATTATAGCTCCAAACATTGTTGTACACATAAAAGATAGGTGAAGAAAAATTTTCTGCATCAACTATCACCAGAGATGAGAAATGTTTTGACATGTTTAACCCAAATTAAGTAAAATGTATTTTTTTTCCCAATTTTTCAAGGGTGTCCGGCACGTATTTTAAGGTACATTTTAAGGATAGTTTCATAATTTTTTTAAAAATTTTCTTTTTTTGTATAAATTTTAAACGTGCCGGACACTTTTTGAAAAATGTAAACAATTGGAAGAAATAATAGGAGTAAAAGTTATAGTTAAATACATAAAATTTTTATTTTAAATATATGTTTCGTATTATTAATTTCTTGCTGAATACATAAAATTATTGCATAGTTGTGATAGTTGAAGTCATCCGGTAGCCAGCAGAGGGAATAACTATGAATAAACGAAAAGGACTTCTGCAAATGTTGCAATTTTTTGTACTATAATGGTATAGAAAGACAAAATAACCAAAACTAAATAAAATTTGTTTTTTTTTTGACGAAACTGGATATATTAAGCAAACAAGTCGGCCATACAAGCGGCTTTCACTTCAATAGGAACAAACCTCCTATCGAAAACTCGACCTGGGAAAGAACATGACTCCCTCGCTAAACAGTGAGCGGCCATGTTAGCAGATCGTTTAATAAAAAACACTTCAATGTTTAATTCTACCATCATTCTACGACAGTGCATAACTATGGTACCAAAAGGAGAGATCATTTTGACATGACTCCTGATGGCTTGAACTAGTGCTAGGCAGTCTGTCTCGATCACCACCCTTCGCCACTGGCTTTCCTTCACCCAGCTTAGAGCCTCCTTAACTGCTATGGCCTCTGCGAACTCCGGCCGGAATACACCACTGAACACCTCTGAGCGACCCCTTATGACCTCCCCCATATCATCCCTCGATATCATTCCAATGCCGTACTTTGATTGCTCAGCAAAAATCGCAGCATCAACCGTTACCTTAACTTCATCTCTTTTAGGTTTTACCCAAGAATCTGCTCCATCCCCTTGAATCACATCACGGTATAGAGCTTTTGTCGAAAAAGCTTGAGCCTTCTTCCAGTCTGCAAGGTACTGCTGAGCTGATTTAACTACGACCTTTACTTCACTCTTCTTTTGGTTCCAAACCCAATTGTTTCTAGCATGCCAAATGTTCCAACACAGCGTGACTATCTCTCCATGCTCCTCTTTCTTAGTCTGGTTCAGCATACGACTAAGCCAGTTGACAAAGTTGTTATCCGCTGGCCCATGGTATCTCCACCCTCTTTGCCTCCAACACTGCGAAGCAAAATGACAGCCTACTAAAGCATGGTATACCGTTTCCTCCTCACCATTACAAATCGGACAAGAGACTGTTACTGGAAATCTTTTAGCATAAAGGGCTGTTTTCGTTGGTAAGCACTGAGCTAGAGAGCGCCATAACATATTTAAAACCTTTGGAGGGGCCTTTATTTTCCATATCTGATTCCACAGACTGCTATTATCTGATGTTTGCCACGATCCTTTTTGAGCTTGCAGAATTCTATAGGCACTTCTGACCGAATACTCTCCGTTAATTTCATCTTTCCAGTATAACATGTCCACCCCAGTACCGTTTCCAATTTTCGTAGCTTGAATGCACTGCTGGTCTCTTGAGTTGAAAAGGTCTTCCACCACTTCGATATCCCATTGATCCTCATTCGTCCTCATTAAAGAAGCTACTGTGGCCTGCTCTAGCCCCTGAAGATCAGTTGTTATACACGGGTTTGTCTCATCCGCAAGCCAAGGATGTCCCAGAACTTTAATGGAACTACCATCACCTATCCTCCAGCGAGCACCTGCCCTAACTACTTGCTTTGCCTCCCAAATGCTCCTCCAAATAAACCCAGGGTTATTTCCCAACTTCGAGTCAAAGAAGTGACAATCTGGGAAATATCTTGCCTTGTATATTCTACTCGAAAGTTTATGCGGTTGCGTAATTAGTCTCCATCCTTGCTTCCCAAGAAGGGCTAGGTTGAAGTCATGGAAATTCCTGAACCCCAATCCTCCACAAGCTTTGTGTCTACTAAGTCTCTCCCAACTCATCCAATAAATACCCGAAGCTGAGTTCTCTTTGAAGCCCCACCAATATCTCGATAAACTTCTCTCCAAATCTTTTGTAATTTCCAAGGGCAATAGGAACATGTTCATGGCGTAGACTGGTAATGCTTGGGCGACGTTTTTGATCAAGACCTCTCTCCCTGCCTGCGTAATCCACTTATCCTTCCAAGATTGAGTACGTTGCTTTACTCTCTCTTTTAAAGCACCAAAAATTCCTGATTTGTTCCTACCCACCATGTTAGGTAACCCCAAGTAAGTCACCGAATTGTCAGCCTCCTTCATTTGCATTATTTGACAGATACTAAATCTATCATTTCGGTTTACATTGGAGCTAAATATTACTGATGACTTAGAGAAGTTGACTTGCTGTCCTGACGCTTCCTCAAATAGTTGTAACACTTGGACCATTTTCAGAGCTGCATCTTCATCTGCTTTGCAAAACAGGTAACTATCGTCGGCGAAAAATAAATGACTGATGCTTGGAGCCTTGCGGCACACCTTAATTCCTCGGATTAGCTTTTGATTCTCATATTTTCTGAGCAACGCAGATAGACCTTCTGCACAAAGAATAAACAGGTAGGGCGAAAGCGGGTCCCCTTGGCGTAATCCTCGACTTGGGATCACTGGCCCCATCTCCCTTGAACCGTGAGTGATATTGTATTTGACTGTGCTTACACTCTGAAAAATCAAATGAACCCACCAGCTGTTAAAACCCACCTTGCAAAGAACCTCTCGAAGATAATCCCACTCAATCCTGTCATAGGCCTTGCTCATGTCTATCTTTAAAGCCATACTTCCGTTTTTCCCCTCCTTTTTCTCTTTAGATAATGAATCATTTCGTAGGCCACCATGACGTTGTCTGTGATCAACCTTCCCGGAATAAACGCGCTTTGACACTCAGAAATTGCACCATCAAGCATAGGTTTCATCCTGTTAGCCATAACTTTAGTGATAATTTTCACCAAAACGTTACATAGAGATATGGGTCTAAGATCAGTCACACTAGCGGGGCATTTCTTCTTTGGAATAAGAACCACGTTAGTTTGATTAATTCCTTCTGGCATAATTCCATCCTGAAAGAATTTCCTCACCATTAGGACCACATCTTTGCCTACTATCTCCCAGTGTTTTTGGTAGAATGCAGGTGTCATTCCATCTGGGCCCGGGGATTTGTCTGGATCCATTTGAAACAGGGCCACTTTTACTTCCTCCTCTGTGACTTGTTTCATTAACTCACAATTTTGCGCCTCTGATACGCTTGTCTCCATAGCATCTATTACGTCGTGCCAGTTCGTTTGAGTTTCTCTAAACAGGTGGTTGAAATGCTCTGTGATATGCTCTGCTAATCCCTCATTCCAGTCTAACCAGCGACCATCTCCATCTTTTAAGCGATTAATCTGATTCTTCCTTCTTCTCTCAGAGGCTGAATTATGAAAATACCTACTATTCTTATCGCCTGACTGAAGCCACAATTGTTTTGATCGTTGCCTCCAAAAAATTTCTTTCTGCTCCAGAATTAACAGCAACCTGTCTTTAGCCTCTTTGTACTTCTTAACTGAAGCTTGATCTCTGAACTTTCTCCATCTTCTCATGTCCAGCTTGCAATTCTTAATACGTTCCCTGAACCTACCAGTCACTTATTTTCCCCACTGCCAAAGATTTTCGCTACAAGCTTTGATTTTGGTTTGAATATCCGTGGCATTATCCCCCTCCCACCCTTCTAGGACTAGCTGCTTACACATTGGATCAGTTAACCATGCATTTTCGAACCGAAATCTTGTTGTACTGCCTCTCTTCTCCACAGCTTCATGAACCAACAGGAGAGGGCTATGATCTGAAGAGGCACCTTCAAGGTTATACAGCTTAGCTAGAGGGAACAAATCGAGCCATGAGAGAGTAGTTAAAGCCCTGTCTAGTCTAACTTCAATCCAAGCAGTAGTGCCACGGCCCCTTTCCCACGTGAATTGGTGCCCGATAAGGTCCATGTCGATGAGACCTGAATCCACTAGAGCTTCGCTAAACCCCTCAATCAACCAGTTAGGGTATGGAGCTCCACCAATCTTATCTTGTTGAGACATTACATTATTTAGATCTCCTATAACGCACCAAGGGAGGTTGGAATCCCTTGCAAGATTACGGAGCAAATCCCACGTCCTTCTTCTTTTATTTCTATCTGGCTCTCCATAAATCCCCGCTAGTCTCCACTTCTCTTTACCCTCCACAACAATCTCCACATCGATGTGATTTGAAGACATGCTTTTTAGAGTAACTTGATCTTTTACTTTCCAAAATAAGGCCAAACCGCCACTCTTTCCCACTGAGTCAACTGATATCATACCATCAAACCCCAGTGAACTTCGAATTTTCTCCAACTTACCTTTGTTGTCTATGGTTTCACATAAGAAAATAAAACCAGGTCTTTCTTGACTTATTATGTCTTTTAGGAACTGAACATTCGAGGGAAGACCTATGCCTCGACAGTTCCAACTGAAGATGCTCATAATTCCAGGCGGGCCTGCAAGGCAGGACCCGCCATTTGCTCGTTTTTTTGGTTCTGTGGAGCATTCTTATGTTTTTCTACCATAGTGACATCCTCTTGTTTTTTGTCTGCATCCTGTCCCTCCTTTTTTTCCTCGATAACTCTCCTTCTTTTTGAGTCCATAACTATAAGCCCATGCTTCACAGTATTCTCCATGCTACTATTTGAATATAGACCACTTGTCTGGTTTGTGAGGACCAATTCAGTACCTCGAGCTACACCTTTTTGTTTGTCTACCCACGCATCCTCTTTTAAGATAACATTGTCATTTCCTCCAATGCCACTTCCAGCTATAGCTCCCTCCTTTTCTGCCATATCACGTGTAACCATCCTATAGTCCTGGTTACTTTTTCTCGTGTCTTCCGCATTGACTGTTTGACCAACTTTTTCTTCCTCACTGTTGGCCCCCATCCTTGCCGGAATTGTTTTCCCTCCTTCAGCGTTCCTAAGCCATTGATTCTGACCTGCATAGGCTTGATTTCGCACTGGAGCTCTAAGAGATGCATCATATTTTCGTGCGCCATTATTGGTCGTATCATCATATAGAGACTCACAAAATTTTTCTGAGTGACCAATGACTCCACAATAAAAACAAAACGAAGGTAAGCGCTCATATTTGAACTTTACCCATATCCATTCACCCCCCGGTTTTTTCATTTTCATTTGACTCTTTAACGGCTTGTTGACATTGATAGCCACCTTGATGCGAGAGAACTGTCGCCAAATGCTTTGAAAGTTCTTTGGGTCTGTTGTTAAGAATTTACCTATGTAGTTTCCTATGGACTTCAATGTGGACTCCGAGTTGAATCCCACAGGAAGTTCATGCACCTGCACCCACATGTAGAGCTCATTTAATTTGATGTCAGTTAGTTGTTCTCCCATCTCCAATTTCCTTATCATCAGAACTTGGTTATTGAACGTCCATGGCCCATCGTCTAGGACCCTTTGCATATCGAGGCCATGGAAGAACTTGAACAAGAATATGTTGGGAATGTCTGATTCCTCCATAAAGACTCCTTTCACTGGTCTCCATATACCAGCTAGAGTGTCCTGCATTGCCACAAAGTTGACTTTCCTGCTTGTTAAGAAACTCCCCACCAGGCATAGGGCCAACTCCTTTGATTGAATCCCTTCATTGACCTCCTCCAGAATGAGGCCTTCATCGTCGTCATCCTCAATTGATAGGTTAGCATACATCTCCTCCATATTCTGTCGTGAAGAACTCGCCATTTGGGGGGACAATAGAGGACTGATTCTACGAAACTAGCGGACTAGGGAAAAGATTCAGAACGAGACTGTATTAACAAGAGGAAAACACGTCAACAGACGAGACCTGTCTCTCAACACGTCAATAGACGAGACTTCATTCACTAAATAAAATTTGTTGATTTTTAAAAGTTTAGATCAATCAAATAATAATAGAAAGACCTCAATCAAGTTGAGGTGTGAGTACAAATTTGGAAATACAAAAATCAATCATAAAGCTTTATTATTGGTGTTTTTTCTGTTTTTCCTTATTGTCGACCATTAATGTAAGAAGTAAGTACACAGGTCGCAGACTGAATATTTACACGATACACAAGTAAGAATTGGCCATAAATAACCGTCGTAGTAAAAACCGCAACGTCCACACCAGAAGGGTGCACTTGGGGGGGAGATTTTAAGGTTGTGTTGGTGCAGCTTGTCATCTTTAACAATAGCCCCAAACTTGAAATTCGATAATTCACATTTAGAAAGGCACGAAGCATGGAATGAAGTATCACATTCGCGACAATGATAAAACCATTTGTTTGGATTTATATCCTCGGAGCATTTTTCGCAATTGAAATCGTGTGGATGACCTTTTACCGGAGGATACACCAAACAAAGTTGATGTTCATCCCATCTGTGCTTAATTATACCCGGTTTTCGTAAACATTTTGCATCAATTACGTAATTACAGATTTTACAACTAAAGTGGCTGTAACTAAGATACCCGCACCCTTCACAACCCATCATTGGACGCTCATTTTTGGATTTAAGTTTGTGCTTATGGCTGTCATGCTTGATTTCGCTAGGCATTGCAGCGCACACAAGATCAAAATTAATTTTACATGACTCACAATGGTAGAACATTCCGTTGCATATCTTGTCACAGGACTCACAAAAGAAGAAAGCATTTGGCTTACCAATTTGATCACATCTGATGAGCTTGTGTTGTGGATGTGATGCATGTTGAAACTCCCTTGGTAACTCCGCTGCACAGATACCGTGGAGAAAGAAGTTGCAATCAAGACATCCGTAGAAAGAATCAGGTGGTGATAGAATAGGCTGCACGCATCCGTCACATATCATATGGTCACTACTTTCGGTTTCACCAACATTTATATCGTTAAAATTATCAAAGAGGACGAGGGAATGGCCATTGCTGCAATGGCTAATTTTATCTGCTTTTCCCGAACTCTCCTCTGTCGAAGTAGTACTGAAATTCTCTGCAAACTTTTGAATCAACTGGTACAGTAAGAATGGATTATTCTCAGAAACCGGGAAATGAACCAAATCAGGGTCATCAACATCTTCCACATCCTCATTTATGTTCCGATTTTTGCCTGATCTGAGTTGAGTATGAAAGTAAAATAAGAGCTAATTAAGCAAACAATTAAAAAAAGTTCAACATAAGATTTAGGAACGTACTCTGTTGCTGATAACAGGCATTTGATATGTGCAAAATATCTACAGTCAGCACAATAATAAAGCCACCGGAACCAATTGACCTCCTCACGGCACAAAGTACATGAAACTCCAAATGTTTGGTACTCCTCGGGAAGTGAATAATCAAGAACAAGTGGATGCTCATTATGGTGAGCTTTAAAAATGAGTTTAGGAGGTGCAGATGCACAGCTCTTGTGAATCCAAAACAAGCAAGTTTTACACAAGTACGAAAAGTCCTTGCCACCTTGGGTGCCACAAGCTTCGCAAAAATGCGATATTTGCTGAGGTAGTAAAGTTAAGGTGTGACTAAGATCACGTTCCGTGGAACATTTCAAGCAAAAAACCAAATTGCAACTATTGCAGAAATAAAAAAACTGTTTGAAAAATAATTTGTCACAACTATTACAACATTGAGTGTTTTTATAAGAATCTGAGTAGAGATTTAGCAAGTGTTCTTTGTGAATATCGTGTAGGATATATGGACGTAAGGTTGAACATGTTTTGTGTAGAAAATAATCAGGACAAGAAGAATGTTGTTGGCTAGTGTTGGATCTAAAAGTGGTGCTGCAACGATACACGTAGGTGTTTATCATAATTGGGTCACCGCAACCACGGCAGAGTGCATTAGCCGGAGAGTTATTGTATTTGGAGAAGAATAGAGGATGCTTATGGATATCGTGTTGTAGCCCTTCCATTTCGAAAAGAGAAAAACAGAGGGTAAAATGCAAGTTTGTTTGTTTCAACAATTGAGTTTTGGGCAAGGTTCGCTAAAGTAGCTTGGTATTTGTAAGCAACAGCCTATACTATAATATAATTAAGTATATACTTAGCTTTGTAATACAGGTTTCTGAAATATGTTTTTATCTAGCTACTTGCCTACTTTTACTCCATGGGGAAATCATATTCTTAACTTGAACAATATATTATTCTTTTTTCTTTTATTTTCTTTTATTTGTCTATTCTTACGAGATCTAGGTGTATAAACTTAAACTTTCCTATTCTCTCTGCTAAGAGAGAACTAAATGAGAGTCGACTCCGGCAATCATTCTCCTCCGATCTAATCTCCTGCTTCTCCATTTCAACCTTCCTTCCTCTCACAAATTCACTTCCATCCTCCATTCTCTGTTTTTTCTTTCAATAATCGAGTTTTGGTTGAAAATTTATTCGAGTTTCTTCTCCTTCTTTCTCAGATCTACTCCGGTTTAGAGCTCGATGTTTCAATTAAAATTCATCCTTAGAGTCAAAATCTCGTACTTAACATCATATCAAGATTTGGTGTCATTCCGAGATCTTTGATTTTTCGACTTGTGTTTGGCTTGTGTACCCATTATTTGGGTTTATTTGTCTCTCCTTGTGAGAGTTTGGTTTGTCTCTCCGTGTGAGAGTTTAATTTTGTTTAAGTGTGTTTTAATGTCCGGGATCGCAGATCTGCGGGATGTTTGGTATGTTGGATCTTTTGGTTCTTTGAAAAAGATTTATATGGGCTTGCAATTATGGTTTGTTTTTCGAATACATCATGTTCATCACTACGTCAAATCGTTAGATAGTCCCTTCAAAAAGGCTGTATCTTCCAGCGATGTTAGCAAGGGGCCACACCAGAGAGAAGATCTTCTCAACGATTGTAGCTTCGATGAAGAAAACTTAGATTTAATCTTTGTTATGTGTTTGTTAAATTTCAATTATCTTTGTAGATGTCGTATGACTTTTAATCATTGAACTATTTATCCTTTCAAAAAAAAAAACTTAAACTTTCCAGAGCTGCACTCTAGCCACAGAACATGTCCATTTACTTCCGTGTTTTTTAGTGGGATCGAACCTATGATGTTGGAATGATAAACCCCTAAATCAAGATATCAACCAACTAAGACATCCGTGATGGGTTAAAGTGTTGAACAATTGTTCAACATATTTTTCACATTTTCATTGTTGTGAGAATGATCCTATGGAGGATTTTAAGTGGTGAGATTGATATGACCCTGTCGGATCCACTATAGTTATAACGAATTAGATAATGACACGTGTAATTTGGAAAAAATTTGGGATCCAATTTGAGGTACTTAGCATTATTCATACTATTATAAGCGAAACAGCTATAATCGTAATTAGTTGGTTGGTCGATTGGTTAACACTTTCCCAAAAAGTTTGTTAACAACTTTCAAAAATGAAAAAATAAATTAAAATGTAAATAAAATTTTATTTTACTTAATAACAAACTCTTTTAATTACACTCCAATTAATATTCAATTACGTACTTTTTTAGTTATATTAGAATTACAATTCTTCACCTACACCCAACTTTTGTAGATTCTTTCAATTACTTGGAAATCAAATATTTTCAAAATCAATTTAAATAGCTTTAATATCACATATTTATTAACAAATTTACAACAAATAATAAATCAACAAAGCGAAAACAAACTAAAACCATATAATAAATAATAAAAATTTCACACAATTACAAATTAATATTAAATTTTATTTTAGACAAATATTAGATTAGGCATTATTATGGAATCATAATTTGAATATGATAATATCAATAAAAATTTGAATGTAAGTACATACTATTCTTCCATTTATATTTATATTATTATGACAAAATATAATCATAATTCGAACAATACATCATATAATTAAATGATTATTACTTCATAATATATATATATATATATATATATATATATTTATTTATTTATTTATTTATTATGCCAATATTATATTAAGTATATATATATACTAGTATATATATATATATATATATATATATATATATATACTAGTATATATATATATATACTAGCTTATATGCCAATATTTATATCTTAATATTTAACATTTTTTATCTTAGTATTCATAATTTTAATATTTGCTTTTAATTAGTAAAAAAAAATTATAGAATATAATAAATATAATATACGTATTTGATAGTATTCTAAATGATAGTTTTTTGATTGTATATTGAAAATAGATAAATACCTTTTTAAATTTAATATGTTGTTGACGGAAACTGAACCTGAAATTCTTGAATTACTTTATAATATATATGTTTAATAATAATATGATGAAAGTAGATAATATAAATTTTTAAATAAAATATGTTGTTGACGGGAATCAAACATTGAACTTCTAGGAACAGTTTATAAGATGATATAAATGCTTAATAATAATAATAATAATATGTTGTTGATGAGATTTGAACCTTGAACCTGTAAAAGTATTTTATATATTAACTTATAACTGTGCAATGCACGGTTCTTTTTTAATATTTATAATTAAATAAATTATATTATTAAATAATTTTTTTAATATTAGGTTTTTTTTCAAAACTACCCAAGTTGTAGATTTTTTTTTTCAAAAATACAATTCAACCTCATTTGTAACCTCAACTGCTTCTACTACAACGTCAACTACAATTGTTATGCAGCTACATATGCAACTTTTATCGTATTTTTGCAAAAAAAAAATTGAAAAATGGGTATTTTTGATAATTTCCCTTTAATATTTATATTTATATTTATTAAGATTTATAAATATATTGAATTTGATTTTGATCAAATAATTATTAATATTTTATTGAAGAAAATGAAAATGCTTACATCTGAAGACTTAGGAAAAAAAATACCAAATTTGAGTATAAATATAAAAAAATATTATTTATTTGACTTCACACGGTCAGTTACTATTTTGCTCTATCTTGTGTTCCAAAAATCATATTTAGACGATTTTATATAGGTCATGCATAACTCAAGAAATTATCTTTAATTCTGTGAGGTTTAGTAATTATTATCCAACTGAAACTACTCGAAAATTGAAGAAAAACAAAAGTTAAGAATTTTTATATTGAGAGTTCTATTCAATTTAGAAAACCTATCTATATTTGGTCTATATTATTAAATTAATTTTTTCTTATTTGAATATAATTCTAATATCAATCAAATAAACTTACTTTATAACATTTGATCTAATTCTATTCAATTTAGAAGATCTAATTATATAATGACTTATATTTAAATATAGGGTAATACTATTGTAAATTCAATTTAATGTTTTGTAGTTGTTGAGATTCGATCCCTATACCTATACCTATGGTAGTACTCACATATTATCCCTTTTACTCTTATTATGTAATAGGATATAAAGAATAAAATTATGGATAGGATCCCTCTTACGCTTATTATATATAAGGATATAATTATATATAAGTATATAATTACATATTAAATTGTTGTTATAAATTGATATATATATTATGTTTTACATTTTCAATTATGATTATATCCTTTTCATATTATAATTTTCTTTTTAAAATTCAAGTCCAATACAACCTTTTTTAATAATATCTTTTTAGGTAATAATTTCCTTTTTAATATGATATAATCTTGATCGTCTATTTTTAAAAATATTAGATTTGATGGTTGAGATTATTTTGGTAGTACAGTGAACAGTGTGTAAACCACAGTGACCAGACCAAAATTATGGATAAGATCTCTCTTACGCTTATTGTTATGCCCAAACTTGGCATAATAATTATCATGATTTGATTAGCTGAATTAATGGTTCATTATCTACAATGTGCCTCGAATATGGCAATTGGGTCATTGAAGCCCACTATTGGAATTAGCCTGGCATATCTACAGGGCCACCTCGCTCTCGATCAAATATAAGGGATCACCTCGTCCTCACTTCCTTCTCAAGGATCGCTTCTCATTATGATCACATCTACAAACTAAAAACGAGATCGCTATCTCACTCTCTAATAGAAGGCTCATAGTTAGATCCCTCAAGGTCATATGAGTATCAATACATATTGGGTCCGCTTCGCATGACTCGACCCCTCGAGGTCGCATGTCAAGTTCGTGCTGCTTCTCTACTAGCCTCGCTTGAGAGGCCTCGACTCTAACCATGCGAGACCATCGGTTTCCTTCTTTGGGTCATGGATCATGGATAGAATTGATGACTCATTGCCACATCAGCCCTAAACGAGTGGGCTTGGGCCATGACTTATCTCTTAAAACCCTAGCCCGTCTAGGTAACTTGTTCTCTAAGAACTACGTACGGCTCGATCCCTATAAATAGGGTACGTAGGCACCTTGATACGGATGAGAAACAGTTCACCCCTGAAAACACCTATCAAGCTCAGCCACACCTACACACACAAACCCTAATCCTTATTCTTCTTATAGCAAAATATCCGTATTTTGCTCCGTAAATCCAGCAACCTCCAAAAACATTGTTATACCAAAATCTCCCTATAACATCTGGCGCTAGAAGGAGGGGCCTAGTCATTGATTGGGAGAACGATGACTAAATCACACAAGAAGAAAAATGGGGAGGGGAAGACTCCGGGATCGCATAGGAGGAATAAGGACGACCCCCAGAGGAAGGATCCACCAGAGAGCGAGGCGCGTAAAGATGGGATCGAGGATGAGTTTGAGAAGGAGCGAACACCCTCTGTCCAACCGGTGGCTTTGACGGGCGAAGTCATGTCATTTTTGAAGGGCCTCGGTGATCAAATAATCGAGGTAAAGGAGAAGATGGCTAGGATGGAGAAGCGACATAGTTTTAGAGGCTTCAAGAGGAATGCACGAACAGGGGATCGAACTCATCAAACAGAAGGTAGCAAAGGCCCCACCAAGCAATTAATAGGGGATTTCGATGATGTAGTTACAGACCAAACGAACCCCGACTGGAACGAGGAGGAAGCCACTATGGATAAGGATAGGTCGAAGGAGAAGCTCGCCTCATCTGAAAGAAGATCCGTAAGTGTCTTTGACCGAGTAGGAAAGAAACTCAGTGAGCACGATCTCCGTCTCAAACTGGAGAAGCTCAAAGCTGGTAAGGATGGGGGATCTAAAACAAAAGCAAGGGCTCTCATCGACCCTTATCCCCTCGAAAAGATCGCGAGCGGTCATATTGTCGCAATGATAGACCCCCCTCTCCTCGTAGAGAGCGTGAGCGGTCCCATCATCGCGAGGACAGACCCCCTTTCCATCGAGAGCGCGAACGATCCCCACATCGCGAGAAAGACCATAAAAATAAGGATCGTAGAAATGACCAAGAGGAGTCTAGTGCCCCCAAAAAGACTCAGTCTCACCATGGAAGTACTGGAGAGAAGAAAAAAGAAGACAAGGAGGTCAAGATCGGTGACTATAAGTTGGAAGAGCTAAAAAAGGCCCTGGATGCGATGAATAATGAGAAAGGGATTTTTAGTAATATGGGCTCATCTTCACCTTTCACTCATGAAATTCGGACTGCTCCATTACCTGCAGTATTTAGAGGTCATCACTCTGATATGACCTATAATGGAGAAACTGATCCAGATGAGTTCGTGATTCGGTTCAATAACGAGATGGAGGTATACCAAGTGCACAGCTAGCGAGGTGTAGGATATTTGCAGCCTCGCTAAGGGGAAGCGCTCAACAGTGGTTCTCGAAGCTAGGGGCCTTGATTGTAATAGAATCCTGGGAACAATTTGTTGATATCTTCATCAAACAGTTCCAATCTTCAATGCTCTACGCACCACCTGTGTCCACGCTGGCTAACATAAAACAAAGGGAGGGAAAAATGCTCCATGATTACTTTAAAAGTTTCAATGCTGAAGTGCCATGTGTGCGAGGTGCCAATGATGAGGCTGTGAAAAATTTCCTTATTGCTCGAGTAAGAGAGGGAACTGAATTCTGGAAGAAACTGCAAGAACAGACCCCTGCTACACTTTCAGAGTTGCACAAGGTCGCTGAGCCCTTCAAGCGTGTTGAGAAATCACTTGCAGATCTCAAAAAGAATAGTAGAAGGAGTAGTGGAAGCGAAAGTAGGGGAGTGAAAAGAAAAGATTCCCATAGTCCGAGGCGAAAACGGGATCGAAGCCCTAGCCCGAAGAGAAGGGAACGCGATTTCTCGAGGCGATCCCCACCTCGAACTCGCTTCACAAGAAACGAAGATAAGTTCGTTCCACTGGTGACTTCAATTGATCATATCTATGCTGTTAATGCAGATAAAGGAATATTCAAGAGGCCCACACCTATGGGCTCGAGAGGAATGTCAGACACAAGTAAATATTGTGCCTTTCTTGAACAAACAGGGCATGATACTAGCACTTGTTGGCAGCTCAAACAACAAATTGATTAGTTTATTCGAGATGGAAAATTAACCGAGTAGGCGGTTCGTGAAGTAAAGAAACATCAAGGTAATTCGGTTAAGCCAGGTTTGGGGTATCATGATGTGCCACTTGAGAGGCAGGATGAACCTCGTAAAGATAGGGAAGAGCGAGCTGGAAGTATTCATGTAATCATTGGAGGCCCCCACATCGGGAGAAAGTAACAAAGCTAGGGAGAGATATGCACGCGAGGCCAGGGAGCGACCTCTCACTAATGTGCACCATCTACAGGAGCGACCCTCAAAGTTATTCAAAGGCGAAGATACAAACATTATGTTTACAGAGGAAGATGCGAAGTGGGTTCATCACCCCCAATCTGATGCACTTGTGGTTCGGGTTCGCATTGGATCTCAGAACGTCTACAGGGTCCTGGTTGATAATGGAAGTGCTGTGAACATTCTTACATACGAAGTCTACAAAAAGATGGGATATGTTGATAAGGATCTTATACCCACGGTGGGGCACCTTTATGGGTTCACTGGAGCATCTGTTAGTGTGAAAGGCATCGTTCGGCTCCCCATCACTTTAGGGGACGAGCTCTGCATCACTACACAGATCACTGACTTCATGGTAGTGGATCAACCATCTGCCTACAATGCCATAGTGGGGAGGCCCATCCTAAAAGAAATGAGGGTGGTGACATCTATCTACCATCTCTCTATGAAGTTTCCAACCCCACATGGAGTTGGTTGTGTAAAAGGAATTCAACATGAATCGCGTGAATGCTATAACAAGGCTCTTAAGGCAGCAGAAAAGGGGGATGGCTCTGTGTCAGAAAAAATGGAATGCAATATAATATCAGTTGAAGAACTCCCAGATGATTACCTTGAAGGCTTGGGCATTCAGTTGGAACCGATCCCAAGGGCACTTGACGGAGGCCTCGCAGCCTGTGTTAATTCTTCAAGAAGGGATCGTTGAAGAGGCTAGTGATGACGAGGAGAGCCTAGAACAAGCTACAGTGCGAGCCCGAAAGGGGAAGTGGGTTCACAAGGAAACTTCAACTTTGGTGGACCTGCCTAATGGAATAACTCGGGAGATTACAATAATAAATGAATACGGTCATGTGGGAGCGATCCCAGTTACAGAAACAATGTCGGCTCTACCACAAAATGGAGACGCGGGAAGGAATGTAGCAGAGTCTAGCATGGTTCGCGAATACGAGCCCGATTTGGACCCTCGCATCCCAGAATATATTGAACGAGCTGAAGCCGCAGAAGATACCATCTCTATCCTTGTTGATGCCAAAGATCCGTCCAAGGTGCTGAAGGTCGGGTCGCAACTCAATCCTGGGCTTCGCGAGAGGCTTGTCAATTTTCTGAAAGCTAATTTGGATGTGTTTTCCTGGTCCCATGAAGATATGATTGGGATTGATCCTAATGTTGTGTGCCACAAGCTTAACCTGGATCCAAACAAAAAAGGAATAAGGCAAAAGAGGCGACCCATAAGTGGAGAGCGAGACGAGGCACTTAAAGAAGAGGTTGACAGACTACTCGAGGTCGGGCTCGTTAGGGAATCTTTCTACCCTGATTGGCTTGCGAACCCTGTTCTTGTGAAGAAACCCAACGGAAAGTGGAGAACATGTGTGGATTTTACCAACCTCAACAAACACTATCCCAAGGATAGTTTCCCACTCCCAAGGATCGATCAGTTGGTGGATTCAACAGCTGGGCACGCACTTCTTAGCTTTATGGATGCCTATTTGGGGTACAATCAGATACCAATGTATGGCCCTGATCAGGAACATACCTCGTTCATCACTGATAGGGGTCTCTACTGCTACATAGGGATGCCCTTCGGTCTTCTCAATGCTGGGGCCACCTATCAACGGCTCGTTAATATGATGTTCGACAGACAAATTGGGAAAACAATGGAAGTGTATGTAGACGACATGCTGGTACAATCTAAAGAAGCTGGGGATCACATCATTCACCTCGCAGAGATGTTTGATATACTGAGGAAGTATAGAATGAAGCTCAACCCCCAAAAGTGCATGTTTGGGGTTGAATCGGGAAAATTTCTTGGGTTTATTGTCAACCACAGAGGCATCGAGGCCAACCCAGTAAAAATAAAGGCCCTAATGGAAATGAGATCACCCAGAAATGTGAAGGAGGTACAAAGTCTCACAGGAAGGATAGCTGCTCTTAATAGATTTGTGTCAAAATCATCAGACAAGTGCCAAGAGTTCTTCAAGGCGATCAAGAAGGTGGGAAAGAATTTTGAATGGACCCCACAGTGCGAGGAGGCATTTCAAAAAATCAAGGAGCATTTGGGGTCGCCACCTCTGCTCTCCAAGCCTCGGGAAGGAGAGACACTCATTGTATACCTCGCAGTGTTAGAACATGCGATCAATGTTGTCCTAGTCCGCGAGGAAGAAAAAGTTCAGTATGCTGTTTACTTTGTCAACCGAAGAATGCTAGATGCGAAGACTCGCTACACTAATATGGAAAAACTCGCTTATGCCCTGGTGTTGGCCTCGCGAAAATTAAGGCCATATTTTCAGGCTCACAAAATTGAGGTTCGCACATCTTATCCTTTAAGGCAAGTGATTCCCAAGCCGGAAACATCAGGAAGGCTTTTGAAATGGACTGTAGAATTGAGTCAGTTTGACATCGAATACAAACCACGAGGGGCTCTAAAAGGTCAGGCCCTAGCAGATTTCATACTGGAATTTCCTCCATACATTGAACAAGGTTCTTGGGCTCTCGTAATGATCCCTGAAAAGGTCAATAGCGAGGTCAAAACTGAGAATTCGACCTCGTGGTGGGAGCTTTATGTGGATGGTGCCTCTAATAAGGAACGAGCTGGAGCAGGGATTGAAATTATTACCCCTGAGGGTCGCAAGATAAGCAGCGCAGTTCATTTTACGTTTGGAGCATCTAATAATGCAGATGAATACGAGGCCCTGATTATTGGCCTCAAACTGGCAATTGAAATGAAAGTTGAAAATCTCAATGCATATAGTGATTCTATGCTGGTCACAAGCCACGTTGGATGCGGATGGCAGGCCAGGGGGCCTCAAATCGAACTTTATCTGCGATGTGTGCAGAGATTGATGAAATCATTCAAACAGGTCAAGGTGGAATTTATCAGGAGGGCAAAAAATCAAGATGCCGATGCCCTAGAAAAATTGGGCTCGCGTCGCGAGGCCACTTTACTTGGAATTATACCATTGGAAATTCAGACCAAGCCTAGTGTCCCTGAAGAGTTTATCACGGAAGTTGCGAACTTAGAACCAACATGGATGACCCCTATATGGGAGTATGTAAAGAATGGGACATTACCTCAGGATAAAAAGGAAGCGAGGAAGGTCAAATATCAGGCTGCTCGCTATGTTATTTATGACGAGGTCCTGTATCGAAGAGGGTTCAACACTCCACTCTTAAGATGTGTAGATGGCGATGAATGTAACTATATCTTGAGAGAGGTCCATGAAGGAATATGTGGAAATCACTCGGGTGGTAGTTCGCTGGCTCAAAAGATTCTTCGTCAAGGATATTTTTGGCCCACACTAAAAAAGGATGTGTTTGAGTTCTCGAGGAAATGCGATGTCTGTCAGAGGATCGCTAACTTCAGCAATGCACCGGTCTCTCAGCTCACTTCGCTCGCGAGCCCATGGCCCTTCGCTATGTGGGGTATTGATTTAATTTGGGAACTGCCCAAGGCTAAAGGGGGAGTTAAGTACGCAGTGGTGGCAGTAGATTATTTCATTAAGTGGGCCGAGGCTGAGCCACTTGCAACAATCACTGCCAAGAAGCTAAAGGATTTCGTATATAGAGCAATCGTGTGTCGCTATGGGATCCCTTATCAGCTCATATCAGATAATGGGAAACAATTTGATAGCAAGGAGATGAAGGAATTCTGTGAGAATTTGGGGATCAAGAAAAGTTTTTCAGCTGTTAGCCATCCTCAGACAAATGGCCAAACTGAGGCTATCAACAAAATAATCAAGCATACTTTAAAGGCGAAGCTAGAGGAAAGCAAGGGTAATTGGCCTGAAGAGTTACCAAGGGTCCTGTGGTCATACAACACGACCCCAAGGTCCACTACTGGAGAGACCCCATTTTCTCTGACTTATGGATGCGAGGCCATGGTCCCAGTGGAGGTTGGTTCGGGATCATTTAGAAGGGAACACTATGACCCTAAGTCTAATGAAGTCAATCATAGGCTCTATTTGGACGTGATTGAAGAAACAAGAAGCGAGGCTCAACTACGCCTCGCAGCTTACCAGCAAAGGATTGCAAGGTACTATAATATCTCACTGATATGGAGGACAATGTTATTCCACGATCCTGGAACGCGGAACACTTGAGAAAGTACTATTAGTAAAGACTTCGCTTCTGGTAGTCTCTATCTATTACTACTACTTAGCATGAATAAATTCATACAAAGTATTGGGGGGTAGTGATCATATAGACACCTCCCCTTTATGATGTAATGACTTTATGGCCTCGCCCCTACTTATCAACTTTAGGGCCTCGCCCCTACCTTGTATTATATGGAGACATTTCTACTTATCGACTTTAAGGCCTCGTCCATACTTTGGCAATAAATGAGTTCGTTTACATTCATTATTTTTTATTTAAATTTTTGCATCCAAACTTCACTTGTTTGTTTGTTAGAATTTTATATTTTAAAGGACTAGCTCAGTGCAACAATGCGAGGCTACTCCCTTTCAGACAAAAATCTACAGAAAAGCAAAATAAGACCAACAGCGGTTCGCATCTAGCGATCTCATGGGAATGGATCTCACTCTAAACTACATACAACAAACAAATCTAAGCAAAAGGGAAATCTATGAACTAAGTTACTGATGCAGTGTTATGAGCAAGTAAAGGGTACTCCATACTTAAGAAGACAATCTACATGAAAATTTACAGAAAAGAAAAACACAACACTTCTACGAAGCCAATTAACATGGGAGCAAAGGCAATCATATTGGAAACATAGAAGAAATTAAAAGTTAACAGATCGCTTTGCGATCCCAGAATTCTTGACAGTAAAAGAATTTAGTTACATCTTGCGAGGTATTCAAAGGGTACCCGCATCCCTGGTTCAAGAACTTAAAACAACAATAATTAAGGAGCGGTCTTGTCTTGATTAGCTTTGGAGGCCTCCTCAGCTAGTCTTGTTTCTTCGGCGATCCTGGCCTCCTCTACCAGTCTAGCCTCTTCCGCGAGCCGTTCCTCCTCAGCATCTTCAGCAGCGATTTCTTTCTTCAGAGATTCAGCAAAGTCAGCATTGCCTGGTCCAAGTTGATCCAAATCAAAATCAGGGATCGTTCTGATGAATCCCTTCATGAAGCTAACTTGTCCCTTGACTAGGAATGCATCTTCAGCGGTTGACAGGGTAGCTTTAGCAGCGTTTAGCTCGTTGGTTAGCTTTGCGATCTCCTCATCCTTCTTCTTGATTGTCTCTTCGCTGGATTTCTGCAGGTCCTTGAGAGATTTTTCAAAATCATTCCTCTCTCTGTTCAGCGGTTGACAGGGCAGCTTTAGTAGCATTTAGCTCGTTGGTTAGCTTTGCGATCTCCTCATCCTTCTTCTTGATTGTCTCTTCGCTGGATTTCTGCAGGTCCTTGAGAGATTTTTCAAAATCATTCCTCTCTCTGCGAGCTACCTTCAGATCTGTTCTGATTTGGGCAGTATCTTGGGAAAGCTTTTTCTTGAAAGTCTCCTCCAGGGATCGCTTGTCCTTCGCCTTCTGGAACTCAAGGACCTTGTTCTTTTTGTCAAGCTGAGCAAAATGTTTAGTATGGGCGGCTTGATGGATGAAGGCTTCAGCTAAACACCTGGTTCAGGCGTTAGCATTCTCTTCAGGGGATGCCTTCCACCACCTCGAGGTCTCAGCCTCATCAGAATAATGGGTTCCCAAAGCGGCAAAAAGATGTTGAGAGGTCGTTGCGGTAACGACCCCAGAAGGTGGACGAGAGGATCCATCCTTAAGCCCATCTTTCCTGGGATGCTTTGAAGGAGTCTGATCAGGAGAAGTTAGAGCATGTTCCCCAGCTATGTTTGATTTGGCTGGGGGGTCGCTAACGACCTTCTTTGGAAGAGCTGTTGGTTTTGTAGGAGGAGCCTTCAAGGCAGACTGTGTCTTGGAAGCGGGGCCCTTCTTGGCACTAAGGAAAGGTGGAGCCAGGCCTTCCGACATGCTTACAAAAGGAAAAAAGACAAGTTAAAAGACAGTTCAATAAAATATATGCGAGGACAAGTATGATGCAGTTGTATAAATGTAAAAGTGGTACGGTCCCTAAGTCCTATTGCTATTAGGGTATACCCTCTTCTGTTATCTCTATATGGGAAGACGAGGCCTCCACGTGTAATTTCCTCTTTCGCGAGGACCGCTTCGCAGTTGACGGCCCCGCTTCAGGGGTGGACCCTACTCCCTCCTTGAGGAATTTACATTCGATCAGGTTTTCCAAAAAGAGAAGGGTCCTGATATTTTTCTCTTCCTTGGTGGATTTTGATAGCACCTCGTCGGCTCGTTTCTTTTCTTCACCTTTTAAAATGGTGCGAATTGGGCCAACTGCGATGCCAAGAGGGTTGTTAATTTTGAATAATTTGGAAAGATGAAAAAATACGATCTGGATAAATAACTCACCAGACAGATAGTTGAAGCTTGTCTTCACTCTGGGAATCTCGTGTATATACAAGAACGGCTCCTTCCACGAGCCGGCATTACTTATTTCCCCAGGAAGGAGATCCAAGCTTGTGGTAGAGAATGTAGAGAGCGATCATCGACCTATACCCATTTGTACTTATCTGGATGGGGGCCAGGAAGTAGGTCTCGCAAACATCTTTAATGAAGGGATGGAGGGGCGAGGAGACACCTATCTTCATTAAAGGAACCGTCAATACCATTCGTGGAACTCTGCCACCATTCTCTTCGTTGTTGAAGCGATAACATCGCATTCTTCTTTTAGGGAGAATAATTTTGCCTTCAGGTCGGAATCTCTCGACCCCTTCTTTGATTGTCTTCTCCGTCAAGGTTGAAGACATGTCTCGGCATGCAAGGATGCGAGGTTCACCAGGCTTTACCTTCGAGCCAGGCTCGATATCCTCAGGACGAGGCCCGTTAACATATATGACCCCCTCTAGCTCTGGTTGGGGGGTTGGCGCATAGGGCTCTGGCGACGCCTCGGGAATATAGTCATAATCCTTGAAATTAACAACTCTAGCCACCTCATCAAGACCCCCGTCATCTGATGAAGGTTCCTCGTAGTCATCATCATCGAAGATGGCCTCGTTGTCTGCCCCTCCTTCGATATCATAATAAGCCTCGCCTAATGAGTCTATTGGAGAGTCACTTAAAAGGGTGGGTGAGGTAGCTTGTGTAGGAGGCATCCTAGCAAGAATCTGCGCTGCTTACGAGCTAAACTCCTCTCCTTTTCTCTTCAATGCTTCTATATCTCGTTCAGTATCTGTCATTTCAACCTGAGGCTCATTTTGGGCTGAGAGAACATCTAGGGATCGGTCTCAAGAGCTCGAACTTGTTTTGTTCGCCATGAAACTAAGGGCACCTCTCTAGTATAGTCTTCATTCGACCACAAGGGATCGAAGTATAATTTAAACGAGCTCTCGCTCGTGCTCGTATCCCTAGCAATGTTAGCGACTGCCGCCTCGCTAATATGCACACTGGGAATTGGAGATGGCGTCCTTGAGCTGTCGTCGTTCGACATCTAAAAAGAATGTGGAGAATTAAGTGTGTGCCCTTACAGAAATGAAAAGGGAATAAAGGGAGAAAAGAATAATAAGACATAGGGGTTCTACGTGTTCTCACATCGCTCACGAGCTCTAAATGGGGTTGCTACTCTAAGCAAGAAGGGAACATGCTATGCTTTACTAACAGGGGATCGGTATTCTATCTAAGCGAGGAGAGGATCGCAAAGTTAAATTAGTTACATGGGATCGCAGTCAAATGGGATTGCATTGCATACAATTTTAATCATATGCAATGAAGAACAACAATTTGAATATTAAGAAGAAATGAAGACTTATTTGTTCTTGAAAAAGATTGGAGAAATTGGAAGAAAGTTGGGGTCGCTTGTGATTGAACTCGAAAATTTCTTGCTTTTGATCCAGGAGCAAACTGACATCACTTCGACAATGTGTTTATGAAAATGAAAAAGGAAATGATTGTGATAGGAGTATATATAGCCATCAGGAGAGAGAAGGTCATGGGACACGTGTCAAGATCTCAACCGTTCAACACACATCTCGAGACATGACAACTTTCAAACCCCTTCAAATTCTTTTGGGGGGGGGGGGGGTCGCGACATTTTCAATGGTCGTATCTATAATAAAGTTGCAGCTTCGCTTCGCGGTTTCATACATCGGACTTCTGAGTCCACATCGCATTTTCAATGACAACATGGACTCGGGGGGTAGTTGTTATGCCCAAACTTGGCATAATAATTATTATGATTTGATTAGCTAAATTAATGGTTCATTATCTACAGTGGGCCTCGAAGATGGCAATTGGGTCATTGAAGCCCACTATTGGAATCAACCCGACATATCTACAGGGCCACCTCGCTCTCGATCAAATATAAGGGATCGCCTCGTCCTCACTTCCTTCTCACGGATTGCTTCTCATTATGATCACATCTACAAACTAAAAACGAGATCGCTATCTCACTCTCTAATAGAAGGCTCATAGTTAGATCCCTCGAGGTCATATGAGTATCAATACATATTTGGGTCCACTTCGCATGACTCAACCCCTCGAGATCGCATGTCAAGTCCGTGCTGCTTCTCTACTAGCCTCGCTTGAGAGGCCTCGACTCTAACCATGCGAGACCATCGGTTTCCTTCTTTGGGCCATGGATCATGGATAGAATTGATGACTCATTGCCACATCAGCCCTAAACGAGTGGGCTTGGGCCATGACTTATCTCTTAAAACCCTAGCCCGTCTAGGTAACTTGATCTCTAAGAACTACGTACGGCTCGATCCCTATAAATAGTGTAACACCCCCAGATCCAGGGTCAGGGATCTGGTCGTTACGGTCTCAATATCCATCCATAAAACCAACATAATTTAAATTACAATCTTGTGACCCAAAACAACAACATAAAACACACCCGTTATAGTCCCAGAGATGAAATCAGAGTAACCATCAATATTATTAATCACAAGTTTGAGTTCTTACAACCCAAAGAATTACAATTTTACAATTACATGCTCTTTGCCATCCATTGGTATATGCCATATATATAAATACATTTGATGCACAAATGCTAACAACTAGCCTACCAGGGGCTGCATCCTTAGCAATGGTAGCTATGACCTCAGCGGTTAATCCTCTGACGGCTGACACCTGCCTATGCTGAGTACGCCTTGCGTGGCCATCTGATCTAGCTGTTGTTGTGATATAAATAAATAAAGCAAGGGTGAGCAATAGCCCACCAAAAATATAATTGAACAGTGATAATATATAACAGTCCAAAATATCTTTGAAACCATATGTCATGCATTAACGATGTAGTACCAATATAAGGTATGAGATGAAGTTACAAGGTAACTCAAAATATATTTGTTTTGAATAAATATCTGCTATGTCAAAGATGAGCCAGATATTATCAACTTTTCATAATAGAGGAACTTGCAGGAAGAATATTGCAATTCCAATTCAAACACTTTTCAAACCTGCCAATAATGATAAGGTTGCAGGAAATTTCCAACATTGAGAGATGAACTAATACTGGAGTTTGACGCGCCAGGAGACATAGCATTTACGCGATGATCAGTCGCATGTTATGCTCCCCACCTCTTGTTTACTACATGTAGAAGGAAGCACCGACGGATTTACTTGTCTACCGCCCTCTGGAACCCCCCGGCCAACGGTTGGGCCATTTGCTGGACCGGCGCCACTGGGTCACTTACGCATCTCCTAATTCATTTCACATCCATAACTTTGAAACGTGAAGTTCCTCCCCCGTTCCCCAAGTATATTACTTGTTGATAGGACTCCACAAAGTAGTCGTATCTAGTTGGAAAGGAAAAATCACCAATATTTCCCAAGCTGATGCTTGTTAATGGATATAAACTTGTTCCATCAATTCTTACCCCTCGAGCGTTGAGGAGGTAACCAAACAGACTCATATCGATGCTTGAAAGAATCAAGATGTGAGTGACAAGATAGTTTTAGAAAGTATAGGACCGGGCAGTCCAATAAATAACATCTCTCAAGTGAAGTCCCCTTATATATTTTTGGAACTTTGAGCGAGTATTTAAATCTTCTTATAAGATAGATTTAAATGAAAATAGAGTTTTTGGGAACCTCCCCTTGATAAAATAGTCATAAAAGACTCCGAAATATTTTACACTATATCTAAAGGTGAAAGATAATCCTTGAATAATATGAATCATCATAAAAAGATCTTAAAAGAATTTAAATCAATATTCCAAGAATATTTATTAAATCATTAATAATTAAGGAATATGAATAAATCATAATACTGCTCGTAAGTAATCCTCGAATGAATATATAGAATTATTTACTAAATAACTCTCTTCTTTAAATGAATATTCAAAATAATATTCATTAATTAAATAAGCTCAAGTAAATGTTTAAAATAATATTCACTAAATAAATCAAACCTTAAATGAATATTTGAAAATAATATTCATTTAATAAATAATATTCTAAATAAATATCCAAATAATATTCTTTTAGCAATCAAACTTTAAAGGAATATTCGAAGCAATATTCCTTAAGTACATAGAACTTCGAATGAGTATCTTAGAATAATATTCATCAAGTACATAAAATCTTAAATGAATATTCACGATAATATTCATTAAATAAATTTCCAAGAATATTAAAGTAATTACTCATTGAATAATCAAACTCTAAACGAATATTCGAAACTAATATTCATTAAGTAATTAAAGCTCGAATGAATATTAAAATAATATTCAGCAAATAAATATACGTGAATGAATATTCAAAATAATATTCATATAGTACCTCTCGATTGAGATAATATCCAAATAGCATTCCTCGAATAATTTTCAAGTAATCAATACTTTATGAAAATATAAATAACGTTCATAAATAACATTCCTCAAATAAATTGTCGCTGGAATCCCTCCGGGTTTCCACGACTAACTCTATATCCCAAAATACCGACTCCCGGTCTATATTGAAAGAATGAATATCATACGCCCTTCACTAAGGGTCTTAGCAAAACAATCCTGCTTATAACTGATAATTTATATCTAGTCTATAAGCCAATATCAATTCAGGGAACAAGCATATCAATAGACTTGAAAGTAGGCATGCATGCTATGGCATATGTATACAACAAACACATATATATATTATCACAACAACAGTTCCAAAGTATTGGAAACTTGCCTGGTAATCGGGTGTGGGTCGAGGTAGCGTGTCCTGGGTCTGCTCGGTGATCTATAAACAATTAGGATATTCGAGATTAATCACTTAACACTATTTAAAAATGTTAAGTATAAACTTAACTAAGTCGAAACATGCTTTCCAGTTGTCTCGTTACACACCCTTTAGCGAAACTCTTTTTATCACCGATACGATCCGATATTTGTTCGTTACGAAGACATGTCATCATACTTACATTTAGTGTATACGTAAGCCGTATAAGTTCTAAGGTCGAAAGATTATACCTCGAGATTTATCGATCGTTTTCTAAGTGGTTTTGTAAAATTATAACCAAATATCCTTTTTAGGGGTTTGTTCGTACTTGACCTTTATTCGAACATTTTTATAAAATCGGAAAACGATCCATTTGACATGCGGTTTCTCCTCACACCTTCCTTTTTATCCCTAGTATTTAATTACCTCAATTCGCAACTGAATTAACTACGTTAAGGGAATCCAATTTTTATTACGAACTCGCATTTACGGTTTCGAACCACTTTTAGTAAATCGGCCATAATTCCTAAACCGTAAATCCATTTTACATGATCTTTATGTCAAAACGAAGCTTATAACATTATCTAGCTTATCATGGCAGAAAACGAATCTAAACAGTGGGTTAGAGCTACTGTGATTCACGGTTTTCTAGGTGTTAACGAAAATCGGGCATTACGACGGCTATAATTCGGATATTCCAAAAATCGTAACATCAAAACCAAGCCACACCGAGCATACCATACATCTCATAATCATATTATCCATCTTACAAGTCCAACATCCACTGACCTTAACAACATACCCATCAAATTACATAGATCAACTCAAATCACTAACTAATCATGCTTATAATCATGCTAACACCCTAACTACACTAAATCATCAAGAACATGCATAGTCTCAAAGTAAGATCTAGGGTTTCAAGTGGTTATACCTTCCTTGGAGTGAGTACTAGCCTTGATAAACCTTGTTTAGTCCTTAGAACTCCTTAACCAAGCTTAAACTATCAAGAAACATCAAGAATATACTTAGAGATTTTCGGAGTTTCTATAACGCAGTGGAAAGATCATGAAAAACGAGGGCCTTACCGAGGTTTTCTGATCACGACTTCTAAAGGAGAGTTGTAGAGCATCTAACCAGCTTTCCAACAAGCTAAAGAACACCAAAATCCATTGAGTAATGAAGGAGATATGTCCGATTGAAAATCGTCCCAGAAACTGTCAAGCACCAGGACAGTTTGCTTCTTCAACTTGGGGAGGAGATTTGACTAGGCTACACCCATTAGATTGCCATGAAAATTTGAGCGAATCTTGCCCATGGAGTGGAGAGGCTTGGGTTAAAATTTGGTGATTTTATCATGGATAGATATGAAGATATTAATTTTTCTTTGAAGGTTGTTCTTGCTGAGCAGTTTGTGAGGATGAGAGAAAATGGAGTTTGCTTGACTTGTCTCTTGAACAATAATGCATAAAGTGATTTGCTTTGGATAATATCTCATCCAAGTTGCTTTATTAAAGTGAGGATGATGCATGGAATGAGGTATTGTGAAACAATCTGTGAGAAATAACAATATGTATGCGAATAACAAAACGGTGTATAACAGTGAACAAACAAAAAATAACAGAACAGAAGGATATAAGAGAATCTCGAGTCCAGCGGAAGAGCTGTCTCCTTAAAGCTATTTCGCCTCTCACCGTGTGTGTGAAACGATAGCCTCCCAGGATAAAACGAGAGAACGATGGCGTTGCAGAAAACGGCACCTTCGGCGAGCAAAAACGAGCAAGAAAACTATCACCAGGGAGAGAGAGGTAATGGATGTGTTTAGGCTGCGAATGAGATGAATAAACCTAGACCCTAAGAGGGGTATTTATAGGTTTGACAAACCTTGCTCGCTACACAACTGCCTAAAATAATTAACGCGTTAATTAAAATAGGCTGTAACGATAAGGTTAGAGATAAGACTTGTGCACTACTCAATATCTGCAATTAAATCATATCTCGGATTTAATCAAATCAATCAAACCGATTCTGATTTATTCGAATTAATCAAAACAGATTTTGATTTATTTATTTTTAAGCCCAGTGGAAATAATAAAATAGCAAAACTAGTCCGGGTTTAGCCGGCCCAATTTTCTGCTGCATTCGTGTCCGCAGGTCGCACACGCGGAAAGCCCGAAAGCTTACGAAGCCTCGGTTTTCCCCTCGAAAGCCCACAATTCGCACCCCCCCCTGCGCGCCCGCGTAGGAGATGGAGCAACACTTAGCCAACACAAGTGAACACTACTCAAGTGTTGCACTATATAAAGTCATGGAAACTCCTTTTCCATTTCAATGTGGGACTTCCATTATCTAAACAAAATTTCCACTCTTAAGGGACCATCTTTGAGCTATCATATCTCATTCATCCCTTAACCATTTTGAGTAATTAAACATGCCTCGAAAAGCTCTCTCGGAGGAGAACATAATCCAAGCATCACCCATTGCGCACACGCAATATACGACCACTCAAAACTAGGCTCAAAATGACTAGTCAATGTGGGGCTAAAACCCACATTTTCCAACAATCCCCCACATGGATGAGATTGATAATGTAGTAGCACAAACCAGACAGACAGACACGGAGTTTGGTTTGGTGATAGAATTCTTCGATCAGATATAGCATACGATAGGTAGAGAATGCTCCTTGAACCTTCGCTTGAGTAAGCATACCGACTTTACTGGTAGACAGTAGACGTGCTTGTCTTTGAACTGTTCGACCGTTTGTGTAAACGATGATATACTTATCACTATACCCTTTCTGACTCGTTCAGCTCTCATGATTATGTCCATTTTGGCCATGGAACATCGTCCTGGTTCTGCAGGAGTTTCTAAAGAATTGTGCCTCGCAATTCTCCTTTGAAGCGGCCCCACTTCTCTCCCACATAGGTGATCTCTATCTTAAAGAGTAACTCGCATTTACTCAACCGAATTCCATGCATTCAATGCTATTGAACTCCATGTATTCGCCAAAGATCATTAAAAGCGTAAAGCTTACCCTCGTACCATACGGGTCTCACTGTTTCTCACCATAGGAATAGGCCAGGGGTTACCCCCACAGTGATTTGGTCATCATGATTTAGTTGGCCCATTGAACCAAGTTTTTGGGACCTCCAGTCAGCAATGGTTGGGTGTCCACCATGACGCCATTAAGCAATAGGCTTAAGGCCCATCCCTCTCGATGATTTGTCAACCAGTTCTCTAGATAACCCTTTGGTTAGCGGATCCGCGATATTATCCTTTGACGGTATAAAGTCAATAGTGATAATTCCGATTGACATTAACTGTCTAATGGAACTATGTCGTCGTCGAATGTGACGGGACTTTCCATTATACATTGTGCTCTGTGCTCTGCCAATAGCAGACTGACTATCACAGTGCAGTCCTATTGCAGTCACAGGCTTCGGCCATCTCGGAATATCCTCCAGAAATTTGCGTAAATATTCAGCCTCTTGTGCGCATTTATCTAATGCCACAAACTCAGCTTCCATTGTGGACTGAGTTATCACAGTTTGTTTGGAGGATTTCCACGACACTGCTGCTCCAGCTAGTGTAAACACATATCCACTCGTAGACTTCAGTGCCTTTTTGCTAGATATCCAGTTTGCATCAGTATAGCCTTCTAGTACTGCTGGATAACTACCATAATGCAAACCATAGTCTCGAGTTCCCCTCAAGTACCTTAGTACTCGTATGATCGCTTTCCAGTGATCAGCTCCCGGATTACTCGTAAACCTACTCAACTTACTAATTGAGTACGCAATGTCTGGTCTAGTACAACTCATCAGGTACATCAGACTACCAATTATCCTTGAGTATTCCAGTTGGGAGACTCCTACACCTTTGTTCTTGGATAGATGCAAAGTCATATCCACAGGTGTCCTAGCTTTCTCAAAATCATCCTTCAGAAACTTCTCAAGGATCTTGTCAACATAATGTGGTTGACTCAGTGCGAGACCCTCAGAAGTCCTAGAAATTTGAATTCCTAGAATTACATTTGCTAGTCCCATGTCTTTCATGTCAAATCTTGATTTTAACATATCCTTTGTAGATTTAATCACTCTATCATTGCTACCAGCAATAAGTAGATCATCTACATACAATGTCATCATAACATATCCACTCTCGTCATCCTTGTAGTAGGCACAACTATCACACTCATTGATCTTGAAGCCATTGGCCAACACGACCTCATCAAATTTTTCATGCCACTTCATAGGCGCTTGTTTCAAGCCATACAGTGACTTTACCAATCTACAAACTTTCCTTTCTTGTCCAGGAACAACAAACCCTTCAGGTTGTTTCATATAGATTTCCTCATCTATATCTCCATTTAGAAAAGCTGTTTTCACATCCATTTGATGCACTGTTAATTTTCGCATTGCAGCGATAGCAAACATCATCCTTATGGACGTTATTCTCGATACTGGAGAATATGTATCAAAATAGTCAAGGCCCTTTTGTTGCTTGTATCCCTTGATTACAAGTCTAGCCTTGTACTTATCAATAGTACCATCAGGTTTCAACTTCTTTTTAAACACCCACTTGCTCTCTAGTGATTTGCATCCGGCTGGCAAATCCACTAACTCCCAAGTATGATTTTGTAGAATAGAATCAACTTCACTTTTGATGGCCTCCTTCCACATAGGACCATCAGGTGATGTTACCGCTTCCTTATAGGTTTTCGGATCACCTTCTTCAAGCAAATAAGTTAGAAATTCTGATCCAAAGGATTTCTCCTTTCTTTGTCTTTTGCTCCTTCTTACTACCCCCACATTTTCGTCTTCACTTTCATCGCTCTCATTATCGTCATCAATAGACTCATGAGTTCGTTTAGACGTAGTCGGGCGGTCAACACCAGGATTACAAGGAAATACCGTCTCAAAGAATGAGGCATTCCTAGACTCCATAATCGTATTCTTTTGAATTTCAGGAATCTTCGAGTCATATACAAGAAACCGATATGCAATACTATGTGGTGGATATCCGATGAAGATACAATCCACAGTCTTTGGACCAATCTTCACCTTCTTAGGTGCAGGGATTAGTACCTTTGCAAGGCACCCCCACACTTTCAGATTTTGGTAACTTGGTTTCTTTTCCTTCCACATTTCATAAGGACTTGCATCCTTGTTCTTGCGAATCATCATATTCAAAAGATGATTTGCACTCAAGATGGCTTCCCCCCACATCGACTGCGGAAGTCCAGAGCTTAACAACATCGCATTCATCATTTCTTTGAGAGTGCGATTCTTCCTCTCAGCCACTCCATTTGACTGAGGGGAGTATGGCGCAGTAACCTCATGGATTATACCATGTTGTGAACAGAATTCCCCAAAAGGTTCAACATATTCACCCCCACGATCACTACGTATTTTCTTGATTTTCTCAGTTTGTTGTGTCTCAACTTCTTCCTTATAGATTTTAAATTTATCTATAGCTTCGTCTTTGCTTTTAAGCAAATATATATAACAGTATTTTGTACAATCATCTATGAATGTAATAAAATACTTGTTTCCTCCTCTAGTTGGAGCGAATTTCAAATCACATATATCACTATGTATTAGGTCCAGCACTTTGGTGTTTCTTTCCACACGTTTAAATGAAGATCTCGTTAATTTTGCCTCAACACAAGTTTCACACTTATGTTTTGAATCAATATTCAATTTTGGTATGTATTCTTTCATACTTAATCGTCGTAAAGTATCATAATTCACATGTCCTAATCTAGCATGCCATAAATTAGGAGACTCAAGCAAGTAAGCAGAAGAGTTCTTTATTTCATTATCATCTTTAACAGACATCACATTGAGCTTAAAGAGCCCATCAATTACATAACCCTTGCCTACAAACATACCACTCTTAGACAAAATAACCTTATCTGACTCTAAAACAATGCGAAAGCCATGCTTATTCAACAAGGAACCAGACACAAGGTTCTTGCGAATATCAGGCACATAAAGTACATTTTTCAAAGTCAAATTCTTCCCAGAGGTCATCTTCAGAATCACCGTGCCTTCCCCTTCAATGGTTGAAGTTGCTGAATTCCCCATGTAAAGCTTATCACCAGCATCGGAAGCTTTGAGGCTCGAGAAAATCGCCTTGTCTGAACAAACATGCCTTGTAGCTCCTGTATCAATCCACCATTCCTTTGAGTTGGAGCCAACCAGGTTCACCTCAGAGACCGTAGCACATAGGTCTATGTCACCTATCTCCTTTGAGATATCATCGACCATGTTTGCTTCCTTCTTCTTGATGGGCTTCTTGGGCTTCCTACAATCAGAAGACCTATGACCCACTTTGTCGCAGTTGTAGCACTTCCCTTGAAACTTCGTCTTCGAAATTCCTCCCTTGGGTGCTAGCTTCGTCCCTTTGCCAGAATTGTTCTTCTTGGTCTTATGTTCCACCATGTTTGCCTTTTCAGTGGCAACATTCATCTTCTTTTCGGATCCCCGGTTGTCTTCTTCAATGCGAAGTCTAACGATCAGATCCTCCATAGACATCTCCTTACGCTTGTGCTTAAGGTAGTTCTTGAAATCTTTCCATCCAGGTGGTAGCTTCTCAATCACAGCAGCAACTTGGAAAGACTCACTTATGATCATCCCTTCAGCATGAATATCATGGATGATCACCTGTAGCTCTTGCACCTGACTGACCACAGTCTTAGAATCCGCCATCTTATAATCAAGAAAGCGGCCAACAATCCACTTCTTAGCCCCAGCGTCCTCGGTTTTGTACTTATGGTCAAGTGACTCCCATAAGACCTTAGCTGTAGGCTTATTACTGTACACGTTATACAACATGTCAGCCAAACAATTAAGCACATAATTCCGACAGATATAGTCAGCGTGCTTCCAAGCATCAACAGCATAAACTGTTTGTATGTTACTCTCAGCAGTGAGCAACGGTGGATCCTCTTTGAGATAACGATCCATATGCATCGTGGTCAGGTAGAACAGCATCTTCTGCTGCCAACGTTTGAAGTTCGTACTATTGAACTTCTCCGGTTTCTCAGCATGTGCAGCAGGCACAGTAGGAACCGTAGGCATAACAGGTGCCATATGTGCGGTAGCCACCCCAGCAGGTGGTACTACCGTCGATCCAAGCGGAACACTAAACTGTCCAATGACAGTATGTCCCAAAGGCACATGTCCCATAGGCACATGTCCAACCGGCGTCGCACTCACATCAGATGTTATAATCTGTGCGTTAGAGTTTGGCGGCGGTTGGTGATCCCCATCGGATGTTACAATCCGTGCGTTGGGATCAACCACAGTATTTGTGTTGTTCACGGTGTTATCAGCCATTAATCTGTTATTCACAGAAACAAAGAGAGACAGATGTATTAGTCACAGAATTATATATATAAGATAGCTTTAAGATTGTCAAACAATCTGTGAGAAATAACAATATGTATGCGAATAACAAAACGGTGTATAACAGTGAACAAACAAAAAATAACAGAACAGACGGATATAAGAGAATCTCGAGTCCAGCGGAAGAGCTGTCTCCTTAAAGCTATTTCGCCTCTCACCGTGTGTGTAAAACGATAGCCTCCCAGGATAAAACGAGAGAACGATGGCGTTGCAGAAAACGGCACCTTCGGCGAGCAAAAACGAGCAAGAAAACTATCACCAAGGAGAGAGAGGTAATGGATGTGTTTAGGCTGCGAATGAGATGAATAAACCTAGACCCTAAGGGGGGTATTTATAGGTTTGACAAACCTTGCTCGCTACACAACTGCCTAAAATAATTAACGCGTTAATTAAAATAGGCTGTAACGATAAGGTTAGAGATAAGACTTGTGCACTACTCAATATCTGCAATTAAATCATATCTCGGATTTAATCAAATCAATCAAACCGATTCTGATTTATTCGAATTAATCAAAACAGATTTTGATTTATTTATTTTTAAGCCCAGTGGAAATAATAAAATAGCAAAACTAGTCCGGGTTTAGCCGGCCCAATTTTCTGCTGCATTCGTGTCCGCAGGTCGCACACGCGGAAAGCCCGAAAGCTTACGAAGCCTCGGTTTTCCCCTCGAAAGCCCACAATTCGCACCCCCCCTGCGCGCCCGCGTAGGAGATGGAGCAACACTTAGCCAACACAAGTGAACACTACTCAAGTGTTGTACTATATAAAGTCATGGAAACTCCTTTTCCATTTCAATGTGGGACTTCCATTATCTAAACAAAATTTCCACTCTTAAGGGACCATCTTTGAGCTATCATATCTCATTCATCCCTTAACCATTTTGAGTAATTAAACATGCCTCGGAAAGCTCTCTCGGAGGAGAACATAATCCAAGCATCACCCATTGCGCACACGCAATATACGACCACTCAAAACTAGGCTCAAAATGACTAGTCAATGTGGGGCTAAAACCCACATTTTCCAATAGGTATTTGCAAGACAAGTGTTGAGATTGTGGTGGTTTAAGGCTAACTAGTAGTTTGGTTGCTAAGTACTTAGTTGATCCACTTGATTCTAGTTACTCTTGTAACTATATTGGTTACTAGATATTTTCTAGTGGCTTGTGTATGCCTCTTGCTCCCTCTGCTTGTTTCTTTGTCTGTTTATTGCTTAATTCGTTGTTCGTTCGAGGGAATAACTCATTCGTTTCTAGTTAGGGTTTTACCGAAAACCTTTCTAATATTTATAATACTATTCCTCATCTTTCTTAGTACTTCTCGAATTTAAATTCCTTAAATCCCTTTTAATAAATCCTTAAGTCTGGTAGTGTCCAGGGAATTCTCGGAGAAAATAAAAGTGCTCTTTTTCTGAATCCGACAGCTTTTACATACACTTATTTTCCTCCTAGATCACTAATACGTACTCAGAAATCCGTTCCGAATACCGGATATAGCATTATTACAATAATATTCCAAATTCCACCAAAATCACTATTCATCACTTATTTTTATTTAATTCCTATAATTAGGAAAATGAACCTGGTTTACTCTCGGGTGTTTCTTAACCTTTTTACGGAACCGCTGTACTTATAATAGATATTGATTTGGATGACACAAGCATAATCTTTCTTGGAATAATATAACTTATATCCTCAGGAGATAGATTATTCTTATTTATGCTATCAACCAAAAGTATTCTTCATGACATATGATCATTTAGATCTATACCCATTCACATTCTTTGTTAATACCTTGTAGTCTGAGTCACTGCTCATTCTTTCATCAATAAATAAAAAGTTTTAATTCCACCGAAAATTCGGGTTCTTACAAATAGGGTACGTAGGCACCTTGATACGGATGAGAAACAGTTCACCCCTGAAAACACCTATCAAGCTCAGCCACACCTATACACACAAACCATAATCCCTGTTCTTCTTATAGCAAAATATCCGTATTTAGCTCCGTAAATCCAGCAACCTCCAAAAACATTGTTATACCAAAATCTCCCTATTACACTTATTATATATAAGGATATAATTATAAAAAGAATATTCCTTTAGCATTATATACAACAGTTCTTTTCTATATATATTACAATCTATTTCGCTTATATATATATATAGTCCCCTTCTAGAGAGAACTTGTTACATAGGGAACCATAGAGGACCATATAATTTTTGTTGTGATTCTATAGTAGAACCAAAAATTTTTTTAATTATTTTTATAAAAAAAATAAAAATTGCCCCGCTACCACGTGACACTGCCACGCGTCACTACCACGTCAATGTTACGTGGTAGTGGCAGTGCCACATTGGCAAAATGACACCATCACTGATGACATGGCATTGCCACGTCAATAGTGGCGTCAGCACTAATGACGTGGCAGTACCACGTCATCATTGATGAGGTCATTGCTGGCATGCCAGTGCCACGTCAATGTTTGGTTCAGCAACATAATCGGAAAATTGGTCTTTTTTTATTATAAAACCAAAAAAACTCGGTCTTTTTTTAATAGAACCAAAATTAAAACTTTGATTTTACTATAGAATCAGAAAATTAGCGGTTATCTCTGATTCTCTATATAAGTTGGTTCTTTCTGGAACAATGACCTATATGCCATTGCTACATGAAGAACATCCTTATATAAAAAATAATAAAGTACACCATAAAATCATAAATAAAATCATTTTTAGATTCTAATTTTCTCGTAAAAAAGGTTTTTTATGAACAAAAATTGAATCTAATAAAAAATTAGGATCAAATATAATATTATTACACATAATTTTATTGTTATATATATATATATATACATACATACATACATACATACTAAATTCTATGTAACATTTGATTCATAAATTTAGATGAGATCCTACGTTAGATTCGATGTTAAGCTTAAATGTTGTTAAAATTTGTGATTCTTATCATAACAAATCTACTATTATATAAAAGCCGAAACATTAAAATTTTGGTTGGTTAGTCGGTATGATACCTATTGATTTTATTTATTTACCCTCACTTGACAGTACATGTTATTTTACTTAATTCTCCTTACTTAATTATTTAAAGCTACTAATAACTAATAAAATTAATTTTTAAGTAAAACATGTTGACTAGTCTAATTTTCAATAACTAATCAATTTACCTTTTCACATAAAATATGAGCAATTCTATTTAATAAAATAAAATATTATAATTATAATTACTAATAATTAATTAGTTACCCTTTTAGTTAAAATACATTACCTTTTCTATTTTTTATTTTTCCCCTATAAAACCTATTTAAAAATAATTAATCAATCACCTTTTTTAGATTTACTATTTTTTCATTTTTTTTCTAGTAAAACCTAAGTAAGACCTATTCGGGGAGCTTTATTTAAGTCAAATGTTTCTTTTTTCAGTTAAACATATCACGGAAAACTTGTATATAATTATTATCAGATCATATCATTTAAAATTTTAATATTACAAAATTCATGTATTAAAATTTTTAAATAGAATTAAGAAAATTCCATTATATTAAACAACATACGTGCATCGCACGAGTTTTAAGCTAGTTCACTATAATAAGCAAACTATGGAATATTGTTTGTAGTTTGGTTTAATGGTTCAGCCATACAAACGATAGTGACGATTAGATTTTCAGTAAATCGATGAGAACCGTTAGATTTAACACTAATGAATATTCCATATTTGTGCTAATTTAAAGAATACCCAAGTTTCGAATCCAATTAACAAATTAAAGTTAAATAATTTATATTATTAGTTTTAAATAATACATGAGTTTTTTACTGATATATATTAAATTAAAATTAAAATAACTATTAAACTATAAAATTAGATAAAAATTTAATTTTATTATAAAAAAATTTATATCATATTTATAATAAACCCGTGCATTGCACGGGTTATAAGTTAATATTTCTAAAAGTAGTAACATTACTATTGTCAATTGGAAAGTACATTGTGTGCTTATTCTTATATCACTTCTAATGAAAATAGTGAATTATTGCGTGGTTTTAATAGTTGAAGTTACACAGTAGCCCGACTAGTGAAAATAAATGTGATTAAAGGAAAAAAAAAATTGTAATCGTTATAAATTTTTGGATGCTTGATATTTGCTATAGACAGACCAAATCGCTGAAACCCGATCTGTTGTATACAAGGATATCTGACAGACCATGAAAATGCAAGCAATACACCTACAAAATTCTACAAAATGATGGATTTTGTAACATTAAAAGGTTACTGAGACTTCACAAAACTTTCAAAGTTCCCAAGAAAATACAGGTCATGAGTCATCCTTGTAAGATTGAATGTTTATTCAAATAGTACATACATTCGATCAATTTATAGACCAGATATAAGGTATTGTCGTATTGAGAAAAAAACCGTCTACAGTCTAGCAAACGCAACCAGAGCTTCTCTTAGAACTTGATTCTCAATCAATTTACCATCAAAAACAAATAAAAATGACCAATTTTTTAAGGGCAACTCCATTTGATCACGTTACCTTAAACTTTGTAAATAAAGTGTTATAGGGAGAATATTGTATAACAATATTTATGGAGGTTGCTGGATTAATGGAGCAAAATACGGATATTCTGCTATGAACACGAAGAATACGGAGGTGATTGGTGAATGATTGTGGCTGATCTTGTCTATTGATATTCAGTGGTGAACTGTTTCTCATGCTTTAACAGATGCCTACGTACCCTATTTATAGGGATCAAGCCATGCGTAGTTCTCTTAGAGAAGAAGTTATCTAGACGGGCTAGGGTTTCTATGGGCTCGGCTTGGCCCAAATCCACTAGTCGTCTTCTTGGGTTATATTTTACCCATTTACACTGCTCATGACCCATGACCCATTAAAGGGAACCCACGGCTAGCATGATGCTATAAGTATCATTATTGGCAAAACTGACAAGATGGGTCTGACAGTAAGCCTTCGTAGTAAACATGCTCTAGGCCACGCTGGACCTCTAGGCCTCGCTAGACCTCGTGAACTGCGAACCCGTCTCTAGGGCTCGCTGGCGATCCCACTCTACAAAATAATGTGATGAACTTCCCTGTGATGGCGGACTTTAATGACCCATTCCTCATTCTTAGGCCCATTATGTGAGATGTACTGATATTCTAGCCCATTAGGCCTGTTTAGGACTTTATGCCAAATTCGGGCATAACAACTACCCCCCGAGTCCATATTGCCATTAGAAATGCGATGTGGACTCAAAGAATGTCTTCTAGAAAATTAAAATGCGAGGCCAAGGCCCATTATCAATTACTCTTATGGGCTCTCATCGCAGGCCCAATGAATTCGAATAGTTGCTAACAGCTGTCACGTCTCGAGATCCGTTCATGGCTGCTGAGATGATGACACGTGTTACACATCCTCCTCTCTCCTAACCACTATATAATCCCAAAATTTCAAATCATTTGTCACTTTCCTTATTAACAACATACCGAAGTGCTGCCAATTTGCTCCCAGATCAAACAAAGACCCAGCTCGCTTTCCATCAAGAACGACCCCAAGTTTTTTCAAGATCTTCATCAAAAAAGTATGTTTCTCTCTCTTGTTCTTCATTTGATTGCATGTATAGTTTATAATTTCGTAAATATCTGCTGATAATTGCATGCAATGTGAGCCTGATTAACTGCGACCCCACACACTTAATTTCACGCTGCGAGCCCTGCCTCGCTAGACTAAAGATCGCGACCCCTTTAATAGGTAGACATACGATCAAAAATAGACTAAATGTTCGACCCCCCTATTCTTCGTGAGTGGAGTGATAACACTTAGAGCCTTCTATTGAATCTTTTCTTCCTTTCTCTCTTTTGATATTCTGTAAGTGCACACACTAATACTTCACAATCTTTTCAGATGTCCAGCGATAGCTCAAGGACTCCTTCAACTCTTCCACACATCTCTATTAGCGAGCAAGCCGCTGCGAACATTGCCAAGGCTGCAAACACAAGTGACAACTCCTTCAAATTATATATGGACCTGCAATGGTCCCAAGAAGATTTCACCAGAGAGACCCCGCTAAACACATGGAGAACCAAACGACCCTCCAGCTCGCAAAGTCAATCCGTCAATATCCCCTTAGGTTCAGCAAACCTAACATCCACAGCTGTTCAAGCCTTGTCAATTCAGGGTGAGGTTGATAAACTATTGAAGAGAGGGCAGGAATTTTTTTCCAGCATCCCCAAGCCTCTATCTCCCCTTAATAAGAATCTTCTCAACATAAGCCCCATAGTACTAACCAGCACCTCATCAATAGACTCTCTTGGCCATGCTTACTACGAACTCGAAGGTGGAGGTGATAACGAAGCCAATTCTGATGATTCTGATTACGAAGAACCTTCCTCTGACGATGGCGGTCTGGACGAAGTGGCCAGAGTCGTTAACTTTGAAGATTACAACTACGTTCCTGAAGCTTCCCCACGACCTTACATACCAACCCCTCAACCGGAGCTAGAGGACGTTATTTACGTTGGGGGACCTCGCCCCGAGGACATTGAAGAGGGCTCGAAAGTGAAGCCTGGTCAACCTCGCATCTTGGGATGCAGGGACTTATCCACAACTCTTAATGCTGAGTCCTTGAAATTGGCGGTCGATACATACAGACCCGAAGTCAAAATTATTCTGCCAAAGGCTTCAATGCGTTGTTATCGCTTCAACTATACAGAGAATGGAGGAAGAGTGCCTCGAATGGTATTGTCATCCGCTATGATGAAAATTGGTGTTTCCTCACCTCTCCACCCGTTTATCAGAGATGTAGGCGAGACTTACCATCTTGCTCCCATTCAGATTAATCCAAATGGGTATAGAGCAATTAATGATAGCTGATAGAGTATATTTTTATATATATTTTAGATGATTTTATTCTCATATTTATTGTGTTTTGCATTGATTTGGATTTTTATTTAATAGATTTGATTGTTTTGTTGTAGAAAATAAAGAATTCATGACTTGGAAGGATTTGGAGCAAAAAGAGCTATTTTGGAGATAAAATAGGAGAAAATTCGTATTATTAGGCTACACGGGCTGTGCTACACTATTTTGGCCATATCTTGAGTTCTAGAAGTCCGTTTGAGGCCCGTAAGCTGTCCACGCGAAGCTTGTGGAATTTTATTTAATTCAGAGGTGGTCCAATAAGCAAAATCGAGCTGGAAGAGCCCAGAAACAGAGGAGAAAAAGAAGTTACGAATTTTAATTAAGGAATCCTATTCAGTTATGGAATCCTACTTGTAATTTATTTAGAGTATTAAAATACTTTTATTGGGCAAGACTTTTAGAGCCTATATAAACACATCTAGGGTATTATGTAAAGAAAGAGAATGAGAGATGTAATATTAGATCAAATAATATAGTTTAGAGTAGATTAGTATTATTATTAATTGGAGATGTAGAGAAACACCATGACTCTTCTTTTGGGTGACAACATTGAAGTTTGAAGGTTTTGTTCTCTTAATATTTTCTTTGTTCTTATTAGTTTAATTATGTTTTCTTGTTTTACTAGTTGTTTTACTTGTTTAATTATTAGCGAGTAGTTATTTCTAGGGCTTAAAGGGAAGCCATGTTTGCACTAATATTGGCATGATTTTCATAGTAGTTTGATTGGTTATTGTTAATTCTGATTGATATGTTTTAATCATTAATTTGTGTAATTGGCCAATATCATGGATTAATTATATGCAAATAGGAGTATGGATCGAGAGATTTACTTACTAGAGGCACACATACGATTAGCAGAATTGAATTTGAGTGCGGAAGCATCATTGGATTTCTGAGAGCGTTAATTCTTGGAAGAGATTAACTTGACTCTAATTACCTGATTGATTGAATTACAAAAAGTGGTTAATTGTGTTGAATGTTTCGAGAGTGTTAATGCTTGAAAGAGATTAACATACTCTAGTTATAGGATCACATTAATTGCTTTAGCTTAAGAGCCAATTGTGTAAGCATGGTGGACCTGATTGCCCTAGGTTTTAAATAATTTGTTTATCATCTGTTTAATTAGTGTTAATTTAGTTTAATTAGTTAATTAATAATTTCACATATTCGTATGACCTTTGAAACAATTAGCGATAACTGAAAAGGAATTAGTAGAACCTGTCTCCTTGTGGATTCGACCCGCTTGCCATTTGTACTAGCAATAGACACCGTGCGCTTGCGGTTAGGTATAATTTGACATATCAAGTTTTTGGCGCCGCTGCCGGGGAGACAGCGAGTTTTTATTGATTTTAATTTAGTTGTTTAGATTGTTTCCATTGTCTCATTGGAACTTTTGTTCCTATTGAGGCAGATTTTACGTTTTCTTCGCTTTGTTGAGTGTTTACAGGTTACTATGGGTGAAGTCGATACTTTATCACTACTCTCTTCCATGTTGGAGGCACGCACTCAAGAAATTGCCTCATTCAACCCTACAGAGCCCACTATGCGTCCAATGAGTATCAATGAGATGTCACAAGTGGCCCCTAAAACTTACAACTTCTGTCAAATTTGCGGTGTGCAGGGTCACTTTGGTTTTGAATGCTCTTACAATGTCTATAATTCTCAGAGTGCTCAGTTGGGACAAATGAATTCTTTTGAAGAAGGATATGGGTACAATCAGTATTCAAACACTTTTGATCAAGAATGTGTGAATCAACCAGATTTCTACTACCAGGATAATGGTGCTCAAAATTTTTCATATCATAATCAGCAACAGTTTGAGCAACAATATTATCAGTCATATGAGCAGCCGCCACAGCAAGAATATCAATATCCTCCTCTACAAGAAGATCTACATGTTTCTCAATCCAGCGTAGATGTGCAAGCTGATCAGACAAATGAGATGTGAGATATCTTGAATAAACTGCTAAAGAGTTTTGAAGAATTAGAAACTCAAAGTTTGGCGATTGAATCTCAAATTGCACAGTTGGCTAACTCTTCTACAGGGCAGCTCGACTATTTACCATCATCATCTATCCGATCCAAAGAGGACCTGACTGCTATCAATCTCACAAGCGATCAGGAATATGATAGTTTCTCCATGTATGTTGATGATGAGGCCATTGATAAAGAGAAAGAGTATGTCACCGATGATGAGATCAATGATGTTGCTGCTACCAAGGACAATGTGACTGATGATGAGGCTACAAAGGAAAGCAATATAGAGATGGTTGTTGTTTCTCTTCCACAACCTGTGCCTCAGCTAATGTATTGATAAATTTGCTCTCGATCTAGCCTCTACTTACAAGGCTTCTTTGCTCAAGAACACTTATTTCAAGGTTGATGTGATAACAAATATTGTCCAAGATGATATTTCTCAAATTCTGGTTGAGGATCCATACAGAGTGGCTCCTACGTTTCAAGCTCGAGAAGAGGGAGAAGATGGAAGTGTCGGCTTAATCAATGATGTGATAAGCCAAGATGTCCGAATGACTCCAATGAAAGTGAGGATTGAAGAAAAGCCACCACCAGAGCCTCCACCTTATGTCAAGGGAGTTCAATAATTTTGTGGTGTTGAATTTCATCGTTGTTTTATCACAAAGTTTTCCAAAACTGCACAAGCACTCTCTCTATTGCTTATTAATGACATATTTTATTTTACTGATGCTTGTTTGGAGACTTTCTGCAGGATAAAGATAACCACTAACACTCTTGATACTTTTTGTGGTGACGAGTTTATGATCGAGAAAGTGGATATTACGCCTTTACCGGAGTATTTTTGAGGAGGTCAAGCTAATGACTCTAAATAAGCGCTGCTTGGGAGGCAACCCAAGATTTCATTGGAGGATCGGTGCACTTCATGCTTTTGCATAGGTGAGTACTTCTTTCTTTCTCTTTCATATATAGTAGAATTGCTTAGTTATTTGTTCATTCCAAGCCTTGTTGTGTACATTATTCCTTCATCTACTTCTTTAAAAAAAAAATTGTGTGTTGTATGAAAAAAAAAACGGATTTTTGGTGTGTAACGCAGGAGGAGCCTGCGTTTTAGGGCAAATTGCGGCTCTATAACGCAAATTGCCAATGCGTTACTGGAGTTGGGGCAACTTGCGCAACAGGCGCAAGTTGCGGTGGCGTGTCTGCTTTGGCTGCAATCTGCGCCCCACGCGCGCAGCTTGCGCGTGTGTTCCAGGATCAGAAAAAAATTCAGTGTGGTTCACCCCTGTTGTGCGAGTTGTTTATAAAAAAAAAAAAAAAAATTCCTTTTCACCCACCATTCTATTTATACTCCTATTTAATCATCTTTACACCTAATTCTTTTCCTATTTCAATTCCAAAACCTCCCATCTTTTCTTCCAAAATTCTAAACCTATTATTATTATTATTATTATTATTATTATTATTATTATTATTATTATTATTATTATTATTATTATTATTATTATTATTATTTTTCTTTATTATTTTTGTATTTTATTTAGGAAGTATTTTTTGTATTTTTTTTTCTTTTTTTTCTTTTCTTTTATATAATTGTTCATTGAGGACAATGAACCACTTAAGTGTGGGGATGAGTTCTCAATGATAAAAAAATCAAAAAAATTATATATTATAAAATTCAAAAAAAAAATTAAAAATTAATAATACCAAAAATAATTCTAGCCATGCAATTTGATTAGTTGTTGTATTTTGCTTGATACACCCATGCATGCGTAGAATTCTTGTGTTCTTGACGCTTTTGTATGAGAAGTGACGTGCTTTGTTCTTGTGCACACACATACACTAGCAAGTTGAAGCTGGTAGACTTAATTGGATGTTGTAAGTGATTAGAATGACATGAATATGTGCAAGATGACTTGGTTTTCATGCTTTGAGTACAAGTAGGTGCGTTAGAGAGTCTTGTTACTTGGGATTGATTATGTTTTGTCACACCAAGTGAGTTTTGAGCCTATATGCATATCTTTTGCATGATTTTTCGTTTGCTTGAGTGTCCACATGTTGTTTACATTGCTAGCACTTACTTGAGATCTTTCTTGAAATGCATGACATTAATTGATGATAAGATGATAAAGGCAATTAGGTATAACCTCATATTTCCAATAATTCAAAACCATTTATACATGATCAATTAGTCAACCCGTTGAGCTTAATCCTATTCTTTCGGTGACACACCACATTACTTGCCATTATCCTTTTTATTCTATTGACCTTGTATTGAATTTGAACCTAAATTGTCAAAGGCTAGTATCGTGCTTAAGGGAGTAATAAGGTGTTAAGGGTTTTATTGTTGGTCATACTTTTGGGGAATTATTGATTTTGGTTGATGCTTGTTAGTCGAAATTCATAAAATATCTATGGATCATTGTGCTTATTCCTTAGCTCTCAAAAGAAAAAAAAAGAAGAAAAAAAAGAAGAAAAAAAAAAGAAAAAAAAAAGAGAGAAAAAAATAAATTTGAGAGCATTCTTATGTTTGTATGATCCTTCTTCATTCGACATGATCCTTCTTCATTCGACTAGTCAAGTTATTATGTAAGGGTTATTGAAAAATCCAAGTGTGGGGAAGTATTTGTTTTAATAGAAAGGGAATTGAATAATGATTATTGTTGGGTACTAGCTTTTGACATAACTTTACTTGACATACCTGGTCCCTAGCCCACGCTACAACCAGAATAAAGACCTTTTGATTGTCATCAGTGATGTATGTTGTGTTGAGAGTGAGATTGATTGCGAGTGTCAAGTTGTGTTTATGATTTTGTTGGAATTGAGTGATACACTTAACCTTGTTCTTGAGTGAATATTCATTTTTGAGTGAAAGGTGAGTTATTACTTGTTTTGGCATAGGAGATCCCAGGTTTAGACTTAAAGATGTGTTTCTTGTGGTCTTAACATGATTACCAACGATTTTTACACTTGACATGAATTTTTATGACCTTCTGCATGTTGGTTGAGTAGACTACGTGAATACTTGCACTTTCGACACCAAGACATCGTGTGTTTGCTTCGATTCTTAAGTTGATGTGGCATGAGAGGACTTGTGTGTGTGGTGTTGTGTTAGCATTGATCTTTTGCATGGTTAGATGAATTTTGTGGGTATATTCACTATAAACCCTCACGAGACAACACTCGTCCTACTAGGGCTGCCTAGGGGTTTAACGGCTTGTTGCATATGCTCAATGCAATCGTGTCATCTACGAAAGTGATGTTTATTAGGACTTAGTTTTTATTTCACTTATTTACCCGAGGACGTGCAAATGCTTAGTGTGGGGATGTTTGATAGAGTATATTTTTATATATATTTTAGATGATTTTATTCTCATATTTATTGTGTTTTGCATTGATTTGGATTTTTATTTAATAGATTTGATTGTTTTATTGTAGGAAATAAAGAATTCATGACTTGGAAGGATTTGGAGCAAAAAGAGCTATTTTGGAGATAAAATAGGAGAAAATTCGTATTATTGGGCTACACGGGCTGTGCTACACTGTTTTGGCTATATCTTGAGTTCTAGAAGTCCGTTTGAGGCCCGTAAGCTGTCCACGCGAAGCTTGTGGAATTTTATTTAATTCAGAGGTGGTCCAATAAGCAAAATCGAGCTGGAAGAGCCCAGAAATAGAGGAGAAAAAGAAGTTACGAATTTTAATTAAGGAATCCTATTCAGTTATGGAATCCTACTTGTAATTTATTTAGAGTATTAAAATACTTTTATTGGGCAAGACTTTTAGAGCCTATATAAACACATCTAGGGTATTATGTAAAGAAAGAGAATGAGAGATGTAATATTAGATCAAATAATATAGTTTAGAGTAGATTAGTATTATTATTAATTGGAGATGTAGAGAAACACCATGACTCTTCTTTTGGGTGACAACATTGAAGTTTGAAGGTTTTGTTCTCTTAATATTTTCTTTGTTCTTATTAGTTTAATTATGTTTTCTTGTTTTACTAGTTGTTTTACTTGTTTAATTATTAGCGAGTAGTTATTTCTAGGGCTTAAAGGGAAGCCATGTTTGCACTAATATTGGCATGATTTTCATAGTAGTTTGATTGGTTATTGTTAATTCTGATTGATATGTTTTAATCATTAATTTGTGTAATTGGCCAATATCATGGATTAATTATATGCAAATAGGAGTATGGATCGAGAGATTTACTTACTAGAGGCACACATACGATTAGCAGAATTGAATTTGAGTGCGGAAGCATCATTGGATTTCTGAGAGCGTTAATTCTTGGAAGAGATTAACTTGACTCTAATTACCTGATTGATTGAATTACAAAAAGTGGTTAATTGTGTTGAATGTTTCGAGAGTGTTAATGCTTGAAAGAGATTAACATACTCTAGTTATAGGATCACATTAATTGCTTTAGCTTAAGAGCCAATTATGTAAGCATGGTGGACCTGATTGCCCTGGGTTTTAAATAATTTGTTTATCATCTATTTAATTAGTGTTAATTTAGTTTAATTAGTTAATTAATAATTTCACATATTCGTATGACCCTTGAAACAATTAGCGATAACTGAAAAGGAATTAGTAGAACCTGTCTCCTTGTGGATTCGACCCGCTTGCCATTTGTACTAGCAATAGACACCGTGCGCTTGCGGTTAGGTATAATTTGACATATCAATAGCCCTCTACATTATCTACCATAAATTGGGATATCCCGAACTCGATGCGAGAACCATGGGTTATTTTCTACAACTGAAGAGATGCGGGCCATCTGACTTTGGCTACGTCTACTTCTCAGTCTGGCCGGAATTTAACAAGAAAGATCTATACCACAGCGCCCCAAGTAACGCAGGCTCATGGAAAGGGCCTTATCTTTATGTTCACGAGGTGCCCAGAATAAAGACTTCATTTAATTATCTTCCAGTAGGTCAAGTGCGAACCGTCCTGAAGGGCGAGGAAAAAACACGAGCTAACGATGTATTGAAAACACCCCGTGAGGATAGGAATGTACGAACCCTCCTCACTTTAGAAAATTTAATCGAATGCGGATTCCTAAAGGAGGGGATCGAGCTTGCCTTTGAGGCGGGGCCTTCAAATGCGAAGAAGGCATCGCGGAAAAGAAAAAGGCAAGAGGAAGCCTCGTCCTCTAGGGTTGTGGTCGCAGAGAGTGAGAATCTCTTTACTATCGTAGTCCAATAACTTCTTTATATTGTCTTCACGTTTTCTTCTTTTTTTATGATCATAGATTCTAACTGCTTTCTATGTTTATTTTGTAGATATGTCAGGCAAAGGTCGCAGGCCTCCATTCTTGCAGAGCAAGGACACTCAAACTGCGAACCCGGTTGCCACTCCTCCTCCAAAAAATAATGAATTCCTGCCTCCTCCACCTCCAACATCTAATGCTACTGCGATCCCACATCAGCCATCGCAGGGCAATCCAGAACAACATATCTCCAAGAAGCAAAAGAAAGATGGCCCCTTGCCACAGGTAACGAAGCCCGCTGTAACAATTCCTGTTCATCATCTGTATGCGAAGCACGGGTACACTCATGCCACTGAAGAAGAATGCACCAAGTGGGTAGGTGCAGAGCTAATTGAAAACTCTGAATCGGTCTCCAAATGTCTAGCCGAAGCGTTTATTCGCCAAGCCTCGCATCTAAGAGAGCTGAAGTGTGTCGTCTTTGCTAATGACAAGCTGGAAAAGGAGATGAAGTCGCTAAAGATCAAGGCTGAAGAGGAGAAGAAGCTACTGATGGAAAACTACAAACGAGTCCCTCAGACTGAAACTGCGACCCTCTAATCTGAGCTTAAATTTGTTAATGACGAAAAAACAGCACTCCATAAGTCCCTGACTGAGGCAGAGCAGCATGAGGAGGAGCTAAGGAAAAAACATGAGGAGGAGCTGAACAAGCTGAAAGCGGAGCTCGCTGCTGCTCAATCTGATCGCGAGGCCATGGAGGAGGCTGCTCAGACTGAGTTCATGAAGGGGTTTATAAGAAAAATTCCAGATTTTGACTGGTCACAGCTGGGTCCTGGCAACGTAGAGTTCGCAGCCAATCTCCGCAAGGAAATCGAGGAAGAGGAGGCTGCCAAGATCACTAGCGAGGCTAATAAGACGACCATTGCTAACCAGGACAAACCCACTGAACCGATTGCATGATTTGTTAACTTTGATGTTTTGAACTAGGGATGCGGACACCCTTTGAATGTCTTGCAAATTTGTAATATTCTTTTGATAACTCTATAGGGTTCGCGTCGCGACCCAATAACTGTTGACTTTTAACAATTTTATATAACTGTCTTCGTTTCTTCATATAATATCTTGTGTTTGCTTTAGCTTCATAAAATGCTTGCCTTCTTTATGCTTCTGAAATATTAGCAAGTAGATTGACCTCGCAACTGCAACGCTTTCCTTTTTGAACTAGCTTTTTCTTTTAAATTTTCTTAACTTCAAGGCCTGTACCTCATCTCTTCGGAATCGAGATATGCGATGCCTTCCTTGCGAGGTCGCAGACGCGATCCGGAGATGACGGTCGCACCTTGAATTCTTTTTACTTTAAACTTTAAACTTCTTTAAGGAGATACTTTTGAACTAAACTTTGAAGACATTCACTCAGGTCGCAGAAAGTGCACGCTCGCGACCCCATTGACCTGAGAGGTATTCGGCCCCGCATACGCTGTGCTGGCCTAGTCCTGAAAATTTTAAAACACTAACAAAAGAACAAAATTGCACAACTTGTTGGAGAACAAACTTCATATATATAAGTACTAGGGACGAAGCCCAACTTTCAATACATCATAACGAGGAGGTGTCTATACGATCACTACCCCCCGAGTACTTTGTATGAATTTATTCATGCCAAGTAGTAGTAGATAGAGACCACCAGGAGCGAAGCTTCTACTGGTAGTATTTCCTCAAATGTTCTGCATTCCAGGCTCGTGGCATGACCTTATCATCCATATCAGTTAGATAATAAGTCCCTTCATTGATGACACCATAAACTTTATAGGGCCCTTCCCAATTGGCTCCAAAGACCCCATGAGACGAGACCTTAGTGTTAGGAATCACTCTCCTAAGCACCAAGTCTCCCACACGAAGATGTGGCACACGAACCTTTCCATTATAATACCTTGCGGCTCGCCTTTGATAAGCTGCGAGCCTTAGCTGAGCCTCCTCTCTTGACTCCTGTATCATGTCCAAATATAGCCTGTGATTGGCCTCATTTGCCTCAGGGTCGTAATGTTCTCTTCTGAACGAACCTGAGCCTACCTCAACGGGCACCATGGCCTCGCACCCATATGTCAAAGAAAAGGGAGTCTCGCCTGTAGTGGATCTCGGGGTCGTGTTGTATGACCACAAGACCTTTGGCAACTCTTCGGGCCAACTACCCTTACTCTCCTCCAACTTAGCTTTAAGGGTATGCTTGATTATTTTGTTGATGGCCTCAGTTTGCCCATTTGTCTGAGGGTGACTCACAGCAGAGAAACTTTTCTTGATTCCCAAACTCTCACAGAATTCTTTCATCTCCTTGCTATCAAATTGCTTTCCATTATCTGAAATGAGCTGATATGGGATCCCATAGCGACACACAATTGCTCTGTACACGAAGTCCTTTAATTTTTTGGCCGTGATGGTGGCAAGAGGCTCGGCCTCGGCCCACTTAGTGAAATAGTCCACAGCCACGACTGCATACTTTACTCCTCCCTTAGCTTTAGGGAGTTCACCAATAAGATCTATTCCCCACATAGCAAAGGGCCAAGGGCTCATCAGCGAGGTGAGGTGAGCAACCGGAGCATTACTGAAATTTGCATATCTTTGACACTTGTCACATCGCCTAGCGAACTCAAAAGCATCCCTTTTCAATGTGGGCCAAAAATACCCTTGTCGTAGAATTTTCTGAGCTAGGGAACCACCCCCGAGTGATTGCCACATATCCCCTCATGGACTTCCCTTAGAATATAATTGCATTCCTCACCATCCACACATCGCAGCAATGGTGTGTTGAACCCTCTTCTGTATAACACTTCATCATATATCACATAGTGAGCTGCCTGATATTTAATCCTCCTCGCTTATTTCTTCTCTAAGGGAAGGGCCCCGTTCTTAACATACTCCAAAATAGGGGACATCCATGTCGACCCTTGGCTGACTATTTCCATAACACTTTCCTCTGGAACACTAGGTTTACTCTGAATTTCCAAGGGGATAATCCCAAGTAAAGTAGCCTCGCGTCGCGAGCCAAATTTTGTGAGGGCATCTGCTCCTTGATTCTTTGCCCTCCTAATAAACTCCACCTTTACTTGCCTGAATGATTTCATAAGCCTTTGCACGTACTTTAAATATACCTCAATCTGGGGTCCCCAGGCTTGCCATCCACATCCAACATGACCCGTGACTAACATAGAATCGCTATATGCATTGAGATTCTCTACTTTCATTTCTATTGCGAGCATGAGGCCAATTATGAGAGCCTCGTATTCAGCTACGTTATTAGAAGCCTCGAAGGCGAAGTGAACAGCACTACTCAACTTGCGACCCTCCGGTGTAACAAGCTCGATCCCAGCTCCGGCCCCTTCTTTGTTAGATGCCCCGTCAACATATAACTCCCACCACGAGGCTGAATTTTCATCTTTGAGTTTGGGGTCAACCACTTCTGGGATCGCTACGAGAGCTCAGGCATCTTCCTCAGATTGGGAAGGGAACTCCAATATGAAATCCGCTAATGCTTGCCCCTTTATTGCACCTCGAGGCTTGTACTCAATGTCAAACTGGCTCAATTCTATGGTCCACTTAAAAGTCTGCCTGAGGCCTCGGGTTTGTGCAGTACTTGCCTCAGAGGATATGCAGTGCGAACCTGAATGCTGTGAGCCTGAAAATAAGGCCTCAACTTCTGCGAAGCCAAAACCAAAGCATAAGCGAGCTTCTCCATGTTGGTATAGCGAGTCTCAGCATCTAGTAGCCTTTTGATAACATAATAGACGGGGAACTGAACCTTTTCCTCCTCGCGAACGAGGACAACACTGATGGCACATTCTGAGACTACCAAATAGACAATAAGAACTTCTCCTTCCATGGACTTAGAGAGCAAATGAGGCATACCCAAATGCTTTTTTATGTGCTGAAAAGCCTCATCGCACTGCGGGGTCCACTCAAAATGTTTTCCCACCTTTCTGATCGCCTTAAAGAATTCATGACACTTATCCGATGATTTAGAAACAAACCGGTTAAGTGCTGTGACCCTACCAGTTAGACTTTGGACTTCCTTAACATTCTTAGGCGACCTCATGTCCATCAAAGCTTTTATCTTGGCTGGATTAGCCTCAATTTCTCTGTGATTAACAATGAACCCCAAGAACTTCCCAGATTTGACCCCAAAAACACACTTCTAGGGGTTGAACTTCATTCTGTACTTTCTCAAAATGCTAAACATTTCTGCGAGGTGGTCTACATGGTCCCCCGCTTCCTTAGACTTTACCAACATGTCGTCTACATATACCTCCATTGTTTTCCCAATTTGCTTCGCAAACATCATATTAACGAGCCTTTGATAAGTGGCACCCGCATTGAGGAGTCCAAATGGCATCCCAATGTAGCAATAGAGACCCCTATCTGTGATAAACGAAGTGTGTTCCTGATCGGGGCCATACATGGGTATCTGGTTGTACCCCGAATAAGCATCCATGAAACTGAGGAGTGCATGGCCCGCTGTTGCATCTACCAACTGATCAATCCTTGGAAGTGGGAAACTATCTTTTGGGCAATGCTTGTTGAGGTCAGTGAAATCCACACATGTTCGCCACTTCCCATTTGGCTTATTGACTAGGACAGGGTTTGCGAGCCAGTCAGGGTAAAATGATTCCCTAACGAGCCCGACCTCGAGTAGCCTGTCAACTTCTTCTTTGAGAGCCTCAGCTCGCTCCCCACTTATCGGCCTTCTTTTCTGCCTTACTCCCTTTTTGTTAGGATCAAGATTGAGTCTATGACACATCACATTGGGATCAATCCCTACCATGTCTTCGTGAGACCATGCAAATACATCCAAATTTGCTTTAAGAAACTCCACGAGCCTCCCCTTAAGATCAGGGCTCAACTGCGATCCGACTTTCAACACCTTGGTTGGATCTTTAGGATCAACAAGAATGGATATTGTATCTTCTGCGGCCCCAGCCCGCTCCACATGTTCGGGAATGCGGGGATCTAGATTAATTTCAACATCACGAGCTCTGCTAGACTCTGCTTCGCCCTGCCTTGTGTCTTCTACCACCGAGCATGGATGACTTCCAACATGTCTATACTCGGTCACAACTGTTGTTTCTCGTGTGATACCATTAGGCAAGTCTACCAATGTTGATGTTTCCTTGCGAACCCATTTCCCTTTTCGGGCTCGCACAGCGGCCTGCTCTGGACTTTCCTCTTCATCGCTAGCTTCCTCAACAATTCCTTCTTGTAGAACCAACACAGGTTGCGAGGCCTCCATCATAATTGCCCCTGGTACTGGCTCTACCTGTATACCTAAGTTTTCAAAATAATTATCTGGCAACTCCTCGATAGATATTATATTTCAACCAACTGAGGGTTGTGAGGCCGACTTGCGAGCCCTCTCATCCTCTTCGCTTTCCATATAATTTCTTCCCTTTTCTGCTGACTTAAGGGCCTGATTATAGCATTATCGAGACTCATGTTGAATTCCTCTAACACATCACACGCCTTGCGGGGTAGGAAACTTCATCGAGAGGTGATAGATAGAAGTCACCACCCTCATTTCTTTCAAGATGGGTCTGTTAGTGTATACTGAAAATATTTATTTTAAGTATATACATTTATTTCTGGCCCGGTTTTATTGAGAATCATTTAAATGTTTACATGGTGTCTAATATTATATATTGTGGACAATCTAGTATCAAATGGGATACAGAATATTAGATTGTTAAATATGGTTTATATAATATAATAAGGTTCACAGCACAGGTGGTGTTGGACAATCCACTGGTATGGCTGTAGTATTATTTAGATTAGTTTATATTGACTAATAAATAATACTAGTATACTTTGTGTATATTGAACAGGATCAAATTTAGAATTGTTCCCTTATACTGATTAAGAAGGAGAACTAAGATTCTATGTTATTATTAATGCTTAGGTTCTTAATCCGGATATAATAATTGACACGTGTATATTATTTACATGCTTTGATTTATATATGAAATAATTCTTTTGAATTATATCATTATATTTTGGGTGATGAAATTATATACATGGTGAATATTATTTATAGAAGGAATCCATGTCCTGATAATATTCGGGTTAATGATGTCCCCTTGAAAGCTCAAAAAGATTTAATTATGTGGAACCCTGCAGGTGGATTTATTCCGGCATAATTAAATAAAGGTTGAGTGGATGATCAAGGATAAAAGATATTAATTAAATGAATTATCAGTAATTTATTTAATTAATGGACATGCGATATTTTAAACATGGGGAATTTAATAAGCAAATAATAAAGGAGCTGATTTAATTAATTAAATAAATTACCGGAATTAGGTGGGTGGTGCAATATTAATTATTTAGTGGAATTAATTAATATTAATGATAAAGGGCTTGGCCCAAGTTATCATTAGAAGGCCCGACCTAATTTTCTCCTTGATCCCTATTGTAGCCTATAAATACTCTTTATGCCTCCAAGAATAAAGGTTCGGAATTCTAGAGCTTGGAGGCTAAACCTTGGAGGATCGAAGACCACACTTCGTTCAAGGGAGTAAGGGAATACAATAGAAGATCGTGGATTGGAATCGCTTGCGCCGTAGCGATTAAGGTAAATCATTAAACTAGTTAAACACATATCACTATGATCCAAAGGGACCAACAATTGGCATCAAGAGCCTGAGGTTTAGTGGACTTGTGTTTGTGTTTGATGACATCCATGTCGTAATTAAAATTGGTTGTGTATGTATAGTGGTATTCTTGTGTAATAATCTTTTGCAGGTTGTTATCCACTATTATGGCCATGTTTTTTAATTATGTGTTTGGATCCCACGTGGTTTAATCGTGGTTATTTTGTTTGGTTTCCATGTGGTTTATCGTGGTTAATTTACACGAGGGTTGATCGTGTTAGAATAGATATTACAAAATTAGTTTTGTATTAGATCTATTTTTTATGTAATTGTTTGATGGATTTTGTAAAAATCCGGGCATCTTGTAACAATTATGTACGATTAAAAATCGAAATGGAGACCAAAATTGTTCCGCTGCGCAAGCTGTTGAAGACTGTTGTTGGCGGCTGACAAATGACAAACGAACAACAATAGCCGAAGACATCAAAGGCGCGTGGGTCATTGGTAACACACGCGTGGCTCAAGCAATTCAGGTTCCTGGCGCGTGCGGTAGTAATTCATGGACAATGGAAAAGAAAAGCCAAGTCCTGTGAATTACTTATTTGAGTAATTCATGCTGCTGCTTCTCCACGGACCCACTAGCAGCAACACTATGTTGATTCGAATTAATGTTTAATTCAAACGAAGAACAGGGGCTGCAACTATTTAATTTTGGGGCCATAATAGTGGAATATATTTTTTTAATTCTGCTATTTAATTTTTTAATTATTGCTTTAAATAATTGTTATGTGTGTTGTTAATTATGTGTGTAATTTTTTAATTGCATGTTTAACATAATTAGGACGACATGGACATAGAATTTTATTTATTGCTTTAATTAAATGTTATATGTTGTTAAATTATGTGTGTATTTGGAATGCATGTTAGACATAATTGTAACGACATAGGTCCCATTTAATTTTAAAATTCCTCAATTTTTAATAAAAATTCTAAGTGGGTGATGGAATTAATTAGGAATTAAATCCCATGGTCTCCATTATTTTGTATGTAATATAATCTTTTAAATAATGTAGATGGTATATATGATCACCTAACGTGGCGTACTATTTACGGTATTATTAAAAGGTTGTGGAAATTACTAGAACAAAATTCTTAAATTAAATTACGAATATTGAAAGGTATACATGCCACCCAACGTGGCGTACCAAGTTTCATATAATTCGATTAATTATAAGGGTACCAATGATTGAATATAGATTTTCGATATTGAGAGAAAGGATGATTCTGTCTAGAAAGGGGTCTTAAGTGACGCCTCTTGACAATGCTCCCCCCGATCTGGGAATTATCCTATTATCGATTATTGATTTGAAATATTTAATGGTGGCATCCGGTCTTATTGTTATTAATTTAAGATTTAATAATGGTATACACTTAGCTATGAAAAATAATATATAGTCCATCCTAACGTGGCGTATTATTTAGTAATAGGACTTAATTAATATTTAAACAAATTTAAGTGGTATATATGTCATCCATCGTGGCATACCAGATACTTATGGTGTTTAAATGTTAGTGCATTAAATTTTAATTAATTGTTAGAGGAAACCAATAGGTTTTAAGATTTGTGCAACTCTCTGATTATGTGTTACATGTATGATTCTCAGGATTAGATCATTATGGGCTTTAATCCACTATTCACCATACTTAAGGATAAAAAACTTACGGGACCAAACTATATTGAATGGAAACGTAATTTGGACATAGTGTTGACTGCTGAGGAGTACAAATTTTGCACTTATGAACCCAAACCAGATCAGCCTGCTGAAGATGCTCCTGAAAGTGAAAAGGAGTATTATAAGCGGTGGCTTAAGGCTGATGAGATGTCGCGATGTTACATTCTGGCAGCAATGTCAGGTGTTTTGCAACATCAGCATCAGGCTATGGACATTGCTTCAGATATGCTCTTTAATCTCAAGGAACTTTTTGGAGAACAGAATAGGGCTGCTAGGCAAGTAGCAATGAAGGCTTTAATGAACACTCAGATGAATGAAGGAACACCTGTAAGGGATCATGTTCTCAGGATGATGTCTCATCTGAATGAGATGGAGATCCTTGGTGCTGATATTGATGGGGAAACCCAGATCGATATCATCCTTATGAGTCTGCCAAAAAGTTTTGAGCAGTTCTGCTTGAATTACACCATGAACAAAAGGTTGTATAGTCTCGCGGAACTTCTGACAAAACTTCAGGCAGCTGAAGGACTCTTTAAGCAGAATTTTCAAGTGAATGTGGCTGAGAAAGCTTCTTCCTCTAAGCCGAAAGGTAAGAAGAAGAAAAAGGTTCACAGAAAGCTGGAAAGGTTGCTAATGCAGTGGGAGTTCAAGGTGCTGTGAAAAAGCCTAAGGGCAAGTGCTTCAGGTGCAAGCAGTCAGGTCACTGGAAACAGGATTGTCCTCTTCCTAAGAAGACAAACAATACTGGTATGTCTCTTTCTCTAGTTACAGAAACATATATAGCGGCTATATCTATGAGCACTTGGTGTGTAGATACAGGAGCCACTGACCATGTTTGTAACTCTATGCAGGGGTTCCAGCAAACCAGAATGCTTAGAGATGGCGAGATATATGTGTTCATGGGAGATGTTACGAAAGTAGCAGTAGTTGCAGTTGGAATAATTTCTTTATCTTTTGGCGATGATAGGATTTTGGTTTTGAACAATTGTCTTTATGTACCTTCGTTTAGAAGGAATTTGATTTCGGTTTCTAAACTTGACATGGATGGTTATAATGTTTGTTTGGATCCACTACACCACAAATGGTCTTTGCCAACACTGAAAATCGATGTTGCCACGTTAAATGTTGCCTTAGATGCTAAAAATTGAATAAATTTGATATAAGCCAACATCATAACCAGATGTTGCCATTCATGTTGCCTTAGATTCATTTTAGTTCTCAATGCCAACACAAGAATTGGTGTTACCTTAGACACGTAAAAAAATGTTAAAAATTTTGCCGCTATTACTGAAATAAGAGGCCCGCTAAAATTTTCAGTCTTTAAGTTAAATTGCCCGCTCACTCTCATCAAAATAAAAGAAAACAAAATAAAACAAAATCTCTCTCACTCCCATCTCCTCTCTCTCGCTTACTCTCACATCTCTCATCTCTCTCACTCTCTTCTCTCCCTCTCATCTCTCATCTCCGCTGTCCATCTCTGGTGTTCTTCTCCGGTGTCCATCTTGCTCATCTCGGCTATATCTCTCTCTCTCTCTCTCAATTCGTGCGTGGTATGTTTCTAATTACCTCAATTGATTCATGCCCTAATTTTTGGGGTTTTTGTTTTGTTAAAGTTGCAAGCCATAAGTTTTTACTTTGAATTCGAAGAAGCATCAGTGTTACTTTGAATTCAGGGTCCACTGGCGCTTCCTCTTCCTTGGTTCAAAGTTCATCTTCGTATTCCTAGTATGTTTATTTCTCCGTCTAATTACCATAGTTTAATTATAGTTCATTCGTAGTTTACAAACCCCTAGTTTTTGGGGAGTTTTATTTTGTTAATTTTGGGGTTTACAAACCCTAGTTTTTGGGGTTTTTTTCTAATTGGGACTTTTTTTTTGGGGTTTATTGATTTGCTTTTGTTGATGTATTTTTGCATGTAGTTGTGAAGTGTTTAGCATATATATTCGTTGGCTTGATTTTGCAATTACATTTTGAAGATTTCGTTAGTAACATGATCTCACATGTTCAATAAAAATTCGCAGACCTGAAGATCTTCGCAGACCATTTGGAGAGTTTGGTCCTCCAAAAGATGTCTACTTACCGAGAGACTATTATTTTGGGTAAATAGTTACTGACTTTTGGATTGATTATACATATATTTGACCAACTTGTTAGTTAGTAAATTAGTTTTTGGATGCAATTGGACTGTAAATTTGGTGTTACTGGCAATTTTTTTTTTCTTATTAAAAGATTTGAAGAACAATTACTTACTAGACTGTGTGCAGAATGATATTAATTCACAATAAAATAAAAGGGGTTGAGTATTCATGTGTAAAATGAAGGTTCAAGTCGTTAAGTCTTTAAACTCATTATTACCTTGGTCGAGAATTGACTGTGGTATTTGTTGAAGAAAATCGGAAAAATCTCCAGGAAATGAGGGAAAGGGAACGTGTCAGGTTTGGCTATTATTGTTCGACTTATAGTAATGGCTTTACCCTGGTTTACCCTGGTTTTTATTTTCCTCAATTATTCACTGGTTTACCCTGGTTTACCCTTTTTTGCATCTTAAATTTAAGGTCGAGCTTATGCACTTGATAAAATGGACAGAACGGATCCAAACTCTAATGGAAGAGGGGTGATGCAGTTCAAAACAAGCCTTCTACAGCGAAATCTGAACCGAAATCTGATATCTCTTTGAATAACGGTCTGTGTTTGTACCTTAGTCGTATTTTATTGTGTTAAATAAAAACTGAGATCATTTTTTAAATTCTTTTTCTGGTGGAAACCATTTATAATTTGTAGGCAGTTGGCCAGTTGAGAACAGAGCTAAATTATTGACTTGATGTGCTTTATATATTTTCAGCTTGCTTTAACAATTCTTTATATTGCTGGGGGTGTTTTTGCTGCTGGTTGGATTGGTAAGCAACATACACGGTTACAAGATATAGTTACTCCTTTCTCTGTTGTGCTAGTAATGCTCTTTTCGGACATCTGACTCAACTGTTGTCTTGTAGAGGTGTCATGTTGGATTCTTACCGGAGAACGTCAGACTGTTGTGATTAGATCAAGATATGTTCAAGTGCTGCTTAATCAAGATATGAGTTTTTTTGATACCTATGGGAATAATGGAGACATTGTGAGCCAAGTATTAAGTGATGTATTGTTCATCCAGTCTGCTCTTAGTGAAAAAGTAAGTGCAGCTCAAGGAATATTTTTTCAATCTGCTTTTCTCCATGTTTTTAGACACTACAGTCCTTCAGTAGGAAAAAGATGGAAAAATGTACAACTCAGGGTGCTGATGCCTTATATCATAACACTTGCATACTTACCGCATTGGTTAATGTTCCATCTGCATACTCTTTTCTTTTACTAATTAGTTTTTCATACAACATGTAGGAAATTATATTCATCACGGCTACCTTCTTCAGTGGTCTCGTGATTGGATTTATCAACTGTTGGCAAATAGCATTAATTACATTAGCTGTCGGCACATTTATTGTTGCTGCAAGAGGAATTTCAAATATATTTTTGCATAGGCTTGCGGAAAACATTCAAGATGCATATGCTGAAGCAGCTAGCATTGCAGAACAGGTTAAGTACTTCTTACATATGTTCCCCTCCTTTAATATCCATCTAGGTAAATCTATTTCTTGTGTTAAATTAAAATATTGGCTTGGAATTTGTTCTTTGTAGTTATCTGGTAAATCAGGAATTGATTAATGAGTTTAAATTATTTTGTTTATTCATTGCACGTATGGTGTTGGATAGTCTCTATACTGTAGTTGATCTATCCTCTCTTCAAAACCTGAGAATGATAACTAGCAAATCAATATAGAGGACATCAGGACACTGTAACCAATTGGCATCGGTGAAATTTATTTTTTGCTTAACCGGAATTTGTTCAATTACTTGTGTACCATGTCAGTTGTTTCCTTATTTAATTAGTAAATATGTTTTACAAAACTTTTGGAGTATGCCTCCTTGATCCATGCCCAAGACTGTTGAATCTCTAAAATCACTTCGATTGAATTACTTATCAGTATTCTTAGTGATTTGTTTTATTTTGTATTAACAGATTGTTCATGTGGAAGTAGAAATCTGTATAGTTTATCTTTCTGCCCTGAATCTTCAACTATTATATTCATTCATTTTTACTTTGAAATTTCTGTGGGACTGTGGCATGTTGTACTGCTTAAATCTGACCCCAAACAATAACATTATAATTATTTATTTATTTATGATTCGATCAACTATAATTATTGCTCGAATCATTTGTGCAGCTCATTGGCATAACATTGCCAATAGATTTACATTAATTGACCCCAAACAATGCAGGTGTGGCAGAAACAACAATTGTGGACACAGGTATTGCTTGTTACATTGGTAATTTTACACTTTGATATGTTCTATAAATTCTTCTACTTAGAATGTTGGAAGCTTTAGTAAGCAAGCGCACAGACTTGGATCAATATGCCATTTGATATCAAATTTATAATTTAACATTTACAGGTATCAGCTGAGTTGCGACAGGTCTTTAGCAGCGAGATTCAGAAAGTTGGCACTGCAGGTGCTAAAAGTGTTACTTGAGCTTGGAGAAAAGGTTGAAAGGATGGAAAAATTAAGCCCAGAAGATTTGCTAGAAGAAGTGCATGAGGCTGCTGAAGAATTACAACTAGCAATTGACAAAAAATCATACCTTCTTATGAATGCGGAGAGTTGGGCAAGTTCCAGAATGTCACAGGAATTTGAGGACCTTCTTATTAATGTATAATGATCTGACTTGTGTAATTAGTAATTTTTTGTAACGGAATTAGTGATATATTTTAGTTTTATAAAAGTTGATAAATTTGATTCATTCAAATTATATTTTAATTTACCTTGACTCGCGTTAATTTTTTATTGTATTTTTGAAAATTTTAAGAATATCACAAATAAAACAAAATCCAAAAAAAAAATTAAAATATAAATTTTCAGAAAATTTATACCAACCGGTGTTGCTGTAGAGGGACAAAGATGTTGGAATAGGCTATATGGCAACATCGCAAGGGTGTTGGTGTTGAGTAGATAGTGTTGCCATAGACTTTATGCCAACACCGGAAATAGTGTTGCTGTTTTGCATGAAATGTTGGCATAAGTGTCTAAGGCAACATCATGTTGATGTTGCCATAGTTTTGACAAAATGTGTTGGCTTAACCTCTAAGCCCACATGCAAATTCCCAACACCTTCAAAATTGACCAAAGTGTTGCCTTAAATCCTATGGTAACATTTTTCAGCATTTTTAACACTTATTTTGGGTGTTGCCATAGACCATATATGGTGTAGTGATCGTAATGTTTCTATTATGATGAATAAACGAGTTATATGTTCTGGTACATTGCAAGACAATTTATATATTATTAATCCTATCCAACCAATGCTGCAACAAAAGGAATCTAATAACATTCTTTCTAGCTCTAACAAAAGAAAGAAACCTTCTGAATTGAACCAAACATATCTTTGGCACTTAAGATTAGGTCATATTAACTTGAGGAGGATTCAAAGACTGGTAGTAGATGGGCCATTGGGCTCGTTGGTAGTGGAGCCATTTCCAGTTTGCGAATCCTGCTTGGAAGGTAAGATGACTAATAGGCCTTTTAAAGCAAAGGGGAATAGAGCCAAAGAAGTGTTAGAATTGGTTCATACTGATTTATGTGGACCTATGAATATCCAAGCAAGAGGTGGTTATGAATATTTTGTCACTTTTATTGACGATTATTCTAGATATGGATACATTTATTTGTTGCACCGTAAATTAGAATGCTTTGACAAATTTAAGTTGTTCAAAGCTGAAACGGAGAAACGACATAGAAAATGTATCAAGTCACTACGATCCGATCGTGGTGGCGAATACTTGCTTGGAGAATTTAGGGAATATTTATCAAAAAATGGGATTACATCCCAGTTGTCTGCACCTGGCACACCTCAGCAGAATGGTGTAGCAGAGAGAAAGAATCAGACTCTTTTAGAGAGTGTTAGATCGATGATGAGTTATTCAGATTTACCCAAGTCGTTCTGGGGATATGCTATAGAAACAGCGGCTTACCTTCTGAACTTGGTACCTTCTAAGTCGGTTCCCAAGACTCCAATAGAATTGTGGACTGGTAGCAAACCAAGTCTAATACATATTCGGATTTGGGGTTGTCCAGCACATGTGCTGAACAAAAACGCGACCAAGCTAGAATCTCGTACCGAAGTAAGGTTGTTTGTAGGCTATCCCATGGGAACGAAAGGTTATTCATTTTATAGTCCTAGGGATCGAGATGTCATTGTTAGCACCAATGCTAGATTCTTAGAGGAAGACTATATTCTGAATCATAAACCCATGAGTAGTATCGTTTTAGAAGAATTAGTGGGAGGGACAGATAATCCCCAAGTGCCAATAGTACAAGTAGAACAACCACAAGAAAATGCACAACTTGACACTAGTACCGCACCAGTGCCTCGTCGTAGTGGAAGGGTTGTTCGACAACCTGAAAGATTCGTGTTTTTGGGAGAGTCTTCGGACTTGGTCTCTGGTGAACATGATGAGGATCCCAGGACATACGAAGAGGCAATTCTAGATAAAGATGCAGATCTATGGCAAAAGGAAATGGAATCTGAGATGGAATCTATGTATTCCAATCAAGTATGGGAGCTCGTGGAACCACCTAAAGGTGTAAAACCCGTTGGATGTAGGTGGATCTACAAGAAGAAAAGAGGATCTGACAAAAAGGTGAAAGCACGACTTGTTGCGAAAGGGTATACTCAGAAAGAAGGAATCGATTATGAGGAAACCTTTTCCCCAGTTGTTATGCTTAAGTCGATCCGGATTCTTTTACCTATAGCAGCTCATCTCATTGCGAGATTTGGCAAATGGATGTCAAGACAGCTTTCCTTAATGGAAGTCTTGAGGAAACCATCTATATGCAACAACCAAAAGGATTCATTAAAGAAGGCCAAGAGCATCTGGTTTGTAAGCTTAAGAGTTCTATTTATGGACTTAAACAAGCTTCTAGGGACTGGAATATTCGTTTTGATCAGGCAGTCCAGTCATATGGATTTGATCAAAGTCCAAGCGAGTCATGCGTGTATAAGAGAAGTGAGGGTAATGCAGTGGTTTTTCTAGTACTATATGTAGATGACATTTTACTCATTGGAAACAATGTTAAGATGTTGTCATCAGTAAAGGCATGGTTGTTCAAACAATTTGAAATGAAGGACTTAGGTGAAGCGGCATACATTCTTGGGATCAAATAATAAGGGATCGCAAGAAAAGGATGTTGGCTTTATCTCAAGAGCCCTACATTGATGAAGTATTAGCTCGTTTTAACATGCAGAACTCTAAGAAAGGTTTTCTACCTTTTAAACATGGAGTTGCTCTATCCAAAGAGCAGTGTCCTTTGACACCTAAGGATATAGAGAGCATGAAAGCAGTTCCTTATGCCTCGGCATGTGGAAGCTTAATGTATGCTATGTTATGTACGAGGCCTGACATCTGCTTTGCTGTAGGCATGGTTAGTAGATATCAGTCGAACCCAGGTCAGGAACATTGGAGTGCAGTAAAAACTATACTCAAGTACCTGAGAAGGACTAAGGAGTATATGTTAATTTACAAGGCCTCAGATCTATTTCCTTTGGGATATACTGATTCAGATTTTCAATCAGATAGAGATAAGAGGAAATTAACTTCGGGATATGTTTTTACTTTGGGAGGTGGAGCCGTTATATGGAGGAGTGTAAAGCAGAAATGCATTGCAGACTCTACTATGGAAGCCGAGTACGTGGCGGCCTCTGAGGCTGCAAAGGAGGCTGTATGGTTCAGGAACTTCCTTTTGGACTTAGATGTGGTACCTAATCTGCCTAGAAGCTTGACAGTGTATTGTGATAACACTGGTGCTGTGGCAAATTCAAAAGAACCACGAGACCACAAAGCAGCTAAACATATTGAACGTAAGTATCATCTCATACGAGGAATCGTAAAGCAAGGAGACTTAGTTGTGGCTCACATATCATCAGAAGACAACCGGGTAGATCCTTTCACGAAGAGATTGCCAGCCAAGGTTTTTGACAAGCATGTGGAAGCGATAGGAGTCAGATGGATGGACACATAGTTTTCAATGTAATAGTGGATTAAATAAACACTGATATACTCATAGAATATTTTGAGTATAAGTGGGAGATTGTTAGTGTATACTGAAAATATTTATTTTAAGTATATACATTTATTTCTGGCCCGGTTTTATTGAGAATCATTTAAATGTTTACATGGTGTCTAATATTATATATTGTGGACAATCTAGTATCAAATGGGATACAGAATATTAGATTGTTAAATATGGTTTATATAATATAATAAGGTTCACAGCACAGGTGGTGTTGGACAATCCACTGGTATGGCTGTAGTATTATTTAGATTAGTTTATATTGACTAATAAATAATACTAGTATACTTTGTGTATATTGAACAGGATCAAATTTAGAATTGTTCCCTTATACTGATTAAGAAGGAGAACTAAGATTCTATGTTATTATTAATGCTTAGGTTCTTAATCCGGATATAATAATTGACACGTGTATATTATTTACATGCTTTGATTTATATATGAAATAATTCTTTTGAATTATATCATTATATTTTGGGTGATGAAATTATATACATGGTGAATATTATTTATAGAAGGAATCCATGTCCTGATAATATTCGGGTTAATGATGTCCCTTGAAAGCTCAAAAAGATTTAATTATGTGAAACCCTGCAGGTGGATTTATTCCGGCATAATTAAATAAAGGTTGAGTGGATGATCAAGGATAAAAGATATTAATTAAATGAATTATCAGTAATTTATTTAATTAATGGACATGCGATATTTTAAACATGGGGAATTTAATAAGCAAATAATAAAGGAGCCGATTTAATTAATTAAATAAATTACCGGAATTAGGTGGGTGGTGCAATATTAATTATTTAGTGGAATTAATTAATATTAAAGATAAAGGGCTTGGCCCAAGTTATCATTAGAAGGCCCGACCTAATTTTCTCCTTGATCCCTATTGTAGCCTATAAATACTCTTTATGCCTCCAAGAATAAGGGTTCGGAATTCTAGAGCTTGGAGGCTAAACCTTGGAGGATCGAAGACCACACTTCATTCAAGGGAGTAAGGGAATACAATAGAAGATCGTGGATTGGAATCGCTTGCGCCGTAGCGATTAAGGTAAATCATTAAACTAGTTAAACACATATCACTATGATCCAAAGGGACCAATAGGGTCGCCCCACAATAGCATTATAAGCAGATGGTTGATCCACGACCATGAAATCAGCGACCTGCGTAGTGATGCAGGGCTCGTCCCCCAAAGTGATGGGAAGCCTGATGAGTCCTTTTACACTAACAGAAGCTCCAGTGAATCCATAGAGGTGGCCTACTGTAGGAATTAGATCTTTGTCTACGTATCCCATTTTCTTGTAGACATCATACATCAAGACATTCACGGCACTTCCATTGTCCACCAACACTCTGTAGATATTCTGGGAACCAATGCGAACTCGAACCACTAGAGCATCAGAGTGAGGGTGATGTACCCACTTCACATCCTCCTCAGTGAACATTATATTTGTGTCTTCCCCCTTGAAAAGCTTTGGGGGTCGCTCCTGCAAATGATGCACATTGGTGAGAGGCCGCTCCTTGGCCTCACGTGCATACCTTTCTCTTGCTTTGTTGCTGTCTCCTCCAATATGTGGCCCTCCAATGATCACATGAATGCTATTGCCTCGCTCTTCTCTCTCCTTGCGAGGCTCTGCATTTTGGCCCTCATGAGGTACAGCATGATATCCTATTCCTGATTTTCCTGAGTTCCCTAGATGCTTCTTCACTTCACGAACTGCCCATTCAGTTAACTTCCCTTCTCGAATCAAGCGATCAATTTGTTCTTTGAGTTGCCAACAGTCCGTTGTATCGTGCCCCTTCTGTTCATGAAAATCACAATACTTTGCAGTGTTCCACGTACCCTGTGCACCCATGGCAGGAGATTTTGTGAACATCCCTTTATTTGCAGTGACAGCATAGATATGATCAACTGAAGCTACTAAAGGAACGAACTTGTCTTCGTCTCTAGCCGGACGGGCCCGAGGTGGGGACCGTCTTGGAGGGTCGCGATCCCTTCTCTTTGGGCTCGGGCTACGATCCTGTCTTCGCCTGGGGCTTCTGGAATCCCTTCTCTTCACCCCCTTGCCTTTACTTCCATTGTTACCCGACCCAGTATTCTTCTTGAGATCTGCAAGTGATTTCTCAACGCGCTTAAAGGGCTCAGCGACCCGATGCAGTTCTGAAAGTGTACAAGGGGTTTGCTCCTGTAGTTTCTCCCAAAATTTAGTTCCTTCCCTCACCCCAGCAATAAGGAAATTCTTCACGGCCTCATCATTTGCACCTCGAACACGAGGTACCTCAGCATTGAACCTCTTGAAATAATCATGCAAAGTTTCTTCTTCCTTTTGTTTTATGTTTGCTAATATGGACACAGGAGGTGCATAAAGCATTGAAGATTGGAACTGTTTGATGAAGATATCCACGAGTTGTTCCCAAGAATCTATGACAACTAGGGACCCTAGCTTCGAGAACCATTGTTGGGCACTCCCCCTTAGCGAAGCTGCGAACAGCCTACACCTCGCTAACAATGATACTTGATACACGTCCATCTCATTATTGAACCGAATAACGAACTCGGCTGGATCAGTCTCTCCGTTATAGGTCATGTCAGAGTGATGACCTCGAAACACTATAGGCAGTGGGGCAGTGCGAATTTCATGAGTGAAGGGCGAGGAGGAACCCATATTGCTGAAAATCTCTTTCTTATTATTCATCGCATCCAGTGCCTTCTTTAACTCTTCTAACTTATAATCCCCAATCCTGGCCTCTTTGTCTCCATCTTTCTTTCCTCCAGTACTTGCATGATGAGATTGAGTCTTTTTTGGGGCACTAGACTCTTCTTGGTCATTCCTGCGATCCTTATTTTTAGGGTCTTCCTCTCGATGTTGGGATCGTTCATGCTCTCGATTGAAAGGGTGTCTGTCCTCGCGATGATGGGACCGCTCACGCTCTCTGCGAGGAGAGGGGGTCTGTCATTGCGACGATATGACCGCTCACGATCTTTTCGAGGAGATAAGGGTTGATGAGAGCCCTTACTTTTATTTTTAGACCCTCCATCTTTGTTAGTTTTGAGCTTTACCAACTTGAGACGGAGATCGTGCTCGCTGAGTTTCTTTCCAACTCGGTCAAAGACACTAACGGATCGTCCTTCTGATGAGGCGGGCTTCGCCTTCGACCCCTCCTTATCCATAGTAGCTGCCTCCTCTTCCCAATCGGGGTTCGTCTGATTCGTCACCACGTCATCAAAGTCCCCAATTAGCTTCTTGGCGGGACCCTTGCTACTTTCTGCTTGGTGAGTTCGATCCCCTATCCTTGTGTTCCTTTTGAAGCCCCTAGAACTGTGCCGCTTCTCCATCTTGGCCACCGAGGCCCTTACCTCGATCATTTGATCACCGAGGCCTTTCAAGAATGACATGACTTCGCCAGGCAAGGCCGCCTGTTGGACGACAGAGGGTGTTTGCTCCTTCTCCAATTCGTCCTCGATCCCCTCCTTACGCGTCTCGCTCTCTGGTAGATTATTCCTCCGGGGGTCGTTTCAGTCTTTCTTATGCGACCCCGGGGTCTCCCGATCTCCGTTTCTCTTCTTGTTCGATTTAGTCATTGTTCTCCCAAATCAACGACTTGCCCTCCTTCTAGCGCCAAATGTTATAGAGAGAATATTGTATAACAATATTTATGGAGGTTGCTGGATTAATTGAGCAAAATACGGATATTCTGCTATGAACACGAAGAATACGGATGTGATTGGTGAATGATTGTGGTTGATCTTGTCTATTGATATTCAGTGGTGAACTGTTTCTCATGCTTTACAAGATGCCTACGTACCCTATTTATAGGGATCAAGCCATACGTAGTTCTCTTAGAGAAGAAGTTATCTAGACGGGCTAGGGTTTCTATGGGCTCGGCTTGGCCCAAATCCACTAGTCGTCTTCTTGGGTTATATTTTACCCATTTATACTGCTCATGACCCATGACCCATTAAAGGGAACCCACGGCTAGCATGATGCTATAAGTATCATTATTGGCGAAACTGACTAGATGGTCTCGCATGCGACCTCACTGGGTCTGACCATGCGAGGCGATCCTCGCTTTTGTGGAGATAAACTACTTACGCGACCTCGCTGGGTCTGACAGTAAGCCTTCGTAGTAAACATGCTCTAGGCCACGCTGGACCTCTAGGCCTCGCTAGACCTCGTGAACTGTGAACCCGTCTCTAGGGCTCGCTGGCGATCCCACTCTATAAAATAATGTGATGAACTTCCCTGTGATGGCGGACTTTAATGACCCATTCCTCATTCTTAGTCCCATTATGTGAGATGTACTGATATTCTAGCCCATTAGGCCTGTTTAGGACTTTATGCCAAATTTGGGCATAACATAAAGTAAATGTGGAGATGGCGGAAGCAAGGGCAGCAAGGTATGGGGGTGCTGATTGCTTGAAGATTTGGTTTTAAGAATGTTATTCTGGAGAGCGATGCCACTAATGTGATTAGAACAATCAAATCACAAGCTCCACGACTCTGTCCGATTTTTCTTCTTTATGATGATATCAATTGGGATGTTTTAGAATTTGATCAATTTAGAATGTCTTGCGCAAAAAGAATAGGGAACACAGTAGCTCATTTAGTTGCTACCTGGGATACTAATAGTAGTAGTTCAGAACTTCTATTGTTGTATTAAAATTTGATTAAAATTTTGTTGTGGAGATTCTGCAGAAATAACATGCCTGTCAGGTATTTGTTGCGAGGTAAAGGAGTTGCTACTTCCATTGCCTGTCTTATATGTGAAAGAGATGTGGAGCTTCTTTTACATGTCTTTTTCGAATGTTGGTTTGCCTCTCAATGTTGGCATATTACCTCCAATAGAGGTTGCCAAGTCCTATGTGGCATGGCATTCTTGGTTGCCCACCTATTGGAGTATCTAAGTTGGCAACTTCCTCATTTAGTTAAAACACATACAACTCCTCAAAGATGTATTTAACTTTACCCTTTTTATATCTTTCATATTTTAAATGTATTTATAAGATAATACTCCCTCCGTCTCAGTTTATATTTCCTGTTTTGACTTTTTACATTGTTCATTTTAGGCGATTGACTACTAATTTATGCATAATTTATAAGATAAAATATAGTCATGAGTGATCTTGTTGGATTCGTATTTATGAGTACTTTAATACAGTGAAGTTTTTATAGTACTAATACAAGATTCAAGATATTAACGATTGAAAGTGTGCGTTGGTAAACGTGTTTTTACAAACAGGAAACATATTATGAGCCGGAGGGAGTATAAAATTTATGTATGGGACCACATTGGCAACTTTTAAAATTGCCAACTATTGGAGTAGATTTGTAACAAAAGTTGCCAACAATGAGATGGAGGAGAGAAAAAATAAAAAAAATAATATATGTGATGATATGGTAGAAGTTGGTAACTATGATGGCAACCTCTATTGGAGATGTTCTTAGTGGCCTCCACTATGACATGAGGTTAGTAGAGTCAGCTCCGGCTAGGTGTATAATATAAACTTAAATTTTTCCAGAGCTATGGTGTATATAAATCGGTACTGTAGTGAGTACTATTTTGTAATTCAACTACACCACATTTGGTTGGAAAAGGAGTACTGCCCATAGTACATCAACAATTCACATTAAAGGATATAGGCCATGTTTGTTTTAGGGGATTATAATCCTTGGAAAATTACACTATCTTTCTTAAATTTAAAGGATTATAATCCCATGAAAGTATATTGCTATCATCTTTTTGATTCATTTCTATGGGATTATAATACCTTCTTACACAAGGTATTATAATCTCATGGGAGTGAACTAAAACAATGATCAAAATGTGAATTCATGGGATTATAATCCCTTACATTTGGGATTTATAAGGTAATAATTTGGGGATTATAATCTCTTGAAACAAACATGGCCATAAAGTATTGAGAAAAAACAGTCTACTCCCTCCGTCCCAGCCAGTTCTTTACATGGCGGCTGGGCACGGAGGTCAAGGATAGTGGGTGTAAAGTGGGTGTAATATTGTTAAAATAAATGAGATAGTAGGTGTAATAGTGATTTTATTGTTAAAATAAGTGAAGTAGTGGGTGTAATAGTGATTTTATTGTTAAAATAAGTTAAGTAGTGGGTGAAATAGTGTAAAGTATTGTTAAAATAAGTGAAGTAGTGGGTGTAATAGTGTTAAAACTTATTATTTTGGGTAATGTAAAGAAATGGTGGGACGACCCAAAAAGAAAATTGTAAAGAAATGGATGGGACAGAGGCAATCTAGCAAAATTCTACAAAATGAGAAAAAGCAATACACCTACAAAATTCTACAAAATGATGGATTCTGTAACATTAAAGGTTACTGAGACTTCACAAAACTTTCAAACTTCCCAAGGAAATACAGGTCATGAGTCATCCTTGTAAGGTTGAATGTTTATTCGAATTGTAGTACATACATTCAATCAATTATAGACCAGATATAAGGTATTGAGAAAAAACCGTCTACAGTCTAGCAAACGGAACCACAACAGAGCTTCTCTTATGTTAGATATAATTGATGTGATTTAATGTCAGTGTTTAAGTGTTACAGGGAAAAAGAGTTTAACTTGTTAATATAAGCAGTCGTAGCAGAGTTTGAGTATACGCTAACAGCTGGAAGCGCAAACGCTAACAGAAGGAAGCACAAACACTGCTGGCTGACAGAAGGAAGCGTAAACACTGCTGGCTGGGAGCTCAACAGAGTTTGTTAAAGTCTGTCTACTGGAAGCGTCTACAGGTTAACAGAGATTGAATATTAATTCAAGATAAACATGGAAACAATATCTTTGAAGATTGGATAGCTGTCAAATAGATTGAGTTGACTTAGAAGACGTGTAGCAATCGTAATTGATATCAATTGTATAGCTTAATTATAGGAGAGTCAATTAACGATTGTATGTAGCTGTATATCTTATAAATACAGTTAGGTTAACCCTAGAAGGGTAATCATCGTGGAAGAATATCATTCATTGTAACCTAAGCAGCTCTCTGTGATATTTTACATCACTGAGAGAGGAATTATTAATTCCAAATAGTTTTTAAGTACTAAAACGTGTGTTCTTGTTATTCTCTCATACAGTACTTGATTGTATATTGTGTATTCGACCTAACAAGTGGTATCAGAGCCAATCTGTTACTTTATTACAGTTTACGATCCAAACACAATTGTAATCAATGGCAGAGATACCTCCTCCATCAGGTTCTGAGAAAGCTCCTACTACTGTTAGTAGGTATGAGACGTTAGGGTTCCTATACTTAAGCCATCAGAGTATGCAATCTGGAAGGTGAAGATGACCATATTTCTGGAGGATACAGATCCAGAATATCTTGACAGAATTTATGAATGTCCTCATAAACCTACAAAGTTAACTGCTGCTGTTGCTGGTGAGGAATCAAAAGTGATTCCAAAGGAAAAGAAAGATCTAACTGCTGAGGATCTTTCATCTATTGCTAAGGATGCAAAAGTAAGGCATTTACTTCACAGTGCTTTAGACAATGTTATGTCTAACAAAGTGATTAACTGCACAACTGCAAAAGAAATTTGGGATGCACTTGAGGTTAGGTGTCAAGGAACTGCTGCTATCAAGAAGAATAGAAGGAACATACTCACATAGGAGTATGAGCATTTTGAGGCAAAGTATGAAGAAACCATGACAGAAACATTTGACAGATTCTGTAAACTGCTCAATGATCTATCATTGGTTAACAAAGAATATGATCTAGAAGACTCAAATCTCAAGTTTCTTCTTTCTCTACCTGAAAAGTGGGATGTGAAAACAACCACTATAAGAGATAACTATGATCTTACTGATACTGAGATTGATGAAATCTATAGACTGCTCAAGACTCTTGAATTGGAAATGGAGCAGAAAAACAGGAGATCAAGCAAGAAGTTGAAGTCTGTTGCTCTCAAGGTTGAAGAGAAACCATCAAGGAAGAAGGTAAAAGGAAAAGCCTTAGTCATTCATTCAGAAAGTGAGTCATCAAACTCTGATGTTGACTCAAACACAGATGAATCATCTGATTCTGAAGATGATGAAGAGATGATGAAAATGGCTGCATTGATGGTAAAGACCTTCAAGAAGATGAGATTCAAGAACTTCAAGAAGGGAAAGAGATTCTCTAAGAATTACTCAAAGTCTGACAGGAAGAATTTCAGCAAATCTGAGGGAAAGGACTTCAAGTCTGGGAAGAAAGATAAGTCTGAGATTCAATGCTACAAGTGTAAGGAGATGGGTCACTATGCTCCTAAGTGCAAGAAGGGTAAAACTGAAAAGGCACTCTACACCAAAGGCAGAGACTGGGCAGACACCTCAGATTCAGATGAGGAGGTGAACTATGCACTCATGGCCTCTACTCAGAATGAAGACTCTGAACTTAAGGTACCCCCAACTACCTATGCTTATAATACTGATAATATAACTGAATTGAGAATTTATCTTAAAGCATTACATATCAGTTATAGGGATCAGACTTTAGAGAATGAGAAAATCAAGAATGAGTGCTCTCAACTTAAAGAGAGAAACAAACTTGTTGAAGAAAAACTTGAAAACATGCAAAAAAATTCAGAAAGAAAGAGATGATGCTGTTTTTATAGAACAGGAATTGCTAGGTAAAGTATAAGCAACTAGAATCTGAACTGGAGGATGCTAATCACATCATTAAAACTTGGACTGATTCTGGAAAAGACACTCATGAGGTTTTTCAAGCTGACACTGTTGGTTTAGGGTACTATGAGGAAGATGAGCTTAGATTTCTAAATCATGTGAAAGTTAGGCAAACTCTTCCAACTAGAAAATTTGTTCATGGTACTGTTAAAACTGAACATGGAGCTGTTAAAGGTGAATCAGTTAAAACCTGTGCAAAACAGGTTAACGTTGGTTCAATGACAGATAAACAACTTAAGTAAAAGCTTAAAGAGATAAAATCTGTCAACAAACAAAAAATGCCTAGGAAAAACAGAAATGGAAAGGTAGGCATTACATCAGGAAATAGGCCAATGCTTGCTACACTTGCACCTAGAAAAACTTGTCATAACTGTGGTAGTACTAATCATCTTGCCAGTTTTTGCAGGAAGAACAAAGATATTAATTCTTTACCCTCCAAATGTGGAGTGAAAAAGAATAATGTCAAACCTAGACCACAAACTCTGTGCAAACATTGTGGAAGTACTTGGCACTCAATTTATACTTGCAAGAATTATCATGCTATTTATCATAATTACTATGAACTGAAACCTAATCTAAAATGGGTTAAAGTTAATTCTGCAGGTACTAAGACTGAAAATGTTAGTTTAAACTCTGATAATGACAAATCCGCTGCAAAAGCTAACAGATTCAATAAAGCAAAAGGATCCAAGCAAGTCTGGATCCTTAAAACTAACAATCAGTGATTGTTTTTTATTGCAGGGCACCAGGGAAAGTACCCTAGTCGTGGATAGTGGATGTTCAGGACACATGACTGGAAATAAAGCCCTGCTATCAGAGTATGTGGAGAAGGCTGGCCCAAAAGTTTCCTATGGAGATGGCAACATAGGACATACTCTGGGATATGGCAATATTAATCTTGGAAGTGTCATCATCACAAATGTAGCTCTGGTTCCAGGACTCAAGCATGATCTGCTTTCTGTGAGTCAAATCTATGACAGAGGATATCATGTAGATTTTCAGCCTGAATACTGTCAAGTTATCAGTAAATCTACAGGGAAAGTTGCTCTAGTTGGAAACAGACACAATAACATCTATGAAATAAAATTGTCAACAAACTCTGATGGCAAAGCAGTGTGTCTGTCAACAAGGATGTCCAGTGAAGAGAGTTGGAAGTGGCATAAGAAACTCTCTCATTTAAATCTAAACAACATCAATGAGCTGATAAAGAATAATCTTGTGAGGGGACTTCCAAAGTCCTTATTGAATGCAGATGGCCTGTGTGATTCATGTCAAAAGGCCAAACAGAGAAAGGTTTCTTTCAAAAGCAAGTCTGAGTCTTCAATTGTTGATCATTATCACCTTTTACATGTTGATCTTTTTGGACCAGTGAATGTTATGTCTCTTGGAAAGAAGAAAGATGCTCTAGTCATTGTTGATGAATACACCAGATACACTTGGGTGTATTTTCTAGCAAAGAAGGATGAAACTGCACTAACTCTGACAGAACATATAATGTAGCTGGACAAAGGGTCAAAGAATCAAGTGAAGATTATCAGAAGTGATAATGGAACTGAATTCAGGAATTCAACAATGGAAGAATTTTGCAAATACAAAGGAATTAAACAAGAGTTTTCTGCACCTGGCACTCCACAACAGAATGGTGTAGTTGAAAGGAAGAACAGAACTTTGATAGAAGCTGCCAGAACCATGCTTGAAGAAGCAAAATTGCCAACCTATTTCTGGGCAGAAGCTGTTCAAACTGCTTGTTTTACTCAGAATGCCACTCTGATCAATAAGCATGGAAAAACACCATATGAAATGGTGAGAGAAAAGAAGCCAAACCTGAAAAATTTTCATATTTTTGGGTGCAAATGCTTTGTGCTGAAAACTCATCCTGAACAGTTGACCAAATTTGATCTGAAGGTAGATGAAGGAATTTTTGTTGGTTATCCACTGTCAACTAAGGCATTCAGAGTTTATAATCTGAGATCCAAAGTGATCATGGAATCAATTCATGTGTCATTTGATGACAAGAAAATAACTGGACTTGAAGATGTGAATGAACATGATCAACTGCACTTTGAAAATGAAGATTTATTTTCAGATGAAGTAAACTCTGATGAGGCTGATCTGATAAACTCTGCTGAGTTAAACTCTGAACCCCTACTGGTAAATAGTAAAGAGACTTTTCAGCCACAAACAAGAGAAGAACCAGTTGAGGGGGAGCATGAAGAATCACATCAAAGTGGTAACTCAAATTCTGATAGTGACTCAGCTGAAACTTTTGAATCAAACTCTGAAAGTTCAATCTCTGGGCAGTCACATTCAGGGGGAGCCTCAGAGAATGAAGAAAGACACCAAGGAAATCAGGAGAACATAGATCGAGGGGGAGGATCAAATTCTGAGAGAAGACATTTACCTTCAGCTAGGAAATGGACCAAATCTCACACACCTGATCTAATTATTGGTGATCCAGATGCAAGAGTTAGGACAAGAAGTGCAACAACAAATGAATGTCTGTTTCATGCATTCTTGTCACAAACTGAACCAATGAAAGTTGAAAAAGCTCTTAAAGATGCTGACTGGATAACAGCAATGCAAGAAGAGTTAAATGAATTTGAGAGAAATGAAGTTTGGACACTTGTACCAAGACTCAAGAATAGGTCTATTGTTGGTACTAAGTGGGTTTTCAGAAACAAAACTGATAGTGAAGGGGTTGTTACAAGAAACAAAGCCAGACTTGTGGCAAAAGGCTATTCACAGCAAGAAGGGATAGATTATGATGAAACTTTTGCTCCAGTTGCAAGGTTGGAGGCAATAAGGATGTTTCTTGCTTATGCTTCTCACAAGAAATTCAAAGTTTTTCAAATGGATGTGAAAAGTGCTTTTCTGAATGGAAAACTTGAAGAAGAAGTATTTGTTGAACAACCACCTGGTTTTGTAGATCCAAAATATCCAGACCATGTCTACAGGCTAGACAAGGCACTCTATGGACTTAAGCAGGCACCAAGAGCATGGTACGAAACTCTGGCTCAATTTCTCTTAGAAAGTGGGTTCAATAGAGGTACAATTGATAAAACTCTGTTTTATTTAAAATCTGGAAGTGACTTGCTTTTAGTTCAGATATATGTTGATGACATTATTTTTGGATCTACTAATGATAAACTCTGTAAGAAGTTTGCCAAGCTCATGCAGTCCGGGTATCAAATGAGCATGATGGGAGAGCTTAGTTATTTTCTAGGATTGCAGGTGAAGCAAACAGATGATGGTATCTTTATCAATCAAGCAAAATATACCAGAAATCTTCTCAAGAAATTTGGCATGCTTGACTGTTCATCTGCAACAACTCCCATGGCAACTGCAACCAAATTGGACAAAGATACAGGGTCACCAGTAGACATGACAAGCCACAGAGGAATGATTGGCTCTCTTCTCTATCTAACAGCAAGTAGACCTGATATCATGTATGCAACATGTCTGTGTGCAAGATTTCAGGCAGATCCAAGAGAACCACATCTAACAGCTGTGAAGAGGATTTTTAAGTATCTCAAGGGCACCATACCTTTAGGGCTGTGGTATCCAAGAGAATCAGATTTCAAACTACTTGGCTACTCTGATGCAGACTTTGCAGGCTGTAAAATTGACAGAAAAAGCACAAGTGGAAGTTGTCAATTTCTTGGTGACAGACTTGTTTCTTGGTACAGCAAGAAACAAAAATCAATATCCACATCTACAGCTGAAGCAGAGTATATAGCTGCTGGTAGCTGTTGTGCACAGATTTTATAGATGAAGAATCAACTACTGGATTATGGATTGAGGTATAGCAAAATACCTATTTACTGTGATAATCAAAGTGCTATTGCAATGACAGGTAATCCAGTACAACACTCAATGACCAAGCACATAAGCATAAGGTATCACTTTATCAGTGAGCATGTAGAGGAAGGCAACATTGAGCTCCACTTTGTGTCTACAGAACAACAACTTGTAGATATCTTCACAAAGCCATTGAGTGAAGCAACATTCACAAGACTGGTCAATGAACTAGGAATGGTCTCTGGTTTTGACTAGTAATGTTGGTTAGACTCAAAATTTTTCTTATATAATGTGGTTCTCATTTTTCTATGAATTGTTAAGTGCTATGTGAACTCTGTTGATTAAACTCTGTGATGCATACTCTGTTAACATGCTTTTGTTTAAACACTGTTAAGCTCTGTAAGCATGATTGGATGTCATACTCAGTTAACATGTTTGATAAACTCTGTGAATTCTGAATTGATTATTGTCTGGATGAAAACATCAATGAAGAAATATGTATGAAGCATGATTCTCAGTAATCAAATCATGACTCTTTCTGAGTCACGGTGATCTAATCAGAACTTGTGCAGTAAGTTAACACAGCATGATACTGTTTCATATTTATAGCATCTCTTAGTTTATTTGGTCCTAAACTCTGAGTCTATGAATACTGTGTGCATTGCCTCTCATAAATAACTTCTGATATTGATGAACTCTAAACTCTGATTAGTAACACTCAGTTCCCAAAACAGATACATGGTTCTTGATGATTCCTTGTTTGTACTTGTGAAAATTATAAAACTTGAGATGTGTCATTGTTTAGTTTCGTGAGTACAAATTCATGTCTGCACCCTGTGAGAATTTGAGCCAAGTAAGTGATTGATACATTTTATATCAATCAGATTTTATTGATGTGTGATGTTCATCAGTGAGTATGTTGCTCTAGAACTTGTTTTAAATCATTTTGAGACTACATGATATGTTTGTGCATGAAAATGATAAAGGCATTAGGATTTACCATTTTTCTCCAAACACTGTTCATAAATTCCACCCTTAAAAAACCCCTTTGAGCCATAATAACTGCTTCGTTTAAATTCTGATATACTAAGAGCAGTTATATTCATTTGTATATTGAAGAGCAAACAGGTGAGATTTTCTCTACAAAGAAAAGTTTACTCAGTGAATATATATATACATAAAAAAATGTATATATGCTGATCATCTTGTACAAATATGTACTAACAGTGCAACTGAACACTTTGGTCTATTAAATTGTTCAGTTTGCCATTTATTCATTTAATCCATCTCTTCTCACCTATTTGATTTTACTAAATTACAATCCTGAATAAAGTCCTTTTGATTTATGCATACGTGTACTCAAAGTAGTGTAGATTTGGTGGACAATCAAGCCTATGGTAGTATCTGCTTTTACTGATTGAATTTGAGTGAAAACACTTCACCTAAACACTTGTGTGCTTTGAGAGTTTGTGAGTTTATCAAATCCCTGGCATGTTACTCACTGAATGATGCTTTGATATCTATCTCTTGATCTTTTTGTCTATAAAGACTGTGTGCTTACTTGGATAATCATGAATATCAAAGGGAATAGGTGTATTCAGATTTCTGTATTTAAGTTACTACGGAGTTTAGCTTTCATCACATAATCAGTGTATAATATGAGAGTTTGTGCATTCGGTGTTTAGTGATTTACTTTATGGATTTTATAAAATATTAGATGCTCTAAAAATTGATTTGGTAACCTCTGCTTCACACACATATATATTCACAACTGTGCAAATTTTGAAAGGGTTTCAGTGATAAGGTTGGAAAATTGACAAACACTGATGGATTGTGTCTAGTACTCTAAGGTAAATTTTCATTGGGATGATTTGAAAATTTTGGAGTAGTTAGAGTGTTTGACAACTGTTAATGAGTGTAAATGTGGTAAAGTGTCTTGATAATAGGAAAGACAGCGGTAATAATTGGTATTTTACTGCGCGTGATAAATTGATTCGCTGGATGGTTGACACGTGTCCCACTCACCCATTATTGTGTTCCACTCACACATTACTCTAGGAACGGTTGAGTGTTTTAATGCACAAACGATTGGGTTTTAATTTTTAATTACAACTCTAATTATTTTTGTGTATATCGATTCATTTTCTTACGCTCATCTTCACATCCACTCATATTTACTTTACCCAACCACAGAGTTCTTTTGTGTTTTTCACTTCGACATTTTCACAAACACCTTTCAAACACATCAATTTCACTGTCATTTCTTGCTCGTTTCTTGATCTAATGGCAACTAAACCTTTTACATCTCTTGGTCTTCGTTTTGTTCCTAACAATTTTGCAGCTCTACTCGAGAATGACCTTGCTCCCGACGCGTTTCATCTTATACAGAATTTTCTCCGTGACTCTGAGATTGGGCAAGCATTGATTGAACCAGCTGTTCTATCTGCATCTCAGATTGCCACTTTTTGGCAGAACTCAAAGTATGTGGCTGGAGGAGAGAATGGGACTCCGTCTATAATCTTTACTCATGATGAACAAGAGTTTGTGATTACTCCACAAACTGTTAGAGAGACCATGGATTTCGATGCTCACACCTCATATGCTGTTGTTTCGGAACAGAATTTGCGAGATATGTTAACAGAGATTGGGTACATGGAATCTCTTGCAAAGCTAGGCAGTGTGAGAAGGCCAAATCTTCGTAAGGAATGGAACTTTTTCTTTGACTGCATCACCAGAACATTACAGAAGAAAGTCACCAACTGGGATGCCATTCCTATCGACAGTCTGCAAATTGGGTATTCTCTACTCTATGGCAGTAATTTTGATTTTGGTCGATATGTTTTAATGAATTTAGGTGATAAATTGTCAGAGTCTACTACAGTATACTTTGCTAGATTTTGTCAACTTTTATTCAATGCTGTGTATCTGGGTTAGAAATTGATGCAACTGATGTGATTCAGCCCTTTAAAGTCAATAAGAAGATATTCTCTGATATGACTAATAAGGATGTTGGTAAAGACCTACCTGCTTTTGTTTTGCCACTTGCCTTGCAAAACTTTCTCAACCAACCTCAAGATTCACAATCACCACACAATGAACAACAACAAACACAACCAGAACCACAACAAATGCCTGAACCATTGGCCACTGATCATACTGAAACTATACACTCTAACCCTATACCATCACCTGAGCCAACACCCACAAACACTGTACCTACTACATCACAACAACCACAACCTGAACCAATCATTGAACCAATAAACTTTGAGCCAGTCACTACTACTCAACCTCAACCAAAATCTAGATCAAAAAGGCAAATACATACTACACAGAATACAAGGCATTCAAAGACAAAACAGACATCTACTAGAGTTGTTTATACCAGAAGGACTATTCAAAGAGCAAATAGGCCTTCATCACCACCAGTTGAGGACAGCTCTAGTGAAGAAGAAGAGGTGATTGAAGTGCCTCAAGCAAAAAGGAGGAGGTTGATTCTTACAGACTCTGATGATGAGCAAGTTATTGAAGCTCCAGAGGATATCTCTAAAAAGATTCCTGCTGTTGAGACAGAGGTTATCATAGAACCTACTGTAGAAGAAACAGATTTCAGAATTGATGAACCAGTAATTGCTGAGGTTCAGACTGATAAAGATGACAGAGATGCATTACCTGCAATGGAAGAGTTTGATGCATTACCTGCTGTTGAAGTTGAAGCATCTACTCCAACACCCATGATTGCCACGAACTCTGTTGATACTGGTGTTGCAGACGAGCCTACTGTTGTGCTAGAAGACACAGAGGTTGCATCTCACACAGAGTTATACTCGGATGCACATCATGTTTCTGATCATGGTGAGGAAATTGATCAACCAGCAAAGGTTGTTTCTTCAGGGCATGCACAAGGTGATCAAGGAAAACAAGTTGCTCAAGAACAAGTTGCTGACTTCAATGAAGAAATTGCCTCAGTTGCACATACTGATGAGTTAGATAGTGATTCTTCTGAAGCAATGAGTGCAGGAGCTGAAACTGATAAACATCAAACTGATGGACAGAAAACAGGGGAGAAACCAGACTTTGCTGGCCCTTCTGTACGAGAAATTGATGAAAATTATCTGGCCAAGAAAACTGCAGATTGGTACAAAGCAGATTGCATCTTTCCTACTGGTCGAGCAGCTACATTTCTCAAGGAAAACTCAAAGAAGATTTCAAATCCTGATGTTCTTACCTGTCTACAAGGAACAGTGATTCAGGTTAAGGCCTTGAATCACAGGTTTGATGACAATCAAAAAGCACTTATTGATCTCAGAACAGAGGTTGCTACTCATGAGGAGAAATCTCACAGAGCAAATTCAAAGCTGTTTCAACAATTTTCCAAGGCTCAGGAGACTCTTACTGACAGATTGAGTAAAGTTGAGCAGAATCAGCTTTTGCTGACTGAAAAGGTTGACTCTATTGCAAACTCTCTTGAGTTAATAACATCTATTCTGATTCCAGATGGTGATGATGTCAAAAAGGGGGAGAGAATTGCTAAAACTAAGTGCAAGCAAACTCAAACTCTGTCAAAGAAGGATCATCTGGATGAAGAAGGTGCTAATTCAGATAAAGGGTTAAGAACTGCAAATCCAAGTCATGGGCATGGAAGGACTACAAGGTCTACAAGATCAAAATCAAGTTCAGTAGCAAATACAAATCTTCAGAGTACTTCAAGACAAAAGGATTTGTCATTCTCTGACAATCCACAAACAGATGAAGAGCTGGCTGCTAAGATTTTTCGTGAAGAAAATGCTGAGGGGGCTACACTTGAAGATATTCATGCTGAAGAAAAGCTTTTGCAAGAAGAACATTTGAAGGCATTGAAGTCTGGGAAAGGAAAGAAGATTGTCAAAGCTTCAAGGTCTACAAGGAAAGGAATTGAAATTAAAGAAAATTTATCTGGTATTCAAGAAGAAGAAGAAGAAGAAGGTAAACTGATAAGAAAATCTTCTCTTAATGCTAAGTTGAAGCTAAAAGGAATAGTAGGTGAAGAAGGCAAAGGTAAAAAGGTAGACACAACCTCTGTTGCTACACAAGTTGTAAGTGATTCTCTACAGATTCAAAGCAAACCTTTACCTGGGTTTTCTAGACCAACGATTCTAGTTCCAGCACAAACAGAAGGGATTGGTAGTTATCAACATAGTGTTGCTTGTTCAGGAAAGCCTCCTGGCAGGAATACTTCTGGTTTGGGTTCAAATAGAGATTTAAGATTCAGTAATAATCCAAGAGATCCCTCAACACTCATTTTTCCTGGTTCTGGAATGATTCAAGAGAATCTGGACAAACTGGAATCAGTTCAGTTGGTTCACCAGAAGAGTTTAGATATTCACTTCTTATTGTACTTTATGGCAGATGGAACAGTGTATAGAGTGAATGAAGATGCGATCAAGCTCAAGCTATTTGAAGAACTTCAGTATGTTCTGTATATATTCAGAGTCAGAAATCAACGGACAGCACTTATTGGTAATTCCATAAGAGAATATATGCTGAGAGCTAAAGCCTTTACTGGATCAAAAACTACTGAAGAGTATGTGCCTAAATACAGAGATTGAAATGGGAACCTTGTTGAAATGAAGAAGGGAACTGCAAAGCTAAAGACTGATCTAGGTGTTACAGTTCTTGATTTTAATTCTCAATCAGAGGAAGTAAAATTCATAAGACTGGGAAATGAGATGAGGAGAAATAAAATCTACGATCTAAGAGCTGCTATCTATCAGACTGATGAAAGTGATCCTTAGTTAAGAGAAATCAAGGAAGTTATGCAGAGAGAACTTGAAAATGATGAGAGAAGACTGTTGATAGATTATCTCAGAACAACACCAGATCTTGAGGAGGTTAGGTAGACAGAATTTGTAAGTAATTCGAATTTTCTGTAGATTTTGGTAAGTCAAGATTAAACTCTGGTTAAATGTTAAACACTGTGATTTTATTTGATTGTTTTGACATCATCAACTACTGTGAACTTGTACATTTTTCTAATGAACAAGTTGGGGGAGATTGTTAGATATAATTGATGTGATTTAATGTCAGTGTTTAAGTGTTACAGGGAAAAAGAGTTTAACTTGTTAATGAAAGCAGTCGTAGCAGAGTTTGAGTATACGCTGACGGCTGGAAGCGCAAACGCTGACAGTTGGAAGCGCAAACGCTGACAGAAGGAAGCGCAAACGCTGACAGAAGGAAGCGCAAACACTGCTGGCTGGGAGCTCAACAGAGTTTGTTAAAGTCTGTCTACTGGAAGCGTCTACAGGTCAGCAGAGATTGAATATTAATTCAAGATAAACATGGAAACAATATCTTTGAAGATTGGATAGCTGTCAAAGAGATTGAGTTGACTTAGAAGACGTGTAGCAATCGTAATTGATATCAATTGTATAACTTAATTATAGGAGAGTCAATTAACGATTGTACGTAGCTGTATATCTTATAAATACAGTTAGGTTAACCCTAGAAGGGTAATCATCGTGGAAGAATATCATTCATTGTAACCTAAGCAGCTCTCTGTGATATTTTACATCACTGAGAGAGGAATTATTAATTCCAAACAGTTTTAAGTACTAAAACGTGTGTTCTTGTTATTCTCTCATATAGTACTTGATTATATATTGTGTATTCGACCTAACATCTTAGAACTTGATTCTCAATCAATTTACCATCAAAAACAAATAAAAATGACCAATTTTTTAAGGGCAACTCCGTTTGATCACGTTACCTTAAACTTTGTAAATAAAGTAAATATGGAGACGGCGGAAGCAAGGGCAGCAAGGTATGGGGGTGCTGATTGCTTGAAGATTTGGTTTTAAGAATGTTATTCTGGAGAGCGATGCCACTGATGTGATTAGAACAATCAAATCACAAGCTCCAGGACTCTGTCCGATTTTTCTTCTTTATGATGATATCAATTGGGATGTTTTAGAATTTGATCAATTTAGAATGTCTCGCGCAAAAAGAATAGGGAACACAGTAGCTCATTTAGTTGCTACCTGGGATACTAATAGTAGTAGTTCAGAACTTCTATATAGATTCTAATCCGTCGAGCCTAATGACTTGTACAACTTATGATCTGCAATAAAATTTTCTGCTATGTTCTTCGCTCAAAAATAAAGCCACTAATTGGCATCAGTCATGCCGATTTTTTTGTGAACAATCTATTCTTTGTTTATTTTGATTAAAAAATGGAGTTAATTGCAAAAAAGTGGCCAAATTTTACACTCATTTTCAAAAAAGTGGCCAGATTTTCAATTTTTCAAAATGATGGTCAGACTTGCCTTTTTCCTTTCAAAAAAGTGGCTGGAGATAATTTTCAGCTTATTTGGCATGGGTGAAATGGGAAAATATGTTATTTTACTAAAAAAATAATGCTAAAAACCCCAAAAATTATCTGAAAAATCCCCAAATTAATGTGTGTCACCATATGATTGGTTATATTCGTAATAATAATAATAATGCCCCCTCCATGCATGCACATAAATTGACTAATTAAATCTTGACAACTCATATTTGTAGATTTTTTTGTGAATTGATGTGCATACATGGGGGCATTATTATTATTATTACGAATATAACCAAGCATATGGTGGCACATATTAATTTTTGGGAATTTTTGTGCACAAGTTTTGGGATCTCTAACATTTTTTTCCCATTTTACCCCTAGCAAAAAGCTGAAAATCGCCTGTAGCCACCTTTTTTAAAGGAAAAAGACAAGTTTGGCCACCATCTTGCAAAATTGAAAATCTGGCCACTTTTTTGAAAATGAGTGTAAAATCTGGCCACCACTTTGAAGTTTACTCTAAAAAATGTCTATCGAGGGAAAAAACTGATTAGTTACAAACTTAGTTGAAAAGGACGAGCAGGAGCTCATACTCAACGTTAAACTCTCAACTTTCAACCAACTCTGAAGCTACCAAAAGTTCAATTTTTTACGCTGCCAAATCACATTTCTGTATCCTCTTAAGGAAACATCTGTAGTGGTAAGATTTCACTAATTAACACAGTCGTATCTAATTCATCTTTCGTTGAGTATTGAAAAATATCTCCTAACATTTTAAGCACACAATTCTGTCTAGAGGCAACCGCACCTAAAAGATCTCTGGCAATTTTTTAAACCTTAAGCTAATCTATTACCAAAAACCAAACTGAAGCAATGATAATACTAAAAGCACAATTGGGTCTAGAGGCAACTACCCTATTAAAAAATCTCTGGCAATTTTTTGAACCCTACCGATGCTAAATATTACCAGACTAAAGCGATGATAAGATCCTGACAGAGAAGAACTCTTTGCTAAATCGATGATTATTACTGAAACTTTACTTTAGAGTAAAAAAAAGCTCCAGTTTTAGCAATCCATTAACTTAAGAGCAACAACAATAGAATGTATCGAAGTAACAAATAAATACTTACAAGTCATACCTCAGATTGTGATTCCAAAAACCGTAGAAACAAAGCAGATTTATATAACACACAACTATTTGATTGAAGTGGAAAAAACAGAATTCTTTTTCCCAACTGAACTTAATTACACAAACGATCACAACTTAATATTAGAATATGATTAGATCCACTGCTCGTAGTTTCGTTTTCCAGATGCAGAAGCAAAATGATACATCCCAGAGCATAACAGAATACAATCGAGTAAATTCTTATGATTAAAAGCAGATACAACTACATATTATTGTTGTTCCAGTTTTACCGGAGAATCTGCAGCAGCGAGTCCCAGCCATGATTTGCTCTCAGCAGGCTTTGTTGCAGGGGACGCATATGGAGCTCGGGCCGTGATCCTGTCTTTCCTCTTCTCGAGAAAACGAGTAAGCGAAGCTTTTCTAGCAATTGGTAAATCTGAATTTCCAAAATCAGGAACACCAATTAAGTGCTTTCTACTGTTGTTCCATTACGATTTTCTTAATTCAGTAGCGAACTTTAGATTATCAACTAGATATCAAAAAGCTCCAGCAGCTTTAAGATTACTAACTATAAATATGAGCTAATTACTGTGTTTACTAATCGGATCAGAAGCTCAAACATGTAATTTACTAACCAGGTAAGATCTAATTACACTTCAAGTATCGAAAGCAAGCAGACTTCAACTACTAACTATATAAGAGTCGATTAATTCTACTCAGATTTTAAGCTCGAGTGGACTTCAAACGACTACTAGTACTAGATAAGAGCTAATTTATTCGTCTACCACCATCGAAAGCTCAAACAGACTTAAAACTACTAAACTACCTAAAAAGATCTAATTAATTCTTCTACTAGGATCAAAAGCTCAAGCAGACTTTAATTTACTAAACTACCAAATAGAAAGCCTAATTAATTTTTCGCGGATCAAAAGCTCAAGCAGTCATAAGATTACCAACTAAATAATACCTAACTAATTCTTCAACTCGAATCGAAAGCTCAACTAAACAAAAAATCACTAACTAAACAAGAGCTAATTACCGGAAACAATTGGCTGAGGGCGGTGAGGTTTCACAACACTATTAGCAACAACAACTTTAGGCGAAGCCGGAATTTCAGGCTGCTTAATTGATGAACATGCTTTGCTTGCTAACATCATAATTTCCTTAGCTTTCTCAGATGGAAGATCATTAAACACCACAACTTGACCGCCGTAAAATATAGTCATTTGTGCATTTTCCGGCTGCTTTTTGGCCGGATTTCCATGACCTGGCTTCTCCGTCGCCGGAAACAAATTCATCGTCGCCGCTTCCGCCGGTATCTGTGGAGTCGTTCCTAAAAAATCAAATTTAATTAAAGTTCAGATCTACGGAGTATGTTACATACATGCACAAAAACATTTATAAATCGATAATTTCGAAATCTACAAATTTTATTAATTTAACGAGAATAAAAATATACTCTATTTCTTGCGATAACAAATAAACTAAATACTGTTGTCTCACACTTGCAAACAGAAGTCTACACTCTACAGTATATTCACACTCAAAGCTACTCTCTCTATTGGAAGCACTGGTGTTTCCATCGGAACCTCCTCCGCCATTTAAACAAAATCGTCGGATATTAAGTTAACGATCGCCGGAATTCAAGAAAACTCGCTCTTTATATGTTTTATCAAACTGAGGTGTGAGCTACGACGCTATGTGTTATTTCCAGCGTGGGTCGTGGGACTCTTGCAGTTTGATACGTGTTTGGAAGGGTTTCGATTGGAAGCAATTGGGATTTGCGGATTTCCACAGCCTTCTTCAAGTTTCCTTGCAAGAGGCAGGCGGAATGGCCGCCGTGGGAGCAAATGTTTACAACTTGGATATGAGGAACTCAGATGCCCCTCGGGTCGCCCACAAGGGAAGATCCGATTGAAACTATCAATTTTTTTCATTTTATAATTGATTTTCAAAAACCATAATTCGATCTTGAGTGTTTTGTGCAGGTTAATAAAGACAACTCTATTTAGTATCTTCGATGTGTTGGTTAACCTCGATTCAAGCCTCGTAAAGCTGTAACACAGTCGAATCGGTGCTTGACTCGATGAGTCAACTCGTGGGTCAACTCGGAACGCGGGCGATCTCAGAGTTTTAGGACAGGTAAGTTCTCGAGAAGGCTACGAGGCCTCGAGCAAAGGTATAATTGATCAATCTCAGAAAATTGTGTGCTCGCTGTGAAAATGTATGATTACATGTTTTATTTGCTTGATGTGCCTTCTATATATGAGCTCATGTATGGTTAAAATACAATGTTTGTACACAACACTTATAGGTCTAAGTTGCCGTCTTTTCCTTCCCAGTTCTTATTTCCAGTCATTCACCGGTTTTGATTTCAAGGTAGAATAGAATATAACTATCCTTCTACTCTCCCTTAGAGCTTAATTCTGCCTGCTCAGATGTACAATCCCAGTTTCTAAAAATCCTGAAGTCAAAGGTTTTAAGAAAAGCACCGTAGTTAGACAACCAAGATAGAATAATCTCAGAACCAACATAAGATAGTGGAAGAGTTTCACGCCTCTTTTGTTTATGTTGGAAAGTTGTTTATGGTGAGAGAATGAGATAGACAGACAAAATTTTGCTACTCCAAGAATAGTTCACGAGGGGGTCTTGTCTTTTTGACATGGTAAGTTGTGAGTGTAAGCGTCAGTATTAGTAGTTTCTTTTATATATATTCAAAAAAAGTTATATGTGGTTTCTGGAATTTTATAGTAATATAATTAAGATATTTTGTTGAAAGCTATCATGAATTGTATCCTTTTTCTTGACTTAGTCAAACGATGCTTGTTGTGATTCTTTTACCACTAAATTTATGCGGAGATTTCTTACAAATAATACTAGTAGTTTCAAAGCGTATATTTCATTACTCGTGCATATTGGTCATCGTGCTGGTCTCTCTTCTTTATTGTTCTTTGCATTCTAGCTTTCTCCATCACGTGAGCTCGTGGGAGTGCGAATATTCCTTCATTTCAAAAATTCACTCTTACTTAGTCCACCAATAAAAAATATAAATAAAAATTCTCGATGTAGGTAGACCATTTTAATCATATTTAAATATATTCTTTTGGTATGAACAAATTAGATACACTTGTTCCATTACATATGGATGTTTTGTGCCTATTAAGGGTGTGCCATAATTTTGGCTTTGGGACCATTACCGGGTGATCTGTTGTCAATTGACAAATATGTGTCATTTCAGATGACTTCATTTATCAGCTTATATTTTTAATCCTATCTAATAAATATTAGCTACTTGAGGTTATTTTTACCCTAAATTTTTTGTTTTGTTCAATTTATTTATGTTATCGTTATTATGCTTTAATCTTATTAATTTATTTTAAGATTAGTTTTAAATGATTAATACCTTTTGATAATTGTATTTGTATTATTATTATTTCTTTATCTATTATCTAATATTTAGTTAAGTAACTAACCAAAGGGATCCCCTTTGGTTAGATAATTGTTAATTTTCTAAAATATTTATCTTATATTATGTGTTATTTATGGTATTTTGTTATATAAAGAAATGATTACTATTATTTTCACACTAATTTGTTGCTTTTCTTTGGATGTTTCAGTTAAATCACTATAAGGTATTTTATGGAATTAGAGATGGTTAGATGCAGAATGGAAGGAGGACATCGGGTGTATAAACCAACTTATTGATGACAGTTTGTTTTGGTGACTTGGAGAAGACAAGTCAAAGTAATGGAGGAGTCAAGTTACAGAATAAAAGTGCACGCAAGTTTTGGCAAGAGAGAAGGCAAGTCTTTGACAATAATTGATGACAATGGAGAATCACAAAAGCAACAAGAAGATCTACTTTTAGTAGCCACTTTGTATAACGCTGTATGTTTGTTTTTTAGGGCACTCTTTTTCCCCCTTGAGTTTTTTCCCATAGGGTTTTGCTCTTGTGGGGTTTTAACGAGGCCCTTCTTTGTGGGGTTCTTCTTTTCAGACTTGAATGTGTTATTGTCTAAACGTCCGGTGGCAACATGCGTGCCATTCGGTTAGATGATGAACTTTCTTGATCGAAAGAAACTCCTTATTAGGTTATTGTATTCCCATACAATTCATTTATGAAATTTTCTCATTCCTGACAAAAAAAAAAAAATAAACTAAATACTAATTTACTTTTAACTTATTTATCTAGATCGAGGTTAAAAATAAAATATATTATTTTATCGAAGTTATTTATTTAAAACTCGATATTCATTTAACGAGATTATTCATTTAAAACTCGATATTAATTATCGGGATTCTACTACAAATATTACGAACCGTTGGATTCGAAACCGATACCGAGACTGAGATCACCGAGAGAGCCTTTCTCTTTCAAGTACTGACTCAAAAGGCTACAAGTCTGGGAGAAACTCGATTTATCCGGCGTCTTTTGGCCGGACGACCTGCCGGAATCGACAATTTCCGATGAGCTTGACATGAAGTGAAATAAATAAGGAGAATAATGTTTGAATTTCAAGTGAAAATGGAAATTAAAGTGGGGCTTATGTAGATAGATGTGTTTAAAATAAATAGGGAGATATAGATACAAGATTTGTGTGTAGCGATTGATGGTAGAGAAGGTAAGGTGGGCATTATCTTTTTATTAAGCACGTGGTGGAATATCTGTTTTTTTATTTCTAGACGCTTCTCTCTCTTGCACACAACTTTTGCACCTTGTTTTTAATTTGAATGGAGGAGAAAATATTAACATGTCAATTATTATTACTTTCAAAACAAAAAAAAAACATGTCAATTATTATTGTATTGTATTTTATTTTAGGAAGGAGTGCAATTTTTAGTGGCATTAAATTCAATTAATTAAGTCACAATAAAAAAATAAAGAAAATCGATACAAATTGATTTTTACATTTTTAGATAAGATGGTGTCATCCTGATATTATTTTACAAAAAGTGTATTTAAACGATCTATTTTTTGTATTATTATACAAATACTAGCTTATAACCCGTGCAACTCACGGCTCTTTTTCTAATATTTATTATATTATTTTTTTTATTTTTTATTTGTTATTAGTTTACATATCAAATTGTTGTTATGAAATTGATATATATATATATATATACATATACATATATAAGATTTTACACATTCAATTTAATTATTATGTGTTTTATCTTGAATTCTTAGAACTTGATTTGGATGATTTTATAGCCTACGTGAAATTAATAAAATAATCTTTAATTTAGTGATGATTTAACAATTTTCTCTAATTAAAACTACCAAAAAAACAAAAGAGAGATGAAATTGACGATTTTTTATATTGAAAATTCTATTCTGCTTTGGAAATCTACTTATATTTGGTTTTGATTATCATAATAACCTTCTTCCAAATACAGTTTTTAATAATAAGTGTAGCAGGGATTTTGTCCAAAATTTTGGTAGTTGCTAGTCTGGTCCTCAGTATGATAAAATAAATAAGAATTGTTATATCTTAAAATAAATAGATAAAAAACGTTGGATCTAGCATAAAAAATATTTAATATTTTAACATGTAAACTAAAAAGTGTATTTATATTGAAATACGAAAAAGTGCTTGTCAATTATTTAAATCATATATAAATAAGTTTTCTATATTGAATAGGATTATTAATGCAGGTATTCTACTCTAAATAGGATTAATGTAAAAATTCGTAATTATATTTTCTCTTGTGATTCTAAGTGTTTTCATTTGGATAATAATTGTTAAATCAACACTGGATTAAAGATAATTTTATAAGTTTCGCGTGGACTGTAGAACATCCAAATCTGATTTCTATATCTCGAGATAGAGGCTAAATAGTAAATATGGACCTTTTTTAATATTTATAAATAAATAAATAAAATTCAGTTATAATACAATCTTTTATATCCTTTTCATATTATAACTTCTTTTTAAAATTCAATTATAATACAATCTTTTTAATGGGTGATGGCCCAAAATACCTCTTTTTTTACTTTCCATTACCAAAATACCTACCTCGGGCGGCCCTAAATACCCACGGGACACGCTACTGGTGATGGAGTGTCTCACGACACGCTACTGGTGATGGAGTAACAGCCTCAGACACGCCAACTCGTACAGCGTATCAGGAGAGGCGCTACTAGGACAAGCGTGATGACGTCATTGGCACGCTGTTGGAGGATGCTACAGTAACTAAGATACGCATTTGTCAGATGCGTATCCGCCATTTTCTCCATTCACGAGCTCTGGCGATTTTTGGGCGATTTCCGATCAATACTCGACGATATTCGTTCGTTCAATTCCGTAATTGTTCTTTCATGTTCTATACATCATTCGAATCGTTGTTCGACGATCTAAAATCCTATAGCCATCTTAAATTATTTCGTTTGCCGGAATTTAAACCCTCAAATCGAACTATCTCTTCTTTAACCTTCTTTCCGACGAGCTCGTATGTTCCCCTACGGGGCCAGATTCGATAAAATAAAATATGTAAAACGAAGAGGAAGCCGTTGTGATTATTTTGGTGTGCTTGGATATGGTGGAGGTGGCCGGATAGAGGTGGAGAGGCGGTGAGATTCGAGAGAGCTTCGAGAGAGATGGGAGAGATGAGAGAATCAGAGATATTGCTACAGTACTATGGACACGCTACACGCAATAGCGTGTCCTGTGGGTAGATAGGGCCGGATCTTCCGAAAAACGGTATTTTGGACTATGGGTACCCCATTTTGAGGTATTTTGGTCATTTTCTCCCTTTTTAATTATATCCTTTTTAGATTATAATATTCTTTTTAATATGATATAATCTTGATCGTCTATTTTTAAAAATATTATATTCGACGGTTGAGATTATTTTGGCGGTACAGTGACCAAACCAAAATTATGTATAAGATACCTCTTACGCTTATTATATTACTAGCTTATAACCCGTGCAACACACGGTTTTTTTATAATATTTATTATATTATTTGTTTATTATTTATTTGTTATTAGTTTACATATCAAATTGTTGTTATGAAATTGATATACATAAAATTTTACACGTTCAATTTACTATCTGTTTTATCTTGAATTCTTAAAAGTTGATTTTGATGATTTTACAGCATACGTGAAATTAACAAAATAATATTTAATTTAGTGATTCTTTAATAATTTTTCTCCCATTAAAACTACCAAGCAACAAAAAAGAGATTAAATTGACGATTTTTTATATTGAAAATTCGATTCTATTTAATAAATCTACTTATATTTCGTTTTGATTATCAAAATAACCTTCTAATTATTTGAAGATAGTTGTATTAACAATCAAATACAGTTTTAATAATAAGTGTAAGAGGAATTTTGTCCAAAACTTTGGTAGTTGGTAGTCTACTCCTGAGTATAATAAAATAAATAAGAACTGTTAGATCTTAAAATAAATAGATGAAAAACGTTGGATCTAGCAAAAAAAAATATTTAATATTTTAATATGTAAACTAAAAAGTGTATTTTTATTGAAATATGAAAAAGTGTTTGTCAATGATTTAAATCATATATAATTAGGGTTTTCTATATTAAATAGGATTATCTATGTATGTATTCTACACTGAATAGGATTAATGTAAAAATTCGTAATTATATTTTCTCTTGAGATTCTGAGTGTTTCCATTTGGATAATAACTATTAAATCATCACTAAATTAAAGATAATTTTATGAGTTTTTAATGGACTATAGAATTATCCAAATCTGATTTATAGATCTCGAGATAGAGCTTAAATAGTCAATACGAACATTTTTAAATATTAATAAATAAATAAATAAAATTCAATTCTAATACAATCTTTTATATCATTTTCAGATTATAACTTTTTTTAAAAAATTCAATTCTAATACAACCTTTTCAATTATATCATTTTTAGATTATAATTTTCTTTTTAATATGATATAATCTTGATCGTCTATTTTTAAAAATATTATATTCGATGGCTGAGATTATTTTGGCGATACAGTGACCAAACCAAAATTATGGATAATATCCCTGTTGCGTTTATTATATATAAGGATATAACGAGTGGTAGGATTCGATACAAATAAATAATTATCACGAAATAAATATAATTAATTTCTAAAATTAAAATGGACAAATATATAAAAAAAAAATATCATAATCCTCTTCCAAATTTTATCTATAAAGCGAGAGATTAAACCCTCGACCTCTCACATACATACATATTGAAAAAATAAATAATGAAATGGGTTCACATTTTCTTTATCCCCAAACATTTACGTTTGTAAAGTGTCTTTAGGAAAAATAACAAATTAATGTAACGATGGAGGCGGCCTTATAAAATTTAAAAATAAATATCTTTTGGTGAAGTTTATAACCGGAACATCTATCTATATATTAAATTATAATAAATAAAATAGGCGATAATTTTTTTTAATTTAATGGTTCAAGCATACGTTATCATTAAATTTTTAATAAATTGATAAGAACCGTTAGATCTAATATTAAAAAATATTTAATATTTATACTAATTTAGTTAATACCCAAATTTTGAATTCCGTTCACAACAAATTAAAGTTAAGAATTTATATTATTAGTTTTAAAAAATACATGAATTTTTTATTAATATATATTAAATTAAATTTAAAATAATTATCAAACTGTAAAATTAGATAAAAAATTAATTTTATTAAAAAGAATATTACATTATATTTTAAAAAAAGTCTTACATAGTATAAATTAACAAGTGAGATTGAATAAAATTGTAATATTTTTCAATACTAATATATAAATTAATTCTTAATTACGTGATATTTAAGGTTCCAACTTGATGCCACGTCAATTCGCTCACGGTGACGGTGACGGTGACGGACTCACGGTCAGAAAGGGATAGTTTGGAGAAGCAATATTTGGCTTTGTTATAAAAATTGGCCGATTTTTGAAAAATCGTCGATAAATTGCTCAAAAATCGGACAAAATTTTGGAACCGATTTGACCGATTTTGCAAAATCATCGATAAATCGCCAATTTTTCAATCGAATCACCCGATAAATCGTAAATCGATACCTCAATCGAATAGTTCCGATTTCCGAAATCTGCAACACTGATATTTGGATATATATTCGATTGTGTAATTTAAAAGCTACTCTACTAAAATAAAACAAAATATGAGTAGTTAAGCACGTGTTATATTTAATCCCACTAGGGCGGTGGTGGGTGCGTGGGCCATGACTGTTTGCTGCTTTAACGTTTACTTTGCCATTTATCCATACATAGGCTCTTTTCACGATTTCTTCTTTCATTTTCTTCTATTTAATTACTCCCCCTTCTTCTTTTTTTTTTTTTGACAAAATTACTCCCCCTTCTTATATCCCTTTGATTTTTTCATACATTTTAATGTACTTGATTGTGATATTTTTAAGTAATATTTTTTTGAATTTTTATTTTATATAAAAGTATAAATTTTGTTTTTCTTATAAAATTTGAAAAAAAAATTATTTATAAATAATTCAATCGTATATATTAAAATACATAAAAAAAATTAAAAGATTACATAAAATGGGACGACGGAGTATCACTCTTATCAGAGTAGATAATTGTACTTCTTAAGTTATTCTTTGATTAATTTCTTTGATTTATTCTTATTTTATTAATAATGCTTTTCCTTGGGAAAGGATTTTTGTCTTTTTAAATTGTTTTCTTTGTTTAATTAAATCTTATCTTAATGAGTTTATTCCCGATTTATTTGGATTTTTTTTATCTTTTCCTTTCCTTGTGAGGGATTCATGTGGTTTGGTGTGTTTAATGTTTGGGCTGTTATATCTATGGAATTTTTAAGATTTTGATTAATTGATAACGATTTTTATGGATTTGTAATTACAGTCGATAGCTCAAACGGGTTATGCTGAAGCGGTTCATAAACATATATCAATTTCAACAAATCGTTTGATTGTCTTTACATGAAGATTGGATTAATCAACAATATGATTTGTTTATATTTATTCGACTCGATTATTTTTATAAAAATCGTATGATTTTTTATCCTTGAATGGGCTTTTTTGAAGAATATCCGAGTGTATAAAACTTTTTACAAAAATACTGTTATTTTAAGTTCTATTTGCAAAAATACCATCTTTTGAAAAAAAAATGCAAAATTACGGGATGCAACTACAATCAACTAGTTACAATTTTTTTGACAATTTAGTAAATCTGAAATTATGAGAGATCAATACAAAATTAGTGTGTGATTGTCGTTTATTTTCTTGTTCTTGTTTATTCGCTTTGGGTTTTGCTTTCGTTGTTGTATACTCAACAACTGGTATCAAGAGCCTAGGTTTTCAGGCGAGTGAGAGCGATGGCAGAAGAAGGGAAAGTAAAGATCGACAAATTTGATGGCAAAGATTTTGGGTTTTGTAAGATGCAAATTGAAGATTATTTGTATCAGAAAAAACTACACGAACCGCTGGAGGAGAAAAAGCCAGATTCAATGGATGAGAAAGATTGGAATCTATTGGATAGGCAGGCTCTGGGTGTTGTCAGATTGACTTTGGCGAAGAACGTTGCTTACAATATCGTCAAGGAAACGATAACTTATGGATTGATCAAGGCGTTATCAAATATGTATGAGAAGCCGTCTGCTTCGAATAAGGTATATTAATGTCGCTTGTTGTTTGCCACGAGATTGAATGAAGGTGATTGTGTTGCTGATCATGTAAACGAATTTAACTCTATCCTATCAAGATTGACATCAGTGGATATTAAATTCGATGATGAAGTACAAGCCTTGTTGTTGGTATCCACATTACCTAACAGTTGGTTAGGATTTGTCACTTCTATTTGTAATTCATCGGGGAGTAGTAAGATGACTTTTGATGGAGTTCGAGATGCGATTCTTGAAGAAGATATCCGTAGGAGAAACTCAAGAGAGTCATCAGGTTCCTTGTTGAGTACGGAGAGTAGAGGCAGAAATTCCGATAGGGGGCAGAATCAGGGGCGTAGCAGATCGAAGTCACAGAAGAGAGGATCGTCCAAAGATCGCAAGGAGATTGTTTGTTGGAAATTGGAATTGTCAGAAGAAAGGTCATTTCAGAAATCAGTGTACGGCTCCCGCAGCTCCTAAAGAAAAGAAGAAAGAGGATAATTCAACAAATGTAGTTGAAGAAGTGGCGGATGACGATGCTTTGATTTGTTGTGTTGAATGTTCGGTTGAATCATGGGTTATGGATTCTGGTGCATCATTCCATGCTACCCCTTGCAAGGATTTGATATTAAATTTCAGACTTGGAAATTTTGGTAAAGTTCGTCTTGTTGATGATGAGATTTTGGATACTACGGGCATGAGAGATATTAATCTCAAGACCTCATTGGGGACTAGTTGGACGTTGAAAGATGTAAGGTACATTCCTGGACTGAAGAAGATGCTGATATCTGTGGGTCAGTTAGATAAGGAAGGGTATCGAGTTACTTTCGGAGACGGACAGTGGAAGGTTATAAAAGGGAATCTAGTTGTTGCTCGTGGAGAGAAAAAAGGGGACGTTGTACATAGTTGAACAATCTAGCTATGAAGAAAATACAGTTGCTGATGAGATTGAGTCTTCAACTTTGTGGCACCAAAGACTTGGTCATATGAGTGAAAAGGGTATGAAGCTGTTAACTTCGAAGGGGAAGATTCCAGAGCTGAAGAATGTGGAAGTTGGGTTCTGTGAGCCATGTGTTCTTGGAAAGCAGAAACGAGTTACTTTTACAAAATCAGGGAGGACACCCAAGGCTGAGAGGTTAGAGCTAGTTCATACAGATGTATATGGTCCAACAGCAGCTGCGTCGTTGGGAGGATCTCGCTACTATGTCACTTTCAGACGATTCCACTAGAAATGTATGGGTTTATTTTTTGAAGAATAAATCAGATGTGTTTGCTACTTTCAAGAAGTGGAAGACTGAAGTTGAAAATCAGACCGGTTTGAAGATTAAGAGTTTGATGTCAGATAATGGTGGTGAGTACCGTAGTGATGAGTTTAAAAGCTATTGCGCAGAATATGGGATTAGAATGATCAAAACTATTCCAGAGACACCGTAGCAGAATGGTGTTGCAGAGCGCATGAATAGAACCTTGAATGAGAGGGCCAAGAGTATGAGGTTGCATGCAGGATTGCCAAAGACTTTTTGGGCAGATGCCGTTAGCACAGCAGCGTATCTCATAAATAGAGGACCTTCAGTTCCTTTGGGGTTCAAGATTCCTGAAGAAGAGTGGCAAAAAAATGAGGTAAATCTTTCACACTTGCGAGTATTTGGTTGTGTTTCTTATGTACGTGTTAAAGATTTAGACAGGGACAAGCTTGATCCAAAAGCAAAGAAATGTATCTTCATTGGTTATGGCTCAGATGATATGGGTTACCATTTATGGGATGAACTAACGAAGAAGGTCGTTAGAAGTAGAGATGTTACTTTTAACGAAAGTGCAGTATACAAGGATAAGCTTGCAGTCGATTCCGAGTTTACAAAAGAAAAACCTGAGAAAGAGAAAGCAGTGCTTGAAGATATTACAGAAGAAGATCTTGCAGGAAATAGTGGGAGTTCGGGAAATGGTGATGACACAGTTCCAGTTACTCCACAGGCTGAGGTAAGAAGATCTAGCAGAATTGTGAGGCCACCACAAAAATTTTCTCCTTCAGCATATTATATGTTATTGACCGAGGATGGAGAGCCTCGGTGTTATTCAGAGGCAGTTCAGGTGGATGATTCAGTTAAGTGGAAATCAGCCATGGAAGAAGAGATGAGTTCTCTTGAGAAGAATGAAACATGATCTTTAACAAAGTTACCAGCAGGAAAGAAGGCTTTACAGAATAAGTGGGTGTTCCGGATCAAAGAAGAACCTGATGGCAGCAAGAGATACAAGGCGAGGTTAGTAGTCAAGGGTTATCAACAGAAAAAGGGTATTGACTATACTGATATATTTTCTCCGGTTGTTAAGATGACTACTGTTAGAATTGTGCTAAGTATTGTGGTTGTAGAGGAGTTACATCTAGAGCAACTAGATGTTAAGACTGCGTTCTTACATGGTGATCTTGAGGAAGACATCTACATGGTACAACCAGAGGGATTTCAGGTAGCTGGGAAATAAAACCTCGTTTGCAAGCTTATAAAAAGCTTGCATGGTTTGAAGCAAGCACCAAGACAATGGTACTTGAAGTTTGACAGCTTTATGATGAAGAATGAGTACAATAGGAGTGCTATGGATCATTGTTGTTATTTTAAACAATTTGATTCATCTTATATCATATTGTTGTTGTATGTTGATGACATGTTGATAGCAGGATCAAACATGAGGGAAATCAACAGGTTAAAGAAACAAATGTCTGAGGAGTTTGAGATGAAAGATATGGGTGCAGCAAAACAGATACTTGGTATGAGCATCATAAGGGATAGATCTGAAGGTACTTTAAAATTATCTCAAGAGAAGTATATTGAGAAATTGTTGCAGAAATTCAGTGTTCAGGATGCGAAGACCAGAAGTACATCGTTGGCGACTCACTTTAATCTCACGAAGAAGCAGTCACCTAAAACGGATGAAGGAAAGAAAGATATGGCTAAAATTCCGTATGCATTTGCAATTGGCAGTTTGATGTATGCTATGGTGTGTACAAGGCCAGATATTGCTCGTGCAGTGGGAGTTATTAGCATGTTCATGTCTAATCCAGGAAGAGAGCATTGGGAAGCAGTCAAGTGGTTTTTGCGCTACTTGAAAGGCACATCCAAGGTTGCGTTATGTTTCAGCAAGAAAGATGTTATCTTGGAAGGGTTCTCTGATGCAGATTTGGATGGATGTTTGGATACAAGAAAAAGTACTACGGGATATATTTTCACGTTGGGTGGCACAACAGTTAGTTGGATGTCTCGACTTCAAAAGAGTGTTGCTCTTTCAACCACAGAAGCAGAATATATGGCTATCTCTGAAGTTAGCAAGGAGATGATTTGGTTGAAGAATTTTCTTGAGGAGTTGGGCAAGAAACAGGCGGACAGTGCTTTGTATAGCGACAGTCAGAGTGCTATTCATCTTGCGAAGAATCCTGTGTTTCATGCTAGGACGAAGCATATTCAGCTGAGATATCACTTTACAAGAGAGTTGATTAGCAATGGTACTTTGTCCTTGAAGAAAATCCTTGGTTCAAAGAATCATGCAGATATATTGACTAAGGTGGTTACTAATGAAAAGTTGAAGCTTTGCATAGCTTCAATTGGCCTTCAGAACTGATTGATTAGAAGGCGCTGCACTAGTTAAAGTTATTGATCGAAGGATTTGGTGTTACTAGATTTACAAGAGTGAAGTGAAGATGTGGTCAGACTCCAAGTGAGAGATTGTTGAGTTTGTGGAGTCTATCAGGTTTCAGAATTGGATTCTGACTTGAGTTAGGAATTCCAGAATTGGACTTTAATTAGAGTTAGGATTAGAGTTAGGAATTTCAGAATTAGACTCTGATTTATTTTGATCCAGTTTCTTCTCTTATCTTTGTAGAACCGTAGATTAGAATCGAATTAGACTCTGATTATCTTATTTTAATTAGCATTGTTTAATAGATTAGAATTAGACTCTGATTTATTTTGATCCAGTTTCTTCTCTAATCTACGGTTCTATATTATCTTTGTAGGAGCATTGTTTAATTAGCTTACACTTTATTTAATTCATTGGCACCGAAATTACCTACACAAGAGATTAAGAGAGGAAGCAGAATCGAGGTAAGCTTCAAAATGTAAACTTCGAAGAGCGCATACCTGTGATGTCTTCATGTTCTCGTGATAATGATAAGTAATATGTCCTATCGACGTGAACTTCTCTTTCTGAAATATTCAGATGATTGAAGTATCTCTAAATTTGCAAATAAAATTGTAAAGATAGTATAATTACAATAATTTACAAATACGATAAATTTGTAAATAAAATTAAAAAAATAGTATAATTGGTAAACATCCTTGAATTAATTGCCCATCAACAAAAAATTATTTAGCCATGGGTTTAGACAGTGTAATAGAGTATGAATTATACAAGTTTTACAGCAACTTGGCTGCCGATTCACATGAGTTTCTGGGTATACCGTATATAGTGTTAGGTAATTAGTTCCGTTTAAAATTTTAAGATGTCGGATAATGATTCAACAAAATTTTATATTTTTCAATTATTTTTTTCAATCCTCCAATTAAATAGCGTAAGTAGACATATAACAATACTAAATAAATAATGTAAATTAAATAATTTAAGACGGAAGCACTCGAATTCGAAATCTCCCTCAAAATCAAACTCAGGTGCCTTTTATAATTATTTTATTTATTATGTTACCTTGTATGTGATAAAATTGTAAATCAAGTTGGATCAAATATTTTTATAATCGAGTTTAAATAAAATAAATGGATTTCAAATAATGTATTTTAAACTTGAATCAATTAAACAAAAATTTAATAAATTAAGATTAGGCTATGAAGTTCAAACTGATTAATTCAAATATGTTAAGTTCGATAATTATTGTAGAGAATAAGGATCCCAAGAGGTAGAGCCGTAGACGTAGATACTTTTCCTAACTAATGAGTTAGGGAGTGTATATTAGTTATCTAATTATATGATATTTTAATTTACATATAATATAGATATATGATAAGTAAATATTCAATAAATACTTGAACTTACTTTTTTTACATGTAAAATATTGTGATTTGAGGAAAAAGATTCTGAGAATTTTTTTTGAAAAGAAAGAGCAATTTATTAACTTGAAATAGAGTCATACAAAATACAAAATGGTCTACAATACACTAGGCTGAGGAGATAATAAATCAACAAAGCTATTTAACGAACAAGAAGTGCGAGCCATTTGAATTTGATGCACCTAAAATAAAGAATAACATAATAAAATTAATGGTAATCAATTAAGATATTACCTACTATTATATAAAAGTCGAAATATTAAAAATTTTGGTACATATTTTTTGGTACATGTATAAATCTATACTATTATATAAAAGCCGAAACATTAAAAGTTTGGTTGGTCGGTCGGTCGGTCGGTACGGTACCTGTTGATTTTACTTATTTACCCTTACTCAATTACTACTAACTAATCAATTTTCTTTTTCAGATTAAACATATTATCTTTTCTATTTTCAAGAATTAAATAATTTCCTTTTTCAAGTAAAATACAATACCTTTTATATTTTATCTAACTAAAATTTCTCCTTTATGAATCAATTTTCTTTTTCAGGTTAAACATATTACCTTTTCTATTTATCAATAATTAAATAATTTCCTTTTTCAAGTAAATTAGAATATCTTTTACATTTTATCTAACTAAAATTACTCTTTTTTAAAAACACTACGTGCAATTTTGTTTAATAAAATAACATAATTATATTATAATTACTATTAACTAATCAATTACCTTCAGTCAAAACACGTTACCTTTTCTATTTTCTCTCACTAAAATCTTTCTTTTTCCAATTATATCATGGACGGTTACCTTTTCAGCCAAAACATGTTACCTTTTTTCTTTTCTCTTACTAAAACCTCTTTTTTTCCAATTATATCACGGGTGTTTCTATTTAATAAAAATAAAATAATAATATTATAATACTAATAATTAACCCATTACCTTTTCAACTAAAATATATCATTTTTTCTATTTTTTCTAATTAAATTCCTTTTTTTTCTAGAAATATAACGGGCAACATTAATTTCTCATTTTCTAAAAACTATGAGCAATTTTATATAGTAAAATAACATAATTAAATTATAATTACTATAAATTAATCAATTGCCATTTTCACATAAATCATGTCATCTTCATGTTACCTTTCTATTTTCTCTAACCAAAATATCTCCTTTTCCAATTATATCACCGGCGGTTGTACAATATACGTCGGTTGTTTAGAAGAACCGACGTAAAAGGGTACAATATACGTCGGTTGTTTAGAAGAACCGACGTAAAAGGGTACAATATACGTCGCCTTTTTAACCGACGTATAAGACTCTGACCTTATACGTCGCCAGCCCATACGTCGCCATTTAACCGACGTAAAAGACCTATTTAACCGACGTAAAAGGCCAGTTTTCTACTAGTGACACTATTAGCAATTCTGTTTAATAAAATAAAATAAAATATTATAATTACTAATAATTAATCAATTACCTTTTTCAGCTAAAATATGTTACCTTTTATATTTTTCTATTTTTTCAGTTAATTTTATTTATTTATCCTTATTTAATGGTACATGTTATTTTACGTAATTATCCTTACTTAATTATTTATAAATACTAATAACTAATAAATATCCCTTTTCAGATAAAACATGTTACCTTTTCTATTTTTCAATAACTAATCTTTTTTCACATAAAATATAAGAAATTCTTTCTCTTTTCAAGTAAAATATGCTACCTTTTCAATTTTTCAATAGCCAATTTTTCTTTTTACATAACATACAGTTTATCTAGCTAAAAATTTTCCTTTTCTAAAAAAACTATGAGCAATCATGTTAAATAAAATAAAATATTATAATTACTTATAATTAACCAATTACCTTTTTCAGCTAAAATACATTACATTTTCTATTTTTTTATTTTTTTTAGAAAAACCTATTTGGTTTGCTTTATTTAATTACAATAAAATAATAACAATATAATAACTAATGACTAACCGATTACGTTTTTCAGCTAAAATATTTCATCTTTTCAATATCTTTTCAATATTTTCAAATTAAAATCCATCATTTTCTAAAAATATCACGGACAACATATATATAATTATATCAGATCATATTTTTAAAAGTTTAAGCCAAGAAAATTAATGTCTTAAAATTTTTAATTCAAATTAAAAAAAAAAATCTGTTATATTAAAGAAAATCTGTGCATCGCACGGGTTTTAAGCTATCTATACTATTATATAAAAGCATTAAAAATTTGGTTGATCGATTGGTCGGTCGGTCGGTACGATACCTGTTTAATAAAATGAAATATTATAATTACTAATAATTAATCAATTACCTTTTTCAGCTAAAATATGTTACCTTTTATATTTTTCTATTTTTTTCAGTTAATTTTATTTATTTACCCTTATTTAATGGTACATCTTATTTTACGTAATTATCCTTACTTAATTATTTATAATTACTAATAACTAATAAATTTCTTTTTTCAGGTAAAACCTGTTACCTTTTCTATTTTTCAATAACTAATCTTTTTCCACATAAAATATGAGAAATTCTTTCCTTTTTCAAGTAAAATATGCTACCTTTTCTATTTTTCAATAGCCAATTTTTCTTTTTACGTAAAATACAGTTTATCTAGCTAAAAATTTTCCTTTTCTAAAAAAACTATGAGCAATTATGTTTAATAAAATAAAATATTATAATTACTAATAATTAACCAATTACCTTTTTCAGCTAAAATACATTACCTTTTCTATTTTTTTATTTTTTTTCAGAAAAACCTATTTGGTTTGCTTTATTTAAGTACAATAAAATAAGAACAATATAATAACTAATAACTAACCGATTACGTTTTTCAGCTAAAATATTTCATCTTTTCAATATTTTCAAACTAAAATCCATCATTTTCTAAAAATATCACGGACAACAAATATATAATTATATCAGATCATATTTTTTAAAATTTTAAGTCAAGAAAATTTATGTCTTAAAATTTTTAATTCAAATTTAAAAAAATTCTGTTATATTAAATAACATCCGTGCATCGCACGGGTTTTAAGCTAGTACACTTAAAATAAAGAATAACATAATATAATTAACGGCTGCTGTGTTCTTTTGCTTTTTAATAAATCCAACCGAAACATCACAACAAGACCGAAGGAATTCACGACAAAGCTCCAGAGTGTTGCCTACTTCAAGGTAGTTATCTTCATTCCTGCCTCCTTAAATCCTGAACAGTGAGCATAGAGTAAGTCTCTATAATTAAAGAAAGTTAAAAGAACGAAGATGATGAAAACTGAATTTACATTTCATACTCAATTTTTTTTACCGAACAGGAAGAGGAAAATATTTATATACAACTCAAGACTAACTAACTTTTGTAACAAACTTTGCCGTCTATTCTCTTATGTACAATTACAGAATTAACCTTGATATAATTAGACATTTACAACAATGTCCTTTGACTGTTAATGTTGACTGTCCTTCTCCTCAATATCCCCCCCTCAAATTTGGAGGAGTGAATATGTTCAATGCTCCTAATTTGGACAACAATGTGGATGTTCGAGCTGCTGTCTGTGGTTTAGTAAACAAATTTGCTGGTTGAAGTTTTGTAGACAGATAAGTAGGTAGAATAAATCCAGACTTGACATGATCTCGAACCAAATGACAATCCAACTCTATATGTTTAGTTCTCTCGTGGAGAATTGGATTATCAGCAATACTAATAGCAGAAGTATTGTCACAATGTAGTTTAATAGGAGTAGGAACTTTGAAATGTAGTTCAGACAACAAGTTGAAAATCCATTTAACTTCACAAAGTGCATTGGCCATAGAACGGTATTCAGCCTCTGCAGAGGACCTTGCAACAATGTTTTGTTTCTTACACTTCCAGGATAACAATGAGTTGCCAAGCATAACACAAAAACCTGATACAGACCTTCTTGTCATTGGACAAGAAGCCCAATCAGCATCACAAAAAACTTGCAATTGATGTGAACTGGAGGCAGAAAGAAGTAAACCTTGTCCTGGTGCATTTTTAAGATACTTAAGAACCTTTAGTGCTGCAGTCCAGTGTTCATCTGTAGGATTAGCCATAAACTGACTGAGGATATAAACAGGATAAGACAATTCTGGCCTTGTAATCGTCAAGTAAATCAATTGACCAACTAATCGTCTGTAAGCAGTTGCATCTGGTAAAGTGATGCCTGACTGATAATGAAGATTATGCTGAGTAGCCATTGTAATTTTGCTGGGTTTGGTAGCAAGTAAACCAGCCTGAGTAAGCAAGTTAAGAGTGTATTTTCTTTGATGAATATATATACCTGACTGAGATCTGGCAATTTCAATGCCTAAGAAGTAATGTAAATGACCTAGGTCTTTGAGTTTAAATTGAGACGGAAGACAATTCTTAACAGCTTGAATATCATTTTCAGAAGACCCAGTCAGAATAATGTCATCCACATATACCAGTAATGCAGTGAAAGAGTTTGAAGTATGAAGAATGAACAAAGAATTATCAACCTTTGACTGAACAAATCCATATTGTAATGCAGCTTGAGAAAACTTGGTAAACCATTCTCTAGGCGCTTGTCTAAGCCCATAGAGTGACTTAATCAATTTACAAACAGGATGTGTACCAACAAAGTTTGGAGGAACAGTAACACCTGGAGGAATTCTCATATATATTTCTTCATGAAGGTCTCCATTCAGAAAGGCATTATTAATGTCTAACTGATGTAAGGTCCAATTTTGGATAGCAGCTAAAGACAATAGAAGTCTGACAGTGGTCATTTTAGCTACTGGTGCATATAATTGAAAGAAATCCACCCCAAGTGTCTGAGTAAAACCCTTGGCCACCAACCCGGCTTTATATCTATCCAATGTTCCATCTGCTTTATATTTAACTTTGTATATCCATTTACAGTCTACAACCTTCTTATCAGGTGGAAGATCAACTTTGTATATCCATTTACAGTCTACAACCTTCTTATCAGGTGGAAGATCAACAATATTCCAAGTGTTGTTGGATTCTAAGGCATTTAGCTCCAATTGCATGGCTGTGCACCACAAAGGGTCCTTGACTGCTTGTTTATAGTGAGTAGGTTCCACAATTTTCATGGAATTTGCAAGAAAATGCTTATAGGTGGGAGACAAATGATTAACAAAATCAACTTGTTGTAAGGGATAAGTACAATTTGATGTTTTAGAAAGAAATGAGGGTAAGCCTAAATAGTCAGTGAACTTCGATGGAACAGACTTGACCCTTGTGGGCCTAGTTGAAGGAAAATTTGATTCTGTAGACATAATAGGCTGAGGTATATTTGATTGAGAAACAGTTGGTAAATCAGATATTGAAGGAATAGACTCAGGTGAAGATAATGTATGATTTAGAACAGGTGATTGAGTACAAGAAGAATCAGAAGAGTTATTATTGGAAGAATCCGGTGTTGATGAAGATTTTTGTGCTGACTCTTGTTGAATATCATCAACAAAAGTGGAATCAGGAGGTAAGAACATAATAGAACTGGATGTAGAAGTGTTAGCATACGGAAAAATTGACTCATAGAAAATTATATCTCTAGATGTAAACACTTGATGAGAATCAAGATGAAGAAGTCTATAACCTTTTTGATTGTGTGGATAACCTAGAAAAATACACTTGTAAGCTCTAGGAAAAAACTTATCCTGTCTTTTAGACAACGTAGAAGAATAACAAAGACATCCTAATACTCTCAAGTGAGAATAAAAAGGAGACTTGTTGAAAAGAATTTCATATGGTGTTTTATGATTAAGAACTGAACTTGGTGTCCTGTTAATCAGATATGTGGCTGTCAAAATGCAGTCACCCCATAAATGAATAGGTAAAGAAGCCCTAAACCTCAGAGCTCTAGCAACTGACAATAGGTGTCTATGTTTTCGTTCAACTCTCCCATTTTGTTGGGGAGTTTGAACACAAGAATGTTGGTGAATTATACCAAGATTGTGAAACAAGGAGCTCATATTTTTATTAAAGAACTCAGATCCATTATCTGTTCGAACAAACTTAACAGATGCACCAAAATGAGTTTTGATATAGTTGAAAATTTTTTGAAAGATGCCAAACACTTGAGATTTAGATGACAATAGATAAGTCCATGTACACCTACTAAAATCATCTACAATTGTTAAGAAGCCATGACAAGTAGAATAAGTAGCCTTTTTATAAGGCCCTCAAAGATCACAGTGAATAAGCTCAAAACAACTTGATGATTTGTAATCACTAATAGGAAAAGAAAGTCTGCAATGTTTTGCATATTGACATACATCACAAGGATTATCAGTAATACAGATTTGAGAAGACAAATAGTCAATAGACTTGAGTACATTAAGAGAAGAATGACCTAATCTATCATGCCACAATTTGCTAGTAGTTTGAACAGTAGAACTACATTTAGCAGAATTTGAAGTAGAAGTGGTGGCAGTGATATGAGAAGTTGATTGTTGAGATGAGCTTGAAGTAGTAGGAAGAATGAGCTTGAACAAGTTGCCATGTAGCTTACCAATCCCCATTACCCTCTTCATAGGGTCCTGTATAACACGGTGATGAGAATTGAAAAGAACATCAAAATGCAATTGTTGAGTGAGTTTACTGACAGATATTAAGTTGAACTGAAACTCAGGTATTAAAAGCACATTATGCAAGACAATTTCAGAGGTAAGAATGACAGTGCCTTGAAAATGAACTGATGTAACTTGACCATTATGAAGACATATGCTTATATCACAAGAAGTAACATTCCTAAGCAAATTAGAATGGCAGGTTATATGATCAGTTGCCCCTGAATCTAATATCCAATCCGTAGATGTATGACAACTAGCCAAACAAATAGTAGTCATTGATAAACAAATATGAGACAGAGTACCTGACAGAGTACCTGACTGAGGAGGTTCAACTCTGAAATTTGATGTTGACTGATTTAGTAAATTCAGAAGCTGCTGATATTGGTCTGAGGTGAGATTGGAATGGACAGGTGCCTTGGCTGTTTCTTCACAAGGTGCAGATGAATTTGCAGAAGAGATAGAATCTTCCTTGCTGGTATAAACTTGTGCAATAACCTTGTTTCCTGAAGTAGAATTTGACTGAGAAAACTTGTTAGCAGGTTTATTCTTTGGTGGAAATCCAATTAAGTGATAACACCTCTCCCTTGTGTGATTAGTACCATTACAATGAGTACATTGCAGATTGCCTTTCTTAGGAGGAAATCTAGCCTTAGAATCTGTGTTAAGAAATGATTTTTTTGGATCAGATTTGGAAAACCTGTTACCAGTGTAGGCCACATTCTTAGTCATCAACACAACAGATTCTGGCAAGTGCAAAATAGTTTGAGAGTAATTTCTCTGTCTCTCATCTTGTTGAAGTAACCCTAGCACTTGAGTGAGTTTAGGTATAGGACTCATCATGAGCAATTGACCACGAATATTCGTGAAATTTTCACTTAATCCCATCAGAAACTGTGTGACTTTCATAGTTTCTTCATACTGATCAAGATCAGCTTTAGCTTTGCAAGTACACACACACGTACACTTAGGCACATTAGAGACACTCAACAGATCATCATAGAGTTTCTTAAACTTCGTATAATACGCAGAGATAGTTAGCTTATCTTGAACTAACTCAGACAATTCTTTCTTAATCTCAAACAATCTAGGTCCATTATTCTGAGTAAATCTAACATGAAGATCACTCCAAATTTCAGAAGCAAGCGTTGTATACACAAGACTAGATCGAATTTCAGGAACAATAGAATTTAACATTCATGTAATGATCATATCGTTACAACGCTGCCACGGATCAAAGTATGGAGAGTCGATACCTGGAACTTTGTATTTTCCAATGACGAAACCTAGCTTATTTTTGGCAGAGAGAGCCAGTGTCATCGAGCGCTTCCACTCATTGTAGTTATCACCAGTGAGAGAAGCAGTTACAAGAACTGGACCTGGATGATCGGACGGATGTAGATACAGCGGATGACTCAATTCCAGTTGAATAACAGTGTTGAAATCTGCGTCAAAACCTGTTGAATCATTAGTATTTGTACCAATTTGTTCAGTTTCTTCTTGAGTTGCTGTCGCCATTAACGTGTTTGATGAAATGTCAACACGAAATAATCTAAATCTACCCAATTTGTGTAAAGAATATGTTCAATTATGAACAAACAATGAAAGATCGATAAGAATATCAATCAAAACACAAACAATCTACAATTGATACAAGATTGATCAATTGACGATCAAACTAAACGGAATAACAGTGAATTGATGAGGAATCTTCGAAAAAGATGATGAATCTTCGAAGAAGATGACTTGAAATCAATGAAGATGCGGATTAAGCTCTGATACCATAAAGAAAGTTAGAAGAACGAAGATGATGAAAACTGAATTTACATTTCATACTCAATTTTCTTTACAAAACAGGAAGAGGAAAATATTTATATACAACTCAAGACTAACTAACTTTTGTAACAAACTTTGCCACCTATTCTCTTATGTACAATTACAGAATTAACCCTGATATAATTAGACATTTACAACAATGTCCTTTGACTGTTGATGTTGACTGTCCTTCTCCTCAATAACAATTACTAGTAGGTGATACTCTTTTACAATCCATGACACATAAAGCTTCTAACACCCCTACTGTTTCAACTTCAAACACAGAGACACAACCTTCAACTCTGACAACCCTTCCCTAAACAAAAGAACCACTAGCATTCCTGTCGACCAAACCAAGAGTAAACGAAAGAGCACCAGTGAACACAAAGGCATCTATATTAAGTTTCAGAACTCCCTGACTAGGAGCCTCCCATTTTGAGATTAATTTAAGAATTCGTAATTTTATTATCAAATTGAGTATCGGCTACTTAAAAAATTGTAAAAAGCGATGTTTATGTTTTTACTCGTGAAAACAAGACAATAAGGTAGCTAGGTAGCCGAGAAAGAATGACATTTTTACCACACATTTATTAAATTTTTACCAAAATAACGGTTGGCGGAATGGGTGGTCAAAACTACCGGTTAATTATGCATTTCTGAAATGTCTAATAAAAAAAGGAATCTAACAACCTATTACGCATGTGTTAAAGGCATAACAAACTATTACGCATGTTTTAAAGGCTTAACAAAAAAAAATCTTACCCATATGACAAATGCGTAATAGCTAAATACCTCAAAAATGAAATGCGAAATAGCTATATTATACTTACGTAACAACTATATTACACTTACTACAAATTCATAATACACTTATAATATCCAAAACCCTAATTTATTTGTATTCACTTAGGGTTCAACGGTTAATTTATGAGCTTCAATTTTTCCATTTTGGTTTTAGAAATATTCAGAAAGATGAATAAATTGTATACGATTTGATTATATGTTTTTTAATAATGTCTGCAAAAATATATTTAGAAAAAGAATAAATTAATAAAAAAATACTCCTTTAAAAAATGTGCATAAATACCTATTACCCATATAGTAAATATGTATTCGGCTCTAATATCCAGCCCCACAGAGAAAGTTATTTTAAAAAAAAAATATGCATTACCCCTATGGGTAATGCGTAACATATTTTAAAAATTAACATTATTCCTATGGATAATGCGTAACAAGTTTACTTCTTTCAGAAATGCATATTTCGATGGCAAATTTTAAACTCCTTTTGTTCCGATCAATTCTTTAACTTTTTTTACAATTTTTAGCACGCATTTTAAGATATATTTTAAGGATAGTTTCATAACTTATTTTTGAAATTTTCTTTTTTTTTGTATAAAAATATATACATTATATTTTTATACAAAAAACAAAGTTTTAAAAACAAGTTATAAAATTATCCTTTATAAAGAAAAAAAAATTAAAAATAAATTATTAAACTATCCTTAAATACGTATCAAAAATCTCATTTTCAAATGTAAAGAACCTATTGATAATGAGGAAATAGTATATTTGTCCTTTACCGGTAGCGGAACAAGTCAAAAATATTTGAAAAACCCTACAGGAAGCAACGCGGTAGAACTGTGGAAGGTAGGATAATCCAATTACTGTACGCGTTGGAGTGGGAACCACTGGTTCCTGATCTGAATTATGGGCTACTCGATGCTGACAGCTAGTTTGGTTTTGTGCCCAAAGATGTCTAGTATTTATTCCAATTTTTATTATATAACTAGTTTAAAACCCGTGCGATGCACGGATTTTTTTAATATTATATTAAAATTTTTAATTAATTTTTTTTAAAACATAATTTTTGGAGACTTAAATTTTTAAATGAGATTATAGGATGATAATTATATAAATGTTATTCGTGATAATTCTAAAAAATGGGGAATTTTAATTAAAAATTTAGAAAAGATGATGGATTTTAGTTGAAAAAGATAATCGGTTAATTATAAGTAATTATAAAATTATTTTTTTATTAGATAGAATGCCCATGATATAATTGGAAAAATAGAGGATTTGGTTAGAGAAAATTAAAAAGGTAACATGTTTTAGGTGAAAAGGACAATTGATTAGTTTATAGTAATTATAAGTTAATTTTGTTATTTTACTAAATAAATTGCTTGTAATGTTTTTAGAAAAAGAGAAATTATTGTTGCCCGTGATATTTTTAGGAAAAGAGGGATTTTAATTATAAAATATAGAAAAAATGATATGTTTTAACTGAAAAAGTTAATCGATTAATTATTAGTATTATCATATTACTATTTTATTTCATATAATAGAACTGCCCTTAAAATACTTGAAAAATGAGATATTTTAGTTAGAGAAAATAGAAAAGAAAACGGGAAAATTAAAAATGTGACATGTTTTAGGTGAAAAAGGTAATTGATTAATTTAAATTAATTATAATTTAATTATGTTCAATTACTAATTAAAATTGCTCCTAGTGTTTTTTTAGAAAATGAGAAATTAAAGTTGTCCGTTATATTTCTAGAAAAAAAAGGAAATTAATTAGAAAAAAATAGAAAGATGATAAAAAATAGAAAAAAATAGAAAGGAAATTAATGTTTTAGTTGAAAAGATAATCGATTAATTATTAGTATTGCAGTGCACGGGTTTCTTGTATTATGTTATAAATTTTATTTAATATTAAAATTATGTTTTTATATAATCATTATTTTAATAATTTTTTAATTTTAATTTTTTATAATTTAATATACTCATGTTTACAGATTATAATAATGTTTCCTTATTATAAACAACGTATATGATTTTTAATATATTTTATTAATAATTGAAAATTTTGGTGTGATATTTTCGAGTATATATTAATGATTGTAAATTTGTTGTAAATTAAAAAGGTAACGTGTTTTAATTAGAAATATTAATTATTGAAAAATATGATACAATTGATATTTTTAGGTATTTATAAAAGGTAATATCTTCAACTGAAAGTAAATATGAAAAATGCAATCGACTAATTACCATTTATTATATTATATTGTTATTTATTTTAGGTGTTACATTTTACTTGAAAATTATGATGTGATATTTTCGGTTATATATAAATGATTGAAAGATTTATTTTAAATTAAAAAGGCAATGTGTTTTAGTTCGAAAGAAAATATTAATGATCGAAAGATATGATATGATTCATGTTTTTACGTGTTTATAAAATGTAATATCTTCAACTAAATGTAAATATGAAAAAGACAATCGACTAATTACCGTTAATTTTATTATATTAATGTGATATTTTCGGGTATATATTAATGATTGTAAGATTTGTTTTAAATTAAAAAGATAACGTGTTTTAGTTCGAAAGGACATATTAATGATGGAAAGATATGATACGATTGGTATTTTTAGGTGTTTATAAAAGGCAATATCTTGACTACTTACCATTAATTATATTATGTTATTATTTATTTTAGATTGTAAGACTTGTTTTAAATTAAAAAGGTAACGTCTTTTAGACTTTTATTTCGAAAGGAAATATTAATGATGGAAATATATGATACAATTGATGTTTTTTGTTGTTTATAAAAGGTAGTATCTTGACTAATTGTCATTAATTATATTATGTTATTACTTATTTTAGGTGTATTTTTTTTATAATGAAGGGTAAATAATTAAATTCACGAAGTACAAAAAATAAGTACCAAAAAAATAGGTACAAAAAAATAGGTACCAAAATTTTAATGTTTCGACTTTTATATAATAGTATAGATTTGTTTTAAATTAAAAGGTAACGTGTTTTAGTTCGAAAGGAAATATTAATGAGGGAAAGAAATAATACGATTTACTCCCTCCGTCCCTTTGAATTCTTTACGTTTACGGACCAGTTTCTGGCACGGATTTTAAGGTGCATTTTAAGGATAGTTCTATAACTTATTTTTGATATTTTATTTTTTTGTATAAAAATAGGATTGTTCTATTTTTATACAAAAAAATTAAAATATCAAAAATAAGTTATAGAGGAGTATGTTTTTAGGTGTTTATAAAAGGTAATATCTTGACTAATTACCATTAATTATATTATGTTATTACTTATTTTAGCTTGTAAGAATTGTTTTAAATTAAAAAGGTAACGTGTTTTAGACTTTTAGTTCGAAAGGAAATATTAATGATGGAAAGATGTGATAAGATTGATGTTTTTAGTTGTTTATAAAAGGTAGTATCTTGACTAATTACCATTAATTATATTATGTTATTACTTATTTTAGGTGTATTTATTTTTTTTTATAATGAAGGATAAGTAAGTAAATTCACGAAGTACCAAAAAATAGGTACCAAAAAACAGGTACCAAAACTTTTAATGTTTCGGTTTTTGTATAATAGTATAGATTTTATTAATAATTGAAAAATATGGTAAGATATTTTCGGATATATATTAATGATTGTAAGATTAGTTTTAAATCAAAAAGGAAACGTATTTAATTCGAAAGGAAATATTAATGATTGGAAGATATGATAAAAGGTAACATCTTCAACTAAAAGTAAATATGAAAAAGGCAATCGACTACTTACCATTAATTATATTATGTTAATATTTATTTTAGGTGTTTTAATATACTCCGTATATTTTTCTTTATAATGAAGGGTAAATAAGTAAATCACGAAGTACCAAAAAATAGGTACAAAAAAACTAGTACCAATTTATGTAATCTTTATTTTTTTACATAATTTTTAATTTTAATTAATATAATTTAATGTAGACATGTTTACGGATTATACTAATGTTTCCTTATTATACACAAAGTATATTTTTAATATATATTTTTAATAATTGAAATATATTATATGATATTTTCGGGTATATATTAATTATTGTAAGATTAGTTTTGAATCAAAAAGGAAACGTATTTTAATTCGAAAGGTAGTATTAATGATTGGAAGATATGATAAAAGGTAACATCTTTAACTAAAAGTAATTATGAAAAAAACAATCGATTAATTACCATTAATTATATTATGTTAAAATTTATTTTAGGTGTTTTAATATATATTTTTCTTTATAATGAAGGGTACATAAGTAAATTCACGAAATACCAAAAAACAGGTACCAAAAAATTGGTACCAAAAAATTGGTACCAAAAAACAGGTACCAAAACTTTCAATGTTTCAGAAGTTGGCTTTTTGGGAAGCCCGCTCCCACCGCACTCACGGCCCGGCTGGCCTGCCAGCGGTAGTGGGAATTATCAGGTACCAAAACTTTCAATGTTTCAGAATTTATATAATAGTATAGATTTGAGAAAGGAGGCTTTTTTATTATATGACGGACAATTTGGTCTATATCATTAAAGCTGTTTCGAAACTTAAAATTTTGATCTGAATTTAATAATTATATAAAAATATTTGTAGTAGTTATTTTGTCAATTTAGAATTAGAGTAAAAGAAGTACAGTTAAACCTCGATAAATGAATACGTTTAGGACCGAAAAATTTTATTCATTAATCGAGATTATTCATTTATCGAGATCAAAAATACACTGTCTCTATTATGTCGGGATCGAAAAAAATTATTCATTTAATGAGATTATTCGTTTATCGAATATTCATTTATCGAGATTTAACTGTACTCCGTAATATTAGGTAACTCCAAAATTTTATCAAAATTCTAATGGAATGATGTCTTATGTTATATGACAAATTTTGATTCATGAATACGTACGTATAAATTTATGTGGGATTATATTTTATTATTAGTAAATTACCAAGTATACATTCGAAATATGACAAAATTTAGATTTTTTTTTTGAAATTTTAGCATTTTCCTTAAAATAATGTTAGGTATCATAAAATTATTTTTCAAAAATTGTCCCAAATGATGTGATAGATACATGATAAATTTAATTTGTGGGGTCCTAGCACATAAATATTTTGAACCCGGATCCTTTGTCCCATTCTCCATGCCCCTTCTGTGTCCCTGCTCTTTTTTATTAAAAGAGTGATTCTAGCGGGGCCCATTTTAAAGAAAATAATATTTTTAATTTTAATTTCCTTAAAATGGATCTTGTCAGGGACACTCTTTTAATACAAAAAGTGTAGGGGACAGAGAAGGGGACATGAAGAAGGGGATAGATGATCCGGGCTCAAATATTTTGTATAATTTTGGAACAAGTTTTTGGATCATCTACCATTTTTCTTAGAATTTAGTACGCTCCATTTATTTTTTTATACTTTTTTTTTGGTATTTTGAGACTAACATGACGGAGTTAAAAAAATTATCATCGGGAGGATTTGAGGACATCTTGCATACTTATTTCAAACATTAATGTACGGTAAATTGTGTTATCTTCTCTATATATAATACACCAACAAGGTAAAAATAATAGTGTCATAAAAAGACAATTTTATCCTTTGCGTATGCCGGTAAAAAGACATATTCAGCCTGTGTCAAGTTATGTCCGCAGCAGCAACAGCCAGCAGGTTATCCTTGTTTTCGTTCCGTATCCATCTTGGAAAGGGATAGGGTTTCTCCTACGCGGTGAGTTGTGCTTTGCGCTGAATTGGTGTCGACCGTGGAGAGGGGAAATGGGTTAGGGTTCCTCCTTCGCGATGAATTGTTCTCGCGCCTCAATCGGGTTCTTCTCGCACTGTTATATATAAAGTGAGAGTGGTTTAAGTATGCTTATTTATTTTATCTTTTATGATTATATAATCTCACAGAATAAAATTAATTAGGTACCTTAGTAGTTTATTTTTCTGAAATTAACAATAACCAGAGAGAGGGTGAGCTTAGTTGTTCCCAAAACTAAAGAAATTGATCCAAAGTAGTACAAAATGATAAAGATTCCGTGTAACAAAATAGTCACTAAACTCAAGTTATGACATCAAAACTTTCCAGGTAAAGAGGAAGTGGTTTAAATTCAATCTGTTGATTATCATAAAAGTGGTAATTACATCTGCATGAAAGACATCTTGCAAGTTGTCTTTGTAAATCTTAAGTAACCAATTTAAAGTTTGAGACTTTAACAATTGTCAATTTTTAAAATTAAGCATCTGACCTCTAAGCAACTTTCTCAAGAATTTTTTACGCAAAGCAAGAAGAGTAGGATTCTCTTCTTGCGATTCAAGTAAGTCTAGTAACGTGGAGGCAGTAGATGTCTGCTGAGAAGCCGCGACCACACATTTCATCTTTGAGTCCACCTGCTTCATTGTACTTCTAATTGTTAAACACTTTTTATTGTGAAAAACAACAAGAGATTGCAAGTCATGTTATTTAGTGTAAGACTTTTGTCCAGCATCATCTTCTCCTTGACAAATTCCCGTGCTTCAACATGTCTACCTATTTGTAAAAAAACCTTGCAATATAGTACTTTAAGTCACAATAGTCGATGTCAAACCTTCAGGAGCATTTGTTGAAAGGATCAATATAGTACTTTGTGTTAGGTGGATAGTTAAAGATTGTGCAAATAACTAAAGATGGGGAATTTATAATGGAAGCGCTTTTGTATAATTTGTCGTCACAATCTTTATAACTGTTTGGTTGCCTCTATTATCTGATTATGTGTGTTGGCTTTAGACTTTTGTATAATTTGTCGTCACATTCTTTATAACTGTTTAGCTTCCTCTATTATCCGATTACGTGTATTGGCTTTAGATATTTATCCTAATCTTTGGCTTTTAGGTTGCCGTGTGGATTTTTGTGCTTCAACCTGCTTTAAATACTTAGCTACGTATTAAGTCCTTTTTTTGTTCCCGTGAATGACAGGTGCGGATGGTTAGGGGCCTGCACGCAAGCGTGGTCGCCCTCCGATCGTCGTGACCGAGGAAGTTTTGGAGCAGCGACGGTTGTCGAAGCAGCGGATGATTGCCCAACGTCCAGAAAGTAAGTTCCTGTGATGTCATTGTTCGATGCCTTTAAAATGTGGCATGGTCTGCAGCATATTAGTCAGGTGTTTTAGTCATAGGTCATTTTATGGTGCTGCATCTTAGGTTGAGCTACGTGAACCCAAAAACATTTTTGGGAATGGCAAAATCTATAGCCATTTAACGAGAATTTTGATTTTGATTCTGAGTTGATGCGTTATTTCGTATGTAGTTTGATATAACTTTAAATTTTGAGTTTGTAACTGCAATTGGGGTTGTAAATGAGTATTGCAATTGGGGTCGTAAATGAGTATGTTAGTTGTACGTAGGTAGTTCTTGAGTGCAGATAAGCTATTTGATAGAATGTTTGTCGATAGATGTTTTTCAATCAAGTTTAAAAATTAATGGGTATGTAATGCTGATTATATGAGAATGTCATGGAATACATAGGCTTAATGATACTTCATAAAGAAATCAATGACAATGCAGATTATGAGTCTCACATTATGATGACATGTAGAACCAAATTATATCAGGTAATTGCTTGTAATAATTTGATTCTTTCGCTTATTTGTGATAATAATTCTCTTGATTCATACTTACGGTTCAATTTGCTCTTGAAATGAATAGTAAATTTCTGGTATATGATTAAAATGGGATTCCTCTTATAGTTATTTGCTTGTGTTTTGATGTCAGCCTTTTATGTGCCTTTTGTGTGTATGTACGTATTTGCAAAGTTATACACTTGTGAAATTCTCAGTTTGGTTAATATAGATAACTAATCTCAATATCCTATTGATAATTTGTTTATACTAATTTTATTTTAAGTTTATTGTAAATTTTCATGATTTAATACATTTACCTTTTCTTACATATATCACAATTATTTATTGTTAACTATGGCTTTACAAGGAATTTGGACTTGCGAGTGGTTTATGAATGTATAATTCTCCATACGACCATCTCCAAAAACTCAATTAATACAAGTTCACTTCATTTCAGCAATAGCAGAGTTCTCATATTAGTTTATAATTAATACTAATATGTATAGATCATATAACTAATTTTTTGTATAAGTACGAAGCATGATTAATTTTATGTAAATTTACTGTGACTGGTGAAGATTTTTATAACCTCGTGCAAGTTGCTTCGTGAAGAAATCCTATATATGTTTCAGTTATGTTGGATTCTATTATGTTAAATTTATCCTCTATGTGGTGGACGATTAGAGTGTTGCAGAGTTTTAAAGTTTATGTCCCAAACTGAGTGATGGTTACTTTAAGGGTTCTTGTAAGTTCTCATTTTTTCTATGCCCTGCTTGGTCCCCCGTCACGGTGGAAAATAAATAGAAAGAAATGCCACATGTATTTCTTGTCCTTCAATATAATGTGGCCATGTTACTGAAAGCTCTGAAGTTTATATGTTGGTGAATTTGATTTTGTAGTGATTTTACCTTAGATTGTTATCGTAAGTTAGAACGGATAGCTACGCGGGTTCCTCTCTACTGTGTGGTCTACTCTCTTTGCCGTTTCTTACTGTGCCTTGTAAGGACTACAAAATTAAAATGCTATAATTCACCTTAATGCTACAATAGGTTTCTGCAGATCAAGTTTAACATATTGTCATATCACATTGCACAAAATATTTAAGGGGTTGGCTAAAATTGTAAATGTCAACCCATTTCCGTTCATTCCAACTAATCCAAGGATTCACAATGTTGCTCAAAAGGACTAGAAAATGTTAAAAATAATCCAGGTTCTATAACTAGCTTTAAAAGTATGATTGGAAAAGTCTTCTTTTTGTTGTTAATGAGCAAAACACATAGGGTGTGCTGGCTAGCTATAGTTTAACTAGAAATCCGTCATTAGATCGTAGTGAACTGTTATTTGATCACGACTTAAAAGAAGTTATCCATTAATAAATGGGGTATTTTTTTCCCGATTCTGATGGTAAGTTAAAATTAAGTAGGGTGCTTACATTAAGTTTGTGTGATCTTTAGGAATTTCACATTATGCACTTATCACATGTTCTTTCTTATAGCTATCATTATACAGAATAAAAATGAGCTATTGTTTGCCTACTTTAGACACCGATTTCAAACAGATTATGAGTATGAACATGCTAATTTGTAGGGTGGACTTTCTAGACCAGTGAAGAGGTGGTGTCTGGAAGAAAGATAACATATGTTAACGGAGGAATTTGGTGATAACAGATTTCGGAGGTTGCTGGAATAACGAAATCATGAAAATAGGGGGATTTGGGATTTTGGATGTTTGGGGCTGGACTTGAGAGGTGTCTCGACTTGTTACATGTGTCGGATCCTTTTCCAAGATGCCTGCGTACCTTATATTTATAAAGATCAAGCCAACGCAGTTCTGTGAAATTGATTTGTGTCTATCCCTTAGAGACTTTAGGGATAAATTTCGTTAATCTGGGTAATTACTGATTTTATCTGATTTAATCTTATCGTTGTGATATCTTCCTGATTTGAAGAATATCGTTTGGAGATATTTTCCATTATTGATTGATTAAGATTGATTATTTCCTCGTTTCAGGGAGAGGATAAAACTTAGCGATTAAGTTATAATTATTAATCTGAATTAATAATTAGTAAATATTAGGAAATTTGGGAGATAATTGAGGCAACCGAAAATATGACGTAACAACTACCCCCCAGTTCTTCAATGTAGCTTGTTGCAGTGGAGAACTAAGCATGCTCCAATCTTCCAAATTTCTTGAGTCACTGCAACAGCTAGGAGATGAAGATTAGTAAATAATATGGAGCACCAAGGTGCCCGTAATAAGCATGTAGATGTAAATAAGACAATATGCAATATGTAAATAATAAGTTTTGTAGGTGTGAGAGAACGTATCCTGGAGAGCCATCCAAGCATTATTCCATAAAGTCATTCAAAGCATTTTGAGCAATATCATCATCCAGTCGAAGAAGGTCATATCTACCATGTCTTCTCGAGGGTATCCCCCTCAAAGGGGGTCATTTTGCTCAGAATTTTATAAATTCGGGATACCCTCCTCAAAGGAGGTCGTTCCCCATATCAGAAATACCCTCCTCACAGGAGGTGGATTTTCCGAAGATCGTACCTTGATGAGGCACCGGAAGTACGGACATCTTCCCCGGAAGTACGGTTTTTGCAAGGATTTTATAATTCGGGATACCCTCCTCAAAGGAAGTCATTCCCCATATCAGAAATATCCCTCCTCACGGGAGGTAGATTTTTCGAAGATCGTACCTTGATGAGGCGCCGGAAGTATGGACATTCCCCTCCCGGAAGTACGGTTTTTGCAAGGATTTTATAATTCGGGATACCCTCCTCAAAGGAGGTCGTTCACCATATCAGAAATACCCTCCTCACAGGAGGTGGATTTTCCGAAGATATCTTCATTTTTACTAACTCTCCTTATAGGAGATCGTCTTTTCACAAAAAATAAGGGAGACCCTCTTTAAAGGAGATCATCTTCCCAAAATCATATCAATATCCCAAGATTCTTCCAAGAAATATCAGCAACACTTGAAGGGTCTTTCAAAAAATATAAGCAATACCAAAATTCATCGAAAAAATATCAGCAACACTCAAAGGTCTTCTAAAAAATATTAGCAACACCCAGATGGTCTTCCAAAAATATAACCTCACAAGAAAGGGTCTTCCAAAATATTACCCTCATTAAAAGAGAGTCTTCCAAAAATATTAAAATAATAAACTCTTCAAATAAGAGCATTCTAAAATATTACCCTTGTAAAGGAGGGCCTTCCAAAATAATAAACTCTTCGAATAAGAGCCTTCTAAAATATTACCCCTGCAAAGGAGGGCCTTCCAAAATAATAAACTCTTTAATTAAGAGCCTTCCAAAATCATGTATCACGAAGATTACACCTAAAATCTTGAAAATCTTCACAATTCAAATTCTGCCCAGATCTGTTTTTGACGTTTTTGACTTTCTAAACGATTTTTTCTTGGAAAACACAAAACACAAAAGTTGTAGAGAACGAAAAGACCTTTCCGACGATATAAGGCTCATCAAAAACGGACTTATAACAAATCATAAATTAAATAAAACGTCTGCTAATCTGCTTCTCGATGCTGAAAAACGAGATCTGATTGTTTTTTGTGATTTCGAGAATAGATCGATATATAATCTGAGAAAACTCAAAAAACGAAAGTTATAGGGAATTTAACAAGCTTTCCGAATCATTAAAAATCATCAAAATCCAACATGTAATGAATTTACTACGAATTTTATAAGATAACAGATTTGTATGGAAAAAATCATAGGAAAACTTATCTTAATTCGGAATAGAGCCGCCGCCTCCACCGCTTAGCTCCTCCATTAAAGCAGCTCCAGATCCATAATAACCCCCCATGCGTATGAATTGATTGTCCTCCACAATCAAAAAATATATCCCCTCCTTCTAGCGCCAATTGTTAACGGAGGAATTTGGTGATAACAGATTTCGGAGGTTGCTGGAATAACGAAATCATGAAAATAGGGGGATTTGGGATTTTGGATGTTTGGGGATGGACTTGAGAGGTGTCTCGACTTGTTACATGTGTCGGATCCTTTTCCAAGATGTCTGCGTACCTTATATTTATAAGGATCAAGCCAACGCAGTTCTGTGAAATTGATTTGTGTCTATCCCTTAGAGACTTTAGGGATAAACTTCGTTAATCTGGGTAATTACTGATTTTATCTGATTTAATCTTATCGTTGTGATATCTTCCTGATTTGAAGAATATCGTTTGGAGATATTTTCCATTATTGATTGATTAAGATTGATTCTTTCCTCGTTTCAGGGAGAGGATAAAACTTAGCGATTAAGTTATAATTATTAATCTGAATTAATAATTAGTAAATATCAGGAAATTTGGAAGATAATTGAGGCAACCGAAAATATGGCGTAACAACATACAATCAATTGGAAAAATACAAAGTAGAAGCAAAATTTAAGAAAAGTTTGTTTTAGAATATTGAACGTATACAAATGCTACATTGTCTACTACTTTTATTCGGTAGTTTGAGCTTTCTTATTAGGCATAAATTGGAATAAAATCATTGTAACACATGTATCAGAAATGGATAATAAAAATTAAAGATATGTTTAAGCGACAAAAGTACACGAATTTGTATCGCATGCTAGAAGAGTGATTAACTGTCGAAGATTATTTACAGTGAATTTATAAACTTACAAATGATAATTGCTGATTACAATTTTTGCAACCCACTAAACTTTTTTACAGTGTTCAAATCTTAGTTGGACTGAGCACTTTGTTTACACTAAATCACGCAAGCGTACGTGGTCACAAGTAATACAGATATAAGTCGAGTTCGTTCCCACAGAGATCTGGTTATGGTTTCAATTCAGTTCATGCACCTATGCAACAATGTATGGTTTTAATTCACTGCTAAGACAAATAACAAGATTTGGTTTTAATTAACTAAAATTAACTAAGGAATTAAATTAACAAACTAAGAATTAACTAACTAACAAGAATTTAAATCAAATTACTTCTGCAAGAGAAAACATGGGATCCTAACTTCATTAAATACTTTGCTTAGATCTGACGCCTTTAATCACTATATGCAATGGTTATGATATATGATCGGATAACATGAAACAAGTACACGCTACCTCTCAGTATACGTATACCAAACTAAACATACATCCACAAAAGAGATAGAAGATGAATAGACACCAATTATGCTTAGACCCTATATGTCTATAGAATTTGAAAACATAATGGTTGAAGAACAAGTTATCCATAATGATCACATAGGGCAATATAAGTATTCTCATCTCATACTACGAATCATGTTGATAAACAATCATGAACCTATGCTAGCATGGTAAGTTCTAAATCTCAAGATCCACTTTCACTTCACAAGAGATTAACAAATTAGATGTTAGCTACGCATCTATCAATTAAGCACAACCATACGAGGATATCAGATATACATCACACACAGTTCTTTAAAGCATCAAGATACTAAAGCTCCATAAATAAATCTGTTAGAATCCCATGACAACGATTAGTTCATAATCGAACCTCTCGTCATCATGGGATCTGATGAAACCATGATAAAAACAAAGTCTGAAAAGATACAAATAAATCTAAGTAATTGATATGTAATGGTTCTCTCCTAATGATACAAATTACAAAGTTTGGATGTGTTTATATATGCTCTATAATTCTTGCCCAGCAAGAAAATACCAAAACAGAATTATAATGGAATTTCTGCAAAATACGTTTCCTAAACTGATTCTGTTTTTAAGGAAAATTCGTAGCTAACTTTTCTTCAGTATTTCTGGACCGTTCCAGTTGTAATTGGACATCTGGACCACTTTAGAATGAAAGAGAATTCCGTTATCTTCGCGTGGACTGTAAGATCGTCCAAAACAGACTTGTAGAACTCAAGATATGGCCCAAACAGTAAATCAGGATTTTCAGGATAAAATTTCGAATTTCCAGAAGGGTTCTCACGCTGCAGCGCCCTTCCCAGGCCGCAGCGCGCCATGCTTTCTGTCCAAGATTGTAGAAAATCTCCCAAGCTTCGCGTGGGCAGTAAGATTGCCGAAAACGGACTTATAGAACTCCAGATATGGCCAAAACAGTGTAGACTGCGCAACCTACCCAGAAAATCCGAATTTTACACAAATTGCTCCTTTTTCCTCCGTTTCTTTTGCATTAGCTAACATCTTCAATACCATGACACATGTAACTCCTTGATAGCACAATACAAGTGTCCAATCTTCATTCCAATGCTTAATTCCACTCTAATATCGATTAGAAACACCAACACTAACCGATAGCTACAACCCTGCACAACTACACAAAACACATCAAAAATACAACAAACTTGAGACCAAGTCAATCAATTTAAGTCGATATGGAACGCTCCAAGTGGATATAAAATCCACTTATCACGCTTTGCCTTGTAATCAGCATGTGTCCATCAATGAGGAAAAAATAATATAAAATTATAGGAAGCAAAAGACATTCGTGCCAGAAACCAAAATAAAAGTATGAGACGAGGAACTTATATATTCTTAATAAGTTGTGAGTCTAAATTTATGCATTGCGTATGTAGTTCTATATCACCGAGAATAAAATAAATTAATATGCGGTTTTATTTTATCAGCCTTTTGCCAATATTTGGCAAAGAATCAGAGTTGTATGCCAAAAGCCTCTATTAATGTTTGTTGCCTCTATTAATGTTTGTTTATTTGTGCTTCTATGTGATTTGAAAATGGGACAAGTTTATATTTAGAGATACTTTTGGAATACATCGTGCCCGCATGTGTCATTGATAAGTGGATTTTATATCCACTTGGATCGCTTCAATTTGGCTTAAATTGATTGTTTTGGACTCAAGTTTGTGGTAGTTTTGATATGTTTTTGTTAGTTGTGCAGGTTTGTGAATTATCGATTAGGGTTGATGTTTTCGTTGATTTGGAGAGTTGAATTCTAGCATGGAAGCAAAATACGTTTCCTAAACTGATTCTGTTTTTAAGGAAAATTTGTTGCTGAATTTTCTTCAGGATTTCTGGATCGTTCCAATTGTATTTGGACATCTGGACCACTTCAGAATGATAGAGAATCTCGTTAGCTTCGCGTGGACTGTAAGATCGCCCAAAACGGACTTGTAGAACTCAAGATATGTCCAAAACAAAAATCCGAAATCTTGCAGAATTTCTACGCGCTGGGAGCACATAATCACGCGCCTGGAGCGCGTGGAACAGCAAGTTTGTGCGCTGGGAGCGCGTATTTGTGCGCTGGGAGCGCGTGATTCCGCCTGAAAATTCCAAAAATTCCTATTTTGCCCTTTTTCGAAGTGTAATTGTATTTTTGGTATTAAAACCTATTTCTAGTTGTATTGTAGGTTAATTTTATTGCTTGGCAAGATATCTAGGCCTATAAAAACACATCTTAGTCTTGTAAATCGTATCATCGTTTTATTATTGTAACATAGAATTGCAAGGGAGAAAAGGAGAAGGAGATTCAACGCTCGTGACAAGCAACGGATCAAGATCTACTTCATCTTTTGTGTTATTTTCCTATTAATATTATTACTTCCATTCATACTTTGTTTAATATCATGTTTTCATCAAATCCCATGGTGACGAACGGTTCAATTATGAACTAATCGTTGTCATGGGATTCTAACGGATTTATCTATGTAACTTAGTAGTTTGATTGCTTTAAGGCTTAATGACCTTTTGGCCCTTCAAGTATGCGCAGTTATACCCATAAAGCCCTAAGGTTTAAAGTCGTTCCTTTTCGCCCCTCTAACTTCCAAAATGTACCTTTTAGCCACAAACCGTCGCCTTTGGCCTTTAAAAGGCGACGGTTTTGTGTCAAAAAGACGACGGTAAAGTGACTAAAAGGTATATTTATGAAGTTGGAGGGGCAAAAAGGAACGACTTTAAACCTTAGGGCTTTATGGGTATAACTGCGCAAACTTGAAGGGCCAAAAGGTCATTAAGTCTTGCTTTAAAGATATGTGTGTGGTGAATTCTTGATATCCTCGTATGGTTAATCTTAATGCTCTTAGATGCGTAGCTAACATCTAAGTTGAATTGTTAATCTCTTGTGAAGCGAGGGTGGATCTTGAGATTTAGAACTTGCCATGCTAGCATAGGATAGGTTGATGTTTTAACATCATGATTTGTGGCGTGAATAGAGATATTATGCTGCCCTATGTGATCTTAATAGACAACTTGTTCTTCAACCGTTATGTTTTCAAATCTTATAGAGATATAGGGTCTAAGCATGATTGGTGTCTATTCATCTTCTATCTCTTTTGTGGATGTATGTTTAGTTTGGTATTCGTATACTGAGAAGTAGCGTTTACTTGTTTCGTGTTGTCTGATCAGATATCGAAACCATCACGTGCATTGATTAAAGGCGTCAACTCTAAGTGAAGTATTTAATGAAGTTAGAGTCCCATGTTTATTCTCCTATAAGTAATTCAGTTTTAAATCTCAGTTGTTAATTAATTATTAGTTTGTTAATTTACTTTTTAGTTAATTTAGTTAATCAAACCCCAATTTGTTATTTGTCTTAGCAGTGAATTAAAACCATACATTGTTGCATAGGTACAATACTGAATTAAAAACCAGATCTCTGTGGGAACAAACTTGACTTATATCTATATTACTTGTGACCACGTGCGCTTGCGTGATTTTGCGTTAACAGTCATTCTGTGTTCCTGCAAATATATCCCTTCGACATGGCTCGTGCATAATGACTGATTGCTTTTTTACTACCAACATAATTTGGCCTTTTTATTCTGCTTATATCACTGATTTAACATTAAATTTCGAATTGGTCAATCTGCAAAGGGGAGGACCTGACTATGTTTATTTTTTAAGAAAGCGGCAAGGTGCCTCACGATAATATGGTAGTATAATTAAGTTGGCACATTCATAGAGTTTATATAAGCTGAAGCAAACTGTTGTTGAAGCGTAGTACAATTTGGTTGAATTAATGTGCAAAAAAGTGGAATATGCATGCTCTTTATTAAACAAACAATAGCGGGTAGTAACTTAGCAGACAATAAGAGGACCTATAGTCACACTCAATAAATTAATTTTGTGCTCTGATTATTTTATGTAGTCTTGAATAATAAGTTCTGATTGTTTGAATTATATTGTGATTCTTTGTTATCAGTTGTGTTTACCAAAGAGGTATATATGTAATTTTGTTCCTTGGATTGTTTAATTCATACTACTTTACAGCTGACTTACATTTTCAGGTTCAAGCACCTCTAATTTTATTGTTTACCAGTATCATAAACTTAATGACAACAGTTCAGGAACTGTATCGCACAGTCTTTTTATTTGGTTGTCTTACATTGGTTGGTTTTAATTAATGCAGCATAGTGTTTAAGTGATTGGTTGAAAGACCAAACTCAAGCTCATCTGTTTGCTGTCAAGAAAAAGGTACATGTTTAATCCTTGCAGCTTTGATCAGCTTTCTTATTCTATCAAATTTGTAGATTTATTTCATATACATAGTTTTGTTGGGTTGTTTTGGTTGTTGAAATTGTGATTACCGACGCAATTAAATATATATATGTATTTATCTCATTGATGTTATTTTTGTTGATTTTATTTTATCATGGATACTAAAATATTTTATGATGCTCTTTGGACATGGATTTTTTTGTTACAGAGATATATGAGGTACACAAGCTTCTTGGCTTTGGTTGTTCAACTAATGCAAATGAGGTTGGTTCTCCCCAGTTTTTATCAAAACAAAATTTTGATTTCTTTACTTAATATTTAAAAATTAATAAAAATTTGACCTTCGCTTGAAATATACATTAATGTTCTACTAAGTTATAAGAACCCCTAGAACGCTCTCCCTTTGGTATATAAAATGACAAATTCCGCCTCTTAACTCCTGCAATTAGTCACGTATATTAGAAATATTCTGGACTCCCCACGATATTATTTTTACACATGTAATAGCACGGGGTTAGTTTTATAAGTTCTTAGGCTTTATGTCGCTGCTTTAGTATTGCAATGTCCTTGATGTAGATATTCAAACATGGCATGTGGATTTAGCAAAAAGAATACTGATCTTTAAATCACAAAGTAGTCTTTTCAATTTTTTATATGCACAAGGGTTTATTGTTGTTGTAGAGTTATTAATTGGTAATGGGGTCAACCAACACTAAGTCAGACATAAAAACATTACACGAAGGACAATAATTAGATCATTGAGGACAAATCAGGAAGTCAGGTTTGTTTCGGTGGATTGAAAATTATGTGAAATAGATTTAGTTATCATGTAAGGGAAAATCGGTGGTCTTATTATAATTGAACATTCTTGTAAGTAGAAGCGGTTCATTTTGTTGGAGGAGTTGTAGTTACCATAATAACACATTTAGATTATTAAAAAATGTAATAGAACCATATTTTATTTTAACGTGATTCTAGGAGTCTAGGTAAGTCATCTGAGGTCGACGTGTGACCCGTTCTTTTCCTGAGGCTCACATGTACACACACTCAAAACACGGGTTTATTCTCTATGATTTAGATATTAGTGAGACGCTAACTTATTAATCTTCTTTCTCCCTTCTTAAGATGCCCTTTGTCCACAAGGATTTTTTTTCTGCCAGCCATGTCGCTGGAAGGATGCAAGAACAATTTATTGACAACGTTCAGAGTGAAATTTCTGAAGTCATCGAATGTAACATGCAAGAGCTTATGGTACAGATTAGCAGTGTGTTGATGAGTGGATTTTGTAACAACTTTTAAGAGGTTTACGGGTAGTTGTATAGGCTAGCGATCAACTGTTCTGTGGAAGGTTTGGGTTGTGTTTGTGGGGGTTGAGCTGTGCTCGAGGGTGTCTCCAATAATCTCAAGTGCCTTTAGAGAGAATTAGAGAACTGAATGCGTCTTACCTTCGAGGTGCCTACGTACCCTTGTTTATATAGGGATCAAGCTCACGTAGTTCTAATGTGACTCTATCTCTGCTGGAAATAGCTGTATTCGATTACCTAGTTCGTGTAGGACTCAGGTTCCTTTAGAGCCTTTCACGAACTAGTTGGCTAAGTAGAGTAGAACTCGAGTTCGTACCCTACCATGATTCTCTCATTGGTCAGAGACATTCCAGGATCATCTGCGCCCTAGAATTATACTCAGATACCAATTCGTTTATCTGTTCTAGATGGCTTCTAGAACCTTCTGTTGGCAACTCGTAGGAACCTGGTGCTCAGGAACCTATATCTCAGGAGCCTGTTTCTCAGGAACCTCCTTATTTCGGGGCATATCACTTAGGGACCTCCCTTTTGGCATTAGTACCTGCACAAATAACAAACTGGTTAGAATGGATAGCTCTTCACATGCTCTTTTCATCTCTATGGCTGTTGCTATGCTAACTCGAACTCTTCTGCTGGGAGGAACCTGGTCTTCTAGTGCTCAGCTCAGCTTCCTGACCATTGGGAACCTCCTGATACTCATACTTCCTTAGTCATTTCTTCTATCTGACCTTCACAACTCGTACTGGATCTATATTCTGGCTCGTATGGATCGAACCCTATAGCTTAATGGGCCTAAATCTAGCCCATGGAGATTTTGGGCACAACAAGTACCCCCCGGTTTCTTGAAATCATGTAATGTGAAAGGAACCTATTTTATTCTATGATCAAAGGTTTAATGCTAAACTATTCTAGTAACAATACGTCGCTTTAACATTTTATATCCAAGCCTACATGAGCTAACTCGGCGTAGGAAATAGGACATAAAATATTTTCAGCTTAATATAATCTTGAGTAAGCTTCCTTTATACCAGGGAACCTGTTATCTCGTTATTTTCTTCTTCTTGCTTCAGCTCTCAAAATCAACTCGATGCTTGCATTTAGCTCCCCAGGGAATCTAACTTGTCACTCAACTCCACGTCTCTTTAAATTTAATAATTTAAGAGGGGATAATGGTTGGTAAGCAGGAGATAATTCAAAATTCAAATTCAAACTTATCACTTACCGAAGCTGCAGTTAATGCGTGAGTTCCCTAGGTTCACACGCCTCTCACGCGTGTACCTCTTCATTTTACCGCTCCAGTAATGCTCTGCCACGTGTATAGAGCTGTTTCATTTACCTTGACTATTTAATCACCATCTCACCCCTCCAGGTCCATTTTTACCTTTACCAAATTCTTGCAAAAACCCTTGGAGAGAGAAGAAGAAAACCGACGGTCCTCCGCTCAATTCAACTTATTCTTCACCGTTCGCTTCAATTCATTTCTTTCCGTCCTTGCGTATTCTCAACTTTGTTTCATACTATCAGTACATCCATGTTTTGCATGTTGTCTTAACGGTACGAATATGCCTGCATATGTATTGATTTCTTCACACTCCATGTTTCACACACACAAACATCCACAATACTTTGCTCGTCATCGTTTTCTTTATTTCTGTTCGTCTTCATATGGGTGTATGTCATTTTTAAGATTACTCATCCAATATGTGACTATAGAACTTCTAGAACCCTGATTTCTCTTTCTCATACCCTTTAGCTTGACCTTTCTTCGTCTGTCTTTGCAGATATCTTCTGAGTCTACAAATTCCGACCATCATTCTTCAATTAACCCTGTCCTTACCAAATATGTCAGCAATAGGACTAGGTCTAGGGTCCTGATTCCCGACACTACCGAACCTCAAAATATCCTCCTGAAACCTCTCCACACCAATGACCATATCAAACCACTTAGCCTGATTGATTTGGGAGAGAATTGGCCCTCTGACAATGAAGAAGTATCCAAACCTAGTCAGGAACTGCTTCCTGAACCTGACTTCGACACTGAGATAACCGTTGAGAGAGAATTGTACAAACAAGAGATCATCCCTTATTGTGAGAAAGTGGATTCTATTATGACCTCGGCTAGGTTAGAAAAAATGTACGAAGAATGTCCCCGTCCAACCTGCTCCATTGTGATCCCCGAACCTGGTGAGAGAGCTCACAGGTTTGACATCAAAACTCCCAATCGTGGGGTTCCCAATGCCGTGACCTCAGCCGCCTTCTTTAAGGTTGGTGTTTACTTTCGTCTCCACCCGTTCTTACAGGAAGTCCTTGATTTCTATAACCTTGCCCCTCTTCAATTGACACCTAACTCATATAGGTTAGCTATTGGCACGTATGTTTTGTACTCCAGCTTGCTTATCACTCCTTTATCTGCACCCGAGCTTAATTATTTCTTTAGATTAAAAGACACCGGGAAGGGTTCTGGTTGCTTCTATCTGACCGCCTGGTCTGGTCATCAAGGCCAATGTATAAAAGGCATCAAACAGAACTTCGACCAATGGCAAGAGTAATTCATTTATTGCTTCGACGATCCTTCTATCCGTTTTGAGTTTAACCGCCGTCCTCTAATACCTAAACAAACTGTTCTTTCTGGAGTTTGCTTGCAAAGAGCCGAAGAGGCCCTAAAACATTCCTACTCAATGAGAGATTGTATGGTTCTGTTGACACATGAGAACCTCGTTACCCTAGGGTTTGTTCCTTCAGCTTCCGGTACGAGCTTCCTTGTTGATATGCTTTTTTTTATTGACTGCATCTGTGCCATTACATTTGTTCGTTTCATATATACTCTACTGATCTTATCTTATTGACTTATACAGGCATGGCTCCTAAAGTTCCTTCTTTCGTCAAACGAACCAAGAACGTAGACGAGATCTTCAAGATTGAAGATAAGGAGGTTCCGCTTGCTGCAACTCCTATCAACCAAGTTCCCACTCCAGCTTCAGTCCAGCCGTCTGGTTCCTCCAAGCGTAAGCTGGCTCAGACTACACTTGATCTCTCTGGGAGCTCCCAAACCAGGTCCATGAAAAAGGGGAAAGCTGTGAAGATTGAATCAGCTGTGGCACAGAATCAATTCAAAGACTTGATTGACACACACGTGCTTCTAGAAGCGGTTGCCAGCTGGGCTAAAATGGATACCACCGAAGCTATGCATGCCATGAGGTTCTCGCTGCCCAAAATGCTTTCTTTACTCTCCGGTTTTGTGATGATATTGCTGAGAAAACTCAATATGATATCCGGTTACAAGGAGAAGTTTCAAGGTTGAAGGAAGAGTTGACTGCTATGGAAGGTAAGGTGAACATAGCCACTGCTGCTATTCGAAGAGCAAAAACCATCGAAACCTCACTAAAGAATAGAAGGGATGAGCTTCAGGGATAGGTGAAGAGTTTGCAGGATGAGAAATTGTCCATGCTAGAGAAAATCAATGAACTAGAAACTCATGTTGATGCTTTAAATGCTGCTGCCGCCACTGTCAAATCATCAATGCTCGTCCAGGAGAAAGCTAGGTATGATGAAGGTTATGACGAAGGCATTCGAGACTACATGAGGTCCATGTGGGAGAAAATGCCCGAGCTAAACTGGTCTCTCCTAGGCGAGGACGTAGTGGGGATGATCAAGGAATTTGAGAATGAAGCTGCTGCTGCAACCTCTGTACCTTCCGTGGAAACGGTTGAGAGGTCTCCAGGTTCCAACCCTGAGACTGCAGAGGTTCCTGCTCCTGAAGTTGTTCAGCCTATCCCTCCAACTCCTCCTGTTGTCACAAAGGGTTCCGATGAAGTTCATCCTTCGTAAACTCAACAAAATCCTTTAAAGCTTTTATAATATGATAACTTTTGATAACTTTTGATGAGGCCGCGGGCTCCTCGTAACGCCTCGCAAGATGTAATTCTAAATTTGGTTTCCATGGCCTTCGTGCCAATAACTCTTTATGCTGGTTTCCTGGGTCTTTGTACCCATAACTCTTTATGGTTTTTTTTCTATAATAGCTATTTACTTTTGCTACATATCTCTTGTCCAGGGTAAGCACATACATATTTCTTTATTCGAATCTTAACTTACTACGTACTTTTCTTCAAAACCTCATGAAATACTTCACTGTTATGTATTAGAGAATAACTCAGCTTCCTTACTCATATGTTCAAGCTTACGCGGGCTAACCCATTGTAAGAAACAGAACACACGCATATTTCCGCTTGTTTATTCTCAAAATAAATGCAACAAAATACAGCTTACTTGTAAACCTGGAACCTCCGTGTTTACACCTTGAGTCGATAATCTAAACTGTAGCCTTCTTTAATAACTTCTTCTACATCAAAACCAGGTTCCTCGAGTATTAATCCTGCAAAATAAACATAAAACAGAAACTAGTTAAGGTTAGTAAAATTTCTCTTGTTCCATTCGGGTCAACTGGTGGAAAGGTTCCCTGCTTGGGTCCCAGTCCTAAACTCTAGGTCCCAACATACCTCGAGGTATGTTGGTTCCTTTTATTTCTTTGCCTCGAGGCGATTCTAGGAACCTGTGTGCCGTTCTGGGAGTCCACACAGTTTCCTCTTCTCCAAGTGTCAAGCTAGACATTTCATGACGGTAAATGCTAAGGGTTTTATCCCTTCTTCCCACGTGCCAAAGGCGGTTCCACATGAGGGAGAGCTTATTAGGCTTCTCTTTAAGAACAAGTGTGCCGGTCTAGGCTCCACACAGGTTCTCACTTCCTCTCGTGCCAGTGGTGGCTCCACGGAGGGTTTAAACATATGCTCTCAGGTTCCTGTATACCAGTCTCGGCTCCATACAGGTTCCTTTAGGTGCCTTGTGTCAGGACTTTAGGTGCCTTTTGTCAGGACTTTAGGTCATGTGCTCAAGGAACTTGAGACTTTCAATTCATGCTCAGGAAGCTACCTGAGGCTTTTGGCTAAAATGCTTTCCTCAGTCAGCTGAGGCTTTTCGATCAAATGTGCTCAGGAAGCTGCCTGAGGCTTTTCTCAAAGCATGCTCGGGAAGCTACCCAAGGCTTAACTCAATACATGCTCGGGAAGCTCCCAAGGCTTAATTCATGCTCAGGAAGCTACCTGAGGCTTTTCTCAATCTGCATACTCTGTCAAATCATATTCATACTTTCCCATACTTTCAATGCTACAGGAACCTATCAGTCGAGGTAACCTGCAAATACTATGCAATGCTACAGGAACCTGTTAGTCTAGGTAACCTGCAAATACAAGTACTAAAGCAAGCACTTAAAAAGTTTCAAATTGGCATATGAAATATCAAATCATATCATGCACAATACTGTCTAAGTAGGAATACTACCCCCCAGTTCTTTTGGGTAATTATTGTTACGTAAAAGAACTATTAAGGAGCTATAACTACAAAAAATGCACTCAAAATATTCAACGTAGAGCTATCAATCGCTTAATACTTCTTAAAAAGAAACTTTCTTGCAAGTAGGGAGGTTCACATCAAGTACCCCCCGAGTACATGCATAATCAAATACTGAAATCAAAATGCTGGTCAGCTAATAAGCTGCCTTTATTCTTGGGCTGAAAGAGCCTTACTTTTCCTAAGAAAAAACATATAAAAGAGTTACTGATAATACTTCTTGAGATGTTCTGCATTCCAAGCTCTCGGAATGAGGTTCCCATCCAAATCCATCAAGTGGTAGGTTCCTTCCCAAATGGCTGACTTTATCTGGTAAGGTCCCTCCCAATTTGCTCCAAAAGCTCCATGTGCCAGAACCTTGGTGTTTGGCATGACTTTCCTCAAAACTAGGTCTCCAACTTTAAAAGGTCTTGCCTTCACCTTTTTGTTATAATACCTTCGAACTCTCTGTTGATATGCTGCCAACTTCACTTGCGAATCTGCTCTCAGCTCTTCGACCATGTCCAAATACAGTCTATGATTGACCTCATTGTTCTCGGGGTCAAAATGTTTTCTTCTCAGGGAACCTGTTCCAACTTCCACAGGTACCATAGCTTCACAACCATAAGCGAGAGTAAAGGGAGACTCACCAGTTGTAGTTCTAGGCGTGGTGTTATACGACCACAAGACTCCAGGAAGCTCCTCTGGCTAGCTTCCTTTCTTATCTTCAAGCCTTGTCTTCAAAGTATGCTTGATAATCTTGTTCACAGCTTCAGTCTGTCCGTTACTCTGTGGATAATACACTGCTAAAAATGCTTTCTGAATTCCAAACTGCTCACACAATCCTCTAAGCTCTCTGCTATCAAACTGCTTTCCGTTGTCAGAAATCAGCTTCTGCGGAATGCCAAACCTACATACAATGGCTCGAAACACGAACTCAGTCAATTTTGATGCTGTAATCTTAGCAATGGTTCTGCTTCTGCCCACTTTGTGAAGTAATCAACTGTAACCACTGCATATTTCACTCCTCCTTTTCCTTTCGGGAGCTCTCCAATGAGGTCTATTCCCCAAACGGCGAATGGCCAAGGACTAACAATCTGTTTGATAGGTGCTACAGGACGACTATCAAAATTTGCGAACTTCTGACAATTGCTACATGCCTGTGCAAACTTAGAAGCATCTGCTTTGATGGTTGACCAATAATATCCTTGTCGAAGGACCTTCATGGCTAAAGAATTACCCCCCGAGTGATTTCCACATACTCCTTCATGAATCTCCTCGAGGATGTACCTGCATTGCTCTCCAGCAACACACTTGAGCAAAGGTTGATTGAATCCTCATCTGTATAGAACTCCATCATAGATTACATACTTGGCTGCATGATACCTCAGCTTCCTAGCTTCCTCTTGACTGGGAGGTAACTCCCCTTTATCCAGGTAACGATATATTGGGGTCATCCAGGAATCCTCGACTGGAAACTCGATGTCCATCACTTCTTCTTTGAAAACGCTAGGTTGCTCCTGAATCTGAAGTGGAATTACTCCCAATAATGTGGATTCTCTCTGGGAGCCTAGCTTGGCTAATGCATCTGCATTGGTATTCTTCCCTCGTGGTATCTGATCCAACTTCACCTCTCTAAACTTTGCAATCAACTCCTGGGAGTACCTCAGATACAAATCTGTTCGTGGACCTCTTGCCTGAAAACCACCACGAATCTGCCAAACCACTAACATCGAATCACTAAACACTCTGATATTCTCGACTTTCATCTCCAAGGCTAGCTTGAGGCCTGCAATCAATGCCTCATACTCTGCATCATTGTTTGTAGCTCTAAAAGTAAAATGAATCGAGCTATGGAGTTTGTGTCCTTCTGGACTAACTAGCTCTATGCCAGCACATGCTCCACTACTGTTGGCTGCTCCATCCACGTACAATGTCCACCAGGGTGCACAATTATCATTCTCTGTCTGTTCTTCCATCACCTCCTTTGGTTTCTCCTGGCCAGTAACCTCCACATGAGGTGGAAACTCGATTAAGAAATCTGCTAGAGCTTGAGCCTTGATTACTGTTTTTGGCTTGTATTCTATGTCGAACTGTCCTAACTCCACAGCCCACTTTAACATTCTTCCTGAAGTTTCTGGCCTGTGCATCACTTGCCTAAGTGGATATGAGGTTCTTACCTCGATCTTGTGAGCTTGGAATTAAGGTCGCAGCTTCCTGGAAGCTAGAATCAATGCGTAAACCAGCTTCTCCATTCCTGTATACCTCGTTTCTGCATCAAGTAACCTCTTACTGACATAGTAAACTTGGCTCTGCTGTCCATCCTCTTCTCGAACTAGGACTGCACTAATGGAATATTCTGATACAGCCAAGTAAAGTATCAATGTTGTTAACTCGAATAACTTGTAGAAGGGGGGGGTTGAATACAAGTTATATAATCGTGTCTGATTTTTGCTTGATTATAAGAACATGAATAAACGAATGAATCAAACTCTTGTTTGTATTAATAAGGTCAAATACAAACTCTACCAAAGGTGTACAATACCTTTAGCAGCTGCTGACAATACAAATATCTCTCTGTTTGTTTCGTACTCTCGAATACAAACCTTATACAGAGCTACGCACACGAACTCACAACTTCGTCGCTCTTTACAATGATATTGAGAGAGTATTTATAATGCTACCTATCAACTAATAACAGAAAGATATAATCTATACATGACAATGTTCTGCCTTCTAGTTAATAGTTTCCTTCAATAGAAAACTCTTTCCTTCATAATATCTTCTTGCTTGTTCTTCAAACAATGATCCTGTTTTATAGCACTTGCCAGTTTCTGTAGCATCCATAATGACATCATCAGTAACACGACTGATATCAGGATCTGTACACTGCATCAGTATCTGATCACTCATCAGTATTGGACCGTCATCAGGATTTGCTCTCTGTTCCTGACATGTAGTCTCCGATACACTGTTCATTCCTGACTAAACTATACAGATAACTGTCTTACACATAAATCCTATATACAGTGCTAAATCCTTTATAAGATCAGGATTACAAGAAGTATAATGTGTAAATTCTATTCTTAACATCACAACTTATGAATTATTCCTAACAATCTCCCCCTATTTATGCTTTACAAACTGAAGCATAAATCTAAGTTGTGGATGTCAAAACATATAACAATACAACCAGAATAGAATTTATGAATGTAGAATTATGAAGTTAAGTACCTCCTTCTCAGATGTAGACATTTATCCAGTACTTAGAAGAAAGAATTTTAACTATTAATGCTGCTCTTCCTTACCACTTCCTAGCTGAGATTCACCACTGTCACTCCTGGTTCTTCTTTTTACTACCATTTGTCTGATCTTTATCTCCACCAGCTTTATCTTTATCTCCTTCAGTCTGGTAGTGTTGTTGTTGTCTTTGAATTGTCTTTATCTCCCCCTTTTTGACATCAGCAACATTAATTCCAAGAGATTCAGAAACAGAACAAATGAGTTTCATAAGAACTGCTTGATTTTCCATAATTGTGACTTGGTTATCTTCAAGTGATTGAAGTCTTGTTTGAATAGCAATTTGAGAATTCTGAATATCTTTCAAAACATCAGAATGAACTTCAATATTGGAAGTGCTTCTAGTATCTTCAGTATCAGAATCAGAAAGAACTTTATCTTCAAGTCTTGTAGAAGAAGTTGCTTGAGTTGTATGATATTCAAGTAATAAAACCTGATTAGAAGTATCAACGTCTTCATCTTTCTATTCTGGAACTGAAACATGATCATCATCTCCTTCACCAGTATTCTGTGTACTAACATCTTCAAATCCTGACTCCTCCTTAGAGTGATCAGAGACTGTTGATGTCTCAATTCTAGCTGATATTGGAAGTACATACAAAGGAACACTAGGATCATTAGGATCTTCATCTGGTACATATGTATCAAGAGATTGCTTTATCCTGACACCTCTCCTGTTAATGATTTCTGCAAGCCTCTCCTTTTGCTTCTGAGCTTTAACTTCTGGCTTTGCATTGTGATGTGCTAGGTCATTCTTCTGATACATTTTGATGAATGAATAAGTACCAGCATCCATACCCAAATTTTCAGACCAAGATTCAGGAAAAACCTGATCCCAGAAATCAAATGATGGTTTCCTAATTTTCTCTCTCTCACTATGGAGTTGATCATCCATACCCTCATTCTCACTTTGACTTTCTAAAGTCAACACTCTTTCTACCTCACCTTTTGCCTGGTCAGGAGCCAGCCGCTCAAATTGTGGATCAATATCCATCTTTTCAAGTGTATCACTCAAATTTGGATAAGCGCTCTCATGACCTACAGAAAAATAGAGTTTAGAAGGAGCTTTTATACCTGAACTCACATGGAGAGAGGGTTCCTCATATGGCATGTGGCTTGAGGTTTTCTCCAAGGAGTGAGCTGCTATAGTCTCTGAACCCATACAATCATCTTCTTTCCTTTCAGAAACTACAGGCTCCAGTATACCACTTTCAGGTTCTTTACTAGACTGTGATGTCTTCAGTAATACTTCATTAGACACCATAGTTAGTACATTGTTGATGAGTGGATTTTGTAACAACTTTTGAGAGGTTTATGGTGAGTTGTAAAGGCTAACGATCAACTAATCTATGGAGAATGGAGGTTTTTTGTAGGGGTTGAACTGAGCTCGAGAGCGTTTACAAGAATCTCACGAATTCCCTTGAGGCTTGTGTCGTGCGTTCTCAAGAATCTCGTAGGTATATTGTGAGGCTTGTAAAAACATGTCCTCAAGGTGCCTACGTACCCTTGTATTTATAGGGATCAAGTTCACGTAGTTCTTTTTAGACTAGAAGTCTGGTTAGGCGGCAATAAACTAGGTTCCTAATTCGTGGGGAACTCCTTTTCTCCAGATTTCAGCCACGAATAGGCGACCTAAGTCGAATAGAACTCAAGTTCTAGTCCGACTAGGAGTATGTTTACAAGTTCTCGTCCTATTAGATGTATTCAAGGATCATCTACGCCCAAGGAATACATTCCAATAAGGAGTTGATGTTCATGACTTGCTCCTAAAGAATAGGAGGCTTAATCATACTAGAATTCTGCTGGAATAAATCTATTCTCGTACAGGAAGCTGTCTCTCAGGAACCTGTCTGCAGGAACCTGTTTCTCGGGAAGCTGTCTACAGGAAGCTGTCTTTCGGGAACCTGAACCTGTCTAGATCCATTTCACATGCTATTTAGCCCCATTTAACTTAAGGGACCTCAATCATAACCCATATTAATCATACGGATTGGATCCTTAAGCCCAATGGGCCTAAATCTAACCCATGGAGATTTTGGGCACAACAAGTACCCCCCGGTTCCTCGAAGTTATAGGATGCGAGAGGAACCTAAATAGCTTGATATTTTAAGATCCAATCCCTTCAGTGCTCCCACGTTTCTTCTGAGTGAACCATGCGGGTCTTTGTCTTCTTGTTTGAATCGTGACAAGGGCACAAAGTGAATCCAATTAGGCGCTGAATGAATCCTTTGACAAGGGCACAAAGCGAATCTAATTGGGCACTAAGTGAACCTTAAGAATGTCAAGGGAACCACGTGAATCCAAATAAGGGCATAAAGTGAACCTAATTGGGCGTTATGTGAACCTATGCTGAGGGCACAAAACGAATCCAATAGGGCACTAAATGAATCCTTAAAAGGGACAAGGTGAATCGTAAGATTGTCAAGGGAACCAAGTGAATCCAAATAAGGGCATAAAGTGAACCTAATTGGGCATTATGTGGACCTATGCTGAGGGCACAAAACGAATCCAATAGGGCACTGGATGAATCCTTAAAAAGGGCACGAGGTTAACCTGGAAAATCATAACTTGATTGCTCGAGAGGCTACTTCATCTGATAAGCTTCTTTTCATTTGACTATCTAATGTCTGTCTATCAGAGGTACTCTAGGATCAGCTGCGTCCTAGGAGTACTTTCCAATGATGATTCTGCGTCTCTCTAGCTGGCTTCTTAATATCTCTGATGTCTATGCTCAGAAACCTGGTTCTCACGAACCTCTATCTCGGAACCTGGTTCTCAGGAACCTCTCTACAGGAAACTGTACCTGCACAAATAACAAATTTGTTAGTCTCGGGAGCGTTTCTGTAGTTCCCATGTACTTCTTGTTGTTCTCATTGCTGTTGCTAGGCTAATTCGGGCTCTTCTGCGGGGAGGAAACTGGTTCATTCGTAATCTGCTCAGCTACTGGTTCATCAGGAACGTCTTGATACTCATAATCTCTTGACTGTCTTCTCAACTAATGCTCATTTCTCCACGTTAGGTCTTCATATCTCGTACTAGATCTATCTCCTCGCTCATACAATACTTGTTGATTGGAACCTACGACTTAATAGGTCTTAAATCTAGCCCATGCTGTGCTTCATTGTGTCGGTTTGGATTGAGGTTCCGTTACTGAACCTGGAAGATGGAAGCTCTTCTCTGTGCAAACGTAGGGGAATTGAGCTACCCCCCGAGCCGTCATGACACGTGAACCTCCTATAGCTTGTTGAAGCGGTTGACTGAAAGCTGTAGCTTATAAACTATGGGTTGAAAACTAGAAGTCGGAAGCTATTAACTGGAAGCTTCTGATGATCATCAAGGATGCTGCAAGCTGCTTTATCAAGAAATTGTTAGTAGTACGGTACCTATTTCAATCGGGTTAAATGGCGTTTTGGTCACTCAACTGACCCTAAACTTTCAATTGGGTCACTCAACTGAAAAAGCTTTCAATCAGGTCACTAAACACATAAAAACTTTCAATCGAATCACTAAACACATTAAAACTTTCAATCGAATCACTAAACACATTAAAACTTTCAATCGAATCACTAAACACATTAAAATTTTCATCAAATTATATGTTTTTAAATATCGTTCTTGAGATCGAACGCATATTTGAAGGTGATTTCGATGTCGGAATTTGGAGTTCTAGTAGTCGAATCGAAGCTCTCAACATCATCTTTCATAATCTGCAATCAGTTTTTATGGATGGTAAAATTTCGAATTTATATGAATTTTCTTTCAATTCTGCAAAATTAGGGTTCTTCAGTTGAAAGTTTTAATGTGTTTAGTGACCTGATTGAAAGCTTTTTCAGTTGAGTGACCCAATTGAAAGTTTGTAGTCAGTTGAGTGACCAAAACGCCATTTAACCCTATTTCAATCATATACAAGCTTTATAAGTGGGAGTATTCATCTATATATCACTTTGATGAGGGCACAAGGCGAATCCAATTGAGCTCTAGGTGAATCCTGGGAAGGGCACTTAGAGAATTCAATTGGGCGCTAAGTGAATCCTTGACAGGGCATAAGACGAATCCAGTTGAGCTTTAAGTGAATCCTGAGAAGGGCACTTAAAGAATTCGACTAGGCATCAAATGAATCCTTTTGGGCTCTAAGTCAATCCTGAAGAGGGCACAGAGAGAATCTATAGGGCACATGATGAATCATTTCAAATTCTAGGGGCACCAAGTGAATCCGTAAGGGCACAAGGTGAATCCCTTCAAATGCTAGGGGCACCAAGTGAATCCGTATGGGCACAAGGTGAATCCCTTTGAAGGCTTTTCAAGTACAAGCAAACTCTAGGTTAGGTTACCCATGCTTAGGTTTCCAAAACCCTTAACTAGGTGCCCACATGCTTATGGGACTTTGAATGTGTTCCTACGATTCATAGGGCTTTTCGAAGTGAATCTTTCATGCTTGCAAATCTTTTCTGGCTATCGAGTGCCTGCGGCTGACAGGGCTTTTCAAAGTGAATCTTTCTGGGCTCTATGCAAATTCTTATAAGGGCATAAGGTGAATCCAACTGGTTGTTTATGTGAACCTCTGCTTAGGACATAAACCGTAACCAATTGGGCACCAAATGAATCCCTAAAAGGGTACAAAGAGAATCCATTAAGATACCAAACAAATGTGCGTAGCTGCATGAAGCACCAAGTGAATCCTTTTGGGCTCTAAGTGAACCTATACGGGCACATAGGGAATCCATAAGGGCACTAGGTCAATACATGGATATGCTTAGGGAACCTGGTGAGTCCTTCTAGGCTCTAAGTGAATCCTTGGATGGAGCACAAAGAGAATCCAGAAGGGCACTAGATTAATCCTCTACAGGCCTGGAGCTCTTGCTGTAAGCACACTTTCCTCTATTCAGGTATCGGCTGGCTGAGAACTTCATGCAAGAAGCTGCTAATCAGAAACTAACAATTGGCTTCTAACAAATGTCAATGAACCTGGAAGCTGTTACATACAAGCTTCAGGTATAAAATAATGAACCTGCAAGATGTTAGTTACTAGAAAATAACGAGTAATCCACTAGACACATATAAATGCAACTAGACCTGGAAGCTGTTACCTATGAGCTTCAGGTGAGTAATACAAAACCTGTTAACTCAAGGTAAATACATGGAACCTGTTAGCTACAGGTAAATATCAAGGAACCTACGAGGTGCAGGTAAATATCAAGGAACCTGTAATGTGTTAGGTACATGTGCATTCTAACATCTAGAAACATAATCAAGACATAATCGTAACTCAATCGCACATAAGACCACAATAGCATATATGTTTAATCATGCTTTATGTATAGTAAGAGTTTGTTGTGCGTACCTGGGAGGTTTTCTACGAATATGTAAGCATAAAAGGAGAGGAATCACCTGGATCTTTCTGTAGACTGATCAGATGTGAAGTGGAAGCCTCCGTTAAGATTTGAAAACTCATTGACGTGTTCCTGATGCAAGCATGCTGCTCTTCAAGATACTAGACCAAATCAATCCTCAAGGTTCTTGAACCAAATATGAGCTATGAGGTTTCTAAACTGCATCCTAGCCGTGAGGTTCCTGAATCAAATCACGAGCTTCCTGGACCTGATGGTGAGGTTCATGATCTGAATTCTCAAAATTTTGAAATCCTCAACTTTCAAAGTACCATGTGCTATAGTAATTGTAATTGTACTACCCCCCAGTTCTTCAGGGAAGCTTGTCTTTGATGAAGAACTAACTCCAAGAAGCTTCACAATTCTTCGATAATTTCTAATAAGTCGTTGAATATTCATCCATGAAGTTGAGTACTGTGTGTTGTTAGGTCGAATACACAATAAGTAATCAAATACTGTATGAATAACTTAACAAGAACACACTGTTTAACAATTAAAAATTGTTTGGAATTAATAATTCCTCTCTCGGTGATGTAAATATCACAGAGAGCTGCTTAGGTTACAATGGATAGATTTCTCAATGTTCGATTACCCTTCTAGGGTTAACCTAACTGTATTTATAGAATATACAGCTTCGTACAATCTGTAATTGATTCTCCTATAATTAAGCTATACAATTGATATCAATCACGATTGCTTCAGTCTTCCAAGTCAACTCAATCTCTTTGACAGCTTTCCAATCTTCAAAGATATTGCTTCCATATTTATCAATCTTCAAACACTGTTGACTCTTCAGACAATACTGCTACAGAGTTTAACAAACTCTGTTTGCGCTTCCAGTCAGTGTTTAATCAAACTCTGACTGCTTCCAGCTAAACTCTGTTCTCTGACTTTAGCTTCCAAACACTGTTTTCATCAATCATTTCTAACAATCTCCCCCAACTTGTTCATTAGCAAGAATGTACAAGTTTTACAGTAAATGATGATGTCAAAACAAATACAAAGTTTACAATGTTTAACATACAAACAGAGTTTAAGCTTTTACTTAACAAATTCTACAGAAAATAAGAAAATTCTTACAGACTTTAATCTCTAATCTCTTGAAGATCAGGCACTGTTCTGAGATAGTCTATAAGCAACCTTCTTTCAGCATTTTCAAGCTCTATCTGCATAGCTTCTTTGATTTCTCTCAACTGAGGATCATTCTCATCAGTTTGATAGATAGCAGCTCTAAGATCGTAGATTTTGTTTCTTCTCATCTCATTTCCCAACCTGATATATTTCACCTCTTCAGATTTTACATTGAAATCCAGAACAGTAATTCCAAGATCTGTTTTCAGCTTTGTAGTTCCCTTTTCCATTTCAATCAGATTGCCATTCCAATCTCTGTATTTAGGAACATACTTGCTGTTGAATTTCATTTGCCTTCTTGCAAGGTTTTGAATCATTCTTTGTTGAAACACATTTGCAACTGACTGTGCTCTTTGATTTCTCACTCTGAAAATATATAGGACATATTCAAGTTCTTCAGCATACTTTAATTCAATATCCTTTTCAGAGACTTTAAATACTGTTCCATCAGCCATGAAATATAGCAAGAAATCCTTTTCTAGACTCTTTTGATGTACAAGCTGTACTGACTCCAGTTTGTCTAAACTCTCTTGAGTGACACCACCTCCTGGAACAGACAGTGAAGAAGGATCTCTAGGACCAACATATTGCCTATTATCTCTGTGTGAGCCTATGCCTCCCTTGTTGTATCCAACTTTACCAGAAAAAGCTCTACCATCAGAAAAATCCATCGGAATTGTAGCTTCTAGTCTTGGATCATGAAGAACACCCTTTCCAAATGTTGATTTCAACTGAGAAGACAATAATGGTGTGGTCACAACTTGTGCAGCAACAGAGGTTGTGTTTTCATTCTTCTGTACAACATGTGTATCAACAGAGGTTGTAACTATACTTTTCAGTTTTTGCTTAGCTTCCGCATCTGTTGGTTTTCTGAATACTTGCATTCTTTGATCTGTACCAACAGGTTCTTTGATTTGAATACCTTTAAGAACAGGCTTTGCAGCTTTAGCAACTTTCATATTCTTCTTTCCTTTTTCAGACTTTAAAGCTTTCAGATGTTTTTCTTGTAAACTCTTCTCTTCAGCTTTAGCATCTTCTATGGTCACTCCTTCTGCATTCTCTTCCATGAAAAGCTTAACAGCTAACTCCTCATCAGTCTTTGGTTTTGATGTTAATTCCAAACTCTTGGTCTTTGAGGTACCTTGAGTTTCAGTGTTTGTTCCAACAGACTGTGATTTAAAAGATTTGTCAGATCTCAGAGTTTGCTGCCTTTCAGAGTTTAAAACCTTGCTTTTATCACTTGCCCCTCCATCTCCAGCATCATCCTTTTTAGTCAGAGTTTGAGAAACTTTGCATTTTGACTTAGTAACTCTCTCCCCCTTTTTGACATCATCAGGAATTAGTATTGATGTAATGAGCTCTAAAGAGTTTGCAATTGAATCAACTTTAGCAGATAAAGCAGTCTGATTTTCTTCAACTTTTCCTAGCCTGGCATAGAGAGTGTCTTGAACTTTAGACAGCTGAACAGCTTTTATTTTAGACTCTCTATCCATCTTCAATTCTCTTGACTGAATCTCAGTCTTCAAGGAAGCAATTTCTTGTTTAGTTTCAGCAAAATTGCCTTCCAGAGTCTTGACTTGTACCACAGTTGCCTTTAAACAGGATAAGATCTCTGGATTGGAAATTTGCTTGGCAGTTTGCTTAACAAACTCAGATGCTCTCCCTTTTGGAAAAATACAGTCTTGTTTATACCAATTTTCAACAGACTTAGCAAGATGCTCTACTTCAACTGCATGAGATGGACAAGGCTGATCAAAAGGTGTATGTTTATTATCTGTCTGTGCAGGTGCACTCTCAAAAGAATCAGAGTTTGCATCACTGTCAGATTTATCTTCATCACTTGCACCTTGAGCTTGACCATCTTTGAAAGAACCACTGTGCTGAGCAGTGTCAGCCACAGTTTCTGCAATAACTTCTGCAACCTTTTCAATAATGACCTCATGTTGCACAGGCTCTGCAACAGAGTTTGCCTTTGTAGCTTCAACAGACATATATTCAGAATTGTCTTTAGTTGCCTTATCAACTTCATCACCTTTGTCAGCTATACCAGGAGCTTTAAAATGATCAACAGGTGAGATAGGATCAAGAATTGATTCAGGAACATCATGCACTGGTGAAAAACCATCTCTGTGATCCTCTTCTACAGGCATTTTATCCTCTGTAGGTATTTCAACAGTAACATTATTCTCTGCAGGCATTTCAACCTCTGCAGGTATAACAACATTGTCAGCCATAATATCCTCTGCAGGCATTTCAACCTCTGCAGGTATTTCCACATTCACTGTAACCTCAACAGTAGGTGTTTGCTGTGAAACCACCTCTGGAGCTTCAACAACATTCTCTGCATCTGAATCAGAAAGAATTAGTCTCCTTTTCTTGATTGGCACAACAATCTCCTCTTCATCTTCACATGAGCTCTCTCTTGGTGGTGAAAGTGAAGGTCTGTTTGCTTTCTGTTTCTTCATTCTTGTATAAACAGCTTCAGGTGTTGTTTGTTTAGCCTTTGAGTGTTTAGTGTTTTGGGCGGTGTGTTTCTTTCTTTTTGGCTTGGTTTTAGGTTGTTCAGTAGATGCTGGCTCAGAGTGTAAGGTGTCAGTGTTTAAGGTTTCAGTGTTTATCGGTTCAGTGTTTAATGGTTCAGTGTTTAATTGTGGAGAGTTTAAGATTTCTGGTTGTGGTTGTTGAGATGTAGTAGGTGCAGTAGTTGTGGGTGTTGGAGGTGTTGGTTCAGAGTTTATGGTTTCTGGTGGTTCAGGCATTTGTTGTGGTGATTGAGGGTCTTGTGGTTGGTTTACATAGTTTTGTAAGGCTAAAGGCATAAACAACTCAGGTATTTGCTGTTTAGTGACATCTTTGTTTGTCAAATCAGAAAACATTCTCTTAGCAACTTGAAAAGGCTGAATTACATCAGCTTCATCAATTGGAATGTTAGGCACACAGGCAGTAAATAGCAATTGACAAAAACGAGCAAAATAAACAGTAGTAGATTCAGACAATCGCTCTCCCAAGTTCATTAGTACTAGTCTACCAAAATCAAAGTTACCTCCATATAGTAGAGCATGACCAATTTGGAGAGTATCCAGAGGTAGTGCATCCCAGTTTGTTGTCTTCTTTCCAAAAGCCCTTGTTATACAATCGAAAAAGAAACTCCATTCCTTTCTCAAACTCGGCCGTCTCAAAGACCCTATCTTGTTCAAGTTTCCTGCACATCCAATTTGTTCCAACATTGTCCTCAATCGATCATGACCAACAACACTGTAAGAAGTGTGTGTCTCAAAGTCCAGAGCATCCCTAACAGTAGTTGGAGTAATGATATACTCTGATTCTTCATGAGTGAAAATGATTGTTGGAGTGCCAGCCTCTCCTCCATCATCATATTCAGAGTTTGTCCAGAAAGTAGCAATCTGTGAAGCAGATAATGTTGGTGGTGCAGTTAGAGCCGTCCCTATCTCAGAATCGTTCAAGAAGTTTTGGAACAAGTGAAACGCCTGTGGAGCATTTTCATTATCCAATGGTGCTGCATAGTTACTAGGGAGAAAAACTAACCCTGCTGCATCAAACGCTTTAGTTGCCATTAGTAACAAGATACGAAGATATGCAGAGAAAAGATTTGAATGCACTGTAAGTGTTTATCAAAATGTGAAGGAGAGTATATGAAAAGTGTGAAAATGAATGAGTATGTAAGTAATTGTGAGTGGGTGAAAATGAATAGATATGAGGTGAGAGAATAAAAACGATTAGAGTAAACCAAAACTCAATCGTTTATGCAGTAAAGGCGCGAGTAATGTGTGAGTGGGACACTGTCATGGGACACGTGTCAAACAACCAATGGAGCACTCAATAATTACCGCTGTCATTACTATAATCACGACACTTAGACATATTAACACTAATTAACAGTTGTCAACGACCCCAATTACTCCAAAATAGTCAAATCATCTCAATAAGACTTTACCTCAGAGTACTTAACACAACTCAACAGTGTTTATCAATTTTCCAATTTTATCACTAAAACCCTTTCAAAAATTGCACAGTTGTGAATATGAGTGTGTGTGAAGCAGAGTTTACTGAAATCAATTTTTAGAGCATCTAATATTTCATAAAATCCATAACAAACAGTTAATAAACACTGAATGCACAAACTCTCATATTAAACACTGATTGTTTGATGAATGCTAAACTCTGTAGTTACTGTAATACAGAAATCTGAAAACTTCTAATCCCTTTGATGTCCATGATTATCCAAGTAAGCACACAGTCTTTAAAGACAAAAATATCAAGAGATAGAAATCAGAGCATCATTCAGTGAATAACAGTCATGAACTGTATAACCTCACAAACTCTCAAAGCACACAAGTGTTTAGGTGATGTGTTTACACTCACATTCAATCAGAAATAGCAGAGTCTACCATATGCTTGAATGTCCACCAATTCTACACTACTTTGAGTACATGTATTCACAAATCAAAAGGACTTTATTCAGGGTTTAAATGGAGTAAGATCAAACAGATGAAAAGAGATATTTTTATTCAAGAGTGACTTCAAGCTGAGCATCTTAAGAGAACAAAGTGTTCAGTCACAGTATATATTTGTACAAGATCAGTATATATGCTCTTTTTTTTTTTTTTTTTTTTTTCATTTTTTTTATTTAGCATATATACTGAGTAAACTTTTTCTTTTCTTGAGAAACACTCATCTGTTTGAGAAAAAAAATATTTAACTGCTCTTAATACTTCAGAGTATAAGAAAATGAGCAGTTAATAAGGCTCAAAGAGGTTTACTAAGGATGGAATTTATGAACAGTGTTTATACAGTGTTTGTACAATGTTCAAAAGAATTTCGAACAGTGTTTGAAAGAATGATGAATCCTATTGCCTTTATCATTTTCATGCACACATATATCATGTAGTCTCAAAATGATTTAATACAAGTTCTAGAGAAACATACTACCTGATGAATATCACACAACAATAAATACTGATTGATAGAAAATGTATCAATCACTGATTTGGCTCAAACTCTCACAGGGTGTAAACATGAGTCTGAACTCACCAAACTAATCACTGACACATCTCAAGTTTTATGATTTTCACAAGCACAAACAAGGAATCATCATGAACCATACCTTTGGAAACAGAATGTCACTTATCAGAGTTTAGAGTTCATCAATAACCAAAATTATTTATGAGTGGCCATGCACACAATATTCATAGACTCAGAGTTTAGGACTGAATAAACTAAAAGATGCTATAAATATGAAACAGTATCATGCTGTGTTGATTTACTGCACAAAGTCTGATTAGATAGCAGTGACTCAGAAAGGATCATGATTTAATTACTGTGAATCATGCTTCATACATATTTCTTCATTGGTATTTTCATTCAGACAATAATCAATTCTGAATTCACTGAGTGTATCTAACATGTTAACAGTATTTAACAGACAGACATGCTTAACAGAGTTTAAAAAGTTTTAAACATAAGCATGCATAACAGAGTTTATTACTAAGGTTCACATAGCACTTAACAATTTGCAGAAACATGAGCAACAAATTTTAGAAATAAGTTTTTGAGTCTAACCAACATCTCTAGTCAAAACTAGAGACCATTCCTAGTTCATTGACCAGTCTTGTAAATGTAGCTTCACTCAATGGCTTGGTGAAGATATCTGCAAGTTGTTGTTCTGTAGACACAAAGTGAAGCTCAATGTTGCCTTCCTCTACATGCTCTCTGATGAAGTGATACCTTATGCTGATGTGCTTTGTCATTGAATGTTGCACTGGATTACCTGTCATTGCAATAGCACTTTGATTATCACAGTAAATAGGTATCTTGGAATACCTTAATCCATAATCCAGCAGTTGATTCTTCATCCATAAAATCTGTGCACAGCAGCTACCAGCAGCAATATACTCTGCTTCAGCTGTAGATGTAGATATTGACTTCTGTTTCTTGCTATACCAGGAAACAAGTCTGTCACCCAGAAATTGACAACTTCCACTGGTGCTTTTTCTGTCTATCTTACATCCAGCAAAGTCTGCATCAGAGTAACCAAGAAGTTTAAACTCTGATTCCCTTGGATACCACAGCCCCAAAGTTATAGTGCCCTTCAGGTACTTGAATATTCTCTTTACTGCTGTTAAATGTGGTTCTCTTGGATCAGCCTGGAACCTTGCACACAAGCAAGTTGCATACATGATATCAGGTCTGCTAGCTGTCAAATAGAGCAAAGAACCAATCATTCCTCTGTAGCTTGTCATATCTACTGATGACCCTGCATCTTTGTCCAATTTTGTTGCAGTTGCCATGGGAGTTGTTGCAGATGAACAGTCAAGCATACCAAATTTCTTGAGAAGGTTTCTGGTATATTTTGCTTGATTTATAAAAATTCCATCATCTGTTTGCTTCACCTGTAGGCCTAGAAAATAACTAAGCTCTCCCATCATACTCATTTGATATCTTGACTGCATGAGTTTGGCAAACTTCTTACAGAGTTTATCATTAGTAGACCCAAAAATGATGTCATCCACATATATCTGAACTAAAAGCAAGTCACTACCATTTTGGAAATAAAACAGAGTTTTGTCAATAGTACCTCTGTGAAATCCACTTTCTAGTAGAAATTTGGCAAGGGTTTCATACCATGCCCTTGGTGCCTGCTTAAGTCCATAGAGAGCCTTGTCTAACCTGTAGACATAATCTGGATATTTTGGATCAACAAACCCTGGTGGTTGTTCCACAAACACTTCTTCTTCAAGTTTTCCATTCAAAAATGCACTTTTTACATCCATCTGAAACACTTTGAATTTCATGTGGGAGGCATATGCTAGAAAAATCCTGATTGCCTCCAATCTAGCCACTGGTGCAAATGTTTCATCATAGTCAATTCCTTCCTGTTGTGAGTAGCCTTTTGCAACCAGTCTTGCCTTGTTCCTTGTGATAACACCCTCACTGTCAGTTTTATTCCTGAAAACCCATTTAGTACCAACAATGGATCTATTCTTGGGCCTTGGCACAAGTGTCCACACTTCATTTCTTTCAAATTCATTTAGCTCTTCTTGCATTGCTGTTATCCAGTCAGCATCTTTAAGAGCTTCTTCCACTTTCTTTGGCTCAGATTGTGACAAGAATGCATGAAATAAACATTCATTTGTTGTTGCACTTCTTGTCCTTACTTTTGCATCTGGATCACCAATAATCAAATCAGGTGTGTGAGATTTAGTCCATTTTCTTGCAGAAGGCAGATTGCTTCTGTCATCATGTGATCCTCCCCCTTGATCCATGCTCTCCTGATTTTCCTGGTGTCTTTCCTCATTTTCAGATGCTCCCCCTGAATGTGACTTCTCAGAATTTGAATGATCAGAGTTTGAATCAACAGTGTTTGATTCAGAGTTATCATTTGAGTCACTATCAGTGTTTGAATTTTCACTTTGATGTGATTCTTCATGCTCCCCCTCAACTGGTTCTTCCCTTGTTTTTGATTGAAGAGTTTCTTCAGTATTTACCAGTAGAGGTTCAGAGTTTAGATCAACAGAGTTTGACACATCAGTCTGATCAAAGTTTACTTTTTCAGAGAATAAATCTTCATTTTCAAAATGCAGTTGATCATGTTCATCTACATCTTCAAGTCCAGTTATCTTCTTGTCATCAAATGACACATGAATTGATTCCATGATCACTCTGGTTCTCAGATTATAAACTCTGAATGCCTTAGTTGACAGTGGATAGCCAACAAAAATACCTTCATCTGCCTTTAGGTCAAACTTGGTCAACTGTTCAGGATGAGTCTTCAACACAAAGCACTTGCATCCAAAAATATGAAAATATTTTAGATTTGGCTTTTTCTTCTTCACCATTTCATATGGTGTTTTACCATGCTTGTTGATCAGTGTTGCATTTTGAGTAAAACAAGCAGTTTGAACTGCTTCTGCCCAGAAATATGTTGGCAACTTTGCTTCATCTAGCATGGTTCTGGCAGCTTCTATCAAGGTTCTGTTCTTCCTCTCCACTACACCATTTTGTTGTGGAGTACCAGGTGCAGAAAACTCTTGTTTTATCCCTTTGCTCTTGCAAAATTCTTCCATAGATGAATTCCTGAATTCAGTTCCATTGTCACTTCTGATTATCTTCACTTGATGCTCTGACCCTTTTTCCAGTTGAATTACATGTTCTGTCAGTGTTAATGCAGTTTCATCCTTCTTTGCAAGAAAATATACCCATGTAAATCTGGTATATTCATCAACAATGACTAATGCATATTTCTTCTTTCCAAGAGACATCACATTCACTGGACCAAAAAGATCAACATGTAGTAGATGATAAGGATCAACAATTGAAGACTCAGTTTTGCTTTTGAAAGAGACTTTTCTCTGTTTAGCCTTTTGACAAGAATCACACAGTCCTTCTACATTCAACAAGGACTTTGGTAGACCTCTTACAAGATCATTCTTGATTAGCTCATTGATGTTGTTCAGATTCAAATGAGAGAGTTTCTTGTGCCATTTCCAACTCTCTTCACTGGACATCCTTGTAGACAGACACACTGCTTTGCCATCAGTGTTTGTTGACAATTTGATTTCATAGATGTTATTGTGTCTGTTTCCAACTAGAGCAACTTTCCCTGTAGATTTACTGATCACTTGACAATATTCAGGCTGAAAATCTACATGATATCCTCTGTCACAGATTTGACTCACAGATAGCAAATCATGCTTGAGTCCTGGAACAAGAGCTACATTTGTGATGATGACATTTCCAAGATTAATATTGCCATATCCCAGTGTATGTCCTATGTTGCCATCTCCATAGGAAACTTCTGGGCCAGCCTTCTCCTCAAACTCTGATAGCAGGGCTTTATTTCCTGTCATGTGTCCTGAACATCCACTGTCCACGACTAGGGTACTAACCCTGGTGCCCTGCAATCACAAACAATCAATGATTATTAGTTTTAAGGATCCAGACTTGCTTGGATCCTTTGGCTTTCTTAAATCTGTTAGCTTTTGCAGCGGAATTTTCATTAACAGAGTTTAAGCTAACTTTTTCAGAGTTTACATTTGCAGAGTTTACTTTAACCCATTTCAAATTTGGCTTGGGTTCATAGTAATTATAGTAAATAGCATGATAATCTCTGCAAGTGTAAATAGAATGCCAAGTACTTCCACAGTGTTTGCATAAAGTCTGTGGTCTAGTTCTCACATAATCATTTTTAACTGCAGTTTTAGAGGGCAAAGAATTAATGTTCTTATTCTTACTGCAGAAACTAGCAAGATGATTAGTGCTACCACAATTAAAGCATGTTTTTCTAGGAGCTAATGAAGCAAGCATTGGCTTAATTCCTGAAGTTATGCCTACTTTTCCATTTTTGTTTTTCTTAGGCAATCTCTGTTTGTTGACAGATTTTATCTCCTTAAGCTTATGCTTGAGTTGTTTATCTGTCATTAAACCAATGTTAGCTTCTTTAACAAAAGTTTTAGCATATGACTCTTTAACAGCCTTTTTCTGTGCTTCAGTCTTAGGTCCACCTGTTCCCATGACATTACCTTCAGATGAATAATGTGGTCTTTTCTTTACCTGATTTTCAAATCTAAGTTCATCTCCTACAGAGTAACCTAGACCTACTGTGTCTGACTGAAACACTTCTTGAGTGTCTTTGCCAGAGTGTGTCCAAGTTTTAATGATGTGTTTACTATTCTCCAATTCAGATTCTAGTTGCTTATACTTACCTAGCAACTCCTGTTCAATAAACACTGCATCATCTCTCTCTTTTTGAATTTTATTCATGTTCTCTAACTGTTCCTCAACAAGTTTATTTCTTTCTTTGAGTTGAGAACACTCAGACTTTATCCTCTCATTTTCTAAGGTCTGATCTCTATAACTGATATGCAATGCTTTAAGATAAATTCTTAATTCAGTTATATTATCAGTGTTATAAGCATAAGTAGTTGGAGGTACCTTGAGATCATCATTTTCAGTCTGAGTAGTAGCCATGAGAGCATAGTTGACTTCCTCATCTGAATCTGAAGTGTCTGCCCAATCTCTGCCTTTGGTGTAGAGTGCCTTTTCAGTTTTACCCTTCTTGCACTCTGGAGCATAGTGTCCCATCTCCTTACACTTGTAGCATTGAATCTCAGACTTATCTTTCTTTCCAGATTTGAAGTCCTTTCCTTCAGCTTTCTTGAAATTCTTCTTGTCAGACTTTGAGTAGTCCCTTGAGAATCTCTTTCCCTTCTTGAAGTTCTTGTAACCCATCTTCTTGAAGGTCTTTACCATCAATGCAGCCATTTGCATCATCTCTTCATCATCTTCAGAATCAGATGAACCATCTGTGTTTGAGTCAACATCAGTGTTTGATGACTCATTCTCTGAATGGATGACTAAGGCTTTCCCTTTTGCCTTTCTCCTTGATGCCTCCTTCTTTGATGGTTTCTCCTCAACCTTGAGTGCAACAGATTTTGACTTTCTACTTGTTCTTTTGTTTCTCTGCTCCAATTCCAATTCATGGGTTTTGAGCAGCCCATAAATTTCATCAATCTCTGTTTCACCAAGTTCATAATTATCTCTAATAGTGGTTGTTTTCACATCCCACTTTTCAGGTAGAGAAAGAAGAAACTTGAGATTTGAGTCTTCTAAATCATACTCTTTGTTAACCAATGACAAATCATTGAGCAGTTTACAGAATCTGTCAAATGTTTCTGTCATGGTTTCATCAGACTTTGCCTCAAAGTGCTCATACTCCTGAGTGAGTATGTTTCTTCTGTTTTTCTTGATTGCAGGAGTTCCTTGACACCTAACCTCAAGTGCATCCCATATTTCCTTTGCAGTTGTGCAATTAATCACTTTATTAGACATAACATTGTCTAATGCACTGTGAAGTAAATGTCTCACTTTTGCATCCTTTGCAATAGATGAAAGATCCTCAGCAGTTAGATCTTTCTTTTCCTTTGGAATGACCTTTGATTCCTCACCAGCAGCAGCAGCAGATAATTTTGTTGGTTTGTGAGGACCTTCATAAATTCTATCAAGGTATTCTGGATCTGTAGCCTCCAGAAACATGGTCATTTTCACCTTCCAAATTGCATACTCTGATGGCCTAAGTATAGGAACCCTGATTGTTTCATACCTACTAACAGTAGTAGGAGCTTTCTCATTTGGTGGAGGTATCTCTGCCATTGATTACTATTGTGTTTGGATCTTTAACTGTAATAAAATAACAGATTAGTCTCTGATACCACTTGTTAGGTCGAATACACAATAAGTAATCAAATACTGTATGAATAACTTAACAAGAACACACTGTTTAACAATTAAAAATTGTTTGGAATTAATAATTCCTCTCTCGGTGATGTAAATATCACAGAGAGCTGCTTAGGTTACAATGGATAGATTTCTCAATGTTCGATTACCCTTCTAGGGTTAACCTAACTGTATTTATAGAACATACAGCTTCGTACAATCTGTAATTGATTCTCCTATAATTAAGCTATACAATTGATATCAATCACGATTGCTTCAGTCTTCCAAGTCAACTCAATCTCTTTGACAGCTTTCCAATCTTCAAAGATATTGCTTCCATATTTATCAATCTTCAAACACTGTTGACTCTTCAGACAATACTGCTACAGAGTTTAACAAACTCTGTTTGCGCTTCCAGTCAGTGTTTAATCAAACTCTGACTGCTTCCAGCTAAACTCTGTTCTCTGACTTTAGCTTCCAAACACTGTTTTCATCAATCATTTCTAACATGTGTTTTCTTCAAGATGCTCATATCATATTCTTGTAGATACTCTTCATCAAAATCTTCAACTATGTCGAATTTTTCTTAACGCTCGAATAGATACTATAGTTTCTTCACATCATTCCTGCTTGTAGCTTTAACACGTCTTCTCCTTTCTTCTTTATCTTCTTACGAAACATGCTGAGAATGAACCTCTATACAAATATCCCAATACAGTACCTCTAAGCTTACGCGAGCTAACTCATTGTAAGAAACAAGAGATACTTAAAGAGATTACTTGTGAGGCATTTCTCGCAGGTCACTGAATTGAATGAGGTATGTTCCTTGTTCTACAAGCTAAATATAAGCTCATGTATTACGTAATACAAGGAAAAGAACTACTCATAATTTCGTTGAAAACTACTCGAAAGAAATAAGTTTCCTTGCTAGGAAGGTATACATGCACTACCCCTAGTTCTAAGAAGGAAATACATATATAAATAAAGGTATCTCAACTATACTTTAAGGAAGCTCTCAAACTTTCAACTACTGGTCATCTCGAGCTATCCATTCCGCGAGCTTCCCGGCTTTAATCAATTCCTCAATTTGGTCTTTCAGTGCTCTGCATTCAGAAGTATCATGGTAATTATCCTCATGGAAGTCACAATATTTCTTCAGATCTTTCCTTGCTCCTATAGGTAAAGGTGTAGGCTTCACAAATATTCCTTCTTTCCCATAAACCATGAAGATGTGGTCTACTGGAGCGACCAAAGAGGTATAATTGTCGCACTTTGTCTTCAATTTTGCTTTACTTCTTTTGGAGGAAGCTCGATCCCCAATAACATATGCTTGCGGGCTTGGAGACCTCTCTCGCTTGATTCCTTTATGACTAGCTTCATCTCCAAGATCTTCTGTTTCTCTCAACTTCAACAAGGATTCTTCCACACATTTATATAGTTCAGCTTGTTTGTAGAAATCAGCCAGTGTACCAGGTTCACGTACTTGTAACTCCTTCCAGAAGTCTGAACCAGCTCTAACTCCAGCAATCAGGAAGCTCATAATGACCTCGTCAGGAGCTTTCTTAACTCTGGGAACCTCTGCATTAAAACGTTTGAGGTACTCTGTCAAGGTCTCATCTGCTCTTTGCTTGATGTTGGCCAATGTATTGGTTGGGGGTGCAAAAGCGACGGAAGCTCTAAACTGAGTGACGAAGAGTTTCCCCATATTCTCCCAGGAATTTATAGAATCTGATGGCAACCTCTTAAACCACTGATGAGCTCCACCATAAAGGGTTGCAGCCAATAATCTACACCTTGTTAGCTCCTTAACTTGATAAACATCCATCTCAGTATTGAAACGACCCAGATACTCCACAGGATCCGTAGTGCCATCAAATTTAAACTCGTTTGACATACGATGGGATTTTAGTAACGGGGATTTTCTAACCTTCTTGGTGAATGGAGATGAGGTCATCACACCTGTTATTGACTGCTTTTCTTCCTTGAGTTTCACTAGAATCTTCTTGATGTCTTCAGCATTCAAATCACTAGCTCCACCGTCCTTTGCTTCCTTATCTTTATCATCGGCTTCCTGTGAATCTGCTATACACGAATCGTTCGTGGTCTCGACTGAACTTGAATCATCTTTAATTATCTCGATGGAAGGTTCCTTAACAGGAGGTTGTTTATCCTTCGTTTCACCATCTTCTTCACCTTCAGTATCTTTCTTTGGGTCTTCGATCTCCTCCTCAGCCTTTTCTTCACGTTCTTCTTTGCCAATGTCCAACTTCTTTGAAGAACTCTTAGCTTTCTTACCCTTCTTTCTTGATACCAACTTCGACTTCTTCTTCTTTGGTGTTATTTGTTCGAGGGTTGTAAGCCTTTCTTCAATCGACTTTAGATGCTCTAGGACGTCAGCATGAGTAATCTTCTTCGTTTTCGGGGTTTGATCTTTCTCTACAGATTGTGTTGCTTCGCTATCAGAACTGCCTGCCATCTTTCCACTCTTAAGATGATAACTCTCCCCTCCTTCTAGCGCCAATGTTGATGAGTGGATTTCGTAACAACTTTTGAGAGGTTTATGGTGAGTTGTAAAGGCTAACGATCAACTAATCTATGGAGAATGGAGGTTTTTTGTAGGGGTTGAACTGAGCTCGAGAGCGTTTACAAGAATCTCACGAATTCCCTTGAGGCTTGTGTCGTGCGTTCTCAAGAATCTCGTAGGTATATTGTGAGGCTTGTAAAAACATGTCCTCAAGGTGCCTACGTACCCTTGTATTTATAGGGATCAAGTTCACGTAGTTCTTTTTAGACTAGAAGTCTGGTTAGGCGGCAATAAACTAGGTTCCTAATTCGTGGGGAACTCCTTTTCTCCAGATTTCAGCCACGAATAGGCGACCTAAGTCGAATAGAACTCAAGTTCTAGTCCGACTAGGAGTATGTTTACAAGTTCTCGTCCTATTAGATGTATTCAAGGATCATCTACGCCCAAGGAATACATTCCAATAAGGAGTTGATGTTCATGACTTGCTCCTAAAGAATAGGAGGCTTAATCGTACTAGAATTCTGCTGGAATAAATCTATTCTCGTACAAGAAGCTGTCTCTCAGGAACCTGTCTGCAGGAACCTGTTTCTCGGGAAGCTGTCTACAGGAAGCTGTCTTTCGGGAACCTGAACCTGTCTAGATCCATTTCACGTGCTATTTAGCCCCATTTAACTTAAGGGACCTCAATCATAACCCATATTAATCATACGGATTGGATCCTTAAGCCCAATGGGCCTAAATCTAACCCATGGAGATTTTGGGCACAACATACATCACCGTCTTTAAGTGTTGTTTGCTGAGACACACCCTCAAGGTGGATAGACTCTGACTGAACAAAATTTGTTTGATCTTCAGAAAAATCAACCAAAGTCATTCCTCCCATATCATAGGGTATCTCACTTGCATTCTCAGTCATCACAGAAGACCTTTCAACATCAGCTATCACAGCTCCTGAGTCATCCTTCCTCTGACTAGATGGTTCTTGTGTTGCAGTGACCGTGATCTGATCTTTCCTACTACTCACCACTGGTGCAATAGTATCTTCTGTTGACTGCTTCCCTCTATCTACTTCCTCCAGTTGTTCACCTTGAGCTGAAGCATCTTCAATAATTACATCCTTGTCAAATAAATATGCATGAAGTGATTGAAGTGCAACATGCTTCGAGAGTCCAAATTTCTTGACTAATTGTCTTCTAACAGATACATAGAAATACATCTTCATTAAGTCAAGTCTTTGATGTAGAAGTCCATATTCATCTGGAAATAAAAGTTTTGGTACTCTTTCAATCAGAAAGTCTAGAACAGGCCTTGACAACTTCACTTTGAGAGAAATTAGTCCCATAGCCAGTCTGTATGATAATGTAGTTTCCCATGAAGAATCAATATCCAGATCTCTCGTGTCAAATACTGACATAGATGTAGCTTGATCTGTAGAAACCTGCATGATATTAGTTGGACTAGACTCTGTGTGTGTAGGTGACAATTGAATCTTTCTCCTTGTTCTCCTGATATAGTGAGCAAAAGATTTATCCTGAGAAGACTCAAGAGGTGTAGACACAGAAGTGATCTTGGGATGAGATCTTTGTTCAATAGACATAGTCTTTTGAGAGACAGTATCCAGTAACTGTTTTCCCTTTTTAAGAACTACAGCCTTTTGAGAGACTGCAGCCTGGCTGTGACTAGGTTTTTCATCTCTTTGTACTAACAAAGAAAGTTGAATTGCAGCCTTCAATTCTGCTCTCTCTGTAAGAGTTAAATCATCATCATCTTCACTAGAATTACTACTACTACTTGACACAACAAATCTTCTCTTCCTTACAACTGATGTCTTTTGAGAAACACCAGAGGTTGGTTTCTTTGAAACAATAGGCTGTGGATCAAAATTTGGTTCTTGAATTGTTTCAGAGACTATGATGTTTTGGGCTACTTGGGTAGACACAGGTGGGTTCTCCTCCAATTGAGATTCCTGAGCCATTTCACCACAAAAGAAAGAAGAATTGTAGAGAGTAGGAAGATGAGTTTTAAGAATTACCTGAAAATGATGTGGATAATGAATTGCAGGTATTTCATCTAGATTCTTTTCATTGTCCTTCTTTGTAATATCAGAGAAAATTCTCTTTTGCTGTTCATAAGAAGAAACACAATGTTCCCTACCAAATCTAGCTTCAACATCAGGAATAAAATGGTTAATAAACAATTGCATAAATCTATGATAATAAACCATTTTTCTGTTTTGATCTCTTGACCCAAGTTTAATACTCATCTGACTTAAGATAATATGACCAATGTTAATTACTCTGTCATAAAGCAAACTATAAGCAATATGAGATGTAACAGAAGTAATTTGTTGAAAAGAACTACATTTGCCAGTAAAACATTTAGCAATTTGATCAAAGTAAAAAGACCATTCCTTTCTTAGAAAAGACCTATTCAACTGGCTCATGTTATCTAGAGGTCCACTATAACCTAATTCAGACAACATAGTTCTTATATTATCATCAGATGGTACATTCTCATAACTATCAGTAACAGGTAAGCAAAGTACTGAACTAACAACAGATTCAGCAATGTCAAATGAATCTTGTCCTAAATGTAGAACAATCTTACCTGATTGACTCTGAGTAGAATCAATTACCTCAGCATTCTCCCAAGCTTGTGAAACAGCTACTTGATTAATCTGTGGAGATGCTGTCAATGCATAACTTAATGGTCCATACGCCAGAAAGTCCATGATTGGATGAAAATCAGATGACACTCCTTCCTTGTTGGTGATAGCTGCAACATGATTATTTGTCATAAAATCAAAGTCACCAAACTTGAAGGCTACTGATTTAGGTAATCTTCTCTGAGCTGCCATTCTTGATCTGAAAAGAAACTTGAAAAATTCTTGAAATGAATTAGTGATTTTGAAAACTCAAGAGTGATTTTTGCTTTGGAGAATGTAAGATTAGAGAAAGCAATTACACGATTAGAGTTTCAAAACAAATATATTTCACAAATCTTTCAGACCACTATCCCACGTTGACACGTAGATTGACAGGTGTCAGTCCCTGAAAAATGCGGTTACCCACGATTTTTGGAAAATAAAATCCAAAATTGATTTTCATGAAATAAATCAGGGTATAAATAAGTAATACTGATCAGCTTCCTTTTCCTGATGACCTCTCATCAAAATAATCACAAAATGCAATTTGATTTAAAAATATAATTTTCAAATCCTGATGATCACTCATGAAATCCTGATCAATATCATCAGAGACTTAATATGGAGTTTTCCATGTGGCATCTTTCTTTTATCTGAAAAAGAAAATAAACAATTAATCTGAACAGAAAATCAATTGGTTAGATATTTTCAATATTTCTTGAAACAAGAAATACAGTCTCATGCAATAATTAGCATTTGACTTCATTAAGACTTCCAAGTGACTGCTCAGCTTCTCACGTCTTCCTTTAAAAGAACCAAACGCCTTGTGCCATTCTCCATAACCTTTCAATTTCTTTTCTTCTCAACAATGCTTCTCAAACCAAAAATCCCTTCAAACCCATTTTTAAGATTTTTCTTGGTCGATGAATGTAAGAACCCAGATTTTTGGGTAGAATTAAAACTTTTATTATATATTGATGTAAGAGTGAACAGTGGTTACAACTACAATGTAATACTGGCTTTAAAGAATGAATAATAAAAGGATATATATTCCAAGGTTATATGGCCTGAAGGATGCTATTGGGTGATAACTTAGATTAGAATAATCTATCTCCTAGAAAGTTAAGATAAGATTCCCTAGAGAGAAATAGACACCCTCATGTCATCCAAATCAATATCTATTATAAGCCCAGCGGTTCCGTAAAAAGGTTAAGGAACACTCGAGGGTAAACCAGGTTCATTTTCTTAATTATAGGAATTAAATAAAAATAAGTGATGAATAGTGATTTTGGTGGAATTTGGAATGTTATTATAATAATGTTATACCCGGTATTCGGAACGGATTTCTGAGTTCGTATTAGTGATCCAGGAGGAAAATAAGTGTATGTAAAAGCTGTCGGATTCAGAAAAAGAGCACTTTTATTTTCTCCGAGATTTTCCCTAGACACTGCAAGACTTAAGGATTTATAAAAGGGAATTAAGGAATTTAAATTCGAGAAGTATTAAGAAAGATGAAGAATAGTATTATAATTATTAAGAAGGTTTTCGGTAAAACCCTAACTAGAAACGAATGAGTTATTCCCTCGAACGATCAACGAATTGAGCAATAAACGGACAAAAGAACAAGTAGAGAGCCAAGGGGCATGCATGTGCTAGTGGATAAAAGCAAGTAACCAAGTTAGTTACAAGAGAAACTAGTATCATTAGGAACTAAGCAAGCTAGTTAGCATGGATGGCATCCTTCCACCACAAGAATCAAACACATGTCCAAGGTGATGCAATGGATGAGCAAATCACTTTATTAAAGTGCCTTTATGCTAGATATTATCCTAAAACATCAATAATGCAAGAGAACCAAGCAATCCAACCACCTTTTTCTCTCTTTTCTCTCCCATTTCCAACAGTTTACATTTTCCAGGGCAGGGGTCTTGGCGATTTTTTTTCACCTAGTTCTACTCATCTAAAAATCATGAAAAAATTCACGGAGCTTCTACACATGGAGATGAAGTTGTGTATTTAATTTCATAATTTTTGAAGATCGTTTGGATGGGTAAATAAATTCGAGAAGTCACCCTGTTTTTCCCCTTGAAAGAGCCACTTCGAATTTTGCTTAATTCAAGAAGCAAAATCTAGCTTCCAACCATTGTTTGACCTCCAAATTTTTATGGTGAGTTCTATATTTCATAAAAATGATCTCCTAGAAATCTTAGCTTCAATCTCCACTTTTTCCATTTTCAAATAAATCATTGAAGATGAGGGTGAATAGTGATTTCTAGAAACTAACTTTGATTTTCATGTTTCTTATGATTGATCTAGCAAGCTTAAGGCAATCCAAGGACCATACCAAGACTTGTAAGACTAGTTCACACTCCAAGGAAGGTATAAACTTCAAAAATCCAAGTTTTTGATTTGAGTTTTAATGGAGTTTTAGATGAGATTTGATGATGATGTTAGTATAAGCATGTTTACATGATCATGTAGTTGTTCTTAGCAGTTATTTAGTCATGATTCAAGTCCTTGATGATTTTGAGGTTAAGACCAGTGGTGCTAGGACTTGTGGATATAAGAATCATGTTTGTGAGTTGTGTTGATGACCGGTGTGGCTTGATAATGTTATTACGATTTTTAGAACGTCCGATTCATAGCCGTTATAATGCCCGATTTTCGTTAACCGTACGAAATCAAGATTGACAGTAGCTTTAACTCACTGCATAGCTTCGACTTATGCCATGATTAGCTAGATCATGTTACAAGCTTCGTTTTGATATAAAGATCGCATGAAATGGACTTACGGTTTAGGAGTTATGATTAAATTCGTAAAAGTGGTTCGAAACCGTAAACGAAAGTTCGTAACCAAAAATTGGATTCCTTTAATTGTACAAAATCAGTGGCGAATCTTGATAATTAAATATTAGAGGTAAAAAGGAAGGTGTGGGAGAAAACCACATGTCGAATGGATCGTTTTCCGATTTTATAAAAATGTTTGAATCGAGGTTAAACGCGAACGAACCCCTTAAAGGTATGACTTTGGTTATAACTTAGAAAACGGGCGATAACACTCGAGGTATAATCTTGATTCGTAAACGACCAACCTTAGAACTTATACGACTTAAGTATATACCAAGTATAAGCTTGATGACATGTCTTGATAACGAACGAATGTCGGATCGAATCGGTGATAAAAAGAGTTACGCTAAAAGAGACGTAACGAGATAACTCGAAAACATGTTTCGATTTAAGTGGAGTTTATACTTAGCCTTTTAATAAGCGTTAAGTGGTTAATCTTAAATGTTCTGATTGTTTATAGATTGTCGAGCTGACCCGGGACACATTACCCCTACCCGCACTCGATTCCCAGGCAAGTTTCCAATACTTGGAACTGTTGTTGTGATAATATATATATGAATCGATTCTGTTATATATATGCCATAGCATGCATGCCTACTTTCAAGTTATATTGCAATACTTGTTCCCTGAATTGATATTGGCTTATAGACTAGATACGATATATCAGTATAAGCCGGATTTTTGGTTAAGACCCTTAGTGAAGGGCATGTGATATTCATTCTTTAAATGTAGACCGGGAGTCGGTATTTTGAGATATAGCTGTAGTCGTGGAAACCCGGAGGGATTCCAGCGACAGATTAGTATTCCTTTTGAGGAATGTTATTATTAAACATTAATTATATTTCCATAAAGTATTAATTACTTGGAAATCTTTCGAGAAATGTTATTTGAGTATTATCTCAGTCGAGAAATATTAAATGAATATTATTTCGAATATTCATTTAGAGTTTGATTATTTCATGAATATTATTTCAAGATTCATTTAGAATATTGTTTACTAAATGAATATTACTTTCGAATATTCATTTAAGGTTTTATCTATTCAATGACTATTACTTTAAGATATTCCTTTGAAATTCTAATTACTTAAGGAACATTATTTCAAATATTCCTTGAGAGTATTGATTACTAAATGAATATAATTTGGATATTCATTTAGAATAGTATTTATTAAATTAATATTATTTTGATATTCATTTAAGGTTTTATTTACTTAATGAATATTATTTTAAAATATTCAGCTGAAGTTCTAATTACTTATGGAATATTGTTTTGAATATTTCTTTAAAGTTTTGATTACTAAATGAATATTAATTGGATATTCATTTAGAATACTATTTATTTAATGAATATTATTTTCAAATATTCATTTAAGGTTTGATTTACTTAATGATCATTATTTTAAATATTTATTTGAGTTTATCTATTTATCGAATATCATCTTGAATATTCATTGGAAGTTTTATTTATTTAATGAATATTATTTTGAATATTCATTTAAGAAGAGATTTATTAATAAATAATTTTATATATTCATTCGAGAATTACTTACGAGTAATATTATGATTTAAAAATAGTCCTTAATTATTATTGATTTAATAAATATTCTTGGAATATTTATGTAAATTCTTTTAAATTCTCTTTATAATGATTTATATCATACAAAGATTATCTTTCACCTTCAGATATGGTGTAAAATATTTCGGAATATCTTATGACTATTTATATCAAGGGGAGGTTCCTAAACTTTAATTTCATTTAAATCTATCTTAAAGAAGATTTAAATACTCGCTCAACTTCCAAACGTATATAAGGGGACCTCACTTGAGCGATGTTATTTATTGGACTGCCCGGTCCTATACTTGCTAAAACTATCTTGTCACTCACATCTTGATTCCTTCAAGCATCGATATGAGTCTTTTGGTTACCTCCTCAACGCTCGAGGGGTATGATTGATGTAACAAGTTTATATCCATTAACAAGCATCAGCTTGGGAAATATTGGTGAATTTTCCGTTCCAATTAGATACGACTACTTTGTGGAGTCCTATCAACAAGTGTTACACTTGGGGAAAAGGGGAACGAACTTTACGTTTCAGAGTCATGGATGATATTCGAACTAGGAGACGCGTAAGTGGCCGAGTGGCGCCGGTCCAGCAATAGCCCCACCGTTGGCTGAGGAGTTCCAGAGGGCGGTAGATAAGTAATTCCGTCGGAGCTACCTTCTACATGTAGAGAACGACTGATGAGATGCATGACATACGACTGATCATCGTAAACGTCAGGGCATCTGGCGCGGCAATGCTCCCGTATTAGTTCATCTTCTAAAAATGAGAAATTTCTGCAACACTGTTGGTGTTGGCAAGGTGAAAAAGTGTTGAAACCGGAATTGCAATATTTTTCCTGCAAGTTCCTCTTTTATGATAATTGAGAATATCTTGCTTATCTTTTGCATAGCAGATATTTATTCAAAACAAATATATTTTTGAGTTACCTTGTAACTTCATCTCATACCTTATATTGGTACTACATTGTTAATGCATGGCATATGGTTTCAAAGATATTTTGAACTGTCATATATTATTGTCGTTCAATTATATTTTCGGTGGGCTATTGCTCACCCTTGCTTTATTTATTTATATTACAACAACAGCTAGATCAGATGGCCGCGCAAGGCGCACCCAGCGTAAGCAGGTGTCAACCGTCAGAGGTTTACCGCTAAGGTCTTGGCTACCTTTGTTGAGGATGCAACTACTGGTAGGCTAGTTGTTAGCAATTGAGCCTCAAATGTATTTATATTATGGTATCTATTAATGGATGGCAAAGAGTATGTAATTGTACAATTGTAATTCTTTGGGTTGCAAGAACTCAAACTTGTGATTAATAATATTGTTGGTTACCCTGATTTCATCTCTGGGACTATAACAGGTGTGTTTTATGTTGTTGTTTTGGGTCACAAGGTTGTAATTTAAATTATGTTGAATTTGTGGTTGGATATTGAGACCGTAACGACCAGATCCCTGACCCCGGATCTGGGGGTGTTACAGAAATGGTATCAGAGAAAGCGTTATATATCCCAGAGATGACGCGACGTTAAAACAATAAATCCACTAATATAATAAGAACTCTTGCCAAGTTCATAGTCGGACTACTTAATGTAGTGCTGACATATAAAACCCTTTTGGGAACTATTAAGTATCATGATAGTAACTTAGCTCGTTCTCGTATCGACTAGTAAGATGACGGACCTTGAGGCGTACGAGCAGCAGCACGATGATGTTTGATTATATGCTGATGATCGGATGGTGGATTCAATAGAGTACCCTACTGAGGAACCGGAAGAAGTTCCAATAGATGAGGAGAATCCTGATAAGGATAAGGAGTTTACCCTTAAGGAAATAAGGGCTACAGTTAGAGAGACTGTAAGAGTTAAGGTACAGTACTTAGAGAAGTGAGCGGAAAGAATTGAGATATTATTAAGAGAACTAAAGATGCATATTAGATTCATAGCCAGAATGTCGGATGGAGTACCAGTAAGTAAGACGAATTGGAAAGATTACTTGAGGTCTTATATGAGGATAGTTAAAGATCCTTAGAGACCTTCAGATTAATGAGAAAAGAGTTAGAGTGGTATATGAATATCAAAGACAACGATAGAGGACAGAGAGCAGAGTCTCCAGGAGCAGTTGAGATAGAAGCAGCAAGTGCCATATCATTTGATAAATGGATTAGTGTGAATATTGTTAATGATAATTCACCATGAGAAGGCAGATTTCATAGGTTATAGTTTATAAAGTCAAACTGAGACTGATGAGGTGGTTTGGTTCGGGGAAACGTCCATTTTATGAATAGATCAACTTAGAAAATAAAGACAATGGAAAGTGATAGCCTGAATGGATAAAGAATATAAGGAAGTAGTAAGTGAGACAATGATCTCAGAACCTACAAGAGGAGAAAACCAGTGAGTCTATAATAAACTAGTAATGAGGCTATCATCAAAAACCAAGTATAAGTTTAGTTCAATTCAGTGGAATGATGAACTAGAAACGTTAGATGCATGTGATTCAAAGGAATATTCAATTCTTTCTTTTCCTTGAATGGATTATGGTAGTTATCTTAAGTTTATTCTAACATTGAATCGTAAATGGATTAGGTAAGGCGAGCAGTGTTTAAGATGTAATTGAGAATGCTTTTAGATGAAACCTGAAAGAACAGGTGTAGGCCAAGTTCTCGAAGTAAGAGTTTTGGCAAAATGAAGTCCAGTTAATAGGACATATGATCAATAAGAGTAGTGTTGGTCGGCCCCACCAAGTTAAAGACAATTTCAAATGGAGATTGGCCAACCACACTGGCAAAGGTGAGAAGTCTCATAAGATTCACAAGGTTTTACAAAAGATTTGCTCAGGACTTTACAAAGAGTGCAGTCCCGTAACCCGGCTTATTGTAAGACTAAAAGTTTGAATGGACAAGATAAACGTGAGAAGATCTTCCTGGAGCTAAAGATGAAGTTGGTGATGACCAGGGTTGGCATTGCCTAATGGAAGAAGGAAACTTTGGGATACATATTATGATGCAACTCATACAGGCATAGGTTCTGTGCTTATGCAGCACGATAGCGTAATTTCGAATACATTTGGACAGCACAGTTCAACGGATTCGGATGGCCTTGGTAGTGCCAATGTTGAGGAACGACTAACCCCGACGGTAGTGTTCCTTCTGAGACTAGTTGTTAAGAAGACTGGTATTTGGTAGTATCGACTAATAGGACGAATATGTATCGGGAAGATGTGGCATGTTACTAGTGGGTGAATAGATTAACTGAAATTTTCCCAAATTCTGGAAAGGAATTCAACGAATTTTGGCAACCTTGTCTTTCTGATTATCAAAAGACGTCATTGAAGAGAGTGGAAACTAGAGCGAACCCTGTGGATTGGGTAAAGTAGCCGCTATACAGGTGGGTAGACATACCCCGATTATTACAGTTGAATGTAGGGATAAAATTACGAAGTTGAATGTAATTAAGAAACAAGCCGGACTGGGAAATTCTGGGATTGACTTAAATGAAAAGGTTGTTATGCCAGAAGTGTTCAGCTTTTGTGGTACGTGAAATTGATAAGAGAAGTTGAAATGATAAAAATAAAGGAAAGGTGACCGGAGACGGTACCGAGAAGTCAAGTGAGACTTATATGGAGTAAAATTTTGAAAAGATCAAAAGGTATCAAAGAAGTAGACACTATGTCGGTAATTGCTAGAAAAGTAATGATAGTAACTAAACTCACATATTTTAGTGTGGCCAGTTGGGGCCAAGTCACTAAGGATTGTCAAGTGACTAATCCAGCAATGTAAGGACAAAGCGGGGTGCTTCTAACAAAGTGCCAACCGCAAGAACTTTTGATGAAGAATGAATTGAGATACATGATGATGGATTTTATAAATACCATGGATGTGTTGGGAATGAGGATGGTGACCAATAAAAGTTATGAGGATTGTCAGAGATGGTGCAGTATGATGCATAAATGTTATCTGAAACTTGGTGTCCTCAAGAGGAGCATTAGGCATTAAGAGATTCACGTTGAACACGACCAATATCTTCCAGAACATCCTTGCTACCCTTACCAAGTTCTGTAAGAAAGACAGATAGACATACGTTGTCTTTTGGGAAAGTCATATAGACTGACATTCGTTTGAAAGAAGAGGTAACATTAAGCTACCTATAGATTATCAAGATTGGAATGATTGAAAAGAGACCCTTATTATGGATATATGATTAAAATTGCCAAGTACAGGATGTAAGTATTCCTCGAAAATGGAATTGAGGATAGAATGTCCATAGATTAATACGAACCCTGGGGGATGCACAAAGGATAGCATCACCCCTAACAAAGACATTGTGAATTCAGACGATATAAGTTGAATCGACCAAAGTATCAATAACCTGTAAGGATTTGTGGAAAGGAGTCTCGAAAAGTACATAGACAGAATCGTTATAGAATTGGTTAATGATGTTTGATATACCCTGTACCCAGAAGATATAGGATGAATGATGAGGATGACCTAAGGAACCCTATAAGGGAAGAGGCATTGCTCTGAACTTCAGAAAGGGAAGTTTGGTAAGGAATGTATGACATAGTAACAATAAGGCCAGAGGAAGTAGGTGTGAAACCATGAGAAAGTATGGATTGAACCAATAAGGTTGAGATTATCCTAAAACAAGAAGGGATTTAAGTAAAGAAATATCCTAGGTATGATTGGGAGTACTGGTAGTAAAGTTCACACTAGAAAGGTGGAAGCAATGACTTTTGGAAAAGACTGATATATGTTTTCTCTCATTCAGCAGAATTTAAGGGAGAATGCTTCCACCCTGAGTTGGAATAGATCCAGAAAACATGGATCTCAAGAAATTATTATAATCAGGAAAGGCCAACGAAGTGGCCGACACTTTAAGTATAGGGGAGTAAGTATAAATGCTCATACCAAAGAAATAGAATGATAATGTAAGGACCTCGATGGTCATAATGTGGTAGAGGAAGATACATCCCGTCTAATGATTGTGTCAGGATCAACTATAGGAATAGTTTAAGTAAAGATTCGATTCCTGATGATGCCAGTAGCACATCATCGACATTAGGAGGCTCTACGACAGACCAGACCAAATTCCCCAAGAGACTCGCCTTTTCTTTGGAAAGAGAGAGGGGAGGTTAAGTAACAATGAATTGGTAGTAAATGACCAGAAATAGAGAGGGGACAAATACTGATAAGCCAAATGGCACGATGATGAATGACAAGCAAGTTTATGTTGGTGTATTTCTGTGCAAACAAGATAGAGAATTATGAGGTTGGCAAGCGATTAAGCAAACCGCTAAGCTTTTAGTCTTCTACCGGAGATATATGATTAATAATCTCACCAGCCTGTTCCAGCTGCGATGCTGGAAGCTTTCCTGCAATTTTATCCGCTTCATGTAATATCTACGTCAAGTTCAGGAAGCGTTCCTTATGGATAGGAAATAGTGATTATTTTGTTTTCCTAGAGGATCTTGAATTGACAATTATGATGCTTAGTTATTAAAGCACTGCGTAAACGATAAACGATGGTTCATAAAATGATTATAGTAGAAATAAAGACAAGAGACTGATAGAGATGGAAATAGAATTGGGAATTAATAAGAGAGTCAGATAGGCAGACTCATGAGAAGCTCCGGTAATGAAGCGAGAAGAGTATGGAATTGGCAAGGTAAGGGTATTGGCCAAAATGGAAAGTTGGAATTAGGAGCATGAATGACATACAAATTGACTCCTTTTAAGTTGGAAAATCCGAGGAAATATGGAATAGTTTGATTGAGTAATAAAAGAGGCTCATGGAATGAGAAAGTGAAATCTAGATGGTTGAACAAAGGAAAGTTTGACCACAAACGTGCCACGTATATTGAATAAAGGTAACACGCGTTCCCCTAATAAGGTGACGGTGGAGTTCAATAACAGAAGTGAATGAGAACTAGATGATAAGATGGATGTGATTGATAAAGAAAAGATTAGGAAATAATTATGGAATGTGAAGCAAGGAATGTTATGAATGGATTGATGAATGGGTTTTCCTAACGAGCACTCGGAATGACAACCTGATAGTGTTAGTATTATGAATATGAAAGATCCAGTTTCGTGGCGTGAAATGCCAGTAATAATAATGTCAAGCGAGAAATCCAAGATTTTAACCTGAGAGGTGGAAGGATTTTCCAAAAGTAAGTGATGCTAATATCGAACAAGAGTATAGGTCCATAGAATGATGGACAGAGAAACAAGGACATGTGATATGTGAGATTACGATAAAGTAGTATTTGATACGAATACGATTACTTTCTTCCCCAGTAAACCTCTATAGTTCAGAGGTAAATTCTGAGTATGATATTTTGACAATCATGAAAATCTTCTTATATAATTCTCTGAAATTCTTTCCTTTTAATATCCCTTATTTATTTTCTTCTAAATTGAGAAGAACAACCCTTTAAGGAGGGGAGGTACTACTACGTGACTCTCTGTCTGTGTGATAGGAGTCTAAGTGGAATGCCATTAATTGTTTAATTGCTTGTCAAGTACTAAAGGCTGGCCCCCTTCTGTACTAGCTATGCAATATAACAAATGTTCATTGATCACAGTGATCTCTCGATAAATTTTTCCACCTAAATATATATACATCGAGATTGCGAAGATTAAAGCGATCAGGAATTGCAAAATTACGAGTGAGGTTATCTCCGGAATTCGTAGCGCGTTAGTGATACCGAAGTCACTGCACGTACCAATAAGGGTAATAGTGTAAGACCGGACAAGAGCGTATACCGGATAATGTGTTATGCGAAAGTATCAAAGAATTAGTAGAACGGATAAAGGGTGTATTGTAACACCAGTACGATGTGCTTTAGAAAGATTGGAATGTGTAAGAATCGACCAGAGAATTGGAAAGCGAAATAACCAACAAGTACCCAATTGTCTTCTACCTGATTCCGGGACGGAATCCTTTTAAGGAGGGGAGACTGTAAGAACCCAGATTTTTGGGTAGAATTAAAACTTTTATTATATATTGATGTAAGAGTGAACAGTGGTTACAACTACAATGTAATACTGGCTTTAAAGAATGAATAATAAAAGGATATATATTCCAAGGTTATATGGCCTGAAGGATGCTATTGGGTGATAACTTAGATTAGAATAATCTATCTCCTAGAAAGTTAAGATAAGATTCCCTAGAGAGAAATAGATACCCTCATGTCATCCAAATCAATATCTATTATAAGCCCAGCGGTTCCGTAAAAAGGTTAAGGAACACTCGAGGGTAAACCAGGTTCATTTTCCTAATTATAGGAATTAAATAAAAATAAGTGATGAATAGTGATTTTGGTGGAATTTGGAATGTTATTATAATAATGTTATACCCGGTATTCGGAACGGATTTCTGAGTTCGTATTAGTGATCCAGGAGGAAAATAAGTGTATGTAAAAGCTGTCGGATTCAGAAAAAGAGCACTTTTATTTTCTCCGAGATTTTCCCTAGACACTGCAAGACTTAAGGATTTATAAAAGGGAATTAAGGAATTTAAATTCGAGAAGTATTAAGAAAGATGAAGAATAGTATTATAATTATTAAGAAGGTTTTCGGTAAAACCCTAACTAGAAACGAATGAGTTATTCCCTCGAACGATCAACGAATTGAGCAATAAACGGACAAAAGAACAAGTAGAGAGCCAAGGGGCATGCATGTGCTAGTGGATAAAAGCAAGTAACCAAGTTAGTTACAAGAGAAACTAGTATCATTAGGAACTAAGCAAGCTAGTTAGCATGGATGGCATCCTTCCACCACAAGAATCAAACACATGTCCAAGGTGATGCAATGGATGAGCAAATCACTTTATTAAAGTGCCTTTATGCTAGATATTATCCTAAAACATCAATAATGCAAGAGAACCAAGCAATCCAACCACCTTTTTCTCTCTTTTCTCTCCCATTTCCAACAGTTTACATTTTCCAGGGCAGGGGTCTTGGCGATTTTTTTTCACCTAGTTCTACTCATCTAAAAATCATGAAAAAATTCACGGAGCTTCTACACATGGAGATGAAGTTGTGTATTTAATTTCATAATTTTTGAAGATCGTTTGGATGGGTAAATAAATTCGAGAAGTCACCCTGTTTTTCCCCTTGAAAGAGCCACTTCGAATTTTGCTTAATTCAAGAAGCAAAATCTAGCTTCCAACCATTGTTTGACCTCCAAATTTTTATGGTGAGTTCTATATTTCATAAAAATGATCTCCTAGAAATCTTAGCTTCAATCTCCACTTTTTCCATTTTCAAATAAATCATTGAAGATGAGGGTGAATAGTGATTTCTAGAAACTAACTTTGATTTTCATGTTTCTTATGATTGATCTAGCAAGCTTAAGGCAATCCAAGGACCATACCAAGACTTGTAAGACTAGTTCACACTCCAAGGAAGGTATAAACTTCAAAAATCCAAGTTTTTGATTTGAGTTTTAATGGAGTTTTAGATGAGATTTGATGATGATGTTAGTATAAGCATGTTTACATGATCATGTAGTTGTTCTTAGTAGTTATTTAGTCATGATTCAAGTCCTTGATGATTTTGAGGTTAAGACCAGTGGTGCTAGGACTTGTGGATATAAGAATCATGTTTGTGAGTTGTGTTGATGACCGGTGTGGCTTGATAATGTTATTACGATTTTTAGAACGTCCGATTCATAGCCGTTATAATGCCCGATTTTCGTTAACCGTACGAAATCAAGATTGACAGTAGCTTTAACTCACTGCATAGCTTCGACTTATGCCATGATTAGCTAGATCATGTTACAAGCTTCGTTTTGATATAAAGATCGCATGAAATGGACTTACGGTTTAGGAGTTATGATTAAATTCGTAAAAGTGGTTCGAAACCGTAAACGAAAGTTCGTAACCAAAAATTGGATTCCTTTAATTGTACAAAATCAGTGGCGAATCTTGATAATTAAATATTAGAGGTAAAAAGGAAGGTGTGGGAGAAAACCACATGTCGAATGGATCGTTTTCCGATTTTATAAAAATGTTTGAATCGAGGTTAAACGCGAACGAACCCCTTAAAGGTATGACTTTGGTTATAACTTAGAAAACGGGCGATAACACTCGAGGTATAATCTTGATTCGTAAACGACCAACCTTAGAACTTATACGACTTAAGTATATACCAAGTATAAGCTTGATGACATGTCTTGATAACGAACGAATGTCGGATCGAATCGGTGATAAAAAGAGTTACGCTAAAAGAGACGTAACGAGATAACTCGAAAACATGTTTCGATTTAAGTGGAGTTTATACTTAGCCTTTTAATAAGCGTTAAGTGGTTAATCTTAAATGTTCTGATTGTTTATAGATTGTCGAGCTGACCCGGGACACATTACCCCTACCCGCACTCGATTCCCAGGCAAGTTTCCAATACTTGGAACTGTTGTTGTGATAATATATATATGAATCGATTCTGTTATATATATGCCATAGCATGCATGCCTACTTTCAAGTTATATTGCAATACTTGTTCCCTGAATTGATATTGGCTTATAGACTAGATACGATATATCAGTATAAGCCGGATTTTTGGTTAAGACCCTTAGTGAAGGGCATGTGATATTCATTCTTTAAATGTAGACCGGGAGTCGGTATTTTGAGATATAGCTGTAGTCGTGGAAACCCGGAGGGATTCCAGCGACAGATTAGTATTCCTTTTGAGGAATGTTATTATTAAACATTAATTATATTTCCATAAAGTATTAATTACTTGGAAATCTTTCGAGAAATGTTATTTGAGTATTATCTCAGTCGAGAAATATTAAATGAATATTATTTCGAATATTCATTTAGAGTTTGATTATTTCATGAATATTATTTCAAGATTCATTTAGAATATTGTTTACTAAATGAATATTACTTTCGAATATTCATTTAAGGTTTTATCTATTCAATGACTATTACTTTAAGATATTCCTTTGAAATTCTAATTACTTAAGGAACATTATTTCAAATATTCCTTGAGAGTATTGATTACTAAATGAATATAATTTGGATATTCATTTAGAATAGTATTTATTAAATGAATATTATTTTGATATTCATTTAAGGTTTTATTTACTTAATGAATATTATTTTAAAATATTCAGCTGAAGTTCTAATTACTTATGGAATATTGTTTTGAATATTTCTTTAAAGTTTTGATTACTAAATGAATATTAATTGGATATTCATTTAGAATACTATTTATTTAATGAATATTATTTTCAAATATTCATTTAAGGTTTGATTTACTTAATGATCATTATTTTAAATATTTATTTGAGTTTATCTATTTATCAAATATCATCTTGAATATTCATTGGAAGTTTTATTTATTTAATGAATATTATTTTGAATATTCATTTAAGAAGAGATTTATTAATAAATAATTTTATATATTCATTCGAGAATTACTTACGAGTAATATTATGATTTAAAAATAGTCCTTAATTATTATTGATTTAATAAATATTCTTGGAATATTTATGTAAATTCTTTTAAATTCTCTTTATAATGATTTATATCATACAAAGATTATCTTTCACCTTCAGATATGGTGTAAAATATTTCGGAATATCTTATGACTATTTATATCAAGGGGAGGTTCCTAAACTTTAATTTCATTTAAATCTATCTTAAAGAAGATTTAAATACTCGCTCAACTTCCAAACGTATATAAGGGGACCTCACTTGAGCGATGTTATTTATTGGACTGCCCGGTCCTATACTTGCTAAAACTATCTTGTCACTCACATCTTGATTCCTTCAAGCATCGATATGAGTCTTTTGGTTACCTCCTCAACGCTCGAGGGGTATGATTGATGTAACAAGTTTATATCCATTAACAAGCATCAGCTTGGGAAATATTGGTGAATTTTCCGTTCCAATTAGATACGACTACTTTGTGGAGTCCTATCAACAAGTGTTACACTTGGGGAAAAGGGGAACGAACTTTACGTTTCAGAGTCATGGATGATATTCGAACTAGGAGACGCGTAAGTGGCCGAGTGGCGCCGGTCCAGCAATAGCCCCACCGTTGGCTGAGGAGTTCCAGAGGGCGGTAGATAAGTAATTCCGTCGGAGCTACCTTCTACATGTAGAGAACGACTGATGAGATGCATGACATACGACTGATCATCGTAAACGTCAGGGCATCTGGCGCGGCAATGCTCCCGTATTAGTTCATCTTCTAAAAATGAGAAATTTCTGCAACACTGTTGGTGTTGGCAAGGTGAAAAAGTGTTGAAACCGGAATTGCAATATTTTTCCTGCAAGTTCCTCTTTTATGATAATTGAGAATATCTTGCTTATCTTTTGCATAGCAGATATTTATTCAAAACAAATATATTTTTGAGTTACCTTGTAACTTCATCTCATACCTTATATTGGTACTACATTGTTAATGCATGGCATATGGTTTCAAAGATATTTTGAACTGTCATATATTATTGTCGTTCAATTATATTTTCGGTGGGCTATTGCTCACCCTTGCTTTATTTATTTATATTACAACAACAGCTAGATCAGATGGCCGCGCAAGGCGCACCCAGCGTAAGCAGGTGTCAACCGTCAGAGGTTTACCGCTAAGGTCTTGGCTACCTTTGTTGAGGATGCAACTACTGGTAGGCTAGTTGTTAGCAATTGAGCCTCAAATGTATTTATATTATGGTATCTATTAATGGATGGCAAAGAGTATGTAATTGTACAATTGTAATTCTTTGGGTTGCAAGAACTCAAACTTGTGATTAATAATATTGTTGGTTACCCTGATTTCATCTCTGGGACTATAACAGGTGTGTTTTATGTTGTTATTTTGGGTCACAAGGTTGTAATTTAAATTATGTTGAATTTGTGGTTGGATATTGAGACCGTAACGACCAGATCCCTGACCCCGGATCTGGGGGTGTTACAATGAACATCCTGTTCTTGATCATCTCTTTGAACAAACGACTCTTCTCATCGAACTAATCATGAATGGATTGGTTTTCGATAATATCCAGAGGTTTCTCCTAGAACATCCATCTGTTGGATACAATCTTCCCCTAACCTCCTCAAAACTTGAGGATGAAGAATTTGGCCGAGAGTCTGAGGTTGATCTTGATGTAGATGCTATTCATTTAAGTTATCTGCTCTCATTCAAGTCGCCCAGACAAGGAATCCAAGAGCAAACGAGACTTTCATCCCCTGATGGATTTCTTGAGATGCTCCTTGTCCTGTACCTCAGAGTTCATATCAAAGACAAGTATAGAGTAGAAATTTAGACAAAAAGATGTTGTATTTCATTTCCATGTAATGATTTTTATTAATGAAAATACAATTTCTTGTTATCTGCTTGTCTTTTGATTTTTGAATGATGTATAAATTATCAGTATGCAAATATCAAAATTTACTAGCATAGACTTAACACATCACAGAATCAGATTACTACACAAAGTAAACGTCAGGATCTGAAGCAATTTTCATAATCCTGATACTGACACAATACTGATGACGTCAGCATCCTGATGACAAATCTAATCCTGATGATTATTAACAAGTCTATCATACTGAAATTTATCAAGGCAATGTGTTATAGCTCAAGCATTTAACAATCAAATATAGATCCTGACAGAAATATCAAGTCTATAAGCTAAGAACAACATACCTTGCTACTTTTGCAGATGTTAAAGATCTAAAAATTTAACATTCCTAACTCACTTACTAGTCTACTGAATGTAGTCTCATCAAGTGGTTTAGTTAGAATATCTGCAAGCTGTTTGTCAGTAGGAACAAAATGAAGTTCCACAGTACCATTCTCAATATGTTCTCTAATAAAATGATACCTGACATCAATGTGCTTAGTCCTTGAATGTTGAACTGGATTTTCTGCAATTTTAATAGCACTAGTATTATCACAAAACATAGGAATATTACTAAGTGTCATACCATAATCCAGCAACTGATTTCTTATCCAAAGGAGCTGTGCACAACAACTGCCTGCTGCTATGTACTCAGCTTCTCCAGTTGAGGTTGAAACAGATTGTTGCTTCTTGCTTGCCCAAGAAATCAATCTATTTCCCAAAAATTGACATGTACCTGTAGTGCTTTTCATGTCTATCTTACACCCTGCATAATCAGAGTCTGAATAGCCAATTAGAAAGAAATCAGATTCTCTAGGATACCACAAACCAAGATTTGGAGTTCCTTTGAGATATCTAAAAATTCTCTTCACAGCAATTAAATGAGATTCCTTAGGATTACTTTGGAATCTAGCACATAAACAGGTAGAAAACATTATATCTGGCCTACTTGCAGTTAGATATAACAATGAGCCTATCATGCCTCTATAACTAGTATTATCCACACTCTTCCCCTTAGGATCAGAGTCTAGTTTAGTGGCTGTTGCCATGGGTGTTTTTGCAACTGCACAGTCTTGAAAATCAAACCTTCTTAAAAGATCTTTGATATACTTTGACTGATTAATGAAAATACCAGTCTCAGTCTGTTTGACCTGCAAGCCTAAGAAATAATTTAGTTCACCCATCATGCTCATCTGATACTTAGACTGCATAAGCTTGCTAAACTTAGCACACAACTTTTCATTAGTAGAACCAAAAATAATATCATCAACATAAACTTGAACTAAAAGCAATTCACCTTTTATCTTTCTAAAGAATAGAGTTTTGTCAATTGTACCTCTTGTGAAGCCATTTTCAAGAAGAAATTTAGACAAAGTCTCATACCATGCTCTTGGTGCCTGCTTTAGTCCATAGAGTGCCTTGTCAAGTTTGTAGACATGATTTGGAAACTTTTGATCAACAAATCCAGGTGGCTGTTCTACATACACTTCTTCATCAAGTTTGCCATTTAAAAAAGCACTCTTTACATCCATCTGGTATACCTTGAATTTTGAATGAGCTGCAAATGCAAGAAACATTCTGATTGCTTCCAATCTTGCTACAGGTGCAAAGGTCTCATCATAATCAATGCCTTCTTCCTGAGAATAACCTTTGGCCACCAGTCTTGCTTTGTTTCTTACAATCATACCAGATTCATCTAGCTTGTTTCTGAAAACCCATCTTGCACCAACAATAGATCTATCTTTAGGTCTTGGTACCAGTTTCCAAACTTTGTTTCTCTCAAACTCATTTAACTCCTCCTGCATTGCAATTACCCAATCAGGATCCTGTAAGGCTTCTTCAACCTTCTTAGGTTCATTCTTTGAGAGAAAGCAACTATACAAGCATTCATTTTGAATTGATCTTCTAGTTCGAACACCACTATTTGGATCACCAATTATCAAATCTTCAGTATGATCCTTTGTCCATTTTCTAACAGGTGGTAAATCAACTCTGCTAGTCTCTCCCCCTAAGTTAGTGGTATCTCTTGTAGAAGAATTCTCTCTACCTTCAAAAACTCTCATTTGATCAATAGAATCAGTAGATTCCATATTGCTGCTAGTTACTGATCTTTCCTCAGTAGACTCTGAAAGGTCAGTTCCTGATGGAGTAGACTCTGAAACATCAATTCCTGATGGAATAGATTCTGAAAGACTAGTCTGCTCCTGATGATCACTGTGTTCTCTCTGATTTATTTGCTCCCCCTCAACAGCAGCATTCCTTTGAGAAGCAATAGAAATTTCTTCTGGAGAACCTTCATCATCACTTGAGAGTATCTCAGAATTCTTCAGATTTTCAAATTCCAATTTGTCATGGCTTTCATCAGTTTGCAAAATTCCAAACTTCTTATCATCAAATGCAACATGAATTGATTCCATAACAATGTGAGTTCTGAGATTATAAACTTTGAAGGCCTTAGATGCTGAATATCCTAGAAAAATTGCTTCATCCGATTTGGCTTCAAATTTTCCAAGTTGTTCTGGATGAACTTTTAGGACATAGCATTTGCATCCAAAGATGTGAAAATATTTCACACTTGGTTTCTTTCCTTTGATCATCTCATAGGGAGTTTTTCCATGACTATTTACCAAGGTACAGTTCTGAGTGAAACATGCAGTGTTAATAGCTTCTGCCCAAAAGTAGGTTGGAAGTTTTGCATCTGCAAGCATGGTTCTTGCTGCCTCTATGAGAGTCCTGTTCTTTCTTTCCACTACACCATTTTGTTGAGGTGTACCAGGTGCAGAAAACTGTTGAGTGATTCCATTGTCTGCACAAAACCCCTCCATTGTAGAATTCTTGAATTCTGTACCATTGTCACTCCTAAGTACTTTGACTTTGTACTCAGAGTTATTATGAATATTCTTGATGAGTTCAATGATTTGCTGAGGAGCTTCATCCTTCTTGTGTAGAAAGAACACCCATGTGAACCTTGTGAAATCATCCACCATAACTAGAGCATATCTTTTCTTGCTGATAGACATAATGTTTACTGGACCAAACAGATCAAGATGTAGCATGTGAAATGGTTCAGTAATTGAATTTTCAGTCTTGCTCTTGAAAGTGGTTCTTCTTTGCTTTCCAAACTGACATGCATCACAAAGTCCATCTTGCACAAAATTCGCCTGAGGTAGGCCTCTCACCAAATTGTGTTTAACAAGTTGATTAAGCTTCTTGAAATTAAGATGTGAGAGCTTCTTGTGCCAATTCCAGCTTTCATCACTTGTTGCTTTGCTGTAGAGACATCTAACAATTCCTTTAGATGTATCACTTAAGCTGGCTTCATTTATGTTACCATGCCTTTGACCAGTTAGAACAATGTCTCCATTCTGCATATTCAAGACTTTGCATCCTTCTCTGTCAAAGATTGATTTGTAACCTTTATCACCCAGTTGACTTATACTTAAAAGAGTATGTTTCAAGCCTTCAACCAGTGCTACATTTTCTATGATGACATTCCCCAAAATAATTGAGCCATATCCCAGAGTTTCTCCTTTGTTGCCATCTCCAAAAGATATTACTGGGCCAGCTTTCCTCTCAAACTTTGTAAGCAGGGACTTCTTTCCAGTCATATGTCCAGAGCATCCACTGTCCAAGATAATTGAATGCTTCTTTCCTGTGCCCTGCAAACAAAAAGTAACTAGTTAGAATTTTTTAGGACCCAACTTTGATTGGATCCTTTCTTACTAGATTTAGAGACAACAGACTTTGAAGATTTTGCATTTATTTTACCTGTTGCAGAGTCAACTTTAGACTCTGATCTCACAAACTGTTTGTGACTAGGAGTTTCAGATTTCAAAGAATAATAGTCATAATACAGTTCATGATATTCTCTACACATGTAAATGGAATGAAGTAAACTACCACAATGATAACAAGCTTTTTGTGGTTGGTATTGAATTTTCTGAGTCTTGGGGAATCTGGACTCAGTTTTCCAAGAAGGTTTTTGATTGCAGTCTAGGGCCAAATGATTATGATTTCCACACTTATAGCATTTTTTCCTAGGTGCATCAGGTACATTCTTGTAATTATTCTCTTTATTAATACCTTCTTTTCCATTCCTATTTCTCTTGATCTTGCTAGACTCTGAAAGACCATCTAATCTCTGTTTCAACTGAGACTTAGACAGAAACCCTATGTTTACATTCTTAGGTTTCTCTAACACTTTCTCATCTGAATAACTATTGTTAATTCTCTTGTGTACAACAGGGGTACCTTTTGAATCAACAAATTTAACATGATTAGGTTCAGAAACAATTTTCTTACCTTCAGATTTAGATGTGTTAGCTTCTGCCTTACTATCATCATTGACAATAGCTACTTTTTCTTCTTGTCTAGCCTTATCAAAACCTAAACCATTAACCTTACCACGAATTCCACTCTCAAAGATTTCTATTGTCTTCTTACTGGAATTGTTAATGGTCTTAATCACATCTCTCTCTTCTTCTAGTTCTTTTCTGACATAGTCATAAGCCTCAAGAATTACACTATAATCATGCTTAGCTTTATCAGAACTCAACTTGTATTCTTCCATTTGAATTAATTCAGATTCAAGAAAATTATTTCTATCAACTAATTTATCATTCTTAACCTTAAGTTCATCTCTTTCACAAGTAAGAATTCTAAAATTAGTCATAAGATTCTTAAACTCAGCATGGATAGATCTAATTTCATCAGAATTTAAGCTATCAAATGAATCAAGAGAGTGAAGTGATACCTTAACAGAGGATGGAGAAGTTTTCTTTGGAGATCCAGGTTTGTCTGAACTATTGGCCATCAATGCAATGTTTTCATAATCCAATTCATCTTCAGAGTCACTGGAATCAGCCCAATCTTTCTGTGTGACCATAAGTGCATTACCCTTTCCTGAATTCCTAGGCTTCTTACACTCACTAGCAAAATGTCCAAGCTCGCTGCAGTTAAAGCACTTGATCTTGGCCTTATCAAGCTTGACAATTGTACTTTTGCTCTTGTCACTCTTCTTCTCCTCCTTCTTTTGAAAAGGTCCTTTGCTAAATCTTCTCCTGTTGAATCTTCCTTTCTTGAAAGCTTTAGCAAACATAGCAAAGAGTTCTTGCATCTCAGATTCAGAATCATTGTTGTCAGAGTCCATATCAGTAGTCTCTGACTCAGAACTTTCTTTGCTTTTCTTCTTCCTCGAATTCTTTACAGCAATCTCTTCATGCTGTTCTTCAGGAAGCTTCTTTACTTCAGATTGAGCAGTAAGTGCAATAGTCTTCATCTTTCCTTCACTCCTGCTCTTTTTCTGCTGCTTGTCAAGTTCATAAGCTCTCAATTTTCCATATACTGCCTCTAATGAAATCTCATCCAGATCATTAGCTTCCTCAATCGCAGATATCTTCTCATTGTAGAAATCAGGCAAAGCTTTCATGAACTTTGTATTCATATCCTCCAAGTCATAATATTTACCATGCATGGCCATCTCATTGATGAGTTTTGTAAACCTATCAAAGGTATCAGTAAGTGACTCACCAGACTTGGATTCAAAGTACTCATACTGTTGTATAAGTAATGTCCTCATATTCTTCCTGACATGCTTAGTTCCTTCACAGTGAACCTTAAGATTGTCCCATATATCCTTAGCAGTTTTACAAGAGAGAACATAGTTAGTGAGAACAGAATCAAGACTGTTGAATAATATGTTTCTCACTTTAGCATCTTTGAGAACATTCTCCTTGTCCTTATCTGACCATTCAGATTTTGGCTTCTCTGCTGTATGTTCTGGAACAACCACACCATCAACTGTTGCTTGTCCAACGACCTTTGTTGGAACAAAAGGTCCATCTCTGATTCTGTCAAGATAATCAGGATCTGTTGCTTCCAGATGATGCAGCATCTTTACTTCCCATAGAGTATATTCGTTTCTCTTGAGCATAGGGATCTTAGTATTCCCATCCTTGTAACCAGACATGATTGCAGATCTTTATGATTATTCGAAATCAACCTGCTCTGATACCAATTGTTAACTCGAATAACTTGTAGAAGGGGGGGGTTGAATACAAGTTATATAATCGTGTCTGATTTTTGCTTGATTATAAGAACAAGAATAAATGAATGAATCAAACTCTTGTTTGTATTAATAAGATCAAATACAAACTCTACCAAAGGTGTACAATACCTTTAGCAGCTGCTGACAATACAAATATCTCTCTGTTTGTTTCGTACTCTCGAATACAAACCTTATACAGAGCTACGCACACGAACTCACAACTTCGTCGCTCTTTACAATGATATTGAGAGAGTATTTATAATGCTACCTATCAACTAATAACAGAAAGATATAATCTATACATGACAATGTTCTGCCTTCTAGTTAATAGTTTCCTTCAATAGAAAACTCTTTCCTTCATAATATCTTCTTGCTTGTTCTTCAAACAATGATCCTGTTTTATAGCACTTGCCAGTTTCTGTAGCATCCATAATGACATCATCAGTAACACGACTGATATCAGGATCTGTACACTGCATCAGTATCTGATCACTCATCAGTATTGGACCGTCATCAGGATTTGCTCTCTGTTCCTGACATGTAGTCTCCGATACACTGTTCATTCCTGACTAAACTATACAGATAACTGTCTTACACATAAATCCTATATACAGTGCTAAATCCTTTATAAGATCAGGATTACAAGAAGTATAATGTGTAAATTCTATTCTTAACATCACAACTTATGAATTATTCCTAACAAATGTTTCTCCATCCACAGGTTTGGCTAAAAGTGGGGGGCTCCCCAAATGCTCTTTTAATTTTCCAAACGCTATCTCACATTCTGCTGTCCACTCGAACTTGCTTCCTTTCTTTATGGCTTTAAAGAACTCCTGACACTTATCAGTGGACTTCGAGATGAACCTGTTCAAGGCTGCGATTCTCCCTGTAAGGGACTGAACCTCTCTCACAGTCTTTGGTGATCTCATATCAATCAATGCTTTAATCTTGGCTGGGTTGGCTTCTATACCTCTATGATTCACCATGAAACCCAGAAACTTTCCTGATTCTACCCCGAACACACATTTCTGTGGTTTCAGTTTCATTCTGTACTTTCGCAAGATTCCAAACATTTCTTCTAAGTGCTTTACATGGTCAACAGCTTCCTTGGATTTGACTAGCATGTCATCCACATATACTTCCATAGTATGGCCAATTTGGTCTTTAAACATCATGTTCACTAACCGTTGGTATGTGGCTCCATCATCAATCAATCCAAATGGCATGCATACATAGCAATAAAGACCTCTATCCGTAATAAAAGAAGTATGCTCTTGATCAGGTTCATACATAGGGATTTGATTGTAACCTGAATATGCATCCATGAAGCTGAGGAGGGCATGTCCAGCTGTTGCATCCACTAGCTGATCAATTCATGGTAGTGGGAAGCTGTCCTTCGGGCATGCCTTGTTGAGATCTGTGAAGTCCACACAGGTTCTACACTTCCCATTTGGTTTCTTCAATAGGACAGGGTTTGCCAACCATACTGGGTAGAAAGATTCTTAAACCAATCCTGCATCCAATAACCTGTCGACCTCTTCTTTCAATGCTTGAGCTCTCTCTCCACTAACTGGTCTTCGCTTCTGTCTCACTCCTTTCTTTTCTGGATCAATATTCAACTTGTGACACATGACCCTTGGATCTATCCCTTCCATATATGCGTGACACCATGCGAACACATCCAGGTTCTTGCCCAAAAAGGTAATGAGAGATTCCTTTAAGGCTGGGTCGAGTTGAGCTCCAATCTTCAACACTTTTGTACCATCTTTGTCATTCATCTTCACATCCAAAGTTTCACCAGCTGGTCCAGCCTTGACCATGGTTTCTGGCATTCGAGGATCTAAGTCTACCTCCATCTCTGTGGTTGAGTCCTCTTGAGGTTCCTGGACTGTAGACGATTCCTGAACTTCATGCATGACATTCCTTCTCTTTGATGCTGGCTGACTGTCTTCACTGCTTCCATTATGTTTCAGTTTTCTGGATTTTTCTTCATCCAATCCTTCTGCCATACACACATCACCATCCTTGTCCGTAGGGGGTGCACTTTCTAACAGCAAGTAAGGGGTATCTGGTCCCCGAAAAACTGGAATCTCAGCATGAGGTTCTTCTTCTATGATTTCTTCAATTCTTATGACTCTACATGATGCTGGTACAAAACCTTCCAAGAGCGGACTACGCAGGTCGAGCATTATTTTGTCTGGGTTCTTTCCTGGAAAATCATCAGGAACCTCGTCCATTGGTTCAGGCAGTTTGGCAGCCTTAGCAGCATATTGCAAAGCTTTGGTGTATCACTCTCTAGACTCATACTGGCATCCTCGAACTACACCAATTCCATTTGGTGTTGGGAACTTCATAGTCAGGTGGTAAATGGAGGTTACCACCCTCATCTCTTTCAAGACGGGTCTTCCCAGAATAGCATTGTAGTTCATATTCTCCTCTATAATGATGAATTCTGCTAGTTGTGTAATGCAACATGGTTTATCACCTAGAGTTACTGGTAAACGAATCTTACCTTTGATAGGAACCTGGTTGTTAGTAAAACCATACAAGGTATCCTTCGTTGGGGTTAAGTCTTTATCCAGAAAATGCATCTTCTTGAAAGCTGAGTAAGACAACAAGTTTACAGAGCTTCCATTATCCACTAGTACTCGATGAACCTCATAAGATCCGATTCCTGCCTCGACCACTAAGGCATCGGTGTGGGGGTGGTGTACCCAAGAGACATCTCCTTCAGTAAAGGTGATATCTGCATCCTCTCCTTCAAACAGCCTGGGAGACCTCTGTGACAGATTGTAAATACAGGTCAAAGGACGTTCTTTAGCTTCGCGAGTGTACCTTTCTATGGCGCTCCTGCTACTTCCTCCAATGTGGAGACCTCCTATAATTGTGCGTATGCACCCAGCCTTAGGTGGCCCTTCCATCACAACAGGTTCCTGTGTCTGTGCCTTCTGAGTCTTCTCATCTCTATACTTTTTACCTTCCTGAGCCACCCATTCACTTAACTGCCCTTGTCTGATTAGAGTTTCAATTAAGTCCCTGAGGTGATGGCAGTCTGCAGTATTATGTCCATTATTATCATGAAAATCACAGTATGGGCGCTCATTCTTATTCTCTGGAGGACCAGTTCTGAAAGGCTTCTTAAACCACGAGGACTTCTCATTCACTGCGTAAATGTGATCGATTGGAGCTACCAAAGGGGTAAAAGTTTCGTAGACAGGTCTCTCCCGTTTGTTGTTATTGTAGGAAGCTGGTGGCGGGACCTGACTCATGACAGGTCTAGTAGGATTCACAGCTTCAGCTTCAGGTTTCACCTGGGATGTACGACTAACCACCTTCTTACAATCATGACCGTTGGGGCTTCTGGGCCTTGACCTCTTGCTTCCTGACCATCCACTTTGCCTTACGAAATCTGGATCCTTCTTCAAATCAGCCAGAGATTCCTCCACGAGACGAAAAGGTTCCGCCTGAGCATAAAAATCTGCCAACGTCTCTGGTTCTTTTCCTTGAAGTGCTTTCCAAAAGTCTGAGCCTCCTTTGATTCCAGCAATCAAGAAATTCTTTATGGTTTCCTCAGATGCTTTCCTAACCTTCGGAACCTCTGCATTGAATCTCTTGAAGTATTCTGTCAACGTCTCACTAGGTCTCTGCTTGATGTTGGCTAGGGTATTGGTAGGTGGTGCAAATGCGATAGATGCCCTGAATTGAGTAACGAAGAGCTTTCCCATACTTTCCCAGGAACCAATCGAATCAACAGGTAACCTCTTGAACCATTGATGAGCTCCGCCTTGTAGGGTTGCAGCCAGTAACCTACATCTAGTGGCTTCCTTCACTTGATAGACATCCATCTCTGTGTCGAAACGACTTAGGTATTCAATGGGATCAGTAGTTCCATCGAATTTCAACTCATTGGAGGGTCTGTAAGACCTAGGTAAAGCCGACTTTCGAACCCTTTTGGTGAAAGGGGAAGCAGTTATGGGATTCACAGCAAGATTCTTTTCATCCTTGAGTTGAGCCAGAATTTTCTTGATATCTTCTGTTGTCACCTCCCCAGTAGCTTCTGCCTTTGTCTTTTTGCTCGTTCCTTCCTCCTCTTTCGATTCTGCAGTGCTGGACTCCTCAGTAACCTCATCTGAGTCTGTTTCCTCTTCTTCAATTATCTCAACAGATGGGTCTTTGTCTTTTTCTTTTTCTGTGAGGAACCTCCAGTCTTATCCTTCTTCTTTCCTTTGGACTCTGTGCGGGCTTGGGAAGGTCCCTTCTTGCTAGGAGTTTTATCCTTCCCAGGATTTTCTGGTTCTTCATCGCCATTACCCTGCCTTGGTTCTTCATCATCTTCTGGAACCTCCTCTTCGTCCTCAGGTTCTTCTTCCTCGAAATTCAGCTGTTTTGGAGTAACCTTCGACTTCTTGCTTTTCTTTGCCTTCTTTTTCTTCTTTTTGCTTGAAGCCTGCTCCAAAGTCGACAGTCTTTCTCCAACAGTCTTTAAGATTTCCATCATAGCTGCTTTGGTAACCTTCTTTGCTTGATGAGGAGATTTGTTTCCATAATGAATTTGTTCCTCAGAACGGGTTGCTTCGCTATCAGAGTTGCCTGACATCTTTTCCACTCTTAAGATGTTAACAGTCCCCTCCTTCTAGCGCCAATGTTGATGAGTGGATTTTGTAACAACTTTTGAGAGGTTTACGGGTAGTTGTATAGGCTAGCGATCAACTGTTCTGTGGAAGGTTTGGGTTGTGTTTGTGGGGGTTGAGCTGTGCTCGAGGGTGTCTCCAATAATCTCAAGTGCCTTTAGAGAGAATTAGAGAACTGAATGCGTCTTACCTTCGAGGTGCCTACGTACCCTTGTTTATATAGGGATCAAGCTCACGTAGTTCAAATGTGACTTTATCTCTGCTGGAAATAGCTGTATTCGATTACCTAGTTCGTGTAGGACTCAGGTTCCTTTAGAGCCTTTCACGAACTAGTTGGCTAAGTAGAGTAGAACTCGAGTTCGTACCCTACCATGATTCTCTCATTGGTCAGAGACATTCTAGGATCATCTGCGCCCTAGAATTATACTCAGATACCAATTCGTTTATCTGTTCTAGATGGCTTCTAGAACCTTCTGTTGGCAACTCGTAGGAACCTGGTGCTCAGGAACCTATATCTCAGGAGCTTGTTTCTCAGGAACCTCCTTATTTCGGGGCATATCACTTAGGGACCTCCCTTTAGGCATTAGTACCTGTACAGATAACAAACTGGTTAGACTGGATAGCTCTTCACATGCTCTTGTCATCTCTATGGATGTTGCTATGCTAACTCGAACTCTTCTGCTGGGAGGAACCTGGTCTTCTAGTGCTCATCTCAGCTTCCTGACCATTGGGAACCTCCTGATACTCATACTTCCTTAGTCATTTCTTCTATCTGACCTTCACAACTCATACTGGATCTATCTTCTGGCTCATATGGATCGAACCCTATCGCTTAATGGGCCTAAATCTAGCCCATGGAGATTTTGGGCACAACACAGTGTTAAAGTGAAAATATACTAACACGCTCTTTTGCTACATGAAGAAGCTAAAGTTCTATCAGAAACAATAGCAAGTATTCATTAAGAACTAACTACTCAGTATGAATTATGTGAAACAACCAAGAGATAGATGTTTCGGTAAAAGTCAATTGAGAAATAGAAAAATATTGAAAATATAGCATTGGGTTGGTCTGATAAGAAATGCTTGGGATTTGTTTCGCAGGGATGTTTTGATGCTCTCTGAGGCTTGCAAGAGTTCTTCAGGACCAGGAGGTTGGGAAGGCTTTGGTTCTTCAAGACCAGGATGTTGGGATTTAGGAAGGGTTTGGTTCTGCAAGACCAAGGATTCAACAATGACTCTGGGAGGGAAACAACCAATCTGGAGTTTGAAGAAGATCTTTGTGGACAAACTATCTCAAAATTGGGAGGTTTTCTTAGCACAATGGCAGATGAATTATCATTGGCTCTTATGGAAGTTGTCAGTCCTCAAAATGAAAATTTAAGGCTCAGTCAAGTGGAATTGAAGTGAGACCGCAAATCTGCAAAGTGAACTCCAGGAGGGAAATACATTTAAGAAGATAAAATTTGTTTTGATCTGGTCAATCAGATCAAGGAAGCTGAATCTATTTCAAAATGTCACTCACAAGAGCTTCAGTTTGCCAATGACCCTATAAAAGATTTGGACAGAAGGATGGATCTCTTTGAGAGACAAATAGCCTTTTAGGAAGACACATACTTATGTAGATTAAGATATTATTCACTCTCATATTCAATAAGCAGTATGTGCTTCCCCTGGCATTATGCTCGGTTGATACATTTGAATTACATGATTAACAACTCATAAATTCCATTTTCTAACAAAAGATTTTCATTCTCACATCTCAAATTCAAAATGATACGCATTTTTACACATTGCTAGAAAATAGCCCGCGCCTTGCTCGGGTTATTATGCTAGTTATTGATAATAATCTAATTGAGACATTTAAAGGGAAAATTATTGAGTATTGAGGTCAGGACAAAGAATGTAATTTTTCAAAAATACAAGTTTTTGATCGAATTGGATAATTTAGAACTGAATATTTTAAAACAAATCGTGTACATTTTGATGGTAAACCTTTTTGTGTAATTACTTGACATGTCATGTGACGTATATAAATTATTTCATGTCATATTAATATAACATATATGTTGGTGAGATTTTAAGGTTGTATGAACAGGAACTCAATGAGTCGATGATACTCAACAATAGAATATGACAATTAACTAATACTACGACTACACTGGAAATCTAGAAGATATGAAGATAAGGCAAATATAAATAATCAAAATATGGGAAGTAATTTTGAAATCTGTTTAAGGATCACTGAAAGAAGTTCATTAATATATTCATGCTTCAGTGAAGAATAAAGTTAGAAGACATTCAAGGTTTCAGAAGTATTGAAGATTCAATATACAGTGTCATTAGAAAATTTCAGTATATTAGCATTGACTACGACATAGACAGTGTAAGAATCATAGGAATTTGAAAACAATAAATGGCCTGTTTGACATAGCTTAATTATGCCGACTTATGACTTATTTTCGGGTAAAAATTTTATATTTTGATAATTTTTTTTATATAAATGTTTAATGTATTTTTGAGATTCAATAAGTTGCAAAAATAAGTTGGAAAATAAGTTGGAATGTTAGGAATCTCTAACTTTATCTTAAAATAAGTTGACTTATTCTGGAAAAAAGTTCTCCCAAACACCCCCAAATACATGTTAAATGAAGATCTGAAGATGTTGTATTAGTACCCACAAGGATTCTTGTGAAAGTTACTAAAAGTCATTATTTGAAGCAACCAAAACAGTCTATGTTAGTCACAGAGGCATGCCTGTTTACATCAAATAACAAGCCTAATTGTCTGTAATGCTTTGCATTACTTACATGACCTCTTAACTGAGGGAACCTCTACTTGTAGAGTCTCTACTTGTTCTGCACTTGTAATAGGCACCAAATCCTAGTTGTGTAACTGTACTTATGAAGTCAAGAATAATGCTTGAAAGAAGTTCGAAGGTTCATGCCTCAAGCAAGAAGATAAAGACTGTCAAATAATCACAATTGGGATTTGAAGAAAGTGAAGAATTTGCCTAAGTACCAATTCGACAAGTACATTTGTCTATTCGAGAAGTCTAGCATTCGAGAAGTCAAAGATTCGATATCTCAAGACACAATTCGATATCTTTGAATACACTGTTCAATATCTCATTCGATATCTCAGAGATTCGATATGTCTATTACTCTATTCGAGAACTCAAGAAGTCAACAAGTCAAAGTGGTATTCGAGTTCTCAAGGAGTCAACAAGTCAATGTTCCATTCGATATCTCAAGGACTCAGAAAGCTATTCGATATCTCAAGGATTCGATAAGTCAAGTGTTCTATTCGACAACTCAAGGAATCCTGATGAAAAAGAGCTATTCGAGAAGTAATTCGATATGTCAATATGACAGTGTTCGAGAACTCAGAGTTATCGATCAAGTCAATTCTAGTTCTCGAATCACTTACTTAATCACTTCTCGAAAACATTATTGGAGACAAATACTGAAGAAATTGTACAAGTCAGAAACCTGCAACAAGCCAATGCACTTTATGGACCACAATCTATAACGTGCTCTGGAAAGCCTACAAGGAATCTTGGAGAGATATAGAAGAAACAAAAGGGCTAAAGAAGTGGATCTGAACAGGCTTTGCAAAGTTAAATCTGTAACCGTTTGGATTCTTACTCAAAAAGGATAGACAGTCTAGAAAGTAATTTGTTTAGCTACCTTATTTGAAGTAAGCAGGTTGTATCCATGTTCTATAAGGATACAACCTCACTTCCTTAGCAACGAACAACTTTGGGAGTCAAGTTTTTCATACACTGTAAGCTATATCTCTCTAAGAAAAACGAAGCTGAGAATACTATCATTTGTATTCACAGATTGTAGCAACCTTTATCTAATAATACATTAGATTAAAGTGATCATGAGTTCGAATACTCAACAAGTGGTATCAGAGCGGGCTGTTTATTCAAAAATAGAAAAATGATCATGAGTTCGAATACACCAAAAACTACAGGAACGGTGAAAGTCCCTAAGTTTGACAAAGAAAATTACAACCTCTGGAAGATAAAGATGAAGTTGTTCATCAAAGCATCTCATCATGTGTATCCTGAGATTCTCAAGAATGGTCCATTTGTTCCCCAACAGGAGATTCCTGAAAAGACTGTTGGAACCACTACTATTCCAAGATCTTATGTGGCTAAGGATCCATCCAAATGGACAGAATCAGAAAAGGAGATGGTTGCCCTTGACAGTCACCTCATGTTGTTGATTATAGATTCCATGGACATGTCAATGTTTGCAAACATTGCTTCATGCACCACTGCCAAAGAAATGTGGGATCACATGGAGGTGTTATGTGAAGGAACTGATGAGGTCAGAGAAAACAAGAAACAGATACTGGTCACACAGTATGAGGCTTTCATGGCACAGCCCAAGGAAAGCATTACTGAGATGTTTGAAAGATTTCACAAGCTAGTTACTGAGTTGCAGATGAATGGCAAGGTTTACAGCACCAAGGAGTTAAACATGAAGTTTCTTCTATCTTCACCAAACCATCTAGAGCAAAGGGTCATCTCTCTAAGGGAAAGAGATTTGAACAAAATCACTTATGATGTGCTCTATGGAGTTTTAAAAACTCATGAGCTTGAGTTGCTTCAGAAAAGGGCTATCCAATCAACCAAGGCAGAATGATAAACACATCATGTGCCTTGATTGTCAACAAATCTATTCAAGACCTAGAAGCATCTACAAGCCAATTAAGGATAGAGGAGGCAGTAGAAGATGAAGAAACTGAAGCTGAGGTAAGTGAACCTGTTGAGGAGAAGGAGGAAGATGAGTTCTATACTCTTGAAGAACTAGATGGGATGGAAAACACTTCATATGCTTTCATGGCCAGAAAATTCCCAAACATCAGATTCAAGAGGAACCAACCCTTCAAACCTAAAAACCAAAACCATTCATTCAACAAGAGCAAGGCACCTGTGAAACCAAACAAGAATAAGTTCAAAACCAGCCATGTGGATAGGTCATCTGTAAGGTGTTATAGATGCAATGACCTAGGGCATTTTGCCAGTGAATGCACAAAGCCTAAAAAGAAGGATAAAGAGTTTCTTGAGCTCGAAGCTAAGTATGAGGTCCTTCTGAAAAAGCAGACACAAGGTAAGGCCTACATTGCTGAAGGGAAGTGTTGGGATGATTCTGACAGTGATGGAGAGGAACAAGAATTTTGCAATTATGCCTTGATGGCCAATTCCAAGGATGACACATCTCCATCAGATCCTCAGGTACCATCTTTCACTACTATAGACATGTCTGTTTCTGAGTATAAATGCATGATTGAACAACTATCTGTTGAGATGTTTAATATTCACACTAGTATGACTGCTGCTAATGAAGAAATTGCTAAACTGTCTACTAGAAATGAAATGTTAACCAAAAAGAATGAGGAACTTGAGCTAACTGCCATGCAAGTAAAAAACCTTAAGAAAGAAGTTGAATATCTGCAGAATAAGGTTCTATGTGCTAGTTAGGTTGAAAAGGCTCTTAGGGATGAATTAGCTGAAAATGAATTCAAACTGAAAACGTTTAAGAAATCATCTGGTCTAGTGCAATCCTACTGTGAGAAAATTCAAGCAAAACCCAAAACTGCTATTGGACTTGATTATGACACTCTTAAACAGAGAAGAGGCTATGCTATCATTGAAGATGACACAGTTGTCCAAGAGGAAGTGCCTCACATTTTGAAAAAGACTGAAAATCCAATTTTTAAGGAATCAACATTTGAAATTGATGAGGATGCCTTACTCATCAAGCAAATGTTAAATGATGAGGATGAGGCACAATCCAATGAACAACAAGCATCCTCCAAGAGTGAGAGTGTCAAGTCAAAAGCCAAGGAGCCAGTAGGTGATAGGTCAAGACCTAAGAAGTTTGTTAAGTTTGTTTCAGCTGGGAAGAGTGAATCTGAGAAGAAAGTGACTAAGAAGAAACAGAAAAGAAATGGCAAGTTAGGGATTAACAAAGATAATAACTACGCTTATATGCCTAATGCCCCTAGGAAAACTTGTCAGAACTTTTTCAGTACCAATCATTTAACTCATGCATGCAAGAAACCTGTTGGTAGTGTGCCCAAACCTTTCTATGATTGCTCTGTGCCTCTAAGACATAGAGATACTCCATTTTGTGATAAATTTGACTGTATGCCATGCAATATGAATGTTATGACTAGTTGTTTCAATTTGAGAAGGCAATTCATTGATGGTTGTATCAGTCACAATTCTCACACACATTACACCAGGTCAAAGTCTTTGAGTCCTCCTAAAGCTAGGAAGGTACCTCTGTCACCTAAGTCTGAAACCTCAGTTTCTAAGACTTCTAACAGTGACAAGAAGACTAACACCAAGAAAGTTGACAAGCATGTTGTTTATGATAAAACAGTTTCTAAGTCACATGGACCCAAACTTGTTTGGGTACCAAATGAGAAGTAATACCTTTGTGTTTGCAGGGCAAAGAAAGTGAAAAGAAGATCATGTGGATTTTGGACAGTGGAGGCTCAAATCATATGACTGGTGATATGGCCCTGCTATCACAATATGAGGAGAAGGCTGGCCCAATGGTTGCTTTTGGAGATGACAGCATGGGTAACACATTGGGATATGGTAAGTTAAAATTTGGTAATGTCATCATTGAAGATGTAGCACTAGTCAAGGGACTCAAGCATAATCTGCTAAGTGTTGGTCAGTTTACTGATAGAGGATTCAAGGTGGATTTTGACAAAGATGAATGTTTGATCACCCACAAGAAGACTGGTGATTTTGCTCTATCTGGAGTAAGAAAAGGAAGCCTGTTTGTAGCCAATATGGATTCTACAAACAAGGACAAAATTTGTTGCTTTTATTCAAAAGCATCAAATGAAGATTGTTGGCTGTGGCACAAGAGATTATCACACCTAAACTTCAAAGCCATTAATTCTCTAGTCAAAAGAGAGTTAGTGAGAGGCATGCCCACACTTGAGTTCTGTCAAGAAGGAGTGTGTGAGGCTTGTCAAAAAGGAAAAATGAAAAGATCAAGCCATAAGTCAAAGACAGTGACATCAATAACCAAGCCCCTGCAACTCATTCATATGGCTTTGTTTGGGCCTGTTAATATTATGTCACTAGGAAGAAAGAAGTATGCCTTGGTGATGGTTGATGACTTTACAAGGTATACATGGGTGGAATTTCTGGCATCAAAAGATGAGGCTCCACAAGTAATCATTGAGCACATAAAGAAAGTTGACAAGGAAGCAAAGGCCAACAATGCAAGTGTGATTGCACTGAGAAGTGATAATGGAACAGAGTTCAGAAATGCAATACTTGAAGCATTCTGCAAAGAGAATGGTATTTCTCAGCAATTCTCAGCTCCAAGGACTCCACAACAAAATGGAGTCGTTGAGAGAAAGAATGGAACTCTAATTGAGGCTGCTAGAACAATGTTACTTGATGCAAAAATGCCTACATGTTTTTGGGCTGAGGCTGTGAGCACTGCATACTATATCCAGAATAGAACCCTCATCAACAAAAATACTGGAAAGACACCTTACAACTTGATGACTGGAAAGAAGCCTACTCTAAAGTATGTTCATACTTTTGGAAGCAAATGCTTTGTATTGAAGGTTAATTCTGAATATGTTGGTAAGTTTGATGCAAAGGTATTTGAAGGAATTTTTCTTGGCTACTCTATGGAAAGAATTGCATACAAAGTTTATGTCATCAGTCAAAAGAAAATTATGGAAAGCACAGATGTGACATTTGATGACAGCAAACTACCTGGACTAGAAGAAGCCAATGATGAAGATAAAGATCCATTGAAGTTTGATAATCTAGATGATTCTGATGAAGAGACTGAAACTGAAGTTGAAACTTAAGTTCAACAGACTCAATTGAATGATAATACAAGAGAAGAATTTTTTCCAATCAACAGTGGAGAAACTAGCATCCAAGACACACCTGTGAGTGGTAGCAACCTCACAGGGGGAGGAAATCAGGATGATCATGATTTGGATGATGAAGCTACATCAAGAATGAGAAATCAGGCTGAGCACTCAAGGAAATGGGATAGATCACACATTGCAGAGCAAATCATTGGAGATCCTAATGCAGGAGTAAGGACTAGGAGAGCAACTCAGAATGAGTGTCTCTATGGTTGTTTCCTATCTCAGGTTGAGCCTAAGAAACTTGATGATGCACTGTTGGATCCAGATTGGATTATTGCCATGCAAGAGGAGCTGAATCAATTTGAAAGGAACAAAGTATGGGAACTTGTGCCTGCACCAAAGAATAGAACCATTGTTGGAAAAAAAATGGGTTCTGAAGAATAAGATGGATGAAGATGGTGTAGTAGTAAGAAACAAAGCAAGGTTGGTTGCAAAAGGATACTCTCAACAGGAAGGCATTGATTATGATGAGACATTTGCCCCTGTTGCTAGATTGGAAGCCATCAGAATATTCTTGGCATTTGCTGCTCACTCAAACTTTAAAGTTTATCAAATGGATGTCAAGAGTGCATTTCTGAATGGAGAGTTGGAAGAAGAAGTTTATGTGCAACAACCACCTGGCTTTGAGGATCCACACTTCCCAGAATTCATCTATAGACTGCTTAAGGCACTGTATGGACTTAAGCAAGCTCCAAGGGCATGGTATGACACTTTATCACAATTTCTTCTTGAGAATCAATTCACTAGAGGCACCTTGGACAAGACACTGTTTTACAAGAAGCATGGTGATGATATTATCCTAGTTCAGATTTATGTGGATGATATCATTTTTGGCTCTACAAATGAGAAGCTGTGTGAGAAATTCTATAAACTCATGCAGAGCAGATATGAGATGAGTATGATGGGAGAGTTGACATTCTTTCTAGGGTTGCAAGTCAGTCAAAGGAAGGATGGTATCTTTATCAGTCAAACTAAGTACATCAAGGATTTATTGAAGAAGTTTGACTTAGAAGACTACTCACCTGCAAAGACACCCATGGCCACTGCCACTAAATTGGATGAAGATGCTAAAGGCAAGAAAGTAGATATCTTAGTCTACAGAGGCATGGTTGGTTCTCTACTCTACCTCACTGCAAGTAGGCCAGACATCATGTTTGCTACATGCTTGTGTGCAAGGTTTCAATCAAATCCAAAAGAATCACATTTGATTCCTATAAAAAGGATCTTTAGATATCTGAAGGGCACTCCAAGCTTGGGTTTATGGTATCCTAAGGACACAGGGTTCAATCTGGTTGGTTATTCTGATGCTGATTATGCTGGATGCAGAGTGGATAGAAAAAGCACCTCAGGTAGCTGCCAGTTTCTTGGACAAAGGTTAGTCTCTTGGTATAGCAAGAAACAACAATCTGTGTCAACTTCTACAGCTGAGGCTGAATACATAGCTGTTGGAAGTTGCTATGCTCAAGTGCTTTGGATTAGAAATCAACTTAGAGATTATGGACTTGTGTTGGAAAGAATTCCAATCATGTGTGACAACACAAGTGCAATCTCTATAGTTGCCAATCCTGTCAATCATTCTAGAACAAAGCACATTGACATCAGATATCATTTCATTAGAGAGCATGCAACTAATGGAACCATTGAGTTGCACTATGTCTCTACAGATAAACAACTAGCTGATATATTCACTAAGCCATTAGATGAAGCCACCTTCACAAGGTTGGTTAGTGAGATTGGAATGCTGAATTCTTCAGATTCTGGCTAAGTGAATACAACATCTAGATTGTTGCAGCAGTAAACACTTACTTTATCTAAATTCTCAATATTTTTGGAGTAAGTGTTGGCTGAAATATGATTTATAAATATTTCAAATCTGTTGCATATTTGGAAAATCATATTTTCTTGTTAACTTGAAATTTCTATGAAATTTTGAGAAAATCACTGTTTAATTTGCTAGAATATTCTTGAATGAATATGGCTGGTAAATTTTAAAAGATAGTGAAAATAGAGTTTCTATGAGTAAAAAGAATAGTTCGATAAGTCAGACTTCTCGAATGGTTCATTTCATTGTTAGTAATCGACTTCTCTAACAAGCCTATTCAGGACACTCTTGAGTTCTCGAATAGTGTCTCTTAGAGAACTCGAACAGAGACATGAGTGAGTTCTCGAATAAGGTATTTCAGTTCTCTATTGATAGAGTTCTCGAATAGCATGTTTGAGTTCTCGAATCATTTGAAAAGGCTGATTTCTCGCTGAATTTTAACCGATTTTGGATTTTTATTCAAAATTCAGAATTACTCATAAAAACATATTTTACCTAATTTAGATTTATTTCTAAGTTAGATAACTACCAGCTGTGATTTTCAACCTGCTTGAGTTCTCGAATAAGCCTTTCTTGACTTATCGAATAGTTGTTTTCTACTTCTCGAATGCTTGACTTGTCAATACAAAACATTCATCTAATCGACAATTCGAGTACTTCATACTTATACAATTTCACATCTATTCGATTCATTTCATTCGATTTCTCAAGCATCAAAGCTCCCAAACCCCTGAAAACCCTAACTGCCAAAAGCTAAATTTCTTCATCAATCTTTACTTTCTTTTCTCTTCTCTCCGTATCAATGGCAACAGTGAAGTTCAACACCAATTTTATCGCCCTAACCAGTGATGTTGAAGCACCCAATGCGAATTTCAAGTGCTTTGTAAAGTGGATGGCTGAATCATACATCAAGGATGCACTCTCTGCCAACCCAACACTGTATCTAGACATTCTGGAACAGTTTTGGGGAACTGCTATTGTGGAAGTTGTAGCCCTGGAAAGCGCAATAACTTCATACATAATCTACTGCAAGATTCAGGACCAAGAAATCACTATCACCACTGCAGACATGAATCAAGCACTGGGCCTACAACAAGAGTCATATGACATACTGGCCACGAATGCAGAGTTAGAAGAATTCTTTGAGTTCATCAACTACTCAGATGGGATCAATCTTGGAAAATTAAACAGGAAGAATCTGAGAAAGGAGTGGAACTATGTGTTTGCAACTCTTCTTCAAGTCTTCACTGCCAGGAAATCAAGCTTTGATCAAATCAGTGCACCTGCGCAACAAATTGGCTATGCACTGGCCTATGGAAAGAAGATAGATGTTGGTCAAATCATCCTACAAGAGCTGTATGGGAGACTTGGTAAGAACACAACCAAGAGAGGTGCTGACATCTTCTTCCCTCGCTTTATTTAATCTGTTCTTAATTTTAAAAATGCTCAATTGATTGAACTGCCTGGGATAGATAGAAATAGAATAGGCTATCCTAAATCCATGACCAAACTCATTTTTGGTAATTTGGAGACTAGGAATGATGTGGATGTAAGACTTAACATAACTCCCCATATGGAGAGTTTGTTTAGGACTTACCCCCACAACATGCCAACATTTGACTCAAAGTCACAGTTATCACAGCCCAAGCAAGTAGAACAAAATGCTAACCCAGGGCTTGCTAACCAACCGTCTCAACCAAACACTCTACCAAACACTGAGCCAACTGCATCATCCTCTCAAAAGGGTGATGTTAGTAAAAAGGAGAAGAAGAGAAAACAGGTTGCTTATGCACCTTTGAACATTCTATCTGAAGCAGCATTGGCTGTGGAATTAGGTTTAGAAAGTGAGGCACCTGAGTCACCCCTAATCATGCCAAAGAAGAAGAAAACTAAAACCACCTCTTCAGTCACACAAATGGCTGAAGTTGTAAAATCATGGGCAAATAGTTCACAAGATGTATCCTCTCAACAAGGTGCATCTATAGAATCAAGCATCCTCCCCAATGCACCTACCTGTACAGAGTCAGCACATGGGAGTGATAAGGCTGGCACTACACTGAGTGGAGAGCACATCACAATTGAAAATCCCTCTATCTCTCAGGGGGAGTTGCCAAACTCTAATCTCAAAGACACTTCTCTTCCAGAATCTACCACTCAAATTTCTTTGCAGCCTGCAACTCAAGTAATTGAGGAGCAAGGCATTGATCATCAAAAATTCTCTTCTCTTGATGAGCCAATGATTTCAAGTGACTTAGTGCATGACACTTTGCTCACCACCCAGGACCCATATTTAGATGGTGAGGGAATGCATGCTGGGGCATCTCCTAATGACACCATCACAAACACAGAGGTTTCACTAGTTTTTACTAGAGACTCTGTGCCTGTGTCAACTGCTGGTGTAACACATCCCACTTCTGTGGAGACACCAGTAGTAGAGTCAATCCATCCGGTTATAGAAGTTGCATCTGTAACTGAGGAGTCTAGCTTGCCTAGCTCTAGCTCTGACTTTTTGTCATAATGGCTGAAGCCTGTGCAACATGACAATGCTTCAGGATCAGGGTCTGTTCCATCATAATTGACGGTTGAAGCACTTCAAAGCTTAGTTATGGATCAAATTCCTGAGTTTGTCAAGATTGCTCAAAACTTGGTCACCTCCAACATCTTTAATACAGACTATGAAGCCATTTTGCTATGCCATAGGGATGATGTGGAGATGCAGAAGACAAAGATAGTTGATGATGCTGAGAGAGATGGCAATATAGATGCCTAGTTGCAAGGAAAATATGATATTACTCTTGATGAAGCACTTCAATATCTCAGGGAGGAATACATCACTTCACTAGGTTCCAATGCCAAATCTCTAACACCTGGTGAAGTGTATGAGGCCATGAATGATTCACACAAGGGATTCCTCAAGGCTGCCCACTATCTTGGAAAAGGAGTCAAAACTGAGGTCAGCAGAGTGTGTGATAAGACAGCCACTAAAGTGGAAGAAATCAAAAGGACCTTTGATGCCAAATTCCCTCAGTTGGACAGTGTGCTTAAAAACCTTAAATACTGTAACACCACCTGCACCAAGATGGATAATGGGCTAGCACTGCTAAAGGATACTGTCACAAGTCTGGGGCACAAATTTCAATCCTTATCTGATCAAACCACAGACTCCAATGCCATGCTAAAGACAATGTTCAAGAATTTACATGGAGACAGACTGGTAACTGAAGTTCCAGTGCATGACATGACTAGGTTTGAAGTGCAGAGACTTAAAGAACAATCCCTGTCTGGCTTCAAATCTACTGAATTGTTCAGCAAGGTAGATGCACTTGAAAAGGAGGTAGTTACTCTCACTAAGTCTAATGCTCATCTTACAGACAAGGTTGCACTTCTCACTGATCAGTTGGACACTCAAGCCACCACCACAACTAATGTTCTTCTGCATCAGAAATCTATGTTGGCTGCCATGATGAAGCATATGGGTCTTCCTCTACCTGAAGAATCTTCAAACCCAAGGGTAAATTCTAAAGCCTTTGTGCCTGACAACAAGCCTAAGGGGGAGAAAAGGATAAGGAATTCAAATCCCAAGGGGGAGAAACCTAAGGAGGAAGACATAAAGATAAAAGAGGGTAGTCACCAAAGGGCATCTAAATCTCTAACCCATGTGCCAGGAAAAGGCAAATCCAAGGTTGATGAACCTCCATCCTCTCTGCCAGTGGTCACTCTACCAACTATGCATGTCATCACTCCTAGTGGCCAAAAGCAAACTATCACTACTACAGTGGTGGCAGGGTCCATGCCAATTAACCTAGCTCATAACCCTAGACATGAAGATGACCCAGTGGAAGCTAGTGTGATCACTGAGGCCAAGCTGATAGAAGTAGCAAATTCAGAGACTTATCATGATGCTGCTTTCTTGAAGTTTCTGCAAGTCTCAAAGGCAAAGGTAGGAGGAGATGCCTTGTTGTACAGGAGAAGCCTCAAAGACTAAATTGAATATCTAACAGTAATTGCAAGGAAGCTGAATCAAATCTATCTCAGGGAAATCATGATGGTGGCCAATGGCAAGATATGGCACCTATCTATTGACACATTGAAAGCCCTTAAGTTCACTTAGATTAATGTCATCTTGGAATTAATTGAGCAAAAAGGGGAGAACAACAGGAGTCTGTACACTGAACTGAGGAATGGTCAACAAGCTAGACTTCCTGAAGTATGCATTAAGCCAAGAACCATAGTCTATCAGTCTGGTACAAGAATTCAAGATGTTAATCAGTTAGTTATTCCCAGTGATCTCACCCCTCGAAACCACAGACTCATTATTGTTGTTGCTGATCAGCTACAAAAGAAGGGTGGAGTCAAAACTGCTGAAGAGTTGGAAGCACTACACATCCTAAGATCATTCATTGCTACTGGGGTAATTCCAGAAATGGCTCAGCCTAGGAGGAATAAGGATGATAAAGATGATGATAAAGGTGATGGGAGGAGAAGTCATCACAGGAGTGATAAGGATGGTAAAAGTGAGAAGAAGAAAGATAGCAAGGACAAGAGAAATGATGATGACCAAGGCAAAGTCTATGAGAGGAAAATTGGAAAACAGCAAGCCTTAGGCATTGCTAGTAGTAACCTCATCATAACACAAGACTCTGAGTCTAGGGTGAATACTGTTAGTAATGACCTACCAAAATCTGATTCAATGGCTTCTGCAACTGTTTTGCCACCTCAAGAAGAGAAGGAGATTCAAGTCAAGAAACCATGTGTATGTTTCAAAAAGCAAACTGCTAATGGAATACTACTATGGTCTACCAACAAAGGTCATAAGTTTCTGCCTAGCAATCATACAAGAAGGACTAAATTCAAGCATGCTGCAAGAAGGGTGAAGTTATCCAAGTCAAAGGCACTGACAATTATTCCAGGATTGAACCTACCACCTCTGGATGAAAACTATGATGAAGAACAACTGCAGTTTCTATGGGCTCAAAGAATCTATCATGTTGCCATTGTTGATGATTTTCTTGAAATTAAATATACTGATGGAAGACAAAAGAAATTCAGACAAGGAACATGCCAGCACTGGGGCAGGCTATATGACATAGAAAGGATAATTGCAATGTTGAATTCTGAAGACAGAGTGGAAAGGGTATGGAAGCTGGAGTTAATTGACTTTGTCAAAATGAAGAGAGATCACCAGGCAGAAATGAGAAAGAACAGTGAAGAGCTACTAAAGAAAAGGGAGGAGGAGATGGATGCAATGGAAGCTAAGGCTGATGAATTGAGAGCTATGGGTCTGTGCAGAGTCAAGTTTAATCCTTACATCATTGAGTACAAGAAATATGGTTGAAATGTAAAGATTAGAATGGACTACATTAGTTCCTATTCTGAGAAACAGCTGAATGAAGTACTCAAGGATCTGTCAGGCTCCCCTCTAATTGAAGAACTCACTGCAATGGAAGATATTATTCTTGCCATGGAGGAAAATGCAAAGAAGAAAGCCAAAAAAGCTGAAGAGAAGATGAAAAATGAGAATCTGCAAGCCAAAGCTCAAGAGATGAATCCAAAAGGATATGGCTAGTAGTTTCCCATAACTTGTAAGAATACTTCTATGCACTTTCTTCAATCAATCTACATACCTGTACTTGTAAAGTTTTATCTTTATGTATGTTAGGCTTGTTATCAGACATGAAATTGTGACTAAGGGTCTTATTCACAATTTGGGGGAGATTGTTAGTCATAGAGGCATGCCTGTTTACATCAAATAACAAGCCTAATTGTCTGTAATGCTTTGCATTACTTACATGACCTCTTAACTGAGGGAACCTCTAGTTGTAGAGTCTCTACTTGTTCTGTACTTGTAATAGGCACCAAATCCTAGTTGTGTAACTTTACTTATGAAGTCAAGAATAATGCTTAAAAGAAATTTGAAGGTTCATGCCTCAAGCAAGAAGATAAAGACTGTCAAATAATCACAATTGGGATTTGAAGAAAGTGAAGAATTTGCCTAAGTACCAATTCGAGAAGTACATTTGTCTATTCGAGAAGTCAGGGATTCGATATCTCAAGACACTATTCGATATCTCTGAATACACTGTTCGATATCTCATTCGATATCTCAGAGATTCGATATGTCTATTACTCTATTCGAGAACTCAAGAAGTCTGTTGACTCGTAAACACGCAAGTATACACGATCACAAATAGCAAGTGATAAGTAAGATTCGTTCCGCAGAGACTAGGTGTAATGCCAATTTTAGTGCGTATGCAATAGTGTATGGTTACTTCTTAATGCTTGAACAATTATCAAATTGGGTTTTTGTTTAAACTAATTTAATTAACTAAGTGCAAGTAAATTAGAAAAGAGTTCTTAATATGAGAAGGCATGGGATTCCAATTTCATCGAAACTTCACTAAAGGTTGACACAGTAAATCGATACGGGTGATAAACAAGATAATTAATCAGATAACACTACAATAATACGAGATACCTTTCAGTACACTCATATCATACCACTTAATATCCACAAAAGATAGAAATCAAGAGGACACCACATTACGTTCAAATCATATATGTCTATACAATCTGGAAACACAATTGGTTTAAGCACAAGTTATCTTTTGTAATTACATGGGGCAATATGAATTGGGTAAAATCATACTACTAATCAAGAATAAACAATTAATTCATGAACCCATGCTAATATGGCTTATTCTCAATCCTAGAATCCACTTTCGCAATCATCAAGGATTAATAAACTAGATGCTAGCTACACATCTATCAATTAAACCAAACCATATCAGATTATCACAATAAAATCACCCAACATCGATCACATGTCATACACAATAATTATGAAATCGAATCCATTGGAACCCCATGATAATGATTAGTTCATGATTGAACTTAGCACCATCATGGGTTCAATTGATAACATAATTAAAACAAATCTTGGAATAGATATATAAAAACTGAATTAAGAGGAACAAATAATTGAAATCCAAACCGAATACTAGAACCAATTGTTCTAATAAGAATACAGATTTATTCTCCTTGCTTTGCTTCTAAAAGATGTGTCAATCTCCTTCTTCTGCTCTGCGTAGAAGAAAAAACTTCTGTAAACCCTCGATAAAGTGTATGTAAAGTCGCGTGTCTATCTTCCTCTCTAAAGCAAAAAAATAAAAAACTCCTAATAAAATCTGATCTCTCACCCCTAATAAAAGTATTTTTAATGTTTTAATAAATTTACAAAAAGAAATCCATAATTGAATAGGATTTTAATGTAAAATTCGCTGCTGACTTTGCTCCTCTGTTTCTGGGCTGTTCCAGTGCGATTTTGCTCTTTGGACCACCTTGGAATTAAAGAAAATTCTCCAAGCTTCGCGTGGACAGTAAGATCGTCAAATTCTGACTTCTGGAACTCAAGATACGGCCCAAACAGTGTAGGCGACCCGTATAGCCCAATATTACGAATTTCCTCTAAAAAATCTCCAAAATCAGCTCTTTATTCTCCAATCCTTCCAAGTTTAGGATTCCTTGCTTCCTACAATAAAACATTATAATTTATTTAGTAAAAATCCAATTAAATGCAAAATAGAATTAATATGAGGAAAAAAATCATGTAAAATACATATAAATATATACTCTATCAAATATCCCCACACTTAGCATTTTGCACGTCCTCGGGCAAATAAAGAAATAAAACTAATCTAAATAACTAACACCATTTTCGTAGATGACACGATTGCATTGAGCGTATGCAACAAGCCGTTAAACCCCTAGGCAGCCCTAGTAGGACGAGTTTTGTCTCGTGAGGGTTTATAGAAGATATACCCACAAAATCAAATATTTTCAATCACCAAGTCTTAAACATGCAACAATTCATAGTACTCCACCTATGCAAACCTCAATCACACAACAATCTGAGAAGATCTGAAAGTACACCACTTGCACAAAACAATCCAAGTATGCACACGTTGTCTTGAAAGACAAAAATATCATGAAATAAACATCAAAGTCTCTTTCAATAAGTAAGCATGCCGTGGATAAAAAATCTTACATTGCTCTCAATTCACACAAGTGTATAGGTGTTTGCGTTTCACTCAAGTTCAATCAAAATAGACATGTGCTACCATATGCTTGGTTGTCCACCAAATCTCCACTACTTCGTATATGTGCATGCACAAATCAAAAGGTCTTCATTAAAGGTTGTAATGGGGCTTAGGTATGGGGTGGGATATCAAAGAAATAGGCTCACAAGTGGCTAAGCTTGATAAACTAATAGAGCATAATGTTCACTTCTAATTAAAGCACCCAACATGAATAGTAGATCATGTAAAAGATAATTAAACTTTCACAAGCATTAAACCCATAAGTACATCATTACCTACTTTCCCACTTTCACATTATACAAACCAACGAACACAAACTCTACTTCGATCTTCTTCCAATTTTTCTCTTTTTTCATTCTTTTTTTTTCTTTTTCTTTTTTTGTCTTTTTTTTTTAATTGAAGATCAAGCAACCACATTATATAATTCCCACCAAAATATCAAACCTTAACAAAGAAATTCCCACACTTGAACATTCACCCACCCTTAAGTTGAATCACAATGCTCTACTAGTAAATCAAGATAAGAAAAAATAAGTAGGCTCAAAAATTATAGAGTGGTGATAATTGAAAGAAACGGATATAAGCTCAAGGGGGCTTACTAAGTATATAACTCATAAGGATAGTGTTTAGGTCAGTGAGGTTAATCCTAGTGCCTTTATCACTTTCATGCACACACACAACATGTAGTCTCAACAAGGTATCAAAACAAGTTCTAGAGCAATGCTAATTGACGAACAACACACAACAAAGAAATTCGATTGATATAAAATGTATCAATCCTTAATTAGGCTCAAAATCTCACAAGGTGAAAGCATGCTCGACTCACTAAATTTGACTAAGAAGCATCTCAAGTTTTTAAATTTTCGAAAGCACACACAAGGAATTATCAAGCAACAAATGATTTTTATTCTATGATACAACACTCAGAATTAATCATGCAAAATTAGTCTACAAAATGTGTACTTATCCTTGCTAACATGCTTTTGACATGTCAATTATGTACAAAATTTATTTATTATTATTATTTTATTTTTTTTTGGATTTTTTATCATATATAATTTTTTTTGGATTTTTTTTTAATACATTAAGAACATATCCCCACACTTAAGCGGTTCATTGTCCTCAATGAATAAATATATAATATATACAACTAAAAGATCCTAAAAACAAATACAAAAATAAAATAAAAATAAAAATAAAAAATGTACAAAGAAAGGTTAAAATACTCCCCTAAGAACAATGTGCCGCCCCTTGCACCAGGCAAAACAGATGTTGCCCCTTGCTTTTCCTTCCGTGATGATAAAACCAATCGCTTTTTCTGTTTAGAACCAGTGGCCTGCGATTTGTCCATAAGTGTCGCTTTTCGTTTAGAACCAGTTGGAACACGTGTCTTCATAATTTTCAATCTCAATTACGCAATCACGTTACTAGGGTTTGTAGAGATGGCAAGACTTCTGGTGGATGGTGTACGTCTGATGTATGTGTTATCATGTATTGCTGCAGCGTATGTATACGTTGATCTCCTGTTATATATCCGAGCATAATCTTTTTTTTTTAGATCGACTACGCGAGGCCCTGAAGCCCAGTAAAATTCTGAAGCCCAGATAAATTCTTGCTGCAGCATATATATTTGGCATGTTCATGCTAGGGTTGGCATGGTCATGCTAAAACCCCAAAATAAACCAGAATAGAGACATGATCATGCCTCGAGCAATCGCATGATCATGCAAAAACACTGAAAACCACCAGACTGTGAGTTTCGACTTGCTGCGTGAATGCATGCACATGCTAGGACTATCCAGTAGCCGTATCTTCTGAAGTCAGTCCAGCTGTTAAGTCGTTTTTCCAATTCAAGCATTAGTTATTGCCGATTACAGATCGGAACACATATCTCTCAGAGGGAACAAGACAGGCAACATCAACTGCTGCTGCTCTGGCAAAGAAGTAGGGTGCAACATGTACATACATAAGCTCTCCATGCGCATGAACATGCTAGGAAATAGCATGATCATGCTATATTTCTCAATACGACCAGTAGATGTAGAACGCGCTGGACAACGTGTACATGAGCATGCCAGATGTCCTCTTGATCATGCCAAAAACCCAAAAAAGAACAGACGCCTGACAGCGTCTAGTGATGTGCATGAGCATGCAGGAGATCCACTTCCTCATGCCAAATTGACAAAATGTGGTAGTAGCTTCTTAGAAGAACAACATGATCATGCCAAGAGCTTGCATGATCATGCTAAAGTGTTGAAAAATCACAGTAGCTGCAGATAAGATAGTGTGAGGACGCCATTTAAAAGCATGACGATGCTCAAATTAAATCAACAATACATGAGCATGCTTGAATTCAATGTGATCATGCCAAAACACCAAAAAACATCAATAGCTTATAGATTGGCCGCGTGAGAGTGCTATAACGAAGTGTGAGAGTGCTGCTACTGATGCGCCAGAACACGCTAGGATCTTCATACTCATGCCAAAGAAACAAAACATCACAGTAGCTTACAAGTAGAGCTGCGTGATCATGCTACAGATTTGCATAATCATGCTAGATTGCTGAAAGATTAGAAACACAAGAGTTTGTGCTGAAGGGGCATTCCACAACAGAATGTTGGCTGCATGATCGAGTCACGTTGCTCCCTAAACAAGAATCTCCAAGCCTTTTACCCTTTCTGAACATGTCAACATTTGCAAGCACATCATTGCATTAAGTGGGAATAAATCCAACTATACAGAGGTATACAGAGTAGAATTTATATACAATATTCATGGGTTGCCTCCCAAGAAGCGCTTGTTTAACGTCATTAGCTCGACGTTTTCACTGAGAATCAGGTAGTTGCAAGAACAGCGGTAACCGCTTCACGGTTCACCGTACCACCAAAATAGTGCTTAAGCCTCTGACCGTTCACTTTAAATGATTGGTCAAGTGATTTATCATAAATTTCCACTGCTCCATGTGGAAACACTGTCTTCACCTTGAAAGGACCAGACCACCTTGATTTAAGCTTTCCCGGAAAGAGTTTGAGCCGGGAGTTGAAAAGAAGTACTAGTTGGCCTGGTTCAAAGGTTTTGGGCACTAGTTTTCTGTCGTGCCACTTCTTCACTTTCTCCTTGTACATCTTTGAATTCTCATAGACTTGAGAACGGAATTCTTCCAACTCATTTAACTGCAACAACCGTTTCTCACCAGCTAACTTCATGTCAAAGTTCAGTTTCTGCAAGGCCCAGTATGCCTTATGCTCAAGCTCCGCTGGCAAATGACACGCTTTCCCATAGACCAACTGGAAGGGTGACATTCCCAAAGGAGTTTTATACGCTGTCCTGTAGGCCCATACGGCTTCATCTAATTTCAGGGACCAATCTTTCCTCGAAGGATTCACTACCTTTTCCAAGATTCTTTTGATTTCTCGATTCGAAACCTCGACTTGCCCATTTGTTTGAGGATGATAGGCTGTTGCAGCGCGGTGAGATACTCGATACTTAGCTAATAAAGCTGTAAACTGGCGATTGCAAAAATGAGTTCCTTCATCACTGATAATAGCACGAGGAGTTCCAAAACGAGTGAAGATCTGTTTGTGTAGAAAGTTGAGTACTACCTTAGCATCGTTCGTCGGTAGAGCTTTCACCTCAACCCATTTGGATACATAATCCACTGCCAAAAGAATGTACTGGTTGTTGCATGAGGGAACAAAAGGTCCCATGAAGTCGATCCCCCAAACATCAAAAACCTCCACTTCAAGCATATTATTTAGAGGCATCTCGTTCCTCCTCGAAATATTACCAACTCTTTGGCATCGATCACATCTCATCACGAACTGATGAGCATCCTTGAATAGAGTCGGCCAGAAAAATCCAGCTTGAAGCACTCGAGCAGCGGTCTTATCTCCACCATAATGTCCACCATAGATAATGTCATGACAATCTCGCAATATTCCTTCCGTCTCACTATATGGAATACAACGCCGAAGAAGCTTATCCGGTCCTTGCTTGAACAAGTAAGGCTCGTCCCAACGGTACCATTTCACATCATGCAAAAATTTCTTCTTTTGAGCATAAGAGAATTCAGATGGGATTACATTGCTCACCAAATAATTCACAAAGTCAGCAAACCAAGGTACTTCACCTTGCACAAGAAACAACTGCTCGTCCGGAAAGTGTTCATTGATGAGAGTCTCATCCTTCTTATTTTCCTCGCCCCGCTCCAATCTTGAGAGATGGTCAGCCACTTGATTTTCAGTCCCCTTTCTGTTTTTAATTTCTAGCTCGAACTCCTGAAGCAAGAGTACCCATCGAATCAATCGGGGTTTAGCATCCTTTTTGGAGAGTAAATATCTGATGGCTGCGTGGTCTGTGTAGACCGTGACCTTTTCACCAAGCAAGTAGGATCTGAATTTTTCGAACCCGTAGACAACTGCCAAAAGTTCCTTTTCAGTGGTTGTATAATTCAACTGTGCATCATTTAGGGTCTTACTAGCATAGTAAACCACATGAAACACCTTCATCTTCCGTTGCCCGAGAACCACGCCCACGGCGAAATCACTTGCGTCACACATCATCTCGAATGGCTCATCCCAGTTAGGAGCCGTAATGATTGGAGTAGTTGTCAACTTCTTTTTCAAATGCTCAAATGCTCTCAAGCATTCATCAGTGAATTTCAAAGGAGTATCCTTCTCTAGTAGACTGCAGAGTGGCTTTGTGATTTTAGAGAAATCCTTTATAAAACGCCTATAGAACCCAGCGTGTCCTAGAAAGCTGCGAATTCCCTTGACTGAGATAGGCGGAGGAAGTTTCTCGATTGTCTCCAGCTTAGCCTTGTCCACTTCTAAACACTTTCTAGACACCTTGTGTCCTAGAATGATGCCTTCCTGTACCATGAAGTGGCACTTCTCCCAGTTGAGCACTAGATTTGTCTCGACACACCGTTTTAACACCATGCTCAGATTATGCAAACATTCGTCATACGAAGACCCAAACACAGAGAAATCATCCATGAAGACTTCCACATTAATTCCAATCATATCAGAAAAAATAGCCATCATGCATCTTTGGAAAGTGGCTGGAGCACCACAAAGACCAAAAGAAACCCGTCGGAAAGCAAAAGTGCCAAACGGGCAAGTGAAGGTGGTCTTTTCCTGATCTTCCGGTGCTATGGCAATCTGATTATAGCCTGAATACCCATCTAGTAAATAGTAGTACTCGTGACCAGCTAATCTGTCCAGCATCTGATCAATGAACGGTAGAGGAAAATGATCCTTCCTAGTAGCCTTGTTCAGTTTCCTGTAGTCCATACACACTCTCCAACCTGTGACTGTCCGAGTCGGAATAAGCTCATTCTTCTCATTGGTTACCACTGTCATACCCCCTTTCTTTGGTACACATTGAACGGGGCTCACCCAAGAACTATCCGAGATGGGATAGATAATGCCTGCATCTAGCCATTTAAGAATCTCCTTCTTGACAACTTCCTTCATGATGGGGTTTAGCCTCCTCTGATGTTCCACGGAGGGTTTGCTTCCTTCCTCCATTGGAATTTTGTGCATGCAGTAAGAGGGGCTGATGCCCTTGATGTCTGCTATGGTCCACCCTATGGCTGATTTGAACTCTCTCAGAATCCGCAAGAGTTTTTCTTCCTCACTACCTGACAGGTTAGAATCAATAATAACAGGTAATGTAGACGCTTCACCAAGAAAGGCATACCTTAAATGATCCGGTAGTGGCTTGAGTTCAAGTTCAGGAGCTTCTTCAATAGATGGCTTTAGACGAATCTGTGATTTTTGAAGCTCAGCTAAGCCAAGTGATTCTGGTGGAACACTGAATTTCCTTTGGTAGGGGCTAGCATTCAACAATTGAACACATTCTGTAATTTCTTCATCTTCAGAATCAGAATCCCCTTGTAAAGTGCTTACCAAGGCATCTGCCTTCCACAACTGATTCATTTCCTCATGCTGCACTGATTGACCCATATCAAGTCTGAAACATTCTTCCTCTTCAGTTGGGAGTTGCATGGCTTTAAAAACATTGAAGGTAACGTCTTGATCATGCACTCTCATAGTCAGCTCCCCTTTCTGAACATCAATCAACGTTTTGCCAGTGGCCAAGAAGGGCCTTCCCAAGATGATAGGGATGTTCTTATCTTCCTCAAAGTCCAAGATGACGAAGTCGGCGGGAAAAATGAGTTTATCCACTTTGACTAAGACATCTTCCACGATTCCACGAGGATATGTAACTGACCTGTCAGCTAGCTGCAAGGAGATATTGGTTGGTTTTGGGCCGGGAAGTCCAAGTGTCATGAAGACTGAGAGAGGCATCAGATTAATACTTGCACCAAGATCACACAAGCATTTGTTAAATGACACATTACCAATCGTGCAGGGAATAGTGAAGCTCCCTGGATCCTTCAGTTTTGGAGGTAGTTTTTGTTGCAAGATTGCACTACATTCCTCAGTCAATGCAACCGTCTCGAAATCAGCTAGCTTTAACTTCTTCGAGAGAATTCCCTTCATAAATTTGGCATAACTAGGCATTTGTTCCAAAGCCTCAGCAAATGGGATGTTGATATGCAACTTTTTAAATACCTCCAGAAATTTGCCAAATTGCTGATCCAGCTTCTGTTTCTGAACCCTTTGAGGAAATGGTGGAGGCGGATAGACTGGAGGATTAGCCTCTGAAGGAACCGACTGCTTGGCTGATTGAGGGAGTGGCTGTTTTTCCTTTATTGCAACTTCCTCTTGCTCTGCATGTTCTGAATTCTGTTCCACTTCTGTTCCCCCTGTGACTTTTCCTGATCGCAGAGTAATAGCTTGTACCTGTTCCTTGCCATCCTGTTTCCCTGGATTAGGTTCTGTGTTGCTCGGAAGACTTCCTTGCTGTCTATGGAGAAGGGCATTTGCAAGTTGCCCAATCTGATTTTCCAAAGTTTTGAGAGAAGAAGCCTGACTCTGAAGTGATACTGCTTGACTCTTGACCATCGCTCTCAATTCTTCTAGTTCAGATTTCTCACTTGACTGCTGCTGAAATCCTGGAGGCTGATATTGCTGCCTCGGCACATACTGCTGCTGCATTCCCGAAGGATTGGACTGTCTACCCCCAAACTGCTGGTTAGGAGAAGAATAAGATGACTGCTGCATATTGTTCTGACTGTTACCCCAGCTAAAGTTAGGGTGATTCCTATTGTTCGGATGATATGTGTTAGGAACTGGCTGTTGTGGCCTTTGGAAGTTGCTAACGAACTGAGCTGACTCATTAGATATGGCACATTGACGAGTGTCATGTCCACCTGCACATAGCTCACAGATGCTAGCTACCTGTTGCATCCCGCGATTAGCCAAAGAATCCACCTTTAAGTTCAGAGCTTCTAACTGAGCTGACAGAGCAGTAGCGGTATCAACTTGAAGAACTCCTGCTACTTTGCTTGGTTGCAGTCTCTGTGAAGGATTTTGGTACTCATTCGCAGCCATCATTTCAATCAGATCATAGGCTTCCTCATAGCTTTTAGCCCACAACGCTCCACCAGAAGCAACATCTACCATAGGCCTAGATTGACTTCCAAGTCCATTATAGAAGCTATTTATGATCATCCATTCTGGCATTCCATGATGGGGGCATTTCCTGAGCATCTCCTTATAACGCTCCCAAGCTTCACACAATGACTCACCCTGTGCCTGAGCAAACTGAGCAATAGCATTCCTGATGGCAGCTGTTTTCGCCATAGGAAAGAATTTCAAGAGAAATTTTTGTGCAAGCTCATCCCAAGTAGTGATGGACCCAGCCGGTAAAGAATGTAACCAACCTTTGGCTTTGTCCCTTAAAGAGAAAGGGAAGAGTCTCAGCTTCACAGCATCATCAGAAACACCATTGAATTTGAAGGTGTCACAAATTTCGATAAAATTTCGAATGTGCATATTAGGATCCTCTGTTACACCACCCCCAAACTGCACTGTGTTCTGCACCATTTGGATAGTACCAGGCTTAATTTCGAAGGTATTCGCTGCGATAGCTGGCCTGATGATACTAGACTGTATATCATTGATTTTTGGTCTAGAATATTCCATGAGTGCCTTTGGCTGTACCGGTGGATTAGCATTAGCATTAGCATTAGCCTCGTCCATCCCGAAAAGAGCAACTTCTTCCGGTAGTAAGATTACCTCGCTTGGTTTTTCTAACTCCGCTTGAGCTCTAGCTTTAGATCGTGTTAGCATGCACGTTCAAGTACCTGAGTACAAAGAGTAGAAATACACGAGATAATAAGTAAACAAAACTAAATTCAAGTCAGTAATCTATAACGACCACTGCTGACAAGCACATAAACTACAATTAACACCGAAGTCCCCGGCAGCGGCGCCAAAAACTTGTTGACTCGTAAACACGCAAGTATACGCGATCACAAATAGCAAGTGATAAGTAAGATTCGTTCCGCAGAGACTAGGTGTAATGCCAATTTTAGTGCGTATGCAATAGTGTATGGTTACTTCTTAATGCTTGAACAATTATCAAATTGGGTTTTTGTTTAAACTAATTTAATTAACTAAGTGCAAGTAAATTAGAAAAGAGTTCTTAATATGAGAAGGCATGGGATTCCAATTTCATCGAAACTGTTTACACTAAAACACGCAAGCGTACGTGGTCACAAGTAATATATAAGGTTAAGTCCAAATTCGTTCCCACAGGGATCTGGTTATGGTTTTAATTCAGTAAACGCACCTATGCAACAGTGTATGATCTTAATTCACTGCTAAGACAATTAATAAATTAAGGTTTATTAAACTAAATTAACTAAGACACAAATTAACAAAACTAAGAATTAACTAACTAACAAGAATTAAAATCTAATTACGTCTGCAAGAAAAATCATGGAATCCTAACTTCATTAAATACTTTGCTTAGATCTGACGCCTTTAATCACTATATGCAATGATTATGATATCTGATCGGATAACACGAAACAAGTATACGCTACTTCTCAGTATACGAATACCAAACTAAACATACATCCACAAAAGAGATAGAAGATGAATAGACACCAATTATGCTTAGACCCTATATCTCTATAAGATTTGAAAACATAACGGTTGAAGAACAAGTTATCCATAATGATCACATAGGGCAATACAAGTATTCTCATCTCATACCACGAATCATATTGATAAACAATTATGAACCTATGCTAGCATGGCAAGTTCTAAATCTCAAGATCCACTTTCACTTCACAAGAGATTAACAAATTAGATGTTCATGATGCATCTATCAATTAAGCATAACCATACGAGGATATCAGATATACACCACACACAGATCTTTAAAGCAATCAAGATACTAAAGCTCCATAAATAAATCCGTTAGAATCCCATGACAACGATTAGTTCATAATCGAACCTCTCGTCATCATGGGATCTGATGAAACCATGATAAAAACAAAGTATGAAAATATACAAATAAATCTAAGTAATTGATATGTAATAATTCTACTCCTAATGATAATAATCTTAATTATTCAATTTACAAGGGTTGGATGTGTTTATATAGGCTCTAGACATCTTGCCCAGCAAGAAAATACCAAAACAGAATTATAATAGAATTTCTGCAAGATACGTTTCCTAAACTGATTCTGTTTTTTAAGGGAAATTCGTAGCTGACTTTTCTTCTGTTTTCCAGAGCCGTTCCAGACGTAATTGGGCTTCTGGACCACCTTAGAATGATAGAGAATCTCGTTATCTTCGCGTGGACTGCTTACGGGCTGAAAACAGACTTATAGAACTCAAGATATGGCCCAAACAGTGAATCTCACGCGTGCAGCCCAATAAATCCGAATTTTAATAAATTAAATCTCCAAAACGACAAAAACATCCACCATAATCAACATCCTTGTAAATCTGCACAACTAAACAAAATACATCAAAACTAAAAGAAACTTGAGCCCAAGACAATCAATTTAAGCCGATTTAGAATGCTCCAGGTGGATATAAATCCACTTATCACACCCCCAAACTTAAACCGATGCTTGTCCTCAAGCATAAACAATTACACTATCTAACTAACTAGTACCACTTCCGTAGGTGATCACGGTTGCATTTGGCATATGCAACAAGCCCTTTAAACCCCTAGGCAGCCCTAGTGGACGAGTAAGGTCTCGTGAGGGCCTATAGCGAATGTACCCACAAAATCCATTTAACCTAATGCAATGCAATGCATGAATGCAACTACTATGAAAATGCATGATCCCCTTCAAACTCACCAAAACCAACTAACAAGCAAATATCTCAATGAATGTAACAAATCCAAGCAGAGCTCGACTAAATCCCCGTATACTAACAAATACATGAACAGAAACGTGCGTGTGTGCGATGCTCATCAGAAATACTCCCAAAACTAGGTCAAAAATCATACATGCTTTCCGTCAAGACAATCACAGGTTTATAATCAGAATAGACTGTAGACACTCCATAACCTAGGAACACCTCCACCCTTATCCAAGGTAGATAGAAACTCATGCTTTATTACTATGACACATAATAGAATATACAATACGCATGCTTATTTAACCGTGCAATGAATGAGACCCCAAAAGGCTTATACAATAATACCCATGTAGCGAGTGTTAGGTTAGCAATCCCAAACCACAAGGGCTTTAGGTTACTAGGACTAAGTCCCCTCAGACTTAATTACTCGAGTATTAAAGAGCTCACTCTGGTTAATTTTGCATATAAACAAATAACTTATTGACTCTTATCTTTTTTTTTTCTTTTTTTTTTCTTTTTTTTTTTCTGCAATCTGGAATGAGCCTTTCTCATTTCCAACCCTAGACTACTCATATAAATATGAGCCGGCTACTAGCCATTTGACGCCTAGCCATTATTAACAATTATGAACAACTAGCATGAAAATTCCTGGTTTCCCCCAAACTTAGACTTTAATGTTCCTACGCTATAAAGGGAATAACGAAAATTCTAAATATAAACAAGTGATTAAATCTCAAAACATCCCACAGGCATGACCTTAACCTAGCCCAAAAGCACCCCAATGAGACTGTGTAATAAATTTTGTTCCCGTAACATGCAAGTCAATTTCATAGAAACTATAAATCAGCCCTCTACTCATCATCATCACACCCAAATCAACATCCACCTATCAATCAGAATCAGCTCGTCCTAAGGGATCATGAAATATGCATGCCATGAAAATGCAACTAAATGAAAACTCACATGGTATACGAAAATAAAACAAAATGTCCTATATGAACACACGTAGATAATACGAACATAACAATCATGCATGAATTATCACTACTATGCAAACATGATATCCTATATGAACACAAAATACAACAATATATACAACTACTAATCCCCCAAACCACCCCCAAACTTAAATATTCAATGTCCGCATTGAATGGAAGTAAATACAAGGGATAGCAGAAAACATACCTGAAAACCGAAGCATACCCAACAATTTTTTTTCTCGCGAAAATCCCCTTTCCTTAGCAATTGGCCTCAAAACAACCGATTAAATTTAACATCCACCGTCGAAAATGAAATTTCCCAACATTAGAACTATCTCTCCCATGCTTACGAGCCAAAAGAATCAATTCCCAACTCACAAGAAGCTCCACCAAAAATTACCAAGCAATAACACACCAAAAATACCCCAATATATCAAGAATAATACAAATCCCAATTTACAAGAACACAAATTCGTAATCAAAATAAAATTTGAGAGAAGAAATAAACCCACTACGAATTGGAGAGGTGAACTTGCAATTAATTCCTCTTTAGAATTGAATTTTTGGAGATTTAAATAAATAGAAGAGGAATTAGATTTGTATGGATAGGTGTGTATATATATAAGATGATGGATAGATGGGATTTAAAAATTTAGAGTGTAGGAGAGATTTGGAGAGGTTAGGATTTGATGTGGGATAGATATAGGAATTTAGAAATGAAGAAAATTGAGTTAGGATAGAATTTGGGGGAATTTTAGAGGTGAAAAACACTAATTTTCGGGGAAAAAACTGGGCAGAAGGGGGTGTAACGCAGCCAGAGGCTGCGTTTCAGGGCGCTGGGCGCGGCAGATGCTGACACGCAGGAGCAAGCTGCGTGTTAGGGGGAATATAAGCGGGTAACGCAGGCGCAACCTGCGTTACAGGGGTGCAGTCTGCGCGAAAAAACTACTGTTCACTTTTTTTTCTTTTTTTTTTTTTCATACAACACTCAAAAATATTTTTTTTTTCTTTTTTTTTTCCTACACTAAAGCGCGGGTTGCCTCCCACGAAGCGCTTCTTTAACGTCAATAGCTTGACGTTACTTCCAAGCCTCCATTAAGGATGATAATAGTTCGCCTGGTCCTCTCTTCGCAATACTTCATCATCATCTCGGCGGCACACTTTTTGCCCTTTCTCCTCGCTTGACCTATTCAGGTAACAACCATGTCCTCTTACAATGCCTTCATCTGTTGACCCAAAATCTGACAATTTGTAGAACAACACACATTCGCGGGCTTCGCTTGAATATAATGGAGGAGGGTAAATGTAAATTGCTGAAGCCTTTGGTTCCTCAAAAAGAACTTCCTCCATTGGCTCTAATGCGCTACCTCCATCTTTATACTCTGAGACAAGTAGAAGACCTGCATCTTTCTCATGATCATCAACCTCTTGGTTCGCACATACCAATTCTTGAAATTTGCGTAGCCCAACAGTGTCTTCTTGATTCGCACATAACAATTCTTGAAATTTGCGTAGCTCATCAGTGTCTATCTCAAATAGTGCCCTTTCCAAATCATCCACCTCACTACCTTGATCAAATTCCTCACATGGCTTATGAACACTCTCCTCCTCTTGGAATTTGTCTTCTTCAATTAAGCATGCAGTACCTTGCTCCAAGTCATCGTTATTTTCTGGAATTGCCTCATGTATGAATTGTTGTTTTTCTTGTTCCAAGGCTCTCACAGCTTGAGCAACTAGAATCTCCAAAGATTTAAGAGACTCCTCACTACTCTTTACAAACATCATAACCTCATCCCTAACATTAACCTCATCTGACTGAAAAGTAGGAGTAGGTTGCTGATGTTGAAACTCTTCACTTCCATAGTAATATGACATATCTGGAACATCTTGCTGGTACTGTTGAGGATGGTATTGAAAATATGGTTGCTCCTCATAAGTGACATATGGATCAACTCCTTCGTAGTAACAATATTGTGATGGATCATGAACGCCCAAATACTGCTCACATGGCTGAGGCTGTAGAATACCACCTTGGTTGCTCCAGCACTGATACGTCTCATGTGCGCCCGCACATAGCTCGCAAACACTAGCCACCTGCTGAACTCCATAGTAAAAATCCATCTTTCTCTGACAAGTACCTGAAACACCAACGAACTACAAGAATAGATGAGAAAAAAAACAATCTGAGTCAGTGAACTCTAACGACCACTATTGACAAGCACATAAACCAAAAATAAAACACCAATGATCCCCGGCAGCGGCGCCAAAAACTTGTTTACACTAAAACACGCAAGCGTACGTGGTCACAAGTAATATATAAGGTTAAGTCCAAATTCGTTCCCACAGGGATCTGGTTATGGTTTTAATTCAGTAAACGCACCTATGCAACAGTGTATGATCTTAATTCACTTCTAAGACAATTAATAAATTAAGGTTTATTAAACTAAATTAACTAAGACACAAATTAACAAAACTAAGAATTAACTAACTAACAAGAATTAAAATCTAATTACGTCTGCAAGAAAAATCATGGAATCCTAACTTCATTAAATACTTTGCTTAGATCTGACGCCTTTAATCACTATATGCAATGATTATGATATCTGATCGGATAACACGAAACAAGTATACGCTACTTCTCAGTATACGAATACCAAACTAAACATACATCCACAAAAGAAATAGAAGATGAATAGACACCAATTATGCTTAGACCCTATATCTCTATAAGATTTGAAAACATAACGGTTGAAGAACAAGTTATCCATAATGATCACATAGGGCAATACAAGTATTCTCATCTCATACCACGAATCATATTGATAAACAATTATGAACCTATGCTAGCATGGCAAGTTCTAAATCTCAAGATCCACTTTCACTTCACAAGAGATTAACAAATTAGATGTTCATGACGCATCTATCAATTAAGCATAACCATACGAGGATATCAGATATACACCACACACAGATCTTTAAAGCAATCAAGATACTAAAGCTCCATAAATAAATCCGTTAGAATTCCATGACAACGATTAGTTCATAATCGAACCTCTCGTCATCATGGGATCTGATGAAACCATGATAAAAACAAAGTATGAAAATATACAAATAAACCTAAGTAATTGATATGTAATAGTTCTACTCCTAATGATGATAATCTTAATTATTCAATTTACAAGGGTTAGATGTGTTTATATAGGCTCTAGACATCTTGCCCAGCAAGAAAATACCAAAACAGAATTATAATAGAATTTCTGCAAGATACGTTTCCTAAACTGATTCTGTTTTTTAAGGGAAATTCGTAGCTGACTTTTCTTCTGTTTTCCAGAGCCGTTCCAGACGTAATTGGGCTTCTGGACCACCTTAGAATGATAGAGAATCTCGTTATCTTCGCGTGGACTGCTTACGGGCTGAAAATAGACTTATAGAACTCAAGATATGGCCCAAACAGTGAATCTCACGCGTGCAGCCCAATAAATCCGAATTTTAATAAATTAAATCTCCAAAACGACAAAAACATCCACCATAATCAACATCCTTGTAAATCTGCACAACTAAACAAAATACATCAAAACTACAAGAAACTTGAGCCCAAGACAATCAATTTAAGCCGATTTAGAATGCTCCAGGTGGATATAAATCCACTTATCAGAAACTTCACTAAAGGTTGACACAGTAAATCGATACGGGTGATAAACAAGATAATTAATCAGATAACACTACAATAATACGAGATACCTTTCAGTACACTCATATCATACCACTTAATATCCACAAAAGATAGAAATCAAGAGGACACCACATTATGTTCAAATCATATATGTCTATACAATCTGGAAACACAATTGGTTTAAGCACAAGTTATCTTTTGTAATTACATGGGGCAATATGAATTGGGTAAAATCATACTACTAATCAAGAATAAACAATTAATTCATGAACCCATGCTAATATGGCTTATTCTCAATCCTAGAATCCACTTTCGCAATCATCAAGGATTAATAAACTAGATGCTAGCTACACATCTATCAATTAAACCAAACCATATCAGATTATCACAATAAAATCACCCAACATCGATCACATGTCATACACAATAATTATGAAATCGAATCCATTGGAACCCCATGATAATGATTAGTTCATGATTGAACTTAGCATCATCATGGGTTCAATTGATAACATAATTAAAACAAATCTTGGAATAGATATATAAAAACTGAATTAAGAGGAACAAATAATTGAAATCCAAACCGAATACTAGAACCAATTGTTCTAATAAGAATACAGATTTATTCTCCTTGCTTTGCTTCTAAAAGATGTGTCAATCTCCTTCTTCTGCTCTGCGTAGAAGAAAAAACTTCTGTAAACCCTCGATAAAGTGTATGTAAAGTCGCGTGTCTATCTTCCTCTCTAAAGCAAAAAAATAAAAAACTCCTAATAAAATCTGATCTCTCACCCCTAATAAAAGTATTTTTAATGTTTTAATAAATTTACAAAAAAAAATCCATAATTGAATAGGATTTTAATGTAAAATTCGCTGCTGACTTTGCTCCTCTGTTTCTGGGCTGTTCCAGTGCGATTTTGCTCTTTGGACCACCTTGGAATTAAAGAAAATTCTCCAAGCTTCGCGTGGACAGTAAGATCGTCAAATTCTGACTTCTGGAACTCAAGATACGGCCCAAACAGTGTAGGCGACCCGTATAGCCCAATATTACGAATTTCCTCTAAAAAATCTCCAAAATCAGCTCTTTAATCTCCAATCCTTCCAAGTTTAGGATTCCTTGCTTCCTACAATAAAACATTATAATTTATTTAGTAAAAATCCAATTAAATGCAAAATAGAATTAATATGAGGAAAAAAATCATGTAAAATACATATAAATATATACTCTATCAAAGTCAACAAGTCAAAGTGGTATTCGAGTTCTCAAGGAGTCAACAAGTCAATGTTCCATTCGATATCTCAAGGACTCAGAAAGCTATTCGATATCTCAAGGATTCGATAAGTCCAGTGTTCTATTCGACAACTCAAGGAATCCTGATGAAAAAGAGCTATTCGAGAAGTAATTCGATATGTCAATATAACAGTGTTCGAGAACTCAGAGTTATCGATCAAGTCAATTCTAGTTTTCGAATCACTTACTTAATCACTTCTCGAAAACATTCCTGGAGACAAATACTGAAGAAATTGTACAAGTCAGAAACCTGCAACAAGCCAATGCACTTTATGGACCACAATCTATAACGTGCTCTGGAAAGCCTACAAGGAAGCTTGGAGAGATATAGAAGAGACAAAAGGGCTAAAGAAGTGGATCTGAACAGGCTTTGCAAAGTCAAATCTGTAACCGTTTGGACTCTTACTCAAAAAGGATAGACAATCTAGAAAGTAATTTGTTTAGCTACCTTATTTGAAGTAAGCAGGTTGTATCCATGTTCTATAAGGATACAGCCTCACTTCCTTAGCAACGAACAACTTTGGGAGTCAAGTTTTTCATACACTGTAAGCTATATCTCTCTGAGAAAAACGAAGCTGAGAATACTATCATTTGTATTCACAGACTGTAGTAACCTTTATCTAATAATACATTAGATTAAAGTGATATTGGTTTTGTATTGTTCTTTATCCGCACCTACACCTTGCACACACAAACACTCATCTGCTACATAGACTCGAGCCAAAGAAAAGTTCAAGAATCTATTCACTCCCTCTGTATTCTTTTACTGTATTCAATACTCAACAGTCTATAACTTGTCAATTATAAAGTAAAGATGACATAAATATTGAATTCAGTGTTAGTTATTTGTAAACTAGATCAGTGTACGAGATGGCATCATGTATGAAAGAGATCAGCATGTTAATGGAAGCATTAAAGAATTAATTTAAGTTGGACTTGGAAATTCCTAAAAGCGAAAGACATTAAATCAGCTAGAATTTTCAAGTCAGAAATTCTGCAGCTCGAATAATTGAAAAGAAATCCAGTGACTTAAAAAAGAATTGAGTAAATTTTGGGTTACATCATTATGCACTACTAAAACACTATTAGCATTAAAAAGTGCCCCTGGCGGGGCCCACTTTAAGAAAATAAAAAGTAAATAATACAATTATAGAGTAAAATAGTAAATATACTAGTCCTATAATCTTGGTAGTGCTTAAGTAGTGTATAAGGGTGTAGCTCAAGATTTATTCAAAAGAATTATTAAAAGAAGTTCAGTGACTTAAAAAGAATTATTCGAAGGTCAGTAGTTAAGAGGAAAAATGAAAGAAGAAAAGTTAGGTGATCTCTGTGGAGCTAAGAAATTGAATTAATTAAAAAGAAAAGACGAAACAGTAACTATCGAAATGGGGCTGAGTGGAAAAGAATAAATAATTCAGAGTTAAAGTGGTTGGATAGTTAATACTATAACTATCAAAATTCGGAAGAATATTATTATTTCGATAGTTAATAAACTATTGGAAGGTTTAATCACGGTTCTAAAAAGCGATAAGTGGTGAGAGTACCTTCTAGCGATTAAACGGACGTTTAAGCGAAATTGTAAGCGGGTCATTAAGCGAATTAATAATATATTTTTTAAAATTTTTAAATATAATATTACTATATGTGAATTAAAATTATATAATAATTAAGTAATAAAAATCTAAACATAAAATGTTCCTCATAAAAATGAAATATTTTATTATTTTAATATAGTTATATTCATATTATAATAAATATTAATATATTCAAAATTAAAAAATTAGCAGGTCAATATCTCTTTGACCGCTTAATCCTCTTAATGACAGCTTAATAGCCGCCTAATTCGTTTAATAGACCGTTTAATCTTCAAAAATTCTTAATCACCTGATTAATACAAAATCAAAGCGTTTTATGATCCGATTCCGCCTAGACGCCCGCTTAATCCGTTTTTTAGAACAGTGGGTTTAATTGATGAAAACTAACAGCCGACAGGAGACATGTGTTATACCCAAAATATCCTCGCCCTATTTTGGAAGTGTCGATCTCGTTTGGGCCGGGTAAAAGAAGTAATTCATGTCATGGGTCGTGGCATGAGAAAACGTGACATTTATTGGATCTGGCCCAAAGAAGGATAACATTACTTTTCAGAAGACCTCGCCCATATATAAAGGATCTCGCCCTTTTGAAACGGCTAGGCCCAACACTGTAATATCTCGCCCTTTGTGGTGGCAATTACTGAATTCGAAGATTATGGACTACGAATAAGGTCCTTGAACTAACTAAAGGCTAGATCTCGCCCTTTAAGACAGATCTCGTCCTTTTCGGAAAGATCTCGCCCTCATTCAGGGCTGCCCTACAGCTATTTTATCTCCGTAACTCGGGGAAAGCGTTGGCCCCGAAAATACCGGGTCAATAGCTTAACCGATATGTTCCGAGAAAGTAGTTGGGCTTTAAAGTCCATAATGATAACATCAAAGGCGGTGGTCTTAATCCAATGGGCTTCCTAAACAAGGTAACCTAGCCCATTACGATTACTTGCTCCCCAAGAACTACGTTTGGCTTGATCCCTATAAATAGGGTACGTAGGCACATTGTATGGTACGATGAAAACCCTTGCGAAAAAGAGAGGATTCTATATTCGATCTAAATTGCAATAGTCACATCATACAATCTCAGCCATCCCCAAATCATATACCCTAACCCTAAACGTCCTACGCCGCTCACCGTCATCAACCACCACCACAATTCCAGCAACCCTCCCCGAATTTATTTTCCCAAATTCCTCCGTTAACAAGTGGCGCTAGAAGGAGGGGCCTTTTGACATCTTAGGAGGAAGGATGTCCCATTCAAACCGTGAGCGTGTTGGAAATCGACGTATGGAAGAGGTTAGGACCAGAGAAAATCTGCCTCCGCCGCCGCCAAGGAATAATTCTGTCGCAAAAAACTCTGGGATAGGGAATCCCGATCATTCAGGAGGTTCGCACCGAAGGTCGGTAACGCCTAGGATGCCTGATAGACGACCGATTCCGTGGATAGGAGGAGACCCCCCATTCTGATGAGTAATACTGAGCTTTTTGACCAGATCACTTACATGGGCAATACGATCACTCGAATGGGGGCAAGAATGGATGCAATGGAAAGGGAAAGGCAGTTTTTCGAAGAATCTCGCCTGAATCGGGAGGGGCGACACCCAAACCATGGCTGGGAGGCGAGTTATCAGACACCAGTCGGAGATCGACGTGTTGGTAGAGAATCTGACATGAATCACCAGCGTAGCCTACACAGGGAGATTCCTTTTGAAGGGGATGTTCAAGTCATTGGGGAGATTGGAGGAAATCAAAGGTTCCGGGATGTCACTCCCAGAGCTTTAACTTTTGGTGATCCGTATGTTGAACTCCCTCCGGATAGAGAGGACCCCCGACAGTCAAGTCAAGCAGAAGGGGTTCGAGCTGGCAGTCAGAGAATCTTGGAGCAAGAAAGGCACCGCTCTCATCATGAGAACGAAGTTTTGGGGGGCTCTGACCCTGCAGCATTCACGATGGTTCGAGCTAGAAACCGTAATCCCCAAATAAGAACCCAAAACCATTACAGCCTAGGGTATGGGGAGAGAAGGTCCTATGCCAATCTCTTCAATCAAGCAGAAGGAAACCAGAGGGGACCCATAGAATCTAACTTGGAGAGAGATCTGATGGCCTCTCGCGGTTATAATTTTTCCCGTCCGGAGAATTCCACTGTTGGAAATCGGTATCGATTTGAGGAGTTAATTAATCAACAGCGGCGCGAGAAGGCGCCCCACAGAATTCCTGGGTTTGAAGATCTTGACTTAGATGCTCTGCGCAGGCTGTTGGCACCAGGCTCTATTGATAAGTGGATTTTATATCCACTTGGAATGCCTCCGTTCGGCTTAAATTGATTGTTTTGGACTCAAGTTTGTGTAGTTTTGATGTGTTTTGTGTAGTTGTGCAGGTTTGCAAGAATATCTAAGCTTTTGTCGTTTTTGGAGATTTAATTGATTAAAATTCGGATTTTCCGGGAAGGTTGCGCAGCTTATACTGTTTTGGCCATATCTGGAGTTCTAGAAGTCCGTTTTCAGCGATCTTACTGCCCACGCGAAGCCTGGGAGATTTTCTACAACTTGGGATAGGATTCCCACGAGCAAATTGCGCCGGGTAGGAGCAATCTGCGCGAAGAACAGACTGTTGGGCGCAGGTTGCACGCGCGCAGTGCTGAAAAATTACAGTTTTTACTATTTTGGCCATATCTTGAGTTCTACAACTCCGTTTGAGGCCCGTAAGCAGTCCACGCGAAGATAACGAGATTCTCTATCATTCTAAAGTGGTCCAGAGGTCCAATTACGATTGGAACGTTCCAGAATATCTGAAGAAAAGTCAGCTACGAATTTTCCTTAAAAACAGAATCAGTTTAGGAAACGTATTTTACAGAAATTCTATTATAATTCTGTTTTGGTATTTTCTTGCTGGGCAAGACTTGTAGAGCCTATATAAACACATCTAGGGTATTATTTTAGGAGAAATTCATAACCTATTGGAGAGAAGAGAAGGAGCAAGGATTGAAGGTGTTCTATCCAAGCTTTATTCAATTTTCAAAACGTGTAATATCTAAACTCCTTATTTTTAATATCATGTTTTCATTCAATATTATTGTTTTGTTTTCTTCTTTAATTATGTGTAACTAAATCTCTAATCTGAGGATTGGGTAGTATTACTTGGTATTCATGCATGCTTGATTATGTGATTTTCTGCTTTGCTGATCTGTTAATGAGATCTTAACACAATTAGGGGAGTCATGAACCTTTGATTGTATTCTAGGGATTGTAATAAGCTTGGGAGAGAAGTTGCAATCTTAGTACATGATTTAACAGACATAATTTGAATATTAGATCGGGAGATTAATAGGAGAATTGTGAGACATATAATTCTTGGCACTTAACAGTTTATAGATATACTTTGATTGTATCATGGGAGTGACAATTAGGGTGTAGCTGTAGGCACTATATTGTAGCCTGGGAGGGTACAGTATAACTTTAGAAGAATTGTTTTCAGCAAGGTAGGAACACAGATATCACATTAATATTGAGCATGTATTGAGACCAAGTGAAGAACCCCAGTTCTTAGATTGTTTTCCTCATATATTTTATTCTCGATTTATAATTAGTCTTAATTAGTTTATAAACAAACCAAACATTCTTCTACACTTCTAAATTGTGAGAGATAAGAAACTTGAACTTGATATTACATTCAGTCCTTCCCTGCGAACGAACACATAAAAATACTACTAACAAATTGGCGCCGCTGCCGGGGAAGGCAGCAATGTTGAGTTTGAGTTAATTGTTTCTTGTAGTTGGATTTTATCTTTGTATATATTTTTCTTTTCTTTCTTTTTGTATTTCTTTCTTTGGTGTGTCTACAGGTTCTTTGAGGTAGACAACTTAAACAGGTTTTGAGGAGAGAGACTAGATGGAGTACAACTTTGGTTGGAACAATGCTCAGAATTTCTACAACAGTCAAGAACGATATCAAGACTTCAATCCTTACCAACAATTCAATTCCTATGAGGATTGTAATGCATATCAGGTGAATTCGTTCTATTCTGAGAACTCATTTTATGCTCCATATGCCCCTAGCAATGATTATTCGTATTCGTTTGAAAATAAATATCATGATGATCTTAATCCATATATGTGTAATGATGTTGATACGAGTTTAACTCAATCTAATCATTCTTTACCTGCTGATTGGGAGATTGCGCTCAATAAAATGATTCAAGGAACTCAGTCTAATCCTCCCTTACTTTCTTTGGGAGTTTTTGATGAACCAACTTTAGAAATTGCTAGTGATAATGATATTCCATGTGATTCAATAGCTTGGTACGAGGAGAATGCTAAACTAAATAATTTTATTTGGGAAGTTCGAGCAGTGTGGTATGAAGGTTGTTATCGAACTCCCCCTTGTGTCAATTTTCCTCTATGCCATGATTCTTGTTTAGTAATTGATGATAATGTTGTGTTTGATGAGTCTACTTGTGTAGTTGATAATTGTCCCATGCGCATTAATGATAATTTGGATGCAATTGAAATTCTACCAAATCTAGAAAATTTTGAGCTTAATACATTGGTAGACGAGATTAAAATTGATGAGTGTCCAATTATAAAAGAGAAGGAAGTTAAGATTGAGGAAGTTGAAAATCTTGCTTTAGAGTATAAGGATCCGATTTGGGAGGAGTATATGAGTCGTACTTATAATGATTATTCTGACGATTTTTCTAGCTATTTTGATGTTTCCAAGTCTCTTGAGCATGATAGGTTCTTGAAAGTTTTCGTACCTTTCAATGAATCTAAGGTTTATTTGAACAATAAACTTATATTAGAAATTCGTAGATATGTGCATCTGTTTGTTTTTTCTCCTCATTGAAGTTTCCAGGTAAAAGTAACGTCAAGCTATTGACGTTAAAGAAGCGCTTCGTGGGAGACAACCCACGCTTTTCGGCAATTTTATTTGGGTATGTTTTCTATTATCCCTTGTATTTACTTCCATTCAATGCGGACATTGAATATTTTAAGTTTGGGGGTGGTTTGAGGGATTAGTAGTTGTTGTTGTATTATTTGTTCATGTAGGATTTCATGCTTTTCATATTAGTAGTAGTAAATCATGCATATATGTTGTGTTATCTATGTTTGTTTCATATAGGACATTCTGTTTTTATTTTTCGTATACCATGTGAGTTTTCATTTAGTTGCATTTTCATGGCATGCATATTTCATGATCCTTTAGGACGAGCTGATTCTGATTGATAGGTGGATGTTGATTTGGGTGTGATGATGATGAGTAGAGGGCTGATTTATAGTTTCTATGAAATTGACTTGCATGTTACGGGAACAAAATTTATTACACAGTCTCATTGGGGTGCTTTTGGGCTAGGTTAGGGTCATGCCTGTGGGATGTTTTGAGATTTAATCACTTGTTTATATTTAGAATTTTTGTTATTCCCTTTATAGCGTAGGAACATTAAAATCTAAGTTTGGGGGAAAACAGGAATTTCATGCTAGTTGTTCATAATTGTCAATAATGGCTAGGTGTCAAATGGCTAGTAGCCAGCTCATATTTATATGAGTAGTCTAGGGTTGGAAATGAGAAAGGCTCATTCCAGATTGCATGAAAAAAAAAAAAGAAAAAAAAATATGGAAAAAAAAGAAAAAAAAAAGAAAAAAAAAGTCAATAAGTTATTTGTTTATATGCAAAATTAACCAGAGTGAGCTTTTTAATACTCGAGTAATTAAGTCTGAGGGGACTTAGTCCTAGTAACCTAAAGCCCTTGAGGTTTGGGATTGCTGACCTAACACTCGCTACATGGGTATTATTGTATAAGCCTTTTGAGGTCTCATTCATTGCACGGTTAAATAAGCATGCGTATTGTATATAGTGTCGTAGTTTAGTAATAAAGCATCAGTTTCTGTCTACCTTGGATAAGGGTGGAGGTGTTTCTAGGTTATGAAGTGTCTACAGTCTATTCTGTTTATAAACCTGTGATTGTCTTGACGGAAAGCATGTATGATTTTTGACCTAGTTTTGAGAGTATTTCTGATGAGCATTGCACACACGCACGTTTCTGTTCATGTATTTGTTAGTATACGGGGACTTAGTCGAGCTCTGCTTGGATTTGTTGCATTCTTTGAGATATTTGCTTGTTAGTTGGTTTTGGTAAGTTTGAAGGGGATCTTTGCATTTTTCATATTAGTTGCATTCATGCATTGCATTGCATTAGGTTAAATGGATTTTGTGGGTACATTCGCTATAGGCCCTCACGAGACCTTACTCGTCCACTAGGGCTGCCTAGGGGTTTAAAGGGCTTGTTGCATATGCCAAATGCAACCGTGATCACCTACGGAAGTGGTACTAGTTAGTTAGTTAGTTGTAATTGTTTATGCTTGAGGACAAGCATCAGTTTAAGTTTGGGGGTTTGATAAGTGGATTTTATATCCACTTGGAATGCCTCCGTTCGGCTTAAATTGATTGTTTTGGATTCAAGTTTGTGTAGTTTTGATGTGTTTTGTGTAGTTGTGCAGGTTTGCAAGAATATCTAAGCTTTTGTCGTTTTTGGAGATTTAATTGATTAAAATTCGGATTTTCCGGGAAGGTTGCGCAGCTTATACTGTTTTGGCCATATCTGGAGTTCTAGAAGTCCGTTTTCAGCGATCTTACTGCCCACGCGAAGCCTGGGAGATTTTCTACAACTTGGGATAGGATTCCCACGAGCAAATTGCGCCGGGTAGGAGCAATCTGCGCGAAGAACAGACTGTTGGGCGCAGGTTGCACGCGCGCGGTGCTGAAAAATTACAGTTTTTACTATTTTGGCCATATCTTGAGTTCTACAACTCCGTTTGAGGCCCGTAAGCAGTCCACGCGAAGATAACGAGATTCTCTATCATTCTAAAGTGGTCCAGAGGTCCAATTACGATTGGAACGTTCCAGAATATCTGAAGAAAAGTCAGCTACGAATTTTCCTTAAAAACAGAATCAGTTTAGGAAACGTATTTTACAGAAATTCTATTATAATTCTGTTTTGGTATTTTCTTGCTGGGCAAGACTTGTAGAGCCTATATAAACACATCTAGGGTATTATTTTAGGAGAAATTCATAACCTATTGGAGAGAAGAGAAGGAGCAAGGATTGAAGGTGTTCTATCCAAGCTTTATTCAATTTTCAAAACGTGTAATATCTAAACTCCTTATTTTTAATATCATGTTTTCATTCAATATTATTGTTTTGTTTTCTTCTTTAATTATGTGTAACTAAATCTCTAATCTGAGGATTGGGTAGTATTACTTGGTATTCATGCATGCTTGATTATGTGATTTTCTGCTTTGCTGATCTGTTAATGAGATCTTAACACAATTAGGGGAGTCATGAACCTTTGATTGTATTCTAGGGATTGTAATAAGCTTGGGAGAGAAGTTGCAATCTTAGTACATGATTTAACAGACATAATTTGAATATTAGATCGGGAGATTAATAGGAGAATTGTGAGACATATAATTCTTGGCACTTAACAGTTTATAGATATACTTTGATTGTATCATGGGAGTGACAATTAGGGTGTAGCTGTAGGCACTATATTGTAGCCTGGGAGGGTACAGTATAACTTTAGAAGAATTGTTTTCAGCAAGGTAGGAACACAGATATCACATTAATATTGAGCATGTATTGAGACCAAGTGAAGAACCCCAGTTCTTAGATTGTTTTCCTCATATATTTTATTCTCGATTTATAATTAGTCTTAATTAGTTTATAAACAAACCAAACATTCTTCTACACTTCTAAATTGTGAGAGATAAGAAACTTGAACTTGATATTACATTCAGTCCTTCCCTGCGAACGAACACATAAAAATACTACTAACATATCACCTCTTGGGATCAAATGAGGAGAATGTTTTTAATTCAGTTTCAATCTTCAATTGTCTATGCTCCCCCTGTCACGACTCTGGCCAATATAAAGCAGAGAGAAGGGGAGACTCTTCAATCTTATTTCAGACGGTTCAATGCGGAGGTCCCCACTGTTCGAGGAGCTTCAGATGAGACCATATAAAACTTTCTTATAGCTGAGGTGAGAGTGAATTCGAATTTTTGGAAAGAGCTTCAACGAAAAGAACCATCGACCCTTGCGGATCTTTATGCACAAGCTGAACCCTTTAAGAGGGAGGAGGAAGCCTTGAAGAGGAGTGATTACCCTGAAACTAGTCGTAGGGGTAAACGCAAGGATAGATCTCCAAGTCCAAAGGGGGATGGGAAGAGGAGTGGCAGAGTTGACGTCAATATTGTTGATACTTGGAGGTCAGACCGATCAAGGTCACCTAGCCCAATGCCACAATACCCTCCACCACCTCTTTATTCTCTGAAAGATCAGGGTCACCCCCAGACCAGTATCTTCACGCCTTTGGTGGCATCTATTGGACACATTTATGAGGTGACAAAGAAGGAGGGATTGTATAAGACACCTCTCCCACTTTCGAAGAATGCCCAAAGGGATAAAAAGAGATATTGTGCCTATCATGAATCTCATGGTCATGACACTCATCAATGTCGGCAATTGAGGGAGGAAATTGAATTACTGATTAGGAATGGGAAGTTGACTGAATGGGTCAGAAAAATTAAGGGAGATGTTCCTCCTCGGGAGGAAACTAAGAAGGAGAGTTTTGAAGATAGAGATAAACCGGATCATCAGGAGAAGAAGACAACGTTCGTCAAGGAGGCAAGTATTCATACTATCTTTGGTGGGCCTCATATTGGCGGAAACGGAAGAAATGCAATGGAGAGATATGTCCGCGAAGCAAGGGACCCTCCTTTGACGAACGTGAATCACTTATCAGAAAGACCTCCTAAGCTGTTTAAGGGGGAGGATACACTGATAATTTTTTTAGAAGAGGATGCTAAATGGGTACATCACCCACACAGCGACGCCTTGGTGGTGAATGTGAGGATCGATACAAGGAGGATTCATCGGGTGTTTATCGACAATGGGAGTTCAGTAAATATTCTTTACTACGGGACTTATAAGAAGATGGGACTTCTTGATAAGGAAATGACTCATGGAACGACCCACATTTACGGCTTTACAGGAGATTCGGTTCAGGTCAAGGGTACTGTGAAGTTGTCGCTCACCTTAGGGGAAGATCCTTACTCAGCCACTCAGGTGTTCGAGTTTCTAGTAGTTGATCAACCTACATGCTACAATGCACTACTTGGGAGACCGGTCTTGAAAGAAATGAGGGTGGTGACATCAATATATCATCTAGCAATAAAGTTTCCTACTCCGGCGGGGATCGGATGTGTGAAGGGATGTCAATACGATTCCAGGGATTGTTACAACAAGATGATGAAGTCTTCTTCAAAAGGTAAACAACGAGAGGAGATGCTGGACTTCAAGGAGGAAAGTGCTCAGGAAACCTTGAAATCATTTGAACCTAAGGCAGTTACCAATATGGTTTATACAGTGGAGTTCCCCGGGGACGATGACTTGGCCAGTTATGAAGCTTTAGTCCGGCAGAGTACCCCGCTCTTTCTGTTGGAAGCGCCACCCACCCTGGCGAAGACCGTGGAGGTTACAATGGAAGATGTTGCGGAAAATTCCGAAGGTGAGATTGCAATCACAACTGACAGTAGGGTGATGATGATTGAGGCTCCCCCTCCGGTCAATCAAAGTCTATTTCAGGAAGGGATTGTTGAAGACGTCACTGATGAAGATGAGGAACAAAGAAATCTTAGGGCCAAAAAGGGTAAATTTGTAATGGATTGTGGAGATGTGCCAATGGTCGAGTTTCCAGAAGGATCAACGGTAGGTGAGGACTCTCAGCAGTGTTGGGGCGAGGTTATCCCCATACGAGAGGTAGGAGAGTCCAGTAGAACCAAGGAAATTGAGTTTGACTTGGATCCCCGGTTGCCTGAGCCTAAGATGAATATGGGACCGGCAGAAGATACTGTACCAATTCTGGTGGATCAGGGAGACTCGTCTAAAGTATTGCATATTGGGGCTAGATTAGATCCAAGCTTGAGGGCAAGGCTTGTTACTTTTTTGAAAGATAATCTAGATGTATTTGCTTGGAGCCATGCTGATATGGTGGGGATCGATCCTGAAGTGATATGTCATCATCTCAACATAGACCCGTCCAGGAAGGGAGTTCGACAAAAGAGACGAGCAGTTAGTGGTGAACGAGCAACTGCTTTAAAAGAGGAGGTCGATCGACTGTTGAACGTCGGGTTAGTTAAGGAGTCTTTTTATCTGGATTGGCTTGCAAATCCTGTTTTGGTGAAGAAATCCAATGGGAAATGGAGAGTTTGTGTTGATTTTACCGACTTGAACAAAGCTTGCAAAAAGGATAGCTTTCCTCTACCTAGGATCGACCAGTTGGTGGACGCCACTGCAGGGCATGCTCTTCTCAGTTTCATGGATGCCTACTCGGGATATAATCAGATATTGATGTTTAAGCCAGATCAGGAGAACACCTCTTTCATCACTGATAGGGGGCTATATTGTTACATTGGTATGCCCTTCGGGTTACTCAATGCCGGAGCAACTTATCAGAGGCTAGTTAATATGATGTTTAAGGAACAGATTGGGAATACCATGGAAGTCTACGTTGATGATATGTTGGTGAAGTCCAAGGAAGCAGGAGACCACATTCAACACTTGGATGAGATGTTTCAGATTCTCAGAAAGTTCCGAATGAAGCTTAATCCTCAAAAGTGTGTGTTCGGGGTAGAGTCTGGAAATTTTTTGGGTTTTATGATAAATCATAGGGGGATAGAGGCGAATCCCGCAAAGATACAAGCTCTTCTTGATATGCGATCTCCACAGACGATAAAAGAGGTGCAAAGCCTAACTTGGAGAGTTGCCGCTTTAAATCGCTTCGTGTCCAAGTCATCTGATAAGTGCAAGGAATTTTTCAAAGTAATTGGGGGGGCTGGAAAGAAGTTTGAATGGACACCAGACTACGAAGACGCTTTTCAGGCATTGAAGGATCATTTGGGATCTCCCCCACTTTTATCCAAGCCACAGGAGGGGGAAATTCTTATTTTGTATCTTGCAGTTTCGGAATATTCTGTTAGTGGTGTCCTTGTGCGAGAAGAGGGTGACGTCCAATGCCCTGTATATTACGTTAGTAAGAGGTTGTTGGAAGCAGAGACGAGGTATTCGAATATGGAGAAGCTAGTGTACGCCTTGATTTTGGCTTCTAGAAAGTTGCGACCCTATTTTCAGGCACATAGGGTAGAGGTCTGAACAGCGTATCCTTTGAGACAGGTATTGCATAAGCCTGAGACTTCTGGACGAATGTTGAAATGGGCTGTGGAATTGGGGCAATTTGATGTGGAGTATAAACCGAAGAGTGCTATAAAGGGTCAGGCTCTTGCTGATTTCATTTTGGAGTTTCCTTTGGCACAAGAGGGCGATGCCTTGGCTGTGATACCTAGCCCTCCGCCTGAGTTAATTCAGGACAGATCTACTTCGGCACCTTGGTGGATTTTATATGTGGATGGTGCATCAAATAATGAAGGTGCGGGTACGAGGATTGTTTTAGTCAGTCCGGATGGACATCATCTCAGGAGTGCGATTCATTTTTCTTTTCATGCTACAAATAATGATGCCGAGTATGAAGCTTTGATTTCGGGATTGAAGGTAGAAAATATAAACATCATGAGTGATTCGATGTTGGTCGTTTATCAGGTTAATGGGGGGTTTCAGGCTAGGGGACCTCGAACCGAGTTATACATGAAGTGTACGCAGAGGTTAATGGGTTTATTTCGGGAAGCTAGATTGGAGCAACTTCCTAGAGACAGTAATGAGGAGGCCGACGCTTTGGCTAAATTGGAATCTCAAAAGGAAGCTACTCTTTTAGGGGTGATTCCCTTGGAAGTCCAGAAGCAACCTAGTGTTCCGGAGGCAGAATTGATGCAGGTTGATGTTCCTGTGCAAGATACTTGGATGACCCCAATCTGGAAGTATTTGAAGGAGGGAATTCTACCAGATGATAGAGTCGAGGCTAGAAGACTTAGATATAAGGCAGCTCGATATGTGGATTTTGGAGGTTCTCTTTACAGACGAGGCTTTAATCAACCACTGTTGAAGTGCATCAATGGTGAGGAATACAATTATGTCTTACGGGAGGTTCATGAGGGAATTTGTGGAAATCACTCGGGAGGTGGTTCACTTGCACAAAAAATATTACGTCAAGGATATTTCTGGCCTACTCTTCGGGAGGACTCAATGGTTTTGCTAAATCCTGTGATAAATGTCAGAGGTATGCCAACTACGTTAACAGTCCTGCGGCTCCTCTCACTTCTTTGACTAGTCCGTGGCCCTTTGCTATGTGGGGAATTGATTTGATAGGACAGCTTCCTAAGGGGAAAGGAGGGGTGAAGTATGCTGTTGTGGCGGTGGATTATTTTACTAAGTGGGCAGAGGCAGAGCCTCTAGCTTCAATCACAGCAAAAAAGTTGGTGGACTTTGTGTATCGTTCCATCATTTGCCACTTTGGGATACCGTACAAGTTGATATCCGACAATGGGAAACAATTTGACAGTAAAGAAATGAGGCAGATGTGTGACAATTTGGGAATTAAGAAAAGTTTCTCTGCCGTTAGCCATCCTCAAACAAACGGCCAAACAGAGGCAGTGAACAAGATAATCAAACATACGCTTAAAGCAAAGTTAGACGATAGTAAGGGGAGTTGGCCAGAAGAATTGTCTAATGTCTTATGGAGTTACAATACAACACCTAGGTCTACCACGGGGGAAACCCCTTTCTATTTGACGTATGGATGTGAGGCCATGGTGCCAGTGGAGTTGGGGGTAGGATCTTTCAGGAGAGATAATTATCAGCCGGAAGTGAATGAGGTTAACCATCGTCTCTACTTGGATTTGGTAGAGGAATTCAAATCAACTTCTCAAGCTAGATTGGTATCTTATCAGCAGAGGGTGGCAAGGTTCTACAACTCAAAGGTTAGGGCGAGACCTCTAAAGGTGGGTGATTATGTTCTCCGACGAGTGATGCCTCACACGAAAATCCAGAATCATGGGGTATTCGGCGCTAATTGGGAAGGTCCTTACAGGGTGAGAGCGGTTCTGTGGGAAGGAACTTATTATTTGGCCGATATGGAGGGGAAGCATATTCCACGAGCCTGGAACATGGAACACTTGAAGAAATACTATCAGTAATGTATTTTCTACTTTTGTTACACTTTCCTTTAATTATTATTTTCATGAAAGTCTAGGGGGGTAGTGCATGTACTCTTCCTTAGCCAGGATTTATATTTATGAATAAAACATGCTTGTTTTTCTTGAATTTTTGTTTAAATTCTGTGATAGATGACCTCTTCTAAAGAGGATCTTCGTGGGATGTATGAAAAGATGATCTCCTTTGAGGAGAGTTTAAAAATGAACTTCGGAAAATCCACCTCCTGTGAGGAGGGTATTTCTGGAATGGAGAACGACCTCCTTTGAGGAGGGTATCTCGAATTATCAAAGTCCTTGCAAAAACCGTACTTCCGGGGGGGATGTCCGTACTTCCGGCGCCTCATCAAGGCACGAGCTTCGGAAAATCCACCTCCTGTGAGGAGGGATATTTCTGGAATGGGGAACGACCTCTTTTGAGGAGGGTATCCCAAATTATTAAATCCTTGCAAAAACCGTACTTCCGGGGGGGATGTCCGTACTTCCGGTGCCTCATCAGAGTTCGAGTTTCGGAAAATCCACCTCCTGTGAGGAGGGTATTTCTGAACTTAATAATGATCTCCTTTGAGGAGAGCATCATAAAATTATAAAAATTCTGAGTAAAATGACCCCCTTGGAGGGGGATAATCTCGAGAAGGCATGGTAGTTATTACCTTTGAAATGAGATATTTATTAAGGCTCAGGAATCAAATGATAGTTAAGGTTCATTAGTTAAAATTCGTGAAAGAAGGGCGAAATTCTCACCAAGGGGCGAGATTTTGACAGAAAGAATAATTAAACCATCAATACAAGGGCGACGTCTTTAAATGGAGGACGCGCACTCCAATTAGTTGGGAATAAGTTGGATGGATTGAAGAAAGGCGAGATTCCCATCAAGGGGCGAGATGCTATAATAAAGGCAAGACATATTAAAGTTAATATGAGTACTAGGCAGATGCTTAAGGAAGACATAATAATTAAACCAAGTCGATACAAGGGCGACGTCTTTAAATGGAGGACGCGTACTCTAATTAGTTAAGAGGAGCAAGTCAAGTGAATTAAGAGAAAAACTACAAAGGGCGAGGCCATTATATGAGGGCCCGCACTCCTATTGTGTTTGCAATTATGAGAAGTTCATATAGTCAGGTTCCAACGGTTTGCGAAGGCGAGGCTGCATCTGTTCTCTCACCTGCTTTCTTGCTCGCCTCTGCTTCAACCATGGCCTTCTTCTCGCTCTCAATTTTTAGTCACAGATCTTCTTTGGCAGCAGCAATGAGCTCGGCATTTTCATCTTGGAATTTAAGCATGAAGGCAGGAGTAGAGGGTGCAAAGTGTACAGACCAGTCGTAACTTGAATCGGCTGCCAAGAAATTGCGGAGGTAATCCAGGAATCCCGCATTATAGGCTTCACCCTGACTCTTCCTTGTCCCAGCTATAAGCGCCTCATTCTCGCCTTTAAGCTTGGCAACCTCGTCCACATACGATTTGGTGGCTTGGTCAAAATCAAATTTCGCCTTATCAAAAGACAGCTGGATCTTATCAACATCTTCCTTCCTTGCTTTAATTTCATTATCAAGTTTTTTTCTGAATCTCGCCCATTTTGGAGTCGTAGGAAGCGTCGTCGCCTTTGAGTTTCCTTAGGGATTTGTCTTGGTCTTTAATGATGGCATTCTTCAGGGCGAGAACCTTTAAACCGTGGTAGAAAGCATCTCCAAGTCCAACTTTAAAATTAAACTCTACTTCTTCGTCATTGCGATTTCTTAAAAGCTTAGCATCATTGTCAGAAAAATTTTCTACAGCAACAGAGCCAAAAGTGGAGGCTACAGAATCTGAGGGCGATTCTTCAGCAGTGGTCGGTTTGTGTTTCTTACTCTGCAGGTTCTTGGAAGCATCGGCCAAATCACGCTTTTTGTTCTTGAGTGCATTCTCGCCTTGATTAGTAATGGAAATAGTTGGGCGAGATTGGTTTGCCAATGTTGAAATAGAAGGGCGAGGTAGGCTGGCTGCTGCAGAAGGAGCTGGCTCAGCGAAAGGGTTTCGTCCAAAAGGAAGTCTCGACATTTGACCTGCACATAAAATAGGAAAGTTATTCATAAAAATTCTTAAAATATACAAGTAAAAGAGTAATGATTAGAATACTAGTTGAAGAGCGAGGTTGTGTTTGAAGGACGAGGTACCTTTACCAGCCCTTTTATTTGTTTTTTACGAGTACTTCTTTTAGTTCCCCTTTTGAATTTAATGTACAGAATCTTCCCATAGCCCTCATTATAGAAACCGTGAGTACGGAGGTTATCACATTAAGACATCAAGATCTTTCTTTAGCCTAGGAAGTTCGGAGATAGCCAAGGCTCTGGCTGCAGCATCGCCTGTTAATTTTGTCTGGGCGGGTTTGTCTACGGAAAGAATAAATAAAAATAAATTAAGGGTTTCGAGGACGAGATTTAAATTTTTTTTTTATAAGGACGAGATACTTACAAGGGTGTAGATTGAATTGAGTTCTAATTCTTGGAACGTCGTACATATAAAGAAAATCTTCTTTCCATATCTTCATGTTACTGGGGTTACCAGTAATAAAACCCTTCTTGTTATGACTCGACCAAAAGGCGAGGTAGTAGAATCCCACGTCTTTCCCGCATCGTCTTAAAGAAAAAAAATGGCTCAGCTCGGCCATGGTTGGGGCATCGTACCCTTCATTTCTGTACATCATGTACAAGCCAATAGATGCCCTATAACTATTGGGGGACAATTGTACCGGGGCGATGTTAAAATAAGTGATGATTTGGTGAAGGTAAGGATGCATAGGTGTTCCAAAGCCAAGCTCTATCAACTTGTTGGTTAGAACCATTCTCGGCGTTGGTAACCCGTTGATGTTGAAGATGTGCATTCTCATGAAGGAGCAAGGTCGCAACCATTTTCCTTCCAGATTGTAATACTCAATTAAAAACATAATTTCTTCTGAGGATATTTTTTAGGCGAGTCCTGCACAGGAGATTCTGCTCTGGTCGAACCTATGTTTCATTCTGAGTGGTTCACTAACATCATCTTCAAAATCAAGATCAAGGTCGCATACACTGACGGGTTGTTTGTATGGGTTGTTGGGAGGAGAAGGTAATTCCATTGCATAACGAACAGGCGAGACGGATAATACTTCGTCTGCGTTCTCAATTTCAGCATCCTCAAAGTCAATATTATCTTCACCCTGACTAGAGGTCCCATCCTCTTTTGAATTCTCGCCTTCATCATTGTTTTCTTCATCCCTCGCCTCGTCGAGTATTTTTCTAAATTTTGCCAAGTCTTTGCCATGACCCTTTCTAGAGGGACCAGGCTCTTGAGGATCTAGGGCAGCGAAAAAGCCATATAAATCGTCCTCCCCCTCACCCGTGTCGCCTAAATCTTGAGCATGATAAATGCTGGCCAAATCATCAGCCACATCACCCACGTGAAGGCTATCAGAAATAGAGATAATATCATCCTGATTATCAAAAGAGTTCGAGGTTGAGGGCGACATTGACCCGGTATCGGAAGAAAGATCCTCTCTTGACATCTGTAAGAGAGGGCGAGGACTATGTTAAAAATTGTTTCCTGAAGATAAAAAGGAATAAAGAAAAGAGTATGGTAGGGGTCCTCGCCCTCTTAGCTGGAAGCGGTCCTAAGCGAAAGACTAGCGAGAACGCATTATCTATCCTAGGCGAGTTACTCTCATTGTAATCAGTTATTTTGAAAAAGTACGGAACAAATCAACAAAAAAGACGAGAAGAGGGAAAATACCTTGTTAGAAGAAGTCGCCCTCGGTAGTAGGATGTCGCCTAGAAGAATGGAAGAACTCGCCTACAGCAATTACGAACCTCGCCCTCCGGATAAAATTCAAGCAGCACTTCGTGAGCTTTTGAAAATGAGATAGGAAAAGAAGGAAAGTTTGGGGTTTATATAGTAATAGCTAGTATGGGACACGTGGCATGTTCTAATTGGAATGAAAACAGAAATCGAGGCGTGTCAATTTTATTTCTTGTGGAATAAGGATCGTCTATATTTTTTGGGAAAACTTCAAGAAGTTAGTTTCTTTTATAAATATATTGCAAGAAACTGGGGGGTAGTTGTTATACCCAAAAATATCCTCGCCCTATTTTGGAAGTGTCGATCTCGTTTGGGCCGGGTAAAAGAAGTAATTCGTGTCATGGGTCGTGGCATGAGGAAACGTGACATTTATTGGGCCTGGCCCAAAGAAGGATAACATTACTTTTCAGAAGACCTCGCCCATATATAAAGGATCTCGCCCTTTTGAAACGGCTAGGCCCAACACTGTAATATCTCGCCCTTTGTGGTGGCAATTACTGAATTCGAAGATTATGGACTACGAATAAGGTCCTTGAACTAACTAAAGGCTAGATCTCGCCCTTCAAGACAGATCTCGTCCTTTTCGGAAAAATCTCGCCCTCATTCAGGGCTGCCCTACAGCTATTTTATCTCCGTAACTCGGGGAAAGCGTTGGCCCCGAAAATACCGGGTCAATAGCTTAACCGATATGTTCCGAGAAAGTAGTTGGGCTTTAAAGTCCATAATGATAACATCAAAGGCGGTGGTCTTAATCCAATGGGCTTCCTAAACAAGGTAACCTAGCCCATTACGATTACTTGCTCCCCAAGAACTACGTTTGGCTTGATCCCTATAAATAGGGTACGTAGGCACATTGTATGGTACGATGAAAACCCTTGCGAAAAAGAGAGGATTCTATATTCGATCTAAATTGCAATAGTGACATCATACAATCTCAACCATCCCCAAATCATATACCCTAACCCTAAACATCCTACGCCGCTCACCGTCATCAACCACCACCACAATTCCAGCAACCCTCCCCGAATTTGTTTTCCCAAATTCCTCCGTTAACAACATGCATGCATAAACTAAACTACTCGGCTGAATTATTAAAAGAAGACTAAATTGCACTTTGTAACCCTTTAGTTCGGACCAAAGTCAATTTGGTACCATTGGTTTGCATAATTGCAGTTTGCATCCCTAAGAATGTTTGGACGCTGCACATTACACCCCTTTCATGTATTTTTACCAAATTGCCCCTGATAATTTGGTAAATTTAGAATACTTAATTACATTTTGATCCCTAAAGTATGAAATGTTGCATACATGAACCCTTGAACAAATATTTTTGAATTTTCATAAATATTTTCGATTTTTTCAATTTTTTTTTGAATTTTTCCTAAATTTTTTCGAATTTTTCCGTGCATCGTTTGGAAAAATTCAAAAGAAAAAAGAAAAAATTCAAAAAAATTAGAAAAAATTCGAAAATATTTGTTCAAGGATTCATGTATGCAAAATTTCATACTTTAGGGATCAAAATGTAATTAATTATTCTAAATTTACCAAATTATCTCTGGGTTTTTGGTAAAAATACACGAAACGGGTGCAATCTGCAGTGCCCAAACTTTCTTAGGGATGTAAACTGCAATTATGCAAACTAATTATACCAAATTGAATTTTGTCCGAACCAAAGGATTACAAAAAATTGAAGAACACAGATAAAGAGAGAACGGACCGGAGAAAGATGATACAAACTCTTACTCCGTAATACTAATCTCTTATTCGGTGAATGATAATATTGATCCGACACTTTGATTGCAAATTTCATAAAGATCAAAATGAATCATTCCTAGATAATTTCTGTTTGTTAAATTTATTTGTATTTCAATTTGTGTTCTTTTTATATTTCAATTTGTATTCTTTTTGTAGAAGCGAAGAACATTGTTCTTAGATCACTGATTTAATTACCGGGTGTAGCAAAAATCTCATGGTTTATGTTTTTAATAGAAGATATTTACCCCGAATTTGTTTTGGTATTGTTGTTTCATGGGCCTGAGGTCATCCTCGGGGTTCTACCTGAGCTTAGACCAAATTTCAATACAAATTTAAGGGCTTTTTTGTAAATTACTGAAAAACAATTTATATTTACTAAAATGCCCCTGCGGGGCCCCTTATTTTATAGCTATATTTTGTTCTAACCTTAGGAGAGGTACCTGAGGTTGTCCTCAGGCCCAGTTTTCTCTTTGATTTATAACTAATATCTTGATTATCCACGGTGAGATCTAAACACTATACAATCTTTATAACATGAACCACTAACCGAATTAAATATATTTATCCGCAAAAAATTCGAAAGAATTTCTTTTTTATTTAGTCAATATCGTATTCAACGCCCTTTTACGATAATTTGGGACCTAACAATATACCTGAATTATCAATTGAAAAACCGACATTGACACAACTTTGAAAGGATCTACCGGTTTGAGAAACCAAAATAAAAATTTTGAAAGTATACATATGGTTTTGTTAAAACGATCTAAGTTTAAATATCAAATTTACCTTTTTACCAATTTAGGGGTCATTTGGTAAATCTGAATCATATTTTCCGAATGATTAAAATTTCTGAACGGATTAATTTCTGAATAATTAATCTGAATGCCAAATGAACTATCAACAATTCTGAATCGTATTATCTTAACGGTTTTTTAAAAAAAAATGTGCAACCTCATTCGCAATTTTTTCCGTATTTTTGAAAAAAGATCAAAAAGTTGGGCATTTTTGATAATTTCTCTAATTAAATTTATATTAAATTATTTTAACTAAAAGTAAAATAAATTATTGAAAATAATGATTATATAACAAGTCATTATAATATAAAATAAAATTTATTACATATCGAAAAAATATTCTGTGTATAAACTAATATATATAAAATATGGTTCATGTAATAATATAATAGAAAGAAATGTTAACAAAAAATTATCAAATTAATGTGCATAGGAAGATAGCATATTGCAACGCTAGTCTCTTAATCATTGAGCTAGTTTTTAGTTTCTCAATCGTTCAGAGAATTTAGGATCCAGTCACAAGCAAAAAAATCAAACAAATAATCTTAAGCGCTAAGAAATTTGTTAATAAGTTAAGTTAAGCCAATTAAGATGTAAACAAATGACCCTTAGAGCATCCACAATTCTTAGTTCCATTTTTTACTTGTGCTTGGTCCCATTAACATGCCCCTTCATCTCAAAGTGGGCAAATGAGAAAACTGGCCAGTTTCATCCAATCTATAGCCCATTTCCACTTACAAATGGCCCCATCAGTAATCTAGTTGGCATGTGTAGAGACTTGAGAGATGCATGTTAAAGTAATAATTAAATAATAAAATAAGGAAGTGGTCTCGTCCCACCACCCCCCACCCCGGGACTGCCCGGTTTTCTCTCTATCTGTCCAATGCAGAAAAATACATATTCTCCTGTCCAGGTCCTTTTCACGTGGATCAAGGCATGAAATGGGTCTCCATTGTAGTTGCTCTTAGATTACCAGTTTTTAATGAATGTCATGCATAAAATATGTGATTGCATGTGTTTCATTTGAAAGGCATCATTTACATGTATGTCATTTTGATGACATGTACAAAATATGCATCTTTGAACAACGTATTTTTAGTTGATAGTAGAATTCTATATTTATTTTTTTCTTTAAATGTAGTGCGCGATTAAGTTGCTTTTGCAAAAACTCATGTGATAGAAAAAGAGAATCCTACTAGCACCTTTTGACCTCAAAATAATGTCCAGGTGATGTTAGTGTCTCAGCCTGTTTGGGGAGAGCAGCTTAACTTTAAGCTGTTTTTTGGGTATTTGGGTACTCCAGCTTTAAGCTGGTATTAAGTTAAAAAACTGCTTTAAGTCATAAGTTTTATTTAGGTACTTTTGACTTATGACTTGTGAATTTTTTTTTCCACAATTATTGTAAAGTTTAAATATTATGAATTTAAAATTTTTTTAAGTCAAATTTCACTTTAAGTCAAAATTATTAAACCCTCATTTAACTTTAAGTAAAATTACCCAAACACATTCATTCAACTTAAAGTAAACAACTTTACTTTCTGCTTTAAGTTAAAAATACCTCCATTAAATCAAAAATAACTTATTTTAAATAACCTCAAACTCTCTTAATACTGAATAATATTTGTCCCTTAAATATGGGCACAAAAGCAGTAATTCATATCACATGTGACATGTCTATGCATTATGCAATGCATCCCACTCAAGTATAACGTGGGTTGCTTCATTCATTCATTGCTTGCACCAAGTACAGTACACTATTTGAGCATTTTCTTGACAGTTTGTTGATAATAGCCATGGTTAAAATAAAAATAGAGGCCGACAAGCCACATTTGAAAATTTTGAAATTAGCCTTATAAAGCACAGTAAATCAAGGACACCAGGAAAATTGTTTTGCTATCAATAATGTGTTATCAGTTATCACAAAAGTGGATGTCTATATACAATCTGTAAGATGAAAAATTACAGAGTTGATGAAGGAAATTTGACTAACTAAAGAATACAAACAACAGGAGCATTGCTGACAACCTTTTCTTTCAAACCCATTCTCACCTGAAAGATAAAATATATATCACGAATACTCTCAAAAATCATAATCTATATCCGATACGTTCTGGGATGCGGACTTTGTAACAAGCTGTTCATGCTCGTCATACAAATCAAGGTTTTCACAAGGAGCGGGGTAAACCGATCCTATTACACGACCTTCAACATAAGCACACTGGAATATATGCTTCTTCTTGTATGTGATTCCCACTGACATATCCCGAAATGTGACTTTCCTAACAGGAATATCACTACTTCCATGTATTCGTACAGGAACGCGGACTCCCTCTCCGTGGATAGATGTGTAACTAATATCTTGAAGCACTGGGACAGCCTTGGGGTCAAATTCTCCGTTTGGGTGTTCATTGTAATCCGTCTTGATGACTATTCCAACTCTGACATTTTGAAATGTTAGATTCCGGTAAGTAATATCTTTAACATATCCTCCTCTCCCGGCGGCTGTCTTAATCCGAACAGCACGTCTTGAATCCCAGATAAGGACATTCTCCACCGTGACGTTTGACACCCCACCAGACATCTCACTGCCTATTGATATGCCAGCACTGTTATAGTTCAGCCAACATAGGTGTTTGTTATACTAGAAGACATGATGTGATGCACTACGCATAGGGTTACATTGAGAAATGACAAACTTGTTAAGGCACATTTTTTTGGCAATATTAAAAGAGCAGGTTGCATGACATTTAATACCGCTCCACTACCTCTACCATCTTATAACTGATTTTAATGTCAAGTATACACTACTCATTGGGTAAAATTGAGAAAGTGACAAACTTGTCAAGGCACAATTTGTGGTATTCAAAGAGTAGGTCGCATGACAGTTACTAACGCTCCACTATCTCTACCATCTTGTAATTAATTTTAAGGTCAAGTACATGGAGTGTTGAAGGATAAATTTACTTAAGGATAATTTTTTTAACAGTTGTTGGGAATTTTATGATTTCTCATGTCTTTAAAAGATTGGCCATCTATTTTATTTTCTTGTTTATGCCATTGAACAATCAGATTCTACTTGTCCTGCTAATGCACACATGTTAAAGACATGCCAATCACTTACTTTCAGCTTAATGCCTTCTGATCACTTCATAGCAGCAGCGAACAATGCATGCACGAAGTAGAGAATGAAGTAGATACAAGTTTTTACCTGACCATAGAGCGAACAACAAGGTTCCGAATATGAATGTTCTTCGACGGACGTCCATATGAGATCCCATATTGATCCCAACCACTCTTTATTGCAATGGCATCATCCCCTACACTTATGTAAGAGTCCTCAATCAACATGTCTTCACATGAATCTGTTCTGACCATCAAAACAGAAAACTAGCATTCAGCATCCAAGGAAAAGATCTATTTACATATAAGATACAAAAACTAAATACTGAACCTTTTCTTGTGCTTAGAGGATGGAAGGGGAAAGGAGGGGGGGGGGGGGGGGGGTTACTATTTAAACCTTCTGGAACACTTCGTTTATATTTAAGAATACCTATATGAAAGCTTCTGCAACGATTTTTAAGGTAAGGTCCACATTTTCTGAACTCCCATTACAAAATCAATTGACGTACACTTTGTTTGCCTTAACAATTGGTTCCTAGACTTCTAACAACTATTTAAGCACTTACAAAATAATGAACTACGTACATTTCATTTGGTATCATATTATGAAGTAACATGATAAGTCAATTACCATGACAGGATGGTTGGATGTTCTAAATACAGTACAAATTGGTTGTTCGGATACAAACTTTATAAACTAACACCACTAGCGAACGACTGACCTTCGCAATGAACTAATTATCTAAGAGATCATTGTAGCTAAGTAACACATAAAAACATAAGAACATACCAACAAGGAAAACTTACCGGGATCTATACCATCAGTGTTTGGTGCTTCAGATATGGGAGCCAAGATAGTCATATCTCTAATCGTTATATTCTTGCAGTCATATGGATGGAGTGTCCAAAAGGGAGAATCGCGCAAAGTTATGTTAGAAATCAGAATGTCACTAGACCACATAATTTGCACAAGTGGACCTCTAGTGTTATTCAAAAGCTTTCGTCGATATTTCTTCCACCATGATTGACCCTGTCCATTAATGGTGCCATTATGCCCTGTTATTAAGAGTAAGATGAACATGATCATTTATTGCATGATCATCTGATAGAAGAGCAGATGGGCACATAGTCAAATGTATACATTATGTATGTACATTAATGTGCATATACACAAAAAGAAAATAAGTGAAAACTAAAAATAACACTAGTAGATACGTCTCTTAACTAATTCAAGCGGGTTCTGATTTGTTAAGTTAAATGCTCAGACACTCAGTGGCACTAAGAGGAACCTCCATCACAAGTTGGAAGTAATCCTTTTAATCCAAACAACTGGAATTATTTCAAAACAAAGAAGATGTCTGCAAAAAGAGTGCATTTGGTGCACAAGGAAAATCTTACTCTTGTTGCTAATTGGTCTTTGTTAATTAAGAATGCAGCTAAATATTAAATACCATTACATTTCACAAATTTGATCGGATATCACTATCTTCACTGCAAATGATTGATAAAGGAGCACAATAGATATGCATGCTTGCTTAATCAATAGTAGCTTATACATGTACGATGCTTATATACATATATATATATATATATATATATATTATCTTCATACATATATATTATTATGTAATTTTAACAAGATACTTAATTTCTGATAAGGAGGTTGTCACCATTTTCTCTATACATAGTGACAAACTCCTTATTATATAAAAATTACTTATATTTTGATTCGCTGAGTTTTTTATTTGATTAAAATATTAATTTTTTCAAATTTGTAGTGGTGTTAATATTCCAAATCTTTTATATTATTTGGTGAAAAATTACTTCGTAGATCTAGTTTCTTATTTTTTTATTGGCTAAGAAACACAATCCTGATTATATTATTAGGTATAATCCTGGTTAGAATAGATAAAATATTTATATGATATTTTAGAGAATTATTATAGGGGCTTGACCCCCCCTACAGCCGACGATCGGATAAGATCTCTTTACGCTTTTTTGCAAATAGGATTTTTTTTTTTTTTGATTTTACACAGCAAACCCAACATATCCTGTGTATCCCGCTCAAGAGTAGGTCTCGATGATCCAACACACCTGGAACCTCCTATTATACTTTGCACTCTTTCATTTTTTCACTCTTCCTTCTACCCTTAAAGTTCACAATTTTTTAAATGGTTCATGCTCCTTCCAGTATTTCCATTCTTTCAAACCCAATGGAGCTTACTCCATTCAGTTGGAAGATATGGAATGAAAATTAAAGTTTGAAATTTTAAGTAGACTTATATGTATGATTATTATTTCTTCATTCCATGCCACAAGTCTGAAAGTGAAAAATCTAATTTCATTCAGTACATGAATGAATGCTCACAAGTCATACCTTCCAATTACTAATCTGCTTCACAATTCTAATCATATACTCCCTCCGTCCCATTTTTATTGTCCATCTATCAAAATCCACCTTTTATTCACTCATGTCAATTAAACTCATAGTTACCAAATAATTGTATTGTTTTTTATAAAAGTTAACATAATTAACACATAATATACCTTATTAATTGAATGTGGACAATTATTTTGGGACAAAGAAAATAGGAAACAGTGGACAATAAAAGTGGGACGGAGGGAGTAATATTTCCACATCTAGCATTATATTCACCCGTGCCTCTTTAATATTCTTCCTATTATCATTCCACTCCCACCTCCATTCTGTTCCAACCAATCAACTAGACATTTCTAATTTAAAACCAACAGACATGAATACACTTCATTACCTCTGCTAAGCAAGTTGTTGTAATTTGTAGTTTTAGAAGCCAGCCTCTTACAAAGACAAAAGATTACAATGCTAACCTGTGATAACAATATCTCTCAGATTTTGTCCATGTATTAGACTTCCATATCGGGGACCAGGATGTTCACGTCCACATCCATACGACGGCAATGGAGGCATTAGAGGCCAGTACTTCTCATCCTTTATCAAACATAGGGTAAAGAAAGCTACGTTACAGAGCAATTCATTATAGTACAAGCTTGATATGCAGTTCAGTTAAAATTTTTATGGAATGCAAATGCATGTGATGAGTCAATATTAATGTCAGACAAAAAATATATATAAATATACACACATGCATATAATAATATTTTTCAATAAATGGTCCATCTGATCAACACAAAGGATACATCTAAAATATTGCATCTATGACAACTTAAAATTTTAGCCGGCTAATAATAGGTAGACCCATCAAATGAGCAACTTGGTTGGACATCATTAGAAAATGTGCTTCTCATTAGAATATTCTTCTTCTACACAACTGCACGCTCAATACAGGCGAAGTGACAACTAGTTAGATAAGCTAACCTAATCAATTTATATTGAGCTGTCAAACGGAAATGTTACCATCCCAACAGTCATCTTACATATCTGATGATATAATTGATATAAGATGGAAAAAAATAATAGTTAAGAAAAGAAAATTTGGACCATGTTTTTCTTCAGAACTGAGAATAGCTTGAAGTTAGTGTTGAGCTCAGTTCAATTACAAGCTCCCCATGGCGTTATCAAATAATTGGTCAAATCAAATTTACAGAAGTAAAATGTACTCAGGCTGAATATTACATTTAAGACACAGTGACACACGATATCCTCACACTCGCATTACCAATTAACTAGCTGCAAATTATAGTTTGTGTGTATCTACAAATGACAATAAAAGCTGAGCTAAATTCATGTAGGCACTAGGCAAGATAGGGAAAGAGGGACATACATTGCGCTAGTGGAGGCATTAAACTAATGAAATGATGCCTACTTGAAAATATATGACAAGCGTGTCTAGTGATCAAGGCAGATATACAAATAATTAATGCTGTTGAATCTTCAAGCTCTTGCTAAATTTTATTAATGTTCAACAATTTTCAAAATTTAGCCATTCATACCGTTACCATAATCAGTTCTCTCCTAAAGGCAGGCATCCATAAATTAATGATATAATGGTAATTGGTGTTTAACAGAGCAACTTTTCAAAACATTAATCAAAGGAGAATTTTTTTAACTCACCATGATTTAAAAGATCCTAAAATGAAACTTGACTCCAGTATGTACAAAAGCCATACTCTTTTAAGGATTTTATGACAAATTTGGCACCAAAAATCTTCCAAATTCATGCATGGTAACACACTTTAATATACACAATAACAATCTGTATTAGAACCCTACGCAACAAACGACATACACCAGACAGCGCAAAACAGTTAGAATCTTTTCTTTACTTGTAACCTATAATCTTTGCAATCTTTTAGCCAATGTTCCTGAATAGTTAATCGGTGTTGTGATAAGCACTTTACTTTCTTTTGTTTTGTTTAGTGTGTAAACACACACTATAGTTATATATATTAGAATCATTTTCACTAGATCCCATTTTGGCAAAAAAATGGCTCATTTAATTGTGCTTTGCTAGCTGCCTTATATTCGACTCTGGCGCTTCAAAACACACTACACAACACTTTTAAGTGTAAGTGCACATTCTACATATTCAAGTGCAATAAACTAAAGAAAACAAATTTTCTTAATCAAGTAAGCAAGATCGATCTCAAAAACGAAAACTAAAAGGTACTCACATCAATGCCAAGTATAACAGCACCTTCCGCAAGAAACAAAGTCATATGACTAGTAAGATTAAACGGTGCCGTTAACCAATTCCCAGCAGGCACATTAAGCTGCCCACCACCTTTCCTACCAAGTTTCGAAATCGCAAACACAGCCTTCTCAAATGCCTCTGTATTCAAACTAACCCCATCACCAATACCCCCAAAATCAGTCAAATTAAACACCACAGGCCTCAATTTAGGCATCTCTCTCAATTTTTCAACTTTTCGAAAACTCGAAAACTGATCAACAAAATCATTTTGCCAAACAAACACAGACAAGAATGCTATGATCCACAGGACAGTGAATAAAGTTCTATGAGATGTGAAAAATGTTGTGACCCGTTTTCGGAATTCGGGTCGGGTATGATTTGGGGAAGCTAGGTTTTCGACCATCATTTTAAAATTGGAGAACTGGGTTTTTCAAGATTTGGATTGGGGAAGATGAATTGAGATTGAATTTAATTGGTTTGGAGGGGATCATATGGATCTGTGAAATTAGGGTTTGGTGAAAGTAGGATAGATTGGTTAGAGTGGCAATGTCAGAAATGGGTTAGTGTTTAGTTATGACTTGTGAGTTTGGAGTACAGTGGAAGGGAAGGGGCAGGTATGAAAATGACTTTAAACAATTTAAAAGTATTTAGCAAAAAAAACAAATTTTAAATTATAAATATTCACTTTAGCAAAAAAAAACAATTTTTAAATTATAAATATTCACTTTTTTAGGGAATCAAAATTTTAGTGAAGATCGGAGAAATCAAAATATTACAAAAATTTATTCATTGAAAATCATGTTATATGAAATCATTATTTCAGTTATTTTATTAAAATCTTGAAAATCATATATGTTTTACATATAAATTTCATTAAAAATCTTAACAATCATGTATGTTCTGTAAACAGATATTGCAGAACGTATTGTTCTCCAAAATATGTTCTGCTTGCAAATTATAAATGATTTTTAAGATTTTGAATAAAATAATAATATTTGTTAAACATTCTTTACAAATATATATGTTTTACAATATTTTGAATACATAATATATATATATATATATATGAGTCCCACTCTAGGGAGAACCATCTTACGTGGAGAACCGTGGAGAACCACTTAAAATGCATTAAAATAGTCCTTTATATAAGGCCCCTGGCGGGGCCCCTTCACATAAAAGTCTTATAATTCTACCCTATATCCATTCATCAAAAAAAAAAAATTTAAAAAAAAACTTTTAAAAAAATGGTGCCACGTCATCATTTTTTGAAATTTTTTTTAAAATGTTTTTTTTTGTAATTTTTTTTTATAAATAGATAGAGTATAGAATTATAAGACTTTTTTGTGAAGATGCCCCTGCGGGGCCCTTATATATAAAGCAATTATAATGTATTTTAAGTGGTTCTCCACGGTTCTCCACGTAAGATGGTTCTCCATGGAACAATGGCCTATATATATGATTCCCACAACTCCAATCCAATATTGGTCTCCATATAACTTAACTCTCATTCTTCATTATACTAATCAATAAAAATTATTATACTTTTTTCAGAGATATCTAATATATTTAAATTTAGTACATCTAAATGAAAAATTAATTTATCAATTTAGCCACAATGATATCGCGTATGAGTGATGTGATTTTTTTGAATTTTCGAAATTTAGGTGTATTTAATTTGAATTTAAATAATTAATTAAAATTTATCGGTATTTAACTTGAATTTTAAAAATCTTTTAAAATATTGATGTATCCAGTCAGCATTTTAAAAATTATTTTAAAATAGTATATTATTCAATTAATTTTAAATAATTCTTTAAAATCTCTTGATATTAAAAACATAATGAATCTTTATATTTTTGAAAAATTATATTCATAATTTTATATCTTTTGAAATTTTGAAGAATTTCACTAAAATTTGAAAAATATTACATAAATTCTTCAGGATTGTACGATAAATTTGTCGAATATAATTAAATCAATAATAATTTTTAAAAATCAATCAACTAAAATCTTTCAAAATTCTAAAACTTTTCATGAAATTTTAGTACATTCGAAAACAAACCTCCTGATCTTGCATGTCGGGTGATAATTTGGATATTATTTTTCAATTTTTCTTTGAAAGCATATAAGTTTGAAATTACTAATTTATAGTAGGAAAATGTTAGGTTCTCCAAATTTTTTTCCAAATGATATCTGTCACTCCCTGATTGACTATAATTTTAATGGCATTTTAATGGACCCGTCAGGTCACAATCTCACCGATTAAAAAATCATTCAACTCATTCATGCCACATCAACAATTTTTGGGAAAAAAATTTGGGTCCCTACCTTGCTTATCGGGGGATATAGGGATGTTTCAACAAAAATATTTATTGTTTATCAAAATTTAATTTTTTTTTAAATTGTTCAAAACTCAAAAGTCATTATTTTAGAAAAATTATTAGTTTATGATGGTATGAATTTCTAGAGCTCGTTCCTATGACTATTATTTACTCATCAAATATGAAGGAGACAAGACTAGAATCACTGAATCAGCAGCAGCGCGCGCATCCAAAAGCCAAAAAGAAGTAACAATTGCAGAACCTGAACGAGCCGATGAACATTGTACATTTCATGCACGTAAATATATCAAATTGTTCAATGCTAAACTTAGTTCACAATTTTCGGATTGCTCGAAACATGATGCAACATTGCAGATCTAGCCATGTTTGAATTCTTTATACTTTTTCTATTCGAAACCAGATTTTATGTTCACCGCAGATGCATGTTGCAACTTACATTGTTCATGTGCAGCCTTTAACATCAAACTGCCGATTTTATGCCTTACTGAAAAAGACTCGAAAGCAAGGGAATTTCAGTTTTACTGGTAGAGGATTAATTATCTGCTCGCGTATGAGATTTTATACTTGTGCCAAGAAATTTTGTAGATATATTGATTTTGGTCTGATCATCATTGGCTCTAATTTACATAGCTCCACGAACCATTTATCTGAATCTCGGAGACTTGCTGTACTTTTGATGTATGTTCTTACATAGCTACATGGCTCAAAAGAAATTATGCAAAAAAGGATATTTTGAAAGTAACAATTTCTACAGATGAATCAAATCAACTGCTGCTTAAAAGCTAGCTAGTGACCCTTAATACGATATCTCACTGGTAAGTCCGATCATGGGAGGCTGAGATGATATACACTAATGTAACTAACTTGGCAGAAGCCTAATAATAGTTTTACAAGCTGCGTAAATGAGAAATGAGTATTAGCTATATATAGTTATGTAAATGGTTTATTTACAATGGCAAATGCCTTCCGAGAAGGCCTCTGGTAAATTGACATAGTCAACCTAAAATTCTCCTCTTTCACTATCATCCCACCAAAAACTTGAAGTCATTGTTAGATCCATTACAATGTCACATCAACCTAAGAATAAACAAAAGAGAGGAAGGCGATTCTCAGAGGGAGGAAATTCAGAGAACATAACGACACGGATGTTGTAGTGAAACATGGTCGTTGTTCGTAACAACTTTCTTTGCCTCTTTCTCATATTTTTATCATTATCTCCTTCCTCTCATTCGATAACTGAAGCTGAAGCGCTTCTACAATTTAAGGCATCAATCACCAACGCAAAAGCTCTTGATTCTTGGACACCAGATACAATACCCTGTCCTCCTCTAGGAAATGCTTGGGTCGGCCTCAGTTGTGCAAATGGACAAGTGAGAACCATTACTCTTTTTAACATGGGGCTTGCAGGAATAATTGATACTAAGCCATTGGAACAGCTGCCAGGCCTCAAATTTATCATCATGGCAAACAATTCATTTGAAGGTCCAATTCCTGGATTTAATCGTCTCGCTGATCTTAAAGCTTTTTACATTTCTAGCAATAAATTTTCCGGGGAGATTCCCTCTGATTACTTTGCGAATATGAAAGCTTTGAAGAAACTCTGGATTGACAATAATGAATTTTCTGGGAAAGTTCCTGAGTCTATTACACAACTTCCAATTCTTAGGGAACTGCGTCTTGACAACAACCAATTCTCGGGTCCAATTCCACCATTAAAACAAAAATCATTAGCTGATCTTGACATGTCTAACAACAAGCTTGAAGGGGAAATCCCTGAGTATTTGCTGAAATTCAATGCAACAGCTTTCAAGAACAATCCTGGCTTATGTAGTGCAAAATTAGGAATCAAATGCACCAACGCACCAACTCCTGGCCCAGGTGGTGCAGTTGACGCATCAGATTCATCAAAAGGTCGATCACCATCAGAAGATTACAATGCATCTTTAGGAGCAACATGGGTTGTTCTAGTAATTGTGATAATCCTTTTAGCACTAACTCTGTACTTCAAGTCTGAGCGGAAGGAAGACAGTTTCGCTCCATTGGGGAAGGAGAATCTTGATGAAGCTGTGCAAGTAAGTATTCCAAGCCCCAAGAAAACTCTGAGCTCATCACCAAGAAACGGAATGAGTGGGTCACCTAACCTCCCGAGAAAAAGTGAATCAAGCAATGTAGGAGGCAGATTGGGGAATGATCTGGTGGTGGTGAATGATGAAAAGGGAGTGTTTGGATTGTCTGATTTGATGAAGGCAGCAGCTGAGGTTCTAGGGAATGGAGGGTTGGGATCAGCCTATAAGGCAATGATGTCAAATGGGGTGTCTGTTGTTGTGAAGAGGATAAGGGAAATGAATACGACGAGTAAGGAAACGTTTGATACAGAGATGAGGAGGATTGGTGCACTGAAACACAAAAATATATTGACACCACTAGCATATCATTACAGGAAAGATGAGAAATTAATGGTGTCTGAGTTTGTTCCTAAAGGCAGTTTGTTGTATATTTTGCATGGTATGATATACTATTACAGATTTTCAGTTTTGTTCCCTATAAATCTTCTGTGGTCTCTTTATTGTTCTCTACATGTTACAATAAAATGAAGTAAATATTTTCCCTAAAGAAATTTTGTTCCTGAGTGAAACCAAACCTGTTATAATCTTCCACTCGAAAATGTCCGAAAACATTTATCTTACTCTAAAACTCCAAGGTGTAGAGTGACTGTTTCCTGGACATCCCCAACTTAAAAAAAAAAAACTTCTGAAGTTAGGCTATCTGGTTTATGCAAAAGCCATAAATTCCTAAATATGTGTATGACACTTATGAAGAGATAGTTTATTGTTTCAGGTGACCGTGGTGTCTCTCATTCAGAGCTAAACTGGCCAACAAGGTTAAAGATCATCCAAGGAATAGCCAGAGGGATGGGGTACCTTCATTCCGAATTCCCATCGTATGAACTTCCTCATGGCAATCTAAAGTCCAGCAACGTTCTTCTTGGTTCAAACTACAATCCACTTTTATCCGACTACGCGATGTATCCATTAGTCAACACTACTCAATCAGCGCAAGCAATGTTTGCTTTCAAATCCCCCGAAGCAGTTCTATACCAACAAATCTCCCCGAAAAGTGATGTTTACTGTCTTGGAATCCTCATTCTTGAAATCCTAACTGGCAAGTTCCCTTCTCAGTATCTTAACAACCAAAAAGGTGGCACTGATGTGGTTCAATGGGTCCGAACAGCATTGTCAGAGAGACGCGAGTCGGAATTGATTGACCCTGAAATAGCTGGAGCTTCAGCTGCTTCACTTGAACAGATGGAGAAACTACTGCGCATTGGAGCTTCTTGCACTGAAAATGATCAACAACAAAGGTTAGACATGAAAGAAGCAATCAGGAGAATAGAAGAGATACAAGCTTAAGAATTTTACATTCAAATTGTCTTCAAGCTGAAGATTCAGAAAAAGGGTACGGACAAACACAATTTTGGCAACCATCTTTGGAATTTCAACTTCCACTGATTAAATTTTCGAAAAGAGGCCCAACTTTCTCGTGGGTGCCAAACAACAGGACAGTTTCTTGAGTGATAATGCGACAGCGACAGGGACAGGATATCATTCGATAATTTTTTTCGACAATTATACACGTGTCATTGTCACATCAAAAGCGGCACCATTTGATAAATGTTCGGAATCTCTAATATTTTCCCGGTAATGAACACCAAGGAAATGATGAACACTTTCTTGAAACTTTTGTTTGAACAAGAAATGAAGAATGTAAAAAAGAAAAAGTACATATATAGGAAGCCTTAGATTCTGTACATTATTCAAAGTACTTGCTTTCATTGTGATTCCTTATTTTCATCTTGTAGAGATAAGATAACATTTAGGTAAAACCGCATATTTGATTGATCCAAAGCAAAGTTGAAACAACTTACAAAAAACAAATGATTACAAAACTTATCAGATTATTCTGGTTAACTGAAAACAGAAAACTAGTATTTTTTTTTACAGTATTTTTTTTGACAGGAAAGGCAGTAGCTATATTCATTCAAGCAAATTCTTGTCAACAAGGACATGATGAGTAACATCAATGGGGCATTCCTCCATCCAAACTTTCACATTATCCAGAAATTTTAGCAATGGAATGTGCCACCTTATTACAATTTCTGTTACAGAAGTGGAAAGAATAATGATTAAAATAACCTGCTAGCACTAGAATGTCATCTACTAAAATCTGAGTAGTTGTTCTATGTTGAGACTTCACCTGGAGCTGGTTCACTAGATTTAAGCAGTCAGATTCAACTTCAATAAAGTGGAGACCTGCATCAAAAGCATAGCTCAAAATAGCATGTCCATTCTAGTGTAAAATGTAGAGGTTGCTGCGTCCAGGTTGAGTTTAAATAAGCATGAAATTGGAGGGTGCCATCTTTGGTGGACTTGGAGAACCTCAGATGGATGTAGTATCTCGCACATTCGTTGCTTCGAACTCAACCAGTAGATTTAATGTTCTGTTACATACCAAGATTAGATTCATTTTTTTTCTTTTCAAACACCCACATATTTCTCATATTCCATATTTGCCAGACAAACATCATGACTATCTCCCACGAACGATCTAATCTGCATTTTTTGATCGTTAATTCGCACCATTTAAAGAAAGACCAGCTACCTCCATCAATATTTTTCATTCTTGCTGGTGAGATACGCCAGAGAATTTGGCTTTCTTTACATTGTAAAAACAAATGACAAACATCTCCAGGAGCTTTACCGCATCGGGACAGCAAGTGTCGGTTGTGATTCCACGTTTGGCCGATGATCTACAGTTGGGAGGGCATTATTAACAACTCTCCACACTAAATTTTATTACATGAGCCTGATTTAGAGCGGTAAATGAGCCGAACTCGGACGAACTTTTAACGAACACGAACAAATTCTTAACGAACCGAACAATGTTCGGTAGGCTTATAGAACAATTTTTCTTGTCCGAATTTGAGTTCGATAATGAACCGAACCGAACACAAACCGAACATGAACAATTCGGTAATTATATATAATATTGTATAACAAATAAACATAATAAATAGATACTTGTAAGAAGTTTGGTGGCCGGTAAAAACTCTCTCTAATATTACTCTCTCTCCTCAAAGCAGCCGCCCCCCTCTTTCTTCTGTTTTAGCAGCAGCCGCCGCCGGGGCTTCCGCCGGATTCCATCAATGGAAAGCCCCAAATCCTTTCTTTTGCTTTGTATTTTCCTTCCTCCAATAATCCCTGTTTTAGAGGGTAGTTTTTAGTTTTGTTTTTTCGGATCTAAGGATTCAAAGCCTTTTCCGATTTGGCCTTCAAGTTCTTAGATCTCGACTCCTCGGAGCTCCGGACTTCTCGTTCTTCCCAAGTTTTCGTTCTCGAAGGTGGTCCGCGTTTCTCGTTCCGGCGGTTTTTTCCAGATCGAAGGATTGCCGTGTTTTAGTTAGTATTTATTTTTTCAGTTGTAAGCTTTGATGTCTCACCGTTTGTGTGAGTTTTGTAATTGTCTCACCTTTTGTGTGAGTTGTCTCACCTTTTGTGTGAGTTTTGGTTGTGTTTGCGTGAGTTTGGATGTTCTGAAACACTTTGTTGAAGTGTTAATGTGTTACACTAATAGGCCTGTGCTATTATTGTGGCTCATAACTTAGTGAGGGCGACTTTATTCTATGTCTGGTCTAAGGACTCATCTTGTAATCGGTTTCTGAAGCTTTGTTAATGCAAGTTCGTTTACTTGTCAAAAAAAAATAAACATAATAATTTGAAAAATAAAAAAAATTATAAATATTATTGTTTTATCGAACGAACCGAACTCGGACAAAATCTTAACGAACCGAACAATGTTCGGTTAACTTACTCAACATATTTTCTTGTTCGAACTCGAGTTCAGTAAGCTTATCGAACAAGCTAACCAAACTCAAACACGAACAAACGAACCGAGCTTAACAAACAATCCGGTTCGTTTACAACTCTACTGATCTCATTCATAAGATATCAAATTTCTATAAACATGAATTGTAAATCCAATAAACTAAAACGAACAATCTGGTTCGTTTACACCTCTACTGATCTTATTCATATGATATCAAATTTTTATAAACATGAATTGTAAATCCAATAAACTACCAATCATAAAAAAAACTAAGGAGTATTGAACAAAGATTCGGACTTTTACAAAATATGAATTCAAATCCAATAAATTAAAAGTCATTAAATTTTTATTTTTCGCTCTACAAGAAATCCTAATTTTGCTAACGAAATTTCCCAACGAAAATGTGTCCGTTGCTATTTACTAACGAATTGCTCACCCATGTGATTTTGCTGAAAAGCCAATGATAAAATATCATATTCGCGACGATTCAGTAACGGATAGTTAGTAATGGAAATTTTCGTTAGTGATTGCTAACAGATTCCTAACGGAAAATAAATTGTTGAAAAGTCAATGCTCTAACAGATACCCAATGAATTATTAATGAACATTTACCAAAATTTTGGTGCTAAAATTTTGTTGGCAAAGTGTTACTAAATTTAACAACGAATTCAGTTCTGTTGGCAATGTACTTTTTTTATGACTTTGAGATATGTTATTAGTTCATTGCTATTCCATTGGTAAAATTTGTAACGAAAACAATTTGGTTGGCAAGGCTCATGCCAACGGAATATTCATTTATCCCTTCGTTCTAATATGGTTGTTGGCAGAAAGGTTTGGTAGTTGGTAAATGGTCAACCCAACGGATTTCCTTAATATGCCAATGAAATTTTTTGTTGCTAAAACTTGGTTTTCTTGTAGTGCTAAAATCGGGATGAAGAAAAAAAAATTCCAAACAAAGAGCAAAAATTAAATTTGGAGATTAATTTAAGTTCTTAAATTAGAATATACAATCCCGAAAGAAAAATGCTAGAGGTATCAAATTAGGTACCAAAAATTGTTACCAAATGACTTGTCATTATTGTGATTGGTTATAATTATAGTGGGCTCGCCAGGGCCAACCAATTAAAACATCTCAATATGCCAAATATTTAATGCCTTGTCATTTGGTATCAAATTTTGGTACCAAATTTGGTACCTCTAGCACTACTCATCCCGAAATGATCCGATGTCCTATCCCGCTTCTATTACGAGCCACGTGTTAATTTACCAGTAAACCACGTGGACCGAATTGTCGCCTGTGAAGTTTATTCAACAAGCAATTAGTAAAAAACAACAGTTTGGGAGTGAAGGTGCATATACACAAAACATATATGTATCGAACGGTAGCGAAGCGATTGCTTCGATTTCCGGAGATCTACCGTATCTCCGGTGACGAATTCATCGGAAAACCTCGAACATTGAGTCCGGCGACATCAAAATGTTGTCTAAATTTTTGTAGTACTGCTGATTCGCCGCCGCAACAGAGCACTAACGTTCCGTTAGCTGCCGCCGGAGCGTCAACAACGGCGTCAGGATCAATGGAAGAAGGTAATAGACGTGAAGAAAGTAGAGGATCACAGGCTAGGGCGCATTTTCAAGATGAGCAAGCTCGCGTGCTTGACGCATCTCTTCGTCATGTGGTTCGCCTCTCTCTCTCTCTCTCTCTCTCTCCCTCTCCCGGCCTCTCCTCTCCCTCTCCCTCTCCCTCCCTCCCTCTCTCTCTCTCTCTCTCTCTCTCATTCTCTCATTCTCTCTCTCTCTCATGTAGTTTTTGATCTTCTATGATGAGTCAAATTTTGATTACATGTGTAATATATATGTGCGCGAATGTGCGTGTATGTGTTGTTTTTTATGTTTTGATGTATGTTATTTGGAGATTTTAATCGTATTATTGGTTTATGGTGTACTGTGTACTGTGTAGATTTCTCGTATTGATTAGGTTATTGCGATTTCTTATGAGTTTTCTGGAGTAGTATTATTTTTCAATTTTGATACTACATTAATGCAATTTCGCATGATCATAGTAATAATCCAGCGAATACAAATCGTTTTATGTTGGTAGATGTATAATGTATTAGTGGTAGGATCATAGCTAGGTTGTTGTTGATGTGATGTGGTTTCATTTGACATAACAATTAAATGAGGACGAATCATTTTGTATCAGTAAATGTATTAGTGGTGGACTGGTAGGTTGTTAGCTGACACTGAATGCAATTATGCAAATCATATTTTATTGGTAAATGTATTAGTGATTGACTCGAAGGTTGTTGCAAAAAAATTTAGACAGTGACGTACTTTGTTGCCTATCTTGTCGGATAGAAGTGAGGTTGGGTTAGTTGTTGCCTGTTGGCCAAAATAGTGAAAGAGTCGTTTCACTCATGAGTGCCAACAGGACTGTAAATTTATAGTCAGTTAGCATGATTTAAATGAGAAATGTGTTAGTGTAACGACTTGGTGGTGTATTTCTATTGTGGTAGCTTATCAGTGTAAAGAGATGATATATTCAGCATGTAACAACTTCATTTGTTATGTTAGTCTGTTTTTCTGTATATGGTTTGTTTGCGCTTTTCACAGCCTAAGTTGGGATGGACTGAAGCTGCAATGGTTGCAGGAGCTAGGGATGTTGACGTCTCTCCTTCTATCGTAGGAGGTTTTCCTCGTAAAGAAGCTGCGCTTGTAGAGGTACAAGTGTTTCTTTGTAATTAGTGAATGGTATGATGCACTAGTACGTGTTTGTTTGATGTATTACTTATCTGTGCTCTTCCTTCTTCTATATCGTTTTTCAGTTTTCTAGTACCTCTTATGTTGTAGGCAGTTCTCACTCAACTAGTTTAGTAATTGTATAATTTAAGCGTATACCTCTAAAACGAGAAAAGAAGTCAACTGTATCTGATACTAGTGATTGTCAAGTTTATATCCTTGTCCATTTCTAATTCTATGATCTATGCCATGTCCTCTGATGGAGTGTCCAGTCAAACAGAGATGATGTGTGGCCACCTTAGCTTAAATACCAAAACTAGTAGTGACTTAATAATATCTGTTAATTAAAATTCAAATGAGTCTGAAAACGAGTGGTTGAAATATGATTCAGATTTTTATTATGAAGGATTTATGGCCACGCATATAACTGGGTTTGGTAAATGGTGTTTGAAAACGTAAAGAAGAAAACTGCCAGTGGGAGATGTTGAAAATTATGGAGTGGGATGGAATGAGTTATTTTGACTATCGGGAGTTCCTTTTTTGTTCATTGCAAAATTCTACTTTTTATTTGTTGTTCTTGTTCACTTTATTTTAGGTTGTCAAAATTTGTCAATGCAAGTTGTTCTTCATCTTTTTATAGTTTATATGCAAGCACCAAGTAGTGATCATTTGTATATTTTTTTGTTCTATATTTAAAATATTGTTGGGGTTCAGCATTTCATGGACGAGTGTTTGCATAAGCTTATGGACGTACTAGACTCGGAGGAAGATTTAAAAAGCATGATACCTAGTGATCGCATTGCAAAGCTTGTGAGAATTCGCTTGGAATTGCAGGCTCCTTACATATCAAAGTGGCCACAAGCTCTTAGCATCCAGGTAAAGTTTTTGTTGAAGTTACTCAATCCTCTTATTTGTTTACACTTTACACAAGGTTTACTTGAATTTACCTTAAAACACTTAATATAGTAGCTTTGTCATAGGCACAACCGCCAAATGTTCCTAACAGTTTCAAGCAGCGGGCCATGCTCGTTGATGAGATCTGGCATGCTTGTGACGATGAAGCTAATGATATTGATTGGTATGTGAAGCGTACCATTCTAGGTGGAATATACTCGACATCTGAGATATACATGCTGACTGATAGCTCTCCAGGTTTGTTTTACACCGTACTTGTTAATTGTTATCTAAATTGTTCCTTTATATGCTCAAAATATTATTTAGCTGTTCACTTCCCAGAATGGATCGAATTCAGATTAGAAAGCCTTAAATTAAGCAATATTTATGAGAGTTAGGTTTAGAATCCTTCCATAGTTCCATGTGTGTCTGTGTCCTACGATTAATTATTCTTGAATATACTTTGACAGAGTTCCGTGATACATGGGCATTCTTAAATGGGAGAGTTAGAGATGCTTTTGATCTTAAGAAGTCCGTCCAAGAGGTAATTCAGCATTTGAAATGAATCTAGGGTCATGGTGGTCTATTGCAGATTGTGCTCAGGTGTATATTGAAATCTTTGCAGGCACAGTATTTGGCAGAGTCTATCGGTGCAGGCATGGGAAACTCCGTACAAGGACTTGTGAACACAGTTTTCAAGAAATAAATTAACTGCACACTGACTTGACTCGCTTCTTGACTACAGTAGCCTTCCTCGGTCTTTCTTATTTACTAAAATAACGGTTCGGTCTTAATAAATAGGAGTACTCAATTTTTTGTTAGAAAGTTGTTGAAATGAAAATGAGGTGCCTCTCATTTTGTTGGGAGAATATTTCATACCCATAAATTTGTTACAAATAATGTGTATATACTTCAGTCTGTTTTTTATGGCCTTCATATTACTTATTAGTTGAAGCTTAATCTCGTGATTGCTTACCTTAAGCTCACGGATTATTATTTACCAACTTAAGTGAAGTGTTTAAATGGTTCCTCAAGGGCAGTTTTTTTGGATTTTCCGTGTGAAGAATTTCTGATCTTCTGTTTTATGCCAAATTTTAGCTGTTCTTGACTTTCTTTATATATTTGATAGGATAAACAGTGAATTGCATGCAGAGATTGTTACAAAAATATGCATTTGTTAATAAAAACCTTGAATTCAAAATTTGATACTGTATCCTAGTAATTTGTAACCTACTGCAAAGCTTATAGTCTTTAAGGATTCAAAACGTAGCCCATGAAAAACCGATTTTGTTTGATTGTTGAATGGTGAGAATTTGAATATCTAAAAGACATTTGTGTGAATATCTAATTAAAACACTTCACGAAATTAGAAGTGTAGCAAACCCGTAATGAAGTGGTCCTAGTAGTGCTAGTTTTCAACCCATTTATTACATTTCGTTGCTCACGGGGAAATGCTTATATTAACACTTGATAGTACATAGAATGATTACGAGGAAACTATGCAGTTCTGTACAACATGAGACATGATGAAACAGATCTCATTGCACATCCATCCATAGCAAAAATGATGTCGAAGGACATGTCCAGAGTTTAGGTCTTTTCATGGCGGAACCAACTTAAGAGCTGGCAAGAAACTTCCGAGTTTATAAATCCAAACAGTTGAATAATTTTTTAGGTCTGCAGACAGGACAAGCACAAAGTCACAAAAACTAGAGTAAAGAACTACAGATGCATATTTGCTCAGAAAATGCAGTATGAAACATTCAGTTTACCATGTAATTACAATTGCTGGCAAATCATATCTCCAGAACAATAACTGCAGACAAGAAAAACGTGTTAAGTATACAGTTCACAAGGTCTATCTATACATCAAGTATAAAGGATTGAACATGCAGTGTGAGAGCTTACAGTCAGAATCCGTCTTGACCCATTTACTTCCGGCATTTATCTCTTCTGGCAATATGTTCTTGCCATCAGTCATGCAATACTGTTTATTATTCAAGTATTTCTTTGTGCAAGTAGTCTTTGGATTAAAACTTTGCGGAAATATTTTTTTGTTCAACATAGCTCTGAAAATCTGTATAAGAAATCAGTGTTCGTCACATTCAGACGCTTAGATAGGAACCAGTATCGAATACAAACTTAACTAAAGATAAAAGAACATGTACCAACCTTGTCCATTCTTGATTTCTCCAGTCTCACTTGTGGAGGCGAATCTCTTGAATTTGGAGTTGAGGTAATGTCACTTTTAAACATCTTTTTAAGCAGAAAGGTCAGTGATTCCTTTCCAATAGCATTTTTGGTTTTATCCAAGTGACTGTTCTTCCCTCCATTCATCAGAACTGTATGATTAATACACTGAAGAGGACTGTCTTCGTCCCCTATATCATCTACACAGTAGCTTGACGTTTTGTCAATATCGGATTTTGATGAAGACTTACAAAATTTGTCCAGCAAAAAATTGCGACTTTCAAGTTCAGCTGCTGAATTAGACTCTGAAACCTGTCTGTCCAGTATACCATTCAGATTTTTTTCAAGATATCCAACTTCTTCATGAGTAATGTACTTTTGATGATGATCTTGGGAATGGTTTCTAGTTTGTAAGTTGCAGATCTTCGGTTTTTCTTTCACATTCTTATTTCCAAAAGTCCCGATTGTAAGTAATCCATGAGGCCAGTCATTGAGTTCTTCTTTGGAAGGTTCTTGCTGACTATTGTCTACTATAACAAAGAAAAATGAGAGATAAATGAGCGCGCAATTCCCTTTTCATACCCTAACCACAATCTTAAATGACACTCCATGGCAAGCAAGATTGACAAGTGTCAGTTACTACAATATTTTTCAAACATGAGAATCAGCTTGGTGTTAAGTCATAGTAACTTCTAATGACAGTGCCGTATAGTATGCTAATTTGCATATACTTCATATGAAGAAAAGGTCATTGAGTAACATCGGAGAAGGGTCCAGTAATATTGTAATCGAAAGACATGTTTAATTATTCCTGAGATATTGAATAAATGAAACTGAAATTCTCATTATCTATCTAGATGAGCAGTGCTTATATATATTATGAAATCTAGATAGCTTATATTATGAAATCCTCGTCATTTTAGTCAGAAAAGGAATAAAAAGATAACCGCGAATCAGATCAAACTTGTATCGATATAAAACGAACGATCAATGCAAACTTACCATTAGATGTTAATGGATTTAGTTTCTTTGTATCCCTTACAGCATGCAGCTTGCTTTGCATCCAACTGCAGATCTGAAACCAAACACCATAGATTAGAAACCGAGAAATTGTCATGCGTAGATATACAGTTACTAGATTATCTTTTACCTTCATGCGTAAATATTTCGAAATTTTAAGGCTACTTCAGGTGGGAGTAATCAGTAGCAAGTTAGCAACACATATATATTAAGGCTACTTCAGTAAAGGTGGGAGTAATTAGTAACAACACATATATTCCATAAAAAGAGTGAGACTGGCATGTTTTAAATAGCCCTCATGGAGAGTAGTTTCATGGCTGGTAGATCATTCAAGTACAAGTTCCCATATACAGTCACTCACCCACCTCTTTATAGTTGTTTTTCCTTTCTTTTATATTTTCAGTATGTCATTTTCCTGTAATTTAATTTTGTTAACTAATAGAAAATGTCATTTCCATAGCCGTTTTTTTTATTTCCAAAATTATTTGTAGCATATTATTGTATCATACTTGTGAATGCAGGAGGCATATGCAATAAGTATTGCTCTGAAAATTAAAAAAATAGCTCTGGAAATAACATTTCCCCTAACGAAACATGAGTATATATATGTGCCTAACTATTAGACATGAGTTTAATTTTTTTCATAGCCAAGTTAGACTGACAGCTATTCTAGCCAATGTTATAATATGGGCAAGAGTGGCCAGTGGGTGATAAGCAACATTATACTGTTCCTTCCGGTTATGATGGCACTCTTTTACATGAGTTTTTATTTTTAGAAAGGCAAGCATGGTTGCTACAGGGCCTTAGCCTGATACACGCACACACATGCGGCCATGCCTTTATTGAGGCTCGAAGCCCGTACTCCTATTACCAAGAGAAGAGGGGTATTCACCAACTATAGTACTGTCAGGGATTTTTATCTCCAGCGACATGATAGTCACTGACCATTGCTGAAATTTTGTTTGGCAATTTGCTAAAAAAAGACTTGAGACTGGTTAGGAGCTAGTACACTTGCTTGATAATATAATTTGTGCATGGCTACAGGAAAGATTCTTATAAGTTTGTCACTGAGTCTGCAGGAAAGATTCTTATAAGTTTGTCACTGAGTCTGCATTCCAGTTTTTAAATAAAGCAACTAAAATATGGCAAATATCGGAGATGCAGCTAACTATCTGTTAATTTTCGTAATATGCAGCGGAATCAACAAGTAAACAGAGAAGAATGTATCAAACGATGAACTGAACTTTCATTGATTATACTGTATTTACATGTGCTCAACAATGGAGCTAATAACAGAAATGATTTAGAGTTTACATTGTGACTTACTTACTCTAACAGAATGGTAAATGAACTATATATATACAAGAGCTAGAGTTGCTAGCAATATGCAGAATCTTGCCAGCTGGTGCCAACTGGAGATTTTATCTCAACATCCCCCCTCAAGTTGGAGGTGGGAGAGCAAACGAGCAAACATCCAACTTGAAACTTGAACGCAGAATGATGCAAATGAACACTAAGGCAGAATAGAAAATACAATGGCATGATGACAGTATGGAGCTCGAGAGCATTTGTTGAGCACAATATACGACCACACAAATACGACCTCGCAGAGTCAATGACCACACAGGAGCAACAAAGATCACCAAGAGACAAGGACAACAAGGACAACAAGGACATAAGTGTGACCTTTCTTGCTCAAACATACGGATACAACAAGGACATAATCAGCTTGAAACTTGATGAGAGAGAGAACATTCCTTTCCAGCCACGAATGAATAGCAATGACAGATCGGGCAGCAGAGCAACATGTAGGCAACATCTAGTCGACAAACAGGGATAATCAATCCCACAAACCAAATCACAAACACATTCAGCTCACATCTCACAAGGAGCATCAATATGGCCTGCACCAGAAAGCACACATAGGCCAACAAAGTGCAGCAGCAACAAGAGCTTAGAATTTAGAAATCCACAAGGATTTAGAAGGCTGTCAATATTGCAGCAATCTCAGAGAAATATGTTGCCAAGATACGGACAACAATCAAATTAGCATTAGCATGGCTTAAGACGTAGAAGGGGGTAGGGAGATACAGCCATGATCTTATGGGATTGTCCCGGCTAAGAGCAACTTCAATGCAACACTACTATAATGGTGTAAAAGTAACTCCAATACAATACCATAATGGTGTAAAAATTACATTATCAAATGAATAGTGTGACACCAAATTTGATATCAAAATACATTTTGACGTCTTTCATAATTCTTACAATATTCTTCTATTTGTTAACAAAACAAATTTGTTCCCTAAAATCATTTTTTTTGTAATTTTTAACTTTAAATTTTTTTATTAACTTTGAATTTTGTTTTCTTTTATTTTATTTCTAATTTTGTTATTAATTCTATAATATCTTTTATATATACATTTTAATTCTAATTTTCTAGTTTTTTTATCTTTTGACTCTAAATTTTTACAAAAAATAATTATAATTACATGGTCATACAAATAGATTTAATATTATGCATTCATAATCTTATAATTTAAAGTGTAATAGATATTATAGTTATAAAAAAATTTAAAAAAACTAGAATATTCCGTTTTACATGTAAAAGATTCCTTTTAGTGTAAATTATAGTGTCAATGCCTTGGAATTCATTTTGTGGATGATATGATTTTGACACCAAAATGGTGTAAGTTACACCATTTTGGTGTCATGCATTGGAGATGGTCTAACCTCACCTGGCCGGTTTACTGAAGTTCATCACCTATAAACAAACCTGACTTTATTGCATGAAAAAAATGGAACACCAGTCGATCAGACTTAAGCTCGAACTTATTATGTAAATGACATTTTAACAATCTAATGCTCTTCTACCTATAAATATAAGTTACATGATTCCTTTGTAAATGGTGGGTGGTTATTGGTTAGAAAATCTTTTGTCTTTCTTGTTCTCACAAGTTTTCATTCATGCAAGGACCAGTCTGAAGATCTTGGGATAAACATACACTTGCAGTCTTACCAAGTTCATTAAAGCTCATATAAAAAAGAAATGGCACTATCAAATCTTATTACTTATAAAAAGTCAATGTGCAAATCCCTGAACCATAGCTCATATAATACATAAGTTAATAGAAAAAATGAATTCCTAAAGCCAATACTATATATATTTTCTGCTAGACGTACTTGGGGATAATTTAATACCAAGTCAGGTTCCAGCCAATTAAAAGGTAGATCGCAAAAAGTCATATCTGGAAGGTGGGAACCATGAATATCAGTAGATCTCGTCAAGTAAATAAAAATTCTTACAGACTGGATCAGACAGCTATTTAACCTTCACATTTTTATTTTGTATCTGATATTTCATGTACTTCCCCCAGAGTTCATATAAATTTGTCAAAATTCCTCAAATCTATTCTTCAGATAATGTTATGTGCCTTCCTCTAACACCATAAGGTCCTGATACTATGTTAAGTAACCAGCTCATCTAAAACCTTAGGAAGATAAGTCTAACAGATCTTATAAATATAATCTATCCGCTAAGTCTTTGTTTTTCGAACTCTTACATGGACACCACCTACGCACGTGAACTTGTCTCACATGCTTCAGATATGTTAATTCGGCATTACAGATTGGGAAGCTGATCAAAATGTGCTCCAGCAAGTAGGATGTGGGTTGCCGGAGGCGCGCTGATGTGTCAATACTGATGAAAGTTCATCGTATCATGTCAGAACAACACGTGTGTCAATTTTGAATATTAGTCTATTTTATTATCTACTTCCTCTCCTTTCCAAATGATGTGGAACTGTGTCAGCGTTATAATAGTCATTGGAGACATCCACCACTTTAATCTTTCCTTGAAAAGAGATCCTATTGGTGCTGAGGATTAATATCTTAGTATATGCAAAATTTTCGTATGAAACACTTTCTGCATGATCAAGGAAGCTACTCCAATCATGCTGCAACAGATGTTACTTGGAATCCTCATCGTTGGTCCCATTTGGGACTATCAGAAGCAACCAATCATCTGTCAGTTATATTATTTTACCAGCATCATCAATAATAATAGCTCTGTGGTCCTTGAACATTCTCGAATAGTGCAAAAATAGACAATAAAATTTACTTTGACAGAGAATGCACCGTTACAAGCACCAGATCAAATACTAAACCTGCAACCCAGGAGTCTTTGACTGCAATTTAATCACTGAAATTCCAGTAAAATTGTGAATGAATTACTGGAAAGAACAATCCTGCTAATATTGGAGGTTTTATACAAAACCTACAGAAATTTATATGCTGACAACTCAGGACTGGAATTTTATGTATATTTTGTACTCAAATTTTGGTGCTTTACTATGGGAGTACCAGTATGATAATAAGAACAATCAGATTACGCGGTATATACCACTCAGAAGTGGCATCTAGTAGGCTTTCGGAAAGTAAAATGTACGCAGAACTTACTCCTAGTCCAAGTAGCAAAGGGGTTGTTTCCGTCAAGAGAGTAACAATCTGATGCCATACAAGATGCCTAGAAATTTTAAATATGCATAGAAGATCAAAGGTACAGCAGAGGGTTTCCACTTTAAGTTAACAAACCACAATACAAAGCAACATGTTTGTGCAGATACTCTATGTAAAACACATGCTAGTTCTTAATAAACCCAACAATTTACTCGAGGGCCTTGGGAATAAGATAAATGAGTTCAAAAAGAGGTCGGGAAACTACATCTAAGCAAGGGAATAAAAACTTTGATTATTTAGATTGCCCAGAAACGGATGTCGTTTAATGACATACAAAACAGAGATCGGGATGTAAAAACAACAGCATCACATGCATGAAATCATACTGAGATTTGAATAAGGTAGCTGCTAATATTTTCAAAGTTCGAGATAACTTATGTTTAATTCAATCTTGAGTTTGTGTGGTGACTATTTTTCATTACAGAGAAAACGATATCAGAGATTATACAGACATTCGTCAAAATGTCAAAGTGAAAACTATATCTAGAACCAATACTTGAAAATAAATAAGATCAAATCAGACATAAACAGAGGAACAGATGTGGAGTGACTAGTGACTGATTCTGATTAAGTACATAACTGGCAAATATGAGAACTTAAGTTGCTCTCGCGTTCAAAGGAATAACAAGTATACCTCTCTGCAATTGTGTGCTCAAATATAAATTATATTACATGTACAACACTAACATTAAATATACCATCAATTAAAACACCCCAAGACTATTCTGAATATTATTGACCTGAGCCACAGCATAATTCACAACAATAGTAACAGCCTAAACAAGATAAGGCACCACAGAACTGTATGAACAAAATTGCACATTGGTCGTTAAGCCGAGAACACATCTGAATGCAGCACATGCAGCAGCAACGGTCACACATTCTTCCGCAACAGTTTGAAGCCGCCTGCACAAACAATTCTCCAGGATCTGGTAGTTTAACTACATCTGACCCAGGAGGGGTGTTTTCTACTGTGGCAATTAGGTTTCCAAAACCAGATCCAAAGTTATTAAGTATTATTATCTTTTCGTAATCCCCCTCTTTGGAAACCTGTTTTTTCTGCAACAAGTAAATAAATATTATGATTAGAATATGCCATAACAACACATATACACACGCGCGCGCAAAACACACGCAGTTATCTGTTTTATATACACATATATTATATAAATCAGCTGAAGATGTATACACAATTATCTTTATAAGAAACATACACAAGGTTGAAATCCCGTGACAGTTTATTATCACAAGTATCCAGAAATTCACCCTGTACACATTGTGTACTCATTTGCGTAGTTGTCACAAAAAAAGGGCATTAAGTTGTTTAGGTTCCTGAATCATTTGATATTCTCCCCTCTTGTTTCACTAGAAAAAAGAAAGCGAGAAGAGTTTATACCCCTTTACAAGTATGTAAAGGAGACCCCTATATTTAGAGGGACAATCAATTATACAAACCAAGGAAAGTTCATAATCGATCTTTCAAAGGTGACGTCTCACAATCTTACGATTAGTAAAGAAAATTATGTTTGGTTTCAAAATTTCACTTTAAAGTGTATCGGTGATCATAAATTTGAAGATGTTTTGCAAGTAATATGCTCAGAATTGATCCCGGGGATAGTCTTTCACTAAAAACAACACACCCCATTATTACCGCAGCCCAACCAAAATATATGTATATAATTTACTAATAAGTAAACCAAATTTCCTTGACATTAAAAGAAGTCAGGTCATACATTGTGGGACTAGGGATCACTTTTGCGGCTCAACACATTTAATATTGCCAATAAAAAATTTTAACCTGGGAAACTACAGAGTTTGATTATCTCTTTAAATATATAGGAGTGGATCCGTGGGCACACAACCATATAATGCGGAAGGTACACCGTACACGTACACATATGTACATCTTAGAAACTGCATACCTTTTTCTTCTCAGCTGAGTCTGTCATCTTGTTTGTCTCAAGCAAGATCATACGGGTGTACTCAGAAATCACTGAGTTCTGCATGCTAAGTTTGACAATCTACCAGTGCAATGAAACAAAATATAAAGTAAGGAAAAAACAACTGCCTTTATAGAAACTGCAAACTGGTAACGCGTATACAAGTGCACATGAATAATATGAATATTTGTTACTAATCGTCTTTATAAAGAAAAATATTAAAAGGATATTAAGCAAAGGGTAGTAATATATGCACACCCTAAATTGATTGTTGCACGCCCTATTTATTTAAATGATTAAAATAACCTCCATCAAACTAAAAATTGTTAATTGTTGATTCACTATAATTTTTTGGGAAAAATTGATTCATATTTTTCTTTATTTGTTTTTAGCCATGAACGGTGCAATGGTGCATGATATATATATGACTAAATTTAAGAATTTAAAATAAAATTCTATAAATTGTTGATATAAAATTATGATTGTAGTCTATATTAGCCCTTCCTTATTCCGCTACTAAATTGATTTGTATGATCCAATAATAATCTATAACAGGAAAAAAAAATTATACAAAAACAATAAAATAACCCTCTTTGGCCAATATAGATGTCTTATCTTATTAGGTTGTTTACCTTAATGATTCTATTAAAAAGTAGCATATAGTACACATTATTGAAAAATTGCCATAAACTGTATCATATGAAAATTTGTTTCTAATCATCTTCACTAAAGAAAATATTAAGATATTAAGAAAAATGCAACTAGTTCAAAGAATACTTTATAAAGATATAAACATGCAGTTTATAGCAATTTTCCAATGTGTACTATATGTTGCTTTATAACAGAATCATAATGGTAAACAATTTAATAATATAAGACATAGTGTTGAAAATATTATTTAGTTGGATGCTGCTTAAGAAGGTCAATTAATGTGCCAGATAAACTACGTCTCTGACCCAGCTATATATGAGCATTCTATCAGAGATGCTTTCACAAACCAAAAGTTTACCATCTATAAATCAATTTCCAGCGGTAGAGCATGTTGAACTATACACAGGTCTTCTCAGTAAAAAAATTTATATGCTGTAAACTAATACCTTTTCCTCTAGAGCTTTATTTTCTGAAAACCATGCTTGAGCTGTGTATAAATCAATTTGTTGCTTCGCAAGTATCTGTAAGGGGGAGGGGGGGATCAAAGTTTGACAAAGGGAAACACTCAATTGAAAGTTGAAACAATATCATACATATTGCAAAGTTGCACTGTACAGAGATTTTAACAATAATAAGGAAAGCTTAAGATGTTAAGATATAAAATCAAACAGCATAATGGATCCGGGCACATAGGTAAGAATGTATATAGTATTGACCAAGTGATGGACAGAAGAAATTTTCTTTTACCATTCCTAAAGCCCGCGAAATGATTGCATTTTTTTCCCGAAATGAAATGATTGCATATTTATCCATAATATATTATTTTGCCACTATTCTCAAATGGGAGCACAGTCACTAGTTAATTTTTGGGGCTCTTCAAAAGAAATGTAAAGTACCCTGACCAGAAACTAATTACACAGTCAAAATGTATTATAGACACTATGTAGCAAAATTTCCAACCCAAAATCTGAAAACTGGATGATTATCACAGCTTAAATGACCTCAAGACACCACGTCAATTATAATCTGGTAAAACATGGAGCTGTGATTACATATGTAGTCAACTTACCTTGTCAAGAGGTATGTCCTTTGCCTCTTGAACCTTCAAATTTATTGAGAAGTTGCTCATATCTGCCAGGACGCCTTTAAGTTGAATTGTACTTGGAAAATCTCCTCGGTATCTCCCTGAAATAATTAATGGGCTCTCTAATAGAAGGTCAGGAATACATGAAGGATACACCTGCAATTACGATTGAGAATTGAAATTTTATAAGATTATTCAGAATCAGTTCTAAATGAATGTAACTACATAATACTAAGAAATTAAAGCACACAAAAAAATGGCTGCTTCAATTCACGACATGGACAAGGTAATAAAGAAAAATGAGTTAAATTTCTAATAAAGTTCCGGGAAAGATGCAAATTACACTACATTATGTAAAAATGGTCAAAACAATTTAGTTAAATGTTAATTGTCAAAGGTGTAAGAATGCAGAACCATATGACTAATTTGTGCAGTGTTCATTGCAATTTACAACCTATGATGAGTCCATGACACGAAAAATGCAACTATGTCTAATTAAGTACATCGTTGTTACGCAATTGAAGTAGAATACGCTAGGGACTAGGCAACACTAACAATTCTGATAGTGAGAAATCAACTCAATGCCTGAAGCTTACCTCGAGATCATCAAGATCAAGATTCTCTAAATTGTCGATGCTAATATTTGCAAGAATGGTGTAGAAAGTCCTGCTAAAGAAGCCTTTCATTCGAACTTCAATCGAATCTGAACAAGCATAGATAAACAAAAAGTCACATATTAGCTTCTAAAAAGGAAAGGCAATGTTTCTACAAGAAAATTATTATTGGCAAGTGATCCCACTAAACTAAGCATTCGATAAAATCCAATACAGTGCTAAAACTGGTTCTATAGATAAAATATGAAAACAGATTGAGAACTAATAAATCCAGTGCACAGACACAAGTACATAAATACATGTATGTATGACACTGTGTTATCGACTATCCAAATAGGAATATTAGCAAATAAAAAACAACATACAATCAGGTGGATATATTAACATTCATAGCTCATCAATACTTAACATATTTAATTACTTTCTGGAATTTTAACAACAAGATGAGTGGGACTACTGAGACACAAGTACATAAATACATGTATGTATGACACTGTGTTATCGATCCAAATAGGAATATTAGCAAATAAAAAACAACATACAATCAGGTGGATATATTAACATTCATAGCTCAGCAATACTTAACATATTTAATTACTTTCTGGAATTTTAACAACAAGATGAGTGGGACTACTGAGATCATTGCTCAAAGGCCTTTGCTTATAAACTAAAGCTAAGTTTACATCTTAACTTCTCAATAAGTTCCACAATCAAGGGTAATTATCAAAACACATATCAAATTTTAGAAGCAACCTGCATCATAAGCAGCATCATAACAACCCCTGCCAATTGTTGCAAGCATTCGCAGAAAATAGTGATTACAGAAGGAGCCTGCAAGGGAGTACAATGGAAATTCAACCAAAGTTTCATAAAGAAACCAAATCTGACACCTGTATACGCAACTTGAATAATCTCTCAATTACAACTAGTAAAGTCAACGACAGTCAGAAACCTGATTAATTTATTATTTTTTCAGAATAGGAAATATCCAAGCTTGGAAACAAAAAAAAATCTTCAACCTACCATTGAACGGGAAATTAACGGACAAAAGAAAAACGCAAAAACAAATCAAATATTGTTAAGAAAAAATTAATGATTATGTATATTGGAAGTCGGCCAAAAAAGTTCTAAATGAAATTTTCTTTTTCCATTTTCGGTATGGTCAATTACAGAAATGGAGTAGAAGGGTATCCACTACGCTTACAATGCCAAGGATGATAATTTCAATATTACGGACTACAAATTATGCTTCGCAGATATAAGTGTGCATATATTGAGCCATGAATGAGTATCTCAAAAACCAAACAAACTATTACCTATGCCAAATGTGTAAAGACGAGGGCTAATTGAGCCTTGATTTGTTAGATGACTCTTCATAACATCACAAATGTTTCTCTCATTTTCAACTGCCCCGTCAGTAATCAGGAAGATAAGAGGAGTACACTTTTGGGTATTGGAGATCATCTCTAGGGCCTAAGGAGAGACAAAAATAGCAATTAGAGTGAACTCCATATAACATACATCCATGGTAGCTTCTGTTATTGCATCATCAACCAATTTAAAATTGCACACTGGGACCCAAAAATATGTAAACAACCTACAAAGAAAAGTAACTAATAACCACATGATTCTGTACAACGAATGGAGAAGGTACAACACCTGATTCAAGGGAAGCAAAATATTTGTACCACCTCGGGCAATCATATTCACACTCATCCAATCAGTTACTTTATCAATGGCTTTCTTAGTAGCCAGTTCCATAGACAACGAGAATAGGTGAACTTCATCATTAAATGCTATTATATTAAACGAGTCTCCATGATCAAGCTTTGAGAGTGCTGCAGCAAGAGCATTTTTTGTACCCTCAAGTGGCTTCCCCCGCATGCTTTCACTTATATCAATGACAAATATCACTTCCTTTCTGAAAACCTATCATAAGATTTTTAGTCTGTCAGGTCCACGCATATTACTTGTAAACTGATGATAAAAACAACTGAATCAGGCTTCGGATTGACTGGTCTTAAAGTTCTGACTACAGATATCCTCTAGAAAACCAACTTGTTCTGTTATGGACTTCAGAAACTTCTTAACACTTGGCTGACTAGGTGGAATCAACAAAGCGACTCTTTTTGTTTGGAACAACAGAACTACTCTGAATGAGCTTACTGCAACAGTAATATTGCAAACAGAGTACCAAACAGAAATAAAGCTGTGTTCAATATATATAATTCATTAGGGATTTCAGAATTTACTTTACCTACTCTCTACTTAAATATCACTATTGAATGCGTTAAGACATAGCCTAAGATCTCTTGTTTGTTTCCGAGTCATGGGGTACTTCAACCATGATCCATGGGTGCAAAGGAGACTTTCCTGTTACACAGTGACCTTTCTATCTGTTTTTCTATCTACTTTTTTCCCACTGATATTTCCTAAGAGGTTCACAAGTATGTATCAATGTACTCTCTACTTAAATATCACTATTGAATGCGTTAAGACATAGCTTAAGATCTCTTGTTTGTTTCCGAGTCATGGGGAACTTCAATCATGATCCAAGGGTGCATAGAAGACTTTCTTGTTACACAGTGACCTTTCTATCTGTTTTTCTATCTACTTTTTTCCCACTAACATTTCCTAAGAGGTTCACAAGTATGTGTCAATGTACTCTTAGAGCATCATCATTCAACCAACTTTCCACGCCTCCACCTAATACTAGGTAGGCGCCAGTAAACTGATCATGAATACCATCAAGGAAATTTAAAGGGTAAAAAGGCCTTAAAGGGAAAATGCAGGATCCCTACCTTTTTGTTCTGTTTGCTTCCTGCAAACAGAGAGACGCAAAACATCTCCCTCTGATCGATGTCAAACTTCATTGGTGATTGCAAGATAACACTACCGGAAAGACTAGACGATACCTGAAAAGAGATGCATGCATCAAAGGATACATTTAATGGAAATAGTACCAGATCATGAGATTGCGCTTGTAGGTTTATAAAAATCTTTAGCATTGTCTAGCCCCCACTAATATTGGATAAACCTAAAACAGAATCAATGTACAGATAATTGTTTTATCGTTTTCTTTTATTGCACCAAGCAAAAAACAAACTTACACCATAAGTAATGACAAAGTCACTATTTGACCATGTAAGAACTTCTGTATCGTACAAAAAACTCAACTTCTCCCCATTGCGTCTTAATTCCTGAAATCAAAATTTACAACGCTTAGCTTATACTCGACACGAATAAATGAAGACAATTAAATCTGTACCTTAAGTGGATGACTGATTGTCTTGCACAAAACTTCGGTGCCAGGACCAGCGCTCACACTGAGTCGTATTTTTTCTTTTTTAGACATTTTTTTCCCAACAGGGGTGACAAACTCCGGGAAACGAAATGGTACAGCCAATGTGAATTCACCATCTTGATAAGATAGTTTCTGGGACCATTTTACTGTAATTGAGAGGTTAGAACCCCCGTCTACCTGTGACACAAAATCCACGCATAAACGGTACAGATCTAAATATAAACCATAAAAATGAACTTCAATAGGAACATACCTCGGGTATTGTAAAAATAAATATATGGGGCTTTAGAAAACCTCCGTCTTCATACTTTGGTAGTTTTACCATGTCATTGTCATCCTTAGCTACCAACTTACTAGAATATGATTTTTCAGGTACCTCAACTTCAATACCTAGAATTGAACCCTGTTAGCAAATAATGTATTACTTGAGAACGAAAAGAAAATAACTAATTGTTACATATCTTTGTATTGACTATTAAGTACAGGAATTCTTAAAATGTGCTTTATAAATATGTGTTGAGAGTCATGGAGTGCCTGACTGTGGCAAATGTGTTCCTAGTGCTAATAGGCAAGAGTTTGATTCTCAACCCCCCCCCCCCCAAAATAAAAAACAAAACTTAAGAATATAAAAAGATTATTCAGTTGTAATACATATAAAGATGTCATATATTCACGTCATATATTCATAACCTATACATTTAACAAAAGTCCCTAAAAAATTATACACTTTATCTCTCTGGCAAATATTTGTCAATTTTAATATTTGCTAGAAATAATATTGCAGTAAGTTGAAGGAAACACATATGTCACAAAAAAGAGAGCAATAATCAGGGTCTAAATATAGCTAAGGAACTACAAAAACTATCAGAAGTATCTTGCCTAGTCTCCCAACTGTTTAGCTAATACAAAAGCCTCTCCACCTTAAAACTTAAAGAAATTAACAAAAATACTACTTTGAAACTTATTTGCAACTCTCCTATCCCCCTGAAGATATCGCAAAATCACCTTGCAACCAAAATCATTTTTTTTTTGGCAATTTCAAAAAAATAGTGTTGTTGCATTTTTTTTTTTTAATTCCGGGTTGCAAATTTTTTACATAGTAGTTACATTCCAATGCAAAGTCGTATTTTTGCAAAAAACCAAAACAAAATTTCATATTTTTGCAATAATACATCAAAAAAACGTGTTTTTGCAAATATCCTTTTAGCATCTTGCAAATAGTCTTAAAAGTTGTGTCTCTCTCTGCACAATATTCCCTTTCCTCTCTCTCTGCACAAACAGATCTAAAACATCCCTCCTCCCTCCGGCGGTGGCTTCTCCACCGGCCGGAGGTTTCCTTCTTTTTTTCTTGTTTTGCTTGTTTATCTTTAATAATTCTTCCTCCTTGAGAGGATTTGCTCCCTTGAAAGAAAGGGTTTATCTACCCATTTTTTGGGTCTTCACTACCCAATTTGTGGGTTTTGTTTGGTTTGTTTTGGTTTGTTTTGGGTTGAGTTTGTTGAGGAAGAGTTGTATGGACTTGCAATTTTGGTTGGTTTGTCGAATACACCATGTTCATCACCACTACATCAAATCGTTAGATGTTCCCTTCAAGAAGGCTGTTTCCAGTGTACTTATGAGGAAGGGACTGCCCCAGAGTGAAGATCTACTCAACGGTTGTAGTTTCGATGAAGAAAACTTAGATTTAATCTTTGTTATGTGTTCGTTAAATTTCAATTTTCTTTGTAGATGTCGTATGACTTTGATTTAATGAACTAATTCGATTTCAAAAAAAAAAAAAAAGTCTTAAAAGTTGTGTATTAAACTACTAATGAAAAAACCTCTAAAACTTACTCCACAATAGTCCCAAAATCAAATCACAAAATTCTCCGAAAAATTCCACTTAATTCACAATCACAATATAACAACACATATACAGACTACAGTAAAACCTCTATAAATTAATATTATTAGTACGGTGAATTCTATTAATTTGTAGAGGTTTAACTTATCGTGATATCTTAATTTAACGAGGTTTAACTGTACATTTCTACACACATCATACACAAACAATACGATCAAAAGTATACCTCTTCGCCCATCGGAATCGCGACACGACACTGACACTTCCGACTCCCCATAACACAATGAACTCTCCAGGATCCACTCATTTTCACAAGCGCCGTATCCAACACACAATCCACTTCAACTTCAACTCCGTTCATCTGTAACGGAATCAACGCTGGCGGATCGCACCTGCCGTGCACGTGCGGCTGATAACTCGGAATATCAGGATTATCAACTGCTACAGGATCAGAAATCACCGCGTACACCATAAGCGCCGTCGGCAACAAATCCGATTTCGATGAGGATTTGATCATGGATTCAATTGGCTTGGGCGGCGTGATTGATCGGTCTTTGCCGAAGTAGATTCGCTTGGATAAGCGAACGCCGTCTTCAACTGCTCTTGTAAACTCATCCGCCATGTTTGTGTGTGTATACACAGGTGGAGGAGGAGTTAGGGTTTATGATTGATTGTATTTGTGTGTATAGGTGTGTGTATAGGTGTGTGTATAGGTGGATAAAATTAGAAAGAGATGATGATCATTTATTTATGAGGGAGGGGCTGAGAAGCCTGAGATTTTTAAATAGGTAAACGTTAGGATTGGAGCAAATGAGGTGTTGCCCAGCCTGGTCCCACTCGGGTAACTGATTTTACTGCTTGACTTTCGTGGACTCAACGCGGAAATGCTAATACGTCGTTGTTTGGACATTAGGGGTCATTTGTTTTTTTGGCTAAAAAATAAAGCACAAATCATTCAATAGAATAGATCATAGGCGGCATAAATCTTCGATTGTCAATACAACCAGGTTCAGGTTGAAAAATAAATAATATACTAATAATAATTAGTTGATTTGTTTTCTAATTGTTTAATACATTAAATTCAAAAAATTTTAAAGCTAAAAACAAAATCGAAGATATCACGAACGATCCAAATTGCGCAACATTCCTGAAAGCAGTTCATCACAATTGATCTTATCACATAAAAATCATTGTTAACCCAGCGTTCAGAAGCCCCAATTACATAAACTGGGGTTAGAGGAACCACATCCCAGCTATCTACATGCCGAATACCAGCTATAGACATGCTGAAAGTGAGAACCCCCAAATGATGAACAATCTTTGGTTGTAACAGGTGAGCTCTTGCAATAATCACCACTATCTCAGCTTCGATGCGGGCTTTCCAAATCCCCAAAAACATCCACAAAATCATTTTCAATAGATCCAACACCAAACAAAACCAAATATAATTAAACAAAAACATAACAAAACACCGCAAAAGGAGAGACAAAACAAAGGGAGTGATATGGACTAAAAGTAAGCCCTAAAGACACATTTAATGTGGCATTAATTAGACCTAGAATGGTCAAAACGTGGGGCCCACCAGATGGGCCCAAACCCTATTTATAATATTAATTTCGTAATTAATATTAGGGGTAATAACCAGCTCAGCAATAAGAGTCAAACAAGGATATTACTCTTGCCTGACTTAGCCTCCAAGATACATATTTCAACATGGAAACTGGTTCCTACATACTAGGATCTGGAACCTTCTTCTGGGCGGTGACTTGCCCACCAAGTCACCTAACTCTACTACGATTCTAAGGCTTCTCAGCCTATATAAAGGGTCTGACCCCTCATTCTCAGAACTACGTCTTGGCTTGATTCTCAATAACGAGATACGTAGGCACTCTGTGAGGACCGATCAGTCTCGTAACACGGAAACAGCCGTTAAAGCTCGAAGCTCAACCACCCTAGCATTAATTACAAATGGTAACCTAGTTTTTATTCCACAACATTTGGCGCCGTCTGTGGGAAGAAGACATCAACCATGGTTCAAACACGAAGGACACCAACAATTACCGAGCCTCTGCCACTCAGTTCTGCACCGCCCACTACGGATCCGGCGTCCCAGACGACCGGGGCGATTGTTCAACATCAAGTTTCTCAACCTCTAGGGACAACTTCCCATGTTGAGAGTACGTTACCTCCGATCATCCACACAAATCAAGGGACCAATCCTCTTCAGGTGGTGGTTTCTCCCTTGGTTGTCGATCCTAACAACCCCCCACATGGGGTCCAGATCCATACTACGGATCTCCCCGTGAACACCAACCCAATGTATGGGCTGCCTAACTACCCTCATACTCAAGGAGCTGGACCTAGTGGCCAAGCCTTGCAAATCCGAGATCGAGAGTATGTCGACTACTCTGGCCCATATACTGATGATTCATCGTCTGATGAGGATGATCGTGATGAAGCCCCGAGAAGGCGACGTGCTAGCAGAGAGCCAAGAAGAAGAACACAAACCGTCTATGATGGACCTCCTTTGACAGCCGCTGAGAGGATCAGGGCTCATGAGGCCGAGATCTTAAGGTTGAAGGACGATATTGCAAGGGAACAAGCTAGGTTAAATAAGACTCAACCTCCTCCAACATCAGGACTGATTCCCTTTATAGATCTGGAGAGGTCTTCAAGAAGGCAGAGAAGGGCTGATGCCCCAACTGGAAGAACAACGAGGGTGGAAACCCCCAAGAGTAACCCCAAGGATCTGATGCCACTTAGGGATCCTGATGATCCCACACCCCCATTTACTGAGGAGGCGATGAATGCTCGTATCTCAAAGAAGTTTAAGATGCCGACAATTAAAGCTTATGATGGAACGGGTGACCCCGCAAACCACGTTAGGACATTTTCAAACGCACTGCTGTTGCAGCCTGCAAGTGACGCTTTGAAGTGCAGGGCATTCCCTCAAACTTTGTCGGGCATGGCTCAAAGATGGTATTGTCGGCTGCCTGCAAACTTAATTGGCTCCTTTAAGGAGTTAAGTGCTGCCTTCGTTAGTCAGTTTATCAGCGGAAGAGTTCATGAGAAAAGTTCTGCATCCCTTATGTATGTGGTACAAAGGAAGAACGAAAATCTGAGAGACTACCTTAAGAGGTTCACCAAGGAGACTTTGAACATCACTGATCTGGAAAATAAGGTGGCAATGGTAGCCTTGGAGCATGGCACCACCGACCTATACTTTAAAAGGTCGTTGGCGAAGCATCCTCCCGAGAATATGGATGAGCTCCAGCGAAGGGCTGACAAGTATATCAAGGCTGAGGATAGTATAAAGAAGGAGGCCACAGTAAGCAATGGCTGAGGTAACAATGATACAAAGAAGAGAAAGCAGGATCATGAGTATGATGCTAGGGACAAGTATCCCCGTACTAGCAAAGATTCTGAATCAGCACCAAAAAAGAATCTTGGACCAAGGTTTTCTGACTATGCAAGGCTGAATGCTCCTAGGAGTCAAATTTTGCTAGAGATTGAGAAGGATAAGGACTTTCGATGGCCGAAGCCACTCAAGGGTGATCCCGCAAAGAGAGACAAGGAACAGTACTGTAGGTTCCACCGAGATGTGGGGCATGATACAGATGATTGTAGGCAGTTGAAGGATGAGATTGAGTTCTTGATCCGCAAAGGAAAGTTGAATAAATTTATAAAGGGTAAAGATCGTGGAACCCAAAGAAGGGACTACGATAGGAGAGACAATGACAGAAGGGATCATGATCGTGATCGTAACACACAGCCCCGAGGGCCAGTTATCAACATGATCTGGGGAGGCCCGATAGCGGCCGGTACAACTCAAAATTCACGACAGGCCTATGCCAGAGAAGTGATGCACATTATAGGAGAAGCCCCGAAGCGTGCTAGAACTGAAATTGCAATCGGTTTTGATGATTCTGATCTAGAAGGGGTGAAGTTCCCCCATGACGACCCGTTGGTCATAATCCCTGTGATTGGGAACTCGGAAGTGAAGGGAGTCTTGATAGACAATGGAGCTTCTATTGATATTTTGTTTCATGACGCATTTATAAAGATGGGGTACACCGACTCTTAGTTGACCCCGACCAACATGCCAATTTACGGATTTAACGGAGTTGAGTCCAAGGTTGAAGGAACTATTCAGTTACCCATGACTATTGGGCAAGAACCTAAGGAGGCTACCCAGATGCTAAATTTTCTGGTGATTAAGGCATCCTCGACTTATAATGCAATCTTGGGAAGGACTGGACTTCATGCGTTCAAGGATGTTGCCTCTACTTATCATATGAAGATTAAGTTTCCAACCCGAAATGTAGTTGGAGAACAGAAGGGCGACCAGAAAATGGCAATGAGTTGTTATGTATCTTCTTTAAGAGCTGATGAAGTCGGGGGCAGGTACTCCCGATTGAAGAAATGGATGTCCGCGATGATGATGAACACCGAGGGAAACCAGCTGAGGATTTAGTTCCTATCCCTCTAGAGCCGAGCAACCCTGAGAAAGTAACTTATGTGGGAGCATCTTTGAAAGAACCCCTGAAGGGCAAGTTAATAGCATTCTTGCAAGAAAATAGTGATGTGTTTGCTTGGACTGCAGCTGACATGCCAGGGATTGATCCCCAACTCATAACTCACAAGTTGAATGTTGATCCTGGGCGGAAGACAATAAAGCAGAAGAAGAGAAAGTTTGCTCCTGAAAGGCAGGAGGCCATTAAACAAGAAGTTGACAAGCTCTTAGAGGCTGGGTTTATTGAAGAAATTCAGTTTCCCGAATGGTTAGCAAACCCTGTAATGGTCAAGAAAGCGAATGGGAAGTGGAGGATGTGTATAGACTTCACTGATTTGAATGATGCATGTCCGAAGGATTGTTTTCCCCTGCCAAGGATTGATATGTTGATAGATGCCACAGCTGGACATGAGATGTTGAGCTTCATGGATGGGTTCAGCGGCTACAATCAGATTAAGATGCACAAGGATGACATCCCTAAGGTATCTTTCATAACTGACTTTGGTGTTTTCTGCTATCTTGTTATGCCTTTTGGTCTAAAGAATGCAGGAGCTACTTACCAACGACTAGTGAAAAAGATATTCGTCCATCTGATTGGAAAAACCATGGAGGTCTATGTTGATGACATGTTAGTCAAGAGCCTACTCAAGGTAGATCACATTAAGCACCTCAGAGAGGCATTTGAAGTGCTGAGGCACCACAAGATGATGTTGAATCCAGCCAAGTGTGCTTTTGGCGTTGAATCTGGAAAGTTTTTGGGTTTGATGGTTTCGAAAAGACGCATAGAGGCCAATCCCGACAAGATCAAAGCAATCTTAGACATGGAACCACCCCGTTCTGTAAGGGACGTACAGAAGTTAATGGGCAGAGTGGCCGCTCTAGAGAGATTCATCTCCAAGTCTGGTGATAAGTGCTTGCCTTTCTTTCAAGCATTAAAGAAGGTGAAAAATTTTGAATGGACTGATAAAAGCCAAGAGGCCTTTGAGTAGCTGAAGAAATACATGGCTGAGGCCCCGTTGTTGGCCAAACCAAGCCCTGGGGAAACTCTCTACTTATACCTGGCGGTATCTGAGCAAGCATTGAGTGTTGTTCTTGTTCGAGAAGAGAAAAAGATTCAGAAACCTATTTATTATGTGAGCAAGGTTTTGCATGGGGCTGAGTTGAATTACTCAACCATAGAGAAGTTTGCATTGGCTTTGGTAACGGCCTCGAGGAAGCTACGACCATACTTCCAGTCGCACAAAATTGAAGTCCTAACGGACCAACAGTTAAGGAACATATTGCATAGCCCAAAGGCCAGCGGAAGGCTAATCAAATGGGCCATAGAGCTTGGAGAGTTTGATATCAAGTATAAGCCTCGGACAGCCATCAAGGCTCAGGCATTGGCTGACTTCGTGGTTGAATGCACCATTAACAACCAAGAAGTCGGGGGGCAGGAGATGATAACCACCCCTGAGAATGGAGATAAAGATGAAGAACTGGTAGCTGATCAGAAAGAATATTGGGTGCTCTATTTTGATGGAGCATCAAAAACAAAATCTAGTGGTGCAGGTTTAGTTTTGCAAAGCCCCGATGGGTTCACAGTTGAGTATGCTTTGAAGTTGGATTTTCCTACTACCAACAATGAAGCTGAGTGTGAGGCATTGATAGCCGGATTGGGTTTGGCTAGAGTCATGAGGGTCAAGAACCTCAAAGTGTGTGGAAATTCAAGACTGATAGTCTCGCAAGTGAATGGTGAATTTGAGGCCAAGGATGAGACTATGGCAAAATACCTGAGAGTCGTGAAAGCTGTTATTACTCAGTTTGAGGAATGCTATGTTGAACACATTCCGAGAGAAGAGAACGTTAAGGCCGATGCCTTGTCTAAATTCGCTTATTCTGAAATCAAGAACTATGCAGGTAGTGTTTACTTCCAGGTCTTGAAGGCCCCGACCATCAACTCTAAGTTGGTAGCACCAATCGATGTGGGAAGCTGTTGGATAGATCCTATTAAAACTCACCTCGAATCCGGATGGCTCCCTGACAATGCCTTGGAGGCACGAAAACTGTCAGTGAGAGGATTGAGATATGCCCTGATCGAAGGCATCCTGTACAAGAGATCGTTTGTCATCCCGTACTTGAAATGTTTGAGACCCCAAGAGGCAAGAGAAGCCTTGGAGGAAGTTCATGAAGGGATATGTGGGCAACACTTGGGGGGCAGAGCCCTAGCTCACAAGATTACTCGACTAGGATTCTATTGGCCGGAGATGTTAGCCGATGCACAAAATTACGTCAAGAAATGTGACAGATGTCAGAAGCACGCTCCAATTGTAAGGCAGCTGCCTGAGATGTTAACGTCAGTCAGCTCTCCCATCCCATTTGCAATGTGGGGGATGGACATACTTGGTCCTTTCCCTATGGCTTCAGCACAAAGGAAGTTTCTGATAGTCGCCATTGACTACTTCACCAAGTGGATCGAGGCTAAGCCTCTAGCCAAGATAACCACCAAACAAGTTGCCCAGTTCTTTTGGGAGAACATAATTTGTAGGTATGGAATCCCGCGAATCCTTGTGACGAAAAATGGGACGCAGTTTAACAATGAGGAGTTCAAGAAGTACTGTGAGGAAAACGCTATTGAGCTTCGATTTACTTCAGTAGCACACCCGCAAGCTAATGGACAGGCCGAGGTAGCCAATCGAATCATCCTTGATGGACTAAAGAAAAGGGTTGAACGCTCAAGGAACACCTGGGTGGATGAGTTGCTGCCTATACTCTGGGCTTATCGCACTACTTGTAAGGTGACCACAGGAGCAACCCCGTTTCTGCTAGCTTATGGAGCCGAGGCAGTTGTGCCACTAGAGATTATGTATGCGTCACCTCGAGTTGAGGCATTTGAACCAGAGACTAATGAAGAGGGCATGAGACTCGCCCTAGACCTGATTGATGAAGTCAGGGACGAGGCAAACGCAAGAAATGCGGAGCATCAAAAGAAAGCATCCATTTATTACAACCACAGGGTTAAGGAAAGGTTCTTCCAGCAAGGTGACTTAGTTCTAAGGAAGATCGAGGCTTCTAGAGTTGGCCAGAAGGGAAAACTAGCCCCTAACTGGGAAGGGCCGTATCGAGTCAAGAAGACGTTGGGACAAGGATCATACAAGTTGGAGACCTTGGACGGGTTTGAGGTGCCCCGTACTTGGCATGCCTTGAACCTCAAAGTTTATTATGTTTAAGCTATTCTAGCAAGGACTTAGCTTTTTATCTATCTATTAAGAGAAGTTGAAATAAGGTTCGATGAAACCATTTCAGGGCTTAACGCCCCGAGTAGAACAATAATAAGTTATGTAAGGGCTGAGCTCATTTTGAATTATTAATGCAAGCTTGTTTTCCTTCAATGATTCTGTGATTTTGTTTATGTACCAAGCACCTGTTGAGTGTAAGTCTAGAAAGACCAAGTACCGAAAGCAAGTAAACAGACAAAAGAGGAAAATAAGCGCATAAATAAAGACCCCGAAGGGCCAACAGTTAAGTTACATCACTTAAGCAAATAAAAGTTTGATCCCAAAGGACCTTGGTTGAAAGCTAGAAATATAAAGCCACACGCGGCTAATAAGGCCATGCAAGGCCACAAACCAACTCCAGCTACTCCTCTGCAGACTCCTCTTCACCGCTCTCCTCCTACGAGTCTTCACCGGAGTCATTGTCAGGCTCGGCCACCACCATAGGCTGAACCACAGCAACTCCGGCCCCTTCTTCTTCAGAGGATGAATCAGAAGAAGAACTGCCCTCGTTTCGGATCAGCCTCTTGCCATGGATTGGTTGTCGAACCACTCCAACTTTCCTTGCGGGCGGGGGTTTCTTCCCACGGGAGCCAGAAGAAGATGAGTCTTGGCTAGCAACTTGGACAGCTCCCTTGGAGTTGGATCCAGAGCGTCGATGACTGCCTTTGGAGCCGTATCCTGATGTCTAAGGAACAACTTTAGTTCCCGAACCAGAAGCTAGAGAAGCCGGGTTGACACCCCAGTTAGGACAAGGAAAATCAGTCGGGTTGACAACAGAAGGATGCCTATGGCTCACAGCATTGATGGCCTTAACCCAACCAACAGATATGTTGAAGGGACGCATCTCATCATCATGATCATCGATGAACTTAAGAAAATCTTGGGTCTTATGATAGGCCTGGATCACCTTATCAGCATCAGACGCCTTCTTTTGGGCTAAAGAAGAAAGTTGTTTACGGGTGGATGCAGCATTAGCTTCGGCACGAACAATTTGGGAGTGCAGATCTTCAATCTCTTCCTTGAACCTTGTAGAGTCATTCTTCAAGCTAATATTCTCATCCCTAAAAGCCCGGCCTTGAGTTGAGACAGTTTGAAAGTAAGCATTGGCCTGCAATAAGGAAATGGGTGAGTTACAAGGAATACACAAAGTCGAAATCAATAACAGTATCGAACTTAACAGAGGGAATTTCATACCTGATACAAGGCTTGAGCGCCCATAAGCTGAGACTCATCCATTTTGTCACCTGCGTGCATAGTCACTTGATCGGGAGGAGTGATTGAAAGCTTGGACCAGTCTAGAGCTAGATGAGGGCTCCCGAAGACTGAGTCTTGTTCACATATACCCCAAGGAGGTATGAAAGGAATCCTGACATCCCCATCAGCGTTCCGGGGTCGTTTCCCTCCTTGAGAGCAGCGCTCCAAGAAGTTAGGGATATGAGGCTTAGTAGGATTCAGTAATTCCTCAACCTTCTTCTTCATCCTTTTAGTCACAGTCGGCTGGTTTTGAGGATGACTATCAATCTCCTCGGCAGCTGAAATACAAAGAGAAAAACATCGGGATAAGAACAAACAGAGCTCATAATAAGCTCAAGTAAGAAAGTTACCCTCAATGGAAAGAAAGCTAAGGCCAGCCTCAATAAGATTCTTTTCATTCAGAAAAGTTTTATAGTGTGTACGGCCGTCGTCAGCAAGAAGCCTATCTCGATCCCACAATTCTGAGTCACTAAGATCACACACGAAATGTGAACTATCTTCTACGGATCCAAATCTCTTCACAAAGAAGTTACCACAGTCACCGCCTTTCCATTCAAGAACTACAAACTCCCTTTCCCAGAAATGCTGTGAATCTGGAAACGAGAAGGGATTCACTATGTGTGGAAGTTTAGCTCGGTGCTTGAGGCTAACCCATCCTTTCTTGTGGTCAGAAGAGTTACTGGCCCCAAAGATACTTCGAAACATTGTAGTAGTCGGTAGAATCTCCAATTGACGACACCTTATTAAGAAAATAGAGATGTACCTCCAAGCGTTGGGATACAACTGACAAGGATGGATTTGATACTCCGCCAGCAATCTAATGATAAAATTATCAACCGGGAATCTGAACCCAGCATCTTAAGCACCCCAGTGAACGCAAATCCTTTCAGGATGCCAGTTGCATGTTCTATCTGAGGGGTTTGGAAGACGAACCTTAATGGCACTTGGAAAGTGGTATGTCTCCCTTATTTCTTGGACATTTCGTTCCGACAACTTACTTGGACTGTTATAAGAATCTAAGCTAGCACAGTTTGGGAATGCTTCCCTCATAATGTTTAGAAGATCTAGCAAGGATTCAAATCTATGTTCAACATATGAAGGAGGTTTGATTTGTTCTTTACCTTTGGTGGTCCTCATTTTACTCCTCTTCGCCATAGCTTCCATCATGGAGACAGGGGGAGCCAGTGGGCGATCACCTTCCGACATCTTGATCTTGAAGCTGAAACTTGATCTTGAACCTGAAACTTGATCTTAAAGCTTGAACTTGATCTTACAACTTGAAAGCTAGAGAACTTAAGAATTTGAGAGCTCTGAAATGAAGAAGTGAATTGAAATGAAGGCTACTTCTCCTCTTTTATAGAAAATGCATGACCTGCTACATCAGGTTGAATCTCAGTTTGGTTCGCGTTTACAGGTCATCTATCGTTTATATATGAAAAAAGGACAGAATTTATCCGCGTTTTACAGAGATAATCGTTATAATTCATATATGCCAGGAAAGAAATAGCTGAAATATTTGCTGCACGGATGGGTGCGCTTAAGAAGTTAAGTAACGAGTTTAGCCTGAAGCACAAGATTAGCAGTGCTAATCATAAGTTAAGGAGTAATATCGTCAGAAGTCACGAATGACCAAACTGACGACTTAAGATCAAGATCAAGGTTCTTGATCCTTAGGATCACGGATGATTTTAGATCCTAGATCCCTGATGACTTAAGATCAAGATCAAGGTTCTTGATCCTTAAGATAACGAAGTCACGAATGACCAAGGTAGTAACTTGAGATCGAGATCAAGATTCTTGATCCTCAAGACCACGGATGGCTTTCAGGTCTGGGTTTCGTAGCCAACCATGAGGTAGCCGACCACCGTGCCCGAGGGACGCCGGCCGACCACGAAGCAGCCGACCACGGCACACGAGGCATCGCAGCCGACCACCTCCCGGCCGACCACGGCGTGTTAGGGCCTTTCGGTCGACCACCTCCCAGCCGACCATGGTTCGGCCGACCATGGTGGCTTCAAGCCCTCCGACCGATCATGAGCTAGCCGACCATGAGCTAGCCCTTGATCCGGCCGATCACGGGTTAGTTCATGGTCCTAGATCTCGATTTTTTCAGCGAATCTCGGATAGTTTTCAGACCTAGATCTCGACTTTTTCAGCGAATCTGGATGATTTTCAATACTAAAAAGAGGTCAATATTAACACCGTTTAGTGCCTGTTAGCACAGTTTAGTGCCGATTAGCACAGTTTAGTGCCGATTAGCACCGTTTAGTGCCTGCTAGCACAGTTTAGTGCCGATTAGCACCGTTTAGTGCCTGCTAGCACAGTTTAGTGCCGATTAGTAGGGGTGTCAATCGGATAATACGGATACGGATACAGTCATATCCGAATCCGAATCCGGAAGTTCGAAACCGTATCCGAATCCGTATCCGAATCCGGGAATATACCAAAAATAATATTCGTATCCGAATCCGACGGATAATATCCGGATACGGATAATATCCGGATTCGAATCTGTTTTCCAAAAAATGAATTTAAAAAATGAAAATTTTGAACAAACATCACAGTGGCCGATTCCGGCCACCTCAAGCATTTTCCGACAAACCAAAACATGCCCAGAAAAATTCAAGTTCAACATATATACACAAACATACAACGATCTACAACCTATCATGCTCAAAATCAAGCCCAAACTCGAATAAAATCGAATTATACAAAAATCACCCAAAAAAATTTCGTCTCAGAATCAAATGATATTTATATCAAAACGACGATCTCGATTTGTAGAACTCGAATATGTAATCGGATTTTCAAACCGAGCTACGAATGATTTGATATATAATTTCAAAGATTTAAGTATGTAAATATATATATACAGTGTATATAACAGAGAGAGAGAACTGAGAAGGTTGAGAGAGAAAAGAGGGAGAAGTGGGAGGCGGCTGATGGAATGAAAATGAAGTGGGTAGGGTTAAAAATGTGGCTTTTATATTATTCATAATAGTATCCAAAAATGTAATTTGTCCCCTCTTAAATATTTAATGGGTTTAATTATGAATCGAAAAAATTTAATTATGAAATATATATTTAATGATATTGTATCAGTTATTTTGTCTTAGATATAATTATAACAATGATATTCCCAAATTAAATTTAATGATATTTAATTATGAAAAATAGAAACAATAATCCGTGACAAAGCACTAGTTACGAGTCATATTGAAAATAGTAGTGATCTACTAAGATCTCCAATCAAATTAATTTTTTATTTTATGAAACTTTGGGAATATTATTATATTATATATATATTGATATCCGTACGGTTGAATCGTTCGAAAATATTTTTTAAAAAATAGAAACAATAATCCGTGACAAAGCACTAGTTACGAGTCATATGAAAATAGTAGTGATCTACTAAGATATTCAATCAAATTAATTTTTTATTTTCTGAAACTTTGGGAATATCATTATATTAGATATATATTGACATCCGTACGGTTGGATCGTTCAAAAATATTTTTTTAAAAATAAAAACAATAATCCGTGACAAAGCAATAGTTACGAGTCATTTTGAAAATAGTAGTGATCTACTAAGATCTCCAATCAAATTAATTTTTTATTTTATGAAAGTTTGGGAATATTGTAATATTATATATATATTGATATCCGTACGGTTGGATCATTCAAAAATATTTTTTAAAAAATAGAAACAATAATCCGTGACAAAGCACTAGTTACGAGTCATATGAAAATAGTAGTGATCTACTAAGATATTCAATCAAATTAATTTTTTATTTTCTGAAACTTTGGGAATATCATTATATTAGATATATATTGACATCCGTACGGTTGGATCGTTCAAAAATATTTTTTTAAAAATAAAAACAATAATCCGTGACAAAGCAATAGTTACGAGTCATATTGAAAATAGTAGTGATCTACTAAGATCTCCAATCAAATTAATTTTTTATTTTATGAAAGTTTGGGAATATTATAATATTATATATATATATATTGATATCCGTACGATTGGATCGTTCAAAAATATTTTTTAAAAAATAGAAACAATAATCCGTGACAAAGCACTAGTTACGAGTCATATGAAAATAGTAGTGATCTACTAAGATATTCAATCAAAATAATTTTTTATTTTATGAAAGTTTAGGAATATTATAATATTATATATATATTGATATCCGTACGGTTGGATCGTTCAAAAATATTTTTTAAAAAATAGAAACAATAATCCGTGACAAAGCACTAGTTACGAGTCATATGAAAATAGTAGTGATCTACTAAGATATTCAATCAAATTAATTTTTTATTTTCTGAAACTTTGGGAATATCATTATATTAGATATATATTGACATCCATACGGTTGGATCGTTCAAAAATATTTTTTTAAAAATATAAACAATAATCCGTGACAAAACACATAACTTGCTGAATGTTTATTTTCCGGTTTTATAAGTGAAACACATAGCTTGCTGAATGAAACACGTAGCTTGCCAATTTACATAAGTACATACATAAAATATAAAATATATTATTAATAATAGTTAATTATTTAATTATTTAATTAATTTCGGATACGGATATTTTCGGATACGAATACGGATAATATCCGTCGGATATTGAAAGCTTCGGATCCGGATACGGATAATATCCGATTTAACTCGGATACGGATAATATCCGTTTTTTTCCGGATACGAATACAGATATTTCGGACGAATATCGGATTTTCCGAATTTTTTTGACAGCCCTACCGATTAGCACCGATTAGTGCCGTTAGTGCCGTTTTATGCCATCTAACATTGTTTAACACTGTTTAAACGTTGTTTAAAGCTGATTAGCGCTGTCTAGTGCCATTTAACACCGCTTAGTGTCGTTCAACATCGTCGTAAATGCGTCGGTCGCTCCACGCTTTACATTAAGATGATATTGTTGAAAATACTCACGTAAGAGCAATAAACCCTGACCCAAGTCTCGAAGAAGGCCGTTATAACTTCAAGGAAAACCTGATCAGTTTTCCTAGAAGTTGGGGGGCAAATGATATGGACTAAAAGTAAGCCCTAAAGACACATTTAATGTGGCATTAATTAGACCTAGAATGGTCAAAACGTGGGGCCCACCAGATGGGCCCAAACCCTATTTATAATATTAATTTCGTAATTAATATTAGGGGTAATAACCAGCTCAGCAATAAGAGTCAAACAAGGATATTACTCTTGCCTGACTTAGCCTCCAAGATACATATTTCAACATGGAAACTGGTTCCTACATACTAGGATCTGGAACCTTCTTCTTGGCGGTGACTTGCCCACCAAGTCACCTAACCCTACTACGATTCTAAGGCTTCTCAGTCTATATAAAGGGTCTGGCCCCTCATTCTCATAACTACGTCTTGGCTTGATTCTCAATAACGAGATACGTAGGCACTCTGTGAGGACCGATCAGTCTCGTAACACGGAAACAACCATTAAAGCTCGAAGCTCAATCACCCTAGCATTAATTACAAATCGTAACCTAGTTTTTATTCCACAATAGGGAGACACATAAACACCCAAAAAATTGGGCTTTATTGAAAGAAAATCAACAAAAAAAAAAAGTAAGTGATTGGAGCTTTCCACCGAAAAAAACCTAGTGGAAGCCCCTCCACTAGCTTGGGAAAAACAAAAATAGGCGGCTATTAGAGAGAAGAATAGGATTTCGGGTGTTAAATCTAAATCATAATTTAAAATTTTTGGATAATTTGGATGAACAATTATTCTGAACATCTGAATGATTAATGTTGTTTGTTAACAATTTTTGATAAATTATTTGGATGATAGTAATTTACTATTATACCCTGCTGAATGATTAATAGTATTTGACTAAAAATATCTATTTATCACTTGAATGATGCAAAATAATGTTTTTACAATCATTTAAATATTTATAAAAGACAATAAATAAAATTAAAAATGTTATATAATTATTAAAGTATTTGGTCTTCACCAGAAAATTGCACAAGGATATGCAGAGCAGCTGATGAATATATACGGAAAATAGATTATTCGAAGGATTTAGTGAAGAATTTCAACACGACTCGTCCAGTGTGTCGTCCAAATAATTTTGATTTATCCCAGAAAAACAAATTCTAATAACCTGAACAAGTGACTGGTGGAGTAAAAACCCATTAAAATTTCATTCTGTTTGTTAACAAATGAGTCCTAAGTTTTAAGTTAAGTTAATAAGTTGGGTAGGAAAACATCCTTGGTCAATTTTTATGGATTTATAAGCTACAGAGTGTATTTGGCATTGTTGTTGCAGACAATAACAATTTTTTTCTGGAAAAAAAAAGCTCAAAAAGTATTTGGTAAAATTTAAAAACTGTGAAAAGTGCTTTTGACCTAAAAGTTGCTTTTAAAGAAAGCAAGCACCCCTATGCTTTTGGAAAAAAATTGCTTTTCAACTTTTGCGGGAAGCGGTTGTTGATTTCAACATCAAAACTCATCAAAAATATTATTTTTATTATATTTTTAAATTAAAACATGCACATATTAAAAATATTGCCAAATAATTTTTAGCTTTTTACAACCGCATTTTTTTCACCACAACTTTTTCTAATGGCACGGTAATTTTGAACAGCAATACCGAACGGAATCATAAACTATCACATTTAAGATGAGCCAAATAGGTCCTAAATTTGATAATTTTTTACACTATAATTTTACGAAAATAATTACTCTTTTAGGTCTATCTATATTTTTTACACTTTCTTATTATTGATATTCATCTCAACTTTTCATTTTTAAACTTTTTAAAAAATGTAATTTAATTGAATTTGTTATAGCCAAAATTCGGTTCGGGTATTTTTAAGATGGATTCGGGTCAAATATGGATTCAATTTGGGGAATTCTAGAATAAATTAGGGTTTTGACTCAAGTTGGAGGAATTAGGCCGCGCCCTGGCTTTCCTTATAGCTAGGGCGCGCCCTACATGTGAAATATGGTGACAAATCTGTTCAAGTTGATTTTCTAAGAAGACATTGAAGAAATCTTTCCTAGGATACTGTTCAAGTAAGGATTCTATTTAGGTGGAATTCCACCCAAGCTGGAATTCTAGAAGTTGAAGAATTCCCTCCTGTCGTATCTCAGGAGGGGGATGTCCGTCGCAGAAGGCCTCCAGGGGTTTGCCTGGATATAAGGACCCTTCTTAGACGCTAAGGGAGGCATCCGTGCGCCCTAAGGTGGAAAGATGGGGACTTTCTGGTGTGTGCTTTGGGAGCTCTGTTCCTGTAGCCAATGGGCGCGCTCTCATTGGGGAACTTTGGAGTAATCCTGCACTTTGCACCCAAAAGCTCTGGATCACCTGTCCTGCTATCTGGTGGGTGCTTCTCATTCGGGGGACAGGGACGCGTTCTGCACTTGGGGTAAACCACGGCTATACCTGCATCCTTGAAATCAAGAAATAGCTGGTAGCGGATAGGACTAGTCCTCGACGGGGGAAGTTTCCTTATCCGTGAAGTCTTGAGATCTTGGATGAGCCTTGGGCCTTTGTAGTTAGGCCTCATAGTAGAACATTCCGGAAGCTGGTCCGTTATCCAAGCCCATTTGGGTTTCTTGTTCTCCAAGAACTACGTATGGCTTGATCCCCTATAAATACCGGGGTACGTAGGCCGATTGAGGGGTTGGAAGTCGAGAGCTCTGAATAGCTGCCACTAACCCTATCAATCTCAGCCACCAATTACAAACAGCCACCACACGTCACCACTCTTTTCGGCAAAGAACCACCGCTGTAGATCTTGTTTCCGGCGAAGTACCTCGAATTTTGTTGTTACCAAATTCCTCCGTCAACAAATTGGCGCTAGAAGGAGGGGGGTCAATCAAGATCTTCATCTTAGGAGGAAAAGATGTCTCACAATCAGCGCGGAGGTTCTCATGAAGAGGATTATTACGATTCTGAAGATAGCTTGGAGGGTAATCAAGCTCATCACGAAACTTATGTTCCGGAGGAAATCCCTGTTCCCCCACACCACCATGGAACTCCAGCCACTGGCGGTGGCCAGCCGCCCGTTCTTATCAGTAACGCGGCATTGATGGAACAACTGTACCGCATGGGTGATGCCCTAAATAATTTCGGGGCAAGATTGTGTTCCGTGGAGGAAAATCAGGGGTCAAGGAGAAAATCTCGGAGTATCCCACGAAATCATCATCGAACAGGGAAAGCCCTCCAAGTCGAGGAAAGCTCTCGTAGAGATAGTGAAGTGCAGGAGAGGAGATTTCAGCTAATTACTCCTCGAAGGTTAGAATACTCTGATCCTATTATTGAACATCCAAGTGAAGATAATTCTGAGCGCAGGTTGGCGAGTCCTGAAGCTAGGGCGCGCCCTCACCCTCATCGATCAGGGCGCACCCCTAGTGAGATTCAGCGGGATGAAGAACAGATGGCTAAGGAGAAAAGAGATTTTGCAAGCTTGAAGGAGCGTCTTGGAATAAGGCTTAATGACGATGATTTAAGGATGGTACTCCTTGAGCAGCAGAAGAAAAGCCAATACTTGGAATCACGGCCCCATGATTCACAGCGCGCGCCCCCTGACAGTAGGTCGAGGCCCCTGGGACATGAGCGAGCCCTTACACAGAGTCATGAGCCACAGCGTGCGCCCCCTGACAACAGGTCGAGGCCCCTTGGACATGAACGATCTCTTGCTCGCAATAGTAATCCACAGCGCGCGCCCCCTGTTCACAACAGGTCGCGGCCCCTTGGATCTAAACAAACTTTTCAGCACAACACTGGAGCAAGAGGAAACCGTGATAACGGTGATAAAAGAAGGGAAGTGTATCAAGGAGATGGGCGCCCCCATTATCAGGGCGCGCCTTCAAGTAGAAGATCTCCCCGTATTCATCAAATTCCAAGTATTTCTGATGAATCTAGATCGAGGACGCGCCCTAACTCTGGAGAACAATATCAGAGAAATTCTCAGGGGAATCCGCAACCTCATGGAAATCCAGAAGGTCAGCAAACACAAACTCAAACTCAAGAGGATGTTGTTCAGCCACAAGCAGGGAATCAAGGAGGTGTGGAGACAGCGGCTCCACCTCCACCTCCACCTCCAGGGGGTACTCAAACTGTGGCACAACCAAATATTCAGAATGTTCCCGGGGTTGGAACTTTCAATGTGGATGATTTGAAGAAGCTCCTTGCTCACTTGGATGGAGGAAGAATATCTGCTACTGCACAAACTTCCTCTCCGTTCTCAACTGAAGTAAGAGAGGCGCAGCTTCCTACTGGGTATAGATCTATGACAAATGATTTGCGCTTTCATGGAAATGCAGATCCTGTCGAATTCCTCGGACGTTTTGACATCGAGATGGATGTCTATCAAGTGACAGAGCTGGCCAGGTGTCGATTGTTGGCAGCAACTTTCAGGGAGAGTGCTCAGCAATGGTTTCAGAAACTTGGCCCGGGAGTTATTACATCTTGGCAGGTAATGAGGAATTTGTTTTTGACTAAATTCCAGGCAGCAGTGAAATACGCTCCTCCCGTCACAACTTTGGCCAATATTAAGCAGAGGGAAGGAGAAAGTCTGCAATCTTACTTCAAAAGGTTTAACTCGGAATCAACTCTGGTGAGAGGAGCAACTGATGAAACACTCAAGAGTTTTCTAATTGCTGGATTATCAGTGGGAACCGATTTCTGGAAACATCTCCAAGGACGAGATCCACCGACATTGGCTGATGTGTTTGCACAAGCTGAATCTTTCAAGATTGTGGAACAATCATTGGCAGATAATCGAAAGACTGATGGTCAAAACAGTTCTAAGGTAAAGGTCGGAAAGAGGAAGGATAGGTCTCCTAGTCCAACTCGCCGGATAGCAACAGGAGCCAATCGTGTGAACTTAACTGAATCCGGCAGAAATTGGGGTCCCCCAGGTACTTACACTTATGATCAAAGGCCGGGTAATTACACACCCCTAGCAGCCTCCATTGAACATATTTTTGAAGTGAACAAAAATAAAGGATTCTTCAGAAAGCCAGAGCCTCTCTCTTCTTGGCAAAGTAAAGATAAAAGAAAGTACTGTGAATTCCATGAATCTTCTGGGCACAATACTCATGAGTGCCGTCAATTGAAGGATGAGATTGAGGACTTAATCAAGGAAGGATATCTAACAGAATGGATTGTCAGAGAGGTGAAAAAACATAAGGAGAATCCTGATAAGAGAGATGGAGGGCGCGCCCCCCATATGGATGATAGGCCTGAGGAGAAGAAGTTCGTGAAGGAAGGAAGCATTCACGTTATCTTTGGTGGACACCACCTGGGAGGTGACAGCAATCATGCTATGGAGAGATACACTAGAGAAGCGAGGTATCGACCTCTTACAAATGTGAATAGTCTGGAGTTGAGGCCACCTAAATTGTTCAAAGGGGAGTTTGCTGATATCACTTTTACTGAGGAAGAAGCGAGATGGGTACACCATCCTCATAATGATGCTTTGGTGGTGGCAATTCAGATTGGGTCCAAGAATGTACATCGAGTTTTTGTTGATAATGGGAGTTCGGTGAATATTCTGTATTACAGTACTTATCAAAAGCTGGGACTTCTAGACAAGGATATGATTCAAGATAACGGATGGATCTATGGTTTTTCGGGCGAATCTGTAAAGGTCATGGGATCTATCAAATTACCAGTAACTCTTGGGGAAGGGACTCTTTCTGTAACACAAATGATGGATTTCATGATTTTGAATGTGGAATCATCACACAATGCTTTGGTGGGACGTCCCTTGTTGAAAGAAATGAAGGTTGTGACCTCCATCTATCATCTTGCAATGAAGTTTCCTACGCCAAATGGTGTGGGAACAATTCGAGGATCCCAACACGACTCGAGAGATTGTTATCATAAGGCAATTAAAGGGTTCAGGAGACAGCAGGATGGAGGGCGCGCCCTCAGTGAAAATAGTTCTGGAGTTATGAGTATTGCTCTTGAAGAAGTGAAAGTCCATTATCTTGTTCAAGAGCCAGAGGAAGAAACGCCTTGTTATAGGGCGCGCCCTGAGGAGAGTACTCCAGTGTTGGATGATCTTCAGGATGGAATTTTAGAAGAAATTGAAGAAGATTCAGAAGAGGTAATTTCAGTTAACATCAGAGGTGAACAGGTTGAAGGGAGGCGAATGTTACTTGAAGGATTGGTGCATACCCTTGTTGAGGAAGACTTCCCTCTTAAAGAGGACGCGCCCTCCAAGGGTGTAACACCAATCGAGGATCCACGAAACTTTGATTTTGATCTTGATCCAAGGGCACCACAACCTGTGGAAAAGACTGGTCCTGCAGAGGATACTATTTCAATTTTGGTGGATGAAAAGGATTCAAGTAAGGTTTTGAAAATTGGATCTCAATTGAATTCCAAGTTGAGAGGAATGCTCACTAATTTTCTTTTGAATAATCTGGATGTATTTGCTTGGAGTCATGCTGATATGGTAGGAATCGATCCAAAGATTATGTGTCATCATTTGAACATAGATCCCACCAAGAAAGGAATCCGTCAGAAACGTCGACCTGTAAGTGGAGAGAGAGCTATAGCATTGAAGGAGGAAGTTGATAGACTTCTAGATGTTGGTTTGATCAAAGAATCATATTACCCCGATTGGTTGGCTAATCCTGTTCTAGTCAAGAAGCCTAATGGAAAGTGGAGGACTTGTGTGGATTTCACGGATCTGAACAAGGCTTGCCCTAAAGATAGTTTTCCTCTCCCTCGAATTGATCAGTTGGTGGATGCTACTGCTGGCCACGCTCTTTTGAGTTTCATGGATGCTTATTCGGGCTACAATCAAATTCCCATGTATGAGCCTGATCAAGAACACACCTCTTTCATTACGGATAGGGGTTTGTACTGTTATATTGGAATGCCATTTGGTTTGATCAATGCTGGAGCTACTTATCAGAGGTTGGTGAACAGGATGTTTAAAGATTTGATAGGGAAAACCATGGAGGTGTATGTGGATGACATGCTTGTAAAATCCTTGAGGGCAGAGGACCATGTAAAGCATTTGGAGCAAATGTTCGGAGTATTGAGGAAGTTCAGAATGAAGTTGAATCCTCAAAAATGTGTTTTTGGAGTGGAATCCGGAAAATTCTTGGGGTTCATGGTTAATCATCGTGGGATTGAGGCGAATCCAGCCAAGATTAAAGCCTTACTTGACATGAAATCTCCATCCAGTGTGAAGCAAGTTCAGAGTTTAGCTGGGAGAATTGCAGCACTCAATCGCTTTGTGTCAAAATCTTCGGATAGATGCAGAGAGTTCTTCAAGGCAATCAAAGGAGTATCCAAAGATTTTGTATGGACTCCTGAGTGTGAAGATGCTTTTCAGAAAATTAAAGAACAGTTGGGGAATCCTCCGCTTTTAGCTAAACCCGTGGAGGGGGAAACCTTGATATTATATTTGGCAGTATCAGAATACTCCATTAGTGCAGTATTGGTGAGAGAAGAAGTTGATCATCAGTCCCCGGTTTACTATGTGAGCAAGCGTTTGCATGATGCAGAGACTCGATACACCAGCATGGAGAAGTTGGTTTTCGCTTTAATCTTGGCGGCTAGGAAACTTCGTCCTTACTTTCAAGCTCATAGGATCGAGGTTCGTACTGCTTATCCATTAAGAAGCATTCTTCACAAACCAGAAGCTTCAGGAAGAATGTTGAAATGGGCCATCGAATTAGGACAGTTTGATTTGGAATATATGCCAAGAACAGCAATTAAAGGTCAGGCTTTAGCAGATTTCATCCTGGAGTTTGATTCAGAGACCGAGGAAAAGTCAATTGTGTTAGCAGAACCAGGAATTCCTCCTACGAGGGCGCGCCCTCTTGAGGAAATTCCTCAACTTTGGTGGAGGTTGCACGTTGATGGGGCTGTAAACAATGGAGGAGCTGGTGCAGGGGTAGTTCTAGTGACGCCTGAAGGAAATCAACTGATGAGTGCTATTCACTTCAAATTTGAGGCAACTAATAATGATGCAGAATATGAAGCTTTGATTAATGGATTGAAAATGGCCTTGGAAATGAAAGTAGTAAATTTGATTGTGTTAAGTGATTCAGAGTTAGTGGTCAGGCAGATCAAAGGAGGTTTTCAGTGTAGAGGTCCAAGAACAGAACTCTACATGAAGTGTGCGCAACGATTAATGCAGAAGTTTCGTGAAGTAAGGTTGGAATGCATTCCTCGAGATGAAAATTGCTCTGCAGATGTTTTAGCTAAGCTAGGATCCCAGAAGGATGCTATGTTGTTGGGAACAGTTCCTCTACAAATTCAAGAAGTGCCAAGTATTCCAGAGGTGGAAGTTATGGAGGTGGAGAGTACTCCGTCAGTTACCTGGATGACTCCAATTCTGGAATATCTCCGTAGGGGGATTCTCCCGAGCGATAAAATTGAAGCAAGGCGTCTTCGATATCATGCTGCCAGGTTTGTGGAGTATGATGAAATTTTGTACAAAAGAGGTTTCAATCAACCGCTTTTGAAGTGCATAGATGGAGATGAATGCAATTATATCTTAATGGAGGTACATGAAGGAATTTGTGGCAATCACTCGGGGGGTGGTTCGTTGGCAATGAAGGTGTTAAGGCAAGGTTATTATTGGCCTACTGTGAAGAAGGATGCCTATGAGTTTGTTAAGGCATGCGATAAATGCCAGAGGTTTGCCAATTATTCAACAATTCCTGTGACCACCCTGACTTCTATGATAAGTCCTTGGCCGTTTGCTATGTGGGGAATAGATCTCATTGGAGAACTCCCTAAATCTAAGGGAGGAGTAAAGTATGCTGTTGTTGTAGTGGATTATTTCACCAAATGGGCGGAAGCAATGCCCTTGGCCACAATCACAGCGAAGAAAATCAAAGATTTTGTGTTCAACTCTATTGTGTGCAGATTCGGGATTCCTTACAAGCTTGTTTCAGATAATGGAAAGCAGTTTGATAGCAAAGAGTTGCGAAAATTATGTGAGGATTTGGGAATCAAGAAAGAATTTGCAGCTGTATATCATCCTCAGAGTAATGGGCAGACTGAAGCTATCAACAAGATAATCAAGCATACCTTGAAAACCAAGTTAGAAGAAAGTAAAGGGAATTGGCCTGAGGAACTTCCTATGGTCTTATGGTCTTATAACACAACACCAAGGACCACAACTGGGGAATCTCCTTTCATGCTGTCTTATGGATGTGAGGCAATGGTGCCAGTGGAAGTTGGAGCAGGGTCATTCCGAAGGGATTTCTATGATGAAGAATTGAATATGATAAATCAAAGGCTAAATCTTGATTTTCTGGAAGAGATGAGGGCAAATTCGCAGTTGAGGTTGGCAACTTATCAGCAGAGGGCTGCAAGGTACTATAACAAGAAGGTGAAGATTCAGCCTTTTAAGGTGGGTGATCTAGTTCTCCGAAAAGTCATGCCTAATACAAGAGTAGCAGCACATGGAGTTTTTGGTCCCAATTGGGAAGGACCTTACAAGATCAAATCTATCATCTGGGAAGGAACTTATCATCTAGAAGACTTGGATGGCAATGTAATCCCAAGAGCATGGAATGCAGAGCATTTGAGAAAGTATTATCAGTAGGGTGCGGCTTTGACCCCCTATTGTATGAAGGCTTATATTCAAGTTATAGACTAGTATAAATAAATATTCTCCTAGTCTAGGGGGGGTAGTACATATACGCCTTCTTTAGTTCTAGTTGAGACTTGCTGTTTTTTCCACATTTTTTAGAAGTTTATTCTCCTTAGCTCGGGGGGTATAACATGTATACCTTCCCTTGTTCTGCTGAGATTATTTGAAGATTAATAAAGAATATCAAGACATTTTTTGCAAGAATTTTGAAGATTTTTTGATTAAAGTATAAGAGGTCATGCCCATTTCTTAGGGCGCGCCCTCAGCATGTATAAAGATTTGTTATGAAGTAATTAACAAGTTAAAGAGACCCTGAAAGGGTAGTGCCTTAGGGCGCGCCCTCCGCATGAATGAACAATGTGTGATGTATTTTAAAGAGGAGCTTAAAGTAAATAATGAAGAGAAGGTCGCGCCCCCATCTAGGGCGCGCCCTCATTTGAAGAATTTAACAAATAAAGGCATGAAGATAAATAATGAGCATAGCAAAAGTTTAAAAGGCATTAAAAAGTTGGGAGTTACAAATTGCAGGGTTTTACAAAGGACCCGCACCTTAAAAGTTAAGTACATACGAAACGGGTTTAAAAGATTGAAATCCTAAGGCGCGTCCTTAGGGGAAGAAGAGATAACCTTGGGGGGTGAAGGAGGTGCATCCTGAGCTACATTTGTAGGAGGAGAGCTTTGAGTAGGAATAGCAGTATGAGAGGGTTGAACGTTGTCAGTAGAGGGCGCGCCCTCAGAAGCTTCCTCTAATCCTAACTCTATTCTTTTTGCCTTGATGTCTAAGGCTCTGTCAACCTTGAATTTTGCTATGTCCTCAGCAGCAGCAGGTCCAAATTTTTCCCAGTTATAGTCAGGGTCGTTGGCTAGAAAACCAAGAAGATAGAAGTTGAAACCTTTTTCAAAGTTTTCATCTTCAATGGCTTCTCTCTGTTCATTTAACTTGGCTTTTTCAATTTCTAGGGAACCTTGCTGAGCTCGGAGTTCCTTCACCTCTTTCTCCAATTCGTCATTTTTGGTATTCAGAAGAGTGCGATGTTCAATGGATTCATCCAAGTCATGCTTCAAATCAGCAATTCTGTCATCCTTGGCATCTAGATCTTTTTTCCATTTGTTGTCATTTTCGACAATCATCTTCGAATACTTCCTATTCTCAGCTTCGAGTCTGTTGAGGTGTAGTTTTTCCCTATGAACCCTCTGGGCGCGCCCTAGAGATTGAATAAGGAGTTGAGCAGATGCCCGAATCATTGACCGAGATTCCTCATCCGTGTTCATATTCTGCCAAATGTCAACCTCCTTTTCTTCAACAAGAGAAGCAGCAGCAGGGCCAATTAGGGTTTCAACATACGAAGGCGCGCCCTCATGTCTTGGTTTCTTGCCCCTGTTGGTGATGGGTTCTTGGATATCAGCACCTCTTTTCAAAGATTCTGTGGATGGAGTGATGGTGTCGCTGGAATTTTTCTCTGGTGCAGGGCGCGCCCTGGAGTCGGAGGTGTCCCCTTGGTCATTTTTCTTCTCTTTATCATTCTTCTTCTTGGCAGCGCCGAATCCTCGTGGAATCCTAGGGGCCATATCTGTACAAGATAAAAGAGAAGAAGGGTTAGAACGCACCCTGTGTAAAGAGAGTAAAGTATAAAACATAAGTGAAAAAAAAAAAAAACAATTAAGGCGCGCCCTGATCTACAACTATTACCTTCATCAGAATCAGAATGCTCGCTATCACTAGATGAGAGTGAGGGAACAGGAATTCCCTTCTTAAATTTTTTAAATTTGCAAATATGGCCAACTTTATCAGATAAAATTCCAACCCTCTTTAAGTTTTCCTCTGTGATTAAAGATTGGAGGTTAAATTTTTCTGAGGCAACTTTCAGAACAGCTTTAGCCCGGATTGAGGCCGCGCCTTCAAGTGTTTTTTGTATTCTCTTATCTGTTGGAATTAGAAGGAATCAATAAATATTTGAAAGGTAAAAAGATAAGAAAAGTATAGGGCGCGCCCTCACTTACTAGGGTTCGTGTTGAATTGTATTCGGACTCGAGGAACGTCCCAGACATAGTAAAATGGCTCCTTCCAGAATTTTAGATGACTAATTCTTCCTTCAGAAAAACCCTTGTTGTTGTGAGGTTTGTTGATGACAAGATAATAATAGCCAATGCTAGATTGCCGAAGGCTGAAGAAATAGCTCACCTCAGGCATAGAAGGGGTTCCTAACTCAAGGTCGTGATAAAGGATGAATAAAGCTAACACCAGTTTGTAGCTGTTGGGGGACAGTTGAATAGGGGCTATGTCGTACCATCTGAGTATTTGTTCAAGGTAGGGATGTAAGGGCGCGCCCACACCGAGAGCAACCAGCTTTGGGGTTAAGACCATCCTTGGAATTTTGAAGTTTCGGCCATAATTGAAGATGTGAGGACGGTGATGAGCATATGGGATGGCCCAAATTCCTTCTTGACCATAATATTGCATGGCCCATCCTACTTCATCACTTGTAGCTATGGAAGACATGTTTACACAGGCAAGTTTACCCCGTTTCTTTCTAAGTACATTTTTCTCTTTTTCTGGTAGGTCATTATATCTTCCCCAGTCGATGTCAATTTCTTCTTCAAGGACTTCCCAGTGTTCGAATGGGACAGGAGAAGGTGGTGGAGATGTTGGTTCGGAATCGGCCATGGGTGAGAGGGATGATACCGAGGGCGCGCCCTCTGAAGAATAAGTATCAGAAGAGTGTGTATCACTAGAAGAGTTAGAATTTGGAGTGAAATCGTGGTCAGAAGGATCAGTGTACAAGGGTTTTGGAGTTTGTTCAAGGATTGGTGTTGGAATTCTTTCAGATACTTGAGTTTCAAGGGGAATACCATCAAAAGAATCTCCATCAGAGTTCATGATTTCTTCGTTAAGATCTTTAATGAGGCGCGCCTTGTCTTCAGGGGAAAGGAACGAAAGAGGGCTCCTATAAGGTTCAGGAGATAAAGGGGGTGGCAATGGAGAATGGATTCCTAAACTTTCGTTGAATTCCCTAAAGGGGTGAAAAGGCGGAGACGCGCCCTCCAGCTGCAAAATTAAATAAAAGAAGGGACTTAGGGCGCGTCCAAGAATTAAATAAATCGAAGAATTCTTTGCAAAAGTTAATATCTAGATGTCTAAGACGTAATTTGGGTACAAGGCGCGCCCTAGAGTATAAAGATACATCTAAAAAATTTTTCTAAGGTATTCTAGAAGTGTCCTGAAGAATCAAATTTATAAAAGTACGTCGTAGTATCAGAGAAACGCCAAGGCGCGCCCTGTGTCAAAGGCGCGCCCTAAAGAGTGATCAGATATACCAATTTCTCAGAAACATATTTTGAAAGAGGCATAACAGCAAATAAAGATCAAACGTGCATACATACATATATACATACAGGTAATATTGAAGAACACGAAAGCAACAAAGAGTCAAATCGCGAAATCGGACAAAATACGTGGTGAAAACACAAATTAAAAGCATCAAAACGTACCTTAGAAGTTCTGAAACAAGATTGGTGGAAGAAAGTTGAAGAAAACCGTCGAAATCGGCCGGATTGGTACTCGGAAAATGAAGTCGCCGGAGGATAGTTTTTGGGGAGAGAGAGAGAGCAAAAAGAGTAAAAGAGAAATGTTTGGGTATTTATAGAGATTTAGGAAAAGTAGTGGAAAACAGCTGTCGGCCACTTAAGTCGTTTGGGATTCTAAGGACGCGCCCTCTACCAAGGCGCGCCCTGATGGAGATTTGTGAAGAATTTTGGGCTTTTTAGAAGAAATTCCATACATCATCTTTGATTTTGTATGGAATTGGGGGGTAGTTGTTATAGCCAAAATTCGGTTCGGGTATTTTTAAGATGGATTCGGGTCAAATATGGATTCAATTTGGGGAATTCTAGAATAAATTAGGGTTTTGACTCAAGTTGGAGGAATTAGGCCGCGCCCTGGCTTTCCTTATAGCTAGGGCGCGTCCTACATGTGAAATATGGTGACAAATCTGTTCAAGTTGATTTTCTAAGAAGACATTGAAGAAATCTTTCCTAGGATACTGTTCAAGTAAGGATTCTATTTAGGTGGAATTCCACCCAAGCTGGAATTCTAGAAGTTGAAGAATTCCCTCCTGTCGTATCTCAGGAGGGGGATGTCCGTCGCAGAAGGCCTCCAGGGGTTTGCCTGGATATAAGGACCCTTCTTAGACGCTAAGGGAGGCATCCGTGCGCCCTAAGGTGGAAAGATGGGGACTTTCTGGTGTGTGCTTTGGGAGCTCTGTTCCTGTAGCCAATGGGCGCGCTCTCATTGGGGAACTTTGGAGTAATCCTGCACTTTGCACCCAAAAGCTCTGGATCACCTGTCCTGCTATCTGGTGGGTGCTTCTCATTCGGGGGACAGGGACGCGTTCTGCACTTGGGGTAAACCACGGCTATACCTGCATCCTTGAAATCAAGAAATAGCTGGTAGCGGATAGGACTAGTCCTCGACGGGGGAAGTTTCCTTATCCGTGAAGTCTTGAGATCTTGGATGAGCCTTGGGCCTTTGTAGTTAGGCCTCATAGTAGAACATTCCGGAAGCTGGTCCGTTATCCAAGCCCATTTGGGTTTCTTGTTCTCCAAGAACTACGTATGGCTTGATCCCCTATAAATACCGGGGTACGTAGGCCGATTGAGGGGTTGGAAGTCGAGAGCTCTGAATAGCCGCCACTAACCCTATCAATCTCAGCCACCAATTACAAACAGCCACCACACGTCACCACTCTTTTCGGCAAAGAACCACCGCTGTAGATCTTGTTTCCGGCGAAGTACCTCGAATTTTGTTGTTACCAAATTCCTCCGTCAACAGAATTCATTACTATTGTTTTTCTTTACTCATTTTATATCTTAAATACTTATTAATACCTGATCCTATTCCGTTATTCATTTTTCTGTTTTTTTCATTATGTTATAATTTATCAGTATTATTTAAAAGTATATGTAGAGAATTGAATGATAAAAGTATTTAATAAATAAATATTATTTAATTATGTTGTTATAGGGATTCGAATTCAAGGTGAAGTTAAAAAAATTAAAGTAAATATATATAATATAATTATGTAATTGCTAAGAATCGAATTCGAGTCTAGTGATAACCAAATTCGATATTTTAGTATTATTATATGTCATTTAAACATGATTTTTTATATTAATAAAAAATATAGATGTTTTTTTAATCTTCGAGGCTAATCCATATAGTAGTATTTATACTTCATTTTAAGAGCATTTTCAACGGTGTTACTTATAATGGTTGGCTAAAATGTTATAAAATATTGATTATGTAAAATTTGTTGAACTTGTAAGAGCATCTCCAACGGTGTTAACTAAAAATGATTGGCTAAATTACATAAAATATTAATTTTGTAAAATTTGTCGAATCTGTAAGATATTGTGTTCCGAGAGTATTGGCTATAATAACTGGCTATAATAACTGGCTATATTTTAAAAATGGTATGTTATTAATATTTCAAGTTGTTATTAATGGAATATATAATTTTAATATAGAAATAAGTGATGTGGCAATTCACTACAGGTCTCTAGAGGTTCGACAAATATAACCAACATCAAGAGATTATCTATAATTATAGAGAAGGATTTTGTCCCGTTGGAGTGCAAATTTTTTTACAAATTCTTTATAATTTTTATTTATGGTAATCGATTTCAAATTTACCTAAGAGGTCTCTCCCATTGGAGATGCTCTAATAGCATCTCCAATAAAAAGTTGCTTTGAGGGTTGCCAACCTATGCCAAATCAACATTTATATTATATTTTATTTTCTCTTACATCCATGTCATTGTTAGCAACTTTTATTAAAATTTTACTCCAATAGTTGGCAACTCCAAAAGTTGCTAATGTGGTCCCCATATACATTTTATTTTAAAAATTAAAAATATCAAAAACATAAAAATGGATATAAGTAAATATGTTTTTGGATTGTTTAATGAGTTTTATCCAAATTAGGAAGTTGTCACTTGCCAACTTTTGACAACCTTGCTAGGCAATCAAGAGGCAACCTCCCAACTCCAATAAGTTGGCAACCAAAATTGCCTTGTCATGTAAGCTTGGCAACAAAATTTACCTAAGAGGTATCTCCAACCATTGGAGATGCTATAAGGAAGATATATTCAGAAGTTGGATTCTGACCTGTATGGCTGTATTAGTGCTTTTTATTTGTTTTTTGGAAAGAAACGTTTTATTTATAAATAAATTAAGTGTTAATGCTAATTAAGTGACAGTGATATGAATGTATATATAATGGGGATGATGTTGGAAAATTGATTTGTGGTGGTGATTACCGGCTTTAATTTTTTATGATACTTACGGCTAACTTATAATAAAGATCCTATAAAAGAAACTACGTAATAAATGTAAATAAATGTAAATGTGGCATACCTTTGCTAAAGTGGAAGCAATAAAAAAATGAATATGAACATGCAAGTTATACCTTTACTTGGCATCTGGATTATTGACCAGTTGGATTAGTGGAAGTCTATTATGTTAATATATTGTGGATGCCTTTCTCACCGGTCCAATGCATCATCCATTTTCTAATTCTAATCATCACATATATTCCTGCACCTATCCAAGTAAAGAACTATTCAACTTGTAAATTGATTATTGGATTATTGAAAATTAGAAAATCCTAGCTTATAACTTGTCCCATGCACGAATATTTTCTGATATAGTAATTTGAAGGGGTTGAAAGATCCCCTTGCCGGACATATCGTGCAAGGCAATGAGGCAAAACAACATACTCAACAACAACTCGACAAATGCCAGCCAAATCCAAATGGTCCTATACATTACTATCATCCAGTCAATAAAACAGTTACAGTATGTACTAGCCAAATAAAGGGTAAAATGGCTTAATAGTCACTGAACTCAGTCCCAACTTGCAAGTGAGTCACTGAACTGAAAAAGCTTGCAATTACATAACTAAACTAATAAAATCTTGCATCCAAGTCACTGAACTCGGTTATCTATTTGCAAGTCCGTTAAGTGCAGTTGACTTTAACGGTTTCCGTTAGATATCAGAAAACTTTTTCCGATCATAGCTCGTTTAGGCCCAAAACCGGCTCATTTCCTTTGGGCTTTTGTTGTATCATGATCTAAATGTCCCCAACAACATCAATCAAAACAAAGCATCACTGATAACTGTAAAATTCGAGGATTCCGGTGATCAAAAAAAATTCCGGCCAAAAATTTCGGTGTACACCCTTCCGGCCAATTTTGTACACGAAACTTCAAGACAAAAATAGCTATGGACTCCTTACTCGACAATCTAAACATCTATGGTCTCCAAAATCACAAACAATCAACATATAAAATCAAGCAAAAAATTCAAAACTAACAAAAAAAATCCAAAAATTTGGAAGTTACCAAATCGCGATTTTGATGATGGGTTTGTGTAGAGCATCTCACGGGATTCATTTTGGTTACTTGAACTCACGATTTGGAATTCAATAACACCTCCAAATCTCCTTCGATCCATGAAGAAACGAAGAACTTCCGTCCATTCCGTTAAATATGTTAACGGCGAGTACCTATTTGCAAGTTTTTAATAGTTTAATGAGTTGACTGCAAGTTTTTTGAGTTCGATTACCCAGTTGCAAGTTGGGGTCGAGTTTAGGTACCTTTAAGCCATTTTACCCGCCAAATAAAACATTGTTTGCTCCTCTAGTCTGAATTACATACAATATGGAAGCAAAATGTAATTTACTTAAAAACAAACAAAACATGCTAGGACTAAAAATTGTTTATCATGTATAAATTCAAAGAATATATCCAATATATAGGTCAAAACGTCGAATAAGGTGTATGGGATTAATCTTTGCTACCCCTTCAGAAATCGAAATGTGTATATACTATATTTTCTTTCCCCCTCGACTTGTGGGCTAAGGATACTACACTGGATCTTAGTTGGACAGACTCTTTTTACAAGCTCTATAACTATGTGTAATCACAAGTCGAAAGAATAAGGTATCTATAAACAATGCACAAGTACCAAATAAAAAAGTAATATCAATGCCCATGACCTGACGACAACTGCCAAGAGCATGAAGTGTCCCAGTCCGTCTCTGGTTTCCAGCAATTTAGCTTCTGTGATGGTAGCATATGCCAAAGAGCACATGGTGCTATGCAGCAGGAGAGTATAGTACATATTTTTACACAGTATGAGCATGCCAGCTCTGGGTTAAATTTGTGCGAAAAGGAGTTCGTTCCATGTATCAGGAACCCCAGGTAGGCACCAATGCAGGCAATCTTGCATCCCAGGTGTGGCTTTAATGCTGTATCTAGAAATATGACCCTCGTCTCTCAGCTGAGATATAGCTGTAATGTCCAAGAGTTTAACCTTAGTTCCCTTCACTGATCCAGCAGCAATTGGATCGATAGATTCACCTTGCAGAACCTGCAAGTCCCCAGATCGTGGGGTGGTATTGTCACAGGTACCTCCGGTGTTCCAATCTCCATTAAAAAAGTGTCTGGGTGAAATGGATCGATAGAAAGCTTTTAGACCTGGATATTTGGGAAGTTCCGAGTTCACCCACTTGACAATACTGTAAATTGTGAAATTTTTAGCACCAGCAATGTCAGCAATATTTGTATTGGTATTAGGCTTGCCACCAACATGCATGATCCATCGATTAGCTTCGATCTTCCCTCTATTCCAATGATGTCCAGTATTGAGAACAAGGACATCAAACCTGGGCAGAAACCGTTGCAAAAAGGACGGAGGCCTATCAAGGTGCATGGCATAATCAGTAACTGGGTTTGTAAGATTAAGAGGCTCCAAGTCAGAGAGACTTGCAGACCAATAATAGAGGATGGTAGTATTGGTGCTTGGGAACCGATATGCCCACCCATCAGGGCGTACATGTCCTTTCTCTTTGACAAGACCATATTCCCAGCCAACATTAAGAACATCAGGCCTCTCTTCACCTTCAGTGACCATGCACATTAGCGACTGAAATTGCTGTCGGCCCAGTGAATCCCCAATAAAAGCTAGAGTTTTATTCTGCATCCTGGAACATTTTGTCACAATCAATAGCCACTCTAATTGCACCAAAAACATACAGTAAGATTTGAAGAATGTGCACATTTAAGTAATTGTGATAAATTAGAAGAAAGAGACATAAAGATAATGGTTGAAAATGTTTCAGCATCAGATATTTGCTATGAGAAGTTGTTGTGTATAGGTTCTGGAAAATACTGTATGTAATATCAAGGAGCAAGTGAAATTGCAAAACAAGTATAGCAGTTGGAGACTTAGAGTTATCCCAGGTTCACTGGTATGTTTCTAATAACTAAGTTTCAGTAAAGAGAACATTAAAGCAATAACATCGTTTAAGTTCAAAGAAAGCATATGCGGGAAGTAGTGATACTAACACCCAAAGCTGCACAATTGGCCTGTTGTTTAACAGATTCTACTATAGGTTTCGGATTCAATCACGTTAGCTTTGTATTGATCATACTAAATAGAAAAACCTCTTTAGACTACAGGTTATCAAATTAGCAATACCACTTCTAATTAGCCAACATAAGCCCATAATATAGATATGTGTACTTGTGAGACCACAATTCATTATCGAATTTTATTGAATCGATAAACCTTGTACCTATTGTCGCTTATATAAAACAATAAATAAACATGAAATGAGTTTCCTTCGACTTTGTATGATAGTACCTTCTCAGGAATTTAGATGCTGTAAAATTTTCCATTTCACAATTTTTTGGCTGCCACCTTAACTTCTCGTATTCAAAATCTGTGCGTTGTGTCAAGCGGCAAGCCCACATTGATGACAGCCATTGCTTACAACCAAAGCCAGAATACAGAGGTCGATTGTCATCTAGAATCCATTTTCCTATGGCATAGTTACAGCCTGAAATAAGAGACCAGATATAGCAGTTACAGACCACTTACAAGTAGTTGTAGTTGCAAAGTAATTGGACAATTATGGAAAACATGTCCCTCAGATGGGATGACTGAATAGTACTGGACTCTACCTTGATTTTTAGGAGGAGTCTTCACATCCTCTTTTCCTATCAGTGATGAATTTGCAGTCACAGAGCTCAACGGAGCTACGGAATCCTGTGTTTGCTTGTATGAATCCTCTTTGTGCTCTGTAGTGGTTTCTGCACCACCAGAATTTAATTCATAACCCCAGAATTAGGAATGATTTTAAAATTAGAATGTAGAATGGAAACATCATATTAAACTTCATAGAAAAAAGTTAAATTTAAAATCTCCAACTTGGGGCCATATTTACCAAGGAGGTATATCATTCCAAAGGAGTTAAAATTACTAAATATTGAACAGAAACTTTGGAAGAAGGGTCCGCATGGAAAGAGGATGTTTTATTTTGTTAAACATTCAAAAGTTTGTTCACAACTGTAGCTTTTAATTTAGCCAAGTATAGTCATTACCCCACTTTTTAGCAGATAAAGCAAAGAAAAAAAATTCTACAAACATCCATTCCATAAAAGACAGGAAATACAGAAATTCAAGATGATGGATAAAAACAAAAATATCTTGCAAACTATAAGTCATTATGTCAACTGCTGCAGTGTGTGCCATTAGTATGCATAAACCTAGTATCTGTAACCGTATAGAAACTAAATTCTACCTTGGATATTCTCATTTACAGCTGTTAAATTCTCTTTCTCCCTGGTACCCGTAGAAGAGATGGTGCTTGGGGACTTGACTGGTGCCACTATACTGATGCTTGGACTCACTCCTGAACCATTTACCCCTCTGGAAGCCTCATTTGCTTTTACTTCTTTGTCTGTTACCACTGTCAAGTACATAAGTATAAATTTTAGTTGACCATTTAGAACTATAACAACATACTGAGCATCTTGAAAAAAAAAAGAGAACACGATGAAAGTTTGCGAGGGAAATGGACTCGACTGTCATGATTAACTTTAGCATAGTAAAAAACAGGAAAAGAACAATACTAGGAGGCAATGCAAGGTCTCAGTTCATTAACAGAAATGCAAGTCATGCTGATGAGAACTCCAAAATATTTTACAGATAAACTACTAGCACCGCAATCTTATCAAAAGAAATTCTAGAGCTCGAGACAAGTTATTTTGATGAATTCTGTTATCTATCTCTAAAAAGCTTTTTAACAGACAGATTTTTTGAATTATTGGTCATTTGCCTGTACGCACCATCTAGAACTTTTTTCGATTTCTTTGATAATGTACTACTTATTCAGTAATGATTGCTAAGAGCGGCACAAATGCTCCTCAATGGCTTTGTCCTGGAATTGACTCTAGTGGTGTGCTGTCAGTTTCCTGAGCTACCATCATCATTGTAAACAGCATCATAGTTTCATTTAAAACTCTTGTTAGCAGCTTCAAGATTGATGCTGCAGGAGCAATGAGATAATGGAACAGTGTACTACTGGTATGACTAGCTAGGCCAGCAAAACTCGATGGAATAGACAGGATGCACACGATCCTTCACACCCAAATTTCTTGTTCTGAATATTTCAATTATGAAGCTCTTAACTTAGCAACAACCTAAGAGTTCTTTAGGCATTTAATACAATTAATCTGTTGGCAATTCTGTGACTTCTAGATGAGTGACAACCGACCAGGTCATATACATAGATTAAATTTCTAGCAAGTTTTGTAGTCTGTAACTAGAAAAAAATGTGGCTTAATGGCTTGTACATCAGGAGGCAAACCTGGAATTAGCTTTAAGACTCCGCTTTGAGACGGAATTAAGGATGACACAATAGGGGCCTTTGCCCATCCGACTAATAAAATGGTCGTGAAGGCAACAGCAGCCAGGAAGAGAGTTAGCTGTTTACTACTCAGTCCATAGAAGCTTCCTTTCATCCTTACCCAAATTAAATAACAAAATCAACTTCCCTCAAGTCTCATCAAACGTCAAATTTCTTAATCTGCATAAAATACAACGAAAACTTCTCAGAAATCATATACAAAACAAAATCAGTTAACTAATTCAAATGAAAAGTGTGTGTGCCTGTAAAAGGATTAGCAATTAATTTGGGATAGGAACTTATTAAGCTACATATATTGCAGAATTGCCATCATTTTTTAAAATGTCGAAGTAATAATCAAAATTTGCTGATGCTGCATCACCGATCAACAAACAGATTTCGATACTTATACTAGAACAGCAAGAATCACAACAATCAAGCCAATTATTCGACACTACCCTAACACATTATCAATTACACCAAATTCTCGAATAAATCAACCTCTGGGTCACGTCATTCATAGTTCATACCAAAACTATACATATAAATCTGGATCTAGTACTCATTAACATTATTTTGTAAAATTAAAACAAATAAGTAGGCTAAAACTCATAAAAGTAAATATATAAATATAACAAGCTGCGAATCAATCAACTAGCTTAATGCATAACTTTACATAATACCTAAGTAGCAAATTATATCGAGCGCATGGTAAGAGCTTATATGTTATCGTTCTAGTTTCTGGGTTCGATTCTTGCTCGTCCCGAGATTAATAAATCTGAATCTCGTAAACTGAAAATTGGTGGGGAGAAGGGAGAAGAATAAATAGAACAGCGAGAGAGTGTGTAAAGAAGGGGAAAACGCGGAAACACAAATAGTACGGTGGAGTTGATGTACTAATGCGCTTGACATCTGCCATGTTCATACTCCCTCTGTCCCATATTCATTTTCCCATTTGATCGGTCCTGTTCATAACAAGAGACAAATTACTAATTTACTTCTAATCTATAAAATCAAATATATTTATGAGTGATCTTGTTGGATTCGTATTTATGAGTACTTTAATACAGTGAAGTTTTTAAATTTAAAACTAATACAAAATTAAAAATATTAACGATTAAAAGTGTGCGTTGGCAAACGTGTCCAAGGCAAATGGGAAAAGTTTTTAGGGACAGAGGGAGTATAATTTAGGTCTGATTTTTATGTACTGGAGTGGTAGAATCTGTACTTCCCTTTTTTTTACCCCAATAGATTAGAGACGTGTGTGATGTGTTATTGTGTTGTGTGATTTCGATCTTTTTTATATATTTTTTTATCATTGTGGGTTTTTTTTATCATTGTGGTTGTGGGTTGATAATACTCCCTCTGTCCCATCCATTTCTTTACAATTTCCTTTTTGGGACGTATCACCAATTCTTTACATTACTAAAAATAGTAACTTTTAACAATAAAATACATTATTACATCCACTACTTTATTCCACTTTTTCAAACTTTATACTATTACACCCACTACTTTACATACTTTAATAATAAAATTATTATTACACCCACTACTTCATTTATTTTAACAATATTACATCCACTATCCTTAATCTCCATGCCCCAGCCCCATGTAAAGAATCACATGGGACAGAGGGAGTAGTATACTTTAGCTCTTATTTTTTATAGTTTAATTTTAATTTTTATATTAATTTGACTAAATTTTGATGTGACTTTAAATATAAAAAAATATTGATCAAGGTATTAAAAAAAAAATAATGACAAGAATAACTCTTTTTTATAACTATTTAACGAGAATAACAACTTCTAAATAATTGGCCATTTATAACCTTTCTGATACATGAGTGTAGTATGCGTGTTCATTTATTGACGTTGAACATCTAACTGAAGAGTTAAAAAGGTGCAGGATTTTAGAATGAACTAGTTGATAAAGCCGCGCTTCGCGGCGGCGTTATAATATTTTTTTAAAAAATCAATATATTTACGTTATATTATAATATTAATATTAAATTTTAATAATTAAATATCATTTTCTAATGAATCGATTTCTTGTTAAACACTATTCTTTCGATTGGGCCACTCTCTCGTTAAAATCGAAATCTCAACTTTAACATATATTATAAAGACTTATATAATATTTTTTATCCATAAAATCGAACAATAAAATTAAAAAAAATTATGACATCAATATCAAATTCTAATAGTTAATACAATCTTTTCTAGTGAGCCGTCTTCCCGTTAAATACGTTTCGAGTCGCTCTTATTTGAAACCAAAATTCTAAAAGAAAGTAAATTTCAATTTTTATATTCTTTAAACTTTATAATATTTATAGAGTTTTAAACATATATTTCTTATATATTCAAACATCTTTATACGGTCTTCTCTAATATATTCAAACATCTTTATACGGTCTTCTCTAATGAATCATTTTAAAATAAAGAATTTCTAGGAAAAAAAGATATATATTTTTAAAAATCGTGTAAGACGTCTCCACCGTCCTCGTATTCTATTTCTAATAAAACATCTTATTTTATGTATTCCTTATATATTCAAACATCTTTATGCGGTCTTTTTTAATGAATCGTTTTCTCGTTAAACACGGTTATTACTATTTATCCGCTCCCTCGTTAAGACCAAAAACCTAACTTTTACATATATCACTTGTATGATAATGTTTATCCATAAAAATCAAATCCTAAAAATAAAATAAAATTTATAACATCAAAATGATATTTTAATAGCTAATACAATCTTTTATAATGAGTCGTCTTCCCGTTAAACACGTTTCGAGTCACTCTCGTTTAGGTCGAAATTCCAAATTCATTACATATTATTAATGATACTTATCTTACACAACAACTATTTTCCTTAAAATTAAAACCTAAAAAATAGAGTGAATTCCAATTTTTACTTTATCTAGACTTTCTAAAATTTATGGAGTTTTAGAAAATGAAAACACATCTTATTTTCTCTTTATATTATAGATACTCCTATTTTTATTTCGGATTCCTGCATGAGAATGTTCTTTTATAATGTTAACACGTCAATTCTTTTCTTTTTAAATACGATAACTTTTTTAATGATAATAGTATTAGATTTATGAATAAATTTTCCTAATAAAAGTATAATTAATTTATATAAAAAAAATATAATTTAAGAAGATCGTACTTTCTATAAAATATTTAGTTATATGATGCTCTATATATTCAAACATCTATTCTACTTCTAATAGAACTTTTATTTATATGTTTTTCTATAAATTCGAACTCTTATTCTCTATAAATTCGAACTCCTATTCTACTTCTAATAAAACTTTTAATCCTATGCTTTATAAATACTTATTCTACTTCCAATAGAAACTTTTATTTATATGTCTTTTCTATAAATTTGAACTCTTATTCTTATAAATTCGAACTCCTAGTCTACTTTCAATAGAACTTTTAATCATATGCTTTATAAATACTTATTCTACTTCCAATAGAACTTCTAATCATATGTCTTCCTATAATTCGAACTCTTCTCCTATACAATACTTCTAATATGTTAAAAGATATTTTATATTTATTAGTATTTAAAATCCTAAAATTCTAAAAAAATTAGAAAAATAGATTGAGACGATCTTAGAACGCCACCTATGCTCTCGCGTATCCTCCTTTATTTATATATGTTGATTGAACGCCTGTCTTTTCATTTGTGGGCCACATATATAGTATCCATTCAGGCATTCAAAGAGCAGTGAGTAACAAGTAGTCTAGTCCAGTCCATGTAATACGCATTTAATAAATGCATATCATCATCTTTTTTATTATGATTACTTCAACGTTAAATGCGTATTGCAATTTTAAAAAATAAAATATTGAATAAGTCATTGTGAAATGCGTATACTTTATATGATAAGTCACTGCCATTTGCGTATTTAGTATTACTCCATTACAAAATGCGTATCCCACCGGTTATAATTGGCCAAAAAATTAAAATCGGTTATTTTTGTATATTTTACCTAAAAAACAGGTTAAAATTGTCATTCACCCTAAAAAAAACTGGTAAGTGTTAATGTTGTTGGAACAATTTCGTAACAACACGAAATCGGAGGGGTGCTAGAATAATAGAGCGAATTTGTATGTTTATGTGGTTGTTTTAGGGATTTAGTGTTTGTAAAAAAAAAGGGGCTGAACTTGTTATGTGTCTCGATTTGTTTCGTGTATCGGATCCCTTTGCCAAGATGTCTGCGTACCAATTTATATTGGATCAATCCTACGTAGTTCTGTGCAATTGTGTCTATCCTTAAGAGACTTTAGGGATAAACTTCATTAATGTAGTAATGCGTACATAGACATGGTCATATCCATGTTTGCAGCAAGAGGCTGGAGTGAATCGAAAGCAAATATAATTTGGGATGCAATCGCACCGTGAGCTTATAGATAGACTAGTCAAATTCAATCCTAATGACAGTATGGCCAAACAAACGACTGCTGAGGGTGGTTTGTATGAAGCCATTTTTATCTCGGAGTTCGTATGATCTATGGATCAAGCAATGGAGATGAAAGAGATTTTTTTAAGTGGAAAAAATAAAGAAATTTCAAAATTTAACTGGAAAATGCACCTTTGTTGGGCATTTGCCTCAAAGGTGCTACGATTGAAACAAGAGCCAATAAGAGAAATAAGAAAAGGAAGGGAACACATGCAGTTATATAGTATTAAGGTTAATAATGGATATTTGAAGGAAGGAAACGGATTTGGAGCGGTCATTTTGGACTTGGAAGAATGGGAGCCTTGAGTTCGAAGTTCCAAAACCTAGCCACAAAAGTTACTTAGATAACTATGTTTATGATTTAGATGAACGTAGTGCTGATTTTCAATAAATTTAATTAAGCAATTTATTTCTTGTATTTGTTATTATATGTAATGAAATGCTATGCAATTTTTGCTTTATTGCTTAATTTGATTTATTGGAATGAAATGCTATGCAATATTTGCTTTTTACAAGTTATTATTTTATCTCGTAAGGTGTTAGATTTTGGAATACTCCAAAGAAAGTTTTAATGTAATTGCAAATAAATTTTTACCCTAAAATTTACGAGATTGTCAAAGAATCATTTCTCAACAAGTAGTATCAGAAAGATCTTAAATTTATCGGTACAAATATTGGAGTTATCCTCGTTTCAAATAAATAAAAGATTGTTTGGTTTAAGATATTATATAATTATGAATGAATGTCATTCATTAAAATTTTATATATGGTGTTTGGTTTAAAAAAAATCCGATTCTTCAAATAATAACGTACTAGCTTATAGCCCGTGCAAAGCACGGGTTATTTTTAACTTTTTTTAATTTACTTATTATAATGTGGTTACATAATATTATAAATATTTCAATTTTATAAATTACAGTTTTTAGTATTAAATCTAAACTAATATGTTATTAGCGGAAATCGAACCTTCAACCTAATTTGTGTGTAACATCTTTTAGTATTAATTTTAAATTAAAATGTTGTTAACGGGATTCAAACCTTAGACCTCTGTATATAATAACTTTTATAACAACCTCTTTAGTATTGTATTCAACAATCATCATCTATTTGAGTTATCGATCTAACGGTCATAAATGAAAGGGATAACCAAAACCAAACTACAAATACTTGTGCGATGCACGAGTTTCTTTTAATATGTTATAAATTTTATTAAAAATGTATATTGATTTTTAATATATTTTATTAATAATTGAAAGATATGGTGTGATATTTTTGGATACATATTAATGATTGCAAGATTAGTTTTAAATTAAAAGATAACATATTTTAATTAGAAAATAAATATTAATGATTGAAAGATCTGACATGGTTCATGTTTTTAGGTGTTTATTAATGGTTGAAAGATATGGTGCAAGATTTTTTAATATATATATCCAAAATAACATAATATAATTAATGATAAGCTAAATAGGATAACCAAACCGAAAACCAAAATTTTCAATGTTTCGGCTTTAATATAATAGTATAGATATATAAGTTTCTGAAACACGAGGGGGAGATGGGTAAGGGAGAACGATATGAAAAATCATTTTTTATTTTTGTTATACCTATCTTTATTTAAATAATTCAATATAATTTTTTAATATAAATATAAATTAATGACGTAAAGTAAATTAAATTAATATTCTAAACTAATTAAATTTAGCCACTCAAATTTATTTTAAATTAAATATATTCATTAGTTTTAATCTCATGCAAACTTCATAAATTAAATGATACCTAAAAAAGACAAAAATGACATCTTTTCCGATAATATAATGTAAAAGAAGTTAACGTCAAAAAAAATGAAAAATGAGTGACATTTTTTGTAGATACAAGTAAATTCTCTACATTTCCACGTTTTGACATGGTACAAACCATCCAAGACTGCCCAAAATCAACGCTAGGCCACATGATATATAGAAGTCTTTCAACAAAATATTAAAAGTCCAATTCCAAAAATGTTACATTTCAACAGACAAAAGTGTGAAATGAAAATTAGCAAAAAAAAAAAAAAAAAACACAAGTGTTTGTGTATCAAAATTAAGTCATTAAAAATCCAGACCGGATTTTTTTGGTTTTGCGCACCGGAGACTGGATCGGCTATACACGGTCCGGTACGGGTCACGGACCTATGGACCCGATCCGGTCTAATTTAACGGTGCATACTGGAATGTTGTGCAGCCCTAATCACATCATCTGTTACTTAATCATAGTTAAGTTTTATGATTTTGTTTCATATTTTACAAAAGTCTATTGGGTTATAGTAGGAAATTTTAATTGAATGGTTGATTTACAAAAAATTAAGAAATTTGTTACCTTTTTTGGCTAATAGCTATTTTTTTAATAGTTGCATGGATTGCATGCAAGCAAAAACAAAAGAAACACCGAAATGCATTTAATACGTACATGTTAGTTACAGAGGCATGCCTGTACACATCTAATAACAAGCCTAATTGTTTGTAATGCTTTGCATTACTTACATGACCTCTTAACTGAGGGAACCTCTAGTTGTAGAGTTTCTGTTTGTATTGTACTTGTAGAAGGCATCAAATCCTAGTTGTTTAATTGTACAAATAGAGTCTAGAATAATGCTTGAAAGAAGTTCCAAGGTTCATGCCTCAAGCAAGGAGTTAAAGACTGTCAAATAATCACAGTTGGGATTTGAAGAAATGAAGAATTTGCCTAAGTACCAATTCGAGAAGTATATTTGTCTATTCGAGAAGTCCAGCATTCGAGAAGTCAGAGATTCGATATCTCAAGACACTATTCGATATCTCTGAATACACTGTTCGATATCTCATTCGATATCTCAGGGATTCGATATGTCTACTACTCTATTCGAGAACTCAAGAAGTCAACAAGTCAAGATGGTATTCGAGTTCTCAAAGAGTCAACAAGTCAAAGTTCCATTCGATATCTCAAAGACTCAGAAAGCTATTCGACAACTCGAGGATTCGATAAGTCAAATGCTCTATTCGACAACTCGAGGAATCCTGATGGTAAAGAGCTATTCGAGAAGTGGTTCGATATGTCACTATAACAGTATTCGAGAACTCAGAGTTATCGATCAAGTCAATTTTAGTTCTCGAATCACTTACTTAGTCACTTCTCGAATACATTCTTGGAGACAAAATACTGAAGAAATTGTACAAGTCAGAAACCTGCAACAAGCCAATGCACTTTATGGACCACAATCTGTAACGTGCTCTGGAAAGCCTACAAGGAAGCTTGGAGAGATATAGAAGAGACAAGGAGCTAAAGAAGTGGATCTAAACAGGCTTTGCAAAGTCAAATCTGTAACCGTTTGGACTCTTACTCAAAAAGGATAGACAGACTAGAAAGTAATTTGTTTAGCTACCTTATTTGTAGTAAGCAGGCTGTATCCATGTTCTATAAGGACACAGCCTCACTTCATAACTTAGTAACTTTTGTGAGTCTAGTTTTTCATTCACTGTAAGCTATATCTCTCTGAGAAAAACGAAGCTGAGAATACTACCATTTGTATTCACAGATTGTAGCAACCTTTATCTAATATACATTAGATTAAAGTGATATTGTGTCTTGTGTTGTTTACTTATCCGCACCTTCACTTCTACACACACAGGCACTTATCTGCTACACAGACTCAATCAAGGAAAGTTCAAGAATCCATTCACCCCCCCCCTCTGTATTCTTTTACCGTATTCAATACTCAACAAGTGGTATCAGAGCGGGCTGTTTATTCAAAAACAGAGAAACGATCATGAGTTCGAATACACCAAAGACTACAGGAACGGTGAAGGTCCCTAAGTTTGATAAAGAAAACTTCAACCTCTGGAAGATAAAGATGATGTTGTTCATCAAAGCCTCTCATCCCTTGTATCCTGAGATTCTCAAGAATGGTCCTTTTGTTCCACAACAAGAGATACCAGAGAAGACTGTTGGAACCATAACAATCCCTAGAGCTTATGAGGCCAAGGATCCATCAAAGTGGACAGAATCAGAAAGGGAGAAGGTTGCTCTTGACAGCCACCTCATGTTGCTCATCATTGATTCCATGGATATGTCAATGTTTGCAAACATTGCATCATGCACGTCTGCTAAAGAGATGTGGGATCACATTGAGGTGTTGTGTGAAGGGACTGATGAGGTTAAAGAAAACAGGAAACAGATATTGGTCACACAGTATGAAGCTTTCATGGCACAGCCCAAGGAAAGCATCACTGAGATGTTTGAAAGGTTTCACAAGCTAGTTACTGAGTTGCAGATGAATGGAAAGGTTTACAGCACCAAGGAGTTAAATATGAAATTTCTGTTGTCTTCACCAAATCATCTGGAGCAAAGAGTCATCTCTCTAAGAGAGAGAGATTTGAACAAAGTCACCTATGATGTACTCTATGGAGTCCTAAAGACTCATGAACTTGAGTTGCTTCAGAAAAGGGCTATCCAAGCCAACCAAGGTAGGATGATAAACACATCATGTGCCTTGATTGTCAACAAATCCATTCTGGACCTAGAAGCATCTACAAGCCAACTAAGGATAGAGGAGGTGGCAGATGATGAAGAAACTGAAGCTGGGGTGAGTGAACCTGTTGAGGAAAAGGAGGAAGAAGAAGAGGAGTTTTACACTCTGGAAGAACTTGATGGGATGGAAAATACTTCATATGCTTTCATGGCCAGAAAATTTCCAAACATCAGATTTAAAAGAAATCAACCCTTCAAACCCAAAACTCAAAACCATTCAGCCAACAAGAACAAGGCACCTGTGAAACCAAACAGAAATAAGTTCAAAACCGGTTATGTGGATAGGTCATCTGTAAGGTGTTATAGATGCAATGACCTAGGGCATTTTGCCAGTGAATGCAAGAAGCCTAAAAAGAAGGATAGAGATTATCTTGAGCTAGAAGCTAAGTATGAGGCCCTTCTGAAAAAGCAGACACATGGTAAGGCCTACATAGCTGAAGGGAAGTGTTGGGATGATTCTGAGAGTGATGAAGAGGAACAAGAATTCTGCAATTATGCCTTGATGGCCAATTCCAAGGATGACTCATCTTCATCTGATTCTCAGGTACCATCTCTCACTACTATAGACATGTCTGTTTCTGAATACAAATCCATGATTGAACAATTATCTGTTGAAATGTTTAATATTCATACTAGTATGACTGCTGCTAATGAGGAGATTGCTAAACTGTCTACTAGAAATGAAGTATTAACCAAAAAGAATGAGGAACTTGAGCTAACTGCTATGCAAGTAGAAAACCTTAAGAAAGAAGTTGAATATTTGGAGAACAAGGTTCTATGTGCTAGTCAAGTAGAAAAGGCTCTTAGGGATGAATTAGCTGAGAATGAATTCAACTTAAAACTTTCAAGAAATCATCTGGTTTAGTGCAATCCTACTGTGAGAAAATTGAAGCTAAACCCAAAGCAGCTATTGGACTTGACTATGACTCTCTCAAACAAAGGAAAGGCTATGCTGTCATCGAAGAGGACACAGCTGTTCATGAGAAAGTGGCCCACATTTTGAGAAAAACTGTAAATCCAATTTTTAAAGAATCAACATTTGAAATTGATGAGGATGCCTTACTCATCAAGCAAATGTTGAATGATGAGGATGAGGCACAATCTAGTGAACAGCAAGCATCCTCTAAGGGTGAGAGTGTCAAGTCAAAGACCAAGAAGCCAGTAGTTGATAGGCCAAGACCTAAGAAGTTTGTTAAGTTTGTCTCAGCTGGGAAGAGTGAATCAGAAAAGGAAGTGACTAAAAAGAAACAGAACAGAAATGGCAAGTTAGGGATTAACAAGGATAGCAACTATGCTTATATGCCTAATGCCCCTAGGAAAACTTGTCAGAACTGTTTCAGTACCAATCATCTAACTCATGCATGCAAGAAACCTGTTGGTAGTGTGTCTAAACCTTTCTATGATTGTTCTGTGCCTCTAAGACATAGAGATGCACCATTCTGTGATAAATTTGACTGTATGCCATGCAATATGAATGTTATGACTAGTTGTTTTAGTTTAAGAAGACAGTTCATTGATGGTTGTATCAGTCACAATTCTCACACACACTACACAAGGTCAAAGTCTTCAAGTCCTCCTAAAGCTAGGAAGGTACCTTTGTCACCTAAGTCTGAAACCTCAGGTTCTAAGACTTCCAACAGTGACAAGAAGACTGACACTAAGAAAGTTAACAAGCATGTTGTTTATGATAAAACTGTCTCTAAGTCACATGGACCCAAACTTGTTTGGGTACCAAAGGAAAAGTAATACCTTTGTGGTTGCAGGGCAAAGAAAGTGAGAAGAAGGTCATGTGGATTTTGGACAGTGGATGCTCAAATCATATGACTGGTGATATGGCCCTGCTATCACAGTATGAGGAAAAGGCTGGCCCAATGGTTGCTTTTGGAGATGACAGCATGGGTAACACATTGGGATATGGCAAGCTGAAAGTTGGAAATGTCATCATTGAAGATGTAGCACTAGTCAAGGGGCTCAAGCATAATCTGTTAAGTGTTGGTCAGTTTACTGATAGAGGATTCAAAGTGAATTTTGACAAAGATGAATGTTTGATCACCCACAAGAAGACTGGTGATTTTGCTCTATCTGGAGTAAGGAAGGGAAGCCTGTTTGTAGCCAATATGGACTCTGCAAACAAGGACAAAATTTGTTGCTTTTACTCAAAAGCATCAAATGAAGATTGTTGGCTGTGGCACAAGAAACTATCACACCTGAACTTTAAGGCCATTAATTCTCTAGTCAAAAGAGAGTTAGTGAGAGGCATGCCCACACTTGAATTCTGCCAAGAAGGAGTGTGTGAGGCTTGTCAAAAAGGAAAAATGAAGAGATCAAGCCACAAGTCAAAGACAGTGACATCTGTAACCAAGCCACTGCAACTTATCCATATGGATTTGTTTGGGCCTGTTAACATAATGTCACTTGGAAGAAAGAAGTATGCCCTGGTAATGGTTGATGATTTTTCAAGGTATACATGGGTAGAATTTCTGGCATCAAAAGATGAGGCTCCACAAGTAATCATTGAGCATATAAAGAAAGTTGACAAGGAAGCAAAGGCAAACAATGCAAGTGTGATTGCATTGAGGAGTGATAATGGAACAGAGTTCAGAAATGCCACACTTGAAGCATTCTGCAAAGAGAATGGCATTTCTCAGCAATTCTCAGCTCCAAGGACTCCACAACAAAATGGAGTTGTTGAGAGAAAGAATAGAACTCTAATTGAGGCTGCTAGAACAATGTTACTTGATGCAAAAATGCCCACATGTTTTTGGGCTGAGGCTGTGAGCACTGCATGCTATATTCAAAACAGAACCCTCATCAACAAAAACACTGGAAAGACTCCTTACAACTTGATGACTGGAAAGAAGCCTACACTGAAGTATATTCATACTTTTGGAAGCAAATGCTTTGTACTTAAGGACAATTCTGAATATGTTGGAAAGTTTGATGCAAAAGCATTTGAAGGAATTTTTCTTGGCTATTCTATGGAAAGAATTGCATACAAGGTTTATGTCATCAGTCAAAAGAAAGTTATGGAAAGCACAGATGTAACATTTGATGACAGCAAACTACCTGGACTAGAAGAAGCCAATGATGAAGACAAAGATCCATTGAAGTTTGATAATCTAGATGATTCTGATGAAGAGACTGAAACTAGAGTTGAAACTCAAGTACAACAAACTCAAGTGAATAATGATACAAGAGAAGAATTTGTGCCAATCAATAGTGAAGAAACAAGCATCCAAGACACACCTGTGAGTAATGGCAACTTCACAGGGGGAGGAAATGAGGATGATCATGATGAGGATGATGAAGCAACATCAAGGATGAGAAATCAGGCTGAACACTCAAGGAAATGGGATAGATCACACACTGCAGAGCAAATCATTGGAGATCCTAATGCAGGAGTAAGGACTAGGAGAGCAACTCAAAATGAGTGCCTCTATGGATGTTTTCTATCACAAGTTGAGCCTAAGAAACTTGATGATGCATTGTTGGATCCAGATTGGATTATTGCCATGCAAGAGGAGCTGAATCAATTTGAAAGGAACAAAGTATGGGAACTTGTGCCTGCACCAAAGAATAGAACCATTGTTGGAACAAAATGGGTTCTGAAGAATAAGATGGATGAAGATGGTGTAATAATAAGAAACAAAGCAAGGCTGGTTGCAAAAGGATACTCTCAACAGGAAGGCATTGATTATGATGAGACATTTGCCCCTGTTGCTAGATTGGAAGCCATTAGAATATTCTTGGCATTTGCTGCTCATTCAAACTTTAAAGTTTATCAAATGGATGTCAAGAGTGCATTTCTAAATGGAGAGTTGGAAGAAGAGGTTTATGTGCAACAACCACCTGGCTTCGAGGATCCACATTTCCCAGAATTTGTCTACAGATTGCTTAAGGCACTGTATGGACTTAAGCAAGCCCCAAGAGCATGGTATGATACTTTATCACAATTCCTTCTTGAAAATCAATTCACTCGAGGCACATTGGACAAGACACTGTTTTACAAGAAGCATGGTGATGATATGATCCTAGTTCAAATCTATGTGGATGATATCATTTTTGGTTCTACAAATGAGAAACTGTGTGAGAAATTCTCTAAACTCATGCAGAGCAGATATGAGATGAGTATGATGGGAGAGTTGACATTCTTTCTAGGGTTGCAAGTCAGTCAAAGGAAGGATGGTATCTTTATCAGTCAAACCAAGTACATCAAGGATTTATTGAAGAAGTTTGACTTGGAAGATTGTTCACCTGCCAAGACACCCATGGCCACTGCCACTAAATTGGATGAAGATGCTAAAGGCAAGAGAGTAGATATCTCAGTCTACAGAGGCATGGTTGGTTCTCTACTCTACCTCACTGCAAGTAGGCCAGACATCATGTTTGCTACATGCTTGTGTGCAAGGTTTCAATCAAATCCAAAGGAATCACATTTGATTGCAATAAAAAGGATCTTTAGATATCTGAAGGGCACTCCTAACTTGGGATTATGGTACCCTAAGGACACAGGGTTCAATCTGGTTGGCTACTCTGATGCTGATTATGCTGGATGCAGAGTGGATAGGAAAAGCACCTCAGGAAGCTGCCAGTTTCTTGGACAAAGGTTAGTTTCTTGGTATAGCAAGAAGCAACAATCTGTGTCAACTTCTACAGCTGAGGCTGAATACATAGCTGCTGGAAGTTGCTGTGCTCAAGTGCTTTGGATTAGAAATCAACTTAGAGATTATGGACTTGTGTTGGAAAGAATTCCAATCATGTGTGACAACACAAGTGCAATCTCTATAGTTGCCAATCCTGTCAATCATTCTAGAACAAAGCACATTGACATCAGATATCATTTCATAAGAGAACATGCAACTAATGGAACCATTGAGTTGCATTATGTCTCTACAGATAAACAACTAGCTGATATATTCACTAAGCCATTAGATGAAGCCACCTTCACAAGGTTGGTAAGTGAGATTGGAATGCTGAATTCTTCAGATTCTGGCTAAGTGAATACATCATCTAGATTGTTGCAGCAGTAAACACTTACTTTATCTAAATTCTCAATATTTTTGGAGTAAGTGTTGGCTGAAATATGATTTATAAATATTTCAAATCTGTTGCATATGTTGAAAATCATATTTTTATTAACTTAAAATTTCTATGAAATTTTGAGAAAATCACTATTTGATTTGCTAGGATATTTTTCAATGAATATGTCTGGTAGATTTTAACAAGATAGTGAAAATCAAATTTTTATGAGTGATGGGTATAGTTCGATAAGTCAGACTTCTCGAATGATTCACTATTCGACATCTCTAATAAGTCTCATTAGAGTACTCTTGAGTTCTCGAATAGAGTCTTTCTGAGATATCGAATAGAGGAATTATTGACTTCTCGAATATAGTAACTGAGTTCTCGAATGACTGAGTTCTCGAACACTATATTTGAGTTCTCGAATCATTTGAAAAGGCTGAATTCTCGCTGAATTTTAATCGATTTTGGACTTTTGTCTAAAAGTTTAATTCACTCATAAAAACACATTTTATTTAATTTAGAATTATTTCTAAGTTAGATAACTGCCATCTGTGAGTTTCTATCTGCTTGAGATATCGATTAAGCCATTCTTGACTTCTCGAATAGTTGTTTTCTACTTCTCGAATGCCTGACTTGTCGATACAAAACCTTCTGCTAATCGACAATTCAAGTACTTCATACTTATACAATTTCACATCTATTCGATTCATTTCATTCGATTTCTCAAGCATCTACACTCTCTAAACCCCTGAAACCCTAGCTACGAAAAGCCAAATTTCTTCTTCAACCTTCAATTTCTTTTCTCTCTTCTACACGAATGGCAACAGTAAAGTTCAACACCAACTTCATCGCTCTCACTAGTGATGTTGAAGCACCCAATGCAAATTTCAAGTGCTTTGTGAAATGGATGGCTGAGTCATATATCAAGGATGCACTCTCTGCCAACCCAACTCTATATCTCGATATTCTGGAACAATTCTGGAGTACTGCTATTGTGGAGGTTGTAGCCCTGGAAAACGCAATCACTTCCTATGTCATCTACTGCAAGGTTCAAGATAAGGAAATCACTATCACTACTGCAGACATGAACCAAGCACTAGGCCTACAACAAGAGTCATTTGACAGACTGGCCACTAATGCAGAGTTGGAGGAATTCTTTGAGTTCATAAACTACTCAGATGGGATTAACCTTGGAAAGCTAAACAGAAAGAATCTGAGAAAGGAGTGGAGTTATGTGTTTGCAACTCTTCTCCAAGTCTTCACTGCCAGGAAATCAAGCTTTGATCAAATCAGTGCACCTGTGCAGCAAATTGGATATGCTTTGGCCTATGGAAAGAAGATAGATGTTGGCCAAATCATACTTCAAGAATTATATGGGAGACTTGGTAAGAACACAACCAAGAGAGGTACTGATATTTTCTTCCCTCGCTTTATTCAATCTGTACTTAATTATAAAAATGCTTCATTGATTGAATTGCCTGGGATTGATAAAAATAAAATAGGCTATCCTAAGTCCATGACCAAACTCATTTTTGGTAACTTGGAAACTAGGAATGATGTGGATGTAAGACTGAACATAACTCCCCATATGGAGAGTTTGTTTAGGACTTACCCCCACAACATGCCAACATTTGATGCAAAATCTAAGTTAGCACAGCCCAAGCAAGTAGAACAAAATGCTAACCCAGGGCCTGCTAACCAACCCTCTCAACCAAACACTCTACCTCTTACTGAGCCAACTGCATCATCCTCTCAAAAGGGTGATGTTAGTAAAAAGAAGAGAAAGGAAGTAATGTCTGCACCTTTAAATATCTTGTCTGAAGCAGCATTAGCTGTTGAATTAGGTCTAGGAAGTGAGGAACCTGAGTCACCCTTGCACAGAACAAAGAAGAAGAAAACTAAGACCACCTCTTCAGTCACAAAAATGGCTGAAGTTGTAAGATCAGGGGCACACAGCTCACTAGGTGTATCCTCTCAACAGGGTGCACCTATAGAATCAAGCATCCTCCCCAATGCACCTTCTTGTATAGAGTCAGCACATGGGAGTGATAAGGCTGGCACAACACTGAGTGGAGAGCACATCACTTTTGAAACTCCCTCTATCTCTCAGGGGGAGTTGCCAAAATCTACTCTAAAACACACTTCTCTTCCAGAATCTATCTCTGAAATTTCTTTGGAGCCTGCAACTCAGACAACTGAGATGCAAGGTATTGATCATCAAGACTTCTTTTCTCTTGATGAGCCAATAATTTCAAGTGACTTAGTGCATGACACTTTGTTCACCACTCAGAACCCACATTTAGATGGTGAGGGAATGCATGCTGAGGCATATCCTAATGACACCATCACAAACACAGAGGTTCCCCTAGTTTTTACTAGAGACTCTGTGCCTGTGTCAACTGCTGGTGTAATTCATCCCACTTCTGTGGTGACACCAGTAGTAGAGTCAATCCATCCGGTTACAGAAGTTGCATCTGTAACTGAGGAGACTAGCTTGCCTAGCTCTAGCTCTGACTTCATGTCAACATGGCTGAAGCCTGTGCAACATGACAGTGCTTCAGGATCAGGGTCTGTTCCACAACAATTGACGGTTGAAGCACTTCAAAGCTTAATTGTGGATCAGATTCCTGAGTTCACAAAGATTGCTCAGCACCTTCTCACTGCAGACATGCCCAATCCAGACTATGAGGCTATTCTGTTATGCCATAGGGATGATGTGGAAGTGCAGAAGTCAAAGATCATTGATGATGCTGAGAGAGATGGCAACATAGATGCCTGGTTGCAAGGAAAATATGATATTACTCTCGATGAAGCACTTCAGTATCTCAGGGAGGAATACATCACTTCACTGGGCTCCAATGCAAAATCCCTGTCACCTGGTGAAGTGTATGAAGCTGTAAATGATTCCTACAAGGGTTTCCTCAAGGCTGCACACTATCTTGGCAAGGGAGTCAAAACTGAAGTCAACAGGGTGTGTGACAAGACAGCCACTTCAGTAGCAGAAGTCAAGAGGGCCTTTGATGCTAAATTTCCTCAAATGGACAGTGTGTTCAAGGACATCAAACACTGCAACTCTACCTGCACACAGGTGGACAATGGGCTGGCTATGCTAAAAGATGCTGTCACAGGTCTGGGGCATAAATTTCAGAATCTATCTGACCAGACTACAGATGCCAATGCCATGCTGAGGATAATGTTCAAAAATCTTTATGGAGATAGACTAGTGACTGAGGTCCCTGTGCATGAATTGTCTAAATATGAAGTGAAGAGGCTTCAGGACCAATCTTTATCTGGCTTCAAGGCCAATGAGTTATTCACTAAGGTCAACACTCTTGAGCAGGAGGTAGCTACTCTCACCAAGACCAATGCTCATCTCACAGAAAAGGTTGCATTGCTAAATGATCAGTTGGACACTCAAGCATCCACCACAGCTGATGTCCTTCTGCATCAACAATCCATGTTAGCTGCAATGATGAAGCATATGGGTCTCTCTCTACCTGATGAATCTTCACTCCCAAAGGACATTTCTACAGCCTCTGTGCCTGACAACAAGCCTAAGGGGGAGAAGAAGGCTAGGAACTCAAATTCTAAGGGGGAGACAAAGGGAGAGAAAGGCATAATAATCAAAGAGGGTGGTCAACAAAGGGCTTCTAAGTCTCTAGCAAATGTGCCTGGCAAGGGAAAAGCCAAAGTAGATGAGCCTCCATCTATCTTGCCAGTTGTCACCTTACCAACTGTGCACATCACTACTCCTGGAGGACAGAAGCAATCCATAACTACCACAGTGGTTGCAGGGAGTATGCCATCTGACAAACCTCAAATCTCTATATCTGAGAGTGCCAAGCCTGTAGAAGTCAAAGTTGTTACTGAGGCCAAGCTACAAGAAGTTGCTAACTCCAATGTTTATCATGATAAAGCCTTCTTGGAGTTTCTGAAAGCCACATGGGAACAGGTTGGTGACACTCAGTTCTATCTGAGGGAGTTGAAGAAGCAGATAGACTACATCACTGTCATCCCCAAGAAAGTCAACAATATATGGGTCAAGGAGATAGTGATGGTTTCCAAACTAAAGATATGGCATCTAACATACCAGACTCTACAAGACCTAAAGCACTCAGAGATAGATGCCATACTTGAGATCATTGAGAAGAAAAATGAGAACAGCAAGAGTCTGTTTGATGATTTGAGGAATGGTCAACCTACAAGGCTACCAGAAGTGATCAAGAAGCCATGGACAATTATTTATCAGTCTGGTACCAGAATTGAAGATATCAAGCAATTGGTCATTCCTCATGATCTCACCTCCAGAAATCACAGACTGATCATTGCTATCATTGATCAATTACAGAAGAAGGTTGGAGCCAGAAATGCTGAAGAAATTGAGGCACTGCATATCCTCAGAACCTATATTGCAACTGGTGAAATTCCAGAGATGGCTCAACCTAGGAGAAATAAGGATGATGATTCTGAAGACAAAGGTGATGGGAGGAGAAGACATCACAGGAGAGATAAGGGTGATGAAGATAAGAAGAAAAAGGGAGACAAGGATAAAAAGGATGATGATGACCAAGGCAAAACATATGTGAGAAAGAGTGGAAGACAGCAAGCCTTAGGCAATGCTAGCAGTAACCTCACCACAACACAAGACTCTAGGTCTAGGGTGAATACTGTTAGTAGTGACCTACCAAAATCTACATCTATGGCTTCTGCAACTGTCTTACCATCTCAAGAAAAGAAGAAGATTCAAGTCAAGAAACCATGTGTATGTTTCAGAAAGCAATCTGCTAATGGAATACTACTATGGTCTACCAACCAAGGTCAGAGATTTCTGCCAAGCAACCATGTCAAGAGGATAAAATTTAAACATGCTGCAAGGAGAGTGAAGCTATCCAAATCTAGAGCCCTAACAATCATTCCAGGATTGAAACTCCAGCCACTTGATGAAGACTTTGATGAAGAGCAACTGCTATTTCTAAGAGCTCAAAAGATATGCTATGCTGCAATTGTGGATGACCACCTTGAAATCAAGTACACTGATGGGAAAGAAATGAAGTTCAAACAAGGGGGTTGTCAACATTGGGGTAAATTGTATGAGATAGAAAGAATCATTGCATTGCTGGATTCTAAAGACAAGGTGGAGAAAGTCTGGAAGCTGGAATTGATTGACTTTGTGAAAATGAAGAAAGATTATGCTGAGAAGATAAGAAAGGGCTGCTATGAGAAATGGTTAGAAAGGGAGAAAGAAATTGATAGACTGGAGATTGAAGCAGAAAAGCTAAGGGCAAAGGGATTGTGTAGAGTTCAGTTTGATCCCTATGTGGTGAAGTATAGGAGAAGAAATGGAGCCAATGTCAATATAAGAATGGACCTACTCAATCACTATCCTGCCAACATTCTGAAGCCAGTGCTTGAAGATTTCAAAAACTCTATTATGATTGAAGAATTGGATGCTATGACAGAAATCATGAGAGCAGTAGATGAGATTGCAAGAAAGGAGAAAGAAAGGAAACAGAAAGCATATGATGATCTACAAGCCAAAGCAATGGAGATGCAATCAAAAGAAAATGGCTAGTACCTCATCATACTGTAAGAGTATTTATCTTGTAATTTCATTTATGTGTTCAATCAGAATACATACCTGTACTTTTAAAGTTTTATCTTTATGTATGTTAGGCTTGTTATCAGACATGAAATTGTGACTAAGGGTCTCACTCACAATTTGGGGGAGATTGTTAGTTACAGAGGCATGCCTGTACACATCTAATAACAAGCCTAATTGTTTGTAATGATTTGCATTACTTACATGACCTCTTAACTGAGGGAACCTCTAGTTGTAGAGTTTCTGTTTGTATTGTACTTGTAGAAGGCATCAAATCCTAGTTGTGTAATTGTACAAATAGAGTCTAGAATAATGCTTGAAAGAAGTTCCAAGGTTCATGCCTCAAGCAAGGAGTTAAAGACTGTCAAATAATCACAGTTGGGATTTGAAGAAATGAAGAATTTGCCTAAGTACCAATTCGAGAAGTATATTTGTCTATTCGAGAAGTCCAGCATTCGAGAAGTCAGAGATTCGATATCTCAAGACACTATTCGATATCTCTGAATACACTGTTCGATATCTCATTCGATATCTCAGGGATTCGATATGTCTACTACTCTATTCGAGAACTCAAGAAGTCAACAAGTCAAGATGGTATTCGAGTTCTCAAAGAGTCAACAAGTCAAAGTTCCATTCGATATCTCAAAGACTCAGAAAGCTATTCGACAACTCGAGGATTCGATAAGTCAAATGCTCTATTCGACAACTCGAGGAATCCTGATGGTAAAGAGCTATTCGAGAAGTGGTTCGATATGTCACTATAACAGTATTCGAGAACTCAGAGTTATCGATCAAGTCAATTTTAGTTCTCGAATCACTTACTTAGTCACTTCTCGAATACATTCTTGGAGACAAAATACTGAAGAAATTGTACAAGTCAGAAACCTGCAACAAGCCAATGCACTTTATGGACCACAATCTGTAACGTGCTCTGGAAAGCCTACAAGGAAGCTTGGAGAGATATAGAAGAGACAAGGAGCTAAAGAAGTGGATCTAAACAGGCTTTGCAAAGTCAAATCTGTAACCGTTTGGACTCTTACTCAAAAAGGATAGACAGACTAGAAAGTAATTTGTTTAGCTACCTTATTTGTAGTAAGCAGGCTGTATCCATGTTCTATAAGGACACAGCCTCACTTCATAACTTAGTAACTTTTGTGAGTCTAGTTTTTCATTCACTGTAAGCTATATCTCTCTGAGAAAAACGAAGCTGAGAATACTACCATTTGTATTCACAGATTGTAGCAACCTTTATCTAATATACATTAGATTAAAGTGATATTGTGTCTTGTGTTGTTTACTTATCCGCACCTTCACTTCTACACACACAGGCACTTATCTGCTACACAGACTCAATCAAGGAAAGTTCAAGAATCCATTCACCCCCCCCCCTCTGTATTCTTTTACCGTATTCAATACTCAACAGTACACCAATTGTATTCTTTATATGCCAATAGTGGTATTGATACTCAAACTTCTTATATATATTTAAACCTTTAATCTTCATCCTCCGCATTCAAAACACCTTCTAATCTTTTTTTTTTCTGGATATAGGTCAAGTGGAGATAAATCAACCGCTTGCCCCCGTGAAGGTATTCCACTAATTCAAGTGGATATCTAGACATTAGATAAAGGGGACAAGGTGATGAAATTTTATAAGGAGTTGGTGAAGTTGGTGTGCCGGATAAAGGCGGTGGGAAGATTGAATGTAATGGAATTTACCGAAGAAAAAGGTCCCAACTTCCCGAATGAAGATCTGAAAAAAGGTTATTTTGTAAGATTTCTGAATGGATCTGATTCATTAACTATTTTAATAATGTCTGGAAATCTTTATATTAATTGAGTCATTCTAATCAAACAATGGAATAGTTTATGTTTTTGGAATAGTTTATGTTTACGGACAACCACCAGAGAAATCCCAGGTCTTCAAATGCCTTGATCATCATGGGCTCGTTTATTACGATCTAGGCATGGGAAGCTCATATCCATGTTTGCAGCAGGAGGCCGGAATAAATCGGAAGCAAATACAATTTGGGATGCAATCGCACCGTGAGCTCATAGACAAACTAGTCAAATTTAATCCTAACGACAGTAGGGCCAAACAAACGGCATGGTGCTCCGACTGAAACAAGAGGAAAAAGAGAAGGAAGGGAACACATGCAATTATATAGTGTTAAGGTTAATAATGGATATTTGAAGGAAAGTGATATGGAGCGGTCATTTTGGACTCTGAAGAATGGGAGCGTTCGAAGTTCCAAAACCCGGCCACAAAAGTTACTTAGATAACTATGTTTATGATTTTATGAACGTAGTGCTGATTTTCAATAAATTTAATTAAACAATTTATTTCTTGTATTTGTTATTATATGTAATGAAATGCTATGCAATTTTTGCTTTATTGCTTAATTTGATTTATTGGAATGAAATGTTATGCAATTTTTGCTTTTTACAAGTTATTGTTTTATCTCGTAAGGTGTTACATTTTGGTATACTCCATAGAAAGTTTTAATGTAATTGCAAATAAATTTTTATCGTAAAATTTACGAGATTATCATGAAAGAATCATTTCTCAACAAGTAGTATAAGAAAGATCTTAAATTTATCCGTATAAAGATTGCTCGTTTCAAATAAATAAAAGATTGTTTGGTTTAAGATATTCTATAATTACGAATGAATGTTGTTCATTAAAATTTTATATATGGTGTTCGGTTTTAAAAAATATATATATGATTCTTCAAATAATAATGTATAAGTTTCTGAAACCGAGGGGGAGATGGGTAAGGGAGAACAATATAAAAAAACATTTTTTATTTCTGTTATATTTATCTTTATTTAAATAATTAAATTTAATTTTTTAATATAAATATAAATTAATGACGTAAAAGTAAATTACATATATTTCAATGATATAAGCGAGTGATGTATCATAATTTAAGATCTGATCAACGATTGTAGTTTGAATTAAGGAAACCTTATTACCTTGATATGATCTATTTTAATATGTGTTTGTCCAATCTTGATTATTTTTGCATATGACATTTTATTGATAAATTGTTTACCTATAAAAAATAGTGATTTAGAAGAATATTTGAATGAATATTTGTGTAGATGACATATGCCCTTTTGTTGATAAATTAATTCTATCAAAAAAATAGTGATTTATTAGAATTTTTGCATTGAGTTGACCAATTTGCTATGAAAATAGTCACTAACAGTATTTTTGTTGACTTTGTAATGAATTTTATGTTTTTTATTGATAATTTATACACCAATAATGTCTAATACTATTTGAGAGTCTATTCAGTATCTTGAATAATTCAAATATATCGTCAAGTCAATTTATTTGTCCCATTAATTCTTGCATAACTAAAAAATAACCATAAGTAAAATGTTAACGATCATTAGTTTAAAATTCGTTTTTTAATATTTTAATTGGTTGAATTTACATTTTTTTATAATTGATTACTTTAAAAGTTTATATAACTTAAATGTTGAAGGTGTATTTAGAATAGTGTAGTAAATATTTTTTTAATTTTTAAAATATTTAATTAAATAAGAGTAGATTTATTTAAATTTGATTGCACCTTATGATTGTATATTGAGAGTTTGAGATATTAAAATATTATATTTTATAATATAGATATGTTAGTGTAGGTGCCCTAGAGGCAATACATTGTTTCTTTTAATAAACCTTTATGTCATTTGATTATTCAATAAACGTATTTATTATGACTTTAATTACTGCGATATATTTGTTAGCATAATAAATGTCCTTAGAATCATGATACACATTGTATAGTTTAAGTACATGACTTAAACTTGAGATTATATAATATATCATATTCCTAAAAGGTCCCTAGTCGAGTATTATTATATAGGACAATAATAATACATAAATAGACTAGTATGTTGTTTGAAAAAAAACCACATCTCATTGGTTATAAGTATGGAGATACTAAAGTCAATACATAGGTACTTGTAGGAGTACATGGTACTGGACAGACCCACAGTGAGATTCTTCATGTTTAATAAAGTCATAAGAAAGACTCACAGTGATAATGGTGTAATGGTCCTTTGACTTGAAATCATTATATTTCTATATGAGGATTAATATACTTTGACTACATTAAAAGTTACCTTTGACCGGGTGATGATAAAAGTGGACATCGGGTATATCATGAGTCGTATGAGAAATATGAATGATAGATAAAGGATTTAACCCTCCTATAATTAGGAGAGATATTATTGGCCTCTTGATTGAGTGAGACTATAAAATGCATGGTCGTGCTCAAATAATGATTTGTTTATAATAGTCTACTCATGGATCAAGTAAACCCAGATTAAATGTTGAAGAGGATGACTAAGTACATGCCTCGAGTTTAATCTATAATATTTGGTTAAAGTAGGGGTGTGCACGGGTCGGTTCGGCTCGGTTTTTACCGAAAACCGTTACCAAACCGTACATGTCGGTTTGGTTCGGTTTTTACCTATTAACCGTAACCGAACCGTTCGGAACGGTTTTTTTCGGTTTGGTTAACCGTTTGTCGGTTTCGGGTTTTTTTTCGGTTTTTTATTGTTAATACTTAATACATTAATATCATGCTAATAAAAATTTATAAATGACATATTAACATTTGTGATAATATTTTCAATAATAAAAAAGTTTAAAATTTAATTACTACACTGCTGCTTTGGCAGGAAAAACAAATTTTTTAATATCGAGAACACCAAAACGAAACACATATTCAGCAGTTTGGTGTCACCATATGTTGGTCCCGGAATGTATTGCAGAAGGGGGGTTGAATGCAATACTAATAAATTTCAAAAACTATTTCAACAACTTAAATAGAGTTTGTAATTTACTAGTAGAAGAAATGCAATCACAAGTAATATTTAACAAGATGTTTCACAAAATAATTGTTTTATTTATTTTGCAAAGTTTTGCTACAACCTTGAGAACAAAATAATTCTCAAGCTTCAAATACTCAAGAGATTACAGTTGTGGAGTTATCTTTGATGTATAAATAGAATGCTCTATTTATAGTGTGATAGTCTACTGTACTACCACTATCAGCATGGGTTGTTGAGTTGCTGTTATATTCCTTTTGCAGCTCATTCCATGATTTATTCCCATGTGATCATCACAAAGTAACTTTAAGATACTTTCCACATTTGAGCCACCCAGATCTAGCCGTATTCAATTTTATCTGCTCTAGACTTTACAGGTTGTTCCATGTGATCTCTCGAGCTTCAGTTATAGACTTTCCAAGCTTGCTGTAAAGGTTGAATATTACAACACGCCTGCTTCTTTTGAACATGTACTATGTCGCTTAATTTGACTTAGAAAATTCCTAAATCAAGCTGATTCTATATGACAGTATGTTTGCCACAAAGTTTGCTGTCAATGTATTATGCTTTGGTTGACAGTATGAATTTCCCGCAGAGATTACTGTCAAGGATTGTGCTTTGGTTGACAGTATGAATTTCCGCAGAGATTGCTGTCAAGAATTGTGCTTTGATTGACAGCATGTATTTCCCGCAGAGATTGCTATCAAGAATTCCAAACTTACTGTCGCAAACTCTATATCAAAGTTACTGTCATCAGAATCTCCGCCAATGTTGCTGTCAAGTTAAACCTTGCTGTCGACTCAATTAAACTTGCTGTCGACTTAATTAAACTTGTTGTCGAGCTTTGCAACATGCTGTTTCCTTGTAATCTTACTGTCAATACTTGACAGTAACTTTTATTCCTGCTGTCGAACTTCTGTATTTCTTGAGGCTTGAACATGATTGAACTTCTTTCAAGAATTACAAATATCACATGACAGTACTTATTTGATTACAGAAAAACATTTCAGGCTATGACAGTATGTTCTACTTAGTAAAACTAAGTATACCAATAAAACTAGTTAAGTTGTCTATTCCATCACCCATAAATCCCAACAATCTCCCCCAATTTGTTTTTATGGACAATAAGGACAAATTTACAAATATCATGCTGACAACTTAACTAACATAGATCAGAAAGAATAAACTCTTCATTTCTGACCAATGATTAAACTGAATTGTTTTCAAACAATGTATCACAAAAGTTCACAATTAAAAAAAACTTTACTTATCTTGATTTGAACTTTTCATCTTGCTCCTTTTCCCTTAGAGCTCTTCTGAGATTTTCAATTAACTCCTTTTCTTCAGGGGACTGTGCATCATCTTCATTTTCCACAATGTATTTTCTGATCATTGAGGAAGCAGTATTTAATACATCTTTGAGTTCCATCCAGTAAACATTTTGCTTTACAATTGATCTGAATTTTAGCACATCTCCCTCCATCTTGAATCTCCTGCCAGGAAGCTGATTTAGAGTTTCCCTTCTTTGTTTGTCCAGGCTGGGATCCTCTCCTCTCCTCTGATCAAAAATCATATCAAGCTCCCAAGAACATAGTGTTTCAATTTTGTTTGATGATCCAACCACTTGCCAGTATAATTCTTTTAACACACTGGTCTTCAACTTAGAGAAACTATCTGCATAAATTTCTTCTTTGCCATACTTGATTCTCAAAGGATTGTCCAGTACACATGGCTGATAGTTGGATTTTTCACTGTTGATCTTATTGAGTTTACTGCAGCTTTCCTTCATTTGAGCTTCAATCTCATCTTCTATCTGTTGACGAGATTTTCGCCTTGATGCTAATTCTTCTCTGAATCTCTGCTCTGCTTCATACATCTTCATTTCATGTTCTGAATAAGGTTTCTCCATTTCTTTCCAGTTATACTCAGGAATAGGATTGTCTTCTTCATACTCCAAACCAAGGATTTGATAAACATCATCATCATTGTGAAGTGTCCAATCACCAAACTTCTCAATAAATTCAACATGCCTGGCTTCATAGTACTTGAGAACTTGGTCCATGATCTTCTTTGAAACATTATCATAGGTTTGCAGTAGCTCAACCATCCTTTCCAGATTTAAGAAATCAATTCTTCGTTTTACTGTTTCAGAAGTTTGAATGAATTTCTTGGAGATCACCTTTGATTTTGTTATCTGAGTGAAGTCAGATTCCACTGTAATCAACCTTTCATTGTTTTGCCATAGAATGTATCTTGCAACTTCTTCTTTTGACTTATCAAATTCTATGGATACTGAGGTGATTGTATCTTTGGCCTTCAGCTGCATCATTTCAAAGCTATTCATTCTTCTTCTCATGAGAGGTTTCTTGAGTCCTAACCCTGTAGCTTTTCCTTCTCCTTTATAGACAGTCTTTCCCTTTGTTGGTCTTTTTGACTTTCTCTTGATTCTTACTGTCTTGGAGGTTTTGACAGTAGGGTCGTTGACAGTATCTTTTATAGGGCTTCTGACAGTGTCTTCTTTGACAGCATCTTTAATGACTGTGACTTCATCCTGTCTGACAGCATCTTTGTTGACATCCTTGACAGCATCTTTGTTGACAGTATCTTTTTCAAGTTGTATACTGTCAATTTCCATTTCTTCTTGATTACCTTTCAATGCTTCAAGTACTTCTTCCTCTTTCTTTTCATCAACTTTCTTGCTTGTGCTAGAATTTTCAGAGGTTTCCTTTGATTCTGCTTCTTTGACTTGAGTTTGCTCTTTTGAAGAGTCTCTCAGTTCTGTTTTCTTAGATTCTCCAGCTTCACCTCCATCTTGATTGTCATCACCATCTTTTTCCAAGGTGTCATCAAAAGTGCAGTTTCCACCTTGAGCATTTCTGCTTGAATTTGCTTTGGCAATGAGCTTTTTAATTTTGGCACTGTATTCCATATCTCTCTTTGCCATTATCTTGTGGATATCTTTAACTGCCTGAATCCTTTCCTTGGTGATGGGTGCTTTCATCAATAACTTAAGTACATCCATGATGACTTTGCTTTGTAGAGATGTTTTGCCTTCAAGAGTTAAGAACCCAAGTCCTTTAGTTCCTTTGGCTGTTGTCTGTTTAAAGCTTACACCATATGGCTGGAGACTTACTTCTGGAAGTTTGCTGTTAACCATTGTGCCCAGTTGCATATAGAGACTTTCATCAAAGATGGTAGAGTTTTTCTTCACTAGCATCCCAAGGATGTATTGCACTCTGGCAGAGAAAGTTTCCAGCAGTTGAGTTGTTATGAATATTGAATGTCCATTCTTCAGGTACACTTCAACTGCCCACCTCTTCTCTGAGCTATTCACAGAAAGATTTACAATCTTTTCTTTCAAAGCTTCTGCCAATTTAGCAGGTTTTCCTTTAGATTCTGTGATTGCTCCATTCACCAGATTGTTGAATTCCTCATCCTTATTGTTCAAGGTGCTCTCCATATGACTTACTGTTATAGAATCAGCTTCTTCTTGAGAATATGTGCTTCCATCAGTCCAGGTAACCAACTTTGAAGAAGTCACATATTCAGGCAACTTGCCTTTGCCTTTACCCATCCTATTTGATTCCTCCTTTTCTCTCCATAGCCTCTCCAGTGTGGATTCTTTCTTCTCAGGAACTGGTTCACTGATTTTGATAGAGGATGCTTGATTTCCTTGTATCTGTCTTAATACCTCCTTAGATAGTAACATTGGTTCCCCATCTACTTCAGTTTCAAAAAGCTCCTCAGTTCCAGAGGCTATTGCAGTTTTTACTTCTTGTTCTTGCTCCCTCTTACTCCTTTGCTCCCCTGTCTTTCAGCTTCCCCTTGTAACTCCATCTTTCTTTCTGGTTGCTCAGCCTCTTTCTAATCTATTACTTTCTCCCCCTTAGTTAAGTTTGCAGCATGAATCAAGGAAGAAAGTGACAGTAGTGTGGCTTGAATTTCAGCAAAACCAGTCTTCACAGTAGATGACAGGTTGTCCAGCTTGCTTTCCATTGTAGCACATCGATCTTCAAGAGCTTGGAGCCTGTCATTTGTGGATGCAGAAAGACCACCAGACCTAAGCCTTTTAGGAGGTAATGGATAAGTCTGGGGCATGGAGGCTGTTGGGGTTCTCACACTCTCAGTGTTTTTATAGATGATCTCATCATCTCTCACAAAAATTCCCTCAAGGCCTAATGCCTTTTGTTTACTGGCTCCCTCAAGATGACTCTGGACATGCTCAAGTCCCTCACCTTTTGCCAGCACATTTGGCTGCCTCTCATTTTTAGACTCACTTCTCTTTTCTTTTATCTCTCTTTTCTTTTGCTCTCCCTCACTCATCCTAGATGCATGAGTATGAGCACTACTAGCATGCAATGAAGAAAAAGATGACTTAGATTTTACCTTAAAAGCCCTGGAGAGTGGCATGTCATCATCAGAGATGTCTTCAATTAGTCCTTCCTGGAGTTGTGATTGAGCAGTGATGACAGCATCTTTTGGAAGACTTTTGACAGTATCTTTTGTCAGAATGGTACTGTCACTTGATTGTTTGACAGCACCTTCTGTTTTGTCATTGACAGCATCTTTGGCTGTGACAGCAACTTCCCTTGGGTAAGATGCTTTGAGAGATTCAATCAAGATGTTGGCTGTTTCAATTTCTGACTGATTTACACCTTGATCTAGCCCAGTGATTGATGGAGTGGTGTCCATTTCACTTTGAGAAATGGGTTCTTGTGGACCACTAGATGGGGGCTCATCCATGATTTGAGATGGATGATCAAAACCTGAGGGGTTGGTGCTGTCCCCCTCTCTAGGTTGTTCAGAAGAAACAACAGATATAGGAATGAAAGAAGAAGATTGAAGTTCAGATTGAATAGTTGTCTGTTCCACAGAAGAAGATTGTGGAACATCAATAGTATGAATGAATTCCTCACTGTGCTCTATTTCTATGTGTGTATCTTCAAATACAGGTTCCTCAAGCGTGAGTTCTTGAGTTTGTGCAGACTCTTTACAAGATACCTTGGGAGACAGACCAATTTCAATAGATGTCCCTTGTTGAGAAGAGACACCTAGAGGTGAGTTTATTTCCCTATCATCCTCTACAGTCTTTTGGGAAACTGTAGGGTGGCTGACAGTAACCTTGGCCCTTCTAGCTCTCTTCTTCTTAGGCTCAGAAGGGGCTACTGTGGGTTCTATTTCACTACCAACCTTATTTGCTGCACTAGGTGCAGTGACTCCCTCTTGACTCTCAACTTGTTCACCAGTTGCACTCTCTAGGGTCCTTTTCTTGGATTCCTTTTTGGCCATTTTAAGGGCTTTTGGTAGTCTAGAGTCCCTAGGTGGAATATATGGTGTAGAATGTGGGTTAACTGAATTTGGGTCTAATTCAGCTTCATTCTCAATTGTGAAAACAGTGTAATCTGTTGGAAATGGAAAACCAAGGTAGGGCACTTGATTAACCATGTGTTGTGTGAAACATAATGGAATATGTGTATTTAAATTTTGTGTGTTGAGAGAAGTGTGTGTGTTTTTCTTTAAAACAGGACATTCTTCAAAATCAGAATTATCCTCAACATTTCCACAAATATTATTAATACACATAGTTAAAAAGCGAGGATAGATGGATACCTTTTTGCCTATTGCGCTTTTCAACTGTGCCATGATCAGTTTTCCAATGTTCACCTTGTATCCATGGACTAAAGAATGAGTGAGCTTCTTGATATAAGATGGTATTCCATTCCAGCCTGTAGTCTTGGTAGAGAACACCTTCACCATTACATCAAAAATCATACTCCACTCTTTTCTCAGAAATTTCCTGTCCATTTCTCCTGTTTGATACCACTTATCAGAAGTTTCTTCAAGTTTAGAGCCAGAGTACCCAATCTTCAGAAAGAACCTTTTTAGAGTATCATCAGTGGCTAATTCCTTAAAGTTTTCTCCACTGGCTAGCACAATACCCAATGCCTCATTGATAATCTTTACTGAAAGAGAGTGACTTGCATCATCTATTTTGAACTTAATTTCTTCATCCTCTCCAGTTCCTTGAATACTTGCAGATTTCCAGAATTTTTCAATTCTAACAGTATCAATTTTGGGGGTAGAGGTTACTGCATGACCTAGGTAGGATTTATTTATGAACGAAATAAGTCCTTTGAAGTTTTCACCAGCATCACTAGGAGAAAAGATACCGGCAAAGTTGGTTTGAGCAACACTTTGTTTAGGTGCCATTGTTGAATGCTTTGAAAAATGAAAGAGAAAATGCGGTTTTTGGATGCAGAAGGTTGAAAGGTTTTTGCAAATGAAAGTGATAGTAGATTAAACGGTAGATTCAGTTTATAATATGAATCGATTTAACCTCTCTTAATTGAACGTGTGATAATGATATTTCCCATTAACTCCACTTGCTATATTACGTGGCAGTTGCTATTAAATCGTGGATTGGTGGAAAAAAATATATGTGTATATATATATATAAATTAATGTATATATATATATATCTTTCCACTATCTTTGACAGCAACTACCCGTGACAACAATTTCATTGACAGTAACCTGTGCGCTTTTCTTTCTCTACCAATTTTGACAGCAATTTCTTGTGACAGCAACTTTTATTGACAGCAACCTGTGCGCTAACAACATTTCTGTCAATCAGCTTCATGAGTGACAGTAAGTTTTATCTGACAGTAAACTTATCATAAAATCATGCTGTCACTGTTCATACATAACTTAAGTTAAGGACACATGATTTCTTAAAATCGTATTAAGACAGACATGTAAAACTATTTTAGCATAGTCATAGTAAGCATGATATCTAAAAATCCTTTTAGCATAGTCATAGCAAACATGATATCTAAAAATCCTTTTAGCATAGTCATAGCAAACATGATATCTTAAAATCCTTTTAGCATAGTCATAGCAAACATGCTATCTAAAAATCCTTTTAGCATAGTCATAGCAAACATGCTGTCTGAACAAGTAGCACATAGTACCTTAACTTCTCATGACAGTACCTTCTAGTGACAGTACCTTGAAAGTTTCTGTCATGAGCTGCGACTTCTTAGAATTGATAAACCAGTTAGATTATCATACCTGATTTAGCATTCCTAATTCACTTACCAACCTGGTAAATGTTGCTTCATCCAGTGGCTTGGTGAATATATCTGCAAGTTGCTTATCTATTGGAACATAAACCAATTTTACATCTCCCTTTTCAACATGCTCCCTGATGAAATGATGCCTTATATCAATGTGCTTTGTTCTGGAGTGTTGAACTGGATTGTCTGATATAGCTATGGCACTAGTGTTGTCACAGTAGATATGAATATTTGACAACTCTAGTCTATAATCCATTAATTGATTCTTCATCCAAAGTATTTGTGCACAGCAACTTCCAGCTGCAATATATTCAGCTTCTGCAGTTGATGTAGAAACTGAGTGTTGCTTCTTACTGAACCATGACACCAATCTCCCCCCAAGAAATTGACAGCTTCCTGTAGTACTTTTTCTGTCAATCTTGCAGCCAGCATAGTCTGAATCAGAATATCCAATTAGATCAAATCCAGTTTCCTTAGGGTACCAAAGACCTAGATTTGGGGTGCCTTTGAGATATCTAAAGATTCTTTTAATTGCAACTAAGTGTGATTCTTTTGGATCAGCCTGAAACCTTGCACAGAGACATGTAGCAAACATTATGTCTGGCCTGCTTGCTGTTAAGTAAAGCAATGATCCAACCATGCCTCTGTAGGTACTAGAATCCACTTTCTTGCCTTTAGGATCTAACTCTAATTTGGTGGCTGTTGAGATAGGTGTCTTGGCAGGTGATGAATCTTCTAAGTTAAACTTCTTGAGAAGTTCTTTGACATACTTAGATTGACATATGAAGATTCCTTCCTTCTTCTGATAGATTTGAAGACCAAAAAAGAATGCTAATTCTCCCATCATGCTCATTTCATACTTGTTTCTCATTAGAGATGAGAACTTTTCACATAATCTTTCGTTTGTTGAGCCAAAGATTATGTCATCAACATATATCTGCACAAGAATGATGTCTTTGCCATGGTATTTATAGAATAAAGTTTTATCCACCATACCTCTTATAAATTGATTTTCCAGGAGAAAAGTGGATAGTGTGTCATACCAGGCTCTTGGTGCTTGCTTTAAGCCATATAGAGCCTTGAACAGCTTGTAGACAAAATTATGCAGTTTGTCATTTTCAAATCCAGGAGGCTGTTCAACATACACTTCTTCTTCTAATTCTCCATTTAGAAAGGCACTTTTGACATCCATTTGAAATACTTTGAATTTGCAGTGTGCAGCAAAGGCTAAGAAAATTCTTATGGCTTCAAGTCTGGCAACAGGTGCAAATGTTTCATCATAATCTATCCCTTCCTGTTGACAGTAACCTTTGGCCACTAGCCTAGCTTTATTTCTTGTCACATTTCCACTTTCATCTATCTTGTTTCTGAAGACCCATTTTGTCTCAATGACTGATTTTCCTCTTGGCCTTGGAACCAGCTTCCAAACATTGTTTCTTTCAAATTGATTGAGCTCTTCCTGCATAGCCATCACCCAATAAGAATCCAACAATGCTTCTTCAACTATTTTTCGTTCCATTTGAGATAAGAAACATGAAAACAAGCTTTCAGCAGAGATATTCCTCCTTGTCTCCAATAATTAGATTACTGGTATGATCTCTATTCCACTTTGTTGATTGAGGCAAGCTACTTGTTTGATGAGATTGTCTATCATCAGTATGAGGATTTGATTCTCCACCATTTTCATTGTTTTGCTCATTTAGCTCAAATTCTCCAGTCTCACAGTCTTGTTGATTGATGCCTGAAATTGTCTGTGATTGGGCTGAGGATTGATTTAGATTATGAGTATTGACAGATTCTTTCTCATATCCCATTGATTGAGTGAGACTTGGTTCTTCATCAACATATTCTTCTTTTTCCAAGTATCCTTGATTCTCAAATCTGAAGGGTTGCATTTGACCATCCTCATGTAACCCTGGAAACTTGGTTTCATCAAACGTGACATTGACACTTTCTTCAATTGTCTTGTGCTCCATGATATAGACTCTGTAGGCAGTCCTTTCTATCTCATATCCCATGAAAATGCCTTCATATGCTTTAGTATCAAACTTGCCTTTTCTTTCATGGTTGTCTTTCATCAAAAAGCACTTGCTTCCAAAAATATGAAAGTACTTGACAGTAGGTTTCTTTCCTGTCAAAAGATAGTAAGGAGTATTGCCATGAGCCTTGTTGATTAGTGTCCTGTTCTGTGTGTAACAAGCAGTGTTGATTGCTTCTGCCCAGAAATATGTTGGTAATTTAGCATTGCTCAACATAGTCCTTGCAGCTTCAATAAGTATCCTATTTTTCCTTTCTACAACTCCATTTTGCTGTGGAGTTCTTGCAGCAGAGAATTGTTGAACAATCCCTTGATCTTTGCAGAAGTTTCCAAGTGTAGCATTTCTGAATTCAGTTCCATTGTCACTTCTTAGAAATTGAACTTTTGTTTCAGGGGTCCTGTCAAGTACCCTTATGTGATCAATGATTTCTTGAGCAGCTTCATCTTTTGATTCTAAAAATTTCACCCAAGTGTACCTAGAATAGTCATCTATCATGACCAGTGCATATCTTTTTCTGGATAGTGATTGAACATTCACTGGTCCAAAAAGATCCATATGAATTAACTTGAGTGCTTCAGTGTTAGTGTTGACTTGCTTTGATTTATGCATTGCTTTCCTCAGTTTTCCCATTTGACAATCTTCACACAGTCCTTTTTGACAGAATTCTTGTTGAGGTAGTCCTCTCACCAATTCCTTCTTCATTAGCATGTTCATTGTTTTGAAGTTGAGATGGGAAGTTTCTTGTGCTAAAGCATGCTATCTCCAACACTTGCTTTGCTGTAGAAGCAAAATATTCTTTCCTCATTTGTTGAGTTTAAGTCTGCAACAAATAGGCTTCCTTTCCTTACTCCTTTCAGAGATAGGCTTCTATCCTTCTTGTGGTGGATTGTGCATTCCATCATGCCAAAGTTAACTTTGAATCCTTTGTTATTGAATTGACTGACACTGAGCAGATTATGCTTCAAACCTTCCACAAGAGAGATTTCTTCAATGACAACATTTCCAGCTTTTAAACAGCCATATCCCACAGTGTAACCTTTGCTGTTGTCTCCAAAGGTTATTGTTGGGCCAGCCTTCTCAACATATTGTGATAGCAGGGATATATCACCAGTCATGTGTTTGGAACATCCACTGTCGATTATCCACATGACCTGTTTACCTTTCTTTCCCTGCAAGACAGAAAGAGTTTAATTTGCATTTGGTACCCAAGTCTTGTTGGGTCCTGCATACTCAGTATCATCAGAAACCTTATCAATATTTGAAACAATATTATCAGAAGATGGTTCCTTGACTTCTTTTATTACCCACTTAGTTTTTGACTTAGACTTTTTCTTAGTGAGAGCAGACTTCTCACTTTCTTTAGTAGATTCAGAAGTCTTTGCAGTTTGCATATAAGAACATAATTCATCAGATGAAATTTGCAAATTAAAACATGTACTCATGGCAGTAATTTTGCATGGCATACAGTCAATGTTATTACAAACTACCAATTCTCTTTGCATAATGGGGGTTCTGTGTAAGTTCCCTTTCAACTCTGTTGCATTAGATATGCTACTAGTTGATTTCTTACAAACATGAGTTAAATGATGTGAGGAGCCACAATTATTGCAAAGTTTCCTGGGTGCCTGCTTAACATACGCATAATTATTCTTTTTATCAATGCCTAGCTTCCCATTTCTGTTTTTGGACTTGGAGACAACTGTCTTGACAATCTGTTCAGAAGATGCTGTCGAGCTATTTTTGACAGCATCTTTTGTACTTGCTGTCTTGACAGTAGGTTTGAAAGTTACTGTCTTGGTTGATTTCTTGACAGTATCTTTTGAACACTTGGTTGGACTGTTTAATACTGTTTCTGTCATAGTCATTTTGACAGAATCTTTTTCTTTCTTAGATACACTGTCAATCCTCTCATCTTCATCACAGAGTTCTTGATTAATAATTAGGGAATTTTCATTAACCTCAAACTCTGTACTTTTGAAGATTGGATTGCTCACATTTTTGAGGATGTGAGGTCTTACAGTATTGTTATCATCATTGTTCTGTATAACAGCCTCTTTACCAGGTCTCCTACTATAATCATAGCCTATGCCTATCTTCTTACTTTCAGTATGTTTCTCATGATACTCTTGAACTATTTTAGAGGAATTTCTAAATGCCTTTAGCTTAAATTCATTCTCAGAGATTTCTTTTCTTAGATATTCCTCTATCTCTTTAGCACAGATTAAATCATTTTTTAGTCTTTCGTTTTCCTGAGCTAAAGAATCAATAGAACTAGTCTTAAGCAACAACACATCATTGTTGGATCTGAGTACTTCATTTTCTTTAGTTAATCTAGCAATTTCTTCATTTGCAGCAGATAAACTAGTATGAATATTAAACATTTCAGTACTCATTTCCTCAATGGTTTGCTTATAGTCATTTAAAGACATATCTAGTAATACTAGAGATGGTACCTGACTTGTCGAGGTTGATGCTTCTTCATCCTCTCTAGCCATCAAGGCTAAATTCACAAATTCCTCTTCTTCTTCATTATCAGACTCATCCCAGCATTTTCCTTCAGCCACATAGGCTTTTCCTTGTCCTTTCTTAAATTGACTCCCAGTTCCTCTCTCCATTCTTTGTATTTGTTTTGGTCTTTTGCATTCAGTAGCAAAGTGACCAAGTTCATTGCAATTGTAGCATCTAAACTTTGACCTATCTACCATTCCTGTTTTGTATCCTCCCTTGGTGCCAGTAGCAGGTTTTGATGAGCTTCCTTGGTTATACTTTGGAAATTGACCTTGAGGCTTATATGGCTTGTTCCTCCTGAACCTTATATTTTTGAATTTTCTTGCCATAAAAGCCATGGTTGGATTATCCATTTTCTCCATTTCTTCTAGAGTGAAGAATTCTTCATCTTCAACATCTTCTAGTTGAAGGACAACCTTTTCTTCATCTTCAACCACCTCTTCAATTTTCACAGATGAAAATTGAGGTTGTTGATCATTTTGAATTTGCTCACTTGCTTGAAAATATGATGGTCCTTGAGCAACTAGAGCACCAGCCATGTTTGCCATCAATCCTTTGGATCCACTTTGTATGGCTTTCTTTTGATAATATTCAAGTTCATAAGATTTTAGAACTCCATACAATGTTTCAAGAGAAACAGAGTTTAAATCTCTTCCTTCTCTTATGGCTGTTACTCTATGCTCAAGGTGTTCTGGAAGAGTTAGCAGAAACTTGATATTTACTTCCTTCTTTTCATAAAACTTTCCATGAATCTGGAGCTCAGCTATCAGTTTGCTAAATCTTTCAAACATGTGAGTTAACTCTTCTCCATGCTTGCCCATAAACGCTTCATATTGTGACACCAGTATTTGTTTTTGATTCTCTCTGACCTCTTCACTTCCTTCACATAACAGTTCTATCTTTTTCCACATATCCCTGGCAGAGTTGCATGCTATTATATTTCCACTCATAGCTTTGTCCAGGGTAAGTGCATCTAGTAGAATGAGTTGCAGATGATCATCCAGTGCTACCTTTTCTTTTTCTGAGTCATTATACTCAGAAGGCTTCTTAGCAACCCAATGAGCTGGGATTACTACATCATTAACTGTAGCAGATGGAATTTCCTTTTGAGGAATGAAGGGGCCATTTTCCAGAATACCTAGGAATAGTGGATTTTGAGCTTTGATAAATAACATAATCTTCTTTTTCCATATGTTGTAGTTTTCTTTATCAAAAGCTGGAATCTTGATATTACTTGACCTTTGAATACTTGCCATTTGGATCTCAGATATGTGTATTAATCTAATTGCTCTGATACCAGTTGTTGGTCCCGGAATGTATTGCAGAAGGGGGGTTGAATGCAATACTAATAAATTTCAAAAACTATTTCAACAACTTAAATAGAGTTTGTAATTTACTAGTAGAAGAAATGCAATCACAAGTAATATTTAACAAGATGTTTCACAAAATAATTGTTTTATTTATTTTGCAAAGTTTTGCTACAACCTTGAGAACAAAATAATTCTCAAGCTTCAAATACTCAAGAGATTACAGTTGTGGAGTTATCTTTGATGTATAAATAGAATGCTCTATTTATAGTGTGATAGTCTACTGTACTACCACTATCAGCGTGGGTTGTTGAGTTGCTGTTATATTCCTTTTGCAGCTCATTCCATGATTTATTCCCATGTGATCATCACAAAGTAACTTTAAGATACTTTCCACATTTGAGCCACCCAGATCTAGCCGTATTCAATTTTATCTGCTCTAGACTTTACAGGTTGTTCCATGTGATCTCTCGAGCTTCAGTTATAGACTTTCCAAGCTTGCTGTAAAGGTTGAATATTACAACACGCCTGCTTCTTTTGAACATGTACTATGTCGCTTAATTTGACTTAGAAAATTCCTAAATCAAGCTGATTCTATATGACAGTATGTTTGCCACAAAGTTTGCTGTCAATGTATTATGCTTTGGTTGACAGTATGAATTTCCCGCAGAGATTACTGTCAAGGATTGTGCTTTGGTTGACAGTATGAATTTCCGCAGAGATTGCTGTCAAGAATTGTGCTTTGATTGACAGCATGTATTTCCCGCAGAGATTGCTATCAAGAATTCCAAACTTACTGTCGCAAACTCTATATCAAAGTTACTGTCATCAGAATCTCCGCCAATGTTGCTGTCAAGTTAAACCTTGTTGTCGACTCAATTAAACTTGCTGTCGACTTAATTAAACTTGCTGTCGAGCTTTGCAACATGCTGTTTCCTTGTAATCTTACTGTCAATACTTGACAGTAACTTTTATTCCTGCTGTCGAACTTCTGTATTTCTTGAGGCTTGAACATGATTGAACTTCTTTCAAGAATTACAAATATCACATGACAGTACTTATTTGATTACAGAAAAACATTTCAGGCTATGACAGTATGTTCTACTTAGTAAAACTAAGTATACCAATAAAACTAGTTAAGTTGTCTATTCCATCACCCATAAATCCCAACACCATATGTTAACAACATAATACTTGGGGAGTACATTTACATGTCTAAAAGACAATAATCTGTGATAGCACGTTTAATCAGACCAGAGGTTTAAGCGAATTCCATATGGGAATGAACCTCTAACTTGACATCATGATATGATCGATTGCCTGGAGTGCTTCGTTTGTAAAGTAACGCACATCAACATCTGGGTCCTCAGCAAGTTCTACCAGCTTTTGCTAGCTTTCTATATAAATTCCTATATTTATATAAGTATATAATATAAAATTATAAATTATTAAAATAATATATTTTCGGTTCGGTTTTTCGGTTCAATTATTGGAATAAAACCGTAACCATTACCAAACCGTTCCGTCGGTTCGGTTCGGTTACGGTTTTTTTGGGTTTTTGTCAATTACGGTTTTTTTCGGTGCGATTTTTCGATTTTTCGGCTCGGTTTCGGTTTTTCGGTTTTATTTTACTCACCCCTAGGTTAAATGGATTATATTTACGGAAACATTAGTCACAAAAGGTTTAAATTGGATCACCAATTATTATTATTACTTGGGTAGCAATGATGTATTACTAGATACCGCTCATTGTTTATAATTTTGTTATTAGATATTAAAATTATTTCCAACGTAATAATAACATATAGGGTCACACACTTAGAACGTCTTAAAAGGAGTTTTAATTTAAATTAAGAATTTAAATTAAATCATTATTAAATTGAGAATTGGTTATTTAATTAATTGGACTGGTCCTAATTAATTATCTAAGTAAATTCGAAATTTAATAAAGTAGGAACAGAATTGGGTTTAAGGAAATCCAATAATAAAATCCAAATGAAGATAGAATTGGGTTTAAGGAAACCCAATTCGGTTTTTTGATTTTAGCCCATTATCTCACTCATATAAATACATAATGATGTATTACATTAGGGTTAAGGGATCATAAATTCGTTTTTCTTAAAACCCTAGCAGCTCTATCTTTGAGAGGCTAGAGAGAGAGGCTGTTCTTCGAAGGCTAGTACCTGGCTCCTCGGATCGTTGGACGGTCGGACATTCGTGTGGATTACCTTAGAGACACAGATCTTAACGCAAAGATTGTGTGTGGTGATTACAAGCTAGGATCTCCGTTGAGTTCGTGAAAGTAACCCTTCTAAAAGGTATGATTCGTTTCTCCATAATCTGCCTAGAATTATACATGGATCCTGGTTTTGGTTTCGAAAATTTTGTTTTATTTACGTTTATCCGCTGCGTTTGATGCCTCGGAACCCAACAAGATAAAATAGACCCATGCATTAAAATAATATATTTGTATTAAAAATAATTAATAAATACGCATTTTTGGAAAATGGCTCTATAAATAGATAGTGGTGCAAAGAACAGATGTGCTAGTATATAATAATATATATATTTGTAAATGATTTTTATAATTAATTTAATTTTAGTAGTAAATTCTAATTGGCTCTTATATATTATTATAAAAATTAATTCGTAATATATAATAATGCAATTATGATTAAATGTAAATCAAAAGCGTGGAAAATTCATATTGCAAAAATCGCTTAATAGTATATATTTGTATAATCCTAATTGATTTTAATTTTAAATATTAATTTATTATAAATACTTTTTGACAATAAAAAAATATGTAATATATGGATATGTTAAATCAAGTCGTTACTATATATATATATATATGGTCTTGTTCTAATAGAAACTAACTTAGAATAGAAACTAGAAACTAAACCTAAATTAAATATTTCAAGCTAATCTAATGACCAAATTAAGGGTACCCCAATACAAAAAACGTTTAAAATTATTGGCTCTATTCAACAAAAAAATAAAAAAATAAAAAAAAGTTACTGTTCACGTGATGACGTGGCAAGTGAACAGCAACTTTTTTATTTTTTATTTTTTTTATTTTTTTATATTTTTGTTGAATAGAGCCAAGAATTTTATAAGTTTTTTGTGAAGGTGCCCCAAGCGGGGCCATTAAAATAAATGAAATATAATTTATTTAGTGTAGGTTTCTAGTTTCTATTCTAAGGTTGGTTTCTATTTGAACGCTAGCATATATATATATATATATATATATATATATATATATATATATATATATATATATATATATATATATATATATATATAAATTATAATTGTTAAATATTCTTGGCTAGTATAATAGGATGAGAATGGTAAATAAGGAAAATTTTTAATATAATATGATTGGTCTAAAATTTAGGAATGACATCTTATAGGTGCTAAAATAATTCCTCAAATCTAATTGCTGGATGGTGTGGTAGACTCAGGTATCTATCTACATCTATGTCTATATATCTATATATCTATATATCAATATCAATATCAATATCAATATCAATATATTCTTAATGTCTGCTAGTATTGCATTTTAAAAATTACTGCTTTTACCCTTCATTTTTTTAATCTCATTTATTTATTTGATGCCCTTTTTTGTCATTACACAGGAAAATTACAGCTTTTATCCTTTATGTTTTTAATCTTCTTTATTTCTTTGATGTCTCTTTTTGTCATTACACAATATTTGGAGCGACCCTTTAGATTGGATCGACCCAAATCTCCTTTATTAATCAATTTCCTTTTTCTGGTTAAACATATTACCTTTTCTATTTTTCAATAACTAAATAATTTACTTCTTAGGTAAAATACAATATCTTTTACATTTTATCTAACTAAAATTTCTCTATTTTTAAAAACTACGATCAATTTTGTATAATAAAATAACATAATTATATTTTAATTAGTATTAAATAATTAGTTACCTTTTTGAGCCAAAATACGTTACCTTTTCTCTTTTCTCTAACTAAAATCTCTATTTTTCCAATTGTATCATGGACGGTTACCTTTTTCAAACACGTTACCTTTTTTCCCTTCTCTAACGAAAATCTCTCTTTTTCCAATTATATCACGGGCGATTCTATTTAATAAAAATAAAATAATAATAGTATAGTACTAATAATTTAACTGATTACCTTTTCAACTAAAACGTATCATCTTTTATATTTTTTCTAATTAAATTCCTTTTTTTTTTCTAAAATTTCAGGGGCAACATTAATTTCTCATTTTCTAAAAACTATGAGCAATTTTATTTAGTAAAATAACATAATTAAATTATAATTACTATAAAATAATCAATTACCTTTTTCACATAAATTATGTTATCTTTTTAATTTTCACCTTACCTTTCTATTTTTTAAACCTAAAATCTATCTTTTTCTGATTTTATCACGGGTGGTTCTGTTTAATACAATAAACTAATAATATTATAATATTCATAATTAACCGATTGCATTTTTATCTAAAACGTATCAATTTCTATTTAATGAAATAAAATAATAATTATATAAAAACTAATAATTAGCTGAATACCCTTTTCAAGTAAAACCTATAATTTTTTCTATATTTTCTAACTAAAATCCCTCATTTTCTAGAAATATCACGGATAACATTTATATAATTATTATCAAATATCATATAAAAATTTAAGCCTCCCAACTTTATATTTTAAAAAAATTAACTTAAATTAATGAAAAATTCATATAATATTAAAAAAAATTCGTGCATCGCACGGGTTTTAAGCTTGTATAATAAAAAATCGTATACAACGAATAATATCCGTTAGATTTTTAGTTAAAAATTAGAACTGCTATATACTTATATAAAGGAGAAACGAGGGGAGGTAAAGTGGCGCCGGTCAAATAGCTCGGTTCTATTTTGTTAAATTTCTCAAATTTTTGAATTAATAATTCAAATGATTTAAAAAAATCTCAATTCCATTTTAAAACTTTACTAATAGAGAAAACCAAATATATAGTTTCATTATTTTTTACCTATAAAATTTTTACTAATGAAGTAAAGTAAATATCTAAATTGCATTTTAAATTTTTACTAATCGAGGAAACTAAATATACAATTTCAATATCCTTACCTTTAAAATTGCATTTTAAAACATTGAAAGTTTGGTCGGTCGGTTAGTTGGTTGGTCGGTCGGTCGGTACCTATTGTTTTTACTTAATTACCCTTACTTTATTATAAATAAAATTTCTCCTAATAACTAATCGATTTATGTTTTCAAGTAAAACATATTAAAATAATCAATTTCCTTCTGAAATATGTTACATTTTCTATTTTCTTTAGCTAAAATCTCTTTTTTCCAATTAAATGACGCCCTTACTTAATTATAAATAAACAATTTCCCAATAACTAATCAATTTTCTTTTTCAAGTAAAACATATTAAAATAATCAATTTTTTTAAAAAAAAATGTTACATTTTCTATTTCCTTTAGCTAAAATCTATAGTTTCCAATTATATGGCGCCGGTCGGTTGGTTGGTTGGTTGGTCGGTACCTATTGTTTTTACTTAATTACCTTTACTTAAATATAAATAAAATTTCTCCTAATAACTAATCAATTTTTGTTTTCAAGTAAAACATATTAAAATAATTAATTTCTCTAAATTGTATTTTAAATTTTTACTAATCGAGAAAATTAAATATACAACTCAATTGCATTTTAAATTTTATTAATGGTGGAAATTAAATATCACTAACAAAATATAATAAAAATTCGTATACAACGAATAATATCCGTTAGATTTTTAGTTAAAAATTAGAACTATTATATAAATATATAAAGGAGATCCGAGGGGATCTAAACCTCTACTATTATCCTTCATTTTTTTATTAATAATATAATTAATGATAATTAGCCGATTGCCTTTTTCAATTAAAAGATGTTTACTTATAATTGATGTGATATTACCTTTTATAAATACCTAAAATATCATATCTTCCAATCAATAATTTTTTTCTCTCTAATCAGCATTTGGAGCGATCCAATTGGATCAACCCAATCTAAACCTCTACTATTATCCTTCATTTTTTTTTATTAATAATACAATTAATGATAATTAGCTGATTGTCTTTTTCAATTAAAAGATGTTTACTTATAATTGATGATATTACATTTTATAAATACCTAAAATATCATATTTTCCAATCAATAATTTTTTTTCCTATTAATTAAAACACGTTGACTTTTAATTTAAAATATAATATTGCAATAATTAATACATACCCAAAAATATGACTTCATATCTTCTAACCACTAACAAAATATAACAAAAATTCGTATGAAACGGATAATATCCGTTAGATTTTTAGTTAAAAATTAGAACTGTTAGATTCAATGATTAAATATATTACATGATTAAATTTATTTACTAATTGCATACCCAAAAATATGACATCATATCTTCTAACCACTAACAAAATATAATAAAAATTCGTATACAACGAATAATATCCATTAGAATTTTATTTAAAATTAGAACTGTTAGATCCAATGATTAAATATGTTACATGATTAAATTTATTTACTAAAATTTCAAGGTTCGAATTCTGTCAACGATACTATTATCCTTCATTTTCTTAATCTTCTTTATTTCTTTGATGCCCCTTTTTACCATTACACAGCATTTGGAGCGACCCAAATTAGATTGGATCGACCCAAATCTAAACATATACTATTTTTTGTCATTACACAACATTTGGAGTAACCCAATTGGATCGACCCAAATCTAAACCTCTACTATAGTATTATCCTTTATTTTTTTATCTTTCTTTATTTATTTGATTCTCCGTTTTGTCATTACTCAAATCTATCTCTGTCATTTTTCACCTTCAAGTCCAAGCCGCTCAAATCTTCACACTGCTAGATTTTGATGCATGTTTGCACTTTTCAGATTTGAAAGCTGGGTTTTTCACCAAATTAACTTCTCAACCCCCTGAAGTAGGGTTAAGGTATGTGTACTAGACCTCCGTATGGAACATATATGTTTGGTTCCAGTTTTCAGTTTGGCCATAAGAGTTAAGTTTTTATTGATTTCACAATATTAAATATTAGACAGGATAATATTTGTTTGGTTTTGATTTTGGTTTGGAATTTAAGAATTAAAGTTTTAATGAATTACCCGATGTTATAATAATATACAGGACACCAGAAAGGTACCTTTAAAAAATTTGCTTGGCCTTTCAATTTTTTATTTTTCATGCCGTAATATCAAAGGTAGTTGGAAAGATTACCAGTTAATAACATTGACACAGTACGGACCATGTTATTTGTAAATAATCTTGGGACTCAGTTTGATACTTATAGACATTATTTTGTTTTCAAGCAAGTTTATGTTCTTTATGGATTTGTTCAACTTAATGTTCATGGGGTAGACATGCTACGTACCAGAAGGTCTTATGAAATAGCATATTTTTATCGGATGTCTCCGAAGGGAATATGGAATAGCATACTTAGAAGCTCAGACCCAAGTCACAAGCCTCACCCTCTGGGTCAGGTAACATTGCTCTTATTTATGCTCTAAATATCTTCTTTACTCGCGTTCAATTTCATTTCATATATGATCTCATATGTAGCACTTTCACTTGAGCTCCATATTAAAATATAAAAGCACTAACTTTTCCCTTTTTCAGTTTAGTTGGCTTTTTGAGAGAGAATAGGTAATGGAAAATGTGATTGTTATAATTCGTAATCATACATTATTTGAAGATAAAAGTGAATAAGTGAGCTTCTTGCGGAGACCTGTGTTTTTGGTAAACAGTATTATCCTTCATTTTTTTAATCTTCTTTATTTATTTAATGCCCCTTTTTGTCATTACACAGCATTTGGAGCAACCCAATTTAGATTGGAACAAAAAATTCTAATATGATATTGTACTTATTTTCAGTAATGTTGTAGTACTACGATTGTACCTCCAGCCTTTCTCTTCTCCTCCAGCTACATAATTTTAAATATTGAAAACAAAATACAATACAAGAAGAAGTTTGCATTTATAAATATAGATTCCAAGTAGAGAGAGATGTTTAGTTACAGATAGACTACATAGCAACAACATAAGTGACAAAAAGAAAGATGTTAGTTATAGATAGACTACATAGCAGCAACATAAGTGATAAAAAGAAAGATGGTCCACATGATGATCAAGCTAATGAAGTATTGAAGTAATTAACAAGCCTGAACCACATAAGCAACTTCCATTTTATAGGTATTGTTTATCATAACGTGGGTAATGGGTTTATGTATTCCAATTAATTTTATTTTTGGTTACCCCTCTAAGTTGATCACAAAAAAATTAACAACCCATCAAAATAATTAGTTTAAAAATATATTCAAATTCAAATTATTATATTCATTTCAACAAGAACATATTTTTAATATAATAAAGTCACCCATGGTGAAAGACCTTAATTTGTACATAAACAATAAATCTACAAGAATATTTATCTGATACTTTGACTTGCTTATTTAATTGTATAATTTACTTATTTTTAATAAAAGAATCTATATTAATAATATATATACACTGTTTTTTCATACATGAATTTACTAATACAGTTTAATGGTGAGAATGAGAACAGTGAGAACACACATATTCACTACATTTCAAGCTATTTTAAAGGGCCCCGCTAGGGGCATCTTCACCAAAAAAGTCATATAATTCTACCCTCTATCCATTCATAAAAAAATTAACAAAAAAAAATTTAAAATGAGAACAGTGAGAGCACACATATTCGCTACATTTCAAACTATTTTAAAGGGCCCCGCTAGGGGCATCTTCACACAAAAGTTTTATAATTCTACCCTATATCCATTCATAAAAAAATTTAACAAAAAAAATTAAAAATTGCTTGAAATGTGATCTCATTGTTCTCCAACATTTACACATTATATTAACTATGAGGTCTCATAGTTAATATAACATGTTCTTGATATTATATGAGGTTTAATGTTTTGGAGTCATTGGGGGTGAAGGAATTATTATTTCCGCATTAGAATAATGAAGACAATTTATTATTGTTTTCAATTAGAGAACAATATTTGTAAAAATATTTATTATTTTTATTGTAGATTTTGATGGATTAAATAAATTTTCAACATTGTTAAAATAGAATTGTATGCTACTTTTTTATATAAATTTTAGCATATCATTATTTTATTAAATACTTATATAATTGTATATAATATCTTGCTAAGAATTGATTATTTATATAATTGCATACAATATCTTTTTAAGAAATCAATCAAATTTGTTAAATTTTTGGTATTGTCAATTTAAATTAAATAAGATGTTTTAAGAAATCAATCAAATTTGTTAAATTTTTGGTATTATCATTTTAAATTAAATAAGAAGCCGTGTACGAAGTACGGGCAAAATGCTAGTATTATAAAAATCTGGATAACCCATCCCTCAGGTTTGTTTGTTATCCATATTTTGGTTCGGATTTATAGTTTTAATTTGATCCATTAGATATCCATTTTTAGGTTTTGTATCCATGTTTACGGTTGGAAAAGATCCAAATTCATGATTTGACCCATCGTCTTATTAATTGTCATTAACGAGTTTCAAAATTTATGGTAAGTTAATTTTTAAACTTTGAACTAATTATTGTGGTAAGTTCATTAATGCAAATTATCACATAACATATACAGTTAAATATTTTAACTTAAAATAAGTATATTCAAATTAATATTGTGATATTATCAAGGTTAAAATATTTATTTAGTTTTAAAAAAAGGTTAAAATATTTATTTGTTTATTTATAAATATTTATAATTTAGGTTCGGTATCCATATTTAGGTTTGGACAAGATTTTGTATTGATTTTGACCCACTGGATAATTCATTTTTAGGTTTGGTATCCATATTACGTTTGGGAAAGATTCAAATTCAGTATTTGACCCATTGTTAATTAAAGAAAATTTGTATACAAATTGAAATACTATTAATATATTCTCTCAGTGTTGCAGATTTCGGAAATCGGAACTATTCGGTTAAGGTACCGATTTACGATTTATCGGATGATTCGGTTGAAAAATCGGCGATTTATCAGCGATTTTTGCAAAATTGGCCAAATCGGTTCTAAAATTTTGACCGATTTTTTAGCGATTTATCGGCGATTTTTCAGAAATCGGCCGATTTTTATAACAGAGTATTCTCTTAATATTTATGGTAAGATTATTAAAGAAAATTTGAATAAATCTTTTAATTTTTGTAAGCTTATTAATATATATATATCACATAACAGATATGGAAAATCTAAATAATTTTATCTTTATTTCTTTCAATATTAATTTATTTGATCTTAAATATAAAGTAATTTTCTTTATTTAATTGTTATTATTATATATCATAATTATTATGAAAGTTAAATTTAAACTATCTGTGCGTACAGGCTATCTAGTTATAATAAAGGATTGCTAGGAACCAAACAAAAGTTCCAAAAAAAATTTCCCAAATACCATGTGTAAGCTTTTAATTGGTTATAAAAATAATAATGGAATGGGACTGCCCTACATTCACACTAACCATCCAATTAAAACCTTCCACATCCACACATTTGCCGTATCATTTTATACCTACAAGTTTTTAGGATGAATTTTTTGGTTTCCTAGCAATAATACTCTCCTAGTAATTGCTGAATACAATTTAATTTTCCTCAAAAATTTCTCAAAAGTCCTTGTCCTTAGTATATTGACAATTCACTCCCCATTTTGCTCTTTACTTTCACTTCACTTCGCGGCAAAATGCCATAGTCTCGCTCTCTCTCGTCTCCCAGCGTATCCTCACCGCTTTCAGGTTCAAATTTCTCGATGATTATTTGATTATATTATTCACTTTGTACTGGTGTCTGTTTCTGATTATTAAATTAAACTTCAATAAATGAATATCATTGTGACCGGAGAATTTTATTTATTTATCGAGATTAAAAATACACTTTCTTTATTATGTTGGGACCGGAAGAATCAAAATTATTCATTTATCGAGGTTTTACCGTATGTAACCTGGTGTCTTAATAGACAATGCTGTAGATTGTACTGTATATTCGTAATTCAATTTCAAATTTCGTTGAAATGCGAAATTATTTAAGTTACAGATAGATTAATTGCGAGTTTGTGTCGTAAAATGGGAAAAGATTGAGTTTTGTGGCTGTTAGTGTTTTAATTTGTCGATTTTGTAGTGTTTTTTGTTACTTTTATGTTCGATTAAGCTGTGATGAATATTTGAGTTTTCGGAATTAGGTTTTGTTTCGGAAGTGACAGATTGGTTTATGTTGTTTGTGTAGTAGGTCTTTATAGGATATTTAGCATAATGAAGAAGTCTGCGTTGCCGTTGAAAAATATTTGTGGATTCGAGAAGAAGAAATGCGGGAAGGAAGCTTTAGTGAAGCTCCTGAGATGGCATTTTGGGTTTTCTCAGTATCGAGGGAAGCAATTAGAAGCAATCGAATCGGTTTTGTCAGGTTTGGTCTACATTGTACGCGTTGTTGTATTATTTTTTTGGGAGAGTAATAGTATAACTGTATCGTGAGTTAAGCAATTGATATTAAGTTCTCGATTCTTGTAGCTTTTCTGCATCATTTACTTGAAAGATTTCACTATAATTAATAATCACTAATAAATCGTGTGTTTAAATAGGAAGAGATTGTTTCTGCCTCATGCCAACGGGTGGAGGAAAGTCAATGTGCTATCAGATTCCAGCATTGGTGAAACCGGGAATTGTGCTTGTTGTTTGTCCTTTAATAGGTGAAAGAATGTTTATCTTTTTATCAGATTTTTATCCTTTGAAGGAAGCATAAACTGCATATTTTTTTAATGTCTTTGGAATGCAAGGACTCAATCTTCTGGCTTACGGTTTCCATGTTGACTTCAGCATTAATGGTCAGTATCTTTTTACGAATTGTTATTTTTAAGTACCTTTCAGTGGAGTGGAAGATGCTTATTATTTTTGTCTTCCAGGAAAATCAAGTAATGGCCCTAAAGGAGAAAGGTATTGCTGCCGAATTTCTATCCTCGACCCAGACTTCGAAAGTTAGAGAAAAGGTGATTGTTGGGTTCATTTGTACTTATTATCCTGTTTGTAGTTGGTTGCTGTACAGAGTTCTAGTTGCATGAAAAATATATGTCCTAAACTCCTGATGGTAAGTATGTGTTTTCTGCCGCATGTATACTGTATGTCAACATTGCAAGAATTCTGCAAAACCTACCGAAAATATATTTGACATTAAGAAAAACGACAGACGTTGTAGAATACCTTCTAAAACGATTGTCACGAATACTAGCCAGGAGTGACAAGGCAAGAGAGTGTAGATGGTGGAGGAATTTCTTATTGTCTTTCACATTTATAACACTCTCTAATCTTTATTATCTATTGCAAAAGTCCAAATCGAACACATATACATTCTACAAATATAAGATTTCCAGTAGCATTCTATCACCAGTCATAAAGATTTGGTCATTTTCTTGAATGCTGTTATATGTGTTATTTTGCTAGAATGTGTGTGCTTTAAGTTTGGCCATTCTTCCATAAAATATATCACATTCTTGAAAAAAAAAAGATATAGAGTAACACTTATAGGGTAATATTATGTCAGTGAATTTGGTTTTTGGTAGAGTCATATCAGGAAATTTATCAGCTCTGTCTGACCCAGCAAGGAACTAGGATGATGTTACTGAAGTACTGTGTGGCAACATTTTGTCTAGAAGCATCTGAAACATCAATCTTGCTGTTGTCTTTTGACTATGAGATATATTCCTGTGACTCATGAACACTCATCATGTTTGCTGAGGTAGGCGGGATTTATAGCCACTGTTGTATATTGGCATGTACTTATCATCAGTTCATCACTCTGCATCCAACTACCTTAAGCACTATACAACCCGTCCACTAAATCGTTATAATACTATAATCTACCTTTTAGGGTTAGATATGAAAGTCAGTTTTAAAGTCAACTGAATTTACAAGAAACTAGGACTTGGATTGAATGCAAAGTATTGGGTTTCTCAGTCTTGCTGTTTGTTAGGCAATTACGGAACGTGAGCTTTTCTCGGAGCAAAGTTATGGTTTCCTTGCAGATATATACAAACATAATTTGTTGACTTCCTTGCATATATGTGGCTCTGGTACAATGTTGTGTCAATTGAACAATGTTCTAAATAAATGTATGGGAAGCTAGGTCTGCAAAAACCTTCTAGCACTTAATTTATCACGTGACCTCTTTATTGGACACCTACGCAGAGACTTGTGGGTCCATTTTAATTAATTGGTATTCTTGATATCATTAGTTTATTATACATGAAACAAACTAGTAGATAAGGCCATGCCAACAAAAGACAACTGCGAACTGCCTAAAAAACTTCATATGTCAGTACCTTGTAGTCTGGTTGATAGTCAGAAACCTTGCTTAACTAGGTAAATATATCTTTTCGTGTATGCTATGCTATTATTATTTAATCAGAATCTTTCTTCTGAGATGTTTGAGTACAACTTACCAGCATAATATTCAAATACCAGGCTGCCTATCTTTAAAGTTTTTTAAATCATTATTCTCCTACAATGTCCGTTTTTTTTAAAACATTGTTTTGTTAATAATAACCACTCATACTTTAAACAATAACCGAAGGTGGTCAAATTTCAAATTTCCTCGTAATTTTGCCTTTCATACTGGATATTTATAGTAATTGAAATTTGTGTAACTGATGTAGATTCATGAAGATCTTGAATCTGGAAAACCGTCCTTAAGGTTGCTTTATGTAACACCGGAATTGATTGCGACACCTGGTTTTATGTTAAGATTGACAAAGATCCATGCCAAAGGGCTCTTGAATTTAATAGCTATCGATGAGGTACAAAGGCGTGATCTATAGCAATTATACGGTTTTGGTTTCAACAGGATTAAATTTGTATTTTCCCATGTTTTTTGCCAAAAATTTCAGGCCCATTGCATCTCATCTTGGGGCCATGACTTCAGGTGACCACATAATTATGAGCTTATTGCACTAAAGTTTCTTCTTTTTCCTTGTGCTGCCACATGTAGTGGTATCTCAACTTCTCTATTAATTAACCTACTATGTGAAGTTCATCTTCGCAGACCCAGTAGTGCTTTTTTAGCTTCTATATGGGCATCATCTACACAGGCTCAAGATTGTTTTTTTTTTTTAAACTTTTATTAGCCCTGCTTTCTGTTCTTGAGGAACTCATCTATGATTATAATTAAAAATTTTAAGGTAGTTTCAGGATCTGGCTTTGGTTTAATTTGGGGTTCAGTTGTGTTAACAAATGATGTTGAGCTATTTAGCGTTATAGTTTCAACATCCTTTGTATTATTGCATCTTGTAGTGGCTGGTGTGTATTGGTTATCCTTAAATATCTTGTCATTCATATGCTACTGCAGGCCTAGCTATCGGAAACTTTCTTCTTTGAGGAATCGTTTACCTGATGTACCAATATTGGCTTTAACAGCTACTGCTGTTCCAAAGTAAGTCCAGGCGCATGCCTTAACTATTTTCGTATTGGTAACAATTAAGTCATTAAATTTGCACAAGTTGCAACCACAGACTCAGTTCTTCACACATTCCACCGCTACTTCATCTTCACTTGAACAAACTAATCCTACAAAACCACATGAAATGGTTACATGATACTGTTTTTCTCAAAAGATATTTGTACGCTGTGCTAGTTATAAATATATTTCAGAAATGGTTGCTTTTATATTCCAGGCAACATGCTAAGTTCACGGTCTTGTAGTTATACTGGAAAACAAAAGTAGAAATCATGAGCACATACACATTGTAGCAATTACCATCTCATGAATTTATGCATATAACTCATATATTATTATCTTTTAATTCCTTGCAATAACTCTCTTGAATACTGATTGCAATACAAAACATTGAAAGTAGAATCTTTTGGATGTGAGAGCTAACACAAAGTACGTCGAAGAGATATTTACACACAATTACACTCTGATTATACCTGTCTACTCGTGTAAAGTATCGTGAATCACACATTAAGTATAGATTTTCCTATCTTTTCTTTCCTTGTTCTCTCTGCACTAAATATTTGGTTTTGTAGGGTTCAGATGGATGTGATGGAGTCTTTGTGCTTACATAATCCTCTAGTCCTGAAGTCATCATTTAATCGACCAAATATATATTACGAAGGTCAGGTCAAGTTATCTAATTTTAATACATTTTGGATCTGAAGGATCTAGTACAACATATTTTATTATATATTTTCTATAATCTGTGCTTAATAAAGCCAGGTCAAATTCAAGTGTATTGCTTCTGTATATAGTTGCATAATTATATAAGCTCGGGTTATCAGCAGATGCATAACTGTATTTCTACTTCCTTTCGTTACTCATTAAGTTGAGTCCACTTTTTACTGCACCTTCAGCAAAATGTAGAACCAAGCTTGTTAGTTGTGTCAATGGTTGCAATATTTTGTGCGTCATACTATAAATTCTAGAGAAAGAAAAGGGGAGCTCTAACGAGCAAGAAAGGCCCCACAATTCAGCACTGATAGTAAAAAATACTATGTACCAGATTAAGCTAAATGGTTTTCAAAATTATTCAACCAGCATGAGTGTGTATTATTGTTGTAAATGCCGATATATGTGACAGCTGTAAATCTGCGTAGGTATCAGCTTTATTAAGATAATATACAAACTGATATTAAGTGATATTATAGGCTGATTTAGAGGCTGACATCGAGGGATTTCTTGGCTGATTTGTAGCTCTAAATAGCTCTTCTGTCCCTATGAGTACTGGAACTTGTTTGTATGAATTTTCAATCAGAATTCATAGCATTTTCTGGTATTTTTGTCAATACATTCGATACACCAGACTTAGGCTAAATGGTTGTTATACATACCTTTGCGATATATGTTTGATTAGAATATTTATGGCAATGGGGATTTTTTATAAAAAAAAGTTTTAAAGTTACGACACTATCTTGCCTTTCAGATGAGGAGCTTAATATTTTTAATTTTATTCACATTGATTATAGGGATTATATAATGCAGGTAAAAATTGGGTTCTATGAGACGACCTTGGTGGTATTTATTTATTTCTAATACTATTATCAAGCACAAAAAGAGTTTTGAAACTTGTTAGGAGTAACATGTACCCAGAAATTGATTAGCATATTAGTAATCAAATTGAAGACTTTCCATTGAACCAGTATGAGTCAAGCGGAAGGTTTGTCAAACTAGTTTGAGGTGTGGCCCGGGCATTCTTATGATTGATCAGAAGGTTTTCAGACTGAGTACGAGATATTTATGTTTGCATTTCTCTTATTGCTTGAAAAGCAATTTATGTAATGCATATGAATAAATATGCTTGTCTAATGGAACTTATTCACTCTATCTTTAATTTATATTAGTTGAATAATTTCATTATAAATAAGTTGTGTTTCATATGATAGTAATTGTATATGAGTATTATTTAAATATTATTTCTTAATGTTTCAGTTCGATATAAAGACCTTTTAGAAGATCCTTATGCGGATGTAGGCAATCTCTTTAAATCTTGTGGAAATGTCTGTGCAATTGTATACTGCCTCGAGCGTACAACTTGTGATGATTTGGCTACACATTTGTCCAAGATCGGAATTAATTGTGCTGGTAACTGAATGATTCTTCTTTTACTTTTAAGTTTTGGTTTTTAAATGATTATTCCTGACACTCTTAACTTTCTACTTGCTTTAAGCCTATCATGCGGGCTTAAACAATAAGCTACGGAGTTCGGTTCTTGATGACTGGATTTCCTCAAAGACACAGGTTGTTGTTGCTACAGTGGCTTTTGGGTATGATCGTACTTCAGTGATTCGCAAGTTTTATCCTAACTCTTTAATTGTATCTTTCAACAGAAACCTTTTGTCTTATATGAAAAAACTTAAATTCTAATAAAGATTCTAATGATTTACTTCATATATCAACTATGTTTTTTGTTGCTGCATCTGTGTTTGGAGAAACTCTGGAGAATGTTCTGTGTCTAAGGTTCTGGTGTTCCTTCAGGATGGTATGTAACTATTGTAATTAATTTATATATCTATATTTCTATAACTAATAATTTGCACCAGATGCTAATGGATAACACACATCATCTAGGGAATAGATCGGAAAGATGTTAGGATTGTTTGCCACTATAATGTTCCCAAGTCGATGGAATCCTTTTATCAGGAGTCAGGTAGAGCTGGTCGTGATCAATTGCCATCTAGAAGTGTTTTGTACTACGGAGTGGATGACCGGAGAAAAATGGTTAGATCACATCATCTCACCAGTCTTTTATTTTTTCTATTAAGAACTTATTGCATGTAAAAATTAAAAGAAATCTTCTAAATAACTCCAGGAATTTATTCTGAGCAAAGCAGAAAGCAAAAAGTTGCAGTCCTCGGGCTTGCCGGATGGACATACAAAGAAGTCCTTAGTTGATTTCAGAATGGTAACTCCACTGAACTTAGATTCCCATAGATGTAGAAGATATTAAAAGTGGACAATGGATGCAGATGGTTGAGTATTGCGAAGAGGCAAATTGTCGAAGGAAAAAGATCCTAGAGAGTTTTGGGGAGGAGGTACTTGAGTTTGTGGATATGTGTTGTCTCTTTCCGTCATTCTTCTTTTTCTTTTATGTATTGTTTAAGTCATATCAATAACATTTTACTTCTTATAAACAGGTACGAGCAAACTTGTGTGGAAAATCTTGTGATACATGCAAGCACCCGGACATAGTGACCAAGTGTTTAGAGGAGCTTACAAGTTCTTGTGCTTTTCGAAGCAGGAGTAGTACACCGCGAATCTATATTAATAGGTATTCATTGTGAAATTTTTTAACATCGTCATTGACATGTCTGAAGATTCTTTTGACAAGAATCATTATTGAAACTGTACACGTCAGAGTATTTATCAATGATGGTAACAATACATTCGATTTTACATTGGTGTCACATTAATAGTGCTTAATGTCTCACCTCATATATTTGCTACTGTTTCAGCCCCTCAAATCTGATTGCAGAAGACCAATTCTCAGAATTTTGGAATCGGGATGATGGTGAAAATCGGTCCGAGGATGATATATCTGATGCTGATGGTATATATCTTCCGTGATCTTGGATAAATAGTTTAAGTAGCTCCAAAAATTGTTAATTGCACTCTCTATTTTTCTAGCTATCATCATAAATTAATTAGTGAATGTTCCAGATGATATTAATGTTGTGAAGATCTTGACTAGATCAAGTGTACCATCAAAAACAACATTAAATGATAAGATTGAAGTGCTGCAGCAGGCAGAAGAGCGATATTATCAGGACAAAAATCATGAAAAACAGGTGATCTTTACATTCCTTCTTCCCAGTTTTTTCATTTTTCTTAACCTAGTTCCAAATATTAATGGATCGGTTTATCTTATAGTCAGCTGTAAATAATTAAGAGAATAGTATAATGACATAATGGATGCAGCACACTCATTGATTTGTTAGTCCTTGTATAACCAAAGTACTTTAAAATGCTCCAGATTGGATAGAGATCTTTACATTCCTTCTTCCAGTTTTTTCATTTTTCTTAAACTAGTTCTAAATATTAATGGATGGGTTTATCTTGAATTCAGCTGTAAGTAATTAAGAGAATGGTAAAATGACATAATGGATGCACCACACCTGTTGATTTTTTAGCCCTTGTATAACCGAAGTACTTTAAAATGCTCCAGATTTGATAGAGGTTTTCCAGTATTCATATATGCATATTTAAAGGCGAAACCTAAGAAGTTTGGTGGTCGGGCATTTGGGCCGGATTAAAGTAATAAGATTATATAGTGTTTTAGGCAGGATTAATTAAGAAAACAATGGAATTTTCAAGATAAGATTTAGAGAATATTGTGACTGTGACAGATTAAATTAATAACTACATTAATAATTTATTCATTTAGTCATTTGGGACGAATGAAATAATAGAAACAGAAATTTCTAGAAATATTAGATAGTGGTAATATGGATATGGATGGCTTATTTATCCGGCCTAGATTAAAATAATTAAAAAAATGGAATTTTTTAAATAGGGTCTTAGCTGTCACTATATAATTGAGTTAAAAAGGTGAAATTTCTTTTGCTGATGGACTGTCACATGATTTCATGTATTGTATGTTGTCTACAGCTTTGGTTTTAATTACATACCCCCACCCCCTCCTGCAAGTGGTACTAAAGTATAATCTGTTTACAGAAAAATAAACTCGACAGGAATGCCATATCTGAAACTCTGAGGGGGTCGAGCAATCAAAAATTATTGACCGCACTTGAGCAATCACAGCATAGGCTTGGAATCTTAGAGTATGCAGACTACCTTTTTCCTACTACTGATGTGCTAGAAAACTATCTTATAAAATCTTAATTCCTAACCATCTGTGAAGTGTAAGATACACAATCACCGGAACTGTTATATGTTTCCTCTGCAGAATTGATCTTAAAATGTCTGCTGGATTGCTTGAAAATGAATGCTTCAAGAAGTTTGGAAAATCTGGTAAATCCTTCTATTTATCGAAAATGGCAAGTACTATCAGGTGGCTTTCAACAGCGAACGAAAAGGAATTAACTTCTAGGCTCAGCGTGAGAGATCCTGCTTCTCCCAGTCCTGAACAGACCGGAATTTCCTGTTCCCCTTTGGTTGATCAGGTAGAGGATGGGATTACTAATGAAAATGTATACTGCAGCGTTGAGTCCAAAACTCCAACTACGCTGGAATGCAATTTACCAGACACTAAACTGCCACCAATCCCGTCTTTCTCTAATTTCATAAAAAGCAAAAAAGCTGAAGGAAGACAGTTATCACCGTTTCAGAATCATTCACCCAGCAGCACGCAAAAGAATAGGGATAAGAGAGCTAGATATGAGTAGTCTACTAGGCTGAAAGGGATTTTTGTAATATTCTGTATGTGCAGCAAAAATCTACCAATTTCTTATTACATTCCGTTGCTGTTAAAATTGACAAAAAAAGAAGAAACGTTGTAGCAAAAGTTTACAAACATGTTACAATGATCAAGTAAAATTTAAGTACCAATTATATGTTTTCTTGTTGTCCGTTAAACAGAGACATTGAGGACACTGTTAAGTTTTACTTCATTCTTATCAGCATCTCTTCTCTTAAACTATCAATTATCTATCTCTTTTTGCAGATACAGCCTAGATTAACAAATGTGACACACATCGGATTTTAGATGCTGTCGTATGAAATACGTTTTTCTGAAGCAACACTAAGAACAATGGAAGATTGAATAATTTGTTTGCAAATAGAGGTTCTGATTCAATGAACAACATCAAACCATGTAGTGTTTCTATGTGTTGATGGTGTGGAGTCCAGCTCTGAATGTAACGTGAGCAATAAATAAAAAAGGAAACGGAAATGCGATGGAGCTCCCAGGGATTAGGTGATTGCGTAAAAAATGGATTGTAGGAGAAAAATAATAAGCTCCTGGTGAGGATCGAACTCACGACCTTTCGCTTACGAAGCGAACGCACTACCACTATGCTACAGAAGCAGCTGACTTTCAGATTTTCAGGACTCGTAAACATTACTTAACGGTTAGCATAAAATTTATAGATGCACAATCTGTACTCTGGTAGACACACACTTTTTGTCTATTGGTCGAAGTGGGCTACTTGTAATTTTTGGGCTCACTTGAAGCCTTTGCCAATGTGCCTATTATATCTTGTTTCTAATAGATTTTGGGTAGGGGTGTGCATTCGGTTCGGTTAACCGAAAAATCGAAAAAATTCGGTTTGGTTACCCGAAATTACTTTTTCGGTTCGGTTTTCGGTTCACCTTTTTCAGAAATTTCGGTTTTTCAGTTAAACCGAAAAACCGGAATAAAAAATCGAATTTATATAATAAAATATTATTAATAAATATATGATATATCGACTCACATAGAAGACAGATAGACCAGACTAGTACTCTCAGTCTCTCACTCTCACACAGTCACACTTACTCTTACCTAAACAAGTAAACCTAATTCAAAATTGAAGTGCTGCGAGAGAATCAAATCTTTAATCGAAGGATCAAATCTTCAATTCAAGAATTCAAGATTCAAGCCTTCAACCCTTCAAGCGTTCAACTTCAAGGTTCGGTTCGTAAATACGAAATCTATATTACTATGATTTGTGATTTTGTATGTATATATATATATATCTATAAATATCTATATACGTAATCTTTAACACTTTGAGACTTGAGTTAGTACTTAGTAGTCTTGACTTGGTTTAATTACTTTTAATCTAGTGAATCTTTGAGTGAATAAATCGAGTCTTGGTTTAATTAGGTTTAATCGAGTGTATCATTGAATCTTTATATTTCTTGTCAGTGGGCTTAATTTAATTATTTTGTTGTATTTTTAGATGGAAGGCAGCGACAGTGATACTATCAATTTAGAAGCGGAATTTGAAACTCATACTGAAAATGAAACAGTAGCTTCGAAACCAAAGAAGCGAAAGCAAATGGAAGCTAGAAGTTGTGTGTGGGATCATTTCACCAAATACAAAAATGAGGAAGGCTTGACAAAAGCTAAGTGCAAACATTGTGGTAAGGATTTAAGTGCGAATTCTTCAAATAATGGTACTAGTAGTTTGCATAGTCATTTGAAACGTTGCAAGTCATATAATGTTGAAGATCATCAATCTAAATTAGCTTTCCAAACTTCCAAAGAGAGTGGTCTCTCATCATTGACTAGTTGGACCTATAACAAAGATTTGGCTAGAGAGAAGTACATTAAGATGATTATTGTTGATGAGTTACCATTCAAATTTGGGGAGGGGTCGGGCTTTAGGGAATTTATGGATACCGTGCAACCAATGTTTCAAATTCCATCTAGATGGACGGTTGCACGTGATTGTTATGGAATGTATTCCCTTCGAAGAAATGAGTTAAAAAGCTCATTGATTGAACCAACACAACGTCTTTGCCTAACTACGGACACTTGGACTTCTAATCAAAACATTAACTATATGTGTTTGACGGCACACTTTATTGACAAAGATTGGAAGTTGCATAAAAGAATACTAAATTTTTATCCAATTTTTAGTCATAAAGGTAAGGACATTGCAATGGCAATCGAGGAGTGTTTGGTAGAGTGGGGAATTCTTAGGGTGTTATCTATCACGGTAGATAATACCACCTCTAATGATCTTAGCATCAATTTTGATGCTAGCTTGAAATAACCATAACATCTCATACACTGAAGCAGTCAGATTTAATTATGCCACTAGGAAACAGATAAGTGGTCCAGTGCTTCAGTTTTTTCTGCTAAGTGCTCACGCTTTGCACACAGAATCTGTTGATGAATGTAATCAAAATTTTGCTAAAGAATGGACTGTTGAAACACTTTCCTGATAGTGTAGTAATGTAGTATCTTTATTTCTATTTTGTGCTGCTAGGCTAGCTAGTTAAAGTTAACCTGCAATGTAGCTATAACCTGCAATGTAGCTTTTGTCATTGTTTTTATTCATTTGCAGATGCATATCAATGGAGGCCTGGAGGGTAGAGGCCAGAGATTCAGTGATTTGGAGTTTCACTTCTCAAGCACTCAAACTATTATCTTGTAATTTGAAGTTTCAAACTTTCAATTTGTTTGAAAGTTGTAATTTCACTTGAACTGTATCTTAACTACTTTCAAGTTTTAATTTAGACTCCTTTAAATCTGTAACTTGCTGGATACTGTATGTAATTTTAATTTATAAGGAACTTATTATTCAGTTTTTTTTGCACTGAAAGTAAAATTCGGTTTATATCTCGGTTTTCGGTAATAATCGAAATATTTATTTCGGTTCGGTTAGAAACCGAATTTAATTCGGTTCGGTTTTCGGTTTTGATTTTTCTGAAATTTCGGTATCGGTTAACCGAAATAAATTTCGGTTCGGTTCGGTTAAAACCGAATACTCAGCCCTAATTTTGGGTAATAGATTTTGGGTTGAGCAAGAATCAAAAATAGAGTTATTTCATCGCCTTCAATGGGCTATGTTTGTTGTTTAATATCTTCACTGTTATATCTTAGGAACAAAATCAAAAAAACAAAACTTGTATCGCATTTGGACAGAATTAGTGTTTAATATCTTCATTATTATATTTTAGGGGAAAAAACAAAACTTGTTTGGCATTTAGACATAATTCAGATAATAGCTGGATTGATGAAATACTTTATGGTCATTATTAGTTTACAGAACATGAAAACTTGTTCATTGAAAAAGAAATTGTTGTTGATACAATTGAGTAAAAAACTAAGCAACTAATCTGATTATATATACAAAGATTCTAACTAACTTCTAGGCGGGAAAATAAGTTATAAAAGCTTTAAATCAATCAGGTGATGCCAGCTGTCAAGCCTCGTGTGATGTCAGCAGAAGAAGCAATATTCATATTGCTAATATCCCCCCTCAAGTTGGGAGTTGTAGAAGACATACCCAACTTGGATAATAGTTCACAGAAATGAGTAGATGGAAGGATTTTAGTAAGTACATCTGCAAGTTGATGTCTAGTAGGAAGATAGGACAATTGAAGTAAACCTTCCAACACTTTATCCCTAGTGAAGTGGCAATCGATCTCTATATGTTTGGTTCGTTCATGAAAAATAGGATTTTTGGCAATGTAAAGTGCAGACTGATTGTCACAATTCAACTGAACTGGCTTAAGGTTGGAAATACCAAATTCTTCCAGTAATCGTACAGTCCAAACTACTTCAGATGCTGCAGAGGCCATTGCCCTATATTCAGCCTTATAAGAAGACCTTGACACAGTAGATTGTTTCTTCGATTTCCAGCTAACAGGAGAATTACCAAGTAAGAGAATATAACCTGTGACAGACCTTTTAGAATCTGGACAGGATGCCCAATCTGAATCAGAAAACGCTTGTAAGGTGATGGAATTTGAAGCTTTGAGAAGAATGCCTTGACCAACAGTAGCATGTAGATATCGTAAAGTATGTAAAAGAGCATCATAGTGAGGCATTCGAGGTGTTTGTAAGAATTGACTTAGTAACTGTACTGTGTAACTAAGATCAGGCCTGGTATTAATTAAAAAATTTAGCTTGCCAACAAGAGATCTATAGAGTTCTGCATTATCCAGTAGTTCTCCTTCATGAGCAGAAAGCTTCAAATTTAGAGGTAAAGGAGTAACAGCTGACCTTGATAAATCTATGTCTACAAGCTGCAGAATTTCCTTGGTATATTTTGTTTGAGCAAGAGTAATACCAGAAGGAGTATAATTGACTTCTATGCCAAGGAAATAATTGAGCAAGCCAAGATCCTTGATGCCAAAAGTTGCATGTAAATGCTGTTTAAGAGCATCAATCTTGAACAAATTACTACCAGTAACTATGATGTCATCAACATACACAACTACTATAGTAATATCAGACTTGTCTTTACAAATGAACAAACTATAGTCGAGTTTTGATTGATAAAAACCTTGATGAATTAACTCTTCAACCAACTTATCATTCCACTCTCTGGAAGCTTGCTTAAGACCATATATTGTTTTATTGAGCTTACAAACCTGATGTGGACAATGAGAAATGCCTTCTGGAACTTTCATATAAACCTCCTCTTTTAAGTTGCCATGCAAGAAAGCATTATTAACATCCATTTGATATATTTTCCATTCCTTATGAGCAGCAAGAGCAACCAAACATCTGACAATATTCATCTTAATGACTGGAGATAAGGTTTCTTGATAGTCTATACCATATTTCTGTGTGAACCCTTTTGCAACTAGCCTGGCTTTACACCTTTCAAGAGAACCATCTGACTTCAACTTAACTTTGTATACCCATCTGCAACTAATGGCTTTCTTGCCTTTGGGTAATTCAGTAAGAGTCCAAGTATTATTGTTTTGTAAAGCTGTAATTTCCTTAGACATAGCTTCTAGCCATAATGGATTACCAGAAGCTTCTAAATAAGATGATGGTTCTGTAATGTTAACAGACTGAATAGGAGTATGTTGAATAGTAACAAGATTACACCAATGTGCAGAAGTAAGATTGCAGTGATAATCTTTAAGATTTGTAGGAATATTTTTAACTCTGGTAGATTGTCTAGGTGGTGTATGAAGAATAGAAAAAATGGAACTGGAAGTAGAAGAAGAGTGAGATAATGATGAAGTAGAATCAGAACTTTGTTGGCTAGAAACAGGAGAATTGGAACTATGTTGACTAGTATCAGGCACAGGAACAGAAAGATGAGATGATGAAATGTCATGATCAAAAGATGAAGTATGACAAGGCAAATAAGCTGAAGAATTATAAGGTGCAGAAGTAGTCTGACTAAGTAAGTGAAATGGAAAATGATGTTCAAAAAATTTAACATCTCTGGATACAGTAACTTGATTACTACTAAGATCCAGAACTTTATAACCTTTTTTATTAACAGGATAACCCAAGAAAACAGCAGGTCTTGCTCTATTATTAAATTTAGATCTGTTAACTTTGTGAGTAGAAACAAAACATAGACAACCAAAGCATTTGAGATAAGATAAGTCTGGATGATCATTATAAAGCTTGTAGTAAGGAGTTTTAAAATCAATACTTTTCAAGGGCATTCGATTGATAAAAAAAGTTGCACATAGAACACAATCACCCCAATATTTTTGTGGAATTTTAGATTGAACAAACAATGATCTGGCTGTTTCAAGAAGATGTCTATGTTTTCTCTCCACAACACCATTTTGTTGTGGAGAGTAAGCACAAGTGGTTTGATTTATAATGCCTTCTCTGAGAAAAATTTCTTTCATTTTCCCAGCTGTAAGTTCTAATGCATTATCAGATCGAACACAAAGAATAGATTTATTAAACTGATTTTTGACATAATGAATGAATTGTTCAAAAATAGAAGGAACATCAGATTTATGTTTGATGAGATGAACCCAAGTAAATCTACTAAAATCATCAACAATTGTAAGAAACTGATTACAACCAGAAGGGGTCTTGACCTTATAAGGTCCCCAAACATCAATATGAAGCAGCTGAAAAATTGCAGTAGATTTAATACAACTACTAGGAAATGGATTTCTAGTTTGTTTAGCTAATGGACAGATTTGACAAATCTTTTCAGAAACATGAGAACTAATATCACAAGAAGGAAAGAGGAGCTTTATTTGAGGAAATGGCAAATAGCCCAATCTCATATGCCACAAGCCAGTTGAATCAAGAGTAGTAGCAAAGCAGGCTTGAATAGATGAACTGGATTTAAATGGTTGTTGTCCAATCCTGCTCACACTATACAAGCCATTGATCATTTTACCAAGAGGAATCAGAGGATCTTTCTGAGAATGGTCCTGAATTAGACATGAATCAGAGTTGAATATCAATTTACAGTTGAGATCATGACAAAGCTTATGAGCTGAAATCAACTTAAAATGAAAACTAGGAACATGAAGTACATATTTTAAAATGATGTTATCATGAAGAATGACTGTACCAATGTGTGTAACTTGAGCTTTACTTCCATCAGGTATAATTATTGTACTATCAGAAGCAGGTATAGCTTTGTATGATGAAAAATCACATAATTATTAGTTATATGATCTGTTGATCCACTATCCAATATCCAGTCTAACTTGGAGCAAGAAAGAAAACACACTTTACCTGTAAGTAAAGCAGTATGACCAAGTTGATCAGCACTATTGTCATCAGAATGAGTGTTGTTATTTAGATGTTGCTTGTTGAGAAGCTCCATTAGTTGAGAATATTGATCCATGGACAGATTAGCTGGTGAAGTATTTGACATATCAGTGTGATCATTCTGTACTGGATCATCTTGTGAATTCTGAACAAAAGCAGCCATTCTAGTATCTTTACCCTTGAAATTGGTTGGATAACCATGAATCTTAAAACACCTGTCTATGTTGTGCCCTGGAACTTGACAATTAGTACAATAGTAATTAGCTTCAGGTTTATTCCCAAAATTCCCAGAATTGAAAGATTTTCCAGAATTGATATGACCAACATTGTTGCCAGAGTAGCCACATCTACCAGAGTAATTCCCAGAATTACCACCTCTAGCTCCAGAAAAACTGCCTGAACTACTACCTCTGTTCCCAATTCTGAAATGATTTCCAGATTTATTATCATAAAATCTTCTATTATCCACAGCAAAAGCCATTGATTCAGGTTGACCAACACTTGAAATTTCTTTGTGATTTTCCTCCTGAGCAAAAAGTCTGTAAGCTGCAGACACATTAGGTAAGGGTTGGATCATGAGAACATTAGCTCTTATAGCAGCATAATTGTCATTTAATTTCATCATGAATTGAAGTAATTTCTGCTTCTGTAACTTGTCTTGGATTCTTTGTGTCAAATTACAAGTACACTTCTTGCAAGTACAGTGAGGAAGAGGATCTGCATCATTGATGCCATCCCAAAGAGTCTTGATCGAAGTAAAAAATTCTGAAACAGTTTGAGAACCTTGTTTAATTTCAGCTAAATTATGTTCCAAAGAATACACTTGAGTGTTTGAAGCATATCCATATCTTTCTTCTAGTTCTGACCACACTTCTCTAGCAGTTGACAAAAACAGCAGACTTCTCGCTATTGTTTCATCAAAATTGTACAAAATCCAAGATATAACCAGATCATTACATCTAGACCAGAATTTGTACTCAACAGTAGTAACTTCAGGAATACCAATAGAACCGTCTATAAAACCGATCTTGTTTTTTCGTAGAAAGAATCAACAACATCGACCTTTTCCAATTCATAAATCCATTTCCATCAAACTTAACAGATACTAGTTGAGTCGATGAAGCATCAAAAGGATGAATGTAATATATACTATTTGGATCTTGATTACCAGAAATTTGATTACCATTAAATATAGTCATGTTTTATCAACACATAAAAATGAACTATCAAATCAATCAATCAGGAATTAGGTCACAAAACTAAGTTTTCGAAATATCACAGAGAGATTCAGATTCAGAGAGATATCGAAGAAATTTTAACAAGAAATTGAAGATTCAGAGAAAGATTCAGAGAAAGATTCAGATAAACTCAACAAGATTACGACAGATCGCAAATCACAAATCAGATCAACGCCAGATAATGAAAACTAGTTCAATTGAATGCGAATAAAAAAACCCCTGATAAAAACAGAATCTAGTAGAGAAATGATGAAATGAAAGTTTCCGATCAACGATTCCGATCACCGACTAGCTCTCCGATTAACATCAGTCTCGTTCTGATACCATGAAAACTTGTTTATTGAAAAAGAAATTGTTGTTGATACAATTGAGTAAAAAACTAAACAACTAATCTGATTATATATACAAAGATTCTAACTACGGAGTAACTTCTAGGCGGGAAAATAAGTTACAAAAACTTTAAACCAATCAGGTGAGGCCGTCAAATCTCGTGTGATGTCAGCAAAAGAAGCAGTATTCATATTGCTAATAGAACAAATTTTAAAAAACAATTCGAGAATTTGTAAATTTGGACAACAAAAAATGTAAATCACATATTTTCAATCTATTTATCCGTTTGACGTGCCAGGTCCAACCATGAGTTTGCGTGTAATATAATGTCGCATAAGTTAGGCAAGAAGAAGGTAAGCAAAGAAGTGATAAATGGCAGAACAGCACAAGTCTGGACAGTGACCAGCGAAATGCTTTTAGCTTGAATTAGGAAAGCTGATCGGCAAGAAAAAGACTGTGGATGCAACCTACAAAGCAGTATATGCATTTTACTCCGTACCTAATTACATGGGATAGATTTCGGAAATCGGAATAAATCGAGATATCTAATAGCGATTTATCGGTAAATCGGGAATTTATTGGAATAATAAATTGAAACAAAAATCGGATAAATTTTATATTTTAATAATATTTAATATATTAGTCTAATTTATAATATAATATACCATTTAAAAATATTTCATAACAATTAATCAAATTTTAAAAATCAAATTAATCAAATATCTTTTAACAACAAATTAATAATTTATCAGCAATTTTTGTAAAATCAAACGCACTATACTCGATTACATCAAAGCCTTCCAAAAACGACATTTGTGTGTTAAATATTTGGTCATGCGTCTTTTTTTTTTTTTAATAAAGTACTTATAATATTATAAATGAGTATATGTTCTAACAATTTTCAAAGAATCGAATTCTTGCCTAATTGACGGAGAATATGCCTTTAATCACTGAAGTTAAATGTGACAAGTTGGGATTTGAATATTGTTGGTCGATAGATTGTGTGGGTAGAAGTGGAGGTTTGGCCCTTCTTTGGGACAAAAGTGTTCAGTGTTCTGTTTTTGACCATGATAATAATCATGTAGATGTCCACATAATAAGAAATAGCATTCCAGTTTGGAGATTGACTGGATTCTATGGATACCCAGAGAGGTCTCAAAGAAGAGAATCATGGAACTTTATAAGAACCCTGAGTAGTAAGTCAACTCTTCCATGGATGTTGATTGGAGATTTTAATGATATGCTTAGTGTAAATGATAAAAAAGGCACTCACAAACATCCTCAATGGTTGCTGGATGGTTTCAAGCAAACGGTTGAAGAATGTGGTTTAATCGAGATTGAGTTGATGGGAGGTAATTTTACCTGGGAGAAAAGTAGGGGAAAAGAAGAGTGGGTAAGGGAAAGACTTGATCGAGCTTTCGCTTCAGTTTCATGGTGGCAAATGTTCCCGCTTTGCAAACTGACAGTCCATCATACGATCTACTCGGATCATGATCCTGTGCAGCTGGAGCTTTTTAGTGTAAACCACTCGAGGAAGAAATTTCGCTTTCGGTTTGAAAATATTTGGTTGAAGGAAGCATCGTTTCAAGAGGAGGTGACCAGATTCTGGCGGAATTTATCTTCGATTCAATTCCTTCCAAAGTTATTGGACTTTTCATCCTTCATGGAGAAGTGGGGACATAAGTTCTTTAATAAATTTAGAGAAAAAATCAGGAAACAAAAAGAGAGGCTGAGCTGGTATGAAAACTGTTCAGATGAGGAACAAACAAAAAATTATTTTGAAGAGAGAAGTAAGTTGGAAGAATTGTTAATCCAAGAGGAAGCGTACTGGAAACAACGAGCAAAATCATTTTGGCTCATGGAAGGTGACTCGAATACCAGATACTTTCATGCACATGCAACAACAAGGAAAAAGAGAAGTAACATTACTCTTTTAAGAAAAGATGATGGGGAGGAAGTGTCCGAACAGGAAGAGATGTGCAATATAGTGAGGCAATATTTTCAGAGGCTGTTTAGCTATGAAGATAATGGGCAAGATGAAGACCTAACTACCTATGAAGCTGTAATCACAGATGAGCAAAACTCGAGATTAACACGGGAGTTCACGTTGGAAGAGTTCTCAACAGCAATTAAACAAATGCATCCAGACAAGAGTGCAGGCCCTGACGGCCTCAATCCGGCATTTTATCAGAACTTCTGGCATTTATTAGGTAAGGAAGTGTTTAAATGTTGTGTGAATTGGTTAAATGAGCTATCTTTCCCTGCAAATCTAAATGACACAACTGTAGTTTTGATCCCTAAGAAAGAAAACGCAGATGCAATGAAGGATTTACGTCCGATAGCATTATGTAATGTACTTTATAAAGTAATTGCAAAAGTACTATCGAACCGCCTTAGAGAGATCTTACCAAGCATTATATCAGAAAACCAATCCGCCTTTGTTCCTGGAAGGAGTATTACGGATAATATTCTGGTAGCTTTTGAAGTATTGCACTATATGAAACAGAAAAAAGGAAGTGGTGAGGGAGAAGTAGCTCTGAAACTCGATGTTAGCAAGGCCTATGACAGAGTAGACTGGAAATTCTTGAAGCATCAGTTACAACAGATGGGTTTCTCTAGAAGATGGATTGATTGGATAATGTTATGTGTGACAACAGTCTCTTATTCAGTGAACTTCAATGGTAACCAAGTAGGTCCTATCACCCCGAAGAGAGGATTGAGACAAGGTGACCCCTTGTCACCTTATCTCTTCTTAATTTGCGTAGAAGGGCTCTCTTGTGCAATCAAGAAATCAGCTGAGGATGGGAAGACTTCTGGTTGCAAAATTAATGGTCAAGCTCCAGCAATCACTCACTTACTCTTTGCCGACGATAGCTTTTTATTCTGCAAGGCAACCATGGAAGAAGTAGAGGAGATTAAAAGGATTCTTCAAAAGTATGAAATGCAATCAGGACAGGCAATCAATTTTCAAAAATCGGGAATCTATTTTAGTGCTAACGTACGAGTAGACAAGCAAGAGGAGATCAAGAATGCCTTAGAGGTCCATCAAGATCTCTCTACGGGACGATACTTAGGACTACCTTCTCTTATAGGTAGGTCTAAGAAGCAAGTTTTCTGCTTTCTGAAGGATCGAATGTGGGCTAAAATCCATGGATGGAGTCAGAAATGTCTGTCTAAGGCTGGTAAAGCCGTCCTTCTTCGCAATGTAGCTCAAGCAGTTCCTGCATACTCAATGTCATGTTTCTTACTTCCCAAATCTTTATGCAAGGAATTAGAGATAATGATGAATAGCTTTTGGTGGGGCCCGACTGATGCTCATAAGAAAGGAATAAAATGGTTATCATGGACGAACATGAGTATGCATAAGGGAGAAGGAGGCCTGGGGTTTAGAGATTTGTATGGCTTCAATCTTGCATTATTAGGAAAACACTGCTGGAGTCTCCTAAATAATCCTAACTCGTTGGTAGCCAGGGTGTTCAAAGCACGGTATTTCCAAAATACGAGTCTTTTTGAAGCAAAGAGGGGTGGAGGAGACAGTTTTATTTGGTCGGGGTTATGGCAGGCGAAAGAAGCTTTAAAGAAGGGTTTTAGGTGGGTTATTGGGAACGGGGAAAATATTAGAGTATTTGAGGACCAATGGATCAGAGGCAAGGATCCGACCAGACTGGGTAATTCATTTGCTGGTACACCATCTAGGGAGATGAAAGTATGTGAGCTGTTTATTCCTGGTGAAAAGAGGTGGGATGATTTTAAGGTAAATAGTCTATTTTCGAATAGTGATGCCAAAACAATTTTGGCTTTACCAATCCCAAGAAATCAGGTTCCAGATCGCATCGCTTGGCCATTCACTAATGATGGAAAATATTCAGTAAAATCGGGTTATAGATTCTGGCACGATCAATATAGTGAGTGCAGGCGGGAGGGTCCTAATCTTGGGTGGACGAAGCTGTGGAAATTGGAGATACCCCACAAATTCAGAGTCTTTTTGTGGCGTATATGTAGAAACAATATCCCAGTCCGAAACATTCTAAAAGGAAGAGGGGTTCAAACAACTATTCTATGTCCAATGTGTATGTCTGACGTCGAACATTTAATGCATGTTTTTTTGGACTGTAGGTTTGCAAAGGAATGTTGGAAAATTATGAAGCTCGATTTTGATACTTCGTCCATTGAATCATGTCCAGAATGGTTGCTGCAAAGTCTGGCAGAAAACAAGAGTGAGAAAAGTATGCTAGTGGCAACGGTGCTTTGGGGTATTTGGACGGCCCGTAATTCGAAAGTATGGGAGAATAGACAAATATCACCACAAATAGCAATGCAATGCAGTTTAAATCAGGTAGCTCAATGGCGAGAGATGCAGAATCTGAGATTTAACAGCGCCAGTTCAAGAATGCAAAGCTGTCAAAGGCAGATTACACATTGGAAAGCTCCAAGTGAGGGAAAACTTAAGATTAATGTGGATGCTTCAGTCATCACAGGAAAGCCTAGTTTCTCAGTTGGAATGATCATACGGGACCATGGGGGTAATTTCTGCAGAGCTCGTAACTTTTGTAGGAATGGAGAAGTCTCAGTCTTCGAAGCGGAAGCAGGAGGAGTCTTTGAGGCGATTAGATGGGTGATCGAACTGGGCATATCGAATGTGGAGATTGAAAGCGATTCATTGCTCACAGTGGAAGCAATCTCTAAGGGGATAACAAATTATCTTGAAGTTGGGAGCATATTACAAGAGAGTCGTTTACTAATTAGCAATCGCCCAGACATTTCTATTTCATTTGTTAGAAAGCAAGCCAACAAGGTTGCCCATATGCTAGCTAGGGTACCTTGCGAGGTTAATTGCTTTATTGATTTCTTTTCTCCTCCACAGTTGGTGTTGGAGAACATATTGTATGATGCTTTGGTGAATTAATGCAAATTTATCCAGTTTCAAAAAAAAAAAAATGTGAAATCATGATTACAGTTAAACCTCGATGAAGTAATAATCGATAAAATAATAATCTTGTTTTAGTAATATTTTTTCCCGATTCCAATATTATGAAGATAGTGTATTTTTATTCTCGATAAAGTAATAAACTCGATAAAGTAAGTAATATTTTTTCCGATTCCAAAATATTACTTTAAAAAGATTTAACTGTAATAAAAATCATGTAATTTTGGAGGTAAATGTGAAATTATCGAGAACACAGGGACAATGAGAGTTAAAAGTAGAGAGCACCAAAGTTCACGGCTCACGATGATAATGAGTTTAATTGTCACACTATGTGTGCATCTTCTTTTTGTCTCGACATCGAACAAACATTTTCAATTTTCTATCTTAATTTCTACATCGGGAAAGAGCGCCCATCAAAATCATTCATTCATTCACCTTCTCTCCTGCCCTTTTCATTTTTATGCTGCCTTTCATTTTTATTCTCCTACCACTACTCACTAGAGCTAACTAGAGTTCCGAGTAGTTTACTAATTTTAAAGTATAGTCAAGAAAAACACAGTTTTCGTCTCGATGCAACTCCATTTTTGCTACTTTGTTACTCCTACCTCGGGTGCTTCTCGATGTGGTCGAAAAAATAAATTAGGCTGATACTAACATTTGTTTATGTACACGTTTGTTAATATCATTATTCATTATTTTAGGAGAGATCAAGAATTCGAAACTCAAAACTCGAGTGTCTCAGATGATCGGACAGTGACGCTTAAGTTTTGTTGTCTTGAGGTTACGAGTTCGATTTCCTGGACGTTTCGGGATTAAGTACACTACCCTGCTCGGAGGTATAAATGTGCTAGTATGTCCTCCGGATTAATCTATATGCGCGCAAACTAACCCGAATATCGAATTATTAAAAAAAAAAAAAAAGAAACTTGTAAACGCAACAGGCGGGTGAAGTAGAAACATTGGGAGGTTGAGTTGATAAGACAAAGCAAACATGAAACAGGAGACAAGTGACATATACTGCACACTCTTCATGATGTTAAAGTTACTATGGGGTATGTGTAACTCTATCTGCTGCCTGGCCTTTTGTATTTCACAAGCTATCTCTGCGACTTACGCTAGCCCTCCCTCCCACTGTGCATTTGTCTTTCTTTCACATTTCCTCCATTCTTTTTTTATAGGTAATTTAGTTATATTCAATTTCGGATTAACCAACTATGCACTAAATTTGGACTAGTACATTTTGGGACACAAATACAGTTAGTGCCCAGTTGAGAATTTTATGGGTGATGATTTATGCACACCCTAAACTTATTTATGCACACCTTTTTCATTAATTTGACTAAAATATCCCTCATCTCTTAGCAAATTTACCACAATATTAATCGTTTGGTTTACTATAGTCGCAGAAAGTGAACCACACTTAAAATGGTACTATTATATTATAATTAACTTTGAATCCTTTAATCAGTAGTATAAAAATTAATTTAATAAATTTAATATAAAATAATCCAAATATTCCAAAATAGATAAAAATGGCTCACATGTTTTCTTTGACAATAATACGATCACACAAAAAGTTTTTTTATTTTTATTTATTTATCTATTTTGATTTCAAAAAAAATACAATCACACAAGACATTTTTTTTCATTTTCTCGTCATTTAGTTTGAACAATTTGTCAGGATCGAATTATTAAAAATAATTTTGTTCTTCATAAATTTATTTTTTTATATTTATATAAAGTTTAAATAACATATATCCATTCGGAAATATGAAATATAGGAAAGTACAAATTCAAAATCATTAAAATTTGGATCGGAAAATAAGTTTTATATTAGCCATGTACAAGAACACTATTTTAGAAATACAATAATAATTATGAAATAATTAGATAAATTTGTTTACATCTGTTAACTTTCTTAACTTAAAAAGGTATTAGAATAATTAAATATAGTGAATAAATAAATTTTACTTTACTGTACTATATTTATTTTCATAGCTACTGAAAGAATACTTCGTTGTTTATCTAGACTAAATATTCTCTTTTGTAATTTTCTATTAGTTAATTCGTAATTATCTATTTGTTAATATTTGAATTGAAAATTCATATTTATAGTAAGTTATATGTCTGAACTAATAAAATTAAGAAAAGTACTAAAAATTTAATAATTAAAATTCAATTTTAAAATTGATGAAACATATTATTACTAAAATATATTTTGCGTAATATAGTAGAACCTCGATAAATGAATAATCTCGTTAAAACAATGTTATCATAAGAAAATAAAATAAAATAGTTGTCTAAATGAATAAATATTCATTTATCGATAATTGAATAAAATATTCATTTATCGATAAATAAATAAACTCGTTAAATGCATATATTTTTTTGGTCCCAAACGTATTCAATTATCGAGATTTAGTTGTAGTATAATTTGGTCTGAAGGTAATAATGGGAAAAGTTTGACATTTGAATGTCAAGGTTATTTTGGTCCTGAAAAAATATAGGGTGTGCATAAATAAATTTGGGGTGTGCATAAATCACCACCCAATTTCATTCAAGCTCTGGTTACTTTGAGTAATCAATTCTATGTGATTCACAGTTGGTTTTGTTTTAAAATTACACGTGACACAGTATCCAAGATTAGTTGGAACAAAATTGTACATCTATACTCTTTATCTTTATTAATACGAAAAATCATATTTTAATTTTATATAATAGTACCAAATTATCAAAATACAAAATTTAATTATTACTAAATTTGAGATTCGATTCATTACAACTATGTAATTATAAAAGATTTATTTATTTTAATTCTTTTTAAATTTATCTTGAATCCGATTCCTTGCAGTTACATCATTTTTTTTAATTTTATCTCGAATTCAATTTTCTATGATTACATAATTATATCATATTTATTAATATTAATAATTTAATTTTAATTCGTTTTCAATTTATGTACGTGCATCAAATTATGAATTAGTATTTATTAATGATATAATTACCCGAACTTTAATTGTACTCCACATGTGCTTTAACAAAACAAACTAAGTTAAAATATCAACGCAACAATACAATCATGTCTATTAATCTTCGTTAACTAAGGTTATCTTCGGCAGTTGTGGTCCAAAAATCCAAATTTGGATCATCAATTAATCCAAATTCTGATCCAAATTTCTGATCAATTCAAGTAACCTGATCCAAATTTTGATCCAAATTACTATCTACATATTATATTACATAAATATTATATCAAATTATTTAATCTTAAATTTAATGTTTAATCATTATTAACTATTTATATTATATTTAATAAATTAAATATACTAAAGACATAAATTTTTTAATATACGTAAATAATATTAAAATTGTGTTCTTAGTTAACGAAAAATATATTCATTTTATTAATTAGTACTATTATTAATTAAATAATTAAAAAAATCATAAATCAATTTTGAATCTATTAAACTAAAAATATATAAATAACAAAATCATTATTTTAATATTAAACCAACTGATCCAAATTTGGATCAATGAATAGTGGTGATCCTTTGGATTAGTACTATTCACTGATCCAAATTTGGATCACTGCTGGAGAAGAATTTGAGGTAATCTGTTCCAAATTTGGATTTTTGTATCACTGTTGAATTTGCCCTATCGATACTTGATGGCAACGGGTCGGATCGGATCGGGTTTGGCCAAATCCAAATCCAAATCCAAAGTTTTCGGACGGGATCGGGTCTGGATCCGGGTTTGAAAATCAAAATTCAAATCCAAATTTTCGGGTTTTATCGGGTTTCGGATCGGATTCGGGTTTAAGTCGGGTTTTTAATTCAAAATTCAAAAATTAAAGTAATCACATTAAGCAAAACATAAAAGTATAAATATATTTAAAATTTAAAATATAAAAATATTTTAGTTGCATAAAAAATATAGAATATTATAAATAAAATTTAAAAACTATAAGAAAAATAAAGAATATATTTATATATTTATATAAATATATTAGAATTTTAATAAAAAAAATAAGATTGTGATTAAATAAAAATAATATCACATTATTTAAGATATCTCAAATATATATGTGGCTGATCATTTTGTTTATTTGTTTGATATGTATCTCAAATATATAAAATGATATAATAATTAATAATTAATATTAAATGTACGTAAATATACTATATATAAAATGATATAATAAATAATAATTAATATTAAATGTACGTAAGTATACTATATATATATATATATATATATATATATATATATATATATATATATATATATATATATATATATATATATATCGGGTTTTTATCGGGTTTCGGGTTCGGATCGGGTTTGGATCGGGTTTCGGGTCGGGTATCGGATCGGGTTACCTAAGATCCAGATCCAAACTCTTTCGGGTCCAAAATCCAGATCCAAATCCAAAAAATCGGGTTCGGGTAGACCCAAATGGATCGGGTCGGGTATCCATCGGGTCGGATTTTTCTTCCATTCATACTTGCAAGAGAAAATGACCAGAATACCTCAAAATGAGATGATCATGGCCCAATATACAGTTTTTCGGAATGTCCGGCCCTATCTACCCACGGGATGCGCCGTTGGAAGTAGCGCATATGTGGTACTGTAGTTGCCAGAACTCCCCTCTCCCCAGGTTTCTCTTGGCCGGCCACTATGGCGATTTCCGTCGACTTTGACGATCTGTCTCACCACAGCACTCCCAACCCACCACAACACACCTACGTGATCGCAGCCTCGTCCCCTTTCCCTTCCCCATGTCCGTTTCCATGCTACAGCCCCACAGGGGCATGAACGAGCTTGACGGAAAATCGAAACGGAAAATAGGGTTGAATTGAGGACTTCAAATCCGGTGATTCAAACGTAATAAAATTGGTATAGATGTGTAAAGAATCGAATTGAGATTCTATTCATATATAGAACGTGATGGGAAAGTTCGTGATGTGGATGGAAGAAGAGAAACAAAATTCACGCCGAAATCGCCATTATCGCGAGCTCTGGAGACAACGAAGCTAACGTCAGATACGCTGTTTCAACATGCGTATCTCCTGATACGCCTGTTGTAAATGCGTATCTCTAGCTACTGTTCACTTCCCCCCAACAGCGTGATCAAGTGATACGGTTCCCCAACAGCGTCTCTATACGATACTCCACTACCAGTAGCGTGTCTGAAGATGCTCCACCACCAGCGTAGCATGTCCCGTGGGTATTTAGGGCCGTGCTGATTGACGATGGGTATTTTGGTTATGTACTTAATTTGTGGGTATTCTGGGCCATCACTCTACTTGCAAACTCACATACAATCATACTATCTCTCTATTGTAGTAGTTTAATCTATTGTTCTAAAAATCGGTCTAGGCGGCTGATTAATCGCCGCTTAAGCGCTAGACGGTTAAAAAATGTCTAAATTCTGCAAAAATCGATCATTCGACGTTTTTTTATTAAGCGGCGTCTAGGCGGGCTTAGGCGGGTTTAGACGATATTAGGTAGGATTAAGCGGGCTAAGCGATTTAACTAGTTAGGCGGGAATAATCGATTAATCGGCCTAGGCGGTATTAGGCGCGATTAATCGGTCAAATTTTAAAGAAATAGTCAAATTAAGAATAAAATTTTTAAAATAAAAAATATACTTTACACATGAAAGGGTAAATTCACTCGTCTAAAATGAAGATATTTATATTTTTGCTTATATAAAATTTATTTTTAAATATTAAATTATATATATAAAAATATTTTAATACATCCGATTAATGTTTCGATTAATATTCCGATTAATTGCTAGAAGATAGACTCACCGCCTAGATCCGCATAGCAATTTTTAGAACATTGGTTTAATTCGAATACTCCATCGATTTTTCAAAACGAAAACTCGATCAAAATCCAATTTGGTTGATATTTGATTCTGAGTATTCATCTAAATACTTAATCAAATCAGGGTGAAATCCCCAAATACCCACCTTTTCAAATTAGCTAACCAAAATACCCATATATGTGAACTTCCGCCCAAAATACCCACCATATATGCATGTCCAACATGTGTAGTCTTTTTTTTTTTTTAAGAACCAAGCCACGCAAAGTTGACATGCGTATTCTTTTCTTATTTTCTTTTTTAAAAACTGAACACGCATTTAGGCTATGCGTAGTCTCCAAAGTATGTGTAGTTTGCGTGTTATTTATTATTATTTTTTTAATTGTGCATAGATTACGCATATATGATAATCATGCGCATGTCCCATTTGAATTTCTTTGTTTTTTCTACTTTGAAAGCTATACGCATCTACTATTTGCGTGATCAATTTTTTTTTATAAAAAAAATAAATATATACGCATGTACCACTTGCGTGGCCTTCATAAAAATGGGGTGCGCGTGTTGTACATGCGTATTCGACGGATATTTTGGACGGAGCTTCCCGCATATAAGTATTTTGGGCAATTGGTTCTCAAAAGTTGTGTAATTTGGTCATTTTTTTCATCAAATCAACCAATTTATACAATACTTCTCGAAACAAAGGAGGAGTAACAACCGCCGGACGAAATTTTCTAGCTGTGATGATCTACAATTCATAAAATCACCTTCTTGACATTAAAATTTCATCAAATATGAAGATTAAGCTTTGTTACGAGGAAGGGTAGATAGACATTATAAAATGGGGTTTCTAAAGTGTGCATAATATGTTTTGATAGAAAACATTATGTCAAATGCCAAAATTAATATCTAAATGCTAAGATAAAAACACATATTCAATTATTTTGGTTTTTTTTATAATTCGATATTCGGGGTCAACTTTCACGCATGTTCATTAATTTGAAGGATTGTTAATATATTCGTACCCTTCAAACATAATAATCCACTTAATTCCGTACCTTCTAATCAAATCGAATTTAAAAATGATAAGAACTTAATTCACTCACGATCCCAACCAATTATAATTGGGACATCCCTGGACCCTGATCGATTATTTTACATTTTCTTGCATGTTGTACAAATATATTAATGTACGAAAGGGACTACATGTATAGTCTACTTGAGCTGAGAACCAGACCAACTAACGGATCTTAAAAATTCCACTTGTGTTGCTGAATATAAGCATCAAGCCACACATGACGGCCTTATATAAAATATATAATCCATTTAAAAAACTGTAATTAATCCACTTGACAAAAGAGGAAAAAATTAAGTACAATGTGTTAATCTTAGTTTAGTGTGTTAATCTTACCAAATGGTAGTCCCAAAGCGTGGTCAGAGACACCACCTCTTCTTCATCAATTTGTTTTTCTTTTTTGGTTTTTATTCCAACGGTAAACTTGTATTCTTAAAATTCCACTCATTTTTTATTTTTTCCCCCTAGCAGTTACCTATACATAATTAACAAAAAAATGTACAAATTGATCATAAGCGTTAAATGGAATCGAGTTCAAGTTAAATAAGTATGTAGTAAAAATATATGTTTCAAACTCAAAATATAAACTTTTCTTCTTGTTTTGAATTTTAAGTTAAAAATTCACAAGTATGTTAATTAGATATCACCTTATTTGTTTTCAATTTTGTCAAAAAGCAATTGGTTTTATTTACAATCATGTTTATAGCAATTTTTTAAAGCTTCCTTTAATATTAAAATAATAACAAGATTTTGATAACCGTGGAAGGCAGCAAAGTAAAATCTAAAAAAAGACTTCACACAGTCTCTCTCTCTCTTACTGGACAGTCACGTGCGGTCTGAGGTACGACGTCGAGCATTTCATTTCACCCTCTCTGTCACTGCACCAAGCACTGCCATCTTCCACCACCATTGCCCCATGGCCCCCCTCCCATCCTCCACCATCCCCTCTCTCTCTCTCTCTCTCTCTCTCTCTCTCTCTCCTCTTACACACACACACACACTAAAAACACACACACTTTTCAACTCAGTCTGATCCATGCACCAAACCAACTTATTTTGCCCAAAATCAAGTGTACAAAACTGAGTGTCCCAAATGTTTACTGATCCATTTTGTTTACCAAACCACCCTTTTTTACACTCTTCCTATGCAGTTATTGTTTGTACCCTCTCTCTCCTCTTCTTTTCTTTACCCATAAAAAACCTCAAGTCTTGTCTACTCATTACATGACCATTTGTACATGTAGCATCAATATTTACTCTTCTTTTATGCACTATTTATTAATTTACCCACCCAAAGTACTCTTTTTGTTAAATGCCTCTTTATCATTCTTTATTTTTCTCCTTTATTTCAAGTTTTAAGCACCCTTTTATTATTTTACCAACTTTATTGATGAGTTTTTACTTCCTCTAAATTCTTGATTTTTCTGCCCAGATTTCTTACTCTGTAGTCTATCCAAGTAAAAACTCAATAAAAAATATTTGACAAGTGAATAAACTTATAAAATCAATAATTATATTTCAAAATAATAGGAACAATATGATATTAATGTACAAAATAAGTGATGCGTTTCGATAAATAAATATAATTATTAGATCTAAAAATTATTCATTTATCAACTAATTGACCCAATTTTCTTGAGAGAAAAGATCCTTTTTATCACAATTTAAAGGTAAAATGCCCTAAATATCACAAACTAAAAAAATAGTCCTTATTATCACACAAAAACGTAGTAGCGTGGAGTGTTTTTGATTTAGGGGCAATAACGCAACTTCATGTTGCGTTTACTTCCTTTTTTTTCTAAAGTCACGCAACTACATGTTGCGTTTGTGTTTAAACGAAACATTAAGTTGCGTTACTCCTTTTTTTTTAATTCACATTTTGAAAATAAAAGGGACAAAAACGTCACACGATAATGTATTTTTAAGAAACTCAACATTAATTTACATTTTTTTATAATATAAAGGACCATTTTGTGAATTATGATATTTAAGACCTTTCTCATGCATAATTTTCAAGAATCTACCATTAGTATAATAATGCTTACTCCATATTTTTTATCAGCAGTAATAATTTAAGTGTCTTCTAGTGTCTGTTCAAAGAACATATTCTAACAATTATATTTTAATAAATTAATTTTAATTGATTAAAATTTTATACATACAAAAATTTAATTAATCAAAAAAATACTCCCTACGTCTCATAATATGTTTTCTGTTTTTTAAAACACGTTTGCCAACGTACACTTTTAATTGTTAATATCTTCAATTTCTTATTAGTATTAAATATAAAAACTTCACTATATTAAAGTACTCATAAATACGCATCCAACAAGATCACTCATGACTATATTTTGTCTTATAAATTATGCGTAAATTAATAGTCAACCGCTTATAATAAATAGTATAAAAAGTTAAAACGAGAAACACATGTTAAGACGGAGGGAGTACAATTAAGTTGTGTGTCCTGGGCATGGTTGTAAAAATCGGTAATCGGTATAAAGCGGTTGAGGTACCGAATTAAGATTAATCGGGAATTAATCGGAAGGATTAATCGGAGTACTAATCGGATATTATAATAATATTTAATATATTAGTCTAATTTACAATTAAACATATCATTTTAAATAAATTCACAGGATTAATCGGATTTCAAAAATCGAATCGATTGGTTACCTTACAGAGGATTAATCGGTTGGTTTCTTTTCCCCTCTCTCTGCTCTGATTATCCTAGAAATATTGTTCCATTTGTACATGTAGCATCAATATTTACTCTTCTTTTATGCACTATTTATTAATTTACCCACCCAAAGTACTCTTTTTGTTAAATGCCTCTTTATCATTCTTTATTTTTCTCCTTTATTTCAAGTTTTAAGCACCCTTTTATTATTTTACCAACTTTATTGATGAGTTTTTACTTCCTCTAAATTCTTGATTTTTCTGCCCAGATTTCTTACTCTGTAGTCTATCCAAGTAAAAACTCAATAAAAAATATTTGACAAGTGAATAAACTTATAAAATCAATAATTATATTTCAAAATAATAGGAACAATATGATATTAATGTACAAAATAAGTGATGCGTTTCGATAAATAAATATAATTATTAGATCTAAAAATTATTCATTTATCAACTAATTGACCCAATTTTCTTGAGAGAAAAGATCCTTTTTATCACAATTTAAAGGTAAAATGCCCTAAATATCACAAACTAAAAAAATAGTCCTTATTATCACACAAAAACGTAGTAGCGTGGAGTGTTTTTGATTTAGGGGCAATAACGCAACTTCATGTTGCGTTTACTTCCTTTTTTTTCTAAAGTCACGCAACTACATGTTGCGTTTGTGTTTAAACGAAACATTAAGTTGCGTTACTCCTTTTTTTTTAATTCACATTTTGAAAATAAAAGGGACAAAAACGTCACACGATAATGTATTTTTAAGAAACTCAACATTAATTTACATTTTTTTATAATATAAAGGACCATTTTGTGAATTATGATATTTAAGACCTTTCTCATGCATAATTTTCAAGAATCTACCATTAGTATAATAATGCTTACTCCATATTTTTTATCAGCAGTAATAATTTAAGTGTCTTCTAGTGTCTGTTCAAAGAACATATTCTAACAATTATATTTTAATAAATTAATTTTAATTGATTAAAATTTTATACATACAAAAATTTAATTAATCAAAAAAATACTCCCTACGTCTCATAATATGTTTTCTGTTTTTTAAAACACGTTTGCCAACGTACACTTTTAATTGTTAATATCTTCAATTTCTTATTAGTATTAAATATAAAAACTTCACTATATTAAAGTACTCATAAATACGCATCCAACAAGATCACTCATGACTATATTTTGTCTTATAAATTATGCGTAAATTAATAGTCAACCGCTTATAATAAATAGTATAAAAAGTTAAAACGAGAAACACATGTTAAGACGGAGGGAGTACAATTAAGTTGTGTGTCCTGGGCATGGTTGTAAAAATCGGTAATCGGTATAAAGCGGTTGATGTACCGAATTAAGATTAATCGGGAATTAATCGGAAGGATTAATCGGAGTACTAATCGGATATTATAATAATATTTAATATATTAGTCTAATTTACAATTAAACATATCATTTTAAATAAATTCACAGGATTAATCGGATTTCAAAAATCGAATCGATTGGTTACCTTACAGAGGATTAATCGGTTGGTTTCTTTTCCCCTCTCTCTGCTCTGATTATCCTAGAAATATTGTTCCATTTGTACATGTAGCATCAATATTTACTCTTCTTTTATGCACTATTTATTAATTTACCCACCCAAAGTACTCTTTTTGTTAAATGCCTCTTTATCATTCTTTATTTTTCTCCTTTATTTCAAGTTTTAAGCACCCTTTTATTATTTTACCAACTTTATTGATGAGTTTTTACTTCCTCTAAATTCTTGATTTTTCTGCCCAGATTTCTTACTCTGTAGTCTATCCAAGTAAAAACTCAATAAAAAATATTTGACAAGTGAATAAACTTATAAAATCAATAATTATATTTCAAAATAATAGGAACAATATGATATTAATGTACAAAATAAGTGATGCGTTTCGATAAATAAATATAATTATTAGATCTAAAAATTATTCATTTATCAACTAATTGACCCAATTTTCTTGAATGAAAAGACTCTCGTTATCACAATTTAAAAGTAAAATGCCCTAAATATCACAAACTAAAAAAATAAAAAATAGTCCTTATTATCACACAAAAACGCAATAGCGTGGAGTGTTTTTGATTTAGGGGTAATAACACAACTTCATGTTGCGTTTACTTCCTTTTTTTTCTAAAGTCACGCAACTACATGTTGCGTTTGTGTTTAAACGCAACATTAAGTTGCGTTACTCCTTTTTTTTTAATTCACATTTTGAAAATAAAAGGGACAAAAACGTCACACGATAATATATTTTTAAAAAACTCAACATTAATTTGCATTTTTTTATGATACAAAGGGCCATTTTGTGAATTATGATATTTAAGACCTTTCTCATGCATAATTTTCAAGAATCTACCATTAGTATAATAATGCTTACTCCATATTTTTTATCAGCAGTAATAATTTAAGTGTCTTCTAGTGTCTGTTTAAAGAACATATTCTAACAATTATATTTTAATAAATTAATTTTAATTGATTAAAATTTTATACATACAAAAATTTAATTAATAAAAAAATACCAATTAAGTTGTGTGTCCTTGGACACATAAGAAAAACCGATAATTTAAAATCAGTTTTCATTAATATTGGATGCATTACTTTCTGCAAGCCCCCTCTCTCTGCTCTGATAATCAGGCAGAGAGAGTGTCAGTAATTATTATTTCTCCTGTCTTCTCTCCTTTTCTTCTGATGCTCATTTTCATACCTAATCTCAGTAGTCATTTTCTCTTTCATCTCTCTCTCTTTCTCTCTCCCTCTCTCTCTGCTACAATCTATCTTTACCTCTACTACTCCTTAAATACTTTTTACTGTTTTTAGTATACAGTACTACTGATGTTCACTATACATACACTGATACACACATTACATTAGTACATACATATACTTATGTTGTTGTAAGAAATACATGTGTATCTATAACTAGTGCACTCAGTGACATTAACTCTGTTAAGAGTAAAAAAGTGTAAGCAAGATTTCTGAATACAAAATGGAAGGTGCTAAGAGGGAAACTTCCACAGTTCCATCCCTGCCACCACCACTCCCTAAATCTCCTCCACCTTATCCAGATTTGTATGGAAAGAGAAGAGAGTTAGCTAGAGTTCAAATGCTTGAAAGAGAGATTGGTTTTCTCGAGGTACATTTTTTTTAAAAAATTCGAGGTGTTACGATGCAGCTTGTTACCGTTTATCTCGTACATTTAAAATTTAGTTGTTTGATGTTTTGTTTTAATCATTATTTTTACCATTTTTGGCTATCTAATTATGTCTTGTTTAGTTATTATTGTTTGTTTTACTAGTTTTTCTTTTATTTGAGAATGTGCCCATCATCAGACTGCCAAATTTGAACTCTGAAAACATGTTTCTTGAAACTGCTAGTGCAGTAAAATACCCAATTTGGAGCAAGTAATCAGACTTACATATATCTGTGTGTGTATCTATTTTAAAAGTACTCATCAGTTTCCAAGATTACATATATTTTAAAAGCAGAAGGGTTTTGATTTGAGTTCCATTATTCTTTCCTCTGATCATGCCCTTTACTGCAAATTTGAAATTTTCTTGCTCTACCTGCAAGTAAGCAGTGTCCCATTTATATCTTTCACTCCTTTGGTGACAAAATATGTGTGATAGACTTGCTTGGACTTTTATATTGTACTCCTTACTTACCAAAATAGAGCCAATCTTTGTCTGCTGCAAAGTATTATGTATGTAGTTTCTTTCCCTTTCTGTCCTAAAGTTAAATGTGGTCAATTAGGCAAATTTTAGATGTTATTGTAATTATGATGATATGCTTGAACACTAGCATTTTTTAAAGCAGGACTATTTTTGTTGTATGGTGTATTATTATCATTCTTAGGAATTTAAAATATTTTTGTTTGAGGTTGAGAACTGGACAAACTTAAGGCTTTGCACAGTGTTTAAAAAATGTTTGTTCAAGGTTGAGAACTGGACAAATTTAGGGCTTTGCACAGTGTTACAAAGATGTCTCTTTTCAGTTACCTGGACTGCTCCTGCACTTTCGGATCATTTCTGTTTCATGACTGTTAAAATTAAATTGATCCTTTGAGGTGGCTGTTATTACAATACTAATATAGGGCAATATTACTAAGTTGTGGTCTGCGGTCTGCAATTGCATAATGGGTATGCATACAGACTATTGTTGGTTATGGCATTTTGCATAAAACCATTGACATTGCTACTGTCTATCCCCTGCATGAGCTTTTATGACCACTAAACTACTAAAAATGTGGATTCAGTATATTTCGTTTTTTCTTTTATTCGTTTGGACTTTGGAGATTGACTATTCGTGACGATTAATTTTGCAACATGTATTTCCTTTCAGGAGGAATTAAAAACTGTTGGACGCATTCAACCTGCTTCACATTCCTGTAAAGAGTGCGTAATCGATCTTAAATTTGTCATAGACATTTGCCAATTGATTTTTATACATTAACCTTCAGCGTATAAAGCTACTGACATTATCATGTACAATAGTTACAATGTGATACACTGTTAACTGCAGTTAATAATTTTCAGGGTTGCCGATTTTGTGATGGCTAATTCTGATCCTCTAGTCACTAAGTAAGAAAATTATAATTTCTGGCACAAAATAACCATATTGCAAATTTGTGTTACCTTTGCTAACTCTTTATTCATGTGTGCAGAAGCCGTAAAATTCGTAGGTCTCGCCGCTTCTGGAAATGGCTCTGGTATGCTTGTGTATCATCCCGTCATTCTTCTAAAATTAAGTTTTTTCAGTTGTATTGTTAATCGCACTATGCACATGTAGGATGATTCAAAACAAGCTCATTCAATTTCTTAGGTTGAGGATTCTTTTAGTGCTGAAAATTAAGACGTCATATAATTTAAGAATCTTACTCAAAACCCTAATTTATTTACAACAAATCTGTTTAAATTCCGGGTGTGACTTATAGAGCATGTTTAAATGTAGAGTTCCTCAGTGGAATTTTAGACTATAGAGCATGTTGGAATCTAGAGCTTGCAAGCACAAAAAATAAGCATATCTAAGGAATAAATAAACATAACAGAGACATACAGGGATATTATTAATATTACTTGGAAAAGTAGTTCATGATTTTCTAGTTTGAGGTTGGTAATTGATTGAAGTATAGATACTATGCAGTAGTTTTCAGACTAAGCTGATACAGGATGGTTAAGATATCCAAATAGAAAACTGGGTTACTACATCCTGCATCTGACTGGATCAGTATAGTATGTGATATTTCAATTATGATCTTCACTTAACTAGAAAGGATCAAAAGCTAATAGGACACTGAGTAGTGAGTACTGTGTAAATTCTATGCTAGTAGTTGCTGGACTTGCTAATTTGATACAACAGGATGATAGAAATTTATGTATACGTGTGTACAAATCTTATCCAATACACAACAAGCCATAGCTTGCAATGTTTTTTCTCAATCTAATTAATTGCTTAAGCGCAGCTATATTAAAACTTCACAGCACCTTTTTTTCTTTTTGGTATCAAATACCCTCAACGCTAAAAACATTTTAATTCTTAAGGGATATAAATTACCCTATTTTATGACTTTATTGAACTGTGCATATTGGGGGATATTGTTTGTCTTGTATTTGTCAATATGTCATTCCAAGCTTGAAATTTTTGGAGTCACTTCTTCATTTGTACGTTTTTCATCTAGAGTAATTTGTGGCACTATTCTTCTCTTCAGGCTCGAGGCTTTGTTTTCATAATTATCTGTTTGTCTTGGTATATAACCTATTACATAGTGATTCAAAAAACTGAAGTATATGAAATCAGTGTACAGAAGAATCTCGTTCGTTTAAAATTAGCTCAAGTGTTTGATAACCTCAGCATCAGATCATATCCCTGTGTCGCTATTTAACTTGAAATCCGTATAAATGCAGTGGAAAGTCTTGCTTCAACCTATCATGGTTGTGCTGCTGTTGTGGATGCTGTCCTCGTCTTAGAAAACCAGATTGCTGCTCCTGCTCCTGTGATATATGTAATTGCAATCCATGTGCCTGTTGTTCAATGCCGAAGTGTCCAAGTTGCTCAACTTGCCCAAGTTGCCCCAGTTGCCCAACTTGCTCAACTTCCTGCTGGCCATGCTGCTGCTGGCCGTGCACCTGCTTTCAATGCTCTAAAAAGGGCTCATGCAGTAATTGTTGCGAATGCGAAGGTCCTTCTTGCCCAGATTGCTCGTGCTCTTGCACTTGTTCATGCAGCAAGTGCAGCACATGCTGTTGTCGACCTCGATGTCCGAAGGTACCACGATGCACCTGTATAAAAAACTGTTGCTACTCGTGTTGTTTATGCTTCTAGCAAATCAAGAATTCCAATATTCTATAAGCGTAAAAAAGGAAAGATCATGTACATTTTTTTTATTTTGATTTCTGTTAATTAGTTTGAAGGTGATGTCCAATCTACCTTTTTAAACACATTGCTGATCCATTCACAAATGTAACTTTTGTGATGAACCAAATATTGTAAACTATACAAAGGGACTGATTGAGAAAGAAATAAAATCATCAAATTCAGTTGATTGAACCTTTTCATGCACCTGGTCTCAAGACATGACCTGCACTAGGAAACTGGATATATATCAGTTTGTCCTTTCAAGAATGTACCATCTCCAATGCTTTTTTCACATCTTGTCCATTGTTCTGAAGCAAAGTTATTATTGGTTTCAATAATTGAGTTGATGGGCCATGTATTTTTGTAGTTTTGTATTATTAGGCCTGCAATTTTTCAGACTTTTTTCTTGTGAAATCTGAATGCCCATGCGATGCAGCAGGATCTGGTTCAGTTATTCAAATGAATTTCTAGGCTCACAGACTAATCATTGCAAGTTGGTTTTCATGAGCTATGCTATACTTGGATGTGGAAACATTTTACTTTTGATGCTACTTCATGTTCTTTAAATAACATATAATTTTCGAAGGCAAATAAATTTTATGTTCATCCTCTTGTGCTCTCTGCAAAAAACAAAGATTCTTAGATTCATGTTTATGCCTTCTCATTTTGCAAGCATTCCTTCCCAATCCTGAATTTAAATTTGTACATGCATCTGCGTTCGATGCACACAAGTTCTAACCACTGTACCACTCGAGTTAATGAGGATATATAATCACAAAATTTGTTGGAGTTCGAGAGCTAGCTTGTATGGAGCTAAACTTGGATAAAAACGAAATTATAAACATCTCCAAATACAACATCAAAATAAAGACATGGGAGTATCTAACAAAAACTTTAAGATGGTAAGGGTTGGAAACGAATCCGAGTAAGACGGATTTAATTTGAATCGGATTCTAAACGAGTAGTTCTAACCGAATCTGAGCATTTTGATTCGAGTTTCAGTAGATTTTGATCACAATTGTTATCATGAAGGCAAAAGTGGAGATTTCATGACATTTTAGTGTGGTGCTCAGTTTTTTTTTATTTACTCAAGTGCATTACGTATAATAAAAGATCTCAAACGGTATTATTAACAATTGAATATCAGTACCATTCATAAACAATAATTCTGAATTCTGATACAAATCTAATCTCAGGTACTCTGCCTTTAGATAACCTACATTATTCATCAATTCAGAATACATAACGTTAAGATGATTTAATAATAGAGATTGTACACTACTGAGTTGATGCTCACGTTTTAGGAAGTGCATCTTGGCCTTGTTGTAGCTTGGAGGACTTAAAAGCAGTAGCTCTGTCTGGTGGAGAAAAATTTATTCACCACTTCAATATAATTATGTCTCCATCCGAATTTCTTCCGATTTTATTTTTTTACAGAAAATGTACATGATGACCGTGAAAAATTAGGTTTATTTAAACTCTTCTTTAGAATCTGTAATTCAGCAGAAGGACAAGGAACAAAGCTTGTAACACGGTGTTAAGATGCTCGTATTTAGCAACAGCAGTCTCCGGTGTTTGTAGCCTTGCGGATACTTTTCTTTTATCGAGGATTCAGAAACATGAGTGTCGTGAATATTTTTTGGCTGCTATTAAGTAAGGAGAAATTTAAAACAGTTCAGAATGATTAATAAAGAGGAAAACATTACACAGTTCATCAGAATCTTGTGATTTGTATGAGGATCAGATGTTATGCAAGAATTGATGAGATTTGGCAGTGGACAGGCCTTTTCTATTGCAACTGGACCTCTGTATTCTGACAACAAAGGGGACAAATTCACAGCCCAACAAAATAAGAAATAACAAGAAGTGATCAACCAAATCTCTGAATTTCAGCAACTGTCATTAGACACCGAGTCACACATCATGTAAGTTATTAGTATCTTTCTCTACAAATTTAGAACATTCTTTGTTACAGTGAAAACTAATATTACTGTTTGTGCCTGTTGTATATATTCCATCAGTAACTACTTCATGCTGATTAGAGAATTCATGCTGATTAGAGAACACATTCAGGAAATTTAACTGAACATCGGAGGAAAATTTTCCTCGCTTTCTCCATTAAATTATATTTTCAGAACTTAGGTTAAGGACAGTAAGCCCTTTCAGGATAATGTTCAAAGAGCAACCACATGCAAGGAGAAGTTCCAGATGAACTAAAATACATGGAAGGTCACAACTAGAATTAAACCCCACGCTCAAGACCAGTCCAGGCAAAAGCCACTGGACTTGTAACTTGATGTTGAGCATTGGTCCAGCTGATTGACCCAAATGAGCTTCTCCCTCCCATCTGGTCCATCTCTTTTTTTGACACGAATGTAACAGTATACCGCAGCTTACCACCCACATTTTTAAAAACAAGCTTTGTAGGTTTTACGGTCACCTTAACTGTACGAGGAGCAGATACGGAAACATTGTACACAGATCCTGCAGATCCTACATTAGTCAATTCACGAGTGTAGCGTACTACTCTCGATTTTCTAAACAGGACCGAAAATGATGGATAGTTCAGCTGGCCTGGATTGGAGAATTTCTTAGAGCACGTGACATTTGGGTGCTTGACAATGGTCTGTATGTGATCAATGCTGTAGTCCAAAGAGCAAAGAAATGCAATGTAGTCTTTTGCAGACAAGTCATATACAAGGCCTGGAGAGATAGCTTTCAGAGGGTCAACGTGGCCGGATCCATGAGCCCATGAATCGGAAAATTTACCTCCAGCTGCATCACGAAGTCGAGATTTGGTGTTGTCTCTTGTATAGGCAGTAGTCATAAGGGCGGATTTTATTGCACTAGGACTCCAATCCGGATTTGCTGCTTTGATCAGTGCTGCTAATCCACTAATGTGTGGGCATGACATTGATGTACCTTTATCATAACACGAGACAGATAAATTAGCGAAGCTGCATTGTACAAACAAATCTGCAACAAATCCTAACAGCAGAAACCATTTTTTTCAGTATGTATCTAAGCAACTGTTTTGATAATTATATCTTCCACCTCTTCATTTTTTTCAACATACATTGTGCGCTTTTAGTAGCAGAGGGCAACCCACTGCTTTGGAGGCAATGTTCCTTGAAATATTTAAAAAGTAAAGTTTCTACATGAAATAATTCAGGCAATTTTTTTTAGTAATTTTAGCATGCTATGTTGCTGATCTACCTAAAACCAGAAAGAAACTGGTTTTATTGGTGGACTCAATATCTTATATCCCACCCAAATTATGGAGAGTCCACTACTTGGTCCATCCCAAAATTAAAAAAGAGTAAGGTTGTTAGGAATATACACCATTCCAAGTGCAAATCGCATGCACCACATAGATTTATATGAATACAACAAATCTAAATACATCATGATACAACTAGATACTATCAACCCTTAAAATATCTAAATACCTTAAATGTGTAGATGCTCACTTGACAGTTGATACTATCAACCCTTAGAAGCATTGACAAAATCACTTTTGGAATGGGATGGATTGAACATCTTAACTACAGCCAAACCAAATCATATCTCAGTGAACTCTTCTCTAGGTATTGATATGGGTTAAAACTATTTCATGCCATACTCTAATAAGTGCTACAGCAATCTCTAATAAGTGCTACAACAATTCTGGCAATATGCAAATCCAACTTTGCCAGCACAATTAGCACCAGAAACCAAAAAAGAAGCACTATTACCTGTTTTCTAAACATTCCCCACCCAAAAAACACCATCATCCATCCTTAAGCATCATCATAGTACATGTTTTAAATCTAAGATATGGCCACCCATCACTCTATAAAGGAGCTTTTCAACAAACCATAAGGGTTCTTTTATACAAACTAATATTAGGCTGGTCAATTGTAGTACCGTTGCTTTCAGAGATGTTGGAGCAGTTTGGATCGTTTCGGATGTTTTCAAACTTGTTCTTAGCTTCAAGAACTTTTAAGTTCAGTTTGTTAAACGATCAGCAAACAATATATTTGTTTTTCAACCTGGTCGTATTGATAGTCGGGGGTTTGTCCCGCTATTTTATTGGTTTGTTTCAGTAATATAATCTTCTGCATTTTGTCAAAAAAAAATAAAAAATATTAGGCCATGTATGTGCTCTATCACTGGACTGCATATCACTAACTATTCTATTTGTACACAAAGTGATATTAACAATTCTTGGACAGCTGACATCCATTCAAACTATATACTATACATGACTCTTTTGAGTTTTCGACATCCATTCAAGTAATATAGCAACAGCAATGGACCTTTACTTAGTTATGTAGGGGACATGACACTCCCAAAAGCACCATTCAAGGTCCGCCACTGTCTATGGACTAAACACAATGACATGATCGTAAACTATAACTCTAAACACTCCAGAAACTATTAATCTCATAAAACAATTACAGTTCACAGATAACACAGATAATAGGGGCCATGACACACCAAAAGCATGATCCAAGGTCTGCGACTATCCATGGACTAACATAGTGACATAATCGTAAACTGGAGTCTTCAAACAGTCCAAAAACTATTAAACTTGTAAACCTATCACAGTTAAATCACAAACAAAGATAATACAAGAAAAACTAACAAAAAATAGAATTCCTCTAGAAAATATAGCCGTTACCTGACATGATATTGTACTGAGTCTTTCTGCTATCAGAATCCAAACCAGTAGGGCCAACAGCTTCAGACCACGCAGCCAATATATTGACACCAGGCCCGATCACATCCGGCTTCAATATCTCCGGTGTCACCAAATTAGGCCCTCTCGAACTAAACGCTGCTACCACAGGTGAAGGCCTCACATTTAAAACCGTCCCGCCAAAACTCAACTCCACAGCAAGTCCCCCTTCACTCATCAAAATCTTTCTTATTGCATCCCCAATTTTCCTCCCCACAGCAACTGCTGGGATCAAATGACTATCTGCCACCAACTCCTCTCCGCTCGCCTCGGTGTTTGCTAATATCATCCCCACTCCTCCAGCATCTCGAACCACCGCGCCTTTCTCAACACGTGCATTAACGCCTCTATCACAAAACACCACTTTCCCGCGCACCAGCTCGGGATCAAGCGAACCTGGGAGACACAAATGACCCGAGCCAGACCCGATAGTTCGATTGTTGAAATAAACTCCTGCTGGTTTATTTCCCATACCTTTCCCACTATACAACGAGACACCAATAAAACGACGTCGTTTTGAGAAACTAACATAAGCGGGAAAATCCCGGTCCAGTGTCCCGGCCCCAACGGTCATAATCCACGGCGCCACATTCGCCAACGAACCTCGTTGGGGCCCACTATTTCCAGCAGAGCAAGACACAAATATTCCTTTTTCCACAGCGGTGAACGCTCCAATCGCAATAGTATCTCGATAATAAGGCGCAGAGCTACCGCCAAGCGACATCGAGAGCACGTCCACACCATCGTCAATCGCACGCTCCATTCCCGCGAGTATGTCAGAACTAAAACAACCAACCTTCCAACACACCTTATAAGCCGCCACGCGAGCATTCATGGCCATACCACGCGCCACGCCACTCGCGTACCCTAACAAACTCGCATTCGCCACGTGAGCACCGGCTGCCGTGCTGGCAGTGTGGGTCCCATGTCCATCCACGTCACGCGGTGACTCAGCCTCCTTAGTCCGAGTCCGATGACCTCCGATCGCCATTCTGTAACCTTTCGAAAACGATCTCGCGCCAATTAACTTCTTATTACATAAACTCGACTCGAAATCGACTCGTGACTCACATTTTCCCTTCCACCTCACCGGAACCTCACTCATTCCAGCATCATCAAAACTCCTCGACTCCGGCCACACTCCCGTATCCAGAACACCAACGATCACGTCCCCCCGGGAACCTCCGACTTTTTCGGCGAAAATTCCTCCGATTTTTTCGGCGAAAATTTCTCTGTCCAGCCCGAGGAATTCGGGGGTCCTGGTAGTGTGCAGGCTGTAGAGGTCATCTTCGTAAACACCGATGACTGATCGATGTTTACGAAGAGTGGAAGCAGCGGAAGGCGAAAGAGAGGCTGCGAAGCCGTGGTAGGCAGTAGTGTAAGTGTAGAGAAGTGAAGATGACGTGGCGGTTGGGAGAGATTGGAGAGTAGAGAGATACCAGTGGTGGTGAGTTGAGAAATGTTGAGGTTTGTTGTGGTGGTTCATGTGGATTATGTAGGTTTGTTTGGCAAATGTGAAGGTGATGAGTTGGAGGAAGAGTAGAGTTGCCAAACAGACCCTAATTATAGGCTTCATTTTTGTAAGAACAAGACAGTGGTGACTACTGTCTGAAGAATGAAATGTTGAATGATATATAAAGATTTTGAAATGTTAAAAAGGTACTGGTGGTTGTCTTTTTGTTTTAAAAAAATACGAGAGAGAGAGAGATTATAGTAGGATATCCGGTTAAATCGGAATCGGAATAAAATTTTAATGACTCGAAAAAGTGGATGGTGTTTTATTATTTAGTTTTGAGGTATCAAATTTAAGTTGAGTTCTGGTAGATTTAGAAACAGTATAGAAGAACTTATTAAATGATTGGAAATCTGAATGTTATTCATGTGAAGAATGTGGAGTTAAATCTAAGTAACTGAAGGGGGATTAATGTTAAACTGTGTCGGGGTTAAGAAACTGCCAAACTGCACTTGATTGTGTGTGCTTTTCATTGGTTACAGTTTTGAAATCATGTTTAGTAATAATGAAGTTGATTAATACCTGTATCAGAACTAACTCTAAACGGTTTCCTTCTAATAACTCATCTACTTCTTAAAACAAGTATTTATGCCCGTGCTCCGCACACGGGATTGATTTTTTTATTCAAATTATCATTTTTTAGATGATAAATTAATAAATTATATTCCTAGATTTAGCATAAAAAAATTCATTAAAAAGATGAATTAAAAAAAATTATTGTTAATATTTTTTATAAAATAAAAAGAATACAGATAGCATTTTTCTTTTAAAACAGAAATGATAACTACCTCGAGGTAGCATTCAACAGCGGTGAAGGTGAAGGATGTGTGCTCCATTTGCTATGACTCTATTCATCTTTTTTAATTATATATCTTGTAACTTTATAAATTATACAATTTACCAAATTTTAATATCACTAAATATTTTTTTATTTCTCATACTTGTTTTTCTATTACCTGATTCATTAAAAAAGACAAAGTCCAAGAAATTAAGCTAGCCAAAAAAAATAAAATTACAGGCTTAATCTTAAAATGTGGTGGCATTGTTTCTCTATCCCAATATAAATAGATTCACATTTATATTTATGACTTTAAAGCCAAGTATTTTTGATTTTCAATACATCAATTTTAAGCTTTCAATTAGTTCAGCAAAAGAGGCAATTTAGTAATCTTAAACATAAGGCATGCACACATCCACAGAGTCTTATATACTATTGATCTTGGTAGATAAATTGCATGTGTAAACTGTCAATATGATACTTTTGTCTAAAATGGTTCAAAGTTCACCATTCTCCTAGATTAATCCATATTTAATGCATCGGAAAGAAATGCAGAAATATCCTCTCTTGACAATGCAAACCTTCACTTTTAAAACTAATAATAGTAAATTAACCAAAGCTCATTAAACTGAGAGTTTCAAGTATTAAATCTAGTTACATATTTGTTGAAATTGGCACAAAACATGTGATGCCATTCCAAATAGATAATAGTATAAGTTGCTTAAAGCTTGAAAAGGTAAACTCCATGCTAGATACGATCAACTCATTAATCCTGCAAACATAAGCACAATAATAAAGTTCAATTTAGTTAAAGTAATAAACTTATGCAATACTCATTGAGATATATTTACTTGGTAAAATGCATAATATTGTTTATTGTACCTTTTTCTCCTGTTTGATTTTCTTATTCAACATCTCATGTGACATGTCATTTGTAACCTCAGATCTAGGCCTACTCTTACTTGACGATTTTGCAGTCCCCGGAGTGTTAGTCTCACGTGCTGATGTAGATGTCTAAAATGGATAATGAAATCATTAGATCCTATAGGGTAAGAGTTGTTAAACAAAGTAAACAAACAAAATAAAACAAAACAAACAAATAAAAAAATAACACATTTAATAAAATATATATAACACTTATAACAATAATTTCTAAAGAATTCTTAGTAACCACACATTTAAAGGAAAAAAGATTTATAAATTTAATTATACAATTAGGATACTAACATGTTTCAACTATATCACATCTTACCTAACATGAAAAAACAAAAAATATATGAAATAATAAAAAAAATATCCTAAATTTTAAAATTTAATTTACATTAAAACCAATAAACACCCTTTAAGGAAAAAAACATTTCAAAAAAATTAAAAAAAGATACACTTAAAATATTAATAACAAATAAATTCTAAAAATCATAATAAAAATACGGAATACCAAAAAAAAACCAAACATTTAATTTGCAAAGATTATAGATTTTGTACAAAACATAGTTATTAACTAAAAATAATATCTCAACAAAACCCCTAAAATAATTTAATAACTTAAAAATTACAAAAACATTAAATTCCATAACCAAGAAAAAAATGAAAACAACTTCAATAATTATTATTATAAGTTCAAATAAATTTTTTGTTTTTGTAAGATAAGTTTACAAATATTTAAATATATACATATATATGTATAAAGAGAATCCAAAAAAAACCAAACAAAAAATAGTAGTAATAAAAGCAACCCGTGCACGGGTTTAAAGCAAGTAAATATAATTATTGTATAACATGTATACAAAAAACTTGCCTCAGTAACATTCAAAGAGGAATCTTCAGCTTTTGTAAAGTTTGAATTGGAGACTTCATTTATTGACTTGAAATCACAGATGTCAGACGCGTAGTAGATATTGCTGTCACTTAGGATGTTATCTTTATGTATATCAATGACCAGTGTATACTCCTTGCCAACAATATTTTTAATTATGTCCGGAAATTCTGTAGACTTTGCTTTATCTTTTTCCATATCTGCCACCAATTTTGTTGCTGTAATGCCAACCATTCTTTTCACTGCCATATCTTCGAGAATAACATTGCAAGCATCTGTCTCGTCTTCAGCAAGGATACACAACTTATACCTATTATAAAAAATTAAAGTTTTTCTATCAACTTAATACTAAATTCGTAGAACCTATTTTCTTAATAAATTTATTTTTTATTATATCTTATTTAGCCTTACAAATATAACACAAATAATTGGTGAAGTACATTTTCTTCATAAGTACATACCTTTTTCGTGGAACTGGCATTGATTTTGGACAATAGGTACATCTGAATGCTTTTTCAAGTTTAGATACTTCATGTTTGCATCTGTCACAACTCTTATACCACCACGAATCTTGATCTTCTATTTGGTTAACTTTAATTCGACAAAACACTTGTTTCTGTAACACCAAAAAAATTGAAATAGTTAAATAAATGATTTTGTAGTAAGCACATATTATCAACATTAATTTTGGTTAGATATTAGATGAATACCTCGATATACCCTTTATCAGTAAGTTCATTCATATTTTTTATAGTTAACATTTCAATGGGGATGACCTCATCATCTTTCTGTGATTCACATTTGTATTCAACACCTTTGTAACCTATTTCTTCCAACCTACACAATAATATATATATAATGTAAATAATTAATAATTGATGTAGATACATAATGATGTGTATATTAGAACCTGCTCCTCATTCCAAGGACAACGTCATCTTCGAGATTAAGGTAAATCTTGCTAGATGAAAGTAAACCAACATATATAGTATCTGCAAGTAATAAAAGCATAGGCAAAAAATCCAATTACGTACACCCATAAAAGCACTAAGATGATTATTGCCAAAAAACTAACATGCATGAACTTGTATAATATACCTTTTTTTTGAACAACTTTGTACCAATCATAATAATTATGATTGGCTTAATTTCTTGTTTTTCAATTTTTTCACGGAGTTTAATACCATCATCGCCCCAAACAGTTACCTTGTGGGATTTCCTAAAAATTGAGGAACACATAAGTATTTTTAATATCAATTAAGCTACATATATAATTTTTTAAGTAGTTACCTGCCATCAGTAACTTTGAATAAAAATTTGTCCCTCGGCCCGATTGAGGTTGGTACTTTTGTCACCAATTCTGGTTCTTCCACAGCTCCCATTATATCTACATTTATCGATTGTTGTAATAAAGCAATATTTTTTAACAACTATATGTAGGCAAATAAAATAAATGTATATTGAAATAATATACTGAAAAGAACAACTTATGGAATATATTAGTATACCAATAGCAAACTCAGGTAACACCTCCTTCTGACCCTTTGGTGTTTCATTGACATATTGGTCTAAATCTTCAAAGTCAACAAATTCAAATTTATACACCGGAATCATGTGATCATTTTTCATGAACTCGGTGATAGTTGTTGACTTAGAGAAAGTTATTCCGTATTTAGAAAAAACCGGTCTCAATTTGCCATATGCATCATTAACAGTAAAATCAGTAAAGACATAGATACTTCTTTCCTTGATTCTTTCCCCAACTTCAGCCCATATATCAGCATATACGAAAGCATGCATGAGAGACTCCTGAAATTTAAAAATAAAATAAAATTATGAACCTAGAATAACACAACAAAGATATCATTAAGTAGTAAAAATTATATCTTGATGGTACATATACTTACATCTTCATCACAAAGAATAAGGTTAAATCCCGATAGTTTATTCTTTTCAGAATTACGGGTAGGCCACATACGCATCACTCTTACTTTAATCCGCCATGTTGTTCTTGACTTGTTTAGCTTTGTCAGAGGATCATACATTGATTTTTGCATTATTAAAGAACTCTGCATTTTGAGACTACTGTTGTTGTAGGTTGAGTGCTTCAAGTTTTGTAGATACTGAAAGTAGAAATATAAACATGTAGATAGATTAGCCAATAAAAGATAAAATATCATAAAATTATTAGCTATTATTATTCAACGGATAGTCAGTTATAGTATCCTATATTTATGCATAGTGATGTTGAGGTTAGGTTCAAAACTACCACTACACAATGTCACTTAACTTTTGTGATCGGTTATTGTAAATTGGATGGTTGTGAACTCAGGAATAAACACTTAGCAATTATTTGAACATTTCTTATTCCTTTTCTTGGTATAACCTATATTGCTATTATTAGTTTGCTAGTGTAAATTGGCAAAATGAGCAAATAGTGGAAATTTTGAAAAATATACTTAGATATAATTTTTCTTTCAAAAAAAAAACGTTGAATTTTTTATACATCTTAACCTATAATTTTGTTTGCCTATATAAAAATGTTTGTGTCTAATGATAGATTATAATGTGTATGTCTATATATAAAATTAAGAAAAGAATCATTCCATAAATATATAATTTTAAGTTTAGACAATTATATTGAATAATTCTCTTAAAATTTCCTCTCTAATTGACCCTTTGTTAATTTTTTTTATCATGTATCTATTGTAAAAAAAAAAATAGTGTAGCGTGGTACGAAGAATAAAATGAAGTTGAATTTGTAGTTGATAGTTTTACACAATGTAATATATAATAATTTTCATATGAGTATGTAAAATAATTGTAATGAATCAGCAAATTGTGTAAATTGTGAAAATTTTGATAAATTTGAGTTAATTATTCTGTTCAGTTTGCTATAGTAAATCGTTGAAATTTTTATTAAAAAAATCAATGACATTTTGATAAATATTAACCTATACTTTTGTTTGCATATATTAACCTAAATTTTTAATCATTGAAATTGAAATTTATGTAATATTTTGTTTTTTTAAATTCAAATTCATTGGAGTTTGATTATAAATTATAATTTATTATTTTTTAATTTTACAAATTTAAAAATCAATTTTGATAAATAAGCTAGAATGAATGGGACAAAGTAAGTTTTTTTTAAGTATCCTTTAGTTTTTTGTCTGCTATGTGCAATTTATTTAACTCAGGAAAGATGGACACAACAAATTTAATTTCATAAATTTTTTATGGGTATTTAATTTTATATTTAGACAAATGTACATATTTAAAAACAAAAAAAATTGTTGTTCTCTACAAATGAGGGGTGTGTTTTGTATTATGTTAACTAAATTATAATATTGAAAAAAGTATTATATTGAAGACTAAAAGAATTTATTAAAATTTTTGGAAAATGAAAACTATATATTTAACATAGCAATAGATTAAATTAGGTAATAATAATTTAATATGGACCTAAATTATCATTGTTGAGAAACTAAACAACTTGTACTCCTGTCATCTTTATGAAGTTAGCTACGTGTGTAAAAATTGATAAAAATAAAGAGGGATCTCAGGTGTGACATATTCACCTGTAAATAAGCAAATTATGAAGCACATGGAATCATAGCTCTAAAAAATCTAGAACAATTATTATTTCAGTGTGGAGTTTCAGTGTGGAGTTTACCTGGAAGATTTAGTAATAAAGACTTAACTCATAAAAGTAGCATAAATACTACAGCAATGTCGATATACTGCAATTTTAAAACTTATTAACTTCCAACTGTTGGAAGACCTCTAAAGACTTCTTTATATACAATGTTACTTGTAATATTTGTAGAAGTCCCATAATCATTCTCGATCAAAATATGCAAGCCTTTTGAGGAAGTCACCCTAGAAACAGCAACGTAGAGTTGTCCGTGTGAAAATACTGGCCTTGGAAGGTACAAACCTACAGTCTCCAGTGATTGCCCTTGACTTTTATTTATTGTCATGCCAAAACAAATTTGAAGGGGGAACTGTAGTCTACTGAAATTAAAGGGCCATTTACTATCCGAAGGCTGCATGTCAATTCGAGGAATAAGATGCTTAATTCCCACATTTGTTCCACACAATGTCTCACATTCAATAGTATTTTTGTTGCATTTTGTTACAATCATTCTTGTACCATTACATAACCCCACAACCTGATTCAAATTACGCATCAACATGACAACAGTACCTGTCTTCAATTTTAGCTCATGCTTTGGTAAGCCAGACATATTGATAGAGTTGAGATATTCCACAGGAAATGTAGAATCATAACCATCATTATCAACGGGTGCATCATGAACTGAATCAGCACTAAGGTATGTAAAACATTTACCTGGAATATTGTCCAACACTCTATTATTAATATCATCCACTATAGCGTTTGTCGGAGTAAGAATGGCTCTTTCCTTCAAATATGCATGAGAGCTAAAATTTGTTGCTAAATTAGGATAGGTAACATCAATAATTTTTTGAACAGGATCTGAATCATAATGAACCAAATACTCATTTGGAATCATCACTTCTGGATCAAGATGTAACTCATGTGGGTGGACATTTTCCAACTTTCCATCACCCACCGATAAAACCCAATCACAGAATCTAGCAATCTCTTCATTTTCAGAAATGGAATTTCCACTATGCAGTCTCATGTTTTGTGTCAATTCCATAACTTTGCATGAGTTCCAAAGTCGTGAAGAATTTATAGTTGCATTAACAATATCTGCTCGAGTTCCTTTTTCTATTACAGGCAATATTTGGCGTAAATCACCACCAAAGACAACAGTTATACCTCCAAAAGGTTTATGACGGTTACGATTATCAACTGAAGTCATAATATCCCTTAAACAACGATCAAAACTTTCAAAGTCATACCGATTTTGCATTGGAGCCTCGTCCCAAATGATTAGGCTAGTATTACGTAAAAGCTCCGCAATGTCTGAACCATGGTTAATAGCTGCTGTAGAATATTGATCAGCTTTAAGAGGAATTTTGAATCTGGAATGAGCAGTGCGACCACCTGGAAGCAAAACAGCAGCAATTCCAGATGATGCCACTGGTAAGACAATTTTTCTTCTGGATCTTAAGCGTGTAATGAGTGCTTTCCACAAAAAAGTTTTACCACAACCACCACTGCCGTAGACGAAAAAAAGGCCACCATTTTTGCTCTCAACATTTTGAAGGACAGCGTCATATACCTTCTTCTGATCTTGATTAAGCTGTGAATGCAATTCATCGTGTTGCTTTGTCATTTCTTCAATATTGTATGCGGTCTCTTCTTCAATCAAACAATTAGAATCCAAAGAACAAAATTGATCTTCTGGAAAAGGCATTGTTGGATAATTTTTCAGACTTTTGCCAATATCATTTAACAACTTCTCAATTTCTGCATGAAAAAACAAAATCACTATATTATAAAACAATAATAAGAGTAAAAGGTTCGTAGATTTAACATTAGAGTAAAGTCTAGAATCAAATATGTTATATATATATATATTATATTTCTATATTAAGTAATTTAGAAAAGCAATGCTTTGTGCAAAACTACTTATTTTTAATTCACCATATGAAAGAAAATTAGGTGCTTAATTACTTATGTCCTCATTTAAATAGTTGCATTCTGAACTTTGACTTCAATTAGCAATTAAGTCTATGTTGTCATATTAGTGTTCTTTTCAAAATTCAGAACATTGTCTATAAATCATAACAATCAGGTAATTTACATTACCTGTCCAATAGTATATAGAACATAAGCTAGAACCCTCTAAATTATAGCAGCTATTTATGTCAAATTAGTAAAAAAAATTCTTAGAAATACAATCATGGTGGACTGTTCGACACACTTTCACTTAAATGAATATATTTCTCTGTTAAGTGGTTAAATTTACGAACCGTTAATTCTATTAGAAACTTCATATCCTTAGCTATCTAATGGTATATAAAAATTTGTAGTTTATTTCAATTAATTCTGCCATTTTGTTGTAAGTTTTCTCAAATTCAGTTATGTTGTATAGGCTGACAGACTTTCATAGAAATACTAATATCTCTATGTACAAATTTTCAATCTACAAACGATTAATTCTGTAAGAAACTACGTTTATTTAGGTTTCCAATGGTATATATAACATCAGCTACAACCTGGTATATTAGAACATATATTTTCTTCTAAGTTTGGATTAGTTTCCTCAGAAAATCAGACATGCTGGACAGGTCAACACACTTTGGCCCAAATACCTATATCTCAATGTGGAAATGTTCAATTTATGAAGCGTTAATTTTGTAAGAAACTACACTTATTTATCTTTCTATTGGTATATAGAACAGTAGCAAGAATCATGTAGATTAGAGTAGTTAAATCTATCAAGTTGGAATGTTCTCTCAGAAATTCAGTCATGCTGAACAGGTCTACATACTTTGACTAATATACCTATATCTCTCTGTACAAATGTTCAATCTACAAACCGTTAATTTTATAAGAAACTATGTTCATTTAGGCTTCCAATGGTATATATAACATCAGCTACTACCTAGTATATTAGAACATTTAATTCTTCTAAGTTTAGATTAGTTTCCTCAGAAAATCAGACATGATGGATAGGTCAACAAACTTTGGCCAAAATACCTATATCTCAATGTGGAAATGTTCAATTTACGAAGCTTTAATTGTGTAAGAAACTACACTTATTTATCTTTCTATTGGTATATAGAACAGTAGCTAGAACCATGTAGATTAGAGCAGTTAAATCTGCCAAGTTGGAATGTTTTCTCAAAAATGCAATCATGCTGAACAGGTCTAAACACTTTGACTAAAATACCTATATCTCTTTGTACAAATGTTCATTCTACAAACCGTTAATTTTGTAAGAAACTACGTTCATTAAGGCTTTCATTGGTATATATAACACCAGCTACTACCTGGTATCTTAGAACATATAATTCTTCTAAGTTTGGATTAGTTTCCTCTGGAAAATCAGACATGCTGGACAGGTTAACAAACTTTGGCCAAAATACCAATATCTCAATATGGAAATGTTCAATTTACGAAGCATTAATTTTGTAATAAACTACACTCATTTATCTTTCTATTGGTATATAGAACAGTAGCAATAACCATGTAGATTAGAGCAGTTAAGACTTAGCTGACAAATATTTTTAGTAGGTGTTGTAGTATGTACCTGCAAGTGATAAATTCCAAATCTGATGCTCCGAAAGACACAACTCAGGATTATTGGTTTGTTTTCTCCTATCGTACAGGATATCCTCGGACATTTTCTCCCAGTGATCACTCCATAACTTTAAAGGATCAGATACTTGACAATTTGATAAAATGTGAACAAACAGTTGCCTTAATTGTTTCGGAAATGCGGTTTCTGAATTTTCTGTAAGGGCTTCATGCCATTCATTATCATTCTGAAGAAGACCAAGTGCTGCACATGCTTCTTTGAATGTTCCATATATTGTACCATCAACTGTCCTTAACTCCGCAAATGATTTTGCACCTCTACACCGTGTAAGTATCATGCGTAGATAAAACAAATCACCACATTGTGAATGAACTTGTGACAACCTACCAATCACAGAAAATCGCTGAGTTCTCTCCTTCCAAATAGTATTGCGATCATCCCAAACCCAAAATTTGGGAAATTCCTGATAGGTTAATTGTCTTGCATTTGGATGATCAATATTAGCTTTAAACCATGCTTGTAACTTTGTACGTCGATTACCTGCTCTCTCAACAACAGAATTCAAATTATCTCGAATTGAGAAATTTACCATCTGGTGATTTTCCAGATGTACAGGTAAACGTTCAACAGAAGGCTCACGATGATGAATATCAAAGCCAAGAATCCTCCAGGCAGCTTCAGAGGCACAAACATAGCGACCATCAAGATAACTTTGTATTTCATCAACACGTTCTGGGTTTTTTTTCCCTGAAACTGAAGACTGACCTTTGTTTCTTTTTGTCAATAGCATGGTAGCTGTATCATGACCCTTTAAGCAATACTTAAACAAATATTTGAGAGATCTTGAACTATTACAAATCTCAAGATTAATGTGACATTGGAAGCGAACCAACAAATCTCTGTTGTACGGGACAACATATTGATTATCCAAAAAAACACCTTTTCGATGAACCTTTCTATTCATTTTACGTCGTCGATAAACTGGAAAACCACAGTCGTCAAAAAAGGTGTGTGGATTGAACCTATAAAAATATAAATCACTACTAAATAAGTTTATTGTGGTGACATAACGTGATACGAAAATAAATTATAAATTGACAACCTTTTTACCTCTTTGGAAAGTGTCGAATACACTTATCTTTAACCATACATGAAGCATCTTTACACAATTCACCACACGGACCATGTATCATAAATTGTTTAACTGCATTATATCCAATAGGATCCATATCTTTATCAGGAATTTCAGCAGACACCAATTTATCAATTTGTTCCGTGTCTTTTGGCTTAGAATCAGGATCAAGCCATATTAGCATATGGACATGTGGCAATCCACGCTTTTGAAATTCAATGACATGCATGACTATTTTCAAATAAAGTAGATCAGACTCCTAAATGACAAAGTTGTTAATAATTCAAGAAAACATGGATTTTAGATTAATTTCATACCTCCGATGCACGTTCCAAAGAAGTTTTTTTTCTTCACCAAATCTATTAGTTGCTCTAATTTTAACTTAAAAACTCTGGAAACCACATCAGGAGCATCTTCTACCTTTACACCGGGCATAAGTTCCAACATACGTTGAATCTCAGGCCATTTAGGATTACACGTCATGGTGAGAAATAGAGAAGGATGACCAATATTGCGACAAATAGCTAATGAATCTTGAAAATATTGAGACATGTATCGCTTGGACCCGGTAAAAGATGCAGGAAGTATATAACTCCTTCCAATTTTATTCGAATCTGTATCACCTTTCCTTAATGAATCACGTATAGAATGATATAACTCAGCTTTTACTGTTTCCTGATGTGTACTCACCCAGTTCAATCTATATTGTTCAATAGCACAGAAAGCATCGACAACAAATTGTTGAAACAATCTCCCGGAATGCCTCAACGTTCCACCTATTGATAATAAGATAATAGTTAATTTATATAATGTTAAAATAAAAGGCATAAATTCTATAAAGAAATTCCTTACCATCTTCACGACGCACCATGATCTTATATGAATAATATTCTTTCATTGTAAGACACTTCCTCTTTTTTTTTATTTTACCATGAGGATCGTGATATGGAATTTCCTTATCAAAGCCAGCATCACCATAAGGGAATAACAGTGGATATTGAAGCTGCATAAAATATCTGAATGTTTCATTAATTTCTCTAAGGAAACCTTGCTTTGTCTGAATTATTATATCACGGTGAGCAGAGATACCGCTGTCTAATCCATCCCCAACTATGAAGGCAGCAACTTCATCCGATGGAGTCACATGATTTTTCCTCCCTGAAGCTGATTGTGAAGAAAGAAGCACTAATTTAAATTCATCATGTGGTGCATTCTTTAGTCTTTCCCTTGCTGTACGAAATTCTTTAACCAATTTATTGTGTTCATCAAGCATCTTTAATAAACCATCAACAATATCTGGGTCAATGTTTGAATGTCTAGAATGATTACTCAATGCAGAAATCCGATTCTCAACCTCATTTTCGGTGTCATATATATACAACTGGCAAAATTTGGGTGTCTGACCATCACTTGGATGTAGGCTTCCGATTCTGTGATGATTTTGGCCATTAAGTCTGTAACAATATGGTGCATTCCCAGAATTAATTTCCTTGTCCACAATTCCACCAGTAGAAGTCATTGCAAACATCTGGTTGTAAGCCCTGATATGTTGCATGTAATGATCAGACTTCTCACCGGTTATTAGGGCAGCTAAAAAAGGAGGCGGTGGTTTCTCGGGGGGCAGGCGAACTTCACCATTCTTGCAGCATATAGAAAATGTACATCTTTGATTTTTCTGGCTTTTATTATTACGCTCTTCTTTCCACATCACACTTTTACAATGTTGACAGGTTTCTGATGGAGGTCCAAGATCCATATATTCAGACATGTAATCTGGTTATAAGAACAAAAGAAACATTGTTTAAAACAACAATTATTGGCATAATGAATAAGATTAAAATGGTCATATAGGACAAAGTACCTATCACATTATCTTCCTCATCTTCATCTCTTTCATCGAAGTTGTAGCATGGATTATCTACACATAAATTATCAATTAATTTTTTAAACAACATGTTCTGAAAAAATGTGAATATTTTTAGTACTCACCATTGTCATCTAAATTGTCAATATCAGAATCATTTTCATAACCTGGAAGATGATATGTGTGTTAGTAGAAGTTAAGTTGAAACACTTATACAAAGAGTAATGATTTATATGATAGAAAGACAAACCTATTTCAGAATTCACGCAATCAGAATCTACATTGTCCTCCATTGTGTTGAAGTTTCTTTCATTATCACCTAAAGCCGCATCAAAGGATGATAATAGGTTTTTTGTAGTAGGACATTCCTTTGGTTTTTCCTTGATTAAAACTGTAGTATTAAAATAAAAAATTAGATGTCAAATAGTATATAGAACATTAGCTAGAACATTGTATATTATTACAGTTAATTATGCCAAGTTAGGATCAGTTTTCTCATAAATTCAGTCATGGTGGACAGGTTGACACACTTACACAAAACACCTATATCTCTATGTAGAAAATTCGAATTTACGAATCATAAAGTTTCTTAGAAGCTAGAATAACTTAGCTTTACAATGATATATAGAACATCAGCTATAGGCTTTACAGAATAAATCATTTATTAGGTATTTTTTAGTATAAGTTTTCTCATCACGCTGGAAAGCTCGATAGACTTTGACCAAATCAACTATATCTCTCTATAAAAAGGTTCGATCTCAGTTATGTTAATTTTGTAAGTAACTACACACATTTAGCTTTCCAATGATATATAGAACATCAGCAAGAACCTTATAGATCATAGCAGTTAATTCCTCCAAATTAGGATTAGTTAATTCCTCCAAATTAGGATTAGTTCTATATTCATGCTGGACAGGTCGATACAATTTGACCAAAACAATTATATCTCTTTGTAGAAAGGTTCAATTTACTAACCGGTACATTTATAAGCAACTACACTGAATTAGCTTTTCCAATGGTATATAGAAAATCAGCAGGAACCTTGTAGATTATAACATTTAATTTTTCCAAGTTAGGATTAGTTTTATAGTCATCCTGGTCATCAAAACACCTATATCTCCTTATAAAAAGATTACATTTAAAACTAAGGATACATAGGAAATTACAGATCCTTAGCTTGTAAATAGCATTACATGTTATGAAAACTATTATTGCATTCTATAAAATATATACTACAAATTCAACTTCATTTTATTCTTTGTACCACGCTGTATTATAATTCTTTTTATTTTTGACAATAGTTACATGATAATTCTACGTATAAAAGTCGGATGATATTACATATTCAATATGTGTACCTTGTTCAGGATCAGACAAATGTCCAATAGGCTGATTTGGTATGTGAGTAACCTTAGGATTTATAGATGGATTCAAACATGGCCTCGCAAGTTTAGAGGGGTAATGAGTATGCAACAATTCATCACAATCCCCTCTGTAATGAAACGGAATCGCATCTATACTAAAATTGACCTCGTTATCATTGCAATCAGAAACACCGGATACAGTAGACGTTGTATTGCCTACAATAACTTTGGAACCTGCACAATCATCACATATAACAAAATATCTATGTACATGACAATTTGATATTGTGGCTTGAATAACTAATTTCTAATTTTATTTACTTAAGTTTACCTTTTGAGTATCGAATTTGTGGAGAGGTTGGATATTTGGACATCGTTGTCGATACTGAAAGTATTTCAAGCAATACGTGGAGAATGTCATTTTAAATAAACAAAGATATTTAACGGTTTTAGTTAGACAGTAGGAATCATGGTCAGTTAGAAATACTACGTGAAACAAAATTAACATAAACGGTAGCATCATAAAGAAAAACTTTAAAATAGGTTGGATGGTCGTTAACTTACTTAATGTAAAGTATCAGATATGTAGGAACATACCTGTAGATTTCGGAGTGTAAGACTTAATAATTTCAACTTCATTTGTAAAATAAACACCTGAAAAAAACATTAAATCACATCTGGTACATACAATTATCATGCTTATATTATAAGTAGAGCTCAAATTTTCAATATTACCTCCTGGAGGTGGTGTATTATATTTCATCACAGTTGGTGAACTCCCTTCACATGTATTATGAAGTTGAATTGTTTTCAAGAATTCAGGATTTTCTATAAGAGGAGATCTCCGAATAGATTGAGAATTTTTTTCATATCCTCTATGAAACTTCTGTCCAGAGCTTGAGATTGGTTTAGTTTGTGGTTTAAAATTAGGACCGGCCTTCTGTGAAAGTGGACCACTTTTTTGGAAATCACGAATCTGGAAAGGGACATTAGCTTCATAATTCACACGTCCACGATGTTTCAAACCTTAGAAGCAAAGCAAAAAAAAAATGGTAATGGTTTTGAAAACATGCTTACTTTATAATGATAAGAATTAATTTGAGCTAGTATTAATAAAATGAATGCTAGAAGTTATATGAGTAGTATGCGATATACGAACCACTCTTTGTTTCATCATCAGAGTTAGACGGTACCAAACTTTTATTGCGCTTACGACTCCATTCAATATCATTTTCTTTTGAGATAGGAGTTGAATACTGATTTTGATTTTGTATGTAACTTGCTCTTTCCACATCAGAAAATGTTGACGAAAGCTTGGCAAATCCTGTAAAACTTTTGTCGAAATCAACATTTTGATCAATAATCGAAAGTGGCGTCCTTTGATTACCTGTGTAACAAAATTAAAGATTTTGTAAATTTAAAAAAGTATTGCATAATGCACACAATTTCATGAAAAACTTCAGACAATTACACCTGAAATGTGTTTCTCCGCGGGTATAGTATAATTGGGATCGACATTCTGTGTAATATGACTACTTTTTTGAAGATCAAGAACCTGGAAAGGGACATTAGCCTCATATTTCACGCGTCCACGACGTTTGGAACCTTCAAAACAAACAAAAAGAACATGTGTGTAATGGTTTTCTTAATATGCAGCGATCATAATGTTATGTTAAATTTCAGCCAGTACAAATAAAAAAGAATTGTATGAGTACTAAAAACAATACGAACCATGCTTTATCTCATTGTAAAACTGAAAAAAAACTATATCGCATTGTAGAAAGGTTCAAATTATGAACCACAAATTTTGTAATGAACTACACTTCCTAAGGTTTGTAATGGTATATTGAACATCAGCTAGAACTTTATAGATTGAAGCAATTAATTGAGCCAAGTAGGAGCCATCAGCATCAGAAATTTTCTTGTCTACAGTCTACTTACATGGAAAAAGCTATATCTCATTGTAGAAAGGTTAAAATCATGAGACGCAAATTTTGTGATACACTACACTTCCATAGGTTTGTAACGGTATATCGAACATTAGCTAGAACCTTATGGATTAAATCAGTTAATTGAGTCAAGTTGGAGCTATCAGCATCAGAATTTTTCTTGTCTACCGTCTACTTACATGAAAAAAGCTATATCTCACTGCAGAAAGGTTCAAATCATGAACCGCAAATTTTGTAATACACTACAGTTCCATAGGTTTATAACGGTATATAGAACGTTACCTATAACCTTATAGATTAAAACAGTTAATTGAGTCAAGTTGGAGCTATTAGCATCAGAAATTTTCTTTTCTACCGTCTACTTACATGGAAAAAGCTATATCTCATTGTAGAAAGGTTAAAATCATGAGACGCAAATTTTATGATACACTACACTTCCATAGGTTTGTAACGGTATATCTAACATTAGCTAGAACCTTATGGATTAAATCAGTTAATTTAGTCAAGTTGGAGCTATCAGCATCAGAAATTTTCTTGTCTACCGTCTACTTACATAAAAAAGCTATATCTCAGAGTAAAAAGGTTCAAATCATGAATCGCAAATTTTGTAATATACTACACTTCCATAGGTTTATAACGGTATATCGAACGTTACCTATAACCTTATAGATTAAAACAGTTAATTGAGTCAAGTTGGAGCTATTAGCATCAGAATTTTTCTTTTCTACCGTCTACTTACATGGAAAAAGCTATATCTCATTGTAGAAAGGTTAAAATCATGAGACGCAAATTTTGTGATACACTACACTTCCATAGATTTGTAACAGTATATCGAACATTAGCTAGAACCTTATGGATTAAATCAGTTAATTGAGTCAAGTTGGAGCTATCAGCATCAGAAATTTTCTTGTCTACCGTCTACTTACATAAAAAAGCTATATCTCAGAGTAAAATGGTTCAAATCATGAACCGCAAATTTTGTAATACACTACACTTCCATAGGTTTATAACGGTATATCGAACGTTACCTATAAACTTATAGATTAAAACAGTTAATTGAGTCAAGTTGGAGCTATTAGCATCAGAATTTTTCTTTTCTACCATCTACTTACATGGAAAAAGCTATATCTCATTGTAGAAAGGTTAAAATCATGAGACGCAAATTTTGTGATACACTACACTTCCATAGGTTTGTAACGGTATATCGAACATTAGCTAGAACCTTATGGATTAAATCAGTTAATTTAGTCAAGTTGGAGCTATCAGCATCAGAAATTTTCTTGTCTACCGTCTACTTACATAAAAAAGCTATATCTCAGAGTAAAAAGGTTCAAATCATGAACCGCAAATTTTGTAATACACTACACTTCCATAGGTTTATAACGGTATATCGAACGTTACCTATAATCTTATAGATTAAAACAGTTAATTGAGTCAAGTTGGAGCTATTAGCATCAGAATTTTTCTTTTCTACCGTCTACTTACATGGAAAAAGCTATATCTCATTGTAGAAAGGTTAAAATCATGAGACGCAAATTTTGTGATACACTACACTTCCATAGGTTTGTAACGGTATATCGAACATTAGCTAGAACCTTATGAATTAAATCAGTTAATTGAGTCAAGTTGGAGCTATCAGCATCAGAATTTTTCTTGTCTACCGTCTACTTACATGAAAAAAGCTATATCTCACTGTAGAAAGGTTCAAATCATGAACCGCAAATTTTGTAATACACTACAGTTCCATAGGTTTATAACGGTATATCGAACGTTACCTATAACCTTATAGATTAAAACAGTTAATTGAGTCAAGTTGGAGCTATTAGCATCAGAATTTTTCTTCTCTACCGTCTACTTACATGGAAAAAGCTATATCTCGTTGTAGAAAGGTTAAAATCATGAGACGCAAATTTTGTGATACACTACACTTCCATAGGTTTGTAACGGTATATCTAACATTAGCTAGAACCTTATGGATTAAATCAGTTAATTTAGTCAAGTTGGAGCTATCAGCATCAGAAATTTTCTTGTCTACCGTCTACTTACATAAAAAAGCTATATCTCAGAATAAAAAGGTTCAAATCATGAACCGCAAATTTTGTAATACACTACACTTCCATAGGTTTATAACGGTATATCGAACGTTACCTATAACCTTATAGATTAAAACAGTTAATTGAGTCAAGTTGGAGCTATTAGCATCAGAATTTTTCTTTTCTACCGTCTACTTTAATCATTTAATTGTGCCAAGTTGGAGCTATCATCATATTTTCCTTATAATGTTATGTTAAACCTTAGCCAATACAAATAAAAATGAATTATATGACTTATATATGTGAGTACTAAAAACAATACAAACCACGCTTTGTTTCATCCCCTGAGTTGGATGGTCCTAGGCTCAGATCCCGTTTACGACTCGATTCCATATCGTTAGAAGAAGAATTAGGTGATGCCATATCAATATCAAAACCTGCAATAAGAACTAAGTTATGGTCTATGAGTCTACCATTTTCTATCTACCGTATACTTTCACTAAAAAAGCTATGTCTATTCGTAGAAAGATTCAAATTATGAGCAACAAATTCTGTAAGAACACACTTCCTTACATTTGGAAAATCAAAAATTACCTATAACCTTAAAGAAAAAAGCGAATACATATAGTAGTAAATAGTATATACCTTTTCTTTGTCCGATAAGCTAATACATATTGATCTGTAACTGAAAACATACAAATTAGAGATTGGAAAACTTCCGAGCACAACACAACATGATTATGCACACAATGACAAAACACATGAAAACATACAAATTAGAGATAGGAAAAAGAATTGAAATTCGAGGTTACATACCCATAGAACATGAATTAACGCGGGCCAAGTAATTCAAATTTTGATCATCAGCTATATTATCGGAATGGGATTGTGTTAGCAGCAGTTTGTATATCAACGTGTGTACATGTTTGATCGGGTTTTTTACAAATTAGCAAGTAGTTGGGTCATGGGTTTAACCCATTTCAATATGTTAAAAGACATTTTTAACCTTTTTAATATGAATTTGGTGGTTGTTGAATAAGTTAACCGGAGGGCATGATTAGTAAAAGTACAAAATGATTAGAGTATGGTTTAAATTGGGTAAACTCAGTAATTTAGTATATATTGATAAGCTAATACATATTGATCTGTAACTGAAAACATACAAATTAGAGATTGGAAAACTTCCGAGCACAACACAACATGATTATGCACACAATGACAAAACACATGAAAACATACAAATTAGAGATAGGAAAAAGAATTGAAATTCGAGGTTACATACCCATAGAACATGAATTAACGCGGGCCAAGTAATTCAAATTTTGATCATCAGCTATATTATCGGAATGGGATTGTGTTAGCAGCAGTTTGTATATCAACGTGTGTACATGTTTGATCGGGTTTTTTACAAATTAGCAAGTAGTTGGGTCATGGGTTTAACCCATTTCAATATGTTAAAAGACATTTTTAACCTTTTTAATATGAATTTGGTGGTTGTTGAATAAGTTAACCGGAGGGCATGATTAGTAAAAGTACAAAATGATTAGAGTATGGTTTAAATTGGGTAAACTCAGTAATTTAGTATATATTGATATTGATTTACTTGATCTCAGTTATATTTTGTGGATCATACAAAATCTCTTCGATCTTTCTATTTTGTTTTGCCTAATCTGGAATTGATAGGTCCCAGTCAAAGCTATGAAAGTAATCTTATTAAGGCTAAGATAAAACCTGAAATATTTTCATAAACTTTTCTTCCCCTCCCTAGAACATCAGTTGCTACATATATATATCCTTCTTGTCTGTAAACTACCCACTACATCCATTAGCAAAGACATGGATAATAACTATTAATACACGACTTAACTGCTATACTAACTAATAATAACACGGCACTAATACTAGTCACCACTAATACTACTAATAATAGGTATGTGAACTATTCTGGACTAGATACTTGTCTTGAGGATCTATCAGGAATCAGTACACTAGCTTAGTTCATTTCTTCAGTGTAACTATATCTACATCAATGATGAGGAGTATCACAAATTGCTTATACTTCATCCCAACTGAATTTATAAAATTGCTGGACAAAAATTTACTAATTTACTATAGATTACTTCAAGGTCGTTTGATTGTCCAAAAATCTGAATATATTTTCGTCCTTACTATGGCTTATTTATACAGGTCCCCTTATTTCATGTTAATCAACCATAAAGGTATTACAAATTACGGAAGGTAAGTGCATCACAAATTTAGGGTCGGCCCTGAGTTTTAGGAGACCTTAGGTAAAACCAGTTTTTGGGGCCCTAACATACATATACACTACAAACTTATATACATGGGATTCGAAATTTCAGGACCCTTGAGCGTTGAGGGCCCTAGGCGCAAGTCCTGCTCGCCTATAGCCAGGACCACCGTTGCACAAATTATACGTGGAATGAGAAAAATCGAAATTGTGATTTATCGTATACGAGAGCTTGGCCTAGATGTAGCAAGAACCTGAGTGGCTAGATGATAGTTTGTGAAACACAAAAACTACACTACTCCAGCAAGTTGTCATGTGAATTATGGATATGGTAGCATCATTTTGTCATTTCTCACCCAAGAGGAAATTAGAAATGAAGGAACAGACGAGAGATCAATGCATAACGGTCACATTTTCCACCCCCTCCTGGCCTCTATTTTTTTCATGATGCTTCTTCATCCTTCTAGAATAAATTCTTGTCCGAAAAAGAATAAATGTACTGCAACTTAACTTTACCCTGTAAAAAAGGAAAGTAAACAGTATACATGCAACCATGCATGCCTTCTTTTCGGTCCAAAGCCTCGTCTCTTTTGGTGGGCATGTCAGCTTTCAAAAAAGAATAAACTGAAGATAAAGAAGCAACATGTTTCAATGTAACACTGTATAAATTTATAAATTTATGATATTAATTTGTTTTGCCATATGGAATTATGCAGGACTCAATCAAAATGTATCCAGTTCGCAATATTGCAATGTCTTTTATCTCTATCCTACAACCTGAGTACCTGGCTTCCATTTAGGCCCAACTGTCTTGTACTTTTGAAGCCCTAACTACAAGTAATATACAACCCATCCTGTTGAGGCCCAATATCATTTTATCATCTACAACCTCCTCCTGTTCAGACTTCAGACCCAATGTCAAATGATTTGAAACAGAATAACAGGGCCCAAAATCTCATTGTCATGAAAAGGATGGTAGGAACTACCGTAGGAAACAGTGTGGATAGGCTGTGCAACATTATTTCACTCATTCGGTGTGGAGTCCTGTCCCTCATTATTATTTGTTAGGTCTACAATAAATTAACACCACAAACTCGATGCATGATTGATTGTGTTAATATCTATTTCTCCGTCTCATCCATTTCTTAACATTAATTTTTTACTTGCGTGGCACGGTTCTTATAAAATATAGTTTCATTACTTATTTTTAAAATTTTCTTTTTTTGTATAAAAATAAATAAGATTGTTCTATTTTTATACCAAAAAAAATTCAAAAATAAATTATGAAACTATCCTTAAAATCCACCCGTGCCGAACCCCCATCCCCAATGTTAACTATTGGCTGGAACAGAGGGAGTAGATTTTTTAGTACGGACTGTCATCAGAGTAAAAGCTCAAAAAATTTAAGAAAAGTTTGTCGAAACTAAAATTCCGAAATAGTGACCAAACTAAATCATCGCTAATATTTGGATGCTAGACGAACTTAAAAACAATATCTACTGAAGAAATTTCTACTAAAACTGGTTCTGCCCCATCTCACATCTGCCTTTGCCTAAATATTTGAACACGCTACTAGTAGAAAAATCATGTGGGCAGCAAGACACTAGACATGCACCCTTAAATATGGCAAATGTCCGGGAGCATATCGTTTTGTTCATCAAAATCTTGTAAAATTTTAGAATAAGATCCTGATTATAACTTATATTTATCCCATTCAAAAATTTATTTATGATGTTGATATATAGGCGACAAAGGTTCAGGTTCGATTAAATTATACTCCCTCCCTCCGTCTCATATTATCATTCTCGTTTCATATGTCGGGACTGTTCATAACATGAGACAAATTACTAATTTACGTCTAATCTATAAGACCAAATATAGTCCTGAGTGATTTTGTTGGATTCGTATTTATGAGTACTTTAATACAGTGAAGTTTTTATATTTAATACTAATACGAAATTAAAGATATTAACGATCAAAAGTGTGTGTTGGCAAACGTGTCCGGTCAAAACAGGAAAAGTATTTAGAGACGGAGAGAGTATCCATTAAAGATCTAAAACTGGATCTAACAATCATTAACTGCTACTCCCTCCGTCTCTTTTTAAGTTGCTCATTTGATATGTCGGGATTGTTCATAACATGAGATAAATTACTAATTTACGCATAATCTATAAGATCAAATATAGTCATGAGTGATATTGTTGAATTCATATTTATGAGTACTTTAATACAATAAAGTTTTTATATTTAAAACGAATACGAAATTGAAGATATATATTAATGATTAAAAGTGTGCATTGGTAAACGTGTCCAGAGGAAACAGGCAACATATTTAGAGACGGAGGGAGTATTATTACTCCCTCTGTTCCGACAGATTCTTAACATAGAGAATGGGCACGGAGACCAAGGATAGTGGGTGTAATATTGTTAAAATAAATGAAGTAGTGGGTGTAATAGTGATTTTTTTGTTAAAATATGTGAAATAGTGGGTGTAATAGTATAAAGTGTTGAAAAAGTTGAGTGAAGTAGTGGATGTAATAATTTATTTTATTATTAAAATTTACTATTTTTGGTAATGTAAAGAATTGGTGGGACATCCCAAAAAAGAAATTGTAAATAAATGGATGGGAAGGGGAAGTATTACCAAATCAGATTTCCATTAACGATCGAAATATGTCATAAATTTGTTACTCTCTCGTTTTTTCACAAGTGAATGAAAAATTGTACTCGTACGAAATTAGCGAAAAAAGAGAGAGATAAGTATGGATAATGATCAAGCGTACCTAACTTTTTCTGCTAATTGAAGTAAATTAGAATCTTGCATCTTGACTAATTCTTAAAGGTCGCACTCGCATCTTGTCTACATCACTGACGTACTGACATCCTTGAAATGAACGTTGATATTTTAATGAATCGAGTGGCAGAAACTAACTTATGTGATGAAATAAGCACATACTGTACAATATACCATGCCTACCACTTGTCTAGTTGTTTGCTACTCCCTCTCTCGTAGTAATATATTGATCGTTTGAAATGTAGGAATTGTTCATAACATTGTTATGAGACGAATTACTAATTTATGTATAATCTATAAGATCAAATATAATTATTAGTGTAATCTTGTTATATTCATATTTATGAATACTTTATAATACAAAATTCAAAATATTAATAACTAAAATTGTGCGTTGGCAAACGTGTTCAATCAAAACATAAAACTTATTTAAAGACGGAGGGAGTATCAAATACAAACACAGTAACATGCCTTGCATGCTAGGAGCATGGTTCTAAAAATTCTCGATTTAACCGATTAATCCCCGATTAATCCTCTGTAAGGTAAACAACCGATTCGATTTTTGAAATCCGATTAATCCTATGAATTTATTTAAAATGATATGTTTAACTATAAATTAGGCTAATATATTAAATATTATTATAATATCCGATTAATACTCCGATTAATCCTTCCGATTAATCCCGATTACCCGATTAATCCTAAATCGGCACCTCAACCGATTTATACCGATTACCGATTTTTACAACCATGGCTAGGAGTATAAATTATTTATACGTTAACAGACGGAATTGATTCAAAGTTGTTTTAACAACCTCTCTACGCCATTCAATTACCAGTAATGCTATATATTTCGAAATTAATTTTGAAAAAGTTCACAAATAATATATAACATTATATTTTTCATAAAAATAATATTAATATATCAGGGATCCATCTCATTTATATAAGAAAAATCAATAATATTTTGGTAATTCAATATTTCTGAATCGTTTCGGGAACAATTTTGAATACTTGGACATTTCTCTTCAATTATTGAGATCCTATATTCATACATTTACAACAATATTTTTTGATTAATAAATGATAAGAAAAAATTGTTACAACCCAACCCTTTTTTTACAGGAAGTTTGTTATAGTAATTTCGAAGACTTTCGCTTCCACGTCTAGGAAGTAGACTAGGAACCATAGGCAAAACTCCCGGCTCCGTTGCTTTTCTAGTATAGTAACATTCCTTTATTTCAAAAATGGTATAGCTGTGTTCAACTTTGCAAAAATGATACAAGACGCCACTTTAAGTGGCAACCCACGAAACAGACGTCACTTGAAGTGGCGACCACCCCTGGGCGCCACTTGAAGTGACGACTGGCTTATTATTATTATTTTTTTTCGTTTCTGAGGTGCTCTTTGTGAGGTGCTAAGTAACATTTTTGAAGTGCAAATTTGACACTATTAAAATTTAACTTTTGAAAATAAATTTTTCATTAAGTTTTGTTTCGTATTCTAGTTTTGATGTTCTACTTTTAGGTAAGGTAAAAATGTGTAAAAAATATTTTATTTAAATATGTAAAAATGTTGTGTGATTATGGGAAGTCCACATCAAATTTGTAAGAATTTTATTTGTGTAGGCATGTTTAGGGGCCTAAAAAACATATTTTTGCATGTAATTTTTTCCAATTTTTTGTTTGGTATGAAAGTGCTCACGTTCTACTTTTGCGTAAGCTAAAAAACTTGAAAAATTTATTGGTGTTATGTTTACTTTGATGCCTAAAAATGACAATAAAACACAATTTTCACACTTTTATTGAAATGAAAGAGGAGGAGTTAATAGGGAATTATGAAAACAAGCATATGATGACACGAGAATCGCCATGCAAGTTCTTAAAATTCACTGAGATCAACAGCATAATTCTCGTCCTCAGCTTCCTCAATTTCCCTTGCAATTTGACGTTCCTTTGCAGCTTCAGCTTCTATTGCAATTTCACGTTCCTTTGCAGCTCCAGCTTTCATTTCCATTTTAAATTTAACTTGTTGTGCAGCAAATTCAAAATGTTTTGCAAGTTTAGCATCCTCGGCCTGCACATCGTATGACTTTCTATTTTTCCTGGTTTGTTTGATTTCGGTTTTACTAGTTTGTGGCTTTTTGCCCTTATCCATCTTATGTTATTGCCTTGAAGAAAGTAAATTTGAGAAGAAACTAGTAAGTTGCGATTCTGAATAAGCAGCAACATTGGGTTTTATAGCCAATTTTGGATTTTTATTTTACCTTTTTGTTGATGAAAAAAGACCTCAATAATTTAAACAAGCGTTATTGTGAAGTGACTAGAGCACTTTGCGTACAAGTAATAGACGATGTGACTACTCAATTTTATTAGCCTGCATGATAATAATTAGGAATTTCTGAAATTAACTTTACTTTTTCAGAAATCAGCTTTATTTTACTATGCTTGCAGTCCTTTCTCAGAGTGCTTTTTTTCAATGATGCAAGGTAAATTTAAGTGTTTGCTGCTGTGCATTCACATGATTTTGCAGTTCATTTAAGTGCAGTTTGATAGTACTGTTGAGTCACGGGCTAGTTGAACACCAATCAATAATTTATCCCTTGAATCTCAGCTATAAAACAACATAGTGCTGAGGCTTGTTCACCCATCCACTGCAATCTAATTTAGCATTTCACACACAATTCAACATGTCCAACATTCTCGATTTGAATCTCTGTTTTTGTGATAAGTTGTGCGTTCAACGCACATGGCCCTATGGAAGAAATGCGGGAAGGAGCTATCTCAATTGTCTAAATGGAGGCAACGAATGTGGGTACATTCGTTGGCTTCATGAACAATTAGAGGAGCGTGCTGCGCGTGATTTCGAGAAATTGGAAATGCAACGAGTCAGAGAACTAACTCGCCATATGTGTGCATCAACTAATGAAAATGAAAATGAAGGCGAGGACTCCGTGAAGGAGGATGAGATTGAGCAAAAGGATGGGATTGAGCCTAATAATCCCTTTGCTGGTCTCGATGAATCAACTGATGAGAATAAGAATGAGTTCGAGGACTCCGTGCAGGAAGAGGCGGAATATGATGATGATTGTAACACCCCCAGATCCGGGGTCAGGGATCTAGTCGTTACGGTCTCAATATCCATCCACAAAACCAACATAATTAAATTACAACCTTGTGACCCAAAACAACAACATAAAACACACCCGTTATAGTCCCAGAGATGAAATCAGAGTAACCATCAATATTATTAATCACAAGTTTGAGTTCTTATAACCCAAAGAATTACAATTAATCAGTACATACTCTTTGCCATCCATTTGTATATGTCATAATATAAATACATTTGATGCCCAAATGCTAACATCTAGCCTACCAGTAGCTGCATCCTCAGCAATGGTAACTATGACCTCAGCGGTTAATCCTCTGACAGCTGACACCTGCTTACGCTGAGTGCGCCTTGCGCGGCCATCTGATCTAGCTGTTGTTGTGATATAAATAAATAAAGCAAGGGTGAGCAATAGCCCACCAAAAATCTAATTGAACAGTGATAATTTATAACAGTCCAAAATATCTTTGAAACCATATGCCATGCATTAACGAACGTATTACCAATATAAGGTATGAGATGAAGTTACAAGGTAACTCAAATTATAATTGTTCCGAAGAAATATCTGCTATGTCAAAGATAAGCCAGATATTATCAAATTTTCATAATAAAGGAACTTGGAGGAGGAATATTGCAATTCCAGTTCAAACAATATTCAAACATGCCAACAATGATAATGTTGCAGGAAATTTTCCAACATTGAGAGATGAACTAATACTGGAGTTTGACGCGCCAGGAGACATAACATTTACACGATGATCAGTCGCATGTTATGCTCCCCACCTCTTGTTCTCTACATGTAAAAGGAAGCACCGACGGATTTACTTGTCTACCGCCCTCTGGAACCCCCCGGCCAACGGTTGGGCCATTTGCTGGACCGGCGCCACTGGGTCACTTACGCATCTCCTAGTTCATTTCACATCCATAACTTTGAAACGTAAAGTTCCTCCCCCTTTCCCCAAGTATTTTACTTGTTGATAGGACTCAACAAAGTAGTCGTATCTAGTTGGAAAGGAAAATTCACCAATATTTCCCAAGCTGATGCTTGTTAATGGATATAAACTTATTCCATCAATTCTTACCCCTCGAGCGTTAAGGAGGTAACCAAACAGATTCATATCGATGTTTGAAAGAATCAAGATATGAGTGACAAGATAGTTTAGCAAGTATAGGACCGGGCAGCCCAATAAATAACATCTCTCAAGTGAGGTCCCCTTATATATGTTTGGAAGTTGAGCGAGTAGTTAAATCTTCTTTAAGAAAGATTTAAATGGAAATAAAGTTTGGGAACCTCCCCTTGATAAAATAGTCATAAAATACTCCGAAATATTTTACACCATATCTGAAGATGAAAGATAATCTTTGAATAATATGAATTATTATAAAAAAGAACTTAAAAGAATTTAAATAAATATTCCAAGAATATTTATTAAATCAATAATAATTAAGGAATCTGATTAAATCATAATATTGCTCGTAAGTAATCCTCGAATAAATATATAGAATCATTTACTAAATAGCTCTCTTCTTTAAATGAATATTCAATGTAATATTCATTAATTAAATAAACTCAAATAAATATTTAAAATAATATTCACTAAATAAATCAAACCTTAAATGAATATTTGATAATAATATTCATTTAATAAATAATATTCTAAATGAATAGCCAAATAATATTCTTTTCGTAATCAAAACTTTAAAGGAATATTCGAAGCAATATTCCTTAAGTAAATAGAACTTCAAATGAATATTTTAAAATAATATTCATCAAGTACATAAAATCCTAAATGAATTCCAAATGAATATTCAATTGATATTCATTAAACAAATAATATTCTAAATGAATATCCAAATAATATTCATTTAATAAATAATATTCTAAATAAATATCTAAATGATATTCATTTAATAAATAATATTCTAAATAAATATCTAAATGATATTTATTTAGTAATCAAAACCTTAATATTCGAAATAATATTCCTTGAGTAATTAGAACTTCCAAAGAATACTTTTGAAATAATATTTATCAATTACATAAAAATTAAATGAATATCCGAAAGTGATATTTATTTAATGAATAAAATTCCAATGAATATCAAAGTAATTATTCATTAATAATTAAACTCTAATGAATATTCAAAAATAATATTCATTCAATATTTCTCGACTGAGATAATACTCAAATAACATTCCTTGAAAGATTTCCAAGTAATTTATACTTTATAGAAATATAATTAATGTTTAATAATAACATTCCTCAAAAGGAATACTAATCTGTCGCTGGAATCCCTCCGGGTTTCCACGACTATCTCTATATCTCAAAATACTGACTCCCGGTCTATATTTAAAGAATGAATATTATATACCCTTCACTAAGTGTCTTACAAAACAATTCGGCTTATAACTGATAATCCCCATCTAGTCTATAAGCCAATATCAATTCAGGGAACAAGTATTTCAATAGACTTTGAAAGTAGGCATGCATGCTATGGCATATGTATAACAACAATCATATATATATTATCACAACAACAGCCTTTAGAAAGGATTTGAAACTTGCCTGGTAATCCTGTGGGTGTAGTGTGCCTTGGTTCAATCCGGTGATCTATAAATAGTCACAACATTCGAGGTTAATCACTTTAACACTTCGAAATGCTAAGTATATACTTAACTTAGGCTAAAACACGTTTTCAAATTATCCCGTTAGGCAATCCCTAACATAACCCTTATTAATACCGTTATAATCCGACACTCGTCCGTTATCAAGGCACGTCATTGCACTTATACTTAATGCTTAAGCACTAAAGCAATTAACAAACAAGGCACTACGGGGTTTTCCTAGACTCATACGAAGTCCATGTTAATCAACGAACTCTTAAGTCGTAAGTTTAGTCCAAATCACTCCTCGAATCCATCCTTAATGTCGGATCTTTCGTACATCTCACTTAATCATTTATAGCCTCGTTCTTTGCAGCCCCTAGAGTTGACTTTTCTGAGAATTACTATTCCGTGACTCGTACTTCAACACTTTTAATAAATCACTGGAAACGTATTTAATTACGAAACCACTTCTAAAATCATCTTTGTATTTGCAATATTTATCATAAAATTTCCAATTCGAAGCCACGGGTCTAGATAGGTGAAATGTATTTTCGAAGTTCAGTCAACTACGGATCTTTACTATTCACACCTCTTTCACTAAAACGTTCATAACTCGGTAACCGTTAACTCAAATGACGCACCGTTTTCGCGTACATGATCTAGAGAATGTCTAGAAGGTGGGTAACTCAAAATTGGACTTAGGTCAGAAGATTACATGTTCGGATTTTGCCAAAACAGGGCAGGAGCTTTTAGTGAATAGTGTTACTTCCGAAAAGGGGTTTCTTCGTACTTAACCTCGATTCGAACATTTTTATAAAATCGGAAAACGGTCCGTTTGACATGTGGTTTTCTTTCACACCTTCCTTATGACCTCTAATAATTAATTACTAAGATTCGCCACTGACTTAACAACATTAAAGGGGTTCAATTTTAGTTACGAACTTTCATTTACGGTTTCGAACCACTTTTACGGATTTAATCATAACTCCTAAACCATAAGTCCGTTTCATTCGATTCTTTCGCTGAAATGATCTATGACTCAAGATCTACAAGTTCATGTCATATACTTAACAAGATCAGTGATTTATTTCTACTTTGATGTTCGGATTTTAAGGGTTATCGAAAATTCGGCATTACGACGGCTATAAATCGAACGTTCCAAAATTTGTTAAATCACATCCAAGCCACACCGGGCATACCATACATCTCATACACATAATATGCATCTCAACAAGTCCAAAACAGGCCTCTTTACCAACATGTTCATTATTTCTTAAATCACTAAATCAATCTCATAATCATGCTAGTTATAACACCATAAACATTACTTAACTAACAATCACCAAGAACATCCATAAACTTAAAGTAAGAGCTAGGATTTTGATGAGATATACCTTCCTTGGAGAGTACTAGAGCCTTACTAAGCCTTGATCTAGTCCTTGGGTGGCCTAAGCTAGCTTAGATCAATCAAAAGAAGCCAAGAAAATCAAGATTAGTTCATGAGAGTTACTATTCACCCTCACCTTCTTGATTTTATATCTCAAGATTGGTATGGAATTTGAAGATGAAATTTATAGGGTATCTTAGTTATGAAATATAGGACTCACCTTAATTTTCTTGAGATTTAACCATGGATTGAAGTTGGATTTCTCCTCTTGAAAAAGAGGGCAGGTTGAATGGGGCTTTTTGGAGAGAAATGGTGTTGGTTGGCTTTGTTCTCTTGCTTGGTTATGATAAAATGAATTATTGATGATGTGTTTGGATAATATCTATCATAAAGTACCTTTATTAAAGGTAGTATGTCATGGGTGATGTATTTTGAGGGGCATGTGTCTTGATCTTATGGTTGGATGAGAAGATGAGGCTAAGTACTAGTTTGATCTCTAATTGTTCTAGTTAGTAATGTAACTAGCTTGATTACTAGATATTATTTACTAGCACATGCATGCATCTTGACCCCTGCTAGTTTCTTTTTCCGGTTATTGCTCAATTTGATTGATTGTTCGGAGGAATATCTCATTTGTTTCTAGTTAGGGTTTTACCGAAAACCCTCTTAGTATTTACAATATCATTTCTATCTTTCTTTATAATCCTCGAATTTAAATTCCTCAAATATTTTTCTTAAATCCTTCAGTATCCAGGGGAAATCTCGGAGAAAATGAAAGTACTGTTTTTAAGAATCCGACAGCTTTTACATACACTTATTTTCCCCTCGGATCACTAATACGAACTCAGAAATTCATTCCGGGTACTTCTATATAGTGTCGTCTCATAATATTCTTATTTCCATCAAAAACACTATTCATCACTTATTCTCTTTTTAGTCCTGGTACTTAAAAAATATCTTTGTGCTTCTTCGAGCGTTCCTTAACTCTTTCATGGAACCTCCATACTTGTAACCGATATCGATCTGGATGACATGAGGGTATCTATTTCTTTCTAGGGAATCTTATCTTAACTTTCTAGGAGATAGATTATTCTAATCTAAGTTATCACCCAACAGCATCCTTCAGGACATGTAACCTTGGAATCTATATCCTTTCATTATTCATTCATTAAAACCAGTATTACATTGTAGTTGTAACCACTGTTCACTTTTACATCAATACATAATAATAAAAAAAAATTAATTCTACCCAAAAATCTGGGTTCTTACAATGATGATGAAGATGAAGATTAATTTCTTCGTCTATGATTAAATGTGGCTGTTTTTAGTTTCCCGTAAAGAATGTCCTTTACGGATATTCATTTGTATTTCTTGTTTTCATGTAGTGTGATGTTCTGGAATGTGATGTTTTAATTATTTACGTACTTTTGTTGCACACTATAACACCATCATAATAGAAGAATACACACTACAAATACATAATCGAAAAATGCACACTACAAATACATAATAGAAAAATTAAAAACTTAAATAATTGACTAGTACTTAATTAAATTTCTTCGTCGGACATGTAATCATCAGAGATGTAACATGGATTTTGTTGAAGACGTTGTTCCTCAACACCTGTTAGCTCTCTCCCACTTGCACGAACGGAAAACCTTACAATTTCTCAACAAGAAGCAATTGATGAAATGTATAGAGCTACCGATGCTTTATATCAACCACACCCGGATAGTTCTGTAAACCTTTCCCAACAATCCCCTCAAAGAGAAAGAGGAACCACTTCCAATCCTCAACCAATCACTCCAGAGCCTCCTCAATCAAGCAATCCAATTCTGCAAGCCCCCAGAATTGATTACAAAAGTAAGCAGTAGAAGGATTGTAAAATGTTCATCCAAAGTGATGGTAAGATCATTTTTACAAATTTCATGTTTCTTGTAATGATTTATTATTCATTTATTTAAATTGCTAAAAATATGGAATTTTGCAGATGCGGAATATTACGCTAACATATATCCGAATCCAATGAAGATAGAATGCAAAATCCCTTATTTCGTCACTTGCAGGACTCTTAAAGGAATATCAAAATATGAATTTGAAGAATACGATGACTTTGTGGGCATCGACACCATACCAATCGATAATGCAAAGGGATGGATCATAAGCATCCGCGACTCGGACCTATTTGGTAAAAGAATCATCGTAATAAATGATGGCACACGGCAAGTTGATTGTTATTTCCGATTGGATAGGGATAGGTACCCACTTATCCGTAAACCGGTTGAAGTCGGATGTGTTATTGTCCTTTACAAGATATGCTATCAATTTGAGATCACTTTTGCCGCCGACGTTATAGACTACGAAAATTTCACTTTTCATGGGGGCTATTCAAATATATTAGCTGTATTCTAGAATCTGCTTTTCACTATGTAATGAATTCATCGTTTGTGTGCTTCATTTCAATAAAATTTTTATGTCCAAATTTGGGAATTTACATCATTTTCGGACCTTAACAAAACATAATTGCGCATTATATTTGTTCAACTTTTTGGGCTTACACCAAAATAGGACGTTAATACTATAATGTCAAATAAAAATAAAGATGAAAAAACGTGTAAAATTTAGTTTTTTAGGACCCTCAACATGCCTCCCCAAACTAATTGTTAAGAATCTTATTTGTAGTTGTCATATTCGGACAAAATAATACCATAACTACACTTATTCTTTTTTTTTTTTTAAAGATTTTTAGCTTATAAAAAAGTAGGTCTTTTATACTTAAATTCAAACCTATAAAATTAAAAAAAAATATCATGTTAAAATTAGCTTATATTTTGTGCAAAATTGCCTCCTCACATGTCTACTTCTATTTATTTGCTTCTTTGCTGCCTAAGTACATCAACGAAGAAAGAATAATTTTAAAAAAACATGGGCTCTGGTCGCCACTTCAAGTGGCAACCCAAGAACTAGACGCCACTTCATAGTCGCCACTTGAAGTGGCGTCTAGTTCTTGGGTTGCCACTTGAAGTGGCGCCCTATACCATTTTTGCAAAGTTGGGCACAGCTATACCATTTCTGAAACAAAGGAACGTTAGTGTACCAGAAAAGCAACAGAGCCCAAAACTCCCAATCTAATAATCTATGCAACTATCTAATTTATGCATATGAAATTATTATTCTATACTTTATTTTGAGTAAATCTTGGGCTACACCCTTATTCACTACTAAAACACTACTAGCATTAAAAAATTGCCCCTGGCGGGGCCCATTTCAAGAAAATAAAAAATAAAAAATACAACTATAGAGTAATATACTAGTCCTATAATCTAGGTAGTGTTTAAGTAGTGTATAAGGGTATAGCTCAAGATTTATTCTTTTATTTTAGACCCCACCACATATTATCTATGGGTACAATGGGAAAAGTTCTATGAAGTACTATTTAATTGGAGTACTTGGAGTACATATATGTTCTGCATTCAAAATATTTTAAAATTTATTATTTTGCAAACCTTGTTATATGAATATCATAACTTCATTGATAATCTTGAAAATCATGTATGTTTTGAAATATGTTCATCTTGAAAATTCTTTATGTTTTGCAATCAAAACATCTATGTTTTGCAACCCAAATGTATTTTGCAGAACAATTCGTTTTGCAATATTTTGTTAGCAAAACATACAAAATTTTCAAGATTTTCGATGAAATAGTGATTTTCACATAATAAGCTTTGCAAAATAATAAAGTTTGCAAAATTTTGAATGCAAAATATATATGTACTCCAAGTACTCCAATTAAATGAGTACTCTATAGAACTTTACTCTGGGTACAATACTATAATGTATTAGCAGATAACCCGTGCGAAACATGGATCATGATCAATTATTTTAAATTTTAATTTTTTTTTAAATAAAGCTATTTATCATATTATTTTGATTAAATAATTTAATGACATTTACTTACTTTGATAGTAATTTATTATAAAAACCCATGTTTTTTTTGACGAAATGCATAGTTTCATTAAAAATAACAAAATACAGTCAGAACAAATCTCCAACTGCCATTACAACCAGATTGAGAAACAAATAGCAAACTAAACATAATTAGCTGATTTGTTTTCTGATCGTTTAACACATAGAATTTAAAAATTCTTGAAATTAAAAACGAAGTCGAAGACATCCCGAGCAATCCATATTGCACCAACATCCCGGAAAGCAACAGCATAACAAATGACCATATCACATAAAAACAATTGTTAGCCCAGTGTTCAAAAACCCCAAGTGTAGGAGCGACACCCCAGCTATCTACATGCCGGATACCAGCTATAGACATGCCGAAAATGGATTCTTCACCCCAGCTATCTACATGCCGGATACCAGCTATAAACATGCCGAAAGTGAAAACCGATAACGAATGAACAATCTTTAATTGTGAAAGGTGAGCTCTTGCAATAATCACCACCAATCCAATTTCAATGCGGGTTTTCCGGATTCTCCAAAACATCAACAAAATCATTTTCAACAAAACCCCGCTCACAATTAAGAAGCGAAAACCAAAACTCTCACATAGGAGAGACATAAAACCACCCAAAAAGATGGATAAAATAATCAAAATCTCACCCAGAGATGAAGATTAATGAACTTATTAACAAGAAAAAAGAGAGAAGATGGGGTAGATCTGGAAGAGGAGAAGGAAATGTGAGGATAGAGAGGAGGACGGATGAAAAATATGAGGAAGAAGGGAGGGGGGATGAAGAAGGGATGAAGAGGGGAAGATATGAAGAAGGGGAGGAGAGTTAGAGGGGGATGAGAGAGTCGACTCTCATAGGATTCTCTTGTCTTTGTTTTAAAACCCATGTTTCTATTGACCATAATTTAATTATCAATAATATTTATAGGTCTGGATCAAGAGAGAATCAAACACTAAAAAGAACCGAAGAACCATTATTAGTCGTTGGATTACTTCTAGCTAATACTATATTCTCGACTTTTATTTCGATTGTTATTTAACTCATAGTATATAACTTCAATAATAAATTAAATTAATATTTAATATTATTATTTTAATTAATGAAATTTATATAACTTCTCTCTGGTAATATAAGAATACTTATATTATTAATTGTATTTATTCTTAATCTATTATAGATACTTTTTAATTAATATACCTTTTAAATATTAATTAATGGAGCCCTAAATCCTATAATCTCGACTTTTATTTCAGTTTTTAGTTAATAGACTCCTAGTATATAATTTCATTATTAAATTAAATTAATATTTAATATTATAAATTTAATTAATTTAATTAATTAATATTTAGTGACATACCACGGTATACATGGCATACCGCGGTATACATTAATTAATATTTAGTGGCATACCACGATATACATGACATACCGCGATATACATGGCATATCATTTAGAGTAGATTTCTGCTTTTAATAAATAGTATAGATTAAGAGAATATTTAACCATATAGAATCCTTAATTAAAAATGCCTATAACTTATTATAAATAATATTATATAGAATATATAAAATTCTTCATTCCAAAGGATCATTCATGTTAAATAATTTTTTTGCTAACCTACACATATAGGCTAAATTTCTCGAACTCACATGTGGCGAAAAGTCACGTTACCTATTTCTAGGTTGAAAAAATATATTTTGTTTATGATAATTTAAAATAATAATAATATATTACTTTTAAAATATTATCATTCATTATAACCAACTCTATTAAAATATAAAATTTCATAAAACTTTATAATTTTTATTTTATATTATTTTAGCTAATCATTTTATCCAACACCACTGAACATGCTATAAAAAACAACTTTCATACTTAAACCCAAAAAGCAATTTTGATCATTGTTATAGAAATCGACCGATTTCTGAAAAATTGCTGATAAATCGATAAAAAATTGGTCAAAATTTTGGAACCGATTCGACCAATTTTACAAAAATCACCAATAAATCGTCGAATTTTCAGCCGAATCACCTGATAAATCATAAATCGGTACCTCAACCGAATAGTTCCGATTTCCGAAATCTGTGTTACACTATCTTTTGAATAAAAATTAAAAGCATTTTATTTTATTTGTTTTCAAACTCATGGTTTTAATTTTGTAACTTATGCTCATGTATTGATTATTTGATGGAGGTTACAAAATTTATTGGCTTAGGGGTTACAAAGTTATGATATGAGGGAGTTACATTTTTCTACTACAGACATTTGTTTCATGGTTTTATATACACAAAAATATTCAAGTTTTCTTTGCATTACTCTTAGAGTTCTAGGGTCAGTTTTCTGTGAGAAAGAAAGTGTATTTGTTCGTTCGTAAGAGGCGGGTCTAAGGTGTTTACGACTACATCTATTCGTTATATCCTGGGAGACGGAAGCCACAACACACCTTCAAGCACATACGGAAGGGGCTTATCTGTTTTCAGTCACCGTTGTTACTCATTATATTTATGTCACTTTGATGTGCATTAACTATTTTATTTAGCAAATACTCAGTAATTTTTAATTGCTTTATAATCTTGATTTCAGAAATGTCGGGAGTTGACGGAGCTGGTTTGTCTGGTGATGGTAATAGGCGTGTAACTGCTGAGGCACTGCCTAATGCGGCGACCCTTGTGGTGCCAAATATGGCTGTACCGGTAACCGCTCAAGCGGAAAAACCGGAGAAATTCAGTGGGCTGAATTTCAAGAGGTGGCAACAAAAGATGTTGTTTTACTTGACCACCTTGAACCTTGTGAGGTTCTTGACCGAGGATGCACCTAAGCTGGAAGAAGGTGAAACCGATGTTCAGCTTGTGAGTGTAGCTCAAGCTTGGAACCACTCGGATTTCTTGTGCAGAAATTATATAATGAACTGTTTGAGTGACTCACTGTACAATGTGTATAGTGTGCTGAAAACGTCCAAAGCTTTGTGGGACTCACTCGACAGAAAGTATAGAACCGAGGATGCGGGTACTAAAAAGTTTATAGTGTCCCGACTTCTTGAGTTTATGATGGTGGATTCCAAGAAGGTGGTTAGTCAAGTTCAAGACCTTCAGATGATCATGCATGACATGGAAGCTGAGGGAATGCCCATGAATGAAGCCTTCCAAGTAGCCGTTATTATTGAGAAATTGCCCCTGGTTTGAAGGACTTCAAGAATTATTTGAAGCATAAGCGAAAGGAGATGACAGTGCAAGACCTTGTCTTGAGACTCCGAATTGAGGAGGATAATAAGAATCGGTCTGTCTCTTTCTCTAGTGCTAATGTTGTGGAGGTCAAGAAGAACTCAAAGTTCAAGAAGGGGAAACCAGACAAGAGGCCCAACTTGGGACCCAAAGGTGGAGTTTCTAAGAAGAAATTTCAAGGAAAGTGTTTTAACTGTGACAAGATGGGTCACAAGTCAACTGAGTGCAGACTACCGAAACGGAAGAAGCACGAGGCCCACATGGTGGATGATGTGGCTCAAGATATGTCTGAAATCAATCTATCTACCTTCACACAAACTGAGATCGGAGAGAAGCTGTTTATGGGAAACTCTACAACATCTGAAGTCCTTGGGAAAGGCAGGGTTGTGTTGAAGATGACATCTGGCAAGGAACTAACCCTCAATGATGTCCTCTATGTGCCGGAAATCAGAAGGAACTTGGTTTCTGGCTCGTTGCTGAACAAGCATGGATTCCGCATGGTGATTGAATCCGATAAGGTTATTTTGTCCAAGAAAGGAATGTTTGTGGGAAAAGGCTATGTAACCGAGGGGTTATTTAAGCTTAATGTAAAGACTGTGAAGAGTAATAATAATAATAATAATAATTCTTCTGCTTACTTGCTTGAGTCTTCCAATTTGTGGCATGGTAGACTAGGTCATGTTAATTATGGAACAATGCGTAGATTAATTAACTTGAACCATATCCCAACATTCCAAATTAGTTCGAAGCACAAATGTGAAATTTGTGTAGAGGCAAAATTAACAAGATCATCTTTTCAAACTATTGAAAGACATACAAAACCCTTGGATTTGATTCACAGTGATGTGTGTGATTTAAAATCAAATCAAACAAGGGATGGTTATAAGTACTTTGTCACATTTGTGGATGATAGTACAAAATTTTGTTATGTTTATTTGCTTAAGAGCAAAGATGAATCTATAGAGAAGTTTGAGCTCTATAAAAATGAAGTTGAAACTCAACTTAAGGGAAAAATAAAAGTAATAAGAAGTGACCGAGGTGGTGAATATGTATCACCTTTTGGTGAATTCTGTGCGAAACATGGAATTATTCACGAAATCACTGCACCGTATTCGCCTCAATCAAATGGAATTGCTGAGCGTAAAAATAGGACCTTGAAAGAAATGTGCAATGCAATATTGCTCAGTTCAGGGTTGCCTACAAATATGTGGGGAGATGCTATCACATCAGCAAATTATCTATTGAATAGGATACCCCGAAAAAATAAGACTTAACTCCCTATGAATTATGGAAAGGAAAGAAACCTTCCTATAAATTCTTACGAGTGTGGGGGTGCCTTGCAAAGGTTCTTGTACCAGAACCAAAGAGGGTGAAAATCGGTCCAAAAATTGTGGATTGTATTTTTATTTGATATGTGCCTAACAGTACATCATATAGATTTCTTGTGCACGAGTCGAAAATCCCTGACATACACAAGAACACTATAATGGAATCGAGAAATGCTTCAATTTTTTAACATACATTTCCTCGAAAATCCAAAGAAAGTTCAAGTTCATCGAAACGGACATGTGAAACTAATTCTGAAAATGAATATAGTGGTGACGAGGAACAAGAAAGCATGGATGAACTTGAAACAGAGGATGCACCTCGTCGAAGCAAAAGAGCTAGAGTAGAAAAATCCTTCGGGCCGGATTTTCTAACTTACTTGCTCGAAAATGAACCACAGACTTATTCAGAAGCTGTGCATTGTCCGGATGGTCCGTTTTGGAAAGAGGCCATTAAAAGTGAGGTTGATTCTATTATGCAGAATCATACATGGGAATTGGTGGATCTTCCTCCGGGATGTAAACCACTAGGATCTAGATGGATTTTCACTAAGAAAATGAAAGCAGATGGATCCATTGATAAGTACAAAGCCCGGCTTGTGATTCAAGGTTTTCGCCAAAAGAAAGGCATTGATTATTTTGATACATTTTCTCCGGTAACGAGAATGACATCTATAAGGATGATAATTGCTATTGCAGCATTGCGAAATCTTGAAGTGCATCAGATGGATGTAAAAACTCACTTTCTAAATGGAGATTTACATGAAGAAATCTACATTACACAACCTAAGGGTTTTGTGGTTCCTGGATTGGAACACAAAGTGTGTAAGTTAGTGAAATCAATATATGGCTTAAAGCAAGCGCCACGAGATTGGCATCAAAAATTTGACAGTGTTATATTGTCGAATGTATTTAAAATCAAAGAATGTGACAAGTGTGTATATGTCAAAGATACAATAGAGGGATATGTGATCCTGTGTCTTTATGTTGATGATATGCTTATCGTTGGTAGTAATGACAAAATGGTCAAATCTACCAAAGACATATTACATTCAAGATTCCACATGAAAGATATGGGCTTAGCTGATGTGATTTTAGGGATAAAGATCCTAAGAACGTCAAGTGGACTTATGCTAAATCAGTCACATTACGTTGATAAGATCCTTGAGAAATATAATACAGATGATTCTAGTGTGTCAAGAACCCCTTTTGATACGACTTTACATCTATCAAAAAATAAAGGTGAGGGTGTTTCTCAAGAAGAGTATGCTAAAGTGATAGGAAGTCTGATGTACTTAATGAATTGTACACGACCATACATTGCCTTTACTGTTAGTAAGTTAAGCCGATACACGAGTAATCCGGGTATGGATCACTGGAAAACGATAACTAAAGTGCTTAGGTACTTAAGGTATACGCGTGATTATGGATTGCATTACTCAAGATATCCCGCTGTCCTAGAATGTTACAGTGATTCAAACTGGATTAATGGTGTAAAAGGATCGAAGTCCACTAGCGGATATGTATTTACGCTAGCAGGTGGAGCGATCGCGTGGAAATCTTCGAAACAAACGGTGGTAACCAAGTCTACCATGGAGGCCGAGTTTGTTGCTTTGGATAAAGCAGGTGAACAAGCTGAATGGTTACGCCAGTTTCTAGAGGATATTCCAAGATGGGAGATGCCAGTGCCACCACTTTGTATACATTGTGATAGTACTGCAGCAATTGCTACAGCCGAGCGTGTACTATATAAATGAATGTCGAGACATATTCATCGTCGACACAGTTCCGTTAGACAACTACTCTCAACTGGAGTTATCACTATTGATCATATTAGGTCAAAAGATAACACTGCGGATCTTCTAACCAAAGGGTTAACAAGAGAGTTAGTTGAGAAATCATCGAAAGGAATGGGACTAAAGCCCATAATAAAAGTCGATACAAAGGAAACCCAACCTTGTTGACTGGAGATCCCAAGATCTTGGTTCAATGGGACAACCTAACTGTAAAGACTTAGTGAGATCACTGTGGGGGTTTTACTCCCGGGTACATTCCTATGACCAAAAACAGTGATAAAATTTGGATAAGGCTAAGCTATGCTTTTAATGATCCTGATGTGTCGATGTCGAACAAATAATACTTATGTATTGTTTAAGAGATCACCTATGTGAGTTAAGTGGGATCGCTTCAAGAAAGAATTGTGGGGGCTAATTCTGAGTAAAACTCACAGAACCAGGCTAAAGCTCAGGACCAAAATAGGCTTAATAGTGATAACTGAACAAATATAGGGAAAGACACCAGTGGGGGATGTATCATCATTTCACAAAATAGAAGGGCAGTTCAAGGTCAACGCGACTACTCACATTCTAGAAATGTAAATATATTTTTACAAGGGAAGGTTCAAGGGTGTACGCCTACCTATCCTATGCTGGTTTCTACCGCGCGCTTTATCTCCGTGTCAAAGAGTCATTTTGCAATGTCAATTTTTATTTATGTAGGGGATATATTGTTAGACTATCTTTTGAATAAAAATTAAAAGCATTTTATTTTATTTGTTTTCAAACTCATGGTTTTAATTTTGTAACTTATGCTCTTAATTTTGTAACTCATGTATTGATTATTTGATGGAGGTTACAAAATTTATTGGCTTAGGGGTTACAAAGTTATGAATTATGATATGAGGGAGTTACATTTTTCTACTACTGTATAAGTAGACATTTGTTTCATGGTTTTATATACACAAAAATATTCAAGTTTTCTTTGCATTAATTTTAGAGTTTTAGGGTCAGTTTTCTGTGAGATAGAAAGCGTATTTGTTCGTTTGTAGAGGCGGGTCTAAGGTGCTTACGACTACTTCTATTCGTTGTATCCTGAGAGACGGAAGCCACAACACACCTTCAAGCACATACGGAAGGGGGTTATCTGTTTTAAGGACAGCTTCACGTGTCTCGAATATTATTTCGATATTTTTCTTATTATAATCTTGATTTCAGGTACAATTTCTTACTATACTTCCTCCAATCTGTAACACTGATTTTGATAGAAAAAAGCACAAAAAAGCAGCAATTTTGTATAGTTCACTAATATAATGTTTTCCTAATAGCGTACATTTTTTCGTGATTTCGTCCCAACAAATTTGTTAATATTCTTTTTATTAAATATCTCATCCAATTATTAATATTTTCTAAAATAACATATTTTATTCATTAATTTTAATAAATTTCACTGATTGATCCATTGTCTACCAGAATCACAGAGTCCATACAAGTACCAATACGACATAGAGGATTTTTCAGAAGTACATAATCGTCAATATTCAATTGTCCACATATATAAATGTCTTCGGTAAACTTTGAATTCTCGATTCAATTCTTTTACCAAAATAAATTAAAATTTGATTGTGCTAAGATTTTAACATTTTTACAAAAAAATCCATTTTTTTAAACTTTCGATGATTGATTTCACAATTTTTATCGTAAGAAAAAAGTACTATGCTATGGTATTTTTTATTATGAAATATTTTCCTTCCACCTTATTATTTCTTCTCTCTCCTGAAATCAAACTTAACTCAACCAACTTGAATAGAATCTGTTTTAGAACTCAAGAATGGACTAGTTATCGGATGACGATATATAGTTAATAATTTAATACATGACACATTCATATCTTGAGTGAGTCCCATACCAAGTATGAGGTGTTTGAGAATAAGTTAACTTTTTTTCAGAATAAGTTAATTTATTTTGGCCAAGGTTCTAGAGAGAATACCCTTAAAAAGAGAACGAGAGAACACATCATCTAACCATTGAATCCATTAAATCTAATGGCCCCGCCAGGGGCACCCAATACAAAAAAGTCTTATAATTCTAGTCTCTATCCATTCATAAAAAAAAAAAAATTTAAAAACCTGTTATGACGTCACAGTGACATCATCATCATTATTATTTTTTTTAAAATTTTTTTTTATATTTTTTTTAATGAATGGATAGAGGGTAAAATTATAAGACTTTTTTGTATTGGGTGTTGTTAGCGGGACCATTAGATCTAATAGATTCAATGGTTAGATGATGTGTTCTCTCGTTCTCTTTTTAAGGGTGTTCTCTCTGGAGCCTAACCCAACTTATTTTAATACAAAGTTAGAGATTCCTAACTTTCCAACTTATTTTTGCAATTTATTGAATCTCAAACATACATTAAATATTTGTATAAAAAAAATTATCAAAATATAAATTTTTTATCTGAAAATAAATCGGTAAATCGATTAGAGAAATTGTGCCAAACACATGGTTCTAAAAATCCCCGATTTAACCGATTAATCCCCGATTAATCCTCTATAAGGTAGCCAACCGATTCGATTTTTGAAATCCGATTAATCCTATGAATTTATTTAAAATGATATATTTAATTGTAAATTAGACTAATATATTAAATATTATTATAATATCCGATTAATACTCCGATTAATCCTTCCGATTAATCCCCGATTACCCGATTAATCTTAAATCGGTACATCAACCGATTTATACCGATTACCGATTTTTACAACCATGGCCAAACATGCATTATAGATGCTTATATCTGCAGTGTTCATCCCAACAGGAATGACAACTTTAGCGTTATTAAGTGGTTTGATGATGCATCCAACTGAGCTTTGTTCATTCTTTATTGTACAAAGCTGATTCACATTTGTCACTTACCCGGAGATGTATCCCAGGCATGGATCTAAAAATCCCCGATTTAGCCGATTAATCTCCGATTAATCCTCTGTAAGGTAACCAACCGATTCGATTTTTGAAATCCGATTAATCCTGTGAATTTATTTAAAATGATATGTTTAATTGTAAATTAGACTAATATATTAAATATTATTATAATATCCGATTAGTACTCCGATTAATCCTTCCGATTAATCCCCGATTACCCGATTAATCTTAAATCGGTACTTCAACCGATTTATACCGATTACCGATTTTTACAACCATGATCCCAGGTAATTTTTCCTGACATTCATGCAAAATACCTTTAAATTCTGTTGGATTCGTAGGACCAATTAAAAAATCCTGAATTTATTAAAATGCCCATCCTCTTTTTACATATAAAAGAGTGCATCTCAGGGAAGTTACCTGAGATATATCTCAGGTTCCCTGCTCTCTTATAAATTAAACATAAAGACAAAATTTTACACAATTAACATGAAATTATAGGTAAACGGCTACAATTTCGAGTTTGTTTTTGTTAAATAGCTACAATGTATTCTTATTTATTTCAAGTATGTTGTTGGACACGTTATGTGCTAGATATTCTTTTTAATGAAAATTTCTTTATTTTCAAAAAAATATGAAATTAGGGATTTTATAAAAAATTCCTACATCGTACTTCGTTTCTTTATAATGCTTGGTCCACTAATGCATAATTTGACTCCTTTGCGACTATAAAGTTGATATTGGATTTCGAAACAAATATTAGCATCTCCAATGGTATTGTTTAAGTCTATGAGTTAAATTTTTAAAAAAATAATAGTTGACTAAAATTTATTGAATCTATTTTTGCTTCAATGGGAATCGACTATAATGGTTGATTATATTTCAAAAAAGGTATGATTATTATTAATTTTTTAGTTAAATTATGGGAAGAAAACGAGCGAGAAATGACATGACATTTACTACAGATCTCTAGAGTTTCAACAAATATGACCAATATTGAAAAAATATAAAGGATTTGCTAAAATTTTAGATAAGTAGAATGTCCCATTGGAGTGATGAATTTTTAACATGTTATGTATAATTTTCAATTTTGGTAAGTTATTTAAAATTTTAGCTAAGTGTTTTATTCCATTGGAGATGCTCTAACCTATCATATCACGAAACATTTATGGGGGTGTTTGAAAATTAGAGTTTTGAGATAAAATTAGAGATTTGGGGCTAAATTAGAGGTTTCACCAAATAAAACATCTAATGTGTGTGTAATTGTTAGAGGTTTGAGATCAAAAAACTAATTTTGAAAAAGCTCATTAGAAGCTTTTTCAATTAGAGGTTTGCTATGTGTCATAAAAAATTACTCAAAAATCTATTTACCAAACATTTTTATTCAAAACAGCTAATTTAAATCCGCTAGTCAAAATAACTAATTCAATCCGTTATCAACTAATTGCCAAATAAGGCCTATATTAAAATAAACCGAGACCTGTATTAACAAGAGGACCGGGTTTAGTTACGTACTTACGTACGCGATTACGATTTACGAGATAGAAGACCATTCCAATACAGAATACACTCTGAGTACAATTAAATGAAAAAAAAAATCTGTGCATGCGTGGCCCACATTAATACGTTACTCCATACAGAATCTTCAATATAACCCAATCCAATCCCATCTCTAAAGCCCACCAAAATTTTACAATTTTTCTAGAGAGAGAAACTCTAACTCTAGCTGAGAGCTGATTAGAGAGAGAAACTGAGACAACTCTAATGGCTCTTAACCAACACACATCATCACTCTTCCTCACACTCATCATCGCCATTGTCGCCGGAGCTGCAGCTCACTCTTCTTTCTCCGATGATAATCCCATCAGACAAGTAGTCTCCGAGGGTTTACGTGACTTTGAAGCCTCAGTTCTTCAAGTCATTGGTAACACTCGTCATGCTCTTCACTTTGCTCGTTTCGCTCATCGGTCAGTTCTCCATCGGATATTATTTTTTTCGGTCCCAACATAATAGAGACGGACGGATGTGTTTTTTTAGTTTTGATAAAATGATAATCTCGATAAATGATTAAACTCTAATCATATTGATCATATATTTTTTCGGTTCCAACATAATAGAGACATACTGTATTTTTTTTAGTTTTGATAAATGAATGATCTCGATAAATTAATAAAATTCTTCAGTTTTGATAATATTGGTTTATTGATGAGGAGTGATTTTGCAGGTATGGAAAGAGGTACGAGACGACGGAGGAGATGAGGAGGAGGTTTTCGATATTTTCGGAGAGTTTGAAGATGATTAGATCTCATAACAAGAAGAATCTGCCATATACTCTCGGTGTTAACCGTAAGTCAACTGTCTTAGTAGTTCAGTTTCATACATGATGTTGTTTGTCAGTGTGTACATATGTTCTGCTACTTGATTTTGACTTTTTGATCGCTTTTGCATTTTTAATTTAATTTTATTACCTTTGTATTTCTCTAAATAGATACTGTATAATAGTTCTTTTTTGTTCTTGAATAATTAGGATTATAGCCTTACAATTGAGTATCTGTTCTAAAAAAATTATCGGGTGGAAATTTCTCGGGTAAGACAGAGTCGAACCCAGGTCCTGGATAACAATAACAGAGGATAAACCCTTATCACTGGGTTATCAAATCGTGCTTAGATATTATAGTTCTTAAGTTATTTTTAGTAGTATGAAATTATTCCTCAATATATATAGCTCTTATGTTTATAAAGTTCTTATGTTATTTTTAGTAGTATGAAATTATTCCTCAATATAGCTCTTATGTTTATAATAGTTCTTATGTTATTTTTTAGTATGAAATTTTGAACCTACTCATCATAATATTCATCCCAAATTCATAACATTTTCTTAATTTTTCTTAATCTTAAGTCAACATCTGTTTGTTTGTGTAAAAAAAATTTAATGAAGACTAGTTCATTTGGGACGGAGAGAAAATCATCTTGCTAAATTTCCACTTGACAAATAAATTTGAGAATTTAACTTTCTTAGGCCTTAAAGGGTCTACGGGTTCCATGATGTTATAGGTCGTTACTGGTAATACAAATGGTAGAACAAACTCCAGAAGAAGTATATCTGTATATGTACCTCGAGTTTTCTCTAGATGGATTTTTTTTTATTGGAATGTATTCTAAAATTTTATGTAGTACTTGTTCAGGATTTGATAGGATCAAAATATGGATGCCGTAATGTTCTGTTTCTCAAAGTTTCAACATGAATAAGAATGCTATAATGTTCTGTTTCTCAAAGTTTCGACATGAATAAGAATCCTATAATGTTCTGCTTAAATCTAGTCATATATACCGATGAGGACTCATGAAGGGAGTAACTAAAATGAAATATATCCTGATGGCGCTAATAGTAATTTACTTGAAGTGGTCACTTTCTACAGTTACAAACTGATTACTAAGAATAGATGAATAAATCCTTCAGAAAAAGAAAGAAAGATAAAGAAACTTTGTATATCTTTTAGAGTAACATGACATGAGTATTAGATTGGAAATTATCAGAAGTCATTATTCTTAGTTTGGTTGCTTTATCTGTTCTCGGAGCAGGTTTTGCTGATTTGACATGGGAAGAATTCAGTAGAGAGAAGTTGGGAGCTGCTCAAAACTGCTCTGCAACCTTAAAGGGCAGTCACAAGCTCACTGATGTTGTTCTCCCTGAAAAGGTGATTCTACCAGGACACATTATACTTTATTACGAAAATATTGCTAACAGTAGTAGTGTCTATAAGAGTAAAAGATTGTAACTTATGATGAGTACATCCATCTCTTCATACTAGTATTATATAGTTTTACAGTTCTCATATTAAATTTTAAATAATTTTTGAAGCAATAATACTAATTACCAGCATTTAGCTTCATGATATGTTGTACAAATCTAAACCCGCTGGGATCTATTGTAAAATTAGATAATGCTTCATGAATTTTCCGATATCTTTTCTCTTTAAATGTATCATGTGAAATATTTTTTTGACAAGTATTCATACTTAGATACCTAAGTGATTGAAAGCCAGAGGATCATAATAAAATAATTATTAATTTAATTTTTTTTTGCTAAAAACAACATCTTATGTTGGTGTTTATGATAAATTTGTAGAAAGATTGGCGGAAAGAAGGCATTGTCAGCCCCGTGAAGGATCAAGGAAGCTGTGGATCTTGCTGGACATTCAGGTAATATAACTTAAGATTGTTAAGACTAATTTGTGATAGAGATGTTGGCTGAGCACAGAAAATTTGGCAACATTTTTGCAGCACAACTGGAGCACTGGAGGCAGCCTATACGCAGGCATATGGGAAAGGAATTTCTTTGTCCGAGCAGCAGCTTGTAGACTGTGCCCAATCATTTAATAATTATGGCTGCAACGGAGGGCTGCCATCCCAAGCCTTTGAGTACATCAAATATAATGGTGGACTTGAAACCGAGGCAGCATATCCATACACTGGTAAAGATGGAAAGTGCAAATTCTCATCAGAAAATGTTGGAGTCCAAGTTCTCGACTCTGTCAACATTACGCTGGTACTAAGCATTTTCTTTTTCCCGGGTGATAAATTTGTTTAATCTTTATATCGTGTGCAAAACAAAATTATACAATTTTTTATTGAACCCAACAACCTCTTTACTTCAAGTAACTTGTCGTTTCTGAAGTAATAAATTTTTATATTACAACTATAGTGCATAATTCTGCAACCATTTTATGTATGGATCACAAGTTGAAATTCAGGTGTTGAAATCTCAATGTTGTGACAAATGACGAACTAATATAATTGAAAATTTAACTTGTAATTTTCTACTCCAACTAATACAGGGTGCTGAAGATGAATTAAAGCATGCCGTAGGAATTGTTCGACCAGTTAGTGTGGCATTTCAGGTGATCCAGAGTTTCCGATTATACAAAGGAGGAGTTTTTACCAGTGACTCATGTGGCAGCACTCCCATGGTAAGTGATAATGCACGTTCTTGAGTCAAATTGTTCAATCTTCTGAAGTAGAAGTAGAGATGCACAAAAGGCCCATCGGGCCGGGCTTTGACCGGGCTTTGAAAAGCCCGGGCTTTTTGGTCAAAGCCCGGCCCGGGCTTTGACTTTGACCGGGCCGGGCCGGGCCGGGCTTCTGTGAAAAATGTGAGCCCGTTTAGGCCCTAGAAGCGGGCCGCGGTGGGCTTTTTTCCGGGCCTGAAGCGGGCCGGGCCGGGCCGGATCGGGCTTTTTCCGGGATCAAATCGGATCGAGATTTTATGTTACATAAGAATGTTCTTTATGTAATTATGGCAGACATGTGTACATAACTTGTTTTCGTTCATGTATCGTAATATATGCATATATTAATTGATTACACGTGTACATTTATCGATTTACTTTTTAATCCGATACAAATATTACATTTATCGATTTACTTTTTGATTTGATGATATATTAATTGATTACACGTTTACATAACTTGTTTTCGTTCATGTATCGTAATATATGCATATAAATAATCTTATTATTAATAATGAATATGTAAATATATATGTACTTAAATTATTTTTATATTTGTAGGAAGTGTAAATATATAAATATTTATGTAAGTATACTAGAATAATCGAATTTTACCCGGGCTTTTTCGGGCCGAACCGGGCTTTTAATCGGGCCGGGCCGGGCTTTGCCCAAAAATATAGGGACCGTCTAAGGCCCTCGGGCCGGGCTTGACCGGGCCGGGCTTTGACCGGGCCGGGCTTTGACCGGGCTTTGCCGGATCGGGCCGGGCCAGATTTTCGGGCTCGGGCTTTTTGTGCATCTCTAAGTAGAAGCTTGTAGTTGCTAAATCCGTTTTAGGACATATAACAAACGTGTGAAAGTTCGGAAAGCATGAGCTCCTTTCTTCAGTGCCTAGACACTGTGCAAAGAGGTCAAGACATAGAATCCGTTGAATCAGTGTAATCTAAATATAGTTGCGCTCTGAATTTCATACATTAGAAAAAAATAGTACTAAAAGCAATCAAATAATCGACTTATCCATATTTCAAAATAAAGATACTGCACCTGTTTACCATTTGATTATCCTCAGTTTTATCTTTCTTTGTGTTTTTGCCGGATCATGTACCCGGGGGTACAGACTACATAATGCAAAATGTCACCTAAACTGTATAATATATGTTTGAAAGTCTTGTGAAACAAAAGGCAGCAACTAATTCGCAATGTTTCATCTCTTGATTTTTCATTTGATAGTTGATATACTGTTAAAGTATGCAGTTGCCCTTATGTTAGGCAGTCAATGGCTGCAACAGCAGCCTTGCAACCTTCAACAATGGCTGCATGAATTAGGCAGTCAAGAATGGCTGCAACAGCTGCCTAACACCTACCAAACCCATGCTGCAGTCTCTCTATATAAACAGCCATTGTATCTCAGTTTAGAATAAGCTAGAGTACTAAATGTAGCCTCTAAATGTATTCCCGTTCTTATCTAATACAAGCTTGTTTTATGTTATTGTTCTTGTCATTGATGCTTCCGCTAGTATAATGAATTTCTACATGGTATCAGAGCGTGTTCGATATTGCGCTTCTGATTGCTTCCGCTATTATAGGTGTTATTCCTCATCTTTTATGCTATGTAATTTTCTGGTCTAAAGAGCTGCAATGGGATTGCTTCCGCCATTATAGGTGTTATTCCTCATCTTTTATGCTATGTAATTTTCTGGTCTAAAGAGCTGCAATGGGTAATGCACGCAAAGTGTTTGATTAAATGTCTGTGATTAAGTGTATAAAATAAAATTACAGAAATTCAAAGTGTTTAAAATATAATAACATTACAGAAATTAAAATTGTATAAAATAAGCTGTTTGCAGAAATTTAAAATGTTTAAAATAAAATATTTGTAAAAGAAACAGCTAAAATATTACAAAGTTGAAGAGAGAATTTTTTCAGCTGGCTTGATTCAGCTTTTTCTGATGATTCTTTCGTTCATTGCTCTCATCTATTTATAATAGAACCATACACCTACTACAAAATAAAAGTCAGCTGTTTATTAAAAGTCTACAGCCTGCCTAATTTCTAACAACTCCATAGACAATTGCACACGTCTTCAGCAATTTGCAATTCTTCTCCACGCGGTAGTTGAATTTTAATACGCAGCTCCGTAGAAATGCTTTTTAACCCGCACAGCTTATAATCTTTAATTAATAAATAATTATTTTAATCCAGAAATTATAAAAATAAATATCTAATATTATTAGATATTTATAAATATAATTTTCTAAATTCAAAAATTATTTAATAATATAAATAAATCCTTATTGTCTAAGCTGCGGTCTCTGGTCGTCTGGAACCGGACTCCTTTTGCTTAACAGAAAATATATCAATTCCAACCAGGGTTCCAGCTTTAAGAAAATATCACTTTCCATATTTTTGTGATAATTCTTATTTCTTCATTGCTCGTCCAGATGTAAGTTACGGTCTCTTGAGGATCTAAAACCGGACTCCTTTTGCTTAGAAAAAAATATAACAATTCCAACCGGGATTCCTGCTTTAAGAATATATCACTCAGAACATCTTTATGATAATTCCTTTTCCTCGTAGCCAGTCCATCTGAGCAAGAAATCCACCGTCTTTTAACCTTTTATCGCCAGGATACCTGAAGCTGTGAGTTCTGCACTACAAAGACTTGAAACAACATAAAACTAATTAAAAGACACAAAATACTTAAGGATAAACCACCAATTTAGGTCTATTTAGCGCATAATAAGTGGATATAAAATCCACTTATCACACCCCCAAACTTAAACTGATGCTTGTCCTAAAGCATAACAATATAATTATATACAACTAACTAGTACCACTTCCGTAGGTGATCACGATTGCATTTGGCATATGCAATAAGCCCTTTAAACCCCTAGGTAGCCCCAGTGGACGAGTGAGGTCTCGTGAGGGCCTATAGCGAATGTACCCACAAAATCCATCTTATAATGCAACTAAGATGCAACTAACTATATGTATGCAACTACTTGAAAAATGCAAGGATCCCCTTTAAACTAACCAAAACCAACTAGCAAGCAAATACCTCAAAGAATGCAACTAAATCCAAATAGAGCTCGACTAAGTCCCTGTATACTAACAATACATGACAGAAGCGTGCGTGTGTGCAATGCTCATCAGAAATACTCCCAAAACTAGGTCAAAAACCATACATGCTTTCCGTCAAGACAATCACAGGTTTATAACTAGAATAAACTGTAGACACTTCATAACCTAGGAACACCTCCACCCTTATCCAAGGTAGACAGAAACTCATGCTTTATTACTATAATACGACACTACATATACAATACGCATGCTTATTTAACCGTGCAATGAATGAGACCCCAAAAGGCTTATACAATAATACCCATGTAGCGAGTGTTAGGTCAGCAATCCCAAACCACAAGGGCTTTAGGTTACTAGGAATAAGTCCCCTCAGACTTAATTACTCGAGTATTAAAGAGCTCACTCTGTTTAATTTTGCATATAATCAATTGGACTTCTGACTCTTTTTTTTTTCTTTTTTTTCTTTTTTTTTTCTTTTTTTTCTTTTATCTGGAATGAGCCTTTCTCATTTCCAACCCTAGACTACTCATATAAATATGAGCCGGTTACTAGCCATTTCACGCCTAGCCTTTATTGACAATTATTACCACTTAGCATGAAATCCCTGTTTTCCCCCAAACTTAGATTTTAGTGTTCCTACGCTATCAAGGGAATAACGAAAATTCTAAGAATAAACAAGTGATTAAATCTCAAAACATCCAACAGGCATGACCCTAACCTAGCCCAAAAAGCACCCAATGAGACTGTGTAAAAGTTGTGTTTCTGAAACATGCAAGTCAATTTCATAGGAACTATAAATCAGCCCTCTACTCATCATCATCACACCCAAATCAACATCCACCTATCAATCAGAATCAGCTCGTCCTAAGGGATCATGAAGAATGCATGCCATGAAAATGCAACTAATATGACTCACATGGTAAAACAAACAAACAATAACAGAATGTCCTAAATGAAACAACATAGAAAATACGAACAAATATGCATGAATTACTACTAAATTGCAAAACATGATATCCTACATGAACACAATGACTCACAAAAACTACTATCACTTTTACATACTACTTATCCCCCAAACCACCCCCAAACTTATAATATTCAATGTCCGCATTGAATGGAAGTAAATACAAGGGATAGTAGAGAACATACCTGAAAACACCGAAACACATGGGTTGCCTCCCACGAAGCGCTTGTTTATTGTCGCTAGCTTGACTTCACTTTCGCACTTTAATCGGTAGTACCAAGAACTGCGGTTTCTGCTTTGCTATTCACATGTTCACCAAAATATGGCTTCAACCTCTGTCCATTTACTTTGAAAGCTGCTTCCGGTGTTTTATCAAAAATTTCCACTGCACCATGTGGAAACACCGTTTTAACCGTGAATGGTCCTGACCACCTTGACTTAAGTTTCCCTGGAAAAAGTCTGAGACGAGAGTTGAAAAGCAAAACTAACTGCCCTGGTACAAAAGACTTTTGCACCAAACGTCTGTCATGCCATCTCTTGACCTTTTCCTTGTATAACTTGTGATTTTCATAAGCCTGTAGCCGAAACTCATCCAGTTCATTAATCTGAAGCATTCTTTTCTCACCTGCTGCTGCTAAGTCAAAGTTCAACTTCTTCAGCGCCCAATAAGCTTTGTGTTCTAGTTCGGCAGGCAGATGACAAGCCTTGCCATATACTAGCTGAAAAGGTGACGTGCCCAAAGGTGTTTTGTAAGCTGTTCTATAAGCCCAAACAGCTTCATCAAGTTTTAGTGACCAGTCCTTCCTTGAAGGATTCACGACCTTCTCTAGGATCCGTTTTATCTCTCTGTTGGAAACCTCTGCTTGGCCATTCGTTTGAGGGTGATAGGCCGTAGCAATTCGATGATTTATGTTGTACCTTGCCATCAATGCTGTGAACTTGCGGTTGCAGAAGTGTGATCCTTCGTCACTGATAATTACCCTTGGAGTTCCGAAACGTGTGAAAACTTGCTTATTCAGAAAATTCAGCACCACTTTAGCGTCATTGGTCGGTAAAGCCTTCACCTCGACCCATTTAGAAACATAGTCCACCGCTAGCAAGATGTACTGATTATTGCATGAAGAAACAAAAGGACCCATGAAATCGATCCCCCACACATCGAAAATCTCCACTTCCAACAGCATATTCAGAGGCATCTCATTCCTCCTCGAGATATTACCAATTCTTTGACATCTATCGCATCTCAACACAAACTGATGCGCATCTTTAAACAGTGTTGGCCAATAAAACCCAGCCTGAAGTACTCGAGTGGCTGTCTTCTCTCCAGCATAATGACCTCCGTAAGTGGTAGAATGGTAGTCATGCAAAATACCTTCAACCTCACTAAACGGAATGCACCTCCGAATCACCTGATCAGCTCCCTGTCTGAATAAGAAGGGTTCATCCCATCGGTACCATTTTACATCATGAAGAAACTTCTTTCTTTGAGCATAAGAAAATTCCGACGGGATGACATTGCTTACAAGATAGTTCACAATGTCTGCAAACCATGGCTCTTCATTTTGTACCCCAAAAAGTTGCTCGTCAGGAAAAAATTCGTTGATGAGAGTTTTATCCGCTGAGTTACCGTGTTCCTCTAACCGAGACAAGTGATCAGCCACCTGGTTCTCAGTACCCTTTCTATCCTTGATTTCCAAGTCGAATTCTTGAAGCAACAGAATCCAACGAATCAACCGTGGCTTAGCATCTTTCTTCGACATTAGGTATCGAATGGCTGCATGATCTGTAAACACCACTACCTTAGTTCCGAGCAAATACGATCTGAATTTCTCGAAGCTATATACAATAGCTAAGAGTTCCTTTTCTGTAGTAGTGTAATTCAGTTGTGCATCATTGAGAGTTCTGCTAGCATATAAATCACGTGAAACACCTTATTCTTCCGTTGACCAAGAACAGCTCCCACTGCATAGTCACTTGCATCACACATTAATTCAAAAGGTTCACTCCAATCAGGTGCAGTGATAATGGGCGCAGTTGTCAATTTCTTCTTTAAGAGCTTGAATGCCTCCAAACAATCTTCACCAAATTTAAAAGGAATATCCTTTTCTAACAGATTGCACAAAGGTTTAGATATTTTCGAAAAATCTTGGATGAATCGCCGATAAAAACCCGCATGACCAAGAAAACTGCGAATTCCTTTAACTGAAATTGGTGGAGGGAGATTTCCAATCGTCTCCAACTTAGCCTTATCCACTTCTAGCCCCTTACCAGATACCTTGTGCCCAAGAATGATGCCTTCCTTTACCATAAAGTGACATTTTTCCCAGTTGAGTACTAGATTAGTCTCAACACATCGTTTCAGCACCATGCCTAGATTTCTGAGGCATTCATCAAATGATTTCCCAAAGACTGAGAAATCATCCATGAATACTTCCACATTGATACCAATCATATCCGAAAAAATTGCCATCATACACCTCTGAAAAGTAGCAGGTGCACCACAAAGTCCGAAAGGAACGCGTCGGAACGCAAAAGTGCCAAAAGGACATGTGAAAGTTGTCTTCTCCTGATCTTCTGGAGTAATACCAATCTGATTATATCCTGAATAACCATCCAGCAAGCAATAGAATTCATGCCCAGCCAACCTGTCTAGCATTTGATCAATGAATGGAAGGGGAAAGTGATCCTTCCTTGTAGCTTTGTTCAGCTTTCTGTAGTCCATGCAAATTCTCCACCCTGTAACTGTACGAGTCGGAATGAGCTCGTTCTTTTCATTGGCAACTACTGTCATGTTAAAAGTCAGCTGTTTATTAAAAGTCTACAGCCTGCCTAATTTCTAACAACTCCATAGACAATTGCACACGTCTTCAGCAATTTGCAATTCTTCTCCACGCGGTAGTTGAATTGATATATTTTCTGTTAAGCAAAAGGAGTCCGGTTCCAGACGACCAGAGACCGCAGCTTAGACAATAAGGATTTATTTATATTACTAAATAATTTTTGAATTTAGAAAATTATATTTATAAATATCTAATAATATTAGATATTTATTTTTATAATTTCTGGATTAAAATAATTATTTATTAATTAAAGATTATAAGCTGTGCGGGTTAAAAAGCATTTCTACGGAGCTGCGTATTAAAATTCAACTACCGCGTGGAGAAGAATTGCAAATTGCTGAAGACGTGTGCAATTGTCTATGGAGTTGTTAGAAATTAGGCAGGCTGTAGACTTTTAATAAACAGCTGACTTTTATTTTGTAGTAGGTGTATGGTTCTATTATAAATAGATGAGAGCAATGAACGAAAGAATCATCAGAAAAAGCTGAATCAAGCCAGCTGAAAAAATTCTCTCTTCAACTTTGTATTATTTTAGCTGTTTCTTTTACAAATATTTTATTTTAAACATTTTAAATTTCTGCAAACAGCTTATTTTATACAATTTTAATTTCTGTAATGTTATTATATTTTAAACACTTTGAATTTCTGTAATTTTATTTTATTTTATACACTTAAAATTTTCTGAAAAATTATCATAAGAATTAATTTAAGATTTTAAAGGGACTATCAGGAGGGCTTCTCTAATTTATTGCGTGATTGTTTTATTCGGAAAGCACATTATAATTGCTTTTGGAATAAAGCAATTTTGTTGGACCTCAATCAATCTGTTCGATTCAAACAACACCAATACTGCCAGTGAACCACACGCAAGTTGCCAGAACCAATCTCAGGACGCGCGCGTGCTCGCCACGCGCGGCAATTTGTTCTTTAAAGCCGGCTCGTGCACGCCACGCGCGTGGAGGAGAGTGAAATCTGCTGTACGAGTCTGCAAGCAGCTTGTGTTTTCCTTGAAAAATCACAAAGCTTCAACTGAAAATCTCCTCCTCTCTACTCCCGCTCTGATACCATGTCAGAATATGAGCAATGCGGAAGTAATAAACGGAACTAGTAGAGAGGAGAGAAAAACACGGTAGTAATATTAGAACTACATTGTATTGATCTTATTATATTACATGAGAGCATAAGCTCTTATATAGGAAGTAAACCTTGGTTGGTGGCCAACCTTGGTTGGTGGCCAACCTTGGTTATATTTAACATATACTAGGAGCACCTTTGACACCGCTTAGACACTATGTTTTTCAAGTATGTTTTAACACTTTGGTCATGTCATGCAGGACGTGAATCATGCTGTTCTTGCAGTTGGCTACGGAGTTGAAAATGGTACCCCATATTGGCTCATTAAGAATTCTTGGGGAGCAGACTGGGGTGTTGATGGTTACTTTAAGATGGAGCTGGGGAAGAACATGTGTGGTAAGTGCCCTGGTTATAGAAACTTGTAGTAAAAAGAAATTTGAACATCAGCAATAAAATGCATTCTCCACGTTATTTAATTTGGCTACATCTGATTCTCTAAATTATGTACATAGGATATTCATTGGCTTATAATGAATGCAATTTGCAATTGATTTGGCTTTGCAGGTGTGGCAACATGTGCATCTTACCCTATTGTTGGTGCTTAAGGGTTTTCCGAAAAATGGTGAAGTTTGTGGTATAAACCTATCTTGTTTCAATATATGGATGCAGCTGTTCTTCATCTAGTATACAAGTTAAATGGGGTGTATTGTATTTACTATTTAAGCTGGTTTCAGACTTTGATGTACAAAATAAAGATTATAGACACAGAAAGTTATTGTAAATCAGGAATTTAAATGTGTACAAATGTACGATCCCCTTATGAATTTGCCCAAACTTATGGTTATGGTATTGGTTGTGCATTTTGCAAATGATTTATGCCATTGAATAAACTGTGCAGTTGATACTCAGCTAGTCAGCTTTCAAGATGATGATACTCCCTTGTCACCTGATTTATATACAGCAGTCTGAATATTGAAAAAATGGAGTAGCTGTTTACATTATAAAATTATTATTATTAAAAATTTTATATTTGTTAAAATTATATAGTAGTATTCAAAATTTCAAAAGAATTTTCATAAGGAAACAAGTACATTAGTATTTTTTTAAAAAAAATATTTTGGCTTATAGCATTTTACAATTAGTATCTGTTCATTGAAAAATTTCGTGATAAGCGAATATCGGGTTCGACTAGAGGGAAGCTCAACCAATGGAGATACCTCGATATTTTCTATGAGATTTAGTGTAAATCATGAACTATAATGGAAACCGTTTGAGAAATGCGATTTGTTAAAATTTATATTTTCACCAATTTTAAAATTTAACAATCAAAATTAATTAAATATACAACCTTAAAAAAAAGAAAAAAAAAGGTAACTTTTTTGATTGCATATATTTTTGCAAATATTTTAAGCAAGTAAAAGAATTTCAAATAAGTTTTAAGAAGTACTCCTATTATACTTTTATTTAATATTATATCATCCTTAGGCCAAACTCATTTTCCTTTATTTAATTTCTAAAAAAAAAACTCATTTTCTATTTACTCAATTTTTAGGGTGAAGGCCCAAAATAATCACCTGGGAAACTGGATGACCCTTTTTACTGACGGGACACGGTACATCGTGTACCGTGATAGGGGGTATGATGCGGAGACGCGTCCTCCGTAACAGGGCATGATACGGAGCTCCGTCTTCCGTGTTATGCATGATACGGTGGACGGTGTTCCGTGACAGTGCTGCGCACCCACCTAACACGGAACAATGTGTTCCGTATCATGTATAACACGGAAGACCGTGTTCCGTATCATGCATAATACGGTACACGGTGTACCGTATTAGGATAATACGGAGGCCGAAACTCCGTATCCCGTCGGTATTTCGGGCCATTTTTTCCAAAATCAGTATTTTGGGCAAAAACTTAGGAAAAATAGGCATTTTGATAATTCTCTCCAATTTTTTTTAAATTTATTCCATGTACTACTCGAAACCAACAACACGGACATGTCCTGATTTGTGAGTGTGCTTAGTTGATCTTAAGCTGGCTTGTATAACCCTCAGTTATACACACAGAATCCCATATATACATACACACAGTGTAGACTGTAGAGCACGAGTGACTATTTCAATTTGAGTGTGTGTAGTTAATAATCTGCTCAAATTGATTTGATTTGATTTGTATTTGGTGAAGAAATGATCTCAAATTGAAACCATTTCAACTGGAAGAACCCAAACCCTAGATATATACACACAACACACTGTGTGTATATATTCAACACGATGTCGTCTGATAGACACGCTTCTTCCTCCTCTATTTCTCCTGAAGAAAACGATCTGTAATACCTCTCTCTCTCTCTCTCTCTCTCTCTCTCTCTCTCTCTCTCCCTCCCTCCCTCCCTCTCTCCCCTTCTCTCTCCCTCCCTCCCTCCCCTTCTCTCTCTCTCTCTCTCTCTCGTTTTAGAATGTATATGCAATTGTATCTATGGTAATATAATGTGCATAAAAGGTGAATGTATTCTTTAGATGTCATTTCTTTGTGTTTTTTAAATATTAGCTCAGTTAGGTTGCTGTTTTCAACTTCAGTTTTCGCACCTATCTGCTGATTTTGATGCAATTAAGTTTGAGGAGTAGTATGTCATCTGATAGAGTTTGAGCTTCGAATTTTTTTTGTCAATTACAGGCTTACAGCAGTTTATCGAACTGAACTAAATTACCGCAATCACATAATTTGTTACGATAGTGCTCATTGCAGAACATCTTAAATCAGTGTATTTGGAAGGCAGATGCGTGATCATTTGATTTTTTTGTATCTCTGTTAATTTTCTATAGTCTAATCCTGTAGCTACATCTGTTTCATTTTTCAGCGCTAAGCCAGAAGGCGTTGTTTTGTATATTAGAATCCGATAACATAATAAATATGATTAGCCAAATTAGGTCAATGGTAGTTGTTAAATGTTGCTGTATATTTCTAAATACCATTTATGAAATATTTTTATTATTCTGTGAGAAGTGGCACTTTCAGCGTCAACTTATTTTTGTAAATTGGTTTTTATAGAAATTTCTTTACTCAGTCCTAAAACTATGTTAATAAGGCTAAATCCATTGCTTAAAGAACTGTTCTTCGAGCAACTTGTGTCATCTTAGCTTACGCATACCTAATAAAAAATTCCTTTTAGGACACTGTGCACCTTATAGTAAACATGAATCATTTACCTACATATACAAATCCAACTGAAATGTTCAGATGCGTGATTGGAGTATCACATTCTAGATGCGTAATTGACTAATTGGAGTATCACATTCTCCACGTTTTAAATTTATCATAATAGTTGGGTACATCTAATTAGTTACTTGTAGCCAGGAGCTTTGGGAGACTATAGTAAACCAACATTTCTCGTGTACTCACAAGTCAGCTCTGACAATTATTGTTATGATGTATAATCTTATTACCTTTCGTGCCTACGCATTACCACCAAGCGTTAGCTTTTGGTAGTAAGACATGATGCAATTTTTGTTATGACATAAACTTAAACATTTGTTCAGGGGTAAAGTGATTTCAATTATAAAGCAAAAACGTGGGTTAAGGTATTAAGTGCTCTTTTACATGGCAATACAGTTGAATATTAATATCTATACTTTTTTATAAATATATATGTATATGTTAGCTCACTTAATCTGAAGTGAGATGTGGGTACTGCAACAAGCAATTCTGGAAAGTTAATCTTCTCTTTCAGATTCTAGCCTTGGTGGAACTTGCCTTTCTAAAAGATTTTCATCTACCCAATATTCCCTTTTCACCTTAGAATCAAGAACTAATCACATCTATGTTTACGTCTCCTCAATTATGGTCTACACCTCTAATACTGGTATGAACTGCATCGTCAGGTTCCTTGATATTCTGCATGAAGCTCCTTTATTTGGTCATCGCAAGCCCACAAACATTATTGGAAGTGTTTTCTACTGTCTTGTACTGGCAAGTACAGTGCTTTTCCATATTTGTATTTGTATTCACCTCCAGGACGCAATGTTCAAGATATATTTTATATGTGTATATATATTGAACTTCTTTTTGTCTGTCAGTACAATTTTTTCTTTCGATTCTAGGTAGGTTATGCTGCTTTGGCTGTGGGAGGACCATGGATATTTCATCATATACAAGAAATTCAATCACCGTTGCTTTGCAGCAGCAGTGTTGCACTTTTATTCATCACAGGTTTTCTTCTAACTCATCCACGTTCTACTTGTTTAAATATGTTTGTTACTTTGTTATTTCTGCATATGTTGATTCTATTCGGTAATTAAAATTCTTTCTGTATCTGTTTTTTCAGTTAATGGCAGTGGCGTATATTATTATAGCATGTGTTGTGTATCCAGGCATTACTTAATCACCCCATACAGATTATGTGATAATTTGATCATTATGTAGTGCGCCCTTAAATTATTTTTTTATTTGTTTGTCAGGCATGCGCCCTTAAATTTATGGTTAATTAGATTAAATTGGTATTGTCCCCGTGGACTGGATTTTGTCAGGAACTGGGGTTCTTGAGTTGCTAATTTGAGTATTTTTAGGTATTTTCTGTTATTACAAGATAACCGGGATTAAAGGATAAAGATGATGGAAATACAGTAATTTTAGCAGAGATAGAGTAAGAACAGAGAATTAGGGATAAGTTTGCGATATCTATATAGAAGAAGATAGATTCTAGAGAGACTAATCATCATCTAGAAAACTAGAGAGAGAAGCAGATTGGTGGAACTAAAGTCCCATTTTCATATCCTCATCAAGCAATTAATTAGAAATTACAACTGTGGTACCTATTTATAAATAGGGTAATGACTTAACTAACTCAGGAAATGACAATAATACCACTGTACTACTACATAGCCTATTACTGTTAATACTCTAATACTACTGCCATCCTGACAGATTTCGTGTATTTCTAAATGACTATTAATTACTTTGATCACCTTGAAGGTCTTATTTGAGACGCTACTTTTAATGAGGTTGAGAAAATCGAATCATAAATCAAATTGCAAAGTGGTGGCAATGATTCAGACGTCCCTTTCTTTGCCTACTATCCAAGAATCAAGTTGCACGACGACAGCTGGACCTCTATTAAGTAGTCACCCAGGGCTGGCGGTTGGGTAAGGCGAACGCCTAGGATACCATTGGCATTCCGTCAAGGGGCACCAAAAAACAATACGGAGTATATATTTAGTAGATAATATATATTTAGGCATATATAGAACGTCACTTTCTTTGCCTACTATCCAAGGATCAAGTTGCGCGACAACAGCTGGACCTTTATTAACAAGTCACAATGTCACCCTCAGTGGTAGAATTAGGATTTTTAACAGTTCCGGGCGGAACATGTACTAGAATTCTAATCAGAGCTAATATGTTTTTCCGAAGTAGTGTTTATATTCTGCCAAGACTGTCAACTTAATTTTTCACAGTTTTTGGTTAATGTTTTGTTTGCGTGGCTGTGTAGAAAGAGTAAAATTTCTTTTAAAATGTACAACTTAGAAGGAAACTGACTTTTTGGTCTGCAGACCTTTGTTTTTGTTATATATATGGATATGAATATAATCATATACATGTCAGAAAGTTTAGTTTATAATGTCGTGTTGCCTCATTTCATGAAAATTAGTTTAAATCTCTGCACCAAAGTTGCAGCGTGAAGGGTCAACAATTTCAGACATTTTTTTAATTCTGTTAAAGGAAAATTAACAATATATCTACTTTAAGCTTACAATGCCGATGTCAATGCCCGAAAATGTTCCACTTAGACTACTGTGAATAGAGTTTAAGAGGACAACTGTTAATTTTTCGATGATATATTTTTGAAGAAAAAATCATCCTCTGCTTTTTTAATGCAGCAGTCCCCTATACTTTCTATTTGATTGATCATTGACGTGCATGAAAGCTCAACCATTTACAATTACCTCTTATGGTCAATTGGTCATCATGTTCCCCCAAGTTTGAGCTGATGTGTTGCTATTTAGAGTCATCCTGATTTCCTAATGACTGGTTTAACCACATTTCAGGGATCTTTCAACAATATATGGTTTACCAAGTCCAAAAGATAAGATTACAGGTTATCATTTTAGCTTCTTATCAGTTACTTAAATTCTTCTGTTTCTAATTGAGTAATTACATAGCTGTATTCTGATTTTATTATGTATACGAGTTGCAGTATGTTTTGTATACACAGATTTTCTTAGTAACAATAGAGGGTGGTATTTAGTCTGTCGTATCTCTCCTTTACAAAGTTGCCGAAAATTGAGTTAAACCGAGTGTCTTCAATCCAATTTTTAAAATGATGGCAGAATCTGAGATTTCTTGATGTTGCTTGTCACTAATCAAGATGTTTTGTTGCTTTCTTGCCTTTGAAGTGCAACATATTTGGTTTACTTTCATGACTTACGCTTACCTAATATTCAACAGGCGATCACATCCATTGTATATAAATATCACTCTCTTTGCTACTGAACCAATAGAATATCTAAATTACTGACTGAAGCAACAAAACCAGTCATCATTATGAGAAAATGAATTGTAGACACTGCGCAAACTCAATATTATGCAACTTTGTAATGGGAAAAATAAAAAACTATCTACTTCCCTCTATGACACACCATTCCTGTATTAAATGCCACAATACTGTCCTTGCTATGACTGTACTGCCATGCAGCTATGGCTGTAATCAAAACAGCTTGAATGTTTTAATCTCTGCGTCAAAGCACGCAGCGAACCCTGATTCTGTACCCCATCAGGGGGTTTGGTGAACCAACAAGTCACTCAGTCAAATCACACGATTAGATTTGAAGGAAAGAAAAAGTAAATTTATACAAAGTTATTAATTGCCTAAACCAATAAATGGTCATGACTTTCTTGCAACTTCTGTAACAGTATCTCAAACTTTTGCCTTTCATTGCATTTTATCGATTTGTAGACTCCTGAGTCCTGACATCTGCTATGATTTGCAGGGTTACTATATATTCAGCCAGAAGTTGAAGCATATAGTTCGACTGCCATTTGCATCTACAGCATATGGTATTTAAAATTTTTGTTCTTTTATTGCACTCTTATGAGTTGTTAATTTAGATAGATATATATAAATCATGATATCCTGAAATATTTAACAATTTTGTCTCATGTATATAAATATCCCAAAGTACTCCTTAGTGTAACCATTTCACCAGTAAGAAAAATCACAAATGCTCAATTTACTGAGCTTTAAGGCATGCTTTTGCTTTATAGAACCTTTAAATATTGACTTATTCTCAAGTCATAGGCTATGTATGGAAAAGAACACTTGCTAAAGATCGCAGGTAAGAAAAATCACAAATGCTCAATTTACTGAGCTTTAAGGCATGCTTTTGCTTTATAGAACCTTTAAATAGTGACTTATTCTCAAGTCATAGGCTATGTATGGAAAAGAACACTTGCTAAAGATCGCAGGTAATAATGTCTAATTTTATTTGCTTAAGCAGCATTTGGAATCGCTATACTTGTCACCTCAAATTGTTACCACATGTTATTACTCGATAGAATCTTAGTTTAATTTTTTCTCCCTTTGTTTTTTTGCTTCTTTATCTGTTGTCTGTAATCTTGAATTACAACTATGTACTGTTTTGTTCTTCATGATAGTGTCCATTTTAACTAATTTTCCTTAATATTAATAATTTTTTTTCAAATAATAATAATAACAATAATCATTTTGCTTTTTTCCAGGAACTGCTGCAATGCTACTTGTCCTGGTTTGGAAACCATACATCGGCATTCTGTCCATGTCCACATTGCTCAGGTAACCGAGCTTGTAATTCTAATTATTGTTTTATTTTATTAAATGGTTGTGCAAAGTCCAAATGATAATTTGATCCCCTTGGCTGCTGTCTGCCTGCATAGTAGAATCATGATTCATGCAGGTTACTCTTTTAGCGGCAGTTGCCGTAGATTCTTGTGATACCATATGCAAAAGGCACACTGGCTAAGATCAGTAAAATAATCAGTGTTCCAAAATTACTTGACTTTCAGACAAAGATTCATCTAGGATCCTAACTTGTATATGAAATCTTTTGACACTCCACCCAGGGACCCAGTCACCCAGCTTGCATGGGTAGCTATTAGAGAAATTGTAATCATTGTGCCCACGGATTATCATTGCACTAAGGTCATGACTGATTATCTGTTTGGAAGCACCGACTCGGGTGCGGAGACACGGGATACGGGACACGGGGATTCGCCAATCATCAAAGAGTCCTGGATACGGGACACGGCAAAAAAAAATAATAATAAAAATATATGATTTTTATATGTCAAATATTGTACAACTTCATTCATAATAATAATAAAATCTCTTTTACAATGAGTATATATTTATAGATGTATGTAGTAATATATTGGAATTGGATTATGTATATATATTGATTTAGTGTTATATATATATATATATATATATGGAGAGAGGTATGTATATATTGGCGTGTCGCCGTGTCGGTGCCGTGTCCGACACGCATACGGCATCTGTTTTGCAGTGTCCGTGTTTCGTAGGGAAAACAGATGCAAATACTTGTATTTACTCTTTAGGACTCTTAAGAGCGGAGACTTAACTATTGTGTTTAAAATTGCTCTAGAAATATGGGTTATGAAATATAGATATTATTTTATTCCAGACCATAAAGAGTTTCACAATATCTTTGTTACCTGCGTACCTTGTTTGTCCTGGCATTGCTGTGTTTGAAAAATAGCAGCTCATCTTTCATGATTGTATGTGTTTTTTAATTGATAATTAATGACATTAAGCAACTGCTCGTATTCTTTATTGTGTACACTGATTAATTATTTACTTCTACATTTTTTGAACTTTCTATAATCTCAACTTTGCAGGATCATTATGCTTATAGAAGTAATTTTTGCTGGATTTTTCATGAGTTTATACATTGGTGAGTGAGTGTGCATACCTACCTTGGAGAAATGTACCACATCTGCATTTTGTTCTGTGATGAATTATGTGTTATTTTAATAATGTAATAAGTATATTTGTCAAGTACTCTAACTGGTACATAGAGACGTGGTCAATAAGTTATTCAGTTGAAGTAAAAACCTTTTGACGGATTTAGCAAAAAAAAAAAAAAAAAAAACCTTTTGACGGATTTGAGTTATAGCAGAGAGTGAAGTTGACATAGAGACTAAGCAGAAAGAAAGTGAAGCAGAAATAATCCTGTGACACTTGGATTCTTAGAGTCCAATGCAATGTTAAAAAAGGTGCTATTTCCATAATATAGCATCAATTTAAAAATGTGCACATCCTTGGTTTATAGGTGCACACCCTTTATTGCAATTGTGATTTGTGACCAAACTATCCTTATCATGCATTTTCAACACCAAGCTATTTTTGTGTACAATGATGATTTTTTTGTCTCAATACCAACAAAGGATGTGCACCTATAAATCGAGGGTGTACACATATCAGCTCCCTTTAAAAAACACATGCCTTCAATGCAATGCTAAACTTGGTTCTAAAGAGAAAAATGTTGTACTTGGTTAGAACCAAGTATAATTGCCACACATGCATGCAAGTGACAAAATAAAGGTAAGTGATTAAATAAAACAATAGTGACATAGACGTTTGTGCATTTAAAGGTTAGGTAGTTAAAAAATAGCTAAATTTAGAACTATTTGGTGCAATTTTAAAACCATGCATTGGACTATAAGTTCTATTTTAACATCAAATATCACCTTTTGGTTTCATAAGAGCATGTCTAGTGGTGATACTAAAATAGATGTAGCTGTTGCTATAATATGAAGCCAAAGAGTGATTTTTGATGTTAAAATAAAATTTGTAGTCCAATGCATAGTTTTAAAGTAGCACCAAGTAGACCCAAATTTAGATGTATTTCAATCACCTAGCCTTTAAATGCAAAATTATGTTTGTCATCATTGCTCAAATTATTCATTTCTCTCTACTTTACCAGCATGCCTATATGGCAATTATTGCATTTTTCTATTTTAGAACCAAGTTTAGCATTGCATTGGAGTAGTTCGTTTTATAATTGATGTTATATTATAGAAATAGCATTGGACATGCTTTAATAGAGCAATAGCTATGCGTATTTTAGCACTAGCATTGAACATGCTCTTATGTAACTATGTCATTAATTTGATCCTGGTAAAGTTGTAGGTGCTTTGTAGATCGTATAGGAATTATGAATGTAGGAAACTTTGGAGTTCTGGTAAATACTTTATGGCTGATCCTTTTTGTTACGACAGTGTCCTTGGTCACTTCTAGAGTTTTTGGGTTTGGAATCTTTTTATATAAACAAATTAGAATGTGAATCTCCTTATAAATTGATAGTCTTGTAATCTTTTCTTTTGTATTTTTAAAGGACAGTCAGCTTATATTTCTCATGAATTGTTTCTGATATAAAACTAATTATCTATTAGCTACTGATTATATTGACGAGGCATCTTATGTTACTTATTCATGATACTGTGATTCAGAACAAGTTTTCGTAGTGCAATATAACTTGTGTACTTGTGTCCCACTCTCGGTGTCATGGTCATTTGGCCCCTGAGGAATGTGACACATGGATTTGTTGACGATTTTTTTTGACCTTTTTACTTATGGTTACAGTACTCAATATAAATTCTTGTTTCCTAAATTTAATGGGGGTTTCTTTTCAGGTTATGTCCACCAGTACAATTCATTGGACTCTCAGCCTGATGTGTTGAAGTCATTGTATTCTCCACTTCAACCATCTAGCTCTTTGGAAGGATTGAGGTTTGAGATATATCTGTGCAACTATGTTTCAAGTTTCTTCTATATTAGTCATGAAAGTTCATCAATCATCCTACTTATCTTTTCTCTATTTTTTGATGCTTTGAGGTGGTTGTGATCAGCATTATCATAAATTATGATCTCACTTGACTCACTTTATGTAGTCACACATTGTTATACTCATATCAAAGATACAGAAAACTAATCGAATTACGGATATGAATTATCTGTTATGAGATCTGATCATAACTGTGATTTTCGAATCTGTGGAAAAAGATAGCAGGAAATCTGTAGCTCTTATATATACAGTATGTCTTCTCCAATTTCCAAATCTGCTTTCGTTTAACACATGTTTTTTTTCTTCTTTCTCAGAACTCTGAAATTGTAATGATTGTTGTTCCCTAAGATGGCAACTTTTTGCTACTGAATGCTCTACTTTAATCAGGCAAAAATGTTTGTGTCCATTTTAATGGCTGTTGACTTGTTGTAACCATGATAAGCAAATTTTAGTTTACTTCAGTGTTATTAACTTAATTTACCATGCCGAAAAATGGATTGTGTTCTTTCTAGTTGTCTCTCTTTAATATCAATTCGATGCTTTGCTAACTTTTTTTAGTTTGACTTGTGTTTGAACAAAAAGAGTATATCACCATTAGTGAAGGATAACTAAGTAAATATTTTGAAACACACCACTGCTTCAAAAATGTATTGTCCCTAGCACTGTGTTTTACGATGACAAGGGGGGTTTTCAGTCTGGAACTAAGAGATTGTGGTAAGTAGATAGAGACTAAAGACTAATCTCTGTTACAGGTATCATGATGGCAGCCGACTGTCTGATCAGCAGATGGCTCTGTTGCAGTATCAGCGAGAAAACATTCACTTTCTTAGTGAGGAGGTATAATAGTGTGAGTGTAGTGGTGCTCATTCATCTGGTCAATTAAATGTTCATCCCTATAATTCTTACATTATTAGAACGTTGATCAGTTAAAATTATATATTGTGTTGTGTTATATTATATATTTTATACAGGTTCCACTTAAAACCACCTTAGTCTTAGAACCTTAGAACTGATTTATTAAGGCATCTGCTGACATTATAACTTTTTTCATAAAAAGCATGATATAATTTATTTCTTATTTTTTTGCATAATTGTTTTTTTGATGTTTTTTTTTTAAAAAATGATTTAATTTTTCAAAAATATTATGTACTTTAAAAAAAAGACATTTTACTGCAGAAGTGCAGCATATTTTATAACTCACAGAAAAGCATCATGTCCAGCAGCAGAGAACTAACCACATTATGCACTCTTGCAAAATGAAGTGTAGTATCTTTGTGAACTTGGTTAAGCTCCACTGCTCCAGTACAAAAATATGGAGCGCATGTTAAAATTAACTTATGCATATCCTTTGTGGCTGATTTTAATATGTTTTTCTGGCAGATTCTACGACTGCAAGAATGCTTAAGTAAATATGAAAAGTCTAGTGACGGGATCACACCTCAGGTAATTGACAATTCTTGGCTGCCTTGCTGGTAGCTTCAGTGTTAAGATAAGATTCATCGATTTATCAAACCTTTGTTGTGTTAGAAATTTGCATTGAAACTGCTTTTTCTGGTGCTTATCTATTTTGAAAGTGGAATTTTCATTATTATCAACTACCTTTAAGAATTTTAGTGAACTTTAGTGGTGTCTTTTATTACAAATGTGTGTCCTTTGCCACCTGCAGGTTGATCTTGCTCATCTGTTAGCAGTTCGTGATCAAGAACTAAGAACACTTTCAGCTGAGGTAATACTACTTTTAATTTTTGGTACTTGTTAAATTGTTCCTGATGGTCTTAAAAACTGTTTGTGGACGCTGGACAATTGTTGTTGCTTTGCAAATTCAGTGCTATTCTACATTTCTGTCATCTTTTTTACATAGTATTGCTTCTAAGGTTTTGACAAAAAAAGTATTGCTTTTAAGGTTGCTTTGATAAGAATTAATGATCCGTTTTAGATGTCATGGACTTGTCTTGGTATTAGTTTACTGATTGGAACCTACTCTTCTCTGCTACGGCTAAAATTTTAGAGGGTGGAATAAATTCAGCAGTTCTTGTACGACACTGAAATGTGGTTGAAATTTTAGAAGTCAGTAAAAATATAATGTGGTACAAGCGATTCAGGTTTGATACAATTTCAAAAAATTAAGAAAGGAAAAATTCGGCACATCAGCCACCCGGTCAACTTTCAGTACAATGAGACCTTTTTTTTGAATTAAATATCAAACTAGATAGATAGTGGGTGATGAATGGCAATACTCTAAAGAGGACAGATGATTAAGGGATCTCCCGAGTCCAAATTCCTTAAATTTAACAAGTGAACCATTGCTGATACTGTATAAACCTGCTAAATGAGGTATAAACTATGGACCTTGTTTAGACATACGTGATCGACGGCCGCACCAATTAAAACACCTTTTATATTGAGTTGCTAGACATTTCTGCTTGTCATCTCATGTTGATATCCCAGCACAGCACTAGCAAATTTACAGACCGGTATTTAGCCTCACCCTAAAAATCTTAAGCACTGGGCACAGAGTCACGGACCTGTATGAACCAGACAAAAAATCTCTCTCTAATTATGCAACTGTTACCACAATGAGAGATGATAATTAATATAAAGATATAACTGGAAAATCATATGTTGTATTCAAAAACTTGCAAAGACTTTTGTGAGGCCTACAGTGGATTACCGTTGATGTTCTATCGTTAATGGATCTGAGTTTATATTTGTTGTTGATTTGTGTATTGTCATGTTTCAGATGAATCAGTCACAATCTGAGCTCACCCTTGCTCGATCTCTAATTGCTGAGAGAGACTCAGAGATACAAAAGTTTTACACGACCAACAACCAGGTATTTTTTTCGAAGATCTGAGATTTTTTATATGCAGGCTGGTCTGTGGTGTTATGTTGTCGAATCAGAAGCCTAGTTACTCATTATCTTAATAAAATAATACTCCCTCTGTCCCAATGGATTCTTTACACTTACTATTTTGGGCCGTCCCATTCATTTCTTTACATTCCCAAAATAGTAAGTTTTAATACTATTACACCCACTACTTCACTTATTTTAACAATACTTTACACTATTACACCCACTACTTCACTTATTTTAACAATAAAATCACTATTACACCCACTACTTCACTTATTTTAACAATAAAATCACTATTATATCCACTACATTTATTTTAACAATATTACACCCACTTTATACCCACTTGTCTTGTCCTCCGTGCCCACCAGGAACGTAAAGATCCCAGTGGGACGGAGGGAGTATAATTTACAACTGGATCCTTGAGATTTGACCCGATTTTTGAGGTGAATGGACTCTGCTAGTGTTATTCTATTAATGAAGTATAGTCATAAAGGCAATATAGCACAGCAGTCAATAAACGGGTAAACGAGCTATTTGGTCACTGTACTATTCAAAACCTTTCAATTGGATCACCAACCCAAAAAAGTTTTCAATCGCATAATAAAGCACTCAAAAATTTCAATTGGGTCACGCCGTTAGTCATTGCCGTTAACTTTAACGGAGAGATGTCAACTTTCAATTAGGTCATCAGTATCAAGTTAACTTTCAATTAGGTCATCAGTATCAAGTTAACTTTCAATTAGGTCATTGGTATTATAAATTTTTGAATAGATTATTAAATTTTGAGAATTTTGAATTGAATTTTTTCAAATTCAAATTTTTGAATATTTTCGAACTTAACTGCTAATCTATCACCGAATTTTTGAATTTTTTCGAATTGAATTTTTGAATAAATTTTTAAATTTCTTTTAAATTTTGCGAATTTTTAAATTTTTGAATTTTAAATTTTAAGGGTTTCAAGTCCCTGAGGATGATCTTAGGAGAGAACCCTGAGGTTAAAACATGTATAATACAATGAGAGGGTATTTATGTAAATGACTGAAAAAAAATTATAATTACAAAAATGCCCCTGCGGGGCCCTTATTTTATAAGTAGAAATATGTTATATCCTTAGGAGAGGACCCTGAGGACAACCTCAGGCCCATTTTTCTCATTTTTTCGAATAATTTTTAAAAATTTATTAATTTAAATTCTCAAAATTTATTAATTTAAATTCTCAAAATTCTCAAACTAACTAGAATCCTTAGTCTTCATGTGCAGCTAATTACCCATGTTTCAAGATTTTTATCCTTGTAGGATTTTAGTTTGCTCTTAATTTTATTCGTCAATATTTGTTTATTTGTATAATTTTTATTTTGATAAAGTGTAGCATTCATATGTTCGAAGTTACAAAAAAGAAAGTTAAGCTTATTAAACAAACCAAAATACAATCATTATTCGACTCTAATATACAATCATTCCTCAGAAATTATTTTAGTTTGAGCTAAACTTTTGAGTAACATATATAAAACGCTCGCGATTCCCACAAACTTAACTCGATTTAATAAATTCATATTCAAAAATTTCGAAAAAATACAAAAATTTCGAAAAAATTCAAAAATTTAAATTCGAAAAAAAATAATTCAAAATTCTCAAAAATTTAACAAAAATTTATAACACCGATGACCTAATTGAAAGTTAAACTTGATACCGATGACCTAATTGAAAGTTGACGTCTATCCGTTAAAGTTAACGGCAATGACTAACGGCAGTGACCTGTCAGGAACTGGTCAGTCCTGGCAATGTTTTGTAACTGTTTTTGGTGTTTTATGTGTTTATAAGAGATAGAACAGCTATATTAAGCTGATATAGAGAGAGATTAGACAGAAATAGAGATAGAATTCAGAGATAAGAACACAGAAGTGTAGAGTTTCTGTGGAGAAGAAGCAGATCAGAAATAGAGAGATAGAGATAGATAGGTTTTCTGGAGAGAAAAACCCTAGTGAGAAGGAAGAGGGAGTTGGAACAAAGTTCCAGTTTTCATATTAATTCAATCATCCTAGAAAAATACACAGCACAAAGGTATTTAAAGGCATACAAAGTACAGAATATAACAGCTCATAATACTATACTAACTCACACAAACTTTCCAACTAAGACACACTACTATGACAGCACACACACCACACAGCACACCCCACACAGCACACACCACACAGCACTATTATGACAACATAATATTGTATTAAAACCTAATCCTGACATTCCTTCCTCCTTGAAAATGAACCATGTCCTCATGGTGGATCATGCACTTCAAAACTATCCTTCAGCTGTGTCACATAGACCTCTCCAGCTTTGAATTGTAGTAATATATCACCACAAAAGGCTAACACAAGTTTCTGGAAATGCTGCCCAGGAGCATTGGTGATGGAAGAAAACAGCACAATGTTCTCCTTTCTTTTAGTGTGTAGCTCTTCTTCATCATGAACATTTGGCAACGGGTAATGAACATTCAGAAATTCCCTAGAACAACCAAACGGAACATGATAGAAACAGTTTAAATCCCCTCCTGGATCAAAGATGGTTATAAAATCCTTTTTCCGTAAGGCCTCATAAATTTCAAGTCTCGTGGCCTCCATAAGACTCCCTCGTCTATCTTGTTTCAAAACAATACACATGTTGGGTATTGCAATCAGCCCAACTCTCACATGATCAACATACTGTGGATCAGTCTCACTAACCCCATCACCAACTTCCTCAATAGTTTGGCTTCGTATTCTAGCTGAATTTCCAATCTCAGTAATAAAACCCTTCCTTTGCAGCTGAGATGTTTCCTTCAATAGCTGCTGCTCCATTGCCCGAAAATCAAAATCCTGCCAATGCCTAAGTTTGCTACCAATAGAGGCTTTCATGACAGCTTCTTCCAGTTGCATCTCATTCCTGGTCATGTATTTGAAGTTATGATTCACACATTTTGAATGATCTTTTTGCACAAGACCACCTGGATCAAAGACAGTCATGCTCTTTTTAGCAAGACTAGACTTCTTTTCCAACCCAAAAGAATTTGCAGGTGTTGGAATTTCTTTGCAAGGGACATTCCCAGTCACTTCTCTCATGTTGATAGGGACAACTGAAGACTCTTCTTTAAAAACACCTTCTGTCTCTTCACCTTTGTACTCCCCAAACTTGGCCACCTCAATAGGATCCACACAAGTGTTAGCTTCCTGGTTAGCCTCCTCAACAGTTGTAACGATAATTGAAGATTTTTCTTCATCAGCACCTTTTCTTTCTTCACCGTTGTAATTAACAAGCTTTGGCTTGTCACCATCGTTAAGTACCTTGTTTAGTTTGTTTTTCAGATCTGCCTCTAATCCTTCACTTGTGCAAAGTTCAGATTGTAAGAGTTTAGAAGAATCTGAGTTATCTCCTCTTAGTGCTGCCAAGATAAGCTCCTGCTCTGGCCAACACTCTTGGCCCTCCCCTGGTTCTTCATCATAGATAGGTTCCCCTATATATTCTTTCCAAGCAGCTTGCGTATTTTCCTCCTTTGTAGGATTTGGCCATTCCTGTGTCGTAATCCTACTATCAACACCAGCCAACTGGTGCTCACAATCCTGTAAACATTCAGAGATTTCTGCTCCTTCAAACTCAAGGAGTCTTAACTCTTGACACACTGAATCTGGTATAACACCTGGTTGTTGCTTAATACTATCTAGCCTGACCTTATCCTTCCAACCAAAAGTATCAGCAAAACCTTCCTCGTGCTGTTTAGCTTCGGTATTCATTAGTACACTCAACTTTTGTGCAGCCAGCTCAATCAATTCCTCCAGTTTTTGAAACTTATGACTGGTTTTCTCCTTCCACCATAAAACTTGTTGTTGCACCTCAAGTACTGCCTCATTGAAAGCTTTTTCATCTTCCACTGATTTATAGTATAAATCTTCTCTCATGTAAGGACTCATTCTCATAGACAATATATCAAACACCTTGTTTTCACAAGTCACTTCTACCTTCAGACTTTCTCAATCAACTAATAGAGTAATAGCTACTCCAAATCTCCAGAATTCCAACACAATCTCCTCACCAAACCACAGATCAACTCAATTTCCACAATCAACAAAAACAACAATATAACTTCTCAACTATGCAATATCACTTCTCCAGAGTAATCACAACTCAACTCACTGAGTCACAACTCAACTCACTGATTCAACCAGAAAATTGCAACTGCACTACTGTTTTTGTGATTTTCTGATAAGGAATGCAGTAAACAACTATCAACTACTGAGAACGAACTAATAACAACAATTTCTCATTTCAAATCCACATAATCACATCCACAATCACAGATCTGTGAAGAACGGTTAAGAAATAGAGTACCTTAACTGTTTTAGGCATAACTTCTGATTCACAACTGCGATTACTATGATTCCACAACTGCACAGCTCGTTTTCACCAGCACAACTCTATCGAAGCAGTGGTTGATCGTTTAGAACTGCTCTGATACCAATTTGTCAGGAACTGGTCAGTCCTGGCAATGTTTTGTAACTGTTTTTGGTGTTTTATGTGTTTATAAGAGATAGAACAGCTATATTAAGCTGATATAGAGAGAGATTAGACAGAAATAGAGATAGAATTCAGAGATAAGAACACAGAAGTGTAGAGTTTCTGTGGAGAAGAAGCAGATCAGAAATAGAGAGATAGAGATAGATAGGTTTTCTGGAGAGAAAAACCCTAGTGAGAAGGAAGAGGGAGTTGGAACAAAGTTCCAGTTTTCATATTAATTCAATCATCCTAGAAAAATACACAGCACAAAGGTATTTAAAGGCATACAAAGTACAGAATATAACAGCTCATAATACTATACTAACTCACACAAACTTTCCAACTAAGACACACTACTATGACAGCACACACACCACACAGCACACCCCACACAGCACACACCACACAGCACTATTATGACAACATAATATTGTATTAAAACCTAATCCTGACATGACCCAATTGAAATTTTTGAGTGCTTTATTATGCGATTGAAAACTTTTTTGGGTTGGTGACCCAATTGAAAGTTTTTTGAATAGTACAGTGACCAAATAGCTCGTTTACCCATCAATAAACTGTGCACCAGCTAAACAATGAAGCACTACCCAATTACAAAGAACCAAAACATCACCGCCTCAATAGTTAGATAACCAGTTAAGTAGTGTGACAATAACCCAGCATACCTTTATTAATGCCACTAGGGCCAACCTGAATGAAATATAAACAATAGCTGAATTAGCTTTAATCAGAAGCAGAATTTGTATCAAATTAGCTAAACTTAAGTTTTTACAATAGGCTTACACTTAAAACCCTAATATAGTATTCATATACACGTCAACATAACTCTTTTCTTTCCGGTATATCTGCAAGTCTCTTTGAACAATATACTTTACGAATAAGCATGGCAGCTGTTTGTGCATCGAATTACATGGAGAATAATCATAGCCAGATTGCAATGAATTACATAGCTGGGCAAGCATTATGCCTGACCATGTCTCCTCAGATCAGTTGTATGATCTTTCCCTCCATGAAAATCAGCAAATCCACATGCATATATGTAAGTGGAGGAGCCCTATATGCATCATTGACAAGTGCAGCAACTCCCTGCAAACTCCCCATGACCCCATCAATCTCTGTAATTGGATCTCTGTAATTGTCAATTTGTCTAAATTGACAAGTTCTTTGTTTCCTAGTTCCTATTGTCAGGTTCTGTACATGTCGACGCGATTGGCGTATATGTTCTATCGGTGTATTTTGCTCCTATGTGTTAATTTTTTAAGTGAAGAGTCTGTATCCTAGTCTGGAAAAGCCAAATTACATCATAACTGATAAGCAGTACAAAAAAACTCAACCTCAGATTAACACGCATGCATTGTATTATGTAGTTCTTTTGTTTTCAAAGATTGATTTTCTTTTGTTCTCAGTGAAGGAATTCTTTTTTCTTTACTGGGTTGGAGTCTTGTTTTGTTTTAGTTATGTTGACCTTCTATTCAAGATTTTATTGTCCGGAAAAAGTTTCTTGTTTTGTTTTTGGTTGAAAAGATTAGTATTTTAGTAGTGTTAACTTGTGCTAATCCAGACCCGATCTTACGCGATATCTTACACTCCATAGAATATTTGAATGGGTCATATACATAATGTGAAATGTATCTGTGTTTGTATGGTTGTAAGTATCCTAGTTATGTCGTAAGTATTAATTTGAAAATATGCTGGAGACTTTGAATTTTGCATTCCTCCTCATAGTCTCTGATGTTTCTGTATGTATTTATTCTCTGGTATTTTCTTTAAACAGTACGTTGAGGAGAATGAAAGGCTGAGAGGCATACTAGCAGAATGGAGTACGAGGGCAGCAAAGGTATATATGTTTCTCCTTATTTCTTACATAATACAATGCTGTCTGCCAGTCTTCTCATCCTTTACTCGTTTACTGTACTTGAAAAAGCTTGAGCGAGCACTGGAGGTTGAACGAATGTCCAACATGGAGTTCCAAAAGAAGATACTGAGAACAAAAAAGAAAACCAAGGATGAATTTGTAGACGCGACATAAAAAATATGTAGTTGATTATTGTGAAATGTTTGTTCCATGTAAAGTTTTCTGTTTCTTTTCAAGTTTACCCATTTTCTTGTCATTGTTAGAGTTATTTGAAATTACGAGAACAAACATCAATGTGAAATATAGGGGACAATAGTATGGTAAATAGTGCATTGTACAGCTTAATTAGGCTCAAGTGTAGAAAATTTCATTTAATATCCCATCAGCAGATACTTGTTTCTTTCAACCTCGAAGGGATTATATTTTGAGGCAAACATATCCAGGATCATAAATAGAAAATGCCAGACGCCCGAAATTCGAACGTTGAGCTGCGTCAGTGATTTATACTACAGAGTGGCAAAGTGCTGCTGAGGCAATCTGAAATCTGAATGGTGCTTCCTACAAAAAATGCATTTTTTTACATTGCAAAATGGGACAGGAACAAATAGGAAACATTTACATGCAATCCCCTTTTGCCCTTGCAGGTGATTATCTATGTAATAATCTGTATCATTTTTTCTTGTTTAGTTATTCAGGTGTTAATGGCTTTTTTATCTACCCTATATGGAACAGTCTGATGTATTTGATATAATAATGGAAGCTAAAACGTTTTTTTTTGTTATATAGTTTGTAAATCATTATGTAATTCAGAAAAAAAAACATATTTACTATCTACAAAATCGGATTAAAAAGATGGAAATGCTGGTAAATGGGTTATATCATTGTATTAAATTATGTAAAATAAAATTATTTTAGTCCTCAAATTTTAACCATGACTGTGACTAGGATTTACATACAGTTAAACCTCTTTAAAGTAATATCCTTGGGACCGGAAAAAAATATTACTATATCGATATAATAATAAAATATTATTTTATCGATAAAGTAATATTTTATTATTATTAAGAGATTTATATGTATAATTTGTTATTATATTTTATAGTTGGTAGAGATTTTTGGTGTAAATTGAAATATATTTATATTAGGATAGCCAACTTACACAAAGTAGATAAAGAAATTTTAATCAGTTAAGTAATAATCACGAACAAATATTAGATACATTGTATTTACTTATAATATAAAAAATATAGTGATCGTGAAATCACTTATAAGGTACTCCCTCTGTTTTATTCAATAGTTTACATTTGCGGACCAATTTCCAGCACAGATTTTAATGTGCATTTTAAGGATAGTTTTATAATTTATTTTTGATATTTTCTTTTTTTTTTTTGTATAAAAATAGGATTGTTCTATTTTTATACAAAAAAAGAAAATATCAAAAATAAGTTATTTAACTATCCTTAAAATGCATGTTAAATACTCAGTTTTTTATGTAAAGAAATGGATGAGACGGAGGGAGTAAAATTATTTAGTAGATCATAAAAGTTGTCATCTGTGATTACAATAAAGAAGTCCGATGGTAAATACCACACACAGTTATTTACTATACTACGAAAAATATATGTAAACGATAAAAATTGTACATGTTCTATGAAATATTAGGAGATTTGGCGGGAACTTAAATAAAAATGAATATGAAATTCACATTTAGAAAGGAAATGAAAATTGTATAATATATATGAACATAAAATTTAGTAAATATTACTTTATATTTTCATTGGGTTCTTAAGTATTTTTTTTAAAATTATTATCTTATGCATTTAGCGAAAATATTACTTTATCCTATTGGCCCAAGTCGGGACCAGACAAAAATATTACTTAAGCGAGGTTATTACTTTATCGAATATTATTTTATCAAGGTTTAACTGTATGCATTACTACATCGACGTTGTTCTATACTTTCATAGAACAATGTAAAGGTTCACAAAGTGAGCAAGACTTTAAAAACCCACACTCCATTCATTACTAAGCTCATAAACAATTTAATAAGACAACGAGAATTGTTCTTGTTGCGGATTTTTTGATAGCAGCATATATTGCATTTGTTCAAGTACTACTATTACCAAAGATGTGTGGCCAAAAGTAATACAGTACTAATTTATGAAATAGAAATGCATTTAGATATCGAGTAAAAATGTTATGATATAAAATAAGAATTTATATTTGTTTAATAGATAGGCTATAACAAGTACCAGTCTTTGAAAATGTAGTAAATGTTTTATTAGATCATGCCCATGGAGTAGCATCAGTTATTGTTAGGCACCCAAGTTTTACCTTTACTACGGATCAAAATTCAAATATAGTAAAATTTTATTAAATTTGTATTCGATATCACGATAAATTAATATTTTTAATATAAAATTTTGATCCCAACATAAAAATAAAAATATAAAATTAATGTCAATCAATAAATAACTTCTATAAATTAATAAAATTCGTCGAAATTAATAAAATTCGTTGGTACCAACGATATTAATTTATAAAGATTTGATTCTATATCACATAAAGAGGACAAGAGAAAATTGATAACGAATCTACAAGCAACAATTAAATTGAATTTAATTGATTATCAATTTCTAAATATTAATCCGAATCAATAGATTTTTCTTTTGAATATATTTTAATTATTTCGACCATAAATAATTATCATCCCACATCGATTAAATAAACATGCATTGATTTTTAGAACAGTTATGTTATAGATTTCAAATTTTTTTCCTAAATGATGTGGTATCATTAAGCTGACATGTAAATATATGTTTTAATTCTTGAACGCATATTAATAAGATCTCATCATTTTATTAGAAAAATTACTAAATATTTAAAATTTCAATTTTTTTTTAAAACACTAATAAATTTTATAGCATTTTCCTTTTCAGAAACACAAGAACCCAATGAGTCCTACTTCTCAGCCAAATCAATCACAGCACTGGACCACCCAGCACAAAATACAAAAATTTGTTCACTTTCATCAAAAAGTTTCTTTCATCAAATCGTCGATGTGCTCCCCATTTTCAGATTTATTTTCCTTCACCAAAATTCCCTTTCTCTATTCTTTTTGTCAATTTCTACAAGTCGACACTCAACGTCGTCGTTTCCACTAACCCAACATTTCCCTTAAACGCTGTCGTTTATACTCATCCAAAAATCAACTGACTCATTCAATGTAGACAAACATTACCGGCAACACAACTTAAAAGTTGCCACGTCACCTTTGCATCTAGACGTGTTTTATCAATTCAGACACCTACATTAGATTAGAACACCCTACGTCACTTCATTCAATATTATACCCCTAGTATATCCTGTTTGAGATCTTATCCAACTGCTCAAATTAAATCCAACAAATAAATGAACAGTTACAAGAATATACATCATCTTCAAATTAAATCCCATTTCACTTCAAAATAAAAATAAAAAATAATTAATTTTGAATAATAACACAAATATTAAAATGGATTCCGAAAATATTTCTAAACCACACATGACATGATTTTATTCGTAAAATTCCATTTCATTTACGTAACTCAGCGATAGAAAACAATTATAAAAACGATTTGCAAAGCCGACTAGTTACGATAATTTTGAAAAACGAAAATGGAACAGATAATGTAGTTTATGAGTAGTATATGAACATGAGGATAAGGCCTTCATCATTTCATCATCTTCTTCGTTTTATTCCCATCTCTCTCTCTCTCTCTCTCTCTCTCTCTCTCTCTCTCTCTTATATATGAGTGTTTACAAACTCCACAACTATGTCGATCGCATTGGAAACAAACAACCTAATCGAACGGCCAGGATTCGTCGATCGGATGCCGTTCAAACCGATCTACGATCCATCCAATTCCGGCCGCTTCTCCGGCGATCGGCCGGCGATTGACCGATCCGATGAGCTCGACTCGTGTAGCTCGTCTTCGATCGGGAAAAACAGTGACGTCAGCAACGGTGAGGATGAATCGAGAGATGATAATGAAGTTCAGAGTAGTTTTAAAGGTCCTTTGGATTGCTTGGATTCACTTGAAGAAGTTTTGCCTATAAAGTATGTATCTATATGTGTGTGTATATTATTAAAGTTTGCATTTTTATTGTTTTTGATGATGTTTGTGTTGCAAAGTTTGCATTTTTATTGTTTTTGATGATGTTTGTGTTACAAAGTTTGCATTTTTAGGGTTTTGTTTGTGTTTTTGATGTTTCTTGATTGTCAATTGATGTTTTGGTAGGTTTTGTTTGATAAAAATGTGATCTTTATTGAATTGATCCCCATTTGTTTATGGTTTTTCGAAGTGGATATAATATGCTTTTGTATTGAAATTTGGTGATCTAAATGGCACCTTTGGATTTGTGTGCTTGTTAATGTGTTAATTGTTCTTGCTGTAAAAAATTGGTTTTCGATAGTGGATTAATGTAGTATATTTTGAACTCGGGTTAATAGGACTTTTGTCACTATTCACTATCAACAAGAACAAGTAGTGTTGTTGCACATTAAGAACAAGATAAGTTGTACTTTTTACTAAAAAGTTAGTGTTATGTAGTTTTGGTGATTAGTGTTTGTTTTCAAGAAAATTGTATATATGGATTTCTCATTGTCCTTTATTTTATTTTTTTGGACTTTTGTAGGAGAGGCATATCAAGTTTCTATAGTGGCAAATCGAAGTCTTATACGAGTCTAGCGGATATTTCGTCTTGTTCCTCTGTCAAAGACATTGCAAAGAAGGAAGATGCCTACACTCGGAAGCGGAAGAACTTGCTTGCTCATAGTAATTATTGGGATAAGAGCCACATTTTAGAAAACAGTAGCAGTGGCATGTCAAAGAGGCTTGCCAACTCCAGCAGAAGTTCTTTAGCTTTGTCTGCTATGATAAGCAGCTCGGAGAGCAATGATAACAGTGAATGCCTTGGTTCAAATTCCTTATCACGTAGTCCCTGTTTGCCACCTCTGCCCCCGCATGGTAGAAGATCAAAATCACCTAATAATGAATCGTCGGCATCACCTCCAACGCCTGTACGTAAATTTTCTCCCTGGAGGTCTTTCTCTCTTTCCGATTTGCAACATTCTGCAACTGCTACTACAGCCTCGACTGCCTTGGTAATTGATAAACAAAGTGTGGACTGACAGTGACATCAAAGGCAAGTTTCCTCATGCATTCATGAATGGAGAGGTCGATATTTGATAGATACAATGATCTCTAATGTTCTTGTAATCAACTGTTTTATTGTAGTGCTTTATGCTATTGTAAGTTTGTTACAGTTGTTTTGACCTAGCTAGAATGTTATGGAAGTATAATTGAACAACACTCTTGGCACTTGTTTTCTCCTCTTCTTATGCTAGTGTAAATGTACAGTATGTGGTGTTGACTCGCACACAAATATTTTGATGGGGATGGTTGCTTATTTCCATCACACATTTGATCCGAGCAACAGTTTGGATGCTTCTTATGTCCGTGTACACAGATGCCTGATCTATCTTCTTAGCTATGGCATCGTATAATATTTGAGTAATGGTTAAGGAAGTTTTAATTTAGGCGATATTAGCAGTAGCATATTAAAGAGCCTTTCTAACTCTTGCAGTTCTTACTTGCAGTGTGCTATAAAACATACTACTATGAAATTGTTTTCACTTTGACTTAGATAACGAGATTTAATAATTTGTGTCTTTATCATTTTGAGGACACTAGCGTTACAAGACCTCATGAAACTCGTGAAATTCACATCTTTGACGCACATGGGAATTATAATGCTTCACTTCTTGTACCACATCAAGTATTATAGAGACGTTCCTTGTGCTTACAAACAGTTACAAACTAATTTGCACATGCTGGGTTCTGTAACATGAGCCTGTAACCCAAGTGGGAGCAACAAGATGTCTGGAGATTGAAGGCGAGTTCATCCTGTTTGGGTTAAACTGTCCTGTCCATCCTTATATGATGAGGAGTCTAAGAGTCTTCTGGCCTGCGCTGTGAAGCGCGCAGACTTGTACTATAATTCTCTTTCGGGATGGGTAGCAGGCCAGCTCTAGGTTCAAATGGATTTGGCGGGGAAGCCGGACTCGATCAGTGTGGGCTTCTCCTCATTCAACAACCATCTTTTGTGTCTTCTATTTTGCCAATTATCTCAATACATATTAAAATTAATATATACTTTTAACTAATGAATCACTAGAAATGTATTAAATTTTGTTCATTAATGAGCATCTTCAATTGTGTTAGTTAAATTGGTTAGCTATTGATATAAAATATTGATTAGGTAAAATTTATTGAATCTGTAAAGTGTTCTGATGGTACTGCCTATAATAATTGGCTATTTTTTAAAAATAATACTCCCTCCGTCCCAATCAATTCTTAACCTTTTTTTTACACTTTTTGACACGTATTATAAGGTGTATTTTAAGGATAGTTCCATAACTTATTTTCAAAATTTTCTTTTTTCTGTATAAAAATATATACATTATCTTTTTTATACAAAAAAAGAAAATTTTTAAAAATAAGTTATGGAACTAGCCTTAAAATACGTGTCAAAAACCTCATTCTAAAAGGTTAAGATCCTATCGGGACCGAGGGAGTATGTTACTATTATTTCAAGTTGTTATAAATTGAATATATTATTTTATTATGGTAATAGATTATGTGGAATCTTCTTACAGGTTTCTAGAGGTTCGATAAATATAGCCAACATTACGGGATTGACTAAATTTTTAGACAAGAGGAATGCGTAGTTGGAGCGGAGATTTTTTTTACATATTTCCTATAAATTTTATTTATGTTATTATTTATCCAATTTTACCTAAGAGTTTTAGAGGGTTGGAGATGCTCTAATCATCAGTTTCACTTTATCATTTAGAATTGTCATATTTTGTAGCATGAAAATATAATTTTATAGATTTCTTTAACTATTTCATTAAACCAATAAAATCTTCTCTTTGATACATAGGGAGCGATGATCTATTAAATGTTAATAATCTAATCTTCAACAGAACTGTCAAAATAATGCAGTTCGAGAATATTACAATGCTAAGGGAAAAAAAACCAAATCATATTCTATTCCCTTCTTGTCTAACATTTCATATTCAAAAAACTAGAGTTTGAGCTCCAACTCGTTATTAAAGTCTGTCACGGTTCAAACAGGGTTTGGATCTAGCGGTGGCGGCAATTCGGTCCCGGTGGTATCACGTAGCTCAGAATCGCGTTGCCAAAGGGTCGTGCTCAATCAGGTTGCCGTAGCCTCTTTCTCATTCAACAATCATCTTTTTCTTTTTAATCTTTTTAGAGTAACATGATCTTTTAAGATTTTCTTTTAAAAAAAATGTGCAATTCGAGAACATTACAACGCGAAGGGAAACAAAACCAAGTCTTACTCTCAATGACATGATCCCCTTCTTGTCTCGCATTTCATATTCAAAAAATCAGAATTTGAGCTCCAACTCGTTAATAAAAGGCCATCACGGCCCAACTCATGAATGAGACAAGCTCGAAAACAAGTTATATTTACTTTGTTGATTAAATTTTTATTTTATGAAATCGTTATACAAACCAATAAAATTATATTTAAATACACTATAAAGTGCTTTTTATGAGGTTGAGAATATATTGTTCCTTTATCCAAGAAAAAGTCTTTCTATAACACAAATAAAAAATATACAAAGCCTGTTCTCAATATCAAATATAAATCCTTTTCTATCCCACATCGAGCATTCTTGAAACAGTATATGTGCTTATATTTTACTACTCCCTCCGTTTTTTTGGTTTCTTTACGTTTGCTTTTTGCACGGAGACCAAGATAGTGGATGTAATATTGTTAAAATAAATATAGTAGTGGGTGTAATAGTAATTTTATTGTTAAAATAAGTGAAGTAGTGGGTGTAATAGTGTAAAGGGTTGAAAAGGTGGAGTGAGGTAGTGGATGTAATAATATATTTTATTGTTAAAAGTTACTATTTTTAGTAATGTAAAGAAATGGAATGGACGGCCCAAAATAGAAAGTGAAAAGAAATGAAATGGACAGAGGGAGTATATATGGATTTAAATCAGCTGGGCTTGGTAACGCGAGTCTCTGACCCAAGTGGGAGCATTAAGGTGGTTGTAGATTTGGGCTGTGCGATCAACACATCAATTGCATCATATTGGGCTAAGTTCCCGAGTGAGGAGTTTGACCATCGGGGTCCAGTAATGGGAAATGTTCCTCTCTTCACGGGATAATAGTGAGAGTTTGACCATCGGGGTCCAGTAATGGGAAATGTTCCTCTCTTCACGGGATAATAGTGAGAGTTTGACCATCGGATGGTCCAGTAATGGGAAATGTTCCTCTCTTCACGGGATAATAGTGAGAATCAGGATGAAGTGTCCCAACCGAAAGGTCCCTCCCATTTCAACAACCACCTTTTGTCTTTAAAAGAGAAGTGTGATAGTAACAATGGCTACATCTTTTCATTACAAACTCTGTTATAATATATATAGGACTATGCTAGAATCATGTATTCACTATGCTAGAGTTAAGGAAAGAAATCAGCTTCCTTGTTTCTTCCCTGTGTATAAATCTAACTGTATGAATTAGAACTTTTACAACTGTTATGTTTAATATAAAATCAAATAAGATGATTTGACTCCTTGATTCAAGTTCCAGGCTTATCTTTAATATGATTAGGTGTCGTTTCCATAATAGTCTTAACCGGGTTCAACCACTCTCTTTCCCTTCTTTCGTGACTTTACGCTATGTATCTCTTGCGATACAACTGGTAACCTGGATGATTCGTTATGTATATATGCAAATTAAGGTGCACACATACAGAGTAACCTGGATGATTCGTTATGTATATATGCAAATTACAACTGGTTAAATATCGCTGGGCACAGTAACTTGGGCCACTTCGTCTTATTTGGGTTAAAAACGTCATGCCCATCATATGTGAGGAGTTTGGCTGGACTTGTAATGCGAAGGCATGGGTTCATTAGTGTAATGTGTGCTCAAGTCTTTGCTCTCTATACCTGGATGGATAAACAAGTGGGCTCAGCTGACAATGATCTTTTTTCCAACAAATATTTTTTAAAATTAGTATTGTTTTATGCTAAAGGAAGTGTGGACTGACAGTGACATCAAAGGCAAGTTTCCTCGTGCATTCATGAATGGAGGTCGATATTTGATACACACAATGATCTTATGTTCTTGTGATCAACTGTTTTATAGTAGTGCTTTATGCTATTGTAAGTTTGTAACAGTTGTTTTGACCTAAGCTCGAATGTTATAGAAGTAAAATTGAACAACACCCTTGTTTTCTCTCCTCTTCGGATAAGTGTAAATATGTATGTGATGTTGGCTGATTTAGCTGTGCAAAATCAGTCATTCGTGGTTACTTATCATCTTCTATATTAGCCTTTATGTAATCGGTCTTGTGTGGCATTACACCCCCCCCAAAACCCCCAAAACACACACACAAATTTTGATGGCGATGGTTGCTAATATCCGAGTAACGGTTTGGATGCTTCTTATGTCCGTGTACACAGATGCCTGTTCTATCTTATGAGCCATGGCATCACATAATAATTGAGTAATGGTTGGGGAAGTTTTAATTTAAACGATATTAGCAGTAGCATATTAAAGAGGCTTGCTAACTCTTGCATTTCTTACCTTTAACAGTTTCAGATATTATATGCACATCTTGGACAGCAGCAACAACTAATGTGCGTGTTGAAATTCATCATTTTGTGCGTGTTGAGATTTAATAATTTCTCTCTTAATCATTTTGAGGACACTAGCGTTCCAAGAAGATCTTATGAAACTCGTGCAATTTCTCATCTTTTTTTTTGATAGTTACAACACACACCCCAAGATTCGAACTCTTGACCTCTTTTAGAGAAACCTTGAGCTCAAACCACTACACCTCATCTTTGACGTACATAGGAATAAAATTACGAGTTTGATGCTTCACTTCTTGTACCCCACATCAAGTATTACAGAGACGTTTGTTGTGGTTACAAACAGTTACAAACTTATTCACACATGCTGGGCTCCGTAACATGAGCCTGTAACCCAAGTGGGAGCAAAAAGATGTCTGGAGATTGAACGAGTTCAACGTGTTTGGGTTAAACTGTCCTGTCCATCCTATACATCCTATATATATGTTGAGGAGTCTTCTGGCCTGCGCAGTGAAGCGCGCAGACTTGTACTATTATTCTCTTCCGGGATGGGTAGCAGGCCAGCTCTAGGTTCAAACGGAGTTTGGATCTGGCGGTGGGGGACCGGGCTCAATCAGGTGGCCTCTTCCTCATTCAACAACCATCTTTTTGTGTCTTCTATTTTGCCAATCATCTCAATACATACCAAAATTAATATGTACTTTTAACTACTGAATCACTAGAAATGTGTTAGATTTTGTACATTAATGTTCTAATCGTCGGTTTCACTTTATCATTTAGAATTGTCATAAGCAATGCTAGGGATCCGAAATGGTTCCCGAATGTCCTCTTTTAATTTGTGGAACACATATATTTACAATGAGGGCTTCTTTAATTCAAAGATACACGTCCAATCAAATGTTGTCAACTAAGCATTTGGGAACCATTTTGGGAACTCTAGCATTTCTATTGTCATATTTTGTATCATTAAAATATACTTTCATAGATTTCTTTAACTATTTCATGAAACCAATAAAATTCTTCTCTTTGAAACATAGGGAGAGATGATCTATTAAATGTTAATAATCTAATCTTCAAGAGAACGATCAATATAATGCAGTTCGAGAATATTACAAAGCGATGGGAGAAAAAACCAAATCTTACTCTCAATATCATGATCCCCTTCTTGTCTCACATTTTATATTCAAAAATTCAAAGTTTGAGCTCCAACTTGTTAATAAAAGTCCATCACGGCGATGAGACAAGCTCGAATACAAATTATATTTACTTTGTTGAATAAATTTTATTTTATATGAAATCGTTATACAAACCAATAAAATTATATTTATACAAACTATAAAGTGCCTTTTATGAGGTCGAGAATATATTAATAACACAAAGAAAAAATATATAAAGCCTGTTCTCAATATCAAATATAAATCTCTTTCTCTCCCACATCGAGTATTCTTGAAACAGTAAATGTGCTTATATTATAATGAATATGGATTTAAATCAGCTGGACTTGGTTATGCTAGTCTGTGACCCAAGTGGGAGCTATAAGGTGGTTGTAGATTTGGGCTGTGCGGATCAACACATCAACTTGCATCCTTGGTGAAGGCGTACCCTTTCCTGAGCCTACCCTTTCTGAGCCACCCTTACCCGAGTGAGGAGTTTGGCCATACCTTGGGTTCATCTACCAGATGGCCCAGTAATGGGAAATGTTCCTCTACCAGGTGGCCCAGTAATGGGAAATGTTCCTCTCCTCACGGGGATAGTGAGAACCAAGGATGCAATGGCCCAACCGAAAAGAGGTCCCTCCAATTTCAACAACCACCTTTTGTAAAATGCCTACCCAAATGTAAGAGCAGTGACGGAGCTTCTAAGGGGCATTTCGGGTTCATGGTCGCTTAAAGTTAAATTAAAATTTATTTTGCCAAGAAGTTGTTTTTGTTTCTTTGTTCTTGTTCAGGACAATTTTCATAAAGTTATCATATCTTTTACGAGTACATGGAGAAAATGAGAACCACACAGAGTAACATGGTGAATTCGTCTGTATATAAGCAAATTACGATTGGTTATACATCGCTGCTCTCACATAAACAATGAACACTAGAAATAAAAAACAATGAACACTAGAAAAACAGGGACTCAAAAACAAAAACAATACTCCCTCCGTCCCAGCGGGTTCTTAACATGGGGGCTGGGCACGGAGACCAAGGATAGTGGGTGTTATATTGTTAAAATAAATGAAGTAGTGGGTGTAATAGTGATTTTATTGTTAAAAATAAATAAAGTAGTGGGTGTAATAGTGTAAAGTGTTGAAAAAGTGGAGTAAAGTAGTAGATGTAATAATGTATTTTATTGTTAAAAGTTACTATTTTTAGTAATCTAAAAAATTGGTGGGACATCCCAAAAAGGAAATTGTATGGATGGGACAGAGGGAGTAAATGAACACTAGAAAAACACATGAAACAGAGGAGTGTTTTTTTGTAAAAGTGGTTTTCAAGATAAACTGAGTCCTTTCTCACAATTCAACAATCATCTTTTTGATTTTTGGGCTCACACTTGTCTTTTTTGCACTGGGAGATCATATCTTGAGTGCATGGATAATTAGGATGATATTCTAGTTTTTTTTTTTTATTAAATTTTACATAATTAATAACAATTTTCTCTCAAGTTTGTGAAAGTTTCTTTCTGATTATGATTTGAAAGATCTTTTGGGAAGAATCATATTGTGCTAAATTCTTTATGTTAAAATGTTTTCTAGAATTTTTTAAAAGGGTTGAAGATTTAATGAGTGGAAGATAGTGAGGGAGAAAAACGCTTGCTGAGGTCGGGATGTTTGGTTAATGTTAAATTTATGAAATATTAAATCACATTATTATGTAATTTATTTTAAGACGGATGGTTTAATTAACGTTAACATGCAAGAAGAAAAGAAGGTTACTTGGTCCCAATACTTTGATTAAAAATTTGATTTTCACTATCCATAAACCAATTACTCTAAGGGTAGGAATACTTACCCACGTCTTTGAGTTTAACTATGATTATACTCCCTCCGTCCCTCTCAATAGTTTACGTTTGCGGACCAGTTTTCGACACGGATTTTAAGGTACATTTTAAGGATAGTTCTATAACTTATTTTTGATATTTTCTTTTTTTGTATAAAAATAGAACAATCCTATTTTTATACAAAAAAGAAAATATCAAAAATAAGTTATAGAACTATCCTTAAAATGCACCTTAAAATGCGTGTCAGATACGCAGTTTTTTATGTAAAGAAATGAGAGGGACAGAGGGAGTATCAATTATATAGTACGACAAGAACACATTAAGTTATCGCAGTAACATTGTTACTGACAAATTATCCTCATTTGACAATTTGATTAATACGGGTGCGAACCCCGAGTCCCCGACAATGACACTCTTTTTATTCTCACATAAACTTATATGTACCTCCTACTTATAGTTTTATAGTTTTGAGCTAGTATCAATTTTTGACCAACATTACTTGTAAAACATTGTATTAGGACATCAATCTGAAAATTGCTTATGTAGTAGTGACTGTTTACTCTTCTCTAATCACTGAATGTAATTTTATTATATGGCGAGGGGTACACTAATCGTCAACGTGCAACTAGAAAAGAAGGTTCTTGGTCACAAGATTCTGAAAAAAAAAAAAACAAACTTTCCGTATTTATAAACCAATTACTCTCGAGGAAGAAGAGTAACACAAGGCAGACATCACATCATTGAATTTAAAAATATTTAAATAGTATAAATATTGTGACACATTTAATTTTTGCAGTAGCACTTACTGACAAATAATCCTGATATAACAATTTGATTCTTCCTGTCACAAACCCCGACTGCAGCACTCGTTTTGTTTCCCCGAAAACTTTGTAGCTTTGGACAACATTTAAGGGGTCTTGTTTAGCAATTTTATTTGATCATCAATTTAAACATTGCTTTTGTTGTAGCGATTATCAACCCTATTCTAATCACAAATTTAATTTGTTTTATGACGAACGGTCATAACAAGAAAAGAAGTTTACTTGGTTCTAATATTTTGACGAAAGTTTTGACTCGCATTATCCATAAACCAATAACTCTAAGGGCGGTATTACTTACCCATTTCATTGAGTTGAAATATGAGTATATCATATATATACTACGACAAAGACAAGTTAAATTGTCGTAGTAGAACTCACCGACAATTAATCCCCATTTAAGAATTCGATTAATCCGAGTGCAAATCCCGACTGCGGCTTTCTTTTTGTTCCCACATAAACTTAGAGGTCGTTTGGTTACCTGTTCAATACCCAGGTATTTCAATTTCCTAGGAAGTGATATTTAGCAAAGTTGTTTGGTTGAATAAAATAAGGGAAATGTAACTTCCTTGGAATTTTGAATACCCATGATATGTGGGAAGTTGCTTACCCACCCCATCCTTGGTTATTTGAAATTCCTATGAATTTAAATACCGACATCAATAACCAAACAATTTTTCTCACTTCCTATGAATTTTAAATACCAAGTAACTAATAGTTCCCATAGAAAATTAATTCCTATATGCAACCAAACAAGCACTTATACGTATCTCATACTTGTACTTTTTAGATAGTATCTATTTTTGACCAAGAGTAAATTCCATTTTGCACCCCTTATCTTTGGGTATTTTTTCAATTTGGTCTTACTTTATGAACCCTGACACTTTGCATCCCATATTTCATGTTTCACATTCACTTTGCACTTTTTCCGTTAACAAATTTAACACCGTTAAGTTTGATTTTTTTTTAAAAAAAAAAATTTGACAGGGGGATTTTCGGTATTTATAAAATTATTTTTCAGAAAAAATGAAAAAAAATCAGAAAATTATATTTGTTATATTTTTAATTTTTTTCCTGTTTTACAAAAAATATATTTAATTTTCAAAAATTATAATTTTTTAAAAAATGAATGTATTTTTTTAAAAAGTGATTTTTTTAATTAAAAAAATTGAAAATGATATTTTTTTCATTTTTTTTGAACATTTTTGAAATATTTTTTTTGCCAATTTGTGTTTTAAAAATGAAAATATTATTTTCTGATTTTTTTTTTCTGAAATACAGTTTTCATTTTTGAAATATGTTTTATTTTTGAAAATAATTTTCTGAATTTTTTTCATTTTTTCTGAAAAATAATTTTCTAAATACCAAAAATGCCCCTGTCAAATTTTGAAAAAAAAATCAAACTTAACAGTGTTAAAATTTGTTAACGGAAAAAGTGCAAAGTGAATGCGAAACATGAAATATGGGATGCAAAGTGCTAGGGTTCATAAAATAAGACCAAATTGAAAAAACACCCAGAAATAAGGTGTACAAAATGCAATTTACTCTTTGACCAAAAGTACTGTGGGGATCTTTTAAAACATTGCAATCGATTATCAATATGAATATCGTTTACTCAGTAGTGATCGCCTACTCTTCTCTAATCACCAAATGTAATTTTATTTTATGACAAAAGGTATAATCATCGCAAAAGAAGCTAGGTTACTTGGTCATAAGATTCTGGAAAAAAAAGACTTTCAGTATTTCTTAACCAATTACTTTGTAGGAAGAAAAGTAACAGAAGTCAAACATACTGACCCACAATATTGAGTTTTAAAATTTTTAAAGTCGTTTATGTATCGTTACAGGACGGATCTAATTGCTGCTTTAACACATACTGACAAATAATCCTGATGCAATCTTATTCTTTTACGCGACACTCTTTTTTTTCCCCAGAAACTTTATAGTTTTAAGCTAGGTTCTAGTTTTGGACAACATTTAAGGGCTCTTTTTTAGAGATTGCATCTTTGATCATCAATCTAAACACGCCTTTCATAGTAACAATTACCAACCCTCTTCTAATCACATTATGTAATTTTATCTTATGACCGATAGTCTAATTATTGTTAACATGCAACAAGAAAAGAAGGTTATTTGGTGCCAATATTTTGACGAAAAATTGACTTTCACTATCCATAAACCAATTACTCAAAGGCAGGAATACTTGCCTACATCATTGAATTTAAACATGATTATATCATTTATATTCTATGACAAGAACAAATTAAATTGTCACAGTAGCGCTTATTGACAAATAATCCTCATTTGACAATTTGAATTGATTAATTCGGGTGCAAACCCTGTGACACTCATTTCGTTCCTACATAAACTTATATGCATCTCATAATTGTACTTTTATGGTAGTGTTTATTTTTGACCAACCGTACTTTGAGGATCTTTTAAAACATTGCATTCGGTCATCCATCTGAAAATTGGTGGTTACGTAGTAGACTAGTGACTGCCTAATCTTCTCTAATCATCGAATGTAAAAAAAAATTAAATTTCGGTATTTTTAAACTAATTACTTTGTAGGAAGAAGAAAAGTTAGACATACTGACCCACATCGTTGAGTTTGAAATAGTTATATTGTTTATATACTTTGACAGTGATTCAATTAATTGCTGCGAGTAAGTAATGTCATATGTCTTCTAGTTACGTACTACACAGGACACTCGTCATGCACATACCAGTGGTTACAAAAAATGATTGTTGTTAAACTGAGAGAGGTAATCTAGTTGGATCGTCGAGAAACATTTTTTAAAAAATAGAAACAACAATCCGTGACAAAGCACTAGTTACTAGTACTAGTTAGAATAGTAGTGATCGACTAAGATCTCCATCCAAAATAATTTTTTATTTTTTGAAAATTTGGGAATATCACTAAATTATATATATCTTGACATCCGTAAGGTTGGATCGTCGAGAAATATTTTTTAAAAAATAGAGACAGCAATCTATGACAAAGCACTAGTTACTAGTACTAGTTAGAATAGTAGTGATCTACTAAGATCTCGAACCAAATTAATTTTTTATTTTTTTAAAATTTGGGAATATCACTAAATTAGATATATCTTGACATCCGTACGGTTGGATCGTCCAGAAATATTTTTAAAAAAAATAGAAACAACAATCTGGGACGAAGCACATTTATTACATTCGACCAAATTTGGTCGAACTTGCTCTTTATTTTTTGGTAAAAAAATTACTTTATATACCGTATGTATTTCCAATACCCTCATAATTTTTTTAATATTTTTTCAAACTAATTAGATACTTATTCAATTTATTTAGACAATCTACTAATTAAAAATTCAACTTACTCCTATCATATGAATATTTTTTACACAAAACTAAATTTATACATATGAATAAAGTTATCATTGTATTTATAAATATTTTTAAATGCTGAGTACAAACATTTAAATATTTAATAATATTTTTTCAAACTAATTAGATACTTATTTAATTTAGTTAAAATCTACTAAATAAAAATTTAACTTTCTCCTATCATATGAATATTTTTCACACTCAACTAAATTTATACATATGAATAATGTTATCCTTGTATTTATAAATATTTTTTAATGATGTGTACAAACATTTAAATATTTAATAATAATTTTTCAAACTAATTAGATACTTATTTAATTTATTTAAAAAATCTACTAAATAAAAATTTAACTTTCTCCTATCATATGAATATTTTTTACGAGTAAAATAAATTTATACATATAAAAAACGTTATCCTTGTATTTATAAATATTTGTTCATGATGTGTACAAACATTTAAATATTTAATAATATATTTTCAATTTCTGAAAATAATAAATTCAACCGAATTTGGTCACAATTATTAAATTCGACCGAATTTGGTTGAATTTAATGCGGGTAAATTCGACCAAATTTGGTCGAATTTAATATTTTACCGAATTCGATCATATTTATAAATTTGACCAAATTTCGGCAACATTTTGAAAAAAATTGGGCGGCAATTTTCCCGCTCCCCTACTAAATATGACCGAATTCGGTCGAAAAAAAATCGGTCAAATTTAGTAACTACTAAATTCGACTGAAAAAAAAAATCGGTCAAATTTAGTAGCTACTAAATTCGACCGAAAAGAAATCGGTCAAATTTAGTAGCTACTAAATTCGACCGAAAATAAATCGGTCACATTTGGTACTAAATTCGACCGAATAAATTCGATCGAATAAATTCGACCGTGGCTAAATTCGACCGAATTCAGTCATATTTAGCCGGACCAAAAATGGTCGACCGAATTCGGTCATATTTAGTCGCGGTCGAATTTATTTGGTCACATTTAGGCTTGTTTTCTTGTAGTGTTTGGGTCCCCAAAAAACATGGATGTGATGTGGATGTATCTCCATAAAACATGTTTGTTCTTGTCAAAGATGCTACAAAATGCATGCAACTTGGAGTTTAAAAGAGTATGCTAGCTCATTGGGCCTCACGGATTTCAGCATATACCTGTACTACAGATTAACAACCAAAATTTGTAAGATTCATCTTAAACAAGTTTTAATCTTTAATGTAATACAAAACAGTACAAGGCATCTTCTACGAGTTGAAGATAATGGCACAAAAAAAAAATGGGTTGCCCTTCTAATTTGTCCCACACCGAGTATTTGCGAATTTTTGTTGTCTTTATAATTTTAATCAAAATAATTAAATCTCGGCTGGGTTCAATAACATGGACCCGTGACTCAAGTGGGAGCCGTAAGATGGTTTGATTATTGAATTCGACAATCATCTTTTTAATTTTGATGCTCACATATTGTAGTTCAAGTTTATACATTTTCCTCATTCAGTTTTCTTGATCATGATATCTTCTCTTTCCACTATGATCTTTTCAACGGGCCTTCAACCAAGAAGCAAATCTCAGGCTCCTTTCATGAAATGGTAGCAATACGACGATACTGTTTTTGTAGTTCAAATCTATATATTTTCCTCGTTCAATTTTCTTGATCATGTTATCTATATATAAAAATAGAGTCATGTTAGAATATTAATATAAGATTCTGGTCTCGACAAAAAAAAATATGTAAGATTCTGGTAAAACTTCCTTTAACACATTAAAATTTTAGATTTTAGATGTAATGATTACTTAACATGCACTACAACAAATTTGGCTAAATTCGACCGGAACAAAACGGTCGAAATTTTCGACCAGAACAAAACGGTCGAAATTAGCTAATTTCGACCGTCGAGAAGTTGATCGTTTTTAGCTTGGTCAAAAATAACATAAACGGTTCCTCATTCAGTTTTCTTGATCATCATATCTTCTCTTTCCACTATGATATTTTCAACGGGCCTTCAACCAAGAAGCAAATCTCAGGCTCCTTTCATGAAATGGTAGCAATACGACGATACTGTTTTGTAGTTCAAATCTATATATTTTCCTCGTTCAATTTTCTTGATCATGTTATCTATATATAAAAATAGAGTCATGTTAGAATATTAATATAAGATTCTGGTCTCGACAAAAAAAAATGTAAGATTCTGGTAAAACTTCCTTTAACACATTAAAATTTTAGATTTTAGATGTAATGATTACTTAACATGCACTACAACAAATTTGGCTAAATTCGATCGGAACAAAATGGTCGAAATTAGCTAATTTCGACCGTCGAGAAGTTGATCGTTTTTAGCTTGGTCGAAAATAACATAAACGGTCGAAAATAGCTAATTTCGACCGACTAAATTCGACCAACTAAATTCGACCAACTAAATTCGACCGAATTTGGTCGAAATTATAAATTTGATAAAAAAAAATGGATTTTGGAAATTTCGAATTTTGGCGCCTAAACTGTACTAAATTCGACCAAATATGGTTGAATTTAATATCCTAAGAGCAAGTCCAACAATGTCCTACATTATGCCTTATAAATATCATAAAAACAAGTGTCCTAGTGATTTAGGACATTATTTTTATGTATCAACTCCAACAATATGCCTTATCCTTGTGCCTTATTATAAAAATAATAATATATTTGATAAAAGAAGGGTAGAAAAGAAGGGAAGTGAATTTTTTTATTGATAAAAAATGAAATAAGGCATGACTAGTGGTGTCCTAAAAATAGGGCATGAGATGAATGTCCTAGTGTTTTAAGGCACCACTAAGACATTGTTGGAGCACATTTTTTCCTAAATGCCCTGAATTTTAGCTAAGGACATCAATTTAGGACATTGTTGGACTTACTCTAAATTCGACCAAATATGGTTGAATTTAATATACTAAATTCGACCAAATATGGTTGAATTTAGTATGCTAAATTCAACAAAATATGGTCGAATTTAAGGAACCCCGATTTTAAAAATAAAATGGCAGCAGAATCTGCTGCTCTTTGAATCTAACGTTGATTTTGTGTAGCTTAGCATGTAGGATTCAGTTTGGTTACTCAAACTCATGATTTGGAGGTCAATAACATCTCCAAAATAGCTTCGATCCTCAAGAACACGAAGAACATGAAGAACACGACAATCAAACTTTGATTTCTATACGATATTGAACTCGAAATTCAACATATAATATATGAAATTGACTAGAAAAACATACTCTACATGATGGAAACATCAAAATCAACAACCAATTACGTTTACAAAAATTCATAATTTTAATAAGTAAATTCGAATTTAATAAAAAAATAGGAGAAATTCCTAAATTATACCCCTACAAAATCTGATGATGTTTTTGGATAGAGGATGATGAGAGCTTCGATTCGACTATAAGAGCGTTCAAATCGGACATAGATAGCGCCTCCAAATGTTGGTTTGATTCTTGAAAACTCAAGAACATAAAAAGAAAGAATATAAAAAGAAATTGATGTGTATGTTTGTAAGAGAAACAGAATGGAGTAGAATTATAAAAGAATGTTTAGGAGAGAATATGAATGGATGAAGAATATAAAAGAGAAAGAAATGAATGTAATTGAATTAATGGCTAGGATGAAATATTTAAAAAAGAAATGGGTGGTCTAGATTAATTTTATAGAGCAATACATGTGGCAATCCATGTGCTTCCCCCTTAGCCAATAGAAACATGACACGTGGCAACAAATAATTTTTTGCATCTGAAATTTACCTTTTTCAACCTTATTTGGTCGAAAATAACAGCACGACTAAATTCAACCGAATTTGGTCGAAATTAGCTAAATTCGACCATTTTCGGTCAAAATTAGCTAAATAATTTTATTTTCCACTCTTTTTTAATTAGTTTGTAGGATCACTTGATACATTTAATAAAATTAGGAAAAAAGGTCAAAATTTGATTTAAAATTCATACACAACCAAGTAGTCATATTAACGAATTTTGTGATGAATTTTACCTTACTTCCACTAATTTGCCTAATAATTTGATTTTTCATCCATTTTTAAGTAGTTTATAATTAAAATAAATTTAAAAAATTAAATAAAAATAGGACAAAAATATCCAAATTTTGGATAAATATTATACACACCCAAGTAGTCATACTCACTATGAACACTACAAAACAATTAAAAATAGTAGTAGTAGCAAGGTTTCCTCAGGGTTTAGTGTTTAGATTTTTTAAAAAATATTTCTCGACGACTCAATCATACGGTGGTCAAGATCCATGCTTTTTAATGTTATTGCCAAAATTTCAGAAAAAAAATAATTAATTTAGGTTGGTAATTTAACGGTCAACTAGTACTTTGACTATAACACCTAAACGGGATTTCGTCAAGGTTCAGTGTTTCGATTTTTTTAATAATAGTTCTCGACGACCCAACCATACGGAGGTCAAGATCCATCCTTTTTAATGTTATTGCCAAAATATCAGAAACAAATAAATTAATTTGGTTTGGTAATTTAACGGTCAACTAGTACGTTGACTATAACACCTAAACGGGGTTTTGTCAGGGTTCAGTGTTTCGATTTTTTTAATAATATTTCTCGATGACCCAACCATACGGTGGTCAAGATCCATCCTTTTTAATGTTATTTCCAAAATTTCAAAAATAAATAAATTAATTTTGTTTGGTAATTTAACGGTCAACTAGTACTTTGACTAGAACCCCTAAACGGGGTTTCGTCAGGGTTTAGTCTTTCGATTTTTTAAAAAATATTTCTCCATGACCCAACAAAACGGTGGTCAAGATCCATCTTTTTTAATGTTATTGCCAAAATTTTAGAAAAAAATAAATTAATTTGGTTTGGTAATTTAACGGTCAACTAGTACTTTGACTATAACACCTAAACGGGATTTCGTCAGGGTTCACTGTCTCGATTTTTTAATAATATTTTTCGACGACCCAACCATACGGTGGTCAAGATCCATCCTTTTAAATGTTATTGCCAAAATTTCAGAAAAAAATAAATTAATTTGGTCTGGTAATGTAACGGTCAACTAGTACTTTGACTATAACACCTAAACGGGGTTTCGTCAGGGTTCAGTGTTTCGATTTTTTTAATAATATTTCTCGACGACCCAACCATAAGGTGGTCAAGATCCATCCTTTTTAATGTTATTGCTAAAATTTCAGAAAAAAATAAATTAATTTGGTCTGGTAATTTAACGGTCAACTAGTACTTTGACTATAACACCTAAACGGGGTTTCGTCAGGGTTCAGTGTTTCGATTTTTTTAATAATATTTCTCGACGACCCAACCATACGGTGGTCAAGATCCATCCTTTTTAATGTTATTGCCAAAATTTTAGAAAAAAATAAATTAATTTGGTTTGGTAATTTAACGGTCAACTAGTACTTTGACTATAACACCTAAACGGGGTTTCGTAAGGGTTCAGTGTTTCGATTTTTTTAATAATATTTCTCGACGACCCAACCATACGGTGGTCAAGATCCATCCTTTTTAATGTTATTGCCAAAATTTCAGAAAAAAATAAATTAATTTGGTTTGGTAATTTAACGGTCAACTAGTACTTTGACTATAACCCCTAAACGGGGTTTCGTCATGGTTTAGTCTTTCGATTTTTTAAAAAATATTTCTCGATGACCCAACCATATGGTGGTCAAGATCCATCATTTTTAATGTTATTTCCAAAATTTCAGAAAAAAAAAATTAATTTGGTTTGGTAATTTAACGGTCAACTAGTACTTTGACTATAACCCCTAAACGGGGTTTCGTCAGGGTTTAGTCTTTCAATTTTTTAAAAAATATTTCTCGATGACCCAACCAAACGGTGGTCAAGATCCATCATTTTTAATGTTATTGCCAAAATTTTGGAAAAAAATAAATTAATTTGGTTTTGTAATTTAACGGTCAACTAGTACTTTGACAATAACACCTAAAAGGGGTTTCGCTAGGGTTCATTGTTTCGATTTTTTAATAATATTTCTCGACGACCCAACCATACGGTGGTCAAGATCCATCCTTTTTTAATGTTATTGCCAAAATTTCAGAAAAAAATAAATTAATTTGGTTTGGTAATTTAACGGTCAACTAGTACTTTGACTATAACACCTAAACGGGGTTTCGTCAGGGTTCAGTGTTTCGATTTTTTTAATAATATTTCTCGACGACCCAGCCATATGGTGGTCAAGATCCATCCTTTTTAATATTATTGCCAAAATTTCAGGAAAAAATAAATTAATTTGGTTTGGTAATTTAACGGTCCACTTGTTTGGAAAATAAATTTAAAAATTAAATAAAAATAGAAAAAAGCCAAACTTTAATTTAAAATTCATACACACCAAAGTAGTCATACTTAATATTTGTGTGATGAATCTTACACTACTTTCACTAATTTTACATTTTGTTTAATTTTCCCCATTTTTAACTAGTTTGTAAAATAAATTAATAAATTAAATAAAAATATTAAAAATGACAATTTTTTAACGTAAATTCATACAGACCAGATTAGTAATACTCAATATTTGTGTGATGAATCTTACCATAGTTTCACTAATTTTCCATTTTGTTTATTTTCCTCCATTTTTAAGTAATTTGCAAAATAAATTAAATTAGTTAATTTCGACCATATTTGGTCGAAATTAGTTAAATTCGACCAATTATGGTCGAAATTAAATTTGAACATTTTGATTTTTTTTGGGCGGCAAGTTTCCCGCTTTTCAAAAATTTTGAATTAAATTTCCCCGCTCACCCCAATTGCTAAATTCGACCAAAAATGGTCGAATTTAATTTTTTCATTGGCGGGAACTTTCGTCCTACTTTTGGCAGAATCTAAATTGCTAAATTCGACCGTATTTAGTCGAACAATTGCTAAATTTGACCGATTATTTTTGACCGCTCTTAAATTCGACCATATTTGGTCGAAATTAGCCGCAGTCGAAAATATTCGGTCGAAATTAGCCTTGTTTTCTTGTAGTGATGGTATTAGAGAAGCACGCAGAGATTCAGATTTGATTCTTTGTGACCTTCAATATTCTCAATATATAATATGGCACCAAAGTAAAGATAAGCGTCCATAGTCCAATAAACACAAAAATACAAATGCACATACATTTACACACACAAATCTGATTTAATTTACGTAAATTCAATTACTTGATCTCTATTCCTCTACATAATATATTTGTTATATAAAAACTAGTCTTCAATTTATTTAAAAAGATCTTCGTCGATAAATTTTCTTTGCTTAATCAAGAAAAAGGCAAACAGGACAGGTATTAGAAAAAGCGTAGAAGGGTGTGGTATTACTTGCCATCTTAGGAAAGAAGTCTGAGATTAATCTCAGATCCCCTTTTCTCTTCTTTAAAATGACATTTTAAATTTTTGGGAAATAATTTTTTTAAAATGCTTTATAAAGAAATGCAAATTATAATCTTTTTTCATGAAAGATCTCTTGAAAAAAGGGTAGACTCAAATACTCAGTTATCTTTATTAGTTTGAGAATATGGAGAAAAAGCCAAGGGAAAGAATGTATTATATCTAAATACACGATTACACAATTCAGAATACAATTTTTTTCAAAAACAAAAAACCGACATGTTGGCCACATGTCACCCCTTACTTTATAGGCTATTGATCAAGTAAAGAAAACAATTAAAGAGCCTTGCAAATTTAAGTATTTACTGTACTACAATGAGAACCAAGGGGGTTATTTATCATCCATATTAGCCTTTAAGTAAGCGCTCCTGTGTCGCATTATCAACCCCCCACACCCCCCCCACCACAGTTATGGGGATGCATGGTTGGTTTTACCATAACACACTTGATCCGAGAAACAGTTTGGATGCTTCTTATGTCTGTGGACACGAATGCCTGATCTTATAAGCCATGGGCAAGGGCATCTTGATGATAATTGAGTAATGGTTGGGGAAAATTTTAATTTAGACGACATTAGCAGTAACACATTGAAGAGGCTTGCTTACACTTGCAGTTCTTAACTTTGTCAGCTTCAGCTATAATATGCACAGCTTGGACAGCAGCTACAACAAGCGCGCCTGTTGAAATTCATCATCACCTAGTCATCTCCTGCATGGCAAGTCAAAATTGCATAAATAATCTCCGGTATATATAGTCTGGTACACATGTATCACTGATCAACATCCGTAGAAGGATTGTTCAGGTTGATTCTTTGTTCTTGTAATCATCTTCAAGATTATGGCATTGCTTGAAGATCTAACCATTTCTTAAAATTGTCATTAAGCACACAAGGCAAAAGAATTTTGAGTACAGTATGATCCCCAGAGAAAGGAGACAAGATTTAAATCCAGGCTGGTGATCATGGGAAATAGGCAGAAATATGGAGTTGACTATGAACAGACTTTTGCCCCAGTAGCAAAGTTAAACACTGTGAGATCCCTGTTAGCTGTAGCTGCTATTCAAGGGTGGCACACTCATTAAATGGACGTTAAAAATGCATTTTTGCATGGTGAATTAAAGGAGGAGGTGTATATGAAACTCCCACCTGGTTATGAAGGCTCAGGTTTCAGATTTGATCCAACGGCTACAGGAAAATACAGAAGTATGTACCCTGCTAGCACTAAGGTCTGCAGGCTGGTTAAAACTCTATATGGGCTCAAGCAAGCCCCTAGAGAGTGGTTTGATAAGATTAGCTCAGTTTTGAAGAAGATTGACTTTGTGCAATCTAAAGCAGATTCATCTCTATTTACAAAACAAGTAGATGGCACCATTGTGGTCATTCTTGCTTATGTTGATGATCTGGTTGTAACTGGAAATGACTTGCAAGCAATGGAGAAAGCCAAGGAATTCCTAAAATCTCAGTTCAACATGAAGGACCTTGGTGAACTAAGGTATTTTCTTGGAATAGAAGTTGATAGAAATGAGCAAGGAATTTTCTTATCTCAGAGAAAGTATGTAACTGATCTGCTTAGAGAATATAATCTTTTGAATTGCAGACCCTTAAAGCTTTCAATGGACACTTATGTGAAGCTCTTAGCTAGTGCAGGGGATCCTCTTCTCCATCATGAAGATTATCAAAGGCTGGTTGGCAAATTGATTTACCTCACTCTTACAAGGCCAAACATTGCATTCAGTGTTCATGTTCTGAGTCAATTTATGCACAATCCTACTACTGTTCACTTTCAAGAAGCAAAAACAGTGCTGAGGTATCTTGCTGGATCAAAGGAACAAGGCATCTTGTTGGCATCTGGAACAACTGCTAAATTGCAGGCCTATTGTGATAGTGACTAGGCAGGATGTCCTAATTCAAGAAGATCCACCACTAGGTTCTGTATTCTGCTAGGACGATCTCCTATTGCATGGAAATCAAAAAAACAATCTGTAGTTGCTAGGTCTACAGCAGAAGCATAATTCAGGTCTCTGGCCATGACTGTGTGTGAGGTGATGTGGCTTAAAAAGCTTCTCAAAGAGCTGGGCTTAAAAGATCTTGGCTCAACTCCTATCTACTGTGACAATCAGGCTGCTCTAGCTATTGTAGCCAATCCAGTGCACCATGAAAAAACTAAGCATGTCGAAATTGATTGCCATTTCATCAGGGATAAAGCTATTGAAGGTCACATTAGTCCTAGATATGTGTCTACCTCTTCACAACTTGCTAATGTTTTCACTAAGGTTTTGACTACAGAGCAACATCAATTTCTGTTAAACAAGCTGGGCGTTCAGTCTCCTTCACACTCAGCTAGAGGGGGAGTGGTAAAGTCCAAGGCCCAGTTAATGGTTAATGTTTAGCCCTTATTGCTAGTCTCATAGGCCCAGTCCAGTAATTAGGATTCTGCAGTAGCATAACAAACTCTGTCAAGCTGTTAGTTCTAGTACTGATGGAGTGTTTAATGTATTTTGTCTAGCTGCAGTCTTTTGTTATTTTCCTAGGATGATTCTAGAGGCTTAGCTGTCTGAATTTGTAAGGAGGTCTGAGACTCTTTAAAAGAGAATGTAAGGGGCATATTGGATTATTATGGAAGTATGAATGAAAGAATAAGAGTTCCAAGCTTGATAGTCTTTTATTCATAAAACCTTTAAATGTTTTCAATAAGTTACTTCATGATATGAAATAGGTCATTTTGTAGCAGGTGCTGGAGGGAAACTAATAGACTCGACAGATCCTAAGCTTGCAGAAGCTTTGGCGTTCAGAGAGGCGTTATCTTGGTTAAAAAGGCTGCATGTTACGAATGTCTTCATTGAATTAGATTCCCTCGGGGTAGTCCAGGCTTATCGGTCTTCAAAGGAAGACTCTTCTTATTTTGGCTCAATAATCAGGGATTGTGTCTCTATTGTTAAGGATTTAGGATCCTTTATGGTGTATTTTGTTAGGCGATCAGCGAATGTAGCAGCTCATTTGTTGGCTAGAGAGGCTACTTCCATGACTGATCGTAAGGAATGGTCTTCTGTCCCATTGTTTTTTATCGATGTATTAGTTTCTGAGTTTTAATGAAAGTATCATTTTATGGTTAAAAAAAAAGTTACTTCATGAAATCAACACAAAACAAGTCTGTAAACTAATTCTTTCACGAAAAAAATATCCGTAAACTAGACCCGCAGGAAAGCATTCATACGGTTTTAATTGGGTTGAAACTTGAACCCAGTATGGATAGCACGAGCCTTGGAGGATCAAGACATATATAGGTTGTTAGAATAAAATTTGAGCTAAGTTGTAATCTGCAGTGTGATATAAAACATATTATGAATTTTTTTCGCTTCGACTTAGATATCAAGATTTAATAATTTGTGTCTTAATCATTTTGAGAACACTAGCGTTACAAGAAGATCTCATGAAACTCGTGAAATTCTAATATTTGACGCACATAGGAAGAAAGAATTTAAATAAAATTACGAGTTTAATGTAGTATAGGCACGATATGGAGAAAAAGAGAAAAACAAAATTTGCCCTTATAATGCTTCACTTCTTGTACCACATCAAGTATTATAGAGACATTCGTTGTGGTTACAGACAGTTAGAAACTTATTCATACATGCTGGGCTCCGTAACATGAGCCTGTAACCCAAGTGGGAGTAAAAAGATGTCTGGAGATTGAACGAGAGTTCATCCTGTTTGGGTTAAACTGTCATGTCCATCCTATATGAGTGAGTCTGGCCTGCGTTGTGACGCGCACAGGACTTGTACTATAATTCTTTACCGGGATGGGTATCAGGCCATCTCTAGGTTCAAACGGAGATCAGGTGGCCTCAACAATCAACAACCATCTTTTGTGTCTTCTATTTTGCCAATCATCTCAATACATAATAAAATTAATATATACTTATAAGTTATAACAATTGAATCACTAGAAATGTATTAAATTTTGTACATTAATGTTCTAATCGTCAGTTTCACTTTATCATCTAAAATTGTAATATTTGTAGCATGAAAATATACTTTCATAGTTTTCTCTAACTATTTCATGAAACCAATAAAATTCTTCTCTTTTGAAACATAGGTAGAGATGATCTATTAAATGTTAATCATCTAATATCCAACGAAACGATCAATATAATGCAGTTCAAGAATATTACAAAATTAAATTTTACTCTCAATTCATATTCAAAAAATCAGAATTTGAGCTCCAACTCGTTAAGAAAAGTCCATTACGGCTTAACTCATATATGAGACAAGCTCGAAGACAAGTTGTATTTACTTTGTTGATTAAATTTTATTTTATATGAAGCTAGTCAATAAAGCCGCGCTTCAACTTTAACATATATCATAAAGACTTATAGTCGTTTTTATCCAAAAAACTCGAACCCAAAAAATATAATAAAAATTATGACATCAGTATCAAATTCTAATAGCGAATGCAATCTTTTCAAGTGAGCCGTCTTCCCGTTAAAACATGTTTCGAGTCGTTCTTATTTGTAACCGAAATTCTAACTTCATTACATATTATTAATGACACTTATCTTATGAAATAATTTTTTTTCATAAAAATTAAAGCGTAAATTCCAATTTTTACATTCTTCAATTTTATAATATTTATGGAGTTTTAAAAGATGAAAATATATCTTATATTTTCTGTATATTATAGATATTTCAGTATTAATTTACAGCTTCCGCATTGAAATATTTTTCTGTTACGTTAACACATCAATTTTTTAAATGCGAGACTTTTTATTACGGGAATAATATTGAATTTATGGATATATTTTTCTAATGCAAGTATATTTAACTTGTATAAAAAAGTTAAAATAAAGAATTTCTTGGAAAATCTTTCTCTCAATTCATATTCAAAAAATCAGAATTTGAGCTCCAACTCGTTAAGAAAAGTCAATTACGGCTCAACTCATATATGAGACAAGCTCGAAGACAAGTTGTATTTACTTTGTTGATTAAATTTTATTTTATATGAAGCTAGTCAATAAAGTAGCGCTTCACGACGACATTACTAATTTTTTTAGAAAATTCAATACATATTTACGTTATATTATATTATTAATATCTTAAATTTTAATAGTTACATAATCTTTTTTAATATATAGATCGATTTCCTTTTAAACATGATTATTTCGATTGAGCCACTCTCTCGTTAAAACCGAAATCCAAACTTTAACATATATCATAAAGACTTATATAATAGTTTTTATCCATAAAAATCGAACCCAAAAAATATAATAAAAAATTATGACATAAGTATCAAATTCTAATAGCGAATGCAATCTTTTCTAGTGAGTCGTCTTCCCATTAAAACATGTTTCGATTCGTTCTTATTTGTAACCGAAATTCTAACTTCACTACATATTATTAATGGTACTAATCTTATGAAATAACTTTTTTTAATAAAATTTAAAGCGTAAATTCTAATTTTTACATTCTTTAAATTTTTTAATATTTATGGAGTTTTAAAAGATGAAAATACATCTTATATTTTCTGTATATTATAGATATTACAGTATTAATTTATAGCTTCCGCATTGAAATATTTTTCTGTTATGTTAACACATCAATTTTTTTAAATGCGAGACTTTTCATTACGGGAATAATATTGAATTTATGGATATATTTTTCTAATGCAAGTATATTTAACTTGTATAAAAAAGTTAAAATAAAGAATTTCTAGGAAAAAAGATATAAATTTTTGAAAAATCGTATAAGACGTCTCTACCGTCCTCATATTCTACTTCCAATAAAATATTTTATCTTATGTTTTTTTTTATATATTCAAACATCTTTTCTACCTCCAATTAATTTTTTAATAACCCATCTTATTTAAAAATTAAAACTCCTATTTTATTTACAATAAAACTCTTAATTATTTGTCTTACAAACACCTATTCTACTTCCAATAAAACTTTTAATTATATGTCTTCCCTATAAATCAAACTCTTATTCTCAATAAATTTGAACATATATTATGCTTCTAAAATGTTAAAAGATAGTTTTTTAGTTATTAATATTTAAAATCCTAAAACTCTAAAAAACTTAAATATATTTATTTTCTATTATATCATCAATATTAAATTTTAATATTCAAAACAGTTTTCTTTAATGAATCGCTTTCTCGTTAACATGGTTATTCCTATTGAGATGCTCTCTCATTAAGATCAAAAACCTAACTTTTACATATATTAGTTGTATAACAATGTTTATCCATAAAAATCGAATCCTAAAAATGAAATAAAATTTATAACATCAATATCAAATTCTAATAGATGATACAATCTTTTCTAGTGAGCTGTCTTCCCGTTAAACACGTTTCGAGCCGCTCTCGTTTGAGATCGAAATTCCAACTTCATAATATATTATTTATTTTTTTTTGATAATTTCATTACATATTATTGACGATACTTATCTTATACAACTTTTTTCCTTAAAATCAAAATCTAAAAATAGAGTGAATTCCAATTTTTATTTTCTCCAAGCTTTCTAAAATTTATGAAGTTTTAAAAAATAAAAAAACATCTTTTTTCTCTTTATATTATAGATATTCCTGTATTTAATTAGGGTTCCCGCATGAGAATGTTTTTTTATTATGTTAACACATCAGCATTTTATTTTTAAATACGAAGACTTTTTTATGAGATTAGTATTGGATTTATGAAATTTTTACTTGTACAATAAATATTTAATTTTAGAATATCGTAAAAGATGTCACCACCGTCCTTGTATTCTACTTCCAATAAATGTTTTAATTATAGATATGTCTCCTTTGTATATTAAAACACCTATTCTACTTCCAATAGAACTTACAATTATATGTTTTTTCTATAAATTCGAACTCTTATTCTCTATAAATTCAAACTCCTATTCTACTTCTAATAGAACTTTTAATCATATGCATTATAAATATCTATTATACATACAATATAACTTCTAATTATATGTCTTCCCTATAAATTCCAACTCTTCTCATCTATAAATTCGAACAGTACCTATTCTACTTCTAATATGTAAGAAGATTTTTTTTTTATATTTATTAGTGTTTATTCGAACTCCTATTCTACTTCCAATAGGAACTTTTAATCATATGCTTTATAATAAAATACTTATTCTACTTCCAATAGAACTTCTAATTATATGTCTTCCCTATAAATTTAAACTCTTCTCATCTATAAATTCGAACACCTTTTCTACTTCTAATATGTTAAAAGATATTTTTATATTTATTAGTGTTTAAAATCCTAAAATTATAAAAAATTAGAAAAATAGATTGGGACAATCTTAGAACGCCACATAAGCTCCCGCGTAACCTCCTTTATATATATATATATAGGGTTGGACTCCATAACAAACACCTTATATAACAAACAATAAAGAACACCTTAGATCTAATAGATCCAATGCCCCTGGCGGGGCCACCCAATACAAAATGTTCTTATTTTTTTACCTTCTATCCATCCATCATCTCAAAAAAAAAAAAAATTAAAAAAAATTTAAAAGGTTACCGTTCATGATGATGACGTCATCAGTGACGTCATCATGAACAGTAAACTTTTAAATTTTTTTTTTCGCTGGCTTGATAGAGAGTAAAAAAATAACAACTTTTTGTATTGGGTGCCCCTGGCGGGGCCAAAGGATCTAATAGATCTAAGGTGTTCTTTATTGTTTGTTATATAAGAGTGTTCTGTATGGAGCAAATGCCTATATATATATATATAGATGGGTGTAAGGTACTAAAATTTTAGTTTCAATGATATAATAACAATCAGTATAAACTATAAAGTGCTTTTTATGAGGTCGAGAATATATTAACCTAAAGAAAAAAAATATATAAAGCATGTTCTCGATATTTTAATAGAAATGGATTTAAACCAGCTGGGCTCGGTAAAGCTAGTCTGTGACCCTGGTTGTAGATTGGGTTGCGATGAGCAACAAACACATCGATTGCTTCCCTTTCCTGAGTGACACTACAAGAAAACCCATTTCTGCAAACGAAATCTGCCAACGGAAATGTTTCCAGTGGGTTGGTATTCCGTTGTTAAGTTTAGTGACAGAAATAAATCCGTTGTTAGATACTTCCCAAGGATGTTTATACCAACAGATTGTTTCCGTTGGCATGATGTTTTACTAACGTATTTCCTTTACATGCCAATGGATATTTCTGTTAGCAAAATAGTATTTTCTTGTAGTGAGGAGTTTGGCCAACACCTGGCCGCAGGCCTTCCATTTCCTGAGTGAGGAGTTTGGCCAGAGGGAATGTTTACAGCAAGCACCGAAAGGTCGGAACCACCTTACAAGAAAAGATTGAAATCCCTAACAGGGCCAAAATGGACCAGCCCAACAAGAAGAGGGACGTAAGGAGTTAAGGAGCACAGCTGAATTCCTCTCCTCGAGTCACGGGGATAGTGAGAATCAGGCCACAGGTGCAATGGCCCAACCAAAAGGTCCATTCCAATTCAACAACTACCGTTTGATAAGTTTATCTTAACCGGGTTTAACCACTCTTTTTTTTCTTTCTATGACTTTATGCTATGTATCTCTTACAATATTCATTTTATGCAAGAAAGGACTTAAGTTGCACACGTACATAATTCGCCTCCATAGCAGTAGTCTTTCCTTATTTAATGGGTCATCATTTAAAATGCCCACCCTAACGTAAGAGAAGTGACAGAGCTTCTAAGGGGCATTTCGGGTTCATGGTCCCTCAAAGTTAAAATATATACACCAAAAATTAAAAAATATTAGCCAAGAAATTGTTTTTGTTTCTTTGTTCTTGTTCAGGATAATTTTCGTAAAGTTATCATCTTTTACGAGTACATGGAGAAAATGAGAAATACTTGTGATTATGCTTCTTTTTTTCTTTTTTTTTTGTAGAAAAGTGAAGCTTTCATTAAAAAATAGATCATACAAAAGAGTCTCCTGCATACCAGACGGAGGAGAGGTAAAAACAATTGGGCAATTGAGCAAACAAGGAGTTTTAGCCATTTCATGGGTCGCTTTGTTTGCTTGCCTTTCAACAAAAGAAATTGAAAAACCCGCTCTCATAGGAGCGCCGTAAAGCTTGAACCGAGAGGAGGGAATCAGACTCAACAGCTACGTTCTGATAAGGCATAGACAGCAGCCATTTGAGACCTTCACAAATTGCTGTGACTTCAGCTTCAAGCACCGTACTAGTACCTGAAAAGCAAGCAACCTTTCCTTCCAAACGTACCTAAATTAATCAACAACGAGACATTGGATCAGATTACCAGAAGTGGGTTAACAAGCTCCTTAGTTTTTCTTTCGAGATCCAATTCAAAACTGGTAGTTCAAATCGGGTAGCAGATGCTCCGTCCCGAAGTCAGTAGGAGAGGTCGAGTTGGGTTTTATAATTTCTTAAATAAGCATGGACTGGTCAGCTCTAGACATCGAGGTATAAGAGATTCGTTGTTGTAACAAATAAGAGAAGATTTAGAGACATGTCAGCGAGCACACATTGGTTTCTCTTTGCAAGGTGACAAATTATTTTACAAGGGCCGTTATGTGATTCCCAGGTCATCTTCATTCATCCCTACTCTTTTGAAGTTGTATCACGACTCCCCTGTTGGAGGGCATGGCGGGGAGGTAAAAACATACCTTAGGCTAACGGCAAAATGGTTTTGGATGGGGATGCGAAAGGATGTCACCTTATATGTGCAACAATGTGGATATGACAACAAAATAAGACTTCTCAGCAGTCCCTAGCTGGGTTATTACAACCGCTGCCTGTACCCACTCAGATTTGGGACGACATCTCAATGGATTTCATTGAGGGACTGCCATTATCGGGAGGTGTTGATACAATATTTGTAGTGGTGGACCGTTTGTCCAAATTCTGTACCATTGCGTCACCCATTTTCTGCTCTCACGGTAGCTGGAACCTTTCTCAAAGAAATAGTTTGTTTACATTGGTTTCCTTCCTCCATTATTTCAGATCGTGATCGAATATTCCTCCGTACCTTCTGGAAAGAATTGTTCAAGTTTCAAGGTACCGATCTCAAGAGGAGTACTTCGTACCTTCCGCAAACGGATGGCCAAAGTGAGATTGTCAACAAGACCTTGGAGTCATACCTGTGTTGCTTTGCCGGGGTCAGCCAAAATCGTGGTCGAAGTGGCTATTTTGGGCTGATTATTCTTACAACACGGCTCCCCACCTATCCACCAAATTTACACCTTTTAAAATCTTGTACGGATGTGATCCACCACTGGATCGTCGTTTAAAAAGGGCAGTCTCCTGTTGACAGTGTGGAGGTTTTATTGCAAGAACGAGACGCTATATTGGACGAGTTACATCTCTATTTGTTGAAAGCACAACAACGAATAAAGATCAATGCTGACTGCAAAAGACGTGATGAAGTGTTTAAGGTGGGTGACATGGTGTACATCAAGCTACAACTTTATCGTCAACGTTCCCTTGCCAAACGTTCTTACGAGAAATTGGCAACTAGATTCTATGGGCCCTTCGAGGTACTGAAGCCAATAGGCCAGGTTGCATATAAACTGAAGCTCCAAGACTCTAGTAAAATACACCTGGTATTTCATATCTCACAACTCAAACGAGCCAATGGACCTCTACCAGCTACGCCTACCCTTCCTTCAAAATTGAGTGTAAAGTTGGAGATGGTAACAAATCCTGAAAGTTTGCTAGATGTTCGTGTGACAAAGGCAAGGCCACCACTGGAGCTGGAGGTGTTAATAAAATGGAAGGGCTTGCCAATGTTTGAAGCTACTTGGGAGGATGCAGTCTCGATGCAAGGTCGCTTTCCATCTTTCCACCTTGAGGACAAGGTGAAACTTTGGGGGCAGGGCAATGTGATACATTGGAGTGGGCCAGAGAAAGTGATAATGATAACTTTGTAAAATAGAGAATGAGAGATGAACAAACTTAGATTGAATAACAAAGAAGATGAACAAAGAGAAGAGAAAAGGCTATAAACATTATCTCTTTAAAGACTACATTGTGTTGATCTTTTTTAAAATAAAGCTAAGTGGGGCTTTATATATAGCCCAATATCCTATCACTACAATGACTAAAATACCCTCATATTTTATTCCTTAATACTCCCCCTCAAGCTAAGAGCGGGAACATAGTGAAGCTCTTGGCTTGAACTCCAACGATATCAACAAAAAACTCATAATCCTTTGTAGTCACAAAACCACACTTCTAAGACTGTTTTTCATGAACAATTGGAGCACATCAATTCCTGACAGGGACTCCAAATCCAGCCAGTAGGAGCACATCAATGTCCTGACAGGGGACTCCAATTCCCTGCCATTTGAGGACTTGTTGGAGCACGTCAATGTCCTGACAAGGGACTCCAATTCCCTGCCATTTGAGGACTGTTTCTGTCTCTGGCTCTGGCTCGGGCTCTAGCTCTGGCTCGGGCTTCTTGGCTCTGGCTCGGGCTTCAGGCACTGGCTTCTGGCTCTAGACTGTTTCACTCTCGATCTCTCTTCTTCTTCGTCCCCAGTAATTTATGTCTCCAAGCGGTTTTTCAAGGGCTCAATGGCCTACCTCAACATAATTTGGTGGACTTCAAAAGTAGAGTCGAGGCACAATATATCAACTTGGTTATGCAAGTTGTTCAAATACTCACATAGCTCAAACTAAGCTAAGCATGAGTACTCAATCACTTCAATGGAGTGACCTATCAACTTCATCATGGCAATGACTTCCATGTAAATGATGGCAATGACTTCCATCTCAACGAGCCAAACAATGGCAAATTAATAAACATATCATGGCAATTACTTCCATTTAAACCTGGGAAAAATGCATTGTTGATTGCAGATTCTAAATCAATACCATCACGGCAGCCGCTGTACATTCACTTCTACAACCACCTCAGACCATGGCTGGAGCTGTTGACATGGCAGGACCAACAGCAAGTGTTTATCAGCCATCACAACCCTCTTTGCAATACCCATTAATCAGAACATTAATTGTAATATTGCTTGAGTCTTCCATCATCAAAACAACAGCAAGTGCAGCATCAAATTTCTTCGCATTAAGCGCATCATATGAAGATTCAAGTGTTGATAAAGGTGACAACTTTCGATCCTTTTCATTTTGTGAATTGTTTTCCTCCTGCCCACTGCTGATATTAGAATCATCCACAGTGCCATCTTCGTTTTCTTGACCCACTCGCTTAATTCTTTTCTTCCTGAGTTTCTTGTGTTTCTGTCTCATGGACTTCAGAGTTGCTCTCGTCTTCAGATTTGTGGGTTTACTCTCTTCTTTCGTTGCATCTGTGACAACACTGTCCAATTGTACTGCAACTTGTTGAGCTAAAATCAGTTGCCATCTGTCGTGTAATTTTGTACAACTTATTCCAACCAGTGGCTTCCCCCAGTAACTTCCGGGAATGATCAGTCCCTCTAAGACATACAAAACTATCAGACATTGGTCACCGCAAGTCTAAAGGAAAGACATTTTGAATATATCTTGTTGATAAATCAACAAAAAATAGCAGTGTCTTAGATTCGTGATACTTGCAGTTCAACAGACATTTTGTACCCTCAAACATATATACAAGACACACACTTTGCACAAACAGAGACAAGCCATTGTTAGTTATCAAATTAAAAAAGGCTTCAAGAGTTTGCAATAACTTCATTCCAACAGAAAGTAGTTCAGACTGCCAGTAACACTGGGCGGAAAATCCGAACTGCTGACAATCAACATAGATTAAATTTCTATTCCTGTGAAGAACTCTTTCATTCACATTTGTCAGCCACTCAGCATCAAGGGACTAGCACTACGAAGGTAGTGTTCAAATTACTTATGTGCCTGCGTACTCCAAAATAGTCCAAACAGAAATCATCATGTCCCAAAAATTTACTCAACTCTTTGGATTCAAGACAGCCAAGATACTCAAAGAGCTTTCAATGTTTTCTTTCCAGAGATTCCAAAAGTAAACAAGCGATGTAACAGAAACCTTATTCTGTGATATCTCACATCTTCTAAGTGACTTGAATTCTGTACCGGCTTTCATGAGAAGCTCTCCACCATTATCGATGAGTTCCCTCGTCTTGAAGATATCCATCCTTTCTATGGCGGCCTTCTTCATGTTTTGTACAATAAAGATCATTACAAGCTTGCCCTTGGACAAATCAATACTGCCAACTCAGTTAATACCGAGTTTCAGATCTAACTCGGTCAACGGAGAATGAGCTCCGGTTATGATAACAAGCAGAACCATCAAGGTGGAGAATAGCCACAGCGTGTCCTTCTCAAACAAATGGGCTTCAACATTGACTGAAATATTACTTCCGAGTTACCCGAGTTAACCGAGTTACCCGAGTTACCCGAGTTACCCGAGTTTTAGATCCAACTCAAAGTTTTCAAATTGTTTCAGTTCGGACGTTTGGTGTTGTGTTTTATGAAACTGGTGGAGGACGAGATGTGTGAGAAGTGGTGAAGATTGTGAAGTCTGTGTGTGAGTTTTAGAGAAGAAAAAGATGGCGTCTTCTACTTTAATTTAGGGTTTTCTACAGAAAAGAAAAAGAAAAAAGGATGTGGGATTAGATAGATGGTGGGTTTTGAAGGTAAACAGTGGTGGAGAATCGGAGGCAGATAGTATTATCTGGGCTTTGGTTGTGTAAAAACTGAGTCAACTGGGTCACCCCGAGTTCTAACAGATCTGACCCAATAACAAAGAAATCATATTTTTATTTTTGAGGCCTTCGAGAATCGAAGGCTCTGATACCATGATAACTTTGTAAAATAGAGAATGAGAGATGAACAAACTTAGATTGAATAACAAAGAAGATGAACAAAGAGAAGAGAAAAGGCTATAAACATTATCTCTTTAAAGACTACATTGTGTTGATCTTTTTTAAAATAAAGCTAAGTGGGGCTTTATATATAGCCCAATATCCTATCACTACAATGACTAAAATACCCTCATATTTTATTCCTTAATAGATAACATATGCCAGACGTAAGCAGAGGGGCAGCAAGGTCATTTCACAGGGTGAAGGACAAAATAGAGACTGAAGGAAAGGGAAAATTGTACTAAAAGGGGGTATAAGGGAATTGAGGGAAAACAACTAGGGTTATGTTGAGTTTTATGTCTTTGTATTTCTTAAAGATTGGGAGAGCTGACCTCTCGAAAGTCATTATTTATCCTTAATTTATGAATCAGTTGCTACTCGTTTTCTATTGATTTGTTCGTGTTTGAGATCTATTTAACTTTATTAGTCATTTCGTAGTCTAATTCATAATACAGTTCCAACATTTTCAGGGTATAATTGATGATAACTTTTTCTGGAAAAAGAAAAAAGAATTAGCATATGGTTTATGAGTTGAAGATTATAGGTAAAACCCTGGCTATGATATTGGACAAGATTCAGGGGATTTTTTTAAAGATTGCATTCGATTATCAGCCTAAATACTGCTTTTGTAGTAACAATTACCAATTCTATTCTAATCTTCATTCAATCATCAACCCGAAAATTGCTTAGAGTATTTCTAATAGAGGTTGCCAGATCCTCTGTGGTATGGCATCTCATAATTGTAATTTTACGGTAGTATCTATTTTTGACCAACAGTTTTTGGGGGATCTTTTTAAACATTGCATTCGGTCATCCATCTGAAAATTGGTTACGTAGTAGACTAGTAGTGACTGCTAATATTCTCTAAACACCACCGAATGTAATTTTTTTTTTATGATGAAAGGTATAATAATCGTCAAAGTGGAACTAGAAAAGAAGGTTACTTGATCACAAGATTCTGAAAAAAAATTAAATTTTGGTATTTTTAAACTAATTACTCTGTAGGAAGAAGAATAACAAAAGTTAGACATACTGACCCACATCATTGAGTTTGAAATAGTTATATCGTTTATATACTTTGCCAGTGATGCAATTTATTGCTTCAGTAGCGCTTATAAATAATCCTCCTTTGATAATTTAATTCTTCCGGGTACAATTCCCGGCTGCGGCGATCTTTTTTTGGGCACAGGACACTTGCCATGCAAATTACCAGTATAATTTTTTTACTATAATAAGAGAGTATCATTTATGTAGGGAGATACAATTTACGCTAAGTTTTAATCTCCGGTATATCAAATATTTGGTACTTATAACATCAAGCCAGCCACCACATTAACCCATTGGACGACAATTCACGTTTGTTGCTTTCTGACCTTATTACGTACTTGTCACCAAAAATGGACCAAATAAGCACTTTACGGGAAGGAAAACAGGTCAAGCTATTCAATCCGGTGGTTCTTCCCTTATTTGACAACCATCTTTTTGTTTTTAGATATTAACATTGTCGATTTCAGATATTTATGTACTCAGTAAACCATGACTTCAAAGTAATGTTTCAGCGAACAGCAATAAGCTTCCTGCTCTGAGAGGTCATCACGTCACGTTAAAAAGGTTAATCGTGTAACACTCCGGCTAACTTTTTTCTAGTTCATACAAGTTACAAGTTACTTTTTTCTCCTGTACAACATAATTGAAAACGACATAGGTGATAGAACTTACTAATATTCGTTTGTAACTTGGAGCTTAAATGAATTTCCAGACAAAGATATTATATTTAGAGAGAGATCTATTTTACTATAATTGGAGGAAGGCAATGCTATAAATTTTGAGAAAACAAACCATATTTTAGTAAACGTGAAGGCTCAAAACTTCCACTATAAGGCCTCAGCCTCAACAACGTACCCACACAGTTTGGATGTTTCTTATGTCTGTGGACACGAATGCCTGATCTAAGCCATGGGCAAGGGCATCTGCATGATAATTGAGTAATGGCTGGGGAAAATTTTAATTTAGACGACATTAGCAGTAGCACATTGCAGAGGCTTGCTAACACTTGCAGTTCTTAACTTTGTCAGCTTCAGCTATGATATGCACAGCTTGGACAGCAGCAGCAACAGGCGTGCCTGTTGAAATTCATCATCACCTAGTCATCTCCGCATGGCAGGTCAAAATTGCATAAATAATCTCCGGTAGTCTGGTACACATGTATCACTGATCAACATCCGTAGAAGGATTGTTCAGGTACGTTGATTCTTTGTTCTTGTAATCATCTTCAAGATTATGGCATTTCTTGAAGATCTAACCATTTCTTAGAATTGTCATTAAGCACACAAGGCAAAAGAATTTTGAGTACAGTTTTAAAGTATAGTTCAAGATACAGTCTGAGGCATTTTTTTTAATTGGAGGATATGTAATTAATATCGGTTGGAGCATATCCCACACTTGGAGGAGCAATGGCTGCTTGATATGCTTGAGCTGGTCTCAGCCCGGTGTATATACCACATTCCTTCATTACAGTGCGAAGGGAAAAAAACCAAATCTTACTCTCAGTGACATGATCCCCTTCTTATATCACATTTCATATTCAAAAACTTGAGTTTGAGCTCCAACTCGTTAAAAAAAGTCCATCACGGCTCGACTCATCTCGAACACAAGTTATATTTAGTTTGTTGATTAAATTTTATTTTATATGAATTAATCGTTATACAAACCAATAAAATTCTATTCTTTCTGACATACAAATAAGTGTAACGTACTAAAATTTTGGTTTCGATGATATAATAACGATCAATATAAACTATAAAGTGCATTTTATGAGGTCCAGAATATATTAACAGAAAGGAAAAACATATGAAGCGGGTTCTCAATATCAAATATGAATCCCTTTCTCTCCCACATGGAGTATTCTTGAAACAATAAATGTGCTTATATTTTTACTAGAAATGGATTTAAATAAGCTGGACTCGGTAACGCGAATCTGTGACCCAAGTGGGAGCAATAAGGTTGTTGTAGATTGGGCTGTGAGACCTACCCTTTCCTCTGTGAGTAGTTTGGCCAATACATGATGGCCCAGTAATGGGAATGTGACAGCAAGCAACGTGGACCATAAAGGACCGGCCCCAACATGGAGGGACTTAAGATGCAGACTGAGATCATTCCTCTCCTTGCGGGTTAGTGAGAATCAGGCCATAGATACAGTGGCCCAACCCCCAACAGGAAGGTCCCTCCCATTTCAACAACTATCTTTTGTATTTTGGTTTTCATTTTTTTTTTTGCTAATTGTTTGGTTTTCATTTTTGTAGATGAGCGATCTCAGCATTTTGATAAGTTTTGTCTTAACCGGGTTCAAGCACCCTCTTTTCCTTCTTTCTGTGATTTTATGCTATGTATCTCTTGCAGTGGGTCCCTCAAAAATTAAAAAAATATACACCATGAAGTTAAAAAAACCAATGAATTGTTTTTGTTTCTTTGTTCTTGTTCAAGACAATATTTGTTGAAATATCATATTTGGTATGAAGAGATCTAATGAACCTCGTAAAATTCCCATCTTTCACTAGTACAAGCAGGAGTATAGGAGAAAACTAGTCCGTACTAGGCACGGGCACTGAAATAATTTTTTGTTTGAAAATATATATATATATGTATTAAGATAATTTTGTAATTAAAAATACGATAAATAATAAGATTTCGATTTTATCTCATATTCTTATATATAGTTATTTTGTAATATTTTATACTAAATTCATGTACCAAATATTTTATAATTTAATTAGATTTTTATAAAATTTGGATAAATATTGAAATTTTAAATTCAAATGTTTTTTTGGTCAAATGCTTATTACACAATATCAAAATTTTGTTTTAAAAATTAGGTAATTTGGATATATATATATATATATATATATATATATATAATTTTGAATTTTTTTTAAAACAAGTTTAATTTTTTTTTCAAATATTAAAATTGAAGTAAAATATGATTAAACGACCTTAATGACTTGTACATCAACATGACATATGAGATCAACATTTTTGATTACATCTATAGTAAAACAAGTATGTGTTACAACTTTAACATTATATATTATATTAATCAGTTTATTATATTATATGAAAATTCATATTGCAAAAGATTTTTAAAATATACTCAAAACTAAGTATAGCATAATAGTTATGACATGAGTTTGAGAGGGGAAGGTCTTGGGTTCGATCCTCCGTGTAACATAATTATATATAAATTTTTCATAAATTTTGAAAGAGTGGCATTTTTGTTATTTTTCAATAAAAAAGACAAACAATAATTTCACGAATGACACTTTTTGCATATATAATAGTAGATACATGAGAAATACCTGTTATGCAATGGCCCCAACCGAAAGGTCCCTCCCATTTCAACAACCACCTTTTGTTGCCTCCATAGCAGAAGTCTTTACTTATTTAATCGGTCATCATTTAAAATGCCTACCCAAACGTAGGCAGTGATGGAGCTTCTAAGGGGCATTTTGGGTTCGTGATCCCTCAAAGTTAAATTATACATGTGCTCACAAAATCATCTTTTTTCTACAAATATGTTAAGTTTGATAAAAAAAAAATTGAATTTATAGTGGTGTAATTGTTGCAAGATTATTACTTATATTATTACTTCGACGATAACATTTACATCAATATTTTTAAAGATTATCAAGATTCTTTAAGGTTTTCACATTATTTGAAGATCTCATCAATTTTCTTTTTTCTGTAGAAGAGAAAACAACTCAAGTTCTCATTTTCTTTGTAAAGAATAAAAACCAAAATAAGTTCTCATAGATCTCGGACACATATAGAAGTAGCACTTGAGTAAAGTCAGATTCCAACTTTGAAAGTGCATCTACTTTTAATATTTGGTGCAACATAAACCGTTATAACTTTAAAAATAAATACTCGTTACTTAGTTACATTATATAATTTTGTTCAGGCACTTTTGATACACATGCTGTGCTACTATGAAATTTCTTAGTTCAGGCAATTTTGATACACATGCTGTGCTACTGCTAGTCTTCTAGTCTACACTCTGCCTATGTGGATATTTATTTACAATTGTATTTTAATTTTTATGTCTTTAGATATTAATAGTGGTGTAACTTGGACTTATTTATTTTCATGTCTATGAAATCTAGATATTTATTTGCTATTATAATTTTAATTTTTATGAAATTTAGATTAAAAAAATATTACTACTTTTCTACAAAGAATTAAAATTTTCAAGTTTGGATAAAACCCGAACCCGATCCAAACCCGGTGGATCGGGTTTGGATTTTGAATTTTCAAATCCATTTGGATTTGGATTGGATTTGGATTAAGGATTCGGGTTTGGATTTGGATATCACAGATATCCAACCCGATCCAACCCGTTGCCTTCCCTAATTACAAGGCATTATATATGGGAAAAAAACTTGCTCCTTCCTACTACGTTTCACTGTTTGTCCCACATCGTGAATATTTAAACCATTCAGTCCTTAAAATTCACTTAAAAGTTAAAACTAATATAGTATTGCTTGGTTCGTAACACGTTCCTGTAACCCAAGTGGGAGCCTGAGATTGTTTGTAGATTGGATTTGGACAACCATCTTTTTGTGTTTAGACTCGCACAAGTTTTTAATTTGCATCTATAAAGAGATATCAAGAACAAATAAATTGTTTATTAATCATTTTCAGGTCATTAGTATTACATGGCAGATCTTACATTTTTTTTCACCCTTGAACGAATAAATTTGCGCTTATGTTATTTCACTATTTGTCCTACATCCAGTATTCTCAAATTATTCGTTGTCCTCGTAATTTAGTTAAAACGAAAAATAAATTGGCTAGGCACGGTAACATGTGCCTGTAACCCAACTGGAGCCAAAAGACGATTGGTAGATTGGATTAGGTTCTTACTTCTTTGGAACCATCTGCCCATCCTTGTAAGGAGTTCCCAAGTTATACCCCTTTATGAAACTTGATTTATGAGGTGGCTGACATGTTATCCATCCACTAAAGATAACAGTTTACATGTTTGTTGGAGATGCCAACGGCACTATATATAATGGTTAGCTATAATAAAACAACAACAAACAAGACTTACTCAGTTATAATAATACAACTTAAAGTGGTGTCTGAGGAGGATAGATGTACACTTAACTTGTAGCTTAAAAGAGTTAGTGAGCGGAGATAACACTTGACAAACAAGGAAATTAAACGGCATTAAAAATGATACTATTTGAGAATATTTTTCGAGAAGCTATTCCCGCATGTTAAGACTGAAACTTGAGCAGAGGTTATTATTTATTAAGAGGAGTATAGAATCAGCATTTGATCTCTTTGATTAAACAATACATGATAACATATGAAGGCCATTATTCCAGGAGAGGACCTCCTTATATGGAGAATATGAGAGAACTACTAATTTAATATGATTCTATAGTAGAATCAAAGTTTTAATTTTTGGTTTTATAAAAAAAAAAGACCAATTTGATGATTCTATGATAGAACCAAACATTTATTTTATTTTTTTTTAAAAAATTTTAAAAAATAATAATTTTTCTAAAAAAATATAAATCAAAATCTGTCTGTTGACGTGGCAGTGCCACGTCAGCACTGCTGACGTCATTGATGACGTGGTAGTGACACGTCAGCAGGCTAACGTGGCACTGCCACATCAACAGGCTAACGTGGCACTGCCACATCAGCAGGCTAACGTGGCACTGTCACGTCATCAGCGGCGTCAGTAGTGCTGACGTGGTAGTGACACGTGGCAGTGCCACGTCAGCACTGCTGACGTCACTGATGACGTGGCAGCGACACGTGTCACTGCCACGTCAGCACTGCTGGCGTGACAGTGATGACGTGGCAGGTCAGAATTTTTTTTTTTGGAAATTTTTTTTAGATTTTTTTTTTTTTAAAAAAAATGGTTCTACTATAGAATCTGAAAAAATACATGATTCTCATATGAAATTAGTAGTTCTCTCATATTGGGTGTTGGCCCTCTTTATCACAATTTGGGGGTAAAATGCCCTAATTATCACAATCTGAAAAAATGGCCCTTTTTATCACAGAGAAACGCAAAGGCGCCTGGCGTTTTTGATTTTGGGGGAGTAACGCAACTTCATGTTGCGTTTCTATTTTTTTTTATTTTTTTTTTCAGTCACGCTTGATGAAGATGCGTGTTCACCCTTTTTTTTTTTTTTTTTGAAAATTCACCACCCCTGCGGGGCCCACAGCTGAACACGCCAGTTGGACTTGCGTTTCTTAGAAACGCAACATAATGTTGCGTTTTTGACAAATTTTTTTTTTTTGGAAAATCGATTTCAGAAAATAAAAAAGCAATAACGCAACACGTCGTTGCGTTTTTCAAAAACGTGACTTAATGTTACGTTTTTCTGTGATAAAAAGGGCCATTTTTTCAATTTGTGAGATTAAGAGCCATTTGACTCCAAATTGTGAGATAAAGGACCATAATTCCTCATATTCTCATATAAGGAGATCCTCTCTAGAAGGGGACTCAACATAAATGAAGGAAGATGTGAACGCAAGCAATTAAAATGATTTCCACGGAAAAAGTTACAGAATTACAATAGAGCCACAAAAAACTTATCACAAAATTCACAAATGGGCTCACAAATTCTATTTTAAAATATTAGGCTTCCAAATATCAATAAAATTATTGTAATTGTTATTCTATTAACAAAAAAATGACTTATTTATTAAAATTTATTATAAAAATTTAATTAAAAGTTACAAATATAAAATTAAAAAATTAATCTGACATAAAAATTATAATTTTTATTTTAGCAAAACAACAATTTTAATTTATTTTTTTATAAAATGATCTCAAATTTTAATCTTGCTTTAAGCCTCTTTAAGGTTAGAGCGTAACAGGCCAGCTATCCAGCCTCTGTGAGCAAAGGGTTGCGAAATGATTAAAATTATAAGTTAAGGGATGCATTTTGCTAAGATTAAAATTTTAAAACCAGTGATCAAAGATAAGGGGTACAAACTATTAATTTCTCCCCATATTATTTTCATTTCTCTAAAATTTATGTACGAGATCATATTGACAATTTTTAAAGTTGACAACTATTGGAGTAGTTTTCAACAAATGTTGACAATAATGAGATGAATGAGAGAAGAGATTAAAAATAATATATGTGATGACGTGGTAGAGGTTGACAACCTCTATTGATAACTATTTTACACAGTAGTGATTGCTAATTCTGATTTTTTTTTATGACGAAAGGTATAATAATTGTCAAAGTGCAGCTAGAAAAGAAGGTTACTTGGTCACAAGATTCTAAAACGAAAATAAACTTTTGGTATTTTTAAACCAATTACTCTGTTAGAAGAATAGTAACAAAAGTCAGACATACTTACCACATCTTTGAGTTTAACTATGATTTTATAATTATATACTACTCCCTCCGTGCCTTAATATGTTTCTTGTTTTGACTTTTGTTACTATTCATTATAAGCGATTGACTACTAATTTACACATAATTTATAAGACAAAATATAATCATGAGTGATCTTGTTGGATTCGTATTTATGAGTACTTTAATACAGTGAAGTTTTTATATTTAGTACTAATACGAAATTCAAGATATTAACGATCAAAAGTGTGCGTTGACAAACGTATTTTTAAAAACAGAAAACATATTATGAGACGGAGGGAGTACTACAAGAACAAATTAAATTATCACGGTAACACTGCCAAATTATCCTCATTTGACAATTTGATTTGATTAATACCGGTGCAAATCCCGTGACACTATTTTTATTCCCACATAAACTTATATGTACCTCCTACTTATACTTTTGAGCTAGTATATATTTTTGGCCAACATTACTTTTAAAACATTATATTCAGACATCAGTCTGAAAATTGCTTACGTAGTAGTGACTGTTTACTCTTCTCTAATCACCGAATGTAATTTTATGACTGTAATTTTATGACGAGGGGTACACTAATCGTCAACGTGCAACTAGAAAAGAAGGTTCTTGGTCGCAGGATTCTGAAAAAAACAAACTTTCGGTATTTGTAAACCATTACTCTCGAGGAAGAAGAGTAACACAAGTCAGACATATTGACCCACATCATTGAATTCAAAAATATTTAAATAGTCTAAGAGCGTGTTTGGCTTAACTTAAAAAATGTTACTTATCACTTAAAGTGCTACTTACTCACTTTAAGTGAAAAGTGATAATTTTTACTTAAAGTTAGGTGTATCTGTTTGGCTAATTCCACTTAAAGTAAATTTATTTTTAAAAAATTAATTAAAAAAAAAGAAATTTATATTTTTTTGAAAGTATAAAATACAAATATATGCAAAGAATACAATACAAGTTAAAAGGTGACTCAAATACATAAAAATTGATATACGAAAAAAAATAAGTGGAAAAAAAGTACCTCCAAGCTACTTTTTTTTTTTAGCCTACTTTCCACTTTAAGTGGCTCCACTTAAAGGTTAGCCAAACAGATGATTTCTACTTAAAGTGGGCTAAAAAAAATTAAAGGAACCCCAAACATGCTCTAAATATAGTGACTTTGACACATTTATTTTTTGCATGGTAGCACTTATTGATAAATATTCTTGATATAACAATTTGATTCTTCCGATTACAAACCCCGATTGCGGCACTCTTTTTGTTTCCCGAAAATCTCTAAGGGGTCTTGTTTAGCGATTTCATTTGATCATCAATTTAAACAATGCTTTTGTTGTTGCGATTACCAATCCTATAATCACAATATTTAATTTGTTTTATGATGAACGGTCGCAACAAGAAAAGATGGTTAATTGGTTCCAATATTTTGATGAAAATTTTGACTCTCCAATTGCTCTAAGGGCAGTATTACTTATCCACATCATTGAGTTGAAATATGATTATATCATTTATATACTATGACAAAGACAAGTTAAATTGTCGTAGTAGCACTCACTGACAATTAAACCCCATTTAATAATTTGATTAATCCGGTGCAAAAACCCGGTTGCGACTTTTTTTTTTTTTGTTCGCACATAAACTTATACGTATCTCATACCTGTACTTTTTATCTAGTACCTTTTTTTGGCCAAAACTACTGCAAGGATCTTTTAAAAACATTGCAATCGGTCATCAATATGAGTATTTCTTACGTAGACCGCCTACTCTTCTCTAATCACCAAATGTTTTTTTATTTTATGACAAAAGGTATAATTGTTGTCAAAGTGCATTTAGAAAAGAATGTTACTGGTCAAAACATTCAGGAAAAAAAGACTTTCGGTATTTATAAACCAATGACTTTGTAGAAAGATCGAAGAGTAACACAAGTCAAACATATGGCCCACATCACTAAGTTTTAAATTTTTTGAAGTCGTTCAAGTATCGTGACAGGACGGATCTAATTGTTGCATTAACACTTACCGACAAATAATCCTGATATGACAATCTTATTCTTTCGGTTACAAACCTGACATGACAATTTGATTCTTCCGGTACAATTCCCGGCTGCGGCTCTCTTTTTGGGCTTCGAATGATCATAAGGGAGATATAATTTACAAGGGGTAAAATGGCTTAAAGGTACCTAAACTCGACCCCAACTTGTAACTGGGTAATCGAACTCAAAAAACTTGCAGTCAACTCATTAATCTATCAAAAACTTGCAAATAGGTACTCGCCGTTAACATATTTAACGGAATGGACGGAAGTTCTTCGTTTCTTCATGGATCGAAGGAGATTTGGAGGTGTTATTGAATTCCAAATCGTGAGTTCAAGTAACCAAAATGAATCCCGTGAGATACTCTACACAAACCCATCATCAAAATCGCGATTTGGTAACTTCCAAATTTTCGGATTTTTTTTGTTAGTTTTGAATTTTTTGCTTGATTTTATATGTTGATTGTTTGTGATTTTGGAGACCATAGATGTTTAGATTGTCGAGTAAGGAGTCCATAGCTATTTTTGTCTTGAAGTTTCGTGTACAGAATTGGCCGAAAGGGTGTACACCGGAATTTTTGGCCGGAATTTTTTTTGATCACCGGAATCCTCGAATTTTACAGTTATCAGTGATGCTTTATTTTGATTGATGTTGTTGGGGACATTTAGATCATGATACAACAAAAGCCCAAAGGAAATGAGCCGGTTTTGGGCCTAAACGAGCTATGATCGGAAAAAGTTTTCTGATATCTAACGGAAACCGTTAAAGTCAACTGCACTTAACGGACTTGCAAATAGATAACCGAGTTCAGTGACTTGGATGCAAGATTTTATTAGTTTAGTTATGTAATTGCAAGCTTTTTCAATTCAGTGACTCACTTGCAAGTTGGGGCTGACTTCAGTGACTATTAAGCCATTTTACCCAATTTACAAGCCAGCCACCACATTAACCCATGGAGGATTCATGTTTGTTGCTTTCTGACCTTATTACTTGTCACAAAAAAATGGATCAAATAAGCACTTTACGGGAAGGAAAACAGGTCAAGCTATTCAATCCGGTGGTTCTTCCCTTATTTGACAACCATCTTTTTGTTTTTATGTACTCAGTAAACCATGACTTCAAAGTAATTAATGTTTCAGCTAACAGCAATAAGCTTCCTGCTCTGAGAGGTCATCACGTCACGTTAAAAAGGTTAATCGTGTAACACTATGGCTAACTTTTTTCCAGTTCATACAATTACTTTTTTCTCCTGTACAACATAATTGAAAACGACATAGGTGATAGAACTTACGAGTATTTGCTTGTACACCGTTCTGTGAATGAATTTAGTTTAAAACCCATTTCTTAGACAAACCTTCAACCCACTTAGGTTACAGGTCCGAGTGCTTTAAATCAAAAATCAGAACTGAAATAAAAAAAGATTGTTGTTAAACTGAGAGAGGTCATCTAGTTTTGGGTCCCCATAAAACATGGATGTGATGTGGAAAAACATGTTTGTTCTTGTCATACTACAGATTAACAGCCAAAATTTGTAAGATTCATCGTAAACAAGTTTTAATCTTTAATGTAATGCAAGTTTTAATGTAAAATTTGTCCCACACCGAGTATTTACGAATATTTGTTGTCTTTATAACTTTAATCAGAATAATTAAATCTTGGCTGGGTTCAGTAACATGTGCCTGTGGCCCAAGTGGGAGCCAAAAGATGGTTTGTACGTAGGTTTGGTTCGGCCCACCTTTCTTCCTCAATAAAGAGTTCCTACAGTCTTCCATCGAGATGGAAGGTAGTGGTAATGTGTAAGGACATTGTTTGGTAACACGTAGAGGTTTTAAGTTCGGTTAGTCCAGCAGTGACACGTAGAGGTTTTAAGTTCACGATTTTACGTAAATTCAATTACTTGATCTCCATTTCTCTACATAATATATTTGTTATATAGAAACCTACCTCTCCTTACAGGGACCTCTCTCAAATCAACATCCATCTTTTTGAGTTCTTGGAACTCTTTCATTATGGCGGGAGATAGAAGGGCCTGTTTAGTTTTTTTTTATTTAATTTGACAAAATTAAAAACATTTTTCTTTTTTCTTTAAAAAACATTTTTCAGTTGTGAAAAATGCTTTCTAAAGAAATGCAAATTATAATCTTTTTTCATGAAAGATCTCTTGAAGAAAGGGTAGACTCAAATACTCAGTTATCTTTATTAGTTCGAGAATATGGAGAAAAGGCCAAGGGAAAGAATGTATTATATCTAAATAAACAATTCAGAATACAATTTTTTTCAAAAAAAAAAACGACATGTTGGCCACATGTCACCCCTTACTTTATAGGCTATTGATCAAGTAAAGAAAACAATTAAAAAGCCTTGCAAATTTAAGTATTTACTGTACTACAATGAGAACCAAGGGGGTTACTTATCATCCACATTAGCCTTTAGGTAAGCGGTCCTGTGTCGCATTATCACCCCACCCACCCACCAACCCAACCACATTTTTTATATGGGGATGGTAGCTTGTTACCATAACACACTTGATCCGAGAAACAGTTTGGATGCTTCTTATGTCTGTGGACACGAATGCCTGGTCTAGGCCATGGGCAAGGGCATCTGCATGATGATTGAGTAATGGTTGGGGAAAATTTTAATTTAGATGACATTAGCAGTAGCACATTGAAGAGGCTTGCTTACACTTGCAGTTCTTAACTTTGTCAGCTTCAGCTATGATATGCACAGCTTAAAGTATTGTTTTAAAGTATAGTTGTATTGGTTGGAGCGTATCCCACACTTGGAGGAGCAGCGGCTGTTTTAAAGTATTGTCTTTTGTGTTTGGACCACATTCCTTCATTAAATTTTCATATATAGTAGCAGATATTGACAAATAATCCTCATTTGACAATTTGATTTGATTAATTCGGGTGCAAACCCTGTGACATTCTTTTCGTTTCTACATATACTTATATATGTATCTCATAATTGTACTTTTATATATGGTAGTATCTATTTTTGACCAACAATACTTTGGGTATCTATTTTTGACCAACAATACTTTGGGGATCTTTTTAAACATTGCATTCGGTCATCCATCTGAAAATTGGTTACGTAGTAGACTAGTAGTGACTGCTAATCTTCTCTAATCACCGAACGTAATTTTTTTTTTATGATGAAAGGTATAATAATCGTCAAAGTGGAACTAGAAAAGAAGGTTACTTGATCACAAGATTCTGGGAAAAAATAAATTTTGTTATTTTTAAACTAATTAATTACTTTGTAGGAAGAAGGATAACAAAAGTTAGACATACTGACCCACATCGTTGAGTTTAAAATAGTTATCTCGTTTATATACTTTGACAGTGATTCAATCTATTGCCGCAGTAGCACTACCTTACAAATAATCCTGATATGACAATTTGATTCTTCCGGGTACAATTCCCGGCTGCGGCTCTCTTTTTGGGCTTTGAATGATCATATTGAGAAGTACGTTACGTTTTACTACAATAAGAGAGTATCATTCATGTAGGGATATAGAATTTACGCTAAGTTTTAATCTCCGGTGTATATAAAACAGCGCAGGCATCTTTTAAGAGTTGATGAACTCATTACATATCATATATTTGGTATTTATTACTTACTAGCTTAAAATCCGTGCGATGCACGGATTTTTTTAATATGTAAACAATTTTATTTTATGTTACAATTTTATTTTTATATAATCATTATTTATAATATTTTATTTTAATTTTAATATTAATAATTTAATATAAATTTAATTAATGATATGCATGGTTTAAAAATATATTAAAAAATTTTAAAATAAATATGTCGTTGATAGAATTCGAACCTTGAATATAATATATTTAATTATTAGATCTAACAATTTTGATTTTTTTACTAAAAATGTAATGGTCATTATTCGTAGCAGACGAATTTTTATTATATTTTGTTAGTGATTAGAAAATATGATGTGATATTTTTGGGTATATATTAATTATTGCTAGATATAATATGATTGGAAGATATGATGATGTTTTTAGGTGTTTATAAAAGGTAATATCTTCAACTAAAAGTAAATATGAAAAAGACAATCGACTAATTAGCATTAATTATATTATGTTATTATTTATTTTAGATGTTTTAATAGTATATGTATTGTATATATTTTTCTTTATAATAAAGGTTAAATTATGAGTAAATTCACGAAATAATAAAAAACATATACAAAAAAATGGGTACCAAAATTTTTAATGTTTTGGCTATTATATAATTAATTAATTTTAATTTAATATAATTTAATATACTAATGTTTACGGATTATACTAATGTTTCCTTATTATAAACAACGTACGCATACATATTTTTAATATATTTTATTAATAATTGAAAAATATGATGTGATATTTTCGGGTATATATTAATGATTGTAAGATTAGTTTTAAATTAAAAAGGTAACGTGCTTTAATTCAAAAGAAAATATTAATGATTAGAAGATATGATACGATTGATGTTTTTAGGTGTTTATAAAAGGTAATATCTTCAATTAAAAGTAAATGTTAAAAAAAGGTAATCGACTACTTATCATTAATTATATTATGTTATTATTTATTTTAGGAGTTTTAATAGTATAGCTTCGTATTCTTAGCAAAAAAAAAATAGTATAGCTTCGTATATATTTTTCTTTATAATGAAGGATAAATAAGTAAATTCACTACGTACCAAAAAACAGGTGTTTCGGCTAATGTTTTCTTATTATAAACAGCGTATACATATTTTTAATATATTTATTAATAATTGAAAAATATGATATTATATTAATCTATACATATACACAACATCTTTATATGCACCAATCTATGCATATATGTAATCAAAACCATCAAAAACCCACTCGAAGTCAGACTTTTAATATATTAATGATTATAAGATTAGTTTTAAATTAAAAGGGTAACGTGTTTTAATTTGGAAGAAAATATTAATGATTGGAAGATATGATACGATTGATGTTTTTAGGAGTTAATAAAAGATAACATCTTCAATTAAAAGTAAATGCGAAAAAAGGCAATTGGGTACTTACCATTCATTTATATTATGTTATTATTTATTTTAGAAGTTTTAATAGTATAGATATCATATATATATTTTTATAATGAAGGGTAAATAAGTAAATTCACTTAGTACCAAAAAACAGGTACCAAAACTTTCAATGTTTCGGAATTTATATAAGTATAGATAACATCAAGCCAGCCACCACATTAACCCATTGGACGATTCATGTTTGCTGCTTTCTGACCTTATTACTTGTCACAAAAAATGGATCAAATAAGCACTTTACGGGAAGGAAAACAGGTCAAGCTATTCAATCCGGTGGTTCTTCCCTTATTTGACAACCATCCTTTTGTTTTTATGTACTTGGTAAACCATGACTTCAAACTTCAAAGTAATGTTTCAGCTAACAGCAATAAGCTTCCTGCTCTGAGAGGTCATCACGTCACGTTAAAAAGGTTAATCGTGTAACACTATGGCTAACTTTTTTCCAGTTCATACTGATAACTCTGAATCTTGATCAGGTACTTCCTCGCCAACTCCTGCCTCGGAAGTGGTGTAGCTGTAGTGGGGTATCTGCAAAACAACACCGGAGGGGGGGTTTGGCCCCGAGGTGCCTCCGGCGTGAGAATAAGAGTTGGCTTTGGAAGATAGTAATCAAGTAGAGTATCACAAAGTAATAAATGTGTGTATGTGTGTAATAATGGCTAACCCCTAAACCTTATTTACTAGGGGTATTTATAGCCCTAGGCCTAGGGTTTAGGGGTAGGTTACCTTCACCCCCGACCGTTGGATCAGGGGGACAAGCCGCTGAATTCCCGGGATGTTGGACACGTGGCCTTGTCTGGGGTGACCATTGATTGGAGTGTGGCCACGTTGTGGTGGGCATGATCTGGCACGTGTCTTCCCTTGTTCTTTAGTGTTGGTCAGCGCCACACCTAGGAGTGCCAGCTGAGGTGGGGTGCCACATATACTGAGTGCCACCAGTCGAGGGGTCCCTTAGCCTGGGGTGGGGACCATGCCACGTGGTGGTGGCCCCGGGCCCGGGGTCCACTACTCTGGGCTGGGCCATTCTTATTCTCATGAGATGATTTACTTATTGTTTTGGGAATCAAGGCCAAAGAAACGAAGGGGACCATCCAACCCGGAGTAAGGTCAGAAATGATGAGGCTGACGAGCTAAAACGGATAGAGAGACTCCGAGAAAAAATAAGACAAGAGGAACAAGCTAAGTTGGAGCACAGAATCCAAAGAAGGCTCCAGGAAGAGGAGGAAAGAATAAGAAAATCCAAATCCAAAAGAACCCGGAGAGAGGTAAGCCCGGAGATTATCTCGGATGATTAAGAACATCCCAACAACCTGGTTCAAATGATCCAGGAGCTACAGAGGAAAGTCAACAATGACTCCGGGTTTGAGATCCAAGACACACTCACCCCTTTCAGCCGCTCTCTTGAAGCCATGCCCCGGTAAAAGAACCTCAAGCACTACAACTTTGACTCCTTTAATGGGCTGGAAGACCCAGAAGAACACCTCAACTACTTTGAGCAAATTGCCATGATATACTTCTATAACGACCTAACCAAGTGCAGGTTCTTTGCCTCCACACTAAAAGGAGCGGCTCAGAGATGGTTCAGCCGGATCCCTTCCCGGAGCATACATAGCTGGAAAGAGTTCAGGGAAGCTTTCCTCCGGAGGTTCCGAGCCAACAAAACCCCGGAATATCACATGTGCCACCTTGAAACAATCAGGCAACATGACAACGAAACACTTTCAGCCTTCATGAAATGGTTCCAAGAAGCCATAAACCAAGTCACGAATCTGGATGAAAGAGAAGCCTTGAGCATCTTCCGGAAGAACCTAGACCCGGAGCGTAGCGAGCGCTATGTAATTGAATTGGTAAACAAAGAGCCCCAGAGCCTGGCTGCAGCCTATTCTATGGCCGCCAAGTTCATCAAAGAAACTGATATCCTACAAGCAATGAGGATGACCCGGCAGGGCACCTCCTCGGGAAGAAGTAAAGACGATCGCTCTAGAAATGGCCACAACCCAGACAAGAAGTTTAAACCCAACAAGCAATACAACTATATCCCAAGTCACCAACTGACAGTCTCGGACAAAGACCACTCGTCCAGGGCCAAATCCGAAGCCAAGCCCCCGAGACCGGGGAGAGCCGAGCCGAGGCCGGAACCAGACTGGACACCTTTGAACCGGCCACGAGCTGACATACTGAAAGAAGTCCGGAACAAACCCTTCTTTTATCCTCCCAAACCCTTGGTATCAGCCCCGGAAAACAGGCCCCGGAACAAACACTGCGATTATCATGCAACTCATGGCCACGAGACAGAAAGTTGCGTCTCCCTTAAGTTCTTTATCGAAGATCAGGTTAAGAAAGGGAATATGGGCCAATACTTAGCTCGGAGAACCACGGAAAGGGGAGAAGGATCCGGGGCCCAGAAAACTAAGCATGTGGTGCACGTGGTATTGGGAGGATCCAATTCCCCTCCGGCCAGTCCGGGCTCTGGAGATGAGGTAATGATGATAGACTCGGCCCCAGAACAAATCATATCTTTCAGTAATGCTGATTTTGAAGGAGTGGATCCTAACCACAATGAAGCCCTAGTGGTGACCCTAGACATCGCTGAAAATGAGGTAAAGAGAATCCTTGTTGACAATGGCTCCTCTGTCAACGTACTATTCAAACACACCATGGACAGAATGCAGCTCGGAAATGTCAGAATGAACGAGTGCAGGGAAGACCCGCTATACGGCTTCGGCCACAACTTGGTCCCCATCCAAGGAACCCTTTACTTGCCTGTCCAATTCGGCACCGCCCCGAAACAGATAACCCATATGGTCAAATTCTACGTGATCAACATTCCTTCCTCCTACAATGTAATCCTGGGGCGCCCAGCCTTGACCAAACTCCGAGCCATAACCTCAACCCCACACCTTAAATTCAAATTTCCCACGGCTTCCGGGGTTGGAGAGGTAAAGGGCGATACTGAAACAGCTAGCCGATGTTATGGCCAAGCCCTGGTCATGGCAGAGACAGATCCGGAGAATAAGAGGAAAGCCTCCTCCTACCAGAAGAATCTAAGAAGAAATAAACACAGAGCCATAACCTACAAGAACCCCGGAAAGGAGGTACAAAACATTGAAACAACAAGGACTCCGAACCAGGAACCAGGTACATCCGAGGCCCGGGAATACCTAGCCTCGAACTCCCATGCCCGGGTCCAGAAATCATCCCTGGTGAAAGATCAAGCCAAGCTAGAGCCCGCCGTAGAAATTGAGACAATCGAGCTCATTCCGGGAAACTCAGAAAGAAAAATCAAGATCGGAACCGGTCTAGAAACTGCCTTCAGGCAAGAATTAATCCATCTACTCCGGGAATATGCTGATGTTTTTGCTTGGAGCCCATCTGACATGCCCGGGCTCCGGGAATCCCTTGCCATGCATAGCCTGGATGTTGATCCCAGGAGAAAGCCCGTGAAACAGAAAAGAAGGAACGTCGCCCCGGAGAGGCAAAGAGCTATAGACGAGGAAGTGGACAAACTACTCAAGGTAGATATTATCTGCGAGGTCAAGTACCCGGAGTGGCTAGCCAACGTGGTTTTAGTCAAAAAACCTAGTGGAAAATGGAGGATGTGTGTTGATTACACGGACCTAAATGAAGCCTGCCCCAAAGACCCATATCCACTACCAAGTATAGACCAGCTCATCGACGCCACCGCCGGACATGTGATGCTTAGCTTTATGGACGCCTTCTCCGGGTACAACCAAATCAAGATGAACCCTGCAGATATAGCCAAAACCGCATTTATCACTCACAGAGCTGTCTACGCTTATAAGTTCATGCCCTTTGGACTCCGGAATGCCGGGGCTACATACCAAAGAGCCATGGTGGAGGTCTTCAAGGACCAAATTGGCCGGAATCTGGAGTCCTATGTCGATGACATCATTGCCAAGTCTAAAACCATCAAGGAACATGTCCCCGACCTACGGGAATGTTTTGAAAACCTTAGAAAAAATGAGATGAAGCTAAATCCGGAAAAATGCACCTTTGGAGTAGCCGCAGGAAAATTTCTAGGCTTCATGATCAGCCAAAGAGGGATTGAGGCTAATCCGGAGAAGATTAGGGCCATCCTGGACATGCAACCACCCCGGACTCAGAAAGACATTCAGAAGCTAGCCGGATCATTGGCAGCCCTAAGAAGATTCATATCCAAGTTGGCAGAAAAGTGCTTACCCTTTTTCAATTTGCTCAAGGGGGCCAGCAACAAGAAAGAAATCACTTGGAGCCCTGAGTGCCAGCAAGCCCTTGACACTATCAAGCAATATCTCTCATCACCACCCCTCTTAACGAAGCCGGAGCCCGGGGAACCCCTACATCTATACCTCTCCGCCGGGCCCCTGGCTGTGGCCGCGGCCCTAGTCCGGGAAGTCGAAGGAAACCAATGGCCGGTGTACTACGTCAGCCAAGTCTTAAAAGATGCAGAAACCAGATACCCCAATCTGGAGAAGTTTGCCTTTGCCTTAGTCACGGCCTCAAGGAAGCTCAGGCACTATTTCCAAGGCAGAGAAATCAAGGTTGTAACAGATCAGCCACTAAGACGGATAATCCATAAGTCGGACGCATCAGGAAGATTGATAAATTGGGCAATTGAGCTAAGCCAATTCCACTTGACATTCGTACCCCGGACAGCCATCAAGGCACAGGCTCTGGCAGATTTCATAGTAGAATGCTCCTTCCCAGAACCGCAGCAAGCTACCACAGTAGCTGAACATGTGGCAAACCAGAACCGAACCCCGGGATCATGGACTCTCCATGTGGATGGATCCTCAACAGCTGACAGGTCCGGGGCAGGAATAATCATGAAAAGCCCGGAAGACTTCGAAATCAAACAGGCCATAACATTCAAATTCCCAGCAACCAACAACCAAGCCGAGTATGAAGCTCTCCTAGCCGGGCTAAGGTTAGCACGAACTCTGAAAATCAACAGCCTGGACATCTATAGTGATTCACAAATCGTGGTGCGGCAAACCAAAGGCGAATACATAGCCAAAGATCAAAAACTAGCCCAATACCAAGCACTTGTCAAAAGCTACTTAACCACCATTCCGGAGTACCGAATCAGCCAGATCAACAGAGAAGAAAACTCCGAAGCTGATGAGCTATCCAAACTAGTCCAGAACTCAGCCGAACTAGGAAGTTTGGTCTACTTTGAAGAATTGGGAACCCCGGCCACCGACCAAGAAGTGATAATGGAGATAGACGGTACCCCGAACTGGATGACCCCTTTCATCCTCTACTTGGAAAAAGGAGAATTGCCCGAAGATAAGAATGAGGCCAGAAGGTTGAAAAACAAGGCTTCAAAATACTTCATAGAAGACAACCAACTCTATCGCCGAACCTTCTCATCTCCAATACTGAAGTGTGTAGGTCCGGAAGAAGCCACTTACTGTTTACAAGAAGTACATGAAGGGATTTGTGGGGACCACATGTCCGCAAAGGCCCTCGCATACAAAATCATAAGGCAAGGTTACTACTGGCCAACAATCCACGCAGATGCAGTAGAATTCGTCAAGAAATGTAGAAACTGCCAACTGTTCAGCAATATACCAAGGCAAAGCCCGGTCCTGCCATCTTCAGTTCTATCACCTATCCCCTTTGCTGTATGGGGCATCGATATAGTAGGACCTTTCCCCCGGCCCATGGGTGATCTGAGGTACCTCCTTGTAGCAATTGACTACATGACTAAGTGGGCCGAAGCAAAGGCAATGAGGACCATAAATCAACAAGATTGCATCAAGTTCATGGACAACATATTAATGCGGTTCGGCCTACCCAGGGTCCTGGTCTCAGATAATGGTCCCCAGTTCGTCGGCTCAGATTTTGAAAGTTACTTGAAGGAAAGGGGAATCAAACACAAGAAATCCTCAGTAACCTATCCCCAGGGAAATGGGCAAGTGGAAGTGACAAACAGAATTTTGCTAAGGGGAATCGAGAAGAGGCTGAAGGAAAGCAAGAACAAATGGCCCGAAGAACTACCAAATGTGCTATGGGCATACAGAACTAGCCCGAGGTCCGGAACAGGAGAAACCCCGTTTAAACTAGCATACGGAACCGAAGCAATGTTGCCAATTGAAGTAGGTTCTCCCTCCCACAGAGCAATCAACTTTGATGAAGATGCAAATGAAGATGGGCTGCGAGTTAATCTGGAACTAGTTGATGAGGTCCGGGACAAAGCAATACAGAGAATGGAGAAGTATAAAGAGAAAACAAGAGAGTACTTCGGGAAGAAGTCAAGGGTCAAAAACTTCCAAATCGGGGACCTAGTACTCCGGGATACCGAAGCTTCAGACCCCACTAACACAGGAAAGCTTATGCCTAAGTGGGAAGGTCCCTACAGGGTTAAAGAAGTACTTCGCCCCGGAACCTACAAGCTCAGTAACATGGACAACACTGAAGTCCCCAACACCTGGCACGGCCTCAGACTAAGAAAGTACTACCAGTAAAAGAAAATAGCTTTAGCCCATATATGGGCATTGTTTGGGAATTGTACTTGGAAATCATGTAATCGTTTTGTTATCAATGAAAAAGAGTTCTAGTTCTTACCTGGCACTCCAATCTTACAGTTATTACCAAATTCCTACTTGGAAAAGTTTTCATCCTTTCCAAGTAGGCCAAAGCCCGGGACCTTAGCAATGCTTCGGCCCGGGAAGCCACAGGCATCCAACTCCTACTTGGAAAAGTTTTCATCCTTTCCAAGTAGGCCAAAGCCCGGGACCTTAGCAATGCTTTGGCCCGGGAAGCCATAGGCATCCGATCCCTACTTGGAAAAGTTTTCATCCTTTCCAAGTAGGCCAAAGCCCGGGACCTTAGCAATGCTTCGGCCCGGGAAGCCATAGGCATCCAACTCCTACTTGGAAAAGTTTTCATCCTTTCCAAGTAGACCAAAGCCCGGGACCTTAGCAATGCTTCGGCCCGGGAAGCCACAAACATCCAACTCCTACTTGGAAAACCACCACTCCTCAATCCGGGACACCCGAATTAAAGAGTGGGGGGCAGTACAAATTATAAACAGACAACAACAAATGAGCACGGAAAAACCCAAAATATATAAAGAAAAACAAAGTGACGAACGGGCCGGGCTGACCGACAGCCCGAAACACCCGGTAATTATAAAGTTACAGAAAATACAAGGACACAATTCAAAGTTATACAATGAGTTTTGAAGAGTACATCAACAAGCATAAAGAGATTACACGGGCACGGCCCGGATCCTGGACGCAGCCAGTTTGTAGAGGCATTCTGTCGGAAGTAGTCATTCTTCAGGAGGTGAGGAGCTTGGAGCCTTGTAGGGAGTGGGTTCGCCTTCGCCCCGGGCCAGGGCAGCCTCAGCTTTCATATATTCGGGGACGAAGCTCTCCCAGGTGGCCGATCCCGGATCATTTTTACACATGTTCTCGGCCACAACCCAGCAACGGTGGATTTTTGACGCTGCGGCCTGGGCGAGATCAGTGTTATAGGTATCCGAATCACGGAATTTGGCAATCACCTCCTCCTCGGATTTCCTGCTCTTCAACTCCTCCCGGAGCTTCTTAACATCATCCTTGGAATCCCTCCACTTGGTCCGGACCAAGTCCCGCTCATTCTGGAGGGTCTTGGCAGCCTCTTTCAGCTCCTTAGCCCGGGCCTCAGATGCCTCCTTCACATCCGCAAGCTCTTTCTTCAGGGCATCCACCTCCTCATTCATCAGCTTCCTGACCTCGGCCACAGAGCTCACCGCTTCCCGGGCCTCCTTGACTAGCTCCATATCTCGGCGAATAGCAGCCCCGGCCCCGGCAAAACGAACCCCGAGCTACAAATACAAAAACAAAAGTCAGAACACGAAATTAACGTCAAGTTAAGACAAGCTCGGCGGAAAGATTACCTGGCCGTAGACCGCCGCCGCATCCTCAAAGAGGGAGATCGCCGAGCTCTGGCCCATCTCATCCCACTCCTTCTGGCTCGGAAGGCCGGCCAGGAAACCAAGGAAATTTCGCTCCTCCGGAGCAATGGCAGCTGGGACGTGGGGCTGAAAATGAGCCTCCTTCCCAGAATGAGCCCCGGAGGGAACGACCTCGCAATCGGACCCCCAGTCCCCAAACTTTTCCTGCCGCACCGTACTGCGGTTCCTTTTCCTCGGGTTCAGGGGCAACTCATCCCCTTCCACATCAGCAGTCGCCACCTCCGGGGCCTTAGAGGTACTCTCCCCTTCTTGCTGGGTCCGCGAACCGCTGGCCTCCCCGGGGACCTTGGTATTGTCGCGCACCTGGCCGATGCCGAGAAGAGCGGCGTGAAGAGAGGCGTTGGCTTTGTCCATTGCAAATTTTTCAAACTCCGGGTTATAGCCTGGGAGACCTGCAAAGAAGAAACAAAGAACATGAGCCCGGGCAAAAGGAGTATTAGAAAACGAGAAAACAAAAAAAATATATATCTATGTCAACACAAACAGACCCCGAACTTACATCCTATTTCAAAGCGATACTTGTGGCTCATAAGGTCATCCCGGGTCACTTGCCTCCCAAGACCCCGGCAAAAGGCATTTACCCGGTCCAGAGCCGCATCCTGAAGGTCAAAAACCTCGAAGTGCATCGCCAGAGGATTCTCCTTGAAGGTGGGCATGAACCGGATATCCATACCCTGGAGAAAGACGAACTCTCCGTTCCAACCTTTCAGCGAGGGCAGCATACCCAGAGGTTTGGAAGCCCCGGACGGATAACCACAAGCCTTACCCCGGAACCTAAACTCAAACATGGGTTTGTTGTTGGACCGGACCAGCTGGAACAAATGATGGAAAAGTTTAAAAGTAGGAAGCACCCCGGCCTTTTCACAGCAACCCAGGAAATAGAAGATCCACTTCACCACGTTTGGGGTCATCTGGGTTATAGGGATTCCGTACTCAAACAGACATAAAGATTTTACAAACTGGTGACACCTAGGCCCATACCCCGACCTAAGGTGCTCCAGCCACACTCCGACCCAGCCACACTCTGGCCGATCGTAAATCTTCTCTCCGGGCTCAGGCCACCTCCACTTGACATCTTCATCCAAATGGAAGGTAGCCCGGAATATTGGATCCCAGTCCACCGGATTTTCTAAATACTGAGATCTGAAGGGCCCAACATCCATCCCGGAGCCCGGTAAATCCCCGAACTTCGAATCCAAGAACGTTTTATCATACTTCATCATATCCGCCACGTCTGGATTCTCAGAAAACTCTACACTAAGATCCCTGTAGAAATAAGCTGGGGGCATCCCCGGATCCTTTCTTACAAAATAAAAATTCGTTTGACTCCAGCTACCATCTGGTTCACTAAGGCTGAACCCCGGACCCATATCCTTGGTGGCTATGTTTGTGAGCACAGGCAAACTACTCTTCTTCTTACCCATAATACCCCAGTCTATATCTATCAATTCAAGACTACTATCAGACGAGCTACAACTACAAGAACTACTAGGTTCGGAGAGAGGAATCAACACATGGTTAGCAGTTACATGCCTCCTAACCATACAAGTCTACAACCCCGAGCTACCCAACAAAAATAAAAACCTAAGTCAGTATATCTACCCAAAACGCAAAGCAAGGCAAAGAAGTACGAGCAAGAAATTATTAAAGGAATCACAAAACCGGGGTAAGAAGACTTACAAAGGAGTCCGGAGAGCAGGGAACAAAGAACACTTGAATCGAAAGAAAGAACCTTTAGCCCGGAGCGCTAGACTTCAGAAGAGCAGAGTAACGACAGCAAATGAAAAACTCGTAAAAGAAAAAATGAAGGAGTCGGCCACTATTTATAGGCAAAATCTTAAACCCCAAATGCCACGAACACGTGGCGGCCCAAAAAATCGGCCCACTATCTCCAAAATCCGGAGATAGTGGATGACAGCTGTTATTTTTCAAAAAAAAAAAGAGAGAAAAGAAAAGAAGAAATCCAAAAATGCATATATGCAATATTATATATATTCATATACGTACATTTTCGCACATCTACAGAAGACGAAGCCCCGGGATGCACACTTCAGTACCAACCCCGGGCCTGGGGGCAGCCAAAGCACCAAAGCCTTCAAATTCCAACAACCACTAGCCCCGGGCGTACGTACTTCAGCGCACACCCCGGAACTGGGGGCAACCAAGGGCGTACGTACTTCAGCGCACACCCCGGAACTGGGGGCAACCAAGGCAAAAATTTCTCCCCCAAAGAAGACACAGACATATGTCTAGCACTCTAGAGAGTCCAGAAAGCTCAATCTCCAAGGCAAGAACACTCCTTACTACTCCCCCATCCGGAGAATCCGCATGAGGGAGTGGGGGGCAAATGATAGGCCATAAACAGCCAAGGCCCAACAAGGAGCCCAAAACAATAAGTAAATCATCTCATGAGAATAAGAATGGCCCAGCCCAGAGTAGTGGACCCCGGGCCCGGGGCCACCACCACGTGGCATGGTCCCCACCGCAGGATAAGGGACCCCTCGACTGGTGGCACTCAGTATATGTGGCACCCCACCTCAGCTGGCACTCCTAGGTGTGGTGCTAGCCAACACTAAAGAATAAGGGAAGACACATGCCAGATCATGCCCACCACAACGTGGCCACACTCTAGTCAATGGTCACCCCAGACAAGGCCACGTGTCCAACATCCCGGGAATTCAGCGGCTTGTCCCCCTGATCCAACGGTCGGGGGTGAAGGTAACCTACCCCTAAACCCCTGGCCTAGGGCTATAAATACCCCTAGTAAATAAGGTTTAGGGGTTAGCCATTATTACACACATACACACATTTATTACTTTGTGATACTCTACTTGATTACTATCTTCCAAAGCCAACTCTTATTCTCATGCCGGAGGCACCTCAAGGCCAAACCCCCCCTCCGGTGTTGTTTTGTAGATACCCCACTACAGCTACACCACTTCCGAGGCAGGAGTTGGCGAGGAAGTACCTGATCAAGATTCAGAGTTATCACCTACAGACTACGGTCATCCATCGAGATGGAGGTGGTGGTAATGTGAAGGGCATTGTTGGGGTAGTCCAGCAGTGAATAAGTAATTCTTTCCTTCCCCTCTTTATGGGAAGATGGGACCGTTATTGAATTCGACAATCATCTTTTTAATTTTGAGGCTCACATTTATAGCAATACGATAATTGTAGTTCAAGTCTATACATTTTCCTCATTCAATTTTCTTGATCATGATATCTTCTCTTTCCACTATGATCTTTTCAACGGGCCTTCAACCAAGAAGCAAATCTCAGGCTCCTTTCATGAAATGGTAGCAATACGACGATACTGTTTTTGTAGTTCAAATCTATATATTTTCCTCGTTCAATTATCTTCACCATGTTATCTTTTCTTTCCATTGTGATATTCTCGATTGTTCTTTAACCAAGAAGCAAACTCAGTTTCTAATTAACCATAAAAATGAAGCCATCCAGAGGTTCAAATTTCTAGACGATTAGAATATTAATATAAGATCCTGGTAATGTCGTTCTCTAACACCTTAGGTTGTGTTTAGAGTAACATGTTTCTCTCTAATTTACGAAAATTGTTGTCCGACTGTGATTTTTTAGGGAAGTGGTAACCTATGTAGAAGGTTGAAGAATATGGAGAAAAAAACATTTTAACGTAAAGAATTTAGCACATTATGGAACCTTGGAACATATATTAGTTTATGGTTCTAAGAATTAGTTGGTTACAAGTTAATTTTTTTAATATTTAACTAGTTTTTAATTAAGTAATATATACATTCATGTTTACTATAAGAACATATGAACAGGATTTATAGGAAGATGAAACACAAGCAATTAAAATTATTTCCATAGAACAAGATGAAGAACATACGAACAAAACTTATAGGAAGATGGGACACAAGCAAATAATAAAATTATTTTCATAGAACAAGATGCAAAATCAAAACAACTAAGATAAACAGAGAAAGAGATCGGAGAAATTAGTTTTTGTGATATTTTGGCTCCGTGCCTCCAATGACAGAACCATAAAAAACTTTACACAAAATACCCAATAGGCACCGCAAATTTAAGTATTTACTATACTTTGATCAGAATTTATACACTTCATCTTAACTAAGCTATGATCTTTATTGTAATTCTACAAATCAGAATAACGCATCTTTTATGAGTTGAAAATTATGGGGGAAAAAAAATAAAGGCTTGCTCTTACTATGCTTACAAAATTAAAAACATTTTTCATGTAAGTTGTGAAAAATGCTTTATAAAGAAATGCAAATTATAATTTTTTTTCATGAAAGATCTCTTGAAGAAAGGGTAGACTCAAATACTCAGTTATCTTTATTAGTTCGAGAATATGGAGAAAAAGCTAAGGGAAAGAATGTATTATATCTAAATACACGAATACACAATTCAGAAGAGAATTTTTTTAAAAAAAACTGACATGTTGGGCACATGTCACCCCTTACATTATAGGCTATTGATCAAGTAAAGAAAACAATTAAAGAGCCTTGCAAATTTAAGTATTTACTGTACCACAATGAGAACCAAGGGGGTTACTTATCATTGTCTATACATTAGCCTTTAGGTAAGCGGTCCTGTGTCGCGTTATTCAACCCCCCCCCCCCCCCAACCCAACCACACCACATTTTTTATATGGGGATGGTTGCTTGTTACCATAACACACACTTGATCCGAGAAACAGTTTGGATGCTTCTTATGTCTGTGGACACGAATGCCTGATCTAAGCCATGGGCAAGGGCATCTGCATGATGATTGAGTAATGGTTGGGGAAAATTTTAATTTAGACGACATTAGCAGTAGCACATTGAAGAGGCTTGCTTACACTTGCAGTTCTTAACTTTGTCAGCTTCAACTATAATATGCACAGCTTGGACAGCAGCAGCAACAAGCGCGCCTGTTGCAATTCAACATCACCTAGTCATCTCCGCATGGCAGGTCAAAATTACATAAATAATCTCCGGTATAGTCTGGTACACATGTATCACTGATCAACATCCATAGAAGGATTGTTCAGGTTGATTCTTTGTTCTTGTAATCATCTTCAAGATTATGGCATTGCTTGAAGATCTAACCCTTTCTTAAAATTGTCATTAAGCACACAAGGCAAATGAATTTTGAGTACATCAGTTTTAAAGTATAGTTCAAGATACAGTCTGAGGCATTTTTTTGAATTGGAGGATATGTATAATATCGGTTGGAGCATATCCCACACTTGGAGGAGCAGTGGCTGCTTGATATGCTTCAGCTGGTCTCAGCCCGGTGTATGGACTACATTCCTTCATTTCAAGAACATTCTACGTGTACCGGTACCGCATCAAGTATCCTTAAAGCATTCCGTGTCTTTATATTTTAGTACAAACATCATGTGTTTGGCTGGGCTTAGTAACGTAAGCCTGTGACCAAGGTGGAGCCACAAGATGGCTGCAGAATTTGGCGGACAGGCCTTCCTTGGTAAGGAGTGTGATTAAAATCAGTAAAATGGATAGTCAGGATCTGACATGAATCCTTTCTCGTTGCGGGATGAAAGACAACTCTTCCTCTCCCAATTCTACTACCATCTTTTTGTTTTTTTAGTATACCATACTTTAATTTTAGGTGGTGTTTGGCTCTTCCGTAATTAAATCTTTTTTTTTTATATATAGCTAAACACACTCGTACACCCACCTTATCTATAGCAAAATTTGAACTTGGGGCATGTTTCGTAAGTTTAAAATTTGAACAACCATCTTTTTGTGTTTAGGCTCACACAAGTTTTTGATATGCATTTTGTAAAGAGATATCAAGAACTAATAAATTATTTTTTTAATCATTTTCAGGTCATTAGTATTACATGATCTTAAAGGTTATTTCCAGAGCTATTTTTTTATTTTCAGAGCAATATTTGTAGCATATGCCCCCTGCATTCACAAAGTGTTGCATATTGTGATACAATATGCTACAAATAGCTCTGGAAATAAAAAAACGGCTCTGGAAATAATATTTCCCTTACATGATCTTACAATATTTTTCACCCTTGGACTAATAAATTTGCTCTTATATATGTTATTTCACTATTTATCCTACATGGAGTACTCTCAAATTATTCGATGTCCTTATAATTTAGTTGAAACAAAAAATTATAAAGAGATATCAAGAACTAATGAATTGTTTTTTAATCATTTTTAGGTCATTAGTATTACATGATCTTACAATTTTTTTTTCACCCTTGAACTAATAAATTTGCTCTTATATATATTATTTCACTATTTATCCTACATCGGAGTACTCTCAAATTATTCGTTGTCCTTATAATTTAGTTGAAACGAAAAATAGATTGGCTAGGCCCGGTAACATGTGCCTGTAACCCAAGTGGGAGCCAAGAGATGGTTGGTAGATTAGATATATTAGGTTCTTACTTATTTGGAACCATCCTGCCTATCCTTGTAAGGAGTTCCCAAGTTATACCCCTTTATGAAACTTGATTTGAAAGGTGGTATGGTGGTAATTGGAAGCTAGCGAGATAGCCGACATTCTTTACCGAAAGGATAACAACCTTTTTTTCCGCCTCCCCCCCTTTTTTTTCGGCCTCCCCGCACTAGATACAGACCCAATTGTAATCCTAGGGTTGGCATGTTATCCATCCAGTAAAGAGAACAGTTTACATGTTTGTTATTGTCAAAGATACTAAAAAATGCATGCAACTTGTATCAGTTGACATACATTATGTAGTAACAGTAAAGATCAGTTAGTCAAGATCATTATGTAGTAACAATAAAGATCAGTTAGTCAAGATATTCATGCTGTTAGAAAGTCAGGGTCAAGATATTCATGCTTGATTTATAGTAACTGTAATGTTCTTTTCATATTAGCACCTTGCTGTATATAATCAGCCACAATCATACAATGTAAATTATCTATTCAACAACTTCATTTTCCTATCTTATATGGTATCAGAGCCCTTCCTCTAACGAGAACTCCGATCCAGTTTTTTTTGCTTCTTCACAATGACTTCTTCTTCTGTAAACACTACCTCCACTACTTCTCTTGCTACCTCAAACACAATCTCATCTATCGTAACAATTAATGCTACTACACAACTTCCTCTGAAACTAACTTCTCTAAATTATTTCTCCTGGAAAGCACAGTTCAATGCTCTCTTCTACGGTTTGGATCTTATGGGTTTTCTTGATGGCTCACATCCTCCCGCACACCTAAAATCTCTCAGAATAATGTTCAGATTCCCAATCCTGAATATACAATCTGGCGACGTCAGGACCAGTTGATCCTTCATGCCATTTTCGCCTCTCTCAGTGAAGCCGTTATTCCTTTAGTCTCATCAGCAACCTTCAGTCAGGATGCTTGGAATCGTCTGGACCGTCTTCATTCCAAACGTTCAACCTCACATATCATTCATCTCAAGGACAAACTCTCCATGGTCTCTCGTGGCTCGTTATCGGTCACTGATTTTCTTGTTTCCATTAAACAAATTGTAAATGAATTAACTTCTCTTGGTGCTCCTCCCAGTGATGTTGACTTGCTCATCTATACTACTCGTGGACTTGGTCCATCTTATAAAGAACTCGTCCTGCATTGCGAACTCGAGACTCTGTTGTTCCCTTTGAAGAATTTTTTGACAAAATAATTGATCAAGAGGCATTCTTGCTACACATGAACAAACACCTCTCTGAAGTTACTCCCCCCACAGTCCACTTCACCAGAAACTCACCTTCCCGCCACTCAAAAAACATGCCCTCATCACCTGGTATTCTTCCGACTCCTCCTATGACTAAACCTCCTTCTTCTACCTTCACTCGATCATCACCTGTTACTTGTCAATATTGTGACCGACACGGGCATGATGCAAAACGTTACTTCAAACTATTTCCAGAACGTCGCCCCAGCCGAGCAAGTGCCAACATCACTACTGCATACTCAAAATCGCCGTGGATTGTCGATTCGGGTGCCTCTCACCATGTCGCGTCTCAGTTTTTCTGATCTCTCCCTTCATCAACCTTAGGAGGGTCCAGATGACATCCAAATTGGTGACGGCTCAGGTTTATCTATTACACATACTGGTTCTACATCGCTTTCATCACACTTCTCATTATATCTAATGTGTTATGTGTTCCTTCCATCAAACAAAAATTAATATCTGTTGCTAAATTTTGTCGCTCAAATAACACTTCTATTGAATTCTTTCCATATCACTTTCTTGTTAAGGATTTACATACGGGGACTCCTCTGCTCCGCGGAAAGAATCGACATGACCTCTATGAGTGGCCCACATCAGACACCTTATCTCACAAAAATGCAATAGCTCTCTCCACTGGTGTCACGACCCCTACTTCTCAGGCTATATGGCATGGACGTCTTGGACATCCCTCCCCAAACATTTTGAAAGCACTAGTCAATTCCAGTATTTCTTCAGTTTCTCTCTCCCCTGCCTTTGTATGCGAATCTTGTCTTTGTAATAAAAGTCAGCGTTTACCTTTCAGTGAATCTACGTTAACTAGTACAGGTCCACTAGAACTTGTTTACTCTGATGTTTGGGGTCCTTCCCCAGTTCAATCTGCTGATGGTTTCAATTACTATGTTATTTTTGTTGATCATTTTACTAAATATGTCTGGTTCTATCCTCTACGTCTTAAATTTGACGTTTTTTCTATATTTACCCAGTACAAGAAACTTGTTGAAAAATTCTTTAAGCGCCCTACTGTGAGTATATACACAGATGGTGGTGGAGAATACACTGCATCAAAATCATTTCTCGCAACTGAATGTATCCAACACTTCAAAACACCACCTCATACACCTCAACACAATGGCATCTCTGAACATCGTCATCGACATATTGTCACCACTGGTCTCACTCTTCTCCATCAAGCTAAATTAACTTCAAAATATTGGTCGTATGCTTTTCAAACTGCAGTTTACCTCATCAATCGTCTACCCACACCTATTTTAAATTTGGCCAATCCATATACTAAGTTATTTTCTAACCAACCAAACTGCAACAAATTGAAGGTTTTCGGCTGCCTTATATGTTTCCCTTGGTTAAAACCATACACTTCTAACAAGCTTGAATCATCCTCTTCTCCTTATATTTTTATAGGTTACTCTCTTCATCAAAGTGCATATCTTTGCATGGATATTAAATCCCATAAGATATATACTTCACGACATGTTCGGTTCATTGAAACTACATTTCCTTCCCCCTTCTCCACTTCCTCTCCACATTCTGATTTTCTCACCATCTCGGCCTCTTGGCCGCCATATGATCATGTTCCAATTAACATGTCTATGCCTACGCCAATACAGTTACGCGGACAGCCAGACACCATTGTTGCAGAGAATCAACCACTTCTAGAGGTTATACCAGTGCTTTTCTCGGACTCCGGTACCTTGTCTATCCAACCTGCTATACCTATACCTTCCTCCCCATTGGAAAATTCAACAGTTCCGCTGCCTGCATCTGTTTCAAACCCACCAGCTCATCCCATGATCACTAGATCTAAGAACAAGATATTTAAACCCAAGCTCCTCTATCAAACTTCCATAAAACATCCTCTTCCCCTTTCTCTTGAACCCACCTGTGTCTCTCAAGCCATTAAGCAAATTGAGTGGCGTCATGCCATGTTTGAGGAAATCAATGCACTTATTCGTAATGGTACTTGGGAACTGGTTCCTTCTTCTTCATCACAAAATATTGTTGGCTGTAAATGGGTATTTCGAATTAAACGGAATCATGATGGCTCTATATATAAGTACAAAGCTCGTCTCGTTGCCAAAGGTTTTCAACAACGGCCTGGTCTTGATTTTCACAACACATTCAATCCAGTTGTCAAACCTGGCACCGTTCGGCTTATTCTCTCACTTGCTAAAGGCTGGCCATTACGTCAACTTGACGTCAATAATGCCTTTCTACATGGCTCAATTTCTGAAGATGTATATATGCAGCAACCCCCAATCTTTGTTGATCAATCTTATCATAATTTTGTTTATAAGCTACGCAAGGCAATATATGGTCTAAGGCAAGCCCCATATGAATGGCATAAAGCATTAAAGTCATTTCTAGTTTCATATGGATTTACTGTCTCGCGTAGTGATGCATCTCTATTTTTATATCACAAAGGACTGTCTGGTTTATGTTGACGATTTTATTATCACCGAAAATTGCAACAAATTTCTACACAGTTTTTTCTCCAATTTGGGCAATCGGTTCTCAATCAAAGATCTCAGTGATCTTCACTTCTTCCTTGGAATCGAAGTTATTCCCACAACATCTGGTATTTTCCTTATTCCCACAGCATCTGGTATTTTCCTTACTCAACATAAGTACATTAGTGATATTCTTGCTCGCACTAACATTGAAAGTGCAAAAGAATGTACTACACCGATGTCTTCCAGCCAACCACTTCTCCTTAATGATGGCTCTCCTTCTACTGATGCCACGAAATATCGTCAAGTGATAGGTGCACTTCAATATTTATTATTGACACGACCTGATATTTCATATGCGGTGAACAAATTAGCACAATTCATGCACTCACCTACTGAGATTCACTGGACAGCTACCAAAAGATTATTGCGTTACCTCAAGTTTACCATTCATCATGGTCTTTTTCTCAAAAGATTATTGTGTTACCTCAAATTAGCACAATTGAATGTTAGCTCTTTGGGCCTCACAGATTTCATCATCTACCTGTACTAGATTTTAACAACCAAAATTTGTGAGGTTCATCTTAAACAAGTTTTAATCTTTAATGTAATACAAAACAGTACAAGGCATGTTTTACGAGTTCAAGATAATGCACAAAAAAAGGTTTGCCCTTCTAATTTGTCCTACACCGAGTATTTATAAATATTTGTTGTCTTTGGCTGGGTTCAATAACATGGGCATGTGACCTAAGTGGGAGCCCATAAGATGGTTTGTAGATTCGGTTTAGCCCACCTTCCTAGTGAATAAGGAGTTCCCTATCATCCATTGAGAATGGAAGTGATGGTAATCTGAAGGGCATTGTTGGTAGTCCAGCGGTGCATTAGTAATCCTTCTCCTCTCCTTACGGGAAGGATATTGTATGGGATCGTTATCGAATTCGATAATCATCTTTTTAATTTTGAGGCTCACATTTACAATATATTTTCTTGTCTTTTTATTTTTTGGGCTCACACTTTCAATTTAATTCATTAAAGAGAGAACAGAACCTGAAATTAATTTTAAGCTCCTTTCCTAAAATGGCAACAATATGATACTATTTTGTAATTAAATTTTTTATTTTCTCATTCAATGTTGGAACAAGCTGTAAGAAACCGCACGTCTGATTCTGGGACGATTGGATAATTAATCAACAAAACTATTTAACTTTTCTCTGATTCATTTATTCAGGTTAGTTTACATGGAGGACAAGTTCTTTCATGGGGAAATGAACGAGGAGAAGAGTTACTGTTCACAAGTAGTAAGGTATATTATTTTGATTCCTATAACCTTGCTTTTGACAATTTCCGAGATGCTACTTGTATCAAATGCTTCATGACTAACCTTCATGGATAACTTTCTTTGATAATTCTATAATACAAAAATGAATTTTAAAATAAAACACAAAATTGTAGTATCATTGTTGGTATATTAACTCTATGAAGATTTAGTGGAGGTTGAATGATTGATAAAACATTGTCTTTTAGGATAGTCCACAAGGACATAATGAGTTATCATATTAAGTTCTGATTATTCAAGACTTTGTATTGATATCTATTATGATTTCCTGCTATTTTGGACTATCAAAGTAAGTTGTTTTAATGTCGTTTCTCATTTTATTGGCTTCTGGTTAATTTAGGCAATCTTCAAACCACCAACTGCTGTAAGAGGAGGAATTCCAATATGTTTTCCTCAGGTAACTCGATGCATTTTTAAAATATAAAGACACTGTTTGTAATCTGAATATCATTTATTAGCAAAAGATGCCATTATAGAACAAACCTTCATCATAGAGTAACAACATCTAAAAGAGTGGGGAGGATGATGATTCTAATAAATATGTGAGTTCACGAACCCAATTATGTATTATATCAACCATTCCAATTTTCTTTCATTTTGATAATTTGTAGAATTATCAAAATGAAAGAAAATTAATGTCACCTTTATTGATTAAGTTACCAAAATTTATCACCTTCAAAATCTTTATTGATTTATCACCTTGCCCTGTATATTTTGTTGGGTTAATATACTGTCATATCTGAAAGTGTATAAGATTTGTTTAACAATATAGAGTATTCTGCAGATTGAGTTGCAACAAAAAGAAGATATTAGCATAGTTGTCACTTGTAAGTTGTAAAGTACGTCACTGAACATAAGATAGGGTCATTGACATACATCTAGCATAGGGCTGTTTATCATCCATGCGTTTGTTTTCATGTTTTTATCGGAAGGTTTGCCTCAAAACTAGTCTGTACATTGTTTTGTATTCTTAATGTGACATTTTGTAAAATTTAGCCTAATTAGTACTACTGCTATACATTTTACTGATATTTATTTATGATGCATAAACTAGCAATGCTGAACGAAGTGGTATAAAAGCTTGTGATGACAGTCACATGGACAAGTGGCTATAATATAGATGAAGCAATTGCTTTCGTTGAGTGGGGTATGAAAGGGGAATCACAAAGGCGCTCTCCAGCAGGAACATTGACTTTCACGCGCAAAAGCATGTGTGGTAAAAATCTAATCATGTAAATTAGAAAATGTAACTTAAGACTGCATTATCTGAGACAAAATTTCACACATTAATCAACCTCCATGGCTTGCTCTACAGTTGTTAATCCATGTTATATCAGAACTATGCATCTGAAAACAGAAATCAAATGCTCTACAGTCGCGTTCTCATTAGTCATTACAAAAAGAAAAACAAAGTGCTCAGTATAGTACTTTAAAAAAGCTCTGGAGTTTTCCAAAGAAGAGCCATGTTTCTAGTTAGAGTGCTTCAAGTGTATATTGTGGTAAAAATTGAAGGTGTTGTATGACTGAGTAAGATTGAAGTTATGAAAATATATTAATGATAGACCTGCAGAATTGTACTGGTTTAGATATTCTACATGCTTTTTATAAATAAATGTAGATGATACATGTTAATGCTATTTTTTAAGTTATATTTCTAGAATATATTATGTGATCTGTTATTTTTATTTTATCTTTTGCAGTTTGTTGATTGTGAGTTTGTTGATTTCACAATGGGAGCTGATTCAGGATACATCAGATTTGAAGAAGAGGAAGCAGCAGCGCATGCTACTTCTGTGTAATACATTGCTGGATCCTAGATTCATACTCTTGAAGGATTTGTGGCCAAATATTTGTGTAATGAATCTGAGAATCCATTAGGGTTTGCAAAAACAGCTATTTAACTTCGCATGAGTCTGTGTACTAATGTATCGACAACTTTTTTAGGTACGCCTACAGAATGGGACACATGCTATCTGATGGTTCATATGTATGGAGCAAGACTTATTCATTTAAATCATTACCATATCCTGGTCATGATTTCTCTACAGAAGATTGTAATATTTGGAGACATGTGAAGTACTTTCTTTGTTCTTTCTTCTCAAAATCAATGCAATATTATATTGTGAGAACCTTTCTTTGCTAATATGTGCAAGATGCAATAATATGAACAACTGCTACAACAAAGGTCATAATTGTCACTAGTACAAAATTGATCTTTTACGTCGCCTCTTATACGTCGGTTGTTGCCAAAGGCGACGTATAAAGCAGTTATATACGTCGATTGTTGCCAAAGGCGACGTATAAGGTCATATTATACGTCGGTTCAAGTAAAAGCCGACGTATAAAGTCATATTATACGTCGGTTAAGGAAAAGGCGACGTATATAATACTACTTTATACGTCGGTTGAGTAAAAGGCGACGTATATAATATTACTTTATACGTCGGTTAAGAAAAGACAACATATATAATGCTATTATATACGTCGGTTAAGAAAAAAGACGACGTATATATGATGACATTAAAACCGACGTATAAAACAATCTTTATATAACCGACGTATAAAATTATTCTTCTTAATAAAACTAATTTTCCCCAATTCACTAATCAAACACCACCGGCTCTATTCTTCCCCAATTCTCTCTCTCCCCCTCGCTCCCTCTCCCTCTCTCAGTCTCCATCTCTCCGTCTCCCCCTCCCCCTCTCTATGTGTTCTCTATGTGTTTGCAGAGATACACTTAATCATAGTTTATGTACACACCCACACATATACGCTTTTAAAAATATGACATGTATGTATATTGCAGATAACGCCCAACTCCAACCCCTTCTTCTCCACCCCACCCCACCGCCACATCGCCGACCACCCCACCCCGACCATCTCCGACCACCTCCTTCTCCATCTCCGACCAAAATCTCAATTAAAATCCTGATTTACAACCCTCCACCTCCTCTTCTCTTTCGATTTGGACCAACCTTCTGTTGGTATTGGCGGCGTCGACCACGTCTTATTGGTGTTGAAATCAACAAACAGGTCCATTTTTTACTCTCATCTGCTTATTTTTATCTTTGATGTTATGTTTTTGTATGTATTCTTATTGGTGTTTCAATGTTTTAGCTGATTATCAAAATCCAATTTTGTAGATGTGATGGAGTATTGCAACTATAGTTGGAATTGTGTCTTTGTGTTCTACTTTGTTTGATGTTCAAATGTCATAAAACAGGGAACATTCCTCGCGTGGACGGCCAACTGGCAATGACAAGAGCATTTGGAGACAAGAAAGGTAAGAAACACATTATAGCCAAGCCAGATGTAGTAATCAAGAAAATAGACAAGGACGTAGAATTCCTGATATGGCAAGTGATGGTCTCTGGAAGGTAAATATTTGATGTTCTGCTTCACGTTAGTACTAGAGTTGCAAGGATTATCAACGTTAGTAAATGCTACTATGGGGATTTTGATAGTTATATGGTTTTTGTTGATATATTGTACAAACCCAATACCATAATTGGTGATTTAGGAGATTGCTTAACGTATACCTGGATTGTAATTAAAATTGGCCACTTTTGTGATTGCTATATAATCAGGTGTGTGCGAGTTTGACAATGTGTTGGTTGTTAGCAAATCTAGTGACTTTGTAGTTGGTAGCAACGGAGGTCTGTGGAGCCACTATTACAGTTCACTCAAATAGTTAAATCTAAGTATGTTCAGGTGTAGTTTTTGTTTATTATATAAACTTATAGCCTACCTTGAGTTTCCATCCTGATCAGTGAGGCTTAACCAAGTTAATACCCCTCTCCTCTTGGTAATAAGAGGTCTAGGATTCAAGTCTCAATCGAGGGAAGTGTGCGTGCGTACTTTACTTCAAGTCTGTAATTGACCATAACTAAAAAAATGTCTCCGCCCTGGCTCTCCCACTGGTTGGTAGCATTTCTACTGAATATGTTTCCAGGGATACAATTTTACAACATAAGATATACGATCCAATCAATCCCTCCTGACACAGTAAGGTGTTGGGAGAGCTAGTAACTTAACATGGGTTTGGGAGAGTTGAGAACCAAACATGGGGCTCAATTTAAATAGAGGTCTTGAGTTCCAACCTACCTACCCTCAATTTATGTACAACATTATCTTCATTGGTTTTCTTTTTCACCTTATCCATGTAATACCATTTTTGGGTCTTTATTTGTGAAAATCTCATTCTATGCTCTTTTGTAATCTGCTACCTACGTCATACAATATGTTTTTTCATGTGCAGTGGGCTATTGCTCCTATTATGGGAAAAGATTCGACCCTGAGCCGGGTAGATGCCGCAGGACTGATGGGAAAAAGTGGAGGTGTTCCAAAGATGCCTATGTGGACTCCAAATACTGTGAGCGACACATGCACCGTGGCCGCAACCGTTCAAGAAAGCCTGTGGAATCTCAATCTACTTTGCAATCAATGTCGACTGCGATGCAGCACATAACTACTGGTAGTGGTAGTGATAACATCTTTCAAGGTAGTGGAAATCGAAGTTTTCAAAACTTTCCTTTGTATCCAACCATTAAATCAGAGACTTTATGTTATGAAAGCAATTTATCAAAGTTGCAGATGGAACAACCACCTCCTTATGGTATAGCAAACAAAGAGTACAGGTTTGTTACTTATCCATGTGTGACATCTATTTATTTGAAAAAGGTCCCCATCATTAGTTTCTCCATCTGTAGCTAATCTTATTGTATGTTTTCTGTTTATTGAAGATAGACACTTGATTATAATTAAAGTTACCTGTTAAACTGCCACCATATAGTATCAGGATACAGTATGTATATATCTCCTGCAAGTTATAGCCGTGCTTAGATCAGATTTGACCAACTTCAAATATTTAATTACTTTTTGTAATATGTATTTCATTAGTTAGTGCAGTAGATATAAACTTTTAGAAAGTAGCTGTGATGACAACCTTTATATACGAATGTCTTTTTGATAGTTATATGGTTTTTGTTGATATATTGTTTTCTTTTGTAGTATATGATTCTGATTGCTATAATACTAGTCACTACCTTGAAGCTTCCAAATTTGGTAGAAATGTTTAATTTAATACTAGAGGTAACATTCCTCAAAACAGTTAATCGCATTCCACCAGATTGAATGCTTTTTTTCTCATTTTGATCAAAATGTTCCTTCATTATCTCCTTTTACAGGAAAGACTATATAAAGAAAGTATGGAGACTTTAGTACTCCCCCATGCAGCCTTGAAGTGTGATACTTCATTTAAAGCAGTTGTGTCTGGCAAAACATCTATTCTACCTGAAAGAAGTAGTGGAACCTGCAATTACAACATCATCAGAAAAGTGCCCAACAAGCTCCTTTGCAAAAAACAACACTACAAGAGCCTGTTAAAGCTGGCAAGGCAAAAGCTGATGAGAAGCAAACTACAAAAATAGAAAGTAAAAGCTCATTAAATAATTTGGCAGAGTCAAAAAGTTCTGGGGACATCAAGAATGGTGCACAGACTAGTAAGGCAGAAGAGGGTCATCGTCCTTGTATAAAAAAGATGATTTAAACGTGTTTGTTATTCTTGTTGAAGTTGATTCTTGAGTATTATTTCTTGTAAATATGGTTTTTGGTTGTATAAAACATTGTTATAGTAGGTTTATACATTGTTCAGCAGGCTTACGAGAATGGGTATAGAAAAATAGAAAAATTATTTTTTTTTAAAATTTTTTGACAATATACGTCGGTTCTTATATATAACCGACGTAAGGTCATTTTTGTACTAGTAACATTATACGTCGGTTTTTTAACATTATACATCGGGTTTTTTCTACATTATACGTCGCCTTATTCTACATTATACGTCGGTTGTTCAGCGACATATATTTAGACTTTATACGTCGCCTTTTTAACCGACGTAAAATACTCGTGGCTTTATACGTCGCCCCTCTATACGTCGCCATTTAACCGACGTATAAGACCTATTTAACCGACGTAAAAAGTCAATTTTGTACTAGTGTGTACTGTGAAGTTGGAATCATGTGTAGTTGTTTAATAGTCTTGAAATTATGGATGTACTCTTATTAAGGAACAACTGCTACAACAAAGGTCATAATTGTACTGTGAAGTTGGAATCATGTGTAGTTGTTTAATAGTCTTGAAATTATGGATGTACTCTTATTAAGGAGAATACTGGTTCATCAAAATTGAGTGTAGTAAATAATAATTTAGTAGTAGCTGCTATGAATTTAGCAAGGCTATAAGCTTTAGGTTGCTGGGCAGTGGTCTTTGCTTAATGTATATTGTTTTTTTACTTTTGCATTAAACATATAAATAGCCTAAGTGCATTACATTGCATTAATGTGTAGGTTACAAAGGAGTATGATGGTGTAGGATTTGATTTCCTGGTAGCTGTGTATGCATGAAGAGAGAAGGATTGTTGGAGTTTCTTGCTTCTGGCCTAGCTGCGGGTTTTCTTTTTATTTATTTTGTTGCTTACTAAGTTGTAGTGTGGTATCGGTCAATTAGAGACAAATGGAACCAATCATGCAGCAATGTCTTCGTGTTTACATTGTGGATGTTTTCTGTAGTACTATGTAACACGAGATATTCACATATACATATAATTTACATGTATTTACTATAATCAATTTTCTCCATTAATTGTCTATATAAAGATGTTAAAAGTTTTTATGAATAAAGATCTATTTGTAACGAGATGAAAAATAACATCAATTTTAGTATCTAAGACATAAATATACATCAATTTTATTATGGCAAAAATGATGTCTAAAACAAAGATATACATCACATTTTGTCTACAATATCTGATGTCTAAGAGAAAAATATAAATTAGTTTTTTCTATAAAAATTGATGTTTATATTTACATTAGACATCAGTATAGGATGATGTCTAAGAGAACAATTTAAATCAGTTTTTTTGTGTAAAAACTGATGTTTATAAGAACATTAGACATCAGTCTAGGATGATGTCTAAGATAACTATAGACATCACTTTATCTGCTAAAATTTTGATGTCTAATATCCAAATAAACATCTTTTCCAAAAAAAGAAAGTGATGTGTATGTGAAAAATAACTTAGTTTATTATATGTTTTCTAGAATATAAGGCATGCAAGTTGTTTATAAAATTAATTATATCTAACCTATTTTATAGAACAACCGATGTGTATTGAAGGAAATATCGATGTCTATGTTAGCACAGACATCAGATGTCTAGACCCTTTTCTTGTAGTGTTTGTCGATTTTCTTTACTTAATCCAGAAAAAGCCAAAAACGGATAGGTATTAGAAAAGGTGTGGTATTGGTTGCCATACTAGGAAAGAAGCTGAGATTAATCTCAGATTCCCTTTTCTCTTCTTTAAAATGATATTTTAATTTTTTGGGATAACAAATTTTTTAATGATATTTTTTGTATGGAAGGAAAAATATAATTTGACTATTTATTAATTCAATAAGGTCCATACTTATCGTTTTTTTGCTCTGGATGACCATATTACGGGTGGATATCGAAGGTGTTTAGAGTTTAGACAATTAGATTGCGTGTATTTTGGTTGATATTCTAGATTGTTATTTTTTTTAATAATAAAATGTTTATAAACTTAAAAATGAGTATCTGTTCTAACAACTTTCGGAGGTGAACGAGAATCGAACTCATGATCTGGATCGATAAAGGATATACCCGTAACCACTTGGGCTATCCAATTTTACTCATATTCTAGATTGTTATTAATTTAACATAATTAATAACATGTTTCTCAACCTACGTAGAATGTTGAAGAATATGGAGAAAAAACATTTAAACGTAAAGAATTTAGCACATTATGAACCTTGGAACATAAATTAGTTTATGGTTCTAAGAATTAGTTGGTTTCAAGTTAAATTTTTTATATTTGATTATATACATAATACGTATAAAACTTGGGTATTATATCGTAAACAAATTTTAATACATAGTAATATTTTAGAAAATTATTAATTAATAATAATTTGAAAACATAATGTTTTTAGCATAACATTAAATTACTATATATATATATATTTGCAGTACTACAATCTACAAATTATAATGGGTATATATGCACAACCAAAAGTTATTGTTGCACACCCGTGTTGCCTAAGTTACCCTTGCATCTCCATTTTCACAAATAAAAATATAATTAGCAATCCCAGATATTTTGCATGTATTTTAGGAAAAAGTTCCCTGAGATATATCTCAGGTCCTTTTTCTCATCTCATAATATGATGAATAAATAATTTTTGTAATTGTTTTTTTAAATATAAACATTAATATATTTTTTAGATAATTAAGTTTATATATGTCTTATAAATCAATATATGTTCTAACAAAATTCGAGTATGAACTAGAATTGAACCAAAAATTTAGCACGGCAAAATAAATAAACTCTTACTGTTAGAGTTATTTCATCGTGCTCAGAATATCAATTTTTTTAAATTACATTATTAATAATTAATATAATGTTTTTCTTTACAACCTAACTTAAATATTAGAATTTTTTTAGTTAAAACAAAATAAAATAGGAATTTGTTTTTAGATCACTTGGATTATAATCTTAATCTAATTGATAATAATGAGATAAATCCTTATGTTTTTATAATAGAATTTCATTTATATTTCTACTAGCCGAGCCAAAATCTAATCATACAAATACACACACACACACACACACACACACACATATATATATATATATATATATATATATATGCTAAGAATTATATAATAGAATTCAAATTATATTAATAAATTAATAAATCATAATAATTCAATCTTGGCATTTTAAAATATAAAATAGATTAAAAGTTTGGAAAAAAGATTTGAGAATAAAAGAGAATGTACAACATACATCCAAAATGAAGGAAAATGTGAGGGAAGTTTGAACAAAATATTATATAGGTGTGCAACCATAATTTTAGGATGTGTATATATCAGTATTCATTATAGTTTCAACATTTGATGAAAAGTAGTAAGAGCATCCTCAATGGAGAAATTCTTAGTAAATAAATCCTACTATTTTAATCAACCATTTTATCCTACCCGTTGGAAATGTTGTAGTATTGAAGATCACAAATTGAATATTAAAAAAGTATTGCAAATAATGTGACAACAATGACATTGCAGAATGAGAAATTTTAATTGATGTGATGATGAACCATCTGATCATTTGGTATACATGACATTTTGAATTTTTTTGGAAAACATTTTAGTACATAAATATTTTCATTTGACAAATTAAGTTCAAACGGGTTCAACAAAAAGGATATGACATATTTATAATTTATTTACCCAAAATTATATATACTTATAACTTTAAACATTTTAGGACCCTCAACATTTTTTTAATAAATTTAGCTCAATTGGAATCGGGTCTAACAAAAAGGATACTCCCTCCGTCCCTAATTAGTTGTCATTTGACTTTTCAATGGTCAAATTGACTAACTTTTGACCGAAGATTAAAATTAATCCGTTTATTATTTTAAAAAACTGAAAATCACATATTAAAATAGATTAGAAATAGTTTACAATGGTATAATTTTTTAAAATATTTTTCATTATGTAATATATATAAATTTCAGTCAAATTTGAGTCAATTTGACCAACAAAAATAGAAACTGGACAACTAATTAGGGACGGAGGGAGTACAACATATTCCTATATATAACTTATTCACTCTAAATTCTACATACTTGTACTTTTAAACTACTATTAGTTTTTGCTAATTTTTGAAGGTAACGAGAAAAGAAAATGTCTACTAACATTGAATCCTTGATCTCGCTACGGCAAAATTATTGCATTTAATGTTGTGCAGTAGTACTAGTAGATCGATCACAATTCACAAGTATAAATATCGGTGTGTTTTAATCACAAACTATTCTTTTTTTCAACCGTATTTACTGCCCCTGCATGGTAGAAGGTCAAAATCACCTAATAATGGATCGTCTGCATCACCTCCAACGCCTGTACGAAAATTTTCCCACTTGCTTTCTCTTCTCTTCTTTTATAAGTGTCTGCAAAACCAATTATTCGTGGTTACTTATCATCTTCTACATTAGCCTTTAGGTAAGCGGTCCTGTATCGCACCCCCCCTCCCCCCACCCCACCCAACCCCACCCCACCCCACCCCACCCCACCCCACCCCATTTTTATATGGGGATGGTTGCTTGTTAATGTTGTGACCAAAATCTTGCATGGGTTAGATTTAGGCCCACTAGAGGATTAGGGTCCAGATCCATGAAGAGAATGAGTAATCTGTCGGGTTTCCGGAGGCTTGCGGTAGCCCTAGGGGTTACCATGTACACTGCAGCACGGGAACGCATGGCTAAGGGTCTCAAGGTATCCCCTTGAGGATAACCTATAACTATTATCAGCCATCCAGTAGAGCTTCCAGAGTAGCTTCCGTGATAGGGGTTACCGGAGGGGGTACCGGAGCCAGGCTACCGGGCGGTACCCCCAGCTTCCGCCGGAAGCCTGATCAGGCTGCCTAATCAGATAAGGCACGCCTCCTACTTTTTAGGGACACGTTTATATCATCTAAAAACACTCTCAAACAGATAAACATTCAGTTATTTGAGGATATATGTCATATATACTTGATAAATGATACAAAATCATGATAAATACAAGAGATAATCATTCTATGTTACCTAAACTGCTTGGTAACCTGATTTTATACATCATGCTCGATTATTATCAGAAATAACAGTCATTATCCCACTGGAGAGAGGATAACTCATCATGAACAAACAATCATATCATTCAAGAACTACATTCGGGCTTGATCCACTATAAATAGTGGTATGTAGGCAGTTTACGGGATCTTCTTCGACACTTACACTCCTTGAGTAGCTAGAGCACGTGCACTCTTGTGTGACACAGTCAAATTAGGGTTCTTGGCTGGCCAACATTTGGTCCTTGAGCTCTCATTCCGTAGATTCAGTCCGATCCTTCCGAGGAACCACATCCCATGTTCTTCGGTAACCCTAGTCGTGAGCCTTCCCGGGCGGCTAGCTATAGATCTTCAACCACGAGCCTTTCTGGGTGGTTGGACGATTCCTTGTTTATTGGCGCTATTCCAGCACGAGGCCTCATAATCTGTTGTGCTAAAATCCTCCCACAACAATTGGCGCCCGAAGGAGGGGCCTCAAAAATCGTCATTTGGAGGAGATATGGCGAGTAACAATTTTGACAGTGATAAGACACCATCTCAGGATGGTAATGAACGAAACAAAGATGGTGGTGATGATGTTAGTAACAAAGACATCATGGATTATCTGAAAACGGTGAATGAAAGAGTTAACCACTTGGAAAAAGGTTCCGAGAAAATGAAAAAATGGCAAAGGAAGTGCAAGTCGAAATTGAAAAAGAAGAATGTGACTCCGACAAGGTTAAATTTCGAGTCTGGGGACAATAGTGAAGACGACACTGATTATGTCCCATCTGAAGAAGAGGTAGAGGAGCCTGCGGAAGAAGAATACGAGGGCGACCAATCCGATGTCCCGGAAGCCCAGGGTACCGAAGGTTCACCCACCAGAAGTCTGAGCGTTTTTGACCGAGTTGGCAAAAGACTGACTAACAAAGACCTTCGTCACAAGTTGATTCACACTGGAAACAAAGATCGAAGGGATGGCAGTGGGGGTTCCATAACCCGGGGTTCCCGAGAACGTAGAGAGAGATCCCACTCGGTCCCCCCAAGAAGCACTTCCAGGAGGTCTCGATCTGATGGCAGAAGGAGTCATAGGCAAAGTGGTCACTCTTTTGGGCATAAAAGTAGGAAATCCCGTTCTACCGGAGTCCCAACCAGGATTCCAGCTCCCATCAGAGTTCGGTTCCCAGAAGAAGTAAGACATCCAATGAAGATGATGACTCTGGAAGTGATATGCTTTCAGATGGTGAAAATGGACAGTTCAGGATGTCTGACTGGAAAAAAGCCTTGGAAAAGATCAAGGAGGAGAAAAAGTTTAAGTCCGGTATCACTGCCGGTTCCCCATTTTCTGTGAAAGTGAAAAAGGCAACCTTGCCAAGGTTCTTTAAGATGAATACTGACTTGAAATTCAATGGAAACTCAGATCCAGTTGAATACTTGAGCCGTTTTAATACGGAAATGGATGTCTACCAGGTGGAGGACTTAGCAAGGTGTAGGCTACTGGCATCCACACTGACTGGAAATGCCCACCAATGGTTCAAAAGGCTAGCCGAAGGGTCTATCAAATCCTGTAGGAAGATGGGAGATCAGTTTATCTCTCAATTCAGGGCTACCGTGGCCTATGCCCCACCGGTGAATACCCTGGCTAATATCAAGCAAGAAACCCACGAATCTTTAAGACAGTATTTCAAAAGATTTAATGAGCAAGTGCCAAAAGTGAAGAAGGCCTTTGATGAAATTCTGAAAAATTTCCTAATAGCCGGGGTTAGGCCTGGAACCGAGTTTTGGAAAGAGTTGCAAACTGAAGAGCCCGGAACCCTGGCGGAATTCTACCAACAGGCAGAACGCCACAAAGTGATTGAGGAATCCATGGCCAAACTGTCCAAGGATTCCAATTCCCGAAGTTGGAGCAGGAACAAGAGAAATCGTTCTTACAGCCCTAAAAGAGATTCAAATAAGAGGGTTTCCGGGAGTGGTACTGCCGGTTTGGGAGCCCCCCGGTATGATGACAAGACTGCCCCTATTGCTGTTAATGCAACTAAGGATAGAGTTTCTGTCAAGGACAGACTCACTCCAAAGGCAAATTTTCAGAAATACTCAGAGTATACCCCATTGACTATCCCAATTAGTCATATTCTCGAAGTGAATGAGAAGAATGGGGTATTCCGGAGGCCCTACCGGGCAGGGCCCCCAGGAGTGAAAGATCAGGGAAAGTACTGTGCATTCCATGAAGTGAATGGTCACGAGACTGCTGATTGCAGGCACTTGAAAGATCAAATTGAAGAATTGATTAGAGGTGGATACCTGACGGAATTTGTAGCCCAAGAGGCTAAGAAATATAAAGAAGATAGAGATAGCAAGAACAAGGCTCCTGGAAACCAAGAAAGGACTACCCGAGCTAATAGCATCCATACCATCTTTGGCGGCCCTTACTTGGGGGGTGCCAGTCGGAATGCCAGAGATAGGTATGCCCGGGAAGCCAGGGGAAACCCCTAACAAACATTTTTCACCTTTCAGAAAGGCCCCCCAAGTTGTTCAAAGGGGAAACCGCCGATATCTCCTTTACTGAGGAGGATGCCAAGTGGGTTCACCACCCCCATAATGATGCTTTGGTGGTAACCGTGAATATTGGTGGAATGAATGTACACAGAGTGCTGGTGGATAATGGAAGCTCAGTAAATATCTTGGCATATACTACATTCCAGAAATTGGGGCTTTTGGACAAGGAGTTATTGCCTACCAACAATGAGCTATATGGGTTTACTGGTAACCCAGTCCAAATCATGGGCAAGGTCAAATTACCCTTGGCATTGGGCGTGGATCCCTGCAAGGCCACCCAAATGGCAGAATTCATGGTGGTAGATGAAGACATTTCCCACAATGCAATTCTCGGTAGACCAATATTGAAAGATATGAGGGTAGTAACCTCAATATACCACTTTTCAATGAAGTTTCCCACACCAAACGGCATTGGGTGTGTGAAAGGATGTCAACATGAGTCAAGGGAATGCTATAACAGAGCTGTGCAGGCTGCCGAGAAGGCAGACAAACCTATTCAAGTTGAAGAAAAGGCTGATGGAGAAGCCTTAATGAGAATCCATGGGCTTGAGCCACAGAAGTTTGAAAGAGCATCGTGTAATGCCATCATGATAGTGGAGTTACCGGAGGAACCTACTGAAGAGGTTCCTGTTTTTCGGGGGGTAGTACCACCACAAAGCTTGTTGTTGGAAGCTGCCGAGAAAAATGATGAAATTCAAAACATTTCACTGGAAGGCATAGTAAAAAGTGCCTCAGATGATGATCTAGGCGAAGCAATGCTAGAGAATGAGAACCAGAGAACGGAGAAAGGACTCCCGGTTGAGATTGACATTGATCCCAGGATGCCCGGTACCCTGGAAAAGGCAGGGGCTGTCGAAGATACTATCCCCATACTAGTGGATGCTAAAGATCCTAGTAAAATCTTGAAAATTGGACAACAGCTAGATGAAAAGACAAGAGAAAGGTTGACTGCTTTCCTTAAAAGCAACCTTGATGTGTTTGCATGGTGTCATTCTGACATGGTGGGGATCGACCCGAAAGTCATGTGCCACCACTTGAACATTGATCCTGAGATAATGGGTATCCGGCAGAAAAGAAGGCCTGTCAGTGGTGAAAGGGCTACCGCCCTCCAGGAAGAGGTAGACCGGTTATTGAAAGCTGGTTTGATCAAAGAATCCTTCTACCCAACATGGCTAGCAAACCCGCAACTGGTCCGGAAGCCCAATGGGAAATGGAGGACATGTGTTGACTTTACTGATCTGAATAAGGCATGCCCTAAGGATAGTTTCCCGCTACCCAGAATTGATCAACTGGTGGATGCCACAACAGTCCATGCTTTGCTAAGTTTCATGGATGTCTACTCCGGATATAACCAGATACCGATGCATGAACCAGACCAGGAGCATACCAGCTTCATAACTGATAGGGGACTGTACTGTTATGTGGGGATGCCGTTTGGGCTATTGAATGCCGGGGCAACCTACCAAAGGCTGGTAAACATGATGTTTAAAGAACAGATTGGTAAGACTATGGAAGTCTATGTTGACGATATGTTGGTCAAATCAAAGGTGGCAGCCGACCATGTGTTGCACCTATCCGAGATGTTCGATATCCTAAGGAAATACCGGATGAAGTTGACCCTCAAAAGTGTGTTTTTGGTGTGGAGTCTGGAAAATTTCTTGGATTCATTGTGAACCACAGAGGGATTGAGGCAAACCCTGCAAAAATCAAAGCATTGATGGAACTGAGGTCACCAAGGAATGTAAAAGAAGTCCAAGGGCTTACCGGAAGGGTAGCAGCCCTAAATAGATTCGTATCTCGGTCTTCCGACAAGTGCAAACAGTTTTTCAAGGCTATCAAGAAGGGTCAAAACTTTGAATGGACCCCGGAATGTGAGGAAGCCTTCAAAAAACTAAAAGAACAGTTGGGAAGCCCACCATTGCTCTCCAAACCCTTGGAAGGTGGGGTACTCATTTTATATTTAGCTGTTTCTGAATACTCTATAAGTGCTGTGTTGATCCGGGAGGAAGAACAAGTACAATACCCGGTATACTACGTGAGCAAAAGGCTGTTGGACGCGGAAACCCAGTATCCCAGCATGGAAAAGCTAGCATATGCTCTAATATTGGCTTCCAGGAAGCTAAGGCCTTACTTTCAGGCCCATAAAATTGAAGTTAGAACATCCTTCCCGCTAAGGCAAGTGATGCACAAGCCGGAAGCCTCCGGTAGAATGATGAAATGGGCTGTCGAGCTAGGACAGTTTGAAATAGATTACAAGCCCCGAACTGCTATCAAAGGCCAAGCGCTGGCTGATTTCTTACTGGAGTTTCCTCCTGATTTTGAGGTTACTAGAGAAGATTGTACCCCGGTACCCCTAGTTACCGAAGGGGATGCCGGAGGCCCTCAATTATGGTGGAACCTGTATGTTGATGGAGCAGTAAACAATAATGGGGGAGGTGCAGGAATAGAGTTGGTAAGCCCAGAGGGGCACCGAATTCAGAGTGCCATACACTTTGGCTTCAAGGCTACCAACAACGATGCAGAGTATGAGGCCCTGATTGCTGGCTTAAAACTGGCTCTGGAAATGAAGGTAGAATACCTAAATGTATTCAGTGACTCCATGCTGATTGTGTGGCAGATTAAAGGAAGCTTCCAGAGTCGAGGCCCCCGCACTGAACTTTACATGAGGTATGCCCAAGAACTTATCAGTAGGTTCAAATTGCTAAATCTAAATCAGATCCCAAGGGTGGAAAATGCCAATGCTGATGCCCTTGCCAAGTTGGGATCCCAAAAAGAAGCTGTTCTGTTAGGAGTGATACCCCTCGAAGTGCAACTCCAACCAAGTATCCATCGAGAGGAGACTATGGAAATAGAATCTTCAATGGAAAGCCAATGGACAACCCCAATACGTGAGTATATCACCAAGGGGACGCTTCCAAAAGACAAAGATGAAGCCCGGAAACTCAAATACAAGGCTGCCCGTTATGTGATCTATGATGGCATTCTATACAAGAGGGGTTTTAACCAACCTCTACTTAAATATATATCTGGAAATGAATGTGAATATATCCTAAGGGAAATTCATGAAGGCATTTGTGGCAACCACTCGGGGGTACCTCCCTGGCCCACAAAATTCTTCGACAGGGTTACTACTGGCCTACCATGAAAACTGATGCCTATGACTTTGCTAAAGCTTGTGATCAATGCCAAAGGTTTGCTAACTTCAATAGCAACCCAGCTGTGGAACTAAGGCCCATTGGAAGCCCCTGGCCCTTTGCAATATGGGGGATTGACCTGATTGGGGAGCTTCCCAAAGGCAGAGGTGGTGTGAAATATGCCGTGGTAGCCGTTGACTACTTTACCAAATGGGCAGAGGCGGAACCCCTAGCTACCATCACTGCCGGTAAGCTGAAGGAATTTGTTAAGCGAGCCATTATATGTAGATACGGGGTACCGTACAAGCTGATCTCAGACAATGGCAAGCAATTTGATAGTAGAGAGATGAGAAGTCTATGTGAGGACTTGGAGATAAAGAAAGATTTTTCAGCCGTTTGCCACCCCCAGAGCAATGGGCAGACGGAAGCTGTGAATAAAATCATCAAGCACACTCTAAAAGCCAAGTTGGAAGATAAAAAGGGAAACTGGCCAGAGGAGCTTCCAATGGTCTTGTGGTCTTACAACACCACTCCCAGGTCCACAACCGGAGAGTCTCCCTTTGCTCTAAATTATGGCTGTGAAGCTATGGTCCCAGTGGAAGTTGGGACAGGGTCCTACCGGAGGGATAATTTTAATCAAGAATCAAATGAAATAAATCAGAGGCTGGCCCTAGACATGGTAGAGGAAAACCGGGCTACCGCCCAGCTGAAACTTGCGGCTTACCAGCAGAGGACCCGCAAATACTACAACAATAAGGTACGCCCTCGACCCCTCAAGGTTGGCGACCTAGTACTGAGAAGAATGATGCCCAATATGCGGGTTCCCGGGCACGGAGCCTTTGGAGCAAATTGGGAAGGGCCTTACAAAATAAAGTCTATCTTTTGGGAAGGCACTTACCACCTTGAAGACATGGATGGGAACACTATTCCCCGTGCTTGGAATGTCGAGCACCTAAAAAAGTACTATCAGTAAGACTCTTTTCAGAGCAAACGTAGGCCTCTTTCAGGCTTAGGATGAATAAAGGCAACCTACTAGTTGTGGTTGCGTCATTTCCCTTTCAGTTCTTAGGATTTCATGATTTTCAGTAGATGCCCGGGGGGTAGTGGATACACACCCCGTCTGGATGAAATTTGATATAATCGTACTCTTTGATTTTCAGTAAAAGTAGAAGTTGATTGTTTCCTTTTACATTTACCACTTATAAATATTTTCAGAAAAATATGTAAGGTCAACAAGCATAGTTCTACATGGCAGCCAGGCTACCATCCAGAACTAGGGGGTAGTAGTGGATACACCTCTCAGCTTAACAGATTGAAATTATTAGAATTTTAAAATTTGAATTACCAGACATGTACGGAACCTTGAGTGGTTCACATGGCTTACTTGGTTACCAGGGCATGTATGGAACCCTGTTCGGCATACATGGTTCCCTTCATAACTTGGGCTTGTGTGGTACCCTGATTGGCACACTTGGATCCCTCCAACACCAGACATGTACGGAACCTTGAGTGGTTCACATGGCTTACTTGGTTACCAGGGCATGTATGGAACCCTGTTCGGCATACATGGTTCCCTTCATAACTTGGGCTTGTGTGGTACCCTGATTGGCACACTTGGATCCCTTCAACACCAGACATGTACGGAACCTTGAGTGGTTCACATGGCTTACTTGGTTACCAGGGCATGTATGGAACCCTGTTCGGCATACATGGTTCCCTTCATAACTTGGGCTTGTGTGGTACCCTGATTGGCACACTTGGATCCCTTCAACACCAGACATGTACGGAACCTTGAGTGGTTCACATGGCTTACTTGGTTATCAGGGCATGTATGGAACCCTGTTCGGCATACATGGTTCCCTTCATAACTTGGGCTTGTGTGGTACCCTGATTGGCACACTTGGATCCCTTCAACACCAGACATGTATGGAACCTTGATTGGTTCACATGGCTTACTTGGTTACCAGGGCATGTATGGAACCCTGTCCGGCATACATGGTTCCCTTCATTATTTGGGCTCGTGTGGTACCCTGACCGGCACACTTGGATCCCTTCAACACCAGACATGTATGGAACCTTGATTGGTTCACATGGCTTACATGGAATTCTCACAAACGATTCATTGAAATAAGCTAGTGATCCCGGAATAAAGGCTTCCAGGCTAAGCCTCCAGTCACCCCGGGCTACCAAACAGGGTTACCACCTGAGGCTTCCGAGGCCAGGTTCCCGTCTTTGGGGCTTCCAGACACTATAGGGTTACCGGGCGGTACCCCCACACCCGGAGTAACAGTTTCACGGACCAAGGTACGAGTAGTACATCATCACTGTGGCCACCTATCCAGGTATGTGTTGCCACAACTACTCAAGTGCACTTCCGTATTACGTTACCGTTCTATCATCCAATTCTCGAAGCATGATTTATCATTCATTTCATTTAACCAACATATATATGGCATGTATCCTCTAAATATTTGTATAAACTAATTCTAGGATCAATGTCCCGAGTAGTATTACCCATTAGAATCCAATAGTGGCATTCAGTTACGAATTGCCTTAAATTATAGTGTAACCCTTCTTACTTACCAAATTAATACCTTATAATACGAATAAGTTTGAGGTATAAATTCCCAAAACTATCGATTACGAATTAGTATTCGTCGGGTAGTCAGTAAATAATTAACATACCACTAAGTTAGAAACATGCACTGGACGTATCCATATGAACTGAACTACTTGTGTTATAGTTGCGGTAGCCTGTAAGTACCCATCGCAGGACCCTCATACGAATAATATTTAGGATATAACTAGTCCTACCACGGTACCTGTACCTATCACAGAACAGTTAGATGATAAAACAAACATGCATTAACATGATGAACCAGGGTTAAAAGTACATCTGTGGAGCATTAAGGAGCCCACCCCCTTAATTAAAGCAATAAGTTCAGAGAAACAACTAGATAAAAGTTCGGAATGGCTAAAGAGAAAGTCACTGAGAAGCGGAAGGGTCTTTGGTAGCCTCAGAGCCAGGAGAATCCTCGACAGGGTCAACCTTTTGGGTAGAATCGCCTGGAGTAACCTCAACCACGTGTGTGGGAGCCTCAACCCTGGTAGCCTGGGCATCTTCGATATCACCTTGTTGGGCGGCTGATGGCTTGGTGACCACTTTGGCGGTGGAGACCAGGGACTTGGCAGCCTCAGCCTTGAAACCCTCCACTTGCTTCACGGCATCTTCACCAAGAAGGGACCAGTCCAGGTTTGGCATCACCTTCCAGGTAGCCTTCATGTAGTCATTGACTCCTTTAGAGAAACCAGTTTTATACCTGTCCGGGAGGGCCTCTTTGAGCTTTTTCACTGAAGCCTGAAGCGTACCAACCTGCAGCTTTAACTCATCATTTTCAGCATCATGGGCTGCTTTCAACTCTTCTTTTTCTCTCTCCCAGTCGAAAGCCATTTTACTCAGCCTATCTTTCTCCTTAGATAGCGTAGAAACATCACCCTTCATCTTCTTGACGGCATCCAAAAGCTTCTTCTTCTCCTCCTCTATAACCTGCATGTCAACCTTCAATTGTTTCATCTCTTCACGGAGCCGTATGTCACCCCGGGTGGCCAGGGCAAGCTGATTGGAAAGCCTAAGCTGATGGAAGAAACTCTCACCCGCGGAGAACAGCATAGACCTTGCAGCATCGGAAGTCTTTTGTTTAACCCATCCTGTTATCGTTTCCAGGGGTATCTGCCCACCGCACATCTTATGAAATTGCTCCGCATCGCCCATGGGGGTACCCTGTTGAGACACCTTAGCTTTCTTTGAGGACCTGGTTTCAGGGGTAGACTTTGAAATTCCGGCAACCTGAGAGAGTCATCGCTTTTTAGCAGCGGAAAGCTCAGTCTTGACGGACAGAGAAGCGGGGAACCGAGAAACCGGAGTGGCAGCAATAGGGGTCTCCAACATAGTCAACTCATCTTCGGGAAATAAATCCTCATACTTGTCAGAGGGCTTGATAAAGGACGGCACAGATCCTAACATACCTAAAACGATGAAACATGAGAGATATCAGTTACCATAACATATATTTATAAGGAGAAATTTCAGGCTACCGATAATGCTAACAGATCCAGGCTTCTGGACATAGATGAATACATGAGTATGAGAAAAGCAATAAATACAACACAGTTTGGAAGCATATACATGAGAAAATCTATAGAAATGCTAATATCAGTAAGTATCTATGAACAAAGAGATATGACGTATTGGGTGGCAATGTGTGTGTAAATAGGAGGCATAGGGAACGGCAGCCCAGAATACCGGAAGGGGAGCCGGTGGAAGCCCCATCTTTCTTCCCACGCTTCTTGGTACCTAGAGGCTTAGTCTCTCTTTCCAACTTATCCTCAACCTCCATCTCGTGAGCAGGAGATGGGGGAGCCACATGTCTCGAGAACCCCAATCTCATCAGAGTCTCTGGAATCAACAAACTTTCCCCGTCTCTCAACGAGCCTGCCAACTTCATGATTTTCCTAGCCCTTTTTTCTTCAATCCCCTGCAGGGATGTTTGTGCTGGGATTCCTAAACAATACAACAAGAAAAATGGAGGTTGAATAAAAAAGAAGAAGGTGTTTCGACTGGTGCTACCAGTAGTGTGAAGGGATACCGAATGCTTACCCGGAGTCAGGTTCCATTCCTTTCTCACCTCCTCACAATCGTAGCAATATAAAAACATTTCTAGCCAGTCATACATCCCCCGTTTGTTTCCCTTTATACACTTACCTTGTCTATTGTTCCAGGAAGTAAGATAGAAAATACCCACCTTCCTTCCCACATCTTTCAGTTGGTAGAAATATCCCAGCTCCCTAGCAGTAAGGGGAACAGAGAAGGTTTGGTCGTAAAGAATATACATGCAAGCTGCCACCCTAAAGGAGTTAGGAGACTACTGCATTGGAGCAATATCGTAGAAGTTTAATACATCAATGAAAAATGGGTGCAGTGGCAGAGAAAACCCTAACTTGAAAAAAGATGCAGATAATACTGCGTTTGGTATGGATTGATCAGGCTCAAAGTTGTTAAATCTATGACACCTCTCACCCCCACTGGGAATCACCAGATTGAATCCCGGATTACATAGCTCCCGTAACCTTTCAAGTCTATCTGCGTTCATGGAGGAATCCATGTCTTCGCAGGAGGGAACGAAGCTTACCGGAACGTGAAGCTTCCGTTCCACCTGTACTATCATCCCCACTGCAATTTGTTCCTTATCACCTATCGAATCCTTATCGGCAGAGAACATATCCGTTGATCCCTCTTCCTCATCAGTATTAGAGCTTAGGACAACTCTATCGGGATGCCCCTCAACATGAATTGACGAACCAGCCTCCACGGAATGTTTGGGGTACCGGCTAACAATCTCAGCCTCGAGAGGGTCAATGACTTCCACCCGAGAGCGAGTTCTTGAACTAACAGACGGTCTAGACTGTAAAATGGGTTGAGAGATGAGCAAGTCACTTATGTGGGTGGACCAAGTGTCAGAGGGCTCCCCGGAGATGGGAGACACGTTTCCCAGTTGCAATGAGGAACCCCCAGATACAGATGAAGACGACATCTGCAACCACAGGATGCAGGTTAGGTGAAAGATTTGGAATTAGGAAGTTTAAGTTGAAGAAATTAAAGGTCTCAAATAATTATCCTAGGAGTACCCTGTGAACGAAGGGGCTACCGGTTCGCATTAAAAGTAAGCCAAGGCTCGGGGGGTGGCCACTAATAGATCAACCCAACGAGATTGTGCTAAGGTTACTCAATCAAGAAAAATAAGGGGAGCATGCCTAAAAGGCTATCCAAAACAACGAATTTGAAATATTTACTTGACAAGACAGATCAAAGTAAATAAATTTCATTAGAAGCAAATATCAAACATGTAATGAGCATCTAAAGAGTAACCAAGGGGGAACCGGAGTACAAATCGCCTCAAACCCCTTCGATGTGCACGCAAAAGACAGGAATTTACACATGCAACTAGAAATCAAGATCTAGACGGACAGATCTATTCCAAAGAAGGGCCAACAGTTGAAAAATACAACAAGAATCAATGGATGAACATGAAAAGGTTCAAATGAATCAAAATAATTGACATGCAACATCTCCTAGAATACGGAACCCACTGTCGATTCAAGGACATGTAATGATGTGTACGGAGTTCAGTGTGTGTGTAGCAATCATACGCATAATCACCAAAAAATTGCATACAGGCAGGCTAAGAAATTCAGAAGTATACCTGGATAAAGTCGAAAGGAAGAGCATAAAAACGCTGTAGCCTTCGCCGGAAGCCTCGTCGGGAAAATCTCGAAAACCTTTGCGTTCTCGGAAGAGAATATGGTGAGTGGTAAAAAGAAAAGTGAAAGGTTAATAATATAAATATATAAGAAAAGAAGAAAAGAGGCGTGATCCCCTTGATTAATGAATGTGGCAAAGAAAACGAGATGGAGTGGGAAACGTCCTTTGCTTGGAAAATGGCTGATTTTTTCAATTTATCTGTGTAAAAACGGTAGAGTCCTAGCCTATTTTTTCCTCCTCAATAGTTATCATTTTATTTCCAAAGAATTAAAATGATTAATCTATCCTTAAACGAGTAAAAATACGAGGCTTCCGCTTTTATTCTGATTCGAGCTTCTGTAGCACAAGTACGAGAGCTACTAATTATAAACATCAGAATTAACCCCAACTTTATGATTAAGAGTTTTCAGTATTGACATGTGGTGTTGATTTAGCAAGATAGCAAAAAGATGAATTTTCTTAGCAACCAGTACCCCGTGGATAATAAGGTTCCCCTTGCACATAGTACTTCAGGGAACCGGGGGGTAGTTGTTGTGACCAAAATATTGCATGGGTTAGATTTAGGCCCACTAGAGGATTAGGGTCCAGATCCATGAAGAGAATGAGTAATCTGTCGGGTTTCCGGAGGCTTGCGGTAGCCTTAGGGGTTACCATGTACACTGCAGCACGGGAACGCATGGCTAAGGGTCTCAAGGTATCCCGTTGAGGATAACCTATAACTATTATCAGCCATCCAGTAGAGCTTCCAGAGTAGCTTCCGTGATAGGGGTTACCGGAGGGGGTACCGGAGCCAGGCTACCGGGCGGTACCCCCAGCTTCCGCCGGAAGCCTGATCAGGCTGCCAAATCAGATAAGGCACGCCTCTTACTTTTTAGGGACACGTTTATATCATCTAAAAACACTCTCAGACAGATAAACTTTCAGTTATTTGAGGATATATGTCATATATACTTGATAAATGATACAAAATCATGATAAATACAAGAGATAATCATTCTATGTTACCTAAACTGCTTGGTAACCTGATTTTATACATCATGCTCGATTATTATCAGAAATAACAGTCATTATCCCACTGGAGAGAGGATAACTCATCATGAACAAACAATCATATCATTCAAGAACTACATTCGGGCTTGATCCACTATAAATAGTAGTATGTAGGCAGTTTACGGGATCTTCTTCGACACTTACACTCCTTGAGTAGCTAGAGCACGTGCACTCTTGTGTGACACAGTCAAATTAGGGTTCTTGGCTGGCCAACATTTGGTCCTTGAGCTCTCATTCCGTAGATTCAGTCCGATCCTTCCGAGGAACCACATCCCGTGTTCTTCGGTAACCCTAGTCGTGAGCCTTCCCGGGCGGCTAGCTATAGATCTTCAACCACGAGCCTTTCTGGGTGGTTGGACGATTCCTTGTTTATTGGCGCTATTCCAGCACGAGGCCTCATAATCTGTTGTGCTAAAATCCTTCCACAACAGTTACCATAACACACTTGATCCGAGCAACAGGTGGACACGAATGCCTGATCTAAACCATGGGCAAAGGGCATATGCATGATAATTGAGTAATGGTTGGGGAAAATTTTAATTTAGACAACATAAGCAGTAGCACATTGCAGAGGCTTGCTAACACTTGCAGTTATTAACTTTGTCAGCTTCAGCTATGATATGCACAGCTTGGATAGCAACAGCAACAAGGGCGCCTGTTGAAATTCAACATCACCTAGTCATCTCGGCATGGCAGGTCAAAATTGCATAAATAATCTCCGGTATAGTCTGTTAAATTATCATTCTAGAAAGAAACCCCTAACTTGAAGTTAGGGGTATTTGGTGTGGTAAACCCGTAACTTGAAGTTATGGGTATTTGGTGTGTTGTCAACAAAGATGGCTACAACAAAGATCAAAGATGGCTGCAACAAACATCCACGATGGCTGCGACAAATTCAACAATAATGTCTAGTCAATTGTAGGCTAGTAAATGATGTAAGCCATGATGTATTTAGAGTATGTAGAGGCTATAAATAAGTGTATGAAGTTGTACTATGAAGTAAGTGTTAAGTATGAAATAAGATTAAGTAAGTAAGTAAGTATTGAATATTCATTCTTCCACTAATTTTAAGTTCGTATCAGAGCTTGGCCATCGTTGTCATGCTTCAGAAAAATTATTCCCATTCAATACAATAAAATGTCTGACAAAGAAAGTGAAGCAACTGGTGAGAAATCCAGCGAAATAGGAATGTGATCTGTCCCCATATATGTGCAATCTGAAAGTGCATTCAATGCAGGAATGATTCTTACAGAATCAAACTATGATGTGTGGTCTCAGATTATGGAGATGCACATCACCGAAAGAGAGAAGTTATCATATATCAATGGAAAGAAGGAACCACCAAAGAAAGAAGATGGTGGTTACGACAAATGGCAATCTAAGAATCAAAAGGTAAAAAGATGGCTTCTAATGTCAATGTCTCCGGACATTATGAAACGCTATCTACGTTTACCTACTGCTCGTGAAGTTTGGAGTGCCCTGGAAAAAGCTTTTTCGGATGACAAGGATGAATTGCAAGTCTTCACATTGAATCGACAAGCCTTCGCTGCAAAACAAAATGGAAGACCGCTATCCGTATACTATGGAGAGCTCACAGAAATTTTCCAAGAACTTGATCATCGTGACAAAACAAAGATGAAGGATCCTGATGATGTCCTCGAATATAAGAAGTCTGTTGATCGATTACGTGTACACATCTTTCTTGTCGGATTGGATGGAGACTTCGAACAAATCTGTAGAGAAATTCTACGAAAGGATACTATTGCGGACATGGAGGAATGTTATTCGATTGTACGGAGGGAGGTAGTGCGTCTGAGTACCTTTACTTCAACAATGCAAGATGCTACCGCTTTAGCCACCATGCATCGACCTAACTACCCCAGGTCAGAAAATATGGACAAGTCATCTCTGAAGTGCTGTCACTGCCAGAAAATTGGTCATACGAAAAAGCAATGCTTTGAACTAGTGGGCTATCCAGAATGGTGGGATCGTAGTCGCAAGACTCAACAAAGTGGAACAAAAAATTTTCAAGGGTCCTCTAATATAGCTTCTGGTGGAACAAAAAAGGAAGACACAAGTACCAAACAATCTTCAGCACTTGTCATGTCTTCAAACAGTGATGGTAAGGTCTTTACTACGTCTACACCTATTGCACATAATACATGGATAATTGATTCTGGCGCCACCGATCATATGACAATTGAGTCTAGATATGTTTCACCTCTTAAATCTTTCAATCAAAAATGTGTGTCTACTGCTAATGGAAGTTCAGCCCCAATCATCGGGGAAGGATCATTAACCTTAACTGATTCCATAAATCTGAATTCTGTACTAGTTGTCCCATCTTTAGAAAATAATTTATTGTCCGTTTCTCAAATAACAACTAACCTATCTTGTGTTGTAATTTTTTGGCCGGATTTCTGTATTTTTAAGGACATCAATACCAGGAAGACGATTGGTTGTGGTATTAGAATAGGGAAGCTATATTATTTAGATATGGAGTCAAAGAGTATTGAAGATCTTCGACAAGCTTTTGTAGTAGGAGTTAAAAAAAGGGAAACAAGAGAAGCAAACATCTGGTTATGGCATCGTCGGTTCGGGCATGCATCTTTTGGGTATCTAAAAAAATTATTTCCCAGTTTATTTCAGCAAATTGATGTCTCTTCTTTTCAATGTGATATTTGTGAACTTGCAAAGAGTCATCGCACTTCTTTCCCGTTACAATTAAATAAAAGTCGCATTCCTTTTATGATTATTCACTCTGATGTTTGGGGACCCTCTAAAGTTAATACTTTAGGTGGATCAAGATGGTTTGTAACTTTTATCGATGATTGTACGAGGATGACATGGGTATGTATGATGAAATCTAAAGGCGAGGTAAACTCATTATTTCAGAAATTTCATAAATTTGTTCAAATTCAGTACAAAACAAATATTCAAGTCCTTCGCAGTGATAATGGCAGAGAATATCTAAGTACTGATTTTCAAAAATATTTGGAAGATCAAGGAATGATTCATCACACTACTTGTCCTAACACACCCCAACAAAATGGGATAGCAGAACGAAAAAATCGGCACCTTCTTGAGGTTGTTCGAGCTTTCTTAATTAGTGCTCACCTTCCCTTATCTTATTGGGGGGAAGCTCTAGCTTCTGCAGCATATCTGATGAACCGAGTTCCTTCAAGTACTCTTGATTTCAAAACCCTATTCCAGACTCTTACTGAGATTGATGTTGCTCCACCAGATTCAAATTTAACCCTGCGTATATTTGGATGTGTAGTATTTGTTCATCTTCATAAACACCAACGTACGAAATTAACACCTCGAGCTTTGCGGTGTATTTTTGTCGGGTATGCTACTCATAAAAAAGGCTACAGGTGCTATCATCCTCCAACTCATCGAGTATTTGTCACAATGGATGTTGTTTTCCATGAAAATATTATGTACTTCTCTAAGACTGAATTTCAAGGGGAGTATAGGAGAGAAATTCAAACTCTCATTTATGATGAAGACGACAATCACAATGTAATTGTTTTAGATGAAAGTGGTGATAGCACACAAACTGATCAAAATCAGTTTGTGTGTTATCACCACTTTCATCCAAAACAATTACATTGTGATTGTCGTCTTCATCATAAATGAGAGTTTGAATTTCTCTCCTATATAGTCTGGTACACATGTATCACTGATCAACATCCATAGAAGGATTGTTCAGGTTGATTATTTGTTCTTGTAATCATCTTCAAGATTATGGCATTGCTTGAAGATCTAACCAATTCTTAAAATTGTCATTAAGCACACAAGGCAAAAGAATTTTGAGTGCATCAGTTTTAAAGTATAGTTCAAGATACAGTCTGAGGCATTTTTTTGAATTGGAGGATATGTAATATCGGTTGGAGCATATCCCACACTTGGAGGAGCTGTGGCTGCTTGAGCCCGGTGTATATACCACATTCCTTCATTACAATGCGAAGGGAAAAAAAACCAAATCTTACTCAATAACATGATCCCCTTCTTATTTCACATTTCATATTAAAAAAACTTGGGGAGTTTGAGCTCCAACTCGTTAAAAAAAGTCCATCACGGCTCGACTCATCTCGAACACAAGTTATATTTAGTTTGTTGATTAAATTTTATTTTATATGAAATCGTTATACAAACCAATAAAATTCTATTCTTTCTGACATACATATAGGTGTAACGTACTAGAATTTTAGTTTTGATGATATAATAATGATGAATATTAACTATAAAGTGCTTTTTATGAGGTTGAGAATATATTAACACAAAGGAAAAATGTATGAAGCGTGTTCTTAATATCAAATATGAATCCCTTTCTCTCCCACATGGAGGTCGAGAATATATTAACACAAAGGAAAAATGTATGAAGCGTGTTCTTAATATCAAATATGAATCCCTTTCTCTCCCACATGGAGTATTCTTGAAACAATAAATGTGCTTATATTTTTACTAGAAATGGTTTTAAATAAGCTGGGCTCGGTAACGCGAATCTGTGACCCCAGTGGGAGCAATAAGGTTGTTGTAGACTGGGCTTCGAGTCCTGCCCTTTCATTTGAGTAGTTTGGCCAATACATGATGGCCCAGTAATGGGAATGTGACAGCAAGCACCGCGGCCACAACGGGCCAGCCCCAACATGAAGGGACTTAAGGTGTAGAGTAAGACCATTCCTCTCCTCGCGGGTTAGTGAGAATCAGGCCACAGATGCAGTGGCCCAACCCCAACAAGGAAGGTCCCTCCCATTTCAACAACTACCTTTTGTATTTTGGTTTTCATTTTTGTAGATGAGCGATCTCAGCATTTTGATAAGTTTTGTCTTAACCGGGTTCAAACACCCTCTTTTTCTTCTTTCTGTGACTTTATGCTATGTATCTCTTGCAATATTCATTTTATACAACAAGGGACTTACGCTACACACGTACATAATTCGCCTCCACAGCAGAAGTCTTTACTTACTTTATCGGCCATCATTTAAAATGCCCACCCTAACGTAAGAGCAGTGACGGAGCTTCTAAGGGGCATTTCGGGTTTTTGGTCCCTCAAAGTTAAAATATATACACCATAAATTAAAAAAAATAGCCAAGAAATTGTCTTTGTTTCTTTGTTCTGTTAGAAATTAATATAAACTTGTTTCATTTGTTTTAGTTGTTTTATTAATTTTAATAAAAGAACCTAGTTGTAGTGAATGTTGTAGACTAGGTCCTGTGTCTGTTCAGTGTTATCAGGAGAGTGGGAGTAGTAGTTTCTAAGTAGTGGAGAGTTAGTAGGAGATGGTTGCTATTTTATAGCTAGTTATATCTTTAAATAGCTTGCTTTGTATTCAGTTTATTTATCACAAGTATTAATATTAGGTTAGCTTGTTGATCTCTGTGTTCATATACATCAGCTGTCTATATATATTGTGAGTGTTTCGATTAAACAAAGCCCAGGCCCGTGATTTAAAAAAACACTTGGTATCAGAGCATGGGGGGGGAGTATCAAGGCTTAACAGCCTTCCCTACAGATCTTGGAGGCATAACAATTGCTGGTGTCTCTTGGGAAAGGGCTTGGAACAAAAGCCCATCGATTGTATGGCCCATACACTAGAAAGATATTTGTAAGCAAAGACGTGGTGTTTGAAGAAAGGAGAGGGTGTAACAAATGTGTCAACACCCATGCACTCACATGCAACGGACATCTGGATCCTTTGAAAGCGAAGTCAATGAGTTTGGTGGTTCAAGTAGAAACTGTGAGCCCAGAAATTTCCGATTACTGAATGATACGTATGATGACACAGAAGAGATAGAGTGCAGATCGGGGGAGACAAGTGCTGTGTTTATGTTAATTGTAAGGTTGCATACCATGGAGAGAAGTGCTCCAAAATTGTGTGTTTGATGAGAAGTACATCAACGAATAAAATAATGTGTAAGTTGGTGAGAAGTGCATCAACATGGAGGTGGTGAGAAGTGCATCACAGACGAAGAGAAGTGCTTCGTAAATTTCTTCATATGGGACAAGTTTATATTAAGGGGGAGATTGTTGGAAATTAATATAAACTTGTTTCATTTGTTTTAGTTGTTTTATTAATTTTAATAAAAGAACCTAGTTGTAGTGAACGTTGTAGACTAGGTCCTGTGTCTGTTCAGTGTTTTCAGGAGAGTGGGAGTAGTAGTTTCTAAGTAGTGGAGAGTTAGTAGGAGATGGTTGCTATTTTATAGCTAGTTATATCTTTAAATAGCTTGCTTTGTATTCAGTTTATTTATCACAAGTATTAATATTAAGTTAGCTTGTTGACCTCTGTGTTCATATACATCAGCTGTCTGTATATATTGTGAGTGTTTCGGTTAAACAAAGCCCAGGCCCGTGATTAAAAACAACACGTTCTTGTTCAGGACATGCTTCGTAAAGTTATAATCTTTTACGAGTACATGGAGAAAATGAGAAATACTTGTTGTGATTATGCTTCACTTTTTTCTTGAGAAAAATGAAGCTTTCATTAAAAGGATAGATCATACAAAAGAGTCTCCTGCATACCAGACGGAGGAGAGTTAAACACATTTTGGCAATTGAGCAAACAGAGAATTTTAGCCATTTTATGGGCTGCTTTGTTTGCTTGCCTTTTTAACAAAAGAAATTGAAAAACCCGCTCTACATCTTAAATAAGCACGACAGTTTTCCAAAATGTGACCAACTTTAAGCATGTTCTCACAGGGGCGCCGTAAAGCTTGAACCGAGAGGAGGGAATCAGACTCAACAGCTACGTGTTGATAAGGCATAGACAGCAACCATTTGAGACCTTCACAAATTGCTGTGACTTCAGCTTCAAGCACCGTACTAGTACCTGAAAAGCTAAGCAAGCAACCTTTCCTGCTACAAACGTACCTAAATGATCACGAAGAACTAGACCAATAGAAAAAGTTGCAGATCCAACTCGAATAGAAGCATCAACATTTAGCTTAAAGCAACCATCATCTGGAGGTGTCCATATCGGAGAAGAAGAACACACTATAGTCGAAGCAACATATTGCACAGTTTTCCTACTAAGAGTAGCTAGCTTTCTTCCAGTCCAAGAACATCTTAGCACTTAGGTCCATAGCAGTGACATGATTAACCGATTTATTAGTGTCCATAGCAGTGACATGATTAACAGATTTGTTCTCCCACACTTTTTTATTTCGAAAAAACCAGATTCCCCAAAGAACTCTTGCAATTAAAATGATCTCATCGCTGTTACCATCACATATTTTCTGCAGGAGCCAATCTGGTGCATAATCAACTAGCTGCATGTCGTAGCTAACACCTGCATAAAGCCAACACTGACAAGCAAAAGAGCAGTCAAAGAACACATGAAGCAAGTGTTCGATGTCCGACTCACACATTGGGCAAGTTATTGGAAGATAAATACCCTTTGAGTTCAACCTTTTACGAACAGGAATATTGTTTCTGCAAAAATGCCACAGAAAAACTTTTACCTTGTGAGGAATTGATAATCTCCAAATCTTGCACCAACCTCTTGACTGAGTGACATTAACAGTACCAACATTCTTGTCATGCCACAGATGGTACCCTGTCTTAACGTTGTATTGACCAGATGTAGCTTTAGTCTCGGCAACTCTGTCTTTAACATCATTTTGAGGGATGTAGGTGGATGGGTCTTTTTTAGAGATTGCATTTTTGATCATCAATCTAAACACGCCTTTCATAGTAGCAATTACCGACCCTCTTCTAATCACATTATGTAATTTTATCTTATGACCGACAGTCTAATTGTCGTTAACATGCAACAAGAAAATAAGGTTATTTGGTGCCAATATTTTGATGAAAAAATTGACTTTCACTATCCATAAACCAATTACTCTAAGGCAGGAATACTTACCTACATCATTGAGTTTAAACATGATTATATCAATTATATTCTATGACAAGAACAAATTAAATTGTCACAGTAACGCTTATTGACAAATAATCGTCATTTGACAATTTGATTTGATTAATTCGGGTGCAAACCCTGTGCTCTTTTCATTCCTACATAAACTTATATGCATCTCATAATTGTACTTTTATGGTAGTATCTATTTTTGACCAACCGTACTTTGAGGATCTTTTAAAACATTGCATTCGGTCATCCGTCTGAAAATTGGTTACGTAGTAGACTAGTGACTGCCTACTCTTCTCTAATCACCGAATGTAATTTTATTTTATGATGTAAGGTATAATAATCGTCAAAGTGGAACCATAAAAGAAGGTTACTTAATCACAAGATTCAGAAAAAATTAAATTTCGGTATTTTTTTACTAATTACTCTGTAGGAAGAAGAATAACAAAAGTTAGACATACTGACCCACATCGTTGAGTTTGAAATAGTTATATTGTTTTTATACTTTGACAGTGATGCAATTTATTGCTGCAGTAACACTAACTTACAAATAATCCTGATATGACAATTTGGTTCTTCTACCCAATTCCCGACTCGCCATGCAAATCAAAATATTAAATTAATATATAATATATAGAATCAACCCGTATGAACATATACATATATAATGTATGCTAGTGAGAGAATCAATGACATATTATAGAGTATAAATATATAGATAAATTTCGCCATGCAAATCAAAATATTAAATTAATATATAATATATAGAATCAACCCGTATGAACATATACATATATAATGTATGCTAGTGAGAGAATCAATGACATATTATAGAGTATAAATATATAGATAAATTGTAAAATTCAGAGGAAAATTTGACCTAACTGAGAGAAAAATGGTACCACGTCTCTCAATAAAACTGAGAAGATAAAGAATTCGTCTAAAATCTTTGTTAAAACTTAAAAGGAAAAGACAAAGAATTCATCTAGAATAGAACAGTTCCGTCTCGTTAAAATGAAAAAAAATAAAAATAAAATCGTCTGTAATGAACTAGTTCCATCTTGCTAGAAAAATGATTACCGGAGATCTTAGTTCACCTGGTAACCCTTTCTCGATCAGTAACTAGACCTTAATATTATAATGATCGAAGATTATAGATAAAATATAACTAAAATGGGTTAATTATCCGGTAATTTAAAATCTCATCTATCAGTATGGTCGAATTTAATTGATTGATTTATATTGTTTGCCTCTATTTGATTGTATGCTGTTGCTCAAGCCACAGGCCTCATGTAGTGGATATATGTATGTATGCATGTATGTATGTAACTATGTATGTATGAATGTATGTATGTATATATGTATGTATGCATGTACGTATGCATGTATAATTAATAGTTATGTATGTATGTATGTACGTACGTATGCATGTATAATTAATAATATTGCTGCAGTAACACTAACTTACAAATAATCCTGATATGACAATTTGGTTCTTCTACCCAATTCCCGACTCGCCATGCAAATACCAGTATATTTTTTTTTACTACAATAAGAGAGTATCATTTATGTAGGGAGATACAATTTACGCTAAGTTTTAATCTCCGGTGTATATAAAACAGCACAGGCATCTTTTAAGAGTTGATGATGAGTTACATATCATATATTTGGTACTTATTACTTATAACATCAAGCCAGCGACCACATTAACCCATTGGACGATTCACGTTTGTTGCTTTCTGACCTTATTACTTGTCACAAAAAATGGATCAAATAAGCACTTTACTAGAAGAACATATGAACAGAACTTATAGGAAGATGGGACACAAGCAATTAAAATAATCTCCATAGAACAAGATGCAAAATCAAAACAACTAAGATAAACGGGGAAAGAGATCGGGAAAATAGTTTCGTGATATTTTGGCTCCGTGCTCCAATGACAGAGCCACGGAATTTTTTTCACAAAATACCCAATAGGCAATAGCCATCACAAATATAAGTATTTACTATACTTTGATCAGAATTTAATAATTTATACACTTCATCTTAACTAAGTTATGATCTTTTTTGTAATTCTACAAATCAGAATAACGCATCTTTTATGAGTTGAAAATTATGGGGGAAAAAAAGGCTTGCTCTTACTATGCTTCACTGTTTGTTCCACATCAAGTCTTGTACAACATTTGTTATCTTTATAATTTTATTCGAAACAATTAGAACCTGGCTGGGTCCGGTAACACGGGCCTGTAACCCTACTGGGAACCAAGGAGTAACTAAGACTATAATGAAGATTGCGTTTGGCTAACTGCATATGTTTGGCGATTTAACGGCCTACTCCTGTACAAGGAGTTGCTGAGTCATTGTTAGGAATGGATTCAAATGAAGGGTACTGTTGGTAATCCAGCGATGTAAACCTTCCTCTCCTTACAGGGACCTCTCTCAAATCAGCAACCATCTTTTTGGAACTAATTCATTATGGCGGGAGATAGAAGGGCCTGTTTGGTTTTTTTTTATTTAATTTGACAAAATTGAAAACATTTTTCATGTAAGTTGTGAAAAATGCTTTCTAAAGAAATGCAAATTATAATCTTTTTTCATGAAAGATCTCTTGAAGAAATTAGGGTAAACTCAAATACTCAGTTATCTTTATTAGTTCCAGAATATGGAGAAAAGACAAGGGAAAGAATGTATCTATACTCTTTATTAAAAGCACAAACCCCCTTTAAATGGTATGCCATGTATACCGCCGTATGCACGGTATGCCAATTAATTAATTAATTAATTAATAACTTATTTTACTATTTGATCTTACTTTAAAGACCTTTGATTTACTAATGAAGTTATATACTAGGAGTCTATTAACTAAAAATTGAAATAAAAGCCGAGAATATAGGACTTATCCATTAATTAATATTTAAAATATATCTATAATAGATTAATAATAAATACAATTAATAATATAACTATTCTTATATTACCAGAGATAAGTTATATAAAATTAATTAATTAAAATAATAAAATTAAATATTAATTTAATTTATTATTGAAGTTATATACTAGGAGTCTATTAACTAACAATCGAAATAAAAGTCGAGAATATAGTATTATTTACAACTTGGTGGTTCATGATTTTATTCATTTAAAAAAGTTAAAAATTAGGAATTTAAGATAATTTATCATAATCTGTGCTTCGCACGGGTTATCGGCTAGTTATATATGTAAAGACACGAATATTACACAATTCAGAATACAATTTTTTTTTAAAAAAAACTGACATGTTGGCCCACATGTCACTAATGACAATTAGGTATTCAGCACAAAAGCAAATATGGATCTGAATCCTTCATATATCAATCAGTTCTCACCGAATGATCTGCCATAGGTTTTAGGATATGCCCATACATATAGTCTCATTATAGACAAACAGAATAAGACAGTAGAACAAGCTGACAAAATAAGATAACTAACTACATAGGATATGCCAAACTAAGTTGACTATTGATTCAGCTGGTAGGGGACCATTGGTCGCCACTTCAAATGGCTTCTAGGCTTGGAAGCCACTTCAAGTGGCTTCTACTGTAGTATGTTATTCCTTAACAGAAGCATTGATTGAGTGAATTCCCTTCATTACTCCCCCTCAAGCTGGTGAGTGAAATTGGATGATGAAGCTCCCAGCTTGCTGCAATGATCAGTATGAAGCTTTACAGATAAAGGTTTTGTCATGATATCTGCAACTTGCTCTGTAGATGAGACTTTGGCTGTGGTGATCTGACCTGCTTTGAGCTGATCTCTTACATAATGGCAATCAATCTCTACGTGTTTCATTTTCTCATGCAGGACTGGATTGGCAGCTATTGCAAGAGTTGCCTGATTGTCACATTTGAGGATTGCAGGAGGTAGATTCTTCAGGCCTAGTTCCTTGAGTAGTGTAGTTAGCCATGTTACTTCACCTGTAGTTAGAGCCATTGCTCGATACTCTGCTTCGGCAGATGACCTTGCCACCACAAGTTGTTTCTTTGTTTTCCAAGAAACGGGTGATTGACCAAGAAATAAGCAGTAGCCTGTAGTAGACCTTCTTGTGATTGGACAGCTTGCCCAATCACTATCACAGTAAGCTGTGAGTTGGGCAGCAGAAGTAGAAGCCAGCAACAATCCTTGATCTGAGGTGCCAATCAAGTACTTTAACACTCTTCTTGCTGTCTGCATATGCACTGTGGTGGGTGCTTGCATGAACTGAGTTAGCAGCTAAACTGAGTACAGTATATCTGGCCTGGTGATGGTCAGATATATGAGTTTTCCCAATAGTCTTTGGTATACACTGGGGTCTGGCAGTAAGTCCCCTTTGTCTGGAGTCAGTTTGAGATGGCTGTCCAATGGTAACTGTAGAGGCTTAGAGTTTGACATCCCAAACTCCTTCAGAATATCAGCAGTGTATCTGATATTTTGTGCATTTCTTATGACAGACATATTAATTTTATGATTGTTTCCAAATTGGAGAAACATTGGAATTTTAGATATAAGATCGAGACAAAGTTCATGTCCTTTATAACTAGTACATTTACACCCTTAACTGACATTTGGTCGAACAAAGTGATATGGCAAGTTATCCTTAAAAGTTTATACAATACAATTTTATTAGTCATCGATAAGTTTTCAAGTCCCGCTGAAATCCAACTTTATATTATTATTATTTTCTGATATTCTCTAAGCCTTCTTGTAGCAATATGTGAAATCTTTTAACCAGAAACTTCTCCAATTAATGGCCAAAATATCAGTTTCGAGCTTGTGGAACTTCCAAACATATTTTTCAATGGATAATTCTATTGCTTGTCAAAGTACTAATATGGGGAATGTTGCAGGCAATCAACATTGAAGGCCCAGCTCTAGACAAATTTATTGAGCATCAGGTGGCAACTTCTAGTTGGCTTCTTGAGAAAGGTCATGACAAGAGTCAATTTGTTGTCTTACCTAGTTATGGAAGCAGTTACAGCTGTACTTGGTGGTGGATTGTGTACGTTTTCTGTTGACTTGCTGCAGAATCATGTTCGAGTGTTTGTTACTGGAGTTCAGGTAAAGCCAAGACATATTTTGTTTCATATCCTCAAGCCTCGGGATTTCTAGCGAAGAAATTCCCTATTCTTTAAGCCACTTGAAAAGTCTACAATACATGTAATCATAGATTTAGAATTGTTTGTATATTCAGAGTTGATTTTCTAATTGAAAAGATTGTAATTAGTTTTTTGATTGCTTTAGGAGGCTCCCAACAACTGGAATGTGCTAAGAGCTGAAGCTTATAAACTGTAAGCTCTAAGACGAGGCCGGTTTATAAAAATATTATATGTGCAAGTGCAACTGAGCAAGGGAGTACATAAATACTTAACTTTACTCAAAAAGAAGAACCAATAAGGTCATTTAGCATACTGGATCCTTACAACACTGGTTCACAAAGAAGATCTGAAACATCCTTCTCTAATTTATTTTGTTTGTGCAGGCTACTGATCAACAATCTTGAGAAGGTTGACACAATGAAGATGACACATGAAGAGAAGCTTGCATTTTGGATAAATATTCATAATGCTTTGGTTATGCATGTATGTCTGGTCCTTTTTCTTTTATATCTTGTCAAGCTCAAGTCACTGAGCTTGTATCAACAATGCAGTTTGATTTCATCTGCTTGTGTTAACTTTACTCTGGTTCTAGGCAACTTTTAAAGTACACTTGTTTTATCATATATTAAACTTTTATCACAATATTTTGGAGCCTTGTTACAGGCACATTTGGCCTACGGAACATTTGACCTTATATAGCTACATATACATGGTTTGTTTAATGATCCTCATTTTATTTATTTTAGGCGGCTTATAATGTTGGTGGACATTGCATAAATGCAGACATCATACAAAGATCTATTTTAGGAGTAAGATCACACTTCCCAGCACTGGTATGTCTTATGAAATCATTTAGTACATGAAATATTAATTAGCATTATATATGCCTGACACCCTGAGCAGTGTAGAACATTCTGGAATAATATTTTCTTGCTTGTAATTACAAATGAAAATACCTGTTAATCAATATTTGTCGTCTAAGCCAAGTTGACATATCCGTGTACTCATAATCAGTAGAGAAAAATCATGGAAATTAAAAACTAAATTACTAGTTTATACTGCTTCCACCACAGATTGATCTCTCTTTAAATTAGAGTTGCTAGTTCAGTAGTTGGACTAACACATATTACAACAGTGGCTAGATACACTGCTGTCTCCAGGAAAGAAGTTTAAACCAGCGAGGACCAGACATGAATTTTCCATCGATCATGCTGAGCCACTTGTTCATTTTGTACTTTCTTCAGGAGTATACTCTGACCCTGTGGTATGTTGTATTGATCTTTTCATAAAAGTAATAGTATTTTTTTTTACATATTACAACTGAACAGTTGTACTACTGAGACTGCAATTCATTTTCCCCTTCCCAATTCCAAGTTTTATAGTTTATCATAGTGTTGCGTATAAGCTCGTTGACGAACAAACCATTATTAGTAAAAATAGAATATGAAAAGGGGGAGAAATTCTAAGAAATAGCATGTCATATGTACAAATCATCATATTTTTCACTATCTATTTCCATACTAATTGTCAGATTATTATGTAATGTACACAGGTTAGAGTATACACTGCAAATACGATTTTAGAGGATTTAAAAATTGCTCAAAAAGAGTTTATACAGGCTAGTGTATGCATTAACAAGGAAAACAAGATATGTCTGCCAAAAACCCTCGACTACTTTGCAAAGGACATGTCGCTAGCCATGCCAGCTCTTCTGGAGATAGTTTATGCACGTCTACCAGAATTTTAACAGAAATCTATTCTAAGATGCATTCGAGGCAGGCCTGACAAGTCATCAGTTGGTTGTCACAGAGTTCAACATTTCGATATGTGATTGATAGAGGAGTTTTAAGAAAGAGATAAAAGGCAGTTAGAAAAGTTAAGTTTCTGCATTTATAAGAACTACTAGTAAGGCTTGTTCTGGATTTGGTCGTGGACAAGATGGATAACAAGGTTGCGTTCTATGTTTATAGCTTATTGGTTTTGCTAATGTACTTGATATTTGTAATGTACTTGATATTTGGGTTTGGTCATTAGTTTGGTTTTGATTGGTTATGTAAGAATACTTGATATTATGTTGGTTAATATATGTGTTTGGTTAGTTCTGACTTGGTATTGTTTTAATTTGGTTATTAGTGTGCACAAATATTGCTAGAAATGATGTATATGAAGGTCCTATATGAGGCCTTACACATCGTTTCTCTTAAAAAAACTGATATATTAGAAGTCTTAAACATCGACTGAAAACGATGTCTGAGGGATCTCAGACATCGGTTTTAAAAATAGGTAACCAATGCAATAAATATCTTCAGTATCGTCTAAAACTGATGTCTATGGTCACATTATACATCGCTTTTCTTAATATTTACCGATGTTAATAAAGGCTTAGACATCAATATTTGGAAAAAAAAACAGATGTCTATGTCGAATTATTCTATGTTTGCTATAGGGGTGTAAATATTATCCGCAAACCGCAATCGCACCAAAACCACTCGCAATCGCAATCGCAAAAACCGCCATAATCGAAAAATCGCAAAATCGCAATCGCAACCACTCGCATACTTGGCATATAAGACATCGCTATATTTTCTGCAACTAGACGGGTCATCACATTATTGCTATTTGGATCACCAACTAGAGAATATTATCCACAATCGCAAAAACAGATGTCTATGTTGAATTATTCTATGTTTTTTTGTGTTCAATTTTCAGGATATCTGCTGAGTGCTGAGTGCTGGACTGCTGGGCCTATTCTGCACTATTCTGGACTATTCTGCTTGGCTTATTCTGCACTATTCTACACTGTTCTGCACTAGGCTGCCTATGTTCTATTTTGTGTTCTCAAATTCTGTTTTGTGTTCTATTTTCTATTATGACTGGATATGTATTAAACATGTTAATTCAACATTCGTGGCAAACTGGCAATATGTAATTATCAACAAAAACTATCCTTTAAGCTTTAGTTTTTTTTTTGTATCAATATTTTTAATACAAGTTTTGATAGGTGGTTGAACCGCAAACCGCACCGCATAACCGCGACTTTAATCGCAACCGCAAGTACGGATAATCGCAACCGCTAGTGCGGTTGTGGTTGGAAATTTCAAAAACCGCCAAAACTAAAAAACCGCCAAAACCGCCAAAAACCGAACCGCACCGCACCGCTTACACCCCTAGTTTGCTATATGTTAAATAACATCTAAGAATTATAATATAACAATTTAAAAGTTAACCTCATGCAGTTAACCCAAGAAGATAGTTCATAAACATCAGAAATATTTTTAAAACTGATGTATTATACGCTATAAGACATCGGCCAGAAACCGATGTCTAAACGTTCAGACTTTAGACATCACGGACAAAGACATCGGTCAGAATTTTTCAAAGACATCGGCCAGAAACCGATGTCTATTAGTGTTTTTTTAGTAGTGTGCGGGCGGTTTTTGCGGTTTGGTGCGGTTTATAATCATCCCTAATTGCAATCGATGATCAATATGAATATTGTTTACGTAGTAGTGACCGCATACTCTTATGACACGAAAGGTATAATCATCGTCAAAGTAAAAGAAGGTTACTTGGTGTCATAAGATTCTGGAAAAAAAGACTTTCAGTATTTCTAAACCAATTACTTTGTAGGAAGAAGAGTAACAGAAGTCAAACATACTGACCCACAACATTGAGTTTTAAAATTTTTAAAGTCTTTTATGTATCGTGACAGGACGGATCTAATTGCTGCTTTAACATATACTGACAAATAATCATGATATGATAATCTTATTCTTTTATGCGGTGCTCTTTTTGTTTTCCCAGAAACTTTATAATTTTAAGCTAGGTTCTAGTTTTGGAGAACATTTAAGGGGTCTTTTTTAGAGATTGCATTTTTGATCATCAATCTAAACACGCCTTTCATAGTAGCAATTACCGACCCTCTTCTAATCACATTATGTAATTTTATCTTATGACCGATAGTCTAATTGTTGTTAACGTGCAACAAGAAAAAAAGGTTATTTGGTGCCAATATTTTGACGAAAAATTGACTTTCACTATCCATAAACCAATTACTCAAAGGCAGGAATACTTACCTACGTCATTGAGTTTAAACATGATATCATTTATATTCTATGACAAGAACAAATTAAATTGTCACAATAGCGCTTATTGACAAATAATCCTCATTTGACAATTTGATTTGATTAATTCGGGTGCAAACCCTGGTACACTCAATTTACGCTAAGTTTTAATCTCCGGTGTATATAAAACAGTGCAGGCATCTTTTAAGAGTTGATGAAGTCATTGCATATCATAATTCATATATTTGGTACTTATTACTTTTAACATCAAGATTCAAGGCAGCCACCACATTAACCCATTGGACGATTCACGTTTGTTGCTTTCTGACCTTATTGTCACAAAAAAATGAATCAAATAAGCAGGTCAAGCTATTCAATCTGGTGGTGCCTCTTCCCTTATTTAACAACCATCTTTTTTGTTTTTAGATATTAAATAAATTTTAACAACCATTCTGGAAAAAAATTAAATTTTGTTATTTTTAAACTAATTAATTACTTTAAAGTTAGACAAATTTGTAGGAAGAAGGATAACAAAAGTTAGACATACTGACCCACATCGTTGAGTTTAAAATAGTTATATCGTTTATATACTTTGACAGTGATTCAATCGATTGCCGCAGTAGCACTAACCTGCAAATAATCCTGATATGACAATTTGATTCTTCCGGGTACAATTCCCGGCTGCGGCTCTCTTTTTGCGCTTTGAATGATCATATTGAGAAGTACGTAGTGTCATAGGTCTTCTGGTTACGTACTACACAGGACACTCGCCATGCAGATACCAGTACTATATTTTTTTTACTACAATAAGAGAGTAGTATCATTTATGTAGGGAGATACAATTTATGCTAAGTTTTAATCTCCGGTGTATATAAAACAGCGCATGCATCTTTTAAGAGTTGATGATGAACTCATTAACCCATTGGACGATTAACGTTTGCTGCTTTCTGACCTTACTACCTGTCACAAAAAAGGATCAAATAAGCACTTTACGGGAAGGAAAACAGGTCAAGCTATTCAATCCGGTGGTTCTTCCCTTATTTGACAACCATCTTTTTGTTTTCATGTACCAGCAAACCATGACTTCAAAGTAATGTTTCAGCTAACAGCAATAAGCTTCCTGCTCTGAGAGGTCATCACGTCACGTTAAAAAGGTTAATCGAGTAACACTCTGGCTAACTTTTTTCTAGTTCATACGAGTATTTTTCTCCTGTACAACATAATTGAAAACGACGTAGGTGATAGAACTTACGAGTATTTTTGTACACCGTTCTGTGAATGAATTTAGTTTAAAACCCATTTCTTAGACAAACCTTCAACCCACTTGGGTTACAGGTCCGTGTGCTTTAAATCAAAAATCAGAACTGAAATAAAAAAAGATTGTTGTTAAACTGAGAGAGGTCATCTAGTTTTGGGTCCCCATAAAACATGGATGTGATGTGGATGTATCTCCATAAAACATGTTTGTTCTTGTGATACTACAGATTAACAACCAAAATTTGTAAGATTCATCTTAAACAAGTTTTAATCTTTAATGTAATACTCCCTCTGTTTCTAAAAGATTTTCCTGTTTGCTTTATCACGTTTGCCAACGCACACTTTTGATCGTTAATATTTTCAATTTCGTGTTAATTTTAAATATAAAAACTTCACTATATTAAAGTACTCACAAATACGAATCAAACAAGATCACTCATGACTATATTTTATCTTATAAATTATGCGTAAATTAGTAGTCAAGTGCTTACAATGAACAGGAACAAAAGTCAAAACAGGAAAATGTTTCTGAAACGGAGGGAGTACAAAACAGTACAAGGCATCTTTTACGAGTTGAAGATAATGGCACAAAAAAAATGGGTTGCCCTTCTAATTTGTCCCACACCGAGTATTTACGAATTTTTGTTGTCTTTATAATTTTAATCAAAATGATTAATTCTCGGCTGGGTTCAATGACATGGACCTGTGACCCAAGTGGGAGCCGTAAGATGGTTTGATTACTGAATTCTCGACAAACATCTTTTTAATTTTGATGCTCACAAATTGTAGTTCAAGTTGATACATTTTCCTCATTCAGTTTTCTTGATCATGATATCTTCTCTTTCCACTATGATCTTTTCAACGGGCCTTCAACCAAGAAGCAAATCTCAGGCTCCTTTCATGAAATGGTAGCAAATAATACGACGATACTGTTTTTGTTCAAATCTATATATTTTCCTCGTTCAATTTTCTTCATCATGTTATCTATATATAAAAATAGAGTCATGTTAGAATATTAATATAAGATTCTGGTCTCGACAAAAAAAAAATATGTAAGATTCTGGTAAACTTCCTTTAACACATTAAAATTTTAGATTTTAGATATAGTGATTACTTAACATGCACTACAACAAATTCGGCTAAATTCGACCGGAACAAAACGGTCGAAATTAGCTAATTTCGACCGTCGAGAAGTTGATCGTTTTTAGCTTGGTCGAAAATAACATAAACGGTCGAAAATAGCTAATTTCGACCGACTAAATTCGACTGAATAAATTCGACCAACTAAATTCGACCGAATTTGGTCGAAATTATAAATTTGACAAAAAAATTGAATTTTGGAAATATTAATGATCGGAAGATACATTGATGTTTTTAGGTGTTTATAAAATGTAATATCTTCAATTAAAAGTAAATGTGAAAAAAGGCAAGCGAATAATTACCATTAATTGTATTATGTTATTATTTATTATAGGTGTTTTAAAAGTATAAATATCATATATTTATTTTGTTTTTAACAAAGGGTAAATAAGTAAATTCACAAAGTACCAAAAAACTGGTACCAAAAAACAGGTACCAAAATTTTTAATGTTTCAGAATTTATATAATAGTATAGATAGTACAGATAACATCAAGCAGCCACACGTTTGCTGCTTTCTGACCTTACTACCTGTCACAAAAAAAGGATCAAATAAGCACTTTACGGGAAGGAAAACAGGTCAAGCTATTCAATCCGGTTGTTCTTCCCTTATTTGACAACCATCTTTTTGTTTTCATGTACCAGCAAACCATGACTTCAAAGTAATGTTTCAGCTAACAGCAATAAGCTTCCTGCTCTGAGATGTCATCACGTTAAAAAGGTTAATCGTGTAACACTCTGGCTTACTTTTTTCTCTAGTTTATACAATTACTTTTTTCTCCTGTACAACATATAATTGAAAACCACCGTTCTGTGAATGAATTTAGTTTAAAACCCATTTCTTAGACAAACCTTCAACCCACTTGGGTTACAGGTCCGTGTGCTTTAAATCAAAAATCAGAACTGAAAATAAAAAAGATTGTTGTTAAACTGAGAGAGGTCATCTAGTTTTGGGTCCCCATAAAACATGGATGTGATGTGGATGTATCTCCATAAAACATGTTTGTTCTTGTGCTACTACAGATTAACAACCAAAATTTGTAAGATTCATCGTAAACAAGTTTTAATCTTTAATGTAATGCAAAACAGTACAAGGCATCTTTTACGAGTTGAAGATAATGGCACAAAAAAAAAATGGTTTGCCCTTCTAATTTGTCCCACACCGAGTATTTACGAATATTTGTTGTCTTTATAATTTTAATCAAAATAATTAAATCTCGGCTGGGTTCAGTAACATGTGCCTGTGACCCAAGTGGGAGCCATAAGATGGTTTGTAGATTTGGTTCGTCCCACCCTTCTTCCTTAAAAAAGAGTTCCTACAGACTACGGTCATCCATTGAGATGGAGGTGGTGGTAATGTGAAGGGCATTGTTGGTATAGTCCAACAATGAATAAGTAATTCTTTCCTTCCCCTCTTTATGGGAAGATGGGACCGTTATTGAATTCGACAATCATCTTTTTAATTTTGAGGCTCACATTTATAGCAATACGATAGTTTATACATTTTCCTCATTCAATTTTCTTGATCATGATATCTTCTCTTTCCACTATGATCTTTTCAACGGGCCTTCAACCAAGAAGCAAATCTCAGGCTCCTTTCATGAAATGGTAGCAATACGATACTGTTTTTGTAGTTCAAATCTATGTATTTTCCTCGTTCAATTTTCTTCACCATGTTATCTTTTCTTTCCATTGTGATATTCTCGATTGTTCTTTAACCAAGAAGCAAACTCAGTTTCTAATTAACCATAAAAATGAAGCCATCCAGAGGTTCAAATTTCTAGACGATTAGAATATTAATATAAGATCCTGGTAATGTCGTTCTCTAACACCTTAGGTTGTGTTTAGAGTAACATGTTTCTCTCTAATTTACGAAAATTGTTGTCCGACTGTGATTTTTTAGGGAAGTGGTAACCTATGTAGAAGGTTGAAGAATATGGAGAAAAAAACATTTTAACGTAAAGAATTTAGCACATTATGGAACCTTGGAACATATATTAGTTTATGGTTCTAAGAATTAGTTGGTTACAAGTTAAATTTGTTATATTTAACTAGTTTTTGATTAAGTAATATATACATGTTTACTATAAGAACATATGAACAGGATTTATAGGAAGATGAAACACAAGCAATTAAAATTATTTCCATAGAACAAGATGAAGAACATATGAACAAAACTTATAGGAAGATGGGACACAAGGAAATAATAAAATTATTTTCATAGAACAAGATGCAAAATCAAAACAACTAAGATAAACAGGGAAAGAGATCGGAGAAATTAGTTTTTGTGATATTTTGGCTCCGTGCCTCCAATGACAGAACCACAAAAAAACTTTTCACAAAATACCCAATAGGCATGGCAAATTTAAGTATTTACTATACTTTGATCAGAATTAATACACTTCATCCTAACTAAGTTATGATCTTTATTGTAATTCTACAAATCAGAATAACGCATCTTTTATGAGTTAAAATTATGGGGGAAAAAAAATAAAGGCTTGCTCTTACTATGCTTACAAAATTACAAACATTTTTCATGTAAGTTGTGAAAAATGCTTTATACAGAAATGCAAATTATAATTTTTTTTCATGAAAGATCTCTTGAAGAAATTAAAGGGTAGACTCAAATACTCAGTTATCTTTATTAGTTCGAGAATATGGAGAAAAAGCTAAGGGAAAGAATATATTATATCTAAAATCTAAATACACGAATACACAATTCAGAATAAAATTTCTTTTAAAAAAACTGACATGTTGGCCCCATGTCACCCCTTACATTATAGGCTATTGATCAAGTAAAGAAAACAATTAAAGAGCCTTGCAAATTTAAGTATACTTAAATACGTATTTACTGTACTACAATGAGAACCAAGGGGGATGGTTGCTTGTTACCATAACACACTTGATCCAAGAAACAGTTTAGATGCTTCTTATGTCTGTGGACACGAATGCCTGATCTAAGCCATGGGCAAGGGCATCTGCATGATGATTGAGTAATGGTTGGGGAAAATTTTAATTTAGACGACATTAGCAGTAGCACATTGAAGAGGCTTGCTTACACTTGCCGTTCTTAACTTTGTCAGCTTCAACTATAATATGCACAGCTTGGACAGCAGCTGCAACAAGCGCGCCTGTTGAAATTCAACATCACCTAGTCATCTCCGCACGGCAGGTCAAAATTGCATAAATAAACTAGTCACCTAGTTTTAAAGTATAGTTCAAGATACAGTCTGAGGCATTTTTTTGAATTGAAGGATATGTAAGATCGGTAGGATCAGCATATCCCACACTTGGAGGAGCAGTGGCTGCTTGAGCCTGGTGTATAAACCACATTCCTTCATTACAATGCGAAGGGGAAAAAAACCAAATCTTACTCTCAATAACATGATCGCCTTCTTATCTCACATTTCATGTTCAAAAAACTTGAGTTTGAGCTCCAACTCGTTAAAAAAAGTCCATCACGGCTCAACTCATCTCGAACACAAGTTACATTTAGTTTGTTGATTAAATTTTATTTTATATGAAATCGTTATACAAACCAATAAAATTCTATTCTTTCTGACATACATATAGGTGTAACGTACTAAAATTTTAGTTTCCATGATATAATAACGATCAATATAAACTATAAAAATGCTTTTTATGAGGTCGAGAATATATTAACACAAAGGAAAAATGTATGAAGCGTGTTCATAATATCAAATATGAATCCCTTTCTCTCCCACATGGAGTATTTTTTAAACAATAAATGTGCTTATATTTTTACTAGAAATGGATTTAAATAAGCTGGGCTCGGTAAAGCGGAACTGTGACCCAGGTGGGAGCAATAAGGTTGTTGTAGACTGGGCTTCGAGTCCTACCATTTCCTGTGAGTAGTTTGGCCAATACATGATGGCCCAGTAATGGGAATGTGACAGCAATGACCGTGGCCACAACGGACCAGCCCCCAACGTGAAGGGACTTAAGGTGTAGGCTGAGACCATCTCAGCATTTTGATAAGTTTTGTCTTAACCGGGTTCAAGCACCCTCTTTTCCTTCTTTCTGTGACTTTATGCTATGTGTCTCTTGCAATATTCATTTTATACAACAAGGGACTTAAGTTGCACACGTACATAATTCGCCTCCACAGCAGAAGTCTTTACTTATTTAATCGGTCATCATTTAAAATGCCCACCCTAACGTAAGAGCAGTGACGGAGCTTCTAAGGGGCATTCCGGGTTCATGGTCCCTCAAAGTTAAAATATATACCCCATAAATTAAAAAAAATTAGCCAAGAAATTGTTTTTGTTTCTTTGGCAAATTACACATTTTGGCAATTGAGCAAACAAGGAATTTTAGCCCTTTCATGGGCTGCTTTCAGTGCTTTGTTTGCTTGCCTTTTTAACAAAAGAAATTGAAAAACCCGCTCTACATCTTAAATAAGCACGACAGTTTTCCAAAATGTGACCAACTTCAAGCATGTTCTCACAGGGGCGCCGTAAAGCTTGAACCGAGAGGAGGGAATCAGACTCAACAGCTACGTGTTGATAAGGCATAGACAGCAACCATTTGAGACCTTCACAAATTGCTGTGACTTCAGCTTCAAGCACCGTACTAGTACCTGAAAAGCTAAGCAAGCAACCTTTCCTGCTACAAACGTACCTAAATGATCACCAAAAATTAGACCAATAGAAAAAGTTGCAGATCCAACTCGAACAGAAGCATCAACATTTAGCTTAAAGCAACCATCATCTGGAGGTGTCCATATCGGAGAAGAAGAACACACTGTAGTCGAAGCAACAGATTGCACAGTTTTCCTACTAAGAGTAGCTAGCTTTCTTCCAGTCCAAGAACATCTTAGCACTTAGGTCCATAGCAGTGACATGATTAACCGATTTGTTAGTGTCCATAGCAGTGACATGATTAACCGATTTGTTCTCCCACACTTTTTTATTTCGAAAAAACCAGATTCCCCAAAGAACTCTTGCAATTAAAATGATCTCATCGCTGTTACCATCACATATTTTCTGCAGGAGCCAATCTGGTGCATAATCAACTAGCTGCATGTCGTAGCTAACACCTGCATAAAGCCAACACTGACGAGCAAAAGAGCAGTCAAAGAACACATGAAGCAAGTGTTCGATGTCCGACTCACACATTGGGCAAGTTATTGGAAGATAAATACCCTTCGAGTTCAACCTTTTACGAACAGGAATATTGTTTCTGCAAAAACGCCACAGGAAAACTTTTACCTTGTGAGGAATTGTTAATCTCCAAATCTTGCACCAACCTCTTGACTGAGTGGCATTAACCGTACCAACATTCTTGTCATGCCACAGATGGTACCCTGTCTTAACGTTGTATTGACCAGATGTAGCTTTAGTCCAGGTAACTCTGTCTTTAACATCATTTTGAGGGATGTAGGTGGATGGGTCTTTTTTAGAGATTGCATTTTTGATCATCAATCTAAACACGCCTTTCATATATAGTAGCAATTACCGACCCTCTTCTAATCACATTATGTAATTTTATCTTATGACCGACAGTCTAATTGTCGTTAACGTGCAACAAGAAAAGAAGGTTATTTGGTGCCAATATTTTGACGAAAAAATTGACTTTCACTAGCCATAAACCAATTACTCTAAGGCAGGAATACTTACCTACATCATTGAGTTTAAAATGATTATATCATTTATATAATTATATTTTATGACAAGAACAAATTAAATTGTCACAGCTGTAGCGCTTATTGACAAATAATCGTCATTTGACAATTTGATTTGATTAATTCGGGTGCAAACCCTGTGCTCTTTTCATTCCTACATAAACTTATATGCATCTCATAATTGTACTTTTATGGTAGTATCTATTTTTGACCAACCGTACTTTGAGGATATTTTAAAACATTGCATTCGGTCATCCATCTGAAAATTGGTTACGTAGTAGACTAGTGACTGCCTACTCTTCTCTAATCACCGAATGTAATTTTATTTTATGATGTAAGGTATAATAATCGTCAAAGTGGAACCATAAAAGAAGGTTACTTAATTACAAGATTCTGAAAAAATTAAATTTCGGTATTTTTTTTACTAATTACTCTATAGGAAGAAGAATAACAAAAGTTAGACATACTGACCCACATCGTTGAGTTTGAAATAGTTATATTGTTTTTATTAGGGGTGATCATAAACCAGACCAAATCGCAAAAACCGCCCACACCGCACCAACTCGCACAACACTGCACGGTTTTTAATTTCTGTGGTGCGGTTGCGGTTTCAAATTTTGACAAACCGCGCGGTGCGGTGCGGGTTGCGGTTTTAGTTTTCTGAAATGCTGTGTGGTGCGTATAGGCTCTAGAGAGAATAACTTAAAATATTGATTTTTAAAATTCAAAAAAATTATTAATATGTTTATATCATTGATACAATTCTAAAAAACACAATTATGAACAACAAATAAATGTGTAAAAAACTATTTGTGAGATTCTAAAAAAAATTCTTCAAAACTTGTGAGATTCTAAAAGAGATTCTTAAAAATTTGTGAGATTCTAAAAGAGATTAAAAAAACAAAATTCCCATAAATATTTTTTTTCATAAAAAATTATTCAAGTTTGAGAATCATAAAATGCATCTAAGAATATTTATAATTTTTTACAATTTTTAAATTAATTTTTTTGAGATGTTATCTCGTTCTCTTTTTAAGCATGTTCTCTTTAGAACCTTGGCATATATATATATATATATATATATATATATATATATATATATATATATATATATATATATATATATATATATATATATATATATATATATATGGTCTTGTTCTAATAGAAACTAACTTAGAATAGAAACTAGAAACTAAACCTAAATTAAATATTTCAAGCTAATTTAATGACCAAATTAGGGGTACTCCAATACAAAAAACGTTTAAAATTATTGGCTCTATTCAACAAAAAAATTAAAAATTAAAAAAAATTAAAAAAAAAGTTACTGTTCACGTGATGACATGGCACGTGAACAGTAATTTTTTAAATTTTTTTTTTTTTTTTAATTTTTGTTGAATAGAGCGAAGAATTTTATAAGTTTTTTGTGAAGGTGCCCCTAGCGGGGCCATTAAAATAAATGAAATATAATTTATTTAGTGTAGGTTTCTAGTTTCTATTTTAAGGTTGGTTTCTATTTGAACGCTAGCCTATATATATATATATATATATATATATATATATATATATATATATATATATATATATATATATATATCTAATAGAAACTAACTTAGAATAGAAACTAGAAACTAAACCTAAATTAAATATTTCAAGCTAATCTAACGACCAAATTAGGGGTACTCCAATACAAAAAACGTTTAAAATTATTGGCTCTATTCAACAAAAATATAAAAATATATAAAAAATATAAAAAAAGTTTCTGTTCACGTGATTTTATAAGTTTTTTGTGAAGGTGCCCCTAGCGGGGCCATTAAAATAAATGAAGTATAATTTATTTAGTGTAGGTTTCTAGTTTCTGTTCTAATGTTGGTTTCTATTTGAACGCTAGCCTATATATATTTAGGCAAGCTAATGCTCAAATGAGACCCCCACTTAAAATGAGAACTGAGAATAAATCTCAGCCCTTTATTTTATAACATTTTATTCTAATCTGGACAATTCATTTAAACTATCAGCCTATCATTTCCTCTCACCAGTATCTTTCACTTTTTCCAATCACACTCCAGCGATTCCATTTTATCATCTTTCAACTATCACTTTTACTTTCTCTGTTTACATATCCTCTCACACACACACATATACATACAACCACACAATTAAAAATATCAAAAATTTGTAGACAACCTTCATCTTCTCCGTCGTTTCTCCACATTTTTCGTCGTTATCACCGTCATCTTCTATTCTTAGATATACTCGATTTTTTTTTTCAGAACTACACATCTGATATTTATTTTTTTTTAGATATTGACCAATGTTTTTCATTGTACAATTTTATTTTTTTCTAATCAAGTTTGCTGTTTGTGAATCACCACGTACTCAGATCTGAACCTTTTTGGTGATTTGAGTGTAAGATTTATACATCAGAATTTGTGTTTTGGTGATTGGAGTTCGAAATTTTGATGAATTGTGTTATATATGTTAGTGATTTATGTTCATTTTTGGTGATTTATATCTATATTTGATAGTTTATATTGAAATTGATGATTTTTTTTTGAAATTTTGTAATACCGATCGTGGTGGTGATGGTGGACGTTTTTGGAGGTGACATTATTGATTATAGTTGTTGATTTTGGTAGTGGTGTGGTTGTGCGAGTGATTTCACTTGGTGGAGGTGTAAGTTGGCGACGATTAAAGTATCATGATGTTGTTGGTGAATCGGTGATGGTGGCTATGCACATGATGATTGTGTGAAGAAAGTTAGGTAAATTAGTTGTATTTTATGTTTTTATATTTTGAGTGTAATTCACTGAATTCAACAAACAAATCACCTTTTTTAAATACAAATCACTTTTTTATTTGGTGATTTATATAAGTATATTTGGTGATTTGCGTACCGAATTGGTGGTGAATTTAACTCAAATGGTTATCAACGACGCTTTCAGTGACCAGTATATATTAGTTCTGAGTCAACGATATTTTGTGATGCATCCGATCGATAGAAAGGTAAGTGAAGAAATTATAGGGACTTAACAGTGATGGTAATGGAGGATGCGGTGCTATTGAGATGACGATGGTTATAAAGGACGTTGTTGTTGTTGGTAAAAGATTTAATGGAGAGAAAAAATAATAGTGATTGTTGGTGAGAGAGGGAGAGAAGAGAGTTGTGTATTTTGAATGGTGGTAGTTTAGATGGGAAATTGAATTAAGAGATAGATGTTGTGATATGACGGTGGGGATTATGATGTTGATCGATGAGGGATGGTGCTGTGGTGGAAGAATCGATAGTGATGTGGAGTGCAGTACTGGTAGTGATAGTGACACATAGTATATTTGTGTGTAGTATGCAGTTCTCATAATAGCAGGGGTCTCACTAGAATAACCCTATATATATATATACTCCGTATATATAGAGGGCTATTCCGTGTTTTTATATTTTAGTACAAACATTTTGTGTTTGGCTGGGCTTAGGAACGTAAGCCTGTAACCAAGGTGGAGCAACAAGATGGCTGCAAAATCTGGCGGGTAGGCCTTTTTTCTTTGGCAAGGAGTGTGATTAAAACCAGTAAAATGGATCTGACACAAATCCTTTCTCTCCCAATTCTACTACCATCTTTTTGTTTTTTAGTTCACCATACTTTAATTTTAGGTGGTGTTTGCCTCTTTTGTAATTTGTAATTAATTTTTTTTGATAGCTAAACACACTCGACACCCACCTAGCTTATATATAGCAAAATTTGAACTTCAGGCATGTTTTGTAGGTTTAAAAAGTACATTCATTTGTATAATTTATAAGTTACTTCATGAAATCAACCACACAAAACAAGTCTGTAAACTAATTCTTTCAAGAAAAAATGTCCGTAAACTAGACCCGCAAGAAAGCATTCATATGGTTTTAATTGGGTTGAAACTTGAACCCACGAGCCTTGGAGGATCAAGACATATATAGGTTAGAATAAAAATTGAGCTAAGTTTTATTTAGTAGTGTGATATAAAACATATTATGAATTTTTTTTTCACTTCGACTTAGATATCAAGATTTAATAATTTGTGTCTTAATCATTTTGAGGACACTAGCGTTACAAGAAGACCTCATGTAACTCGTGAAATTCTCATCTTTGATGCACATAGGAATAAAATTACGAGTTTGATGTAGTATAGGCACGATATATGGAGAAAAAGAGAAAAACAAAATTTGCACTTATAAGGCTTCACTTCTTGTACCACATCAAGTATTATAAACAGTTACAAACTTATGGGAGCTTACCTCGAAGACAAGTTATATTTAGTTTGTTTCTTAATTTTTTTAATATGAAATCGTTACACTAACCAATAAAATTCTATTCTTTAAACAAAAATTTTAGTAAAATTTTTATAAATTTTTATATTGTAATAAAAAAAATTTCTAAAATTTTAGTTTCGATGATATAATAACGATCAATATAAATTATTAAGTGCTTTTTATGAGGTCGAGAATATATTAACACAAAGGAGAAATATATGAAGAGTGTTCTCAATATCAAATATGAATCCCTACTCTCCCGCATCGAGTATTCTTGAAAGAGTAATGTGCTTATATTCTACTAGAAATGGATGTATATTAGCTGGTCTCGGTAACGCGAGTCTGTGACCCAAGTGGGAGCAATAAGGTGGTTGTAGACTGTGCTGCGATCAACAAGACAATCAATTTGCATCATTTGGTTAAGGCCTACCCTTTCCTAAGTGAGGAGTTTGGCCTATATATGGCCCAGTAATGGGAATGTTACAGCAAGCACAAGGGTCACAACGGACCAGCCCCCAGCACGAAGGGACTTAAGGTGCACAGCTGAATTACGGGGACATTCCTCTCTTTACCGGATAGTGAGAATCAGGCCACAGATGCAATGGTCCAACCGGGATGGTCCCTCCCATTTCAACAACCACCTTTTATATTTTGGTCCTCACTTTCCTTCTTTCTGTGACTTTATGCTATGTATCTCTTGCAATTTTCTTTTGTATATGATAAAGTTACGATCCTCAATAAGTTCAACGCTTTCAAGGACAAGCAGCTATCTGCATGCCGGGATCATGGTCCCTAAGTTATAAAAATATACACCATGAAGTTAAAAAAAATAATAAACTGTTTTTGTTTATTTGTTTTTCTTCAAGACAATTTTCGTAAAAATATCAATTTTGGTATGAAGATCTTATGAGGCTCGTAAAATTGAGTATATGGAGAAAATGAGAAATACTTGCTCTGATTATACTTCACTATTGTACCACGTAGAGTAACCTGGAGAATTCTTTATATATACAAAAAAATTACAACTGGTTAAATATTGCTGGGCTCAGTAACTTGGGCATGTAACCCCACTGGGAGCAATAAGATGATTGGAGATTAGGCAAGTTCATCTTGTTTGAGTGAAACTGTCATGCCCATCCTATGTGAGGAGTTTGGATGGGCTTGTAATGTTGAAGGCATGGCCTCGTTAGTGTAATGTGCTCAAAAACCTTTGCTCTCTTTACTAGCTGGATAAAAAGGCCACCTCTTGCTTCATATTGGATTTGGATCGCTGTTAAGGCTCCAGATCCGGCGGTATGACTGCTAGCCCTTGGGCGCTGGACCCAATCAACAACATTTTTTTTTTTACTATTGATGGCTCCCAAATCCCCCCGTAACCCCATGCATGCATAACACGGTCATTCCAGAATTTTCGGAAATTAGCTCCCAAATATCCAATCATTCCAGAATTTTCGGAATCAGCTCCCAAATCCCCGTAACCCCAGCATGCATAACACGATCATTCCAGAATTTTTGGAAATCAGTCCACCTACCCATGTAGCTTAGCCTTGTCACCTAATCTAGGAAAGTAGAGTGCCAACGTGATAAAGGATAGGAGAAAGAAAAACAAACAAAAAAAAGGGGCAAAATTAACGCACCCCCCCGTAAAATCATCCGACGATTGCTACGGATCAATAAGATCCTTGACATCACCAACAGATATTTTTTAAATTTTTTTTTTTTGCCAAAAAGAAAAGTGTATTTCATTTAATAACATAAAAGCGGCTCAAACAATCTAGTTGAAAAACAAATAAACAGACTAAATAAATAGTCGCATTGTTTTCAGATCGTTTAACACATAGAATCTGAATACAAAGATTCTTGAAAATAAAAATGACTTTGAAGGCCGCCCGAACAATCCGGCCTACATCATTCCTGAAAATAGTAACTTCACAATTGACTTTCACAATAATTTCGTGGATAGTGCAATGTTCAGAAGACAAAGTCCTCAAGCACATGCGATTTTTGCTACAATTCCATATGTACCACAGCTATCTACTTGCCGAAAACCAGCTATAAACTTGCCAAAAGTGCCATTCTCAGGAGCACAAAACAACAACTAACGACTAACATACAAATACCAAGCCAAAAGGCCAGACGAAACACCAAAAATTCAAAGTCCTCGGAATTACCCCAAATATTGGTATGAAGTAAAGGAGGAGAAATTGAATCCAAGGATAATTTTTATTTGCGAAATCGACAATAAAACCGAAGTAGATCTGAGAATTAAGTTAAAGAACAAGGTTCGATTTTTTGGGCTAGATCTCGATTTTTATTGGGAAAAAAAGAAAAGAAAAGGGGGTTTAGAATGGTGGGTGAAGGCCGAAGGGTTGATGGGAGGAAGGGGAATTGAAATGGAGAAGAATGGCGGATCGAACGGAGTAGGCGGTGGCTAAAGGCGGTTGACTCTCAAACCTGCTTTTTTTATAAGATTGATATTTTTTTTAAATTAGTTACTAATATAAATTGTAAACGTGTTCACAAATTCACCTTTTTTCTTCAATATATTAAGTTTGATAAAAATAAATAAATTGAGATCGGTGTATAATAAGTTTAAGATCGAGTATTAGGCTCAAGTTTTTAATCAAGCCTAAAATGATGCATACCTAATAATTGTACTTTTAATCTAGTTATCAACTTTTGATCATTAATCAAAATACTACTTATGCAGTTGTGGTGCATCCCTCTATTCTATTTCCAGTATCTAATTTTATTTTATGATAGGCGGTCTAATTACAGCTGGCAAGTAAAAAAATAGAAGATCAATTGGTTACAATTTTTGACGAAAAATTATACATTCAATACCAACTACACTTTAGTAGATTAACACTATTCAGGAATATCAGCCCACATGCATCATTGAGTTTGAAAATAATTGGATCAATTGGCTGCGGCATTTTGTTTTTCAACCAAAAACTTACAGGTATTTGACGCTCGTATTTTCAGCCTAGTTTCTAATTTTCGATCGTTAATATAAATAAAAGTTATGTACTAGTGATTTTCTACTTGTAGTTGTGATTAACTATACTCTATTCTTATGACGCTGGTGTTTTTAGCCTAGTTTCCAATTTTCGATCGTCAATCTAAATAATACTTATGTAATAGTGAATCAAAGAATACAAATTTTATTTACGATGAATGGTCGATGAACGGTCATTACCACAAACATGCAAGGCAATAAAAAAAGGCTACTTTTTTTCAAGATTTTAACGAAAAAATTAATCCTGAATACCCCTAGATCAACTTTGTTGCAGGAGGAAAGCATAAACAATTGAGGAATATCGTCCCACACTATTGAATGTGAGAATATATATTAAGATTATTTACATAATGTGACAACAACATAAATAATTGCCGCAGTACATAGCACTTACAAACAAATATTCTTGATATTACTATTTGATTCAGCGGGTGCAAAACCCAGCTGTGCCACATTTTATTTTCCTAAAAAAAGGATGCATACCTAATAATTGTACTTTTAATCTAGTTATCAACTTTTGATCATTAATTTTATTTTCCTAAAAAAGGATGCATACCTAATAATTGTACTTTTAATCTAGTTATCAACTTCTGATCATTAATCAAAATACTACTTATGTAATTGTGGTGCATCACTCTATTCTATTTCCTGCATCTAATTTTAATTTATGATAAGCGGTCTAATTATAGCAAGCAAGTAAAAAAAATAGAAGGTCAGTGTTGAGTATTGAATACGACTAAAGAATACAGAGGAGGGGGTGAATGGATTCTTGAACTTTCTTGTTCTTGAATCTGATTGAGTTATGTAGCACGATATGTGTTATGTGTGTGCAGAGATATAAGTTCGGATTATGAACAACACACGACACGATATCACTTTAATCTAATATTTTATTAGATAAAGATTTGCTACAACCGGTGAATACAAATGGTAGTATTCTCAGCTTCGTTTTTCTCAGGGAGATGTACTCTTACAATGTATGTGAAAAACTTATTTTCTAAAGAAGTGAGGTTGTGCCCTTATAGAACATGAGCATAACATGTTTACTACAAATAAGGTTACAGGATAAATAACTTTCTCGTATGTCTATCCTTTTTGAGCAAGCATCCAAACTGCTACAGGTTTGACTTCTTGAGGTTCTGCTTAGATCCACTTCTTTAGCTTTTTGTCTCTTGTACATCTCTCTAAGCTTCTTTGTAGGCTTTCCAAAGTACTTTACAGCTTGTGGTCCATAAAGCACCTTGCCTTGTTGCAGGTTTCTGACTTGTACAATTCCTTCAGTATTTTATCTCCAAAAGTGTATTCGAGAAGTGGCTAAGTGTTTGATTCAATAACTAGAATTGACTTGATCGATAACTCTGAGTTCTCGAATACTGTAAAGTTGACATATAGAATTGACTTGTGATTTTCTACTTGTTGTTGTGATTAACTATACTCTATTCTAATCAGAGAATACAATTTTTATTTACGATGAATGGTCGATGAAAGGACCAACTACCACAAACATGCAACTCAATAAAAAGAGGTTACCTTTTTGTCATGATTTAACGAAAAATTTAATCATAAGTACACCTATATCAACTTTGTTGCAGGAGGAAAGCAAATAAACGATTTAGGAATGTCGTCCCACATTGTTGACTGTGTGAATATTAAGATTATTTACATAATGTGTCAACAACACAAATAAGTGTCGCAGTAGCACTTACAAACAAATATTCTAGATATTACTATTTGATTCACCGGCTGCGGCACATTTTATTTTGATGCATACCTAAAAATTGTACTTTTAATCTAGTTATCAACTTTTGGTCATTAATCAAAATAGTTGTGGTGGATCACTCTATTCTATTTCCTGCACCTAATTTTAATTTGTGATAAGCGGTCTAATTAAAGCAAGCAAGTAAAAAAATAGGTGGTCGGTTTTAATCTTTGACGAAAAATTATACATTCAATACCAACAACACTTTAAAAGATTAACACTATTCAGGAATATCGGCCCACATCATTGAGTTTGAAAATTATTGTATCATTCATGTAATATGACAACAACACATACAATTGTCGTAGTAGCACTTATTGATAAAAAAAATCCACATAAGATTTAATTTAATTCAACCGGGTGTAAACCTGGCTTCGGCATTTGACGGTTGTGTTTTCGGTCTAGTTTCCAATTTTCGATCGTTAACATAAATAATACTTATGTACTTGTAATTTTCTACTTGTTGTGATTAACTATACTCTATCCTAATCAGAGAATATAATTTACGATGAATGGTCGATGAAAGGTCCAATTACCACAAACACGAAAAATTTAATCATAAATACACCTAGATCAACTTTGTTGCAGGAGGAATTCGGTCTAGTTTCCAATTTTCGATCGTTAACATAAATAATACTTATGTACTTGTAATTTTCTACTTGTTGTGATTAACTATACTCTATCCTAATCAGAGAATATAATTTACGATGAATGGTCGATGAAAGGTCCAATTACCACAAACACGAAAAATTTAATCATAAATACACCTAGATCAACTTTGTTGCAGGAGGAAAGCATAAACGATTTAGGAATGTCGTCCCACATTGTTGAGTGTGTGAATATTAAGATTATTTACATGATGTGGCAACAACACAAATAATTGTCGCAATAGCACTTACAAACACATATTCTTGATATTACTATTTGATTCACCGGGTGCAAAACCCGGCTGCGGCACATTTTATTTTCCTAAAAACGGATGCATACCTAAAAATTGTACTTTTAATCTAGTTTTCAACTTTTGATCATTAATCAAAATACTGCTTATGTGGTTGTGGTGGATCACTCTATTCTATTTCCTGCATCTAATTTTAATTTGTGATAAGCGGTCTAATTATAGCAAGCAAGAAAAAAAATAGGAGGTCGGTTTTAATCTTTGACGAAAAATTATACATTCAATACAGACAACACTTTAGAAGATTAACACTATTCAAGAATATCGGCCCACATCATTAAGTTTGAAAATTATTGTATCATTCATGTAATGTGACAGGAAAACATACAATTGTCGCACTAGCACTTATTGATAAAAAAAATCCATATAAGATTTAGTTTAATTCAACCGGGTGTTAACCTGGCTGCGACATTTTGTTTTTCAGCCAAAAACCTACAGTATTTGACGCTTGTGTTTTTAGTCTAGTTTCCAATTTTCGATCGTTCACAAAAATAATACTTATGTACTTGTGATTTTCTACTTGTTGTTGTGATTAACTATACTCTATTCTAATCAGAGAATACAATTTTTATTTACGATGAATGGTCGATGAAAGGTTCAATTACCACAAATGTGCAACTCAATTAAAAAAGAGGTTACTTTTTTGTCGTGATTTAACGAAAAAGTTAATCATAAGTACACCTAGATCAACTTTGTTTCAGGAGGAAAGCAAATAAACGATTTAGGAATGTCGTCCCACATTGTTGAGTGTGTGAATATTAAGATTATTTACTTAATGTGACAACAACACAAATAATTGCCGCAGTAGCACTTACAAACAAATATTCTTGATATTACTATTTGATTCACCGGGTGAAAAACCATGTAATGTGACAGGAACACATACAATTGTTGAAAAACCATGTAATGTGACAGCAACACATACAATTGTTGCAGTAGCACTTATTGATAAAAAAAATCCACATAAGATTGCATTTGACGCTTGTGCTTTCAGTCTAGTTTCCAATTTTCGATCGTTAACATAAATAATACTTATGTACTTGTGATTTTCTACTTGTTGTTGTGATTAACTATACTCTATTCTAATCAGAGAATACAATTTTTATTTACGATGAATGGTCGATGAAAGGTCCAATTACCACAAACATGCAACTCAATAAAAAGAGGTTACTTTTTTGTCATGATTTAACAAAAAATTTAATCATAAATACACCTAGATCAACTTTGTTGTAGAAGGAAAGCTTAAACGATTTAGGAATGTCGTCCCACATTGTTGAGTGTGTGGATATTAAGATTATTTACATGATGTGACAACAACACATATAATTGTCGTAGTAGCACTTACAAACAAATATTCTTGATATTACTATTTGATTCACCGGGTGGAAAACCGGGAACATTTTATTTTCCTAAAAATGGATACATTCCTAAACATTGTACTTTTAATCTAGTTATCAACTTTTGATCATTAATCAAAATATTGTGGTGGATCACTATATTGAAATGGAGAAGAAGGGCGGATCGAACGGAGTAGGCGGTGGCTAAAGGCGGTTGACTCTCAAACCTGCTTTTTTTATAAGATTGATATTTTTTTAAAATTAGTTACTAATATAAATTGTAAACGTGTTTACAAATTCATCTTTTTTCTTCAATATATTAAGTTTGATAAAAATAAATAAATTGAGATCGGTGTATAATATGTTTAAGATCGAGTATTAGGCTCAAGTTTTTAATCAAGCCTAAAATGATGCATACCTAATAATTGTACTTTTAATCTGGTTATCAACTTTTGATGATTAATCAAAATACTACTTATGCAGTTGTGGTGCATCCCTCTATTCTATTTCCAGTATCTAATTTTATTTTATGATAGGCGGTCTAATTATAGCTGGCGAGTAAAAAATAGAAGATCAATTGGTTACAATTTTTGATGAAAAATTATACATTCAATACCAACTACACTTTAGAAGATTAACACTATTCAGGAATATCGGCCCACATGCATCATTGAGTTTGAAAATAATTGGATCAATTGGCTGCGGCATTTTGTTTTTCAACCCAAAACTAACAGGTATTTGACGCTTGTCTTTTCAGCCTAGTTTCTAATTTTCGATCGTTAATATAAATAAAAGTTATGTACTAGTGATTTTCTACTTGTAGTTGTGATTAACTATACTCTATTCTTATGACGCTGGTGTTTTTAGCCTAGTTTCCAATTTTCGATCGTTAATCTAAATAATACTTATGTACTAGTGAATCAGAGATTACAATTTTTATTTACGATGAATGGTCGATGAACGGTCATTACCACAAACATGCAAGGCAATAAAAAAAGGCTACTTTTTTTCAAGATTTTAACGAAAAATTTAATCCTGAATACCCCTAGATCAACTTTGTTGCAGGAGGAAAGCATAAACGATTGAGGAATATCGTCCCACATTGTTGACTGTGAGAATATATATTAAGATTATTTACATAATGTAACAACAACATAAATAATTGCCGCAGTACGTAGCACTTACAAACAAATATTCTTGATATTACTATTTGATGCAGCAGGTGCAAAACCCAGCTGTGCCACATTTTATTTTCCTAAAAAATGATGCATACCTAATAATTGTACTTTAAATCTAGTTATCAACTTTTGATCATTAATTTTATTTTCCTAAAAAAGGATGCATACCTAATAATTGTACTTTTAATCTAGTTATCAACTTTTGATCATTAATCAAAATATTGCTTTATGTAGTTGTGGTGCATCATTCTATTCTATTTCCTGCATCTAATTTTAATTCATGATAAGCGGTCTAATTATAGCAAGAAAGTAAAAAAAAAAAGAAGGTCAGTGTTGAGTATTGAATACGACTAAAGAATACAGAAGAGGGGGTGAATGGATTCTTGAACTTTCTTGTTCTTGAATTTGATTGAGTTATGTAGCACGATATGTGTTATGTGTGTGCAGAGATATAAGTGCGGATTATGAACAACACACGACATGATATCACTTTAATCTAATATTTTATTAGATAAAGATTTGCTACAACATGTGAATACAAATGGTAGTATTCTCAGCTTTGTTTTTCTCAGGGAGATGTACTCTTACAATGTATGTGAAAAACTTACTTTCTAAAGAAGTGAGGTTGTGCCCTTATAGAACATGAGCATAACCTGCTTACTACAAATAAGGTTACAGGATAAATTACTTTCTCGTATGTCTATCCTTTTTGAGCAAGCATCCAAACTGCTACAGGTTTGACTTCTAGAGGTTCTGCTCAGATCCACTTCTTTAGCTCTTTGTCTCCTGTACATCTCTCTAAGCTTCTTTGAAGGCTTTCCAAAGTACTTTACAGCTTGTGGTCCATAAAGCACCTTGCCTTGTTGCATTTTCTGACTTGTACAATTCCTTCAGTATTTTGTCTCCAAAAGTGTATTCGAGAAGTGGCTAAGTGTTTGATTCGAGAACTAGAATTGACTTGATCGATAACTCTGAGTTCTCGAATACTGTAAAGTTGACATATAGAATTGACTTGTGATTTTCTACTTGTTGTTGTGATTAACTATACTCTATTCTAATCAGAGAATACAATTTTTATTTACGATGAATGGTCGATGAAAGGTCCAATTACAAACAAATATTCTTGATATTACTATTTGATTCACCGGGTGCAAAACCCGGTTGCGGCACATTTTATTTTCCTAAAAATGGATGCATACCTAAAAATTGTACTTTTAATCTAGTTATCAACTTTTGATCATTAATAAAAATACTACTTATGTAGTTGTAGTGGATCACTCTATTCTATTTCCTGCATCTAATTTTAATTTGTCATAAGCGGTCTAATTATAGCAAGCAAGTAAAAAAATAGGAAGTCGGTTTTAATCTTTGACGAAAAATTATACATTCAATACCAACAACACTTTAGAAGATTAACATTATTCAGGAATATCGACCCACATCATTGAGTTTGAAAATTATTGTATCATTCATGTAATGTGACAGCAACACATACAATTGTCGCAGTAGCACTTATTGATAAAAAAATCCACATAAGATTTAATTTTATTCAACCGGGTGTTAACCAGGCTGCAACAAAAAACCTACAGTATTTAACATAAATAAAACTTATGTACTTGTGATTTTCTACTTGTTGTTGTGATTAACTATACTCTATTCTAGTCAGAGAATACAATTTTTATTTACGATGAATGGTCGATGAAAGGACCAACTACCACAAACAAGCAACTCAATAAAAAGAGGTTACTTTTTTGTCATGATTTAACGAAAAATTTAATCATAAGTACACCTAGATCAACTTTGTTGTAGGAGGAAAGCAAATAAACGATTTAGGAATGTCGTCCCATATTGTTGAGTGTGTGAATATTAAGATTATTTACATAATGTGACAGCAACACAAATAATTGTCGCTGTAGCACTTACAAACAAATATTCCTGATATTATTATTTGATTCACCGGGTGCAAAACCCGGATGCGGCACATTTTATTTTCCTAAAAGCGGATGCATACCTAAAAATTGTACTTTTAATCTAGTTATCAACTTTTGGTCCTTAATTAAAATACTGCTTATGTAGTTGTGGTGGATCACTCTATTCTATTTCCTGCATCTAATTTTAATTTGTGATAAGCGGTCAAATTATAGCAAGCAAGTAAAAAAATAGGAGGTCGGTTTTAATCTTTGACGAAAAATTATACATTCAATACCAACAACACTTTAGAAGATTAACACTATTCAGGAATATCGGCCCACATCATTGAGTTTGAAAATTATTGTATCATTCATGTAATGTGACAGCAACACATACAATTGCCGCAGTAGCACTTATTGATAAAAAAAATCCACAAAAGATTTCATTTAATTCAACCGGGTGTTAACCTGGCTGCGGCATTTTGATTTTCAACCAAAAACCTACAGGTATTTGACGCATGTGTTTTCAGTCCAGTTTCCAATTTTCGATCGATAACATAAATAATACTTATGTACTTGTGATTTTCTACTTGTTGTTGTGATTAACTATACTCTATTCTAATCAGAGAATACAATTTTTATTTACGATGAATGGTCGATGAAAGGTCCAATTACAAACAAATATTCTTGATATTACTATTTGATTCACCGGGTGCAAAACCCGGTTGCGGCACATTTTATTTTCCTAAAAATGGATGCATACCTAAAAATTGTACTTTTAATCTAGTTATCAACTTTTGATCATTAATAAAAATACTACTTATGTAGTTGTAGTGGATCACTCTATTCTATTTCCTCCATCTAATTTTAATTTGTGATAAGCGGTCTAATTTTAGCAAGCAAGTAAAAAATATGAAGTCGGTTTTAATCTTTAACGAAAAATTATACATTCAATACTAACAACACTTTAGAAGATTAACACTATTCAGGAATATCGGCCTACATCATTGAGTTTGAAAATTATTGTATCATTCATGTAATGTGACAGCAACACATACAATTGTCGCAGTAGCACTTATTGATAAAAAAATCCACATAAGATTTTTTTTATTCAACCGGGTGTTAACCAGGCTACAACAAAAAACCTACAGTATTTAACATAAATAATACTTATGTACTTGTGATTTTCTACTTGTTGTTGTGATTAATTATACTCTATTCTAATCAGAGAATACAATTTTTATTTACGATGAATGGTCGATGAAAGGACCAACTACCACAAACATGCAACTCAATAAAAAGAGGTTACTTTTTTGTCATGATTTAACGAAAAATTTAATCATTAGTACACCTAGATCAACTTTGTTGTAGGAGGAAATCAAATAAACGATTTAGGAATGTCGTCCCACATTGTTGAGTGTGTGAATATTAAGATTATTTACATAATGTGACAGCAACACAAATAATTGTCGTAGTAACACTTACAAACAAATATTCTTGATATTATTATTTGATTCACCGGGTGCAAAATCCGGCTGCGGCACATTTTATTTTCCTAAAAGCGGATGCATACCTAAAAATTGTACTTTTAATCTAGTTATCAACTTTTGGTCCTTAATTAAAATACTGCTTATGTAGTTGTGGTGGATCACTCTATTCTATTTCCTGCATCTAATTTTAATTTGTGATAAGCGGTCAAATTATAGCAAGCAAGTAAAAAAATAGGAGGTCGGTTTTAATCTTTGACGAAAAATTATACATTCAATACCAACAACACTTTAGAAGATTAACACTATTCAGGAATATCGGCCCACATCATTGAGTTTGAAAATTATTGTATCATTCATGTAATGTGACAGCAACACATACAATTCTCGCAGTAGCACTTATTGATAAAAAAATCCACATAAGATTTAAATTTATTCAACCGGGTGTTAACTAGGCTGCAACAAAAAACCTACAGTATTTAACATAAATAATACTTATGTATTTAACATAAATAATACTTATGTACTCTTATGTATTTAACATAAATAATACTTATGTACTTGTGATTTTCTACTTGTTGTTGTGATTAATTATACTCTATTCTAATCAGAGAATACAATTTTTATTTACGATGAATGGTCGATAAAATAAATAGTACTTATGTACTTGTGATTTTCTACTTGTTGTTGTGATTAACTATACTCTATTCTAATCAGAGAATACAATTTTTATTTACGATGAATGGTCGATGAAAGGACCAACTACCACAAACATGCAACTCAATAAAAAGAGGTTACTTTTTTGTCATGATTTAACGAAAAATTTAATCATAAGTACACCTAGATCAACTTTTTTGTAGGAGGAAAGCAAATAAACGATTTAGGAATGTCGTCCCACATTGTTGAGTGTGTGAATATTAAGATTATTTACATAATGTGACAGCAACACAAATAATTGTCGCAGTAGCACTTACAAACAAATATTCTTGATATTATTATTCGATTCACCGGGTGCAAAACCCGGCTGCGGCACATTTTATTTTCCTAAAAGCGGATGCATACCTAAAAATTGTACTTTTAATCTAGTTATCAACTTTTGGTCATTAATTAAAATACTGCTTATGTAGTTGTGGTGGATCACTCTATTCTATTTTCTGCATCTAATTTTAATTTGTGATAAGCGGTCAAATTATAGCAAGCAAGTAAAAAAATAGGAGGTCGGTTTTAATCTTTGACGAAAAATTATACATTCAATACCAACAACACTTTAGAAGATTAACACTATTCAGGAATATCGGCCCACATCATTGAGTTTGAAAATTATTGTATCATTCATGTAATGTGACAGCAACACATACAATTGTCGCAGTAGCACTTATTGATAAAAAAATCCACATAAGATTTAAATTTATTCAACCGGGTGTTAACCAGGCTACAACAAAAAACCTACAGTATTTAACATAAATAATACTTATGTACTTGTGATTTTCTACTTGTTGTTGTGATTAATTATACTCTATTCTAATCAGATAATACAATTTTTATTTACGATGAATGGTCGATGAAATAAATAATACTTATGTACTTGTGATTTTCTACTTGTTGTTGTGATTAACTATACTCTATTCTAATCAGAGAATACAATTTTTATTTACGATGAATGGTCGATGAAAGGACCAACTACCACAAACATGCAACTCAATAAAAAGAAGTTACTTTTTTGTCATGATTTAACGAAAAATTTAATCATTAGTACACCTAGATCAACTTTGTTGTAGGAGGAAATCAAATAAACGATTTAGGAATGTCGTCCCACATTGTTGAGTGTGTGAATATTAAGATTATTTACATAATGTGACAGCAACACAAATAATTGTCGTAGTAACACTTACAAACAAATATTCTTGATATTATTATTTGATTCACCGGGTGCAAAACCCGGCTGCGGCACATTTTATTTTCCAAAAAGCGGATGCATACCTAAAAATTGTACTTTTAATCTAGTTATCAACTTTTGGTCCTTAATTAAAATACTGCTTATGTAGTTGTGGTGGATCACTCTATTCTATTTCCTGCATCTAATTTTAATTTGTGATAAGCGGTCAAATTATAGCAAGCAAGTAAAAAAATAGGAGGTCGGTTTTAATCTTTGACGAAAAATTATACATTCAATACCAACAACACTTTAGAAGATTAACACTATTCAGGAATATCGGCCCACATCATTGAGTTTGAAAATTATTGTATCATTCATGTAATGTGACAGCAACACATACAATTGTCGCAGTAGCACTTATTGATAAAAAAATCCACATAAGATTTAAATTTATTCAACCGGGTGTTAACCAGGCTACAACAAAAAACCTACAGTATTTAACATAAATAATACTTATGTACTTGTGATTTTCTACTTGTTGTTGTGATTAATTATACTCTATTCTAATCAGATAATACAATTTTTATTTACGATGAATGGTCGATGAAATAAATAATACTTATGTACTTGTGATTTTCTACTTGTTGTTGTGATTAATTATACTCTATTCTAATCAGAGAATACAATTTTTATTTACGATGAATGGTCGATGAAAGGACCAACTACCACAAACATGCAACTCAATAAAAAGAGGTTACTTTTTTGTCATGATTTAACGAAAAATTTAATCATTAGTACACCTAGATCAACTTTGTTGTAGGAGGAAATCAAATAAACGATTTAGGAATGTCGTCCCACATTGTTGAGTGTGTGAATATTAAGATTATTTACATAATGTGACAGCAACACAAATAATTGTCGTAGTAACACTTACAAACAAATATTCTTGATATTATTATTTGATTCACCGGGTGCAAAACCCGGCTGCGGCACATTTTATTTTCCTAAAAGCGGATGCATACCTAAAAATTGTACTTTTAATCTAGTTATCAACTTTTGGTCCTTAATTAAAATACTGCTTATGTAGTTGTGGTGGATCACTCTATTCTATTTCCTGTATCTAATTTTAATTTGTGATAAGCGGTCAAATTATAGCAAGCAAGTAAAAAAATAGGAGGTCGGTTTTAATCTTTGACGAAAAATTATACATTCAATACCAACAACACTTTAGAAGATTAACACTATTCAGGAATATCGGCCCACATCATTGAGTTTGAAAATTATTGTATCATTCATGTAATGTGACAACAACACATACAATTGTCGCAGTAGCACTTATTGATAAAAAAATCCACATAAGATTTAAATTTATTCAACCGGGTGTTAACTAGGCTGCAACAAAAAACCTACAGTATTTAACATAAATAATACTTATGATAATACTTATGTATTTAACATAAATAATACTTATGTACTTGTGATTTTCTACTTGTTGTTGTGATTAATTATACTCTATTCTAATCAGAGAATACAATTTTTATTTACGATGAATGGTCGATAAAATAAATAATCAGAGAATACAATTTTTATTTACGATGAATGGTCGATAAAATAAATAGTACTTATGTACTTGTGATTTTCTACTTGTTGTTGTGATTAACTATACTCTATTCTAATCAGAGAATACAATTTTTATTTACGATGAATGGTCGATGAAAGGACCAACTACCACAAACATGCAACTCAATAAAAAGAGGTTACTTTTTTGTCATGATTTAACGAAAAATTTAATCATAAGTACACCTAGATCAACTTTTTTGTAGGAGGAAAGCAAATAAACGATTTAGGAATGTCGTCCCACATTGTTGAGTGTGTGAATATTAAGATTATTTACATAATGTGACAGCAACACAAATAATTGTCGCAGTAGCACTTACAAACAAATATTCTTGATATTATTATTCGATTCACCGGGTGCAAAACCCGGCTGCGGCACATTTTATTTTCCTAAAAGCGGATGCATACCTAAAAATTGTACTTTTAATCTAGTTATCAACTTTTGGTCATTAATTAAAATACTGCTTATGTAGTTGTGGTGGATCACTCTATTCTATTTCCTGCATCTAATTTTAATTTGTGATAAGCGGTCAAATTATAGCAAGCAAGTAAAAAAATAGGAGGTCGGTTTTAATCTTTGACGAAAAATTATACATTCAATACCAACAACACTTTAGAAGATTAACACTATTCAGGAATATCGGCCCACATCATTGAGTTTGAAAATTATTGTATCATTCATGTAATGTGACAGCAACACATACAATTGTCGCAGTAGCACTTATTGATAAAAAAATCCACATAAGATTTAAATTTATTCAACCGGGTGTTAACCAGGCTACAACAAAAAACCTACAGTATTTAACATAAATAATACTTATGTACTTGTGATTTTCTACTTGTTGTTGTGATTAATTATACTCTATTCTAATCAGATAATACAATTTTTATTTACGATGAATGGTCGATGAAATAAATAATACTTATGTACTTGTGATTTTCTACTTGTTGTTGTGATTAACTATACTCTATTCTAATCAGAGAATACAATTTTTATTTACGATGAATGGTCGATGAAAGGACCAACTACCACAAACATGCAACTCAATAAAAAGAGGTTACTTTTTTGTCATGATTTAACGAAAAATTTAATCATTAGTACACCTAGATCAACTTTGTTTTAGGAGGAAAGCAAATAAACGATTTTGGAATGTCGTCCCACATTGTTGAGTGTGTGATTATTAAGATTATTTACATAATGTGACAACAACAAAAATAATTGCCGCAGTAGCACTTACAAACAAATATTCTCGTTATTACTATTTGATTCACCGGGTGCAAAACCCGGCTGCGGCACATTTTATTTTCCTAAAAACGGATGCATACCTAAACAGTGTACTTTTAATCTAGTTATCAACTTTTGGTCATTAATGAAAATACTGCATATGTAGTTGTGGTGGATCACTCTATTCTATTTCCTGCGTCTAATTTTAATTTGTGATAAGCGGTCTAATTATACAAGCAAGTAAAAAAATAGGAGGTCGGTTTTAATCTTTGACGAAAAATTATACATTCAATACCAACAACACTTTAGAAGATTAACACTATTCAGGAATATCGGCCCACATCATTGAATTTGAAAATTATTGTATCATTCATGTAATGTGACAGCAACACATACAATTGTCGCAGTAGCACTTATTGATAAAAAAAATCCACATAAGATTTAATTTAATTCAACCGGGTGTTAACCTGGCTGTGGCATTTTGTTATTCAACCAAAAACCTACAGGTATTTGAAGCTTTTGTTTTTAGTCTAGTTTCCAATTTTCGATCGATAACATAAATAATACTTATGTACTTGCGATTTTCTACTTGTTGTTGTGATTAACTATACTCTGTTCTAATCAGAGAATACAATTTTTATTTACGATGAATGGTCGATGAAAGGTCCAATTAGCACAAACATGCAACTCAATAAAAGAGGTTACTTTTTTGTCTTGATTTAACGAAAAATTTAATCATAAGTACACCTAGATCAACTTTGTTGCAGGAGGGAAGCAAAATAAACGATTTAGGAATGTCGTCCCACATTGTTGAGTGTGTGAATATAAAGATTATTTACATAATGTGACAACAACAAAAATAATTGCCGCAGTAGCACATACAAACAAATATTCTTGATATTACTATTTGATTCACCGGGTGCAAAACCCGGCTGCGGCACATTTTATTTTCCTAAAAGCGGATGCATACCTAAAAATTGTACTTTTAATCTAGTTATCAACTTTTGGTCATTAATGAAAATACTGCTTATGTAGTTATTGTGGATCACTCTATTCTATTTCCTGCGTCTAATTTTAATTTGTGATACGCGGTCTAATTATACAAGCAAGTAAAAAAATAGGAGGTCGGTTTAATCTTTGACGAAAAATTATACATTCAGTACCAACAACACTTTAGAAGATTAACACTATTCAGGAATATCGGCCCACATCATTGAATTTGAAAATTATTGTATCATTCATGTAATGTGACAGCAACACATACAATTGTCGCAGTAGCACTTATTGATAAAAAAACCACATAAGATTTAATTCAATTCAACCGGGTGTTAACCTGGCTGCGGCGCTTTGTTTTTCAACCAAAAACCTACAGGTATTTGACGCTTGTGTTTTCAATCTAGTTTCCAATTTTCGATCGATAACATAAATAATACTTTTTTACTTGTGATTTTTTACTTGTTGTGATTAACTATACTCTATTCTAATAAGAGAATACAATTTTTATTTACGATGAATGGTCGATGAAAGGTCCAATTAGCACAAACATGCAACTCAATAAAAGAGGTTACTTTTTTGTCATGATTTAACGAAAAATTTAATCATAAGTACACCTAGATCAACTCTGTTGCAGGAGGAAAGAAAAATAAACGATTTAGGAATGTCGTCCCACATTGTTGAGTGTGTGAATATTAAGATTATTTACATAATGTGACAAGAACAAAAATAATTGCCGCGGTAGCACTTACAAACAAATATTCTTGATATTACTATTTGATTCACCGGGTGCAAAACCCGGCTGCGGCACATTTTATTTTCCTAAAAACGGATGCATACCTAAACATTGTACTTTTAATCTAGTTATCAACTTTTGGTCATTAATGAAAATACTGCTTATGTAGTTGTGTTGGATCACTCTATTCTATTTCCTGTGTCTAATTTTAATTTGTGATAAGCGGTCTAATTATACAAGCAAGTAAAAAAATAGGAGGTCGGTTTTAATCTTTTACGAAAAATTATACATTCAATACCAACAACACTTTAGAAGATTAACACTATTCAGGAATATCGGCCCACATCATTGAGTTTGAAAATTATTGTATCATTCATGTAATGTGACATCAACACATATAATTGTCGCAGTAGCACTTATTGATAAAAAAAATCCACATAAGATTTAATTTAATTCAACCGGGTGTTAACCTGGCTGCGGCATTTTGTTTTCCAACCAAAAACCTACAGGTATTTGACGCTTGTGTTTTCAGTCTAGTTTCTAATTTTTGATCGTTAACATAAATAATACTTATGTACTTGTGATTTTCTACTTGTTGTTGTAATTAACTATACTCTATTCTAATTAGAGAATACAATTTTTATTTACGATGAATGGTCGATGAAAGGTCCAATTACCACAAACATGCAACCCAATAAAAAGAGGTTACTTTTTTGTCATGATCTAACGAAAAATTTAATCATAAGTACACCTAGATCAACTCTGTTGCAGGAGGAAAACAAAAAAAATGATTTAGGAATGTCGTCCCACATTGTTGAGTGTGTGAATATTGAGATTATTTACATAATGTGACAACAACAATAATAATTGTCGCAGTAGCACTTACAAACAAATATTCTTGATATTACAATTTGATTCACAGGGTGCAAAACCCGGCTGCGGCACATTTTATTTTCCTAAAAACGGATGCATACCTAAACATTGTACTTTTAATCTAGTTATCAACTTTACTGCTTATGTAGTTGTGGTGGATCACTCTATTCTATTTCCTGCGTCTAATTTTAATTTGTGATAAGCGGTCTAATTATACAAGCAAGTAAAAAAATAGGTGGTCGGTTTTAATCTTTGACGAAAAATTATACATTCAATACCAACAACACTTTAGAAGATTAACACTATTCAGGAATATCGGCCCACATCATTGAATTTGAAAATTATTGTATCATTCATGTAATGTGACAGCAACACATACAATTGTCGCAGTAGCACTTATTGATAAAAAAAACCACATAAGATTTAATTCATTTCAACCGGGTGTTAACCTGGCTGCGGCGCTTTGTTTTTCAACCAAAAACCTACAGGTATTTGACGCTTGTGTTTTCAGTCTAGTTTCCAATTTTCGATCGATAACATAAATAATACTTTTCTACTTGTGCTTGTGTTTTCAGTCTAGTTTCCAATTTTCGATCGATAACATAAATAATACTTTTCTACTTGTGATATATTACTTGTTGTGATTAACTATACTCTATTCTAATAAGAGAATACAATTTTTATTTACGATGAATGGTCGATGAAAGGTCCAATTAGCACAAACATGCAACTCAATAAAAGAGGTTACTTTTTTGTCATGATTTAACGAAAAATTTAATCATAAGTACACCTAGATCAACTTTGTTGCAGGAGGAAAGAAAAATAAACGATTTAGGAATGTCGTCCCACATTGTTGAGTGTGTGAATATTAAGATTATTTACATAATGTGACAAGAACAAAAATAATTGCCGCGGTAGCACTTACAAACAAATATTCTTGATATTACTATTTGATTTACCGGGTGCAAAACCCGGCTGCGGCACATTTTATTTTCCTAAAAACGGATGCATACCTAAACATTGTACTTTTAATCTAGTTATCAACTTTTGGTCATTAATGAAAATACTGCTTATGTAGTTGTGTTGGATCACTCTATTCTATTTCCTGTGTCTAATTTTAATTTGTGATAAGCGGTCTAATTATACAAGCAAGTAAAAAAATAGGAGGTCGGTTTTAATCTTTTACGAAAAATTATACATTCAATACCAACAACACTTTAGAAGATTAACACTATTCAGGAATATCGGCCCACATCATTGAGTTTGAAAATTATTGTATCATTCATGTAATGTGACATCAACACATATAATTGTCGCAGTAGCACTTATTGATAAAAAAAATCCACATAAGATTTAATTTAATTCAACCGGGTGTTAACCTCGCTGCGGCATTTTGTTTTTCAACCAAAAACCTACAGGTATTTGACGCTTGTGTTTTCAGTCTAGTTTCTAATTTTTGATCGTTAACATAAATAATACTTATGTACTTGTGATTTTCTACTTGTTGTTGTAATTAACTATACTCTATTCTAATCAGAGAATACAATTTTTATTTTCGATGAATGGTCGATGAAAGGTCCAATTACCACAAACATGCAACTCAATAAAAAGAGGTTACTTTTTTGTCATGATCTATCGAAAAATTTAATCATAAGTACACCTAGATCAACTCTGTTGCAGGAGGAAAACAAAATAAACGATTTTGGAATGTCGTCCCACATTGTTGAGTGTGTGAATATTGAGATTATTTACATAATGTGACAACAACAAAAATAATTGTCGCAGTAGCACTTACAAACAAATATTCTTGATATTACAATTTGATTCACCGGGTGCAAAACCCGGCTGCGGCACATTTTATTTTCCTAAAAACGGATGCATACCTAAACATTGCACTTTTAATCTAGTTATCAACTTTTGGTCATTAATGAAAATACTCCTTATGTAGTTGTGGTGGATCACTCTATTCTATTTCCTGCGTCTAATTTTAATTTGTGATAAGCGGTCTAATTATACAAGCAAGTAAAAAAATAGGTGGTCGGTTTTAATCTTTGACGAAAAATTATACATTCAATACCAACAACACTTTAGAAGATTAACACTATTCAGGAATATCGGCCCACATCATTGAATTTGAAAATTATTGTATCATTCATGTAATGTGACAGCAACACATACAATTGTCGCAGTAGCACTTATTGATAAAAAAAACCACATAAGATTTAATTCTATTCAACCGGGTGTTAACCTGGTTGCGGCGCTTTGTTTTTCAACCAAAAACCTACAAGTATTTGACGCTTGTGTTTTCAGTCTAGTTTCCAATTTTCGATCGATAACATAAATAATACTTTTCTACTTGTGCTTGTGTTTTCAGTCTAGTTTCCAATTTTCGATCGATAACATAAATAATACTTTTCTACTTGTGATTTTTTACTTGTTGTGATTAACTATACTCTATTCTAATAAGAGAATACAATTTTTATTTACGATGAATGGTCGATGAAAGGTCCAATTAGCACAAACATGCAACTCAATAAAAGAGGTTACTTTTTTGTCATGATTTAACGAAAAATTTAATCATAAGTACACCTAGATCAACTTTGTTGCAGGAGGAAAGAAAAATAAACGATTTAGGAATGTCGTCCCACATTGTTGAGTGTGTGAATATTAAGATTATTTACATAATGTGACAAGAACAAAAATAATTGCCGCGGTAGCACTTACAAACAAATATTCTTGATATTACTATTTGATTTACCGGGTGCAAAACCCGGCTGCGGCACATTTTATTTTCCTAAAAACGGATGCATACCTAAACATTGTACTTTTAATCTAGTTATCAACTTTTGGTCATTAATGAAAATACTGCTTATGTAGTTGTGTTGGATCATTCTATTCTATTTCCTGTGTAGGCTGTGTCTAATTTTAATTTGTGATAAGCGGTCTAATTATACAAGCAAGTAAAAAAATAGGAGGTCGGTTTTAATCTTTTACGAAAAATTATACATTCAATACCAACAACACTTTAGAAGATTAACACTATTCAGGAATATCGGCCCACATCATTGAGTTTGAAAATTATTGTATCATTCATGTAATGTGACATCAACACATATAATTGTCGCAGTAGCACTTATTGATAAAAAAAATCCACATAAGATTTAATTTAATTCAACCGGGTGTTAACCTGGCTGCGGCATTTTGTTTTTCAACCAAAAACCTACAGGTATTTGACGCTTGTGTTTTCAGTCTAGTTTCTAATTTTTGATCGTTAACATAAATAATACTTATGTACTTGTGATTTTCTACTTGTTGTTGTAATTAACTATACTCTATTCTAATCAGAGAATACAATTTTTATTTTCGATGAATGGTCGATGAAAGGTCCAATTACCACAAACATGCAACTCAATAAAAAGAGGTTACTTTTTTGTCATGATCTATCGAAAAATTTAATCATAAGTACACCTAGATCAACTCTGTTGCAGGAGGAAAACAAAATAAATGATTTAGGAATGTCGTCCCACATTGTTGAGTGTGTGAATATTGAGATTATTTATATAATGTGACAATAACAAAAATAATTGTCGCAGTAGCACTTACAAACAAATATCTTGATATTACAATTTGATTCACCGGGTGTGGCACATTTTATTTTCCTAAAAACGGATGCATACCTAAACATTGCACTTTTAATCTAGTTATCAACTTTTGGTCATTAATGAAAATACTCCTTATGTAGTTGTGGTGGATCACTCTATTCTATTTCCTGCGTCTAATTTTAATTTGTGATAAGCGGTCTAATTATACAAGCAAGTAAAAAAATAGGTGGTCGGTTTTAATCTTTGACGAAAAATTATACATTCAATACCAACAACACTTTAGAAGATTAACACTATTCAGGAATATCGGCCCACATCATTGAATTTGAAAATTATTGTATCATTCATGTAATGTGACAGCAACACATACAATTGTCGCAGTAGCACTTATTGATAAAAAAAAACCACATAAGATTTAATTCAATTCAACCGGGTGTTAACCTGGCTGCGGCGCTTTGTTTTTCAACCAAAAACCTACAGGTATTTGACGCATGTGTTTTCAGTCAAGTTTCTAATTTTCGATCGATAACATAAATAATACTTTTCTACTTGTGCTTGTGTTTTCAGTCTAGTTTCCAATTTTCGATCGATAACATAAATAATACTTTTCTACTTGTGATTTTTTACTTGTTGTGATTAACTATACTCTATTCTAATAAGAGAATACAATTTTTATTTACGATGAAAGGTCCAATTAGCACAAACATGCAACTCAATAAAAGAGGTTACTTTTTTGTCATGATTTAACGAAAAATTTAATCATAAGTACACCTAGATCAACTTTGTTGCAGGAGGAAAGAAAAATAAATGATTTAGGAATGTCGTCCCACATTGTTGAGTGTGTGAATATTAAGATTATTTACATAATGTGACAAGAACAAAAATAATTGCCGCGGTAGCACTTACAAACAAATATTTTTGATATTACTATTTGATTCACCGGGTGCAAAACCCGGCTGCGGCACATTTTATTTTCCTAAAAACGGATGCATACCTAAACATTGTACTTTTAATCTAGTTATCAACTTTTGGTCATTAATGAAAATACTGCTTATGTAGTTGTGTTGGATCACTCTATTCTATTTCCTGTGTCTAATTTTAATTTGTGATAAGCGGTCTAATTATACAAGCAAGTAAAAAAATAGGAGGTCGGTTTTAATCTTTTACGAAAAATTATACATTCAATACCAACAACACTGTAGAAGATTAACACTATTCAGGAATATCGGCCCACATCATTGAGTTTGAAAATTATTGTATCATTCATGTAATGTGACATCAACACATATAATTGTCGCAGTAGCACTTATTGATAAAAAAAATCCACATAAGATTTAATTTAATTCAACCGGGTGTTAACCTGGCTGCGGCATTTTGTTTTTCAACAAAAAACCTACAGGTATTTGACGCTTGTGTTTTCAGTCTAGTTTCTAATTTTTGATCGTTAACATAAATAATACTTATGTACTTGTGATTTTCTACTTGTTGTTGTAATTAACTATACTCTATTCTAATCAGAGAATACAATTTTTATTTTCGATGAATGGTCGATGAAAGGTCCAATTACCACAAACATGCAACTCAATAAAAAGAGGTTACTTTTTTGTCATGATCTAACGAAAAATTTAATCATAAGTACACCTAGATCAACTCTGTTGCAGGAGGAAAACAAAAAAAAACGATTTAGGAATGTCGTCCCACATTGTTGAGTGTGTGAATATTGAGATTATTTACATAATGTGACAACAACAAAAATAATTGTCGCAGTAGCACTTACAAACAAATATTCTTGATATTACAATTTGATTCACCGGGTACAAAACCCGGCTGCGGCACATTTTATTTTCCTAAAAACGGATGCATACCTAAACATTGTACTTTTAATCTAGTTATCAACTTTTGGTCATTAATGAAAATACTGCTTATGTAGTTGTGGTGGATCACTCTTTTCTATTTCCTGCGTCAAATTTTAATGTGTGATAAGCGGTCTAATTATACAAGCAAGTAAAATAATAGGAGGTCGGTTTTAATCTTTGACGAAAAATTATACATTCAATACCAACAACACTTTAGAAGATTAACACTATTCAGGAATATCGGCCCACATCATTGAATTTGAAAATTATTGTATCATTCATGTAATGTGACAGCAACACATACAATTGTCGCAGTAGCACTTATTGATAAAAAAAATCCACATAAGATTTTATTTAATTCAACCGGGTGTTAACCTGGCTGCGGCTACATGTATTTGACGCTTGTGTTTTCAGTCTAGTTTCTAATTTTTGATCGTTAACATAAATAATACTTATGTACTTGTGATTTTCTACTTGTTGTTGTAATTAACTATACTCTATTCTAATCAGAGAATACAATTTTATTTACGATGAATGGTCGATGAAAGGTCCAATTACCACAAACATGCAACTCAATAAAAAGAGGTTACTTTTTTGTCATGATCTAACGAAAAATTTAATCATAAGTACACCTAGATCAACTCTGTTGCAGGAGGAAAACAAAAAAAACGATTTAGGAATGTCGTCCCACATTGTTGAGTGTGTGAATATTGAGATTATTTACATAATGTGACAACAACAATAATAATTGTCGCAGTAGCACTTACAAACAAATATTCTTGATATTACAATTTGATTCACCGGGTGCAAAACCCGGCTGCGGCACATTTTATTTTCCTAAAAACGGATGCATACCTAAACATTGTACTTTTAATCTATTTATCAACTTCAACTTTTGGTCATTAATGAAAATACTGCTTATGTAGTTGTGGTGGATCACTCTATTCTATTTCCTGCGTCTAATTTTAATTTTTGATAAGCGGTCTAATTATACAAGCAAGTAAAAAAATAGGTGGTCGGTTTTAATCTTTGACGAAAAATTATACATTCAATACCAACAACACTTTAGAAGATTAACACTATTCAGGAATATCGGCCCACATCATTGAATTTGAAAATTATTGTATCATTCATGTAATGTGACAGCAACACATACAATTGTCGCAGTAGCACTTATTGATAAAAAAAAAACCACATAAGATTTAATTCAATTCAACCGGGGTATTTGATGCTTGTGTTTTCAGTCTAGTTTCCAATTTTCGATCGATAACATAAATAATACTTTTCTACTTGTGCTTGTGTTTTCAGTCTAGTTTCCAATTTTCGATCGATAACATAAATAATACTTTTCTACTTGTGATTTTTTACTTGTTGTGATTAACTATACTCTATTCTAATAAGAGAATACAATTTTTATTTACGATGAATGGTCGATGAAAGGTCCAATTAGCACAAACATGCAACTCAATAAAAGAGGTTACTTTTTTGTCATGATTTAACGAAAAATTTAATCATAAGTACACCTAGATCAACTTTGTTGCAGGAGGAAAGAAAAATAAACGATTTAGGAATGTCGTCCCACATTGTTGAGTGTGTGAATATTAAGATTATTTACATAATGTGACAAGAACAAAAATAATTGCCGCGGTAGCACTTACAAACAAATATTCTTGATATTACTATTTGATTCACCGGGTGCAAAACCCGGCTGCGGCACATTTTATTTTCCTAAAAACGGATGCATACCTAAACATTGTACTTTTAATCTAGTTATCAACTTTTGGTCATTAATGAAAATACTGCTTATGTAGTTGTGTTGGATCACTCTATTCTATTTCCTGTGTCTAATTTTAATTTGTGATAAGCGGTCTAATTATACAAGCAAGTAAAAAAATAGGAGGTCGGTTTTAATCTTTTACGAAAAATTATACATTCAATACCAACAACACTTTAGAAGATTAACACTATTCAGGAATATCGGCCCACATCATTGAGTTTGAAAATTATTGTATCATTCATGTAATGTGACATCAAAACATATAATTGTCACAGTAGCACTTATTGATAAAAAAAAATCCACATAAGATTTAATTTAATTCAACCGGGTGTTAACCTGGCTGCAGCATTTTGTTTTTCAACCAAAAACCTACAGGTATTTGACGCTTGTGTTTTCAGTCTAGTTTCTAATTTTTGATCGTTAACATAAATAATACTTATGTACTTGTGATTTTCTACTTGTTGTAATTAACTATACTCTATTCTAATCAGAGAATACAATTTTTATTTTCGATGAATGGTCGACGAAAGGTCCAATTACCACAAACATGCAACTCAATAAAAAGAGGTTACTTTTTTGTCATGATCTAACGAAAAATTTAATCATAAGTACACCTAGATCAACTCTGTTGCAGGAGGAAAACAAAAAAAAACGATTTAGGAATGTCGTCCCACATTGTTGAGTGTGTGAATATTGAGATTATTTACATAATGTGACAACAACAAAAATAATTGTCGCAGTAGCACTTACAAACAAATATTCTTGATATTACAATTTGATTCACCGGGTACAAAACCCGGCTGCGGCACATTTTATTTTCCTAAAAACGGATGCATACCTAAACATTGTACTTTTAATCTAGTTATCAACTTTTGGTCATTAATGAAAATACTGCTTATGTAGTTGTGGTGGATCACTCTTTTCTATTTCCTGCGTCAAATTTTAATGTGCGATAAGCGGTCTAATTATACAAGCAAGTAAAATAATAGGAGGTCGGTTTTAATCTTTGACGAAAAATTATACATTCAATACCAACAACACTTTAGAAGATTAACACTATTCAGGAATATCGGCCCACATCATTGAATTTGAAAATTATTGTATCATTCATGTAATGTGACAGCAACACATACAATTGTCGCAGTAGCACTTATTGATAAAAAAAATCCACATAAGATTTTATTTAATTCAATCGGGTGTTAACCTGGCTGCGGCTACATGTATTTGACGCTTGTGTTTTCAGTCTAGTTTCTAATTTTTGATCGTTAACATAAATAATACTTATGTACTTGTGATTTTCTACTTGTTGTTGTAATTAACTATACTCTATTCTAATCAGAGAATACAATTTTTATTTACGATGAATGGTCGATGAAAGGTCCAATTACCACAAACATGCAACTCAATAAAAAGAGGTTACTTTTTTGTCATGATCTAACGAAAAATTTAATCATAAGTACACCTAGATCAACTCTGTTGCAGGAGGAAAACAAAAAAAACGATTTAGGAATGTCGTCCCACATTGTTGAGTGTGTGAATATTGAGATTATTTACATAATGTGACAACAACAATAATAATTGTCGCAGTAGCACTTACAAACAAATATTCTTGATATTACAATTTGATTCACCGGGTGCAAAACCCGGCTGCGGCACATTTTATTTTCCTAAAAACGGATGCATACCTAAACATTGTACTTTTAATCTAGTTATCAACTTCAACTTTTGGTCATTAATGAAAATACTGCTTATGTAGTTGTGGTGGATCACTCTATTCTATTTCCTGCGTCTAATTTTAATTTTTGATAAGCGGTCTAATTATACAAGCAAGTAAAAAAATAGGTGGTCGGTTTTAATCTTTGACGAAAAATTATACATTCAATACCAACAACACTTTAGAAGATTAACACTATTCAGGAATATCGGCCCACATCATTGAATTTGAAAATTATTGTATCATTCATGTAATGTGACAGCAACACATACAATTGTCGCAGTAGCACTTATTGATAAAAAAAAACCACATAAGATTTAATTCAATTCAACCGGGGTATTTGATGCTTGTGTTTTCAGTCTATGTTTTCAGTCTAGTTTCCAATTTTCGATCGATAACATAAATAATACTTTTCTACTTGTGCTTGTGTTTTCAGTCTAGTTTCCAATTTTCGATCGATAACATAAATAATACTTTTCTACTTGTGATTTTTTACTTGTTGTGATTAACTATACTCTATTCTAATAAGAGAATACAATTTTTATTTACGATGAATGGTCGATGAAAGGTCCAATTAGCACAAACATGCAACTCAATAAAAGAGGTTACTTTTTTGTCATGATTTAACGAAAAATTTAATCATAAGTACACCTAGATCAACTTTGTTGCAGGAGGAAAGAAAAATAAACGATTTAGGAATGTCGTCCCACATTGTTGAGTGTGTGAATATTAAGATTATTTACATAATGTGACAAGAACAAAAATAATTGCCGCGGTAGCACTTACAAACAAATATTCTTGATATTACTATTTGATTCACCGGGTGCAAAACCCGGCTGCGGCACATTTTATTTTCCTAAAAACGGATGCATACCTAAACATTGTACTTTTAATCTAGTTATCAACTTTTGGTCATTAATGAAAATACTGCTTATGTAGTTGTGTTGGATCACTCTATTCTATTTCCTGTGTCTAATTTTAATTTGTGATAAGCGGTCTAATTATACAAGCAAGTAAAAAAATAGGAGGTCGGTTTTAATCTTTTACGAAAAATTATACATTCAATACCAACAACACTTTAGAAGATTAACACTATTCAGGAATATCGGCCCACATCATTGAGTTTGAAAATTATTGTATCATTCATGTAATGTGACATCAAAACATATAATTGTCGCAGTAGCACTTATTGATAAAAAAAAATCCACATAAGATTTAATTTAATTCAACCGGGTGTTAACCTGGCTGCAGCATTTTGTTTTTCAACCAAAAACCTACAGGTATTTGACGCTTGTGTTTTCAGTCTAGTTTCTAATTTTTGATCGTTAACATAAATAATACTTATGTACTTGTGATTTTCTACTTGTTGTTGTAATTAACTATACTCTATTCTAATCAGAGAATACAATTTTTATTTTCGATGAATGGTCGATGAAAGGTCCAATTACCACAAACATGCAACTCAATAAAAAGAGGTTACTTTTTTGTCATGATCTAACGAAAAATTTAATCATAAGTACACCTAGATCAACTCTGTTGCAGGAGGAAAACAAAATAAACGATTTAGGAATGTCATCCCACATTGTTGAGTGTGTGAATATTGAGATTATTTACATAATGTGACAACAACAATAATAATTGTCGCAGTAGCACTTACAAACAAATATTCTTGATATTACAATTTGATTCACCGGGTGCAAAACCCGGCTGCGGCACATTTTATTTTCCTAAAAACGGATGCATACCTAAACATTGTACTTTTAATCTAGTTATCAACTTCAACTTTTGGTCATTAATGAAAATACTGCTTATGTAGTTGTGGTGGATCACTCTATTCTATTTCCTGCGTCTAATTTTAATTTTTGATAAGCGGTCTAATTATACAAGCAAGTAAAAAAATAGGTGGTCGGTTTTAATCTTTGACGAAAAATTATACATTCAATACCAACAACACTTTAGAAGATTAACACTATTCAGGAATATCGGCCCACATCATTGAATTTGAAAATTATTGTATCATTCATGTAATGTGACAGCAACACATACAATTGTCGCAGTAGCACTTATTGATAAAAAAAAACCACATAAGATTTAATTCAATTCAACCGGGGTATTTGATGCTTGTGTTTTCAGTCTATGTTTTCAGTCTAGTTTCCAATTTTCGATCGATAACATAAATAATACTTTTCTACTTGTGCTTGTGTTTTCAGTCTAGTTTCCAATTTTCGATCGATAACATAAATAATACTTTTCTACTTGTGATTTTTTACTTGTTGTGATTAACTATACTCTATTCTAATAAGAGAATACAATTTTTATTTACGATGAATGGTCGATGAAAGGTCCAATTAGCACAAACATGCAACTCAATAAAAGAGGTTACTTTTTTGTCATGATTTAACGAAAAATTTAATCATAAGTACACCTAGATCAACTTTGTTGCAGGAGGAAAGAAAAATAAACGATTTAGGAATGTCGTATGTCGTCCCACATTGTTGAGTGTGTGAATATTAAGATTATTTACATAATGTGACAAGAACAAAAATAATTGCCGCGGTAGCACTTACAAACAAATATTCTTGATATTACTATTTGATTCACCGGGTGCAAAACCCGGCTGCGGCACATTTTATTTTCCTAAAAACGGATGCATACCTAAACATTGTACTTTTAATCTAGTTATCAACTTTTGGTCATTAATGAAAATACTGCTTATGTAGTTGTGTTGGATCACTCTATTCTATTTCCTGTGTCTAATTTTAATTTGTGATAAGCGGTCTAATTATACAAGCAAGTAAAAAAATAGGAGGTCGGTTTTAATCTTTTACGAAAAATTATACATTCAATACCAACAACACTTTAGAAGATTAACACTATTCAGGAATATCGGCCCACATCATTGAGTTTGAAAATTATTGTATCATTCATGTAATGTGACATCAAAACATATAATTGTCGCAGTAGCACTTATTGATAAAAAAAAATCCACATAAGATTTAATTTAATTCAACCGGGTGTTAACCTGGCTGCAGCATTTTGTTTTTCAACCAAAAACCTACAGGTATTTGACGCTTGTGTTTTCAGTCTAGTTTCTAATTTTTGATCGTTAACATAAATAATACTTATGTACTTGTGATTTTCTACTTGTTGTTGTAATTAACTATACTCTATTCTAATCAGAGAATACAATTTTTATTTTCGATGAATGGTCGATGAAAGGTCCAATTACCACAAACATGCAACTCAATAAAAAGAGGTTACTTTTTTGTCATGATCTAACGAAAAATTTAATCATAAGTACACCTAGATCAACTCTGTTGCAGGAGGAAAACAAAAAAAAACGATTTAGGAATGTCGTCCCACATTGTTGAGTGTGTGAATATTGAGATTATTTACATAATGTGACAACAACAAAAATAATTGTCGCAGTAGCACTTACAAACAAATATTCTTGATATTACAATTTGATTCACCTGGTGCAAAACCCGGCTACGGCACATTTTATTTTCCTAAAAGCGGATGCATACCTAAAAATTGTACTTTTAATCTAGTTATCAACTTTTGGCCATTAATGAAAATACTGCTTATGTAGTTGTGGTGGATCACTCTATTCTATTTCCTGCGTCTAATTTTAATTTGTGATAAGCGGTCTAATTATACAAGCAAGTAAAAAAATAGGTTGTCGGTTTTAATCTTTGACGAAAAATTATACATTCAATACCAACAACACTTTAGAAGATTAACACTATTCAGGAATATCGGCCCACATCATTGAATTTGAAAATTATTGTATCATTCATGTAATGTGACAGCAACACATACAATTGTCGCAGTAGCACTTATTGATAAAAAAAAACCACATAAGATTTAATTCAATTCAACCGGGTGTTAACCTGGCTGCGGCGCTTTGTTTTTCAACCAAAAACCTACAGGTATTTGACGCATGTGTTTTCAGTCTAGTTTCCAATTTTCGATCGATAACATAAATAATACTTTTCTACTTGTGCTTGTGTTTTCAGTCTAGTTTCCAATTTTCGATCGATAACATAAATAATACTTTTCTACTTGTGATTTTTTACTTGTTGTGATTAACTATACTCTATTCAAATAAGAGAATACAATTTTTATTTACGATGAATGGTCGATGAAAGGTCCAATTAGCACAAACATGCAACTCAATAAAAGAGGTTACTTTTTTGTCATGATTTAACGAAAAATTTAATCATAAGTACACCTAGATCAACTTTGTTGCAGGAGGAAAGAAAAATAAATGATTTAGGAATGTCGTCCCACATTGTTGAGTGTGTGAATATTAAGATTATTTACATAATGTGACAAGAACAAAAATAATTGCCGCGGTAGCACTTACAAACAAATATTTTTGATATTACTATTTGATTCACCGGGTGCAAAACCCAGCTGCGGCACATTTTATTTTCCTAAAAACGGATGCATACCTAAACATTGTACTTTTAATCTAGTTATCAACTTTTGGTCATTAATGAAAATACTGCTTATGTAGTTGTGTTGGATCACTCTATTCTATTTCCTGTGTCTAATTTTAATTTGTGATAAGCGGTCTAATTATACAAGCAAGTAAAAAAATAGGAGGTCGGTTTTAATCTTTTACGAAAAATTATACATTCAATACCAACAACACTTTAGAAGATTAACACTATTCAGGAATATCGGCCCACATCATTGAGTTTGAAAATTGTTGTATCATTCATGTAATGTGACATCAACACATATAATTGTCGCAGTAGCACTTATTGATAAAAAAAATCCACATAAGATTTAATTTAATTCAACCGGGTGTTAACCTGGCTGCGGCATTTTGTTTTTCAACAAAAAACCTACAGGTATTTGACGCTTGTGTTTTCAGTCTAGTTTCTAATTTTTTATCGTTAACATAAATAATACTTATGTACTTGTGATTTTCTACTTGTTGTTGTAATTAACTATACTCTATTCTAATCAGAGAATACAATTTTTATTTTCGATGAATGGTCGATGAAAGGTCCAATTACCACAAACATGCAACTCAATAAAAAGAGGTTACTTTTTTGTCATGATCTAACGAAAAATTTAATCATAAGTACACCTAGATCAACTCTGTTGCAGGAGGAAAACAAAAAAAACGATTTAGGAATGTCGTCCCACATTGTTGAGTGTGTGAATATTGAGATTATTTACATAATGTGACAACAACAAAAATAATTGTCGCAGTAGCACTTACAAACAAATATTCTTGATATTACAATTTGATTCACCGGGTGCAAAACCCGGCTGCGGCACATTTTATTTTCCTAAAAGCGGATGCATACCTAAAAATTGTACTTTTAATCTAGTTATCAACTTTTGGTCATTAATTAAAATACTGCTTATGTAGTTGTGGTGGATCACTCTATTCTATTTTCTGCATCTAATTTTAATTTGTGATAAGCGGTCAAATTATAGCAAGCAAGTAAAAAAATAGGAGGTCGGTTTTAATCTTTGACGAAAAATTATACATTCAATACCAACAACACTTTAGAAGATTAACACTATTCAGGAATATCGGCCCACATCATTGAGTTTGAAAATTATTGTATCATTCATGTAATGTGACAGCAACACATACAATTGTCGCAGTAGCACTTATTGATAAAAAAATCCACATAAGATTTAAATTTATTCAACCGGGTGTTAACCAGGCTACAACAAAAAACCCTACAGTATTTAACATAAATAATACTTATGTACTTGTGATTTTCTACTTGTTGTTGTGATTAATTATACTCTATTCTAATCAGAGAATACTTGTGATTTTCTACTTGTTGTTGTGATTAATTATACTCTATTCTAATCAGAGAATACAATTTTTATTTACGATGAATGGTCGATGAAATAAATAATACTTATGTACTTGTGATTTTCTACTTGTTGTTGTGATTAACTATACTCTATTCTAATCAGAGAATACAATTTTTATTTACGATGAATGGTCGATGAAAGGACCAACTACCACAAACATGCAACTCAATAAAAAGAGGTTACTTTTTTGTCATGATTTAACGAAAAATTTAATCATTAGTACACCTAGATCAACTTTGTTGTAGGAGGAAAGCAAATAAACGATTTTGGAATGTCGTCCCACATTGTTGAGTGTGTGAATATTAAGATTATTTACATAATGTGACAACAACAAAAATAATTGCCGCAGTAGCACTTACAAACAAATATTCTCGTTATTACTATTTGATTCACCGGGTGCAAAACCCGGCTGCGGCACATTTTATTTTCCTAAAAACGGATGCACTTTTAATCTAGTTATCAACTTTTGGTCATTAATGAAAATACTGCATATGTAGTTGTGGTGGATCACTCTATTCTATTTCCTGCGTCTAATTTTAATTTGTGATAAGCTGTCTAATTATACAAGCAAGTAAAAAAATAGGAGGTCGGTTTTAATCTTTGACGAAAAATTATACATTCAATACCAACAACACTTTAGAAGATTAACACTATTCAGGAATATCGGCCCACATCATTGAATTTGAAAATTATTGTATCATTCATGTAATGTGACAGCAACACATACAATTGTCGCAGTAGCACTTATTGATAAAAAAAATCCACATAAGATTTAATTTAATTCAACCGGGTGTTAACCTGGCTGTGGCATTTTGTTATTCAACCAAAAACCTACAGGTATTTGAAGCTTGTATTTTTAGTCTAGTTTCCAATTTTCGATCGATAACATAAATAATACTTATGTACTTGCGATTTTCTACTTGTTGTTGTGATTAACTATACTCTGTTCTAATCAGAGAATACAATTTTTATTTACGATGAATGGTCGATGAAAGGTCCAATTAGCACAAACATGCAACTCAATAAAAGAGGTTACTTTTTTGTCTTGATTTAACGAAAAATTTAATCATAAGTACACCTAGATCAACTTTGTTGCAGGAGGGAAGCAAAATAAACGATTTAGGAATGTCGTCCCACATTGTTGAGTGTGTGAATATAAAGATTATTTACATAATGTGACAACAACAAAAATAATTGCCGCAGTAGCACATACAAACAAATATTCTTGATATTACTATTTGATTCACCGGGTGCAAAACCCGGCTGCGGCACATTTTATTTTCCTAAAAGCGGATGCATACCTAAAAATTGTACTTTTAATCTAGTTATCAACTTTTTGTCATTAATGAAAATACTGCTTATGTAGTTGTTGTGGATCACTCTATTCTATTTCCTGCGTCTAATTTTAATTTGTGATACGCGGTCTAATTATACAAGCAAGTAAAAAAATAGGAGGTCGGTTTAATCTTTGACGAAAAATTATACATTCAATACCAACAACACTTTAGAAGATTAACACTATTCAGGAATATCGGCCCACATCATTGAGTTTGAAAATTATTGTATCATTCATGTAATGTGACATCAACACATATAATTGTCGCAGTAGCACTTATTGATAAAAAAAATCCACATAAGATTTAATTTAATTCAACCGGGTGTTAACCTGGCTGCGACACCTACAGGTATTTGACGCTTGTGTTTTCAGTCTAGTTTCTAATTTTTGATCGTTAACATAAATAATACTTATGTACTTGTGATTTTCTACTTGTTGTTGTAATTAACTATACTCTATTCTAATTAGAGAATACAATTTTTATTTACGATGAATGGTCGATGAAAGGTCCAATTACCACAAACATGCAACCCAATAAAAAGAGGTTACTTTTTTGTCATGATCTAACGAAAAATTTAATCATAAGTACACCTAGATCAACTCTGTTGCAGGAGGAAAACAAAAAAAAACGATTTAGGAATGTCGTCCCACATTGTTGAGTGTGTGAATATTGAGATTATTTACATAATGTGACAACAACAATAATAATTGTCGCAGTAGCACTTACAAACAAATATTCTTGATATTACAATTTGATTCACAGGGTGCAAAACCCGGCTGCGGCACATTTTATTTTCCTAAAAACGGATGCATACCTAAACATTGTACTTTTAATCTAGTTATCAACTTTTGGTCATTAATGAAAATACTGCTTTTGTAGTTGTGGTGGATCACTCTATTCTATTTCCTGCGTCTAATTTTAATTTGTGATAAGCGGTCTAATTATACAAGCAAGTAAAAAAATAGGTGGTCGGTTTTAATCTTTGACGAAAAATTATACATTCAATACCAACAACACTTTAGAAGATTAACACTATTCAGGAATATCGGCCCACATCATTGAATTTGAAAATTATTGTATCATTCATGTAATGTGACAGCAACACATACAATTGTCGCAGTAGCACTTATTGATAAAAAAAACCACATAAGATTTAATTCAATTCAACCGGGTGTTAACCTGGCTGCGGCGCTTTGTTTTTCAACCAAAAACCTACAGGTATTTGACGCTTGTGTTTTCAGTCTAGTTTCCAATTTTCGATCGATAACATAAATAATACTTTTCTACTTGTGCTTGTGTTTTCAGTCTAGTTTCCAATTTTCGATCGATAACATAAATAATACTTTTCTACTTGTGATTTTTTACTTGTTGTGATTAACTATACTCTATTCTAATAAGAGAATACAATTTTTATTTACGATGAATGGTCGATGAAAGGTCCAATTAGCACAAACATGCAACTCAATAAAAGAGGTTACTTTTTTGTCATGATTTAACGAAAAATTTAATCATAAGTACACCTAGGTCAACTTTGTTGCAGGAGGAAAGAAAAATAAACGATTTAGGAATGTCGTCCCACATTGTTGAGTGTGTGAATATTAAGATTATTTACATAATGTGACAAGAACAAAAATAATTGCCGCGGTAGCACTTACAAACAAATATTCTTGATATTACTATTTGATTCACCGGGTGCAAAACCCGGCTGCGGCACATTTTATTTTCCTAAAAACGGATGCATACCTAAACATTGTACTTTTAATCTAGTTATCAACTTTTGGTCATTAATGAAAATACTGCTTATGTAGTTGTGTTGGATCACTCTATTCTATTTCCTGTGTCTAATTTTAATTTGTGATAAGCGGTCTAATTATACAAGCAAGTAAAAAAATAGGAGGTCGGTTTTAATCTTTTACGAAAAATTATACATTCAATACCAACAACACTTTAGAAGATTAACACTATTCAGGAATATCGGCCCACATCATTGAGTTTGAAAATTATTGTATCATTCATGTAATGTGACATCAACACATATAATTGTCGCAGTAGCACTTATTGATAAAAAAAATCCACATAAGATTTAATTTAATTCAACCGGGTGTTAACCTGGCTGCGGCATTTTGTTTTTCAACCAAAAACCTACAGGTATTTGACGCTTGTGTTTTCAGTCTAGTTTCTAATTTTTGATCGTTAACATAAATAATACTTATGTACTTGTGATTTTCTACTTGTTGTTGTAATTAACTATACTCTATTCTAATCAGAGAATACAATTTTTATTTTCGATGAATGGTCGATGAAAGATCCAATTACCACAAACATGCAACTCAATAAAAAGAGGTTACTTTTTTGTCATGATCTAACGAAAAATTTAATCATAAGTACACCTAGATCAACTCTGTTGCAGGAGGAAAAAAAAACGATTTAGGAATGTCGTCCCACATTGTTGAGTGTGTGAATATTGAGATTATTTACATAATGTGACAACAACAAAAATAATTGTCGCAGTAACACTTACAAACAAATATTCTTGATATTACAATTTGATTCACCGGGTACAAAACCCGGCTGCGGCACATTTTATTTTCCTAAAAACGGATGCATACCTAAACATTGTACTTTTAATCTAGTTATCAACTTTTGGTCATTAATGAAAATACTGCTTATGTAGTTGTGGTGGATCACTCTTTTCTATTTCCTGCGTCAAATTTTAATGTGCGATAAGCGGTCTAATTATACAAGCAAGTAAAATAATAGGAGGTCGGTTTTAATCTTTGATGAAAAATTATACATTCAATACCAACAACACTTTAGAAGATTAACACTATTCAGGAATATCGGCCCACATCATTGAATTTGAAAATTATTGTATCATTCATGTAATGTGACAGCAACACATACAATTGTCGCAGTAGCACTTTTTGATAAAAAAAATCCACATAAGATTTTATTTAATTCAACCGGGTGTTAACCTGGCTGCGGCTACATGTATTTGACGCTTGTGTTTTCAGTCTAGTTTCTAATTTTTGATCGTTAACATAAATAATACTTATGTACTTGTGATTTTCTACTTGTTGTAATTAACTATACTCTATTCTAATCAGAGAATACAATTTTTATTTACGATGAATGGTCGATGAAAGGTCCAATTACCACAAACATGCAACTCAATAAAAAGAGGTTACTTTTTTGTCATGATCTAACGAAAAATTTAATCATAAGTACACCTAGATCAACTCTGTTGCAGGAGGAAAACAAAAAAAACGATTTAGGAATGTCGTCCCACATTGTTGAGTGTGTGAATATTGAGATTATTTACATAATGTGACAACAACAATAATAATTGTCGCAGTAGCACTTACAAACAAATATTCTTGATATTACAATTTGATTCACCGGGTGCAAAACCCGGCTGCGGCACATTTTATTTTCCTAAAAACGGATGCATACCTAAACGTTGTACTTTTAATCTAGTTATCAACTTTTGGTCATTAATGAAAATACTGCTTATGTAGTTGTGGTGGATCACTCTATTCTATTTCCTGCGTCTAATTTTAATTTGTGATAAGCGGTCTAATTATACAAGCAAGTAAAAAAATAGGTGGTCGGTTTTAATCTTTGACGAAAAATTATACATTCAGTACCAACAACACTTTAGAAGATTAACACTATTCAGGAATATCGGCGCACGTCATTGAATTTGAAAATTATTGTATCATTCATGTAATGTGACAGCAACACATACAATTGTCGCAGTAGCACTTATTGATAAAAAAAACCACATAAGATTTAATTCAATTCAACCGGGGTATTTGATGCTTGTGTTTTCAGTCTAGTTTTCAATTTTCGATCGATAACATAAATAATACTTTTCTACTTGTGCTTGTGTTTTCAGTCTAGTTTCCAATTTTCGATCGATAACATAAATAATACTTTTCTACTTGTGATTTTTTACTTGTTGTGATTAACTATACTCTATTCTAATAAGAGAATACCATTTTTATTTACGATGAATGGTCGATGAAAGGTCCAATTAGCACAAACATGCAACTCAATAAAAGAGGTTACTTTTTTGTCATGATTTAACGAATAATTTAATCATAAGTACACCTAGATCAACTTTGTTGCAGGAGGAAAGAAAAATAAACGATTTAGGAATGTCGTCCCACATTGTTGAGTGTGTGAATATTAAGATTATTTACATAATGTGACAAGAACAAAAATAATTGCCGCGGTAGCACTTACAAACAAATATTCTTGATATTACTATTTGATTCACCGGGTGCAAAACCCGGCTGCGGCACATTTTATTTTCCTAAAAACGGATGCATACCTAAACATTGTACTTTTAATCTAGTTATCAACTTTTGGTCATTAATGAAAATACTGCTTATATAGTTGTGTTGGATCACTCTATTCTATTTCCTGTGTCTAATTTTAATTTGTGATAAGCGGTCTAATTATACAAGCAAGTAAAAAAATAGGAGGTCGGTTTTAATCTTTTACGAAAAATTATACATTCAATACCAACAACACTTTAGAAGATTAACACTATTCAGGAATATCGGCCCACATCATTGAGTTTGAAAATTATTGTATCATTCATGTAATGTGACATCAAAACATATAATTGTCGCAGTAGCACTTATTGATAAAAAAAATCCACATAAGATTTAATTTAATTCAACCGGGTGTTAACCTGGCTGCGGCATTTTGTTTTTCAACCAAAAACCTACAGGTATTTTGTAACGACCCGGAAAATTACGTGTAATTTATTATATTAAAATATATTTTTAGTTGATTTTACTGTGTGTTAGTTTATTTTTAATGTATTTAAACGCGTTATGATTTTTATTAAATAGGAAAATTATCCCATACGTGTTATGTGACTTCTGTGTAGCATAGATTATTTTATTCTATTTTTCTGTAATTTTTATATTTTTAGAATACAGTTATTTTGCATTTTAAATTCCGGACCCAGCCCCTGTATTGAATTCGAGGCCCTGTTTTTCATAAAATTATTTTTATATAATAATGGGATGTTCAAAAATGCATTATGTTGTAATTTTTGTAAAATTCATAATTTTTGGGGAATTTTGGCATTTATATTATATTTGTTTAAAAATAAAAATTTTACATTTTTATCCCATAAAAAAATTATTTTTAAGGCTTAATAATTTTAATTAGGGGCTAAAAATATTTTTGGAGTATTAATTTTCAGATGAGTATAAATAGCAGCAGATTATCTTTATTTATTAAAAGAATCAGAAAATCAGATTTTTTGATTTATTTTCTGGAAATTCTCTAATATTGTTCTTGGTGTTCTTGGAGATCAAACACACTTTTGACAGTGTTTCCGGCATCCAAATCGATCGTATGGGTAACCAAACTGAAGCTCTTGATCTCTACTACATGTTTATGTGTGTTTTAACATCCTAAATTGCTTGAATAAAAAATTTATAATTTTAGTTTAATATTCGAACTTTCTCTAATTTATTGTGGATTGTAGGATGATTTGTTCTTGATGTGGTTAGTGTCTATAGATTGTATACAATCTCAGGATCATGTTGATAATTTTTGTTTGATTTTTAATAGCTTAAAACTCGAAATCGAAAATTTGGGGGTGAGATGTAATTTTCAATTTTCCGGATTTCTTGATGATTGTTTGATGTTTTGGATGATTGATATGAGTCATTGAACTCCTGGGCTTTGATTTGGTATATAGAACGTTTGATTTGGTTGAGAAATGAGTGAAAACGAATTTTGACCGGATAATTCTTTGAAGGTCGCCGGAATTTAATCGGGTTTGGCCGGATTTTTGATTCGGTTGATTCTGGGTTGGAATGAATGGTATAGTTAAGTTTAGGAGGTGATTTGGAACGAGTTGGAGCCTTAAACCGTAGCAAATGGTACGTTTTTAAGGTTGCCGGAGTTCGCCGGAATATTTTTCCGGTCGCCGGATTCTGGGAACTGCCATTGAAGGTGGTGGTTGTTCTTCGAGCATTCATACGAAGAACAACGTAGATGGTGATGAATAGTACCTGTTTGATCCTAAAATCTGTTAACCCTTTTCTGAAAAATGATTTTGAGAATTGATTTTTACTTTTTACTAATTAGTTTTACTTTTATTTACTTTTATTTACTTTTATTTACTTTTATTTACTTTTAATTACTTTAAAATTCTGAATTTAATTATAAATTTCAGAAATATTATTTTCTGAAAATGTTTGATAAATCAAGAATTTATTTCTGAATTCTATTTTAATTATTTCTTTATTTCTTTATTTATTTGTTTTTAATTCAAAAATAATTAAGAATTAAATACTTTTAATTATATTAATTAATCTCAAATAATGATTTAATTAATTTGATTATCTAATAAATGTAATTATTTATTAGATAATTTCATTAATTAATTATTACTTGACTCTAATTAATTTATTTAGGATTATTTAATTTTTAATTAACCAATTTTCTGTTTAAAAGTGATTTAAAATAGAAAGAAATTGTTTTAAAATTCTAAAAATAATCCGGGAGCGGTAAAAATAGTTTTAAAATTCTAAAATTATTTATAAACCCGGATTAGATAATTATAAAAATATTTTTGGGATCCAATAATTACCCAGAGGGTTTATTAATGATCCTTTTTGATTGAAAAAGGGTATTTAAATCTTTTAAAATTCTTTTAAGTGGTTTAAAACTATTTTTAAATATTCTAAAAATTCTTTGAGTGCTCTTTTAAATTGTGAGTCGTATCTGCTATGTGAATTACGTGCTATGTGATTATGTGATCTACTTATCAAGTCCTTATACGTGCGATGTAAATTGTCAAGGTATTAAGTATCGAGGGTTATGATGTAAATCGAGTTTTGATCGATATATATAGTTAATGTGTGTTAATTGTTATATGATTTATATTATACGATGTCATTAAGAGTAGACGATGTTTTCTTTGATTTACTGGCAACGATGGTCGGATATCATTTATTTTCATGAGGATTAATTGGTGACTATTGACTTAGGTTGGTCAACGGAGATAAGTAAATGTTTAATAAAGGAAGTTGGAGATGGATGAAATATTCCTTGTGGGTTATGAATAAGGTTAGAGATGGATGCGGTATTGTTTGTGGATTGTAATGAAGAAGGTTGAGATGAAGGCATTGTCTGTGGATTGTTGGATTTATTGTGAGGTGTTTTAACACCGGGAAAACGTCTATGTTCAAAGGGGACATTTCCAATTATTTTCTTCGGACAGAGATATTGAAGTAGACGCGCAGGCTCGATGTCAACGGATCAGACTCGTGGCAATCGCAAGAGCGTCAAACCAGCGAATGATCAACAGAGGACATGATGACGTGAGATAGAAGAAGATAGATGTGTTACTTCGACTTTGCGCAATAGCTAAGGACCAGAGGCAAGTATTTTCTTTATCATCCTAAACAGTTTTTATTTTCTGTTTCATTTCTTCATATCATGACAAATAGTTATTGTTCAGGGCTATTTGTGGTTCTTAAATATTTTTATGCGAAAATAGTTGCTTGATATTGGTATCCTTGATGTGGGGAATTGTTTAAGATAAACTCTTCATATCCTTATTATCGTAGTAAATAATAGGGATGTGAACTGTATGTGAAACTAAGCATTTCCTATTGAATTCGGAAATTGCTCTATTGGATTGGAAGATGGTAAAGCGTAGGAGGCCATCGATGATTTCATGGTCCAGCAATATTTATTGGAAAGCGTAGGAGGCCATGGTTGCTACTATGGTCCAGCAATATTTAAGGAGGATATGGTAACCATTCCATCTTCCTATAGGCTAACATTACTTGCCTATTTTGGTACCCTTATTTGAAATTCGGGTTATACACACGGGTATAGAAATGTACCGGTGGTAGTATAAAGGGTCCCATTGCTTTTGAACCTGATCAGGGGGCAATGGGTTTTGTTTTTTTTATATATATCCAATCCATATCGCCAGAATGGCTATTATATATTGTGAATTGGCAGATGATTCATTTTTATGACATGCCAAATGACTTCAGTTATGGTTTGAATTATATCACAGTTGTTGATTCAGTTTCTCTATAAACTGCTTTACATTTCAATTGATTTTATGCTCCACTTATCCTGGTTTTATATCAAAATTTTTATACACTTGCTGAGCATTTCTTTCGCTCATACTTGCTGTTGTAAATCCTAACATTTCAGTAAGGTGGTTTGGCGAGATTTATCCGCTCAGTTCAGAAAGAGAAGAAGCGTGATGCTATTTCGAAGATGACTTGGCTCAGGATGTCTGGATTTAGTGTAAGATCTATTTTATATATTTGAGTTATAATATTTATTATTATTATGTATTGGTCTGGTTAGCCTGGCATACTTCTTATCGAAGTTACACCATTGGTTTAAGATTTGATCAAAGAGAATGTTGTAAAGAAGGAATGCTTTTTATCTAATGGAATTTGGATTCTTGTTTCTAGCCCTATAACCTTAAAAGATCTTGGTATGTTTGAGGTCACAGATGTTATATTTCCAGTGTTGGACAATCACAAGTGAATGATTATTATTAAACAGATGTTTTATTTTGAGGATTTTCGCGTGGCAACCAAATCTCCTGACCCCGGATTTGGGGGGTGTTACAGTTGGTATCAGAGCAGGGTTATAGTAAACTAGAAACGAGAGTGTGTAGGAGTGTGTATAGCTAAGTAAGGAACGTCAGAGCTCATGTAGAGTTCGTGTTGGACTATTGGATATAGTACCAATTAATAAGTTAAGATTGGCGTACTCGTTTAAGATAGTTGTGCTGAACTGGATTGACCGCCTTGCTAATGGAGATGAATACTGTGGAATCTTCAGAGATTATTACGAGTGGACGATGGCATACGATATCGATATCCTTAAAACGTGGAAATGAAGACGTTTAAATTCGAATGACGAGCTATCGAAGGAATTGGCAAAGAAGGCATAAGTAGTGACCTTGTCAATACCTTTTCTTTCTATGAATTATTTTGATATCCCTCCTAAAGAGGTATTCGTTAAAAGATATTTCTACTCTTCTAAATAGTGACATTTTGAATTTCAACTTTTTGTTTTCACCAGTGGTTAATAACTTTATCTGCAATATAGTACCACTTGTTCGGTACTTTCTTTTGGTTGTTCATCTTCTCAAAAATAACACCTTTGGAATTTTTTTTCAGTTTTAATCCAAAGTGTGCTTCAGAGAATTATTTGTCCGAAAACATCAGTTATTAATTTGATTTCATATTCCTTTCATATTTCTGTACTCCTACTGAGACGAACAACCCTATTTATAGGGGACACCAGGTATATCTGTCTGTGTGATAGAAGTTGGATGGGACGCCATCACTGGTGTGTTGTGTATTACAAGAAGGCTGATCACCTTTAATTGTAAATGTCGGAGCTAAGACACACAACGTCGGGTTCATGTGATCATATTGATCTCTCGGTTATTCTCTTATTTCAAATCAGGTTGCTTTAACATTCATAGAATTCATAACCACAATTGTGGAACATTTGCTATGATATGGAATCTGTTCTCTTCAAAATTTTATGATTTCTGTTATCTCTATTGAATTTCAAGGGTATGCCAATCAGGTCAGGATAAGCGAAATTCGCAGATAGAAATTAGATTCGCAACGGAATCGCCAAGAGTAAGAACGCGTCCTAAGATGATTAGAATATCAGTGACATATCAATGGAATCAGTTCTCTCTCTCAAGGATATTATGTTAATGGAAAGTTGGTCGAGCCATATTTGAAACGAATAACGATGGGTTGTAAGACTCCCGTGATAACTGTGTCAGACAGAGACCCTATAGTTAAATTGAGATTTTGGAGAAGTTGTTTACGAAGGAACATTATCCCCAGTTTTGTAAAGCAAGTATTGATGATGAAGGAGTTAAGGAACACCACTAGTTGCCTTAGCTGATTCCGAGGACGGAATCCTTATAAGGGGGGAAGAATGTAACGACCCGGAAAATTACGTGTAATTTATTATATTAAAATATATTTTTAGTTGATTTTACTGTGTGTTAGTTTATTTTTAATGTATTTAAACGCGTTATGATTTTTATTAAATAGGAAAATTATCCCATACGTGTTATGTGACTTCTGTGTAGCATAGATTATTTTATTCTATTTTTCTGTAATTTTTATATTTTTAGAATACAGTTATTTTGCATTTTAAATTCCGGACCCAGCCCCTGTATTGAATTCGAGGCCCTGTTTTTCATAAAATTATTTTTATATAATAATGGGATGTTCAAAAATGCATTATGTTGTAATTTTTGTAAAATTCATAATTTTTGGGGAATTTTGGCATTTATATTATATTTGTTTGAAAATAAAAATTTTACATTTTTATCCCATAAAAAAATTATTTTTAAGGCTTAATAATTTTAATTAGGGGCTAAAAATATTTTTGGAGTATTAATTTTCAGATGAGTATAAATAGCAACAGATTATCTTTATTTATTAAAAGAATCAGAAAATCAGATTTTTTGATTTATTTTCTGGAAATTCTCTAATATTGTTCTTGGTGTTCTTGGAGATCAAACACACTTTTGACAGTGTTTCCGGCATCCAAATCGATCGTATGGGTAACCAAACTGAAGCTCTTGATCTCTACTACATGTTTATGTGTGTTTTAACATCCTAAATTGCTTGAATCAAAAATTTATAATTTTAGTTTAATATTCGAACTTTCTCTAATTTATTGTGGATTGTAGGATGATTTGTTCTTGATGTGGTTAGTGTCTATAGATTGTATACAATCTCAGGATCATGTTGATAATTTTTGTTTGATTTTTAATAGCTTAAAACTCGAAATCGAAAATTTGGGGGTGAGATGTAATTTTCAATTTTCCGGATTTCTTGATGATTGTTTGATGTTTTGGATGATTGATATGAGTCATTGAACTCCTGGGCTTTGATTTGGTATATAGAACGTTTGATTTGGTTGAGAAATGAGTGAAAACGAATTTTGACCGGATAATTCTTTGAAGGTCGCCGAAATTTAATCGGGTTTGGCCGGATTTTTGATTCGGTTGATTCTGGGTTGGAATGAATGGTATAGTTAAGTTTAGGAGGTGATTTGGAACGAGTTGGAGCCTTAAACCGTAGCAAATGGTACGTTTTTAAGGTTGCCGGAGTTCGCCGAAATATTTTTCCGGTCGCCGGATTCTGGGAACTGCCATTGAAGGTGGTGGTTGTTCTTCGAGCATTCATACGAAGAACAACGTAGATGGTGATGAATAGTACCTGTTTGATCCTAAAATCTGTTAACCCTTTTCTGAAAAATGATTTTGAGAATTGATTTTTACTTTTTACTAATTAGTTTTACTTTTATTTACTTTTATTTACTTTTATTTACTTTTAATTACTTTAAAATTCTGAATTTAATTATAAATTTCAGAAATATTATTTTCTGAAAATGTTTGATAAATCAAGAATTTATTTCTGAATTCTATTTTAATTATTTCTTTATTTCTTTATTTATTTGTTTTTAATTCAAAAATAATTAAGAATTAAATACTTTTAATTATATTAATTAATCTCAAATAATGATTTAATTAATTTGATTATCTAATAAATGTAATTATTTATTAGATAATTTCATTAATTAATTATTACTTGACTCTAATTAATTTATTTAGGATTATTTAATTTTTAATTAACCAATTTTATGTTTAAAAGTGATTTAAAATAGAAAGAAATTGTTTTAAAATTCTAAAAATAATCCGGGAGCGGTAAAAATAGTTTTAAAATTCTAAAATTATTTATAAACCCGGATTAGATAATTATAAAAATATTTTTGGGATCCAATAATTACCCAGAGGGTTTATTAATGATCCTTTTTGATTGAAAAAGGGTATTTAAATCTTTTAAAATTCTTTTAAGTGGTTTAAAACTATTTTTAAATATTCTAAAAATTCTTTGAGTGCTCTTTTAAATTGTGAGTCGTATCTGCTATGTGAATTACGTGCTATGTGATTATGTGATCTACTTATCAAGTCCTTATACGTGCGATGTAAATTGTCAAGGTATTAAGTATCGAGGGTTATGATGTAAATCGAGTTTTGATCGATATATATAGTTAATGTGTGTTAATTGTTATATGATTTATATTATACGATGTCATTAAGAGTAGACGATGTTTTCTTTGATTTACTGGCAACGATGGTCGGATATCATTTATTTTCATGAGGATTAATTGGTGACTATTGACTTAGGTTGGTCAACGGAGATAAGTAAATGTTTAATAAAGGAAGTTGGAGATGGATGAAATATTCCTTGTGGGTTATGAATAAGGTTAGAGATGGATGCGGTATTGTTTGTGGATTGTAATGAAGAAGGTTGAGATGAAGGCATTGTCTGTGGATTGTTGGATTTATTGTGAGGTGTTTTAACACCGGGAAAACGTCTATGTTCAAAGGGGACATTTCCAATTATTTTCTTCGGACAGAGATATTGAAGTAGACGCGCAGGCTCGATGTCAACGGATCAGACTCGTGGCAATCGCAAGAGCGTCAAACCAGCGAATGATCAACAGAGGACATGATGACGTGAGATAGAAGAAGATAGATGTGTTACTTCGACTTTGCGCAATAGCTAAGGACTAGAGGCAAGTATTTTCTTTATCATCCTAAACACTTTTTATTTTCTGTTTCATTTCTTCATATCATGACAAATAGTTATTGTTCAGGGCTATTTGTGGTTCTTAAATATTTTTATGCGAAAATAGTTGCTTGATATTGGTATCCTTGATGTGGGGAATTGTTTAAGATAAACTCTTCATATCCTTATTATCGTAGTAAATAATAGGGATGTGAACTGTATGTGAAACTAAGCATTTCCTGTTGAATTCGGAAATTGCTCTATTGGATTGGAAGATGGTAAAGCGTAGGAGGCCATCGATGATTTCATGGTCCAGCAATATTTATTGGAAAGCGTAGGAGGCCATGGTTGCTACTATGGTCCAGCAATATTTAAGGAAGATATGGTAACCATTCCATCTTCCTATAGGCTAACATTACTTGCCTATTTTGGTACCCTTATTTGAAATCCGGGTTATACACACGGGTATAGAAATGTACCGGTGGTAGTATAAAGGGTCCCATTGCTTTTGAACCTGATCAGGGGGCAATGGGTTTTGTTTTTTTATATATATCCAATCCATATCGCCAGAATGGCTATTATATATTGTGAATTGGCAGATGATTCATTTTTATGACATGCCAAATGATTTCAGTTATGGTTTGAATTATATCACAGTTGTTGATTCAGTTTCTCTATAAACTGCTTTACATTTCAGTTGATTTTATGCCCCACTTATCCTGGTTTTATATCAAAATTTTTATACACTTGCTGAGCATTTCTTTCGCTCATACTTGCTGTTGTAAATCCTAACATTTCAGTAAGGTGGTTTGGCGAGATTTATCCGCTCAGTTCAGAAAGAGAAGAAGCGTGATGCTATTTCGAAGATGACTTGGCTCAGGATGTCTGGATTTAGTGTAAGATCTATTTTATATATTTGAGTTATAATATTTATTATTATTATGTATTGGTCTGGTTAGCCTGGCATACTTCTTATCGAAGTTACACCAGTGGTTTAAGATTTGATCAAAGAGAATGTTGTAAAGAAGGAATGCTTTTTATCTAATGGAATTTGGATTCTTGTTTCTAGCCCTATAACCTTAAAAGATCTTGGTATGTTTGGGGTCACAGATGTTATATTTCCAGTGTTGGACAATCACAAGTGAATGATTATTATTAAACAGATGTTTTATTTTGAGGATTTTCGCGTGGCAACCAAATCTCCTGATCCCGGATTTGGGGGGTGTCACATATTTGACGCTTGTGTTTTCAGTCTAGTTTCTAATTTTTGATCGTTAACATAAATAATACTTATGTACTTGTGATTTTCTACTTGTTGTTGTAATTAACTATACTCTATTCTAATCAGAGAATACAATTTTAATTTTCGATGAATGGTCGATGAAAGGTCCAATTACCACAAACATGCAACTCAATAAAAAGAGGTTACTTTTTTGTCATGATCTAACGAAAAATTTAATCATAAGTACACCTAGATCAACTCTGTTGCAGGAGGAAAACAAAATAAACGATTTAGGAATGTCGTCCCACATTGTTGAGTGTGTGAATATTGAGATTATTTACATAATGTGACAACAACAAAAATAATTGTCGCAGTAGCACTTACAAACAAATATTCTTGATATTACAATTTGATTCACCGGGTGCAAAACCCGGCTGCGGCACATTTTATTTTCCAAAAAGAGGATGCATACCTAAAAATTGTACTTTTAATCTAGTTATCAACTTTTGGTCATTAATGAAAATACTGCTTATGTAGTTGTGGTGGATCACTCTATTCTATTTCCTGCGTCTAATTTTAATTTGTGATAAGCGGTCTAATTATACAAGCAAGTAAAAAAATAGGTGGTCGGTTTTAATCTTTGACGAAAAATTATACATTCAATACCAACAACACTTTAGAAGATTAACACTATTTAGGAATATCGGCCCACATCATTGAATTTGAAAATTATTGTATCATTCATGTAATGTGACAGCAACACATACAATTGTCGCAGTAGCACTTATTGATAATAAAAATCCACATAAGATTTAATTTAATTCAACCGGGTGTTAACCTGGCTGCGGCATTTTGTTTTTCAACCAAAAACCTACATGTATTTTACGCTTGTGTTTTGAGTCTAGTTTCTAATTTTTGATCGTTAACATAAATAATACTTATGTACTTGTGATTTTCTACTTGTTGCTGTAATTAACTATACTCTATTCTAATCAGAGAATACAATTTTTATTTACGATGAATGGTCGATGAATGGTCCAATTACCACAAACATGCAACTCAATAAAAAGAGGTTACTTTTTTGTCATGATCTAACTAAAAATTTAATCATAAGTACACCTAGATCAACTCTGTTGCAGGAGGAAAACAAAATAAACGATTTAGGAATGCCGTCCCACATTGTTGAGTGTGTGAATATTAAGATTATTTACATAATGTGACAACAACAAAAATAATTGTCGCAGTTGCACTTGCAAACAAATATTCTTGATATTACTATATGATTCACCGGCTGCAAAACCCGGCTGAGGCACATTTTATTTTCCTAAAAACGGATGCATACCTAAACATTGTACTTTTAATCTAGTCATCAACTTTTGGTCATTAATGAAAATACTGCTTATGTAGTTGTGGTGGATCACTCTATTCTATTTCCTGCGTCTAATTTTAATTTGTGATAAGCGGTCTAATTATACAAGCAAGTAAAAAAATAGGTGGTCAGTTTTAATCTTTGACGAAAAATTATACATTCAATACCAACAACACTTTAGAAGATTAACACTATTCAGGAATATCGGCCCACATCATTGAGTTTGAAAATTATTGTATCATTCATGTAATGTGACATCAACACTTATAATTGTTGCAGTAGCACTTATTGATAAAAAAAATCCACATAAGATTTAATTTAATTCAACCGGGTGTTAACCTGGCTGCGGCATTTTGTTTTTCAACCAAAAACCTACAGGTATTTGACGTTTGTGTTTTCAGTCTAGTTTCTAATTTTTGATAGTTAACATAAATAATACTTATGTACTTGTGATTTTCTACTTGTTGTTGTAATTAACTATACTCTATTCTAATCAGAGAATACAATTTTTATTTACGATGAATGGTCGATGAAAGGTCCAATTACCACAAACATGCAACTCAATAAAAAGAGGTTACTTTTTTGTCATGATCTAACGAAAAATTTAATCATAAGTACACCTAGATCAACTTTATTGCAGGAGGAAAACAAAATAAATGATTTAGGAATGTCGTCCCACATTGTTGAGTGTGTGAATATTGACATTATTTACATAATGTGACAACAACAAAAATAATTGTCGCAGTAGCACTTACAAACAAATATTCTTGATATTACTATTTGATTCACCGGGTGCAAAACCCGGCTGCGGCACATTTTATTTTCCTAAAAACGGATGCATACCTAAACGTTGTACTTTTAATCTAGTTATCAACTTTTGGTCATTAATGAAAATACTGCTTATGTAGTTGTGGTGGATCACTCTATTCTATTTCCTGTGTCTAATTTTAATTTGTGATAAGCGGTCTAATTATACAAGCAAGTAAAAAAATAGGAGGTCGGTTTTAATCTTTGACGAAAAATTATACATTTAATACCAACAACACTTTAGAAGATTAACACTATTCAGGAATATCGGCCCACATCATTGAATTTGAAAATTATTGTATCATTCATGTAATGTGACAGCAACACATACAATTGTCGCAGTAGCACTTATTGATAAAAAAAAATCCACATAAGATTTAATTTAATTCAACCGGGTGTTAACCTGGCTGCGGCATTTTGTTTTTCAACATTTTGTTTTTCAACCAAAAACCTACATGTATTTGACGCTTGTGTTTTGAGTCTAGTTTCTAATTTTTGATCGTTAACATAAATAATACTTATGTACTTGTGATTTTCTACTTGTTGTTGTAATTAACTATACTCTATTCTAATCAGAGAATACAATTTTTATTTACGATGAATGGTCGATGAAAGGTCCAATTAACACAAACATGCAACTCAATAAAAAGAGGTTACTTTTTTGTCATGATCTAACGAAAAATTTAATCATAAGTACACCTAGATCAACTCTGTTGCAGGAGGAAAACAAAATAAACGATTTAGGAATGTCGTCCCACATTGTTGAGTGTGTGAATATTAAGATTATTTACATAATGTGACAACAACAAAAATAATTGTCGCAGTAGCACTTACAAACAAATATTCTTGATATAACTATATGATTCACCGGGTGCAAAACCCGGCTGAGGCACATTTTATTTTCCTAGAAACGGATGCATACCTAAACATTGTACTTTTAATCTAGTTATCAACTTTTGGTCATTAATGAAAATACTGCTTATGTAGTTGTGGTGGATCACTCTATTCTATTTCCTGCGTCAAATTTTAATTTGTGATAAGCGGTCTAATTATACAAGCAAGTAAAAAATTAGGAGGTCGGTTTTAATCTTTGACGAAAAATTATACATTTAATACCAACAACACTTTAGAAGATTAACACTATTCAGGAATATCGGCCCACATCATTGAGTTTGAAAATTATTGTATCATTCATGTAATGTGACATCAATACATATAATTGTCGCAGTAGCACTTATTGATAAAAAAAATCCACATAAGATTTAATTTAATTCAACCTGGTGTTAACCTAGCTGCGGCATTTTGTTTTTCAACCAAAAACCTACAGGTATTTGACGCTTGTGTTTTCAGTCTAGTTTCTAATTTTTGATCATTAACATAAATAATACTTATGTACTTGTGATTTTCTAATTGTTGTTGTAATTAACTATACTCTATTCTAATCAGAGAATACAATTTTTATTTACGATGAATGGTCGATGAAAGGTCCAATTACCACAAACATGCAACTCAATAAAAAGAGGTTACTTTTTTGTCATGATCTAACGAAAAATTTAATCATAAGTACACCTAGATCAACTCTGTTGCAGGAGGAAAGCAAAATAAACGATTTAGGAATGTCGTCCAACATTGTTGAGTGTGTGAATATTGAGATTATTTACATAATGTGACAACAACAAAAATAATTGTCGCAGTAGCACTTACAAACAAATATTCTTGATATTACTATTTAATTCACCGGGTGCAAAACCCGGCTGCGGCACATTTTATTTTCCTAAAAACGGATGCATACCTACACATTGAACTTTTAATCTAGTTATCAACTTTTGGTCATTAATGAAAATACTGCTTATGTAGTTGTGGTGGATCACTCTATTCTATTTCCTGCGTCTAATTTTAATTTGTGATAAGCGGTCTAATTATACAAGCAAGTAAAAAAATAGGAGGTCGGTTTTAATCTTTGACGAAAAATTATACATTTAATACCAACAACACTTTAGAAGATTAACACTATTCAGGAATATCGGCCCACATCATTGAGTTTGAAAATTATTGTATCATTCATGTAATGTGACATCAACACATATAATTGTCGCAGTAGCACTTATTGATAAAAAAAATCCACATAAGATTTAATTTAATTCAACCTGGTGTTAACCTAGCTGCGGCATTTTGTTTTTCAACCAAAAACCTACAGGTATTTGACGCTTGTGTTTTCAGTCTAGTTTCTAATTTTTGATCATTAACATAAATAATACTTATGTACTTGTGATTTTCTACTTGTTGTCGTAATTAACTATACTCTATTCTAATCAGAGAATACAATTTTTATTTACGATGAATGGTCGATGAAAGGTCCAATTACCACAAACATGCAACTCAATAAAAAGAGGTTACTTTTTTGTCATGATCTAACGAAAAATTTAATCATAAGTACACCTAGATCAACTCTGTTGCAGGAGGAAAACAAAATAAACGATTTAGGAATGTCATCCAACATTGTTGAGTGTGTGAATATTGAGATTATTTACATAATGTGACAACAACAAAAATAATTGTCGCAGTAGCACTTACAAACAAATATTCTTGATATTACTATTTAATTCACCGGGTGCAAAACCCGGCTGCGGCACATTTTATTTTCCTAAAAACGGATGCATACCTACACATTGTACTTTTAATCTAGTTATCAACTTTGGGTCATTAATGAAAATACTGCTTATGTAGTTGTGGTGGATCACTCTATTCTATTTCCTGCGTCTAATTTTAATTTGTGATAAGCGGTCTAATTATACAAGCAAGTAAAAAAATAGGAGGTCTGTTTTAATCTTTGACGAAAAATTATACATTCAATACCAACAACACTTTAGAAGATTAACACTATTCAGGAATATCGGCCCACATCATTGAGTTTGAAAATTATTGTATCATTCATGTAATGTGACAGCAACACATACAATTGTCGCAGTAGCACTTATTGATAAAAAAAATCCAAATAAGATTTAATTTAATTCAACCGGGTGTTAACCTGGCTGCGGCATTTTGTTTTTCAACCAAAAACCGACATGTATTTGACGCTTGTGTTTTCAGTCTAGTTTCTAATTTTTGATCGTTAACATAGATAATACTTATGTACTTGTGATTTTCTACTTGTTGTTGTAATTAACTATACTCTATTCTAATCAGAGAATACAATTTTTATTTACGATGAATGGTCGATGAAAGGTCCAATTACCACAAACATGCAACTCAATAAAAAGAGGTTACTTTTTTGTCATGATCTAACGAAAAATTTAATCATAAGTACACCTAGATCAACTTTATTGCAGGAGGAAAACAAAATAAATGATTTAGGAATGTCGTCCCACATTGTTGAGTGTGTGAATATTGACATTATTTACATAATGTGACAACAACAAAAATAATTGTCGCAGTAGCACTTACAAACAAATATTCTTGATATTACTATTTGATTCACCGGGTGCAAAACCCGGCTGCGGCACATTTTATTTTCCTAAAAACGGATGCATACCTAAACGTTGTACTTTTAATCTAGTTATCAACTTTTGGTCATTAATGAAAATACTGCTTATGTAGTTGTGGTGGATCACTCTATTCTATTTCCTGTGTCTAATTTTAATTTGTGATAAGCGGTCTAATTATACAAGCAAGTAAAAAAATAGGAGGTCGGTTTTAATCTTTGACGAAAAATTATACATTTAATACCAACAACACTTTAGAAGATTAACACTATTCAGGAATATCGGCCCACATCATTGAATTTGAAAATTATTGTATCATTCATGTAATGTGACAGCAACACATACAATTGTCGCAGTAGCACTTATTGATAAAAAAAAATCCACATAAGATTTAATTTAATTCAACCGGGTGTTAACCTGGCTGCGGCATTTTGTTTTTCAACATTTTGTTTTTCAACCAAAAACCTACATGTATTTGACGCTTGTGTTTTGAGTCTAGTTTCTAATTTTTGATCGTTAACATAAATAATACTTATGTACTTGTGATTTTCTACTTGTTGTTGTAATTAACTATACTCTATTCTAATCAGAGAATACAATTTTTATTTACGATGAATGGTCGATGAAAGGTCCAATTAACACAAACATGCAACTCAATAAAAAGAGGTTACTTTTTTGTCATGATCTAACGAAAAATTTAATCATAAGTACACCTAGATCAACTCTGTTGCAGGAGGAAAACAAAATAAACGATTTAGGAATGTCGTCCCACATTGTTGAGTGTGTGAATATTAAGATTATTTACATAATGTGACAACAACAAAAATAATTGTCGCAGTAGCACTTACAAACAAATATTCTTGATATAACTATATGATTCACCGGGTGCAAAACCCGGCTGAGGCACATTTTATTTTCCTAGAAACGGATGCATACCTAAACATTGTACTTTTAATCTAGTTATCAACTTTTGGTCATTAATGAAAATACTGCTTATGTAGTTGTGGTGGATCACTCTATTCTATTTCCTGCGTCAAATTTTAATTTGTGATAGGCGGTCTAATTATACAAGCAAGTAAAAAATTAGGAGGTCGGTTTTAATCTTTGACGAAAAATTATACATTTAATACCAACAACACTTTAGAAGATTAACACTATTCAGGAATATCGGCCCACATCATTGAGTTTGAAAATTATTGTATCATTCATGTAATGTGACATCAATACATATAATTGTCGCAGTAGCACTTATTGATAAAAAAAATCCACATAAGATTTAATTTAATTCAACCTGGTGTTAACCTAGCTGCGGCATTTTGTTTTTCAACCAAAAACCTACAGGTATTTGACGCTTGTGTTTTCAGTCTAGTTTCTAATTTTTGATCATTAACATAAATAATACTTATGTACTTGTGATTTTCTAATTGTTGTTGTAATTAACTATACTCTATTCTAATCAGAGAATACAATTTTTATTTACGATGAATGGTCGATGAAAGGTCCAATTACCACAAACATGCAACTCAATAAAAAGAGGTTACTTTTTTGTCATGATCTAACGAAAAATTTAATCATAAGTACACCTAGATCAACTCTGTTGCAGGAGGAAAGCAAAATAAACGATTTAGGAATGTCGTCCAACATTGTTGAGTGTGTGAATATTGAGATTATTTACATAATGTGACAACAACAAAAATAATTGTCGCAGTAGCACTTACAAACAAATATTCTTGATATTACTATTTAATTCACCGGGTGCAAAACCCGGCTGCGGCACATTTTATTTTTCTAAAAACGGATGCATACCTACACATTGAACTTTTAATCTAGTTATCAACTTTTGGTCATTAATGAAAATACTGCTTATGTAGTTGTGGTGGATCACTCTATTCTATTTCCTGCGTCTAATTTTAATTTGTGATAAGCGGTCTAATTATACAAGCAAGTAAAAAAATAGGAGGTCGGTTTTAATCTTTGACGAAAAATTATACATTTAATACCAACAACACTTTAGAAGATTAACACTATTCAGGAATATCGGCCCACATCATTGAGTTTGAAAATTATTGTATCATTCATGTAATGTGACATCAACACATATAATTGTCGCAGTAGCACTTATTGATAAAAAAAAATCCACATAAGATTTAATTTAATTCAACCTGGTGTTAACCTAGCTGCGGCATTTTGTTTTTCAACCAAAAACCTACAGGTATTTGACGCTTGTGTTTTCAGTCTAGTTTCTAATTTTTGATCATTAACATAAATAATACTTATGTACTTGTGATTTTCTACTTGTTGTCGTAATTAACTATACTCTATTCTAATCAGAGAATACAATTTTTATTTACGATGAATGGTCGATGAAAGGTCCAATTACCACAAACATGCAACTCAATAAAAAGAGGTTACTTTTTTGTCATGATCTAACGAAAAATTTAATCATAAGTACACCTAGATCAACTCTGTTGCAGGAGGAAAACAAAATAAACGATTTAGGAATGTCATCCAACATTGTTGAGTGTGTGAATATTGAGATTATTTACATAATGTGACAACAACAAAAATAATTGTCGCAGTAGCACTTACAAACAAATATTCTTGATATTACTATTTAATTCACCGGGTGCAAAACCCGGCTGCGGCACATTTTATTTTCCTAAAAACGGATGCATACCTACACATTGTACTTTTAATCTAGTTATCAACTTTGGGTCATTAATGAAAATACTGCTTATGTAGTTGTGGTGGATCACTCTATTCTATTTCCTGCGTCTAATTTTAATTTGTGATAAGCGGTCTAATTATACAAGCAAGTAAAAAAATAGGTGGTCAGTTTTAATCTTTGACGAAAAATTATACATTCAATACCAACAACACTTTAGAAGATTAACACTATTCAGGAATATCGGCCCACATCATTGAGTTTGAAAATTATTGTATCATTCATGTAATGTGACATCAACACTTATAATTGTTGCAGTAGCACTTATTGATAAAAAAAATCCACATAAGATTTAATTTAATTCAACCGGGTGTTAACCTGGCTGCGGCATTTTGTTTTTCAACCAAAAACCTACAGGTATTTGACGTTTGTGTTTTCAGTCTAGTTTCTAATTTTTGATAGTTAACATAAATAATACTTATGTACTTGTGATTTTCTACTTGTTGTTGTAATTAACTATACTCTATTTTAATCAGAGAATACAATTTTTATTTACGATGAATGGTCGATGAAAGGTCCAATTAACACAAACATGCAACTCAATAAAAAGAGGTTACTTTTTTGTCATGATCTAACGAAAAATTTAATCATAAGTACACCTAGATCAACTCTGTTGCAGGAGGAAAACAAAATAAACGATTTAGGAATGTCGTCCCACATTGTTGAGTGTGTGAATATTAAGATTATTTACATAATGTGACAACAACAAAAATAATTGTCGCAGTAGCACTTACAAACAAATATTCTTGATATAACTATATGATTCACCGGGTGCAAAACCCGGCTAAGGCACATTTTATTTTCCTAGAAACGGATGCATACCTAAACATTGTACTTTTAATCTAGTTATCAACTTTTGGTCATTAATGAAAATACTGCTTATGTAGTTGTGGTGGATCACTCTATTCTATTTCCTGCGTCAAATTTTAATTTGTGATAAGCGGTCTAATTATACAAGCAAGTAAAAAAATAGGTGGTCAGTTTCAATCTTTGACGAAAAATTATACATTCAATACCAACAACACTTTAGAAGATTAACACTATTCAGGAATATCGGCCCACATCATTGAGTTTGAAAATTATTGTATCATTCATGTAATGTGACATCAACACTTATAATTGTTGCAGTAGCACTTATTGATAAAAAAAATCCACATAAGATTTAATTTAATTCAACCGGGTGTTAACCTGGCTGCGGCATTTTGTTTTTCAACCAAAAACCTACAGGTATTTGACGTTTGTGTTTTCAGTCTAGTTTCTAATTTTTGATAGTTAACATAAATAATACTTATGTACTTGTGATTTTCTACTTGTTGTTGTAATTAACTATACTCTATTCTAATCAGAGAATACAATTTTTATTTACGATGAATGGTCGATGAAAGGTCCAATTACCACAAACATGCAACTCAATAAAAAGAGGTTACTTTTTTGTCATGATCTAACGAAAAATTTAATCATAAGTACACCTAGATCAACTTTATTGCAGGAGGAAAACAAAATAAATGATTTAGGAATGTCGTCCCACATTGTTGAGTGTGTGAATATTGACATTATTTACATAATGTGACAACAACAAAAATAATTGTCGCAGTAGCACTTACAAACAAATATTCTTGATATTACTATTTGATTCACCGGGTGCAAAACCCGGCTGCGGCACATTTTATTTTCCTAAAAACGGATGCATACCTAAACGTTGTACTTTTAATCTAGTTATCAACTTTTGGTCATTAATGAAAATACTGCTTATGTAGTTGTGGTGGATCACTCTATTCTATTTCCTGTGTCTAATTTTAATTTGTGATAAGCGGTCTAATTATACAAGCAAGTAAAAAAATAGGAGGTCGGTTTTAATCTTTGACGAAAAATTATACATTTAATACCAACAACACTTTAGAAGATTAACACTATTCAGGAATATCGGCCCACATCATTGAATTTGAAAATTATTGTATCATTCATGTAATGTGACAGCAACACATACAATTGTCGCAGTAGCACTTATTGATAAAAAAAAATCCACATAAGATTTAATTTAATTCAACCGGGTGTTAACCTGGCTGCGGCATTTTGTTTTTCAACATTTTGTTTTTCAACCAAAAACCTACATGTATTTGACGCTTGTGTTTTGAGTCTAGTTTCTAATTTTTGATCGTTAACATAAATAATACTTATGTACTTGTGATTTTCTACTTGTTGTTGTAATTAACTATACTCTATTCTAATCAGAGAATACAATTTTTATTTACGATGAATGGTCGATGAAAGGTCCAATTAACACAAACATGCAACTCAATAAAAAGAGGTTACTTTTTTGTCATGATCTAACGAAAAATTTAATCATAAGTACACCTAGATCAACTCTGTTGCAGGAGGAAAACAAAATAAACGATTTAGGAATGTCGTCCCACATTGTTGAGTGTGTGAATATTAAGATTATTTACATAATGTGACAACAACAAAAATAATTGTCGCAGTAGCACTTACAAACAAATATTCTTGATATAACTATATGATTCACCGGGTGCAAAACCCGGCTGAGGCACATTTTATTTTCCTAGAAACGGATGCATACCTAAACATTGTACTTTTAATCTAGTTATCAACTTTTGGTCATTAATGAAAATACTGCTTATGTAGTTGTGGTGGATCACTCTATTCTATTTCCTGCGTCAAATTTTAATTTGTGATAAGCGGTCTAATTATACAAGCAAGTAAAAAATTAGGAGGTCGGTTTTAATCTTTGACGAAAAATTATACATTTAATACCAACAACACTTTAGAAGATTAACACTATTCAGGAATATCGGCCCACATCATTGAGTTTGAAAATTATTGTATCATTCATGTAATGTGACATCAATACATATAATTGTCGCAGTAGCACTTATTGATAAAAAAAATCCACATAAGATTTAATTTAATTCAACCTGGTGTTAACCTAGCTGCGGCATTTTGTTTTTCAACCAAAAACCTACAGGTATTTGACGCTTGTGTTTTCAGTCTAGTTTCTAATTTTTGATCATTAACATAAATAATACTTATGTACTTGTGATTTTCTAATTGTTGTTGTAATTAACTATACTCTATTCTAATCAGAGAATACAATTTTTATTTACGATGAATGGTCGATGAAAGGTCCAATTACCACAAACATGCAACTCAATAAAAAGAGGTTACTTTTTTGTCATGATCTAACGAAAAATTTAATCATAAGTACACCTAGATCAACTCTGTTGCAGGAGGAAAGCAAAATAAACGATTTAGGAATGTCGTCCAACATTGTTGAGTGTGTGAATATTGAGATTATTTACATAATGTGACAACAACAAAAATAATTGTCGCAGTAGCACTTACAAACAAATATTCTTGATATAACTATATGATTCACCGGGTGCAAAACCCGGCTGCGGCACATTTTATTTTCCTAAAAACGGATGCATACCTACACATTGAACTTTTAATCTAGTTATCAACTTTTGGTCATTAATGAAAATACTGCTTATGTAGTTGTGGTGGATCACTCTATTCTATTTCCTGCGTCTAATTTTAATTTGTGATAAGCGGTCTAATTATACAAGCAAGTAAAAAAATAGGAGGTCGGTTTTAATCTTTGACGAAAAATTATACATTTAATACCAACAACACTTTAGAAGATTAACACTATTCAGGAATATCGGCCCACATCATTGAGTTTGAAAATTATTGTATCATTCATGTAATGTGACATCAACACATATAATTGTCGCAGTAGCACTTATTGATAAAAAAAATCCACATAAGATTTAATTTAATTCAACCTGGTGTTAACCTAGCTGCGGCATTTTGTTTTTCAACCAAAAACCTACAGGTATTTGACGCTTGTGTTTTCAGTCTAGTTTCTAATTTTTGATCATTAACATAAATAATACTTATGTACTTGTGATTTTCTACTTGTTGTCGTAATTAACTATACTCTATTCTAATCAGAGAATACAATTTTTATTTACGATGAATGGTCGATGAAAGGTCCAATTACCACAAACATGCAACTCAATAAAAAGAGGTTACTTTTTTGTCATGATCTAACGAAAAATTTAATCATAAGTACACCTAGATCAACTCTGTTGCAGGAGGAAAACAAAATAAACGATTTAGGAATGTCATCCAACATTGTTGAGTGTGTGAATATTGAGATTATTTACATAATGTGACAACAACAAAAATAATTGTCGCAGTAGCACTTACAAACAAATATTCTTGATATTACTATTTAATTCACCGGGTGCAAAACCCGGCTGCGGCACATTTTATTTTCCTAAAAACGGATGCATACCTACACATTGTACTTTTAATCTAGTTATCAACTTTGGGTCATTAATGAAAATACTGCTTATGTAGTTGTGGTGGATCACTCTATTCTATTTCCTGCGTCTAATTTTAATTTGTGATAAGCGGTCTAATTATACAAGCAAGTAAAAAAATAGGAGGTCTGTTTTAATCTTTGACGAAAAATTATACATTCAATACCAACAACACTTTAGAAGATTAACACTATTCAGGAATATCGGCCCACATCATTGAGTTTGAAAATTATTGTATCATTCATGTAATGTGACAGCAACACATACAATTGTCGCAGTAGCACTTATTGATAAAAAAAATCCAAATAAGATTTAATTTAATTCAACCGGGTGTTAACCTGGCTGCGGCATTTTGTTTTTCAACCAAAAACCGACATGTATTTGACGCTTGTGTTTTCAGTCTAGTTTCTAATTTTTGATCGTTAACATAGATAATACTTATGTACTTGTGATTTTCTACTTGTTGTTGTAATTAACTATACTCTATTCTAATCAGAGAATACAATTTTTATTTACGATGTATGGTCGATGAAAGGTCCAATTACCACAAACATGCAACTCAATAAAAAGAGGTTACTTTTTTGTCATGATCTAACGAAAAATTTAATCATAAGTACACCTAGATCAACTCTGTTGCAGGAGGAAAACAAAATAAACGATTTAGGAATGTCGTCCAACATTGTTGAGTGTGTGAATATTAAGATTATTTACATAATGTGACAACAACAAAAATAATTGTCGCAGTAGCACTTACAAACAAATATTCTTGATATTAATATATGATTCACCGGGTGCAAAACCCGGCTGAGGCACATTTTATTTTCCTAAAAACGGATGCATACCTAAACATTGTACTTTTAATCTAGTTATCAACTTATTGTACTTTTAATCTAGTTATCAACTTTAGGTCATTAATGAAAATACTGCTTATGTAGTTGTGGTGGATCACTCTATTCTATTTCCTGCGTCAAATTTTAATTTGTGATAAGCGGTCTAATTATACAAGCAAGTAAAAAAATAGGAGGTCGGTTTTAATCTTTGACGAAAAATTATACATTCAATACCAACAACACTTTAGAAGATTAACACTATTCAGGAATATCGGCCCACATCATTGAGTTTGAAAATTATTGTATCATTCATGTAATGTGACAGCAACACATACAATTGTCGCAGTAGCACTTATTGATAAAAAAAAATCCACATAAGATTTAAGTTAATTCAACCGGGTGTTAACCTGGCTGATCTAATCAGAGAATACAATTTTTATTTACGATGAAAGGTCCAATTACCACAAACATGCAACTCAATAAAAAGAGGTTACTTTTTTGTCATGATCTAACGAAAAATTTAAACATAAGTACACCTAGATCAACTCTGTTGCAGGAGGAAAACAAAATAAACGATTTAGGAATGTCGTCCCACATTGTTGAGTGTGTGAATATTAAGATTATTTACATAATGTGACAACAACAAAAATAATTGTCGCAGTTGCACTTGCAAACAAATATTCTTGATATTACTATATGATTCACCGGTTGCAAAACCCGGCTGAGGCACATTTTATTTTCCTAAAAACGGATGCATACCTAAACATTGTACTTTTAATCTAGTTATCAACTTTTGGTCATTAATGAAAATACTGCTTATGTAGTTGGGGTGGATCACTCTTTTCTATTTCCTGCGTCAAATTTTAATGTGCGATAAGCGGTCTAATTATACAAGCAAGTAAAATAATAGGAGGTCGGTTTTAATCTTTGACGAAAAATTATACATTCAATACCAACAACACTTTAGAAGATTAACACTATTCAGGAATATCGGCCCACATCATTGAATTTGAAAATTATTGTATCATTCATGTAATGAGACAGCAACACTTACAATTGTCGCAGTAGCACTTATTGATAAAAAAATCCACATAAGATTTAATTTAATTCAACCGGGTGTTAACCTGGCTGCGGCATTTTGTTTTTCAACCAAAAACCTACAGGTATTTGACGCTTGTTTTTCAGTCTAGTTTCAATTTTCGATCGATAACATAAATAATACTTATGTACTTGTGATTTTCTACTTGTTGTTGTGATTAACTATACTCTATTCTAATCAGAGAATACAATTTTTATTTACGATGAATGGTCGATGAAAGGTCCAATTACCACAAACATGCAACTCAATAAAAGAGGTTACTTTTTTTGTCATGATTTAACGAAAAATTTAATCATAAGTACACCTAGATCAACTCTGTTGCCGGAGGAAAGAAAAATAAACGATTTAGGAATGTCGTCCCACATTGTTGAGTGTAAGAATATTAAGATTATTTACATAATGTGACAAGAACAAAAATAATTGCCGCAGTAGCACTTACAAACAAATATTTTTGATATCAGTATTTGATTCACCGGAAGGGGTTGAGTTGGCACAGTGGTTAAGGTGCCCAATCCATGACCTAAAGGTCATGGGTTCGACTCCTGCCGGGGGTCAAACACCGGAAACAGCCTCTCTACGCATGCGTAGGGGCAAGGCTGCGTACTATCTTACCCCCCTCAGACCCTGTATTACACGGGATATACTAAGTACGTTGCGTTTGCGTTTTAGTATTTGATTCACCGGGTGCAAAACCCGGCTGCGGCACATCTTATTTTCCTAAAAACGGATGCATACCTAAACATTGTACTTTTAATCTAGTTACCAACTTTTGGTCATTAATGAAAATACTGCTTATGTAGTTGTGGTGGATCACTCTATTCTATTTCCTGTGTCTAATTTTAATTTGTGATAAGCGGTCTAATTATACAAGCAAGTAAAAAAATAGGAGGTCGGTTTTAATCTTTTACGAAAAATTATACATTCAATACCAACAACACTTTAGAAGATTAACACTATTCAGGAATATCGGCCCACATCATTGAGTTTGAAAATTATTGTATCATTCATGTAATGTGACATCAACACATATAATTGTCGCAGTAGCACTTATTGATAAAAAAATCCACATAAGATTTAATTTAATTCAACCGGGTGTTAACCTGGCTGCGGCATTTTGTTTTTCAACCAAAAACCTACAGGTATTTGACGCTTGTGTTTTCAGTCTAGTTTCTAATTTTTGATCGTTAACATAAATAATACTCATGAAAGGTCCAATTACCACAAACATGCAACTCAATAAAAAGAGGTTACTTTTTTGTCATGATCTAACGAAAAATTTAATCATAAGTACACCTAGATCAACTCTGTTGCAGGAGGAAAACAAAATAAACGATTTAGGAATGTCGTCCCACATTGTTGAGTGTGTGAATATTGAGATTATTTACATAATGTGACAACAACAAAAATAATTGTCGCAGTAGCACTTACAAACAAATATTCTTGATATTACAATTTGATTCACCGGGTGCAAAACCCGGCTGCGGCACATTTTATTTTCCTAAAAGCGGATGCATACCTAAAAATTGTACTTTTAATCTAGTTATCAACTTTTGGTCATTAATGAAAATACTGCTTATGTAGTTGTGGTGGATCACTCTATTCTATTTCCTGCGTCTAATTTTAATTTGTGATAAGCGGTCTAATTATACAAGCAAGTAAAAAAATAGGTGGTCGGTTTTAATCTTTGACGAAAAATTATACATTCAATACCAACAACACTTTAGAAGATTAACACTATTCAGGAATATCGGCCCACATCATTGAATTTGAAAATTATTGTATCATTCATGTAATGTGACAGCAACACATACAATTGTCGCAGTAGCACTTATTGATAAAAAAAATCCACATAAGATTTAATTTAATTCAACCGGGTGTTAACGTTAACATAAATAATACTTATGTACTTGTGATTTTCTACTTGTTGCTGTAATTAACTATACTCTATTCTAATCAGAGAATACAATTTTTATTTACGATGAATGGTCGATGCAACTCAATAAAAAGAGGTTACTTTTTTGTCATGATCTAACTAAAAATTTAATCATAAGTACACCTAGATCAACTCTGAGGTTACTTTTTTGTCATGATCTAACTAAAAATTTAATCATAAGTACACCTAGATCAACTCTGTTGCAGGAGGAAAACAAAATAAACGATTTAGGAATGTCGTCCCACATTGTTGAGTGTGTGAATATTAAGATTATTTACATAATGTGACAACAACAAAAATAATTGCCGTAGTTGCACTTGCAAACAAATATTCTTGATATTACTATATGATTCACCGGCTGCAAAACCCGGCTGAGGCACATTTTATTTTCCTAAAAACGGATGCATACCTAAACATTGTACTTTTAATCTAGTTATCAACTCTTGGTCATTAATGAAAATACTGCTTATGTAGTTGTGGTGGATCACTCTTTTCTATTTCCTGCGTCAAATTTTAATGTGCGATAAGCGGTCTAATTATACAAGCAAGTAAAATAATAGGAGGTCGGTTTTAATCTTTGACGAAAAATTATACATTCAATACCAACAACACTTTAGAAGATTAACACTATTCAGGAATATCGGCCCACATCATTGAGTTTGAAAATTATTGTATCATTCATGTAATGTGACAGCAACACATACAATTGTCGCAGTAGCTCTTATTGATAAAAAAAAATCCACATAAGATTTTAGTTAATTCAACCGGGTGTTAACCTGGCTGATCTAATCAGAGAATACAATTTTTATTTACGATGAAAGGTCCAATTACCACAAACATGCAACTCAATAAAAAGAGGTTACTTTTTTGTCATGATCTAACAAAAAATTTAAACATAAGTACACCTAGATCAACTCTGTTGCAGGAGGAAAACAAAATAAACGATTTAGGAATGTCGTCCCACATTGTTGAGTGTGTGAATATTAAGATTATTTACATAATGTGACAACAACAAAAATAATTGTCGCAGTAGCACTTACAAACAAATATTCTTGATATTACAATTTGATTCACCGGGTGCAAAACCCGGCTGCGGCACATTTTTATTTCCTAAAAACGGATGCATACCTAAACATTGTACTTTTAATCTAGTTATCAACTTTGGGTCATTAATGAAAATACTGCTTAAGATTATTCTACTTGTTGTTGTAATTAACTATACTCTATTCTAATCAGAGAATACAATTTTTATTTACGATGAATGGTCGATGAAAGGTCCAATTACCACAAACATGCAACTCAATAAAAAGAGGTTACTTTTTTGTCATGATCTAACGAAAAATTTAATCATAAGTACACCTAGATTAACTCTGTTGCAGGAGGAAAACATAATAAACGATTTAGGAATGTCGTCCCACATTGTTGAGTGTGTGAATATTAAGATTATTTACATAATGTGACAACAACAAAAATAATTGTCGCAGTAGGAATTACAAACAAATATTCTTGATATTACTATATGATTCACCGGGTGCAAAATCCGGCTGAGGCACATTTTATTTTCCTAAAAACAGATGCATACCTAAACATTGTACTTTTAATCTAGTTATCAACTTTTGGTCATTAATGAAAATACTGCTTATGTAGTTGTGGTGGATCACTCTATTCTATTTCCTGCGTCAAATTTTAATTTGTGATAAGCGGTCTAATTATACAAGCAAGTAAAAAAATAGGAGGTCGGTTTTAATCTTTGACGAAAAATTATACATTCAATACCAACAACACTTTAGAAGATTAACACTATTCAGGAATATCGGCCCACATCATTGAGTTTGAAAATTATTGTATCATTCATGTAATGTGACATCAACACTTATAATTGTTGCAGTAGCACTTATTGATAAAAAAAATCCACATAAGATTTAATTTAATTCAACCGGGTGTTAACCTGGCTGCGGCATTTTGTTTTTCAACCAAAAACCTACAGGTATTTGACGCTTGTGTTTTCAGTCTAGTTTCTAATTTTTGATCGTTAACATAAATAATACTTATGTACTTGTGATTTTCTACTTGTTGTTGTAATTAACTATACTCTATTCTAATCAGAGAATACAATTTTTATTTACGATGAATGGTCGATGAAAGGTCCAATTACCACAAACATGCAACTCAATAAAAAGAGGTTACTTTTTTGTCATGATCTAACGAAAAATTTAATCATAAGTACACCTAGATCAACTCTATTGCAGGAGGAAAACAAAATAAACGATTTAGGAATGTCGTCCCACATTTTTGAGTGTGTGAATATTGACATTATTTACATAATGTGACAACAACAAAAATAATTGTCGCAGTAGCACTTACAAACAAATATTCTTGATATTACTATTTGATTCACCGGGTGCAAAACCCGGCTGCGGCACATTTTATTTTCCTAAAAACGGATGCATACCTAAACATTGTACTTTTAATCTAGTTATCAACTTTTGGTCATTAATGAAAATACTGCTTATGTAGTTGTGGTGGATCACTCTATTCTATTTCCTACGTCTAATTTTAATTTGTGATAAGCGGTCTAATTATACAAGCAAGTAAAAAAATAGGAGGTCGGTTTTAATCTTTGACGAAAAATTATACATTCAATACCAACAACACTTTAGAAGATTAACACTATTCAGGACTATCGGCCCACATTATTGAATTTGAAAATTATTGTATCATTCATGTAATGTGACAGCAACACATACAATTGTCGCAGTAGCACTTATTGATAAAAAAAATCCACATAAGATTTAATTTAATTCAACCGGGTGTTAACCTGGCTGCGGCATTTTGTTTTTCAACATTTTGTTTTTCAACATTTTGTTTTTCAACCAAAAACCTACATGTATTTGACGCTTGTGTTTTGAGTCTAGTTTCTAATTTTTGATCGTTAACATAAATAATACTTATGTACTTGTGATTTTCTACTTGTTGTTGTAATTAACTATACTCTATTCTAATCAGAGAATACAATTTTTATTTACGATGAATGGTCGATGAAAGGTCCAATTAACACAAACATGCAACTCAATAAAAAGAGGTTACTTTTTTGTCATGATCTAACGAAAAATTTAATCATAAGTACACCTAGATCAACTCTGTTGCAGGAGGAAAACAAAATAAACGATTTAGGAATGTCGTCCCACATTGTTGAGTGTGTGAATATTAAGATTATTTACATAATGTGACAACAACAAAAATAATTGTCGCAGTAGCACTTACAAACAAATATTCTTGATATAACTATATGATTCACCGGGTGCAAAACCCGGCTGAGGCACATTTTATTTTCCTAAAAACGGATGCATACCTAAACATTGTACTTTTTATCTAGTTATCAACTTTTGGTCATTAATGAAAATACTGCTTATGTAGTTGTGGTGGATCACTCTATTCTATTTCTTGCGTCAAGTTTTAATTTGTGATAAGCGGTCTAATTATACAAGCAAGTAAAAAAATAGGAGGTCGGTTTTAATCTTTGACGAAAAATTATACATTTAATACCAACAACACTTTAGAAGATTAACACTATTCAGGAATATCGGCCCACATCATTGAGTTTGAAAATTATTGTATCATTCATGTAATGTGACATCAACACATATAATTGTCACAGTAGCACTTATTGATAAAAAAAATCCACATAAGATTTAATTTAATTCAACCTGGTGTTAACCTAGCTGCGGCATTTTGTTTTTCAACCAAAAACCTACAGGTATTTGACGCTTGTGTTTTCAGTCTAGTTTCTAATTTTTGATCATTAACATAAATAATACTTATGTACTTGTGATTTTCTACTTGTTGTTGTAATTAACTATACTCTATTCTAATCAGAGAATACAATTTTTATTTACGATGAATGGTCGATGAAAGGTCCAATTACCACAAACATGCAACTCAATAAAAAGAGGTTACTTTTTTGTCATGATCTAACGAAAAATTTAATCATAAGTACACCTAGATCAACTCTGTTGCAGGAGGAAAACAAAATAAACGATTTAGGAATGTCGTCCAACATTGTTGAGTGTGTGAATATTGAGATTATTTACATAATATGACAACAACAAAAATAATTGTCGCAGTAGCACTTACAAACAAATATTCTTGATATTACTATTTAATTCACCGGGTGCAAAACCCGGCTGCGGCACATTTTATTTTCCTAAAAACGGATGCATACCTACACATTGTACTTTTAATCTAGTTATCAACTTTTGGTCATTAATGAAAATACTGCTTATGTAGTTGTGGTGGATCACTCTATTCTATTTCCTGCGTCTAATTTTAATTTGTGATAAGCGGTCTAATTATACAAGCAAGTAAAAAAATAGGAGGTCGGTTTTAATCTTTGACGAAAAATTATATATTCAATACCAACAACACTTTAGAAGATTAACACTATTCAGGAATATCGGCCCACATCATTGAGTTTGAAAATTATTGTATCATTCATGTAATGTGACAGCAACACATACAATTGTCGCAGTAGCACTTATTGATAAAAAAAAATCCAAGTAAGATTTAATTTAATTCAACCGGGTGTTAACCTGGCTGCGGCATTTTGTTTTTCAACCAAAAACCTACATGTATTTGACGCTTGTGTTTTCAGTCTAGTTTCTAATTTTTGATCGTTAACATAGATAATACTTATGTACTTGTGATTTTCTACTTGTTGTTGTAATTAACTATACTCTATTCTAATCAGAGAATACAATTTTTATTTACGATGAATGGTCGATGAAAGGTCCAATTACCACAAACATGCAACTCAATAAAAAGAGGTTACTTTTTTGTCATGATCTAACGAAAAATTTAATCATAAGTACACCTAGATCAACTCTGTTGCAGGAGGAAAACAAAATAAACGATTTAGGAATGTCGTCCCACATTGTTGAGTGTGTGAATATTAAGATTATTTACATAATGTGACAACAACAAAAATAATTGTCGCAGTAGCATTTACAAACAAATATTCTTGATATTAATATATGATTCACCGGGTGCAAAACCCGGCTGAGGCACATTTTATTTTCCTAAAAACGGATGCATACCTAAACATTGTACTTTTAATCTAGTTATCAACTTATTGTACTTTTAATCTAGTTATCAACTTTTGGTCATTAATGAAAATACTGCTTATGTAGTTGTGGTGGATCACTCTATTCTATTTCCTGCATCAAATTTTAATTTGTGATAAGCGGTCTAATTATACAAGCAAGTAAAAAAATAGGAGGTCGGTTTTAATCTTTGACGAAAAATTATACATTCAATACCAACAACACTTTAGAAGATTAACACTATTCAGGAATATCGGCCCACATCATTGAGTTTGAAAATTATTGTATCATTCATGTAATGTGACAGCAACACATACAATTGTCGCAGTAGCACTTATTGATAAAAAAAAATCCACATAAGATTTAAGTTAATTCAACCGGGTGTTAACCTGGCTGATCTAATCAGAGAATACAATTTTTATTTACGATGAAAGGTCCAATTACCACAAACATGCAACTCAATAAAAAGAGGTTACTTTTTTGTCATGATCTAACGAAAAATTTAAACATAAGTACACCTAGATCAACTCTGTTGCAGGAGGAAAACAAAATAAACGATTTAGGAATGTCGTCCCACATTGTTGAGTGTGTGAATATTAAGATTATTTACATAATGTGACAACAACAAAAATAATTGTCGCAGTAGCACTTACAAACAAATATTCTTGATATTACAATTTGATTCACCGGGTGCAAAACCCGGCTGCGGCACATTTTTATTTCCTAAAAACGGATGCATACCTAAACATTGTACTTTTAATTTAGTTATCAACTTTTGGTCATTAATGAAGATACTGCTTATGTAGTTGTGGTGGATCACTCTATTCTATTTCCTGCGTCAAATTTTAATTTGTGATAAGCGGTCTAATTATACAAGCAAGTAAAAAAATAGGAGGTAGGTTTTAATCCTTGACGAAAAATTATACATTCAATACCAACAACACTTTAGAAGATTAACACTATTCAGGAATATCGGCCCACATCATTGAATTTGAAAATTATTGTATCATTCATGTAATGTGACAGCAACACTTACAATTGTCGCAGTAGCACTTATTGATAAAAAAATCCACATAAGATTTAATATAATTCAACCGGTGTTAACCTGGCTGCGGCATTTTGTTTTTCAACCAAAAACCTACAGGTATTTGACGCTTGTTTTTCAGTCTAGTTTCAATTTTCGATCGATAACATAAATAATACTTATGTACTTGTGATTTTCTACTTGTTGTTGTGATTAACTATACTCTATTCTAATCAGGGAATACAATTTTTATTTACGATGAATGGTCGATGAAAGGTCCAATTACCACAAACATGCAACTCAATAAAAGAGGTTACTTTTTTTGTCATGATTTAACGAAAAATTTAATCATAAGTACATCTAGATCAACTCTGTTGCCGGAGGAAAGAAAAATAAACGATTTAGGAATGTCGTCCCACATTGTTGAGTGTAAGAATATTAAGATTATTTACATAATGTGACAAGAACAAAAATAATTGCCGCAGTAGCACTTACAAACAAATATTCTTGATATCAGTATTTGATTCACCGGAAGGGGTTGAGTTGGCACAGTGGTTAAGGTGCCCAATCCATGACCTAAAGGTCATGGGTTCGACTCCTGCCGGGGATCAAACACCGGAAACAGCCTCTCTACGCATGCGTAGGGGCAAGGCTGCGTACTATCTTACCCCCCTCAGACCCTGTATTACACGGGATATACTAAGTACGTTGCGTTTGCATTTGCGTTTTAGTATTTGATTCACCGGGTGCAAAACCCGGCTGCGGCACATTTTATTTTCCTAAAAACGGATGCATATCTAAACATTGTACTTTTAATCTAGTTACCAACTTTTGGTCATTAATGAAAATACTGCTTATGTAGTTGTGGTGGATCACTCTATTCTATTTCATGCGTCAAATTTTAATTTGTGATAAGCGGTCTAATTATACAAGCAAGTAAAAAAATAGGAGGTCGGTTTTAATCTTTGACGAAAAATTATACATTCAATACCAACAACACTTTAGAAGATTAACACTATTCAGGAATATCGGCCCACATCATTGAGTTTGAAAATTATTGTATCATTCATGTAATGTGACAGCAACACATACAATTGTTGCAGTAGCACTTATTGATAAAAAAAATTCATATAAGATTTAATTTAATTCAACCGGGTGTTAACTGGCTGCGGCATTTTGTTTTTCAACCAAAAACCTACAGGTATTTGACGCTTGTGTTTTCAGTCTAGTTTCAATTTTTGATCGATAACATAAATAATACTTATGTACTTGTGATTTTCTACTTGTTGTTGTGATTAACTATACTCTATTCTAATCAGAGAATACAATTTTTATTTACGATGAATGGTCGATGAAAGGTCCAATTACCACAAACATGCAACTCAATAAAAGAGGTTACTTTTTTTGTCATGATTTAACGAAAAATTTAATCATAAGTACACCTAGATCAACTCTGTTGCCGGAGGAAAGAAAAATAAATGATATAGGAATGTCGTCCCACATTGTTGAGTGTAAGAATATTAAGATTATTTACATAATGTGACAAGAACAAAAATAATTGCCGCAGTAGCACTTACAAACAAATATTCTTGATATCAGTATTTGATTCACCGGAAGGGGTTGAGTTGGCACAGTGGTTAAGGTGCCCAATCCATGACCTAAAGGTCATGGGTTCGACTCCTGCCGGGTGTCAAACACCGGAAACGGCCTCTCTACGCATGCGTAGGGGCAAGGCTGCGTACTATCTTACCCCCCTCAGACCCTGTATTACACGGGATATACTAAGTACGTTGCGTTTGCGTTTTAGTATTTGATTCACCGGGTGCAAAACCCGGCTGCGGCACATTTTATTTTCCTAAAAACGGATGCATATCTAAACATTGTACTTTTAATCTAGTTACCAACTTTTGGTCATTAATGAAAATACTGCTTATGTAGTTGTGGTGGACCCAATCCATGACCTAAAGGTCATGGGTTCGACTCCTGCCGGGGGTCAAACACCGGAAACAGCCTCTCTACGCATGCGTAGGGGCAAGGCTGTGTACTATCTTACCCCCCTCAGACCCTGTATTACACGGGATATACTAAGTACGTTGCGTTTGCGTTTTAGTATTTGATTCACCGGGTGCAAAACCCGGCTGCGGCACATTTTATTTTCCTAAAAACGGATGCATATCTAAACATTGTACTTTTAATCTAGTTACCAACTTTTGGTCATTAATGAAAATACTGCTTATGTAGTTGTGGTGGATCACTCTATTCTATTTCCTGCGTCAAATTTTAATTTGTGATACGCGGTCTAATTATACAAGCAAGTAAAAAAATAGGAGGTCGGTTTTAATCTTTGACGAAAAATTATACTTTCAATACCAACAACACTTTAGAAGATTAACACTATTCAGGAATATCGGCCCACATCATTGAGTTTGAAAATTATTGTATCATTCATGTAATGTGACAGCAACACATACAATTGTTGCAGTAGCACTTATTGATAAAAAAAATTCATATAAGATTTAATTTAATTCAACCGGGTGTTAACCTGGCTGCGGCATTTTGTTTTTCAACCAAAAACCTACAGGTATTTGACGCTTGTGTTTTCCGTCTAGTTTCTAATTTTTGATCGTTAACATAAATAATACTTATGTACTTGTGATTTTCTACTTGTTGTTGTAATTAACTATACTCTATTCTAATCAGAGAATACAAATTTTATTTACGATGAATGGTCGATGAAAGGTCCAATTACCACAAACATGCAACTCAATAAAAAGAGGTTACTTTTTTGTCATGATCTAACAAAAAATTTAATCTTAAGTACACCTAGATCTACTCTGTTGCAGGAGGAAAACAAAATAAACGATTTAGGAATGTCGTCCCACATTGTTGAGTGTGTGAATATTAAGATTATTTACATAATGTGACAACAACAAAAATAATTGTCGCAGTTGCACTTGCAAACAAATATTCTTGATATTACTATATGATTCACCGGCTGCAAAACCCGGCTGAGGCACATTTTATTTTCCTAAAAACGGATGCATACCTAAACATTTTATTAACCAAAATATTGCTTATGTAGTTGTGGTGGATCACTCTATTCTATTTCCTGCATCCAATTTTAATTTGTGATAAAAGGTCTAATTATAGCAAGCAAGTAAAAAAATAGGAGGTCGGTTTTAATCTTTGACGAAATATTATACATTCAATACCAACAACACTTTAGAAGATTAACAGTATTCAGGAATATCGGCCCACATCATTGAGTTTGAAAGTTATTGTATCATTCATGTAATGTTATAGCAACACATACAATTGTCGCAGTAGCACTTATTGATAAAAAAATCCACATAAGATTTAGTTTAATTCAACCGGGTGTTAACCTACAATTTTTATTTACGATGAATGGTCGATGAAAGGTCCAATTACCACAAACATGTAACTCAATAAAAAGAGGTTACTTTTTTGTCATGATTTAACGAAAAATTAAATCATAAGTACACCTATATCAACTTTGTTGTAGGAGGAAAGCAAATAAACGATTTAGGAATGTTAGATATTGATTCAAGTGATATCAGGATCTGGATTGTTACTGATCAAATACTGATGCTAACGTCATCAGTAATACAACGTCAGTATGTATGAAGGTATCATCAGGATTAGAAGCTGGTCAGGATTTCGTGAAGATTCTTATCAGACCAGAGATCAAGGAAGATTGATATGTTGGTTGCTAATTTGTAGGAAGGCAGCTATCATACAAGATATGCATTCAGAGTAATATGTAATTGAGAAGCTGGTCAGGATTTCATGAAGATTCTCATCGGACCAGAGATCAAGGAAGATACAACGTCAGTATGAAGGTATCATCAGGATTAGAAGCTGGTCAGGATTTCGTGAAGATTCTCATCAGACCAGAGATCAAGGAAGATTGATATGTTGGTTGATAATTTGTAGGAAGGCAGCTATCATACATGATATGCATTCAGAGTAATATGTAATTGAGAAGCTGGTCAGGATTTCGTGAAGATTCTCATCGGACCAGAGATCAAGGAAGATTGATATGTCGGTTGCTAATTTGTAGGAAGGCAGCTATCATACAAGATATGCATTCAGAGTAATATGTAATTGATTTAGAATATCTTGTAATTGATTGTACAACTGTGTACGCTATATAAACACAGTTTAGGTTTTACTTATATTGATTCATACTTGTGTTATTTCTGTTTAAGTCAAAAAATCTTATACAATTGTATTCAACCCCCTTCTACAATTGTTAATTACTGGGCAACCAGAGCCAACTGATTAATAGTAATTAGAAACGATCTTAAAATGTCGACAAGCAAGTATGAAAGCATTAAGATTCCCATTCTCAAGAAAACTGAGTATCCAACATGGAAGGTGAAGATGTTGATGTATCTGGAAGCTACTGATCCTGACTATCTTGACAGGATCAATGATGGACCATTTTTTCCAACAAGATTGGTTGCAAGAACTGAGACTGTTACTGAACACTATGTCATCAAGGCAAAGAGTGAGTGGACTCCAGAAGAAAAGGCTCAAGTGCTCAAAGATGCAAAGGTAAAAAATATTTTGCATAACAGTCTTGATAATGTCATGTCAAATAGGGTAATAGCATGCAAGACTGCAAAGGAAATTTGGGATTCCTTGGAAACTCAATGCCAAGGTACTGAATCTATCAAAAGAAACATAAGGGCTCTGTTGATTCAGGAGTATGAGCAGTTCGATGCTAAATCTGATGAAAGCCTTACTGATATGTATGATAGATTTCTGACATTGCTGAACAATCTATCTCTAGTTGGCAAAGAGTATGATCTAGAGGATTCAAATACCAAGTTTTTAAGAGCTCTAACTGAGGAGTGGGATACTCAAGCTTCAATCATAAGGCATCAATATGATCTGAAGATGCTGTCTCTTGATGAAGTTTATGGGATGCATAGAACCTACGATCTCGAGGTTCAACAAAGAAAGAATAAGAAGAATGTCAAGGCAAAATCTGTTGCTTTAAATGTTGAATCAAAATCAAAGGGAAAAGCTGAGGAGGTTTCTAGCAGAAAGAGTAGAGTTGTAGAGTCAATTCCTGATGACTCATCATCAGATACTGATGCTAAGTCTGATCCTAATACTGATGATGACTCTACTGATTCTGATATGATGGAGATGGTTGCTATGATAGTCAAGGGCTTCAAGAAGATGAAGTTCAGAAAGGCTAGGAAGCAAGGTAAGTTCCAGAAGAAAACCTCAAATGCTGAAAAAGACAGGTACAAGAAGAAAGAAGACAAAAGCAACAAATTTGACAAGTCAAAAGTCAGATGTTACAACTGTGATGGAATGGGTCACTTTGCAACTGAGTGCAAGAAGACCAAAACTAAAGCTTTCATCTCTTCAAGCAAGGATTGGATGGACTCATCATCTGACTCTGAAGAAGAGAAAGTGAATTATGCTTTGATGGCTAATACTGATGAGACTTCTGCTGCTGAAAATAAGTTATCTGAAACCTTGTTTGATTTTGATACGAATAATGTCTCTGAGTTAAGGTCATTTCTTAAGTCTCTACATATTAGCTTTAGGAGTCAATCTCTTGAAAATACTAGAATAAAATCTCAAATGGCCGAGGTAACTAAAAGAAATGATCATTTAGAAGCTGAGTTAATTTTCTTACAGGAAGTTCAAACAGAATGTGATAATGCTAAACACATGAAACTTGAAATAGAGTTTAAATGTAATGAACTTGAAATGCAACTTAAGGATGCATATGAGAAACTCAGAACTTGGACACACTCTGGAACAAAAACTCATGAAATTATCACAGATAAAAACTGGAAAGAGTGTCTAGGTTATAAGCCAGAGAATGAGAAAAAGAACAAGGAAAAAGTTGTTTCATCTAATCCAGGAAGAGTTGTTATTAATGACTCAACCAATCCAATAACCTATAGATATGTTATAGACAGAACAAAGACTAAATTAAAGCCTGTGAATTATGTGTATCTAGAGAATCCCAAATCAATTACTGAAGAGGGATCCACTTCTACACAAAATTCAAAATTAAAGTCTGTCCAAAACAAGAATGTAGGTCTTTTGTCAAAGAAACAACTGAGAGAAAGAATCTGTGAAGTTACAGATAAAAAGAGAGTTCCTACTGCTAAAAGAAACAGGAATGGTAAAGTTGGAATAAACAAAGAGAATAATTATAAGTATATTCCAAATGCACCAAGAAAGACATGTTTTAATTGTGGTAACTCTAATCATCTTGTTATTGACTGCAGGAAGAGTAAGAAGAAGACTACTGTAATTCCTAAGTCTGACATTAGGAATAGGACAGTATTTTATAAACCACAAAATCCTTGTTTTCATTGTGGTAGTAAATGGCATTCTATTTATATGTGTGAAGAATATCATAATTTGTACTACAATGTGTATGAACCATTGCCAAAGTTCAATAAAAGTGCAAATTCTAATAAAACAAAGAATGAGAATTTTAAGCATGCATCTGTTAACTCTGATGATAATAAAATAAATTCTAAAGGAGGTAATCCTAAGGAAAATATTTTTGTTAAGAAAACTTCTGCTGCTAAAAATGTTAAATTGCATGCTAAAAGAACCCAACAATTGTGGGTTCTTAAAAATTCTAACTGAGTTTTTTGTGATTCTAATTGCAGGGTAAAAAGAAAAATGTGTTAGTCATGGATAGTGGATGCTCTGTGCACATGACAGGAAACAAATCCCTGCTGTTAGAATTTGAGGAGAGAGCTGGCCCAACTGTGTCTTATGGAGATGGCAACAATGGACAAACTTTGGGATATGGCAATATAATCATTGGGAATGTCATCATTGAAAAAGTAGCTCTGGTGAAGGGACTCAAACACAATCTTCTGAGTGTTAGTCAAATCACAGATAGAGGTTATCATGTCAACTTCTATGATACTCACTTTTAAGTGATCAGCAAGGCATCAGGAAAAGTTGCTCTAACTGGTCAAAGGCATGGTAACATTTATGAAGCCAACATCTACACTAATACTGATGAACCCACTACATGTCTCATCAGTAAAGCATCAGTAGATGAAAGTTGGAATTGGCACAAGAAGCTTTTTGATCTCAATTTCAACAATATAAATGAGTTGGTAAAGAAAGACTTAGTAAGAGGATTATCAAAGGTACTGTATACTCCAGATGGACTTTGTGATGCTTGTCAGAAGGCTAAATAAAGAAGGACATCTTTTAAGAGTAAGCCAGAATTCTCAATTGATGAACCATATCACATGCTTCACCTTGACTTATTTGGACCAGTCAATATAATGTCCATCAGCAAGAAGAGGTACACTCTAGTTATTGTTGATGAATATACTATATATACCTGTACGTGTATTTTCTACATAGAAAAGATGAAATGGCTGAAATACTACTGGACCATGTAAGACTCATTGAGACTGGCACAAAGTATAAAGTCAAGATTTTAAGAAGTGATAATGGAACTGAATTCAAGAATTCAGCAATGGAAGAGTTCTGCAAATATAAAGGAATAGTTCAACAATTCTCTGCTCCAGGCACACCCCAGCAAAATGGAGTGGTTGAAAGAAAGAACAGAACTCTTATTGAAGCTGGCAGAACTATGTTGGAGGAAGCAAAACTACCTACATATTTCTGGGCAGAAGCAGTCAACACAGCATGCTACACTCAGAACATTTCACTGATCAACAGACATGGTGTAACTCCTTATCAGATGATCAAGTAAAAGAAGCCAAGTCTGAAGCATTTGCATGTATTTGGCTGTAAGTGCTTTGTTCTAAGACCTCATCCTGAACAGCTTGGAAAATTCGAGACTAAAGCTGATGAGGGCATCTTTATTGGCTATCCATCATCAAGAGCCTTTAAAGTCTACAATCTAAGAACAAAGACAGTCATGGAGTCTACAAATGTATCTTTCGATGATAAGAAGATTACAGGAATTGCTGGAGACTTACATGATAGCTTGATTTTTGCAAATGAAGCTTCCAAGAATTCTGATGAAATCTTGTCAGATACTGATAATCCATCAAATCCTGACGATCCAGTTATTACTGATGAAACACAGATTATTGATGGGAATGCAAATATTGAGGGGGAGCAACAACAAGAGACCATCAACACTGAATCAAATCAAACATCAGGAGGAGATTCATCAAAAACAGATTCAAGTGACAATTCTGACAGCAGATCAGAAACAGATAGCAATATCTCAGGGGGAGCTTCTAGCAACACTAGTTCTTTTGAAGATAACACCAATCTAGGGGGAGCATTAAAATCAAGGAATGATCTTCCACCAGCAAGGAAATGGAATAAAAGCCATAGTCCTGATTTAATTATTGGGAATCCTGAAGTAGGTGTTAGAACCAGAAGTGCAACTCAAAATGAATGTCTTTATCATAACTTTCTGTCAAAGGAGGAACCTACGAAAGTTGAAGATGCATTCAAGAATGCTGATTGGGTTATGGCTATGCAAGAAGAACTAAATGAGTTTGAAAGAAATGAAGTCTGGAAACTTGTACCAAGGCCAAAAGAAAGGTCAATTGTAGGTACAAAGTGGGTGTTCAGAAACAAGACAGATTCAGATGGCACCATTATTAGAAATAAAGCAAGACTAGTTGCAAAGGGATATTCTCAACATGAAGGAATAGACTATGATGAGACATTTGCTCCTGTTGCAAGATTGGAAGCTATCAGAATCTTTCTGGCATATGCAGCCCATAAGAAATTTAAAGTTTTACAGATGGATGTGAAAAGTGCTTTTCTCAATGGAGAATTAGAAGAGGAAATTTATGTTGAACAACCTCCTGGCTTCGTTGATTCAAAACATCCAGATTATGTCTACAGACTGGATAAAGCACTTTATGGACTAAAGCAAGCTCCAAGAGCCTGGTATGAAACATTGGCTCAATTTTTATTGGAAAGTGGATTCAAAAGAGGTACAATTGATAAAACCTTGTTTTATTAGAATCATGGTAAGGATTTGTTGTTAGTTCAAATTTATGTTGATGATATCATTTTTGGGTCAACTAACTCCAAATTATGTGAGAAGTTTTCAAAGCTAATGCAGTCTAGATATCAAATGAGCATGATGGGAGAGATGAGCTATTTCTTAGGTCTGCAAGTTAAACAGACTGATGATGGGATTTTTATCAATCAGTCAAAATACACAAAGAACCTCTTGAAGAAGTTTAACATGCAAGACAGCTCTACTGCATCAACTCCCATAGCTACAGCTACCAAGCTTGATCCTAATCAAGGTACTGAGGTAGATGTAACCAACTATAGAGGTATGATTGGCTCACTTTTGTATCTAACTGCTAGTAGACCAGATATCATATATGCAACCTGTCTATGTGCAAGATTTCAGGCAAATCCCAGAGAGCCACATCTCATAGCAGTCAAAAGGATTTTCAGATACTTGAAAGGCACACCATCTCTTGGCCTTTGGTATGCTAGGGAATCTGATTTTAATTTATGTGGTTATTCAGATGCTGATTTTGCAGGCTGCAAAATAGACAGAAAAAGTACTTCAGGCCGTTGTCAGTTTCTTGGAGGAAGACTTGTTTCTTGGTTAAGTAAAAAGCAAAAGTCTATCTCTACATCAATTGCAGAAGCTGAGTACATTGCTGCTGGAAGCTGTTGTGCTCAGATTATGTGGATGAGAAATCAGCTAATGGACTATGGTTTGTCATATTCAAAAATACCTATTTATTGTGATAACCAAAGTGCTATTGCTATGACAAGAAATCCAGTACAACATTCTCTTACTAAGCATATCAGTATCAGATATCATTTTATAAGAGAGCAAGTGATGGAAGGGACAATTGAGTTACACTTTGTTCCTACTAATCAACAGCTAGCTGATATATTCACAAAGCCACTTCCTGAAGCTACGTTTACAAAGAAAAATAAACGATTTAGGAATGTCGTCCCATATTGTTGAGTGTGTGAATATTAAGATTATTTACATAATGTGACAACAACAAAAATAATTGCCGCAGTAGCACATACAAACAAATATTCTTGATATTACTATTTGATTCACCGGGTGCAAAACCCGGCTGCGGCACATTTTATTTTCCTAAAAGCGGATGCATACCTAAACATTGTACTTTTAATCTAGTTATCAAATTTTGGTCATTAATCAAGATACTGCTTATGTAGTTGTGGTGGATCACTCTATTCTATTTCCTACATCTAATTTTAATTTGTGATAAGCGGTCTAATTATAGCAAGCAAGTAAAAAAAATAGGAGGTCGGTTTTAATCTTTGACGAAAATTTTTACATTCAATACCAACAACACTTTAGAAGATTAACACTATTCAGGAATATCGGCCCACATCATTGAGTTTGAAAATTATTGTATCCTTCATGTAATGTGACAGCAACACATACAATTGTCGCAGTAGCACTTATTGATAAAAAAATCCACATAAGATTTAATTTAATTCAACCTGGTGTTAACCTGGCTGCAGCATTTTGTTTTTCAACCAAAAACCTACACGTATTTGACGCTTGTGTTTTCAGTCTAGTTTCCAATTTTCGATCGTTAACATAAATAATACTTATGTACTTGTGATTTTCTACTTGTTGTTGTGATTAACTATACTCTATTCTAATCAAAGAATACAATTTCAGTCTAGTTTCCAATTTTCGATCGTTAACATAAATAATACTTATGTACTTGTGATTTTCTACTTGTTGTTGTGATTAACTATACTCTATTCTAATCAAAGAATACAATTTTTATTTACGATGAATGGTCGATGAAAGGTCCAATTAGCACAAACATGCAACTCAATAAAAGAGGTTACTTTTTTGTCATGATTTAACTAAAAATTTATTCATAAGTACACCTAGATCAACTCTGTTGCAGGAGGAAAGAAAAATAAACGATTTAGGAATGTCGTCCCACATTGTTGAGTGTGTGAATATTAAGATTATTTTCATAATGTGACAACAACAAAAATAATTGCCGCAGTAGCACTTACAAACAAATATTCTCGTTATTACTATTTGATTCACCGGGTGCAAAACCCGGCTGTGGAACATTTTATTTTCCTAAAAGCGGATGCATACCTAAACATTGTACTTTTAATCTAGTTATCAACTTTTGGTCATTAATCAAAATACTGCTTATGTAGTTGTGGTGGATCACTCTATTCTATTTCCTGCATCTAATTTTAATTTGTGATAAGCGGTCTAATTATAGCAAGCAAGTAAAAAAATAGGAGGTCGGTTTTAATCTTTGACGAAAATTTTTACATTAAATACCAACAACACTTTAGAAGATTAACACTATTCAGGAATATCGGCCCACATCATTGAGTTTGAAAATTATTGTGTCCTTCATGTAATGTGACAGCAACACATACAATTGTCGCAGTGGTACTTATTGATAAAAAAATCCACATAAGATTTAATTTAATTAAACCGGGTGTTAACCTGGCTGCGGCATTTTGTTTTTCAACCAAAAACCTACACGTATTTGACGCTTGTGTTTTCAATCTAGTTTCCAATTTTCGATCGTTAACATAAATAATACTTATGTACTTGTGATTTTCTACTTGTTGTTGTGATTAACTATACTCTATTCTAATCAAAGAATACAATTTTTATTTACGATGAATGGTCGATGAAAGGTCCAATTAGTACAAACATGCAACTCAATAAAAGAGGTTACTTTTTTGTCATGATTTAACGAAAAATTTAATCATAAGTACACCTAGATCAACTCTGTTGCAGGAGGAAAGAAAAATAAACGATTTAGGAATGTCGTCCCACATTGTTGAGTGTGTGAATATTAAGATTATTTACATAATGTGACAACAACAAAAATAATTGCCGCAGTAGCACTTACAAACAAATATTCTCGTTATTACTATTTGATTCACCGGGTGCAAAACCCGGCTGCGACATTGTACTTTTAATCTAGTTATCAACTTTTGGTCATTAATCAAAATACTGCTTATGTAGTTGTGGTGGATCACTCTATTCTATTTCCTGCATCTAATTTTAATTTGTGATAAGCGGTCTAATTATAGCAAGCAAGTAAAAAAATAGGAAGTCGGTTTTAATCTTTGACGAAAATTTTTACATTCAATACCAACAACACTTTATAAGATTAACACTATTCAGGAATATCGGCCCACATCATTGAGTTTGAAAATTATTGTATCCTTCATGTAATGTGACAGCAACACATACAATTGTCGCAGTAGTACTTATTGATAAAAAAAATCCACATAAAATTTAATTTAATTCAACCGGGTGTTAACCTGGCTACGGCATTTTGTTTTTCAACCAAAAACCTACATGTATTTGACGCTTGTGTTTTTAGTCTAGTTTCCAATTTTCGATCGATAACATAAATAATACTTATGTACTTGCGATTTTCTACTTGTTGTTGTGATTAACTATACTATATTCTAATCAGAGAATACAATTTTTATTTACGATGAAAGGTCCAATTACCACAAACATGCAACTCAATAAAAAGATGTTACTTTTTTTTCATGATTTAACGAAAAATTTAATCATAAGTACACCTAGATCAACTTTGTTGCAGGAGGGAAGCAAAATAAACGATTTAGGAATGTCGTCCCACATTGTTGAGTGTGTGAATATTAAGATTATTTACATAATGTGACAACAACAAAAATAATTGCCGCAGTAGCACATACAAACAAATATTCTTGATATTACTATTTGATTCACCGGGTGCAAAACCCGGCTGCGGCACATTTTATTTTCCTAAAAGCGGATGCATACCTAAACATTGTACTTTTAATCTAGTTATCAAATTTTGGTCATTAATCAAGATACTGCTTATGTAGTTGTGGTGGATCACTCTATTCTATTTCCTACATCTAATTTTAATTTGTGATAAGCGGTCTAATTATAGCAAGCAAGTAAAAAAATAGGAGGTCGGTTTTAATCTTTGACGAAAATTTTTACATTCAATACCAACAACACTTTAGAAGATTAACACTATTCAGGAATATCGGCCCACATCATTGAGTTTGAAAATTATTGTATCCTTCATGTAATGTGACAGCAACACATACAATTGTCGCAGTAGCACTTATTGATAAAAAAATCCACATAAGATTTAATTTAATTCAACCGGGTGTTAACCTGGCTGCGGCATTTTGTTTTTCAACCAAAAACCTACACGTATTTGACGCTTGTGTTTTCAGTCTAGTTTCCAATTTTCGATCAAGGTCCAATTAGCACAAACATGCAACTCAATAAAAGAGGTTACTTTTTTGTCATGATTTAACGAAAAATTTAATCATAAGTACACCTAGATCAACTCTGTTGCAGGAGGAAAGAAAAATAAACGATTTAGGAATGTCGTCCCACATTGTTGAGTGTGTGAATATTAAGATTATTTACATAATGTGACAACAACAAAAATAATTGTCGCGGTAGCACTTACAAACAAATATTCTCGTTATTACTATTTGATTCACCTGGTGCAAAACCCGGCTGCGGCACATTTTATTTTCCTACAAACGGATGCATACCTAAACATTGTACTTTTAATCTAGTTATCAACTTTTGGTCATTAATGAAAATACTGCTTATGTAGTTGTGGTGGATCACTCTATTCTATTTCCTGCGTCTAATTTTAATTTGTGATAAGCGGTCTAATTATACAAGCAAGTAAAAAAATAGGAGGTCGGTTTTAATCTTTGACAAAAAATTATACATTCAATACCACCAACACTTTAGAAGAATAACACTATTCCGGAATATCGGCCCACATCATTGAATTTGAAAATTATTGTATCATTCATGTAATGTGACAGCAACACATACAATTGTCGTAGTAGCACTTATTGATAAAAAATTCCACATAAGATTTAATTTAATTCAATCGGGTGTTAACCTGGCTGCGGCATTTTGTTTTTCAACCAAAAACCAAAAACGTACAGGTATTTGACGCTTGTGTTTTTAGTCTAGTTTCCAATTTTCGATCGATAACAAAAATAATACTTATGTACTTGCGATTTTCTACTTGTTGTTGTGATTAACTATACTCTATTCTAATCAGAGAATACAATTTTTATTTACGATGAAAGGTCCAATTTCCACAAACATGCAACTCAATAAAAAGAGGTTACTTTTTTGTCATGATTTAACGAAAAATTTAATCATAAATACACCTAGATCAACTTTGTTGCAGAAGGAAAGCATAAACGATTTAGGAATGTCTTCCCACATTGTTGAGTGTGTGAATATTAAGATTATTTTCATGATGTGACAGCAACACAAATAATTTTCGCAGTAGCACTTATTGAAAAAAAAATCCACATAAGATTTAATTTAATTCAACCGGGTGTTAACCTGGCTGCGGCATTTTGTTTTTCAACCAAAAACCTACAGGTATTTGACGCTTGTGTTTTCATTCTAGTTACCAATTTTTAAGTACTTGTGACATTTTGTTTTTCAACCAAAAACCTACAGGTATTTGACGCTTGTGTTTTCAGTCTAGTTTCCAATTTTCGATCGTTTATGTATTTGTAATTTTCTACTTGTTGTTGTGATTAACTATACTCTATTCTAATCAGAGAATACAATTTTTATTTACAATGAATGGTCGATGAAAGGTCCAATTACCACAAACATGCAACTCAATAAAAAGAGGTTACTTTTTTGTCATGATTTAACGAAAAATTTAATCATAAGTACACTTAGTTCAACTCTATTGCAGGAGGAAAGCGAAATAAACGATTTAGGAATGTCGTCCCACATTGTTGAGTGTGTGAATATTAAGATTATTCACATAATGTGACAACAACAAAATAATTGCCGCAGTAGCACTTACAAACAAATATTCTTGATATTACTATTTGATTCACCGGGTGCAAAACCCGGCTGCGGCACATGCATAACTAAACATTTTACTTTTAATCTAGTTATCAACTAGTTGTGGTGGATCACTCTATTCTATTTCCTGCATTTAATTTTAATTTGTGATAAGCGGTCTAATTATAGCAAGCAAGTAAAAAAATAGGAGGTCCGTTTTAATCTTTGACGAAAAATTATACATTCAATACCAACAACACTTTAGAAGATCAACAATATTCAGGAATATCGTCGGCCCACATCAATGAGTTTGAAAATTATTGTATCATTCATGTAATGTGACAGCAACGCATACAATTGTCGCAGTAGCACTTATTGATCAAAAAATCCACATAAGATTTAATTTAATTCAATCGGGTGTTAACCTGGCTGCGGCATTTTGTTTTTCAACCAAAAACCTACAGGTATTTGACGCTTATGTTTTTAGTCTGTTTCAAATTTTCGATCGATAACATAAATAATACTTATGTACTTGTGATTTTCTACTTGTTGTTGTGATTAACTATACTCTATTCTAATCAGAGAATACAATATTTATTTACGATGAATGGTCGATGAAAGGTCCAATTAGCACAAACATGCAACTCAATAAAAGAGGTTACTTTTTTGTCATGATTTATCGAAAAATTTAATCATAAGTACACCTAGATCAACTCTGTTGTAGGAGGAAAGAAAAATAAACGATTTAGGAATGTCGTCCCACATTGTTGAGTGTGTGAATATTAAGATTATTTACATAATGTGACAACAACAAAAATAATTGCCGCAGTAGCACTTACAAACAAATATTCTCGATATTACTATTTGATTCACCGGGTGCAAAACCCGGCTGCGGCACATTTTATTTTCTTAAAAACGGATGCATACCTAAACATTGTACTTTTAATCTAGTTATCAACTTTTGGTCATTAATGAAAATACTGCTTATGTAGTTGTGGTGGATCACTCTATTCTATTTCCTACGTCTAATTTTAATTTGTGATAAGCGGTCTAATTATACAAGCAAGTAAAAAAATAGGAGGTCGGTTTTAATCTTTGACGAAAAATTATACATTCAATACCAACAACACTTTAGAAGATTAACACTATTCAGGAATATCGGCCCACATCATTGAATTTGAAAATTATTGTATCATTCATGTAATGTGACAACCACACATACAATTGTTGCAGTAGCACTTATTGATAAAAAAAAATCCACATAAGATTTAATTTAATTCAACCGGGTGTTAACCTGGCTGCGGCATTTTGTTTTTCAACCAAAAACTACAGGTATTTGACGCTTGTGTTTTTAGTCTAGTTTCCAATTTTCGATCGATAACATAAATAATACTTATGTGCTTGCGATTTTCTACTTGTTGTTGTGATTAACTATACTCTATTCTAATCAGATAATACAATTTTTATTTATGATGAAAGGTCCAATTACCACAAACATGCAACTCAATAAAAAGAGGTTACTTTTTTGTCATGATTTAACGAAAAATTTAATCATAAGTACACCTAGATCAACTCTGTTGTAGGAGGAAAGAAAAATAAACGATTTAGGAATGTCGTCCCACATTGTTGAGTGTGTGAATATTAAGATTATTTACATAATGTGACAACAACAAAAATAACTGCTGCAGTAGCACTTACAAACAAATATTCTCGATATTACTATTGGATTCACCGGGTGCAAAACCTGGCTGCGGCACATTTTATTTTCTTAAAAACGGATGCATACCTAAACATTGTACTTTTAATCTAGTTATCAACTTTTGGTCATTAATGAAAATACTGCTTATGTAGTTGTGGTGGATCACTCTATTCTATTTCCTGCGTCTAATTTTAATTTGTGATAAGCGGTCTAATTATACAAGCAAGTAAAAAAATAGGAGGTCTGTTTTAATCTTTGACGAAAAATTATACATTCAATACCAACAACACTTTAGAAGATCAACAATATTCAGGAATATCGGCCCACATCATTGAGTTTGAAAATTATTGTATCATTCATGTAATGTGACAGCAACACATACAATTGTCGCAGTAGCACTTATTGATAAAAAAAATCCATATAAGATTTCATTTAATTCAACCGGGTGTTAGGCTGCGGCATTTTGTTTTTCAACCAAAAACCTACAGGTATTTGACGCTTGTGTTTTCAGTCTAGTTTCCAATTTTCGATCGATAACATAAATAATACTTATGTACCTGGCTGCGGCATTTTGTTTTTCAACCAAAAACCTACAGGTATTTGACGCTTGTGTTTTCAGTCTAGTTTCCAATTTTCGATCGATAACATAAATAATACTTATGTACTTGTGATTTTCTACTTGTTGTTGTCATGATTTAACGAAAAATTTAATCATAAGTATACTTAGATCAACTTTTTTGCAGGAGGAAAGCGAAATAAACGATTTAGGAATGTCGTCCCACATTGTTGAGTGTGTGAATATTAAGATTATTTACATAATGTGACAACAACAAAAATAATTGCCGCAGTAGCACTTACAAACAAATATTCTTGATATTACTATTTGATTCACCGGGTGCAAAACCCGGCTGCGGCACTTGCATACCTAAACATTGTACTTTTAATCTAGTTACCAACTTTTGGTCATTAATGAAAATACTGCTTATGTAGTTTTGGTGGATCACTCTATTCTATTTCCTGCGTTTAATTATAATTTGTGATAAGCGGTCTAATTATAGCAAGCAAGTAAAAAAATAGGAGGTCCGTTTTAATCTTTGACGAAAAATTATACATTCAATACCAACAACACTTTAGAAGATCAACAATATTCAGGAATATCGGCCCACATCATTGAGTTTGAAAATTATTGTATCATTCATGTAATGTGACAGCAACACATACAATTGTCGCAGTAGCACTTATTGATAAAAAAATCCACATAAGATTTCATTTAATTCAACCGAGTGTTAACCTGGCTGCGGCATTTTGTTTTTCAACCAAAAACCTACAGGTATTTGACTCTTGTGTTTTCAGTCTAGTTTCCAATTTTCGATCGGTAACATAAATAATACTTATGTACTTGTGATTTTCTACTTGTTGTTGTCATTAACTATACTCTATTCTAATCAGAGAATACAATTTTTATTTACGATGAATGGTCGATGAAAGGTCCAATTACCACAAACATGCAACTCAATAAAAAGAGGTTACTTTTTTGTCATGATCTAACGAAAAATTTAATCATAAGTACACCTAGATCAACTCTGTTGCAGGAGGAAAACAAAATAAACGATTTAGGAATGTCGTCCCACATTGTTGAGTGTGTGAATATTAAGATTATTTACATAATATGACAACAACAAAAATAATTGTCGTAGTAGCACTTACAAACAAATATTCTTGATATTACTATTTGATTCACCGGGTGCAAAACCCGGTTGCGGCACATTTTATTTTCCTAAAAGCGGATGCATACTTATGTAGTTGTGGTGGATCACTCTATTCTATTTCCTGCATCTAATTTTAATATGTGATAAGCGGTCTAATTATAGCAAGCAAGTAAAAAAATAGGAATATCGGCCCACATCATTGAGTTTGAAAATTATTGTATCATTTCATGTAATGTGACAGGAACACATACAATTGTCGTAGTAGCACTTATTGATTAAAAAATACCTGGTTGCGGCAAAGACCTACACGTATTTGAAGCTTGTGTTTTCAGTCTAGTTTCCAATTTTCTATCGTTAACATAAATAATACTTATGTACTTGTGATTTTCTACTTGTTATTGTGATTAACTATACTCTATTCTAATCAGAGAATACAATTTTATTTACGATGAATGGTCGATGAAAGGTGCAATTACCACAAACATGCAACTCAATAAAAAGAGGTTACTTTTTTGTCATGATTTAACGAAAAATTTAATCATAAATACACCTAGATCAACTTTGTTGCAGAAGGAAAGCATAAACGATTTAGGAATGTCGTCCCACATTGTTGAGTGTGTGAATATTAAGATTATTTACATGATGTGACAACAACACAAATAATTGTCGCAATAGCACTTATTGGTAAAGAAATCCACATAAGATTTAATTTAATTCAACCGGGTGTTAACCTGGCTGTGGCATTTTGTTTTTCAACCAAAAACCTACAGGTATTTGATGCTTGTGTTTTTAGTCTAGTTTCCAATTTTCGATCGCTAACATAAATAATACTTATGTACTTGCGATTTTCTACTTGTTGTGATTAACTATACTCTATTCTAATCAGAGAATACAATTTTTATTTACGATGAATGGTCGATGAAAGGTCCAATTACCACAAGCATGCAACTCAATAAAAAGAGGTTATTTTTGTCATGATTTAACGAAAAATTTAATCATAAGTACACCTAGATCAACTCTGTTGCAAGAGGAAAGCAAAATAAACGATTTAGGAATGTCGTCCCACATTGTTGAGTGTGTGAATATTAAGATTATTTACATAATGTGACAACAACAAAAATAATTGCCGCAGTAGCACTTACAAACAAATATTCTTGATATTACTATTTGATTCACCGGGTGCAAAACCCGGCTGCGGCAAATTTGATTTTCCTAAAAACGGATGCATACAACCCGGCTGCGGCAAATTTGATTTTCCTAAAAACGGATGCATACCTAAACATTGTACTTTTAATCTAGTTATCAACTTTTGGTCATTAATCAAAATACTGCTTATGTAGTTGTGGTGGATCACTCTATTCTATTTCCTGCATCTAATTTTAATTTGTGATAAGGACCAACTACCACAAACATGCAACTCAATAAAAAGAGGTTACTTTTTTGTCATGATTTAAGGAAAAATTTAATCATAAATACCCCTAGATCAACTTTGTTGCAGGAGGAAAGCAAATAAATGATTTAGGAATGTCGTCCCACATTGTTGAGTGTGTGAATATTAAGATTATTTACATAATGTGACAACAACACAAATAATTGCCGCAGTAGCAATTACAAACAAATATTCTTGATATTACTATTTGATTCACCGGGTGCAAAACCCGGCTGCGGCACATTTTATTTTCCTAAAAGGGGATGCATACCTAAAAATTGTACTTTTAATCTAGTTATCAACTTTTGATCATTAACCAAAATACTGCTTATGTAGTTGTGGTGGATCACTCTATTCTATTTCCTGCATCCAATTTTAATTTTTGATAAGTGGTCTAATTATAGCAAGCAAGTAAAAAAATAGGAGGTCAGTTTTAATCTTTGACGAAAAATTATACATTCAATACCAACAACACTTAAGAAGATTAACAGTATTCAGGAATATCGGCCCACATCATTGAGTTTGAAAGTTATTATATCATTCATGTAATGTGATAGCAACACATACAATTATCGCAGTAGCACTTATTGATAAAAAAAAACCACATAAGATTTAGTTTAATTCAACCGGGTGTTAACCTACAATTTTTATTTACGATGAATGGTCGATGAAAGGTCCAATTACCACAAACATGTAACTCAATAAAAAGAGGTTACTTTTTTGTCATGATTTAACGAAAAATTTAATCATAAGTACACCTATATCAACTTTGTTGTAGGAGGAAAGCAAATAAACGATTTAGGAATGTTAGATATTGATTCAAGTGATATCAGGATCTGGATTGTTACTGATCAGATACTGATGCTAACGTCATCAGTAATACAACGTCAGTATGAATGTATCATCAGGATTAGAAGCTGGTCATACAACGTCAGTATGAAGGTATCATCAGGATTAGAAGCTGGTCAGGATTTTGTGAAGATTCTCATCAGACCAGAGATCAAGGAAGATTGATATGTCGGTTGCTAATTTGTAGGAAGGCAGCTATCATACAAGATATGCATTCAGAGTAATATGTAATTGAGAAGCTGGTCAGGATTTCGTGAAGATTCTCATCAGACCAGAGATCAATGAAGATTGATATGTCGGTTGCTAATTTGTAGGAAGGCAGCTATCATACAAGATATGCATTCAGAGTAATATGTAATTGATTTAGAATATCTTGTAATTGATAGTACAACTGTGTACGCTATATAAACAAAGTTTAGGTTTTACTTTACAGTAAACGCATACACGAGTTATCTTGTAACCTAGCAGCTCTTAAGAATATAGGGATTTCTTAAGAGAGTTTGTAACAGTTTTATATCAGAATTAATAAAGCTGTTATTGATTCATACTTGTGTTATTTCTGTTTAAGTCAAAAAATCTTATACAATTGTATTCAACCCCCTTCTACAATTGTTAATTACTGGGCAACAATTGGTATTAGAGCCAACTGATTAATAGTAATTAGAAACGATCTTAAAATATCGACAAGCAAGTATGAAAGCATTAAGATTCCCATTCTCAAGAAAACTGAGTATCCAACATGGAAGGTGAAGATGTTGATGTATCTGGAAGCTACTGATCCTGACTATCTTGACAGGATCAATGATGGACCATTTTTTCCAACAAGATTGGTTGCAAGAACTGAGATTGTTGCTGAACACTATGTCATCAAGGCAAAGAGTGAGTGGACTCCAGAAGAAAAGGCTCAAGTGCTCAAAGATGAAAAGGTAAAAAATATTTTGCATAACAGTCTTGATAATGTCATGTCAAATAGGGTAATAGCATGCAAGACTGCAAAGGAAATTTGGAATACCTTGGAAACTCAATGCCAAGGTACTGAATCTATCAAAAGAAACATAAGGCTCTGTTGATTCAGGAGTATGAGCAGTTCGATGCTAAATCTGATGAAAGCCTTACTGATATGTATGATAGATTTCTGACATTGCTGAACAATCTATCTCTAGTTGGCAAAGAGTATGATCCAGAGGATTCAAATACCAAGTTTTTAAGAGCTCTAACTGAGGAGTGGAATACTCAAGCTTTAATCATAAGGCATCAATATGATCTGAAGATGCTGTCTCTTGATGAAGTTTATGGGATGCTTAGAACCTATGATCTCGAGGTTCAACAAAGAAAGAATAAGAAGAATGTCAAGGCAAAATCTGTTGCTTTAAATGTTGAATCAAAATCAAAGGGAAAAGCTGAGGAGGTTTCTAGCAGAAAGAGTAGAGTTGTAGAGTCAATTCCTGATGACTCATCATCAGATACTGATGCTAAGTCTGATTCTGATACTGATGATGACTCTACTGATTCTGATATGATGGAGATGGTTGCTATGATAGTCAAGGGCTTCAAGAAGATGAAGTTCAGAAAGGCTAGGAAGCAAGGTAAGTTCCAGAAGAAAACCTCAAATACTGACAAAGACAGGTACAAGAAGAAAGAAGACAAAAGCAACAAATTTGACAAGTCAAAAGTCAGATGTTACAACTGTGATGGAATGGGTCACTTTGCAATTGAGTGCAAGAAGACCAAAACTAAAGCTCTCATCTCTTCAAGCAAAGATTGGATGGACTCATCATCTGACTCTGAAGAAGAGAAAGTGAATTATGCTTTGATGGCTAATACTGATGAGACTTCTGCTGCTGAAAATAAGGTATCTGAAACCTTGTTCGATTTTGATACGAATAATGTCTCTGAGTTAAGGTCATTTCTTAAGTCTCTACATATTAGTTTTAGGAGTCAATCTCTTGAAAATACTAGAATAAAATCTCAAATGGCCGAGGTAACTAAAAGAAATGATCATTTAGAAGCTGAGTTAATTTTCTTACAAGAAGTTCAAACAGAATGTGATAATGCTAAACACATGAAACTTGAAATAGAGTTTAAATGTAATGAACTTGAAATGCAACTTAAGGATGCATATGAAAAACTCAGAACTTGGACACACTCTGGAACAAAAACTCATGAAATTATCACAGATAAAAACTGGAAAGAGTGTCTAGGTTATAAGCTAGAGAATGAGAAAAAGAACAAGGAAAAAGTTGTTTCATCTAATCCAGGAAGAGTTGTTATTAATGACTCAACCAATCCAAAAACCTATAGATATGTTACAGACAGAACAAAGACTAAATTAAAGCCTGTGAATTATGTGTATCCAGAGAATCCCAAATCAATTACTGAAGAGGGATCCACTTCTACATAAAATTCAAAATTAAAGTCTGTCCAAAACAAGAATGTAGGTCTTTTGTCAAAGAAACAACTGAGAGAAAGAATCTGTGAAGTTACAGATAAAAAGAGAGTTCCTACTGCTAAAAGAAACAGGAATGGTAAAGTTGGAATAAACAAAGAGAATAATTATAAGTATATTCCAAATGCACCAAGAAAGACATGTTTTAATTGTGGTAACTCTAATCATCTTGCTATTGACTGCAGGAGGAGTAAGAAGAAGACTATTGTAATTCCTAAGTCTGACATTAGGAATAGGACAGTATTTTATAAACCACAAAATCCTTGTTTTCATTGTGGTAGTAAATGGCATTCTATTTATATATGTGAAGAATATCATAATTTGTACTACAATGTGTATGAACCATTGCCAAAGTTCAATAAAAGTGCAAATTCTGGTAAACAAAGAATGAGAATTTTAAGCATGCATCTGTTAACTCTGATGATAATAAAATAAATTCTAAAGGAGGTAATCCTAAGGAAAATATTTTTGTTAAGAAAACTTTTGCTGCTAAAAATGTTAAATTGCATGCTAAAAGAACCCAACAATTGTGGGTTCTTAAAAATTCTAACTGAGTTCTTTGTGATTCTAATTGCAGGGTAAAAAGAAAAATGTGTTAGTCATGGACAGTGGATGCTCTGTGCACATGACAGGAAACAAATCCCTGCTATTAGAATTTGAGGAAAGAGCTGGCCCAACTGTGTCTTATGGAGATGGCAACATTGGACAAACTTTGGGATATGGCAATATAATCATTGGGAATGTCATCATTGAAAAAGTAGCTCTGGTGAAGGGACTCAAACACAATCTTCTGAGTGTTAGTCAAATCACAGATAGAGGTTATCATGTCAACTTCTATGATACTCACTTTGAAGTGATCAGCAAGGCATCAGGAAAAGTTGCTCTAACTAGTCAAAGGCATGGTAACATTTATGAAGCCAACATCTACACTAATACTGATGAACCCACTACATGTCTCATCAGTAAAGCATCAGTAGATGAAAGTTGGAATTGGCACAAGAAGCTTTCTGATCTCAATTTCAACAATATAAATGAGTTGGTAAAGAAAGACTAAGTAAGAGGATTACCAAAGGTACTGTATACTCCAGATGGACTTTGTGATGCTTGTCAGAAGGCTAAACAAAGAAGGACATCTTTTAAGAGTAAGCCAGAATCCTCAATTGATGAACCATATCACATGCTTCACCTTGACTTATTTGGACCAGTCAATATAATGTCCATCAGCAAGAAGAGGTACACTCTAGTTATTGTTGATGAATATACTAGATATACCTGTACGTGTATTTTCTACATAGAAAAGATGAAACGGCTGAAATACTACTGGACCATGTAAGACTCATTGAGACTGGCACAAAGTATAAAGTCAAGATTTTAAGAAGTGATAATGGAACTGAATTCAAGAATTCAGCAATGGAAGAGTTCTGCAAATATAAAGGAATAGTTCAACAATTCTCTGCTCCAGGCACACCCCAGCAAAATGGAGTGGTTGAAAGAAAGAACAGAACTCTTATTGAAGCTGGCAGAACTATGTTGGAGGAAGCAAAACTACCTACATATTTCTGGGCAGAAGCAGTCAACACAGCATGCTATACTCAGAACATTACACTGATCAACAGACATGGTGTAACTCCTTATCAGATGATCAAGGAAAAGAAGCCAAGTCTGAAGCATTTGCATGTATTTGGCTGTAAGTGCTTTGTTCTAAGACCTCATCCTGAATAGCTTGGAAAATTCGAGACTAAAGCTGATGAGGGCATCTTTATTGGCTATCCATCATCAAGAGCCTTTAAAGTCTACAATCTAAGAACAAAGACAGTCATGGAGTCTGTAAATGTATCTTTCGATGATAAGAAGATTACAAGAATTGCTGGAGACTTACATGATAGCTTGATTTTTGCAAATGAAGCTTCCAAGAATTCTGATGAAATCTTGTCAGATACTGATAATCCATCAAATCTTGACGATCCAGTTATTCCTGATGAAACACAAATTATTGATGGGAATGCAAATGTTGAGGGGGAGCAACAACAAGAGACCATCAACACTGAATCAAATCAAACATCAGGAGGAGATTCATCAAAAACAGATTCAAGTGACAATTCTGACAGCAGATCAGAAACAGATAGCAATATCTCAGGGGGAGCTTCTAGCAACACTAGTTCTTTTGAAGATAACACCAATCCAGGGGGAGCATTAAAATCAAGGTATGATCTTCCACCAGCAAGGAAATGGAATAAAAGCCATAGTCCTGATTTAATTATTGGGAATCCTGAAGTAGGTGTTAGAACCAGAAGTGCAACTCAAAATGAATGTCTTTATCATAACTTTCTGTCAAAGGAGGAACCTACGAAAGTTGAAGATGCATTCAAGAATGCTGATTAGGTTATGGCTATGCAAGAAGAACTAAATGAGTTTGAAAGAAATGAAGTCTGGAAACTTGTACCAAGGCCAAAAGAAAGGTCAATTGTAGGTACAAAGTGGGTGTTCAGAAACAAGACAGATTCAGATGGCACCATTATTAGAAATAAAGCAAGACTAGTTGCAAAGGGATATTCTCAACATGAAGGAATAGACTATGATGAGACATTTGCTCCTGTTGCAAGATTGGAAGCTATCAGAATCTTTTTGGCATATGCAGCCCATAAGAAATTTAAAGTTTTACAGATGGATGTGAAAAGTGCTTTTCTCAATGGAGAATTAGAAGAGGAAGTTTATGTTGAACAACCTCCTGGCTTCGTTGATTCAAAACATCCAGATTATGTCTACAGACTGGATAAAGCACTTTATGGACTAAAGCAAGCTCCAAGAGCCTGGTATGAAACATTGGCTCAATTTTTATTGGAAAGTGGATTCAAAAGAGGTACAATTGATAAAACCTTGTTTTATTAGAATCATGGTAAGGATTTGCTGTTAGTTCAAATTTATGTTGATGATATCATTTTTGGGTCAACTAACTCCAAATTATGTGAGAAGTTTTCAAAGCTAATGCAGTCTAGATATCAAATGAGCATGATGGGAGAGATGAGCTATTTCTTAGGTCTGCAAGTTAAACAGACTGATGATGGGATTTTTATCAATCAGTCAAAATACACAAAGAACCTCTTGAAGAAGTTTAACATGCAAGACAGCTCTACTGCATCAACTCCCATAGCTACAGCTACCAAGCTTGATCCTAATCAAGGTACTGAGGTAGATGTAACCAACTATAGAGGTATGATTGGCTCACTTTTGTATCTAACTGCTAGTAGACCAGATATCATATATGCAACCTGTCTATGTGCAAGATTTCAGGCAAATCCCAGAGAGCCACATCTCATAGCAGTCAAAAGGATTTTCAGATACTTGAAAGGCACACCATCTCTTGGCCTTTGGTATGCTAGGGAATCTGATTTTAATTTATGTGGTTATTCAGATGCTGATTTTGCAGGCTGCAAAATAGACAGAAAAAGTACTTCAGGCCGTTGTCAGTTTCTTGGAGGAAGACTTGTTTCTTGGTTAAGTAAAAAGCAAAAGTCTATCTCTACATCAATTGCAGAAGCTGAGTACATTGATGCTGGAAGCTGTTGTGCTCAGATTATGTGGATGAGAAATCAGCTAATGGACTATGGTTTGTCATATTCAAAAATACCTATTTATTGTGATAACCAAAGTGCTATTGCTATGACAGGAAATCCTGTACAGCATTCTCTTACTAAGCATATCAGTATCAGATATCATTTTATAAAAGAGTAAGTGATGGAAGGGACAATTGAGTTACACTTTGTTCCTACTAATCAACAGCTAGCTGATATATTCACAAAGCCACTTCCTGAAGCTACGTTTACAAAGTTGGTGAATGAACTGGGAATGGTAAACTATGGTTTCTGAGAACAGAGAAAGATCAAATATTGATACACGTCGAATCCTGATGCATTTCGAATCCTGATGAAAAGTCAATCCTGACTTTAATCAAACATCGAATACTGATGCAACGTTTCACTTATCAGTAATGTATTTTAGTACTTTGTTTATTGCTCTGTTTTCCTGATATACTTGTGACTGTTGAACTTGTTAATAAGGTGATTACTTTAATTAGTTTTCATGTTTATTTCTTCGATTTAATTATTTGAAGAACAAGTTCAATGCATAAAATAATGAATAAGATTAGAGAAACAAAATTTTTCATTGATAATAAGAAAGAAATTACATTCATAGGTTACATCTTTCTGTTCTCTATCTACTAATCTATTCGACAGGGAAATAAAGTCCAAACCACTCCATTGTTAACAGCCATCCCAGATCCCATCTTTGCCACTTTGTTTGGATGGAAGTTGAAAGGGATAAGGTTATTTTTGGTGACATATTCATTAACAATGGTTGGAGGTGTTGGATGAGGATGCCTTAGAGGAAAGCCATGCTAATGTTGCCTGGAGAGCAGCATCGATGTCAATCACTTTTGCAGGTCTTTCTTTCTTGATTTCTTCAAGACCATCATCCATCTGCAACCACAAAGTCTCAAGTTGTCTTTCCCAGTTGAAAGCATCAAACTCTTCATGAGAGTAACTGAAGATATCTCTCTTCTCGACGAGATGGAGATTCTTTTCTTTGATGGTGAGGTTCGACATCTCTTTTGCTAAGATATTTTATGAGCAGAGCTTTTGGTTTACAAGAGAGAAGAAGGGTTAAAAAGATAGTGGACAAGTCTCTAGACGTTAAATAGAGAAAGGAGTGGAACGAGAATATGAAACGCTTCATATTCTGGTGTTGGTACCAGGTATTTTTAGATTGTGATGTTTTAATTTCTTTAATTAAAACAAATTACCAAATTTTATTTTTTTTTACAATCTTATTTCTCGAGAACTGCGGGCACGTGTGTTGTACTTATGTAAGTACATACTTACAATTTGGAAATCGTGTCGCGTGCAGTTATCACCACTCTTACACGTAATTTGGTCCATTATTTATGTGTGCACGAGTCAATTACTGACACCTGCCCTTGAGATATCATTAGTTATGTCTAAAATCAATTTAGTTTTCTAAATTGATTCTTTTATTCTCAAAGTATCAGTATTGTATCGTCTTTTCTACTTTGTGCAAACATAAACCATAACTGCTAAAGAATACAAAATCTCTTCGTTCAACCACAATGGAAAATCAATTGTTTGGAAACAGTAAAGTTGTCGTCAATGGTGTTACTTTTGCACCTAATAATTTTGTTGCTGTTCTTGATCATCAGGACTTGACGAATGATTTTCATATCATTCAAGATTTCTTGGCCTCAAGTCCAATTAACTATGCATTAACACAACCCTCCAAAGTTTCTTTTAAGAGTGTTATGCAGGTATGGTCAATAGCAGTCTTTTGTGAAGGTATGACAACAAAGAATCCGTACATGTCCTTTGAGTACAATGGTACTACTTATAAAGTGACTCCAGAGGTGATAGAGAAAGCTCTTCAACTACCATCTCTCAATGGCAAACAAGCAGAAAGTATTTCTGATGCTACACTTCTTGATTTTGAAAAGAGTCTTGGAATCAAAGGACAACCAATGAAGGTTGGGGATTTATACAGAACAAAGCTTAAGAAGGAATGGAATTTCTTCTTTGATACTATTAGTCGCTGTTTTCTGAATAAAGTCTTTAACTTTGATGCATTGCCTTCAGCTTCAGTTCAAATTGGGTACTCTCTAATCCATGAAACTCCTTTTGATTATGGATTATTTCTTTTGAAAGCCTTTTATGCTAGAAAAACAGAAAAGTGTGGATATGTCTGTTTTATTAAATTCTTTCAATTGATATTCTCATATTTATGTCCCAATGTTGAATTTGAAAATGATGATAAATTGCCTATCTTTAAGATTTCTGAAAACAATATCAAATCCTTGGAGAAATCTGATAAGGTAAATAACTTGGAAGGCAATCCTATTATTCCTAATAAGGTTAGGCTTCTTTTGACAAAGAGAATGCCTAATTATTATTGATCTATCACTTATGGTCTTAGACCTATTTTTGGTGCCATGAGACAGAAAACTACCCATCTTGTTTCTGACCAAAGCACACAACCCAAACACTCTACCAAACAGTCATCCACCTCTGGTGTCTCACAAAAGGCATCAGTTGTAAAATCAAAGAAATTAGCTGGATCTGATGTGTCTGGAAGACAATCAGGATCAAAGAATTTCTCCACTCCAATCCACTCTCAAAAGAAGTCACAAGGGGTGAACAAGGGGTCTTGACTAAGGAGAAATCTGTGCTTAAGGTTGATCAATCTTTGATTGATATAGGGGTGTATAAGGAAACAGGAGAGAAGAGGAAATTCAGTCAGATAAATGATTCTGAGTCTGATTATGATTCTGATGATGACAAAGTTCCTTTGTCAGTTTCTTTGAAGAAAAAGGAAGTCACTGTTGTTGTTCCTAAAGAAATGGCTATTTCTGAAAAGCCAAAGAAGAGAAGGAGATTACTTAAAAAGAGCCAATACTTCATTCCTCTAGAGATACAGAATCTTGATGATGATATAGAGAATATTCTGAATCCGGTTGTATCATCAGTTCCTGACTCAACTACAAATCCTGATATCTCTACTCCTGATACTTCACCTGTGAAGACTGTTGAAATTTCTGATTCTCCAGCACCTACATCTCTAAAAAGAAGGATAATTGAAATGTCTGTGGATGATGTGAACAAAATTGCTACACAACTTGGATTAAAGCATGTTTCACTTCAACAGAAAGATGCTTCTGAAAAGGTTTTTCATAGACAGAAGAAATAGAGGACTACTTCACCTCTGAAAGGATCTAGCCCACAAGAACCTGAACTTCAAAGTAGTTCAGCAGCTACTGCAGATCCAGTCACACAAGAACCATCCATTCAAAGTATGGATGCAGACATTGCTGAAGGAATAGTCCCACAAGAACCACTTTCTCAAAGAGAAAGTGAAGACAAGAATATTCCTGCCCCACAAGAACCATCTTCTCAAAGTGAAGATGCAGGAAAAATCACATCAGCAAAGGAGTTTCCTGACACTACTCAAGAGACTTCTGAAATTAAATTTGACTTAGTTCAAAGTCTGGCAGATAAAGCTGCTCATGCCAAGCATATTGCTGAATGTGATGAAATACTGAAGGACACTGCATATGAGGGAAGCACACAAGAACCTTTGACTCAAAGTGTTGAAGAAGCTTCACAACCTCATACTACACAAGAACCATCAGTACAAAATACTGATGCAAGTCATGCTTTAGTTGCAGATGTCAATCCTGATACAAGTACTACTGATCTAAATATTCCACTGCTTACCGAGCCAATTTCTGCAAGGCCAATGGAATCTTTCACTACTTCATCAGGTAACACTTTTATCTCTACTTCTCTTAATAGTGATAGTATGATTACAGATAGACCTGATACAAGGGACACCTCTATTTGTATGACTTCAGTCCACTCTCCTCAGCCACCTCTTATTTCTTTGAATTTGTTGAGCCAGAACCTTTCTAGTGAGACTAAGAGTAAACAATTAGGGAAAAAGAAGAGTGAAGAGAGGCAGTCTCCTGAACTGGCAAAAGGTGAGGTAGAAAAGAGTGAGAAGTTACAAACTTCTGGAGAGGTAGTAGTTACTATTGAAAGTAACTTAGGTCACATTGTGAGAAGTGATGAGATCACTTTAAAAGAAAAGAGAGATCTAGGAAATGTTTCTATTCCCATTGCAGGTCTTCAGGAACCAACAGTTCCATCTACTGTTGATTTGAAATTGAAAGGAGTTATGAATCCTGAAGATAATGTGGATGATAAACTTCCTGAGGCTGATGATAGCTCAGATGATGATGATAATCCTAAGGCAATTTAAATACAGGCAGCTCTAAAAGCAAGTCTAGGATCTGCTCATGGATCTTCTAGTAGGTATATGCAGTCTGTTACTCAAGAAGAGTTCAGAGAGGAGTACAGTTCTAAACTTCCTGAACATACTCGAGCCATGAGAGGATATGAATGGGATACTAAATGGAATCAGCCAGATGCTGAGATGAACTTCAATAATGCTCTTTTTCATTCCAGTCATATTGCCAGTAGGATGTCTACTCCTGAGCTTAAGGCTCTTATCAAGACTAATACTCTTTTGGCAAAAGGATTGAAATATGAAGTCCGGACTATTAAGTCTGACAATGAAAAGTTTCATACTCGGTTTCTCAAGGATTATGCTGAGATTTCTACTACTTGTCAGCTTGATCGTTTAAGCACTTCTTTCACTACCAGGATGAATGTTGTGGAAAATAAAGTTGATACTTTGTCTTCTAAAGTTGACACTATTGATGAAACTCTCAAGCTTATTTTATCTTTCTTTATTGAGGAGGGTTCTGATGTCAAAAAGGGGGAGAAGGTAGTCAGCAAAACAAAATGCACACCTAATCCAGTTGTTAGAAAGGATGATGATACTTCTGGAAATGATGGTGGTGGTGGTCAGTTAAATGAAGCAGAAACCTCTGATGCTGCTCTGGTGGCAAAGAAAAGTACATCTCATACTCAAACCAAGCAGTCAGCTCATGTTTCTGAATCTGGCAAGAGAACCGTGAGAACGTTGATACAATCTCAAGTCATGATAGAAGAACAATTTCAAGCGCCTGGTCTAAATCAGTCACTTCCAACAATTCCTGAAGAAGGTGAAGATTTGCTTATTACTGACATAAAAGATGCTCCACATCTCTTCAAGAAGATAACTTCTAAGACAAGTGTGAGTGAAATTGTTTATCACAATGATGTTAAAGTTCAACAACATCATGCAAGGGAGGCTTTAGCCTTAGTTTCTAAAGAAAATGCTGACATGAGTACTCAAGAGTTTTTAGAAGAACAGAAGAAGATTCTTGAAAAAATTGAAAGACAGAAGGAAGCTCCTACTGCAAGAAGAGAAAGAGGCAGAGGAGGTAGAAACAGAGGCAGAGGAAGGAAACCAGCACAAGCAAGTACAAGGTAGACAAGATCAAGTGGAATCAGAATTGAAGAAATTTCTGATGATAGAAAGAAGAAAACTCCACTTCGTCTTGAATTGGTTCCAGACAACAAATTTAATGATCCTGATGAAACTATCAATACAGAAGTTGAAGAAGAAAGTTTGCTGAGAGCTAGGAAGAAAAAGTTTGTTGTGAAAGCACAGGAAGGTGTTTCTAAAGGGTCTCAGGCAGATGAGATTAATCAAAGAAGATTCAGGGAATTTGAAGAAGAAAGAAAACTCAAGAAAACTAATAATGACATTACTGATGATGCAAGAAATGAGTACTTGAAAAGAATATTTGAATCTGATAAAGATTTGTGGTACGATTCCAATAAAGTTTTTGAGGAGGAAATTCCAAGTGAACCAAAGCACAAGAAGAAAGGAAGAAAATGGGAACATGTTGATGATATGAAGTATACTGGACCAAGGATTTTTGATAAGTGGATTTATATCCACTTGGAACGCTTCGTTTTGGCTTAAATTGATTGTCTTGTACTCAAGTTTGTTGTAGTTTTGATGTGTTTGTGTTTAGTTGTGCAGGGTTGCGAAATATCGTTTAGGGTTGGTGTTCATGTCAATTTTGGAGATGATTTGAGCAATGGAATGAAGGACGGCATATTTCCCTAGGCTATCATGAGGATTTATAAGGTAAGAATTGAAGAACGGGAAGTGGCGAAAGAATCGGAAGAGAAAACGGATGAGAATTGAGCAAAATGTGGAAAATTCAGATTTTAGGGTATGTTGCGCAGTCTACACTGTTTTGGTCATATCTGGAGTTCTAGAAGTCCGTTTTCAGCGATCTTACTGCCCACGCGAAGCCTGGGAAATTTTCTATAATTTTGAGCAGATTGCCCCGGCGCCTCAGGCGCCCAAACGGCGCTCCTACGCTGGTGGTGCGCGGGTAAAAATTCAGCCAGAATTTCTGATTTTGTTTTGGCCATAGCTTGAGTTCTAGAAGTCCGTTTGAGGCCCGTAAGCAGTCCACGCGAAGATAACGAGATTTTCTATCATTCTAAAGTGGTCCAGAGGCCCAATTGCAGCTGGAACGTTCCAGAATTACTGAAGAAAAGGCAGCTACGAATTTCCCTTTAAATCAGAATCAGTTTAGGAAACGTACTTCTATTATAATTCTGATTTGGTATTTTCTTGTTGGGCAAGATGTCTAGAGCCTATATAAACACATCCAACCCTTGTAATAGATCATTATTAAGAAGATCAACATTAGGGTAGAACCATTACATATCAATTACTTAGGTTTATTTGTATTTTTTCATACTTTGTTTTTATCATGGTTTCATCAGATCCCATGATGACGAGAGGTTCAATTATGAGCTAATCATTGTCATGGGATTCTAACGGATTTATTTATGGAGCTTTAGTATCTTGATGCTTTACAGATCTGTGTGTGATGTATATTTGATATCCTCGTATGGTTATGCTTAATTGATAGATGCGTCATGAACATCTAATTTGTTAATCTCTTGCTAAACGAGAGTGGATCTTGAGATTTAGAACTTGCCATGCTAGCATAGGATAGGTTGATGTTTTAACATCATGATTTGTGGCGTAAATAGAGATATTATGCTGCCCTATGTGATCAATGTGGATAACTTGTTCTTCAACCGTTATGTTTTCAAATTCTATAGAGATATAGGGTCTAAGCATAATTGGTGTCTATTCATCTTCTATCTCTTTTGTGGATGTATGTTTAGTTTGGTATTCGTATACTGAGAAGTAGCGTATACTTGTTTCGTGTTATCCGATCAGATATCATAACCATTGCATATAGTGATTAAAGGCATCAGATCTAAGCGAAGTATTTAATGAAGTTAGGATTCCATGTTTTCTCTTGCAGAAGTAAATTCGATTTCAATTCTTGTTAGTTAGTTAATTCTTAGTTTGTTAATTTGCTTTTTAGTTAGATTTAGTTAATTAAAACTCAATCTTGTTATTTGTCTTAGCAGTGCATAATAACCATACATTGTTGCATAGGTACAAAACTGAATTAAAACCATAACCAGATCTCTGTGGGAACGAACTCGACTTATTCATATATTACTTGTGACCACGTACGCTTGCGTGATTTAGTGCAAACAAGTTTTTGGCGCCGCTGCCGGGGATCATCGGTGTTTTATTTTTGGTTTATGTGCTTGTCAATAGTGATCGTTAGCGTTCACTGACTCGGATTTCTTACTTACTTAGTTTGTTTGTAGTGTTTCAGGTACTTGTCAGAGAGTGTGGGCGTTAAAGATGGATTTTCTAAATTACTATGGAGTTCAGCAGGTTGTTAGTGTTTGTGAGCTATGTGCGGGCGCACATGAGACGTATCAGTGCTGGAGCAACCATGGTGGTATTCAACAGCCTCAGCAATGTGAGCGGTGTTTGGGCGTTCATGATCCCTCACAATATTGTTACTACGGAGGAGTTGATCCATATGTCAGTTATGAGGAACAACCATATTTTCAATACTATCCTCAACAGTACCAGCAAGATGTTCCAGATATGTCATATTTCTTTGATAGTGAAGAGTTTCAACATCAGCAACCTACTCCTACTTTTCAGTCAGATGATGATTTGAAGGAGATTAGGAAGGAGATTAGGATGCTTGAAGACAATAATGAGAAGCTTATCAAATCTATGGGGACATTAGCTGCTCAAGTTTTGAGAGTCTTGGAACAAGAGAATCAACAATTCATGCTAGAGGCAAATCCAGAGAATAACGGTGACTTGGAGCAAGGTACTGCATGCTTAATTGAGGAAGACAAATTCCAAGGTGAGGTGAGCGTTCATAAGCCGTGTGAGGAATTTGATCATGTTAGGATGGTGGATGATTTGGAAAGGGCACTATTTGGGACAGACACTGCTGAGCTGCAGAAATTTCAAGAATTGGTATGTGCGAACCAAGAGGCTGAAGAACATGGGAAAGATGCAGGTCTTCTACTTGTCTCAGAGTTTAAAGATGGAGGTAGCGCATTAGAGCTAATGGAGGAAGTTCTCTTTGAGGAACCAAAGGCTTCAGAAACTTACATTTACCCTCCTCCATTATATTCAAGCGAAGCCCGCGATTGTGTGTTGTTCTACAAATTGTCAGATTTTGGGTCAACAGATGAAGGCATTGGAATAGGATATAGTTGTTACACGAATAGGTCAAGCGAGGAGAAGTGGCAGAAAGTGTGTCGCCGTGATGACGATGAAGTCTCACGAAGAGAGGACCAGGCAAACTATTATCATCCTTAATGGAGGCTTGGAAGTAACGTCAAGCTATTGACGTTAAAGAAGCGCTTCTTGGGAGGCAACCCAAGCATTGTTGTATACTGGTATGTTTTCTACTATCCCTTGTATTTACTTCCATTCAATGCGGACATTGAATCTTTTAAGTTTGGGGGTGGTTTGAGGGATTATTAGTAGTTGTTGTATTATTTGTTCATGTAGGATATCATGTTTGCATTTTAGTTATAATTCATGCATATTTTGTTTGTGTTATTGTCATGTGAGTTCATAATAGATTGCATTTGCACCCATGCTTGATAGGAATTTTGTGTTGTTGACGCTTTTGTTTGAGAAGTGATATGTTTTGTTCTTGTGCACACACATACACTAGAAAGTTGAAGCTAGTAGACTTATTGAATGTTATAAGTGATTAGAAGGACATGAATATGTGCAAGATGATTTAGTTTGCATGCTTTGAATACAAGTCGGTGCATTAGAGAGATTTTTACTTGGGATTGAGTATGTTTTTCCACCTAGTGAGTTTTTGAGCCATATTGCATATTATTTGCAATTTATTCGTTTGCTTGAGTGTCCACGGATTGTTTGCATTGCTAGCAGTTGTTTGAGGTCTTTCTTGAAACGCATGACATTATTTGACGATTAAAGTGATAAAGGCATTTAGGAATAACCGCATATTTTCCCATATTACCATACCATGTTTACATGATCAATTAGTTAACCCGTTGAGCTTAATCCTATTTTTTCGGTGACATACCACATTACTTGCCTAGACCTTTTTCTTGTATTGGCCTTACATTAATTTGAACCCACATTGTCAAAGGCTAGTAGAGTGTTTAAGGGAGTAATAAGGTGTGCAAGGAGGGGTTTATTGTTGGTCTTACTTTTGGGGGAAATATTGAAAATTGGGTTTGTTTACTTGATAGTCGGCATGTGTAATAAAATTGTGGGATCATTGTTATTGTTTATATTATTGTTTGTGTTATATTTAGCTCTCGGAAAAAAAAAGAAAAAAAAAAGAAAAAAAAATATGAAAGAAAAAAAAAAGAGAAAAATATATTATGAGAGCATGTTTGTGTTTGTTGTGATCCTATTTCAGTCGACTAGTCGAGTGTTTGTTTTAGTAAAAATTATTTTGTGGGGGGGAAATATGGTGTTGTGTATGATTTATTATGGTACTTACTAGCTTTTGACACTTCACCTGATTTGGCTTATTTGACATACCTTGTCCCTAGCCCGTTACAACCCAAATAAAGACCTTTTGATTATCGTCATTGATGTATGTTGTGTTAAGAGTTAGATTGATACCAAATGTCAAGCATGCTTATGATTTTGTTGGAATTGAGTGATACACTTACCCTTGTTCTTGAGTGAATATTCTTTTGTGAGTGGATTGTGAGTGTTTGCTTGTTTTTGCGTATGAGATCCCGAGTTTTGTCTCAAAGATGTACTCTTGTAGGCTTAGCATGTTTACTAACTTATTCTTACATTTGACATGGGCTTGTGAGAACTTATGCATGTTCATTGAGTAGACTATGTGAATACTTGCACTTTCGACACCAAGACATTGCGTATTTACTTTGATTCTTAAGTTGATATGGCATGAGAGGATTTGAAGGTATGGTAGGATATTAGTAGTAGTCATTTGCATTTTCATAATAGTTGCATTCATGCATTGCATTGCATTGGATTTTGTGGGTACATTCACTATAGGCCCTCACGAGACCTTACTCGTCCACTAGGGCTGCCTAGGGGTTTAAAGGGCTTGTTGCATATGCCAAATGCAACCGTGATCACCTACGGAAGTGGTACTAGTTAGTTAGTTAGTTAGTTGTAATTGTTTATGCTTGAGGACAAGCATCGGTTTAAGTTTGGGGGTGTGATAAGTGGATTTATATCCACTTGGAACGCTTCGTTTTGGCTTAAATTGATTGTCTTGTACTCAAGTTTGTTGTAGTTTTGATGTGTTTGTGTTTAGTTGTGCAGGGTTGCGAAATATCGTTTAGGGTTGGTGTTCATGTCAATTTTGGAGATGATTTGAGCAATGGAATGAAGGACGGCATATTTCCCTAGGCTATCATGAGGATTTATAAGGTAAGAATTGAAGAACGGGAAGTGGCGAAAGAATCGGAAGAGAAAACGGATGAGAATTGAGCAAAATGTGGAAAATTCAGATTTTAGGGTATGTTGCGCAGTCTACACTGTTTTGGTCATATCTGGAGTTCTAGAAGTCCGTTTTCAGCGATCTTACTGCCCACGCGAAGCCTGGGAAATTTTCTATAATTTTGAGCAGATTGCCCCGGCGCCTCAGGCGCCCAAACGGCGCTCCTACGCTGGTGGTGCGCGGGTAAAAATTCAGCCAGAATTTCTGATTTTGTTTTGGCCATAGCTTGAGTTCTAGAAGTCCGTTTGAGGCCCGTAAGCAGTCCACGCGAAGATAACGAGATTTTCTATCATTCTAAAGTGGTCCAGAGGCCCAATTGCAGCTGGAACGTTCCAGAATTACTGAAGAAAAGGCAGCTACGAATTTCCCTTTAAATCAGAATCAGTTTAGGAAACGTACTTCTATTATAATTCTGATTTGGTATTTTCTTGTTGGGCAAGATGTCTAGAGCCTATATAAACACATCCAACCCTTGTAATAGATCATTATTAAGAAGATCAACATTAGGGTAGAACCATTACATATCAATTACTTAGGTTTATTTGTATTTTTTCATACTTTGTTTTTATCATGGTTTCATCAGATCCCATGATGACGAGAGGTTCAATTATGAGCTAATCATTGTCATGGGATTCTAACGGATTTATTTATGGAGCTTTAGTATCTTGATGCTTTACAGATCTGTGTGTGATGTATATTTGATATCCTCGTATGGTTATGCTTAATTGATAGATGCGTCATGAACATCTAATTTGTTAATCTCTTGCTAAACGAGAGTGGATCTTGAGATTTAGAACTTGCCATGCTAGCATAGGATAGGTTGATGTTTTAACATCATGATTTGTGGCGTAAATAGAGATATTATGCTGCCCTATGTGATCAATGTGGATAACTTGTTCTTCAACCGTTATGTTTTCAAATTCTATAGAGATATAGGGTCTAAGCATAATTGGTGTCTATTCATCTTCTATCTCTTTTGTGGATGTATGTTTAGTTTGGTATTCGTATACTGAGAAGTAGCGTATACTTGTTTCGTGTTATCCGATCAGATATCATAACCATTGCATATAGTGATTAAAGGCATCAGATCTAAGCGAAGTATTTAATGAAGTTAGGATTCCATGTTTTCTCTTGCAGAAGTAAATTCGATTTCAATTCTTGTTAGTTAGTTAATTCTTAGTTTGTTAATTTGCTTTTTAGTTAGATTTAGTTAATTAAAACTCAATCTTGTTATTTGTCTTAGCAGTGCATAATAACCATACATTGTTGCATAGGTACAAAACTGAATTAAAACCATAACCAGATCTCTGTGGGAACGAACTCGACTTATTCATATATTACTTGTGACCACGTACGCTTGCGTGATTTAGTGCAAACAATTTTCAAATCTGCTAGAATATTTTTACCACCTCCAATGACTCCTGGTCTTCAGAAAGCTAAAGTTTCTGAATCTGACAAATCTCCACCAAAATGGACCAGGATGCAATCTGAACTGACAGGGTTGGTACCTTACACTAGAGGTGGTATTGGTTTTAGGGATGCTGAATTAAAATTTACAGCTCATACAGATCAACATTTTCTTGTTAAGAAATTTGGTGATGAACTGACTATTGATGATCTTTGGGAACTTGAATCTATTGCAATTGTTGCTTGCATTATGGAATCTAGGAAAGTAGAAAAGATGTTGTATTTCATGAAGGACAAGAGTGTCAAGAAGTTGTTTATTCATGATGTGTTGTGCAAGACAACAAAAGAACTGAAATATGTTCTTTATCTACTTGAAAATAGAGGAATTCCTGATACAGAAGCCAGTGTTTATCAAAACTTGTGTAATATGATCTTAAGTACAATCAAATTCAGATATCTAGATGGAGGATCAAGGTATGATTGTAATTATACTCCCATGTACATGAATACAGAAGGTCAAGAAGTAGAAATGCAAAGAGGTTCAGCTGTTAAAGAAGTAATTCTGATGCAAGAACAGTTGTCTTTGAATCCTGGTGGAAGAGATCTTGCATATTTACTGTTAGGAGAGTTGAATTTACCAAGAAGCTCAATTCAGAATCTCAGGGCTGGTATCTATCAGATTGACAAGAACAATGAAGAACTCAGGAGTCTGAAGAAAAGACTGATTCAGATTCTGGAAGAAAAGGAAGAGGAGTTACTATCAAGTTTCTTGCAGATAAATAATTTCTTTGTGAAAATTTCTGAGACTAAGCCTGAAGATTACTTGTAGAATTTTGTTTTGAGTTTTTGACATCATTGAATCAAAGAATTTGTGCTTTATTTCATTAAGTACAAATTGGGGGAGCTTGTTAGATATTGATTCAAGTGATATCAGGATCTGGATTGTTACTGATCAGATACTGATGCTGACGTCATCAGTAGTACAACGTCAGTATGAAGGTATCATCAGGATTAGAAGCTGGTCAGGATTTCGTGAAGATTCTCATCAGACAAGAGATCAAGGAAGATTGATATGTCGGCTGCTAATTTGTAGAAAGGCAGCTATCATACAAGATATGCATTCAGAGTAATATGTAATTGATTTAGAATATCTTGTAATTGATAGTACAACTATGTACGCTATATAAACACAGTTTAGGTTTTACTTTATAGTAATCGCATACACGAGTTATCTTGTAACCTAGCAGCTCTTAAGAACATAGGGATTTCTTAAGAGAGTTTGTAACAGTTTTATATCAGAATTAATAAAGCTGTTATTGATTCATACTTGTGTTATTTCTGTTTAAGTCGAAAATCTTATACAATTGTATTCAACCCCCTTCTACAATTGTTAATTACTGGGCAACAAGGAATGTCGTCCCACATTGTTGAGTGTGTGAATATTAAGATTATTAACAAAATGTGACAACAACACAAATAATTTCCGCAGTAGCACTTACAAACATATATTCTTGATATTACTATTTGATTCACCGGGTGTTAAACCCGGCTGCGGCACATTTTATTTTCCTAAAAGCGGATGCATACCTAAAAATTGTACTTCTAATAAAATTGTACTTCTAATGTAGTTATCAACTGCTTATGTAGTTGTGGTGGATCACTCTATTCTATTTCCTGCATCTAATTTTAATTTGTGATAAGCGGTCTAATTATAGCAAGCAAGTAAAAAAATAGGAGGTCGTTTTTAATCTTTGACGAAAAATTAGACATTCAATACCAACAACACTTTAGAAGATTAACACTATTCAGGAATATCAGCCCACGTCATTGAGTTTGAAAATTATTGTATCATTCATGTAATGTGACAGCAACACATACAATTGTCGCAGTAGCACTTATTGATAAAATAATCCACATAAGATTTAATTTAATTCAACCGGGTGTTAACCTGGTTGCGGCATTTTGTTTTTCGTACAGGTATTTGACGCTCGTGTTTTCAGTCTAGTTTCCAATTTTCGATCGTTAACATAAATAATACTTATGTACTTGGGATTTTCTACCTGTTGTGATTAACTATACTCTATTCTAATCAGAGAATACAATTTTTATTTACGATGAATGCTCGATGAAAGGTCTAATTACCACAAACATGCAACTCAATAAAAAGTGGTTACTTTTTTGTCATGATTTAACGAAAAATTTAATCATAAGTATACTTAGATCAACTTTGTTGCAGGAGGAAAGCAAATAAACGATTTAGGAATGTCGTCCCACATTGTTGAGTGTGTGAATATTAAGATTATTCACATAATGTGACAACAACACAAATAATTGCCACAGTAGCACTTACAAACAAATATTCTTGATATTACTATTTGATTCACCGGGTGCAAAACTCGGCTGCGGCACATTTTATTTTCCTAAAAAGGGATGCATACCTAAAAATTGTACTTTTAATCTAGTTATCAACTTGTGATCATTAACCAAAATACTGCTTATGTAGTTGTGGTGGATCACTCTATTCTATTTCCTGCATCCAATTTTAATTTGTGATAAGCGGTCTAATTATAGCAAGCAAGTAAAAAAATAGGAGGTCGGTTTTAATCTTTGACGAAAAATTATACATTCAATACCAACAACACTTTAGATGATTAATAGTATTCAGGAATATCGGCCCACATCATTGAGTTTGAAAGTTATTGTATCATTCATGTAATGTGACAGCAACACATACAATTGTCGCAGTAGCACTTATTGATAAAAAAAATCCACATAAGATTTAATTTAATTCAACCGGGTGTTAACCTGGCTGCGGCATTTTGTTTTTCAACCAAAAACCTCTATTTTAATCAGAGAATACAATTTTATTTACGATGAATGGTCGATGAAAGGTCCAATTACCACAAACATGCAACTCAATAAAAAGAGGTTACCTTTTTGTCATGATTTAACGAAAAATTTAATCATAAGTACACCTATATCAACTTTGTTGCAGGAGGAAAGCAAATAAACGATTTAGGAATGTCGTCCCACATTGTTGAGTGTGTGAATATTAAGATTATTTACATAATGTGACAACAACACAAATAATTGCCGTAGTAGCACTTACAAACAAATATTCTTGATTTTCCTATTTGATTCACCGGGTGCAAAACCCGGCTGCGGCACATTTTATTTTCCTAAAAGCGGACGCAGACCTAAAAATTGTACTTTTAATCTAGTTATCAACTTTTGATCATTAACCAAAATACGGCTTATGTAGTTGTGGTGGATCACTCTATTCTATTTCCTGCATCCAATTTTAATTTGTGATAAGTGGTCTAATTATAGCAAGCAAGTAAAAAAATAGGAGGTCGTTTTAATCTTTGACGAAAAATTATACATTCAATACCAACAACACTTTAGAAGATTATCACTATTCAGGAATATCGGCCCACATCATTGAGTTTGAAAATTATTGTATCATTCATGTAATGTGACAGCAAAACATACAATTGTCGCAGTAGCACTTATTGATAAAAAATCCACATAAGATTTAATTTAATTCAACCGGGTGTTAACCTGGCTGCGGCATTTTGTTTTTCAACCTGAAGGTATTTGACGCTTGTGTTTTCAGTCAAGTTTTCAATTTTCGATCGTTAACATAAATAATACTTATGAACTTGTGATTTTCTACTTGTTGTGATTAACTATACTCTATTCTAATCAGAGAATGTGATTTTTTTACTTGTTGTGTTTAACTATACTCTATTCTAATCAGAGAATACAATTTTCATTTACGATGAATGGTCGATGAAAGGTCCAATTACCACAAACATGCAACTCAATAAAAAAAGGTTACCTTTTTGTCATGATTTAACGAAAAATTTAATCATGAGTACACCTAGATCAACTTTGTTGCAAGAGGAAAGCAAATAAACGATTTAGGAATGTCGTCCCACATTGTTCAGTGTGTGACTATTAAGATTATTAACATGATGTGACAACAACACAAATAATTGTCGTAGTAGCACTTACAAACAAATATTCTTTATATTACTATTTGATTCACCGGGTGCAAAACCCGGCTGTGGCACATTTTATTTTCCTAAAAACGGATGCATACCTAAAAATCTCAAAATACTGCTTATGTAGTTGTGGTGGATCACTCTATTCTATTTCCTACATCTAATGTTAATTTGTGGTAAACGGTCTAATTATAGCAAGCAAGTAAAAAAATAGGAGGTCGGTTTTAATCTTTGACGAAAAATTATACATTCAATACCAACAACACTTTAGAAGATTAACACTATTCAGGAATATCGACCCACATCATTGAGTTTGAAAATTATTGTATCATTCATGTAATGTGATAGCAACACATACATTTGTCGTAGTAGCACTTCTTGATAAAAAAAATCCACATAAGATTTAATTTAATTCAACCAGGTACCTGGCTGCGGCATTTTGTTTTTCGACCAAAAACCTACAGGTATTTGACGCTTGTGTTTTCAGTCTAGTTTCCAATTTTCGATCGTTAACATAAATAATACTTATGTACTTGTGATTTTCTACTTGTTGTTGTGATTAACTATACTCTATTCTAATCAGAGAATACAATTTTTATTTACGATGAATGGTCGATGAAAGGTCCAATTACCACAAACATGCAAGTCCATAAAAAGAGGTTACTTTTTTGTCATGATTTAACGAAAAATTTAATCATAAATACACCTAGATCAACTTTGTTGCAGGAGGAAAGCATATAAACGATTTAGGAATGTCGTCCCACATTGTTGAGTGTGTGAATATTAAGATTATTTACATGATGTGACAACAACATAAATAATTGCCGCAATAGCACTTACAAACAAATATTCTTGATATTATTATTTGATTCACCGGGTGCAAAACCCGGTTGCGGCACATTTTATTTTATTTTCCTAAAAGCGGATGCATACCTAAAAATTGTACTTTTAATCTAGTTATCAACTTTTGATCATTAATCAAAATATGTAGTTGTGGTGGATCACAGCAACACATACAATTGTCACAGTAGCACTTATTGATAAAAAAAATCCACATAAGATTTAATTCAACCGGGTGTTAACCTGGCTGCGGCATTTTGTTTTTCAACCAAAAACTTACAGGTATTTGACGCTTGTGTTTTAGTCTAGTTTCTAATTTCGATCGTTAATATAAATAGAAGTTATGTACTTGTGATTTTATACTTGTTGTGATTAACTATGCTCTATTCTAATATCTAATGACGCTTGTGTTTTCAGTACTTACAGGTATTTGACGCTTGTGTTTTAGTCTAGTTTCCAATTTTTGATCGTTAATATAAATAGTTTTTATGTACTTGTGATTTTCTACTTGTTGTGATTAACTATGCTCTATTCTAATATCTAATGACGCTTGTGTTTTCAGTCTAGTTTCCAATTTCCGATCGTTGATATAAATAATACTTATGTACTTGTGAGTTTAATCTTAAATACCCCTAGATCAACCTTTTTACAGGAAGAAAACGTAAACGATTGAGGAATGTTGTCCCACATTGTTGAGTGTGAGAATCTTAAGATTATTTACATAATGTGTCAAAAACAAAAATAGTTGTCGTTGTACTAGCACTTACTAATAAATATTCTTGATATTACTATTTGATTCACCGAGAGCACAACTCAACTGCGGCATATTTTATTTTCCTAAAAAATGATGCATACCTAATAATTGTACTTTTTTTGGAAAAAAAAAGTTATCAAGTTTTGATCATGAATCAAAATACTACTTATGTAGTTGTGGTGCATCCCTATATTCTATTTCCAGTATCTAATTTTATTTTATGATAGGGGGTCTAATTATAGTTGGCGAGTAAAAAAATAGAAGGTCAATTGGTTTTAATTTTTTATGAAAAATTATACATTCAATACCAACTACACTTAAGAAGATTAATCCTACCCACATCATTTAGTTTGAAAATAATTGTATCATTCATGTAATATGACAACAACACATACAATTGTCGTAGAAGCACTTATTGATTAAAAAATCCACATAAGATTTAATTCAACCGGTTGTCAACCTGGTTATGGTACTACAAGTATTTGACGCTTGTGTTTTCAGTCTAGTTTCCAATTTTTGATCTTTAATATAAATAAACTTATGTACTTGTGATTTTCTACTTATTGTTGTGATTAACTATACTCTATTATAATCAGAGAATACAATTTTTGTTTAGAAAGGTCCAATTACCACAAACATGAAAGTCAATAAAAAAAAGGCTACTTTTTTTCAAGATTATAACGAAAAAGTTAATCTTAAATACCCCTTATCAACTTTGTTATAGGAGGAAAACATAAACGACCGAGAAATGTCGTCCCACATGGTTGAGTGTGAGAATATTAAGATTATTTACATAATGTGACAACAATAGAAATAATTGCTGCAGTAGCACATACTAACAAATATTCTTGATATCACTTTTTGATTCACCGGGTGCAAAACCCGGCTGCGGCATATTTTATTTTCCTAAAAAATGATGCATACCTAATAATTGTAGTTTTAATCTAGTTAATTACTTTTGATCATTAATCAAAATACTACTAATGTAGTTGTGGTGCATCACTCTATTCCATTTCCAGTATCTAATTTTAATTTTTGATCGACGAACTAATTATAGCCGTGGAGTAAAAAAATAGAAGGTCAATTGGTTTTAATTTTTGACGAAAAATTATACATTCAATAAACCTAGACCAACTACACTTTAGAAGATTAACACTGTTCAGGAATATCGACCCACGTCATTGAATTTGAAAATAATTGTATCATTCATGTAATGTGACAACAACACATACAATTATCGTAGTAGCACTTACTGATTAAAAAAATCCACATTAGATTTAATTCAATCGGGTGTTAACCTGGCTGCGGCATTTTGTTTTTCAACCAAAAACTTATAGGTATTTGACGCTTGTGTTTTCAGTCTAGTTTCCAATTTTCGATCGTTAATATAAATAAAAGTTATGTACTTGTCATTTTCTACTTCTTGTTGTTGTGATTAACTCTATTCTAATCAGAGAATACAATTTTTATTTATGATAAATGGTCGACGAAAGGTCCAATTACTAAAAACATGCAACTCAGTAAAAAGAGGCTGCTTTTTTGTCATGATTTAATGAAAAATTTAATCTTAAATACCCCTAGCTCAACTTTGTTACAGGAGGAAAACGTAAACGATTGAGGAATGTCGTCCCACATTGTTGAGTGTGGGATATTAAGATTATTTACATAATGTGACAAAAATAGAAATAATTGTCGCTGTATAGCACTTACTAACAAATATTCTTGATATCACTTACTAACAAATATTCTTGATATTACTATTTGATTCACAGGGTGCAAAACCCTGTTGCGACATATTTTATTTTCCCAAAAAATGATGCATACCTAATAATTGTACTTTTAATCTAGTTATCAACTTTTGATCATTAATCAAAATACTACTTATGTAGTCGTGAAAACCCTGTTGCGACATATTTTATTTTCCAAAAAAATGATGCATACCTAATAATTGTACTTTTAATCTAGTTATCAACTTTTGATCATTAATCAAAATACTACTTATGTAGTCGTGGTGCATCCCTCTATTCTATTTCCAGTATCTAATTTTATTTTAAGATAGGCGGCACCCGGCTATGGCATATATATTTTATTTTAATGATGCATACCTAATAATTGTACTTTTAATCTAGTTATCAACTTTTGATCATTAATCAAAATACTTCTTATGTATCCCTCTATTCTATTTTCAGTATCTAATTTTATTTTATGATAGGCGGACTAATCATAGTTGGCGAGTAAAAAAATAGAATGTCAATTGGTGAGTTGCTTGGATATTATTTAGACTCAATCAAGTGGGGCTTTTCTTGATTCAATCAACCATCTTTATGTAGATATGGTTCTGGAGGTTACCGCAGAAACTTTTCGCGAGAGATGAGCCCCTTGTTTTCACTCCAAAAATCCTACTATACACGTAGCGCAGAAAGTTTCTGCGGTACATGGCATATGCAAGCAATCGATTGCTCATGACGGGACCCCTTTTTTTACTTTGGCCTTTAAAATATGTTTTTTGCTTTTTGAAAGTGAAAGGTAGATTCGTTAAATAGCTAAATCAGCCATTGCAATAGACTGTAAGCTTGTTGGAGCATTCCTAACAGTAAAATGACAACCTGACCAAGAATGAGAGCCACGAGCAAGACAATGTGCAGCTCCGCTCCCAGATCCGGGAACATAATAAATACGAACATTTTTAAGAGTGTCTAACAATCTTCTGCAGTTATTCACTAATAAACCAAAAGCGGATGGCATGTGTAGAGAGCTTGAAAGTGCTTGAGTTGCCAGTAGACTATCAGTTTCAATAGTAGCATCCTTCCAATTCCTCTGTTTAGTCCAACTTAAAGCCTCTTTTGTACTCATGATTTCAGCAATTGCAGGGTGGACAGTCCCCACATGATAAACAGCAAAAGCCTCAATGATATTCCCATCAGCACCCTTGGCAATAAGCATGTTCCTCCACAAACACAGCTCCAAACGGGGTAGCATGAGCAAATTTCCATTGATCAAGAACAAGCGTTGCTGGAAAAAACTACGTTAGCAGCCGTACATACCATCGAGTTCAATGACAAATTATTGTGAGCCTTCCAGATTTACCAAGCAATCGTAGCAGCTTCCACCAACAAATTAACATCACCTTTCTTAAGGATTTCTTTGAACTAACCCATTAAATCCAACACATGTAGCTGGCTTCCATTTATACCAGACCAGTTCCAACAAGTAGCAAATGGGCAGCTCACCAGTCACCAGTATAGATTATTGAAAAGATGTTGTACTACCTCATTATCCCATTCCCTGACCCAATCCTCACTCTCGCCCCATGCTTTAATCAACTCTTGGGATTGAAAACACTTTCTCCATGTAAAACTTGGATTTTGGCCTAAGACCATCTCCAACCCAACTTCAAATTTGTACTTTTACACCATTTTGGTGTAAAATTCCTCTCCAACCCAACACTAAAACTTACACCATTTTGGTGTCACACCAAAATTTACACCAAATTTTTAGAGTTTTTGTTAATCCCAACTTTGCCCTTGTCCTCCTTCCCCAAAACAAATTTGTTCCATTTGTATCCAACCAACTTTATTACTTTTGCACCATACTTTTGTACTTCAGCAATAAAATAACATAAATAGTACAAGAATGGTGTAAAATTTAGAGTAAATGGGTTGGAGTTGAATTTGAAAATAGTGTAATTTTTACACCATTTTGGTGTAAAAATTACACCAAAATAGTGTAATGGGTTGGAGATGCTCTAACATAGCATTATTTGCATATAACGTGAATATGTGATATAATATTAATTTTTTTTTAAGAATATCATTTTTATTTAACAAATGTAGTAATATGAATATTAATTTCCTTCAAAAATACAAACAATTGTGCAGCCAAATGCAACTCTTACTCAAGGATCTAGCACAAGTTAGGAATATCTTTTCAAGAAAGTGACTTGATTTCGATCAAATAATTTTTGACAAACAATTTCTTTAATTAAAAATTATCCATTCGACTATAATGAAAGAGAATATAGCCGAATAGGTAAGAAATGTTCAAAAGATTAAGTTTGCAATTACAACACTTCCACCCAATAACAAAATAAAAACGACAATTTTTTTTTATTATTTTGCTAAATTAAAACGACAAATTCCTTCGGGGAAGGAAAAGAGACAAATCTAACTTCAGTCTGATAGTTGCATTTCAATTTGGAAGCAGAACAAATAAATTATATAAACTGAATACTTGGCATGTGTTGAAGCCAATTTTCGTCACAGACTAAGCTTCAAGATAAGATTTATAATCGGGTATTCGTATAGAGCTTGGATTTAATATCCATGGCGATTTTGGGGGAAAACTAGGGTTTATGTGTTTTTGGGCTGTGCCGGAGAGAATTAATTCTAAGAGATAGTAGAATTTCGGGATCCCTTCTCAAGGTGCCTACGTATCCTTTTATAAGGAATCAAGCCCACGTAGTTCTTTTAGGTCCATACTCCTATTCTTTAGGAGCAAGTTACCTATAAATTGGATGAGGTACAGATTAATGACTTATTGGGCCTCGTTTAGTCCTCTAATAAAGATCGATACCCACTAGATAGTTGGGTTTATATTTCGTATCAACAGCATGTTTTCCTCATACTCATACCGGCACATCGTAGAAAATAACTCATGGCAATCATCATGCAGGACCAATTCAATCCTACACTTGGATTCTATTCCTACTTCGTATCTTTATTATATACTGAGTATAATTAGCATGCTTGTAGAAATCGGTAATCGGTATAAATTGATTGGGGTACCAATTTAATATTAATCGGGTAATCGGTGATTAATCGGAAGGATTAATTGGAGCATTAATCGGATATTATAATAATATTTAATATATTAGTCTAATTTTAAATTAAACATATCATTTTAAATAAATTTACAGGATTAATCGGATTTCAAAAATCGAATCGACTAGTTAACTTACAAAGGATTAATCGGGGATTAATCGACTAAATCGGGGATTTCTAGAACCATGATAATTAGAGAATAATTTAACAAAGCATGATTTAGGCTTATATGCCTTACAAATGAGTATCTGTTCTAACAAATCTTGGGGGTGAGTGAGAATCGAACCTAGATCCTGGGATTGGGATGACAAGAGATAAGTCCTTATCAATTGAGCAATTTAATCGCGCTCAAAAGAATCCTACTAACTAAAAAGACTTTAACATAGAACAATTTCATTAAAATCATAACAAAGCTAAATTAAAAGTATTCTAATCAATAAGAACTTTAGAATTTTAAAAAAAAATTAAATATTACTCCCTCCGTCCCTCATGATTGTTTACATGGGGGATGGACACGGAGACCAAGAAAATGTGTAAAAAAATGAGTAAAATTAGATGAAAAGTGGGTAAAGTGATGGGATCTATTAATATTTAATTATAGATTTGAGATAGTGGAGGAAATTAGTGGGTGTAATAGTGTTTTTTATTATTAAATATATGAGATAGTTGGTGTAATAGTGGGAGAAACTTACTATTTTTGGAATGTAAAGAAATGAGAGGGACACCTCAAAATAGTAACTGTAAAGAAATGAGAGGGACAGAGGGAGTAATAGATTCATTTTCTTTGACCAATAATACCCCAAAAATATATATATCACATACTAAGAATACCACAAAGCACTGATGATGGCCATAAATACCCGTCTATTACGCATTTCATATGAGAATATAGGAGTGCCCATAAATCGATCAAACCGATTAAACCGACCTAACCCACCCCTACTTTTAGCCGACCCAACCCGATATTATTTAAACCGAACATTGAATGGGTTAAATATTAAAAAAATCGAATTAAATGGGTTGGGTTAGGGTTTTGATAATTTTAATTCAATCCAACCCGGCATATATTATGCACTAATTAGTCATACTACTAATTTACTACTCCCTCCGTCTCGCAAAACATTGCCCATTTGACTAAAAACACGGGTTTTAAGAAAAAGTGGGTATTGAATATTATTTGTAAGAAGTAGTGGTTATTGAAAATTGTTTTTAAGGAGTAGTGGGTATTGAATATTGTTTTTTTGGAGTAGTGGGTGGAGTAGTGGATATTGAATATTATTGTTAAGGAGTAGTGGGTGGAATAATAGGTATTGAATATTGTTTTTTTGGAGTAGTGGGTGGAATAGTGGGTGTTGAATATTGTTTGTAATGATTAGTGGGTGGAGTAGTAGGTATTGAATATTATTTTTAAGGAGTAGTGGGTGGAGTAGTGGGTATTGAATATTATTGTTTATGGCTTAAAATAGAAAGGGGAAAAGTATTTTGATAGTCCCGATTTAGTAAATGAGAAATGTTTTTAGAGACAGAGGGAGTACTTGACTTAAAGTTAAGATTTTTTGGATATATTATTACATGTTCCATACTAAAATTTTGAATTAAAGATATTTAATACAATGATGTTCTACTTATGTGTAACGTAATTTAGTTTTGTAGATTGTTGTGTATTGTAATTTGCACATGTGGTGATCAATTGAATAATTGCATACTAGATTAAGTTGTACATGACTTTAAATCTTGGACTTCGAGTTGTTTTATCACTAACCAACAAATACAAATATGTGTTGCACTAATTTCTACTTTATATTTAACACGATCAACCCGATCAAGCCGAACCAACCCAACCCAACTTTAGTAAGATTTACGATGGTTTACGATGGGGTATTTATGTCATTGTTTCAATATTTAATGATTTAAAATATGAAAACATAACATTTCAAAAGTATAGAATAAACTAAACAAGTTTATATATTTATGAGATTACTAACTTTAATTATTTTTAAAAATTAATAAAATTAAATCGTGGCATACATGACCATTTAGGAAAAAGTAAATATTTAAATAAATAAATGAAATTAAATACTTAAGTAAACATGTTGTAATTAGAATAATTAAAAATAACATTACAATATTAAAAATAGACATGAAAAAAACCCTAATAAACAATTTTTTATAATCTTAGGAAAAATTTGTCAAATAGTAATCTTATAATCCTAAAAAATATTCACATTGGAATTTATCAAAATTAAAGATAGGAAAATATTTAATGAACAAATAACTAGTTGCAAAAACTTATTGCTTTTAAAAACATATAAAAAAGAATTTATATTACTCCAAAAATATAACATAAACTAAATTAATAGAAATATGTTAAAGAAAACATACATTATCAACTTTAATCATTATTAAAATTTTATAATATTGAAATTAAATTAAATTGATATTTTATAAAAAATCAAAAATATTAATAAATAAATAAATAAAGAAAATACTCATATAAATTATTTATAAAATTTCCCCGTAAAAAGTTACTCCCTCTGTCCCTCCCATTTCTTTACATTTCTTTTTCACTACTCGACACGCATTTCAAGGCTCCTAAAAAGTATAGTTCCATAACTTATTTTTTAAATTTTCTTTTTTTGTATAAAAATAGAACAATTCTATTTTTATACAAAAAAAGAAAATTAAAAAAATAAGTTATGAAACTATCCGCAAATTGCACCTTAAAATCCGTGCCAGAATTACGTCCCCCAAGGTAAAGAACCAAGGGGGACAGAGGGAGTAGAACTTAAATATAGGGTAGTGAAAAAGTGCCATGTGTACACACTGGCTGATAAACAAAAAGCATTCTATCCAATGTACAACTTTACGATAAGCATTTTGAAAATGTGAACTACAAAAATTCTTTCCAAAACATAACTCAGTACTTAGGATAAGTTAAATTTCTATAGAGAAGGCACTGCTGAGTAACGCAATTGTCCTACAAGTTCAGGCACCTTGATATGTCCTAATATTGGGGTCATCTGCAATCCAATGACTTGCACCACTTCATTTGAGTGGCCATCCAAAAATACATCTGTGATCTGCAAAAAGATTCATGTCAAGAAAGAATCACAAAGATTCAGCATACATCTGTGATCTGCATACTCGTACTTTAAAAAAACACTCAAGTACCATGGAAAATATTTATAAAACAGGCAAACTTTTTGAAACAAGTTGAGCAACTTCTAGGCATTAGTAGCCACAAACACTAGAAAATATAAAGTTTCTTTGACAAGAAAGAATAATGTACTGGTCCCCTAAAGGGTGATCTAACATCCTTGTGATCGATTGCAAACTAACATGATAGTGGATAGGAGAGCTTTAGTTCCATGAATATTATTATGGGCATTGCAGCATCAGGATTTCTTTTGCTTCCTTTTAAATATTAGAGCCACACAATCAGCAGAGGTGTGCAAAAGCTTGGTTGCATAATTTATCTTGCTTAAAGAAAACAACTATGTCATTATGTCACTTGCAAGGAGACTAACTATATTTGCAACAATAGAAGAAAATGGACAATTCATTGTTTAGCGCATTAGCCATGAAAAGGAATTATATGCAGAGGTAGATGATATAGTACTTGCAAGAAAAAAGGGCAGAAAGTGGCATGCCACTACATAACCAATCATACAAGGAAAAAGATATATAAACTGTCCAATCACTCTCGTTCCTACTTTCTGTGACTTATGCAATGTATTCTTTTGTTTACAACAAAGTTAAGAGCATACCTGAGTGCACCCAAACAATTTCAATGTCTTCAGGGACAAGCAGCCATCTGCAATTAGTCCTACAGCTTCATTTGACAACTTGCGGCAAAACGACAAATCCAAATTTTGCAAGTTCTTTGAACATTTGGAAAGTGATATGGCAGTGTTGTCAGCTACCTGAAGAGATCACGTTTTTCAGAGTAAGTGCACAGATATATATCCTTCAACAAAGATTAATCAGTCGCATGGTTAAAAAACACCCTTGCAAATCAACCTAACTTATATTGGTAAATGCAATGCCAAGACTGCACATAACTTGCCTCCACGACAGAAGGGGGTTACAATGTTCTTTGCTTAATCAGTCATCATTTAAAACGCATACCCACAGAGACAAAGGAGCAAGAATATATACAACAGAACTGTAAGAGTGAATAGGAATCACCTTGCTGACGTTATTGAGAGATAATTCCTCTAATGAGCCTCCACTGGTTTCCAGATAAGCGGCAACAGCTTCATCACTATCATGATGTCATAGATAAGAGTTCTACAATCAGATAACTAAGACGACAAATTTTCTACAACAACAAAGATTGGCAGGGAATTTAATTTAAAAGCTAAGACAGCAGAAAGTGGCATGTTCCATAAAAAAGGAAGAGTAGCGAAGGGCCGAAGGTACACTTTTATGACAGAAGACTACAGCATATTTACTCCATTTTTTTCCATGGGTAAAAGAAGACGACGTTACCAAGTAATAATGCATAAAGTGGGCAACATTTTCCCAACTACCTGATGCAATAAGAAAAAACATGGTGTTTCTGTACTTACAACGTGCTAAGGGATTGCAAAGAATGATTATCAATTTTTTTAAAGGAAAGGATATTAACAAAGTCTCTTGGGTTAATAAATCTTTCATAAGGACATTACAATATGCCTATTACACTATTATCGAGTCTAAACAAAACATGGCCATACATTAACCATGTATATAATTAGACTAGTTGCTCTTATTTCTTTATTTAATTAGCAATGCAACTAATTTTAATAGAAGAAAGAAATTTTGGAAGGTAGACCTCTTTAGTTTAACTTCCTGGAGTTTTTCTGCATTTGATTCACCTGACCTCAGTTTACACAATTATAATGATACTGAAATGAGTGCAAAAAATAATTAGGAAAAAGTAAAATGCAGACTTTCAATAACCAGATTAATAATGTAAGTTGGGATTTCACATACTTCAGTTAGTACCCTGTATGTTGCTACAGTGATCAAGAAATCAATATAACGTTTTTTAACTCCTACCAAAACTAAAAGACGTAATATACTGCTTCCTCCCAAATGTATAATTATCAAAGTAAATTTACTGATAGTGTAAGCAAATAGAACCTGAAGATATTGCGACGGAGTTTTAGTGATCGAATAGACCGACATCCATTAGCAAGATATCCTAGCGCAGAATCAGTCAGCTTGCACAAGTTGGTCAAATCTAATGCACAAATCCCAGAACAGCTTTTTGAAATGACTTTAAGAGAAATATCAGTCAATTTCCTGCAAGAAATTTGAAGTGTTATTACATAGTCAATAAAAGGAAAAGAGAAACTTGCACAGCAAAATGAGCATAAAAAAGGTTTAGTCAAATTTAACAAGTACATCTACATATAATTATACACTGTTCTAGGAAACCTACACGCAGTCTGCCAAAACAAGTTCCTTCAGCTTGTGTCCGCGTAAATCAATCAACTGACAAATAAAATCATCACAAATAGTATGGAGACCAGCAAGGGACAACACTTCCAAATATTCCAGCTTTGATAGTGCAGGCAATAAAAGAATAGGATCTATACTTTCACAGTCATCCAAGTATAATTCTCTCAGAACTGATCCTAATGAATCAGCTATGCTATTGATACCGCCAAAGGTGAGCAATGAGCACTGAGAGAGATTTAGAGATCTCAAAGCAGGTGCAGAAGATAGAAGTGAGCTCAGCCCATTATCTGAAAGACGGCATGCACCCTTCAATGATAAAGTAGTTAACAAGGGCAAGCAATTTGGTGACCGACCTAATGTATCATACAGAATATAATCTGGCATACAACGTCCACATTGATCAAGTTGAAGCACCTATTCCAAATAAAAAAAAAATATTGTCAGTCATCTCATATGCTGAAAACCTTGGAAAGAAGGAAATCCTATGCACACACAATTTCCCGAGTTTATTCAGTACTGAAAACATTGGAACCAAGGTTATCATTACACACTTTCTAGTGGATGGAGTATGATGCAGAATTGTAAATCATTCATAGTACACAATTCTTTTTATATTTTACAAATATTAACATTCCTGGCTCAAGACTCAAGTCAAGTTTGTTTCGAATAAGAGAGCTTATGACTACTAGCAACTCTAAGTGTGTAATGCATCCAGAAACTGAAAATCAGACAAGGTCGTATAACCAATGACATAACTAAAATATCAAATAGATCACAAAAGCTTGATTAGAGCATACAAAATCTGCAGCAAACAATGTAACCACATCACAATGTAGCAGTGAACATTCTAGCGGTTGGAAGCAGAGCTATAGCAATATCACATCAAGTACTGAGATAAGGTGCATCATGTGTCAATAATTTATCATGCACTTCCTAACATTAGAAGTAACATCAATAAAAATGGTAATTAATATGAATAATATTAATATAAATAATAATAATAATGCGAATAAAACAAAAAACATATAGCATCTGATTCAGGAACAAATATATACCGCCAAGTTACTGATGTCAGCCCCTGCAAAAATCTTTGTAAAATCTTCTTCTGATAACCATGAGCAATCTCTCACGCGTATCTCTGTAGAAGCCCCTCGTGCAAGGAGTTCAAGAAAATGACTGTTCATTTTTCGCATATCACAAAGCATGTGACTAAGCTTGTGCCTCAATACGTCAGGAACATAGTCCAAAGAAGTTAATGCATCTGCATTTTTGGAAAGAGTTATCATGCACAGTTCTTGCAGCAGAGGAACCGACAAATTAGACCTCTTATGATTCTTTTCCTGTTTGGGGACCCACGTCATTGGCGGAGTTTCTTTCCCTGAAGATGAGTTCTGTTGTTGCAAGTTTACGTTCATTCCTCGTTCCTTAATAATCTTCATGGCAGTTGAGAATGGACCAGGCCAGTCTTCCACTCCACTGTCCATTTCCCTTGGTGCCATATCTGCTTCAGCCTCGTCTACAACATGGCTTTGTTCTTCCTCTGCAGTAGAGAAAAATGCAAACCTTGAAGCACTTCTTCGGGCTTGAGCCCGAAACCTATCCCTTGTTCTCGTAGCATGATCTCCTACATCATTCTCCTGTACATGTGTACCATCCTGCATCACGACATTGTCACTATTTGATCTTTCGACTCTAGGGGCCTCTGATTCGGCCAAATTCTCAGCTAATTTTCCCTTTCCTTTGTCGTGTCTAGTTAGTCTCCTCCTACCCACATCAGAACGGCCATCTGTCTCGTCCCTTGCTCTCCCTTTACCCTTATGAGAAGAGCTTCCTGTCTCTGGCTTGGCTAGTTTTGCCTTCACGCCCTCAATACATTTTGATATTATTTCCTCCCAAACCTCAACTCCACCTGTGGGAACATTTTTTATTTTTGCCATAATAGCTCGATATCTATCTGCTGTAGGATTATTTCCTGATAGATAACTTTTCCAATCCAGTGAACCATCCTTTACTGCAACATCGTCACCATTGGATACTTCAACTTTATTGGCCTCAGGTTCAACCGCCATATCAACAACCTTTCCCTTCCCTTTATCATTTCTGCTTACTCTCCCTTTACCCTCATCATCGACACTCACTGCCTCAGCCCTCAGTCCTTCATCCACCTTACCCGAACCCCCTTCCATCTCATCATCAAAACTCGACTTCAAACCAGCCTGACCGCCATTTTCCTCCCCTCCACAATCACCTTCAACTCCACCTTTCTCACCATCATCATTACCACTAGCATCCGTCATCGACACATCCACATTATCAACAAACCCTCTCACCTTTTCACGAGCCGCAACTTTCTTCCCTGATCGCAACCTCAAACCCCCTCCACCCTCACCCTCTCCAACACTCTCAATCCCTAACCCTAACTTCCCCTCCCCTTTATCTTTTCTGCTGACTCTCCCTTCACCTTCATCATCGACGCTCACTGCATCATCCCTCATTCCTTCATCCACCTCAGGTAATGTCTCCACCCTCTCCACCTTAGCCAAACCCCCTTCCATCTCATCATTAAACCTCGACTTCAAATCACCCCGACCCCCATTTCCCTCCCCTCCATAATCACCTCCAACCCCAACCACTTCACCTTCCTTACCATCTACACTTTCCCTCATCAAAACATCCACATTATCACCAAACCCTCTCACACCTCCACGAGCCGCAACTTTCTTCCCCGACCGCAACCTCAAACACCCTCCATCTCCCTCACCCTCTCCAACACTCCCACCTTGAAACCCTAACTTCCTCTTCCCATTCCCCTTTTTCGACACCTCACTGCTCCCCTTATCACCACCCGAATCCCCATCCATTTCACTCCCCATCGAATCCTCAACAACCTCCAAATCCCCTTCCCCTCTACCCTCACTCCCCCCTTCTAACTTCCCCTTTTTCGAAACCTCGCCGCTCCCTTCCTCACCGCTCCCATCCTCACTCCCCATCGAATCCTCAACAACCACATCCTCCAATTCCACTCCAATTACCTTAATTTCCTCCTCAATCCCACTCACACTCTTCCTCTTTCGACTCGAAACAACCTCACTCTTCCTAAAACTATCATCACAACTTTTCGAAGAATCGCAATTCTTCGAAGCGAGGCGGACACTCCGCCTAACACTAGCAGACCTAGATCCATCTGTCATTTGCGAAGACGAATTAGACGCAGTAACAGCCTGCGTTTCGCGAGTGACAGGTGTTTCAGGCTCAACTGATGAAACCCTAGGTTGTTTTGTGCTATTAGAATTAGGGGAATTGTTTTTAGAAAGTGGTGGTTCTACCACAGATTTCACTTCTCGAGACCTCAAAACCGTCATCTTTAATCACAATTCACCACGATTTAATCGTGTGTGTGTGTGTGTGGGAGAGAGAGAGAGAGAGAGGGATTCTTGATTAGTGTGCGACAGAGAGGAGAGAGATGAATGTACCGTGAATGGCGGAGAAATCGAGAGAGAGAGAGAGAGAGAGAGATGTTTGTAGAGTGGGGAGAGGGCTTGTTGGGTACGATTTATATGCTTCCTATTAGTATTGGGAACTTATCGGGAACACACAAGGGAAGGATGGAGGCTATTAATTTCTTCCCGCCAAAATATTATAATATGTACACACACCCGTGTGTCTATGCTCCGTATTATTAGGGTTTATAAGCTGTTGCCTGTATTTACGTGGGACCCGGTTAAGATTTCGAATTTTTTGCAATTGAGATTGGTTTTGAGATTTTGTTCGGTAAAATGAATTGATTTTTTTTATACAAAAGAAACTAAGAAAGGTTTTATTACTGAATCAAATTTATAAAACATAATTAAATTCCGGGTGGACATCTATCACCTTTCATTTACGATTAATTATTGAACATCTATATTTCGCTAAACAGTGAGATATTCTATTTGTAGATCGCTTGACAAATCTTAACATAGCAATCAAAACAAGAATTATGAACTAGCTGCACGACCTGCAAACAATTCGTTTCTATTACCACTTCCATTTGATTTCCATTTTTAATCCAACTGAGGTTTCACGGATACTTATTACCTCAGCAAAATCAGGAGACATTCTTCCTTAGGAGCACTTGGAGATGCCTTCAATGAGATTGTCATTTTGATCTCTGATAATCAAAGCATGAATGTAACGGCTTGGTTTTTCGAAGAAAGTTGCATCGATGTTTACTTTAATACTGTTTAACATTGGAGGATGCCATTGTTTTAGACAGTCTTCTTGAATCATAAAGCCCAGAAAACTGTCAAAGGATTTATCTTGAACAACTCGTCATTGGTTAAGAACATATAACATCGAGTTTATTATCTCTGAAGCATTAATACTATGCTGGTTCCATATCAAATCATTTTGATTTTTCCATAGCATCCAGCAAACCATCACTTGATTCTGAATTTCAATGTGTTTTTTTTTTATCAAAGACTAACTGAAACCATTTTGTAAATGTATTAAACTCACATGAGATACTGGGAATTATAGTAGACATGTGACCAGTGATAACACATGTTAGTGTGAGAACAGTGAGAACACACATATTCACCACATTTCAAGCTATTTTAAAGGGTCTCGATAAGGTACATTCACAAAAAAGTCTTATAATTCTACCCTCTATCCATTCATAACAAAAAAATTAAAAAAAATTAACAAAAAAATTGAAAAAAAAACTGCTGCCACGTTATCATTTTTAAATTTTTTAAAAAAAAATTTAAAACTTTTTTTTTTGATGAATGGATAGAGGGTAGAATTATAAGATTTTTTCGTATTGGGTGCCCCTGGCGGGACCCTTTAGAATAGCTTGAAATGTGTTCTCATTGTTCTCCAACATATACGTGTTCTCACCTGAATCATACCCTAAGATTATATGCGGATTTGATTCATGAATAAAATGAATCGAAATTGAACTAGTAAAGAAATTTCAATGTATAATAGCAAGAATTGTTATGTATTTCGAATATTTTTTAAAAATTTCCTTAATAACATGACATGACATAACATATGGTTAAATTTAATTTGTGACCGCATATGAATACAGATCCCATGTTAGTATCGAAAATTACCAATTATATAAGTGCCATATCAACATTTGGGAAAAAATTGAAAACCGAGTAAAAGTCAAGTAATCTAAATCGAGATCGAGTTGAACTTGTCAAAAATATAAATATATTCCAATTTTTTATTATATTGGTGATTTATTTAAATTCTAGAGAAATCAAGCCTCTTCTTTAGAGGGGAGTTCAAAATATTGATTTCAATTTGAAATATAAGAGAATCTACAATGCTAATAGATAAATTAATTGGTTAAATCGATTAGCTATAATAAATTTTTAAAATTTTATTTATGAAGAATTGTGCATGTTCCAATGATATTATATATAATGCTAATCATGTATAATTATACTTAAAGGAAATGTTATTGATTTAACAAATATTCATTGTAAAAGGTTATAAGCCAAAATATTCAAAAAAAAAAAAACATCTAGTTCAAAATACTCATTTTTGTAATTGTATCCCAATATATGTATTATCAACCACGATATTGATGGTAGCGTATATTTTAGGATACTATAAAAAATTTACATATTTAAGATCAGTACATTAATCATCTCAACCAAATTAGAACAGAATTGGTTAATTGTTTACAAAATTTCATAGTATTAAGTTGGCATTTATTCTAATTCAATTCAATATTGACAAGGCTTGATTACTAAAATAAAAATGGAAACTGTCAAGAGTTAATAGTAATGGAATACACATCTGAATTGAAGTCAAGATATTGTAGAACGTTTGAGGTATGGTTATCGATATTGAAAGGTTATTGTTTCATGAGAATGCATGAGCTATAATGTGCTGTTTGAACTTCCCAGGATGTTTAACTAATAATGCAATCTCAATGTCCTACCATCCCACTCATTTTACTCAGCTACTCAGCTGATGCCACAATTGATCCACTATTTCGCGGAATTAATTATTTGTTTTGTTACAAGGATCATGTTAACGAGCTCGATTCCAAGACTGGAAAACTTTATATTCAGGAAGGCAGTGTTTCTGAACAATTAAGGATCACGTACTGAAGTGGCAGAAAGAAGTTGAAGAAATCGAGGATACTGTTAAAGAATTTTCGGAGAATTGAAATACAAAAATAGACCTCCTTGGAGGTGCATTCAGTGTCTTCCAGTTCCTAGACCTGTGTCCCGTTTTCAACTAGGTTGGAAAGCTGTACATATGGCTAAGAGGGTAACTGAACTCTCTGATTTTGGAAAGGATCTTCTGAATTATGAAATTGCATATCCTCCGCTGATTGAAAATGCGCCAAAAACTGATACTACATTCCAGAATTTTCAATCAAGAAAAGATGCTTACTGAAGGTAGTTCTTTTATTCTTGGCATCTACGGAATGCCAGGAGTTGGAAAAAATCGAATGATGGAACAAATTTGGAAAGAATCCAAGGAGAAGAACATCTTTGACAAGTTAACAAGAGCGGATGTTGGCAATGAGAAGTTGGATGTGATAAAATTACAAAATCAGACTGCATGGTATCTAAATTGCCATTTTGACTCTCAAGATAATGTAGACCTTAGAGCTTCTCAACTGAAAAATAGTTTAATGAATGGAGGCAAGATCCTTCTCATATTAGATGATGTGTGGAGGGAGATTCCTTTAGATGTTATCGGGATTTCATTTGCTGATGGTAGTATTTCCAGAGGCTGTGAGATCCTTTTGACGTCTCGAGAGGAAGATGTATGCTTGCGTAACAATTGCAAACATCTTGTCTCGAAAGAAAGATGTTTGCACGGGTGTCCCCAGCTAGAGAGGTTCATATTAGCAATATTGCTTCTTCTGCTGACATCACACAGGACTTGACAGCTGGCATCACCTGATTGGGTTAAAGATTGTAGCTTATTTTCCCGCCTAGAAGTTAGTTAGAATCTTTGTATATATAATCAGATTATATATACAAAGATTCTAATAATATATAATAACATATATAATTATATGTTCAGATTATATATATAACCGATCTCTATATGCTTGGTTCGTTCGTGAAAAACAGGATTTTTGGCAATGTAAAGTGCAGACTGATTGTCACAATTCAACTGAACTGGCTTGAGGTTGGAAATACCTAATTCTTCCAGTAATCGTACAGTCCAAACTACTTCAGATGCTGCAGAGGCCATTGCCCTATATTCAGCCTCAGAAGAAGACCTTGACACAGTAGATTGTTTCTTTGATTTCCAGCTAACAGGAGAATTACCAAGTAAGAGAATGTAACTTGTAACTGACCTTCTAGAATCTGGACAGGATGCCCAATCTGAATCAGAAAATGCTTGTAAGGTGATGGAATTTGAAGCTTTGAGAAGAATGTCTTGACCAACAGTAGCATGTAGATATCGTAGAGTGTGTAAAAGAGCATCATAGTGAGGCGTTCGAGGTGTTTGTAAGAATTGATAACTGTACTTATAACTAAGATCAGGCCTGGTATTAGTTAAAAAATTTAACTTGCCAACAAGATATCGATATAGTTCTGCATTATCCAGAAGTTCTCCTTCATGAGCAGAAAGCTTCAAATTTAAGGGTAAAGGAGTAACAGCTGACCTTGATAAATCTAAGTCCATAAGCTGCAGAATTTCCTTGGTATATTTTGTTTGAGCAAGAGTAATACCAGAAGAAGTATAATTGACTTCTATGCCAAGAAAATAATTGAGCAAACCAAGATCCTTAATGCCAAAAGTTGCATGTAAATGCTGTTTAAGAGCATCAATCTTGAACAAATTACTACCAGTAACTATGATGTCATCTACATACACAGCTACTATAGTAATATCAGACTTGTCTTTACAAATGAACAAACTATAGTCAAGTTTTGATTGATAAAAACCTTGATGAAGTAACTCTTCAACCAACTTATCATTCCACTCTCTGGAAGCTTGCTTAAGACCATATATTGTTTTATTAAGCTTACAAACTTGATGTGAAAGATGAGAAATGCCTTCTGGAACTTTCATATAAACCTCCTCCTTTAAGTTGTCATGCAAAAAAGCATTATTAACATCCATTTGATATATTTTCCATTCTTTATGAGCAACAAGAGCAACCAAGCATCTGACAGTATTCATCTTAATGACTGAAGAGAAAGTTTCTTGATAGTCTATACCATATTTCTATGTGAACCCTTTTGCAACTAACCTGGCTTTACACCTTTCAAGAGAACCATCTGACTTCAATTTAACTTTGTATACCCATCTGCAACTAATGGCTTTCTTGCCTTTGGGTAATTCAATAAGAGTCCAAGTATTATTGTTCTGTAAATCTGTAATTTCCTTAGACATAGCTTCTACCCATAATGGATTACCAGAAGCTTCTAAATAAGATGATGGTTCTGTAATGTTAACAGACTGAATAGGAGTAACAAGATTACACCAATGTGTAGAAGTAAGATTGCAGTGATAATCTTTAAGATATGTAGGAATATTTTTAACTCTGGTGGATTGTCTAGGTGGTGTAGGAAGAATAGTAGTGGAACTGGAAGTAGAAGGAGAGTGAGATAAAGATGAAGTAAAATCAGAACTTTGTTGACTAGAAACAGGAGAATTAGTACTATGTTGACTAGTATCATGCACAGGAACAGAAAGATGAGATGATGAAATGTCATGATCAAATGATGAAGTATGACAAGGCAAATAAGCTGAAGAATTATAAGGTGCAGAAGTAGGCTGACTAAGTAAGTGAAATGGAAAATGATGTTCAAAAAATTTAACATCTCTGGATACAGTAATTTGATTACTGATAAGATCCATAACTTTATAACCTTTTTGATTAACAGGATAACCCAAGAAAATAGCAGGACTTGCTCTATTATCAAATTTAGATCTGTTAACTTTGTGAGTAGAAACAAAACATAGACAACCAAAACATTTGAGATAAGATAAGTCTGGATGTTCATTATAAAGCTTGTAGTAAGGGGTTTTAAAATCAATACTTTTCAAGGGCATTCGATTAATCAAAAAAGTTGCACATAGAACACAATCACCCCAATATTTTTGTGGAATTTTAGATTGAACAAACAATGATCTGGCTGTTTCAAGAAGATGTCTATGTTTTCTCTCCACAACACCATTTTGTTGTGGAGAGTAAGCACAAGTGATTTGATTTATAATGCCTTCTCTGAGAAAAATTTCTTTCATTTTTCCAGCTGTAAGTTTTAATGCATTATCAGATCGAACACAAAGAATAGACTTATTAAACTGATTTTTGACATAATGAATGAATTGTTCAAAGATAGAAGGAACATCAGATTTATGTTTGATGAGGTGAACCCAAGTAAATCTACTAAAATCATCAACAATTGTAAGAAACTGATTACAACCAGAAGGGGTCTTGACCTTATAAGGTCCACAAACATCAATATGAAGCAGCTGAAAAATTGCAATAGGTTTAATACAACTACTAGGAAATGGATTTCTAGTTTGTTTAGCTAATGGACAGATTTGACAAATGTTTTCAGAAACATGAGAACTAATATCACAAGAAGGAAAGAGAAGCTTTATTTGAGGAAATGGCAAATGGCCCAATCTCAGATGCCACAAGCCAGCTGAATCAAGAGTAGTAGCAAAGCAAGCTTGAATAGATGAACTGGATTTGAATGGTTGTTGTCCAATCCTACTCACACTGTACAAGCCATTGATCATTTTACCAAGAGGAATCAGAGGACCTTTCTGAGAATGGTCCTGAATCAGACATGAATCAGAGTTGAATATCAATTTACAGTTGAGATCATGACAAAGTTTATGAGCTGATATCAACTTAAAATGAAAATTAGGAACATGAAGTACATCTTTTAAAATGATGTTATCATGAAGAGTGACTGTACCAATGTGTGTAACTTGAGCTTTACTTCCATCAGGTATAGTTATTGTATTATCAGAAGCAGGTATAGCTTTGTATGATGAAAAATCAGCTAAATTATTAGTTATATGATCTGTTGATCCACTATCCAATATCCAGTCTAACTTGGAGCAAGAAAGAAAACATACTTTACCTGTAAGTAAAGCAGTATGACCAAGTTGATCAGCACTATTGTCATCAGAATGAGTGTTGTTGTTAAGATGTTGCTTGTTGAGAAGATCCATTAGTTGAGAATATTGATCCATAGACTGATTAGCTTGTGAAGTATTTGACATATCAGTGTGATCATTCTGTACTGGATCATCTTGTGAATTCTGAACAAAAGCAGCCATTCTAGTATATTTATCCTTGAAATTGGTTGGATAACCATGAATCTTGAAACACGCAGCAACAAGGGGAGAGTAACGGTCTAGGTGGAGACTGATTGTGGAATGGTGGTTGTGGGCTGTCAATTGTTCAATCAAAATGTTGTCACCTTTTGAGTGTAAAACTCTAATTCAAACTTGTTTACCGTTTCTTGAATTTGTAAGATGATCCGGAAACAAAGCAGCTGGTTTTCTATTGTTTTACTCCTATGATTTTACCGAAGATCCCTGTTCACGCCAGTAAGACGTGCTGCTATACTTCACCCAGGCAGGCAGCATTTTATTTTGGCTCCTATCATTGTGAAGGGTTCCAGCTTATATTGACATTTGACAATAGCATGCTGCCCACACAGTCATTGTCGTCAATTATGCAGTGTATGTGCTTTCTTTGTCCTCTTTGGCTCTGCAAGACTCTAACATGGACCATTAAACTCTCTAGTAATTAAAGTTGGACTCTAATTATTTATTTGTTATATTAATTAGGTGCTTTGTTAAATGATCGATCTTGAAAGCATCTTCACTTAAATCTCAATCGACAACCATCTATAAAATAGTTTTGCACATGTAATCAGAAGACAAGGGTGCATGGTTTTTGGTTAAGCTGCCAAGTGCCAAATACATGCTAATCCCTGCTAAAAAAGCTTATTAACCTAAGTATTAGTACCATGAATGAGTCATATAATAGAGTGACTACTGACTAAACACAATTTTTATAGGCTTTGACTTTGATTAAAAAATTAATTAACTATTGCCGTCTAGTACCTTAGAGCATCTCCAAGGTGTAAAACCCTTAGCTAAATTATCTACATGGCATCTATTTGGCATCTAGTGGCACTATTTAGATAATATGTAAAAATTTGAGCACTCCAACCATTAATCCCTTAGCAAAAAAATATAGATAATGATATTTGGTGAGCTATATTTGTTGAATCAATAAAGCTTTTATGTATAATTTTAGATGACCATAATTATAGATAATTCCCTTGGAGCACACATGTTCACCCTTAGCAAAAAATTTACATTATCATTATAGCTAATGATTATAGCTAACCATTTTACATAACACCCTTGGAGATGCTCTTACTAGGTTAACTATAGTGGAAGGAAGTTTCATCGGTAGTGTAGTTGAAATCCATCCATCATTCCGAGTTTATGCCAATATTTAGTACAATTCACTTTAAAATTTTAAAATTTGAAGTCAAGCTCGAACTCGAACTTATCAAAATTTTGTCATTATCAGATATCAAGTTTCATACTTAAATTTTGGTATGTCTATTCTAAATTTAAAAGCAGAACTAAAATTTAAAAAATTCTTAATCAAATCAAATTTCAAACTTAATATTTTTGAATTGATCAAATCCGATTTCAAAATTCAAAGAATTTAATCGAACTTGTACTCCAACTTAAATATTATTCGACCCAACTCGATTCAATTACATAAACAAAACAAAGCGTGTTGCTGTTCAGCCCAAGTCAACGATCTAACAATGTTCAAAAACGGTGGGAACTTTCACTTTCTCACCATGTTAGAACCACTACATAACTCACTTCTTTCCTTCTCAAAACATTTACTACAAACCACTACATAACTCACTTCTTTCCTTCTCAAAACATTTACTACAAAACATAACAACAAGAACAATCAATGACCAAACAGCATCATTTTTGAACTCATCACCTTAGAGAATCTCATTAAAACACCTTCCATTTACACAAACACACACTTGTACACATACATAAACATGGGTCATAATAATCATATAAATCACCACCTTCAATCCACCACAAATGATGGATTAAGCATCTCACATTCACAAAGAGTTAATAGTCCAAGATTCTCTGGCCCAATGACTCGTAGAGCTCAGTCTTTTAAACGCAACAACAACAACACTCAAAGTAATTTTAGTACTACTATTGACTTGCCAGTCAACTCACCCAGATCTGATCTTGGTGTTAACTCAAGTTCTGGTGATGGGTTTGGTAGTAGTGATGAAAAGAAACAGACCCATGTTCATTTCTTGAGTCAGAGAGTTAAGATTAAGAAGCATTCTAAGAAGCTTGGACAATGGATGTTCTTGGGTTTTTGTGGGGTGTGTTTGTTTTTGGGGGTTTTCAAGATTTGTGCTTTTGCTTGGTTTGGATCTGGTGTTGATAGAGTTGGGCATGATCAGGTAATTCTTGGTATTAAATTTTGATATTTTCGGGTTAGTTGTTGTGTTATTAGAATTTAAGTTGTTAGGATGAGTGCTTAGTATTGTCCATTGTGAATGTTTGGAGAATATCACATTTTTCGATACACAAACTCTCGTGTTAAGTTACTGGTTCTTCTAAAATCTTAGTTACTGGTTCTTCTAAAATCTTAGTTTTTTTTTATAGGATTTCTTAGTTTTTTTATATAGGATTTCTTAGTAATTTCTTAGGTATCAAGAGTTGATCTTTTTGGTTAGTTTTGTTCATAGAACTTAAATTGTTAGAATGATGCCTGAGGGCTTAGTCTGTCTATAGTAAATATTTGGAGAATATCATGTTTTCTGGTATACAAACTCTAGTTTAGGTTACGAGTTCTTCTAAAATCTTAGTTTTTTGTTTTATAGGATTTCTTAGTTGTGTTATTAGAACTTACTAATTTGTTAGTGTGAGGGTTTAGTATGTCCATATTGGTTGTAAGTGTGAGGGCTTAGTATGTCTATATTTAATTTTAGGGGAATATCGTGTTTTCTGGTTTACAAACTCAAGATGATATTAATTGTTTGTTATGAGTTCTTTTAAGAGTCTTGAGGGTTGGGAGAATGCCTATGTATATTATGCTTGTTGTGTTTAATAATTAATTAACTGCTAAAATGCTAGCACTTGGCAATTCTTTTCTTTTATTATTTTTTAAGATAACAATACAAGAAATCTAATCATACTATTACTAGATGTTGAGTAGTTAATGCTAGTAAACTGTAAGTCCAAAATGAATAAAATCATTCAGCTGTTCCTTATTTTTGTTATACATCAGGCTGCTCTATACACACATGTAACACTTTGAGTAATTGAATCTGTATAGCTTCAATACCTGTTTAAATGGTAATGGTTCAGCAGAGGTGTGGTGTGTAATGTGTTTGCCTCTGCAAAGTATACTAGCAGAAGTTGGTAGTAAACTGTTGGGTATTCACATAGTCACATACTATAGTAGACTAGTAGTAAGTAGTGACGAGGTCATGCGTTGATCCAAAGGGTCACGGGTTCGAACCTCACCCGCCCCCTGCGTGTAGCCGTGTTGGAGAGACAGTTGGAAGGTTTGACGAAGGTAACCGTGGATTACTGAGTGTATCGCTTAAGTGCCCGGCCACTGGGTCTTACCGCACGGTTAGCATGATTTACCTGCCGGTGTTGACCATGGGGCTGGTCGGCCGGTCCTGGGCAACATAATCCCAGGCAGGCTAGCGTGTCCTGAAAATACACGTTTTGACGAAGTAGTGCTTTGCTTTGTTTTAGTTGTATTAAGAGTTATTATGGCAATCTTCATCTTTATTGAAGGATGAATGTTTGATGATATGAATTAGTAATATAGTATATAAAATTTTGGAAGTAGAATCCTTGGAATAGAAAATGCATAATAATTTTACTATTCTCGGGGTGAACAATATATGCAATGATTATTCTTTATCTGCATATGCAGAGTTGTTTTCTCTAAAGTAATGTGGTTGGATTTATAAGCAAATCATATCCATCTAGTACATTGAAAATATTTCTTTTCTTGTTGTAAAATAACTTCCTTTCTAATTAGGATTCGTTTTACTCCATGGACACTGGTATAAATAGAATGGAAAAACAATCTCATGATTATGGTTTTAAGGAGCATGAACATGAAGCTGGAAGTGAAGGATCTGATGCTGAAAGAACTCTAAAAATGGTGGCATCGGGTTTCATTGGTACCACGGACCAAATGGCTGATGTAAGTATAAGATGCTTTACATATAGTATGCATCCCTATATACATGCATCCCTCTCGACTAACTATTTCAAAACTAATGTATAGCATTCAGGTATCTGGTCCAAACTCGATAGTGACAACTTCACTCAGTGCATCGAGCGACCTAAAAGTCATCACCGTAAGTCTGTGAAAGTATTAAAGTGTACCATGTCTCTGTGTGACCATTTTTTAAACACCTATTGTTCTTTTCACAGAGCTAGATGCAACTACCAACGGATTCCTTCTCATTAATGCAAATGGTGGCTTGAATCAAATGAGATTTGGGGTATGCTTCTCGTGTCTTTTCAATGATTATTAGCCTATTAGGCTGTTATTGAGATTATCTAATTAAGTATCAACTTTGATTTAATAAACGAATATTATGGAGTGCAGATTTGTGATATGGTTGCTGTTGCCAAAATAATGAAGGCAACACTTGTCCTTCCATCTCTCGATCACACTTCTTACTGGGCTGATCAAAGGTAGGTACTTTAATCTTGTCATTCTTTTGGATAATTGTGGACAATAGTGTCATCTTATGATTGAATGAATAGCTTGAGTAGTTTCATTATGTTCCACTGACATTTATACATTCTACTGCTGCCTATTAGCTAAAGGGGCAACAATAAGGTTTTTGCATGGATACCCTGGTTCTGGAGTACTTGTCAAATTGGGAATAAGCAACGAGTCTTAGGTGTTAGAGCCTCGGTACATAAAAACAACTAGAGAAAGCATTACTATCTTGTGGAGAAAGGACGATATAAGCAGCAAAGCAGCAATAGGAAGACGCGCATGAAAATGAGTGTCAGATTTTGGAAAAATGAGTGAGAAAACTTTAGACCACAGTCATTGTATCGATACAACTAGAGTCCACATGAAAATATCATTTAAAGATAAGAAGCATGACAGTGTGCTTAGCCTGCACGGCAACTATTACATAGAGATGCATTAATTAGTGATAACTTTAAACACACACAGCTATTTAGTCACAACTCAGTTAATGGGAAAACCAAACTCTATGCATAGAAAATTATATACAGGATGTTTTTGTCAACAAGATTTTGAAGACTGCCGTCACAAATCGGATAGGACAAGAGATCAACTATTCTGAAAAGATCTCTATTTCTCTATAGGATATGAGTTTTGTGAGTAACCAATGTTTCAAGCACTATAAGAAGTTTTGAATTTAATTTTCTTTAGGTAATGGTCAACTGCAGAAATTTAAATATTTAGACACACACACACACAACATGCCTCCCTTGAGGCTTGAACCCCCTGCATCTTGTTACCGAGAGGGGTATCAACCAGGCTACAATGCTAAGGATTAGAGTTTCTTTCCATTCAAAACGTGAGTAGGTACTTCAGCTTAAAGTGGTCTCCGACGAACTTATTAAACAAGAAAAATAGGTGTGATATAATACTAATATAATGCACAGACTACCTCTGGTGAATTGGTCTCTGCAACTTGTAGGCGCACTATTCTCTATTCTGGGCATAATAGTAAAACCGAACATCCAAATTTCCATTAATCTTCTTGGCTCCTGTACAGTGTTTAACTTGCATGATTTTCTGATATAAACTAGCGGTTTTTTTACTGACCTAGTTTGAAGAGCTAATTGTGGTTTTGCATCTATCCACAGTGGCTTTAAAGATCTGTTTGATTGGCAATACTTCATTGAGACTCTAAAAGATGACATTCATATAGTTGAGGCATTACCACCCGCATATGCTGAATTAGAACCTTTCTCAAAGACGCCAATATCCTGGTCGAAGGTGAATAATTCTCAACTATGAACGCCATGATCTGTCTTGCCTTTGAGATGGTGTTTTTTACCTCTTTCTTTCAGAGTAGATCGTTTCCTTTGTCACATTGTGTTACTTCAAGAAGAATAACGAGAGTGTCAAATCATTTTATCAGATAGTCAAGTGATGCCTCGTCTATTTGTCATGTTTTTTGAGATCTAGGTCAGCTAAGAGCTAACTGACTTGTATACCTTTTGTAGGCTAGTTATTACAAGTCGGAAATTATGCCACTTTTGAAGAAGCACAAAGTGATATACTTCACCCACACTGATTCTCGAATCGCAAATAATGCTTTACCTAACTCAATACAAAAGTTACGGTGCCGTGTGAATTATAGAGCATTAAAATATTCGATGCCAATTGAAGATCTTGGAAAAATATTGGTTTCAAGAATGCGGCTGAATGGAAGCCCTTATCTTGCTTTGCATTTAAGGTAACACCTTGCATAGTTTTTTTGTTGCCCAGCCTCTAGATCCAATATTTGTATTTCTGTACCTATTGTCTAGTTGTGTAGCTTTCAGTTATGAGTTTCTTAACTTTCTTCCGATATTAATGTCAATAAAAATTTACCTGAATCAGCCAATCTAAACTAAGTGAGAATAATGCTTTAAGGTGCATATGCCTTTTATAATCTACAATGGCTCAACAGCTAAAGATAGTTATCTTAATATGGAAAAGAGGAAGACCTGAGTTTATAATCAGCAATATAGTAATTTTAATCTGTGTTACAGCATGTATGGTGAACTTTATTATGTTTCATCTTGTAGGTATGAGAAAGATATGCTCGCATTTACAGGATGCAGCCACAGTTTAACGGCAGAAGAAGACAATGAACTTCGAAGGATGCGCTACGAGGTCACTCATTGGAAAGAAAAAGAGATAGATGGGTCTGAGAGAAGGAAGCTTGGAGGCTGTCCCTTAACCCCGAGAGAGACATCCCTTTTACTTAAAGGACTGGGCTTCCCTTCCAGCACTAGGATTTATTTGGTAGCTGGTGAAGCTTTTGGAAATGGAAGCATGCAACATCTTGTGGAAAATTACCCAAACATCTTCTCCCATTCAACTCTATCTACAGACGATGAATTGAGACCTTTCAGGAATCACCAGAATATGCTGGCTGGTTTGGACTATGCAGTTGCCCTTCAGAGCGATGTTTTTGTTTACACTTACGATGGTAATATGGCAAAAGCAGTTCAAGGACATAGGAGGTTTGAGGGCTTTAAAAAGACTATAAATCCAGACAGGTAATTTTTGAACTATTTTCTTTAAAATGTAACGAATATTTGGGGTGTGTTTCATTTTATCAGTAGCTCATATCTTTATCCAAACTGTTGGCATCATGTAAATCGTTTATTTCCTTTCAGAATGAATTTTGTCAAAATTGTTGACGACTTTGATCAAGGAAAGATTTCTTGGAAAAAGTTCTCTTCCAAGGTAAAGAAACTTCACGAGGAACGTATGGGAGCACCTTACATGAGAGAACCTGGTGAATTTCCTAAGCTTGAAGAGAGCTTTTATGCAAATCCCATGCCTGGATGTCTTTGTGAGAAAAAAATTTGAAAAATAGAGTTTGAACCTTTACCAACCTAATTATCACTAGGCCAACGTCAAATGGCAGTATTGCACGAGGATTTAAAGTTCTCATAAAGTGCTGGGCCTTAAACTTTTAGACAAAACTCCAGCTTCTCATTTTTGATACAAAAATTTGCCTGGGGTAGAATATGCATGCAATTTACTGAAGTTGGAGCATGAGCGTGGAGCCATGGACTATGGAGATGCTGAGACCACTTCGGAATTCAAATCATATCCTCATTTTCACATCAGGAAAGGTCATCTACATATTCTTCGATATTGTAATTTATTACTTGTTGGTATGGACTCTGAAATATACCAATGTATACAAACGAGATTATACGTATAAACATTTTTTGGGAAGTCATTAATACAGAAAGATTATTCTTGTTCCTCTAGATAGCTTCTTGTCACCCATATGCTTGTTTAGTCTTGTTAATCTTCTTCATTTCTATTTTGGCCTAAAACTTTTGTTATTTCATTGATTCATTAGAAGTAAACAAAATTTTGTGTATTCATGCTCAAATCCTGATTTTTCCCATTATGGTTGTTTGGCTGCAGACGCATAAGTTACTACATTTTTGCAATTTGACAGATTTAAATGATCATATGTTTACATTCCTCGTACTAGCTATTTTAAGACGAATATACAGACTATACTTGCGAGTGTAAGTACTAAATATGTTTGGTTTTCTGTTATTTTGGGTCAACTGGAAGTAAGAGGTCGTAGAATACAATGTAAGAGAAACTAGGTGGGTTGTCTGTCTACGATATCTCGATTGAAGAACAGGAAACATACATCATTGTTCACCATTGTTCACCGAAAAGGAAAATGAACACACAAAAGCTAAAAAACATGTTTACTTACTACGAAAGAACACATGAACTGTTAACAAATTCACAAAGAACTATTGGTTTCATGCATATGAAGGTGCATCTTCAATGCAAAGTCACTAAAGGCTTAAATTTCCGCATTTATTCTTCCCCTACTAGAGAACCTGTCCAGAAGATTCTAAGGAGGCACTAGTGCTGCAGAATTGAATCAACAAGCTCAGATAGAGGTGCAAGCTCCCCTTTGTCAATCAAGTGAAATTCCTGCAGTAACGGAACACATTAGAGAAACTGACTTTTCGTGCTACATACATGCATTGAAGGGGCAGTGACCATGAAAATGAATGTGGTGTATATGAATGTCATTCATATGAAAAATTCCCTTGACTCCTCATATTAATAATAACTACTTCCTGTTGTGCATTTTGTTTTAAAAATGAGAAACAGAATTCTAACTGTTTTATTTGTTTATGAACCGAAATTAATTTGAAGTTATTTTATAGTCCTATACCATTATCAAACATCCAAATTAACAGACAAGACTCAGACGTATGATGTTCGAGAGTTGAGGAAAATACTAGGCAGCGGGTTTTATAAACTTGTGGTCCCAGTGAACTACATTATCTCCTATGTGATACAGACAGCAGGTTTAAGCGTTAGGGAACCACGCCCCCTATTCTCAAGGGGGGCCAACAAGACGCAAAGAAGCAGAAGCTCAGTTTATAGCTTCTAAACGGACTATGTGGTCATTTGCCTCATTTCATGTCTATGGATAATTATTTAATGTCTATCATCTATATAAGAGGCAAATGATTTTGAGAGTATTTCAGACATTGCACAATTTTCATAATATACTACGCTTCTAAGAAAGATATTAAAAAATGGCTTGTAACAGGTAACAAGGAGACTCTTTGCCATCTCTCTAGCTCTTCTTCTGCCCTATTACCATCTATGTATTTTACTGTTCCCTCACTTTCTGTATATATTTATCAGGTTCTTAACAGTTGACTGATTGAGTGGATGAAAAAGGGTGGTGATGAAGCAAAGAGGTGAATGGTGGACGATGGAGGACATTCACAACTTATAACAGATAGAACAATAACTAATTACACTAAATTCTTTCTAAAATTTCTCAGTTGAAATGCATATGAAGACTGGGCAACCAAATATGTATTTTTGAACTAATATACAGGTTAGTTTAGAAATGAAAATTTGATTTTATAGTATTTTCTAAGACAATGAATGAGGACTGTTGGGACTTGGCAGGCCAAACATCAGATGAAACTAAATACTTACATTTGTGAAGAGAACAAAATGCTTAAAACATGTGTTCATATGAGCTTCTTCCTTCAGGCTGATTATCTTCTGAAAATGTGAGTGATAGATGTGAGCATAAACGCGAAACAACCGCTTGAGTATTGTCTTTACAACATCCGCAAAATTGGGTGGAAAGGGTGTGCCTGCAGCAGAAAACAGACATGTTAAGCATCCTACTTTTTTGATCAATTCATAAATCCAACGACAGTAGAAAACTAGAAAAGTCAGCTTACCCAATTTCTGAGGGAAAATCGATTCATCATCCAGCTGGGTTTCAATCCAGTCCATTAAGTACTCGACATACTTCGGAGCAGAGACCTCTATAGGCTTTTTTATAGTAACCCCATCCGCCCATCTGTACTCATATCTGTAAAGAAATATTGTAATAAATCAAGGCATATGGTTACCATCAGAACTCAAAACGTATTACTTACAGTTTTATCTTCACTGGACCTGAAAATCTACAAAACTAGTTTCACTCTGACCCCAAAACTTTAGGAATATATAAAGTATCAAAAATTACAAATGCAGATGTTATTCTAAAGCAAATATAGCATATACACCCAAAACTAAGTGACAGAAAAGTGCAGATTTAAATAAAGGAAATAATTTTTAAACATTGTGCACATAGTTCAAATTTCCCAACTTTAAGCCATCATCAGATCATGCCATTTTTGCTCAATATAATACAGTTTTTAACAAGCCTCGTGTAATTTGAACAATTATAAATCATTCTTTCAAAAACAAAAACCCCATTGGCTATGCATAGCCCCTCTTTTCTCTTGTCAGTAGTTGTATATTAAAAGCAAAATAAAATTCTTCAGTAATTTTTATGATGTATCAAGTAGGACCCTTGACCCACTAACAGATCACATGCGGAATGCCATTGTGTTTATAATATCAGGACTGGGAATTTCTATAAGGATTTAGAAAGTTACTTTGTTCCTGCTGTCATCATCGGACAGGTTGATGCAGTGCAAAATTCAGTAAGAGTGCCATAGAGAATGTTCACCTGATTAAAGAAGTCAACAGCTGTAGGAAAATAAAAAAAACCATATTACGACACGAACATAGTTTCATAAATTTTGACATTGTAACTTTTGCCATATATATGCCACTGAATACATTATATATCCAATCTTGATGTCATATGGTTATGAATTAAAATATGATCTCATGCAGTGCGAGTGTGCGACACTTAATACATTGAGATAAATTAGAATAATGTGTTGTTTGGAGGGGAAAAGATATAGGAGTATATTGGTCAAATGACTATCTGGAGGTCGCACAAATCTTATTAGTAAAAAAATATAAAAAAGAAAATCAGCACATTCCTGCAACCTCTCAATTTAAACTAATTTGTCCTACGAGTAAACAAGCAAAATGTGCTAGCTTGTAATATTTTCAGGAACGACTAAATATTGTTTTGCACTTACTCTGAGGGCTTATTTGTGATGGTGCTGTTAGGAACGAGCATGGTACGATTTCAACCTAAAACCTAACGGAAACCAAAGGGGTGCGGTGCGGTTTCCACAAAGAAATAAACACAATACACATTTCTAAACAGATACACAAAAGACAGCCTGTTATAGTGCACTACTGTCCTAACTTCTTTCATCAGGTGATCATGAGAAACAAAGAGAACATTTAGCGGAAAAGATAGTCGCACTTCTGAACTGAAATAGTTGTATCAACTTTTACTTTGACAGCATTAATAATCCTCTGGGAGTTGTACTGGAAACCAAACTTCCACAAAGCAAAATGGTAAAACATAGAAAGTTAAAAGTTCACGGAGTTGCTCCTCATATTTCCACCAGTTCACAGAGTGGCTCCTCTAATACTTCCGCCATCACTGAAACATTTGTGTGTACATACAAATAATAGTCAACACTTAATATTGACGTGCCATGATATGTACTTGCTGATTGGATTACGAGTAATGTGTCTGTCACATCAATTTTAAAAATGATCCATAAGAAGCTAGTAAATATTATGACAATTAACAAGAAATTGGCTTGAAAAAAGAAAAAAATGATAGCAAGAGGAAGTTAAGCATATTGCATTAAAAATGCTTGTTGTTCTCAGATTGCACTTATGGATTGAAATCAAGAAACTAAGTAGCACTTTGAGTAGGAAATCTCAAAACTTTGGCTTGAATTTTCTCATAGGGACACATGTCGCTTTCCTGGTTTGGTTTGAAATAAAACCGGGTGGGATGGGTGGATTTGGGAGTGGGAGACAGGGATCAGTGAATTTAAACTTGGGGGAGAAGAGAGAGGGGAGGGGGGGCGGGCTTCCCTCTATTAGTTGTCCCGGTAATATCAAACCCCTTTTGCAAGAATGAGTTTCCAAACAAGGCCAAGTTTGTAAACTAGACTGGCCCTTACTAAAGGATCCTTATGGTTGAAGATTGAGGAAACGTATATAAAATATGTTATTTATCAAAATACCAGAATATTTTAATTTACTGGTATGCTAAGCTTAGTATGAAATTATGAAACACATAATACGCATTTATGACTTCACACTTAACATAGTAACATGAGATTTTTGCAATTAAAGTACAGATACTTACTATTTACTGCCAACCATTCATTCAGATCTTCTCCAGGAGGTAGACGCACAGCTTCTCTCAAGTTGCCACTACCTAAGGTAGCATCAATGTGTTTTTGAAGTTGTGCACCCTGTAAAAAAGAAAACACAAACTCAATTAGCCCCGCAACAAATAAATTTTAAAAAATCAACTCCAAAAAATTACATGATCTTAGTAAAACCCACCTTACTCCCAGATGGAGCACTCTTTTTAGGTCGAAATGTCTTCTGGTTCCTGCCCATGTGTCGTTGGAAAAATCAGCAAAAGTGAAGACATATCTCTATTTACATCGGGGCATTTGAAATATACAAACATGCTGAATTTACACATTGTACATCTACATAATTTTGATTTCCTCAACATGAAGACATAGTAGAGAACAATGTTTCAATATACACGCGAAACATTGATGTCTGATTAGTGATCACACAGTTGTCTATGAAAGACAGTGCTACACAAAGTGTACAGAGATAACCAACTTTAGGGTTCATAGTGAGAATAATTGTGAAGCACAGTAATGGTTTTCTAAATAAAAGCGAATCAAAAGATTCACTGGTATCATAATTAAATGCAACAGAGTCGGCCAAAATTTTTTTGCGATAAGGAATGATTAAATTTTATTGTGCCACACACTTCATGATGAGTCCCGGGAAATGTGTCCAATTTTGCATCCATATCTAAAAACCCTAATATTTTTGCAACTGGCTGGCTTGCAGCGAGTCTACGGTAGCTAACAGCTGATGACAACTGAACATTTATTAGCTGCATGACAGATCATGTAACCTGCCATATCAAATTCAGTTCCCAATGTCTAGGATTCCCCTTAGACGCCAAAATTATCTATTCACTTGAAACACTTTGTGGCGCACTCACTTGGAGATCTGGCTCTGGCCACATATCTTTCCTTTCTTTTTCAGCTAATGAGGCAATAACATTGTGAAAGAATTCAAAAATTAAAATTTTCCAACAAATACATGCCTACTTAACTTCTACATATGCACAAAATAGAATGCTTTAGATTATTTAGCAACTAGACCATCCTGACGTATGCAGCGTATCCTCCTAGAGTCAGTGTCGTCTAGTGATCAATGATCATGGACATGCAAAAGCTTCTAAAAAAACAAGAATTCGATAGTACAAAACAATCACTGATTTCACCAATTTCAAATATCGATATGTCACATACACATACATAATTACATATTGTGTTCAAACATTGAGTACCATTAAATCAAGTTCTAAAACAGAGCTAGCACGGTCAGCAATCTAAACCACAGTTCATGTATTTGTCAGTCCATAAAACTCTTTCATGTTAACATAAAATCCACAGCTTCACCGTGATAAATTTAATCTTTCCCTTTCAACTGCTAATTAATATAGAACTAAAACTTTAACACCAATCATACACACAATTCCACACAAGAAAATCCAACTACAACATTTAAAACCTTCCCCAAGCTGTTACGAAAATATATTTAATCAATGTTTTTCACAGCACAACTAGTTTAAATGTCATAAACAATCACCATCACAATCATATATCATTAACATTACCATCACTATCAAATAAACAATCACCAGCTAAGAAATAACAAATTCACAATTAAAAATCACAAATAAAAAGCAAGCATTGAAAAAAACCATGAAAACAATAAATTAAATATTCATACACAATTGAATACATGCATATACATACAATCAATAATTTTGAAAATTTGATCATAAAGAAAAAGACCTGCTGCCAAGGCCAAAGAGACTCATGATTGTGTCACCTCCTTGCTTCCTTAGAGATACAAGATTTGTATATTATCAATCTCTCTATCTCTCTCTGTTTTTTTCTCAAAGAAAATGAAGGGTTTATATGTATGTCATATATAGAGGGCTATATAAAAGAAATAAATGTATAGGGGGGAGGGGGGAGGGGGGGGGGGGAGAGAGAGAGAGAGAGAGAGGATGACAGACTGGCAATGGGGGGGAGGGATGAAGTATCTCTCTAAAAATAGGGGCGCAAGCAGCCAAGTTTGCTTCTCTCTTTGCCATTGCCAGCCAGCTTACCTGGCTCATTCTCATCACAACTCTTCTTTTCTTTAATTTATACGTATGCGTTTCTGTATGCACTATCTTTTATTCTGTATACGTATGTTTTGATAAGTATGAAGCATTTAAATTTTGTCACCAACTCAAACCTCTTGTTCTTTTATTGGGAATTTGGTATTTTTTTAATTTTTTGAATAAGGAATTTGGTATTTCTTGTTTCTAATTTTTGTTTGGGAATTTATGGTAATGTAGATATTGCATTCGGTTCCATAAAATATAGACATGAATTAATTCTTTTCGAGGGTTTGAAAACAAAATCAATTTTAAAGTTAACATCATAATTTGATTCGTTTTAAATAATTTTAATAATAATCAAAAATGATGATTTGGATCATATTGAAAAAATGACCAAAATACATATTTTTTTTATGGAATCTTTCCAAAATAATTCATTTCGCCTTCTTCATTCACGAAATACGCATGTTATTCATGCGTACACAGTATATGCATTCATCGTCTTCCTTCATTTCACAGTTCTCTCATCTTGCAAAGCTCTCACCGGCGACTCTCGTCGCCTCCCCCTTCCGTAGCCGTTTTTCATCCTCCACCTTCCTTCCTGTGCACATCAAAACAATCATCATAACTGTCTTTCCATTTTTCCCAATCTTTTTGTCAAGATTTGACCACGCAAGAGCGTATAAATATCAATTGAAAAATCAATCGAACATGATAATCGAATTTTAGGGTTGATTTGGAGATTTCTAAATCCAACATTAGAAATTAAAAATCGATGGTATAGGATTGTAAAGTATTCAATTACGAATCGATTGGTATATAATATGTGACTGAAAAATGTCTCTATATGGTTGTAAACTAGGACTTTATCGGAATTTGCCCAAAAAATAGCTTCTCTTCTCGCCTCTATTGTCATTTTTGAAGACGATGAACAGTGAATCAGTATGCAATACGCATCTTAAAGATGTGTATTCGTCTATATACAAGTTGAATATGCGTATTTGATCACAATAACAAAATTTCATTTTATAAAATTCATGTATATATGCTCCTCATGCGTATACCATATACGCATTTTCAAGATGCGTAACCCGTGTATATTTTGGGCGATTCGTGTTGAACGTGAACATTTTGGTGTTTGTGTTGTGAAATATGAATATTTTGATTTTTCATCCTATTAAATTTAAATTTAGATTCAATTTAATTCGATCAATCTAATTTGATCATAAAGGATTCAAAATTAACAATCATAATATGATTCGCGAGATAATTTTAAAAATAATTAAAATTGATAGACCAAATTTAAAGTTTTTTATATTTTTATTTTCGCATTTATATATATTATAAAATAATATCATTTAACTCATTAAATTTTCAAGAATAATATCATTTACGATTATAGTATAACAATTATTTATAAATTCTACATGAATTGATAAGAAATGTGGATGTATAACTTATGCAATCATAAAAAATAATTCATGAATGTAATGTTATAATAATGCCTTGCATATTATAAAATACATAACGTATATTAATTTATTTACATAATTTTTACATATTTATCATTCGGAAATGTGATATCAAATATTTTTTTAGATGAAAATAGTAGTACTTCCTACGAAAACTTAACAATTTCAAAGAACTTTTTCTTTAAGCCATATATTTGAAAATTTATTAGTTATTTATCAAAATATTGTCATTTTCCTTGTAACCTATCAACGATCGAATTTTTGTTAAAAACATTATTTCCTTACATTATTTTATTACCAAACCAATTTATTACTAGGAAATAAGGTCTTATTAATTAGAAACAATATTTTCCATCACAAAAGGAGGAGCATAATCAAATTATTTCATATTCGATAAATTTGTAATTACATAATATCAAATACGAAATCATGTACATGAGGTCACCCTCACATAATACTTGAATTTATAAAAAATTCTCATATATATACATGATGCTAAATTTATAAATTCAAAAATAAATTTTTATATTTATATGATGGGCATGAGTTCATCCTCATGCTCATTTTACTCTATCAAATATCTACTATATAGATCATTAATTCATATAGAACCTTATTAATATATATTTTATCAAAAAGAAGTATCTAGTATATATTGTGCTCTTAGAGTCTTAGGGAACAATAGTATCTAATCCAAAATTATGTAAATAATCATTGGGTGGGTGGTAGTGGACTATTGGGGTACAGACGTACAGTATATGTTAATCTTAAAAGTTGGCTGTCATTTAGAGTGGAGTTCTTTAAAGGTCAGAGTGTGGTGGGCCTCAAAATTAGCTGTAAAATTTGAGAAACAGAAGTCTTAGTGGATTTGGATTTTGTCCAGCCTAGGTACAGTTTTGGGCCAGGTAACTAGATTCTTGCTCCAAATCAGATTTATAATAGTTTTGGTAGATTTGGGTCAGAGAGATAAGATTCTTTTATTCCAGTTTTTGAGAGCATCTACAATGGAGACCAAACATGAAATTTGAAATCAATTACCACAAATAAGAATTATAAAAAATGTGTAAAAAAATTTGCATTTCAACGGGACAAAACCCTTGTTTATAATTATAGATAATCTCTTAATGTTGGCTATATTTGTCGAAACTCTAGAGACATGTAGTGAATTGTCACATCACTTATTTCTATATTAAAAATATATATTCCATTAATAACAACTTGAAATCTATCATATATATATATAGGGTTGGACTCCATAGCAAACACCTTATATAACAAACAATAAAAAACACCTCAAATCTAATAGATCCATTGCCCCTGGCGGGGCCACCCAATACAAAAAATTCTTATTTTTTTACCCTCTATCCATCCATCATCTAAAAAAAAATAAAATAAAAAGTTACTGTTCATGACGATGACGTCATCAGTGACGTCATCATGAATAGTAACATTTTTAATTTTTTTTTAATTTTTTTTTGCTGGCTTGATAGAGGGTAAAAAAATAACAACTTTTTGTATTGGGTGCCCCTGGCGGGGCCAAAGGATCTAATAGATCTAAGATGTTCTTTGTTGTTTGTTATATAAGAGTGTTCTGTATGGAACAAAGGCATATATATATATATATATATATATATATATATATATATATATATATATATATATGTATATAGGCCTTTACTCCATAAAGAACACTCTTATATAACAAACAATAAAGAACACTATAAAATCATTTATTCCAATAGATCCATTGGCCCCGCCAGGGGCACCCAATACAAAAAGTTCTTATTTTTTTAGGCTCTATCCATCCAGCAAAAAAAAAAAAAAAAAATTGAAAATTTTACTGTCCATGATGACGTCACTGATGACGTCATCGATGAACAGTAACTTTTCAGTTTTTTTTTTTTTTTTGCTAGATGGATAGAGCCTAAAAAAATAAGAACTTTTTGTATTGGGTGGCCCCGCCAGGGGCAATGGATCTATTAGATATGAGGTGTTCTTTGTTGTTTGTTATATAAGGTGTTTGCTATGGAGTCCAACCCTATATATATATATATATATATATATATATATATATATATATATATATATATTATAATAAGCAAAATGTGGTATAATTTGTAGTTGGTTAACCCTTTTTTTGGTTATCCCCCATTTTTTGTTATCCCTCATTTATCACCGTTAGATCAGCAACTCAAATAAATCATGACCGTTAGATATAACAATACTAAAAATTATTATATGCAGAGGTTCAAGGTTCGATTCCCGCCAATAACATATTAATTTATATTTAATACAAAAAATTATTATATACAAAGATGTAATATTCGAATCAATAACATATTTAAATTAATATTTATAATATTATATTATACTATAAATAAATTATAAAAAATCAAAAGTAACACGTGCTTTGCACGGGCTATAAGCTAGTATTAATAACATACCATTTGTTGAGTATTGAATACGGTAAAAGAATACAGAGGGGGGGGGGTGAATGGATTCTTGAACTTTTCTTGATTGAGTCTATGTAGCAGATAAGTGCCTGTGTGTGTAGAAGTGAAGGTGCGGATAAATAAACAACACAACACGCAATATCACTTTAATCTAATGTATTATTAGATAAAGGTTGCTACAATCTGTGAATACAAATGGTAGTATTCTCAGCTTCGTTTTTCTCAGAGAGATATAGCTCACAGTGTATGAAAAACTAGACTCACAAAAGTTACTAAGTTATGAAGTGAGGCTGTGTCCTTATAGAACATGGATACAGCCCACTTACTGCAAATAAGGTAGCTAAACAAATTACTTTCTAGTCTGTCTATCCTTTTTGAGTAAGTGTCCAAACGGTTACAGATTTGACTTTGCAAAGCCTGTTTAGATCCACTTCTTTAGCTCCTTGTCTCTTCTATATCTCTCCAAGCTTCCTTGTAGGCTTTCCAGAGCACGTTACAGGTTGTGGTCCATAAAGTGCATTGGCTTGTTGCAGGTTTCTGACTTGTACAATTTCTTCAGTATTTTGTCTCCAAGAATGTATTCGAGAAGTGACTAAGTAAGTGATTCGAGAACTAGAATTGACTTGATCGATAACTCTGAGTTCTCGAATACTGTTATAGTAACATATCGAACCACTTCTCGAATAGCTCTTTTCCATCAGGATTCCTTGAGTTGTCGAATAGAGCATTTGACTTATCGAATCCTCGAGTTGTCGAATAGCTTTCTGAGTCTTTGAGATATCGAATGGAACTTTGACTTGTTGACTCTTTGAGAACTCGAATACCATCTTGACTTGTTGACTTCTTGAGTTCTCGAATAGAGTAGTAGACATATCGAATCCCTGAGATATCGAATGAGATATCGAACAGTGTATTCAGAGATATTGAATAGTGTCTTGAGATATCGAATCCCTGACTTCTCGAATGCTGGACTTCTCGAATAGACAAATATACTTCTCGAATTGGTACTTAGGCAAATTCTTCATTTCTTCAAATCCCAACTGTGATTATTTGACAGTCTTTAACTCCTTGCTTGAGGCATGAACCTTGGAACTTCTTTCAAGCATTATTCTAGACTCTATTTGTACAGTTACACAACTAGGATTTGATGCCTATTACAAGTACAATACAAACAGAAACTCTACAACTGGAGGTTCCCTCAGTTAAGAGGTCATGTAAGTAATGCAAAGCATTACAAACAATTAGGCTTGTTATTAGATGTATACAGGCATGCCTCTGTAACTAACAATCTCCCCCAAATTGTGAGTGAGACCCTTAGTCACAATTTCATGTCTGATAACAAGCCTAACATACATAAGGATAAAACTTTAAAAGTACAGGTATGTGTTTTGATTGAACACATAAATGAAATTACAAGATAAATACTCTTACAGTATGATGAGGTACTAGCCATTTTCTTTTGATTGCATCTCCATTGCTTTGGCTTGTAGATCATCATATGCTTTCTGTTTCCTTTCTTTCTCCTTTCTTGCAATCTCATCTACTGCTCTCATGATTTCTGTCATAGCATCCAATTCTTCAATCATAATAGAGTTTTTGAAATCTTCAAGCACTGGCTTCAGAATGTTGGCAGGATAGTGACTGAGTAGGTTCATTCTTATATTGACATTGTCTCCATTTCTCCTCCTATACTTCACCACATAGGGATCAAACTGAACTCTACACAATCCCTTTGCCCTTAGCTTTTCTGCTTCAATCTCCAGTCTATCAATTTCTTTCTCCCTTTCTAACCATTTCTCATAGCAGCCCTTTCTTATCTTCTCAGCATAATCTTTCTTCATTTTCATAAAGTCAATCAATTCCAGCTTCCATACTTTCTCCACCTTGTCCTTAGAATCCAGCAATGCAATGATTCTTTCTATCTCATACAATTTACCCCAATGTTGACAACCCCCTTGTTTGAATCTCATTTCTTTCCCATCAGTGTACTTGATTACAAGGTGGTCATCCACAATTGCAGCATAGCATATCTTTTGAGCTCTTAGAAATTGCAGTTGCTCTTCATCAAAGTCTTCATCAAGTGGCTGGAGTTTCAATCCTGGAATGATTGTTAGGGCTCTAGATTTGGATAGCTTCACTCTCCTTGCAGCATGTTTAAATTTCATCCTCTTGACATGATTGCTTGGCAGAAATCTTTGACCTTTGTTGGTAGACCATAGTAGTATTCCATTAGCAGATTGCTTTCTGAAACATACACATGGTTTCTTGACTTGAATCTTCTTCTCTTCTTGAGGTGGTAAGACAGTTGCAGAAGCCATAGATGTAGATTTTGGTAGGTCACTACTAACAGTATTCACCCTAGACTTAGAGTCTTGTGTTGTGGTGAGATTACTGCTAGCATTGCCTAAGGCTTGCTGTCTTCCACTCTTTCTCACATATGTTTTACCTTGGTCATCATCATCCTTTTTATCCTTGTCTCCCTTTTTCTTCTTATCTTCATCACCCTTATCTCTCCTGTGATGTCTTCTCCTCCCATCACCTTTGTCTTCAGAATCATCATCCTTATTTCTCCTAGGTTGAGCCATCTCTGGAATTTCACCAGTTGCAATATAGGTTCTGAGGATATGCAGTGCCTCAATTTCTTCAGCATTTCTGGCTCCAACCTTCTTCTGTAATTGATCAATGATAGCAATGATCAGTCTGTGATTTCTGGAGGTGAGATCATGAGGAATGACCAATTGCTTGATATCTTCAATTCTGGTACCAGACTGATAAATAATTGTCCATGGCTTCTTGATCACTTCTGGTAGCCTTGTAGGTTGACCATTCCTCAAATCATCAAACAGATTCTTGCTGTTCTCATTTTTCTTCTCAATGATCTCAAGTATGGCATCTATCTCTGAGTGCTTTAGGTCTTGTAGAGTCTGGTATGTTAGATGCCATATCTTTAGTTTGGAAACCATCACTATCTCCTTGACCCATATATTGTTGACTTTCTTGGGGATGACAGTGATGTAGTCTATCTGCTTCTTCAACTCCCTCAGATAGAACTGAGTGTCACCAACCTGTTCCCTTATGGCTTTCAGAAACTCCAAGAAGGCTTTATCATGATAGTCATTGGAGTTAGCAACTTCTTGTAGCTTGGCCTCAGTAACAACTTTGACTTCTACAGGCTTGGCACTCTCAGATATAGAGATTGGAGGTTTGTCAGATGGCATACTCCCTGCAACCACTGTGGTAGTTATGGATTGCTTCTGTCCTCCTGGAGTAGTGATGTGCACAGTTGGTAGGGTGACAACTGGCAAGATAGATGGAGGCTCATCTACTTTGGCTTTTCCCTTGCCAGGCACATTTGCTAGAGACTTAGAAGCCCTTTGTTGACCACCCTCTTTGATTATTATGCCTTTCTCTCCCTTTGTCTCCCCCTTAGAATTTGAGTTCCTAGCCTTCTTCTCCCCCTTAGGCTTGTTGTCAGGCACAGAGGCTGTAGAAATGTCCTTTGGGAGTGAAGATTCATCAGGTAGAGAGAGACCCATATGCTTCATCATTGCAGCTAACATGGATTGTTGATGCAGAAGGACATCAGCTGTGGTGGATGCTTGAGTGTCCAACTGATCATTTAGCAATGCAACCTTTTCTGTGAGATGAGCATTGGTCTTGGTGAGAGTAGCTACCTCCTGCTCAAGAGTGTTGACCTTAGTGAATAACTCATTGGCCTTGAAGCCAGATAAAGATTGATCCTGCAGTCTCTTCACTTCATATTTAGACAATTCATGCACAGGGACATCAGTCACTAGTCTATCTCCATAAAGATTTTTGAACATTATCCTCAGCATGGCATTGGCATCTGTAGTCTGGTCAGATAGATTCTGAAATTTATGCCCCAGACCTGTGACAGCATCTTTTAGCATAGCCAGCCCATTGTCCACCTGTGTGCAGGTAGAGTTGCAGTGTTTGATGTCCTTGAACACACTGTCCAATTGAGGAAATTTAGCATCAAAGGCCCTCTTGACTTCTGCTACTGAAGTGGCTGTCTTATCACACACCCTGTTGACTTCAGTTTTGACTCCCTTGCCAAGATAGTGTGCAGCCTTGAGGTAACCCTTGTAGGAGTCATTTACAGCTTCATACACTTCACCAGGTGACAGGGATTTTGCATTGGAGCCCAGTGAAGTGATGTATTCCTCCCTGAGATACTGAAGTGCTTCATCGAGAGTAATATCATATTTTCCTTGCAACCAGGCATCTATGTTGCCATCTCTCTCAGCATCATCAATGATCTTTGACTTCTGCACTTCCACATCATCCCTATGGCATAACAGAATAGCCTCATAGTCTGGATTGGGCATGTCTGCAGTGAGAAGGTGCTGAGCAATCTTTGTGAACTCAGGAATCTGATCCACAATTAAGCTTTGAAGTGCTTCAACCGTCAATTGTTGTGGAACAGACCCTGATCCTGAAGCACTGTCATGTTGCACAGGCTTCAGCCATGTTGACATGAAGTCAGAGCTAGAGCTAGGCAAGCTAGTCTCCTCAGTTACAGATGCAACTTCTGTAACCGGATGGATTGACTCTACTACTGGTGTCACCACAGAAGTGGGATGAATTACACCAGCAGTTGACACAGGCACAGAGTCTCTAGTAAAAACTAGGGGAACCTCTGTGTTTGTGATGGTGTCATCAGGATATGCCTCAGCATGCATTCCCTCACCATCTAAATGTGGGTTCTGAGTGGTGAACAAAGTGTCATGCACTAAGTCACTTGAAATTATTGGCTCATCAAGAGAAAAGAATTCTTGATGATCAATACCTTGCATCTCAGTTGTCTGAGTTGCAGGCTCCAAAGAAATTTCAGAGATAGATTCTGGAAGAGAAGTGTGTTTTAGAGTAGATTTTGGCAACTCCCCCTGAGAGATAGAGGGAGTTTCAAAAGTGATGTGCTCTCCACTCAGTGTTGTGCCAGCCTTATCACTCCCATGTGCTGACTCTATACAAGAAGGTGCATTGGGGAGGATGCTTGATTCTATAGGTGCACCCTGTTGAGAGGATACACCTAGTGAGCTGTGTGCCCCTGATTTTACAACTTCAGCCATTTGTGTGACTGAAGAGGTGGTCTTAGTTTTCTTCTTCTTTGTTCTGTGTAAGGGTGACTCAGGTTCCTCACTTCCTAGACCTAATTCAACAGCTAATGCTGCTTCAGACAAGATATTTAAAGGTGCAGACATTACTTCCTTTCTCTTCTTTTTACTAACATCACCCTTTTGAGAGGATGATGCAGTTGGCTCAGTAAGAGGTAGAGTGTTTGGTTGAGAGGGTTGGTTAGCAGGCCCTGGGTTAGCATTTTGTTCTACTTGCTTGGGCTGTGCTAACTTAGATTTTGCATCAAATGTTGGCATGTTGTGGGGGTAAGTCCTAAACAAACTCTCCATATGGGGAGTTATGTTCAGTCTTACATCCACATCATTCCTAGTTTCCAAGTTACCAAAAATGAGTTTGGTCATGGACTTAGGATAGCCTATTTTATTTTTATCAATCCCAGGCAATTCAATCAATGAAGCATTTTTATAATTAAGTACAGATTGAATAAAGCGAGGGAAGAAAATATCAGTACCTCTCTTGGTTGTGTTCTTACCAAGTCTCCCATATAATTCTTGAAGTATGATTTGGCCAACATCTATCTTCTTTCCATAGGCCAAAGCATATCCAATTTGCTGCACAGGTGCACTGATTTGGTCAAAGCTTGATTTCCTGGCAGTGAAGACTTGGAGAAGAGTTGCAAACACATAACTCCACTCCTTTCTCAGATTCTTTCTGTTTAGCTTTCCAAGGTTAATCCCATCTGAGTAGTTTATGAACTCAAAGAATTCCTCCAACTCTGCATTAGTGGCCAGTCTGTCAAATGACTCTTGTTGTAGGCCTAGTGCTTGGTTCATGTCTGCAGTAGTGATAGTGATTTCCTTATCTTGAACCTTGCAGTAGATGACATAGGAAGTGATTGCGTTTTCCAGGGCTACAACCTCCACAATAGCAGTACTCCAGAATTGTTCCAGAATATCGAGATACAGAGTTGGGTTGGCAGAGAGTGCATCCTTGATATATGACTCAGCCATCCATTTCACAAAGCACTTGAAATTTGCATTGGGTGCTTCAACATCACTAGTGAGTGCGATGAAGTTGGTGTTAAACTTTACTGTTACCATTTGTGTAGAAGAGAGAAAAGAAATTGAAGGTTGAAGAAGAAATTTGGCTTTTCGTAGCTAGGGTTTCAGGGGTTTAGAGAGTGTAGATGCTTGAGAAATCGAATGAAATGAATCGAATAGATGTGAAATTGTATAAGTATGAAGTACTTGAATTGTCGATTAGCAGAAGATTTTGTATCGACAAGTCAGGCATTCGAGAAGTAGAAAACAACTATTCGAGAAGTCAAGAATGGCTTAATCGATAACTCAAGTAGATAGAAACTCACAGCTGGCAGTTATCTAACTTAGAAATAATTCTAAATTAAATAAAATGTGTTTTTATGAGTGAATTAAATTTTTAGATAAAAATCCAAAATCGGTTAAAGTTCAGCGAGAATTCAGCCTTTTCAAATGATTCGAGAACTCAAATATAGTGTTCGAGAACTCAGTCATTCGAGAACTCAGTTACTATATTCGAGAAGTCAATAATTCCTCTATTCGATATCTCAGAAAGACTCTATTCGAGAACTCAAGAGTACTCTAATGAGACTTATTAGAGATGTCGAATAGTGAATCATTCGAGAAGTCTGACTTATCGAACTATACCCATCACTCATAAAAATTTGATTTTCACTATCTTTTTAAAATCTACCAGACATATTCATTTAAAAATATTCTAGCAAATCAAATAGTGATTTTCTCAAAATTTCATAGAAATTTTAAGTTAAAAAAAATATGATTTTCAACATATGCAACAGATTTGAAATATTTATAAATCATATTTCAGCCAACACTTACTCCAAAAATATTGAGAATTTAGATAAAGTAAGTGTTTACTGCTGCAACAATCTAGATGATGTATTCACTTAGCCAGAATCTGAAGAATTCAGCATTCCAATCTCACTTACCAACCTTGTGAAGGTGGCTTCATCTAATGGCTTAGTGAATATATCAGCTAGTTGTTTATCTGTAGAGACATAATGCAACTCAATGGTTCCATTAGTTGCATGTTCTCTTATGAAATGATATCTGATGTCAATGTGCTTTGTTCTAGAATGATTGACAGGATTGGCAACTATAGAGATTGCACTTGTGTTGTCACACATGATTGGAATTCTTTCCAACACAAGTCCATAATCTCTAAGTTGATTTCTAATCCAAAGCACTTGAGCACAGCAACTTCCAGCAGCTATGTATTCAGCCTCAGCTGTAGAAGTTGACACAGATTGTTGCTTCTTGCTATACCAAGAAACTAACCTTTGTCCAAGAAACTGGCAGCTTCCTGAGGTGCTTTTCCTATCCACTCTGCATCCAGCATAATCAGCATCAGAGTAGCCAACCAGATTGAACCCTGTGTCCTTAGGGTACCATAATCCCAAGTTAGGAGTGCCCTTCAGATATCTAAAGATCCTTTTTATTGCAATCAAATGTGATTCCTTTGGATTTGATTGAAACCTTGCACACAAGCATGTAGCAAACATGATGTCTGGCCTACTTGCAGTGAGGTAGAGTAGAGAACCAACCATGCCTCTGTAGACTGAGATATCTACTCTCTTGCCTTTAGCATCTTCATCCAATTTAGTGGCAGTGGCCATGGGTGTCTTGGCAGGTGAACAATCTTCCAAGTCAAACTTTTTCAATAAATCCTTGATGTACTTGGTTTGACTGATAAAGATACCATCCTTCCTTTGACTGACTTGCAACCCTAGAAAGAATGTCAACTCTCCCATCATACTCATCTCATATCTGCTCTGCATGAGTTTAGAGAATTTCTCACACAGTTTCTCATTTGTAGAACCAAAAATGATATCATCCACATAGATTTGAACTAGGATCATATCATCACCATGCTTCTTGTAAAACAGTGTCTTGTCCAGTGTGCCTCGAGTGAATTGATTTTCAAGAAGAAATTGTGATAGAGTATCATACCATGCTCTTGGAGCTTGCTTAAGTCCATACAGTGCCTTAAGCAATCTGTAGACAAATTCTGGGAAATGTGGATCCTCAAAGCCAGGTGGTTGTTGCACATAAACCTCTTCTTCCAACTCTCCATTTAGAAATGCACTCTTGACATCCATTTGATAAACTTTAAAGTTTGAATGAGCAGCAAATGCCAAGAATATTCTAATGGCTTCCAATCTAGCAACAGGGGCAAATGTCTCATCATAATCAATGCCTTCCTGTTGAGAGTATCCTTTTGCAACCAGCCTTGCTTTGTTTCTTATTATTACACCATCTTCATCCATCTTATTCTTCAGAACCCATTTTGTTCCAACAATGGTTCTATTCTTTGGTGCAGGCACAAGTTCCCATACTTTGTTCCTTTCAAATTGATTCAGCTCCTCTTGCATGGCAATAATCCAATCTGGATCCAACAATGCATCATCAAGTTTCTTAGGCTCAACTTGTGATAGAAAACATCCATAGAGGCACTCATTTTGAGTTGCTCTCCTAGTCCTTACTCCTGCATTAGGATCTCCAATGATTTGCTCTGCAGTGTGTGATCTATCCCATTTCCTTGAGTGTTCAGCCTGATTTCTCATCCTTGATGTTGCTTCATCATCCTCATCATGATCATCCTCATTTCCTCCCCCTGTGAAGTTGCCATTACTCACAGGTGTGTCTTGGATGCTTGTTTCTCCACTATTGATTGGCACAAATTCTTCTCTTGTATCATTATTCACTTGAGTTTGTTGAACTTGAGTTTCAACTCTAGTTTCAGTCTCTTCATCAGAATCATCTAGATTATCAAACTTCAATGGATCTTTGTCTTCATCATTGGCTTCTTCTAGTCCAGGAAGTTTGCTGTCATCAAATGTTACATCTGTGCTTTCCATAACTTTCTTTTGACTGATGACATAAACCTTGTATGCAATTCTTTCCATAGAATAGCCAAGAAAAATTCCTTCAAATGCTTTTGCATCAAACTTTCCAACATATTCAGAATTGTCCTTAAGTACAAAGCATTTGCTTCCAAAAGTATGAATATACTTCAGTGTAGGCTTCTTTCCAGTCATCAAGTTGTAAGGAGTCTTTCCAGTGTTTTTGTTGATGAGGGTTCTGTTCTGAATATAGCATGCAGTGCTCACAGCCTCAGCCCAAAAACATGTGGGCATTTTTGCATCAAGTAACATTGTTCTAGCAGCCTCAATTAGAGTTCTATTCTTTCTCTCAACAACTCCATTTTGTTGTGGAGTCCTTGGAGCTGAGAATTGCTGAGAAATGCCATTCTCTTTGCAGAATGCTTCAAGTGTGGCATTTCTGAACTCTGTTCCATTATCACTCCTCAATGCAATCACACTTGCATTGTTTGCCTTTACTTCCTTGTCAACTTTCTTTATATGCTCAATGATTACTTGTGGAGCCTCATCTTTTGATGCCAGAAATTCTACCCATGTATACCTTGAAAAATCATCAACCATTACCAGGGCATACTTCTTTCTTCCAAGTGACATTATGTTAACAGGCCCAAACAAATCCATATGGATAAGTTGTAGTGGCTTGGTTACAGATGTCACTGTCTTTGACTTGTGGCTTGATCTCTTCATTTTTCCTTTTTGACAAGCCTCACACACTCCTTCTTGGCAGAATTCAAGTGTGGGCATGCCTCTCACTAACTCTCTTTTGACTAGAGAATTAATGGCCTTAAAGTTCAGGTGTGATAGTTTCTTGTGCCACAGCCAACAATCTTCATTTGATGCTTTTGAGTAAAAGCAACAAATTTTGTCCTTGTTTGCAGAGTCCATATTGGCTACAAACAGGCTTCCCTTCCTTACTCCAGATAGAGCAAAGTCACCAGTCTTCTTGTGGGTGATCAAACATTCATCTTTGTCAAAATTCACTTTGAATCCTCTATCAGTAAACTGACCAACACTTAACAGATTATGCTTGAGCCCCTTGACTAGTGCTACATCTTCAATGATGACATTTCCAACTTTCAGCTTGCCATATCCCAATGTGTTACCCATGCTGTCATCTCCAAAAGCAACCATTGGGCCAGCCTTTTCCTCATACTGTGATAGCAGGGCCATATCACCAGTCATATGATTTGAGCATCCACTGTCCAAAATCCACATGACCTTCTTCTCACTTTCTTTGCCCTGCAACCACAAAGGTATTACTTTTCCTTTGGTACCCAAACAAGTTTGGGTCCATGTGACTTAGAGACAGTTTTATCATAAACAACATGCTTGTCAACTTTCTTAGTGTTAGTCTTCTTGTCACTGTTGGAAGTCTTAGAACCTGAGGTTTCAGACTTAGGTGACAAAGGTACCTTCCTAGCTTTAGGAGGACTTGAAGACTTTGACCTTGTGTAGTGTGTGTGAGAATTGTGACTGATACAACCATCAATGAACTGTCTTCTTAAATTAAAACAACTAGTCATAACATTCATATTGCATGGCATACAGTCAAATTTATCACAGAAGGGTGCATCTCTATGTCTTAGAGGCACAGAACAATCATAGAAAGGTTTAGACACACTACCAACAGGTTTCTTGCATGCATGAGTTAGATGATTGGTACTGAAACAGTTCTGACAAGTTTTCCTAGGGGCATTAGGCATATAAGCATAGTTGTTATCCTTGTTAATCCCTAACTTGCCATTTCTGTTCTGTTTCTTTTTAGTCACTTCCTTTCCTGATTCACTCTTCCCAGCTGATACAAACTTAACAAACTTCTTAGGTCTTGGCCTATCAACTACTGGCTTCTTGGTCTTTGACTTGGCACTCTCACCCTTAGAGGATGCTTGCTGTTCACTAGATTGTGCCTCATCCTCATCATTCAACATTTGCTTGATGAGTAAGGCATCCTCATCAATTTCAAATGTTGATTCCTTAAAAATTGGATTTACTGTTTTTCTCAAAATGTGGGGCACTTTCTCATGAACAGCTGTGTCCTCTTCGATGACAGCATAGCCTTTCCTTTGTGTGAGAGAGTCATAGTCAAGTCCAATAGCTGCTTTAGGTTTAGCTTCAATTTTCTCACAGTAGGATTGCACTAAACCAGATGATTTCTTGAAAGTTTTAAGTTTGAATTCATTCTCAGCTAATTCATCCCTAAGAGCCTTCTCTACTTGACTAGCACATAAAACCTTGTTCTCCAAATATTCAACTTCTTTCTTAAGGTTTTCTACTTGCATAGCAGTTAGCTCAAGTTCCTCATTCTTTTTGGTTAATACTTCATTTCTAGTAGACAGTTTAGCAATCTCCTCATTAGCAGCAGTCATACTAGTATGAATATTAAACATTTCAACAGATAATTGTTCAATCATGGATTTGTATTCAGAAACAGACATGTCTATAGTAGTGAGAGATGGTACCTGAGAATCAGATGAAGATGAGTCATCCTTGGAGTTGGCCATCAAGGCATAATTGCAGAATTCTTGTTCCTCTTCATCACTCTCAGAATCATCCCAACACTTCCCTTCAGCTATGTAGGCCTTACCATGTGTCTGCTTTTTCAGAAGGGCCTCATACTTAGCTTCTAGCTCAAGATAATCTCTATCCTTCTTTTTAGGCTTCTTGCATTCACTGGCAAAATGCCCTAGGTCATTGCATCTATAACACCTTACAGATGACCTATCCACATAACCGGTTTTGAACTTATTTCTGTTTGGTTTCACAGGTGCCTTGTTCTTGTTGGCTGAATGGTTTTGAGTTTTGGGTTTGAAGGGTTGATTTCTTTTAAATCTGATGTTTGGAAATTTTCTGGCCATGAAAGCATATGAAGTATTTTCCATCCCATCAAGTTCTTCCAGAGTGTAAAACTCTTCTTCTTCTTCCTCCTTTTCCTCAACGGGTTCACTCACCCCAGCTTCAGTTTCTTCATCATCTGCCACCTCCTCTATCCTTAGTTGGCTTGTAGATGCTTCTAGGTCCAGAATGGATTTGTTGACAATCAAGGCACATGATGTGTTTATCATCCTACCTTGGTTGGCTTGGATAGCCCTTTTCTGAAGCAACTCAAGTTCATGAGTCTTTAGTACTCCATAGAGCACATCATAGGTGACTTTGTTCAAATCTCTCTCTCTTAGAGAAATGACTCTTTGCTCCAGATGATTTGGTGAAGATAACAGAAATTTCATATTTAACTCCTTGGTGCTGTAAACCTTTCCATTCATCTGCAACTCAGTAACTAGCTTGTGAAACCTTTCAAACATCTCAGTGATGCTTTCCTTGGGCTGTGCCATGAAAGCTTCATACTGTGTGACCAATATCTGTTTCCTGTTTTCTTTAACCTCATCAGTCCCTTCACACAACACCTCAATGTGATCCCACATCTCTTTAGCAGACGTGCATGATGCAATGTTTGCAAACATTGACATGTCCATGGAATCAATGATGAGCAACATGAGGTGGCTGTCAAGAGCAACCTTCTCCCTTTCTGACTCTGTCCACTTTGATGGATCCTTGGCCTCATAAGTTCTTGGGATAGTTATGGTTCCAACAGTCTTCTCTGGTATCTCTTGTTGTGGAACAAAAGGACCATTCTTGAGAATCTCAGGATACAAGGGATGAGAGGCTTTGATGAACAACATCATCTTTATCTTCCAGAGGTTGAAGTTTTCTTTATCAAACTTAGGGACCTTCACCGTTCCTGTAGTCTTTGGTGTATTCGAACTCATGATCGTTTCTCTGTTTTTGAATAAACAGCCCTCTCTGATACCACTTGTTGAGTATTGAATACGGTAAAAGAATACAGAGGGGGGGGTGAATGGATTCTTGAACTTTTCTTGATTGAGTCTATGTAGCAGATAAGTGCCTGTGTGTGTAGAAGTGAAGGTGCGGATAAATAAACAACACAACACGCAATATCACTTTAATCTAATGTATTATTAGATAAAGGTTGCTACAATCTGTGAATACAAATGGTAGTATTCTCAGCTTCGTTTTTCTCAGAGAGATATAGCTCACAGTGTATGAAAAACTAGACTCACAAAAGTTACTAAGTTATGAAGTGAGGCTGTGTCCTTATAGAACATGGATACAGCCCACTTACTGCAAATAAGGTAGCTAAACAAATTACTTTCTAGTCTGTCTATCCTTTTTGAGTAAGTGTCCAAACGGTTACAGATTTGACTTTGCAAAGCCTGTTTAGATCCACTTCTTTAGCTCCTTGTCTCTTCTATATCTCTCCAAGCTTCCTTGTAGGCTTTCCAGAGCACGTTACAGGTTGTGGTCCATAAAGTGCATTGGCTTGTTGCAGGTTTCTGACTTGTACAATTTCTTCAGTATTTTGTCTCCAAGAATGTATTCGAGAAGTGACTAAGTAAGTGATTCGAGAACTAGAATTGACTTGATCGATAACTCTGAGTTCTCGAATACTGTTATAGTAACATATCGAACCACTTCTCGAATAGCTCTTTTCCATCAGGATTCCTTGAGTTGTCGAATAGAGCATTTGACTTATCGAATCCTCGAGTTGTCGAATAGCTTTCTGAGTCTTTGAGATATCGAATGGAACTTTGACTTGTTGACTCTTTGAGAACTCGAATACCATCTTGACTTGTTGACTTCTTGAGTTCTCGAATAGAGTAGTAGACATATCGAATCCCTGAGATATCGAATGAGATATCGAACAGTGTATTCAGAGATATTGAATAGTGTCTTGAGATATCGAATCCCTGACTTCTCGAATGCTGGACTTCTCGAATAGACAAATATACTTCTCGAATTGGTACTTAGGCAAATTCTTCATTTCTTCAAATCCCAACTGTGATTATTTGACAGTCTTTAACTCCTTGCTTGAGGCATGAACCTTGGAACTTCTTTCAAGCATTATTCTAGACTCTATTTGTACAGTTACACAACTAGGATTTGATGCCTATTACAAGTACAATACAAACAGAAACTCTACAACTGGAGGTTCCCTCAGTTAAGAGGTCATGTAAGTAATGCAAAGCATTACAAACAATTAGGCTTGTTATTAGATGTATACAGGCATGCCTCTGTAACTAACACCATTATTAAAATATAACCAATCATTATAGTCGATACCCTCGGAACACAATTTTTCAATTTCTTAAAATTTCGACAAATTTTGCATAATCAATATTTTATGTAATTTAGCCAATCATTTTTAGCTAACGTCATTGAAGATACTCTGACAATTCAAATTTCTTAAAGATGGGTGTATAATTGTACATATATATTATTCATTTTGAATGTGAGAATTTTCTTTTTAAATATTTAAACTTATAAGCCTTATTTGTTCTAATAAATCTTGGAAAAAAATGGGGTATAATTTGTAGTTGGTTAACCCCTTTTTTTGGTTATCGCCCATTTTTGCTTATCCCTCATTTATCACCGTTAGATCAGCAACTCAAATAAATCATGACCGTTAGATATAACAATACTAAAAATTATTATATGCAGAGGTTCAAGGTTCGATTCCCGCCAATAACATATTAATTTATATTTAATACAAAAAATTATTATATACAAAGATGTAAGATTCGAATCAATAACATATTTAAATTAATATTTATAATATTATATTATACTATAAATAAATTATAAAAAATCAAAAGTAACACATGCTTTGCACGGGCTATAAGCTAGTATTAATAACATACCATTATTAAAATATAACCAATCATTATAGTCAATACCCTAGGAACACAATTTGTCAATTTCTTAAAATTTCGACAAATTTTGCATAATCAATATTTTATATAATTTAGCCAATCATTTTTAGCTAACGTCATTGAAGATACTCTGACAATTCAAATTTCTTAAAGATGGGTGTATAATTGTACATATATATTATTCATTTTGAATGTGAGAATTTTCTTTTTAAATATTTAAACTTATAAGCCTTATCTGTTCTAATAAATCTTGGAAATGAACGAGATTAGAACCCTAAACCTTAAAATGAGAGGGATTTTCTTTTTTCTTTTTGAATGTTGGACTTTTTAATTGAAAATATTCCTTCAACGGGCAATTTTTAAAATTTTCACATTTTATAAATTATATAGTCACTCTTCCTGTACAACAAAACATTGTATTTTTTCCATAGTCATTTGTATTCTATTCTGTTCTATTCTACGAGCCAGATAAACTAGTATATTACAAAAACAATTATCAAAGAATTGGATACAAAATTGTTAGGCAACCCGTTGTTATAAATTTTAAGGTGTTAAAGTATTTACCAGAATTTTATTTGTATTCTAGCACTTCTTTTCAATCAAAAATTTATTTTTCAATCGAAAAATGGGTTAGATCATATTTAAAATAATTTTGAAAATATTATAAGAGACAAAAAATCGAATATGTGATCTTTATATGTTTGAGTTAGATGTTGGACTCGTATCCGATCATTATTTTACAAGTTCAATAATAGGCTGATTCAGTGATTCTATTAGAAAATTCGGAGTGAAGGAATATACAGTCAAATCATTAAAAAAATTTTGCTAAATGTCTAGAATTTTAGTACTGCCAAGAGCATTATATCAATTTGAGATGCTAAAAATTGGCATCCTATAAATAGGATGTCAACTTTATTTTTATTTTTTTGAAAATAGGATATCAATTTATTTATTTATTTATTTATTTTTTTAATATGTCTATGTCATGCAATTTTTTATAATGGTAATATGTAAGGTTGTCAATCATTGGAATATTTTTTGAAAGAAGGGTGTCAAAATGTTATGAAAGAGAGATAATAAAAAATACTCCCGTTCCAAAATATATATCCGTATTTTTGATAGGTCAAATTAACCAAAGTTTGATTGAAATTTTTATGTAAACTAAAAAATATATATTTTTTAAAAATGCATATAATCTATATTATTGATCATTTTGACCACTAAAAAAAATCAAAAACACCTCTAAAATGAGACGGAGGAGTAATATTTTTTATCATACGACAAAGTTGGCATCAGTTGAAGACCTCTAAAGCGTTCCACGAAAAATTTTCGCGGAAAGGGAATTTTTTTTGTAATCCAGGGGGCGTTGGATCAAACGATCCAACAGTTTAGAAAGTGATTGTTAAATAACCGGTCCCGACAATCGATTTTCAGGGACCAGCTGCCGTTATGAAATAGCCTTTCATATTTTCCACCACATCTGTATAAGAATCTTATTACTAGAAGAGCATAAAATTTGTGTTCAAAGAAATGTAGCTTATTCCATTACTCAGTGACAATGAACTTAAATTTTGACATCTAAAACAGAAATACAAAAAATTAATACTTCACCACAGAGTTTAATCACAAACTAAGAAACTACACAAATGTATTAGCATTACTACTAGTACAATGCAGAATCTTATTCTTACAGACCTCAAATCCATTACAACACAACATTAGAAAAAAAAAATGAGAGTGACAAAAGATCTCAATAAATTGAAAGCAAGCATGGAGGCAAAAGAGTGACCAATAATCTACAAGACAATAGACTTGATTAATCAATCAACCGCGGCCTCCAAGAACACTCTTGAGTTTCTTGACAACAGCAGCATCCAAGAAAGTAGTTTTAGTCACCAATTCAGTAGGCAATTCATTTCCGAACAATGCATAGTCAAGAATTTGTAGACCGGGATTAGCACTGCTGAAGCTAACAAACGCAAGAGCTGCACCATCACCAGAATTAATCTGAAAATGCAACAAACCTTGAGGGAAAACCATGATATCTCCCTTGAACAATGTCTTAAAATAAACGGTATTTGCAGACGATATAAATCCAGCACAAATTGTCCCCTGTATGACAACCAAAACCTCAGATGCACCTGGATGTGTGTGCATTGGAATCACACCACCAGCAGCTAGGTCTAATCGAGCCAACGATATACCTAGACCATTCACAGCGGGAAATTGAGCTACGAAAGCTGGAGTCACAGCAGCCTTAATGATATTTGTAGTGTTGCCAGCAACTCCAAGGCCTGAGTATACAAAGTCTTTTTCTGTCAAACTTGTAGCTTTCTTGCATGGATATCCTGAAGGAGTATCTGGCTGTTGTAAGTCTGCAACGCAGAAATCATTTACTGAAGCGTAAGCTGATGATGAAAAGAGGAGGGCGATTGTGAGGAAGATTGGGAGAGACATTTTCACAGTGGATGTTTCTAAGTGGTTAGATTGATATCTAGGAGGCAGGGGTTTATATAGAAGGAAATGTTATGGGAAGGATAATCTGTAAAGCAATGCTATTGGTTGATGAAGATATGGCCATGCATAAGTAATACAAGGAAAGCCACAGATTATGGGCTGTTGATGCATGTGACTTTGTGATCTTTTCTCATAAACAAACAAAATGACTCTTTCTTGAAGAATTTTTAGGACCAGATGAAGCATATCCTTAATTTTCTGAGAAAGTTATAGATACTTGTGAGCAGGGACCCCTGGATTTTAATTTGCTAGACCGACTTACATTCATGTTTAATCATGTCACTATGCAACTAATATTTCACAAAAAAAGACTAAATTAACATATCGTTTTCTAAGTCCTATGACGGACAATGTTCTAGGTTGTAGTAATCAAAGATTTGAAAAACTACATACTGAAACTGTTTGCGGAGACCTTTCAAAAACTATAAAAGAGACTGATGTTGAAGTTCAGACTAATATACTATTCTAGTGATCAGCCTCATTATCTGTTGATGTATATGAAAAATCTAGTTCTCATTAAAAACAGAAATTAGAAGAGTAGAGTGGATCAATCATCCATATATGTATTGCATCAAGCCTTGACCTTGATTATTTTTTATTTATTTTTTACTAATTAACCTTGACCTCATTATCCATATGTATTCTTTAAGTAAGAAATCAAACCAAACATATTCGGTATGCCCTACTCTTAAGTAGGGTATCGTACACATTACCCTATTCGGCTACTCCCAATATAGGCCGAATCAAGTCAATAATGTGAATGCTTAAACGTGTATCTTGTAAGTTGTAAACATGATTTTCTACTTTTTATAACCTTATAAGATGACTACTTTAACACCTTGTAAATATCTTATAAATTATTATTTTTCATAATTACTAAATATCGTCTAGAATATTAGGTGGTCCTAAAAACACATACAGAATGACAAAAACTGCAAGCTGGATTATGAAACAGGCATATTAGTGCCATCCAAAAAACTGTACAAGGTCCCTTCTTGTCATTTTATTTTGAAGGCACTGCAAGTCTGCAGCAGTGCAACACTATGTGTGGATCTTACCAATTGCCTATCTTTAAGGGCATCTTCATCTGGAGACTGCTAATATTATTTGAACACAGTGTATTCTTAAACTGGAGTTTCTTTTTTCTACCCATTTTCCCCATCTTTTTTCCTTTTATGATTTTTCGATTACATGGTACTTTGTTATCTAAATGGTTAACTATTTTCTATAATGTGTTTACTCACCTCTTAAATGGAATTTTGTAGAACAATAAGAAAGGCTAATTCACTCACCTAGATGGCTTCTGGTCTACAAATTCCCTATAGCCCTATGCCACAGTTGTACACCTCCGTGGTTTTTAATCAACCACTGTAACACAATACTAATTGCTTTACAACTCCTTGGCTAACTAAGTCAGGCATGCCTACTTCTACTACTTGATGCCAACTTATGAACTACTCTACCAGCCTTTTTATCATGTGTTTACACACACTTGTACATCAAAAATAAATATAGTGATCCAAGATTTAGTAATAAGGACTGTTCCTCGTTAATTAGTATATATCTGAGTAGTGTTAGATCATCTTAATCTTTTATCCTTCTTTAGAATGCTATGCAAGTAGAAAGGGAATAGATCCCCCAGCAGTTCCCAGCACTTGGCACCTCCCATGCAATCTTTATTTTCGCTGGGCCTGATATCAAGCTTGGACATATAATCCATGAATTAATTGTGTCTCTGTTGTCAGACATTGCATCAGCATCATTATAAAGATATAATCAATTGCAGCTTCTAGGACTTACAAATTTTAAGGCTGAAACTCTAAATATATGTCGCTGAGATTGCAGTAGGATAAATAGCGATAGACAATCAAAAAACATGACTTATAACGATGTATTTTCTGGATATAAGAATCTTTTTCCACTAAATAAAACTATTCAATTTCAAAAACCCGATGGTTCTTACACAGTAATCACGAGCATCCAAGTTACATTGTTTCCTTACAAGTAAGATGCTCAATATACACTTAAAATACAATGAAGCTCATGTGCTAGTAAAATAACATTACACTCAAAGGCGCGAAAAGGGTGTAATCTGATTTCCTTCTCCGAGAAAAGGGTAATCTGTATATCCCGTAACAGGATCTTGAGTATAGAAAGTAGCTCTCACATGCCTATTTAGAGGTGCATTATTCTTCAGTCTCAAAACCAAGTCTGGATTGGAGATTAATAATCGGCTGAACGACACTAAATCAACATCACGTTGAGTCACAGCTTCCATTCCTAGTGCACGAGTGTATCCACCACTGCCAATCAAAGTTCCGTGATATGCCCTTTTTAGTGCTCTGATTGATTCAGCTTCCTCGACTTCACTGACATGCCTCCCCGATCCTGTCTGGCCATAAGCAGTGTACCTAGGCTGAGTTATATGGAGGTAAGCAAGTTTAGAGCCCAAATCTAGCTGAAATTTATTAAGTCTCTCGATCACTGCTAAACCAAGGCTACGTGGAACTGAGTCCTTGGCGTCAAGGTGATCAATTGCTGGTGAAATCCTGAGCGCCACATGGCCTATTCCAATGGCTGAAGCTACTGCCAGAACTACCTGCATTACGAATTTGCAGCGCTTTGCAAGTGATCCACCGTACTCATCTGTCCTGTCATTGATGCCATCCTTCAAGAACTGATCAGTAGCCATGCGCTCCATGGATTTTAATTCCATCGAAACCTAAATATGTATAATAATCAGTTATTTATGTATAAACAGAAAATCATACTTGTCCAATATTCCAAGTGGTTATTAAACCATTCCTAGAAGTTGAGCAGATGATTCACTGGGTATTGAATTTTATTTTGGTTCAAGTGCTTGCTGCAGATAAACTATAGTAGCTGGATGTCATCTCAACATTCACTTGGTAAATAAATACTATTGGGGTTCCGTAACAATCCTGTGCAAATCCCACCTCCCAAGCACAAAACAAAAAGTTGGGTCAATCCTCAATTTGTATCCAGAATAAGCCTATTCTACTAGCCCAAATAGTAACAAAGTTTGGATATCAACCCCTCCCCTCTTAAAAGAAAAAAAAAAAGAAGAAGAAACATGTTTAGCTAGTGCATTTAGAATCAAATCGTCCCACATGTTTCAGTTCAGGAGTGGCTGTTACAGGTACAAACAATTAGTGCATTTCAGCTATAATCAGCAATTCTCCCCAGACTCTTTTATGCCTGCTGCTTATTATAATTTTTGAGACATAAATAGTAGATGACACGGATGAATGAGAACTACCAATGCAGGTCAGATTAGCCTATCCAACACAAGGGTTGTAGTATTTATCAAGCCAAACTTATATTACCTGCTTCTATGGCGTTAATTTGCAGCCTGGCGGTAGTGTTCCAGCTCCTCTGCTATTTCATAGATTGACAACGCACAGGGTTTTGAATAAGTTGGCGTGTTCTCCATCTGCCTCTGGCATCAATATTTTCGACCTGCTTGATATCGGATTTGATGTAGAGGATATTGGTTCTGCCACATCAGGTTGATACACTACACTGATCAAGTCATAAATTACTGAATTAGATTCCATGTATTACTAGTATATACAATTTTCACCCTTTTAAGTAACCAACACATCTAAAACCTTAAGGTATTAGAGGAAGGCCCCAAAATCCCAACTAGATCTTTATATCATATTATAACACTCCTGTTAACTTCAACTATAACAACTCCAGTGCCGCAACCCTAGCTACCTAGGATTACCACAAACTACACAATAGCTAACCTTCTTGTTCATCACCTTGCTATCTTTCTTTGCAAACATAAAAATGAATCACAGGTACTAAAGTCGAAAACAGTATGACATCCTTGGTAAATTTTAAACTATTCCGTCCACACTTTCACATATGAAAACTCCAAACATTTAGGAAAATATTCATTTTAATTATTTGTCTTCGAAATCGGAAACTTGGAAAGCAACACCTATTAAGAGAATCAAATATTCATTTCCAGAATATTAATCATTTAATTTTACTACATACATTCTGCCGTAACTAGTAGATATATAGTTGGAACTATACCTTGATGAGATGCTCTACCAGCATGCCAAAGTTGGCAAAATATAATAGCCCCCATCTTGTGTACTGCATCCACTACTAGTACTTTCTTCCGGGCCTTCACCGGTCCTTATTGTATATCCCAGGCACATGAGGATATCTAGTAGCCCAGCCACATAACATTCTTTTTAGTGCAAGAATATAAATCTTTTTCCACTCAAAACTAGATCCAATCCAACCACAAGTTCAATGCATCTAGCAATAACTTTATGCCATTAAAATTATTTGAATGTGACCTCTTACAGTAACAAATGTATTGGAAGCAATCTTTTCTTTTTCCAAGAGGGGACACTTTAAAAATGAAGTAGAAGCATGATCGTTGGAGTACTATATATCTCATTTTTATCCACAAGAAACTAGAAAGAATTTAAAATGCTCGCATGGCAGGCACAGACTTCACAGAAATTATCAATTTTTTCTATTTTTTTCTCATCCCTAACAAGTGTTCATATCAATATTTTCTATATTATAAATTTCAAAATTGAGCCCTTCATTTGTACTTCAACATAAATTTTTTCCTAATCCTCCAACAAATTTACTTTTTTTTGTCGAACTTTGATTTGATATTGAAACAATCTTTTTACAAAATATAGTGTTGATAGATAAGAAAGAACATGAACCACTCACGTGTTGAGTTGCAACTATTGAAAAGAGATGTTTACACTTTACTAACAAGTCAAATACCTCAATGCAATCACTTTTGATGCATAGCAAGGAGAGTTGGATCTACTTCTGATAAGAGTAAGTGGTATAATAAAAAGGTTGTAATTGCATCAGCGAAGAAGCCGCAATTAAGCATCTTGTCTACTAGTTTAGAGGCTTTATTATACTCCTTATTCCGAAGACATCCACGAATAGTGATATTGTTTGTAAGTGTCGCTAGCTATCAGGTTTTAATCCATTGCATTCCATTGCTCGAAATAAAGTCAATGCTTTATCAACATACTGGCTCTTGCAAAGACCATCTAACAAGGTTCGGTATGTGACAACTTCAGGCTTATGGCCTTGATCTTGAATATCTTATAGAAAAAGGTCATTGCTTCCATTGGTTTACCCAGCTGACACAGCCCATGTAACAATATGTTGTGTGTTACAACCATGGGACTCAAACCTTCGGATGCCATCTTTCTGTACAGATCCATAGCTATGTCCAGTTTCAGCTCTCTGCAATATGCATCCAACAGAATGTCATATGTGACACAGCTGGGCATGATCTTCTTACTTCGAATGGTTTTGAGCACAGCCAATGCTCCATCCATTTGGCCTTGTGAACAATATCCCTGCATGAGAGTATTGTAGGTGACTATATATATCAGGATTTTCACCCCTTTCATGCATTATCTCAATCATCCGCTTTGCATCATCCAACTTCCCGGACTTGGAATAAGCATCGACCAATCTATAACCTTTTATTAATAAGTGAAACACCCTTTTAAGGCTACCACTTTTTGGTTCGCACTATATTTTGGTTTCACCTTTTTTTGGTTCGCACTATATTTTGGTTTCACCCCTACAATCCTATTTCTACTATAATTATGTTTCTATGTTGTTTTTTTAATAAAATAGAAATCCTATTATAATTATAATTCTTTTATTACAACTTTAAATAAAAAATTAGTTTCACCCCTAAAATCGTATTTCCCTTATATTTTATGTTATTTTTTAAAGAAAATAATAAAATTGAAATCCTATTATTATTATAATACAATTTTTTTTATCATAATTTAGAATAAAAAAATAATACGATCAATTCTCCGAAAGATTTTTCAAGGAGAACAACTTGAACATGTTTCTATACAATACTCTAGAAAAATTTTTCCTACGATTATATGTTATTTTTTTTAAAAAACATAAGAAAAATTGAAATCTTATTATTATTATTATAATTCTTATATTGTATTAGCAATTTTTTTATTATAAGTTTAGATAAAAAAAGATTACGATCAATTATCTTAAATATTTTTCAATGAAAACAACTGAAACGTGTTTCCATGCACTTCTATTAAACAATCTAAGTTTATAGTTTGTTAATCGTAATTTTTTTATTATAACTTTAGAATAAAAAAAGATTACGATCAATTATTTTAAATATTTTTCAATGAAAACAACTGAAACGTGTTTTCATGCACTTCTATTAAACAATCTAAGTTTATAGTCTGTTAATCGTATAAATTTTTTATGCAAATAACATAGTTCTTTTTATAATTTTATAATATTTTTATAAATATTTAAGTAAATAAAAAATTAGTAATTAATTAATATAAATCCCCGAGCCGTGCTTCGCACGGGTTATCATCTAGTATACTAAAAGTACGAACATCTGGAAAGATTTTCATGTCGTCGATCATATGTTTAAGCAACATCCCAACCTCTTCCCATCTATTTAGGCTGCATAGGATCTGAATGAGTGGAGAGTAAGTCCTAACACTTGGTAAAATTCCTTTCTCCATCATTTCAGAATGGAGGTTCAAAGCATCATTTACAAGACCATGCTTGCATAACGAATCAATGACTGTGTTATAAGTGACGGTATCAGGTTTGCAGTCGCACTTGTCCATGTATCTGAACAACCAGAGGACCATATTAGTATGACCTGTTTTACAAAGGCCATCAATCATGGTGTTGAAAGTAACCACATTAGGTTGAACTTCCCTGAATTTAATAAGGTTTGTGAAGAAAAGCCTAGCCTCTGACAGCAACAATTGATGGCAATACTAAAGGTGAAGATATCAAGAGAAATGCTTAGATTACACATATCCGTAAAGAGAGAGATAGCTGCTTCGTATTGTTTCATTTTCACAAGAGCCGTGAGCAGCTGATTAAAATGAATATCACGAGAGAGAGGTCGCATTTTTAGCATTTTATGGAACAATGAAAGAGCATCATCGAGATTACGGAAACCAGATCTGTTGTGAGTTAGTAACTGCTGTAATTTTAAATGTGAATCGGGGATATGGGTGGAATGAGGAATATTGGAATTAGGGTTTGAATAATCAAAATGTCTAGGAGCACCATAATGAACAACACCCATTGATGATAAAAATTGAGAACAAGAAGAGATAATACCTAATCGTCGTGGTCGTGGTAAGGATGAGAGTAATTTTGAGGAAACACACATGTGTAACAGAATTACTTGATTAATTCTGTTATAATTTTAATTTATTAAGTTAATTAAATAAATTGGAATATGTCGTCGTATGGGGTAGTTAGTGGCATATCAGTTTGGAATCACGTGCTTAATGGATTGAAGCCTCTCATCCTATCCAGAAGTGACACGTGGATATCAAGTGAGAATATAAGGCACAGGAGAGAAGGGAGAGAATTAGCTTGGAAAATGTGTTTTCTTTTGTACTGTTTTCATTTCCTTTTCCTTCTGTAACTTGTATTTCTCAGTACTTTTATCCATTTTAATTCCAGTATTTCAGTTCTTGCTTTATTTCTGTTTTACTATTATATCAGATTTGTAGTAGTTGGTTACAAGTGGTATCAGAGCCCTCGTTCCTTGGCTGATTGTTGTGGAACGATGGCGGACGGTACACGAAGCAAGACGGCGACGGTGCTTACGTCAACGGAAGAGAGGCTTAATTCTCAGGACTACAAAATGAAGGAAATTAAAGAAGTGTTGACTCAAACCAAGGATGGGGTTAATTTACAATTTGGGGCTGTTGATACTCGTCTTCAAAAAGTGGAGCAAAGTCTAGAGGAGATCCGATTATTATTGGAAGGGTTACAACCACAAAAACAGATCTCAGACTCTGGGCTTACAAGGGTGACTGGGTTAGCTTCGGGCGAGGTACCAGAGTGTGGATCTACAACACAATCTCAAGCTCTTACTCCATCTCTCTTAGGTACTACTCCATTTATCCCTACTTCTGTTCCTGTTATGGTGCCAACAACACTTATACACACAAATAGCGTGTACCCACCACCTACCACTCAAATCCCAACCACTGGTATATTCCCTAGCCCTCCACTATCATTCTCGGTTCCCACTTCTGCGAGTTACACCTGTAGTCCTCCATATTACACCACTAGCACTTTGGTGCCAAACCCAAACTTACACCAGTTATACGTACCACCTACAACTAGATTTTCGTATCCAAATCACATAGCTCATTATTCTCACCCAAGTCATAATCCTCCAATCACACCCCCTCACATATTAGGCATGATTTTCCAAATTTTAACCCCATTCCAAAACTGGAATTCCCAAAGTTCGATGGCCTCGATCCCAAAGGGTGGGTGATAAGAGCTGAGCAGTACTTTGAATTTATCAATATTGATGATAGCAGAAGAATGAAGTTAGCAGGGTTACACTTTGAAGGGAGGGCCAACATTTGGTACCGATTTTATCAGGCTAGCAGGGGTATCATTCCTTGGCGTACATTTGTCAATGATGTAATTCTAAGATTTGAGAACCCTGAAAACAGAGATGTCCAGGACCTCTTCAACAAGCTGAAACAAACTGGAACAGTTCTGAATATGAGGACTAATTTGAGGAGTTGAGAGCCCTGGTGGTAGCAAAAAATAGGGGATTCACAGAGGAATACTTCGTCTCAAGTTTTGTAAGTGGTTTAAAGGACCATATCAAAGGAGTGGTGAAGATGTTTAGGCCACAGTCTCTAAGTGATGTGATCTTCTTGGCTAAACAAGAGGAGTCCAAGGTTCCCAAACCTATTAGTGGCAGCTTGCCCAAGCCCATGTCTAAGCTCAATGCACCACCAATTAAAACAATTGTTAGCATGACTCAGGTACCTTCTACAACTCCTTACAAGACAACTGGAGCCATGGAACCAAGGAGGGTAAGGTCCACTCTTAGCAGTAAAGAAATCGTAGATAGGAGAGCTAAAGGCCTATGTTTTCACTGCGATGAAAACTATCACCCTGGAAAAGATTGTAAGGCCAGGTTGTATCTTATTTCTGCAGAAGATGAGTGCGATGAATTTGTTAGTGAAGGTTCCACTGAGCCACAATGTGATAATATGGAAAGCAATTATGCAGAAATATCCCTCAATGCCTTATTTGGAAGCAAGGCACTCAGCACCATTCGTTTGTAAGGAAGGATAAAGAATCGAAGAGTGCACATCCTTGTTGATAGTGGATCCACACATAGCTTTGTGGACACCAAATTGGTTAAGCAGATGGGCTTAATTGCAGAAGTGATTTCTCCACTGTCAGTCACTGTGGTAGATGGCACTAGCAAGGTGGTTGACACAGCTTGCAGGAACTTGAGTTATGTCATACAGGGTCATCAATTTACTTCTGATCTCAGGTTATATCCTTTAGGAGGCAGTGACATCATACTAGGGGTGGACTGGCTACAACAACATAACCCTATCACCTTTGATTTCCAAGATATGAATATCACCATCAACAAGGGGAAAGAGACTATAATGTTGAAAGGCACTACTTCTATGGGTGAATTACAAGAAATCAATGGCAAACAGTTGCAGAAATTGTTTAAGGGAACTCAATGCCCTCCTCAAGGGTTCATCTGTATGGTACAATCAAAAGAATTGGAGCCAACTCAACCCCCCACTGCTGAGTTTTCAAGTAACCTGCAAGGTCTACTACATCAGTATGCAGATATTTTTCTAGAACCAATAGAGCTGCCTCCTCCCAGAAAGCATGATCACCACATACCACTCTTGGCAGGTAGCCAGCCTGTAAACTAGAGGAGTTACAGGGTGCCCTATGTTCAGAAAACCGAGATTGAAAGACAAATCCAAGAGATGCTAGCTTCAGGTATCATTCGACCAAGTACTAGTTCTTTTTCCTCTCCTATAATCCTTGTTAAAAAGAAGGACAACACTTGGCGTATGTGTGTGGATTATCGAAAGTTGAATGATATCACAATTAAGAACAAGTACCCAATCCCCATCATAGATGAGTTACTAGACGAATTGAATGGTGCTTGCTGGTTCACTAAATTGGATTTATGATCAGGCTACCATCAAATTAGAGTGGCCAGCGAGGATATTCCTAAAACTGCATTTAGGACACACCAAGGACTATATGAGTTTTTGGTAATGTCTTTCGGATTGACAAACGCCCCAGCCTCTTTTCAATGTTTGATGAATGATGTATTCCAAGAGTTTTTAAGAAAGAGTGTTCTTGTATTCTTTGACGACATTTTGGTTTACAGTAGTAGCTTTGAGGATCACTTGAGCCACCTTGAAGCAGTTTTGAGTAGAATGAGATAGCACAAGTTGTTTGCTAAGCTGAGCAAGTGCACCTTTGGGCAGCAGCAGCTTGAGTATTTAGGACATATAATATCTGCACAGGGGGTGGCTACTGACCCAAGTAAAATCGAAGCAATGCAGACCTGGCCAACTCCCACCACTGTGAAACAACTAAGAGGATTCCTAGGGCTTACTGGCTACTACAGGCATTTTGTCAAGAATTATGGTGAAATCAGTAGGCCCTTAACTTCTCTACTGAAGAAGGGAGCTTTTTTGTGGAATGCAACAGCTGACAAGGCCTTCAAGACACTCAAGGAGGCAATGTGTTCTACCCCTGTTTTGGCCTTGCCCAATTATACATTGCCCTTTATCATAGAGGCTGATGCAAGTGGTAGTGGGACTGGAGCCGTTTTGATGCAACAAGGCAGGCCAATAGCCTATTTTAGCAAGGGTCTGGCTCCTAAACATCAAGCATACTCCACTTATGAAAAAAATCTTCTTGCTATCGTCAAAGCCACAGAGAAATGACATAGTTATTTGCAAGGGCATCATTGCATAATAAAGACTAACCACCAAAGCTTAAAATACTTACTTGAGCAGAGAATGACCACCCTTCTACAACAAAAGTGGCTGGCCAATCTATTAGGCCTGGATTATGAGATTTTATACAAGAAGGGGAAGGAAAATACGGTTGCAGATGCCTTGTCTAGGCTTCCAGAAAACTCAATGAATGAGGAGAAGGGTGATAACCAATTTCATACAAAGGTGGAGCTAAATTCTATAAGCACAGTCTCACACAGCTGGTTATCAGATGTGCTATCAAGTTATGAAGTGGATGTCTCAGCACAAACTGCCATTCAAGGACTGGTAGAAGGAAAGGATGAGTTTGCTAACTATCAGTATTGTCAAGGATTACTTAAGGTCAATCAGCAAATTTATGTAGGTTCTGGTGGTGATGTGAGGCAAAGGATACCGTGGGAGCTGCATGATGGTCCTTCTAGAGGCCATTCAGGGCAAGAAGTAACTTACAGAAGGATCTCAGAATTCTTTTATTGGCCAGGCTTGAGGCAGGATGTTATCAAATACATTCAGTCTTGTGATATTTGCCAACGAATCAAAACTGGAAATCAATTTCCCCAAGGGCTGCTACAACCCCTACCAATCCCACAACAGATATGGGAAGACATTTCTTTAGATTTTGTGGAAGGATTGCCTTTATCCAGTGGCAAGGATTGTATAATGGTTGTAGGTGACCGAATGACGAAGGTCGGGTACTTCATTGGGTTAACCCACCCCTTCAATGCAACCCAAGTGGCTCAACTTTTCCTCGACAATGTCTTTAAACTGCATGGCATGCCAAAATCCTTGGTGTCTGACAGAGAAAAGGTTTTCACAAGCAATTTCTGGAGGGAGTTGTTCACTTCCCTAGGCACACAACTGCGTATGAGCACTTCATACCATCCTCAAACGGATGGTCAAACGGAGAGACTTAATTGTTGTTTAGAGCAGTATCTACGTGCCATGGTAAATCAGAGACCTAAACAGTGGGCCAAATGGCTTTCTTTAGCAGAGTGGTGGTATAACTCGAGTTACAATAGTGCCATTAAACGCAGCCCCTTTGAAGCCTTGTATGGGATTAAGCCTCGACAAATCTGTGTTCCTGCTGCTCATAGGTCCTCTTTGGATACAGTTGAAGACTTTCAAGTCAAGAGGGAGGCCATGAATCATCTGTTGCAAGATGCTATCACCACAGCTCAGAACAAGTACGAACATTATGCCAACAAGAAGCAAACTGAAGCTACTTTTGAGGTGGGTAACTGGGTATATTTGAAATTGAAGCCCTATAGACAACTGTTTGTTGCTGTGAGGAAGAACATGAAGCTAGCTCACAAGTTTTTTGGGCCCTTTCAAGTCATAGAAAAGGTGGGAAAGGTTGCATATAAACTGGATTTACCAGTAGGGAGTCAAGTCCACCCAGTTTTTCATGTCAGTCTCTTGAAGAAGAAAGTGGGTTCTAAATATACAGTGACTACAACATTGCCCAGGTTAGGGGAGGAAGGACAATTCCGGGTGTATCCTGTCAAATTGCTAGAGAGGAGAATGATTAAGAGAGGTTAGCATAGTTGTAGTTCAATGGCTCATACAATGGTCACACTCGATTCCTGAAGATGCCAGTTGGGAGGATGCTACACAGCTACAGGAGCAGTACCCTGATTTTAATCCATGAGGACATGGATTGTTCTAAGGAGGGAGTATTGTAACAGAATTACTTGATTAATTATGTTATAATTTTAATATATTAAGTTAATTAAATAAATTGGAATACGTCGTTGTTTGGGGTAGTTAGTGGCATATCAGTTTGGGATCACGTGCTTAACGGATTGAAGCCTCTCATCCTATCCAAAAGTGACACGTGGATATCAAGTGAGAATATAAGGCACAGGAGCGAAGGGAGAGAATTAGCTTGGAAAATGTGTTTTCTTTTGTACTGTTTTCATTTCCTTTTCCTTCTGTAACTTGTATTTCTCAGTACTTTTGTCCATTTTAATTCCAGTATTTCAGTTCTTGCTTTATTTCTGTTTTACCATTATATCAGATTTGTAGTAGTTGGTTACAACATGAAAGAAGACATTGTTGTTCCAAATATCTCTCTCTCTGCTGCTGTGCAACTGGACTTAAAACTCAAGATATCAACTGGAGTCTGGATTCCAAAAGAAATTAAAAAGACTTTTTCTTCTGAAAAAACACCCAATACCACAATTTTAGAATAATTGATCCAAAATGTCACAACTCAAAATATTGATCTCAAATATCACTCTAAAACATAAGATTGTGTAACGTTTTGAGATTATTTTTTCCCCTATATAACACTATGGCGTCTAGCGTTTTTACTATTGAAACAAAGGATAATTTAGCATTTTGCCCAAATACAATCATTTAAGTAGCATTTTGTTGAGTCCAAAACAAAAGATTAACTTCCGTTTTGACTGATATAATACATTTTGATAAGCATTATTAGCTTTTGAAAAATTGAAATAACCATAAAATAGTTGTTTAATTGGCGTGTACTGGATAGAGACAAGCCTTTATAGTTGTGTTTAAAATATTAAAATTATTAAAATATTAAAATTTTATATATTATTTTTTAATCTAATTTTTTAAAATTTTATCAATATTTCCATTTTGGGGTTCAACAATTAATTTTTGGGTTCAACGTTTCCATTTTGGATTTTAGAAATATTCGGAACGACAAATAAACCGTATACGAACACTAGTACAAAAAGGACCTATAGCGTCGGTCAAATAGGTCTAAGGCGTCGGTTCTTTGGCGTAGTATATGCAGGGGACGCTATAGGTATAGGCCTATAGCGTCGGTTAAAATGGCGACGCTGAATGTCAGCTACAGCGTCGGTTGTTCAAATGACCGACGCTAAAAGTATGCTTTAGGCGTCGGTTGTTCAAATGACCGACGCCAAAAGTATGCTTTAGGCGTTGGTTGTTCAAAAGACCGACGCTAAAAGTCTACTTTAGGCGTCGGCTGTTCAAATGACCGACACTAAAAGTCTACTTTAGGCGTCGGCTATTTAAATGACCAACGCTAAAAGTTAGCTATAGGCGTCGGTCATTTAAACAACCGACGCTAAAAGTCATTTTTTTAAAAAAAAAAAATTTAAATTGCAATTTCAATAATTTAAATAGCCCATTCAGAAATATAGTTGTTTACCATAAATTCCCGACTAAATAGTTTACAGCACCAATTTAAAACATTTAGAAAGTTAAATTCGAGAGCTTGATATGTTTACATTCAAAAACTAAAAATAATCAAATTTTCAAGGACTTATGTAAATATTAGACTAGCTCTAAACTGACAAACTCCACTACAGTGCTTGGCTGCTCATGTCTCCTGCTCCAAACCTCTAGTGCTCCTTCAAATCTTCACAAATCACATGTCATGCACTAGTCTCCTGCCCCAGGGTCCTGACTGGAGGTTCTGTGGAATGAAAAAATTCAAGTACATATGAGGTTGTTGACTTTGAAGCTACAAAAATCTAATAAACAAAATTTATTGATTAACCAATGTGGCAATGTCCAATGCATTACAGAATGCCTTCTGAAATCTGAATCAAGAATATCAATTTCATCGCATCCATTTCACTCACCTAGATTGTTGTAGCTAGCAATTGCAAGCAACCTTCTGCTTCATGACTCTAAAAACTGCTTCACGGATTGCAGCATGGTCAGAACCAACACGCACTATACAGAAAAGCTTCCCTTTAGAGAAAATAGTTTTTGCCTGTTCACTGACATCTTCAGTTGCTTTATGTATATTCTCCTCTGTGATCTTCTTTTTTGCTTTTATAACTTGATTCTGAATAAAGCACAATAGTCATCATTTTGGTGAGAAGATGCAAGGATAAAGTACCCGTAGTTCTGGCATTCGGATCAGTTTTTTTCACAATTAAAATCTTGGCAGACTCCACAAGCCCATTCAGGGATGTCACTTTCTGGAAAAAGGAAACAAGTTTAGGGTGAAAATACATAATTATTTACTTGGCTGTAATAAACTAGTTCTAGTTTTCTAGCTAGCATCTACTAATTGTTCAGTTGTTTTCCTTCAAAAGATGTGTTCCCGGTTTATTAATTCAACTTGTCGTAAATTATTTCCAACGCCTTTTAGTAGTACCCTGATTCTCTTCCTTGTGACAATATGTTTGCCATGACCTACAAGCTCAACACAAAGGTTTCCTTGTAATAGTTAATTAGAATGAATGGTGAATTAGTAACAAAACATCAACATATCAACATATATAATAACTTAAAAACCCTAAAGACATTATTGCTAATGACGAGGCACTAGTACAGAATAGGCTTTAAGCATCACACTTGTAGCGTCGGTTAAATGAAGAACCGTGGCTTATACTTACTTTAAGCGTCGGTTGCTACATTAACCGACGCTTAAAGTCATTTGTGCTGGACTTTTTGCGTCGATGATAAAATAACCGACGCCTAAAGTTGAACATTAAGCGTCGGTTTTTACTTAACCGACGCTTTAGGACTATCTTTAGCGTCGGTCATAACAACCGACGCCTAAAACTGTATCTTTAGCGTCGATTTTTACTTAACCGACGCCTAAAACCGAACTTTTAGCGTCGGTCGAAAACAACCGACGCTCAAAACTGTACTTTAAGCGTCGGTCATTAGCAACCGACGCCTAAAACTGTACTTTAAGTGTCGGTCTTAATTTAACCGACGCCTAAACTGAATTTTTTTGTAAAATTTTTAATGCAGCACGCGGGAGCAGAGAAGCTGATGTTTTTTCCCAAGCAGAAGTGATAAGAGACAGAGAGACGATACAGGAATACGGGAATATAATTCTTGACATTTTGCATTTTAGAAAAAGTTTATGCTTATTTAATAAAAATTGTGTATTTTTAGTGAGAAAACATCCCTTATATTCTACATATAATTAATGTAAGAACAAAAATTTTGGGTTATGTCAAAATTATTAGTATATTACTAGCTCATAACCCGTGCGATGCACGGATTTCTTTTAATATGTTATAAATTTAATTTTATGTTACAATTATGTTTTTATATAATCATTATTTTGTAAAAAAATATTTTAATATTAATATTAATTTAATATAATTTAAATTAAATTAAACTAATAATATGCATGATTTAAAATTTATATTATAGAATTTTAAGTCAGATATGTCGATTCGAAACTTGAATTTTGAGTAAAGTACTATTCCTATTTAATAGTATAGATATGCGTTGCCCAAATACCGACTTTTTTTAATGATTAATCGATCGACTTTTAGAAAACTATTCCTATTTAATATATATTGAGCCATATTTAAATTAATATTTATAATATTATATTATAAATAAATTATAAAAAATTAAAAGTAACCCTGCTTTGCACGGGCTATAAGCTAGTATATTTTAAGTAATATTTTTATATCACTTCAGTACAATTCAATAAAACACAATCGATCAATTTGCTCTCTCTCTCTGCATATCTCTCTCTCTTGGCGATTACTCTCTTTGACCATCACTCTCTCACAATCAATGGCTGCTTCTCTCTCTAGCAATTACTGCGATTACTCTTATTTTCTCTGGCTGCTTCCCTCCCTAGCGATTACTGGCGATTGGTCTCTCTCCCAGGTTCTTCTCTCTACTACTCTCTGGTTATCTGTCTTTGGCTTCGATTTGGTTCAAATCTTCCACGATTTGAATTTCAATTTTAGGGGTTTCAATTTTAGGGTTCGATTTGAATTCAAGCTTTTCACCAAGTTGCAGAATCTTTCACGCATCTAAGTTGCGGATTCTTAATCGACGACTAAGTTGCAGTGGCTCTTAATGGACTTCGATCTTTTTACCAAGTTTATCGGGTTTCAAAAATCAAAGGTACACAAATTCAACAAAGACTTGTGAGTAATTGTATTTGATGTTTGTTTATTTGGTTTATCATAATGCTTCACACTTTATAAGGGTTATGCTCTCTGTTTTTAATTCTTGATGTTGCTTTATATATGTGTGTGTGCATATATTTTTATTGTTCATGTGATTATTTTTTATTTATTTAGTGTCGGTGAGTGAAGTTTCTTAGCTGCAATGTTGAGGTTTAAAGATAGCCCTAATTCTTCTCCATACTTTAGTTTCCAGTGGTTATTACAGATGCTTATTATGTTGTATCTATTTTGTTTCATCCATATTTTACATTTGAAGGGTTCTTGATAAACAATTTATTTAAATGTTGAAGGTAATATTATTAATGCTATATGCATTAGGTATAACGATTAGGTGTACACATTTAGAATTTTCTACCATGCAATTTAGATGGAATGATAGTACTGGTTCTTTAGGCATGGCCTTGATCCTTTCTTTAAAATACCATTTGTGCTTTACAATGGTAGTCTAATTTAAAAGCTGCACTGGACTTAGAGAGTTATCTCCTGTATTATATCTGCATTTACATGTATGATTATCTTCTCTCTGTGGTGCACTTTCCTGGCGTAGTAGAATAATAAAATTATTTTAGATGATCATCAGTCACACTTGACAGTATCAGATGTATGGGTCATGCCAGATCAATTTCCCAATTACACTTCTTTTGGATATTATAGTTCAACGTTGTATAGTGTAGGAGGTCCCTACATGATCTTCGATGTTTATTTGTGTATATTATGAATTGTTATCACCTGATACTTGTCCAGACATTAGGCTTGACAAAACAATTATTTACCTCTTCAATTTATGATAAAATGTACACCATTTTTGGCAGTTTCAAGTTGACACACCGATAAACAGGTTGCATTTGGTTGTTAAGAATAAAAATTAAAATTTTGTTGACGGTTTCAACAAGTTGGCATGAATTGACTTACAATCTTTCTCAAATGATGACCATCAAATGGCTGGTACCATTTTTTACTGGCCATATCGCATAGTTCATCGGGTTACTATAGTCTTCTCTCATTAATGTTGCTTTATTTTTAGCTGGGCCGAGCTCTTGGAAACACTCCCTCTTCCAAATGTAAGGATATTATATCTCACTCACTTTTTTATTGCATATTTGTGTTCTTACATATAAACAACTTTTGGTGATCTCTTTAATTAACAGTTTGTATATACAGGCTTCACACTTTATAAGGGTTATACTCCTACACCTGTTTCTGATCCTGTTCTTGTTCAACATACACTCCGTGGTCTTGGTCCTGAATATGATCAGTTTGTCACAGCAATTGAGACTAGAGAATCACTTCCTACCTTCTCTCAGCTTTATCCTCTGTTACTAAATCATGAGGTCCGCCTCATTCAGTCCCATAATCTTACTATAAATCAGTCTCAATCTTCAGCCCTTATCGCCCGAACACAGTCCTCATCTTTCGACAACCAAACCTCACATATGTAGCTTCCTCCACATAACACAAACCGTAGCCAATATGCGCCCAGTTCACAACAGAATCTTCACAATCGTGGTGGTAGAAATTCTGGTCGTGGAGGACGTGGTTCTCGTGGAACTAATCGTCCTGGTGGTCGAGGAAATGGCTGAGGGTATTTTTCTGGAGGTTTTACCCCACAGTATGGTTCATCAGCTTCCATTCTTGGTACTCCTCCTCCAGTTTCTGGATGTCAAGTCTGTGGAAAACTGGGACACACTGCTCTTCAATGTTATCATCGTTTCGATCATTCGTACCAGACACGAGATCTCCCACAAACTTTTGCTGCCATGCAGCTCAATGGGACTCCATATGATCAACATTGGTATCCTGACTCAGGTGCCACTCATCACATGACTGCAGATGATGGTCAGATGTTGGATCGAACATCTTATGAAGGTGCAGAACAGGTGGCTGTTGGAAATGGTAATCTCCTCCCTATTTTACATACTGGTAACATTACTTTACAAACACCATCCACTAATTTTCCACTAAAGAATGTTCTTCATGTTCCTAACTTACAAAAAAATCTCATCGATCTCTGTTTCTCAACTTACAAGTGATTCTGATTGCTCTATTACATTTGATCGTTTTGGTTTTGTTGTTAAGGACCAGAAAACAGGAAAAGTACTGCTCCACGGACCTATGTCTTCTATCACCTCACATTAGCAAACACAAAAATGTGTTAGGCTTGCATTAAATTACCCTGTATGTATGTCTTTTAAATTTGATTAGCTTCTTTTACATGGCTACTGTGGTTTTTGTTACAGGCGCATTTAGCCTATGGAACTTCAAATTATGTGAAAACCAATGCAATTCTGAAGGTGAAAATTTGCCGCTAATATTTTGTTTTTCATTCTTATCTGACTACTAGATTCAGCTTGTGTAAAATCAATTTTCACTCTTTGTATACAGGCAGCTTATATCGTTGGTGGGCAATACATAAATGCTAACATTATACAAAGCTCTATTTTAGGAATCAGATCACACTATACAGTACCGGTATGTTCTATCATGATTGTGCTTTTATATGTTTTTTGTTGCTAAATTGCTCTTATATGTTTCATTTGACTATTTATGAATCTAAGGAACTGCATATTTTTCCATTTTTACATGTTTACCATGATTTAAAATTTTGATAAAATACCAGCACAATATGTTTAAAGCTGCCTCTATTGGGTTGTTGATAACGAAAGATATTCTAAATCCTTGAAGTGGAAATCTACTATAAGCATACCTAGTACATTACACAAGATTAGAAACACCAAGTGTTGAACTGTATCTCACTTGGTTGGCAATTCCTATCTCCACCTTTTCTACTGTTGGACATTCTGCTTGACTGAATGATGTGGTATTTGTCAGAATAATGAATGTCATTCACATTACAGGTGGCAGAAAAAGTCGATTTGGTGGCACTGGATCTTTTTTTCATATCCATACTCATCAGGTTTGTTTCCTTAACTTGTTTGATTTTTTGTCCTGTCATTCATTAATTTACCTCAATTACATTGCCACACTCAAGTTATATATCTAGCCTCGTATCTGGGTTGCGACTCGCACTAAAACTTTTTTTACTAGTGCGAATGCAAAGGTTTATTGTGAATTCGAATTGATTTTGTTATATATATATATAGGAGGCATTTGGGCTTTGGAATTGATTTTGCCAAGAAAGGTCAAGTTCTCAGAAGTCCGCAAAGAGGTGAAACTGTTGGTTAAGAAGTGCGGGAAGCCCAAAATGTTTGATGCAATCAGACCTGTTATTTCCCAGTGATTTTGTTTTACGTGCTATGATCTTTTTTAGTTTGTAAAATTAAATTATTTTGTGTAAATTAACATATTGTCGAGTTGTGTAATATATATTAATATTAATCACTAGTTTGTATAAATCTTGTATTGTTTTTGATGGTTTGGATGAATGTTTATTAGAATAGCAATTATTTTTTTTTTAAAAAAATTGACTTTTAGCGTTGGTTGTTTGAATGACCGACGCCTTTGATATAACTTTAAGAGTCGGTTATTTGAATGACCGACGCCTTTAACATGACTTTAAGCGTCGGTTATTTGAATGACCGACGCCTTTAACATGACTTTAAGCGTCGGTTATTTGAATGACCGACGCCTATAACATGACTTTTAGCGTCGGTTGTTTAAATGACCGACGCCTAAAGCAGACTTTTAGCGTCGGTTGTTTAAATAACCGACGCCTATAACAGACTTTTAGCGTCACCAACTTGACCGACGCTATAGGTCTATACCTATAGCGTCGCCTTCATATACTACGCCCAATAACCGACGCCTAATGCCTATTTTGACCGACGCTAAAAGCCTATTCTGTACTAGTGAGGACATTAACTAATTACCATCATATGGTTAGGTAAAATTAATGTAGCTCTGTGAATTTTTGAATATATGATGCTGCAACTCATTTCGAGAGGGCACCTGCAACCTACACATGTTGATATTACTAAAAAGATGTACGGAAACATAACTCTAACATCTAACACTAATTCCAACTATATTTAAAAAGACACTCTCAAAATACACATTTATTCTAACAAAATAACCATGCATGTGTTAAAATCTAAATTCAAGTTTCCTACCTATCAAGAGAAAATTCAAGTTTCCTCAACTTCTAACATCAAGGTTCCAAATGCAGGATTCTCAGACTTGAAAAGTGTATAGAAAACCACCTAGCTAGTAATTTGCAGATAAAATCAAAAGCCCAAGAACCAAACACCCAACAAAAATGTAAAGCAGCCTACAGCTACTTTTTCCGATAGACTATAGACTGAAGGCCATAGCAATATTCCGACAAATAGAAGATCTCCGAAACTAATTTGCAAACAATTACTACTGTTTTTTTGCTACTTCTTGAAAAGGTCCAACTAAACTACCACATAATCCGACTTCAGGTGAGTCATCACATCAACATTAATCATCTCCAACATTATACTACAAAGTTCTAATTTTACCTAAAAATCTCCAAACTATAATCACCACAATAAAAACACATACACAAAGCAATTCGGAAAGCTCTTCGAGATACTCAGGTGGACACAAGTCAATTTGCAATTCCTTGAAAATTTCATTCGCTTGAATCTCCATTAACAGCAACATGAGATTAATTGCATATATATGTATACATAAATTGAAACAGAGACTGCAATCAGAGATAAATAAATTGTAAAGAAGCAAATTATACCTGATATGCTTGTTCGAGGGTGAGAATATTCCTAGCCCATATATATTATGGATACGACTCAAAGCATACTGAACCCTCCAGATCTCCCTTTTGCACCTAACAATCTTACTCACTAACAAGCTTCAACTCAGCATCCAATCGTTCTACCTCAAAATGACTGAATTAGTTGAAGCCCTGAAATCCAAAAAAAACCCTAATTACTTGAAGTTTAAGTGAAAAATCGAATGAATTGAACTCAAAACGAATGAATTAAAGAAGAATGAAAGTGAGACAGAGTTTCTTGAGAGAGTTGTGAGAGAGAGATAGCGAGAGCCAGAGCGAGATAGAGATAGAGAGAATTAGGGATCGAATTGTTAGACCCACTTAAAGTAAAATCCAATCCACCCCAAATTAAATTTTTATAATTAAAAAATGTGAAGAAATTTTTTATAAAATTTTTTTATTTAATATTTTTATAATTAAAAAATGTGAAGAAATTTTTTATAAAAAGATTAGTATTTATTTGAATTTTACATAATTGAATCAATTAATCATGCTAATTTTCGGATGAAAGTATAGTTATATGATATAAAATATGATATTATTTATATTCTCTATGTAAAGTTGAGGAAAAATTTCAATATAATTTTTAAAACGTAGGAAAATTAGTGAAATTAAGGTAACATTCATCACAGAAATAGTGAGTATGACTACTTTGATGTGTATGAATTTATTTTCAAAAATTGTCATTTTCCCTATTTTTATTTAATTTTTTTAATTTATTTTACAAACTAGTTAAAAATGGGGAAAAATTAAAAAAAAAATTAGTGAAATTAAGGTAACATTCATCACACAAATAGTGAGTATGACTATTTTGGTGTGAATAAATTTAGTTTCAAAAATTGGCATTTTTTCCTATTTTTGTTTAATTTTTACAAACTAGTTAAAAATGGGGAAAAAATTAAAAAAATGGACAATTAGTGAAAATAAGGAAAAATTCATCACACAAATAGTGAGTATTACTACTTTGGTGTGTATAAATTTATTTTCAAAAATTGACATTTTTCCTATTTTTATTTAGTTTTTTATTTATTTTACAAACTAGTTAAAAATGGTATAGGTATACCTAGAGCGTCGCCATTTTAAGGGGCGACGCTATAGGCTACACCAATAGTGTCGCCCTTAAAAGGGCGACGCTATAAGCTACACTTATAGCGTCGCCCGCTAAAATGCTGACGCTATAGTTATGTTCTATAGCGTCGCCCCTCAAATGGGCGATGCTATAGGTATACCTATAGCGTCGCCTTTTATTGGACGACGCTATAGGCTATACCTATAGCATCGCCTTTTCATGGGCGACGCTATAGGCTATACCTATAGCGTTGCAAACAACCGACGCCATAGCTTCTGGCAGAAGTCAATAAGCGTCGGTTAATGCTAACAACCGACGCAATAGGTTAAGTGGCGACGCTATAGATCAATAACCGACGCTATAGGTGGCGACGCAATAGGTCCAGTTTGTACTAGTGGAACTTAGGGTTTGGGATTTAGGGTTAAACCCTAAACCCTAACTTATCCTGATTTTTAAACACGCTAGCGTTTAAAAATCAGACCGTCGAATTCAATTTTTTAATTAAAATTTTTAATTTTAAAAAATGCAATTTTAATTAAATTTAGGGGTTCAACAATTAATTTTTGGGGTTCAACGTTTCCATTTTGGGTTTTAGAAATATTCAAAATGACGAATAAACAGTATACGAACTTAAGGTTTAGGGTTAAAACCATAATTCATCTAGCGTTTTCAGTTCAACCCAAATTTAAAAAGTAATTTTAAATAGCGTTTTTTGATTATACAAAATGTGATTTATCATTTTTTTATTATAAAAATCTATTTTTATTTATTAAAAGAAGTGGGAAACGCCAATTTAGATTATGTTTTCATACACCAGACTTTAACTAGCATCTTGAAAGCTACAGGATAGTGTTTGGATGCTATGCGATATAGCGTTCTGAAAAAAAATAATCAAATGTTCGATGAAATTGTGTTTTGGGTTGATATTTGGGCCGCAATTTTGGATTGTGATATTTAAGATCATTTAATTTAAAATTATGATATATGGGGCCTAAACCCTTTTCTTCCTTGCTTTTTTTTAGGTTAAATTTCAGTAGGTACGAAGTTGCGGCCCCTATACTTTCGGGCACAAATCAAACCAAAAACAAGCAAATCAAAAATTGGAAAAATCGCACCATTGACACTTGGTTTGGTTAGTGTTTTTAATTTTTTAAACCCATATTTATTTAATTTGATTTTGGGTTTTAAATAAAATTAAATTAATCAAATCGAACCGTACCAATTCAAAATATAGTACACATATAATATTTTTTAATTATTAATATATTAATATGATTTATGAACATGAATATCAAGTCCTTGGTTTTAACATTTACTAGAGTTTCATATGTTATTTTCTGTTATTTGAGAATAATTATGTTAATAAATACATGCATTATAGTTGATTTGCTTTTCAGAATTCAAAATTGGATTTCTTTATTATTACTACCGCCTAAGATTGAAGTTATTATTATCTTCTCATGGTGCATAATCGATAATACTTAATTCACTGTAATGGAACACAAACAAATGTCGGCGGATATCTTGGGTTGTACGTAATTGTCGATGTTGGTGTCTTATCTTAGAATTATGAAGTCACTTAATGTTTGTCTTTATTTTTTTGAATGACATGTTTATTAGTATCATGTATTGTTTATAGTGAATGTTGTGCTGGATCTCTAATATAATTTTTTGGATTATATTACTTTAATTTTAGCAAAATAAAATTTTAATATTCTAAAAACATCGTATGCTAAAAGTTAAATAAATAAATGATATTGTAATTTGAAAAGAGAATAAACACTTTAACTCGGTTTTTTCGTAACTAAAGCAAACGTTGTTTCATTTTGAACAAAGTTAGATGACCACTAAATTCATGTACTACTTCCTCCGTCCCGTCCATTTGTTAACATTTCAAAATAGGGTGTCTGACACGCATTTTAAGGTGAATTTTAAGGATGGTTCCATAACTTATTTTGAATTTTTTTTTGTATAAAAATAGAACAATCCTATTTTTATACAAAAAAGGAAAATTTTAATTAAAAATAAGTTACGGAACTATCTTTAAAATTCACCTTAAAATGCGTGTCAGAAAGTGACAAAAAAAGTGTTAAGAATTGGAAGGGATGGAGGGAGTATTATCTATCATATATTAATGGATGTTCTTTCACAATCATGGTTGATTAAAACATAGCATGAAACCAATAAATTGTAACCATTTTTCAATTAATGGTACTGTGGACCAAAATCATTATTTAATGTGTACATATATTATAAAATATAATGATGGTCTTAGCACGCGTAGCGCGGGCATAGGTCCCTAGTGTTAATAAATACATGCATTGTAGATTGTTAATTATTATTTTTCATATATTATTATCTATATTAATAATAATTAATAATAAAAGTAATTAACAATTTATGATACATGTATTTACTAACACAATTATTCTAAAAATAACAGGAAATAACATCATAAATAAATGAATATAATATAATAAAATTTTATGCAATATTTTCTGTATTTAATAATAGTACATATTCATCGAGAAAATTCAAAAATAATAATTTTGGAGATATTTTTGACTAAAATACTGAAAAGCGGGAATTTGACCTTTTTTATCGACAGGATACGAAATCTCGTCTTCCGTATCTACCCACGTGACACGCTACTGCATGTAGCGCATCCTAAGCACTGTAGCAGCTTAGTCTTTCTCGTTTCTCTCGTCTCTCTACCAATTTCTTCGAATTTCCCGCCTCGTTCGTCTCTCTGCGGCCACCTCCACCCCTTCTGAGCATAACAATCAGCACAACCTCCTATTCAATTTGCCTAATTGATTTTATCGAATCTGGCCCAGCAGGGGTATTTACGAACTCATCGAAATCGAGGGAGAAGAGGTGGGGTTCGAATTGGGGGTGTTAGTTACAGAGGCATGCCTGTATACATCTAATAACAAGCCTAATTGTTTGTAATGCTTTGCATTACTTACTTGACCTCTTAACTGAGGGAACCTCTAGTTGTAGAGTTTCTGTTTGTAATGTACTTGTAATAGGCATCAAATCCTAGTTGTGTAACTGTACAAATAGAGTCTAGAATAATGCTTGAAAGAAGTTCCATGGTTCATGCCTCAAGCAAGGAGTTAAAGACTGCCAAATAATCACAGTTGGGATTTGAAGAAATGAAGAATTTGCCTAAGTACCAATTCGAGAAGTATATTTGTCTATTCGAGAAGTCCAGCATTCGAGAAGTCAGAGATTCGATATCTCAAGACACTATTCGATATCTCTGAATACACTGTTCGATATCTCATTCGATATCTCAGGGATTCGATATGTCTACTACTCTATTCGAGATCTCAAGAAGTCAACAAGTCAAGATGGTATTCGAGTTCTCAAAGAGTCAACAAGTCAAAGTTCCATTCGATATCTCAAAGACTCAGAAAGCTATTCGACAACTCGAGGATTCGATAAGTCAAATGCTCTATTCGACAACTCAAGGAATCCTGATGGAAAAGAGCTATTCGAGAAGTGGTTCGATATGTCACTATAACAGTATTCGAGAACTCAGAGTTATCGATCAAGTCAATTCTAGTTCTCGAATCACTTACTTAGTCACTTCTCGAATACATTCTTGGAGACAAAATACTGAAGAAATTGTACAAGTCAGAAACCTGCAACAAGCCAATGCACTTTATGGACCACAACCTGTAACGTGCTCTGGAAAGCCTACAAGGAAGCTTGGAGAGATATAGAAGAGACAAGGAGCTAAAGAAGTGGATCTAAACAGGCTTTGCAAAGTCAAATCTGTAACCGTTTGGACACTTACTCAAAAAGGATAGACAGACTAGAAAGTAATGTGTTTTAGCTCCTTATTTGTAGTAAGCAGGCTGTATCCATGTTCTATAAGGACACAGCCTCACTTCATAACTTAGTAACTTTGTGAGTCAAGTTTTTCATACACTGTAAACTATATCTCTCTGAGAAAAACGAAGCTGAGAATACTACCATTTGTATTCACAGATTGTAGCAACCTTTATCTAATATACATTAGATTAAAGTGATATTGTGTCTTGTGTTGTTTACTTATCCGCACCTTAATTTCTGCACACACAGGCACTTATCTGCTACACAGACTCAATCCAAGAAAAGTTCAAGAATCCATTCACCCCCCCCCTCTGTATTCTTTTACCGTGTTCAATACTCAACAAGTGGTATCAGAGCGGGCTGTTTATTCAAAAACAGAGAAACGATCATGAGTTCGAATACACCAAAGACTACAGGAACGGTGAAGGTCCCTAAGTTTGATAAAGAAAACTTCAACCTCTGGAAGATAAAGATGATGTTGTTCATCAAAGCCTCTCATCCCTTGTATCCTGAGATTCTCAAGAATGGTCCTTTTGTTCCACAACAAGAGATACCAGAGAAGACTGTTGGAACCATAACAATCCCTAGAGCTTATGAGGCCAAGGATCCATCAAAGTGGACAGAGTCAGAAAGGGAGAAGGTTGCTCTTGACAGCCACCTCATGTTGCTCATCATTGATTCCATGGATATGTCAATGTTTGCAAACATTGCATCATGCACGTCTGCTAAAGAGATGTGGGATCACATTGAGGTGTTGTGTGAAGGGACTGATGAGGTTAAAGAAAACAGGAAACAGATATTGGTCACACAGTATGAAGCTTTCATGGCACAGCCCAAGGAAAGCATCACTGAGATGTTTGAAAGGTTTCACAAGCTAGTTACTGAGTTGCAGATGAATGGAAAGGTTTACAGCACCAAGGAGTTAAATATGAAATTTCTGTTGTCTTCACCAAATCATCTGGAGCAAAGAGTCATTTCCCTTAGAGAGAGAGATTTGAACAAAGTCACCTATGATGTACTCTATGGAGTCCTAAAGACTCATGAACTTGAGTTGCTTCAGAAGAGGGCTATCCAAGCAAACCAAGGTAGGATGATAAACACATCATGTGCCTTGATTGTCAACAAATCCATCCTGGACCTAGAAGCATCTACAAGCCAACTAAGGATAGAGGAGGTGGCAGATGATGAAGAAACTGAAGTTGGGGTGAGTGAACCTGTTGAGGAAAAGGAGGAAGAAGAAGAGGAGTTTTACACTCTGGAAGAACTTGATGGGATGGAAAATACTTCATATGCTTTCATGGCCAGAAAATTTCCAAACATCAGATTTAAAAGAAATCAACCCTTCAAACCCAAAACTCAAAACCATTCAGCCAACAAGAACAAGGCACCTGTGAAACCAAACAGAAATAAGTTCAAAACCGGTTATGTGGATAGGTCATCTGTAAGGTGTTATAGATGCAATGACCTAGGGCATTTTGCCAGTGAATGCAAGAAGCCTAAAAAGAAGGATAGAGATTATCTTGAGCTAGAAGCTAAGTATGAGGCCCTTCTGAAAAAGCAGACACATGGTAAGGCCTACATAGCTGAAGGGAAGTGTTGGGATGATTCTGAGAGTGATGAAGAGGAACAAGAATTCTGCAATTATGCCTTGATGGCCAACTCCAAGGATGACTCATCTTCATCTGATTCTCAGGTACCATCTCTCACTACTATAGACATGTCTGTTTCTGAATACAAATCCATGATTGAACAATTATCTGTTGAAATGTTTAATATTCATACTAGTATGACTGCTGCTAATGAGGAGATTGCTAAACTGTCTACTAGAAATGAAGTATTAACCAAAAAGAATGAGGAACTTGAGCTAACTGCTATGCAAGTAGAAAACCTTAAGAAAGAAGTTGAATATTTGGAGAACAAGGTTCTATGTGCTAGTCAAGTAGAGAAGGCTCTTAGGGATGAATTAGCTGAGAATGAATTCAAACTTAAAACTTTCAAGAAATCATCTGGTTTAGTGCAATCCTACTGTGAGAAAATTGAAGCTAAACCTAAAGCAGCTATTGGACTTGACTATGACTCTCTCACACAAAGGAAAGGCTATGCTGTCATCGAAGAGGACACAGCTGTTCATGAGAAAGTGCCCCACATTTTGAGAAAAACTGTAAATCCAATTTTTAAGGAATCAACATTTGAAATTGATGAGGATGCCTTACTCATCAAGCAAATGTTGAATGATGAGGATGAGGCACAATCTAGTGAACAGCAAGCATCCTCTAAGGGTGAGAGTGCCAAGTCAAAGACCAAGAAGCCAGTAGTTGATAGGCCAAGACCTAAGAAGGTTGTTAAGTTTGTATCAGCTGGGAAGAGTGAATCAGGAAAGGAAGTGACTAAAAAGAAACAGAACAGAAATGGCAAGTTAGGGATTAACAAGGATAACAACTATGCTTATATGTCTAATGCCCCTAGGAAAACTTGTCAGAACTGTTTCAGTACCAACCATCTAACTCATGCATGCAAGAAACCTGTTGGTAGTGTGTCTAAACCTTTCTATGATGGTTCTGTGCCTCTAAGACATAGAGATGCACCCTTCTGTGATAAATTTGACTGTATGCCATGCAATATGAATGTTATGACTAGTTGTTTTAATTTAAGAAGACAGTTCATTGATGGTTGTATCAGTCACAATTCTCACACACACTACACAAGGTCAAAGTCTTCAAGTCCTCCTAAAGCTAGGAAGGTACCTTTGTCACCTAAGTCTGAAACCTCAGGTTCTAAGACTTCCAACAGTGACAAGAAGACTGACACTAAGAAAGTTAACAAGCATGTTGTTTATGATAAAACTGTCTCTAAGTCACATGGACCCAAACTTGTTTGGGTACCAAAGGAAAAGTAATACCTTTGTGTTTGCAGGGCAAAGAAAGTGAGAAGAAGGTCATGTGGATTTTGGACAGTGGATGCTCAAATCATATGACTGGTGATATGGCCCTGCTATCACAGTATGAGGAAAAGGCTGGCCCAATGGTTGCTTTTGGAGATGACAGCATGGGTAACACATTGGGATATGGCAAGCTGAAAGTTGGAAATGTCATCATTGAAGATGTAGCACTAGTCAAGGGGCTCAAGCATAATCTGTTAAGTGTTGGTCAGTTTACTGATAGAGGATTCAAAGTGAATTTTGACAAAGATGAATGTTTGATCACCCACAAGAAGACTGGTGATTTTGCTCTATCTGGAGTAAGGAAGGGAAGCCTGTTTGTAGCCAATATGGACTCTGCAAACAAGGACAAAATTTGTTGCTTTTACTCAAAAGCATCAAATGAAGATTGTTGGCTGTGGCACAAGAAACTATCACACCTGAACTTTAAGGCCATTAATTCTCTAGTCAAAAGAGAGTTAGTGAGAGGCATGCCCACACTTGAATTCTGCCAAGAAGGAGTGTGTGAGGCTTGTCAAAAAGGAAAAATGAAGAGATCAAGCCACAAGTCAAAGACAGTGACATCTGTAACCAAGCCACTACAACTTATCCATATGGATTTGTTTGGGCCTGTTAACATAATGTCACTTGGAAGAAAGAAGTATGCCCTGGTAATGGTTGATGATTTTTCACGGTATACATGGGTAGAATTTCTGGCATCAAAAGATGAGGCTCCACAAGTAATCATTGAGCATATAAAGAAAGTTGACAAGGAAGCAAAGGCAAACGATGCAAGTGTGATTGCATTGAGGAGTGATAATGGAACAGAGTTCAGAAATGCCACACTTGAAGCATTCTGCAAAGAGAATGGCATTTCTCAGCAATTCTCAGCTCCAAGGACTCCACAACAAAATGGAGTTGTTGAGAGAAAGAATAGAACTCTAATTGAGGCTGCTAGAACAATGTTACTTGATGCAAAAATGCCCACATGTTTTTGGGCTGAGGCTGTGAGCACTGCATGCTATATTCAGAACAGAACCCTCATCAACAAAAACACTGGAAAGACTCCTTACAACTTGATGACTGGAAAGAAGCCTACACTGAAGTATATTCATACTTTTGGAAGCAAATGCTTTGTACTTAAGGACAATTCTGAATATGTTGGAAAGTTTGATGCAAAAGCATTTGAAGGAATTTTTCTTGGTTATTCTATGGAAAGAATTGCATACAAGGTTTATGTCATCAGTCAAAAGAAAGTTATGGAAAGCACAGATGTAACATTTGATGACAGCAAACTACCTGGACTAGAAGAAGCCAATGATGAAGACAAAGATCCATTGAAGTTTGATAATCTAGATGATTCTGATGAAGAGACTGAAACTAGAGTTGAAACTCAAGTTCAACAAACTCAAGTGAATAATGATACAAGAGAAGAATTTGTGCCAATCAATAGTGAAGAAACAAGCATCCAAGACACACATGTGAGTAATGGCAACTTCACAGGGGGAGGAAATGAGGATGATCATGATGAGGATGATGAAGCAACATCAAGGATGAGAAATCAGGCTGAACACTCAAGGAAATGGGATAGATCACACACTGCAGAGCAAATCATTGGAGATCCTAATGCAGGAGTAAGGACTAGGAGAGCAACTCAAAATGAGTGCCTCTATGGATGTTTTCTATCACAAGTTGAGCCTAAGAAACTTGATGATGCATTGTTGGATCCAGATTGGATTATTGCCATGCAAGAGGAGCTGAATCAATTTGAAAGGAACAAAGTATGGGAACTTGTGCCTGCACCAAAGAATAGAACCATTGTTGGAACAAAATGGGTTCTGAAGAATAAGATGGATGAAGATGGTGTAATAATAAGAAACAAAGCAAGGCTGGTTGCAAAAGGATACTCTCAACAGGAAGGCATTGATTATGATGAGACATTTGCCCCTGTTGCTAGATTGGAAGCCATTAGAATATTCTTGGCATTTGCTGCTCATTCAAACTTTAAAGTTTATCAAATGGATGTCAAGAGTGCATTTCTAAATGGAGAGTTGGAAGAAGAGGTTTATGTGCAACAACCACCTGGCTTTGAGGATCCACATTTCCCAGAATTTGTCTACAGATTGCTTAAGGCACTGTATGGACTTAAGCAAGCTCCAAGAGCATGGTATGATACTCTATCACAATTTCTTCTTGAAAATCAATTCACTCGAGGCACATTGGACAAGACACTGTTTTACAAGAAGCATGGTGATGATATGATCCTAGTTCAAATCTATGTGGATGATATCATTTTTGGTTCTACAAATGAGAAACTGTGTGAGAAATTCTCTAAACTCATGCAGAGCAGATATGAGATGAGTATGATGGGAGAGTTGACATTCTTTCTAGGGTTGCAAGTCAGTCAAAGGAAGGATGGTATCTTTATCAGTCAAACCAAGTACATCAAGGATTTATTGAAAAAGTTTGACTTGGAAGATTGTTCACCTGCCAAGACACCCATGGCCACTGCCACTAAATTGGATGAAGATGCTAAAGGCAAGAGAGTAGATATCTCAGTCTACAGAGGCATGGTTGGTTCTCTACTCTACCTCACTGCAAGTAGGCCAGACATCATGTTTGCTACATGCTTGTGTGCAAGGTTTCAATCAAATCCAAAGGAATCACATTTGATTGCAATAAAAAGGATCTTTAGATATCTGAAGGGCACTCCTAACTTGGGATTATGGTACCCTAAGGACACAGGGTTCAATCTGGTTGGCTACTCTGATGCTGATTATGCTGGATGCAGAGTGGATAGGAAAAGCACCTCAGGAAGCTGCCAGTTTCTTGGACAAAGGTTAGTTTCTTGGTATAGCAAGAAGCAACAATCTGTGTCAACTTCTACAGCTGAGGCTGAATACATAGCTGCTGGAAGTTGCTGTGCTCAAGTGCTTTGGATTAGAAATCAACTTAGAGATTATGGACTTGTGTTGGAAAGAATTCCAATCATGTGTGACAACACAAGTGCAATCTCTATAGTTGCCAATCCTGTCAATCATTCTAGAACAAAGCACATTGACATCAGATATCATTTCATAAGAGAACATGCAACTAATGGAACCATTGAGTTGCATTATGTCTCTACAGATAAACAACTAGCTGATATATTCACTAAGCCATTAGATGAAGCCACCTTCACAAGGTTGGTAAGTGAGATTGGAATGCTGAATTCTTCAGATTCTGGCTAAGTGAATACATCATCTAGATTGTTGCAGCAGTAAACACTTACTTTATCTAAATCCTCAATATTTTTGAAGTAAGTGTTGGCTGAAATATGATTTATAAATATTTCAAATCTGTTGCATATGTTGAAAATCATATTTTTATTAACTCAAAATTTCTATGAAATTTTGAGAAAATCACTATTTGGTTTGCTAGGATATTTTTCAATGAATATGTCTGGTAAATTTTTACAAGATAGTGAAAATCAAATTTTTATGAGTGATGGGTATAGTTCGATAAGTCAGACTTCTCGAATGATTCACTATTCGACATCTCTAATAAGTCTCATTAGAGTACTCTTGAGTTCTCGAATAGAGTCTTTCTGAGATATCGAATAGAGGAATTCTAGACTTCTCGAATATAGTAACTGAGTTCTCGAATGATTGAGTTCTCGAACACTATATTTGAGTTCTCGAATCATTTGAAAAGGCTGAATTCTCGCTGAATTTTAACCGATTTTGGATTTTTTATCTAAAAATTTAATTCACTCATAAAAACACATTCTATTTAATTTAGAATTATTTCTAAGTTAGATAACTGCCAGCTGTGAGTTTCTATCTGCTTGAGTTATCGATTAAGCCATTCTTGACTTCTCGAATAGTTGTTTTCTACTTCTCGAATGCCTGACTTGTCGATACAAAACAGTCTGCTAATCGACAATTCAAGTACTTCATACTTATACAATCTCACATCTATTCGATTCATTTCATTCGATTTCTCAAGCATCTACACTCTCTAAACCCCTGAAACCCCAGCTACGAAAAGCCAAATTTCTTCTTCAACCTTCAATTTCTTTTCTCTCTTCTACACGAATGGCAACAGTAAAGTTCAACACCAACTTCATCGCTCTCACTAGTGATGTTGAAGCACCCAATGCAAATTTCAAGTGCTTTGTGAAATGGATGGCTGAGTCATATATCAAGGATGCACTCTCTGCCAACCCAACTCTGTATCTCGATATTCTGGAACAATTCTGGAGTACTGCTATTGTGGAGGTTGTAGCCCTGGAAAACGCAATCACTTCCTATGTCATCTACTGCAAGGTTCAAGATAAGGAAATCACTATCACTACTGCAGACATGAACCAAGCACTAGGACTACAACAAGAGTCATTTGACAGAATGGCCACTAACGCAGAGTTGGAGGAATTCTTTGAGTTCATAAACTACTCAGATGGGATTAACCTTGGAAAGCTAAACAGAAAGAATCTGAGAAAGGAGTGGAGCTATGTGTTTGCAACTCTTCTCCAAGTCTTCACTGCCAGGAAATCAAGCTTTGATCAAATCAGTGCACCTGTGCAGCAAATTGGATATGCTTTGGCCTATGGAAAGAAGATAGATGTTGGCCAAATCATACTTCAAGAATTATATGGGAGACTTGGTAAGAACACAACCAAGAGAGGTACTGATATTTTCTTCCCTCGCTTTATTCAATCTGTACTTAATTATAAAAATGCTTCATTGATTGAATTGCCTGGGATTGATAAAAATAAAATAGGCTATCCTAAGTCCATGACCAAACTCATTTTTGGTAACTTGGAAACTAGGAATGATGTGGATGTAAGACTGAACATAACTCCCCATATGGAGAGTTTGTTTAGGACTTACCCCCACAACATGCCAACATTTGATGCAAAATCTAAGTTAGCACAGCCCAAGCAAGTAGAACAAAATGCTAACCCAGGGCCTGCTAACCAACCCTCTCAACCAAACACTCTACCTCTTACTGAGCCAACTGCATCATCCTCTCAAAAGGGTGATGTTAGTAAAAAGAAGAGAAAGGAAGTAATGTCTGCACCTTTAAATATCTTGTCTGAAGCAGCATTAGCTGTTGAATTAGGTCTAGGAAGTGAGGAATCTGAGTTACCCTTGCACAGAACAAAGAAGAAGAAAACTAAGACCACCTCTTCAGTCACACAAATGGCTGAAGTTGTAAAATCAGGGGCACACAGCTCACTAGATGTATCCTCTCAACAGGGTGCACCTATAGAATCAAGCATTCTCCCCAATGCACCCTCTTGTATAGAGTCAGCACATGGGAGTGATAAGGCTGGCACAACACTGAGTGGAGAGCACATCACTTTTGAAACTCCCTCTATCTCTCAGGGGGAGTTGCCAGAATCTACTCTAAAACACACTTCTCTTCCAGAATCTATCTCTGAAATTTCTTTGGAACCTGCAACTCAGACAACTGAGATGCAAGGTATTGATCATCAAGAATCCTTTTCGCTTGATGAGCCAATAATTTCAAATGACTTAGTGCATGACACTTTGTTCACCACTCAGAACCCACATTTAGATGGTGAGGGAATGCATGCTGAGGCATATCCTAATGACACCATCACAAACACAGAGGTTCCCCTAGTTTTTACTAGAGACTCTGTGCCTGTGTCAACTGCTGGTGTAATTCATCCCACTTCTGTGGTGACACCAGTAGTAGAGTCAATCCATCCGGTTACAGAAGTTGCATCTGTAACTGAGGAGACTAGCTTGCCTAGCTCTAGCTCTGACTTCATGTCAACATGGCTGAAGCCTGTGCAACATGACAGTGCTTCAGGATCAGGGTCTGTTCCACAACAATTGACGGTTGAAGCACTTCAAAGCTTAATTGTGGATCAGATTCCTGAGTTCACAAAGATTGCTCAGCACCTTCTCACTGCAGACATGCCCAATCCAGACTATGAGGCTATTCTGTTATGCCATAGGGATGATGTGGAAGTGCAGAAGTCAAAGATCATTGATGATGCTGAGAGAGATGGCAACATAGATGCCTGGTTGCAAGGAAAATATGATATTACTCTCGATGAAGCACTTCAGTATCTCAGGGAGGAATACATCACTTCACTGGGCTCCAATGCAAAATCCCTGTCACCTGGTGAAGTGTATGAAGCTGTAAATGACTCCTACAAGGGTTTCCTCAAGGCTGCACACTATCTTGGCAAGGGAGTCAAAACTGAAGTCAACAGGGTGTGTGATAAGACAGCCACTTCAGTAGCAGAAGTCAAGAGGGCCTTTGATGCTAAATTTCCTCAATTGGACAGTGTGTTCAAGGACATCAAACACTGCAACTCTACCTGCACTCAGGTGGACAATGGGCTGGCTGTGCTAAAAGATGCTGTCACAGGTCTGGGGCATCAATTTCAGAATCTATCTGACCAGACTACAGATGCCAATGCCATGCTGAGGATAATGTTCAAAAATCTTTATGGAGATAGACTAGTGACTGATGTCCCTGTGCATGAATTGTCTAAATATGAAGTGAAGAGGCTGCAGGATCAATCTTTATCTGGCTTCAAGGCCAATGAGTTATTCACTAAGGTCAACACTCTTGAGCAAGAGGTAGCTACTCTCACCAAGACCAATGCTCATCTCACAGAAAAGGTTGCATTGCTAAATGATCAGTTGGACACTCAAGCATCCACCACAACTGATGTCCTTCTGCATCAACAATCCATGTTAGCTGCAATGATGAAGCATATGGGTCTCCCTCTACCTGATGAATCTTCACTCCCAAAGGACATTTCTACAGCCTCTGTGCCTGACAACAAGCCTAAGGGGGAGAAGAAGGCTAGGAACTCAAATTCAAAGGGGGAGACAAAGGGAGAGAAAGGCATAATAATCAAAGAGGGTGGTCAACAAAGGGCTTCTAAGTCTCTAGCAAATGTGCCTGGCAAGGGAAAAGCCAAAGTAGATGAGCCTCCATCTATCTTGCCAGTTGTCACCTTACCAACTGTGCACATCACTACTCCTGGAGGACAAAAGCAATCCATAACTACCACAGTGGTTGCAGGGAGTATGCCATCTGACAAACCTCCAATCTCTATATCTGAGAGTGCCAAGCCTGTAGAAGTCAAAGTTGTTACTGAGGCCAAGCTACAAGAAGTTGCTAACTCCAATGACTATCATGATAAAGCCTTCTTGGAGTTTCTGAAAGCCATAAGGGAACAGGTTGGTGACACTCAGTTTTATCTGAGGGAGGTGAAGAAGCAGATAGACTACATCACTGTCATCCCCAAGAAAGTCAACAATATATGGGTCAAGGAGATAGTGATGGTTTCCAAACTAAAGATATGGCATCTAACATACCAGACTCTACAAGACCTAAAGCACTCAGAGATAGATGCCATACTTGAGATCATTGAGAAGAAAAATGAGAACAGCAAGAGTCTGTTTGATGATTTGAGGAATGGTCAACCTACAAGGCTACCAGAAGTGATCAAGAAGCCATGGACAATTATTTATCAGTCTGGTACCAGAATTGAAGATATCAAGCAATTGGTCATTCCTCATGATCTCACCTCCAGAAATCACAGACTGATCATTGCTATCATTGATCAATTACAGAAGAAGGTTGGAGCCAGAAATACTGAAGAAATTGAGGCACTGCATATCCTCAGAACCTATATTGCAACTGGTGAAATTCCAGAGATGGCTCAACCTAGGAGAAATAAGGATGATGATTCTGAAGACAAAGGTGATGGGAGGAGAAGACATCACAGGAGAGATAAGGGTGATGAAGATAAGAAGAAAAAGGGGGACAAGGATGAAAAGGATGATGATGACCAGGGTAAAACATATGTGAGAAAGAGTGGAAGACAGCAAGCCTTAGGCAATGCTAGCAGTAATCTCACCACAACACAAGACTCTAAGTCTAGGGTGAATACTGTTAGTAGTGACCTAGCAAAATCTACATCTATGGCTTCTGCAACTGTCTTACCATCTCAAGAAAAGAAGAAGATTCAAGTCAAGAAACCATGTGTATGTTTCAGAAAGCAATCTGCTAATGGAATACTACTATGGTCTACCAACCAAGGTCAGAGATTTCTGCCAAGCAACCATGTCAAGAGGATAAAATTTAAACATGCTGCAAGGAGAGTGAAGCTATCCAAATCTAGAGCCCTAACAATCATTCCAGGATTAAAGCTCCAGCCACTTGATGAAGACTTTGATGAAGAGCAACTGCTATTTCTAAGAGCTCAAAAGATATGCTATGCTGCAATTGTGGATGACCACCTTGTAATCAAGTACACTGATGGGAAAAAAATGAAATTCAAACAAGGGGGTTGTCAACATTGGGGTAAATTGTATGAGATAGAAAGAATCATTGCATTGCTGGATTCTAAGGACAAGGTGGAGAAAGTATGGAAGCTGGAATTGATTGACTTTGTGAAAATGAAGAAAGAATATGCTGAGAAGATAAGGAAGGGCTGCTATGAGAAATGGTTAGAAAGGGAGAAAGAAATTGATAGACTGGAGATTGAAGCAGAAAAGCTAAGGGCAAAGGGATTGTGTAGAGTTCAGTTTGATCCCTATGTGGTGAAGTATAGGAGGAGAAATGGAGACAATGTCAATATAAGAATGAACCTACTCAGTCACTATCCTGCCAACATTCTGAAGCCAGTGCTTGAAGATTTCAAAAACTCTATTATGATTGAAGAATTGGATGCTATGACAGAAATCATGAGAGCAGTAGATGAGATTGCAAGAAAGGAGAAAGAAAGGAAACAGAAAGCATATGATGATCTACAAGCCAAGGCAATGGAGATGCAATCAAAAGAAAACGGCTAGTACCTCATCATACTGTAAGAAGTATTTATCTTGTAATTTCATTTATGTGTTCAATAAAATCACATACCTGTACTTTTAAAAGTTTTATCTTTAATGTATGTTAGGCTTGTTATCAGACATGAAATTGTGACTAAGGGTCTCACTCACAATTTGGGGGAGATTGTTAGTTACAGAGGCATGCCTGTATACATCTAATAACAAGCCTAATTGTTTGTAATGCTTTGCATTACTTACTTGACCTCTTAACTGAGGGAACCTCTAGTTGTAGAGTTTCTGTTTGTAATGTACTTGTAATAGGCATCAAATCCTAGTTGTGTAACTGTACAAATAGAGTCTAGAATAATGCTTGAAAGAAGTTCCATGGTTCATGCCTCAAGCAAGGAGTTAAAGACTGCCAAATAATCACAGTTGGGATTTGAAGAAATGAAGAATTTGCCTAAGTACCAATTCGAGAAGTATATTTGTCTATTCGAGAAGTCCAGCATTCGAGAAGTCAGAGATTCGATATCTCAAGACACTATTCGATATCTCTGAATACACTGTTCGATATCTCATTCGATATCTCAGGGATTCGATATGTCTACTACTCTATTCGAGATCTCAAGAAGTCAACAAGTCAAGATGGTATTCGAGTTCTCAAAGAGTCAACAAGTCAAAGTTCCATTCGATATCTCAAAGACTCAGAAAGCTATTCGACAACTCGAGGATTCGATAAGTCAAATGCTCTATTCGACAACTCAAGGAATCCTGATGGAAAAGAGCTATTCGAGAAGTGGTTCGATATGTCACTATAACAGTATTCGAGAACTCAGAGTTATCGATCAAGTCAATTCTAGTTCTCGAATCACTTACTTAGTCACTTCTCGAATACATTCTTGGAGACAAAATACTGAAGAAATTGTACAAGTCAGAAACCTGCAACAAGCCAATGCACTTTATGGACCACAACCTGTAACGTGCTCTGGAAAGCCTACAAGGAAGCTTGGAGAGATATAGAAGAGACAAGGAGCTAAAGAAGTGGATCTAAACAGGCTTTGCAAAGTCAAATCTGTAACCGTTTGGACACTTACTCAAAAAGGATAGACAGACTAGAAAGTAATGTGTTTTAGCTCCTTATTTGTAGTAAGCAGGCTGTATCCATGTTCTATAAGGACACAGCCTCACTTCATAACTTAGTAACTTTGTGAGTCAAGTTTTTCATACACTGTAAACTATATCTCTCTGAGAAAAACGAAGCTGAGAATACTACCATTTGTATTCACAGATTGTAGCAACCTTTATCTAATATACATTAGATTAAAGTGATATTGTGTCTTGTGTTGTTTACTTATCCGCACCTTAATTTCTGCACACACAGGCACTTATCTGCTACACAGACTCAATCCAAGAAAAGTTCAAGAATCCATTCACCCCCCCCTCTGTATTCTTTTACCGTGTTCAATACTCAACAGGGGGTTTAAAATCCGGCAAAACAAATGGTTTGATATGGGTATAGGGTTGTAGATCGACGAAAAATGATTCCAATGATGTATAACATGCTATGGAAAGTGTCTGTAGGGTATGAACAGAGCATGGCCGGATTTTGATCTGAAATTGCCAAATAATCGCCAGAGATCAACTTCAGTCGTCGTTCTGAAGATTATGTCAGCTAACGTGGATATGCATCTTGGAGAGCGTATCTACAAACATGCAACATGAATCGGCATTTTCTATGCAATACGGTATACGGTCTACCGTATATGAGCCTTATACAAAATACAAAATAATGTATTTGTGTACACGGTAGACGTAATAATGTATCCCGTCAGTATTTTGAACCAATTTTTAAGTATTAGTATTTCGAGCCAACTGATCAATGAAATGATTATTTAGGTCCATCACCCGTATTCATCTCGATTTGTTAATAATTCCGATTAATTAATACTTCCTCCGTCCCTCTCATTTCTTTACAGTTAATAATTCCGATTAATTAATACTTCCTCTGTCCCTCTCATTTCTTTACAGTTACTATTTTAGGATGTATCTCTCATTTCTTTACATTACCATAAATAGTAATTTTTTTCCACTATTACATCCACTACTTTTCCCAACTATCTCATATTTAATAATAAAAAAATGCTATTACACCCACTATTTTTAGACCTGGCAATTCGTTCGTTTCGTGTACTTTCGTGTCGTGTACTTTCGTGTTTCGTGTACGTAATATCAAATCCAAAACCGACCCGTTAAGAATTCGTTTCGTTTCGTGTTCGTGTACCTTTATTTCGTGTACATTTCGTGTCGTGTTTCGTGTAATTTTTGAATAAAAATAAAAAATTTAAATATTAAATTTTTACTAGTCGAGTCTTAAGTCACTATGTCATTAAGAATCAAGTGTGCTCAAGTCTTGTAAAACTAAAAGTTGAAACTATTTTGTATTTATCTTAGGTAAAAAATATATATGTAATATTATTTTAAAATATGTATTCATATAATTTTAATAAAATTATTTAAATATTTATTTATTTCGTGTATTTTCGTTTCGTATCGTGTACCCAAGGGTAAACCCAAAACCGACACTAAATTCATCAGTGTAATTTCGTGTTCGTGTACTTTCGTGTTTGTGTACCGCAAAGGTCAACCCAAACCCGTAATTTTCGTGTCGTTTTCGTGTCGTGTACCAAATTGCCGGCTCTAACTATTTTCTTTCACTATCTCAAATCTATTATTAAATATTGATAGATCTCACCATATTACTCACTCTTTATCAAACTTCACTCATTTTTTATGAGTTGGGTTGATTTTCGTGTTACTCTCTCGTATAAACAACTGAGAGCAGGGGTGAAAAATGATCCGGGTGATACCGGGTATACCCTTGCTCAGGTCTCGGATCATTTTACTTTTATCGTGTCCAGATTTGGGATCGGTATCATTTAATTCGGATATGATCCGATCCCGAGTATTGAGGTCCGAATCCAAACCGAATATGAGCCGATATCATATTTTCTTTTTTCTAACCGGGTAGTTTGTGATCCATCGAATACGAGTCAAATATGATCCAGCAACATTAATATCATTTTTATTTGAACTATATAAATAATCATTTAATCGTTTTTATTTGTATTAATATGTTAATTGTTAAAGTTTGAATAGCAACTTTCATTCCAGTTGCATAATATTTTAGTTGCTAGTGTATTTTAGTTCTTTGATAATCAACAAACTGAATACTATTCAGTTTTATGGATATGAGCCTGGTTCGGGTATTATGGATATGAACCTGGTTCGGGTATGGTTCGTTTTATAAAAATAATATGATACCGGATATGGACGGGTAGGGTAATTCTCAGATTTGGGATCATATTTTATTCGGGCTCAAAATTTCCGCCAGATCCGTATCGTTTACAAAACGAATCTGAGACATGTATCATATTTTCGAACCGGATATAAGCCGAGATACCGGATAGTAAGGATCAGTTTTCAGCCCAAACTGAGAGGGGATGGAGGAAGTAATAATTTACTAATCCCGATATTATTAATTGAAACTTTGAATGTAGTTTTACCGTGTTTAGTAACAAAAAAAAGAAAATTCTCCATACAAATTTAGACCTAAGATATACTCACAAATATATACATACCCATTATACATTTTAGGTAAGAATTAATCAAGATATTTATGTGCTAATAAAGTCACTTCTTCTTCACTTTATCTCCTCAGCATTTCACTTCATCTTTCAAGAACAAGAAAAGGTAAAGATTCTCCCTTTATGCCCTTTTGTATCTACATGTGTATGTTTTTGTAAGTATAATTCATTTTAATTATTGATGGTTATCTGATAATCTTGTAAAGAATTGGTGGGTTGTGCTCAAATAGATAGTTTGATTGAATTTTAATTTTTTTTTTTCTGGGTTAATGATAATCTTTTATGTAAAGTTTGGTTCTTGTGAAAAAGTGGTTATTATGTTAAAAAGTTGAGATTTTTATGGGTTTATGATCATTTTTAGGTGTAGTTGCAGTTTTTATTTTTATGGGTTTGTTGTTGATTGTTGTGTTCAAGCATCTAGTATCGGATATTGTTACGTTATTAGCTCTGTGATTGTCGATTCTAGTGTAAAGATCGAAACTTTATTGTGAAGTCGAGGTTGGTTGGGTTGGATTATGATCAGGTGTGTTGGTTGGAGAATTAGAATGTCATGGTGAATGAATGTATTTGATGTTAAAGAGGAGTTTGATGTGATTATTTTTTTTAAGGCGAGTTTTTGATTGAGAAGACTGAATTATGGCGGAATATGTGAAACCTTAGGTTGCGGATGGTATGGATGTAGGGAAAGAGTGATATAGGAGAGAAGTTGTTCATTTTGTAAGTTATACACTCACAGTGAGAGAGGAGGAATAAAGAATAAGCATTTTTTTGTGAGTGTAGTTTCTTTCCTCTTTTACAGGCATTTTGGTTGATTGGGAGGTTAATGAACGGGGAGTAGTAGCAACAAAATTAAGATAATTTTCGTTAATGATCTAAACATCGCTGAACTAGACTCCAACTTGGAAGTTTTTACTTAATATTCGTTTGAGCTCCATCACTCAAATAATTATAACTTGCAGATTCCTTCCTATACTATTTAATAACTATCATTTCCATTCACTGTCTTTTGACTTAAAATGGGTCTACGCTAAATCGGGATTAAATACATATCAAACGATAGCTTGGTAGTCTTGATGAGCTAACCAATTGCCTTCATCTCTTTCCTCTTACCTCCACCTAATGACGACAACCGATAGCACACATAGCTTCCGGTGATTGATAGATCTGAAAATCTTATCCATCTCCTTTTTTTGAACTTCTTTAATATACATATATATATCTAGTTACCATATACTGTGATTGTTATTTACTTTGGAGAATTAAGAACAAAATCCTAAATTCGATCTATGGCAAAAATGACAATTTAAATTTAATGTTTAACATATCAAAATATTTGGGATTAAAATAAAATGAACCAAATTTTAATCTCGAATTTTCTTTAACTATGTACATTCCATCTGCTGAAATATGTTTAATTTCAGTAGATTTTCCAATACACAAACAAGTCAAAAACTTTAGGACTGAGATGATTGATCTGAGTAAGTGATACAAGAGCATTTCGGCCAAGTTTGGAGGAGTTTTAGTGTGACACATCTTTCTCTAACTGATACATCAGCAGCCTGCCACATCACAAGTCCAAATTCTTAACGTCCCATATTCTTTTGCATGCTTTTATAGATAAATGAGCTGTCTAGGATCTTTTGCAGTTCAATGACGCTCTTGTTAGTTTAATGATATTTTAGATCATTGACCCAGAGGAAAGAAGGTTGTTCTGCATAGAAGAAGGAAGGGTATAAAATTTGGACCGCTACTCTTTAATTCCACACTATCCTTGCCTCTCAAATGGGATCTAGGAGGTTAAATTTAGTTTGAATTATAATTGCTTAATGGTGGTTATTTATAAAGAATTTTGTAATTGACGAATGTATTTCTCTTGTATGTTATTACCTTTGACGGTTTTGATGCCACCTATAAGGAGTAAATTAAAATATACTAGGTCTTTCTCATCTATTAATGACAATGGTTCCCATCTCTTAATTATTCAGCGTGTTCACGTCTAATATGCCACTGTCCTATTCTTTTGTCTAGATACAAAAATTCTAATTGTGTTTCCCCTGTTCGTGACTTAGCTTTTACATATCTTCTTTGTTTTAGCTTATTACAAATTTGATCAAAGATGACCGTGTAGCGCAAGAGGTGTAAATTTCTTAGCTGGTTTCTGTTTTATATGGACCGACAAAAGGTATCCAAGATAGAGAAGCTTCAAGAAGATATTAATAAGCTAGAGGCTAAAGAATATTTATATGAAAATTTCCGAGAGCTAAATTTGTGAAGGAAGCGGATTTGTAATTTTTGACCTTTTGTCCAGGATCCTGTCAAACTTTATGTTACTGTAAGTTGCTAGAATGCTAGTACAATTCTAATTAATGGGTTTGCTTGTAGGTTCATGTTTGGAGTACCATTAGTGTTACACATCAAAAGCATGCGTAGCTACGGCAGCAAGTATCTCATTTTTGGGAGCCAGTAAAAGAACCACAAAGGTGTGTTTTTCTAATCCTTGTTCAATTTTAGATTTTCAAGTATCAGTCTTTCTGCTGGAGAAAAATCTCCATTCTTTCCCCACTGTTGAGTAACAATATTGTTCCCATTGGTGCAATTTTTGACTGTTTCCAGCATGGAAGATTAGTATGGTCCTTTGAAAGAGAAGGTAGTAAGTATGGAGAACAACGAAGGATCTGGTAGTCCTAGTTGGAGAGCTTCTTTATTCATGCCAACAGCTGGCGATGTTGCAAGAGCTGTTGTTGCTGCAGCTACTGCTGCGACTACTCCTAGTTCACCAAGCTCCCCCGTCGTAGTTTCTTCTAATGATGAAAGTGGTAGCCATCTTCAGAAGCTTCAGCAACAAGTTTCCAGACTACTAAGAGGCTTGTCAGATCCCCCTGAAGTGAAAAGTAAAGCTTATAACCCAGAAGTTCTAACTAAGTTAAAGCGTCAGTGGGCAAGCTTTCAGATGCGATCCCTGGTATGACGATCTCTTCATGTGGATCTGTTGACAAATTCTTTCTTTTTTTGTTCTTCCCAGAAATAGTTGGTATTTCTTTAGTAGTATTTACTTTCTTGATTTCGTCATGATTTTTCAACCCTCAGATCAAGTAGATATAACCATATAAATATAGAAAATGCACTAATGTACCCAAACTTACTGCTATTGTTATTGTTATTGTGTGTTTGCTGTTGTTAATTCTTTTGGTCAAGTTTTTAAGTTCTTGTATAAGTACTACAAAAAAATAAATTTGTATCTGTTTGGTCCACAGATTGGTCATGTCATGATGTGGTTTGCCCAGTAACTACATTTATATATAGCCAAAATGCTTGCAACACTTAATCTCATAGTTGCATTCAAAATTTTTATCCACCCAATAACATTGATTCCCATCAGTAGATAAAGCATCTGTCAGCACTCAGCATGCTAGCAAGTAGCAACAGAGCAACAGATTATTAAGGATTCTAAAGTCCCAATGCTAGCAAGTAGCAACCGATTATTAAGTATTTTAAAGTCCCAGATATTGCTAGAAGTGAATCAAGGCAATCACTGAGTTTAGAATCCTTAATATTGCTCAGACTTAGTACACCTAAATGATTCAGAGTTTAGCTCCATCTGCAACCATAACTTATTTGTGTAAAAATTAAGGCCAAGTGTAGTGTTTATGGTCTCAGTGTACATAGTACACCTGAATGATTCCGAGCTTAGCTCAATCTGCAATCATAACTATTTGTGTAAAAACTTAAGGCCAGCTGTAGTGTTTATGGTCTCAGCATTGTGTACACAGTACACACTACTGAAATGAAAAGAAAATAAAATACAAACCAAGTGTTCATACATGAATCTGATCTCTAAATTGGTATATATGCCTCTTTAGTTTAGTGCTACTAGTCCAAACATACTTTTTCTTAACTTGTCCTGCATGATCTTGCATAATCTTGTTCCAAATTTACTCACTCCTTTTGTAGTACTAAAAATGAAAGAAGCTTATTAGTAACTTTGTAATGTTGTTATGGATCAATTTATCTCAACAAATAGTAATGTTTGTTTAATAATGTAGGATCATAGGGTATGGAAGGAACCATCAAGAATTATTGAGGGCATGGTGGTTGTTGGACTTCATCCTAACTGTGATATCCGGCCACTTCAAAGTCTTTCTTTTGGCAGGAAGTCTGAAGGTTCGAGTAGATTTAGAACTGAACTTGAGCTTCAGTCACTAGTAGAAACAAATCTTGAGCCTCAGGTACAAAGTGGTGTGCAATATAAAAATGTGTTTGTAGGAGACTGATGGTTTGAGTATTGCTGAACATTACTTGGATATCTGTAACATCTTTCAGGTCTTGTATGTTTATCCTCCTCAAAAACAGCTACCTCTGACCGACAAGGATCTAATTTCATTCTGCCTCCCAGCAGGTGTTGAGGTTGGTTGTTAATGATTGCCTGGATGCTGAATTTTTTTGCTTATTGTTAGTTCTTTCTGTAATACATTTTATAGTTTTTATTTTATACTTAGATTTGCCATATTGATTTTGTCCATTTAATTCTTTTTATTCTCTAACGGGAGTTTCAGAGATTTGGGACTAAATGGCATAATTATTTTCTTATTGACTCAATAGTTTGCCTGCTGCGCTACATAGTACACATACGCGTGCACTTACATGTGCTGATGCACATACATGGACACGTGCACATGCACACGAGCACACACTTGAGGAACTACACTTAGATATTGGAAGAGCATTCAAAGGTTCTAATGATGTGTAGAACTTTGTATGCATATATATAAACTTTTAAACACATACATAAACTCTTATGACTTACTGTACAACCTTTTATTCGAAACAAGCTGTGCTTCATAGAGATTATGACCTAGAAAATGCCAGAATCAAATTTGAGACCCATTGTGCATACATGTGACTTGCACGAGTTTAGCCATAAATTTACATGATCAGTGCCTAATTATTGCCCACTTTTTTAAACAAAGCATATGGGATGGTGTGCATGTAGCTGGTGCAAGGGCAAGCATCATATGGTTCTTTGATACTCTGCCTGCTGCTGTCTTCCATTTTTGTTAACTGTTTAGCCTTCCATTATTATTTATTTCAAAGAGATTGGGGAACCTGAGATATATCTCAGGGAAGTTACCTGAGATACATAGAATATTGTATGTAAATATAGGATGGACATTTCTGTAAAATCACAATTTTTTAATTAGCCCTGCGGGCCCAGTTAAATTTATAGTATATTTTTAAGTATCTCAGGAAAAGTTCCCTGAGATCAATCTCAGGGTCCTTTTTCTCTATTTCAAAAACATTAAAATTTGACCTTTTTTGCAATTGCAAGAAACAAACTGCTACTCTTTTACAATACGGGCTTTGATCATTTACCAAAGCATGAAGTTCTAGTTGTTACTTGTTGGTTGAGAAACTTTTCCTTTTCATTTGTTGTGTAAGTTTTGGTAGATGTTTTTTCCTGAAATATGGGTCAGTGTAATTTGTCATAAAATATTTTAAATGCTAATGTTTGTTGTTTACTAGGTTCATGCTGTTGAGAGAACTTCATCAATGAGCGAATTGAATGAAATACTTCTTGGCCAGGTAGGTAGTTGTGCTTTTCAGATTCATATATTTTCTTGAACAATAGTATGTTCTTTACCAATTACTAGATAAAAAAAATGTCCATGATATTAAAAAAGGTAAATTGCAGTGCCCAGCCCTCACTTTTGACTCATTCTCATTTTAGGTCTCACCTAGAAATTTCTATCGCCCTTCCCCCTATTTCTCTGTTGCCCAACCAAAACTCCACATCACCTCATCCGACGAACCTCCACAAAACCCTTCTACTTCTTTCCCCAAGTCTTCTATTTCCACCCCCAAAACGGAAGAACCTTTCTTTCTATCTCCCAATTCCCCACCACCTCTTATTCTTTATCTCTAGATCTTTGGTTTGAATCTTGGATTTTAAACAATTGAATTTTTGTCGGGGTCCTTTAAATAAACCACTAACTCTATGCTTAGCTTCACAAGTCTTGCAATTCTTGCATTGTTTTTTTTTTTTGGTTGCTGATATGTTTTGCAAGTCTAGGGGTGGGTAGTTTGAGAATCAGAATTTATACCTTTACTTGCCCTAGGAGCACCTTTGTCACGTCTCAGGCTCTCCTGGATTCTTGTTTTTATACGTTTTATCTTCATATTGTTTCCACCCGATTTAAACCTTCATTTTCAGCAAGTGGTGGGTTAGTTTCAAGGAGTTTAATACAAGATAAAAAAGATGGTGCTCTTGCACATAGTATACTTTTCATTTTATTCTAATAATTATATACCCTTGATTAATATACGGTTTAATAATTTTGGATGAAAATGCAAAAAAGTTTGTAAATTGGAACACGTTCAAAGTTGAGGGATGCAAATTGCCGAGTTTGGTTGAACCAGATCTAGACCGAGAATGAATTTAAGTTTAACAATGTAATCTGCAATTTTCTCTTTTATGAAGCTGAATGTTTAATTGCTGCATTCTGCATTCAGTGTAGCTTGTAACCATAGATATGGTCTCCTTTAAGTCAAAACTTACTGGGTTTTTTTATGCTCAATTATAGGAACATTATTTTCCTTGCCTGTTTACTTTAATGATTACACATGGAATTTGTTTTTAGATCCCAATAACAATGTTTTAATTCGACTTAATGCTGATTCTGCAGGAACACTTTAGACAGAGTGACCTGTCGTTTATATTCCGAATGCAGGTAAAATGATGAAGCACATTAGAACTTTCTTTTTCCTCACTTCCATTGGGCATGTGCTGCCTCACTAATGGAGTTAAAATTATTCCTCACTAATGGAGTTCAAATTATTTGGTTTTCTTTGTAGAATGCAGTTCTGGCAAATTGGTATATGTTGTAGCCAATTTTTTTTTCCCTTCGCATTGTTTTTGTTATTTCCACGTGAGACTCACTTACTAATATCAACTTTATGCACACCAAAAAGAGTTGCTCAAGTCATTTGTCACCAATGTAATTAGTGGATCATAAAGCAACTATCAAACAAAGATGACTCCCTTTTAACATACGTATGCTTTTCAAAGCGAGACCTTTGTGTAGGTCAATTAATGCTTTATTTGATTGGAGAAAATGGAACTGGGAATGAATTGAATGGAAAATTGTAATCAAAATTGAAGGGAAACGTAAGGAGGTGAGAAATTAGAGTGAAAAGAAAAGAGCAAGTGCAAATGTTCTGTGATGAGAGTTGTGGAGAAAATGAGCAAGGAGAACGGAGCATTCATCCTTGAATTGGTGGGTTTGAGCTCTAGTTTTAATTGATAGAAATGAGATGGAGTAAGGAATGGTAATTATAAATGTTTACGCATAGAATACTAAAAATTTCATTCCATTCCCTCCAACCAGGCATATTTAAGTATTAGACATTACGGACTGTAAATTTTGTGCTCATGAGCCCCATCCATCAATTGTTATGTATGTTCTTCACCTTTTTTCATTCTTCTAGATAATCTCTGCCTTTCAATTTGAGATTGTTACTAATAAGCTTTGCCACTTCACCCACCTCTAGGGTTTTGTATTATCGAATTCTAGGGTTAAGAAGCTTAACATATAAATGGGCTTGTATGACCATTGTTTAAAACTACGCTTTTTGATTCTAATATATGTGACATCATAATATTTGTCTTGTTGTTTCAAATATTTCTCCTGTTGCCCCCCCCCCCCAGTAAATGTTGTTAGCGCGGCTAGCTTTCACATAACTGCAAGATTCATAAAAATTCATTGCAAGTAAAATGATATAATTTTTAATATCTTAAGCGCTTATTAACGGATGGTACTTTTACGGTAAATTCAGAAAACGGTGTGCTTTGACCATAACAGAATTCAGTTTTGTCTTCTAGATAGACTCTTTCAACATCATTCTTATTTTATTTAATGTGGCATATCCTAATATTCACGCTGTCTTTTCCATTTTGATGGCTTTTGGCAACTTCTCAATTTTTTCCCTCTAAAGTCTTTTAAAAAAACTTATATAATTTTTATAACATCTTCCAAAAGTTTAGGGGTCAGGTATGCGTATCTCATCCTCCCTAAATCCTAGTCAGACATAATGGGTATGACTGGTTTGGTTTCTCATATAGGATATTGATTAGTCATATTCCTTCTGTTAACGCTATTATATCATTGATAAGGTTTGCTACGACTACCTGAATTTGGTTTTCAGGAATCATTAGAGTTATAGCTACCTTGTTATTAACTAATTGTAAGCACAAGACATTTTTACCTGCCCAGTAATCAAGTTTAGAATGCGCCGGGGATAATATTATGTAAGAAACCAACACAAGCTGGACCTTCTGTCTAGCTTTTCATTTAGGTGGTCACCAAATTACTGCTGTTGCTTTTACCAAAAGCGTATCTGAGCTCACAGACTTATTTAGCACTTTGACTAATAGCCATAGTAATGTTATGAATATGCTAGTTGTCACTTGTACATGTTTCATCTCATGATAATTGTTTATTTTCGTCTGGTTTTTAGTAGAAATTTTATCCGAGTATTTTTCTGATTTCTGGAACTCATATTGACATATCTTTTTCATCTAGGTTGCTGATTTGTCAACCCTGTATGGTTGCTGTGTGTTAGTTGATGAAATAATACAGGAGTCTTCTGGGTTACTTTCCGTGGTCTCAGATAGGCAACATCTGCGCTTGCCCTTGAGCCGCCATATTTTAACCACCCGGCGATGTTATTGCATTCTTACACGTGTTCCATGTTTTGAACTGCATTTTGGCGTATTCAATAGGTAACATCCTTCAACATTCAATTTAATGGAATTCATATATGGTACTGGAGACTAGATAGAGAGGACTCAGTTTATTTTGTTTTGCCTTGGGGTTTTCCCTTTGTATTAACATTTTTCAGTTTTTGACTTGATAAAGTCATGCTTCTAAGGGCTTAGGTTCTGTTATTATTACCAAAAGTTTATGATCCTGATTCGTAAAGGATGCGTGACCAGAAATCTTACCTATGTACGGCACTGACACGGCCTCTGCAAAGTATTTAATTATTATTTTGAACACCATGAATTCCTTCACCAAATTACTAACAAATCCTTTTCAACTCATTGGTTTTCATAATATCGGTTAATTTACTTGAGAGGACAATAACTCTTTATTGTCTTTGCAACTTCAGCCTTCTGCACAATGGCTTAGTAGCTAACTTGAGGTTCTGGTGATGGAACAGTTATGTCTTCTGTCCGCGGGAAACTGTTTACATTAATATCTACATCCAACATTGTGTTTGATAAAAGAACTCTTTTATTATCGAGTCTGGATCCCCCTCCCCCCAGTTACCTTACCCGTATTTCCCCTTTATAATTTGCAATTTATCTTTGAAATTTAACATGCTTCCCCCCCTTCAGCATGTTTACTGAAGAAAGGCTGGAAAGGTTAACCAAAAATATTGGCGAATCAGATATGGACTCACTTCTTTTGTATGATGAGGAAGAGAATTCTCAAGACAAGCAAGAAAGTTTTGCAGAAATATCTGCAAATATATCACCTCAACATGGAGAAGAAGCCACCATGCTTAACGGCACAGTAGTAATTTCACAGTCGTGCACAAGTGATACCATTTCAGAAAAAGTCACCGATGATGATTTTCGCCCGGAGCATCAAAATCTTAAAGAAGAATATTCCTCGTCTGAAGAAGTGGTTGATAGTAACTTTGTTGTTCCCGTTGATCCAGAAGCGCAGAAACTTCAAGCTGAAAAAGAAGCTCCACTGATCAGTGAAGCATACGATACCTCTACTGCTGATGTATCAATGAACAATAACACACCACAAATGCATTTACCTTTATCACAACATCAACTGTATGAAAGCTTTGAATCTGGTTGCAGGTGTGGCATTAATTCATCTTCTGGATTAATTTTATATCAATTGCATCGTTTATGCTATAATTCATTGGAACCTAGTATCTATAAACTTGTAACATAGTTGTTAAACTATTCAATATTCTTATAAATCGTATATAAAGAATAATTGTCTTATCCATATCTTTCTTATTGTGAAGGAACTGAAAATACTAGCTATTAATATTCGTTCTAGGATGGGTTGATGATCTCTGAACATTTTACTCCATTTGAAGCTTATATATGCAGATAGAATTGCTCAACACTAAGCATTAAAGGTTCCAAAAATGTGTTTACAGTTTACACCTTAAACTTAGCAAGTAATTAATAATATAGCAGAGTCAACTAGTGAAATTTTTGTTGTATTCTTTAGTTTGGTTAAGTAGGATGAGTTTGTATTCGGTTCTTGGAGATATTCCATGCAGGAACCTAAAATGTTAAAGTATATGTTTGTTTGTTGTGTCTGTGTAATGTCAACCTTTAATGAGCATGTACCTGGTTAGTGATGGCATATATCTTTGCATGCAGTCTCCAGGGTTTCCCTAGTGAAGATAGAAACTATAGAAATATTTCTGACGAAACAGAGCTTGAAGAAGCATCTGTCTCAGGCCAATCCAGTGACCACAATGATATTTTAGAATGGGCTAAGGTTAGAGTCTTTTCTTGCTACAGAAAAGAGGATATTGTATTTTTGAATATTTACCATTTCGTATTTCCAACATTTGTGTTACTTCATCTATAAATTTGTAGGCCAACAATCACGGATCTCTACGAATAATATCAGAGTATTATCAGTTATGTTGTCCTGCAAGGGGTTCAACACTTAAGTTCCACCCTCTAGAGCATCTACACCCCTTAGAATATCAGAGACCAGATGAAGCAGTTCTGCGTATTGCTGGATCAACAGTTGATCCGGAATCATGTAGTACTGGTTTGGAAAAGGCTGAGGTATTTATTATGTCGAGGCAGTATGGTTGATTCTGTCAACTGATGATATAAATTTTTAACAAAGAGCATCTCTTACTTTTGTTGCTAGATACTTGTAGCTAATTATATTACATGTCTTTAAATATAGCAATTCTGTCTTATTTTCCAAGACCTTAACTTTTGATTCAGATACCAAGTTTTAACAATCCAAGTTTCTTCCCCAAATTGCTCGTTTTCCCAGTCAGTAATTTTTTATTGGTTTCCTTTTTATGTATCTGTTTATGCAAAGTGTAGGGGTTAATGAACTGTGGTCTGCAGCTAGATATCATATCCATTTTCTAAAATAAAGTCTGAACAATGCAATTTCTATTGAGTAAGAAATAATGTAGCAAACCATGATAATATACATATACACTTTATTCTACAGGTTTCTAGAAAAAAAAATCCAAGTGACAGCTGGTCATCATAAGACAAGTATATATTATTGTACCTCGTATAGCTTTCTTGTTCTCAATTTAGCAAATAACATTGAATTAGTTAACAACACTGTTATCACGAAGACGACTAGTCGACACGAAGGTACTCGGGCGTCGAGAACCTCGAATCCCGACTTTTACGACTTTTACTCAAAACTATGAGTACTACTCGGGCGCTGAGAACCTCAGACCTCGAAGCCCGACTTATTAACATATTCAAAACTTAAACTCTTGTATAGTTACACTGTTATTACTTTTGATTTAAATTGGAATTGATGTGTTTAGTTATATTATAAATTAATCTAGTAAATACATGTATAATTAGCACTTTGTCGACTTTTTACGACTAGTCTTCTCGAAGGTACTCGAGCGTCGAGGCTCGACTTGGCGCCGTGATAACCTTGGTTAACAGTCATAAAATATAACTAGGTTTGGTTTTTCTAGGTAAGAAGTGCCCTAATGGCAGAGGAGGAGGCTACTGCTTTATCAGTATGGGCAGTTGCATGTTTATGTGGATCATTGCGCCTGGAGCATGTGAGTTAATATGGAAATTTAAAGTGCAGTTTTCTGTTTCCTGTTGTTATTAGTACAACAGAAACACTGGATAAAATCATAGAACCCTATTGAGTCACGTATTTTACAGGTATTGACTCTGTTTTCCGGGGTCCTGCTGGAGAAGAAGATTGTAATTCTTTGTTCTAATTTGGTATGTTCCCTTTACATGCTACTAAAGATATGTATTTGGTCTTGTTTGCAAGATGCCAACCAATTTATTCAGCTCAGGAGATTAATTTGCTTAAATATAGCAAATTTATGGATTTCTTGAGACTTAGTTCAACTATTATACGCAGCAAGGCTTGCATGAGTTCATGGAATTTCTACTTAGATGGACTACATATGACAATTTTTGTATAATTAAAACTTTATTTTGCATGACTTGATGGAATTTCCACTTATATGCGCCTGAAGTTAATGTACATGACTTTTGAAACTTGGGATATTTGTCAACTGCTTAAATTTCATATTGTTTTGCTTTGATATACGAGCCTCTGAAACCGTAAATTTTCCGCTATTTTTTTTTATAACAGGGAATATTGTCAGCATCAGTTTTGTCAATCATACCCCTCATATGTCCCTTCAAATGGCAGAGTTTGTTAATGCCGGTATAAGTTTTATCAGCACCTTGTGAAGAATCACATTTATTTGTATTTTGTTTTTTGTTAATTATTCTTTACCTTCAGATTGGTTTAGTAATCTCTTAATCAATTCTAAACTTGATAACCTTCCAGGTTTTACCAAAGGACATGCAGGACTTTTTGGATGCACCTGTTCCATACATAGTGAGTGTAAAGCGTTTTGCGCCTTATCCTAGTTCTAGATTTTTTATTGTATAAGGAGCTGTGGAAGCATTAATTGAACCTGAAAAGTTACTTGTGATGTTATAGGTAGAAGGACACACTGTTTTGTAGCATTTGCACTCTGATGGTTATTTTATAAAAAAATTATGTAGCATCTGCTTCTTTCTTTCTGATGAGTAGAAGAATTTGTCTTTTCCAGAATAGTGTATATATATATAATTAGTTGCTGCTTTTAACATAGTATCCTAACATCCAGGAATTCTGTGCAGGTTGGTGTGAAAACCCAAACTGATGCATTGCAGTCAAAATTCGCAGATGTCATTCTCATAGATGCAAACAAGAATCAGGTGAGTGTCTTAAGATTAGATTTTTCAGTGAATAAATTAAGGTATTGCAAAATAATTTGATTGTGCTTTCTTTAAATTACTAATCATTCCATGAATATCAGAGTAGGTGGTGTTCTGATATCATACTTTAAAATTTTGTAAATAACATTTTTCATGAACAGTGTTGTACTACAACCTTTCATTCCATCCCTCACAAATCTAAACCAAAAATCACAAAACTTGAAGTTGCATGGTAAAGCAACAATTACAACAACATGCTAATTCGCTAATAAGTAAGTAATAAAAAGTGATGAGAATATCAACAACTATGATCTAACATGATTTCCTTTTAGTTTTGTAATTACTTGCAGGAATCAAGAGCTAATTCAGTCAATATAGAGTTTTCCATCTCTTTTGTACACGTGTTCTTTTTATAGAGTTGGAAATAATACACTTTTTTTGAAAAACAGACTCTGAGGATGGAAGAATACCTTAACTACTGGTCTATAGTCCATGGACCTGTATAACCCACCAAGAGACAATCGTCCAGCATATCACTGGTTACAAAAATTGATTCCTCAACTTCTACTATAATAGAAGTGAGCTTTGTAGGTTCTGCAAAAAATTATAAAAATACAGAAGAGTAGGGTGCTATATAAATCAAATGGGAAATCCCTAACCTTAGATCTATTTGACCAAGTCCGGAAAGGCTTCATGAGCATATGTTGCGTCCGCCCTGCTTCCATTTAAGAGCTTCTTTGCCTACTGCCTAAGTTATGAAATGAATTTACTGTGGAAAAAAGCAATTTTTGTGTACATTGAATTTGTTTAAATATGTTCCCTTGATAATTCAACAGGTCCGGTCTGAACCTGTAGCTGTAATTAAACAACCTAACAGAGTAATAGTTACCTTTTCTGTTGCTCAATGTCAATTTTGTTCAAGCGTGTCTTCTTTCAGCGATTTTGTGTTAACGTAGGGCTTTGATTTCCATTCTAACAATGAGAATTTGACTATTCTGCTGTGTGGACAACAGGTGAGGTCCCCATCCATACCAGAACTACCCAGGCAGAAGGAGCTGTATTCATCATTAGCTCCATACCATTCAAAACTTGTAGGAGAAAGTTATTTGGGACGAAGGCGGCCAGTTTACCAGTGTACTGATGTACAGGTAGTGCAGCTGGAAGTTTAGCTTTTCCTTTCCTATTCTTCCCTAAATCTTTCGTGAGGTTTCGTTGGAGATAAGTTCATACGCACTAGGCATAATCCTTGTTTGTTCCAGATGGCATAAAGTCTGCATGCTTTTTGTACTGTTGTCGTGTAGTACTTTTTCATAACCAAAGGAGTTTAGGCCTTTAGCTTATCTCTCATCTCTTTGAAAGTATGTTATGTCTTAGAAGTCAGATACATCAGTTCTGGCACTGTTGGGGGTAACTGAAGAAGTTTTGGCTATGGTTTTCCTATTTTTTCTCTACTTGGTGTAGCTTCTTCACATAGTGTGGAATGGAATGTATAGTAATAAAATATGACACGTGGTATCTTGATATTCTACCTCTGCAGGTTGCAGCTGCAAACAGTTTCCTTGCAGTTGTAAGATCTTACTTGGATTCTCTAACCTCTAACCTCCGTTCTCACACCATTACAAATGTTCAATCCAATGATGATAAGGTTTGTGTTCTTTCAGAAAGTTAGTATTGCTAACAAAAGTTTGCCTTGGTGGATCCCTTGCAACTCATTATTCCCTGCAAAGTTTTCCTTTCTCGGTCTTTTGGCTAATGTTAATCTTTTTGCTATATCTGAAATTCTATCAAGATAAAACAATTGCTTTTAACTAATTCTTCCTTCGTTTTCAGGTGTCATTGCTTTTAAAAGAAAGTTTCATTGAGTCATTCCCCAGTCGTGATAGACCTTTTATGAAGGTGCGTTCTTGAGTATTCTATGTCATATTATTTCTAATATGTACAGAACATGTGTATAGACATGCCATGTATAGATTGTATAGTAGATTGGTGTTAAGTACGTAGACTGTATTCTAATACTGCAGCCACAATGCAATATTACACGAGTAAATGTTTATCATTGAGAATAATATTTGCTCTTTGCATGATATACTGTATTATTGTTAAATTTGTTGTTCAGATGCTGCTTTTTATTTAATATTAGTATTAAATATTAATTTTTATTTTTACCTTGCAAAATGAATGGGAAATGGAGAACCTGAATCTCATCTGGGTCATATGTTGACCAACTACCATCTTTACAAATCAATGAAACAGTAACTGACAAAATTAGATTTAACTCTTCAATTAACACCTGAAATGTTCAATGGCACTATTATATTTGGAAGAGAAGATGTCTAACCATTTAGGCCTAGCATTTATTTGGGTTTTTTTTTTACAAGTCCAGATATAGGAGAACCAAATTACGATCTTTCATTAGATTATTTAAACAGTATGTTTATTTGTTCCTGATAAGATTATTTAGCTCGTTTTTAATATGCTGTCTTGCGGAAGTAGAAAACACACTCATTCTATTTTCTTTTGCCAAGTGAAAACACACTCATTTGCTGTCTTCTCATTTGGACATTTATACAGCTTTTCTTGGACACACAGCTCTTCACTGCACATACAGATCTTATGCTGTCTTTCTTCCAGAAGGAATAGAGATGCGATACAAGGTTGGCCTTGAAATTTATGTATAGATCATACACTTGAATACAAGTTTTGTAACTTTAATAATGCTTCTCAACTTGTCCATTAACCTATTGTGCATATTAAATTTCGTCTCAATTGAAAAACCGTTATCTGCTATCCTTGTACTGCTTTCATCTCACAACAAGATTCTATTAAATTGAAGCAGAAGTTTTACTATTTAGCTGCGTCATAGCTTAGCACTGTGTAACTGGGATGTAATCTAGGATTTTACAAGACCTTGATTATTGTTTTGTGGTAAATAAAATTCATTGCATCTCTTCTACAAATGTACTTGTGTACAGATCTGGAAATCTACTTTAAAGCCATCAATGGAGGATTCTTCTGCAAAGTAGTTAAGGGGTGCTGAGCTGTGTCAGTCTTCTTTAGGTGATAACAGGAAAGTAATTAGTAAGTTGATTAATGTTCAAATCTCTGAAGATCAATGTTAAAGCACTTATATTAAGTTGTGATTTTACCGTTTGTCCATAGCGTGGTTTAGTCAAGGTGAAAGGAAATTTGTCTCTCTGCTGTTATAGTGACAGTAAAATACATTTCTGTAGTGTTATTGTGCTGCGGCTAGCTATGAAGTTCTGAGTGCCTTGCATGTTCTTTTCCCTGGTAGGGGCCCTGAGAATTGTTTCTATCCACAGTCCTTGTATATTCAGTAATGTTATCTCTTTTCTTTATTCAGATGATTTATACAGTCTTACAGCAGATCATTAAGTTTTTTGGTTTTATGTTATCAAATCTTGAGGCAATATTCAGGCATGCTACTAATTTGTAGTCATTATAGTATGAAAAATGAACTAAAAATAAATGGCTGATTTATACTGTCTGCATTACCCAACTTCGGAGTGGTAATATGGAGTTATTGTTTGATCTGGTCTAGTTTGCTTGTTAAGATAGTAAATAGAGTTTCAGCGTGTAAACTGTCTCGAATCCGACCTAATAATCAGCACGTCTTTACTAATATGAAAATGACTTGTTTATAATGAATTTATTTCTTTGCCCTTCTATTTTTCTTTTAATCATATTTCAAGGAAAGCCAATACGACTCCGAGATCTAAAATTGTCACCCCTAACCGGGGTCGTCTCGAAACTCTTTGCTTGTGCTTTTTATGGATGCGTACTGCGTCCACAAGGTCCTTTAATTATAGTAATTCTTTGGTGCAGTTGGCAAATGCCACTTTAGAAAATGGTTAGATTTACAGATGAAGGACACAAATAATGCAGATGAAGCTGTGAAATTTTGCAAAAGATTTACGGTAGGTGAGCTATGTAGCAAATGTTGTCAGAGATTTTGTATATGTATGTAGTCCCCCCACTTTATAGGGGTAAAAAATGTAGTACTACAGCATTTGCAAGTTAAGTATCTAGTAAATTCCTACAATACTTGTTTTGTGTCCTCTTTTTGGGACAATATGTGGTGATGTTACGGGACTGAAGTATTGTAATTTGTTTAAGATTAATATATAGCAGGGTACATGTTCTCGACTTCTTGGTGCTCAAGCCGATGAGTTTTAATCAAGGTTTTAATCGAAGTTTTGTGTACGATAGGTGACAATCAAGGTTTTAATCGAAGTTTTGTGTACGATAGGTGACATGTTCGACTTCTTCCTCCCATTTGTAACCTGTGCGGGCTCACAGGCTTATTCACTGAATAAATGAAAAAGTACTAGTCTTATGCGAATTAGAAATGCAAGTAAGAAATTAATGAACGAGTGATCAGAGCAGAAACGCACCTGAAGTTGTGAATATGAGTTAGTGCCACCTACCATCTGTCCCCCTTGTGCTATAGATTAGTACTGGTACTGTGGTAACTCATTTATTATTATATAATGGATCATAAAATATTAAAATATATCTTTAAAAAAATTAATGTTTGTATTTCTATTTTGAAAAGGGTAATTTTTTTTAATTAAATTGAAAAATCAAAGCAGATTTGTTACTATAGATTTTTTTGAAAAGGATTAGTGTATACAATGGTAGGAACAACAGCCTGCACGCGAGCAAACAGAGTGCAATCGTTTATTTCACTTTGTTAAGGAAATATGAAACAGAACATGACCATTATTTTGTTCTTGTTTACAATCCTTTTTTCTGTATTTGCTTTTTATCTTTTTCTTTTTATTGTGCAAGAATTTAAATATTTACTTAACATTATTAAATTCGCTTTTGAAACCGTAAGAAAGCTTTTTTCAATCTGAAATTTGGATCCGAACTTTTCAGAGCGAGTAATTTTTTTAACCGAGAATTCAGTTGAAGAAAGAATTTTTGTTGATCTCGGTCAGATTTTGAACCTTTGCGTAGCTCCACGAAACATTAACCAGGGGGACGGGCCTTAAACTAAAGTGATGACACATTTAAATGATGCAGGTTAAATCAGATGGCATAGATTTCTAAAATGTGCAACTTATGTAAAAAGATTGTGAAATATGTGAAAGATATGCCTTGCATGTTTTTGTGCCTGGTTTTAACGGGAGGACATACGCATTATGGTCTATTATATCGAGTGTTATAAAAAACGGAAATGGGAGTTGTCCGGATTTTATCCATCTACTTTAATACACGAAAGTGAACATGTTTTGAGGAGAAAAAAGAGAAATTGAAGTTTTTATAAAAAAAAAATACAGTAACAAATTTTGTGCGGCAACATAACATTAAATAGAAGGCAGATGGTCCCTGACAATAGAATTGTCAGGAACCGGTTATTTAACAATCATTTTTTAAATCGTTGGATCAACGATCCAACGGTCCCCCTAGATTACAAAAAAAATTCTCTTTCCGCAGAAATTTTCCGCGGAACGTATCGCGGAAAATTTCCGCGGAACATTCCGCGGAAAATTTCCGAAAAACATAAAATATATTTTTTTTAATCTCAGCCATTGGATCGTTGATCCAACAGCTTAGAAAGTGATTGTTAAATAACCGGCCCCTGACAAACGATTATCAAGGACCGGGACCCTAAATTGAAACACACTAATACGATCAAATCCGCACTTGTATGCTTGAGAAAACTATTAAATACTGGTAGATTTCTGAAAATTTCGCATTCATCAATCCCTGTATTATGTTTGATTGGATGGTTCATGTGTTAAAAAGTGATCATAACTGCCCACAAATATTGATACATAGAAAAATCTTTTATCATCAGCATTTAAAAAAAGTTACCACCTCACAGTAATGGAAGTAGATAGATAGACTACTGTGGTACATAGTAAAATGATGGTAACAATACTAGCAAGCTGTAGCTACAAAGTATCAACTCTTCTCCTATTTTCTTCTGCACATTGCTTAGTTTTGGAGCTTACCTATTAGTTTATAAATTTCTGTACACTTGTGCAGAAAAAAATATACAAATAGCCTGCCATAAAGTCAGAGAGAGAGTGCACTGTTGCAGAGATGCCACAGAGTGGTGACAGTCATATTATGATATGAAGCAGCCCACTGACCATTCTCAGAAAAAAACTGAATACCCCTCTCTCTCTCTCAGAGAGAGAAAGAGAGAGAGAGTGTGACTGTGCTTTTACAAGAGAGAGAAATGTCAGTAGTAGCAGTGGCAGCACCATGATCAGAACCATTAGTTTTATCCATGTCAGAAGATTCTGCAGCACCAATGGTCCCTGAAATAAATATATACCTACTACTACTACTCAAATACATACTCCGTATCTTTCTATATATCTTCTTGAAACACTTATACTCTTAGCATACCTTTTTTTCTAGTTTCTTCAACTATCTGAGAAATTTGGGAGATTCAAAAGATTCTTTCTTTCTTAAATTTTTTGAAAAAATGATGAGTTTGAGTACTGGTGCTAGTGCAAGAAATAACAGTAGGTATCCTTTCACTGCATCACAATGGCAAGAACTTGAACACCAAGCTCTCATCTTTAAGTACATGGTTTCTGGTATGCCTATTCCTCCTGATCTTCTCTTCACTATCAAAAGAAGCATGGACTCAAACAAGCTCTTCCTTCACCAACCTCAACATAGTAAGTCCCCCTTTACTCTCTTTTTTCCGATAAATAAACACACTCGCCTTGTCTTTTTCAACAAAATTTGAACTCTCGACTTCTCGTAAAAATATATATTTTTTTCTTGTTTTTGGCAGTGGGATGGAACTGTTTCCAGATGGGATTTGGGAGAAAAATAGACCCTGAGCCAGGGAGGTGCAGAAGAACTGATGGGAAAAAATGGAGGTGTTCAAAAGAAGCATACACAGATTCCAAGTACTGTGAAAGGCACATGCACAGAGGTAGAAACCGTTCAAGAAAGCCTGTGGAAACAACATCAACAACAGCAACAAACACCAGGGACATTTCTTTGCCAACTGCAATACCTATCTCATCAAGAAACAACACAAATAGTCCTTACAATGTTACTCAAACCAACTCAACTTCTCATCAGTCTCTCACATCAATAGCCTCATATAACACCAACCCACTTCATAATGCTTCCATTTATACTCACTCACCATTTTCAAGATCTTCTGGGATTGGTTTGGACTCTGGCCTTTATTCCCACACAAACAAAGACTTCAGGTTTGCATCATTTTCTATCTCTGCAAGATTTACTTTTTAATGTACTTCTATTTATGTTATCATTTTTTACTGTGTTTGCAGAAACTACAGCTATGGTCATGGGATGAGAGATGATATAGATGAGCATCCATTCTTCTCAGAAAGTTCTGGAACTGTTAGGAGCATGTCTGGTTCATCAGTGGGTGATTCTTCTTGGCACTTGGAGCCACTAACAGTGGGTGGTTCTACATTCAGACAGAAGACATGTTCTGATTTTCAAAATGGATACTCTTACTTGAAGCAAGAGAAGCAAGATCAACAACAGTACTATGTGCTTAATGATGAAGCCTCATTGAAAATGGAGAGAGATGATGAACCACAGAAAGTAATGCATCATTTTTTTGATGAATGGCCTAAAAACAAAGAATCTTGGCTTGAATCAGATGATAAGTTGTCAAACCATGGCCAAGTTTCAACAACTCAGCTCTCAATCTCCATGCCTAACTCTGCACATCATAACTTCTTCATGTCACACAATGGTAACTAGCTTTAGGCAATTGTCAAGTTTTAGTCTTTTTTAGCATATTGTTTAGCTTGTTGTATGATATTAATGCTTACATTCACTATGTTTTGCAGATAAGTGAGAGTTTTGCAAATGTGGGTTACAGAATCAGAAGGCCAAAAAAGTACTTGCATGGTGGTGGGTCAGTGCTTTTATGTTTCTAGCTCTTCTGCAAGACACAGATATATGTATGTATCAAGTCTGAAGTCAGAACATGAACAGTAACAACTCTTTTATCTTGTTTGTACAAAAGGGCTTGTCTGAGACTGAGAGCATGGTTTATTTGAATTTTGTGTGATGTAATTGTGAGTAAAGCATGTGCTTTTCTCACATTATATTCTGTTGCTAGTACCAATAATCTTTTGTTTTAAGAGAGTAGGGATCAGCTTAACATTTTGCCACATGCTTGCTTGGATGTTTTGTGAGTAAGCAAATTTGACTCTTTTGGCTTTTGTTATAAGTCTTTTAAACACTAGTTAAAGCTTCTGATCTGCTGCAGCACTGAGGTAGAGAGAGTAGTAGGACCCTATTAGTAATGTGGTTTTTGGCCTTTGCTTGTGTATGTAATTTGTGTTGTTATCTCATGTACTATCTTCCCAAGAAAATTTATGTTATCAAAGTCTTGGGGAACATTTATTCTCCCTTGTAGAAAGTCTCCAATCTCTGCATTTAATCACACATTAAGCAAGTGATCATTTTGTTTGTAGTATTTAGATTTTAGTCTGAACCATAACAACAGAGGTTTGGAGTAGTATGAAAACAAAAGCATCTCAGATAGTCAGAGCTCAATCCATATAAGCTACTCCCATATCTATGTCGAAGAAATAATAAAAATTTAAATACTCACGCATTCGTAAAATTCGAATCACCAATCTGTTGTGAGAGGTGATTATATTGCTTCTTCGGTGGACAAGAATCAAGGAATGCATCATTTTTTGTGGCAAACAAATGAAAGGCAATATACATAGTAAAGTTTATGTTTCACTTGGTTTTCAGTGTGCAGCAGCACAAACATATAATCTTGAGACCTGTATAAACAAAGTCAAGGACTTGTATTGGAATATGAATTTGTGAATAGGATAAATTTAAAGTACATTGAGTTTATAAAGCACACTAGAGAGAAGTTTTGTATTAGTGCACCTTAAATTTTGTATTTTATTATTATTTTTTATGCCATACGGATGAAAAGTTTATGTCGAAATAACATTGTATACAAATTTTTATTATACTAGCTTATAGCCCGTGCAAAGCACGGGTTACTTTTTAATTTTTTTATAATTTATTTATAATATAATATAATATTATAAATATTAATTTAAATATGTTATTGATTTGAATCTTACATCTTTATATATAATAATTTTTAGTATTAAATTTTTAGTATTAAATATAAATTAATATGTTATTGGCGGGAATCGAACCTTAAAACTCTGCATATAACAACTTTTAGTATTTTATATCTAATGGTCATGATCTACTTGAGTTACTGATCTAACGGTGATAAATGAGGGATAACAAAAAATGGGATAACCAAAAATGGGGTAAACAACTACAAACTATACCCCTTTTGCTTATTATAATATAGTATAGATTTGAAATAGTGGAGCATCACTTTTATAATAATACTATTTTCTATATATATTCAACGACACAAATTTATCATAATCTTATTGCTATAAATTTATAGTTCCGAATAATTAAATTATATGAAAATTTGTACATTCACATATTTTTGTATGAATTTAACGTCCGTACGGTTGAATTGTTCAAATAATAATTAATTTATCATATTTTAAGCCGCACTAATAGAGAACTTCTCTATTGCGTGCTTTAGATACTAAAAACTTAGCTTACTCAGTTATAATACCACTCAAAGTGGTGTCTGAGGAGGGTAGTTGTACGCAGACCATGCCCCTATACAATAGGGAGGCTGTTTCCGAAGGACCCCCGGCCAAATACAAATACAAATACAATACAAATACAAAGAAAGGAAACTAATACAAACTAAACTCACACACACCCAGGGGTCGAACCCTTGACCTCCTACAAAGGAGACAAGGGTTCAACCCGCTGCACCAACATGTTGTTGGCTATTGCGTGCTTTAGATACTCTTTTCCCAAATTTAAATCACAAATGTTTGTAGAATTTGATATTTTATCAGTGAGCTCTTCTCGGGTAAGTGACCGTGCGTTATAGTAGTATAAGAAGACTGCAAAAGTCTCTTTATTTTAACGGTTTAATTTATTTTAAAAAATGTATTGCTCGAGTCACGCATGCATGTCAGACATTACACAAGTAAAATCGGAAAGAAATGCATAAAAATTTAGACTAATTTGCACTTCGTATCCCCTTGGTTTGGCCTTATTGCACTTCGCACTCTGTAGTATCTATATATGCACTTTGCATCCCTTAACTTTCTAACCCGCTACAGTTTGCATCCCATTAACGATTGGTCAGAAAAATTGACGGAAAACGTCTAATTCGTGAAGAGCATATATGGAAAACAATTATGTAATGGTCATATTGCAGATTGTGACCTATATAAGACTTTCTAAACAATTAAAACATATATATATATATAGGGGGCTGCTCAAGTGAGACCCCTCTTATAATGAGAATTGAGTCCTGGGCTAAAAATTTTAGGCCCAATAACATATACAACACATGAGCACGTTTTATTATTTACACTTCCGCTGTATTGTTTACATACTGTTACCACAGAAATCATTGTAGTTGTCATCCCGATCATCACCCACCGACCACTGCCTTTACACCATTATTACTACCACACACCACCAGTCTCCGCACACCACCACTTCTCTGTTTTACCTCTACCATCACACTATCGCATCATCACCATCATCATCGTATTTTAACTATCACCATCACTAAATTCATCACCTCCATAGACACTAAACCAACTTGGACATCCTTCTAACCACCCGTTGTCGATATCAGATTCACCATTTACACCATCTCCAAATCAAACCACTGACATGACACAACTTACAACTCCACCAAGTGAACCACAATCTCCTGACTAGATTTTCAAAATAGTATCATCGACATTACAAATTCTGAATCAAATCAGTATCATAAACAAGAACAAATCATCATTTTTTATAAATAACTCAATAAAATTCAAACACAAATCACTAATATTTATACACAAATCACCAAATTTTGTATACAAATCACCTAAATTTATACACAAGTCACCAAAATTTTTAACATAAATCACCTAATTTCTTGAACGAAAATCATCAATTTCTTCTTACTATCTTCATCCACACACCTATATCACCATCAAAATCATCATAATGATCTCCTCAATGAAAATCATTAGATCTGAGCATTATACATCTGTAATAAGTCTTACTTGGTATGTGTTTTATGCTAGATCTGAAAATGGAAGAATATTAAAAAGAAGATGAAAGATTATAAATCGAGGATGATGGAGATAGATTGGTGTATATATTGGCTGCAAATCTAAAAAAATGGAGAAATATAGTCAGATTTATGTATTGGTGTATATATTGGTTGTGAGAAATATATTACAGATTTATCTGTAATATAGATAGGTGTATATATTGGTTGTGATGAAGACGATGAAGATCTGCCCCTGCGGGACCAGACGTCTGAAAGGAAAATGAGGTGGTGCCGACCACCGGAGAAGATGACCGGTGCCGATAGGGGTGGGGGATGGTGCCGACCACCGGAGAAGACGACCGGTGTCGATAGGGGTGGGGGGTGGGGGTCGGGGGTCCGAGGGGGTTGGGTAAGAAATATAGTCAGATTTATTAGGTATTAATATAGTCAGATTTATGTGGTCCAGATTAAGTAGTATAGTATAAAATGGAAAGCTCTCAATTCTCAAAATAAGGGGGTCTCATTTGAGCACTTGCATATATATATATATATATATATATATATATATATATATATATACATATGTTATATTAAAACATATATATGTATATATAATATATTAAAATATATATAATATATAAAATTTTATATATTATATATGTTTTATATATGGATTTTGTATGATCCGATAACGATCTGATCTAAATATGTTATATTTATTATATATTTTATATATCTATGTAATATTTAATGAGAATAATGTTCCTGAGGTAATCTCAGGAAATTTACCTGAGATTTTAGTATAAATTTTTAATGACATTTTTGTAATAATTGAACATGGCCCCCTGTATTTATAAAAATAACCCTATTCTTGTATTGTTTTTTTAATAGCCTCAGGAAACTCACCCGAGGCAACCTCAGGAAAAGCAAGCCCATATATAATATATAGGGTTTTGCTCAAATGAGAACCCATATTATTGGTGAGATCTGAGATCTAATCTCAACCCTCTATTTTTAAACAATTTTAAATCCTAGCCAACCAACACACACCACAATCCACATACACCCATCACACACGACACACACGACACACACATACACGCACGCACTGTACACACACACACACATACACCCTGCCCCCACCACTCGCCTCTACCTCATTGCCCCCGCTGTCATCGCTCGCCGCCACTACCATCATCACCGTCTCCGTGTTTTGATCAGAGCAGTGTCATCTTTCTCCACCCATACTTCACCCTCTGATCTACATAATACACATACGTAAATATAACCTGTATCCATGACCACCGTCGACATCGTCAGATTTGGAGCAAATCGCCGGTGGTGATTTTTCTTGAAATGGACCAAAAAACTTTGTAGGCAGTGTCGCGAAGGTCGGTGGAGGAGAGAGTGGGCGACAAATCCAAGGTTTGAAGAAGGGGATAGGGTAGTTGGTCACCAGCGATGGTGTGCGTAGTGGTGTGGGTGTTTTTTTGTGATTCCGGATTGATATGTGTCGATTTTTTGTGTAATTTTGGTGGAATTTGTGGTGATTTTCGAGCTGTTGGTGATTTGTTGGTGGTGGTAGGAGGTGGCGGCGGTAATGGGGTAGTTTGTGATGGTGATTTTTCATTTTCCGGTGGTGATTTTGTGTTTTTCGGTAATCGAAGTGGTGATTTTTGTGTTTCTGGTGGTGATTTCTGGTTTGGAGGTGGTGATTTCTGTGTTTCCGGTGATGATTTTTGTGTTTCTGGCGGTGATTTCTGATTTGGCGGTGATGATTTTATGTTTTCGGTGGTGATTTTCTGGTGGTCGCCGGAGGTGGTGGTGGTCGCCGGTGGTGGTGGGTGGATTACTGGATTAGAAAGAAGATGGGTGGTTGAATTAGAAAGAAAATGATGAAATCCCAAAATATTAAAATATTAAATGAATGGTAAAAGATGAATATAATGTATTTAAATGGGTGGATAGGATTAGATCCCATATCTCACCATAAGTGATGGTTCTCATCCGAGTAAGACCCATAATATATATATTAAATCTATATATAAAACATATATAATATATAATTTTATATAAATAGTATTAATTTGGAATATAAATTTGGATTTGTCAATGTATATATTTAATTTTTATTTCGTTATAATATTTTAAAATATTGTTTTTTAAATTAAAAAATAAAAAAAAATATTTTTAAAATTTATTAAACTGATCGGATGCAAATATAAAAGAGTGCAAATTGTAGCGGGTTAGAAAGTTAAGGGATGCAAAGTGCAATAAGCCCAAACTAAGGGGATGCGAAGTGCAAATTAGTCAAGATCGTATGTATATGTTTATATGTGAAAAGTCTGATTTACCCCTCTTGACTGACGGTAATGGTCAGACTTAACGGCGCAAATGTAAAAGGGATGCAAATTGTAGCTGGTTAAAAAGTTAAGGGATGCAAAGTGCATATATGAATACTACAGAGTGCAAAGTGCAATAAGCCCAAACCAAGGGGATGCGAATTGCAAATTATTCAAAAATATTTAAAATACACACTAAAAAGGAGTCAACTTTCTCACACTACTTGACATTTTAGTTAATTTTTTTTTAAAAGTGTTACAAAGAACAAGAAGCACACATTTTTATTAATATTTTAGATATGAAAGTCGACAACTAGTTACAATTGTATATCTATATATAAATTTTAACTAAATAATCTTGAATCGTTACAGGGAAAAAAGAAAAAATGACAATTTTACCACACAAATAACACTCCTGTTACCAAAATAACATATCCCGCACAGATGGCCAATAATACCAGGATGTTACGCATGTGGCAGGAGCTTAACACTTGTTACGCATGTGGCAACAGCATAACAAAAAAAAAAACAAATCCCACCCCCTATTACTCATGTCACAAGAGCTTAACAAAAAAAAATAAAAAATACTATCCCCTATTACGCATTCCTTGAATGCATAACTAAAAAAATATATATGTTACTCCTATGCCAAATGCGTAACACCTTACTACTCATACATGAAATGCGTAATAGCTTAATATTTTGGGTTAAATAGTTTCCATTTGGGGTTCAACGGGTTCCAATATTTGGGGTTTAGAAATATTAAATTTTTTAATTAAAATTTTTAAATTTATTTGTATTTCCTTACGGGTTCAACAATTAACTTTTGGGGTTCAACTTTTCCATTTCGGGTTTTAGAAATATTCGGAATGACGAATAAACAGTATACAGACTTAGGGTTTAGGGTTTAGGGTTGTTTACAACCCTAAATCCTAGACCCAAAATCCTAATTTATCCTGATTTTTAAACGCGTTAGCGTTTAAAAATCAGGCCGCCGGATTCAATTTTTTAATTAAAAACTTTCAATTTTATCTTTATTCCCTCGGGGTTTCAACGGTTAACCTTTAGGGTTCAACAATTCCATTTTGGGTTTTAGAAATATTTGGAATGACAAATAAAATCAATTATAAAAATATTATTATTTATAATTTTTTTTATTATTTATATATATAAAAAATTACTACATATTACCCCAATGAAAAATGCGTAATACCTTATTACGCATCTCACAAATGGGTAATAGATTGTATTACCCTCCTGAAACATGCGTAATAGCAAAAGAATAAAAAAAAAAAATATGTTACCCTCTTGAAACATGCGTAAAAAAAAAAAAAAAGAATGTTAAGCATTTCTAGAATGCGTAATAGCTATTATGCATCTGTCAAATGCGTAATAGATAGGTATAATTGGCCAGTCCTGTGCGCGCGTGGTATTCCAGTAACGAGAATTAAAAAAAACGTTATTCTTGTCCTTTACCCGGGAAAAAATGTTGAGATATTATACATTCGCAATTTTAAGTTACGGATGCAATATTTATTGCATCCGCAAAAATTGCGAATGGGAGTAGATGATAAGAGAAGAAAAAGAAAAATGCTAGAGGTACCAAATTGGGTACCAAAAATTGTTACCAAATGAATGTGATTGGTTATAATTATAATGGGCCCGCCAGAGCCATCCAATTAAAACACTACAATTTGCCAAATCACTCATGCCATGTCATTTGGGAACTTTTTTGGGGACTAAATTTGGGATACCTAGCACTACTCGAAGAAAAAAGAGTGAAATTTCATGTGGTCAATGTAATTGTAGTGATAATAATGAAGCACAGGAAGGAAGGGGAGGGGTGCAGACAGACTGTGAGAAAAGAAAAGAGCGCACTACAGTTGAGTCCTTAAGTTATAAGACTGACCACACCCACACCCACACCCACCAGTTCCAGAACATGGTGGAAGCAAAGCACCTGCTGCTGCCCCAATACGTGCGTCCCCTCCAAAGACTTTATCAAACTTTTGTAGCCTCTATACATGACTTTTTACAGTTTTACTGCACCTTATCCCAACAACTATGCTCAATGTCATAACAACTTACCGTAGATTTGGGATTGCTATTCAAAACTTAACTTTCGGTTACCGATATGCATAGTAAGCGGTTCATCTTAAGTTGTTAAGTAAGCGGTTCATCTTAAGTTGTGATAAATATGCAAGCAAATATTTATTTTTGTCAAACTTTAATGTATGGGAATTTATACTCTACTACCTCCGTCCCAATTTATAGCTTTTCAGGTATTTATCCCTCCTATTTCTTTAACTTTCTTGAATTTGTGATAATCGAAACACTTTAAACAAGTTTTCGACTTTAACGGAAATAGTAAGTAGTTCTATAAAATTGGAAAATGGTACTGTAATTTAGTTAGATTTTATTTGTAGTACTAGTATAAGATAATATGGTGCTGTTGGTGCCGCACCCACTCCAAGCCAATCTCTGGCAAGTGGCAACAACATAAATAAATAGCAGCAGCAGCAGAGCAACAGCAACAGAAGGCCCACCACCATGGACTGAATAAGCCTGTGATTGTGAATGTGTTTGGTGTCAGATTTTTGTCAGTAATCACCGAAAACTAGCCCTGGAAACTCACTCAGTTTCTCAGTTGTCACCGCCCAACCCTTTACTCTTTTCACGTTCAATGTAAGTATATATTTGGGGAGCCACTCCACCATTTCAACCAGAACCACCTAATTTAACACAACATTTGCACTATACAAAGTTTACTAAATTAATGGCTGGTGAGAAATAAGCCACAGTAGATGTGCATCCTGTCCTACATGGTACAATTCCATAATGAACCATTTGTTCAGGGGATGTATTATCTGAAAAAAAAATTGAATTCATATCCAAAAGATTGATATGATTAGTAATTGTTCGATGTAAAGATTTCTAGAAAAGAAATGCGATTCTACTTTCGAGTGAGACATACTGGATGGATGTTCTTGGTCGAACGTATTAGCCTGATAACAATGGTGGACATGCATATTATATTCCTGTATACAAATCAAATCCACACCTAGGGCCTTGAGGAGATTCCCCATGCACATCATCTTAGTGGTTGATAGACATGAATCACAACTAGCTGAAAAAAGATGCACAGTTTTCTGTTTTCTCTGCAGTTAGTTACATGGTATAACTGATTAGGACAAATTAATACAGCCCAGTACAATATCTAGCCATTTAGCACATACAAAGTACTCCCTCGGTCTCTTTTTACTTTGCCCGTTTGACTAAAAACACGGGTTTTAAGAAAAATTGGATATTGAATATTATTTGTAAGAAGTAGTGGGTATTGAATATTGTTTTTAAGGAGTAGTGGGTATTGAATATTGTTTTTTTGGAGTAGTGGGTGGAGTAGTGGGTATTGAATATTATTGTTAAGAAGTAGTGGGTGGAATAGTTGGTATTGAATATTGTTTTTTTGGAGTAGTGGGTGGAATAGTGGGTGTTGAATATTATTTGTAATGATTAGTGGGTGGAGTAGTGGGTATTGAATATCATTTTTAAGGAGTAGTGGGTGGAGTAGTGGATATTGAATATTATTGTTTATGGCTTAAAATAGAAAGGGGAAAAGTATTTTGATAGTCCCGATTTAGTAAATGGGAAATGTTTTTAGAGACAGAGGGAGTACATAACTACAATCTAGCCATTTAGCATATGTTTGCAGTTTGCATATGCAGTGTACCTAACTAGATATTCAATCTACCCATATGTTTGCAAATGCAAAGTACATAATATATATTAAAAACTTAACAGGGACCATAATCTTGTTGGTGCTGCTAGGAAGCAACTAGTCTTCAGAAGTCATATTAATGATGTAGGGCAATAGCAGAACTTGTTCGTCAAAGATAAATTTGACACAGGTTGGAACCAGGTTTAAAAACAAAAGCTAGACCAGGGACAAGGTGGCCATGGCCTGTTCAGCTGATATTGACATGCACTTGCAAGTTGCAACCATGCTAGATTTGGGCCAAAGAGAACCATGATCATATATGGATTGCTACATTCACATACAACTGCTATCCGACACAAACTTAGAACATCAGGGTAAACCTAAGCAGACCCACTGCTCAGAATTTAGTGGCCCATAATATAGCCCAGTTCGAAATTCAAGTCAAGGCTATTTTTTGTAAAAGTTTTCTTATAGCACTTGTGACAATCAGGTTTCTAGCTCATCTGTTATATATTGTCCCTAATCTCCATCACTTACATGCGTCTTCGCAGAATTTTCTCGTATCGGACTTGACTCGGGATGTCTCTGGAATGGTTTCATCATCCCCGGATTCTGACCACACCCTCCGACTACTATTTGTAGCTGAGGGATCGACGCATGAATATCTTTTTTTATTACATAACACAGAGAGGGAGAGAGATTACTGTGTCAGCCTCAGCATCAGTATCAGAGGGAGAGATATCCTATGGATTCTCTAACTCAAGCACCTTCATAGTTTATTAATTCTTCCGGTTCATCCCTGTTTCTTTTCCAGTTCTTCCCAATAATATATCCCTGCCACCACCGCATGCTTCCTCTTTCTCATATCGCGAATCCTTCGGTCTCCTTAATTTTGCAATAAATTCATCTCGCAAAAGAGAGAGTATCAATTTGCAAAGTCACAAAAGTAACTTATTTTTTCATGACAACCATTGAGGTTTTTGCATAAACAAGTAGCAGCCTCTTTGACCCTGAATTATGATCAAATAACATAATTTTTGGAAAATTAATTTTTGCAATCCTACATTTCATGCACTTATTATCAATCATTAGAACTACACAATAGTTACCAACTGCACGAAATTTTATATTTTAAAGTTAATGCCTCACAGCCAATTTACTTGCAGCTTGGACAATGATACCTAATTGTTCAATGGGTGATGACCCAGAATACCCGCAAATTAAATACACATAACCAAAATACCCATTGCCAGATGAGGCGGCCCTAAATACCCACGACACACGCTACTGGTGAAGGAATGACACCCAGATGCGCTACTGTTAACGGAGTGTTATGTGGACACACTATTGTCAGTGGAGCAACAAGTAGTCACGTGATTGAAAAGCATATATTGATTGTAGCTGTAGATACGCAACTCTCAAATGCGTATCTGCTGATACGCATTTTGAAGTTGCGTATCCGCTGTCTTCTCCAAAACACTGCTCTAGCGATTTTTTGACCAAAAACGACGGAGTTCCGTTTGTTCGATTCCGATAACATCCGTCTATGTTCTATACACCGTTGGAATCGTCTTTCGACGATCTACAACCCTATACGGCTATACCCATCTAAAATCATTTGTTTTACCGGATGTTATACCCCAATTCGAAACCCATCTCTCTCCTCCGTTTTTCCGACGAGCTCGATATGCCCCTGCGGGGCCATTTTCCACAAAATCAATTGGGGAGAAACGAAGAGCACGGTGGGGTGATTATTTTGCTATGCTCAGTTATGGTGGAGGTAGCCGGAGAGATAAGAACGAGGCGGCGAGAGGCGAAGAGATTGGGAGAGATTCTGAGCAGTGGCGGATCCAGGAGTTAAGTCAAGGGTGAGCGGAAATTTAGTTAAGTCTAGTAGGTTAGTAGCAGTAGTAGCAAAACCTCTATTTTTGCACTTATTTTGTGTAAAACATGCAAAAATGCAATGAAAATGTAAAATTATTTTTGCACTTATTTTGTGTAAAACATGCAAAAATGCAATGAAAATGTAAAATTGCAGGTGCAAAGAATCGAACCTAGACCTCCTGTGAAAGGTTCCAACACTTCAACCATTAGGCCAACAACACTTTATTGACAAAAGTGTATTAGAAATATATATATGTTTTTGAAAATCCAGGGTACTCGGTCGAGTACCCTCGGCACACTATGGATCCGCCACTGATTCTGAGAGAACAAGAGAGATGGAGGAGAGACAGATGCATCGCTATAGTACTTTGGAGTTATGGTGGAGGTAGCCGGAGAGATATGAACGAGGCGGCGAGAGGCGGAGAGATTGGGAGAGATTCTGAGAGAACGAGAGAGATGGAGGAGAGACAGATGCATCGCTACAGTACTTTGGACATCGGACACGCTACACACAGTAGCGTGTCTCGTGGGTAGTGAGGGCCAACTGTTCCGAAAAGCCTTGGGTACCTCATTTTGAGGTATTTTGGTCATTTTCTCTTGTCGAATCAAGAAGCAATCAGTCAAACTGGCAACTGAAGTAAGGATTAGTGATAACATTGAAGCAAGAATAATGGTGCTGCCTTGCAAAACAAGCCATAGGAAGTGAGGATTTACATAGCCATTCTTCTTCCTTGGCAACAATTTACACCGTTTATTTCCATAGACTAACCAAATCGTACCGTCTTCTCATTTCTTGCAAACATCGATCAGACCCCTCCACTTCCTTACAGGATCCTGTTGACCAATTATTAATCTTGGCATCATCCAAAGATGATCTCACGACACACTTATGACAATGCAAGGATTCAAAAATCCAAGGATCATTGGGTCCTTGTACTGAAGAAGCGGATGATTCACCACCTCCTCACCAAGCACACAGCACACTGACTTCTGCATGTGACCTCTATTTTATAAATTGTCTTTGTCGAACAAGGCCATAGCCTGAACCCTGAGAGTAAGGAAGATACAATAATTATTCAATGGTATGCAACTTAATATACATTTAGCTTTCACAAGAGTTAAAGTGAAAATCAGCAACTCTGCACAAACTAAATTTACTTCCAAATTTACTGGTTCTCCTTTTGATCCTACATATGCATGGATTTGAAATAACAGCGTAATTTTTAACAAATTTTATTTCAGAAAGGAGCTTTTCAGCCGCAGAAGTAATCTATACTCTATATTAATGTGCAAAATCATGTTTTAATGGTACACAATAGTACCAAAGTACCAAAAGCACCAAATTATTAATGTGCAAAACCATGTTTTAATGGTACACAATAGTACCAAAGTACCAAAAGCACCAAATTTGGTTATCACTTAACTGGGGTTCGATCCCTTCCAACTACATAATTATATAAGATTTATTATTTAATTTAATTTCACCCCATTATACAAGATTTATTATTTAATTTAATTTCTTTAATTTCATCGTGTGTTCGATTTCCTATAAGGGGTTCAATTCCTAACATAATTATAAAGATTTATTTACTTTAATTTTTTTAACTTTATCTTGGATTCGATTCTTTATAACTACATAATTAAATAGTTTATTAATATTAATTTTTTAATCTCGACTCGTGTTCAATCTATGCTCGTGCTTCGCACGGGTTATCAGCTAGTGACTACTTATGTGCCCAAAGTTTCTCTACATTGTTAGAAAGTATGGTTATTAGGTAATACAGAATGAACACATACGCAAACAAAATCAAATGGTAGCATAGCTAGCCGATTCAGTTTTGTCTAAATACTCTAGCAGCGTACTAAGGTTAAATAGTGTTGTGATCTTAGTCCAAGACAGTTCCGCAGAAACACCGACTTCCTCAAGCCAGTTCAACAACTTCGTATCTGTTTTGTTCTCTATGTTGAAATGTAAATGTAAATGTCAATGTTATATTAAGTCTACGATCTACAGTAAGTCTACGATCTACAGTACCAGTACCTGATGTAATCACTTACGTATAGTTATGCTTATATATAGGACTTCAGAGATTGTAATAAACAAGCTTCACATAGCAATACAAGAGTTACATTTTCTCTTACATTGTTTCTTGCCTCTTCATCTGTTTCTACATGGTATCAGAGATTTAAGCTCCTGACCTCCTCTGTTTCCGGCGAAGCCATCTTTTCCGACGAACCAGCTCTCTGTTTCCGGCGAAGCCATCTTTTCCGACGAGCCAGCTCTTTGTAACATTAACACAAACACCTTGTGTGTCAACCCAGTAAGTTACTCAACACTTCAAAATTAAGTGTTCAACCCAACCACAATATACATCAAACCAAATTAACCCAGCCTCACTCATCAACGAGCTTCACCCGAATTTACACACCAAGTTGCTGAACTCACCCGTATCAACCTCGTTTAAATTCAAGTCCGGCAACCGAAGCTCTCGTTTGGCCACCTTCTTTTCCGAAGCGCTCTTTAGATATCATCAGTCTATAACTCACTGGTAACCCAAAATCTCACCCATCCTTCTTAATTTATTCCATATATCTTCATCAGTTATACGTATAAATATATTACTGGGTCTTGTATGCGTTGTTTTGTGTTTTTCCTCTGCTGTGTAAGTGCAAGCCTGTACAAGACTTGGGCTATTCAATTAAAAAGATCAAACAACCCACTATCTTTCTTTTGGGCCGAATATTTTGTGTTGAGCCCAATAGTGTAAAACCTCTGGTCCTTATCCAAATCTAGTACCCCGGTTTTTACTTATCCTCTAAATAGAGCCTTGATCTTTTAAATATACACAATCCACTCCTTACAAGTTCAATTTACATCTTTTATCCTTGAACCCAAAACTTATCATGAATAACGATAATAGTTCGCCGATTCAAACCATTTTGAATGGCACGAACTATTTAGCTTGGTCTCAAGCTATGAAAAGTTTTCTCAAAGGAAAAAGAATTTGGCGCTATGTAAATGGGGATTTTACTATTCCGACTAAAGGAAAAGATGAAGAAGAATCAAAGTTCAAAGATCGCATTGAGGAATGGGATGTCAAAAATCATCAAGCTATCACATTTTTTAGAAACTCTTCTGTTTCTAAAATTAATTTGCAATTCGGAAATTTCGAAACGGCAAAAGAAATTTGGGATTTATTGGCATCTCGGTACACAACATCTGATCTTTCTCACCAATATCAGATTCTGAATTCCTTAAGTAAACAGAAGCAAGTGCCCGGTCAACCAGTAACAGATTTTCTTTCCCAAATACAACCATTTTGGGATCAGCTAACTTTGTCTGAACCTAAGTGGTTACACACAGAGGATGCCACACTCTATCAGGCGTATCGTGATCAACAACGGCTCATCCAGTTTTTAATGGCTCTCACTCAGAATTTCGAACCTGTTAGAGCTGCTCTTCTCCACCGTGTTCCGCTACCCTCTTTGGAAAGTGCCTTAACTGAACTCATTTCCGAGGAAACTCGACTCGGGATTGGCAAAATCAGTCCTGCGAATGATTCCGTCCTAGCAGTACCTCCGGTACCCACTTATGACAAACCTTTTTGTAGGTTTTGTCGTCAAAATGGACATGTAACTAAGGATTGTGCAGATCTTCGCAACCACACATGCCAGCATTGCCACCAAAAGGGTCACTACTCAATGCAATTCTGCAAGAAAAGGCCATCTTTTCGTCCAAATAAATTCTCCCAGTCTTCCGTTGCTGCAACCTCTGAATCCACATCAGAAACTGCACCAAATACATCCACAGGCGAGCTTGAAGCTTTGCTTCGACAGGTTTTATTTAAAACCAGCTCTCCTTCCACTGCATTCTCTGTCACTTCAGGTACTTCTTGGTATTTTGATTCTGCATGTTGCAATCACATGACCAATGATCCATCTATATTTACCACAAAAACACAGAGTTTATGCCTTCCAAATATTCAAACTGCTGATGGCTCTACAATGAAAGTGGGACACATTGGAACTATATCCACAGAAGATCTTTCTCTTCCTAACACATATTTTGTTCCTAATCTCTCACTTAATCTTGTTTCCATTGGCCAATTATGTGATCTCGGTCTTAACATTATGTTTACCTCTTCTGGTTGTCATATACAGGATCCTCAGACAGGACAAACTCTTGGGACAGGACGTAGATGCGGAAGGTTGTTTGAGCTCACTTCCCTTCATCTTCCTACACCAATATCTCCATCCACTAATCTAGTTGGTTCTGTTTCATCTACAACCAGCATTTGGCATTCTCGGTTAGGCCATCCTTCATCTTCTCGTTTACGTACTCTAGTTTCTAGTGGCCATCTAGGTAGCGTAAATGCAGACACTATTGATTGTGTATCATGTAAACTGGCAAAGCAACATGTACTTCCATTTCCTATTCATTATGAAAAATCATCAGCTACTTTTGATCTTATACACTCTGATATTTGGGGTCCCTCTCCAACTCCAACTATGGGGGGGTCTAGGTACTATGTGATATTTGTTGATGATTTCTCTCGATATACTTGGATATACATTTTGAAAAATCGATCTGAATTAGGAGAAACATATAAAAACTTTGTCACTATGATTGATACTCAATTCAAAAAGAAAATCAAACTTTTTCGTGCCGACAATGCTAAAGAATACAAAGAATCAGAACTTACAAAATTTTTGGCATCTTATGGTACACTTGCACAAAGTTCTTGTCCTTACACATCACAACAAAATGGTCGTGCCGAACGCAAACATAGACACATTCTTGATACAATTCGAGCTCTTCTCATTTCTTCTTCTTGTCCGGAATTCTTTTGGGGGGAAGCTGCATTAACTGCTGTTCATACAATAAACATGATTCCTTCTCCAGTCATAGATAATGTGTCTCCTTATGAAAAATTGCATGCAAAACCACCTTCATATAATACCCTTAAGGTTTTCGGTTCAGCATGTTTTGTTCTTCTTCCTCCACATGAAAGAACAAAATTAGAACCTCGTGCCCGTCTTTGTTGTTTTATTGGGTATGGTAGTGGTCAAAAAGGATACCGTTGTTGGGATCCTATCTCTCAACGACTTCGAGTCTCTCGTAATGTGACATTTTGGGAACACAAAATGTTCTCATCTATGTCAGATTTTAAAATCGACACTTCTTCTGGCATCTCTCACTTTACAGATCCTTTTGTTGATCTATATCCCAGTGATGACTATGTCGACTCGTCAACATCTTCTAACACAGTTCCTACAAATTCTCCAATTGAGCTCATACAACCATCCCCAGCTACGAATGTTCCTCCAACAGAAGTTCAGTCTGAGGATTCTACTGATGTCTCTCCCACTCCACCATCTTTTTCAGATGAACATGCTCATCGATCTACTCGGGTAAGAAAACCTTCTGTCCGTCTTACTGATTATCATGTATATTCTACTATAGAATCATTGCACGAGCCTCAAACATATAGAGAGGCAAGTGTTAACCCTCTTTGGCAGGAGGCTATGGCAGAAGAACTTCAGGCATTAGACAAAAATCACACTTGGGATGTTGTTACCTTGCCTCCTGGCAAAACAGCTGTGGGTTGTCGATGGATCTATAAAATTAAGACAAATGCTGATGGCTCTATTGAGAGATATAAAGCTCGTCTAGTTGCTAGAGGCTTTACCCAGGAATATGGCATTGATTATGAGGAGACTTTTGCACCAGTTGCTCGTCTTACTTCGGTTCGAAGTTTACTCGCTGTTGGAGCATCAAAACAGTGGGATATGTGGCAAATGGATGTCAAAAATGCTTTCCTTAATGGAGACTTAGATGAAGAAGTTTATCTCAAACCTCCTCCCGGTTTTGATCTCTCTCCAGGTCAAGTGCTCAAGCTTAACAAGGCACTTTATGGCCTAAAACAAGCACCTCGAGCTTGGTTCGAGAAATTTAGCAAAGTCATTAGTGAGCTAGGATTTTCTTCTAGTCCATATGATCATGCTCTCTTCATTCGACGGACAAATCGAGGAATTGTTCTTCTCCTCCTCTATGTAGATGATATGATTATCACCGGAGATGATAGTGCAGCTATCTCTGAACTCAAACAGTTTCTCAGTCAGCAATTTGAAATGAAAGATCTTGGTTCTTTAAGCTACTTCTTGGGTCTTGAGGTTTCTTCTGTACCTACTGGTTACACCCTTTCTCAAGTCAAGTATGCATCTGATCTTTTGTTGAAATCTGGAATTAGCGACACTAAGATCACACCTACACCTTTGGAATATGGGGTCAAACTTAACTCCAAAGATGGTGACCTACTTGACAACCCTACATTGTATCGTCAGTTGGTAGGAAGTCTGATCTACCTTACTGTCACTCGTCCTGACATTGCTCATGCCGTTCACATTGTTAGTCAATTTATGTCAGCTCCTCGCACTCCTCACTATACAGCTGTCCTTCACATACTTCGTTATGTCAAAGGCACCATCTTTCATGGATTACATTATGCATACAACTCATCACTTGAGTTACATGCCTATTCTGATGCTGATTGGGGTGGTGATCCCACTACCAGATGTTCCACTACAGGATTTTGTTTCTTTTTGGGTGACTCTCTTATCTCTTGGCGTAGTAAGAAACAATCCCTTGCCTCAAAATCCAGTGCCGAGTCAGAATATCGAGCTCTGGCTGACACCACGCAGGAATTAATTTGGCTACGATGGCTACTTGAAGAAATGACTGTAACTCATTCTCCAGCCACTATTATCTACTGTGATAGCAAAAGTGCCAGGGACATTGCTCACAATGATGTCTTTCATGAACGCACTAAACATATAGAGATTGATTGTCATTTCACCCGTCAACAGGTTGAAAAAGGAACAGTTCGTCTTCATGCTATCTCTAGTGCAAATAATGTTGCAGATATTTTCACGAAATCCCTTCCTCCTGGTTTATTTCGTAATTGCAAACTCAAGTTGGTTTTTCAACCATCTTAAGTTTGAGGGGGGGTGTTGAAATGTAAATGTAAATGTCAATGTTATATTAAGTCTACGATCTACAGTAAGTCTACGATCTACAGTACCAGTACCTGATGTAATCACTTACGTATAGTTATGCTTATATATAGGACTTCAGAGATTGTAATAAACAAGCTTCACATAGCAATACAAGAGTTACATTTTCTCTTACATTGTTTCTTGCCTCTTCATCTGTTTCTACACTCTAAGGATGTAACTAAGACCCTTATCATCCAAAGGTTTGTACAATGGTACTTTAAGAAGATCAGGCTGTTCTCTTATGTTTTTGGTATCAGTTCGATGAACTTGCACCTTACACCGTTACCTAGATTGAGTAATTTTTTCCAACGCAAGAAACCAGTTGAGGAAGGTTACCTTTGCCAAAGCAATTAGTAGAAGACGTGTGCTTATCTACTCTTGACCCTTTATTCTAGTATGATGTAGCTTTATGAAATTATCCTCCGTTTGGTCTCATTTATTCACAGGTGGCTGTAGTAGGCTCTAAGGCACTTAAATGGCAAATCTTTTATATCTCGCATCAGAAGCATTCATTAATCTCTGCAATTCATGAATGCCATTATCCAGCACACATCTTCATAGAGAAAACAAATTATATCACCTGGTTGGTTATCTCAATATTATATGCCTAACAGACGATTTACATAACAGGATCCCATAACAAACCAAATGGCAAATCTCTTACATCTCGCATCAGAATAGTATTCATTAATCTATGCAATTCATTAATGCCATTATCCAGCACACATCTTCAAATAGGGAAACAAATTATATCAGGTTATCTCATATTCAGGATCCCATAACAAACCAAATGGTGGCAAATGAAACATACCAGGACTAGACCCTTCTTCCAAAATTTGGCTAAATTGCACTGCATTTATTTGTTTAATCCACTCCCACTGCATCATGCCATCAACACCAGTCAAAACTGTTGAAATATGTCTTAGTACCAGAAAAATCGTTACAGAGCATTTTTATTTTAATATATATACACGATCTGATGAACTCATTGTACTTGATATGATCATTGTACTTGATATGAACATATCCAGACAAGTGTCACAATCAGGTACCAAATAAAAAATTTCGAGTGTTGACTGTTTTTTATCTAAACTAGGGGTGTATTCAATTCAGATTTTAACGGATTATTAATAATCCATTGGTAAATTGTTGCTAATTTAATATTTCACGTAGAATACATGCAGAATTGGTAGAGTCCATATAGAATTTGTTGAATAAACACAGAATTGAATTGAACTTAAATCCACTAAAATCTCTTGGATTTTGGTGGGATTTCAAAAAATTAAAAATATATTGTGAAATCTAACAAAATCCATGGATTTTTAAAATCCTTCGAAGTCAATAAATATTTGAATACCACCAGATTTTAATAGATTGTTAATAACCCATATAGAATACCTCTAGATTTTAAAAGATTATTTGAAATTTGGATTGAATACCCCCAAACTTTTTAAAATCTGAATGGAATACCATCAAATTTTAAAGGATTGTTTAAATTCTTTATTGAATACACCCAAATTTTAATGAATTTTTTAAAATTCTAATTGAATACCCTAAAACTTTTGAAATCTAAAAAAATCGTATAGAATCCAAGATTGAATTAAAGAAAGGATAATAGAATTAGCAAAGTATCTATATATGTTGGTCCCAAACAAAGAACAACCCTTGACCAATGGAATAATACCCAAAGAAAAGACTTATTACGTAGAACTCATACCAAATTCCACCATCACAAGTTATAAACTATCAATACAAGTTAGTAATCAAAGTAATACGTAAAACACAAAGAAAAAAAAAAGGAATTTTGCTGAGTATATGTTTTTCTGTATACAATATAGAAAAAATGCAAAAAAAAACAAATTTTTCTCAAAAATTTTTTTTGAAAATACCCATATACGGGGAGGGGTGTGAAAAATACCCATTTAATGACCCAACTGGCAATTACGTACTTATGATACGCATGTCTGTAATGCGTATTAGGTGTAACGCATGACAGACATGCGTACTGACGTCATGTGACGTAATTCTTCACCAAAACATCGGTCGTCTCTCCCGGCGAAAAATCGCCTCCCCGATCGCCATTTGTCGTTCTCGGCCATCTCTCAACCATATCGTTGGCTGAGCACATGAAAAGAATCCCCAAACCTCACTCTACCTTTCTTGTTGATCTGTTTTAGCGATCTTTGGCCCCGCAGGGGCGTGTGAAGGTCACCGGATTTTGAATCGGAAAAATAGTTGAGATTTGGGCGTTTACAATCGTGCATAACAAATGTAATAAGAGTGGTATGGATGTGTAGAGCTTGGAACGACGATTATAATGGTATATGGTATGTGTTTGGAAAGCTACGGATGTGGATGAACCAATGGATTGAAATTTCTTGCCGGAATCGCCATGAATTGCCGGCTGGAGCTCTGGAACGACGATGACGTCCACTACGCCAAAACTGTTAAAAGACATCGGTTTTGGAAATTTTTAACATCGGTCCAGAACCGATGTCTATTGACTTATTTGGCGTAGTGGTCATATGACGTCATCACGCATGATGAAAATGTGTTACACGGGATACGCAAGAGGAAAATGCGTATCCCAGCTCACCCTCCTTTTACAATACATGTGTTACCCGTTTGATATTTGCGTAACCCCTATTACCCAAACCCCAAATGCGTAATACGCGTTACCCCAATCCCAAATGCGTATCCAAATGGGTATTTTCAGCCCCCCTTCCGAAAAATGTTATTTTCATTTTTTTAAACAAAAAAAACGTTATTTTTTGCATTTGTCCTACAATATATCACAATTATTAAAAGGCTAAAGGACAAATATCTTGCTACCGTTCGACAGGAATACCATTTTTTAAAAACACGGCCATAAAAACCGACGGGTTTAGCATTTCCAAAAGGGGTAAACCTGTTACGCATTCTCCGGGGTAATATTTATTTTTTAAACATGTTACGCATTCCCCATAGGGGTAATGCTATTTTTTTCTTTTAAATAGTTGCCCTTGCGGGGCCAGTTGTTACGCATTAACTATATGGGTAATAGGTATTTATACGTATTACGCATTTCTCAAAGGAGTACTTATTTTATTGTTTTTTTCCCAAATATATTTTTGCAAACACTATTAAAAAACATATAATCAAAGTGTCATTTCAAATTGTGTTTTTTTAATGAGGTTGGCGTCCTATTTTTAAAAAATTGGGGGTCAACCGCGATTTTTTAAAAATCAGGATAAATTTCGTCTTTCTGAACATTTCTAAAATCCAAAATGGAAAAGTTGAACTCCTAAGGAATACAGATAAATTTAAAATTTTAATAAAAAAATTGAATATTTCCAAATCCCAAATATTGGAATCCGTTGAATCCCGAATGAAAACTATTTTAACTCCAAATATTGTATATATGGGTACTACAAGTGTATTACGCGTTTGTAGTAAGTTTAAGGTTTTTTCTTGTTATGCATGTGAGAGATGCGTAATAGGATGTTAGAATTTTTTTTATTACGCATGTGAGAAATGCGTAACTGGCTTGTAGTTTTGGTCACCCATTCCGCTAACTTCTGTTAAGAGAAGTATGATGTTTCTTACATTTTGTTATATAACATTGGCTAGAAAATCCTTAAAAATTGCTACCTTTTTTAATAGAAAAAAAGATGTCACTTAAAAAAATGTATCAAAGCGATATTTTTAGAAATTTTAGAAATCACTAGTAGATTCTTGTAACACAATTTTTGGTATCTTTTGTTAAAATCCAGCTCACGAGAACTTACTCTTTGCATCTCGAAAATACCATTCACAAATCGACACATGTTTCTTCAACCACAGTATGTGTTTTCCGGTGATTAAGGATGAGAATTTCACCCACCTCGCCCGATCTCGTTTTGATCTCCGCTTCGAACGAGACAGGAATTTGAGAATTTTTTCAAGTTCATGACGGAGAACGGGAGAAATTTTATAAGAAAATTGGGGATCCGGGGTGAGTAAAGGATTAGTGTCTCTATCTCGGTCCATCCCGAAATTTACTATTTCCCATCCCGCTCCCGAAACCTATATTTAGTATATATATATATAGCTCCATGAAGAACACCTGATATAAACAACAATAAAGAACATTAGAGAATCTTACATAAAATCGCATTTAGATTCTAATTTTTACATCCAAAATGATGTTTTATGAATAATATAGATTCTAACAAAAAATTAGGATCAAATATAACATGATTACACATAATTTTATTGTTAAAAATACATATATAATATTATATAGTGGATTCTATGTAAAATTTGATTTTGAAATTTAGATGATATTCTACGTTAGATTCGATATGTTAAGTTTTATTGTTGTTAAAATTTGTGATTATTATCATAACAAATCAATTTTTATGAAAAATAAAGTTTTATGATGGTGTTCTTTATTGTTATTTATATAAGTTGTTCTTCCTAGAGTGCAATATATATATATATATATATATATATATATATATATATATTGTTAGATATAATTGATGTATGTATTAATCAGTGTTTAAGTGTAACAGTGATAAATCAGAGTTTAGCTGGAAGCAGTCAGAGTTTAGTTAAACGCTGACGGATGGAAGCTTGACAGAGTTTGTTAAACTCTGTTTGAGAGAAGCGTCTACGGGTCAACAGTGATTGAAGAATAATTGAAGATAATTATGGAAGCAATATCATTGAAGATTGGATAGCTGTCAAAGAGATTGTGTTGACTAAGAAGACGTGTAGCAATCGTGATTGATATCAATTGTATAGCTGATTTATAGGAGTATCAATTTTACGATTGTATAGTAGCTATATGTTTTATAAATACAGTTAGGTTAACCCTAGAAGGGTATCGAACAATGAAATATTATTCATTGTAACCTAAGCAGCTCTCTGTGATAGTTTACATCACTGAGAGAGGAATTATTAATTCCAAACAGTTTTTAATTGTTAAAACGTGTGTTCTTGTTAATCTCTCATACAAATCTTGATTATATTTGTGTATTCGGCCTAACAAGTGGTATCAGAGCCAATCTGTTACTTAATACAGTTTAAGATCCACATACAAAACTATAATCAATGGCATAGATTCCTCCTCCAACAGGTCTAGGTTCTGAGAAGGCTCCTACTACTGTGAGTCATTATGAGACTATTAGGGTTCCTATTCTGAGGCCAGCAGATTATGCTATCTGGAAGGTAAAGATGACTATGTTTCTGGAAGTTACAGATCCAGAATATCTTGACAGAATTTATGAAGGTCCTCATAAGCCTACCATGCTATCTGTTGCTACTGCTGGTCAAGAAGCTAAGACAGTCCCAAAGGAAAAGAAAGATCTGACTCCTGAAGATCTTTAATCGATTGCTAAGGATGCTAAGGTTAGGCATCTACTTCATAGTGCTTTAGATAATGTCATGTCTAATAAAGTGATTAACTGCACTACTGCCAAAGAAATCTGGGATGCTCTTGAGGTTAGGTGTCAAGGAACTACTGCTATCAAGAAGAATAGAAGGAACATACTCACACAGGAGTATGAGCACTTTGAGGAAAAGTCTGAAGAAACCATGACAGAAACATTTGATAGATTCTATAAACTGCTCAATGATTTGTCATTGGTAAATAAAGAGTATGATCTAGAAGACTAAAATCTCAAATTTCTTCTTGCTCTACCTGAAAAGTGGGATATGAAAACAACCACTATTAGAAACAATTATGATCTTGCTGATACTGAGATTGATGAAATCTATGGGTTGCTCAAAACTCATGAATTGGAAATGGAACAGAGAAACAGAAGATCAAGCAAGAAGGCAAAATATGTTGCTCTTAAGGTTGAAGAGAAACATGTGAAGAAAGAAGCATCAAGGAAGAAAGCTAAGGGAAAAGTTTTAGCTATATATTCTGAAAGTGAGTCATCAGATTCTGATGTTGACTCAAACACTGATGAATCATCTGATTCTGAGGATGATGAAGAGATGAGAAAAATGGATGTCCTGATGGTGAAGACTTTCAAGATCTTTAAGAAGGGAAACAGGTTCTCTAGAGATTCAACTTCAGACAGGAAGAGTTTCAGAAAGTCTGAGAGAAAGGAGACTAAATCTGGGAAGAAAGATAAGTCTAAGATTCAATGCTACAAGTGTAAGGGGATGGGTCACCATGCTCCTGAGTGCAAAAAGGGTAAAACTGAAAAGACACTCATCACAAAAGGCAGAGATTGGGCAGACACTTCAGACTCAGATGAGGAAGTCAACTATGCTCTCATGGCTTCTATTGAAAATGAATCAGAAGAGCCTGAAAACAAGGTACCCTTAACTACCTGTGCTTACAATACTGATAATATATTTGAATTGAGAATTTATCTTAAGGCACTGCATATCAGTTATAACTGATAATATATCAGTTATATTCGAATATAAATGTTCGTATTTAATTCGCTTCGACTCGAATGAATATCGAATTACTCGTTTTTGTATATCGAATCCGAATTCGTCTAGAATAATCTTAAAAAATCAAGAATATTCGAATGATTATTTTAAAAAACTAAAATGTGCTCATGTGTAGAATATTAATTTAATAATATATATATATATATATATATATATATATATATATATATATATTGAAAGTAATTTAGGCCTTGTTTGTTTCTCAAACTTTGGAGTTACGTAGGAAACTTCAAATTCCATGGAACTCCTTGGTTCCTAGGATATTTAAAAACACGTGTTTGGTTCGACACTATGTAACTACGAGTTACATAGTTAATCTTGTTTGGTTTGCTTATTTAACTTCCAAGGAAATTGAGTACATTATTAATACAATTGTTGTTTTTAACTTTTTCTACTACTGCTACTTGCTTATTTAACAGGCTTGATCAGCAGCTATCTACTGGTTGAACTTATAGGTGGAACCATATTCTCAATCGTATCGCGGAGTCAAAATTCATGTTCCGGCTGTCAATAATTCTGGGCATCATTATACTGTTGAACAAAGTTCTTGGATGATAGCTATCGTCAGGGATTGTTAATGGTTAGATTGATGTCGATCATTTATGAAAGAGATGGATGTTATCGTCCTTAACATGAGGTATGATGATGCTGGTGTCAGATCATTTTTTTCCAAGAGGCCAGGGTCTGCCAAAAAAATATATGGCCATTCTTGCATCTCCTTAGCTCCAGAACTTCAACAACGGGAAATAATTTTACTTGTGGATAGAATTTTGGCATTAAATATACATCATATGTTGTAAAATAGATATGACTAATGAAAAATGCAAGTGTTTCACCTTATAATCGTGCGAACCTGTTTTACTTAAAGCGTTTCTCTAATTGTTCCTGTTACGACGGTATTTCGCCGGACCTGAGTTCGGTCGGACCTGCAAATGAGAAGAATGCGAGGGTTTGGCCCCCCCGATTCACCTCCGGTGTGAGAATAAGTTAGTCGGTTTTTGATGAGTAATATTGAACGTAGAGAATTTGTGTTGTGTGTGAAAAATTGTCCATAAGTGATTGAATGAACCTGACTTTAACACTCTCCAGGCGGTTACCCGAAGAGTGGGCGTCGTGTGCCGACGTGTCCCACGTTCGCAGGAGGATGAATGGTATGACCGTTGTGGATATCATGGCCGGATGAATATGGGCTTTCATTCGGGCTTGAGGCGCTGGATTATTGGTTCGGCTCATTAAGGAGACGGGCCTCTAACATGCCCCTGGGCTTCGTTCGGAGTTATCCTCAGGACGGAGGCCAAAGCCTAGGCCCATCTTCGGAGTTTGCTCTTCGGACGTCTTATTCAGATAATAAGGACGATGGACAAGGTTGAAACGTTCCCTTGGAAGCCGTGTCCCTTTGTGGTTAACAGCTGTCTAATCTCGAGATTCACGCTCCAATCCCCGCCGTTGAATATGAAACGGCTCTGTCCAAACGCCACATCTCTCTATATAATCCTTCTAAACCCATTCATTCCCACTTTTACGCCTACCAATTAAACAAAACATCAGAGCCAAAATCTTTATTTCTCAGAGCTTTTCGCAAACAACGATTGGAAACGTCGATTCATCGCCGGTCATCTTCTCTTCCCCGACTCCGGTGGACGTCTACATTCAAGCAATTTATCTTCGAGAACTCAGCCTCGTCAAGAATCTTCAAACAAGTAAGTAACATTTCCCTTCTCACTTCTTTACCATAACTATTCTGCACTCCATATATTCGTGTATGTATTTATACGTATGTATGCATAAATTTGCCTGTGATTCTCAAATACTCTATGTTCATGCCTGCAAGCAGTTAAGTGGTCTCTGATGTACCATTTTATCCTTTAATTGCCTCTCCCCACGATTACGGAACTGGTCTGGAGAATGGCCTGGGCAAGAACTTCCTTCGGGATCTTCGAACCTTGAGAACCCTCTTCGGACCACTCCGATTGCTCAGAACTCTTAGGAACCTTCTAATTTCCCGTAGATTTAGGCTTTCGGATCCCTTCGCCCTAGGCTGTAGGTGTCCCGACCGGTCCTGGCTTACTGTACTCGGCCTTTCTCTCCTTTTGAATTCCTTTTTCTTTATCCGAGTACAGGGCTAACCGTCTCTTCATTTCCGAATGCAGGGACATGGATCGGTCGACCGAAGGTGCAGGTCCTTCGGAGGTGTCACCATTTAGCGACGTCGAGGTATATCCTGCGGCGAATTTCCGGTCGCACCTGACCGAGGAAAAAATAGAAGACTTCCATTCCAAATACCTTGTAGAGAGGAATGTCTGGTATTTCTTCACACCTAGGAAGAAAGACCGTATCTGGCACAATCCTGAGGTTCCACCCCTCTACGGCGGAAGCGTGGCCACCGGCATATCCGAGATGGCTTTCAAGTGCGGCTTTCGGTTGCCGATGCTTCCGATATTGAAGAAATTGCTGAAGCAACTCGGGATCGCCGTAGGGCAGTTGGATCCGAACAGCTTTTTTCACATAAACGCCTTCCAAGCCCGATGCTTAGCTAAGAGTATGACTCCTAGGACAACCCTGTTCTGGCATCATTATGAGCTCCGAAGGAATTCCAAAAGCAACGGCTTCTACACCATAGCTCACCGAACCGGTAAGGCCGATTGGGCTCAAACAAACTCCAACAACAGGGGGGCCCATGAGAGGTGGACTTTCATCTCGGGCCCGAAGATGGAGAAGTATGGCCGCTGGCAGGATCTGGACCCATCGAGGTTGCAGTATCCCGAAATGTTGGAGGCGGACAAGCATGATTATCGTCTTCTTTGTGAACTCGATATGAATAAGGTTCCGGTATCGGACGGCAGGGATAACGACTGGTTGGTCGCCCTTTGGGGTAGTGGTAACATTTATCTTTACCTTATTTCTTTCCATCCGAGTGCTTCCTTTACTGTATTTTTATTTCCCGTTGCCCATGTTTAACACTATTATTTTTGTGCAGTGTCTTCTCTTCAGCATATCATTGAGCGTAAACGCAAGAAGGCAGCTCAACTTTCAATAGCTGCTACAGCCGAAGCTGACGCTGCTGCTCAATCGGTCGGCAAAGAGTTGGAGTCGGCTCCCGATCAAGGGAAGAGAGTCGAAACTCCATTGGTTTCTTCTCCTCCTCGGGATCAGGGGGATGGTGTCGTCCAGGTCACCTCAACCGACTCCCGGAAGAGATTCCGATCGGGAAATGCCGATCCGAAGGTGTATTCTCCTCCTTGGGGAGTCATCGAGACTGATCAGATCATTGTCCCCGCTCCACAGCTGTCCACTATTGTGGGTCCCGATCTCTGCCGGGGTCTCATTCTTCCAGCCGATAGGCCTACGTTTGCCAAGGCGAACGACCTTGAGGCTTGTACTGAGATGTTGGCTCTGCTCTCCATGGTAAGCTTTTTCTTCTTCGGTAATTTTCTCTTCTACTTGTCTTCAATGTTTAATTCTTTTCCCTTGTTTGTTTCTAGGGGGTCTCCTGGTCAGCCGTTGTGGCCGAACGGATGGAGGGGATACAGAACAAACTGGAGCCGGCCAACCAAGTTGAAGTTCGGGCGGTCAAGGCTGAAGAAGACCTCCGGAATGCAACCACTGACTTGGAGAGGGTCACCGGCCAGGCTAACTCCTTGAAGGCCGAGAACGATTCCTTAAAGGAAAAGTTGCAGGAGATGGACGCCTTGAGGGCTAGGGTTGACTGGAGAAACAAGCAGCTCAAACTTACAAGGAAAAATGTTCGGAAGCTGAAGAAGACTCTGGAGCTGACCGAAGAAAGATGCTATCAGATGGGATATGACGGCACTGTGCTGAAGGCACATTCTCTGGGCTTCGATCATACTCAGCTGATAGATCTTTCACTCGGGATGACGGATCCGGTTGGTCGGGAGGAGTCTGATCAACCTTTAGAGGTTTCTTCGGGCGAAGATGAGTCTCTTTCCGACGAACCTCCAGCTGACGAAGCCTTGTAATTTTGTAGATTTTCAATGCCTTTAAAATTGTAATGTTTAACTTTGCCTTCGGGCTCTCTATTCACTACGCCATAGATGGCTTTATACAACACTTACGGGGGGGTGTTACCTTCTCAGGTGTTACCTTAGGTATGAAATTTTGGACCTACCACAACACTCTAGTTTTGGTGTTACCATATCCTTAAAGGTATGTTACCATAGCTGTGGAAGGTGTTAAACTTAGTAACACCATGGGCTATGTTACCTTAGAGTATAATTAACATATTTTTGAATTTTATTTATATTTAACGATTTAATAATTATTAAATTTCAATATTAAATAATTTTAATAAAGTCATTGAATTTATTATTATAAAAATTATATTCTATAAAATACTTGAATTATTTATATTTTTAAAATATCAATATATTTTTAATAATTTTTTTAAAATATCTTAAAATAAAGTAATATTCAAAAAATTATTAAAATTTGATTAAATTCATTAATAAAATTATTGGAGACACTACGCCGTAGATGGGCTATCGGAACATCTTTTTCATGAATGTTGCTAGAATATGTTACCTTAGCATGTTACTTTGGACCTACTATAACATTTTGTTTTTTGTGTTACCTTAGCCCCCAATTTTAATATGAATATTGATATTTTATTAAACAAAATTTTAAATTTTATAATTTTATAAGCGAATTTAAAAAGTACAAAATCATGAAATGTAAAAATATGAATTTCTAAAATAATAAATATTAAAAGTTGAATAAATAAATTTCTAAATTAATAAAATACATAAAAATAATTAATAAATTTTCTTTTAAATAATTATTAGTAAATGTATCAGACGAAAAAATGAAAAGGGACCCACAACACCGATTGCAATTGCAAGCACTATACTAACCGGAAGAGCGGCAATTTTTCCGCCCAAATTCACCCAAATTTTCAAGAACTCCCTCTCCAGATTCACTCTCTCACTTTCGTACGTACAGGTTCAATTAGCATTTTCACGAAATATCTCATTCACTCTCTTTTAACCCCTCTCTCTCTTTCTCTCTCTCTCTCTCTCTCTCTCGTAAAACTCTCTCCCCCAACTTTCAATACGTAATTCAACATTCTTAATTGATTTTGAGACTTTGGTTTGAGGGTTTCGATCGAGATTTTGGTCTTCAAAATAGGGCTTCTTCAAATTAGGGGTTTTAACATTGAGTTCAATTGATTCAATTTTTTCACATAAACGTCAACTAATCGATCTCAATCTTTGGTTTCAGGGCTTCTTCAATTTGGGTTTTGCATTTCAGGGCTTTGAATTCAGTGGATTTAGGCTGAGCTTTGAGTTTTGTACATCGATTTTAAATCTGCTCTTCTCCGACAGGTCATCTCTCTCTCTCTCTCTCTCTCTCTCCCTCTCTCTTTCTCTATTAAGAATGTGTATTGTTGAGGAGGGGTTTGTTTCCAATTTCTGATTGAGATATTTGATAAGAATGTTTTGCTGCTTCTGTGTTAACTTTCCTGATGCCAAGATGTTTGTTTATGCGACATATTAACTTGCAGTTGTTGGTAGAAGATGAATTCATAATTAGCCTAGTAATATTATTAGTGATTATCGTCTAATGAACTAAAACAAAAAAAACTGTATTGGCTCAAATTATAAATGAAAGTTATTCATTTTTTCCATTCATAGGAGTATAGGACCCTTTATGATTATGTCATTGTAGTTATATGTGTTTAAGTTACAGTGTGTCCCCAGCTGGGAATCTTCATAAGATTATTTACTCTGCAGTGTTTTAATTGAATGATAGTTTTTTAATCTTCATAAGTTTTTTAATCCTCTACTGATACTTCTCTTTTCATTGCATCACCTGTGTACTAAGAAGTAAGAATTCATAATTGTGAAGTTGATATGAAATTATAATGCATCAGTGAGATGCAACATTTTTAACTACCAAAGAGACGCTTTTTGTAAATACCAGAGTGTTCTTTTCTGTCTTTGCTTGGTGTGAAATCAGTGTTACTTGTGTGAGCGGAGGAAACTGTTTAATCCACTTTGGTGAATTTGTTGGTGGTCGTTTTAGTTAGCAGGCGTTGCAGCCTAGGTGTCCTGTCAAGCTTTCAAGTGTGCTAAATAAATGGCCATTTTGGGCTTATTAATAGCAGCACCTATTTTCTTTCAACTAGTTAACTGATTCTATATGTTGTAACCTGTAATTTTGTGAAGCAGTCCGTTAGTAGTTTCTTTTGACCAGAGAATGAGTCTGTGTTCTTTGTTTGAGTTGAGGCATTTAGGATATCTCTTTAGGAGCAATTGTAGCTGATTGACCATTTCACTGGGTGAGTCTCAGACAGGTAGCAGGGATGTACCTCTGTAATATTGGCTCAAAGGCCCATGATGATTTTTTTTCCTGATACATAATGGTTTTCCTTAGTCCAGAGACTTGACATGTTAAGTGTTGCCTCGTTTCATTAGTCTGTGACAGCCAGTGGGCAATTTATAGCAGTCACAAACATGCATGAACGCACCTGGGGAACCAGACAGCATTTGTAGCATGTGCACCTTTTATTTGATGTAAATATATATACTTTTAAGAAGCAACTAAACACTAGTTATGTTGTAAAGAGATTTTGGGAAGTAACGTAACTTTGACATTCTGATATATATATCCTACTTCATGGTTGGTCATCACTCTGTGCAGCGCGTCTTAATCTTGTAAACTCCACTAATAAGAACTTGTTTGCATTTTAATACAGGTGCAGGATAATCGGAGCACACGGCTGCAAAGGATTCTGGAAGAGACAAAGGAAGTAGATGGAGAAGCTGAAATACGAGAAAGGATGCAAATGTTGATTTCTCAAGTCATTGGCCCCATTTCTAACTTGCACGAGGTCTTTACCAGTCCAATTTTCATTGTAACCTGTTAATGCTCTCAAGTTAATATACATTTTGTGAATTGCAGGAGATGACACTTGAAGAGTACAAAAGGTTTTGGAAGAGAAAAGAAAAGGTCTTAGAAGATTCTACCGTAAGGCATCTATGGAGATTGAGTAATAGATGAGCAATAATTTTAATTCCTATAGTTATGTATATGTTATGAACTGATATTGTATTTATGCCCAGGGTCTATCAGCATTTTAATTATTGATAGTTAGCCATACTAACGGATTAGTCAGCACAAACTCTCAACAACAGTACACGTAGCATCTAACAATACTATGGGGCACCTACTAACCATTTTATTAACTTCACATGTCCTCATTCAGGTAATTAGAAGTCTATAATTGAAGCTCAGTTAGGTCTTTATCGTCCTCTGTAAGCTAAGAAAGTTATATCATTGAATGCAGGTGGTTTATATTCTAGATCAAGTAAGAGCTTTAGACGAAGAAGTGCTGCTCCGGATCAAGCAGCAAGGGTTGAGAATAAAGCCTCATATTATAGTGGTGAGACATAAATGCATGAATGCATATATATATATATATACCAGTCAAGTTTAAGGATACTGCACCGACGAAAACGATTAGATATATTTAGATCAGACGAGATGGATGGATGGATGGATAGATAAGGATAGTTGGATATATATTAATATGGCTTGAGAATTCTAAATTTCTAATGAAGCTTTGGGAAACAATTGTGGTGTATTCATATATGTAGGTAGGCTAGGGTTGCAGCTGCATGCTTATATATACATATTTGGAGTCTTGGGTCTAGGGATGAGTAGTTGTGACAACTACTGACTTAAACTAAAGTTACCAAAATTATGTCTTAACTTGATTGCAGCAGGAAGAGAGTTGATTGGTGATGGAGCACGTGCACACCAAGATTTGTAAATCACCTGCACCAGGTTCCTAATTTTGCTCAGTATTTACTTTATCTGATCTTCCCTTTCTCCATCAATCCCAACATCTGTATCTCTCTTTCCTCTGTTTACTGGTATATATATCTATGTTTTTTTACTTAATTTTCTGAGTATTTTATTTTCCTAGACAAGAATTGAAGAAGAAAAAACAGATTAAATGTTTAAGCTTCTAAATTCTTGAAATTCTTTTAATATACTTAATTTATGGCGATTTTAAATGTTGGGTGTACTTAATTATTTGTTAATTTAAGAAGTTGTATGTTAAGTTAATGCTTTCTTTAATTTGCTTTTTTGCTGAGTTAATTTAATGCCTTGTGTTATTGTATTTCAGGAATTATCTTATCAACTGAGTGGAGTTCATGCCCTTGTAACTGGATATCTCACTGGAAAGGACAATGTGGTGCGTGATTTTACTCAGTCTTTCTTCCTTGCACCACAAGAACAAGGGGGCTATTATGTGCTTAACGACATGTTTCGATATCTAGAGAGGGCGAATCAGCCTTATGCAAATCAGGTTCCCAATACAGAGGTGACCAAATCAGGTTCCCAATACAGAGGTGACCAAATCAGGTTCCTGTCACTGTTGAGCAAGGTGACCAAATTTTTACTTAATTTGCAGAATGACTTGGAGCTCAAGTTCTCAAATTTACGGCATGAATTGATACGAGTTAGACACATAGCAGAAGACAAATTTTTGTACGATTAGTTTTTGTTTGGATGTTCAAGTAAATGTAATCGGTTGTACAAATTGTAAATTTTTCTTTAAATTAATGATATTTACATTTTGTAGTTTATTTTAGATTTGACATTTGTCTGTTTTTTATTTTTTGTTTATCTATGCATTTTTTTATGAATATTACAGGAAGGAAATGGTAGAAAAATAATTTAATCTGAATTATTAATTTTAAAATAGATAATGTCTGTGGGGCCACATGTGGGACCCACGTAATTAATTAATAATTTTTCAAAATTATAACATCTGAGGTAACATAGATTTGGTGTTGCTATAGAATTGCTTAGTGTGTTACCTTATAGGTCTAAGGTAACGAATTTGCCTATGTTAGCTTATGTGTGTCGAGGTGTTACCTTAGACCCCAAAGGTTACATAGAACAAAACTATCCCAGCTAAGGTGTTACCTTAGCCTTTTTTGGCCTTTGGTAACGTTTTTTAGGGTCTAAGGTAACACAGTCGTGGTGTTACCGTAGGCTGTTTATGGCGTAGTGATTCGCGCCTTCGGGCTTGTAATACTTTACTTTGCCTTCGGGCTTGTTTATTTAAATTTGCCTTAGTATAATATTCTTTCTTATGCGTTGTCGGCTTCGGCCTAAAATTGGCTTTTGCCTCCGTTCATGCATCTTTAGCTTTGATTCGGCTTTAGCATAATTTTCTCTTTTACGCATCTTCGGCTTCAATTGGCCTCAGCATAATTTTTTCTTGTTCTTATGCGTCTTCGGCTTCGATTGGCCTTAGCATAATTTTTTCTTGTTCTTATGCGTCTTCGGCTTCATTTTGCCTTGGCATAATTATTCATATGTTTGTGCATCTTCGGCTTCAGCCTAGCATTTATGTGCATTTTTGGTCGTAACCTAGCTGTCCCCCAGTATTTAAGGGGTTTTGTAAATAATTAAGGTCTCATTCGGTCGGCTGAAAAATATTTCTTCCCGGCCTTAATTAATGTCAAAGCAACTTGAATACTAAGACAATTTTGTGATGGGTCAAATTTCATTCGGTCGGCCCCAAATTTGGATTTGCCAAGTATTTGTAGCTTAAAACGCAATGTACTTGAACACTACCAATAAGTTAAAGGGCGCATGTTTTATACGGTCGGCCCCAAACATGGGTCTATTAAGCTTGATATTGCGTACTTAGCTTTTTGGCTTTAAATGTACTTAGCTTAACGATAACGGATAAAAATTGGAGCAAAACAATCTTTTCATTAATCATGCAATTCTTACATAGATTCGATTACAGATTGATGCTATCATATGGGATTCAGAATAAAGTTGCATAAAACAAAATACTGAAGTAAAAAGCAATAAAATTTGTCCAGTAAGCTTACTGGTAGAAACGGCGAAGGCGAGCGGCATGCCAGGTGTTTTTGATTGGGTTACCGTCTGGATGGGTCAATTTGTAAGTGCCCGATCGAACCACTTCAATTACCACGTATGGACCTTCCTAGTTGGGCATAAGCTTGCCCTTTTTGGCTGGCATGGAGGTGGCTAATTCCCGAAGTACTAAATCCCCGACTTGGAACGATCTCTTCTTCACCCCCGAATCATAGTACTGGGCTGCCTGCAGTTGGTACCTTAAGTTTCTTTGGTGGGCAGCTTCTCTTTCTTCTTCCAGTAAGTCCACATTCGCTCGGAGTCCGAACTCATTTGTCTCCACGTTAAACACTTCTGTTCGGTAAGACTCTAAACCAACTTCAACAGGTAGAAGGGCATCAGTCCCGAAGGCCAGTTTGAAGGGCGTTTGTCCGGTTGAAGATCTTGTAGTAGTCCGGTAAGCCCATAGGACCCATGGTAGTTCTTCGGCCCAAAGTCCCTTAGCTTCCCCTAGCCTTTTCTTGATTCCATCAAAGATGATTTTGTTGGCCGCCTCGATCGCCCCATTTCCCTGGGGATGCCCTACCGAACTGAACTTCTATTTTATCCCGAATTGAGCCAGGAATTTTCTGAACTTGCTCCCAATGAATTGAGTACCGTTATCGGACACACACACCATAGGTATGCCAAACCTCAAGATGACCTGTTCCAGCATGAATTTCTTCGCCGCCTCTTCGGTAATGGCCGAAAGGGGTTTTGCTTCTATCCACTTAGTCATGTAGTCGATTGCCACAATACAGTATTTCGCTTGCTTAGTGCTGGTGGGAAGGATCCCACAATATCGACCGCCCACATAGCAAATGGGATCGGGCTAAGGACTGAGGACATTTCTTCGGGTGGTTGTTTCGGTATTGTGCTGAAAAGTTGGCACTGTCTACACCTCTTGGCATATTCGGATGCGTCTTCTTTCATCTTTGGCCAGAAAAACCCTTGCCTGAGAATTTTGAAGGCTAACGATCTTCCTGCCAAATGCTCTCCACAAATTCCCTCGTGAACCGTCTCCAAGGCTAGTTGCTGTTCGGCTTGGTCTAAACACCTAAGTAGTGGTTGGCTCGCCGATCGTCTAAATAAGCGACCCCCGACCAGAGTATAATTCCCCGACCGATACTTCACCTTCTGTGCTTCCCTTCGGTCAAGTGGTAGGGTGGCTTTTTCCAAGAATGCCCTGATGGGAGTCATCTAATTGACCCCTTGATGAATTTCCATGCACTGCTTCTTGTCTATCGAAGGCGTCTTTACTTCGGTCAGATAGATGGACCCATTTAAGTTCTGGTTTTCTGCCGAAGCTAACCTCGAGAGGGCGTCTGCCCGACTGTTGTTTTCTCTAGCTACTTGAGTTAACTCGAAAGTTTCAAACAGCAAAGATTGTTCACGTACCTTAAGGGCGTATGCCTTGGTTCGGGGATCTTTTTGTCCATACTCTCCTGAGAACTGTTTTACCACCAACATGGAATCACTGAACGCCCTAATGTGCTTGACTTCTAGACTTCTTGCCAAATCTAGCCCTGCCAAGAGTGCTTCATATTCGGCCTCATTGTTCGTCAACGGGAAAGTGAACCTGATAGCTTGACAAATCTCAAATCCTTCTGGGCTTGTAAGAATTAACCCTGCCCCGCACTTTTCCTTGGCGACCGACCCGTCGACAAACAACTTCCATTTTCCCGGTGTCTGAATCATTTGTTCTTCAGGAGCCAAGTCGTTCGGCCCCGAGAAAGAGCATTCTACCATGAAATCTGCTAGTGCTTGGGCTTTGATCGAAGTCCTTGGTGTATATTCCAAATCATGCTCCCTCAGTTCGATCGCCCAAGCAACCACTCTGCCCGATGCCTCTGGCCTTTGCAAGATTTTCTTTAACGGCTGATCGGTTACAACTTTGATCGTCCTTCCTTGGAAATAGTGCCTTAACTTTCTTGCGGCCATTACCAGTCCATAGGCGAACTTCTCTACATTTGGATATCTTGTTTCTGCATCTTTGAGAATATGAGAGACATAGAACACCGGATGCTGGTTCCCTTCGTGCTCTTTGACCAAAACTGCTCCGAGTGTTCGGTCGTTCACAGCCAAGTACAGCTGCAATGTTTCTTTCGGGTCGGGTCTCATTAAGAGTGGAGCCTTCACTAAGTACTCTTTAACCTCTTCAAATGCTTTCTGGCAATTTGGCCCCCACTCGAAATTCTTGGACCCCCGAAGTACTTCAAAGAATGGTAGGGCCTTTTCGGCCGATCTAGAAATGAACCTCCTCAGGGCTGCTAGCCGTCCGGTCAGCTTTTGAATGTCCCTGATCGTCTTCGGTGCTTCCATGTCAATAACTGCTTTAATCTTCTCTGGGTTTGCTTCAATTCCTCGGGCACTAACCATGTATCCCAGAAACTTCCCACTATTTACTCCAAACGTACACTTGTTCGGGTTGATCCTCATGTCGTTTCTTCTGAGCGTTTCAAAACATTCCCTCAGATCTTCGGCATGATCCCTGAAAAGGGACTTAACAATCATATCGTCCATGTAGCACTCCATGTTCCGACCGATCTGGGCTTTGAACACCTTGTTGATCATCTTTTGAAATGTTGCCCCGGCGTTCTTCAAGCCGAAAGGCATCTTTATGTAGGCGTAAGTGCCATTCGGTGTGATGAATGCTGTCTTTGGAACGTCCTCGGCATTCATGGCAATTTGGTGGTATCCTGAGAATGCATCCAGGAAACTGAGTATTTGATGCCCCGAAGTAGCATCTATCAGTTGATCAATGTTCGGCAAGGGATAGTGGTCTTTCGGACAATGCTTATTCAGGTCGGTGTAGTCCACACACATTCTCCACTTGCCATTTGATTTCTTCACCACCACTACGTTCGCCAACCAATCGGGATAGTCTATCTCTTCGATGAACTTTGCTTCCAGCAATTTTTCAACTTCCACTTGAATTACTTTCTGCCTTTCCATGGCGAAATTCCTCTTCTTTTGTTTTATGGGCTTGGCTTCGGGAGCTACATTTAAGCAATGTTTGGCCACCGCAGGGTCCAAACCTGGCATATCTTCGGGATTCCATGCGAATACGTCGTGGAATTCCCTAATGACCTTGATGACTTTCTCTTTCAATTCCGGCTCCATGCTCTTTCCGATTTGTATCATCTTTCCCGACTGACCCATGTACAGCTCTACCTCTTCGGTCTCGGCAGCCGATTCAGCAATCGGGCTAGACAGGTCGGCACCAAATTTTTCCAACTCGATGTTCAGTAGTTGGTGGCTGCCCCCAGTGTCATTTTCTCCTCTTTTCCTTTTTCCCGCTTCATTTATTTCAGTGTCCTTATCTTTCTCTAGATCCTCCAGCATAATAATTCGAGCGGCTTTTTGATCGCCCCTCATCTCTCCGACACCATTCTCGGTCGGGAACTTCAACTTGAGGTGGGGAATGGATGAAATAGCCTGAAAGAGTGAGAAGGCTGGCCTCCCCAGGATCCCGTTATATGGGCTGTCCACCCGAACAACGTAGAACTTTGCCTCCTTGACCACAGTGTACGGAGCTTTTCCCAACAAAATATTCAGCGTAATCGTGCCTTCAATCGGTACAGGTTGATTACCGAAGCCGTACAGTGGTGCCTCATGGCACGGCTCCAGCTGTTCACCACCCAAGTTCATCTTGCAGTACGTTCGGTGATACAATATGTTGACCGAACTTCCCTCATCGACCAACACTCTCCAAATCTTGTTTTCCCCAATTACGTGCCATATCACGTCTTCAAAATCATCTTCCGTAAATGATATCGGAAGTGCTTGCTTGGCGGCATTTGACTGGTAGAGATTGTAGATTTGCCTGGCATACTTTTTTCGGGCTGTTTTGCTGTCCCGATCAAGGATGGTTCCCCCGGATATAGTCCTGACTTCGCCCCGGTATTTTTCCGAACCTTCGGCATCTCTGTTATCTCTCTTCTTTTCTTTTTCGTCTAACCTGTCCCTCAGATCTCCCACGAACTTGGTCAGTTCTCCATCTTTTATCATTTTCTCAATCAGTTTCTTCAAGTGGTAACATTCATCAGTATTGTGACCTTTATCCCGATGATAATCACAATATTTGCTGTCGCTTCTTCTATTTTCAGGGGTCTTTAACTTGGGTGGTCTGACAAACCCAGGTTTACCCTTTATCTCATGGAGAATCTTCGAGATAGGTGTGTTCAGTGGTGTGAACACAGTACTATCCCTATCTCTTCTTCGTTCGGCCCCTTTGTCGGGCCTTGTATCATTCAGTCTGCTCTTAATGTCTCCTCGACCCCTTCGGTCGTCCCTTCTATCATCCCTCCGGTCGTCTCTTCTGTCATATCTGTCATTTTTCTTGTTCTCCTTGTACCCCCCAATGGATTCTAATTTTCTCCTAATAGCCTCTCCTCTCACATATATATCATTCAAAGATTTGGGAGGCATATCATAAAGAGAAGATCGAAGCTTCTTACCTTTAACAAGGTCTAGGCCTGCTGCGAGGAATCCAGCCGCTTTGACTTTGTCCAAGTTGGTGACCATACCGGCTTCTTCTTTGAACCTTGCTAAGTAATCACCCAAATCCTCATTCGGTCCCTGCCTGCAGTGGATCAGGGCTTCCGTATCCTTCTCTCTTCGGCACAAATGTGAGTAGTGCCTCAAGAATTTTTTCTTTACTTGTTCATATGAGCCTATCGACCTAGGTCTTAGCGACCTGTACCACATGGATGCATTCCTCTTTAGGTAGGTCTTGAACATCTTACAGAGCATCACATCGCAGTGCCCCATCCCAGTCATGAGCGATTCATACTTCTCACAGTGATCTTCGGGGTCACTCTTTCCGTTAAATTCATTCATCTTCGGGAACTGCCTTCCGGGAGGCGGTCGAAAGTGTTCGACGTCCTCGGTCACCACTGGCTCGTGGCTGACCTTTCTCTCTCCAAACATGGCATTTTCAATCCTTCGGATGCGATCGTCCGTATGTGGACCCTCCTCCTCCGAATCGGAGGAATAAACTACCCTTGACCGGGTTCTCCTCGAGTTTGATTCAGAGTCCCCTGACTCGTCTTCATCATTTCTGGTTCTTGGCCTCTTGTCTCTTCGATCGTCCAACCCCGGATCTTCGGCTTCTAGAGCCTCGCGGAGTGCCTTCTCCTGTAACTCGATCTCCTCCCTTTGAAGCTTTAGGGCCTCTAGCCTTAAACGGTCGGCCTCCCTCTTTTTGGCCAGACGTTCGGCCTCCCTGCTGCTCTTCTCTTTTTCTATCTCTTTCCGTTTCCCTTTGGCCTTTTGTTCCTCTCGCCACTTCATGAGAATCTCTCGTTGCTCTTCGGGAGACGGTATGTCCCCCTCTTCATCAAAAATCAAAAGCCTTGGGGTGATGGGAGGAGTGATGCGATTATTTCCGGCCATTGTGCTATCGTCAGCTGTTGGTATCTCGGTTTCATTCGCCATTATTAACTGTATAATTCAACACAAACGTATCTCTACGTTCCCACAGACGGCGCCAAATGTTACGACGGTATTTCGTCGGACCTGAGTTCGGTCGGACCTGCAAATGAGAAGAATGCGAGGGTTTGGCCCCCCGATTCACCTCCGGTGTGAGAATAAGTTAGTCGGTTTTTGATGAGTAATATTGAACGTAGAGAATTTGTGTTGTGTGTGAAAAATTGTCCATAAGTGATTGAATGAACCTGACTTTAACACTCTCCAGGCGGTTACCCGAAGAGTGGGCGTCGTGTGCCGACGTGTCCCACGTTCGCAGGAGGATGAACGGTATGACCGTTGTGGATATTATGGCCGGATGAATATGGGCTTTCATTCGGGCTTGAGGCGCTGGATTATTGGTTCGGCCCATTAAGGAGACGGGCCTCTAACAGTTCCCATAGAAATAATTACTGTACTCAGAAACTAGCAAATAAAAACTGAAACATAAAACTAGCTGAAACATAAGCAATCCTGATCATAAAAACAAAAGAAATGGAAGTCCAACTGAACACTAGAATAAAACAAGGTGAAGTACTTTTTAACATCCAAACTTGTCTGCTTCCACCTTTCTATTTAGTAATCAGGAATCTGGAATAAGCAAGGAATGCACATAAGTCGATCTAAACTCTTCTGGTAGAGTAAAAAAATAGTCCGTTTCCAAAGGATCCAATGCAATTTTTCTACCTACTTTGACGAGCTGGTCTGCAGTTAATCCTTGAACTTTCATAACTTCAGAAATCACAAGTGTTCTCTTCTTAGCCCCATCTGATTCGTGCTGAAAGCAACTTGTAAGTCTTGCAATATTTTCATTACCATTTTCCATCACATTACTGATTTTTTGCAATCCATATGTAAGTTCTTTCACAATCTCCATTGATTCAGTTTTAAGTCTTTTACTCCCACGAGAACTTGAATCTGTAGATTGAGAATTTGTTGTGGGACTAACCTCATCTCCAAAATTCTCTTTCTCTTTTTCAGATTGTTGATGCTGATTACTTTCCTCATCGATAGCAATTTCCTCCACTGCGTCGGCCGGACTTTCAACGCATTCCCCATTAGCTCTATCTTTACCAAATACTTGAGCTAACTCATCATAAAATGGAAAAGATTTGTTCCGTAGTCCCTTAGCATTTGGATGGCTCTGTCAAAAATAAAAAATAAACTCATGATTAACTTTTATGATCTCAATCAACCATCTAGTTGTATTCCTCACTTGGTTCCTGGTCAATGTAGCTGCAGCGGAACCACACATATATGCATAAATAGATCCTAGATCTTTAAAAAACAAAGATCAATTTATATTCACTATTTTACGAAGACTGTTATATATCTAGTTTGTCATTTAAGAGCAATTCATTTGACTATCATCATTTAAGCATTTTACAGAACAGAGAACCAACAGAATAGCATGAGGATTGATTAACTTAATTTGTTAAGCAAACAGAATGGGGTAAACATGCCTCGGGATAGAATTCTTTCCTATCTGGCAGAGAATAGATAATCAAATTCCTAATACCATGAATCTGTTCAAATAGACAATATAGAAATTTCAATCACCAACACAATAATATAGCAAGTCGGCAACTAATTTATTCAGTCAATGTGCTTGTTCCATTCACGAAAAGAGAGAGCATATTACATTTTTATTGCTTCATCATGTACTTTATGTCTCAGTTTTCATACTTAAAATCTAATAAAATAACACCCAACTTTGACAAAGGAGCTCACGGGACCTCACAATCCTCTCTCCAAACTGGTCCTACGACTATACGCTATAAACAGATTTTGCAAGTCAACTTCCACGAAATATGAGTAAATGACTATTGAGTATTGACTACAAAAGCTGTGCCCCCCAGTCCACACCCACCCACAGCACACATTAGTATTTAGTTGTTCAGTTCTTTTATTGTCATTATATATTAGTGTATAAGAATTACAGTAAATGTTACATGAAGGAATGGTCATGCATGCGTTCTTGTTCATGATCTTATTTCTTCACATAAAGCCTTCTGTTGTTAGAAGTGCAGGAGTTCACACTGTTACATGCATTGGCAAAGAGAGACAAGCTCTACTAATAATAATAGCACATGTCTTAATTTGACTGCCTAAGCATTTTAATTTTACTTTCGTTTTTTAGATCAGCTGCAAATAAAATGTATTAACATTCTACAGAACAGAGAACAGTAATTCCAGAATGTATTTAATACTTTAGAATGATCTATCTGCTCTCTTTCTGACATGACTTAGCAACACTAACTTATAACATGATAAGTATAAATTATGTCCAGAATGATATTATCACACGAAAATGATAAAAATCAGAATTACCTTTAGCCAGTCGTCAAAAATGATCTTATCACACGAAATAGATTTTTCCTGATCATTCCAGCCGAAGCCACTACAATTTGGGCCACGCATCTCTTGGATTGCATAATATTGTCTCCTTAATAATCGAACCCGAGACTCAATATGTGGTCGAGCTTTCATTCCACAACCAGGAAGTAGCTCTTCCATAATTTTTTCAAGCTTTCCATAAGCACCTGATTTTAACTGACCATTTTCAGCCCTCCAACGACCATCTTCTAAAAGTTTCAGCATTGACTTAACAAGAGTAGCATCTGCAATGGACGTCCATCTTACATTGCCTGTGCTAGTGTTGCTTTTATCGGGAACCGTGCTAGTGTTGCTTTTGTCAGGAACCTGTTTCTCTTTGGGATTTGATGCCATTGTGTTTTCCCTGTTAACTTAGTCAGTAAATTGAGATAATATATGTATATATAACAACAATGCAAATCATATTGACCAAAAATAACAAAAAGCAAATTAAAGTACTACAATAATAATAAAATTAAACAAATTAATGTCAAACATACATCAGTGATGTCTAAAATCAGGCCGAACAAATTACAAAGGAAAGCAAGTACAAAATATAACATATAAGTAATCATAAATGTCTAGAATTTTGCCATTCCATAAACATTTCATTTGCCAGTTGTTGTCTAAAATTGTTCCAACCGGTGCTTGACTCAAGATGTTGAATAAATTCATCATTTGGTCCCCCTCCATTAGCTCCATTTTCACCGAGCAAAATCTCTGGGGTCTATACTCATGGTAGACCTAATGAAATTATGAAGCAACGCGCAAGCTGAAATAATTCTGCACTTAGTTTTTATTGGATACCAAGTTGTATCTCTCAAAATACCCCACCTAAGTTTTAACAACCCAAAACACCTTTCAATAACATTTCTTGCCCGAGAATGCTTCATGTTAAAGAACTCTTCAGGTGTTGTAGGCTGACGACCATTGTTCCACTCATTCAAGTGATAACGTTGGCTTCGAAAAGGGGTTAAAAATCCTTCACAATTCATATATCCAGCATCACATAGATAATAACACCCTAAAACAATCAATGTATAATTAATAATATAAATAGACCAATTTAATGGGAATTAAAATTGAAAGATATTCTTTTATTAGTGTGTATATATATTAAAAACCCTTATTTACCTTGAGGAACCTTTAAAGGATTCTTCTAGAAAGAGCATCTCGGAGTACTCTATTATCATGCGCAGAACCCTCCCAACCAGGCAATATATATATAAATTGCAAATCTCTTGAGCATACACCTAGTACATTAGTAGATAAATCTCCTTTTCTATTTCTGTATCTAACCTTTTCATTTTCACGAACACGCACTCTAATATGTGTTCCATCTAAACCACCCAAGCAATTCTACAAAATGATTGTATACAAGTGAATAATTTATTCATATAAAATTAAACTAGGTAGTTAAACAGAAATATCAAATATATTAATTAAATTTATTTACCTTAAAACACCTTCAGTTCTCTTCCGAGCAATTTATCGTGACTGGTTCAGGCTTTTTAAGAAGTAGATTGTAGCATTTAAGGACAGCGTGCATAACAGAATTGAAGTGACGTGATATTGTTTCTCCACTCCTTCTAAAAAATACTTGAATTGTCCTATTTTTCTTATTGTGGGCAAGTATGTATAAAAACAAAGCAACCATTTCACTCATATCCATATTTCTATTTCCTTTAAGCCCTCCAACATCCCTAAGCATTCCACACAAATTATCAAAGCACTTTCTGTCCATTCTAATATTGTCTATACAAGCTTGGTCGCTCACTTGAATAATAGATTTAATGTTTAAAAATCTTGCTTGAAATCTATCATCAATGGAATGATCAAAAAGATATTTCATTGGTCTGGGTACTGAGGCGTTTAATTCAACAAAAACATCCAGAATTTTGATTAAGGTCTCAATTATCCTTTCCACCATCTCATTGTATATTGTAATACAAGTTGCAACAGCTTGCTTCTTCTTACACAATGGCATTCTGGCCATTTCTGTATGTCAATTATAAAAAATCATAAGCACTTTAATCAATTAACTAATTCAGAACATCATCAATAATTTAACACATCAGAAATTTTAGCAGATCAATAACAATTAAACACTAATTCACTATGATATCGAAGAACAACTGATAAATTAAAAACCAAAACTAAGAACATTAGTAATACCCAATACCCAATAGAAGAGAGATGAATTAACTCCAGATACATAATAGATCAGATGAATACCTGGAGAAAAATCTTTAGGACCGAAATTCAGATATGTGAGAGCTGTATTAGGAGAGATGAAGAATAGATTATAGAAGATAGATATATGTATTGATGAAGTAGCCCGCTTAGATATACCGGCGGCAAGAAATTAACAAGTTTAGCTCCTAATTACACATTTATCAGCTACGTAACTATAGGTGACCTTGGGTGGCCTTGGTAAGTGGGTTACCACGTTTTGCTGTAACTACAAAAACCAAGGAACTAGCGGTTACCGTATCCAATATTAAAATCTTTAAACCAAACAATGTAACCCAAATAAGTTCCAAGGAAGTTGTAGTTACTTTGCTGAGTTTCAGTGAACCAAACGAGGCCTTAATGGTATATATTATATATATAATATATATTGTATGCATAATTTACGGATTCTAATCTACGGAGTAATATCTATAAAGTCGAGTATTCTAAAATTATTTGAACTATTCTATAAAAATATGATTGAATATTAGAGTGATGAAATTAATCCGATATTCATTCGAATTCGAATTCACTCATTTTCATACAAATACAAATTATATTCGTTAATGTTATTAACGAGTCCCTAATTAGAATCCGGATTACTCGAATTCGCTATTTACAACGTGTTCAAGTGTACAGACAGCTCGTGCGTGTACATACAGGCATACAGCCTATATATACAAATACAAGTATGGAAGTGAACTGACAAAACCCCTTTGTGTTCCATATAAATTTCAAAAACCCCTATTTGGACATAAACCCTAGCAGACAGCCACCCGATTGCTTCGCTCTCCACTGGGTAAACCTCAAAAAACCCATATCACCATATACATACATGTTTACACATATACATATGTACATTGATTCTTTGTTTGATGAACTATGAATTGTTACTGAATATAGTTTCCATTATTCGATTGTAAAAAAAATTAAATTCTTTATTATCATGCGTGTTTTTCCCAGAAATTAAATTAATTAAGATGACACTAACAATTGTTTAATTCTTTTTTTTGTTCTTGATAATATTTGTATTAATGTGTATCTTGGGTTTGATCATGTAATGTTTGATGTATCAAATATGTGAATTTTAATTGAGCTTGGTGCTTTATGTACAGGGGATCATTGTTTTTTTGAAGTTGATTATATATAGAGCAGTGATGGATGATGACAAGAAAAATGTGCCTAGAAAGGTTTAATCCTTATACCCTTTTTCGAATCTTGTTGAATTTTTGTGTTGGTATTTGACCCCCGGGTTTTTTAAGTAGTTCTTTTTACCAATGGTATAGGTGAGGTTTGCTCCTAAAGCTCCTCCTCGCAGAGAACACAAACTCGTTTTACCCAAAGTGTAAGCACTTTTGGTTTGTGTAGTTTTTGGTGTATTGAAATATGCTGTTGTGTGTGGCTAAGCTGCTGATACTCATAGTCATGTACCGATTCTAATTACAGAGAAAAGTTTGAAGAGACGGATGCTGCGGAGGCAGAGGAACTGATGCAGCGGTACAAAGTAATTCTCATTGAGTTCATAGTTTTACTCCCGTTTTTATTTATGCTTCTATATTTGAAATCGGAACTTATGTAGTTATCTCTCATTTTCAGGGAGCGTCCGTGAAGGTAAGGCCTAAGGCTGAACAAAAATGTAAGTGTTCTTTTTTATTAGTTTCTTTTGATATGACTGATCTCTAATTAATGTTTACTTATAATTCAATGTGATGTTTAGAATCTCGTACATGTTTGATGAATGGTTTTTTATTGAGTATATTAAATATGAGAAAAAAAAAAGTTCCTTCCGGGGCAGGCAATTTAGATTATATTAATAAGTCGCACTCGCACCGGACTTTTCTTTAATGATTTATCCTTTGAGTATGATCCAGGGATTTGTACAACAAATTGATGTATTAAAAATCTTTTGTCTCATATATGCAGCCGAACAAGTTCAGGTTGCCTTCGGTAGAGACGATGGATCTTCTATGAAATCATATGGTGCTTCAAAAAATAGTCGAGCGATTCGAGCTGATGGAGGTAATTCAAATTTGTTATTGTCTCTCATTCAGTCGCATTAAGATGATTGGCACATTTGAATAATAATGTGTTTCCTCACATGAAGGTGCCGCGTCAGGTGGAAGAAAGATCAAAGAATACAAGGAACCATGGGTAGGTATAACAGCGTGCTAGATACATAGTTTCTTATAAATTTAATGCTTTTCCCCACTCATTGGCTTTCTCTCCATACCTGTATAGGATTACTATACCAATTACCCTGTGACTCTTCCTCTGAGAAGACCATACTCTGGAGATCCAGGTATGATTTAAGGTTCTTCAGAAGATAAAGATTCAAGCTAAGGCTGCAATCACAGCTTTCATATAATGATTTCTGTTACAGACTTTTTTAACTTGACCTAATTGTTTAATACATGAATTTACCGCACGTGACACGTCATCTTCTATGATGAAACTTGTTTTGCTTATGCTCTGAAAGATATAAATTTGTTTGTTCCCTTGTAGAATTACTAGATGAAGAGGAATTTGGAGAACCTCTAGAAAACATCACTGACCATGAATCTTCCATAAATTCAGCTATCGAGCTTGGCCTTATGGTAAGTGTTCTGAGTAAATTAGTTCATATTATGAAACCCCTTTGACTCTTTCGAAATGGTTTCAGGAGGAGGATTCGGAAACAAAAATGTTGTTCCTCCAATTTCCGGAAAATATGCCTGTGACAAAACAATCAGTTAAGAAGGAGGGACTTGAAATGAGCAACACTTCTAAACCAGTGAAAGGTCCAGGAGCTTCAGGAAAAGTTTGCAATTTAAATGAGCTACCTGCTGGCTTCATGGGTAAAATGTTGGTTTATAGGAGTGGTGCAGTCAAGTTAAAGCTAGGGGATATCCTGTATAATGTGAGTATGCAGCTTATCATGGTTAACTGTGTGTTTTGTTGATGTAATTATTACTCCATATTTAATATGTTTCCTTTTGTTATTAAACTTTACAAATTATCTGATGTGGTAATTGCTATAATCTGAGTTTTGAGGGTATGAACATCATGAACCTATAATTTTTATTTATTAATGGAAGGACAATCTTCTTTCACTGTCACGGGTAGTTTAATAGTATATATCCCCTATCAAATCTGAACTTTATTCATGTAAACTCTCTCATCATCGAAGTCAACTTTTCAATTATCTGAATAACTGGATATATTTTTATATTCTTATGAGCGATTCATTTTTGTTGCTTTTGTCGGAATCAGGTTTCTGCAGGATTGAACAATGTTTTTGCTCAAGATGCTGTTGCGATTAATACAGAAGAGAAGCATTGCTGCGTTGTGGGGGAACTAAACAAATGTGCTATTGTTTCCCCAGATTTGGAATCTATCTTAGATAATATTTCTGAGTTATGATAGTTTTGTCGTTTCACAACAAAATTTGTTCTACATATAGAAGAATCTGCAATTTTTCTTTAATTGACACAAAATGTGTTACTGCTTTACAAACTATCATGTAAATGCTTCATCCGAAAATTTATTGATGAAGCCTGAGAGTTATGGAAGAATATTATCTCTGAATAAAGATGAAAACTTACTTGAGCATCAATGTAGCTTTTGATGATAATATGAATTTTTTGTTTGTGCGTCATATGCAAGTATCAATTACTAGAATGTCAGTTTAATATATCATTTGCCACATTTTAGTGGTATGAATTTCACTTATTTGTCATAAACAACTTGTCAATTTTACCAAGTTGTTTAATCTAAAAGCTGATATGTTTCCTGTTGAGAAAATCATCCAGCATATTACTGGTCACAAGAGTTGATACCTTAACCTCTACCAAAGTAGAAGTAACGCGTACACAAGTAGAACCCACGGGTAGAAGATATACAATTCTTGGAAGTTCTGCAACAATTAATAAATGTACGGAAGAGTAAGGTGGGGTTATGACATGATATTTTTGCATGTATGTTCCAGGTGAATATCTCAAATGGGAAAGCCCTAACCTTAGATCTATTTTACTAAGGACGGAAAGGCTCCGTGAGGATATGCTGTGTCCACCCTGCTGCCATATAAGAGCTTCTTTGCCTTCAGCTCAAGATATGAAATGAATTTACTATATATAACAAAAGCAATATTATACATTATTTGTGTTTATATTTAGCTTTACTTGTAAGTGTAATAGAACAACCTTGCACTTACCTTTTCTGTTACTCTACATCATTTTTGTTCATGCACGTCTTTTTTCAGCGGTTTTGTGTTAGCGTAGGACTCCTCATTTCCTTTATAACAGATATTAGAACTACCCGGGCAGAAGGAGCTATATTCACATTAGCTCTGCACCATTCCAAACTTGTAGAAGAAAGTTATCTGGGAAGAAGGTGACCAGTGTCCTGATATACGAGTAGTGTAGCTGAAAGTTTAGCCTTTCATTTCTGATTAGTCCCTATATCATTAGTGTGGTTTCATTGGATATAAGTTCACAAGTACTAGGCACATTGTTTGTTCCCCATGACATAAAGTCTGCATGCTTTTTGTACGGTTGTCATGACATAAATATTCATAACTAAAGGAGTTTAGTTAGGCCTTCAGCTTATCTCTCCTCTCATTGAAAGTATTTCATGTCCTAGAAGTCAGATAAATTAGTACTGGGACTGGTTGGGGTAAGTGGTGCGGGCTTGGGTTTGGTTTTCCTATCCTTTCCCTACTTGGTGTGGCTTCTTTCATATTATTATGGAATGTATAGTATTGTGGTATCCCGATATTTCTACAATTGCAGGTTGGAGTTGCAAACAGTTTCCTTGCAGTACTAAGATCTTACTTGGATTCTGTTACGCTCTTACCTCGAACCTCTACAAATCTTCATTCCAATGGTGATAAGGTCCGTGCTCTCACGGATATTGAGTAGTCAACAAAAGATTGCCCTAGTATATCTTTATCAACTCATTATTCCCTACATAGTTCTCCTTTCTAGGGCTTTTGGCTAAGATTAATCGTTTTGCTATATTCGAAATTCGACCAAGATAAGAATTTGATCTTGACTAATTCTTCCTTCATTCTCACTTCTCAGGTGTCATTGCTTTTAAAGGAAAGTTTCATTGAGTGTCGTGATAGACCTTTTATGAAGGTGTGTTTCTTGAGCATTCCAAGTCAATATTATTTACTAATATGTACTGAAGCATGTGTATAGACATGCAAGTATAGATTCTATAGTAGACTAGTATTTAGCTGGTAAGCTGTAGTCTAATACTGCAGGCTTGCAGCCACAATGCATAATATAGTGTATTATTGTAAATTTGTTCAGATACTGCTGTTTATTTGTTATTAGTATTGTCATATATTTTTAGTTTGACCTGAAAAATTGAATGGGAAAGGAGAACCTAATCTCATCGAGGCTATATATTGACAAAATTATACCATCTTTACTCGGTAGTAATAAACAGCATTAAGTGAGGTTTTACTCTTTAATTAGCACCTGAAATGTTCAATGGCAATACTATATTCAAGGATAGAAGATGTACTTATCAGTGAGCATTTAGGCCTAGCATTAATGAACCAAATTGTGCTCTTTTATTAGATTATTAATGCCTAAAAAAAGAAACTAATACTTTGTAACAGTATGTTTATCTGTTTCTGATCACTCTCTGATGATTACCTAAGCTGGCTAGCTGGTTTTCAATATGCTGTCTTGTGGAAGTAGAATAAAACACTAATATGCTGACTTCTGATTGTGACATTGAAACAGCTTTTCTTGGACATAGCTCTTTACTGCACATACAGATCTTATGCTATCTTTCTTCCAGAAGAAATAGAGATGCGATGACTATACACCGGAAAGCAAGTGTTGTAACTTTAATAATGCCTCTCAACTTATACCGTCAACTTAACAAGGAAGTAGTGTGGGTCAGTCATGAAATGAAGTACTTTAATAATTACATTTTTGTACTGTAATTGTGCTTCAGCTAGCTATGAAATTCTGGGTGCTCTGCATATTCTCTTCCCTGTTTGGGGCCCTGACAACTGTGAGTGTTGATAGTCCTTGTACATTCAGTAATGTTATGTCTTGTCTTTCATTCAGATGATTTTTCAAGGCTTCAAGTTTTGAAATTCTGGGTGCTTTGCTGACTCCCTTCCCTGGTAGAGGCCTTGAGACTTGTAAGGTATCGATAGTCCTTGACTCCTTGTACACTGGCTTTCGATTTTGCTTCAGCATATATTAGTTTCAGATGACTAACATATTTATAGACCAAAAATTTCAGATACAGCAACTGTACTTTCGATATTGTGTTTGTCTGGAGGGTAGGAATCTTATACCATTAGTACTTTTTAAACTTCTGTTCTATTCTTATTGGAATCAAACAAGAATTTGCGTATATGCTGTTATGGAACTTCAGCTATATGGGGATCTCTTTTAAACACGAATGTAAAACTAGCTCACTTCGATTTGGACTCGCTAGTGATTAATACTGAACTTCTCTTCCAAAATTTTCTTAAGAAACTCGATGACGATTTTACCGTGACCAGCAACTAAAATCTCATCTAAATGACAACACTCAACAGCTACTAAAACAGAACCACCGATAAAAGTGAACAAGGAATAGTCCGTGAAAAATTGCAAGTAGCCAGAAGAACGAGCTGCGTGAGTAAATTTGCAAACCATTCTCTGGTGTGTTTCAAGCTATATGTAGACTTCCTGAGTTTGCCAATCAAGAAGTGTAAACAGCAAGCATATAATTTTTGAAACTTGGTGTTTTAGAAAGAGGAATTAAATTTGCATGAAAAAAATATAGCATAATTTAAATTTAAATAACAATAAACCATAATCAAGATTCAACTAGTTTTAAGGCATTAAAAGTACCTAATGGGACTAATCTTTTTCCCGAGAATAACGAGTGTTGTTGACTTTAATTCTACGCGGATTTTGACATTTAAAATCTTGTAGAGTCTTGATTTAAATAGAATTTTCGACAAATTCTTCAATTTTTCTCGATTTTAGCCAGATTTCAAATAATCTGAAATACATTAGCAAAATTTTCAAATTCCATCATTTTATTAAATCAAAATATTCATGTACTTTTGAATACTATCTGATTTTATTTAAAATCCAAATTCAGTACCACTAGTTTTTAATGAACTTCTTAAAATTTAAATTGGATACACCCTGATTTTAAAATATAAAATGAAAATCTCTATTGGATACCGCCATTTTTTTAAAATCTGGATTGAAATTTTAAAAATTCAGAAAAAATCCTTTAAAATCGAGATTCAATACCCAAAGTTTTCTATATAAACTACTCTAATCTTTAATCTAGTACCACGTAACACGTTAACCTTGTTCGTTCTCTTTTCTCTTGTTTTGTTTGACGATAGTTTTACACCTATGGCTCCAGCTCTTCCTGACGACATAATTCTAAAGATTATTAACATCCAACTGATGGATATCCCATCGTTTGACAGCTGCTAAAGCAAGGACAGTTCGAACTGTGGCCATCTTAGCAATAGGTGAAAAAGTATTATGATAATCCTGTCCCTCAACTTGTGTGAAACCTTTGCAACTAAACGAGCCTTAAATTTATCTAAAGAACCATCTGCAAGATATTTCAATTTATACACCCATTTGCATTCCACAACCTTTTTATTAGAAGGAAGAGGTACAACAGTCCAAGTATTGTTTTCTTCCAAGGCATGTAACTCCTTTGACATAGCCTCTACCCACCTACTGTCCTTTACAGCTTGATTATAAGTAAAAGGTTCATGTAAAGTGTTGGAAGAATTGACAGCACAAGCATAGATTGAGGGTTGTGAATAAAATGATAGGACAATTTAGTAAAATGGCATTAGCTGCAGAGATTGTAGATTTTTGTTTTTGTTGATTTTGAGTAACATAATCTTTGAACCATGTAGGTTGAATTTTCCTTCTGAGAGAAACTTTTTGTGTAGGTGGAGTTGGATTGTCTTGGATAATGTTATGAATAGTACGATTATCAGTACTATCAAAAGTACTATCAACAGTATGTTCTGTTTGGGGAATGGATAATGAAGATGGAGTGGGAGAAACAGTATCATTATCAAAGAAAGTACTGGTAAAATCATCTAAAGGAGTAAAACTATTGTTGTCACTATCAGATATAGGAGCAGGTGGAGTGAATAAGTGACTGGAAGACTGTGATGAAAGATTGGCAAAAGGAAAAATGTTTTCAATAAAAACTACATGTCTTGAGATATGAAACTGGTGAGTAACAGGATTGTACAGTTTATACCCCTTTTGTGACATTGAATAACCAAGGAAAACAGTTTCAATAGCACGAGGTGCAAGTTTATCAGAATGATGAACAGACATATGGGCTAAGCAACCAAAAACTCTGAGATGTGCATAAGAAGGAGGCTTATTAAAAAGTTTTTCATATGGAGAAATGTAACCTAAAGTAGTAGTAGGTATTCGATTAATGAGGTATGAAGATGTAAGAATGCACTCTCCCCAAAAAGAAGTAGGCAAGTGAGCTTGAAAAAGTAAAGCTCGCGACATTTCTAGTAAATTTCTGTGTTTGCGTTCAACTCGCCCATTTTGTTGGGGAGTATATGGACAAGAGGTCTGATGTAAGGTGCCCTGTGATGAAAAAAATGTGATAAGATCGTGACTAAGAAATTCACCCCCATTGTCTGTCCTAAGACATTTAATAGTGGTAGAAAACTGTGTTTGAACATAGGCAAAGAAATGTTTTAAAGATTGGCAAACATGTTGTTTAGTAGGAAGCAATATGGTCCATAAACCACGAGTAACGTACAATCATCAACTATTGTTAAGAAAAATTTACATCCATTATGAGTTGGAGTCCGATATGGCCCCCATATGTCACAATGTACAAGTTCAAATGGTAAACTAGCATGTGGCTGACTAGAAGTAAAAGGTAATCGACATTGTTTAGCTAAAGGACAAACATTACAAGATGAATTACTAGCTGAACAATGAACAGCGGAATCAGTAATTTTTGACAAAACAAAAGAAGGTATGTGTCCAAGACGTTGATGCCAGAGGGAAGAATCTGAGTTGTATGAAGCAGCAAGAACAGAAGAAGAAGAAGGTGGTGCATTGAGAAGTTGATAAAGTCCTCCAATCATGTTACCAAGAACCAATTCCGTCGTCTGGTATTGGCCCTGCAGATAACACGTTTGAGAGGTAAATGAATGGTGGAACATAATTGGGAGGACAACTTACTGACAGATAGTAAATTGAAAGTAAATGTGGGAATGTATAAGACTTCAGTAACCAATGTAGACAAAGGGTGAAGGTAAACTGAACCCATATGAGTAACAATAGCAGTTTCTCCATTTGGAAAAGTAACAGCTAAAGGTGTAGATAAAGACTTAACATCAGTCATGTATGTGATATTACAACACATATGATTAGTGGCCCCCGTGTCTAGCACCCAAACATTATTAGGGACATGGGTTGATGAAAAAAGTGAGAACAAAGTACCTGCAAGATGGGTTGCAAGACTATACTGACCAGTAGTAGATGTAGTTGAAGATGTGCCAGCATTTGTAGAGTTCAAGCACTGCATTAAAGTGTTGAGTTGAGACTGCAAGGCATCCATTTTAAGGGTCAATGTTTGATCAGTAGATGATGTATCTGGAATACTTTGAGAACCTTGAGAAGGCTGAGAGGCAGATGCTTGCATTGCACTAGATGACTTCGAAACAGTAGGCTTTAAGGAGTTTGTGAAAAATCTACGTTTACCCCTGTTATTAGGATGATTTGGATGATCAGTTGGGTAACCATTTAGCTTATAGCACTTCTCTCTGGTATGTCCTTTAAAATGACAATGAGTACACTCCTGAACAGGATGTGAGGGTCTGTCACTAAAACGATTAGGTATATACCCAGAAGAACCAGAATGAGTGTTAACCATCATTGCAACATGAGCAATAGTAGTAGAATGTGTCTGACATTGCTTTTCTTCTTGCTTGAGTAACATAAAAGTCTGATTCACAGTAGGCCAGGGGTTCATCATAAGTAGTTGACCACGAGCAGCTGTATAGCTTGAGTGTAGTCCCATTAGAAATTGAATTAAATGAGTTTTCTCAGTCTGAGATTCCCATTCTGCAATAGCTCCACAAGTACAAGTAATAGGAGATTCTAAAGCTCGAAGTTCATCCCAAAAACCCTTCAGCTTATGAAAGTAAAATTCAATGGAATCGTTGCCTTGTTCCAATTTAAACAAAGCATGCTGTGTTTTATAGAACTTGTGACCAGTTACCGCAGAAAAACGTTCATTAAGCTCATTCCAAACTGCTTGAGCACTGTCCATGTAATTCATACTATTACTAATATCATCCAAAATAGTGTTTAATATCCAGGTAATGACCATGTCATTAACACGTTTCCAGTGAACAAACAGTGGTGAATTAGCAACAGGAGCAGGATATTCACCATTGACAATAACAAGTTTATTCTTAGCGGAAAGAGCAATTTGTAAAGAACGCTTCCACGAAGCATAATTCTCAGATCCTAGAAGTTTCTTAGATATAAGAATCATTCCAAGCTGATCGTTGTTATGAAGGAAGAGAGGATGTGTGTTATTATCGATAAAGGAAGATGTTTGAGAACGTGTATGATCATTGTGTGTATCATTATCATTGATTGGAGTTTGATCAGTAGGAGTTGGATTCGTAGATCGAGTAATGTTTTATGAATTCGCCATAGCAGTGTTGCTTAGAACAGCATTAGCATACATATAACGCTGATTCATTCAAGATTGTAAAAGATGTATGATCGAAAAGAGATCGAGAGAGATTAAGATCGAAAGAGATCGAGAGAGATCAAGATAAATCGAGAAAATCAAGAACAAATCGAGATCGAGAGAGATTATGATCGAAAAGAGATCGAGAGAGGTTAAGATCATACACTGTATATTCATTATGTTGAAGACATAGTTTGTTACAGGGAAATGATGAAAAAATGACTTGACTTACACAGGCTAACAACCAAGCTATTTATAGAGAATACAAAATCAGTTATGATAAGCTAACTAACAGCTATGATAAGTAAACTCTGATCAGCTATACTAATAAAGTAGTGATAAGTGCAATAATAATTATCAAAAAGATATTGATTCGAGTTCCAGTTAAGTCCATGGTTCGATTTCGATGTGTCTGTAAATTATGGAATTCTCTATTTTCCAACCCTGATTTCACCCTATCACAATCAAACCCTAGTGTTTCCCAGAACTCAGATGATGATCATATCACACTTAACAAAACTTCTCGGGACGGCTGCATATCGATAATCTCCCGTGCTACATTGTCCGAAACTCGCATCGACAACGTCCCTTACCCTGTATCAACCCATGCTGACATGCACCTTGTTGGTTCTATTAACGGCATAGTTTGCTTAGTTTGTTTCTCTAGGCAAGGAGGTTATTACTTCATATTATGGAATCCTGCAATTCAACAGTCTAAGAAAATTTTACTACCTAAACGGTGGCCCTTCAAATTGGAAAAACAAAAGTGTTCGTACCTGCTTGGATTTGGTTGGGATCATATGGCAAACGACTTTAAATTAATCTTTAAACCTATGCGTTCTCCGCTAGCTGTTGTCTACTCGTATAAAACAGATTCTTGGAGTGACAATGTAGTGCTTTGGATGAGAGGTCATGATGGTATTGTGCGTTGGTCTCCCTCTGTTATTGTGAAGGGCAACCCTTATTGGACTGAGTTGGGTGGGATAATTATCAAGTTCGATGCTAAAATCAATAAGTTCACATCCTTTGAAGTTCCTTGCAAAGACGGATATTACAGTCTCATCGATTTGAATGATCGCCTTGGCCGGATAGAGTATGTAGGTACAAGACCGTATGTTTTAAAGCTAGTGGGACTTTATTGTTTCCATGAGTTTAGTAGTTATTGGTTTAAGATGTACACAATTAACCTCGATGATCCTATATCATGTAATCCTATCACATTTCCTATATGTTTCAAGCATGGTGGCAGGATTATATTTAATAAAAAGGACTTTTTGTATGATCCGTGGTTGAGAAAGATCAAGCGTCTTGGTTATCACAGCTAATATTATAATGGCTTTAGCTATACTCCTAGCTTCCTTTTCCTCGAGGGAATGGAGTCATTCGATGAACGAGGTCCTAGAAGATCACTTCATTCTTAAATGTAAGATGATTTCCGTTTGAAGGGTAGGTAGCAATCTTACTACATTATTACTTAATACTTCTGTTCTGTTCTTCTTTTTGTGCTTATAATTTTTCTAATCAATTGTTTTGGAACTAAATAGAACTCATTCATATGTTGTTATGGAGCTTGCTCACTTTGTTTTCTGTTTGCGATTCAGTTACTCTTTAATTAGTTCATAATTCATTAATGCTTGCCGTTCACAAGTTAGATAGACATGTAGCCAGCAGCTTTTTATTTATTATTAGTACTATCATATATTATTATTACATTTTTGTATTGTAATTAAGGAGACATCAAGAGAATGTGTCAAGGTGGCAGCAAGGATAGACTAGTCTTTTGCATCCTAGCTTGTCTTCATCTAGTCTGTTAGTTTATCAAGTTGTCTTTTGTTTGTTTTCCAAGTTAAGGCCATTAGTAGTACTATGTCAAGGACAAGGTTGTTTAGCCATTTTGGTAGGATAAGAAGGGCCTGTAGCTGTCACTTGTCTTTCGAATCAAAGTGTGGAAATCTTTAGTTCCAAACAATTGTCTCTGCTCTCTCTCTTTCACTTCTCTGCATTTACAACTTGCTTTCATATTCATGTTTTTCTCTTTATGGTATCAGAGCAGCAGTTGTTAGTGAAAGAAAACATTGAGTTTTTTTTTTACTTTGAGAATTTTTCACTGATTCCATTTCTTCTGTCTTGATTTATCAGCCACAATCTCTTGTCTAGTCTGTAGAGTCATATCTCTTCTCCCTTCAAAATAGATCTTGAGTTCTAACAGTCTTGTTCTGGATTCATGGCCACTGGGAGTCGTTTCACTTTTGCAGATATGCAGAATCCACTATTCTTACACCCATCGGATGGTCCAACCTCCATCAGTGTGACTAAACTTGAAGGCCCTGCTGATTATAGGTCATGGAAAAGGTCAATGGAGATACAGTTGTTGTCTAAAAGAAAGTTGGGGTTTGTGGATGGATCTGTGACAAAAAGCAAGACTGATGAGACAGAAGCAGCCCAATGGGAAACATGTAACAACATGGTAATATCCTGGCTACATAATAACATATCTGATTCTGTTAAGAGGTCTATTTTGTTCATTAATCTAGCTAGTGAAGTTTGGAAACAGCTAGAACGTAGATTCTCTTTAACTAATGGGTCAAGAAAGTATAAGTTAAGCAAAGATTTGTTCTCACTGAAACAAAATGAGATGTCCATCTCTGAATACTACACAGCCATGAGTAGCTTATGGGAAGAAATTGAGTCTATGACAGTTTTACCTAGGGTTACCACTGTGTCTGATGAGATAACTAATCTGTTGAAAGCCATAGAAACGATGAGAGAAGAGTCGAGGCTTTTTCAGTTCTTGAACGGTTTGAATGACATATATGGGGCTCAAAGAAGTCAGTTGCTGATGCTATCATCCTTGCCCACTGTTGAAGAAGCTTGTGCTGCTTTGCAGCAAGAATAGTCACAAAGAGATGCACTGAGCATTGTCCCTGAAATGGATGTTGCAGCAATGTACAGTAAAGGATCACATGAGAAAACAAACGTATGCTCTGCTTGTGGTATAAAGGGACATAGCACAACAAAATGCTGGACTGTCAATGGATACCCAAAATGGCATTACAGGCATAACAAGCCTATGAAGAACAATGGAAATGCTGAGAAATGGAATGGCAACAAAATGAGAATGGCAAATGTGGCTCAAGCAACGAGTCAAGCCTCTGAGCAGCAAAATGTGATGTTCACACCAGAACAAATGCAGCAACTGCTATCTATGTTACCTGCAGGCAAAACACAGTGTGAAGATGATGAATATGATAGCCCTTTTTCTGGCATGACAAACAGTAGTGCAGGGGGAGCAAAAACAGGAAAATGGATTGTGGATTCAGGGGCGTCAGACCATATGACAGCAAACCTGGGTGCATTATCGAATGTTAGAAAGGCCCCAACAAACTACACCATCAAGCTACCAACAGGGGCTACGACGTTGACCAAACACATTGGAGATATGAAGCTTGAAAATGGTCTCAAGATGTTAAATGTGCTGCATGTTCCTGACTTCACTCATAATTTGCTCTCAATACATAAGCTTGCAAAGGATAATGGTTGTGATGTGACATTCGACACAGAGGCGTGTATGATTGTGGATTCAAGTTCAAAGAAGGTGAAAGGAATTGGGAAAATGCACAATGGATTATACTATTTAGCAAGCTCTACAGATGAGCAACTATAAAAACAGGTGACATGTGTACAGGTGGAGTCACAAAGGAGTGTTGTTGACAAACTCAAATTGTGGCACAAACGTCTTGGGCACACACCTGTTCCAAAGTTGAAGCTCATTTCAAGTATCAAGCCACAACTCAAGGGAGATGATCTTGTCTGTATGACTTGTCCAATGGCAAAATTTACCAAGCTTCCCTTTCCAGAAAGTGTTTCACATGCAAAGAAACGTTTTGACTTGGTGCACATTGACACTTGGGGACCCTATAAGGTTCCAACTCGTGGGAAATACAGGTACTTCCTTACCTTAGTTGATGACTTTTCTAGAGCAACTTGGATTTACTTGTTAGAGAATAAGTCTGATTACTTGAGGACGATGATTGTCTTTCTAAACTATGTCAAAAACCAATTTAAAACTGGAATCAAAACCATACGATCTGATAATGCAATGGAATTTGCTGATAAACATTGCAAAGAATTTTATGCAATGAATGGCATAGTGCATCAGACTACATGTGTGTTCAACCCTCAGCAAAATGCACGTGCAGAACGGAAGCATAGGCAGATACTTGAAGTGGCCAGGGGCCTCAAATTCCAATCCGGGCTGCCCATTTCTTACTGGGGAGATTGTGTACTCACAGCAGTCTACATTATGAATAGAATTCCCACCATTGCACTTCAAAACAAAGTGCCTTATGAAGTATTGCATGAAAAGCCTGTTGATTATGATGGGATACGAGTGTTTGGTTGTCTTGGTTTTGCTGTTGTTGCCAATGGGAAGCATGACAAATTTCAGGCAAGGGGCAAACCTTGTGTGTTCTTGGGGTATCCTCCAACTCAGAAAGGGTTCAGAATGATGGATTTGATGACAAGGGAAATCTTCATTTCAAGGGATGTCAAGTTTCATGAGAATGTTTTTCCACTCAATCAGAAACAAGCCAGTGACATAGTGCAACCACTGTCAGGTTCTGTATTGACACAAAGGAAGTACAACTATGTTGAGGATGATTGTTTGACGACTGATGAAACTCAAGATGATTCTGAAACTGAGGAAGAAACCTCAGGTGATGGAGGCAATAATGAACAAAGTGTTGATAAGCAAGTCCCAGCACCAAGACGTTCATCAAGGGTTTTACAAAAGCCAATCTGGATGGGTGACTATGTTACAACTGGTAAGAGCAATGCAAATGCAGTCACAACCCAAGTCATGGAACCACTTTTTCATTGCTTTCTGACGACACTTGTTGATCGAGATGATCCAGTATCCTTCAAACAAGCGGTGAAGAATCCACACTGGGTCGAGGCCATGAATATGGAACTGGAAGCTTTGGAGGCAAATGGAACATGGGATATCGTTGCTTTGCCACATGACAAACAGGCAATAGGATCAAGGTGGGTGTACAAAACTAAGTATAACCCAGATGGATCCATAGAACGATATAAGTCCAGGTTGGTGATCCTTGGAAATAGGCAAGTTCATGGCATTGACTTCACTGAGACGTTCGATCCTGTGGCTAAATTAACGACAGTAAGAGCACTCTTGGCAGTAATTGCTATCCAGAATTGGGATGCCTGCCAAATGGACGTAAGTAATGCTTTCCTAAATGGAGATTTGGATGAGGTTGTGTACATGAAAATGCCACCTGGGTACACAGGACTTGGGAGTCGAATTACTTTGCCTTTTGATGAGCATGGCTGGAAAAATACAGAGAATCTAGTTTGTAGATTAAAGAAAGCACTTTATGGCCTTCGTCAAGCATCAAGACAATGGTTCTCTAAGCTATCTTACACACTTAAAACCCTCAACTACACACAATCCAAGGCAGACTACAGCTTGTTCTCTAAAGCTCACGATGGCACAATGACAGTGGTGCTCGTGTATGTTGATGATATTCTCATTGCAGGAGATTCATCACACGAGATCATTGAACTTAAAAGGCTGTTGTCCCAAAAGTTTAGTATGAAGGATTTAGGTTCACCACGATACTTCTTGGGGCTGGAGATTGACAGGTCAGAAGCAGGGTTCTTTGTCTCTCAAAAGAAGTATACAACTGACCTACTGAAAGAGTTTGGATTGCTCAATGTTACTCCTCTTAAACTACCAATGGATGCTCATTTGAAATTAACAGCAGATAAAGAAGAAGTGTTGCTTGATGCTGTGCCTTATCAACGCCTTGTTGGGAAGTTGATTTATCTCACAATCACTCGCCCAGACATTGCATTTGCTGTCCACATTTTGACCCAGTTCATGCAACGACCTACTTCTGATCATATTCAAGCAGGGAAACGGCTCCTCAGATATTTAGCTGGGAATCCTGGCCAAGGAATACTTCTAGCATCGACTTCTGCGGCTCAATTGACCGCCTACTGCGATGCAAATTGGGCAAGCTGTCCTATGACAAGAAAATTAACAAGTGGATTCTGTGTGCTACTTGGAAGGTCACCTCTATCATGGAAGACAAAGAAACAATCACTGGTTGCTCGTTCTACTGCAGAATCAGAATACAGGGCCATGGCTTTAACTGCCTGTGAAATCACTTGGTTGGCAGCATTACTGAAGGACATGGGACTACACAATTTGCCACCAACTCTTCTCAACTGTGATAACAAGGCTGCATTATCCATTGCTGCCAACCCAGTGCTGCATGAACGAACGAAGCACATAGAGCTCGACTGCCACTACATTCGAGACAAAATCCATGCTGGAGAAATTGTTACTCGCCATGTCCCAAGTTATACTCAAGCAGCAGATGTCTTGACCAAACCATTAACTGTGAAACAACATTATGACCTACTGACCAAGCTTGGAGTGACCTCTTCGCTTGAGGGGGAGTAATGAGACATCAAGAGAATGTGTCAAGGTGGCAGCAAGGATAGACTAGTCTTTTGCATCCTAGCTTATCTTCATCTAGTCTGTTAGTTTATCAAGTTGTCTTTTGTTTGTTTTCCAAGTTAAGGCCATTAGTAGTACTATGTCAAGGACAAGGTTGTTTAGCCATTTTGGTAGGATAAGAAGGGCCTGTAGCTGTCACTTGTCTTTCGAATCAAAGTGTGGAAATCTTTAGTTCCAAACAATTGTCTCTGCTCTCTCTCTTTCACTTCTCTGCATTTACAACTTGCTTTCATATTCATGTTTTTCTCTTTAGTAATTGTGCTTCAGCAAGCTATGAATTTCTGGGTGCTCCGCATATTCTCTTCCCTGGTAGGGGTCTTGAGAAGTGTAGGTATCGATAGTCTTTGTACAGTAAGGGTTTCGATTTTTGCTTAAGCATATATTAGTTTTAGATGACATACATATTCAGAGACCAAATATTTCAGATCACAGCAACTGTACTTTCGATACTCTATGAATGTTTGGAGGGTAGAAATCTTATACCATTTAGTACTTTTAACTTCTGTTCTATTCTTATTGGAATCAAACTAAGAATTTGTTTATATGCTGTTATGGAACTTCAGCTATATGGGGATCTCTTTTAAACATGATTGTAAAACTAGCTCACTTCGATTTAGTTAAACTCGCTAGTCGATTAATACTGAACTTCTCATCCAAAATTTTCTTAAGTAACTCTATAGCGACTTTATCGTTAAATAAAATGTCATCTACATAGATGACAACAACTACTAAAACAGAACAACCGATAAAAGTGAACAAGCAATAGTCTGGGAAAAATTGCTTGTAGCCAGAAGAGACAAAGCTGCATGAGGTTAAATTTGTAAACCATTCTCTGGAGTGTTTCAAGCTTTATGCAGACTTCCTGAGTTTGCCAATCGAGAAAACTAAACAGCAAAGCATATGATCTTTTGAAATTTGGCATTTTAGAAAGTGGAATCAGTCCATTAAAGAATTCTTACAGGGTCCATCCAATTCCAAACAAATAGTTAAAATAAAATTTGTGTCGGGTTTCAACCCAATGTGATTTTATGGGTTTGGGTGATCCAAGATATATATGGATTAGTTAATAATTGTACGTGTAGATAATTATTTTGTATGGTATGTCTTGATCACTAAGTTGGGTAATTAGATACCAAGAATTGGAAGACTTCTACAATAAATATGGTAATACTTGTACAACAAGTATGATAATGTCTTGTGGCTAAATTTTGGATAGCTATATAAACATAATATGTTGTATTTGTTTGATAAGTGAATGCTTAAAAGATGTAGTCTTAGCTATTGTTTGATAAATGCTTGAGTTTTTTTTGGCTCAAGTATCGGTTGGGACACCATTGAGGTGTTATCATTGTGATATATTATTGATAATTATTTTGATTAGTAATATAAGTTGGGACGTGGGTTTTCCCCGTCAAATATTTGTGTGTTCTTGATTAATAATATAATTTTGCTTTTACTTATTGACTAGTTGCTAACCCGTGTGAAAAATTGGTCGAGCACGATTCGATATTAAAATATTAATATGAATAAATTATCGATAATAAATATATTTAATAAGTATTATTTAAATATGTATTTGTAGAGAACTGAATAATAAAAGTATATAATAATGAGCAGCACTCTAAAGAGAAACATCTTATATAGCGAACCGGAGAGAACCATCTATTTTTATCCGATTTTATTCTGTAGTAAAACCAATATTTTTTTAAATTTTTTTAAAAAAACTTGTCGCTGCCACGTCACCAAATGCCACGCCATTAGCGATGACATGGCATTGTCACGCCAGCAATGACGCTACCACTGCTGACGTGGGAGTAATGACGCATCATCAGTGCTGACGTGGTAGTGCCACATCATCAATGATGATGGCACTACTGACGTGGCACTGCCAAGGCATCAATGGTGCCACATCACCGTTTGGTTTTACCACAAAATCAGAAAATTGGTCTTTTTCTATTATATAATTAAAAAATTGGCCTTTTTTTTATAGAACCAAAAATTAAAACTTTGATTATACTGTAGAATCAGAAAATTAGTGGTTCTCTACGATTCTCTATATAAGATGGTTCTCTATAGAACAATGGTCATAATAAATAAATACTAGAGTATTAAATTATGTAGTTTTAGGAAATCGAACACGGTGTGAAATTAAAGAAATTAAAATAAATTAATAAAAATAATTAATAACTATCATTTAAATATAAACTTGTAGAGAATTGAATGATAAAAATATATTAAAAAAATAAACACTATTTAATTATGTTGTTATAGGAGCGAACATGAACTGAAATTAAAGAAATTAAATTAAATAAATAAATGTAGTATAATTATGTAGTTGGAAGGAATCGAACCCGAGTTAAATGATAACCAAATTTGGTACTTTGGTACTATTGCACGCCATTTAAACATGGTTTTGCACAGTAATAAAGAATATAGATTTGATAGAAGTAGAAGTGATACGTGAATAACCATGCTGTTAAGTAACCAACTCATCTAAAACCTTAAGGTGTTAGAGGAAGGCCTTATATGGATCTTATATTATATTCTAACACTCCTCCTCACTCGAAAGCCCATTTATGGGTCGAAGAGTGGATCACAAGCGCTCATCTTTGGAGCATAACTTGCCTTCGCGTCCATATTAAATATTGAGAATATTGGGGGTCATAGAGAGTCAAACCTGGGACCTCAGCGTGCCTGAGCTCTGATACCATGTTAAGTAACCAACTCATCTAAAACCTTAAGGTGTTAGAGGGAGGCCTTATATGGATCTTATATTATATTCTAACACACGCTTTGGTGGAACTTGTCAACTAATCGATTGGTTGTGTGTGTGCTCTGCATTGATGGATTGTGAATCTCGGATTATGTACTTCCCCTAATAAGGTTTGTATGGATGAGGTTGAGGGGAAGTTCGAGATCCAATTGATATGGCGGAGTACAATGAAGGATTTGCTAATAAGGAGACTACTAAAGCGGGAAGAGACGAAGTTACGTGTGGTATGTCGGTTGGCCGGCCCTTGCACCGTGGATCAATCATGATGTTCTTGAGGAGTGGTTTCTCAAGAAATATGTGTTCGGACTCGAGATGGAAGAAGATGGAAGAGATCATCACAAGTGTTTCAATGGTTTGATCAACCAGGTAAATTATTTGGGTGATGCTAGTGATGTTCTTCTAGAGACCGAAAGATTGAGAAAGCAAGGATCGGGTGACTCAACTATTGGAAGGACACTATGATAGTGTTAGTGCCCTAGAGACAATGCAATTATGTTTCTAGGAAAGACTATTTTGTGATTTAAATGATTATGTTTCATCGATTATTCAATAATGATTTATTATGTCTTTATTTACTGCGAAATAAATATTAGAATAATAAATGTCCTTGGAATATGTAACATGTATTCTGTATCTTTAAGTATGTGACTTAAAAATGAGATTATATGAATAGTGTTAATATTCCTAAATATCCCTAATCGAGCATTAATAATATGGAACAATTATAATGCATAAAGATTAGTATGTTTGTTGACAAGATGACCACATCTCATTGGTCATAGGTATAGTGATACTAAAGTCAAGAACATAGGTGCATGTAATATTATACATGGCACTGGATAGACCCACAGTGAGATTCAACATGTTAATAATTAATGTCATTAGAAAGACTCACAGTGATAATGGTGTAATGATCCTTAGACTTGAGATCATTATTTCTATATGAGGATTAATATACTTTGATTATATTAAAAGTTACCTTTAACCGGGTGATGATAAAAGTGGACATTGGGTATATTATGAGTCGTATGAGAAATATGAATGATAGATAAAGAATTTAACCCTCCTATAGTTAGGAGCGATATTATTGGCCTCTTGATTGAGTGAGACTATGAAATGCATGACCATGCTCAAATGATGATTTGATTTAATAGTCTACTCATTGATCAAGGAAATTTGGATTAAATGTTGAAGAGGATGACAATAGACATGCCTCGAGTTTAATCTATAATATTTGGTTAAAGGGATTATATTACACGGAAACATTAATCACGAAAGGTTTAATATGGATCACCATTTAAATTATTATTACTTGGGTAGCAATGATGTATTACTAGATGCCGCTCTTTGTTTACGATTTTAATTGAGATTTTAAAATCGTTGCCAACGTAATAATAACCTATCGGGTCACACACATAGAATGCTCGGAGGATTATCTAATTTGAATTCGGATTTAAATTAAATAAAAGGAATTCGAATTATTTATTATTAATTTAAGTTTGACTTAATTAATGTAATAAATAGAATTTCGAATTTAAATTATTAATTCAGAAATATAGTTGTTATTTAACTAAGAAAGTCTTAGTTAGATAATGATTAGAAAAACTGAATTAATATGGTCTATAATAAGGATTAGGGCTGATTTTCGTTTTTGTCTCTCCTATATAATATCTCTTTGTGGCTAAGAGAGGGTTGTACGTTTTATAATAAACCCTAGCTGCTAGAGAGGTAGAGAGAAAAGAGAGAAAGAAAATCGAAGTATTGTGCTAGTACACAGCATCCTCTGTTCGAGCTTCTGCGTGGATACTGATAGAGCTTAGATCGTTGCATACGGGATACGTGGTGTTCAATCAAGCTAGGATCTCCATCTGTCAACCGAATCGTAAAGCTTCTTAAGGTACATATTCTGATCTCCATAATCAACCATAACTTATACACGGATTCTAGGGTTAGGTTTCAGATTTTATTGTTTTTATCTTTTTTCCGTTGCGCTTGTTGCCCCGAAACCTATCACACTCGTGGTGTTTGATGCACATGATTTTGTATATGGATATATCGTTATGATAAAAAATGATGGTTTGGAGGGTCACTTTATGGGTTTTAGCGACACTCAAAGATTTGAAGAGTAAGAGTATGAAGTTCTTGTACAAGGGGAGGCGTTTGCGAATGGACGTTGAAGTCTTTGATGGTACCGTTCAACCTAATCTGGAGTATTGGGTTGAAGGGGAGGATTGTTGGGTTTCAACGCAATGTGATTGTATAGGCTTGGGTGATCCAAGATATATATGGGTTGGGTAATAATTATATTTGTAGACAATTATTATATATGGTATGTCTTCATCACTAAGTTGGGTAATTAGATGCCAAGAATTGGAATACTTGTATAACAATTATGGTAAGATTTGTACAACAAGTATGGTAATGTCTTGGTGGTTAAGTTTTGGATGATCATATAAACATAGTCATATTATATTTGTTTGATAAGTGAATGCTTAAGAGATGTAGTCTTAGGTATTGTTTGGTAGATGCTTGAACATTGTTTGGCTCAAGTATCGGGTAGGACATCATTGAGGTGTTATTGTTTAATGTATTATTGATAACTGTTTTGATTAATACTTAAAGTTGGGACGTGGTGTTTCCACATCAAATATTTGTGTGTTCTTATTTACTTTTACTTATTGATTGATAGAAATAAAAGTGATACGTGAATAACGCGGGATCGTGCTTTGGTGGAACTTATCAACTAATCGATTGGTTGTGTGTGTTCTTTGCATTGAAGTATTGTGAATCTTGGATTGTGTAAGTCCCCTAACAATTTGATAATTTAACCTTGTAAAAAAAACATACATAAAAGAATATTCTATATAAGAATAACTTCCTTATAATAATAAAAAATTTCAAACCCAACACAATTTAATTAATTTAAAAATTAACTCTATTTTGAAGTAATCCTTTTATAATAATATTTTTTTTCGATTCGATTGATATTACCGTATAGATAGATTTAGAAACAATTGAATACAAACCAGATTCAACCGGTGTAAGAGTAAGTCCAACAGTGTCTTAGTTGATTCCTTATAAATATTATAAAATAAGAATTCTTAGTATTTTAGGGATTTTGTTGTGTATACTCACTCCAACAATAATCTCTATTCAATCCTTATCATTAAAATAACGAATTTTCTAGTGTGTGCCCAAGGGCACATGCTAAGTATTTGTGCAGCTTAGTTGTCAAATTTTGATTGGTGGGAATTTCATTAATAATGATGGGCCCTCTACATTCACATAAATATCCACCAATCAAAATTTGATAAGTCATCAAGCACGGATTTTTAGCATGTGCCCTTGGGCACACACTAGACAAACCCTTAAAATAATAATAAATTTGAAACTAACTAGAAAATGATATAAAAACAATGAGTGGAAAAATGGAGGAAAACTATTTTTTATTGATGAAAATAAAGTTAGGGATATAGTGTTCCCCAAAGATAGGGAATAACTAAGGATTCTTAATAATTTAGGGAATCACTAAAATACTGTTGTAACTTTATTTTATGTCAAATTTGTTAAATTCTAAGTTAAGAATCTAGATAGGGAAACTGTTAGACTTACTCTAGTATTTGGGTCCGAATCCTCTGTCCCCTTCCTCCGTGTCCCCCTTGTGTCCCCTGTTCTTTTTAGTACAAAAAGAGTGCCCCTGCGGGGCCCATTTTAATAAATAATAAAAATGGGCTCCACAAGAGCATTTTTTTTGTATTAAAAACTACAGGGGACACAAAGGAGACACGGAGGAAGGGGACAGTGGATCCCAGCTCCGAGTATTTATTGTGCATATTTACTGTGCAGGTAAATTCATACTTTAACTATGTAACGCTTCCGTCCAACATCGATACACTTGAAAGACTTTAGTTTTTTTTTTTTTTGACAAAAGGAAAATTTCATTACTTCAAACATCAGACACAAGAGTCTCCACCAAACAACTTGGAGGAGACGTGAAATCAACATGGTTATTAGCAATACAAGGATATCTAGCAAGCTCGTGAGCCGCCTTGTTTGCTTGATTCCGAATAAAACTAACGGTGGTTCTAGGCATACCCTGCAGAATTAAGCGACAAACTCTAACCACATCCCCCACCTCAAGAAGATTCGACTGTTGTCGATTAATAGCTCTCTCCGTTAACAGGGAATCGGTCTCGATCTGTAATCTTTCACCCTGCAATTGCTTCATAGCCAACCAAGAGAGAACCTCCTTTACCCCAATAGCTTCAGCTTCGAATACAGAAATAGGAGCTGGTAAACTAACAGTCCTACCTGCTAAGAATGATCCCTTGTGGTCTCGAATAAGCATACCAACTGAGAAGAATTCTGAGCCTGGAAAAACTGATGCGTCAACGTTAACCTTGAGAACATCTTCATCAGGAGGCTTCCATCTACAAACATGCTTCTGAGGTTTCAAACTACTGATATTACTAACTGATGCTTGCTTGCGTTTAGCTTCCTTCCACTCATTCACCATCTTAAAACTTCCCTCCATGGCGCAACCTGCAGACACACCCTTTCCCTCCCAAACCATCTTATTCCTCCAGAACCAAATCCCCCAAAGAACAACACATATTTTAATTACCTCTTCAGCTGGTGCAGTTGCTAGCTTTTGTAATAACCACTCCGGAACATTATCGACTATACTCATATCGAAGGTGATGCCTACTGTACCCCAACATTGTGCAGCGAAGTCACAATCAAAGAACACGTGGGCTAGATACTCATCTTCCCTGTTACACATCGGACATATAGGGGTTACAGCCAGCCCCTTAGTACTTAACCTCGTTCTCACAGGGACCGTGTTACGACAAAGACGCCATATAAAAATTTTTACTTTATGGGGCAAAAGCACTCTCCAGATCTTTCCCCACCCCTCGCCTTGTGGAACATCATTAGTGCCAATATTAAGGGCATGCCATAGATGATACCCTGCCTTCGCAGAATAGAATCCATCTGTTGAATTCGCCCACACAACTCTATCTCGAATATTACATTGTGGCACCTGAATTGCTAATATTGCCTTAGCATCCTCCTGAAGGAAATGCGCTTGCACTCGATTGACATCCCAGCATTTTGAATTAGGTAGAAAATAGCTTGAGACTACTTCACTTCTCCCTTCATAGATATGACTTCTCTCCACTCGAAAGTCGTTTTTCATCCTTAGCCAAGGGTCTGAAACAGCCTTGATATCATTACCATCCCCTAAAACCCATCTAAAGCCACTTGAAAGCTCCTCCTTAGCAGACCAAATCCCTGCCCAGATAAAGCTTGGATAGTGCCCTTTGACAGCCTTCAACGGGTGAGAATTCGGAAAATAGCGAGCCTTATAGACTCTAGACACAAGAGCACTCGGGTCCTGCATAAATCTCCAACAGTGTTTACCCATCAAGGCTATATTAAAGCCATAAAGGTTCCTGAAGCCTAGCCCTCCCCTCCTCTTCGACATACTGACATTGTTCCATGACAACCAGTTGATACCTCTCCTACCACCTATTCCGGAACTCCACCAATAATTATTAAACTTCCTTTCTAGCTCTTGACATAAGGTTTTGGGCAATAAGAAACATGACATGCAGTACGATGGCATCGATTGAGCAACATTACGAATTAAAACCGTCTTACCAGCTCGAGAAATCGGTTTCTTCTGCCAACCCTGAATTCGATTACTTGCCTTCTCCTTAAGAAACCCAAAGACACGCTTTTTGGACCTGCCAACCAACGAAGGAAGACCAAGATAGTTGCTACTGGTTATGCCGTCATGAACTCCCAATACTTCACACAGCTCCACTTTCTTATCATCTCCTACATTCGCACTAAAAAAGACACCTGATTTCTGGTAATTCACCGATTGCCCCGACCATCTTTCGTAACTATTCAACAACGATTTCACAGCAGTTGCCTCAGAAGTATTAGCTTTGAAGAACAGGAAGCTGTCGTCGGCAAATAATAGATGAGATATAACTGGTGCTGAGGGACTAATCTTGCATCCACTAATCCTTCCTTCCACTGAAGCTTGATTCAACGCGTTCGACAGACCTTCTACACACAAAAGAAAGAGATAGGGGGAGAGGGGATCCCCTTGTCGAAGGCCTCGTTTGGGAATAATAGGCCCAATATTCGAGCCATTGAAACAAAAATTGTATGAAACGGTCTTCACACAAAGCATCATCCACGCAATCCATTTAGAACCAAAGCCCATGATTCTCATACGATGACGAAGAAAATCCCAACTGACCCTGTCATATGCCTTGCTAATGTCAAGTTTTAGTGCAATTTCGCCTTCACTGCCCGTATTCTTCCTCTTCATATGGTGTATAATCTCAAACGCAATCAGGACATTATCAGTGATACTTCTACTGGCCACAAAAGCTGATTGATTCTCTCCAATAAGTGATGGAAGCACCACTCTCAGACGATTTGCTAAGACCTTGGCGAGGATCTTATACAAAACGTTACATAAAGCAATTGGCCTTAAATCCTTCATCGAGCATGCATTCTCCTTTTTAGGAATGAGAACTACATTCGTATTATTTAAATCACTGGGAAACGAATTTAAGCTTAACCATTCTTTACAACAAAGAAACACCTCGTGCCCTAGAACAGCCCAAAACGTTTGAAAAAAGGCCGGATTTAAGCCATCAGGTCCCGAAGCTTTATCGGGATGCATCTCCTTCACAGCCTTAGAAAATTCTTCAAAAGAAATATCCTCGACTAGCATCTCATTCTGATCCTCACTAACAACTCTAGGACTGTTTACTTGATCAACAGCTTCTTCTTGAACATCACCTGCAAAGACCCCACAAAAGTACCTCCGAACTATATCGCACATTCCGTCATGACTTTCAACCTGGTCCCCAGAATCATCAATCAAAAATGGGATATTATTACTACGTTTCCTGGCAGATGCACTAGCATGAAAAAACCTGGTATTTTCATCACCCTCTGCTAACCAAAATATCTTGGCCCGTTGCTTCCAGTACACTTCCTCGTGCAACAATAAATCATTCAATTTTTCTTTCTCACATAAATACTCCTTCACTCCATCTACGTCAACACGATCAACCAACCCAGCTATGACTAACTTCTGATGTTTAATTTTCTCTCTAAACTTGTGGAAAAAATTCCTACCCCATCTAGCCATGTACGAGGAAATAGATATTAACTTTGGTAAAAGATGCGAGGCTGGTAAATCAGACCAAACCTGAGAAATTTCCTGAACAAACGAAGGCTCCTTTAACCATGTGTTCTCGAAACGAAATCTGAACTGCCTCCTTGACTTAATAACACGTAAAAGATCCAACTGAATTGGATCGTGATCCGAGCGAGTAGTATGAATAACTCGGAGATCACAAAGAGGAAACTTTGCCCACCAAGAAGCAGTAGCAAACGCCCTATCAAGACGTTCTTTAACCCAATTCTGAGAACCTCTCCCTTTCTCCCACGTAAATTTGCCACCATCCAACTCTAATTCAGAAAGTTGACAATCTTCCACTGCACTTCGAAAACCCTCAAATAACCCTGGAGGGTGAGGATTAGACCCTTCCTTATCCGAAGCATAGAGTAAGTCGTTGAAGTCACCCCAAATACACCACGGAAGATGAGACATATCTGCTAATATGCGAATAAAGTCCCATGAATCACGCCTTCTACTACGTTCAGGGTAGCCATAGAAGCATGAGAGTCGCCACGACGCAACATTACTCTCCATAAAAACCAAGTCAATATGATTCTGAGAATACCCCGAAATATGACAAGCAGCATTATTCTTCCACATAATTGCAAGACCTCCACTACGACCATTACGATCAACAGAAAAACACTGATCAAACCCAAGTTTTATTCTAAGCTCCTCTATTCTATTGGAAAACGAAATAGTTTCAATCAAAAACAAGAAAGTAGGTTTACGATCTCTTACAAGATCGCTGAGAACACGAACTGTACGGGCGTTCCCCAACCCCCGACAGTTCCAACTAAGGCCAATCATTGCAGCTGGCTAGCTTGCCTCGCAAGCGTAGCCAATATATGAGACGAGGAATCTGTACAATCAGCATTAGAAAGAACAGAGTCCATATTAGAATTTTTAATATTAAAGCCCACACTCGTAGCTCCATGGGCTTCACTCCTTCTCCTTTTCCTTTCCTCCAAGTTAAGCCCATCCAACTCATCGTCCTCAGGCCCAATAATAGTAGTAGAATTTGACTTTCCCCCCAAAACATTAATATTTGAAATTATATTACCTGTCTCTCCCATAACATTATCTATTCCAGCCCTGATATCTCGCTCCTTAACAACCTGTACAACTGATTGCTGATTTCCCGGGATTGACTGCTCCGAAGATTGCTGCTTCTGGTTTTCCATCCCGTATCTGTTTCCCACTCTCCATCACCCTCCTCCCTCAACCACTTGCTTTTGACGTTTCCGGCCGCCTTACGTGGTGGAGCACGAAGCCAACTCCCCCACTCTTTGACAATTGCACTAGCCCCAGCATCCAATTTCTTCTTGCAAAACCTTTCTGTGTGTGTTAACATGCCACAGGTGAAACAGAAATCACCTAATCTCTCATATTTACACTGAACAATTACCTCCGTCTTATCTTTTTTGCAGATCTTCTTCTTTCTCTTCAAAGGTTTTCGAGTATCCAGACGTACCTTCAGCCTCATGCACTCCCTCCAAATGCTTGAATTATTATTGTTATCATATTGAAGAAATGTCCCAAAGAAATTTCCCAATTGTTTCCCCACCGCTTCCGACATAAGTCCTACAGGAAGGCCATGAATTTGGATCCAAAAATCAATCTCAAACAAGGGCACATTTAACGGGTCCTCTCCATTCTTGATCGTATTAAGAACAAGCAAAGCATTATCAAATGACCATGGACCACCCTTCATCACCCATTGCATATCATCACCATGGTAGAACTGAAAGAGAAAGAGCCCTGGCTTTAAGTCTTTAATATTAACCCCCATAGCAGGTCTCCACACATCTGCTAATTTCGATCTCATTGCCCGAGTATTGATGTTTTTCTCTGTGAGAAAACGACCCACCAAGCAGAGTTCAAACCTATTCACGTCCTCCTCAACTCCTTCGTCGAAGACAAGCTTCTCATTTTCCTCATTATCGATATCGAGATCCGCCATATGCATTACAATATCATCTGACGCAGCCATGATTGAAAAACTCTCACTACTCAGAGAAAGGAGAGAAATAAACAAAGACTCTCACGAAAACATGGAGAGAAACTTTTCTATGCGGTCTCTATATAAAGACTTTAGTTTAGTAGTGGACTCGTGCATTATCCAATTATTTTGGATCGGTGTACCTCTGACTTATTTGACTTAGGGACTAATCTTTTTAATGTATAAACTACCCTAATCTTTAACCTAGTACCAACTACCACGTCTTGTTTTTCTGCCGATAGTTTTACATCTATGGCTCCGGCTCTTCCTGATGACATAATTATCAAAGAGATATTAATTCGAGTTCCAGTCAAGTCCATGGTTCGATTTCGATGCGTCTGTAAATTATGGAATTCTCTATTTTCCAACCCTGATTTTACCCTATCACAATCAAACCGTAGTGTTTCCCAGAACTCAGATGATGATCATATCATACTTAACAAAAATCTTCACAGTTGTATATCGATAGTCTCCCGTGCTACATTGTCCGAAACTCGCATCGACAATGTCCCTTACCCTGTATCAGACCATCCTTACATGCACCTTGTTGGTTCTATTAACGGCATAGTTTGCTTAGCTTGTCTCTCCAGGCAAAGAGGTTATCACTTCATATTATGGAATCCCGCTATTCGACAGTCTAAGAAAATTTTACTACCCAAACGGTGGCCCTTCAAATTGGAAAAACACCCGTGTTCGTACCTGCTAGGATTCGGTTGGGATCAAATTTCAAATGACTTTAAATTAATATTTAAACTTATGCATTTATCCCCAGCTGTTGTCTACTCGTGTAAAACAGAATCTTGGAGTAGGAAAGCCGCGCATTGGAGTTGGGGGAGAAGTCGTGATATTAACAAGCACATTGTGGGGTGGTCTCCCTGTGTTATTGTGAATGGCATCCCTTACTGGAATCGGTTGGATAATATTATCAAGTTTGATGCTAAGATCAACGAGTTCATATTCTTTGCAGTTCCTCGCAAACATTTTTATTACACTCTCATCAATTTGAATGATTGCCTTGGACTGATAGAGTATGTACGTGGTGGACGGGATGATTTTGATCATCTCGCAGATGTTTATTGTTTCGATGAGAAAAGTAGTATCTGGAGTAAGGTGTACACCATTAATGTCGATGATCGTGATCCTTTATCATATGAGCCTATATCACTTCCTATATGTTTTAAGTATGGTGGCGAGATTATATTTAATCAAAAGAACTTTTTGTATGATCCCAAGTCGAGAGAGATCAAGCGTCTTGGTTATTACAACGTATATCTTAATGGCTTTAGCTATACCCCTAGCTTCCTTTTCCTTGAGGGAATGGAGTCATTCCATTAACAAGGTGCTAGAAGATCACTTTATTCCTGAATTTGATATAATTTTTGTTTGAAGCGGGTTGGTAGCAATCTTACTGCATTAGTACCTTATACTTCTGCTCTGTTCTTCTTGTGCTAAGTCTTTTGTTCTATTTTTTTGGAACTATATCAGAACTTGTTTATATGCTGTTATGGAACTTGTTTATTTTGTTTTGTGTTTGCGATTCAGTTAGACTCTTTAGTTCATTAATACTCTCCGTTCACAAGTTAGGGATAGACATGCAGCAAGCAGCTTTCTCAAATGAAATGGCACTTCCTGGATATATCTTACTGAGACTTTGGTGGTTGCATCATAATTTAAAACTTGTATTCAATATTGTTTTCACATATTTAGCAACAGAAAAAAAGTTTGTTCTTAGATGAAAAAGAATATGATATTTTGATTTCTTGACATCTTAGTAAGAGGAATCAGTCAGTTTAAGAATATTTACGAGAACCATCCTATTCCACAACCAAAGCATGATATTGGTTTGTCGTAAATTCCTTGTTAGACTCATCACTATTTCCCTTGTATCACCTTTACTTGTCTCCAAATTATATTGGAATAAGGATAGTTTCATCGAGTCCTTCCCCAGTCATGATAGTCCTTTTATGAAGCTGCCTTTCTCGAGCATTCCATGTCATATTATTTCTAACAGGAACAGGGCAGGTGTATAGACATGTCAAGTATAGATTGTATAGTAGATAAGTATCTAGTAGATAAGTATCTAGTACGTAAACTGTTGTCTAACACTGTAGGCAGTGGCGGTTCAGGGTTTGATCTCGGGGGAGTGAAATACATACCTTATGAGCGGATCCACCATTTCTTCTCATATAGAAATTTGCACATGTTATGAGTTTTCTTGATCAAATGAATCTTTCGGATTATACACAACATACTCAAAAGTAATGGAGATGCGATGCAAGTTTGGCCTAGAAATCTGATTTATAGACTATACACTGGAAACCAAGGGTTGCAACTTGTAACCTTAATGATGCTTCTCAACTTATGCAGTTAACCTATTGTACATATTAAACTTGCCTCCAGTGAAATATCTATATCTGCTATCCGGCCATGTACTCTTATCATCTCACTATAAGATCATAATTAAGTGAACCAGAAGTTTTACGATATAGCTCCAGCCATAGCTTAGCACTGTGTAACTGTGACCATAGCTTAGGATTTTAGAAGACTTGGATAGTGTTTTATGCTAGATAAAATTCATGGAATTCTTTTTCAAATGTACTTGTCTTACACATCTGGGATGTCAAATTTAAAGCCATAAATGGAGGATTGTGTAAGGAATATTCTGCTAAGTACTTAAATTGTGCTGACCTGTGTCAGTCTTCTTTGGCAATAAGAGAGAAGTAATTTGTAAGTTGATTAATTTTCAAATCTCTAAAGATCAGTATCATAGCTCTTTTACCATTTGTCCATAGTGGGATTCAGTCGAGGTAAAATGAAATGTGTTATTTTTTTAAATGGAAGGTTGGCTTTTTATTCGGATGACTTTTCAAGGCTTTCATGTATGAAATTCTTTGTGCTTAGCATGTTCTCTTCCCTGGCAAGGGCTTAAAGAAGTTCCAGAATCGATGGGCCTAGCTAGTATATTAAGGTTTTTGATTTTTGCTTGAGCATATGTTAGTTTTAGATGACTTTTCCATAATGCTTAAAGCAGTATCTTTCTGTATTTGTTCCCTAAATATGAAGTTACTATCTAGAATTTTGATCTTTTCGGATAACGAGTATCTTCTTTGTAGCGTCAGAATATGCCTGTTGCTTGAAATAAACCATTCTTCAGTACAGCTTCCAGATTAAAACTTTGAACCACATCTTTGCAGAATCTTAGAGGAACACTCGTAAATAATTGTTTAAACTAGAGAACTATAATGTGATGCACATGCACGATCACGTTAACATTATTCATGTTTACTTGAATTGCTGAGAATTTATCACCTAATTAAAGTTGGTTGAAAGTAATTTGAGCTCCATGTTGTGGTTGAAGAGTCATAACCGTGTGAGGAGCATGAGTGTAGGATGGTGAGAGTTCAAAAGAGAAATTCTGTAAGATCACAGCCAATGCAACTTTAACTTCTATTGTTGCAAAATGGTTTCCAATACACATCCTTGGACCCCAGCCAAAAGGAAAGAAAGCTAGCCTATCTTTAGATGCCTTTGCAACTCCTTCAGAGAACCTTTCTGGTTTGAACTCCTCAGCATCATTGCCCCAAAGATCTGGATCATGGTGGATATGCAATAGAGGCAATGTAATATCCACCGCAGCTGGTACGATGATACCCCCTATCTTGGTTTCTTTGGAGGTTTGTAGGTATAAAGCAATTACAGGTGAATATAACCTTTGGACTTCATATAGTATCATAGTGACCTACAGGAAAATCAGAAGGATGAAATGCACTAGAGGAACTTGATTGTTTTAATTAGATTAGAGCAAAAAAAGTATTGATAAAATAGTTTTGTTGAATGAAAAGTGACATACAATTTTAAGGCAGCTTATATCCTCGAAACTTGGAATGTTTTTTCCACAGACTCGCAGAACCTCTTCCCTGGCCTTTTCTTGCCAGTCTTGGTGCATGGATAAGACAACCATTATCCAAGTCAACCAACTTGAAGTTGTCTCATGTCCAGCAAGGTAAAACAGCTTACATTCCTCTATGATTTCTTCTACTGTCATTTGGTTACTATGTGCGCCACTCGCATTATTGATTGGATTCATCTGTTTACTGGATTGCAAGAGCAGACCTAATAAGTCGTCGTTCCTGGATTCTCCTGCTGTTATTGCTCTGTCTTTCTTCTCAACTAATGTTCTGAGCATTGAGGTAATCCTTTTGTTCAAGCTGTTTCTACTTCTGTTCTTTTTAGTTGGGATAAATCTGCTTAGCAGACATCAAGTTGAAGTCATTGAAAGGATTCTCATATTAGATATTTTTTTGAAACAAAATCAAAATCCACTTGTTGAGGTAAAAAGGTTGTTTTAAAAAATAATATCAGTTCAGTAAATTGTGTAATGATTTACCTGAAACCAGGAATGTATAAAGTTTGCATGGCTTCCATAACTAGCACCTGGAGTTCTTTTTGTAATTTTAAAATCTTCTTGCCTTCTTCGTAGCTGCTACCAAATGCTGTTCGAGATATAATGTCACCTGTAAGATTTTGAAATTCAGTCCAGACATCGATCTCACAAGTTCTCTGAGTACCAGCTAATTCATTCCATCGATCAACCAACATCATACAACTATCTGTAAATACTGGTACCATTCCCTTCAATAAATGAAAGATAACTGTAAATATAGCATAAATAGAAGTCATTTGACATACTAAGCAAAATTTTCGAATTGTGTGTTGGAAGTTGGAACTTCTTCACAAACAAATCTAATTAGCTAAATCTTCTTTTTTGTTAAATCAAAAGCCGAAGTCAAGTGTTTCAGCATGAAAGCAAAAGGAGTCCATCATAAATTTGGAATGTAACCTTCAATTTCTCGAGGTGAAAAGCAGGGCTGATTATCCGTCTATGTGCAGCCCACTTTTCGCCTTCTAGAGTTGTCAATCCATTTGTCAGAATCAGTATTAGAGGATTGAGTGATGGCTTCTGAAAATGTCCTAACTTGTTAGAGAGAACTTCTTTCACCAACTCGGGATCCATTAAATTCAGTCTAGGCGTCTTCCCTAACCAAAACATGGATATTTTCCCTGTTTTAACGAATAACAGTTGGTTAGCCAGACATACATGCAATAAAAACATCCTCTGGGAGTTATTAGAACACAATTCAACTAATAAATTGCATGACAAGGGAAACTTCATCCGTTACCGTATTTCTGCACAAGATTATAGGTGAAAGGAACCACACGAGACACAATCTGGTGGTTTAGGCTAGCTGGTTTTGCCCATGCATCTTGTATTTGCTTAACAAATTCTTTTAAATCCCCGAGCAATGGCTTATAAGAAGTGCCATTGATTCCTTGGAGCTTCAAGTACTTCTCAAGCCTTTTCGGTTTCCACCAAATAGAGTAAAATGTTTTGGCAAGAAAAAAGGGTACCAGAGACGATGAGATCAGTATGACAAGCAACATATTTTGCTCCATTTTCTTACTAGAGATTATCTTTGAGATTAGTTGCTGTTTTTGATGAAACAAGTTCACTTAAACTGTGTCTTATATAGTGAGTTCATAACATCATATGTTTGAAATATTTGGCACTTAAAATAGTGTCGAAGTGGGTAAGCTTTCACTGTCGTACGAGGGGTCTCACGAATTTAATCACTGCAGATTAAAAAAGAATTCGAGGATATCTTCTATTCTATATATGCTTATCTGTAAAAAAAATTTAAATATGGACTAATTTACTTAAATAATAAAGAAATGTTAGAATTCCTAAAAAAGTTATACTATTGGTTGTTCGTTACATTAATAAAATAGGTACATCATATATTTATACTATACTATAATAAGCGAAAATAGGTATAATTTGAGAAAAGCCCCCAATATCACAATTTCAAGACAAATGGTCTTAAATATCACAGCTCAAAAACTTGGCCTCAAATATCACTTCATAACACAGTATCGTGTAGCGTTTTAATTTTTCAGTAAAAAACGCTACTTCGTGTAGCGTTTTATATATTTTTTTATTTTTTTTAGGAAACACTAATGCGTTTAGCGTTTTGTGGGGCAGATTTTTTATTTTTTTTATTAACACTGGATAATGTTGCGTTGGGGGGGGGGAACGCTAGTTTATGTGCTGTTTTGAAAGTAACGCCACATGATATGGCGTGTGACCCTTGAAAACATAGTTTGAAGTAGCGTTCTACCAAACAAAAAAAAAAATTAAACTCCCTCAAACGCTACACGCATTAGCGTTTTAAACAAAAAAATAGAACGCTATATTATACTATGTGTTGAAGTGATATTTTGGGCCAAGTTTTTGAACTGTGATATTTGGGGCCATTTCTTTTCAGATTGTGATAGATAGGGCCAACACCCGTATAATTTGTAGTTTGGTTACCTCTATTTTGCTTCCTCATTTTTGGTTATCCCCCATTCACAACCACTAGATCTTGAACTTAAATAGATCATGATCGTTAGATATAAAAATATTAAAAGTTGAAATCCTAAGGTTCGAATCCCGCCAACAACATTTTAATATAAAATTAATACTAGATTATGTTATATAGAAAGGTTGATGGTTCGATTCCCATCAACAACCTATTAATTTAGATTTAATACTAGAAATTATTTATGTACAAAGGTCTAAAATTTGAATTCTCCCAACATATTAAAAATAATATTTATAATATTACATATACTAAATTATAAGTAAATTAAAAAAAAAAAAAGGTAACTCGTGCTTTGTACAGACTATAAACTATTACTAGGGGTGGGAAACGGATAATACGGAGTTGGATATGATCATATCCGTATCCGGATCTGGCAATCAGTAATGATATCCGAATCCGTATTCGGATCCGGAAATATCCGGCTAAACCGGATACGGATAATATCCGAACGAATCCGAATTCGAATCCAAATATATCCGGATCCGTCACTTGCAGTCCAAAATTATTGCATTAGGTGGGAATTGAACCCGAGTGGTGCTCCTTTTGCTTTTCTAAATTCCTAATGTCACACTAAAACCAATTATGCTACTTGATTGTAATGTTACAAAACTTAATAATTAATCATAACTTAGTATAAACATGCTTGTATTTGTATTTTTAATAATTTATGATGACTATATTATTATATTATCTTGATAGAATGATAGGCATGCTTATATTTTGTAATTATATATTAAAATATATATTATATATTAAAAAATTAAAAATATATATTATATATAATTCATTTCGGATACGGATGCGCCTATATCCATATCCGCATCCTAAACTCCTGGATTCAGATACGGATAATATCCGATTGACTCCGAATATGAATAGTATCCGCTTTTTTCCGAATACAAACACAGATATTTCGGACGAATATCGGTTTTTCCGAATTTTTTTCCCAGCCCTAACTATTACATATAAATTCATAAATAAAAATAAGTCATGGGTTATTTGGGAACAAATTCGAGATGTGTGTTTGGGGTACGTATATCATTGTTCACATACTTATAAATATCAAACTCAATAAATAAACATAGTAGATATTATATGTTCCATAATTTTCTATTATATAGCAATTTAAAATGTTGACTACCAATATAATTAAAGATATGTATGATATACTCAACTAGAGTATCTTGTTACTTGTTTTACAAGAGTTGTCGCCTGATACGATGACTGAATTGTTTAATTTAGCTTGTTGTGCGGAGCAAGTATCGGCATTTTATTTTTTTATTTTCTCAGACTTGTTTGTCATAAAGAAGGTACTACTTAAGTATAAAATCAATTGATTTTATATATTTTATGGAGACCAACATTTTTAGTGGAGATCGGAGACCAATATCAATCAAAATATTACAAAAACTTATTTATTAAAAATCATTTCTATGAAAATCACTATACCATCTATTTCATTGAAAATCTTGAAGATCATATATGTTTTACATACAAATTTCATTAAAAATCTTGAAAATTATGTATGTTCTGCAAACAAAATATTGCAGAACGTATTATTCTCCAAAACATGTTCTGCTTGCAAATCATATATGATTTTTAAGATTTTGAATGAAATAATAATGTTAATTGAACATTCTTTGCAAATATATATATTTTGCAATGTTTTAAGTGCATAATGTATATGGTTTCCACGGTCTCCACTCAAATGGTGGTCTCCATAGAACTTAACTCTCATCGGTAGTCCAGAATTTATGAACTCTATTTAGAATATCTTATCTTTGCACTAAATTCTTTTCTTTTTTTTTGCTAGTTTCTTTGCACTAAATTCCACAAAGAAAGATTAAACAAAATTCAAATAAATTAGAAGTTTATTTAAAGGAAAACAAGATCTTAAACAAGAAAAATGATAAATGATAAAGGATGAAGGATGAAGATTTTTCTCACCGATGAAAACCTCTTGAAAAATAATAGGTGCCGCGAGGTTTTGACGAAGGCAGCATGTGTTTGTATGATTCACAAATTTTAGTACTAGTTTTTTTTTCTTTTTATGTGTGCATTTGTCAAACAGCTTTTCGGTATTTTGAATATTATGTTAGAGCTGAGTAACAACTGAGTTAACTTTTCAATAATTTTTATCAGCATAAAATAAGTTAATATTTTTTTATTAATCTCTTGTCTCATATAACTGATAATTTTTATGTTCTTTTGTTAACTTGATCAAATTTTAATCAATAATTACAAATTACTATTAATTTACTTTTTTTAAAATAAAAACTTATAAATGACTCAGGCCCCGTTTGGGAAATCTTATTTTTCAGAAATAAGTTAATTATTTTGGAAAAAAGTATGTAAATATGTACTTTTTTTCTGAAATAAGTAACTTATTTTTGCAAGATAACGAATATTAAACTCCTCATACACATCAATCATCAATATATCAATCATCAATCCATATATATAAATAAAGGAGGATACACGGGGTCTAGGTGGCATTCTAAGATCGTCTCAATCTATTTTTCTATTTTTTTTTAAATTTTAGGATTTAAACACTAATAAATATAATAATATCTTTTAACATATTAGAAGTAGAATAAGTGTTCGAATTTATAGATGAGAAAAGTTCAAATTCATAAGGAAGACATAATTAAAAGTTCTATTGGAAGTTGAATAGGTATTTAATTATTAGGTATTGATTAAAGGTTCTATTGGAAGTAGAATAGGAGTTTGAATAAACACTAATAAATATAAAAAATATCTTTTAACATATTAGAAGTATAATATGTGTTTGAATTTATAGATGAGAAGAGTTTGAATTTATAGGAAAGACATATAATTAGAAATTATATTAAAAGTAGAATAGGTATTTATAAGGCATATGATTAAAAGTTCTATTAGAAGTAGAATAGGATTTCGAATTTATAGAAAATAAGAGTTCGAATTTATAGAAAAAACATATAATTATAAATTATATTGGAAGTAGAATAAGTGTTTGAATATATAGAGGAGACATGTAACATGTTATTAAAATTTGTATTGGAAGTAGAATACATGGATGATGGTGACATCTTTTACAATATTCTAAAATAATACATTTTTATACAAGTTATTTATACTTCTATTAGGAAAATTTTTTATAAATCCAATACTAATCTCATAAAAAAAATCTTCTTACTTAAAAAGAAAAGAACCAATGTGCTAACATAATAAAAGAACATTCTCCTACAGGAAACCTAAATAAACACAGTAGTATCTATAATATAAAGAGAAAATAAGATGTTTTTTCTAAATAATCCATAAATTTTAGAAACCTTGGAGAAAATAAAAATTGGAATTCACACTATTTTTAGGTTTTGATTATAAGGAAAAAATTTGTATAAGATAAGTATCATCAATACTATGCAATGAAGTTGAAATTTCGATCCCAATGAGAGTGGCTCGAAACATGTTTAACGGGAAGACAACTAACTAGAAAAAAGATTATATCAGCTATTAGAATTTGATAATAATGTTATAAATTTTATTTCATTTTTTGGATTCGATTTTTATGGATAAACATTGTTATACAAGTAATATATGTAAAAGTTAGGGTTTTGATCTTAACAGGGATGACTCAATAGGAGTAAACATGTTTAACGAGAAAGCGGTTCTTTAAAGAAAACCGTATTGCATATTAAAATTTAATATTGGTGATATAATAGAAAATAAATATATTTGATTTTTTAAGAATTTTAGGATTTTAAAAATTAATAACTAAAAAACAATCTTTTAACATTTTATAAGAAGCATAATAGATGTTAAAATTTATAAAGAATAAGAGTTTGAATTTATAGGGAAAACATATAATTAAAAGTTTTATTTGAAGTAGAATATGTGTTTGTAAGACATATAATTAAGAGTTTTATTATAAGTAAAATAAGAGTTCTAATTTATAATTAAGAAATGTTTGAATTTATAGAAAATACATATAATTAAAAAAAATTATTGGAGGTTAGAAAAGATGTTTGAATATATATATATATATATATAAAGAATACATATAATAAAATGTTTTATTGGAAGTAGAATACGAGTATAGTGGAGATGTTTTATACGATTTTTTAAAACTATATTTTTTTTCCTAGAAATTCTTTATTTTAACTTTTGTATACAAGTTAATTATACTTGCATTAGAAAAATATGTCCATAAATTCAATATAATTCCCGTAACGAAAAGTCTTCGCATTCAATAAAATTGATGTGTTAACATAAGAGAAAAACATTTCCATGCGGAAGCTGTAAATTAATACAAGAGTATCTATAATATACAGAAAATATAAGATGTATTTTCATTTTCTAAAATTTCATAAATATTAGAAAGTTTAACAAATGTAAAAAATTGGAATTTACTCTTTTTAACGTTTATTTTTAAGAAAAAAAGTTATTTCACAAGATAAGCGCCATCAATACTATGTTGTGAAGTTAGAATTACGGTTCCAAATAAGAACAACTCGAAACATGTTTTAACGAGAAGACAGTTCACTAGAAAAGATTATATTAACTATTAGAATTTGATACTAATGTCATAATTTTTTTTTTAAAAAAGTTATTACATAAGATAAGTACCATCAATAATATGTAATGAAGTTAGAATTTCGATTCCAAATAAGAATGGCTCGAAATATGTTTTAACGGGAAGACGGTTCACTAGAAAGATTGTATTAGCTATTAGAATTTGATACTAATGTCATAATTTTTATTTTATTTTTAGTGTTCGATTTTTATGGATAAAAAGTATTATATAAGTATTTATAATATATGTTAAAGTTGGGATTTCGATTTAAACGAGAAAGTGACTCAATCGAAAGAATCGTGTTTAGCAAGAAATTAGTTTATGTAACAGTTATAATTTAATATTGATTATATAATATAACGTAATATGTATTGAAATTTTTTAGAAAAATTATAATGCCCCCACGAAGCGCGATTTTTTCGACTGGTTTTTTTCTAAAGAAAAATATATAAATATAAATTTTTTTCTGAAATAAGTAACTTATAAACTCGTGTTAACATTTGTCAAACGGGACCTCAATATTGAGCCCATAGAATTATCTTATAAAAGTTTTTAACAATTCAACGACTAGATTTTGCAATGTAGCACGAACATTAGTTACATTGTATACGGCCCAACGACTGCTAAGTTAAAAACTCTTGCCAAACCCAGATCCAGCCCATTGCGTTTTTTCTTAAGGGATATTTTGAATTTATGTTAATTAATATATACGTTAACACTATTTTCATTTTTACTTTTTCTGCTACAAGTTACACAAGTTACACGAGTCCAAATCATCTACATCACTTTAGACTTTAGATGTGTCATTTCATGTTCCACTTTAGATGGTTGTTTTTGATTGGGTGGTTGATGTGAATATAGGGAGGTCCCATTTATATATGGAATGACACAACTAAAATGATGTAGAGGATTTGGACTAAATTACACATCGAGGACGGATAGGGGTGAGTGACTATGATCCCATCAAAACTTTTCCCAAGCTTATCTTCCTTCATTTTTTGGTTCAAAAATTGAAAATTTGATAAAATAGTGTCTTATACCCATAATCTAATAAATCTTAATGATCTTTCAAATATTCTTGAACTTCATACGCGTAAATTCATAATATAGTTTTTGCAAATCTAGATTGTGACATATTTTCCTTCTCTCCCAAAAAAAAATTTGGTTCCGTGGTTACATCATATAATTGAAAATATAGACCTAGGTCACAATTAGGCCTATTTTTTTAATTTGATAATATATTGTTTATTTCTTGTTATGCCTAAAACCTCGTACGGGTATTTTATTCTGGATTCGGGTCAATTATAAGTTCGATTTGGGGATTTTATTAAGTAAATTAGGGTTTTGATAAAGATTTGCAGAAGGAGGATGCGCCCTCACCTCCCGTATGTGGAGGGCGCGCCTTGAGAGACATAAAAGCAGTTAAAAAGTATGCTTGTTAGTTTTACAAGAAATTAGGTCGCGCCCTCTCTTTCTCTACAAGGAGAGCGCGCCCTAAATATTAAAACATGATGAAGGGTTTATATTTTCCAAGAAGTTACTAAAAGGATCTCTCTTGGAATTCTACTCAAGTTGGGAATCTATTCAAGTTGGGATTCTATTCAAGATGGGATTCTAGATGTCGAAGAATTCCCTCCTGTCGTATCTCAGGAGGGGGATGTCCGTCGTAGAAGGCCTCCAGGGGTTTTCCTGGATTTAGGGACCTTTCTTATACACTGAGGGCATGTTCTCCTCGGTGCAAAGATTGGTCTCTCTCTGGTGTGTGCTTTGGGAGCTCTGTTCCTGTAGCCAATGGGCGCGCTCTCATTGGGGAACTTTGGAGTAATCCTGCACTTTGCACCCAAAAGCTACGGATCACCTGTCCTGCTATCTGGTGGGTGCTTCTCATTCGGGGGACAGGGATGCGTTCTGCACTTGGGGTAAACCATGGCTTTACCTGCATCCTTGAAATCAAGAAATAGCTTGTAGCGAATAGGACTAGTCCTCGACGGGGGAAGTTTCCATATTCGTGAAGTCTTGAGATCTTGGATGAGCCTTGGGCCTTTTGTGGTTAGGCCTCATAGTAGAACATTCCGGATGCTGGATCGATACCTAAGCCCAATTGGGTTTCTTGCTCTCCAAGAACTACGTGGGCTTGATCCTCTATAAATATAGAGGTACGTAGGTAAATTGAGGGGGATGGAAGCGAAGAGCTCTATGAGCCACCACCAAAACCCTCTCAATCTCAGCCCCCAATTCATCACAGCCACCACACTCCGGCGACTTTACCGGCGAATAGCCACCACCATAGATCTTGATTCCGGTGACGTACCTCAAATTTTGTTGTTACCAAATACCTCCGTCAACAAATTGGCGCTAGAAGGAGGGGCAGCCAATCAAGATCTTCATCTTAGGAGGAAAAGATGTCTCACAGTTGAGGTGGAGGTTTTCACGAAAGAGATGACTACGATTCAGAAGATAGCTTGGAGGTAACCAAGCTCGTCATGAAGCTTGTCCCGGAGGAAATCTCTACTCCTCCGCACCACCATGGAATTCCAGCCGCCGCCGGTGAACAACCGCTTGTTCTTATCAATAATTCGGAGTTAATGGAGCAACTTTATCGTATGAGAGATTCCATAAATAACTTCGGGTCAAGATTGAGTTCTGCGGAGAAAGTGCAAGAAAGTAGGAGAAAATCTCGGAGGATCCCACGAAATCATCGCCGAACAAGGAAAGCCCTCCAAGTTAGGAAAGTTCTCGAAGTGGTTCTTGGATCCTCAAGAGAGGGCGCGCCCTCATCCCCACCGCTCTGGGCGCACCCTTAGTGAGATTCGATGTGATGAAGAAAAGATGGTTCTAAGGATGATTTTCACGCTGCTGTTGCAAAAAGACAGTTCCGGGTATTTTCAAGAATGGTGATTTCCGGTCAATGACGTCGAACTAGGTTTTCCATGGGGCGATTTCAAATATGATTCGAAGAAGGATGTTCCAGATAAGAGACGCAATTATCGGGAACTCGTCCACCATTAGGGCACGCCCTCACCATCAGGATGTGGCCACAAGGTAACCCTTGACTTGTTTTGTTGAGATTTTTGTTGTTTGTTTTTTGGACTTTTGTAGGAGAATCCTTGAGTTAAAGATGGAATTAAAGATGGTGAGAGAGAATACCCAATAACCCTCAGGGCGCGCCCTGAGGGTGGTAGCCAAGGCTCGGATGATTTCCAACTTCTAGGAAAATTCGATGGTTGAACACGTCCTCATCTCCAGGACGCATCCTCTAGAGAGGGCGGCTCCTCACCCATCTGGTGAAATCCAACGAATTAAGGAAAACCTCGCTACTATGAGGAGGAGCTTTGCTAGCTTGAAGGAACGCCTAGGAATAAGGCTCGGGAGCGAGGCCCCATGATCCACAGCGCGTGCCCCCTGATTACAGGTCGAGGCCCCTTGGACATGAGCGAGCCCTTCCATGGATTGATAGTCCACAGCGCGCGCCCGCTGTTAATAACAGGTTTGGGCCCCTTGGACATGAGCGAGCCCTTCCACGGAGTGATAGTCCACAGCACGCGCCCGCTGTTAATAACATGTCTGGGCCCCTTGGATGCAAATCAGTTCTAGCACAGAGTGGTAATCCACAGCGCGCGCCCCCTGTTGATAACAGGTCGCGGCCCCTTGGATTCGAACAAACCTCATAATAAAGAGGGCTCGCCATCAGCATCTCTTATCAAGGGCGCACTACCAGGACGTGCTACAGGGAACACCCATGGAAGATGATATAGGAGAGAGCTGCAAATGGTGAGTTTTGCTAATTCAAGCAGAACAGGCCTCAGAAGATTATTATGAAGCGCGCCTTCCCCTGACTGGGCGCGCCTCCAGGTAATATACAACCTCTATATTATTTTACTCCATATATTTATTGCATGTATAAAGTTCCAGGGGTTTACCTGATGAGAAGGCCTCCAGGGGTTTGCCTGATGAGAAGGCCTCCAGGGGTTTGCCTGATGAGAAGGCCTACAGGGGTTTGCCTGGCCAAGAGAACGGAGAACACTTGGAATCGAGGCCCCGTGATCCACAGCGCGTGCCCCCTGATTACAGGTCGAGGCCCCTTGGACATGAGCGAGCCCTTCCTCAAGGTCGTGATCCACAGTGCGTGCCCCCTGGTTACAGGTCGAGGCCCCTTGGACACGAGAGAGCCCGCTTTGAAGATCTCATTGGAAGATAATGAAGCCGAAGATGTAAAAATGACATTGTCTGGCCTAATCATCAAAGTGAGGAATAGCCCTCGACGTATTGCTGAGGGCGCGCTCTCAAGAAAGGCCCTACAATCGTTCCCTTGATTTCTCATAGTGCAACTGTTGGAAGATAGGGTGAGAATTCTCAACCCCAGGGCGATGCTCTACATCAGGACTCCACTTCAAGGAAATGCACGTCAGGAAAATCCTCCAACATAGGACGCGCCCTCAAGGAACTCCCTTAGAGGACCTTTCTGGTTAGGGCGCGCCCTCAAAGAAATATGCAAATTCTCAAGCGGACTCCAATATCTACTAGGATAATTTACTGCTTAGAATCCAGAAGGAAAGAAGCTGTTGAGTTGCGGCCCCACGAACCATAGTGTGTGCCCCCTGATCATTAGGTTGAGGCCCCAAGGTCGTGAGTGAGTCCCTCTATGAAGAAACGATACTTTGCTATAGAGGACGTGCCCTCGTATCTACAATGACCTGAATGATAGGCATCAGGGCTCGCCCTAACTTATCAACCTCATGTTGTGGCTTCGTCTGCAAGTATGATCGCAATGATCCATGGCATATCTTTTGCTTGAAGAAAATTGTATTGATGTGTGGCCCCATGAATCTTATAGTGCGCCCCCTGCCAGGCAGGTTGAGGCCCCAAGGTCATGAGTAAGCCCCTCTACACAAGAATGACATTCATCCGGACTAGAAGAGACTTTGGCATTGCCCTCATCCACATAGGGCGCGCCCTAAGCAACAGGACGCGTCCTCAGCAACTCCAACGGCTCTCTCATAAAATTCCCGTATTGGGATGCCTCTTTAAGAGACGCTTCTTTAAGGAATGATATTCTGATGCTGGGGGGTAGTATTGATGCACATCCCTAGCCCTACATATACACGTATTTCAGGTTTGTGTGAACAGCGGAATACCCCTACGGGGATGCCTCTTCGTGAGATGCCCTTCATAGGATGCCTCTTTGTGAGATGCCTCTTTGTGAGATGCCCTTTATTGGATGCCTCCTAGTGAGATGCCTCTTCGAGAGATGTTATTCATAGGATGCCTCATTTTGAGATGCCCCTTCATGGGATGAGATTTGAAGTAGCCCGTGACCAGAGAATGCACTCTACCAGAAGTTGATTGAAGTAGAGCAATGCCTGAATAGTAGACTACAAGCTAAATTAATTACCTCCTAGTCTAGGGGGTAGTCCATGTACACTTTGTGTACACTTTCCCTAGTGAAATTTTCAACGTTTTCGAGAATGCAAGATTATGCCTGTAGGGCGCGCCCTGAAGGATGAGTTTGAATAATTCCCATACAATGGAGGACGCGCCTTCGGGTAGAAGATGCGATGCGGAACTTTTTCTTCCTCCCGAACTCTAAAGTCATCAGAAGAAAGAGAAGCACTTGGAATTGAGGTCCCGTGATCCACAGCGCGCGCCCCCTGATTACAGGTCGAGGCCCCTTGGACATGAGTGAGCCCTTCCTCGAGATGGTGATCCGTAGCGCGCGCCCCCTGATCACAGGTCGAGGCCCCTTGGATATGAACAAGCCCCTCCTCAAGGTGATGCTGGAAGAAGAAGTAGCCGAGACCATGAAGATTGGAGGATGGAGAAGTATCAAGGAGAGAGAGGCAACCTCAGAACAAAGAGGGCGCGATAGATCTCCTCGTATCACTTAAATTCTTTCAAGTCCTTGTAGTGAAGTGAGGTCGAGGGCGCGCCCTCCCTCTAAAGGAAAGCATCATGGAGGTTCTTAGGGGAATCCACGACCTCAGGGGAATCCACAGATTGAAGAAGATCCACAAGCTCAAGGTGAAAAGAACAAACTCAGACTCAAGAGGTAATTCTCACACAACTTCATGCCGGAGTTCCAGGTAATGCTCAAACAACGGCTCAACCTCCACCCTTGGGGGGGTATTCAGTCCAGTGCGCAACCACATATCCAAAATATTCACGGGGTTGAATATTCACGTGGTGAGGACAAAAATGTGGAGAAGAAATTTGTCAAGGAAGGAAGTACACATTATCTTTGGAGGACATCACTTGGGGGGTGATAGCAGCAATGCTTTGGAGAGATATGCTCGAGAGGCAAGATATACCTCTCACTGATGTGAATAGCTTGGGGTTAAGGCCGCCCAAATTGTTCAAGGGAGAATGTGCGGATATCACTTTCACTGAGGATGAAGTTAGATGAGTGCACCACCCTCATAATAATGCCTTGGGTATGGATTGGCTCTAAGAATGTGCATTGGGTTTTGTATACAATAGAAGTTCGGTGAATATTCAGTATTACGACACTTACAAGAAGTTGGGATTCCTAGACAAGGACATGGCACTAAAAAATACATGGATTTATGGTTTTTCAGGAGAAGTTGTGAAAGTGATCGGTGCAATCAAGTTACTAGTAACTCTTGGAGAAGGTTCTCTCTCAGTAACTCGGATGATGGAATTCATGGTTTGGATCAGGAGTCAGCTCACAATGCCTAGTAGGGCGCCCCTTGTTGAAAGAAATGAAAGTAATGACTTCCATTTTTCATCTTACTATGAAATTTTCTACACCAAATGATGTGGGCACTGTTCGGGGATCGCAGCATGATTCAAGGAAGTGCCACCACAAGGCAATTAAAGGTTTCAGGAGAATAAAGGGATGGAGGGCACGCCCTCATTGAAAGAAGTTCTGGAGGAATCATGAACAACATCAAGGTAGGAATTCAAGCTCATTATTTTATTCAATAATCAGAGGATGGGGAGGCATCCACCCAGAGGGCGCGCCCTCAGCATTAAAGGTGAAAGGATCAAGGGAAGATTAATGTTATTGGAAGGCTTGGTGAATGCCCTTGTCGAGGAAGACTTCCCTCTCAAAGAGGATGTGCCCTCCAAGGATGAAGCATCGATTGAAGATCTTCGAAGCTTTGATTTCGATTTTGATCCGAGAACATCGTAGCTGGTTGAGAAGACTGGTCCTGCAGAGGACTTAATTTTAATTATGGTGGATGAAAAGGATACGAGTAAGCATGCTGCTATGGTGGGAATTGATCCAGAAGTTATGTGCCATCATCTGAATATAGATCCTACCAAGAAAGGTATTCGCCAGAAACGTCGACCAGTAAGTGGAGAGAGAGCTATAGCATTGAAGGAAGAGGTGGACAGAGTATTAAACGTTGGCTTGTTTAAAGAATCCTACTACCAAAGTGGTTAGCTAACTTGGTTTTCGTTAAATGGGAAAGGGAGGACTTGTGTAGATTTCACGGATTTGAACAAGGCTTTCCCTAAGGATAGTTTTCCTCTTCCTCAGATTGATCAGTTGGTAGATATAACAGTAGGGCATGTTCTCTTGAGTTTCATGAACACCTATTCGGGTTATAATCAGATTTCCATGTACGCGAGCACACTTCTTTCATCACAGATAGAGGATTATACCGCTACATTGGAATGCCCTTTGGATTGATTAATGTAGAAGGAACTTGAGAAGACCATGGAGATGTATATGGATGACAGCTGAAGGGGTCCGTACGTCTTAATATCATAAGGCGCGCCCTCAAAAAAAAAACAAATATATATATATATATATATATATATATATATATATAGTTTTAGTGCGAGCCCTGTGAGAGGTTTACACTTGTGCATAATATCTCTTGTTTCTTACGCCGAGTTAGCTCATGTAAGCTTAGAGATGAGGTGCATTTGAGTTAGCTTCATCTTTGATTTTACATGGAATTGGGGGTAGTTGTTATGCCCAAAATCTCGCACGGGTATTTTATTCTGGATTCGGGTCAATTATAAGTTCGATTTGGGGATTTTATTAAGTAAATTAGGGTTTTGATAAAGATTTGCAGAAGGAGGATGCGCCCTCACCTCCCGTATGTGGAGGGCGCGCCTTGAGAGACATAAAAGCAGTTAAAAAGGATGCTTGTTAGTTTTACAAGAAATTAGGTCGCGCCCTCTCTTTCTCTACAAGGAGGGCGCGCCCTAAATATTAAAACATGATGAAGGGTTTATATTTTCCAAGAAGTTACTAAAAGGATCTCTCCTGGAATTCTACTCAAGTTTGGATTCTATTCAAGTTGGGATTCTATTCAAGATGGGATTCTAGATGTCGAAGAATTCCTCCTGTCGTATCTCAGGAGGGGGATGTCCGTCGTAGAAGGCCTCCAGGGGTTTTCCTGGATTTAGGGACCTTTCTTATACACTGAGGGCATGTTCTCCTCGGTGCAAAGATTGGTCTCTCTCTGGTGTGTGCTTTGGGAGCTCTGTTCCTGTAGCCAATGGGCGCGCTCTCATTGGGGAACTTTGGAGTAATCCTGCACTTTGCACCCAAAAGCTACGGATCACCTGTCCTGCTATCTGGTGGGTGCTTCTCATTCGGGGGACAGAGATGCGTTCTGCACTTGGGGTAAACCATGGCTTTACCTGCATCCTTGAAATCAAGAAATAGCTTGTAGCGAATAGGACTAGTCCTCGACGGGGGAAGTTTCCATATTCGTGAAGTCTTGAGATCTTGGATGAGCCTTGGGCCTTTTGTGGTTAGGCCTCATAGTAGAACATTCCGGATGCTGGATCGATACCTAAGCCCAATTGGGTTTCTTGCTCTCCAAGAACTACGTGGGCTTGATCCTCTATAAATATAGAGGTACGTAGGCAAATTGAGGGGGATGGAAGCGAAGAGCTCTATGAGCCACCACCAAAACCCTCTCAATATCAACCCCCAATTCATCACAGCCACCACACTCCGGTGACTTTTCCGGCGAATAGCCACCACCATAGATCTTGATTCCGGAGACGTACCTCAAATTTTGTTGTTACCAAATTTCTCCGTCAACATTTCTCAAATTCTACATTTTAGTTACCCTTTACGAGTATGTATATCTTAATCTCAAATTTGATAATGGGGTGTTTGGGGGAACTTTTTTGCAGAACAAGTCAACTTATTTTTTTAAGATAAAGTTAAAGATTTCTAACTTTTTTTTAAAAAAAGTCAACTTTTTTTTTTTTTGCAACTTATAGAATATCAAAAATACATTAAATACTTGTATAATTTTTTTTTTATCAAAATATGAAATTTTTACCCGAAAATAAGTCCATAATGACTTAATATAAGTTTTGCCAAACAGACCCAATATTAGTAGAATTTTACGTTTTACAAATAGCACAAAACCAGGATATTGATAAATTTTCATGTCACACTGTCACAGTAACTTTTGTAAGCACAGCAGACATATGACTGGGAATTTTACTTGCAAAATTAAAATCATTTCAAGAGTACCGTACGTACTTGCCTGTATGCTTTGGAGTAGTTTCTAGTTCTTCGCAGTCATCATTCGCCATTCGGATTTCGGCACATGCACTTTTTCACGTTGCCAGATTTTCATTTGCTCTTTACACATGATGTGATTGTACGAAAACAAAAGACAATACTTTTGTACCATCGGATGCATTATTTGTAGTGTCGTAGGACCAACAAAATTGATTCAAAATATTGGCGAATAAAATTTGTGAATATCAACCAAATTCATTGTGAATTTTTTTTCTTTTTGATAATCTCACTTACTTTCGTACCACCCAACCTGTCCGTCCCAATCAATTGATTCAAACCCTTCGTGTAGCATTTTTTTTCCCAAAATTTCTGATTTCTCGTTGTAAATTTAGCTTTTGCATAATTTTTTTCTCAATTTTTCTATCATAAATTATTCGGACCCCTCTCTCTTCGTCTGCTTCCATCACTAGATATAAGTATTTTTAAAGATTCTAGTGATCCGATTATTAAGGAGACTTTAGGATTAAAAAAATATTCTAAACGTTGTTTGCTCATCGATTCAGCATGTTCTTTTTCCAATAAAAACTTTCTAACTTTTTTTTTTTTTTTAAAGAAGCGAAGTATATGTTTTATTTATAAATGAATAGGTCTAACTTGGTTCTTGCAAATTTTATATCTCGATATATTTCGATCTGGTTTAATTAAAAGTAATAAATAATGTTTCAATTGAAGTCAAGAGTTCAATTGAGAAATTGAAGGGATCGAGGGCGTGAAACAAAGTATCAAAATCTGCCAATAATGTACTTCAACGATGCATGTAGAATCTATAAAAATATCTAGGGATGTGAAACAAAGTAGTGCATAAGTGATGATAAGTGTAAACGTGAAAACGGAGTATAAAAAGCACATAAATTAATACAATTTATCCACTAAAATTTTAGTAAGATGCAACAAATGGGTCATTGTCAATCTAATTATATTGTACACTATATATTTTTTTTTTGAAAGTATATTGTACACTATATATGATTACATATATATGTATCAAACTTATTAATTTTTATTATTTATTATGTGTCATACAAAAATATAAATTATTATATTTATATTGTGGTTTACGGATCGGATTTTGCGAGTTTTGAACATATAAAATCGCAACCAAATTGTAAATAAGTGATTATTATAATTTATATCCGCAATCAACCCATATTTTATGATTATTCACAAAATGTGGTTTGGTTGCGAATAGTACAAGCGATTAATACGATTAAGTGGATCGTTCGCATGCCCCTAAAAATATCAATATATATTTTTAGTTGAATTCCATTTGTTTAATGAAAATTGTACTCCCTCCGTCCCACGGGGATCTTTACGTTTCTGCTGGGCACGGAGGACAAGACAAGTGGGTATAAAGTGGGTGTAATATTGTTAAAATAAATGAAGTAGTGGATATAATTGTGATTTTATTGTTAAAATAAGTGAAGTAGTGGGTGTAATAGTGATTTTATTGTTAAAATAAGTGAAGTAGTGGGTGTAATAGTGTAAATATTGTTAAAATAAGTGAAGTAGTGGGTGTAATGGTGTTAAAACTTACTATTTTGGGAATGTAAAGAAATGAATGGGACGACCCAAAATAGTAAATGTAAAGAATCTATTGGGACGGAGGGAGTATTTACTTTAACTTCCGACCATTTGAAATTTTTCGCAATAAAACAAAAATGTTAGTTACGAACTTTTGTATTACAATTTGGAACAAGTGGGATACATGCACTCATTACAATTCTGTCTCTGCTGGTAGAGTTGTAAACGTATATAGTTGAGCTGAGTTTTGATGGAATCGTTGAATTTAATTTTTTTTTTGACGAATTGAGATGAGTCAAGCTTTTTTATGGAGCAAAATGTATGTTTGAGTTCGAGCTCAAGCTCCTTAATGAACCTAACCGAACTCAAGATTTTATCAAACAAAAATGAGCCGAGCCGAGTTCGAGCTCCTATCAAGCATCTCGTTAACAAATTATTATTTTTTTTAAAATTATCAAAAATAATAAAAGTAATTAACCAAGAAAAAGACTTAAATCAATTAATAGCCCAAGTAAATATCATTCTATCATCTTTTAACCCATACCAAACTATATAAAATATATAATATATATAAAATAATATAAAAATATATATATACATAATATATAAAAATATAAAATATATACAATATTTTTGAGCTCTAAGGAACAGAACCGAGCCGAACAAAATCAAGCCAAGCTCGAGCCGCACATGCTAAAAGTTCGGCTCAAGATTGTTAGCTTAACGAACAATTTTTTGTGTTTGAGCTTGAGCTCGAGTTCTTACAAACCGAACCAAATTGAGTCCTTAACGAGCCGAGATCGAGCTTGTTCACGAACATCTAGTTTCGTTAACAGCTCTATCTGCATGTATGGCCCCCATGATATTATAGGGGGAAATACTAATTTTAGAGCAAAATTTTTATTTCCTTATCAAATTTATGTGAAAAGACAAAATTGCACTTGTTTTTGTGAATGCAGGGAGTTAGACTTTGTTTAAAATAAAGATAATTTTGTGTTTTCACAAAAATTTGCTTTGACAATAAAAAATTTGTTCTGTAATTAATATTTCCCTATTACAAGTAGGGTTGCATAAAGGCCCAAAATCGAACCGGACCAGACCGAAGATCGGATGTTTCCAATTTCTTAGATCGGGGATCGGACCAGTTATAATCGATCTTGGGATCGGACCGGACCAAAAAAACCCGGACCAGACCGGTATGAATTGGTTAGTTAATTTTTATATAAAAAATAATTTTTTATAAAATTAATTTTTTTTAAAGTTTAATTACATAAAATAAATAAATTATTTTGCAAGTTAACATAAATTCAAAAATGAAGTCTATATCTTATTTTTTGTGAAGTAATCATAATTTTTAAATATTAAGTGTCAAGTATTTATCATAGTATGACATTTAATCATTTAGATTGTAATGTTGATTGCTACTATTTCATCAATTTATTTTCTATCAATTTGACTTGTCGAATTATGATGTATTTGGATATTTAATCTCTGTAATATATATTTTAATAAGTAAAGTAATATAAAAATAATTATATACATAAATTCTGATCCCGGTTTTTTCAAGATTTGAACTGGATCGAATCGAAGACTAAACCAACTACATACAATTCAGTCCGGGTCCGGGTCGTGACCCGGTAATCTGATCCGGTCTAATTTTTCGGTCTAGATCGGAATGTTGTTTGTGGCAAGATGAATAGAACTTATAGAAGAAGCATGTCACTAGTGTGAACCATATAAAATTGATTATGACGTCACTATGTGAGTGACAAAATAATATATAATTTATTTAATATCAAAGGTATATCATCTTGTAATTTCATAAGCATCTCTAATAGGATTTTTTACTGATTCTGTATTAAAAACGAAAATTCAGATTATACATTGCACTATTGTGTTTCACGCTTTAGAGAATAAAACAAAATATTTGAATCCACAAATAAAAGCGACAACGATGTTAGGAATTGGACAACGAATTTATTAAATATTTCCGAATTACAGGCAAAAGATATTATATTTACGACGAAAGAATCAAAATTTGTTGCTAATTTATAATTTGAATTTTCTTGTACAGAAAAATTTCAGATCGCTAGTATTTTCTCTAAGACCAAATGTAACAAAGACAAAGACTTTAGGACAAAATACAAAAGTGTTTCAATGACATTGCTGGAGATGTCAAAATCATCACAAACAAACAGGAAACGTGAATTAAATGTGCGACACGGAGTTGGATTCCAGAATCACAGCCAACCACTTCACCAACCACTTGCAACCTCATAACTAATTTCATACCCAATTCCACTGCATTTCTTCATCAAATTTATTTTTTGAATTAATATAAAAATAAAAACCGTGTACTAGATACAACAAATAGGCCGCAATATATGAAAAATAAATTCCAAAATGAGAGAGAAATAGAGAATGATGGTTCACATTTTGAAATTCATTAAATACATTAGTTTGCAATATTTTCCGGACTAAAATTTGTTCTCTATATATATGACCATTTATAAAATATGAATGGATATTATTTTTTATTTTTCAGTATTTTATACTCCCTCCGTCCCGGCCATTTGTTTACATTTGGTTTGGGCACGGATACCAAGAATAGTGGGTGTAATATTGTTAAAATAAATGAAGTAGTGGGTGTAATAGTGATTTTATTATTAAAATAAGTGAAGTAGTGAGTGTAATAGTGATTTTATTGTTAAAATAAGTGAAGTAGTGGGTGTAATAGTGTAAAGTATTGTTAAAATAAGTGAAGTAGTGGGTGTAATAGTGTTAAAACTTACTATTTTAGGAAACGTAAAGAATTGGTTGGGACGTCCCAAAAAGGAAAGTGTAAACAATTGGTTGGGACAGAGGGAGTATTTATATATATGGCACTCCATTTTTATGAAATTTTGACGTGATAAGAAATCGAACAAGTAGCACAGATATGTGTAGGGTCTTTTTTTTTTTTTTTGATAATTCGGTATTCGGAACAACTTGTGCGCATCTTGACTAATTCGGAGAATATATTAGTACACTCATATCCCCGAACATGGTAACTCATTTAATTCCGAAATACTTCAGAAAATCGAACTCGTAATCTCAAGGTAGCAAAGCTTGGACGTCACTATCCGATCATCTGAAACACCCCGGGTGATATGGGTAGGGTCTTATCATCCACGATACAAGGAGTAGAGAGTAATAAACATCATAAGAACTATTTCGTCAAAAAAAAAAACATCATAAGAACTTGAAAAGTATTTGTCAAACGAAAAGAAGGCAAAGAAAAGTATAATGTGGTTAACTACGTGTTGTGATAGCGCAGTTGTCTGTCAGAGGCGTACTTTTTAGAATTTAGTTACTCGCAAGAAAACATTTTCTTCAAGTAAATTACCAGGGTCTTGTTTGGCAATTAGTTGTTAGTAGTGTTGTAAATTTTGGAAATCGGAACTATTCGGTTGAGGTGCCGATTTACGATTTATCTGGTGATTTGGTTGAAAAATCGGTGATTTTTGCAAAATCGGCCGAATCAGTTCTAAAATTTTGACCATTTTTTGGCCGATTTATCAGCGATTTTTCAAAAATCAGTTGATTTCAATAAAAGAGGTTGTTAGTTGTTAATGATTAGCGGATTGAATTAGTTATTTTGACTAGCGGATTGAATTAGTTATTTTACATCAAATTGTTTGGTAATTAACTGTTTAAGTTAGCTTTTTATATATTAACCATACACATAACAAACATTTAATTGAAACAGTTTCTCTAAGTAACTTTTCGAAAATTAGGTTTTTGAGCCCAAAAAATTTTTCAATCCGCTAACTATCAAAGTATCAAACACTAATATTAGAGATTTCAAATGATCAAAATTCTAATTTGGCTCAAATCTCTAATATTTTCTCAAATCTCTAATATTTCCTCAAACATCCCCGACACATTTTTAATTTTATTTTTTTGCTAATTTACATTTTTAAAATTTTAAGTATCGGTATATTTGTGTGATTCAGAACCGACCCTCAAGTTAAACAATTTATTCTGATGAACTGCATACATATACTTCAATGTTATTGGACGCAAAATTTTGATTTATTTACGATTTCAAGTTTTATGGATGAATGATGTTACTACAAATTTTGCGATTTCTAGCATTAACTTCGATTTGATTTCATGTGTGTAAACAAAATGCAGTGCCTCAGTAACATAACTTTTGTAAACGAATCTCAATTTTCAGGATTCAAGTTTAGAATTCCAACAAGTGCAACGAACACAAACAGAACTATAAATATGATACATATTTATTCCAGGGCAGTTGAATAGAATGAAAACATAGGAAGATTGTACAATTTTAACATATTAAGCTAACCAATTACCTACTAAACAGTCTGATAAAGAGGTCAAATAAACATTAGAATTAGAAACCAGACACGGTTCCTCTGCATTCCAGAACTCCTCCAGTATCTCCATCATAGGTTTCTCATGCGAAGACGAAGGTGAAGCACTATCCATGTCGTAATCCTTGTGATTATCACTGCTTAATAAACCCGAGAAATCGTAATTAAGAAAATCCGTTAAGCAAATGTCGGTTGAGTCAACACCAGGGACAAGATCCGGGGATTGATCAATAGCCTTATTTTTTAATGTTTGTTGAACAAATGGCTCTGTGCTAGTATCCGGTATCAATTTTTGACTACTTCCATCAAGAGTGGCCTCAACATGGGATGCATTGGACTTGACAATGTGCTGAGTTGACTCCGATTTATCGCGCTTTTTCTTGTATTTCTTGATCTTCTTGGTGTTGCATTTTTTAGTAGGGGTCTTTGTAGAAGCAGCAGCAGAGGTAGTGTGATTAGCATGAGTCTTTTTCCTTAAAGTTGTGTTCCAGTAGTTTTTGATTTCATTGTCTGTTCGGCCAGGGAGCCTTCCAGCTATTAGAGACCACCTATCACCAAAAATTCAATGTTAAATTCATCAACTTATCCCAAACATACAAAATGTTGAGCTAAATTTATTAAAATTCCTGACATTGAACGAATCATACAGAAATAAAAAATTAAGCAAGCAACAAGCTACGCTGCTAACTCTTATAATATGTACTTAAATACATACCTATTACCGAGGAGCTTGTGAAGGCGAATGATGAGGTCTTCTTCATCATCAGAGATGTTACCTCTCTTGATATCCGGTCTCAAGTAATTCAACCATCTCAACCTACAACTCTTCCCACATCTCTTCAAACCTGCATCCAGATATCATATTTAGTTTAAGGTACACGAACACGTACATTGCTAACGCAACCAGAAAAATTTGTGTCGCACGAAAAATACAAAATATTTGTGTGTGCATCTATGTGTTTACCTGCTCTTTTGGGTAGGTTTCTCCATCCACCTTCACCATGAAGATGAATGAAATCAGTGAGAATTTTATCCTCAGCAGTGATCCATGCTCCTTTGTTCAATCCAACTTTTGAGCAACAAGGGCTCCTTCCCATTTTCTTTTACTATAATTTTCCTACTCCACTACTTTTTTGTTTCTTTACAAAAAACTCACTACTTTCTCATCTTTAAACTACTACATTGGACCATATATATACACGTTCCCAACATACGAATTTAAAATTACATTGAGTGATTTGTGTACATACACGTAATAGAATATAAATTAAACCAAGTTTGTAGTATGTGTACATAAATAGTACACCCATGATTGTGTGGTTAGTATTCTTGTCAAACAGTTACGAATTAATTTAAAGCTAAGGACTTTAGATTAAGTATTAGATAATTCAAGTGATAATTATGAATCTGGTTTGATTCTCGCTCACCATAATATTTACGAGAACAGACATTTTTTTCTTTTTTTTTTTTAAATAACCACTATGCATTCAATTAGAAGAATCAAAAGAAAGAGCCTCCAGCAAACACGTAGGAGGAGACGTGAAAAAATTCTCGCAAAATACTACTTGCTATAAAGTATGAAAGTATATTTATTAAAAAAAGAAGGTGAACATTTTGTCAAATTTGTAATGAAGCCATTTGAAATTTGTAATGAATTTCTATTTTCTACGGATGTCTTTATTTCCAAAAATGAAAATCATCATCTTCTATATATAATAGGAGAACAAGGGGTTTTTTTAGGGGTATTTTGAGCCAATAAACCCCCTGTGAATTTACTATTTTACCCTTGTATTTTACAAAATTACATTAATTTCCACTCCTTATTTTTGTGTTTGTGGGGAATTGAACCAACAACCTCCTCTATATAAATATTCCTCCAAACCATTGTGCTACTTATGTTTTTTAGTAAGAAGTGAAAACTTTTTTTACATGAGTTTGACCTCTTTATCAATTTTTGGAAAATCTCTCTATCAATTTCTGGAAAATGACCCGTGCCTCGCACGGGTTATTATGCTAGTAACAATTAATGTTACAGCTTGGATGGTTTCCTATATCTCCTTCAAAAAAACAAGACAATACATGCATTTGTTTTTAATTGACAATGACTTGAACGATTGTTAAGAACCCAAGTACACTCCAAATCTGCAATTTTATTGTAGGTATTCACTATCATTGTGACATGGTCCTCACTAGTCCACTTCAAATTGGAGTACTGCAGCATCACTCATGTGACCTGTTGAATGAATTATATGTAGGGGTGAGCAAAATTTTCCACACCGGCCAAATCACCCAATCCATACCGCCCAAACCAGAATTTACGGTTTTGTAACGGTTCGGTTTAGTAACGGTTTCGAATTTTTAAAAACCGAAAAATAATGGTTGGGTTGGGTTCGGTTTGCCTTGTCAACCCGACCAATATAACCCGTTCCACCCGAATATATAATAATTAATTTTTATTATTATTTAAGAAATATAATTCAAATTAATAATTAATATATAATTATATAAAAAGAAAAAAAATGTGCTTACAATAGTTACAATATGTAAAAAGACTAAATCGGTAAGTTTGTAACCCTATTTTTCTCAACTATCATTTTACCTAAACAACGTTATTTTGCTGGTCTATAAGACTTTGTAACTTAATTACCATATTTTGGTGATATTTTGTGATGTCAGTCCATTGATGCATTATACAATTGTGTCGATTAATTCTTTACAAGTTCAAATTTTTTAAGTGGTTTAAAACCTAACCCGCCCAAACCAAACCGTTATAATTTGGACGGTTTTTTTTAGTACTAACGGTAACGGTTACGGTAACGGGTTGTTAAATTCCAAAACCGTAAAATATGGGTTGGGTGGTTTAGCCCTTTCAACCCGACCAACCCGACCATTGCTCACCCCAATTTATATATATAGACTCGTGAATAATTTAACGGAAAAATTGTTGAGATGTGTATTTCAAATTGTTTTTATATTTTGTTTTACAATTTAATATTTATAAATTTTTCCCGGTATATTTTTATACCGGAAAAATTTTAAAAAAAAAATTGAAAACAAAGAAAGATGTAAACATTTTACATATTAAAACAAGACAATGCCTGCATTTTTCGACATTAACGATTGTCCATAACTCTAGTCTCCTTCAAAATAAAGTACTACTACCGTACTACGTACGTCACTACTCCTGTTCTTTATTTTAGCTAATTCACTGCTGCATTTCTATTTTACATATGTCTGTGTTTTTATATTGCGATACAATCATTTTCATAAAAAATGTACGAGTTGTTTATAACGATTGCATATATTTTGGTCGAGGTTAAATTCAATTACAATTAATTAAATTTTAAGTCAAGTTGGATTTGATTTTTTCCGATTATATATAGTTTTGATCTAACAACATTTTCTGAGTTTTGTACTTGTCTTTTTATGTCAATTACTCCATGTGATTTTACAGAAGTCCTTATTTGTACGGTGAGTTAGGTATTGGGAATTAATTGGGAACGATTAATTGGAATAAAAATTGAACGTATTTTAATATTATAATTTTTTAGTATATTATTACGATTTTATTAGTTATCTGTTAAGTAATATGTATTTATCATATCATAAAGCAAATAATAATCATATTTAATTAATATATTATTTTAACTTTATTAATTTAATATAAATATTCCGATCAAGAAGTTCATATAAATTAATCGAGGATTTTAAAAATCGAATCATCTGGGCATCTTGTTGAGAATTAATCGAGGATTAATTGCTAAATTAAATATTTTTAGAACATCCAACATCCAAGTTTAAATAAAATAATATAAGTACTACATAGATGGTCATGTATGACGAATTAAGGTGTTCTAAATACTTTGATTTAATAAAAACATTAAATAATTTAAAAAAATAATTCTTGTTTCATTTTTAAAAAATATGATTAACCTACAAAAATTATCCGTAAATAATACACTTCACTAGTAACAAAATGAATATGATTAATATTATATATATAAAACATATAAAGTGATTTTGATTAACTTTTTTTTAATTATATTTAGAAATACCAACTCATGTATGGTCCCAACAAAAAATTATATTATTCATTATTTTCAGCAATATGTTTGTATAGTTGATCAAATAAAATTGGAAAAACTCAAGATCTGAACACCTCCCTAAACCAAAATGTTAAATAACAAATTTTATGAATAAATTTATGAATTATAGTCCTTAACAACATCTTATATTATTCAATAATAGAGAAAAATTATATGAAAACCATCATTTTGTTGGATATCATCTACGTTTTTACATTTAAATATTACAAATTTTTAATTTTACAAAACCTGTTACATGAACATCATCATTTCGTTAAAAATGTATATTTTGCAAGCAAAATATGTGTATTTTGCAAAATTTTACAAAAATACAAAACAATTAGTTTTACAATATTTTGTTAATAAAATAAGTATAATTTTTAATTTTTTTCATAAAATGATGATATACATAAATCATATGTTATAAAATAATTAATTTTATAATATTTTATTCACAAAACATATACTTCGTACATTCCACTCATTTCTTTACATGTTTTCAACATTACTTGGCACGCATTTTAAGGTGTATATTAAGTATTCATAACTTATTTTTAATTTTTTTGAATAAAAATTTACACATTAAATTTTCATTCAGAAGAAAAAAAATTACTCCGTATGAAACTACACTTTACAAAAAACCTTAAATAGAACCCTCAGTTCCAGCGTAAGGAACTCGCCTTTTCAAGAACTTCTATAAAAGAACAATCTTGATATATGAGGTATTTCTATTGCTGCCCTTGATAAAGCCGCGCTATGCGCGGCACAAAAATATTTTTAAAAATCGTATACAGAATGATTGTCAAAAAAAAAAAATCGTATACAAAACATCATTATGTGTTAAATTTTATTATTTGTAAGTGGGTATGATAAATTAAAAATTGTATGAATTGTAATTAAATTTGAATGTTTAAAAATTAAAGAGATTAATAATAGTAGAAAATAATATCTTTCAGTTAAACTCTTGAATATTAATAATATTAATTTCGAAGATAGTATTGACACCTATTCCGTTGCATAAGAATTTGCTTTTGAAATTCAATATTAACAGACATTTGCAAAATTTGACATTCAATAATATTAATTTCGAAGATAATAATGACACCCTATTCCGTCGCATAAAAATTTGCTTTTGAAATTCAATATTGACAGGCATTTGCAAAGTTTGACATTGGATAAGTAAAGTTAACATTTGTGAATCTTTTTTTATTATCGTTGACATTATAAAATACATGATTGCTTAATTTGTTATTAAATTTGACTGTGTGATGAAAAGAATTAAAATATAAACAAAATGAAGATCCTCTTACACATTATCAACTTTTAAACTCTTTAAAGTCCTTTTACTTTTTTCATATACCAAAGTATAATGTCAACATATTTCTTATAATAAATATTTAAAAATATAAATAAAACTAATTAACGTTCTTATATCCCGTCTCCCGTCTCATAGCATACATGCATGATTAATTGATTAATTGATTAGTAATAGTATAAGAATGTGCTTAATTGTTAGAATATTAATTTATTCTAACACAAAATAATGAAACAACGAATTTATAATTTTTTATTGATTTAATCGATCAAATTGGTTTGATTCAATTTAATCGAGTTGGTCACACCTCGTGTATAATTTGTTCATGTACAAAAGTAAATTCTACGATATCTTCTATTTAAATTGTGGATGTTTATCGAAAAATATATACTTCAATATCTCATGGTCACTCATTACGAATTTATTAAAAAGGTAAAATCATTTATTTATTGTTATTGAAAAAAATTGCAATGATTTTGAATACGATTGAAATAACACGATCTAAAAAAATTTATTTTATTATTTTACCTTAAAATAATGCTACTTTATATAAATAATGATATTTTATATTAAAACAATAATTATAATGTCCTAATATAGATTGCTAAACTTTTATATTAAATATGAAATAAAGTGTATTTAACATATATTTAATAGGTACAATTAATGATTAATTAAATTCAAGAAAATTATTTAAATAAAAAAGTCAAGAATGTTAAAATTCAAGAAAACTATTTTGAAGCTTAAGTGAAAGCCTCTCCGATTTCCTCCTGCTTTTATAATATATATATATATATATATATAGATATTTTATATTAAAATAATAATTATTATATTCTAATATAGATTACTAAACTTTTATATTAAATATGAAATAAAGTGCATTTAACGTATATTTAATAGGTACAATTAATGATTAATTAAATTCAAGAAAATTACTTAAATAAAAAAATAAAAAATATGAAAATTCAAAAAAACTATTTTGAAGCTTGTGAAAGCCTCTCTCTCCTGCTATTATAATATATATAGATAGCACTTCAGTTTCAAAGATATAATCCACGGTAGATAATTAGATAATAATCCCGAGGCTTTCAACTTGTAGAATCTCACTTAATTATAACCATCACAATTTGGTCAAAATAACTTTGGACAAAAAAAAAAAGAAACTTTGGATAGCCTGGATATTCGAAACAAATTAACCAGCAGAGAGGAGGTCATAGTGCTCCATCCCACTCAAACTCTCTTATTAGATTTTTTTTATCAAATTAATCAAAATTTTAAATTACTTTTAAAAATGTTTGATTTACATTTTTATAAATCTAAATTGTAGGTTATGAAAGATTATTTAAATTTTTTATTATAGTTTTTTCATTAATTATATATAACAAATAATTTACATAATTTAAAATAACAAATTATCAATTTAACTTACAAAAATCAAATAAACAAATTTGAATGGAACGTATAATTTTTTAAAAACTCTAATCTCATCTTTAAAAATGTAATATTCTGCCAACTTTAGTGATTTTTCTTGAAGTCAACATAACCCAGTAGAATTTCATGAGCTCCGTTCATTCCATCTATATTATTTTATGTTTTAAGTTTTAACCCGGAATATTTTGTTAATTTTGTATTCATGCAGATCCAAAACATGACTTAGTTTTAAAAAGGTCAATGTGCTTTAATGTTGTTCATTAATAATATATCTCACTAGTTAGAATTATATTCAATAAAAATTTGTAAAATTTGGTTTTTTTTTCTGAACCAATCCTTCCTTGTTCTTTTTATGAAAATAAAGAGAGGCCCTTCCAATTTAAACTTGATCCCGATTCTGCCATTCCAGTTCGGGATAGATCAAGATCTTCCGAATTATTTTATTAATTAGTATCAAGAAAATAATGTATAAGTGGAGGTTTTGCTAATAAAATATTTCAAAATATAAATTCTATATTACTTATTGAAAAATATTATAAACATTCGAATTCTCAATTAAAACAATATTTTAAGAAGTTAATATTTTATTAAGACAGGAACAATATATATTTCAAGTTGACTTTAAGATAGAGAAGACTAATATTGGATCTATGTGAGCAGCATATACATTATACAAATATACAATACAGATCCTACATAACTGGTAAGCTGTCATGGAGGGTCCAGGGGACTGGACCAAATGTGAGTGGACCGTATTTAAGGAAGAGGTACCCTCAAAATTAAAGGTCACTGTATGAAAGCTGTCACTAAATTAACAATTCTTTTTGCTTGATTAATGATTATGGTTAGTGAAAATCTTAGCAGCCTCAACATGATTTTAAGTCATTGAATATTCTCTTGTTTAGGTACACAACAAGAGAGAATATACTTTACTTCCTCATCGAATATACTTTATTACTACCTCGATTCTAAGATTCATTTGTGCATAAATAATAGGGTTTGTCTAGTGTGTGTCAAGTACACATGTTAACAATTCGTATTTAATGAGTTATCAAATTTTAATTGGTGGATATTTATGTGAATACAGGGTTCCATCATTATTAATGAAATTTTCACCAATCAAAATTTGACAACTAAGTTAGCACGGATTCTTAGCATGTGCCCTTGCGCACACACTAGAAAATTCATAAATAATACTAGCCACCCAATTTTTCCTCAATTTCTGAGTAATCTGATGTTAACTCACCGATAGATGAATATTCTTCCTAGTGAACTGTGATATAAAATACTCCCTTTGTCCGAGCAGATACTATACTTGGGGAATGGGGGCGTGACACGTATTTTAAAGTACATTTTTAAAGATAGTAGAAGTGAAAAAAACTATATAAAATCTGGTGGAACGGAAAGAGTATTATTTATTTTACGAGATTATTCGTTCAATTTGCACAACATTCGTAAACTGAAAATATAACCTTGTTGAGATACAAATAAAAAAGCTAAACAAATAGCCGTTTTGTTTCCAGATCTATTGACATACAACTTTCAATTGCACCAGCTAAAATTGGAGGAACAAATGTGCTCATAGTATGAATAATCTTCCGTTGCCGCCAACGACCCAATCTCGATGCTGGTTTTTGAGATCCCAAAACATCAATTGAATCATTCTTAAAGATACAAAACAACAAACCAAAAATACCAAAAACATATCAATCACTCCAAAAGAAGGATAAATATATAAAAACACCTAAAATTGGGTATTCCAAAAGGAGGATAAATATATAAAAACACTTAAAATTGGGTACAACAATAATCCTAAAGAAAAAATGATTATTGAAGGAAAAATAAGAATTACGATGATTGGATGAGAGAAAGAAAGATGAAAGTGAATTTATAAGAAGGAAAAAGGCTTAATTCTTGAAGAAAAGAATAGATTGGAATATTTTTGAGGCGGCTTGCTAGGTTGAGGGTCGACTCTCATTGAGTGAGTTGGGGGCCAATTTTTATCACTTGTCACTTCTAAATTGTTAAAAATTGGCATAATTAAGTTTTAATAATTAAAGAAAGTTAAATTTATTAATATTATTGTAATCCTTTCCATTAATTTTAATCTATTATACTTTGACCACTTCCAAAGAAAAAACAATGAAAAAATAAAAAATTCTAATTTTTTAATATATTTTACTTTATTATCATAATAGATTAATATTATAATTCATTAAGGAATCAAATCTTACCTTTATATATTTCAAAAATACTTAAATAGATGAGGTGAAACAAGAAAAACAGAAAACATATCTTTAAATAAAAAAGCAATAAAAAATATATCCTTATTTAAATATGTGATATAAAAAAATCAAAAAAAAAATCAAGGATAACAAGAAAACGAAACAATTAAAGGTAGAAGTTTCTCTCTTCATGATCTTTACGGCTTCTATAATTTGTTTGTAGCATTTCCATTTTACCATACTGTAAACAAGACTCTACATATCATGAGACAAATCAACTTACAATTTTTCTTAGCTATAACTTTATTTAGTAGCTATTTAATACAGTCTTACAATGTATGAAATCACACAATTAAACAATGCAAAGCTCCATTGTTATTTCAGAATCTCACAGTAGTAAACAAACAACTATTTACTATCTACTGATTACTAAAAATGAGATTACATGATCGAGAGAGAAAGAGATTGAGAGAGATGAGTGAAGGAGAGAGATCAGATGAGTCTCTCATTCTCTAACTAACTATTAAGTAGAAAAGAATGAACTAGTATATACAAGATCGTATCCTCCTGTCATTCTGTTATAACTAACTATCTGAGCTGGCAGATTGATGATGTGGAAGGCTGAGTCAGGCATCTTCAGTGTCTTCTATATTCTCAACAGTCCCCCTCAAACTGGAATGGCATTGTGGTATTCCTAGTTTGTTAAGCAATTCCTTAAACTGAGCTGATGGAAGAACCTTTGTGAATACATCTGCAATTTGGTTTGCAGTAGGCAAGTATGTAAGTTGTATCAATCCTTCCAAAACCTTGTCTCTAGTAAAATGAACATCAATCTCTATGTGCTTTGTCCTTTCATGTTGCACTGAATTCTTAGCAATGTGAATTGCACTTTGATTATCACAATGCAATATAACAGGCTGTAGGTTTGTGACATCCAGTTCTTTTAGTAACCTAACAAGCCATGTTATCTCTGAAGCTGCTGCAGACATTGCTCTATATTCTGCCTCTGCAGAACTTTTAGACACTACTCCTTATTATTTAGATTTCCAGCTTATTGGAGATTTTCCAAGTTTCATCAAGTATCCTGATATAGATCTTCTAGTATCTATGCATGATCCCGAGTCAGAATCTGAAAATGCCTGCAGAGTAAGTTGAAACTCAGCATTTAGAATAATACCCTGTCCTGTTGTCCCTGCTATGTAGGTCAGAGTATGTAATAAGGCATGATAATGAGGCACCCTGGGAGCTTGTAAGAATTGGCTAAGGTGTTGCACTGTAAAAGACAGATCTGGTCTTGTATATGTTAAGAAATTCATTTTTCCAACCAAGCATCTATACAGACTAGGATCATGAAATAATTCCCCTTCCTCAGCACTTAGCTTCAAATTTATAGGAAGTGGTGTAACTACTTTCTTAAATTCAGTGATTCCTGACTGGTTGAGAAACTCCATAGTAAATTTTCTTTGAGACATAGATATTCCAGTGTCTAGATAACCAATCTCAATGCCAAGAAAATAACTGAGTTTACCCAGATCTTTGATACTAAAAGTCTTGTCTAGATGCAATTTAAGCTCTTTTATTTCATGAACATCATTTCCTGTTAAGATTATATCATCGACATACACTGTAGCTACTGTCATATGAAGATCATGTCGTTTGATAAACAATGAATAATCATGCTTAGATTGCACAAACCCTCTAGTAGTTAATTCCCCCACCAACTTAGCAAACCACTGATGGGAAGCTTGTTTCAAACCGTACAGTGATTTGATAAGTTTGTAGACTTTATGTAAAGGGTTAGAGAAACCTGGAGGTGGTAACATGTATACTTCCTCAACCAAGTCGCCATGTAGAAATGCATTATTTACATCGAGTTGATGTAAATCCCACTTTCTGTTAGCAACAATAGCAAGTAAACAACGAACTGTGGTCATCTTTACCACTGGTGAGAACGTCTCATCATAATCCAATCCCGTTGTTGTGTGTAACCTTTAGCCACAAGACGTGCTTTAAACCATTCAACACTACCGTCTGACTTGAGTTTAATTTTATAAACCCATTTACAATCAATTGCTCGCTTGCCATTAGGTTGATCAGTGAGTTCCCATGTATTATTTACTGCTAAGGCTTTTAACTCTTGCTCCATAGCTAATACCCAACGAGGATCTTTAGCAGCCTCTTCATATGTTTTAGGTTCAACTAACGAAGTGCTATTAGCTATCAAAGCATGAGAATGGGATGATAAACGATTAAAAGAGACAAGATTACACCTAGAGCTGGAAAAAAAATCCGAAAAATCCGATATCCGTCCGAAATATCTGTATTCGTATCCGGGAAAAAGCGGATATTATCCGTATCCGGAGTCAACCGGATATTATCCGTATCTGAATCCGAGAGTTTAGGATACGGATATGGATACGGGTACATCCGTATCCGAAAATATCTGTATCCGAAAGTAATTATATATAATATATTTTTAATATATTTTTAATACATTTTTAATTTTTATCATTTACTCTTAAAAATAAAATATAATGAATTTAATATAAAATGAAATAAAAATAAGTCCAACACGTTCTAATTTCTAAAGGAGTATAGTCTATCTACCATAATTCTATCTAATTCACTATTTGTATAGTCTAAAGTAGTATGGTCTTTAATTATTTGTATATGGCATATAGTATATAGTTTTGTATACTATTTGCATATGCAAATTTGGATATGGTTTTTGTAATTTGTAAATTAGAATCGAGTATCTCTTTAATATGTATGTTTTTTTTTGTTTTTGCAAAAAATGCCTGTTTTTTATAATAATGCAAATTTCAGATTTTTTTTTTGCAAAACGGATTCGGATCCGGATATTATCCGAATCCGGATAATATCTGCCGGATTCGGATTCGGGTAAAGTTTTGTCGGATATTCCCGGATTCGAATACGGATACGGATACGGTTGTAAAAAACGGATCCGGATTCGGATATGGCTGTATCCGTATCCGTATTATCCGTTTTCCAGCCCTAATTACACCAATGATGTTTCTCAGGAATATCAGTAATGCTGAGATTACAGACATAGTCATCTAGAAGTACAGAAGGTTTATGAGTACGTGTACTTCGACGAATATGCTGTGAAGATGAATTAGTAGAATCTTTATTCGAAAGATCGTGAACAAGAGAATTATCAGTCGATGGTTGTGTAGAATGAACAGAATTATCAGTTGATGATTGTGTAGAATTAACATGAGAGTTAACATTTGATGACTGTGTGAAATGATCAAATGACTGATTAGAATTCTCTTGTATTGTATGTAAAAAATGTCTGGTATTGGAAAAATGTCTGAGCAAGCATTTGTGACTTCAGGTAAGAAAAATGGTGTTACAGTGGAAGAAGGCTTTATTTGAATATGAAAGGGAAAATGCTGTTCGTGAAAAACAACATCTCGTGAAGTTGTTACCTGTAATGTGTCAGGATTGAGCACCTTAAAACCCTTTTGTCCAGCAGGATATCCAAGAAAAACATGAGGAATTCCCCTAGGATCAAACTTGCTCTTAGATGGTGTCAAATCAGAAACGAAACACAGACATCCAAATACACGAATGTGACTTAAATCTGGAGGTTCACCAAAAAACTTAGTATTGGGACTAACATATTCCAGACTTTGTAGTGGCATTCGATTAATAAGATGAACATCACATAATACACACTCCCCCCAGAACTGAAGTGGAACTCGAGATTGGAAAAACAATGCCCTTGCAGTGGACAGAATATGACTGTGTTTGCGTTCAACCACCCCATTTTGTTGGGGTGTGTAGGCACAAGTCCTTTGATGGAGTATACCTTTAGGCTGATAAAATCTTTTCATGTCACCATCACATAATTCTGCTGCATTATCAGTTCGTACAATCTTAACAACACAATTATATTGCTTCTCAGTAAACAATACAAAGTTTTGAAATACTTTGCATACATCAGACTTGAATTGTAAAAGAAACACCCAACACATCCTTGAAAAATCATCCACTATTGTAACAAAGTATCTACATTTGTTATAGGTAGATTCCTTGAAAGGTCCCCATTTATCTAAATGTAAAAGCTCAAAACGTACTGAAGTACTAGTCGTACTAGATGTGAATGGCTTTCTCTTTTGCTTTGCTTCAGGACAGATTTGGCAGAATGAATTGAGATGACATGGCTTCAGGAAAATGTTTGGCATATGATGCAGTAAAGTAACTGGAAGATGACCCATTCGAAGATGCCACAGCTTGATCTTATTTTCATCATTAACAACTGATGATACACTAGCAGCAACTGGGAGAGATTGACCTTCACTTTCAGTAAGATAATAGAGTCCATTTCTGAGATTATCAAGATGCTGTGGAATCATTAAAGGCTTCTGAAGAAAACACTTGTTATCAGTAAAAGTAACAACACCATTCAAATCCTTACACAATTTCGGAATAGAAATCAAGTTAAACTTGAATTCTGGGACAAATAGAACATCTTGTAGAATAATATTGTTGTGCAGTTGCACAGTACCTATATGTGTGATTTGAACCTACTTACCATTTGGAATTGTAATGGTATTCCCAGAATTTTGCATGATTTTATGAGTAGTAAAGATAGATAAATCATGGCACATGTGGTCTGTTGCTCCACTGTCCATGATCCAATTGGATGTGGAAGAGAATAAGCAAAGTTTACCTGCAACAAATGCAGACTTTGAAATATTGCTGTATTCTTTGTCCTTGTTTAACAATTGAAGTAACTGAGTATATTGAGCTTGAGTCAATTGCACATTTTCAGATGTATTAGCACCACCTGCAGCTTCAACAGCTCCTACTTCATCAACATTATCATTGGTTGTATACACATTAGCAGCTACCTTTCTGTCAAACTTATAATGAGCTGGATATCCATGGAGTTTGTAGCATCTCTGGATACTGTGACCTGAAACTTTGCAGTGATCACAGAAGAAATTGTTAGGCTTAGTATTCTGACTAAAACCTTGTCTAAAACCACCAGATTGTTTAAACTTGTCCTGAAAAGGCCTTTTGTGATAAGCAGCAAAAGCCATGGCATCTTGATCAGTTGTTGTGCCATGAAAAAGTTTCTTATGATTCTCTTCTTGAAGCAAAAGCGTATAAGCATGAGAAATTGGTGGCAAAGGATTCATAACCAAGATGCTACCTCTTATGATCTCAAAACCATCATTCAACTTCATCAAGAACTCTACTAATCTTCTATCTTCTTGTGATTTCACCATCTCATTTCTGATTGTACAAGTACAATTTGTGCATTTATAGCTTGGAATCGGATCAATTCCATCTAATTGATCCCAGATCATCTTCATCTTTGTGTAGTAACCAGATACACTGTCTTGCCCCTGTTTCAAGTCATACAAATCCTGTTGTAAAGAATACAACATAGTTCCTGAAGATTGTCCATATTTTTCCTCAAGATTCACCCATATATCTCTTGCTGTATTGGAATACAAGACACTCCTTGCTATATCTTGATCTAAAACGCCCAAGATCCATGAAATCATCATGTTGTTACATCTATCCCATGCCTTATATGTGTCATCAGTAGTAGCAGGCTTAACAATCGTGCCATTTACAAAACCTACTTTGTTCTTTGCTGCTAAACTTATTATCATAGAACGCTTCCAATCACCATAACCTTTTCCATCAAACTTGATTGTTACTAACTTCATGCCAGGATTATCAGATGGATGAACATAATACGGTGAAGCAGGATTTTGTGAAGGATCAACAGAGATTGTTGCCATTTTGTAACTCAAATAGAATGATCAATACAGTTAATCAATCGATAATCGTTTAGACGATGATGAACAAAGAAACAGGTCTCAACAAAATCAATATCTTTGAAGAAGAAATCGTTCAGATCGAAATCACAAATAACGATGAAATCGTCGCAAATCAAATGTAACAAATGATCGATTCACACAAGAATGACACTAAAGATCAACAAGAAATTTACAGAAATGAAGCAAAAAACCAGAAGAAAATAAGAAAATCAAGCTGATTGAACTCACCAATGAGATGAATTTTCAACAAATAACATCAATTATCAAGAGGAATGAACAAATCATCAATATCAAACCAATACAATCCAAGATCGAAACTCGCGCTCTGATACCATCTTACAATGTATGAAATCACACAATTAAATAATGCAAAGCTCCATTGTTATTCCAGAATCTCACAGTAGTAAACAAACAACTATCTACTGATTACTAAAAATGAGATTACATGATCGAGAGAGAAAGAGATTGAGAGAGATGAGTGAAGGAGAGAGATCAGATGAGTCCCTCATTCTCTAACTAACTATTAAGTAGAAAAGAATGAACTAATATATACAAGATCGTATCCTCCTGTCATTCTGTTATAACTAACTATCTGAGCTGGCAGATTGATGATGTGGAAGGCTGAGTCAGGCATCTTCAGTGTCTTCTATATTCTCAACTTACAGTACAAAATATTATGCTAGCTAGGCAAAAGTGAAAACATTAATATAGCCAATCTCCCATGCAGTCGGATGTAGAAGCCAAATTTAGGTCCGTACTAGTAGAACCAAAATTTGGTTCAATAATGCTCATATTTTCTGCACTCCACAACTCCTCCAACATTTCCACTATAATTATAATTGTAATCCAATATTTAGAACTTTCAATTGCATCATGCAACTGAAATTGGAGGACAAATATCTTCATAATATGAATAATCTTTCATTGTAAAGGATGAGTTTTTACAATTATCACAACAACCCTCGATGCCGGTTTTAAACATCAATTGAATCATTTTTAAAGAGACAAAACAACAAACCAAAAATATATAACAAAACATATTAACCACTTAAAAAGGAGTATAAATAAAACACTTAAAAATTTGGGTACAACAACAATCCTCATTAATTATTGTAAGAAAAATAAAAACTATTGTGGTTGATGAGAGAAAGGAAGATAAAAATGAATTTGTGAGTAGGAAAAAGATTTAGAGGGTGTTTGACATTCCTTAAAATAAATTACTTTTGATTTAATGGAGGTGTTTTTAACTTAAAGGAGAAAGTAAAGTTGTTTACTTTAAGCTGAATGAATGTGTTTGGATAATTTTACTTAAAGTTAAATGGGGTTTTAATAATTTTGACTTAAAGTGAAATTTGACTTAAAAAAATTTTAAATTCATAATATTTAAGCTTTACAATAATCGTGGAAAAAAAAAAACTTCATAAGTCATAAGTTAAAAGTACCTAAATGGAACTTATGACTTAAAGCAGTTTTTTAACTTAAAGCCGGCTTAAAGCCGATGTATACAAACAGGGAAAAAACGACTTAAAGCCTAAAGCTTTTTTAGATTTAAGCCGTTGTTGCCAAAGGGGCTGTCAATTAATGAAAAATGGTTAGATCTCAATATTTTTGAGACGGCTAGATAGGATTTAGATGAGAATCGACTCTCATTGAGTGAGTTGGGGGCCAATTTTTGTCACTTCTAAATTGTTTAAAAGTGGCATAATTAAGTTTTAATAATTAAAGAATGTTAAATTTATTAATATATTCGTAATCCTTTCCTTTAATTTTAATCTATTATACTTTGACCGACTTTAGGTTTGGTATCCATATTTAGGTTTGTAAGAAAAAATCACATTGATTCGAAAATGGGCGACAAGGAAACGACCGGCGGACAAGGAGAAGACCACCCACGTGAAGACGATAGCAGGCGAGAGCAAGGAGCCATAGATCTACAACAACCACATCTCTCTCTTCCCCAACAGATAATCACGAGCAAGAAAGCCTCTCATTCATCGGGATCACAAGGGGTACAGTTCACCTACCCTTTTTCATCCCTTCCAGAGAGCTCAATTGAAATCAACAAATATTGGTTCTTGCTCGAAAAAGATCTGTTGGGTGCTATCAACAAAGGTAACAAATCACTAGTCCACCTAGCATGGATGCAAATAGATTACCTCAAAAAGGTTATCAGCCCAGATCTACTTCGAGAAGGACTAAAGGGTGACGAATAAGCGCTATGCGATATTCATCTCTTTCTCATTAATAATGGTTGGTGGGTGAAATCGAGAAATCTAAACCTCAGAGCTATGGGATACAACATCAATGACAAGGCTGTCGCGTGCCTATCAAATAATAATATCTAACAAATCCTTCTAACTATGTAGTATGGTAAGTCAGAGTCGATCCCACAGAGACAAACGTGTCAATCACCAGTTGTTCTCGATTCAATTCAGCCAAGCAAGTAACACAATAAAATATCAAAGATTATTAAACTAATTTTATACTAATGCAATTAATCAATTAACTAAAATATCCAGAATTAAGTATCCCCACTAGCATGAATTAATGCAATCGTGAATTCCCTCTCCAATCAATCGTATAATACTCAAAAGGAAAGATGCGCCCTATAAATTACCAATAACCTCTCTCGAGTATTAATGGCTTCTCTAAAATACAATCAAGCCTATTCTCATGGTATCATGCAATTCAGAGACATTAATCACAGCACCCTAACTTCCTAACAATCCGTTCTACCTATTCTCATGGAGAAGTTCATGTCCTCATTGGATAAATCACAACCATCTAAATCCAACTCTCGTTGATAAATAGATACTGGTTCAAACAATACACATAATCACGTCTGATTTGTAATTGCTAATTAAAACAACTCAATAAGCAAGAGCAATTAAACAATCAAATTGGGGGAATTGGGAAATTCACACATCAATCATAACTAGGGTTCTACTTAACCCTAGATTAATTATCTACTCATACATAATTAAACTAATAAAACAAGAGATATAATATGAACGCATATTATTATAAAGAATAGAGAAAAACCTTCAATCTCCAAAGAAAAGTGAATAGCTATCTCCAATCTCTCTATACTAGAATATACAAGTTATGTACAATAATTTTTCTATCCCTAAAAACTATATCTAGATGTGTTTATATAGGCTCTAAAAGTCTTGCCCAGCAAGAAAATACCAAAACAGAATTATAATAGAATTTCTGCAAAATACGTTTCCTAAATTGAATATGTTTTATTAAGGAAAATTCGTATCTTCTTTTCTTCTGTTTTTTCCGAACCTTTCCAGTTGTGCTTGGACGTCTGGGCCTCTTTAGAATGATAGAGAATCTCGTTATCTTCGCGTGGACTGCTTACGGGCCTCAAACGGAGTTGTAGAACTCAAGATATGGCCAAAACAGTGAATTAGAAATCTGGCAGAATTTTTCAGGGGCAACCTGCGCCCAGCAGTCTGTTCTTCGCGCAGATTGCTCCTACCCGGCGCAATTTGCTCGTGGGAATCCTATCCCAAGTTGTAGAAAATCTCCCAGGCTTCGCGTGGGCAGTAAGATCGCTGAAAACGGACTTCTAGAACTCCAGATATGTCCAAAACAGTGTAGACTGCGCAACCGTCTCAGAAATCCGAATTTTAATCAATTTATTCTCCAAAAACGATAGAAGCATCAACCTTAATCAACATTCTCGTAACTCTGCACAACTAAGCAAAACACATCAAAACTACACAAACTTTAGTCCAAAACAATCAATTTAAGCCGATATGAAGCGCTCCAAGTAGATATAACTCCACTTATCACACCCCCAAACTTAAACCGATGCTTGTCCTCAAGCATAAACAATTAAAAACTAACTAACTAACTAACTAGTACCACTTCCGTAGGTGATCACAGTTGCATTTGGCATATGCAACAAGCCCTTTAAACCCCTAGGCAGCCCTAGTGGACGAGTAAGGTCTCGTGAGGGCCTATAGCGAATGTACCCACAAAATCCATTTAACCTAATGCAATGCAATGCATGAATGCAACTAATATGCAAATGCAAATAATCTAGTACTAATATCCTACCATACCTTCAAATCCTCTCATGCCATATCAACTTAAGAATCAAAGTAAATACGCAATGTCTTGGTGTCGAAAGTGCAAGTATTCACATAGTCTACTCAATGAACATGCATAAGTTCTCACAAGCCCATGTCAAGTGTAAGAATAAGTTAGTAAACATGCTAAGCCTACAAGAGTACATCTTTGAGACAAAACTCGGGATCTCATATGCAAAAACAAGCAAACACTCACAATCCACTCACAAAAGATTCACTCAAAAACAAGGGTAAGTGTATCACTCAATTCCAACAAAATCATAAACATGCTTGACATTTGGTATCAATCTAACTCTTAACACAACATACATCAATGACGATAATCAAAAGGTCTTTAATTGGGTTGTAACGGGGCTAGGGACAAGGTATGTCAAATAAGCCAAAACAGGTGAAGTGTCAAAAGCTAGTAAGTACCTTAATAAACCATTCACAACACCTTACTTTTCCCCACACAAAATATCACTATCTTTTTTTTTTCCAACAAAAATGCTCGACTAGTCGACTAAAGTAGGACACAATAAACACAATATGACAAATATGCTCTCATAATATTTTTTTCTTTTTTTTTTTCTGTTTTTTTTTTCTTTTTTTTTCTTTTTTTTTTCGAGAGCTAAATAAAACAATAATATGAACAATAACAATGATCCCACGATTTTATTACACATGCCGACTATCAAGTAACAATCAAACCCAATATTCAATATTTTCCCCAAAATTATGACCAAGAATAAACCCCTCCTTGCACACCTTATTACTCCCTTAAGCACTTTACTAGCCTTTGACAATGTGGGTTCAAATTAATGTAAGGCTAATACAAGAAAAAGGTCTAGGCAAGTAATGTGGTATGTCACCGAAAAATAGGATTAAGCTCAACGGGTTAACTAATTGATCATGTAAATATGGTATGGTAATATGGGAAAATATGTGGTTATTCCTACATGCCTTTATCATTTTAATCGTCAAATAATGTCATGCGTTTCAAGAAAGACCTCAAACAACTGCTAGCAATGCAAACAATCCGTGGACACTCAAGTAAAAGAATAAATTGCAAAAAATATGTAATATGGCTCAAAATCTCACTTGGTGGAAAAACATACTCAATCCCAAGCAAAAATCTCTCTAACGCACCAACTTGTATTCAAAGCATGCGAACTAAATCAACTTGCACATATTCATGTCCTTCTAATTACTTACAACATTCAATAAGTCTACTAGCTTCAACTTACTAGTGTATGTGTGTGCACAAGAACAAAGCATATCACTTCTCAATCAAAAGCGTCAACAACACAAAATTCCTATCAAGCATGGGTGCAAATGCAAACTATTATGAACTCACATAGTATACAAAAATAAAAAACAGAATGTCCTATATGAAACAAACGTAGATAACACGAACATAAATGCATAATTTACTACTACTAATATGCAAAGCATGAAATCCTACATGAACACATAATACAACAACAACTACTAATCCCTCAAACCATTTTTTTTTTCAACATTTTTTTTCTCTAATGCATGGGTTGCCTCCCACGAAGCGCATTTGTTTAATGTCGTTAGCCCGACTCCTGTTGACAATTATCCTGGCGAAAAAGCATATAGATGTACATATCTCCTAATTTGAATTAATCTAATGATGTGAGCACCAATTCGATAACCAAAAAGATATATAAATTGACATGTGAGGCTCATGTAATGCTCAAGAAATTTCGGCATGTGAAAATATTTAGCAAAATCAACATCAAAATACTTATAGCTTCTTTTCACAAATTCCTCCCAAATCGGGTCTACATAAGGCATATACACATTCTCAATCTTAGCATTGTTCAAGTCAAGCATATCCAAATTCGGTTCTATCTCATCTACCATAATTGGATTCACAATATCCTTATTCAAATTAACATCTGCCACAACCATATTATCACCCTCGTCAAATAGCATGCAAATAGAGTCATCTAAGAAATCAACATCATTATTATCAAAAGAGTTTTCACACGAGTTAATTTCTTGAGAAGCATATGGGTCAATAAGAGTGAGACTATCAAAATAACCATCTTCATCATCAAATTCATCAAAAATTAACTTACTGTTACTAACCTCGTTTTGCGACTCTTTGAACTCCTTACCACTCCACAAAGTTGCATCATCAAATTGACTCATTGGTATTTTTTCCGTTTGAGAGCGCCTCTCAACGAATTCAGTTACCTCTTGAGCTAGTTGAGCAATTGAGTTTTCAATCAACTTACCTTGAACTTTCAACTCATTAAGACTTGTCTCAACCTCTTCATTCTTGTTCAGCTGTGCAACAACAACTCCTTCCAACAAACTTTCCAAGTTGGATTTTTGTGGTGGCTGAGAGTAGTTGAATTGAGGTGGTTGAGCTTGGCATGGACTAACTTGCATCTCTTCAAATTGAGCATTAAACTGTTGATGTTGAGCATCACAAGTGGCTAAAGACTCATTCATCTTGGCATATGGAGAGAAATAAGTTTCCAAGGCAGTTTCCAAGCTAGATTTTTCTGGTTGAGGTAGATTGTTTTGGTAGGAAAAATCAGAATAATTTTCCCAACTAGAAGTGTATGTCTCACAATAAGGATTATACTGTGGTCCTTGGTCAGAGTTGTAATGGGCATTGTAATGAAAATTATTATCCCAATATTGTGCTTGGCTTGGGTAATAAGGGGTATTATATTGGCAAAAATTTTGAGTGTGTCCCTGTATACCGCAAACATCACATGTAGCAACCAAATAAGAATTTCTTGACTCTACTTCATCGATCTTTTGAGATAATGCCTGCATAGTCTCAATCAATGCCTCCATGCTTTCTTCTTGCTCCTCTCTTCACTCGCTTAATTTCTTGTTATAGGAATCTGAAAATCAATTTTACAAGAAACAAGAAAAACCACAAGCAAAGATCAAACAGAACAAGAATAATAGCCGAAGCAACACAACTAAACAACTTGGCCAAACTAACTCAAAAATTAACTAATCTAACACTGCTTTGTCCCCGGCAGCGGCGCCAAAAATTTGACAAGGCTGTCGCGTGCCTATCAAATAATAATATCTAACAAATCCTTCTAACTATGTAGTATGGTAAGTCAGAGTCGATCCCACAGAGACAAACGTGTCAATCACCAGTTGTTCTCGATTCAATTCAGCCAAGCAAGTAACACAATAAAATATCAAAGATTATTAAACTAATTTTATACTAATGCAATTAATCAATTAACTAAAATATCCAGAATTAAGTATCCCCACTAGCATGAATTAATGCAATCGTGAATTCCCTCTCCAATCAATCGTATAATACTCAAAAGGAAAGATGCGCCCTATAAATTACCAATAACCTCTCTCGAGTATTAATGGCTTCTCTAAAATACAATCAAGCCTATTCTCATGGTATCATGCAATTCAGAGACATTAATCACAGCACCCTAACTTCCTAACAATCCGTTCTACCTATTCTCATGGAGAAGTTCATGTCCTCATTGGATAAATCACAACCATCTAAATCCAACTCTCGTTGATAAATAGATACTGGTTCAAACAATACACATAATCACGTCTGATTTGTAATTGCTAATTAAAACAACTCAATAAGCAAGAGCAATTAAACAATCAAATTGGGGGAATTGGGAAATTCACACATCAATCATAACTAGGGTTCTACTTAACCCTAGATTAATTATCTACTCATACATAATTAAACTAATAAAACAAGAGATATAATATGAACGCATATTATTATAAAGAATAGAGAAAAACCTTCAATCTCCAAAGAAAAGTGAATAGCTATCTCCAATCTCTCTATACTAGAATATACAAGTTATGTACAATAATTTTTCTATCCCTAAAAACTATATCTAGATGTGTTTATATAGGCTCTAAAAGTCTTGCCCAGCAAGAAAATACCAAAACAGAATTATAATAGAATTTCTGCAAAATACGTTTCCTAAATTGAATATGTTTTATTAAGGAAAATTCGTATCTTCTTTTCTTCTGTTTTTTCCGAACCTTTCCAGTTGTGCTTGGACGTCTGGGCCTCTTTAGAATGATAGAGAATCTCGTTATCTTCGCGTGGACTGCTTACGGGCCTCAAACGGAGTTGTAGAACTCAAGATATGGCCAAAACAGTGAATTAGAAATCTGGCAGAATTTTTCAGGGGCAACCTGCGCCCAGCAGTCTGTTCTTCGCGCAGATTGCTCCTACCCGGCGCAATTTGCTCGTGGGAATCCTATCCCAAGTTGTAGAAAATCTCCCAGGCTTCGCGTGGGCAGTAAGATCGCTGAAAACGGACTTCTAGAACTCCAGATATGTCCAAAACAGTGTAGACTGCGCAACCGTCTCAGAAATCCGAATTTTAATCAATTTATTCTCCAAAAACGATAGAAGCATCAACCTTAATCAACATTCTCGTAACTCTGCACAACTAAGCAAAACACATCAAAACTACACAAACTTTAGTCCAAAACAATCAATTTAAGCCGATATGAAGCGCTCCAAGTAGATATAACTCCACTTATCAATCAACAATCACAACGAGTATCAGAGAAAGGAAAATGACAAACTTTTACTCAACTTCATTGAAACTCAAAAGAAATCAGTCCATCCAAACGTCTTAAAAATGGTGTACAGGGGAAAAAAATGAAGGATTCAGGATGGCCCTCAACCAGATCCACTATGGTTCTCTACAACTCAGAAGAAGCATCAAGGAGCTGAAGGAATCCACCAAACCACTACCACAGAAGGCTTCCAAATCAGATGCTGGTTTAGTCTCAAACTCAAAAGCAGACGAGATCACAGATTGGCAACAAGTAAACCACAATACCAAGAAGAAGTTTTTGAAAAATACCTCACCAAAAATTACCAACGGGCACAGCACCTCTGACATTAACCCCTCTACCACCAAAGCTGCCATGGATTTCATCAGGGCAAACAGGAATCTGGTCTCTGAATCGACGTTCTTAAAGGTTATGTAGGAAAACGACATAGCCATCACCGAAGCCCTCGAACAAATTCACCAACACACCTTGAATCAAAAGGCACAAGCACCGGAAAGGAAAAAATCATTCATGGAAGCATTGCTAAATCAACCAGAAGACCCAAAAGAGCAACCCCGGTAGTACACCGAGTAAAATTCCATAACTCAACTGAGAGCACACAGCAAGAATCGAACACCATCTTTATCTCGGGTTTCGGAGCAGAGACGAAGGCAAAATCCCTGTGGATCTTCTTCAAAAGATTAGGCAAAGTGAGAGACATAATTTTGCCCAGGAAAAGGGACATGCACAACAAGAGATTTGGTTTCATTATAATGACTAACAAAGGTGAAACAAGGAAAATTATAAGGCAATGTAATGGCACAAGCTTTGAGAAAGGGAGAATTTATCTAGCCTATACCAAACCAAGGAACTTCAGGAACAGCTCATCTCCAAAACCCATCAAACCCTTGATCACTAATATTTCTAGTCCGCCCTCCAATCAGCCTCCACCTCCTCCCAACCATCCATCTTCTCCACCACCATGCTCACAACCACCCCCTCCACCCTCAGTAATTCTCCATCATTCTTCAGACCCCTTCATCAGAAACAGCCTCTTGGTCGAAACTGTTAAGGATGAAACTATCGAGAATGTACAATTCATTACAGAAGGATTGGGATGTCGTGATATCTCAGTAAAAGGTTTATCTTCAAGAATGTTCATTATAACATTTCCAAGTCAAGAAGATCTTATCGAAGCTGACCTTGACTTCCTACAAATAGGGTTCCTCTCTATTAATCCAACCAAAGATATTGATTCTGTCATCCCACGACAGACGTGGATTGAATGTCGAGGGCTACCACTATTGTCGTGGTGTAGATCTAACATTCAACTTTTGGGGAAAAAATGGGGCAAGGTAATTCAAGTATCAAATCTCATCGTTTCTGAAGGAATCACTCAATCACCACGCTTTTTGCTAGAGACCTTCACAATGAAAAACATCTCCTCCCAAGAAAAAGTGTGCTTCAACGAGAAAACATGGATAATAACTCTACAAGAAGTTGGGCTGATAACGAACCATCATTCTGAGGAGGGGGAAAAAGAAATTAGTGGAAGGACTGACTGGCCAGAGCAATCAGCAAATTTACCTGTGGGTGCGGAGAATCCCATATTAGATGGCATTAATTCTAACCCCTCTGTACCACCAGGGTTCTCAAAAATTATAAACGACACTTCATCTGGGAACTCAGGGGTGGTTAGCAGGGTTGCGGACTCTACAATGGACATCACACAAAATAACCATGGCAAGGTAGACAAGTCTTTGGAAAAAATCGATACACACAACGACATTTGTGACACTAGGCAACAAGAATCAGACAATGATGATTGGAACTGGATTCCTAGAGACATTTCAGCATCCGGATTCTCATCCTCACTCAAGGATAACTCCCAAATCATAGAAGATCTTACCAATCTTGTAGGTAGTGACATTAACGAGAAATGTGGATCTCAACCCTCGGTAATTAACGACCTCAAGAAACTGAGACTCAAAAGCAACAGGGGAAGGCCGAGAAAGCGACCCCTAAACAAGGTCAACAAATCCTTCATAGTACCTCTCAGTAAGAAATGGCTGAAACAATCCTGCAAAGGAAATGCTACTAATGCTATTAAACAAGATGCCGAATATAAAGATGAGGCACAGGACATCCTCGAAACAGGCTTGCAAATAGGACTCATCTTGGAACAGGATAGAGAAACATCACTATCCATGATCAGAGAAAACCTCGACAAGTAGGTCACTCACTCTCTCTACTTCCATCTCAATTTTTATTATCCATGAATAGTATGAAAATTGTTAGCTGGAATATACGTGGTCTTGGGAAACATACAAATCGAGGGAATCTACGAACACTTATGAAAGAAACGCAAGCTTGCTTAATCTGCCTTCAAGAAACGAAGTGCCAAGTCTGGGACTCGAAACTTTCTTCTTCACTGGGATTCAAGAACCAATATGAGTGGATAACATCACCTTCTGAAGGCCTCTCGGGTGGCCTGGTAACCTTTTGGAATAGTGACAAGCTGGTCATTTTATCTCAAGAGTCAGACAGGAACTGGATTCTCTGCAGAATACAAATCAAGGATAGTGATCAAAATTTCACCTGCTTAAACATCTACGGACCACAAGACCCGGTGGAAAAATCAAATCTTTGGCTAGCCCTATCTCAAGTCATCCCCCCTTATCCTCTAACCCCCTACTCTTAATTGGAGACTTCAACTGCGTCCTATCACAAAATGAGAATGAAAACTGCACCTTTAGAGAATCGGACACTCAACACTTCTCAGATTTCATCACAAATAACCAACTGCTCGATGTTTCACAATCAAATGGTATCTTCACCTAGTTTGGCACAAACAACAAGAAAAGCCGACTGGACAGGGCATTGATCAATGTTAAATGGAATCTGACAGGATCTTGGGCCACAAAAGGTCTAGAAAGAAGAAACTCTGACCACAGGCCGTTACTACTATCATGCGAATCCCTTAACTGGGGTCCGAGGCCCTTTCGAATTTTTAATTGTTGGTTTGAAAATGAGAATTTGATGCAAGCCCTGGAATCAAAATGGAAGATAAATGCATCGCACAACGTTCATAAAAAAATCAAGCAGCTTCGTGAACATGTACGACAATGGAACAAATCAGACCTGGGAAACATACACACAAAAATAAAAAATGTAGAAAAGGATCAGGAAATGGCTGACAATCTTAATTGGAGTGATGAAACAAAAGTTAAAATCAAGGAAACCTTAGACGAGCTCTATAAATTACGGGCGAGTATGCTTTGGCAAAAGGCAAGAACTCAGTGGCAACTGCAGGGGGAAAAACATGCATTTTTTTCACAACGCCATAATCAGGAATAGAAGGAAACTGGAAATTCTAAGCATTTTCGAAGGTGAAACACTGGTGTCAAAGCCCTCAGACATAAAAAGGACCTTCTTTAATCACTTCAAAACCTTCTTTCAACAACCCTCCCATTGCACCATATTCAAGACTAACCCAGACTTGCTACCCCAGCTCAACGATCAGGAGAAATTAGATATGGTCCAACCATGCATTATATCTAAAATTGAGGAAGCACTCTCAAATTGTGAGTCCTCTAAAGCACCAAGCCCAGACGGCCTTAGCCCAGCAATTGTAAAAGCATGTTGGAAGTTCATAAAACCGGACATCTGTACCTTCATTCAAAACTTCTTTGAATATGAATCACTTCCAGGCGGGGTTAACTCTTCCTTTATAACCTTAATCCCGAAGGTCTCAAACCCAACAGAGGTTACTGAATTCCGTCCAATCAGCTTGATGAACACATCAATGAAAATCCTCACCAAAGTGCTAGCAGAACGACTTAAAAGGGTTACGAATTCTATAATCTCGATCAACCAAGCAGCATTCATCAAGGGTAGACAAATCTCAGACTATATCCTCGTTACTAACGAAGTTTATTCAGCACTAAAAAGCAATAAAAGTCAAGGGTTGATACTCAAGCTTGACTTCGAGAAGGCCTTCGATAATGTCAAATGGGACTTTCTCTTTCACACATTGGAATCCATGAACTTCCATCCGAAATGGGTGAATTGGATCAGGAAAATCATAATCACTACAAGGGTTTCACCCCTGATCAACGGAGTTCCAACAGATGAAATATCACCCTCAAAAGGCCTTCGACAAGGCGACCCACTATCCCCTCTATTGTTCAATATCGTCAGTGAAGTGCTAAGCAGACTAATTGAAAACGCACTCAGGATTGGGATCTTTGAAGGGATATGCCTACCAAACTCATCGCAGATGCTATCCCACATCCAATTTGCGGACGATACCATACTCTTCATACATCAACGACCTAGCCTCGTTTTTGCCTTCGGGCAGCTCATTTCTAATGATATAGTTGAGAAGAGGAATTCGCCAGTCTGGTTTCAGTGAGATGTTGTGTATTGAGGCCGATTCGACTGTTGGAGATTGAAGTATTTCCACATATACAGGTTCGCCATTTGTAACAATTGAGGATGATGCTAATTTGGACAGGGCGTTTGCCCATTGATTTTCGGACCTGTCAACATTTGTTATTTTCCATGAGACAAACTTTGTTAGGAGAGTTTGGGCTCGATCTAGATAGGCCGCCATTCTGTCATTGTGGGTTTGGAATTCCCCCAATATTTGCTTTACTATGAGCTGTGAGTCGCTAAAGACATCGATAACATCCACTTCGAGTCCTATCGCAAGATTTAAACCTGCTATCATTGCCTCATATTCGGCTTCATTATTTGTGGCTTTGAAAGCAAAAGTAATGGCTTGTTGTATCTTGAATCCTTCTGGGCTGATCAATATGACCCCTGCTCCGCTTGTTTCTGAGGTTGATGACCCGTCCACATAAAGGACCCAAGGCCGAGACTGGGTTCGTTCATCGTCGAGTATTAGAGCTTCTGTTTTGTTGAACTGGCACTCGACCACAAAGTCTGAGAGTGCTTGAGCTTTCATCGCTGTACGAGGTCTGTACTCGATATAGAACTGACTTAGTTCTATCGTCCATGCTACCAGTCGACCTGTCATGTCGGGCTTATGCAAAATTCGTTTTAATGGTTGATTTGTCATAACCTGAATCTCTCGTCCTTGAAAATAATGCCTAAGTTTGCGACTTGCCATTATCAGGGCGTATACCAGCTTTTCCACCTGAGGGTATTGAGTCTCTGCATCTCGCAGGGTATGACTTATGTAATATACAGGCAGTTCATTGCCCTGAATGAGTCTGATCAATACTGCGGCAATGGTGTTGTCGCACGCGGATAGGTATAACCTCAGGGGTTCTTGGGGTTGAGCTTGTGTCAAGATCGGCGGCGAACTTAAGAACTTCTTTAGTTCTTCGAGTCCTCGTTTACACTCGTCGTTCCAGTCAATCTTTGATTTTTTAGAGGCGTTTTTAATGGCCTCGAAGAATGGAGCACATCGCTTGGATGATTGTGGAATAAACCTTCATAGGGCGGCTATGCAGCCCGTTAATGTTTGCAATTCTTTTAAAAAAGAAGGGTTTTGCATGTCGACAATAGCCTGGACCTGACTCGGGTCGGCCTCGATGCCTCTCTGGGTTAAGAGAAATCCGAGGAATTTCCCCGATGTCATCCCGAAGGAGCATTTGGAAGGGTTAAGGCGCATCCTATGCCGCCGGACATTATCGAAGGTCTCACGCAGGTCTGCTATGTGGTCTTCCGACCTCTTTGATTTTGCAATCAGGTCGTCGACGTAGACCTGTAAATTTCGACCTATTTGTGAGGCGAAGATTGTATCCATCATCTGCTGGAACGTGGCTCCTGTGTTAATGAGGCCAAAGGGCATGTTTTTAAATCCGAAGACGCCTCTATGGGTGATGAAAGCTGTTTTTTCCCAATCTTGGCTGTCCATCTTGATCTGATTATAGCCTGAAAATGCATCCATAAATGACAAGAGCTCGTGTCCGGCTGTTGCATCGATGAGCTGGTCGATATTCGGCAATGGATAGAAGTCTTTTGGGCAGGCGCGATTTAAGTCAGAATAATCTACGCACATTCGCCACTTCCCATTACTCTTTTTCACTAGCACAGCATTAGCTATCCACTCCGGGAATTGTACAGGCGCAATGAAACCAGCTTCAAGAAGTCTATCTAGCTCGGCATCAATGGCCTTTGTTTTTTCTTCTGAGAATACCCGTTTCTTCTGCTTGATAGTTCGAGCCCCAGGCTTAATGTGGAGGGAATGACGAGCTATTACCTCGGGAATTCCCGGCATATCTTTAGGATCCCAAGCAAAAATATCGGCATATTCTCTAATGAGGTGAATGATTCGTTGGCGGAGTTCCCCTTTCAAACATTTCCCGATTTTAATGAGTTTTTCGTGATGGCCTACCTCGATCTCAATTTCGTCACATTCTTCAATGGTGACGCTGGATAACTGATTAGGTGTTTCGAGAATAGCCCGAGGGTCCATATCCACGACCTGATTAATTGATGAATCGTCTTCCCTCAATGCCTTTGGTATGACAGTAGATAAGTAGCACTGGCGAGCTGCGACCTGATCCCCCACGACCTCGCCAATTCCGAACTCCGTTGGGAATTTCATTTTGAGATGAGGGATCGAGGTGATGGCCTTCAAAGCTGTTAAGGTTGTTCTGCCGAGAATAGCGTTATAGCTTGAGTTGGCATTGATGACGTGAAACTTAGTCATCTGCCACGTTTGACATGGGAGCGAGCCAAATAAAACTGGAAGGTCGATTGTGCCTACGACCTTGACCTCATTTCCAGTAAAGCCGTATAAAGGCATGTTCACATTCTCCAACTTCCTATCGCCGAGATCCATTCGTGCAAAAGCATGGTGGTATAGTATGTCGACGGAGCTGCCATTATCGATTAAGATTTTCTTGACTGTATTTGTGCCGACCTTGGCTATTATCACTAGAGCATCTTGGTGGGATTCAATTATCCCCGAAGGGTAGTCATTATCAGAGAAGGAGATTACAGGAGATGGATTAGGACGTTGGCGTTTAAGAGCCTCAGGATTCACATGAAATACCTCTCTGGCGTACAGCTTTTTGGAATTATTGGATGTGCCGCCGGCGGCAATCCCTCCTGCGATGACGTCAATAACTCGATCCTGATCACGTGGATGGTCATTTTGTCTTTGGACGTCGTGGTCGATGTAGTGAGTCAACTGTCCTCTCTTGAGTTTGGACTCAATAAGATTGCTCAATTGGTAACATTGATCTGTTGTATGGCCTGTATCCTCGTGATATTCGCAGTATCTGGAGCTTGGAGGTCGTCCTGGTTTCATTGGCCTCGGTGGTCGGTAATCGGGCTCTGATTTTAAAATGGCTAGAATTGTAGCTCTGTCTACAGTAAGCTTTGTGAACTCTTTCTCTTGCCTTTCTCTTGGCTTCCATGTCTTGTCTTGGTTATCTGACCTTTCCGTCCGTGGCTTTCGAGGGCTTCTAGTATCTCTAGTCCTCGAGTATGAATCATAGTCTCGCTTATAATCTGTTTTCGGAGAACGATATCGGGGACTTCTACTGCGGTCTCGTTTAAAAGCCCGTCGAGGAGATTGGATACTCCCGACTGCTTCTTGCAGATTCATTCGGTGTTCAACCACTTGGAAAGCTGATTGGAGAGTTCGGGGATTCTTTTCAAAGAATTCTTCTAACAAAGTGGCATGACGGTGTTTATCAATTCCTGCGGCCAGGTAATTTATTGCCAATTCTTCAATCAAGTTGGGGATATCAGAAATTTCATTTCGGAATCTGACTAAAAAGTCTCTTAAAGATTCGTTAGATCGCTGCCGAACAGTCATCAAGGATGCGGTTATCTTTCCACCTTTGTAATTGCTTGAAAACCTAGTTTGAAACTTCATTTTTAAAGATTGCCACGAATCTATAGAACGAGGTGGTAAACTGTTATACCACCGTAAGGCTGTGCCTTGGAGACATGTTGAAAAGAATTGACATCTCGCAATTTCTGAGTGTCCAAAAAATGCCATACGACCATCAAACGTGTTAAGGAATCCACTCGGGTCCGACGTCCCATCGAAATGATCTAGTGAGGGCGTTTTTAACGTCCTATCAATTCGAGCTATCTCAATGTCTCTCATTAACGGGCTTTCAATAGACACGACCTGACCAGCTTGATTTCGAATAAATTCCCTGCACATAGCAAGGTCGCTTCGTATATCAGCAATGTCTTCAGGTCTAACCGATTCATTGGAGTCGCTTCGCCAAGATGCTTGGCTCACCGACGGCCTTGGTCGTCTTCTGCGAGCTGCAGTTTGAGAGTATATTGATTCTGTTGATTCCTCATCCTCGAGATCTTCATATTCAGTCTCTTGGTACTCGTCTTCATTTTCCTCGTTTTGACAACGAGCTGAAATGTTAGCGTTCTTTAGACCTTTCTTCAACTGGCGAGCTCGCCGACATCTCCTTAACTTTTCCTCAAGAACACGTTTTTGTTGCTCTAAGTTGAACAGCTCTTCGTCTGACTCGTGGAGATCGTTCTCTACCTCGTGGGCAGCCTGCTTGTCTTTCTGAATCTTTTGAAGGTGTAAGCGCATATCGCTTGTCAACACCTTCTTCCCCGTGGCCGTTGCAACCCTCATACGGGTATCGGGATGAGTATCATTTATCGTGTTCAGTTGCGTTGCCTCGATGGGTCTCTGGGATCTACCAATATCTTCGTGAATCGCCGGAAACAGTTGTCTTGGCTTTAAAGAGGGAGGAGGTGCCATTTGGTCCCCAACTCGAGGGGCCGTTAACATCTCCTGCTTCGAACCGATGTTTTCAGCGATCGCTTCGTCTTCATTCATTATTTTTGGTTGGAATCTCAAATTAAAGAGCTCCTTCTAGCGCCAAATGATAGAGAGTTAATGATGGAGAAGGCAATAATTACAATGATTGCGATAATAATAATGGCATGAGATGATCGAAATAGATCTTTGATTAATTAAACGTTTCTCTCTCTACAAATAAGAGATTCACTCTTTAATATCAAATTGCCAACCCCCTTACAAGTGGGGATTGTTTAGTATATATAGGGGGTTTCTAGTGGGTCCCCTAATTTACTTAATCACTAAGTTTACATTTGTGGGCTTCTGGGCCCTATTGTGGATACATGTGTTAATGGGCCTAATACAATCTAAATCATTCTATTGATTTAAATACAAATTATCTCACTTGGGCTTCATGGTCCAACAGCCTGCTTATCTACTCTAGTGAAATTTGTATCTTTTGTTGCGCCTTTCCTTTCAGTTCTCTAGTTTAGCTTTTCGCATCCGGGTCCATCGGTACTTTTCCAAGTGTTTTACCGTAGCCCTCTATGTATCTAGGGATGGGCATTCACCCCGGCCCGCCCGATCCCGATCCGTTCCTCGCACCGAACGGGGCGGGGAATCGGGGATTTTTTCGGGGACGGGTCGGGGAGCGGGGACAATTTTCAAAAAAAAGCGGGGAGCGGGCCGGGGACGGGATTCTAGGTCTCCCCGGCCCGATCCCCGAACCCCGCCCCGATTCTCAATCCCCGACTCGATTTCACCACATTAAAATATATATAACTATATATATTATTAATCATATATTAATATATACGAATTTCCAATACTTTATATTGGAAACAAAATGATATTTTAATCTTATATGTTTGTCTTTCTAGTAGTTAAATAACTTCATTTCCATGTTATTTATAATTGTTTATTTAAGTAATATTTTTTTATCTTAACATGTAATCTAGTTATAGTTGCTAATTTCGCTATATATCACAAGAAAAAATTATTTCAAACTATAGTTAATGTTTAATATTATTTAAATATTATTTTTTGTTTAAAATGAAATTCCCCAATTCCCCGCGGGGATCCCCGTTACCCGTTCGGGCCGGGGACGGGGAATAAAAAATAATCCCCGACGGGGATCGGGCCGGGGACGGGGATCGGGTTTGAATTCGGGGATGGGGATGGGGGCGGGGATAGCACTCCCCGGCCCCGAAGTGCCCCGATGCCCATCCCTATATGTATCCTCTTGTCCTAGTAATATAATCCTTGGTTTATAAAAAAAAAAAAATACTTTGACCGACTTTAATTCAAAGAAAAAACGTACAATGAAAAAATGAAAATTTTAATTTTTTTACTTTATTATCATAATAGATTAATATTATTACTTATTAAGGAATCAAATCATACCTTAATACATTTCAAAAATACTTAAATAGACGATGTGAAATAAAAAAACAGAAAACATTTATCTAAATTAAAAAAGCAATAAAAAATATATTCTTATTTAAATATATAAAACAAAAAAATTTAAAAATCAAGGGTAACAAGAAAACGAAACAATTAAAGGTAGAAGTTTCTCTATTCATGATCTTTACGGCTTCTATAATTTGTTTGTAGCATTTCCATTTTACAATACTGTTAACAAGACTCAACATATGAGACAAACTTACAATATTTCTTAGCTATAACTTTATTCAGTAGCTATTTAATACTCCCTCTGTTTTTTTCAATAGTTTACATTTGCGGACCAATTTCCGGCACGGATTTTAAGCTGCATTTTAAGTATAGTTCCATAACTTATTTTTGATATTTTCTTTTTTTGTATAAAAATAGGATTGTTCTATTTTTATACAAAAAAAGAAAATATCAAAAATAAGTTATATAACTATCCTTAAAATGCACCTTAAAATGCGTGTCAGATACGCAGTTTTTTATGTAAAGAAATGGATTGGACGGAGGGAGTACAAAATATTATGGTAGCTAGGCAAAAGTAAAAAACTTAACTTAACATATTCAGTATATCCCGTGAGCAGGGTCTGAGGGGGTAGAATATACACAATCATGCCCATACACAAAGGTTTCCGGTTTTTTTTTACCCCCGGCAGGAATCGAACGCAATCATGCCCATACACAAAGGTTTCCGGTTTTTTTTTACCCCCGGCAGGAATCGAACCCATGACCTCACGGTTCACGGATTAGACACTTACCACTGTGCCAACTCAACCCCTTATATGAAAACATTAAAGTAGAAGTTAAATGCACATTGTGTACTTATAGTTTCCGCTTTATGCACTTTGTGTACCTTAATTTTCATATGTAGCAACTTGGGTACTCCTCATTTGAATATTGTAGCAAACCGTGTACTACCATTAGAAACATATAACACCGTTTGAAAAAGAAGGGTATTGTGGTAGTTTCACCAGCTGTACATGCTCACAAGTCATAATGAATTGTGTTTTAACAATGGAGCATCGATTATTTCAAAAAAAAAAAACAATGGAGCATCGATATTTTAATTTATAATAATAGGTGAAATCTTGGTCTTTGTAGTAAATTAGTTCTAGCTAACTTTTAACCACGATGATGCACATTATTGTTCAAAATATATCATTTTAATAAAAGAAATCTAAATTTATTTTAATTAATTTCATATTTATAGAATTTTAATATTCCACAACATAAATCACTTAGCAAATTTAGTTTAAATATTTTAAAATTACAAAAAAGAATGATATTATTTTATTATATTTTTCTACTTACTTACTTAAAGAATAAACATTTTTCTTATATGAAAAAGTTAATTTTGTTTGTTCACCATCATAAGTAATTTATAAATGCCGGTCCTAGAAATTTGGATGCTCTAAATTTTTGAAATGATGCCCCTTATTTTTAAGACAAGAAAAAAAATTATGCATATTCGAATCACAACTTCATATCAATTGTATTTAATAATAAAACTCAATTTTATATCCAAATGAACATTCAAATGCAATAATATATAAATAGATTTATATTATATAGTACATATATATAATTATTTTGGTGCCTCTTATCGGAATATGGTGTCCCAAACATTAACCTTGACCGTCTTACGTACCAAAGGGGCTTATCCTAAATAAACGAAAAATAATTTATAAGTTTAATATTTGTTTGTTTGTATAATAACTAAAAATGATTTGTAAGTAACTTAGCTAAAAAAATGATTTGTACGTAACTTATAAGTTATATTTTAAAATACTTTAAAAAAAAGTTATATTTTAAAATAGTCAAAGTACTTTTGAATAATTCAAATATTCAAATGTAAAATTGTATTTTAAACTTTCTACTTCTAAGTAGGGGTGAGTATTCGGTTCGGTTAACCGAATACCGAACCGAATAACCGAAATAATTCGGTTTGGTTAACCGAACCAAAATATTTCGGTTCGGTATTCGGTTATGATATTTCAGTTATTCGGTTATTTCGGTTTTTTAACCGAAATTACCGAATTAACCGAAATATATAATAAATAATAATATTTACATTTATATGTAAAATAATAATTTTTTATATATAAAATAATAATTTTTTGTATCTAAAATAATAATATTTTATATCTAAAATAATAATATTTATATTTTATATGTAAAATAATAATTTTTTATATGTAAAATAATATTTTTTTATATTTTACATGTAAAATAATAAATTTTTATAAGTCAAATAATAATTTTTATATGTAAAATAATAATATTCATATTTTTTAATTTAATATGTAAAATAAAAAATATAAATATATATAATTCGGTTATTTCGGTAAAATAACCGAAATAAATATTTCGGTTCGGTTACCGAACTGAAATATTTCGGTTCGGTATTCAGTTATAATATTTGACCTTATTCGGTATTTCGATAATTCGGTTCGGTTCGATTTTTTTACCGAATTACCAAATACTCACCCCTACTTCTAAGACATTTTTTGTAGTTATGATTAATTTTAATAATTAAAATAATATTATGCTTTAAATTTTTTTATACGTGCTAATATAATATTAAGTTTCCAAAATGAAGTAGTGGATGTAATAATATATTTTATTGTTAAAAATTATTATTTATAGTATGTAAAGAAATGAGAGGGACGTCCCAAAATATAAAATGTAAAGAAATGAGAGAGACGGAGGAAGTATTTTAATTATGTAATGATTACTATCAATTTTTTTGAAGATCATCAAAACAATCTAGTAATAGTTTTAAACCATTAAAAACTTTTTTATATTTTGTAAATAAAATGTTATATAGATATATATTAGATATTATTATATAATATTGACCGTTTAAATTTTCTTTTAAAAGAAACGTTATTTTTTGTTGTTATTTTTCTTGTATAAAAATGAAGAGTTCAAAATTTTATATAAAACAAAAATTATAAAAATAGGGAGTTCAATTTTTTTTTCTTAAGCTCTATTATCCTGAAGTATGCATCTATAAATTAAATTATGTTAAAATTTTTATTTAAAACACTAATTCATTATATATAATATTTCTATTAAATAAAAATAAATTTAGACTAATTTAAATACCCAGTTTTAAATTATCAATTTAGTCCAAGCATATTTACGGATGAGGTTATCCATAAAACTTGTTTTTGCGTGATGTCTTATTATTGTTATAAAATAACTGAAATGCCTATAATGCCCATGCTCCACACTTGGTTGTTAACGACAGTTTGCAAGAAAAATGAAAACAGAGGTATACATGTTGCTATATATGAAAATCAAGTGCACAAAGCTGAAACTATGAGTACACAATGTGCATTAGGGCTGTCAATCGGATAAAACGGATCCGGATACAGTCATATCCGAATCCGAATCCTAAAATTCGAAACTGCATCCGAATTCGTATCCGAATTCGGGAATATCCGGAAAAATCATATCCGCATCCGAATCCGGCGGATATTATCCGGATACGGATAATATCCGAATCCGTATTTTTTACAATACAAAATATTTCAGTCACCGGAAAACTTAAACCAACCATCTACAACCCCCGAGCTACAACCATACTGCATCAATAAGACAATAACACAAGAAACCCGGCCAATCATCAAGAACAAATCAAGAACAATTTTTGGCCAGAAAATATTTTTTCTCAAAATCGATTGAAAGTGGTCTCAAGTTGTAGATCGTGATGAGTAGATAAATTTGAGTATATGTATGAGGTGATTTGATTTGAGTATATATATATATGTATGTATGTGTGTGTTTATTCGGGAGAGAGACAGTGAGAAATGACAGAGAAAGAGAGAGGAGAGAGATGTGAGAGAAAAGGAGGGGTGTTTGGTTTGACCGAGAGAAATGGGGGTGGGGTGACTTGAAGTCTTCAACTTGTTTTAAACTTTTAATATATTTATTTTTCATTTTATGGGTGGCTTTTATATTAACTAAAAACAACATTCCAAATATATATATATATATATATATATATATATATATATATATATATATATATATATATATATATATATAATAATTAAATACTACTCCCTCTGTTTCTTTATAGTTTGCTCATTTGAAATGTCGGCCCTGTTCATAACATGAGACAAATTACTAATTGACGTTTAATCTATAAGACCAAATATAGTCATGAGTGATCTTGTTGGATTCGTATTTATGAGTACTTTAATACAGTGAAGTTTTTACATTTAATACTAATACGAAATTGAAGATATTAACGATCAAAAGTGTGCGTTGGCAAACGTGTCCAACTCAAATGGGAAAAGTATTTAGAGACAGAGGGAGTATATATTATATATAATTAATTCGGATATGGATATTTTCGGATACAATAATTCGTGATAAAACACTACTTACGAGTCATATTAAAAATAGTAGTGATCTACTAAGATCTCCAACCAAATTAATTTTTTATTTTCTAAAAATTTGGGAATATCATTAAATTAGATATATATTGACATCCGTACGGTTGGATCGCTCAAAAATATTTTTTAAAAAATAGAAACAATAATCCGTGACAAAGCACTAGTTACGAGTCATATTGAAAATAGTAGTGATCTACTAAGATCTACAATCAAATTAATTTTTTATTTTCTGAAACTTTAGGAATATCATTATATTAGATATATGTTGACATCCGTACGGTTGGATCGTTCAAAAATATTTTTTAAAAATAGAAACAATAATCTGTGACAAAGCACCAGTTACGAGTCATATTAAAAATAGTAGTGATCTACTAAGATCTCCAACCAAATTAATTTTTTATTTTCTAAAAATTTGGGAATATCATTAAATTAGATATATATTGACATCCGTACGGTTGGATCGCTCAAAAATATTTTTTAAAAAATAGAAACAATAATCCGTGACAAAGCACTAGTTACGAGTCATATTGAAAATAGTAGTGATCTACTAAGATCTCCAATCAAATTAATTTTTTATTTTCTGAAACTTTAGGAATATCATTATATTAGATATATGTTGACATCCGTACGGTTGGATCGTTCAAAAATATTTTTTAAAAAATAGAAACAATAATCTGTGACAAAGCACCAGCTACGAGTCATATTAAAAATAGTAGTGATCTACTAAGATCTCCAACCAAATTAATTTTTTATTTTCTAAAAATTTGGGAATATCATTAAATTAGATATATATTGACATCCGTACGGTTGGATCGCTCAAAAATATTTTTTAAAAAATAGAAACAATAATCCGTGACAAAGCACTAGTTACGAGTCATATTAAAAATAGTAGTGATCTACTAAGATCTCTGATCAAATTAATTTTTTATTTTCTGAAACTTTGGGAATATCATTATATTAGATATATATTGACATCCGTACAATTGGATCGTTCAAAAATATTTTTAAAAAACAGAAACAATAATCCGTGACAAAACACATAACTTGCTGAATGTTTATTTTCCGGTTTTATAAGTGAAACACATAGCTTGCTGAATGAAACACGTAGCTTGCCAATTTACATAAGTACATACATAAAATATAAAATATATTATGAATAATAATTAATTAATTAATTAATTAATTAATTATTTTCGGATACGAATACGGATAATATCCGTCGGATATTGAAAGCTTCGGATCCGGATACGGATAATATCCGATTTAACTCGGATACGAATAATATCCGTTTTTTTTCGAATACGAATACAGATATTTCGGACGAATATCGGATTTTCCGAATTTTTTTGACAGCCCTAATGTGCATTTAACTCTTAAAGTAGCCAATCTCCCATGCAGTCGGATGTAGAAGCCAAATTTAGGTCCGTACTAGTAGAACCAAAATTTGGTTCAATAATGCTCATATTTTCTGCACTCCACAACTCCTCCAACATTTCCACTATAGACCTTTCATCAGATGAGGGTGACGTCCATTTATTCTCATTCTCTGCATGACTTTGAATTTCAGAGCCAAATAGACCGGAGAAATCAGGGCTAAGAAGTCCGGTTAAGAATATATCATTCGAGTCGATGTGAGGCTCGAGACTTAACGTCAACTGATTATCATCTTTTGTTCCATGAGTTGCATCTTCAAATTTAGTTCTCGCGGACATACTTGATGTGTATGGTTTAAGTTCAGTATTATTACCATGATCATCTGGCTTTGGACTAGTGATCAGTGACTTTGTGCATTGTAGGGCCGAAGTCGGAGTGTTCTGATTTGCCTGGCGCTTATTCTTGTCTTTCTTCTTCATGTTGTTTTGTTTAGTTGAGGCCTTTAGAGTAGATGAAGTGGAGGCAATGTCATAATTAGCACGAATCTTTCTCCTTAAAGTTGTGTTCCAGTAGTTTTTGATTTCATTGTCAGTTCGGCCCGGGAGCCTACCAGCTATTAAGGACCATCTATCACAAACAATTTAATGTTTAGTAAACAACTCATCTAAAGTCTAGAGATACTAGAAGGAAGGCTTACAAGGATGTATAATATATTGTAACAATGCATATGGACATACCTGTTACCGAGAAGCTTGTGAAGGCGTACGATGAGGTCTTCTTCATCATCAGAGAAGTTACCTCTCTTGATATCGGGTCTCAAATAATTCAACCATCTCAGCCTGCAACTTTTCCCGCATCTCTTTAAACCTGCACCCATATATCATTTTCTTATAATTTTCTTGCATTATGCAAATCTCTACCACTACAAGAAAACATGCCATGCACTTACGACCAACTAAATCCGATTTACAGATGTGATATAAGAATTAACATAAACATGTACACATGCATTTATCTCTACCTGCTTCTTTTGGAAGACTACGCCATTGGCCTTCACCATGGAGTTGAATGTAATCAGTTAAAATTTTATCTTCAGCTGAAGTCCATGCTCCTCTGTTTAACCCTATCTTTGAACAGCAAGGGCTTCTCCCCATACCCCCGTCAGCTTCTTTGGGTCACGTCCTCACCACTCCCGGTGACTATATGCAGTGCTCGGTGGTATATATAGGTTCATAGATGAATACACAAACATATGTAATGGGGCGGCACTGCACAGTTTTTTTATGTAATTAACTATATGCAAGGTTGCATGTGTACCACAACTCACTCATAGGGTTCTACTTAATACGGAGTATTTTTTTACCATTCTTTTTTGAATAAGTATTTTAAAATATTAAGAATTATTCTTTTTATTTAAGATATAGATACGTAAATTTCTTAGACCAAAGAATCCTCTGTCCCGTTTTAATTGACATATTTGCAAACAAAAATTGTATACGGCCTTTAATTCTAATATTAATATTTGATTTTATATTTGATATACACACTTATAACTCATATGTTAAGATTGATTAAGGATAAACATAAAAACAAATTACTCCGTACATAAATAAAGCTTTGTCAATGTATACTCCCTCCGTCCCGACAGATTGTTTACGTTTGCTTTTTGCACGGAGACCAAGGATTATGATTAAAATAAGTGAAGTAGTGGGTGTAATAATAATTTATTGTTAAAATAAGTGAAGTAGTGGGTGTAATAGTGATTTTATTGTTAAAATAAGTGAAGTAGTGGGTGTAATAGTGTAAAGTATTGTTAAAATAAGTGAAGTAGTGGGTGTAATAGTGTTAAAACTTACTCCCTCTGTTTTTTTCAATAGTTTACATTTGCGGACCAATTTCCGGCACGGATTTTAAGGTGCATTTTAAGGATAGTTCCATAACTTTTTTTTGATATTTTCTTTTTTTTGTATAAAAATAGGATTGTTTTATTTTTATACAAAAAAAAAATATCAAAAATAAGTTATATAACTATCCTTAAAATGCACCTTAAAATGCGTGTCAGATACGCAGTTTTTTATGTAAAGAAATGGATTGGACGGAGGGAGTATTATTTTAGGAAACGTAAACAATTGGTTGGGACGTCCCAAGAAGGAAACTGTAAACAATTGGTTGGGACAGAGGAAGTATGTTTTTAGAAATGTACCAATAAAAAGACGGACGAAGCAACATATAAATAAACATTAAACTTAATAAATGAAGTCGAAATGAGACGCAATTCCAGCCACATATAACACCTACAATTTTGTGCCCAAAGAGGCAATGACAACAGTCGCTCGTTGTAAGTGAAAGTGATTGAAAATGACCACAAAGATAGGACACATACTTTTATTTACTATACGAATTTTCTAGTTAAGAATCCGTGCTAGTTATTTGTTAAATTTTGATTGGTGGGAATTTGCATTCACATGAATATCCACCAATCAAAATTTGACAACTCATCAAACACGATGTGGCATTGGGCTAGACAAACCCTTTACAATATTATCGAATGAAATGTTAATAATTTTTTCCATAATTAGGATAGTTTATAATTTTATTTATTTTAAAAATTAATGGTCATAGTTATTTTAAAAAACAATCTAAACAAAATATAGTTAATTTTCTACCAAGATTTTAATTATTTTATAAACATATGTTGCTTCCGATAACTAACCTAATCATAACCCTATATTATAATCAGTGTTCTAAAAATTGGTGTAGGTGATCGATTAATCCACTAAACGTCTAAAATCTGCAAAAAATTGGTACATTTTTTTGGATAGGCGATGTTTAGGCGGGATTAGGCGATTTAATGAGTTTGGCGGGAGTAATCAATGGCGAATAATCAATCAAAGTAAGGGTGTTAAGGTAAATGTATATTTTTTTAATAAGAAAAAAACAATAAGAAATCTCAATACTTTACTTTTATGAAAATTATTTGTTGACATGAAAATTAGACGGTTAAAATAAGGGTGTTCAGGTATGATCTTCTATATTTTACTTGGATAAAAATTATTTGTTGACATGAAAATTATTATCCGATTAAGAGGAACGTGATTAATCGTTAGAAGGCTTACTGTTTTTTTGAAAATTAATTATAATTGTAACTATTCTAAATAAAATAATTGTAATTATTTTAATTTAAACATATATACATGGCTAACTTATTTTGAAGACCAACTTATGTACATGTTTAATTATTCAAAGAAAGTTATTTTAAAAATTCTCTTCTGACATGTATTAAGTACTTACTCAATCTAAAATATACGTAATAATTGCAATTTAAACTTGTCTTAAAATAAAAACCAATAGCGGCTTCAGCAGCCAAAAATAGAGAAAATTGCTCCTTTTAATTTACGACTATCAAAAAAATCAGCTTAAGTAAATATTCATACGATTAAATCTTTTTAAAGTAATAGATTTGGGAAAAATTATTTTATTAAATTTATTATTTTATCGAGAATAAGAAAACACTATTTCTATTATGTTAAATGAAATGAAAAAAATATAATTTTAATAAAATTAATACTTTATGTATGTTCATGATCTAGGGCATTTATTAGGAGATAATTGGTAGGACAAATTTGCATGTTCTGAACTTGTTTTGCATCCCCCTTTCCAAAGACAAAATTACAAATTATAAAGACACTAGCTAGCTAGGGTTTGACTACAAAGTGTCGAAAAGACATAAAAACAGTAGAGTACTTATTATTTTTTTGTTTATAAAATACTTCCTCCGTCCTCTAAAATACATATCCCTTTTCTAAAATGAATTTGTACCATTTTATATGTTCATTTTCTACTTTCAATGCAAATTTAAGAATAATTTTCCAAAACTATCCTTACATTTATTGTATCTAAATTTGATTTTTTTTCAAACTTAACACTATTTTCTTTTTTCAATGTATTAATTAAGGGTATTGGTTGGAGAATTTTATCTAACTAACTTTCTCTTAATATGTGTGTATTTTAGAAAAGGAACATGGGACTTTTAAATAGCCACGAGTTCCACGATGGTCTGAAACTCTTGTACAATTGTCCTTAACATTCATTACAAATACGTTACGACTTACTAGCCTTCCAATAACTCGTTAATTTGTGGTAAATATGACTGATGGACCATGTGATATCTGATGTGCTGCTTTACTTCCGAAAACGAAATTTATATTAAGTACACATTTTGTTAAAGGAGACAGATTCAGGGTATAAATCACGTTTACATAACATATCATCGCAGTAAAACACATGCAATAAATTTGGATATGAAAAATGCTACAGCCACCAAATTAGTTCCCAAATTTTGACACCAAATGACATGTCATTAATTTGATTGGTTATAACAATAATGGGCCCGCCAGGGCCATCCAATTAAAATATCACAAAATGCCAACTAATTAGTGCCACATCATTTGGTGTCAAAATTTGGTACCCAATTTGATGGCTGTAGCATTACTCTTGGATATTTCGTGCATTTACAATAGAAATCCTATTCTATATATAAGTTTTACCGTAAATTATATTACGATTATATGATGTAGCTTATGCTTGTTTTAGTTCAGGACTTAAATTAGAAAAATGTTAATACATAACTCTAAGAATTATTGTTAAATATGAAAGATTTTCGTTATTTTCAATAGAGTAGTGCTAGGGACCCCAAATTTAGTCCCCAAAAAAGTCCCCAAATGACATGGCATGAGTGATTTGGCAAATTGTAATGTTTTAATTGGATGGTCCTGGCGGGCCCATTTTAATTATAACCAATCACATTCATTTGGTAACAATTTTTGGTATCCTACCTCTAGCATTTTTCTTTTCGATATTGTTATGTATTTAATACTCAGTATTTAGTTTTTCAATGTGCCTGTTAAGAACCCAGGTACACTGCGCGCAACTACCATTTTATTGTCTATTCACTATCATTGTGACATTGTCCTCCTCACTAGTCTACTTCAAAATGCAGTGCTGCATCATCACTCATGCTACCTGTTAGATTATATGTACTTGTGTTCCGATGAGAAAAATTTTACGGAAAAATATTTTGAGACCCGAATTTATATACTGTATTGCAAATTTTTGAAAGTGTACGCGCGACAATTATTTTTACTTATTATCAACGTAAAAATTCCAGTTCCTTTGCCTTTGAATTAACAAATTTGAGATATCGAATGATGATTTGTTTTGTTACTTAGCATTTATTAGGAGATAAATAGATATTTGGTTGGACAAATTCACATGTTCTGAACTTATTTTTGCATGCATCTTCCTTTCTAAAGACAAAAATACAAAACCATATACACTAGCTAGGGTTGACTACATAGTGTCAAAAATACATAAAAACAGACGAGTACTTATTAGTATCTTTTTGTTTATAAAATACAATTTTAAATAGCCAGGAGTTCCACGATGGTCTAAAACCCTTATACAATATTTGTCCCTAGTTTCTTCACATGAAGTACATATTTTGTTAAAATTCTTACATCAATAATATTTTTCGATTAAAATTATCGACTTGAGCTAATACACATATGCATGTTGTCTTCAAAAAAGACAACATACATATGTGTATATTGTCAATTAATGTTATAACTTGGATGCTATAACTTCAATTTTTCCTACCTCTACATGCATTTGCTTATAAAAGAAAACGACTAATTGTTAGGAACCCTAGTCTGGAACCCAGTTTTATTAAGGTAAATTGTTCTTTACTGCGGCCTCACATGTTAATGCAGTGTTGAAGCCAATTTTCGTCATGGACTAAGCTTCAAGATAAGATTTATAATCGAGTATTCGTATAGAGCTCGGATTTAATATCCATGACGATTTTGGGGGAAAACTAGGGTTTATGTATTTTTGGACTGCGCTTGAAAGAATTAATTCTAAGAGATGGTAGAATTTCGGGGATCTCTTCTCAAGGTGCCTACGTATCCTTTTATAAGGAATAAAGCCCACATAGTTCTTTTCGATAACGGATCTGGTTTAGGCCCGTACTCCTATTCTTTAGGAGCAAGTCACCTATAGATGTTAAGTTTTCTCGTTTATTATATTCCCAATTATATTGGGTTTAGTCGAATATCAATTCAGGATCGGGTCCATATTTTGTATCAACAAGTCCCCAGTGTTTATCAGAGGTTTTTCCTTCGGTGAACACTTTCTTTGTTTAGTGTCCGGAGCAGATCTCTTAAGTTATGATCAATCACCAATATATTTGTGTCTTCGAGCATGAATAATGATATAGCTTAAATATTAGCTATTTTTTTTATCTGTCACGATATTAACTTTTGTGTGTTTGACACTTTGTTTTTGTCTATGTGGTTCCAAGCATCAAGCAATTTGATTCGGGCCCAAATCATTGCTAGATTTTGCTTGCATAGAATATGTTTCCAAGCGTCAAGTAATTTGATTTATATAAAATAAAATCTTGCTTAACTTTGCTTGCTTTTGATGAGAGGTCGTCTGTAAGCCACAAAATTATCAAAATACTCTACTTACCAATTCTCATCTTCCGGTACAAAGTCCCCGGTATATGAACCATCATAGCATTAAACGCAATTTTTCGGTTCATTTTTGTGCTTCTAACCCTCATGTGAGTGTCGACAGATCATAAGTCTAGGATTTGATCAATTTGTTGTCCCCAAATGATCGTCGATAGGTCACAAGTCTAGGTTTAGAATTTTTATTCCCCCCAAGTATTTGACGATGGTTCACTAATCAAGGACATAACAAATTTGTTGCCCCCAAGTGACCTTCGTTGAACACTCGTTTGGGTTGGATTATTGTTTGGCCGAACCATCATAGCATAAATGGTAGTTTTTCGGTTCAGCTTCTGCTTCCAATCCTCAAAAGTCACTTTATAACCTTTGGTTCAGATTATGCAGCGATGAGATATATTCTGTGATCTATAAAATGTTAAATCTAAAAAACTGTAGATCACTACTTTCTCATCTCCCAACTTTAAAAGTTGGCGGATTGACCATCATAGCTTCGCACTGAAGCGTATATCCGGTCAGATCTATCCTCGACCCCCTAGTGATTTATTGCTTCAATTTTGAAGGGATATATCACTAGTGTAGGAAGGAAGATTCTCTTGTCCCCAAGTGAGTGTCGACAAATCATAAGTCGGGATTAAATTTAATATTTGTCCCCAATTGACTGTCGGAAGGTCACGAGTCTTGTGAGTGTCGATAAATCATAAGTCGGGACTTGGTCTAAATTTTTGCCCCCCAGTTGATTATCGATTGGTCACAAGTGTAGGATTAGAGCAGTTTGATCCCCCCAAGTGTTTGACGACGGGTCACTAATCCAGGATTTTAACGAATTCGTTGCCCCCATTGACCCTCGGTGAACACTTGTTTGGGTTGGATAATTTTTTCTTCCATAATATATTTGCATAAAGCTTGGAAAATTAAAAAAAAATTGCACGACATGAAATATATGAATGTTAAGGAAAAATAGCACTTATCTTGATTTTGTGGAGCAGATTTTGATTTTTGGATCAGCAAAGCTTGAACATATAGTTTTGTTTAATGTACCCTGATTGTTGTGGTGATGTTTTTGACAACTCTGTCACACATTTTTTCCAAGGCGCAAATTCAAATCTCTAACCAAGGTATTTAAAGTTACGACTTCCTCTCGCGGTAAGTATATTTTCTGCAATAGAGCATTCTTCCTTTGATTATTTCATACAGTAAACAAATTTTTTGGTGCTCCTGTTTGCTGCTGCAAGTATTTACCTTGACTTGGCGACAATTTGGACCTGATCTGCTGAGATTGCTGAAGTGGAACCTGATCTGCTGGGATTGCTGAAGTGCAACTTTAGATTATTGTAGAGTGTCGATTATGTGGCATGACAAAGGTACCATCCTGAGATCTTAGATATTTATGTTGATGCTGCTACTGTAAGATCTTTCCAATATTAAGCTTCATTGTTGTATACAGTACTACAACGCTTAATTCCAGAACATAAATGCACGTTTAGTGGTAAATTATGTACACCATTGAGTTTTAGAGTGGCTGTTTCACTAAACAACAGAAACTAATCATCATTGTTGATATTAATTTTGTCTTGTGGAATATGGTGCCACTTGATCAAGGTGCCTTGCAGAATAGTTAATACATTGGACTCATAGGCTGTTGTACTATAATTTGTAATAGTTTGTTGCAATACTTGGAGTTTGAGTCCGCGAGATTGAAGTCTGCTACTAGATATGTTTATTTGTACATATACTGGTGCAGAATGCCTTGAACTTCTGCGTAAGTTACACCCCTTTTGCATGATGAATTGCTAATACTCTTCACAAGTTGGCATAATTATACATAAGACTTGAATCAATGGTTATTTTTTACCGTGATTCAAATTTTTAAAGCAGCTTGCACTATGCTTTGTGTAACTCTGGGACTACATATAAAAGCCTCATTCATCTTCTTTTTTCTTTCCTTTGCGTTTTGCTGCTGTGGATATGTCTCTGCTTTGTACACTATTTTAAATGCCTTTGATTTGTTCGATTGCATTTTTTTTGTGGACATCCTCCTCCTGTGTCCCTGTATTTTTCCTTCTTTTTTGTGCTGCATGCTTTAAGCTTCCATAGTTAGAGATTTCTTCTTTTTAAATAAAGCTATTCATGTTTTCGATTTTCAAAGAAATATGGACAAATATCCTCCTTTTGTGCAAATATTTATAATATCCACAGTTCAGCAACAACAAATTTTTTATTTCTCATCTCTGCACTGAGCTCCTGGATTCACCATTGAGATTAAAACTTATAAAAATTCTTGCGACTTTTCTATTTTCTAATGTTTGGCTCCACCTTTTTCAGCATGCAGTACTTCCTTCTCTTCAAGAAATCCACGAATACCATAACATTTTGAGATCAAATATTTTTCTTATAACATATTCGACTATCTCTCTTCTTTTTCCTTTTTTGATTTGTGGCCTTGATGCAGAGAAAACTTGTACATTCAACGAATTGTTGAAAATCTGGACAGCCATACACCTCTTCACTAAAACAGCCGTAATTCTCTGTAGGAAATTCCGTGTGATCAACCGTTTGTTGCATAAGAAACTAGACATCGAGTTCTTTCTAATGGCATGTGATTCATTTCTCAGAGAGTTATAGATAAGAGCAGTTTATTCTACGAAGTCAGGCCTTGTGCAGTTCTCCCGATCTGAACAGCTTGACCAATGCTAGTTTAGAAAAATTCTTTTCACGAACCGTTTTTTTCATTAAAAACTAGATACCGATACCTTTCTAACGGTGTATAATTTGATATCCAGAAAATTCTGTAGGAGAGCAGTTTATTCCACGAAGTTACGCCTTCAGCAGCTTCCAGATTTGCGATTTTGGGATATCCTTTGCCTGTCCACTTGCTTGGTTGTACAAACTACAAACATATATCATGTTCAGCTGCTTCCGTCGCCTGGCTATGTAATGTATGTAGAGCCCATTTTTTTGATACTTTCTTTGTTGCCACCAGATACACGTGCACTCCATGGGCTTCAACTTGACATTAAAGTTCAGTTGTGGCTTTAACACACCCATTGTTGTCACCATATGAGAATAATTCACATTCTTTGCTGATTTTTTTTGTAGACGTTTATCTCGTTCTAGTTGAATCAATGCTTATCCTTTATACAAAATATCTATTCCACTCCTGGTTGTATCAGAAGATGAAGCTATTAGATTTCCATTGCATCTGAGAAGATGAAGCCAGTCACATCACAAGGGCTGGTCAAAACAATTGAATATGCTGATAGTGTGTCTAATTTATTTTGATGTGATTCCATTCGTCTTTAAATTGAGAATGATGAGATTCCCTCGGAGATGATGCATGGTTGAAGATTGCTTGCTGGAATCCAATTATTATAATAGAGCTAAACACTGTGGTTATGACTCCTTAGATATTGAAACAATGTTTTTTCGGTTGGCTTTGAATAATGAATGCTAGTCGGCTGTGAGTAGTCACTCGGAACTAAGTAGGTTTCACTCACACACCTTCTCATGCACTAAAAATCAACCAGCTTCTTCGTGTGTTTGATAAGTTGTTCATACAATTGTTCAGATATCTTGTAAGGGCTGTTGACCACTGGAAGTACAATATCAACAACGCCCGCTTGTCCAGGAGTTTTGATAACATTCAGTATATACAAAAATCTTTTGTCTTTGATCTGAAGCCGCATACAAGGTAAATTGTTTAGCTCATCTCAGGAACCACTTTTATCAAGATTTCTTCTTGGTTGTAATTATTTATCCTACGGAGATATTCTTTAAATTGTTGTAAATAGTCTTTCCCCCTGTTTTTGTCAGCCATGTAGAATTAAAAGATTTTGACTATACGATTCCCACAGACGGCGCCAATGTTGAAGCCAATTTTCGTCACGGACTAAGCTTCAAGATAAAATTTATAATCGGGTATTCGTATAGAGCTCGGATTTAATATCCATGACGATTTTGGGGGAAAACTAGGGTTTATGTATTTTTGGGCTGCGCTTGAGAGAATTAATTCTAAGAGATGGTAGAATTTCGGGGATCTCTTCTCAAGGTGCCTACGTATCCTTTTATAAGGAATCAAGCCTACGTAGTTCTTTTCGATAACGGATCTGGTTTAGGCCCGTACTCCTATTCTTTAGGAGAAAGTCACCTATAGATGTTAAGTTTCCTCGTTTATTATATTGCCAATTATATTGGGTTTAGTCGAATATCAATTCAGGATCGGGTCCATATTTTGTATCAACATGCAGTACATACATATTGTGTTCTAATATGTGCAGAAGAGGGGTTCGAATCCCTCCTCGCCCACAACCGGCCCACCTCCCATCAAATCCATCGTTAACCATTGGTCGTCAATACGTATTTTGGTTGATATATATCGTAGTTATGACACATTTTATGAATTAAGAAGCAGAGAGAATGTTGCCAGTCTTTATATATATTGGAGAAAATTCAAAAACAAAAAAAAAATTGAAACAAAGAAATATGTAATCATTTCACATATTAAAACAAGACATAATTACCTTCATTTTTTAATTGATAACGACCTCAACGATTGTACATACCTCTAGTCTCCTCACTACTACAAAAGCGGCTAAATTCAACTGCTAAAATTCCGTTGAATTTAGCTCATTTCAACATGATCCCGTTATGTTTAACATAAATTCAACGGAAACCTTCCTGTTGTATATAAGCTTGTTAAAATTAGCATTTCTGTTGAATTTAAGGTTAAATTCAACGATTTCCCGTTGTTTTTGTTGGCACCAAATTCAACCATTTACCGTTGAAAACGGACTTGGCCAATTTGGACAAAATTTGAAATTTCAATTTTGAATTTCACCAAAAAAATTGTTTTGCTGCCAATAGTAATATAATCAACCAAAAATTGTTGAATTTAATTCTTCAATAATCAACCAATTTTCGTTGATTTATATCATCTTGCCACGTGGCTCAATAGATTAAATAATTATATCTCTTATCCATAATTTTGGTCAATGTATTACCAAAATAATCTTAACCGTTGAATCTTATATTTTTAAAAATAGACGATCAAGATTATATCATATTAAAAGAGAAATTATAATGTAAAATGGATATAATTAGAAAAGGTTGCATTAGAAGTGAATTTTAGAAAGAAAATTATAATCTAAAAGGATATAATTAAAAAATGTTGTATTAGAATTAAATTTTAAAGAGAAAATCATAATCTGAAAAGAATATAATTAAAAAAGGCTGTGTTAAAATTGAATTTTATTAATTTTTTATTATTATTAAAAAAATTCATATTTACTATTTGGACTCTATCTTGAGATCTAGAAATCAGATTTAAAATAATTTAAAATCCACACGAAACTCATAAAATTACCTTTAATTTAATGATTTAATAATTATTATTCTAATGTAAACACTCAGAATCTCAAAAGAAAATATAATTACGAATTGTTGCATTAATCCTATTCAATGTAGAAGATGTACATTGATCTATTCAATGTAAAAAACCCAATCATCTATGATTTAAATCATTGACATACACCATTTTATATTTCAACATAAATATACTTTTTAGTCTGTAACATATTAGAATATTAAATATTTTTTTATGTTGGATCCAACAATTTTCATCTATATATTTATTTTAAGATCTGCTAACGGTCCTTATTTATTTTGTCGTAAGGAGGACCACAATATCGATTATCAAATTTTTGGATAAAATCTCTCATACACTTATTATTAAAATTGTATTTGGTTGTTAGTAGAACAATCTTCAAATAATAACAAGGGTATTTTGATTATCAAAACGAATTAAAAGCATAATTCATAAATCGAATAGAATTTTCAACGTAAAAAATCGTTAATTTCTTTTTTATTTCGTTTCTGCATAGGTTTAATTGGAAAATAATTGTTAAACCATTATTAAATTAAAGATTATTTTCTTATTTCACGTGGTGTTGTGGAATAAAAACTAGGTTATTAGATTGCGGCTAGGGTTTGCTGTATTTAATGCTAGGGTGCGTGAGCTTCGTGCTTTAGTGGCTGCTCTCGTGCTCGTGGCTGAATCTGCCTTCACAAGATGCCTACGTACTTTGATGTGTATCAAAGATCAAGCCAAAAACGTAGTTCTGAGAATGAGGGGTCAGACCCTTTATATAGGCTGAGAAGCCCTAGAATCGTGGTAGAATTAGGTGACTTGGTGGGCAAGTCACCGCCTTGAGGAAGGTTCTAGACTCCTTCCTTGTAGGAATCAGTTTCTTTGTTGAAGTAGGTGCCTTGGAGGCTAAGTCAGGCAGGAGTAATATCATTATTTGACTCTTATTGCTGAGCTGGTTATTACCCTTAATATTAATTACGAAATTAATATTATAAATAGGGTTTGGGCCCATTTAATGGGCCCCACGTTTTGACCATATTGGGCCTAATTAATGCCACATTAAATATATATGTCTTTAGGGCTTATTTTTAACCCATATCACGTGGGTTGCAAAATCATTCAAATCAAATTTTAAGAATTCAAGATAGAGTATAAATATTAAATTGAATATGTAAAATCTTATATATATCAATTTTTTTAACAACAATTCGATACGTAAATTAATAACAATATAAAATTAAAAAAATTAATATAATTATAGATATTAAAAAAGGAATCGTGCGTTGCACGGTTATAAGCTAGTATATAATAAGGATCTTATCCAAATTTTTGGTCTGGTCTGGTCCGGTCACTGTATTACGAAAATCATATGATCCGTTGGATTAAAAATAGACGATCAAGATTAGATCATAACTAAAAAGAAAATTATAGTCTAAAAATGATATAATTAGAAAAGTTTTCATTAAAAGTGAATTTTAAAAAGAAAGTTATAATCGAAAAAGGATATAATTTAAAAAGGTTGTATAATTATAATTGAATTTTAAAAAAAAATTATAATCTGAAAAGGATAAAATTGAAAAAGGTTGTATTAGAATTGAATTTTGTTTATTTTTAAAGAATATAAAAAAAATTCATATTTACTATTTGGGCATTATCTTGAGATCTAGAAATCAGATTTAAATGATTTTACAATTCACGCGAACCTCATAAAATTATCTTTAATTTAGTGATGATTTATTAATTATTATTCAAATGAAAATACTTAAAATCTCAAGACAAAATATAATTACGAATTTTTACATTAATCCTATAAAATGTAGAATTCCTACATTGATAATAATATTCAATGTAGAAAGCCTAATTATATATGATTTAAATCAATGATATATACATTTTCGTATTTCAATATAAATAAAACTTTTAGTTTATAACATATTAAAATATAAAATAGGTTTTTATGCTAGATCCAATGGTTTTCAACTATTTATTTTAAGATTTTTTTCGTACGAAAGACTAGACTACCGATTATCAAAATTTTTGGACAAAATCTCTCTTACAAATCAACCCAGTAATTAGTTCGGATTTAGAAAAAAATCAACCCAGTAATTGAAAAAAAATTCTGTAACCCAACTCCGACTCGACCCAATTAATTCGGTTTGATTTGGGTTGGTTCGGGTTAAATTTGCTATTCGGAAAATTTTTGCAGAAAATCCCGCACATTGCAGAAAATTCCGCATTTCGCAGAAAATGTTGCAGAATGTTGTAGAAAGTGTTGCAGAATGTTACAGAAGCCAGAAAGTTTTGCAGAAAATTTATGTAGTGTAGAAATTTATAGAAAATATGTAGAAAATAAATAAAATTACAGAAAATATGCAAACAATTCTTCAATTTATGTAAACAGGTTGGGTTGGCTAAGGGTTAAAATTTGTTAAACCCTTACCTATCCAATTAGTTCGGATTTTTAAAAATTAACCCATTTAACCCACGAATTTGGACGGTTCGGTTTGATCGGTTAAAAAGTGGGTCGGTTAGGATTGGTTTGGTCGGTTTTCGGAACCCATGTGCAGCCCTACTTTTTAGTTTATAACATATTAAAATATAAAATATTTTTTTATGCTAGACCCATCGGTTTTCATCTATTTATTTTAAGATCTTTATCGTACGGAGGACCAGACTACCGATTATCAAAGTTTTGGACAAAATCTCTCTTACACTTATTATTAAAATTGGATTTGGTTGTTAGTAGAACTATCTTCAAATAATTATAAGGGTATTTTGATATTCAAAACGAATTATTAGTAGAATTAATAAATTAAATAGAATTTTCAACCTAAAAAATCGACTATTTCTTCTCTTTTTTGTTTCTGTGTAGATTCAATTAGAAAAAATTATTAAACCATCACTGAATCAAAGATTATTTCGTTAATTTCACGTGGACTGTAATCATCCAAATCAAATTTTAAGAATTCAAGATATAGTGTTCAAATATTAAATCGAACGTGTAAAATCCTTATATATATAAAATTTTTAACAACAAGGTAAATTAATAACATATAAAATATAAAAAAAGTAATTTAATTATAGATTTTAAAAAAGAACCGTGCATTACACCGATTATAAGCTAGTATTACATAACTACTCAGATCTCCTGTTTTTTTTCTTAGTTAATTCACTACTCCTGTATTTCTATTTTATACATGCGTGTGTTTTTAAATTGTGATTCATATAAGTAACTAGCTTCGTTACCCGTGCAAGGCACGGGGATATTCTAGCTTTATTGTAAAATTTTGTTTATTATTATTTGTGATCATGAATATTCTTCAGTTTGTTGCAATGTTACCTAAATATAGATCAACTTATTCTTTTTTCTAGTGCTCTCACTTTATAACAGGTTGTGTCCAAAATATTCTAATATCCTTTCAATTAGTCATATAATTCAATGATTTTAGCTATAAATTTAAATTCTTTATACTTAGAACTGGATGTCACAGTTTCGATTCTGAAAAATGTGAAGATTAATTAACGTTTTCATAGCATTTGACTTTAGGGGGATTTTAGAGTTAAATCATTGAAAATTAGAAGGCATAAATGTGAAATGATATTAAATAAAATGTTGAATATTGTGATATTTTGGATTTTAGTAGTTCGAATTTGTAGCCGTGAACACCTTTCAATTTGTAGCGGTGTAGCCTAAATATAGCTTAGCAACTCTCTTCTCGAGAGCTTCATTTTCAACATGAATTGTCTAAGATTTATAATATCTATTAAAATAGTCATCTAATTCAATGTTTTCAGTTGTGAATTTAAATTCACTTTATTCAGAACTGAGAATCTAAATCTGATTACTCGCTATGAACTTTTAAATAGCATATTTTATTACAAATTAGACTAATACATTAAATACTATTATTACTAAAATATATATGTTTATTATTCTTGTTATTCCCAAGCTTAATTCCTAATCGTGAACACAATCGTTTAGTTCCGATTCTCGAGTTTTATAAGTATTTATATACAATTATTATTCATATATTGGCGTAATTATATAATAATTTACCCAAGAATTTTAATCTAAATATATGCACCAATATAAATTATTAAAAGTTAATGACTATTATTAGTTTGTTGTAATTAATTACGTAATATTAAAGTAGATATTAAATAATCATATTGAATATAAGTTTATTAAATGATATAACTTTGTCAGGAATAAAATGTGACATGTTATGGTATATACGGAGTATCTAAGTTCACTACATATCATGTATCACTAATTTATACTAAACTATAACATATAAAATATCTTAGAAATTAAAATACCAAATATTCTTCATCCATCACGCGACTTACATAGCATATTTATGATTTACAACACAAGTGATTGGTTAGCCTAGTGGTTAGGTGATGTGCATATGAATGGAAAGACTTAGGTTCGATTCTCCAAAACAACTTTTTGGAAAAAGACTAAATGGATTAAAATGCAGGGCTAAAATAGTAATTTTTCAAGGAATAAAATGTGACATGTTGTGGTATTATATATATAATAGATAATAGATTTGATAAAAAAAATTGTGTGTATCGCTTATACCAAATTGTATGAATTGCGCCAACAAAGGGATGTTGCAAATTGTATGAATTGCGCCAACAAAGGGATGTTGCAGTGGTCGAGCACTTGGCTCCTCTAACTTTTAAGAGAGGTCAAGAGTTCGAATCCTGACGTGGGCGTGAGTTCAACTAAAAAAAAAACAAATTGTATGAATTGTTTAATTATACCGACTGCATATATTCGAACGAGGCAAATTTGGTTACAATTAATTGAATTTAAGGTCAAACCAAATGTGAATTTTTCTAATCATATTTACTTTTGATCGAATTCAATATCAAACCACTAAAATGTCCTTTAATATCTAAGTATATTGTTTATTTAATTAATTACTGTCGTGCTTTGCTTTCCTAAACTGTCAGATGATCTAAGCTTTTCTACGGACATTTATACATAAATGAAAGAAATGGAAAATCGAAAATGTGATCTCCATGATGTGCAGAAATCTCTTAATTTTAAAAATAATGAAAGCTTACCAATTATAAACAACGAAATGAAAAATCGAACGTGAGATTCCGATTAATTATGTACGTGATCTTCGTCAATAAATTAAACTCTTTATTTGATTAGCAGATTTACTAATGAAACCAAACCATGTTGCGTACACACAGTACTGATGATCTAGCTAGAGCCATAAATATCCCCCGGTCCCTGATAATCATTTGTCAAGAACCGGTTATTTAACAATCGGTTCCACAGCCGTTGGACTCGTTGATTCCGCGGACATGCAATCTGTCTATCCGCGGAAAATTATAGCGAACAGTAAATTTTTTTTGTAATCCGGGGACCGTTGGATCAACGATCCAACGATTTAGAAACCGATTATTAGATAAGTCGTCCCTGACAAATGATTATCAGGGACCAAAACCCATCAATTATAAGACCACTGGACTGGACCAAATATCGGTGGGCCGTCTTTAAGTAAGAGGTACCTTCCAAAACGACATCATATGAAAGCTGTCACTAAATTAACAATCCTTTTTTGCTTGTTGATTATGTTTAATTGTTTAGTGGAAATCTTAGCCGCCTCATCATGATTTATAGTTATTGAATATTTTTTAAATTAGCATAATAACTTGCGCGAAATACATGTTTATGACTATTTTAACAGAATGTATATGGCTGTAATAATTTTGTTTGGAAAATATAAATTTAATTTTTATAAACCTTTACTTGTTTATGAGTATTTTATTATGATATTTTTAATTTATTTCGTGTACAATGCAATCTATACAGATTTAATTGATAATTATAAAATTATAAGAAACGTAACATTTAAATAAATTTAAAATTATAAAATTTTGAATGGCTTAGAATGTTTGTCAATTTTAAATATATTATTGTTAACTGTGAAAACTATTTAGTAAATAGGTACAACAATAAAAACACACTTGAAAAAGTTAATATAATGTTGTTGTATGTAAATCAATTTCTTTTTGTATAATACGTAATTTTAGCATTCTTTATTTATTTATGAATTTATTTATTTATGAATGAATAAGGGACATCATGTATAGGAAATACCAACTTGATTAGTTATCAATGCATTTGATTTATATGTAAGACATTATTAATATGGAAATGTTGCTAATTTAGTTGATTAATTCAATGATAATAGCCCGTACAAGACACTGGTTATTTTCTAAAATTGTTTTGTACCACATGTAATTATAGCATTCTTAATTGTTTGTGTATTGATATACATTTAATATTTTAGATAAATCAAATATAAGTTCACTAATTATTAGTGCTTATAATTTGTACGTAAGACGTTACTAACTTGCATATTGCTTATTTAGCTCTTAGAACGAATGATACATTTTCTTATTTGTGCCATGTAATATGTATTTATTAAATGAGTATAAGTAGTGTAGTTAGGGACGAATATCGGGTCACTTTGAAACTAGGGAGTGATATTCACGTCCCTGATTCCTGAATTTGAATGCAATTCCCGAATCTTTCTTGATCCTCGTCCAAGACGGGAAACGGGAATTTCGCGGGGAATCGGTGATCATTAAATTTTCTAATATAAAATTTTACATATTTTACAATCCGTGTAAGGCACAGACTATAATCTAGTACTAGTATCACAAAAAAGCATTTGTATGGATGTCATATAAGCATTATTATGGTCGTGATCGAGTTTCATATATTGATTCAATAACATTGTATGCAATCTATAATTTATATATTTTTAATAAAGATGAAATTTGAAATTATTGAATTCCAGTGCATTTTTCAAGTTACATTGATTGGTGAAAAACCATTTTAATTAATGATAAAAAGTTTAGTTTTTTTCTTTATTCACATAAATTATTAAATTAAGAAGTAAAAGAGTTCTCTCTAAAAATTCACCATCACTAAAAGTTCTCTCTATTTTTTAAACTATGATATTAATTCAAAAATGTTCTAAAAGAATAAAATATAATAATTTAGTTAATCGATTAAGTATAACTGTAACAACTTGGATCAGATTCGAAGTACATTTTTTATAAATAGGTCAAGTCCTTGACCTAAAAACCCACCATATAATAAGTTAACAATTTTTAAATATATGTTATATTAATGTGCTCTTATAAAAGCATCAAATAAACTAATCCTTATCGATATGGAATGTTACAAACCCCAATTATAATCCTTGTCGATTATAATATTGGAACAATCCGGTTAGATAACACTGTAGAATTCACATCAAAAGCTTTTAATGAGTTCTGTGCATCAATTGGTATATGTGTTGAGCATCCTGTAGCTCATGTTCATACACAAAATGGTCTAGCGGAATCATTTATTAAACGACTCCAACTAATTGCCAGACCATTGATTATGAAAACAAATCTCCCTCTTACAGTTTGGGGACATGCTATTTTTCATGCTGCAGCACTTGTACACATCAGACCTACAAGTTATCACAAATTTTCTCCCTTACAATTGGTCTCTTGAAGAGAACCTGATATTTCTCATCTTAGAACCTTTGGGTGTGCGGTATATGTCCCAATTGCTCCGCCACAACGTACAAAGATGGGTCCCCAAAGGAAATTGGGAATATACGTTGGTTTTGAATCCCCCTCAATAATTAAATATCTAGAACCAATGACAGGCGATCTATTCACTACAAGGTTTGCAGATTGTCATTTTGATGAAAATATTTTCCCAAAATTAGGGGGAAAAAATAAAATATTCCTAAAATCAGGGAGAGAAAATAAATAGCTGGAAAGAGAAATTTCATGGAATGCATCTTCATTGAATAATTTTGATCTACGTACAAGTCAGTGTGACTTAGAAGTACAAAAAATAATTCATCTACAAGGTATAGCAAATCAGCCGCCTGATGCATTCACCGACATCAATAGGGTAACAAAGTCACATATTCCAATTGTAAATGCTCCTGCAAAAATACAAGTTCCTGAAGGACAAATCGTCAAGGCAAATGAGTCAAAACCTCGCTTAAAGAGGGGTAGACCAATTGGTTCTAAAGATAAAAATCCTCGAAAAAGAAAAGGAGCACACACTCAAGATGCCCAAGTAGAGGAAATAAAATCTTCAGAAGAGACCCGTGATATGATAGACGATACTCCTGAAGAGGAACAGGTACCTGAAAACGTTGACATTGAAGAGATCTCGATAAATTATATTATCACGGGAAAAAGTTGAAACTGAAATGATATTACCATTAACGAATATTTTGCGTATAATGTAGCGCTTGATATAATGATGGATCCCGAAGATCTTGAACCAAAATACGTTGATGAATGTCGACGTAGAAAAGATTGGCCACAATGGAAAGAAGCAATTGAAAAAGAATTGAGCTCACTTAATAAGCATAATGTTTTTGGACCTATAGTCCAAAACCCTGAAGGGACTAAACTAGTAGGTTATAAATGGGTATTTGTATAAAAAAGAAATGATAAAAATGAAGTTGTAAGATATATAGCACGTTTGGTTGCTCAAGATTTTTCACAAAGACTAGGCATTGATTATGAGGAAACTTATTCCCCTGTGATGGATGCTACAATTTTTTGTTGTCTTATTAGCCTATCGGTCATTGAAAATTTAGAAATGCGTTTGATGGATGTCGTGACAGCATATTTGCATGGTTCCCTTGAGAAAGATATATATGAGTATCCATGAAGGATTTCAAATGCCTGAAGCATTTAGATCACATTCTCGCCATCTTTATTTGATTAAATTGCAAAGATCCATATATGGATTAAAACAGTCTGGTCGAATGTGGTATAAAAGAGTAAGTGAATATTTATTAAGGGAACAATACAAGAATGACCCTATTTGTCCATGTATTTTTATAAAAAAAACAAGATCTTCATTTGCTATAGTTGCTGTGTATGTTGATGACATAAATATTATTGGAACTCCTGAAGAGCTTCAAAAAACAATGGACTATCTCAAAGCAGAGTTTGAAATGAAAGATCTCCGGAAAACGAAGATTTGCCTTGGGCTACAAATAGAGCATCTACGAGATGGAGTTTTTGTACATCAGTCAGCATATACAGAGAAAGTCTTAAAATGTTTTTACATGGATAAATCACATCCATTTAGTTCTCCAATGGTTGTTCGATCATTAGAAAAAGAGAAAGATATCTATCGACCTATAGAGAAAAATGAAGAAATTCTTGGTCCTGAAGTACCTTATCTTAGTGTTATCGGTGCATTGATGTATGTTAACACAAAATCACGCAAGTGCACATGGTCACAAGTAATACAGATATAAATCGAGTTCGTTCCGCAGAGATCTGGTTTAGGTTTCAAATCAGTAAATGCACCTATGCAACAATGTATGGTTTTAATTCACTGCTGTTGTGCCCAAAATCGTCATGGGCTGAATTTAGGCCCACTAGCCTTATAGATTTAATCCATCCGAATAAGAAGATAGATCCAGTACAAGACAGGAAGAATTAGATATGAAGAAATGAATATCAGACAGAAAAATGATCAAGAAACCATGAATACCAGGAGGTTCCTAAAGGTCTGAGAGCTGAGTAGATCATTTGAAGACCAGGTTCCCCTAAGCAGAAGAGTTTGAATTAATACAGCTATAATCACGAAAAGAGGTAAGAACATGCAAAAATATTAGATGAGTTATCCAGCCTAACACGTTTGTTATTTGTGCAGGTACATGTACCTAGAAAGAGGTTCCTAAGTAGTATGTCCCGAAATAAGGAGGTTCCTGAGAAACAGGCTCCTGTGATATAGGTTCCTGTGCACCAGGTTCCTAAGAATGACCGACAGAATGTTCTAGAAGCTATCTAGAACAGATAAATGCATTATTATTGGAGTATAATTCTAGGGCGCAGATGATCCTAGAATATCTCTGATATACGAGAGAATTATAATAGGGTACGAACTCGAGTTCTACTCTATCTCATCAACTAGTTCGTGAAAGGCTCTAAAGGAACCTAAGTCCAACATGAACTAGGCAATCGAATACAGCTATTCCAACAGAGACATAGTTGCACTAGAACTACGTGAGCTTGATTCCTATATAAAGGATACGTAGGCACCTTGAGGGTAAGACGAATTCAACTATCTAATTCTCTCAAAAGGCACCTGAGATTATTGGAGACACCCTCGAGCTCAGCTCAATCCCACAAACACAACCCAAATCATTCATTGAACAGTTGATCGTTAGCCTTACAACTCGTTAAGAACCTCACAAAAGTTGTTACGAAATCCACTCATCAACATTGGCGCTTGAAGGAGGGGAGTTAACATCTTAAGAGTGGAAAGATGGCGGGCAATTCAGATAGCGAAGCAACCCGTTCTGTGGAGAAAACTCATGATGGTGACGAGCGCGTTCCCTAGGAAAGAAGGTTACCTCAGTAGACGTGTTAGAGGTTTTGAAGACTTTTGGAGAACGGTTGTCAACCTTGGAACAAGCTTCAGGAAAAAGGAAAAAGAAGACAAAGAAGGGAAGAAATTCGAAGGTCACCCCGAAGCAGTTGGATTTTGAGGAAAAAGAAGTTGGGCCTGAGAATGAATTGGAAGAAGAGGAAGAAGAACCAAAGCAGGATGGTGATGATGAAGAACAAGAGAATCCAGAGAAGAACAAAACTCCTGCCAAGAAGGTGCAATCCCAGGTCCATACTGAGTCCAAAAAGAAGGTGAAAACAGGAGTTTCCTCGCGGAAGAAAAAGAAGGATAAGGAACCATCTGTTGAGATAATTGAGGACGATGAAACAGATTCAGAGGAAACAAGCAAGGAATCTAGTACTGCAGAATAACAGGATGATAAAGAAGTGAGTAAGCAAGCAAGGACGGAAGCTATTGGGGAGGTAACTGCTGAAGATTTTAAGAAAATATTGGCTCAACTCAAGGATGAGAAGAATCTTACTGCTAGGCCCATAACTGCTTCTCCTTTTACCAAGAAGGTTCGAAAGTCGATATTGCCTAGATCCTACAGGGCTTCGAATGAATTGAAGTTCGACGGAACCACAGACCCTATTGAATACTTAAGTCGTTTCGACACAGAGATGGATGTTTATCAAGTAAAGGAGGCTACCAGGTGTAGGTTACTGGCTGCAACTCTGCAGGGTGGAGCTCATCAATGGTTTAAGAGGTTACCTGCAGATTCGATTGGTTCCTGGGAAAGCATGGGAAAACTCTTTGTTACTCAATTTAGGGCATCAGTAGCGTTTGCACCACCTACCAATACCTTAGCCAACATCAAGCAGAGACCTGGTGAGACGTTGACAGAATATTTTAAGAGGTTTAATGCAGAGGTTCCAAAGGTTAGAAAAGCATCTGAGGAAACCATAAAGAATTTCTTGATAGTTGGAGTCAAAAGGGGTTCTGATTTCTGGAAGGATTTGCAAGGGAAGGAACCTGAGACCCTGGCAGATTTCTATTCTCAGGCAGAATCTTTTCGTTTGGTTGAGGAGTCTTTAGCTGATTTGAAGAAGGATCCAGATTATGAGAAGCAAGGTGGATGGTCAGTTTAACACCCCCTTCCCTAAATAGAAAGGAATATTACTTATAATCTATAAACCTGCAAACAGAGCACTAAAAGATTCTCTAAATAAATGATTAAACAGTCTAATAATCTCCGAATAATATAAACCTCCAAATTACAGTTCAAACCAATAAAAACGAAAAACCAAAATCTGTAAATAAATAATCCAGTCTAAATAATTCTAGAAGTCCATAAATCCTAAGCAACGAAATAATGGGTAGCACTCCATCACACAGTCCCAGATCCCCCTAAGCACCTGCCAGAAAAAAAATACGGCATGAGCCAAATGCCCAGTACGGATTTGGAATACAATTTATAAAATAGAAAATAGATATGTATAATTGTCAGTTATAATAAAACATTTATTTTAAAAATATGCATGGCTGAAGCAACGAGGGGTTAGGATATTTCATACCGAGATCAGAACAGAACAGATACACACATCATAGGGTACCTAATGTGTGCAACAAATCGGATAACGTGTATGACATATACAACGTCACCGCCAAATCAAATAACTAATCAAATCAAATCTGGGTGCACCCACGTATCCTAAAACAAATATCAAAATGCGCAAAAGCTCGCCACCTGAGCTATCAGAAGGATACGCCGTGACCAATCACACTGCCACGGAAGTGTCATGTCACTGGTGCCGCAATGACATGGCTGTAGTACCCCTACAGCTGTTTACTCGGTATACCCTATATCGCTAAGGGTTCAAATAAAATACTTTGCAAAATCACAATAAAAGAATATTTGAACATTTCCAACAAATATATAAAATTTGCAAAATTTCAGAAAGCCGCAGATTCGGATATTTAAATATTTCAAAACAGATATAAAAATCACTTTCCAAAATCAACGAGTCAAAACATATTTTTTTTTTAAATCAGAACAATCAAAACCAAGTGAATAGATGTGAGGACAAAACAGATTTAATATTACTAATCCTGAGAGGAGTAGCGCTGAATAAAAAGGAGAGAGAATCCGTACCTCGAAAATAGTAACTACAATACTAACAAAATCCACAAATGATCCTCTACACTCCCGTCCCGCGATCTAATTACAAAATATAATTTATAATTAAAATAATTTATTTATTGATACGTTTATTCATTAACTGCTTAGGGGACAGTCTTGATTTGTCAAAACGGAGCTTTTTAACAACTTGAATTTAACAATTAAAAACAAATTAAATTCTACTCCTACCCATGGTTATAAAAATCGGTAATCGGTATAAATTGATTGAGGTACCGATTTAAGATTAATTGGATAATATGGGATTAATCGGAAGGATTAATCGGAGTATTAATCGGATGTTATTATAATTTATAATATATTAACCTAATTTACAATTAAACATATCATTTTAAATAAATTCATAGGATTAATCGGATTTCAAAAATCGAATCGGTTGGCTACCTTACAGAGGATTAATCGGGGATTAATCGGTTAAATCGGAGATTTTTAGAACCATGCTCCTACCACATCATCCTAGAAACATAAATATATTACTAATTTGTCACGTTAAAATTAATTGGCAGTACATGTACACGGTCGAAATATAATTATTAAATGAGATTAAGGTTCCTGAGGTAACCTCAGGTAACTTTTCCTGAGATTAAAAAAAATTACATACAAATATAGAAGGACATTATTGTAATTACAGAAGATTATATGCATTTACAAAAATACCATTAGTATTTTATATGAAAATACACTAGTGCCTCAGGTAAAGTTCCTGAGGTAATCTCAGGAACCTTTTTCTCTTATTAAATTAACGTAAGAAATCCACCACATGAGTTCATAAATAACGGTAAATAATAAATTAATATAATGGACACTGATGATGAATTAAAAGACCAACATGAATATAGACTTCCAGATAATATAACATATGCTTCCACAATAATGTTGTAGATCAATAACTATAGTGTAGTAATTAAACTCTCTATTAATAATAAGAAAATCTCGATGCATATAAAATCAAAGTGCAATAAAGAAATTGGACCTTAATTCAAGTGCACAATATATTATATTACACATCCAAATCTATCATACTATCAAAACTGGAGACTCCCGGATGCTTAGCTATACAACTAATTAATATATTAATCATATATACAACATAAAAGCACACAAAGTATAGACTGGCAGCAACGATTATTAGATAAGAATACCTTACTTCTCTTGAAAACAGAGTATAACGCCTCACTTGTACTCCTTTTATTCGCCTATCCTTTTCTCACCACTGCCTCTGTGACTGCTATGCGTCTTGACTAATAATTATAATTTTAGGGTTTTGTTATAACAGACCGTTATCATTATATGTGTATATATATAGTGCTGACTCTCCTACTAGGCTTAGAAATCATATAACTAATCAAATTAATTGTACTATATTTATTATTATTATTATTATTATTAAATATCTAAAATTCATGTATATTACATATATACCCCCTTAAAAAGGATTCCGTCCCCGGAATCTAACGAAACTAAAATTCGTACCTGAATCGAATAAATGCGGATATCTCTCACGAATAGATTCTTCTAATTCCCAAGTAGCCTCTCTCTCGGGATGATTTCTCCACAAAACCTTCACAAACGGTATAGTATTCTTCCTCAAAACTCGCTCCTCTCGATCTAAGATAGCTTCAGCGTCCTCCTCACAAGAAAGATCCTCTCTAATCTTATGCAATGGATACTGAACTACATGAAGTGGATGGTACTTGTAGCCCCTCAAAACGGACACATGAAACACATTATGGACATGAGATAACTGCGGTGGCAACGCAACTCTGTAAGATACTTCCCCCACTTTCTCTATAATATCAAATGGGCCAACATATCTCGGACTAAGCTTCCCTTTCATACCAAACCGCTTAACACCCTTCCAAGGAGACACCTTCAAGAACACATGATCACCTGGTTCAAATCCACCAAACTTTCTATGTTGATCTGCATAACTCTTTTGACGCGATCGAGCTTCCTTCAATCTTGCCTTAGCCTTCTCTACCTTCTCATTAGTGACTCTAACAAGTTCTGGTCCTTCAGAAACGTTGGCTTTCATTCCGCCATATATGTCACTAGTGGTTGTTGGCAATGAAACTTTCACTATGTAAATGAGTCAATCTTTTACTGTAACCACTACCTCATGATCTGGCAGTATACCAACTTTAGAACTTTCCGCCTTTGATTTGTCCTTGCTTACATTATTCAGTTTTGGGTTATCCATCTTTTTCTTAAATTTTGCATTCCGAGCAAGTTCATGCACTGAATTCGCAACTTTCTCGACACACACTACGATCTCGATAAGTACAGATGTCACGGTGACGGCAGGTATAACTTCTAAGAAGTCAACATCTTTCCACACATCTGATTTGAGTAGACATTGGAGGTTTTTAGCATCTTCTTTTAAGTTTGTGATATGGGAACTTGACGAAGATGGCATAGTCATTGTTTTGATGACCGAAACCAATTCTTTCATTGCTTTTGCGGACTCCAAGCTTATGTATGTACATAGGTCCTCAAGCTTAGTGTTGTTCACGAACCGAGCTGTTCGCGAACAAGCTCGAGCTCGGCTCGTTAAGAGCTCGAATCGGTTCGGTTCGTTAAGAGCTCGAGTCGAGCTCGAACACTGAAAAATGTTCGATAACAAAACGAGCTCAAGCCGAGCTATTAGTAAGCTAGGCTCGAGCTCGGCTCGAGCTCGGCTCGGGTTCGGCTCGAGCTCGTTCGACTCGAGATCGGCTCGATTAAGTTCTCAAAATACAGAAAAAATTTATGCACCCACAACCAGTTTTCGATTCAATCGGACGAACAAAACCACAACTTACCAAGGCAGCTTAAAGAACTCATAACCAAGGCAGCTTAAAGAACTCATAACCAAGGCAGCTTAAAGAACTCGAAAAGAGAGTTAAGAACACGGTATCATATACACAACGCATACACACCCATGGTTTACAGGAACACAGCAACGGCAAACTCAATTCGTACCACTAACACAGCCTTATACCAGTTTCGAGCTTCACAAGACAACGCATATAACTATATATATATATATATATATATATATATATATATATATATATATATATATATATATATATATATATATATATATATATATATATATAAGTAGAGAATTAAGAGGGAGAGATTGAGAGATAGAAGAGAAGGAAAGAGATTGGAGAGGTGTAGAGATTTGGGGAAGATGAACTCGCGTATACACACACAAAACAATCCCTGCACCTCAATTTAGGGATTTGAGGTTTTATTGGGGAAAATGACAGGGGCATTTCAGTAATTTCACCAAGCTAGAAAAAACAATAATAATCTGATTTAATTCATTTAAAAATCAAAATTAAACAAAACTGATATAAAAATAATTTTAAAAATTCTAAAATGAAGTTATGAATTTAAAAACATTCCCATATTTTTAAAATAATTTTAGGATAAAAAATGAATTAAATATTAATTTTACAAGTTTTGATCCTTTAAATACAACAAAATCCTTAAAATCATTTTAAAATACTTAAACACCCAAATTAATTCTCCCATTAATTTTAAAAACTGAATAATATTATAAAGAGGATAACATAAAAGATTTCGGAATTTTTAAATACTCCGATGATTTTATAAAATTTTTCGAAGTTCAATAAGATCTCCAACCAAAGCACTATTTAGTAGTTAGAATAGTAGTGATCTACTAAGATCTCCAACCAAATTAATTTTTTATTTTTTGAAAATTTGAGAATATCACTAAATTAGATATATCTTGACATCCATACAATTGGATCGTCGAGAAATTTTTTTTAAATATAGAAACAACAATCCGTGACAAAACACTAGTCACTAGTACTAGTTAGAATAATAGTGATCTATTAAGATCTCCAACCAAATTAATTTTTTTTGAAAATTTAGGAATATCACTAAATTAGATATATCTTGACATCCGTACAGTTGGATCGTCGAGAAATATTTTTTAAAAAATAGAAACAGCAATCCGTGACAAAGCACTAGTTACTAGTAATAGTTAGAATAGTAGTGATCTACTAAGATCTCCAACCAAATTAATTTTTTATTTTCTGAAAATTTGGGAATATCACTAAATTAGATATATTTTGACATCCATACGGTTGGATCGTCGAGAAATATTTTTAAAAAAAATAGAAACAACAATCCGTGACAAAGCACTAGTACTAGTTAGAATAGTAGTGATCGACTAAGATCTCCAACCAAATTATTTTTTTATTTTTTGAAAATTTGGGAATATCACTAAATTAGATATATCTTGACATCCGTACGGTTTGATCATCGAGAAATATATTTTAAACTATAGAAAAAATAATCCGTGGCAAAGCACTAGTTACTAGTACTCGTTAGAATAGTAGTGATCTACTAAGATCTCCAACCAAATTAATTTTTTATTTTTTGAAAATTTGGGAAAATCACTAAATTAGAAATATTTTGACATCTGTACGGTTGGATCGTCGAGAAATATTTTTAAAAAAAATAGAAACAACAATCCGTGACAAAGCATTAGTTACTAGTACTAGTTAGAATAGTAGTGATCTACTAAGATCTCCAACCAAATTAATTTTTTATTTTTTGAACATTTGGGACTATCACTAAATTAGATATATCTTGACATCCGTACGGTTGGATCGTCGAGAAATATTTTTTAAAAAATAGAAAAAACAATCCGTGACAAAGCACTAGTTACTAGTACTAGTTAGAATAGTAGTGATCTACTAAGATCTCCATCCAAATTATTTTTTATTTTCTAAAAAGTTGGGAATATCACTAAATTAGATATATTTTGACATCCGTGTGGTTGGATCGTCGAGAAATATTTTTTAAAAAATAGAAACAACAATCTGTGACAAAGCACTAGTTACTAGTACTAGTTAGAATAGTAGTGATCTACTAAGATCTCCAACCAAATTAATTTTTTATTTTTGGAAAATTTGGAAATATCACTAAATTAGATATATCTTGACATCCGTACGATTGGATCGTTGAGAAATATTTTTTAAAAAATATATTTAATTTCCATAAACCGAGCATCTCATTGTTTTTATATCTTATGTTGAGTTTTGGCCCATTTTCATTATGTTTAGTTATTGTAATTCACGGCCCAAACCAATTCTAACCCATTTCATTTGCAAGCCCAGTTCCATTTTATTTCCTCCCTTGTTAAGTGTTCACTTACACAGCCTTGTTTTATAAGTTGATTAACAAATCATTTTAATTATTATTATGGCATTCATTGCCATGTTAATTAGTTAATCACTACACAATTATTTTTGTTTCTCTTGAAGATCTGTTGCTACATAAATCACAGTAGTTCTTTATGTCCGGTTAAATTCTTTAATTTTATTTTAAATAATTGTTAATTAGTTAAAATAAAATCTCACCTCGAAATCTTTGGTCTAATTCGCCTAAAATAGAAATTAAAGAAACGCGAAAAATATATAGTCTCTGTGGATCGATATCTCAAATATTAAAACGATGAAATTGTACACTTGTAATTTAAATGTTTATTAAGATCTTCAACCAAATTAATTGTTCGCGAACAGCTCGAGCTTGGATCGAGCTCGGCTTGGCTCGAGGTTGTTCGTGAACAACTCGAGTTCGGCTCGATTCAGTCAAAGCGTGACTCGGTTCGTTAAGAAATCAGCTCGGCTCGTTTCGGCCAAAGCTTGGCTCGGTTCGTTAAGATCAAAGCTCGGTTCTTTTCGGAAAAAGCTCGTTTCGGCTCGGTTCGTGAACAGCCCTACTCAAGCTTACCTCCAATTTCTTCATGCATCTGCGTAATTAATACATAGATTAGAATACACGATCAAATATAATATTAACTTAAATTTATTAAATTATACAATAGCTAGTCGGTAAAGATTGGTCGAACAGTGACAAAATTAGGATTCTAAACAACCCCAAACTATAGGAGTGTAAGAATGAAAGTATGTTCCTCCCTTTAATTAGGAAATTTATTTAAGGACTATAATACCCCTAACATTTTAACTCCGTTAAGCCCGAAGTTGATGGAAGTCATTTAAGTAGCTAAAAAACAATTTTGTGCCATCATAGTGCAAGATTTGCAACATTGGCCATCAAAGTGTCAAAAATTAATTTATCTGGCCACTACAGTGCAATTTACTCTTAATGTTATACTAAAGACATTATAGGCAACCTGCAGACTAGGTCAAGTGTACAAAGGTCCAACCTATACTATCCCAAGCATGGTAATTGACCTTCAAACAATAATCATAATTGTAATTCAATATTCAGAACTTTCAGTTGCACCATGCAACTGAAATTAGAGGAACAAATATCCTCATATATAATAGTTGTAAAAAGTGAGTTTTTACAATTTTCACCAGCTACCCAACCTCGATGTCAGTTTTCTCTAGATCCTCCAAAACATCAATTGAATCATTTAAAAAGAGATAAAACAACAAACCAAAAATAACAAAACATATTAACCACTTAAAAAAGGAGTATAAATAAAACACTTAAAAATTTGGGTACACCAACAATCCTCACTTTATTTGTAATCCTTCCCTTTAATTTTAATCTATTATACTTTGACCGACGACTTTCAAAGAAAAAAAAATGAAAAATTGAAAGTTTTAATTTTTAATTTTTTTTTACTTTATTATCATAATAGATTAATATTATTATTTATTAAGGAATCAAATCTTACCTTAATACATTTCAAAAATACTTAAATAGACGATGTGAAATAAAAAAATAGAAAACATTTATCTAAATTAAAAAAGAAATAAAAAATATATCCTTATTTAAATATATAATATGAAACAAAAATAATTTAAAAATCAAGGATAACAAGAAAACGAAACAATTAAAGGTAGAAGTTTCTCTCTTAATGATCAAAGGGACATTTTATCGAACACTTGGGGAGCGCGAAGATCATCAATATCACTAATTAACAATTCTAACAGATATATTCAGATTATATATTTAAACAAAGACACAAGACAATGAATAATGAGCAACAATATCATAAATCATCTAAGAACACAAAATAATTAACTCATTAGGGGAGAAATTTCAAAATAACAAGTAAAAACTTACCAAGAGGCTGTGAGGGAGGGTCTGGACTTTGAAAACTTTGATATAGGCTATTTTTTTAAAAAAAATATTTGGGAAGAAAAAAAATTCCAGGGTGGGCACAGGCATACTCTCGCCTATATGTGGCTCCGCCACTGTCTCTGCATGACTTTGAATTTCAGAGCCGAATAGACCGGATAAATCAGGGCTAAGAAGTCCGGTTAAGAATATATCATTCGAGTCGATGTGAGGCTCGAGACTTAATAATGTCAACTGATTATCATTTGTTCCATGAGTTACATCTTCAAATTTAGTTCTCGGGGTACCTGTGTCTCCAAGTGGAGGGGTAGAATCTACGTACATGTTATCCTCATAATTAGATCCGTTTTTCGAGTGGAACATACTTGATGTGTTTGGTTTAAGTTCATTATTATTACCATGATCATCTGGCTTTGGACTAGTGATCAGTAACTTTGTGCATTGTAGGGCCGAAGTCGGAGTGTCCTGATTTGCTTGGCGCTTTTTCTTGTATTTCTTCATCTTCTTGGTGTTGCATTTTTTAGTAGGGGTCTTTGGAGAAGTAGCAGCAAAGGTAGTGTGTTTGTCATGAGCTTTTTTTCTTAAAGTCGTGTTCCAGTAGTTCTTGATTTCATTGTCAGTTCGTCCAGGGAGCCTACCAGCTATTAGAGACCATCTGTCACATATAGTTCAGTGTCATGTAACCAAACTCATCTAAAATCTCGAAGTGTTAAGATGAGTACTTACGTTACCATGATCATATATTATATCTTAATAATGCTATTTTAACTTCCCTTCCAAAACCACAAGGGATTAAACAGATGAAACATGTACTACTCAACATGTTAGAGGGCCCGATCCAATAAGCCTTTGGGGGCCCGATCCACTAAGCCTTTGGGCTTATGATCGTTAGAATCACATGAATGGATCAGGCCCATCCGAACAACCCAGCTGAAGTCACTAAAAACAGTCGTCCGTTGTCAATGTAACGCTTTACCATATTTATCGCCCTCCATAACTGAAAATCAAGAGGATCATCAACGGTATTACTCCTGGAAATAATATAAATAGACTCAATTGTCAGGTGATAAACACAATCACACACACTCTGAGATACACTGGTTTACATAAGCTTTACGTTTACGTTTCCACTACATTCTACTGATTCTCACACCGGAGGTGAATCGGGGGTAATTCCCTCGCATTCTTCTCTTTGCAGGAGCTACCCATTCCTGTTCTTGACATACCGAAGGTAGGTGTGTCCGAGGCATAAATTGAGTCCTGACATTTGGCGCCGTCTGTGGGAACGTATAAGCTTCTATTGTGAACCATGTTACCAGAGGATTCTGAAAATCTCAATACAGAAACTCCCACTTCCGAAGAAATAAGGCAACAGAAGGAGAAAGGAAAGGCCACTGAAGCGGAAGGATCCCAAGGAGCAAAAAGACGAGCCTTGCAGAAGAAGGCAGATGAGTTAAGGTTAGAGGCCATAAAACTCAGGCGCGAAGAAGTTGAGTTGGAAGAAATGTTAGCACGAGAAGCCCTTCAAACTGGAGAAGATGAGCCCGTGAGCGAACCTCAGAGAACCGCTTCTAAGGGTCGAAAAGAAAAAAGGTCCCGACCTCACCAGGAAGAGTCTTCAGAATCCGAAACACATTCCTCACACCCGTCCCAAGATCCTTCAGACTAAGAGGAAGAAGAAACAGGCTCTCAATGGAAATACAGGCTCCGAAGAATGGAAAAATGTATGTTTGGAGATCAGAAGAGGATGCGTCGGGAGCCCGTTGTGACTGAAGAGATCGCCACAATATAGACCACCCCCAGGTCGTCAGTTCCCAAAAATGACCGAATTTAGCAGCAAGGGAGACCCAAAAAATCACTGTGAAAAATATGAAAGTTTGATGAGAGGAATGGGTCATGATGATATTATGCTTTGCAAAATGTTTAAAACCTATTTGAAGGGTTCCGCCTCCTTGTGGTACCAATCGATGAGGCCTAGATCCATACCTTCTTACGATCGGCTAAAAAGCAAGTTTTTGAGGCATTATTCCCATCTGTGCCGAAGAGAGAAGGATACTGAAACGCTCATTCATTGTTGCCAAAGATCTGATGAAGAGTTGGGTGATTACCTAGCCCGTTTTAAGGAAGAAGCTGGCATGGTGACCAACCTAGATAAAGTCAAGGCAGCAGGATTTCTGACGGTTAGCCTCGACTTAGTTAAAGGGAGAAAGCTTCGGTCGTCCTTATATGATGTTCCCCCAAAGTCTCTAAACGACATCTATATCCGAGGAGAAAGTATCAGGAGGAAAATGGAGTCTATCGACGGTTACACAGAATCGTCCAAAGACAGCCGAAGAAAGGGCAGTCAGGGGAAGAACGATCGAAGGAAAGATGATAAGCGAGATGGTGATCGAAGGGATGATAGAAGAAACGATTCGAAGAGGGACATGGAGCCAATGGTGTTTACTCTACTAAACACTCCCATCTCTAAGATACTGAACAAAATCAAAGGCATGCCTGATTTCCGAAGGCCGGCGAAGCTGAGGGTACCTGATCATAAGAAGAATGGGAATAAATACTGTGATTACCACCAGGACAAAGGCCACAACACAGACGAATGTTTTCATCTGAAGAGATTGATAGAAAGAATGGTAAAAATATGTGACCTAAATCAGTTTGTTAAAGATTTAAGGGATCGTTTGGAGCCAAAAAGGAATGACTCAGGTCCGAAAGAAACCAGAGATCGGAACGAAGAGGATGACAACCCTAGGCAAAGGGAAAGAGACGAAACTTAGGGATGGCAATCGGGTCGGGCGGGTCGGGTTTTGCCAAACCCGAACCCGATTCTTTTGATCGAACCCGAACCCGAACCCGAACCCGAAAATACCCGAAACTATAAACCCAAACCCGAACCCGTTGGATACTAAACGGGTTTCGGGTACCCGAAACCCGACCCGAAACCCAAAAAAATAAATAAATAATAATTTTTTTATATTAAAAATAATATAAAACATAAATATATAAAATATTTTAATTTTTATTACATATTAAATATTAAATATTAAATATTAAATATATATATATATAATAATAGATAATATATATTAAATGTTAAATAGTATGTATAAAATAATAGAAATAATAATATATATTAATTCGGGTTTCGGGTCGGGTTCGGGTCGGGTTTGATACGGGTTTCGGGTTTTCGGGTCGGGTTCGGGTCGGTATTGGCAAAACCCAAACCCGACCCAAAAATGATTTGGGTTTAAAAATCAAACCCAAACCCGAATCCAAACCCGAAAATTTCGGGTTCGGTTGGACCCATTCGGGTCGAAACGGATCGGGTATCCATCGGGTCGGTACAAATTGCCATCCCTAACGAAACCCCTCGATAGAGAGGGGAGGTAAGAACAATCATGGGGGGTACAATACTGGATCGATGTAGCAAAACGGCCAAAAAGAGGTATGCTCATCAAGTCTACAATCTATATCAATATACTGCACAGGGCAAACAGTCGCAGGCCATCATGTTTACTGAAGAAGATTATGAAGATGTCATTTGGCCGCATGAGGACCCTTTGGTGGTGAAACCGATCATCGGGCAGAATAAGGTATGGAAGGTACTGATAGATGGTGGTAGTTCGGTCAATATCTTGTATCACCGGACTTATGAAAAAATGAATTTGGGAGGAGAACAGCTGGAATCTTGCAATGAACCCCCACTCTATGGCTTTGGCAACTCACCGGTTCCGATCGAGGGAACGATCGTATTGTCCCTGATATTGGGCAAACCTCCCTGCACTGTGGAAAAGCAGGTGAAATTTTATGTCATCCGAGTGGATAGCCCGTATAATGGCATCCTCGGGCGCCCTACATTAACGGCTTTCCAAGCTATAGCTTCGATACCCCATTTGAAGTTAAAGTTCCCAACTGATCATGGCATCGGCGAAATGAAAGGAGATCAAAAGGCAGCCAGGATCATTATGCTAGAAGATCTAGATAGATCCGAAGAAGAAACTGAAGATGAAGGGAAGAAGAAAAGGTGCATGAACGATCAATCCGGAAGCATTCACCGTACGATGAACATTGAGTTAGAAAAGTTTGGGGACAATCTCTCAAAACCTATAGCCGAACCAGCGGTGGAGACCGAAGAGGTCGAATTATATGTAGGCACCTCGGGTCGAATGATCCGCATCGGGAAAAACATGAATGAAGATTTGAAAGCGAAAGTGATTGCTGTGATCCGAGAATACCATGACATATTTTCCTGGGGTCCAGAAGACATGCACGGACTTGACCCGAGCATTGCCCAACACAGTTTAAATGTGAAAGAAGGGGCCAAGCCAGTCAAACAAAAGAAGAGAAATTTCGCCATGGAAAGACAAAAGGTGATTTAGACAGAAGTGGAAAAGCTCTTGGAAGAAGATTTTATTGAAGAGATCAAATACCCCGAATGGTTAGCCAATGTGGTAGTGGTCAAAAAGGCAAATGGCAAATGGAGGATGTGCGTCGATTACACCGATCTCAATCTCGCCTGCCCAAAAGACCATTATCCGCTTCCCAACATCGACCAGCTCATTGATGCTACATCAGGATATGAAATCCTAAGTTTCCTATATGTCTTCTCCGGTTATCATCAAATCACCATGAAATCTGAAGACATCCCTAAAACAGCATTCATCACCCCGAAAGGAACATATGCATTCATTGTTATGCCTTTCGGCTTAAAGAACGCGAGGGCCACCTTTCAGAAGATGATCAACAATGTTTTTAAAGATCAGATCGGAAGAAATATGGAATGTTACGTGGATGACATGATAGTAAAATCTTTGTTCCAGGATCACGCTGATGACTTGAGAGAGTGCTTCGAGGCTCTAAGAAGAAACAACATGCGGATCAACCCGAACAAATGCACGTTCGGAGTATTCAACGGTAAATTCCTTGGTTATATGGTGAGTGCTCGAGGCATTGAAGCCAATCCAGAAAAGATAAGAGCAATAATTGACATGGAAGCCCCGAAAACAATTCGGGACATTCAGAAATTAACAGGAAGATTGGCTGCCCTAAGAAGATTCATCTCCAAATCAGCCGATAAAGCTTTACCCTTCTTTAAGGTATTGAAAGGTACGGAGATTTTTTCATGGGGTCCAGAATGTGAGAAAGCTTTCGAAGATATCAAGGAGTATTTAACGAAAGCTCCATTGCTAATGAGACCGGATCCACAAGAGACTTTACAACTATACTTGGCTGTAAATGATCGGACATTGGGGGCCGTCTTAGTCAAGCAACACAATGGAAACCAATATCCAGTTTTTTACATCAGCCATATGCTAAAAGAAGCAGAAACCAGATACCCGAATGCCGAAAAGTTCGCTTATGGGTTGGTCATGGCCTCAAGAAAGCTGAGACATTATTTCCAGGGGAGGACGATACAAGTCACGACCGATCAACCTCTGAAAAAGATATTACAGAGACCAGAGGCTTCAAGCAGAGTTGTTGCCTTGGCCATCGAGTTGGGAGAATTTGATTTGGAGTATGTGCCGAGGACTGCGATAAAAGCACAAGCCCTGGCAGATTTCATAGTAGAGTGTTCATTCACTTGGTCCGAAGGGTTGCAAGTCGAAGAAAAATTGATACAAGCTCCTGGCAATTGGAAGTTATTTGTGGATGGATCGGTGGCTGGAAGTAAGTGCGGGGCCGGTCTAATTCTTACAAGCCCTGAAGGTTTTGAGATATGTCAGGCCATCCGATTCACTTTTTCTTTAACCAACAACGAGGCTGAATACGAAGCACTTCTGGCTGGGATGAATTTGGTAAAAAACCTAGAAGTCAGGCATCTTCGGGCATTCAACGATTCGATGCTAGTAGTAAAGCATTCCTCAGGAGAATATGAACAAAGGGACGCCCGAACCAAAGCCTATGCAGCCAAGGTAAAAGCAAATTCTCTGTTGTTCGAGTCTTTTGAATTAACCACTGTAGCCAAGGAAAACAACAGCCGAGCAGATGCATTATCTAGACTAGCTTCGGCCGACACTCAGAATCTCACAGGCTCAATCTACCTCATTGAAGTTAAAGCACCCTCCATCAATAAGAAGGTATGTTTCGAGATTCACCAAGGGATAGATTGGATGACTCCAATTTGGCTATTCCTGGAAAAGGGGACACTACAATTGGAAAAAACCGAGGCCCAAAAAATCAGAAATCGGGCCACCAAGTATACAATCATAGCAGGAAAAATGTACCGAAGATCGGCTACCGAACCAATGCTGAGATGCCTGGCTCCCGAAGAACAAAAAATAGCTCTGGAAGCAGTTCACGAAGGAATTTGTGGGGAACACTTGGCAGGCCGTTCTCTGGCCTTTAAAATCCTAAGGCAGGGATTTTTTTGGCCGACCCTACGAGCCGATGCACTGAGTTATGCGAAGAAATGCAGACAATGTCAGCTTTTCAGCAACATTCCAAAACAACCTCCCGAAGAGATGACTTCTGTCTTAAACCCCATTCCCTTCGCCATGTGGGCCGTGGATATTGTCGGAATTCTACCTACCAGCACCAAACAAGCCAAATATTGCATTGTGGCAATCGATTACATGACCAAGTGGGTAGAAGCACGCCCTTTGTCCTCCATTACCGAAGAAGCTGCGAAGAAATTTATGTTGGAGCAAGTAATCCTCAGATTCGGGATTCCCAAAATATGTGTATCAGATAACGGGACCCAGTTCGTTGGAAAGAAGTTCAAGAAATTTTTAGCTTTCTTCAGAATTCAACAGAAATTCAGTTCGGTTGGTCACCCACAAGGAAATGGGGCAGTAGAAGCCGCAAACAGAGTCATCTTTGATGGGATAAAGAAGAGGCTCGAAGAAGCCAAAGGGTTATGGGCTGAAGAGTTACTATATGTGCTATGGGCTTACCGCACCACACCAAGATCTTTGACCGGAGAAACTCCTTTCAGTCTGGCATATGGCACCGATGCAATGGTACCAGTAGAAGTCGGCCTAGAATCATACCGAAGTGAAGTATTTAATCTCGATACAAATGAGTTGGGCCTCCGAGCTAATGTGGACTTGTTAGAAGAAGCCAGGGAAGTGGCATACTTAAGAAATATCAAGTATCAATAACAAACTGCTCAATACTATGACTCAGGAGTAAAGAAAAGGACTTTTAAAGTCGGTGATCTAGTCCTTCGAGAGTTAGCAACTTCTATGCCAAACAAGCAAGGGAAACTTCAGCCAAACTGGGAAGGACCCTATGTGATTATTCAAGTCGTTCGACCAGGGACTTACAAACTAACTGAACTAGATGGGAGTCCGATCAAAAACACATGGCATGCCTCCCGATTACGCAAGTTTTGTCAGTAAGCTTTTTGTAAGAAATATTTCAATTTCGATTATCAGTAAAGCCTTAATTTTGTTTGGCCCATTTATACTTTTATCGACAATACAACCTGAATGGCCGAAACATTACTCGACCTGGAACGAAAAAAAAAAATCCCGAAACACAAGTCCAGTTAGCCCGAAGGTCTTCGGGAGGCAGAATTTGCCCAAAACCGAAAGAAGAAACCTTCGGCCGAACTGAGACTCGGGGGCAGCACAGGGCAATGTCCGAAGAGACTTCGCTCGAAGCATAGAATTCCGAAAATTACTCCAAGTAAGGGTGTTAGATATTGATTCAAGTGATATCAGGATCTGGATTGTTATTGATCAAGATACTAATGCTGACGTCATCAGTAATACAACGTCAGTATGGAGGTATTGTCAGTATTAGAAGCTGGTCAGGATTTCGTAAAGATTCTCATTAGACCAGAGATCAAGGAAGATTGACATGTCGGTTCCTAATTTATAGGAAGGCAGCTATCATACAAGATATGCATTCAGAGATATATGTAATTGATTTAGAATATCTTGTAATTGATGGTGTAGCTGTGTATGCTATATAAACACAGTTTAGGTTTTACATTGTTGTAATCGCTTACACGAGTTATCTTGTAACCTAGAAGCTCTTAAGAACATAAGAATTTATTAAGAGAGTTTTGTAACAGTTTTATATCAGAATTAATAAAGCTGTTATTGATTCATACTTGTGTTATTACTGTTTAAGTCGAAAATCTTATACAATTGTATTCAACCCCCCTTCTACAATTGTTAATTACTGGGCAACAATTGGTATCAGAGCCCAACTGATTAATAATAATCAAAAACGATCTTAAGATGTCGACAAGCAAGTATGAAAGCATTAAGATTCCCATTCTTAAGAAAACTGAGTATCCAACATGGAAGGTGAAGATGTTAATGTATCTGGAAGCTACTGATCCTGACTATCTTAACAGGATCAATGATGGACCATTTCTTCCAATAAGATTAGTTGCAAGAACTGAAACTGTTGCTGAACACTATGTCATCAAGGCAAAGAGTGAGTGGACTCCAGAAGAAAAGGCTCAAGTGCTCAAAGATGCAAAGGTAAAAAATATATTGCACAACAGTCTTGATAATGTCATGTCAAACAGGGTCATAGCATGCAAGACTGCAAAGGAAATTTGGGATACTTTGGAAACTCAATGTCAAGGCACTGAGTCTATCAAAAGAAACAGAAGGGCTCTGTTGATTCAGGAGTATGAACAGTTCGATGCTAGATCTGGTGAGAGCCTTACTGATATCTATGATTGATTTCTAACACTGCTGAATAATTTATCTCTAGTTGGCAAAGAGTATGACCCAGAGGATTCAAATACCAAGTTTCTAAGAGCTCTAACTGAGGAGTGGGATACTCAAGCTTCAATCATAAGGCATCAATATGATCTGAAGATGCTGTCTCTTGATGAAGTCTATGGGATGTTAAAAACCTATGATCTTGAGGTTCAACAGAGGAAGAACAAGAAAAATGTCAAAGCAAAATCTGTTGCTTTGAATGTTGAATCAAAATCAAAAGGAAAAGCTGAAGAAGGTTCTTCAAGAAAAAGTAGAGTTGTAGAGTCAATTCCTGATGACTCATCATCAGATACTGATGCTAAGTCTGATTCTGATACTGATGATGACTCTACTGATTCTGAAATGATGGAGATGGTTGCTATGATAGTCAAGGGCTTCAAGAAGATGAAGTTCAAAAAGGCTAGGAAGCAAGGAAAGTTTCAGAAGAAAACCTTCAATGTTGACAAAGACAGATACAAGAAGAAAGAAGATAAAAGCAGCAAATTTGACAAATCAAAAGTCAGATGCTACAACTGTGATGGAATGGGTCATTTTGCAACTGCAAAAAGGCAAAGACCAAAGCTCTTATCTCATCAAGCAAGGATTGGATGGACTCTTCCTCAGAATCTGAAGAAGAAGAGGTGAATTATGCACTAATGGCCAATACTGATGAGACTGTTGCTGCTGCTAAAACTAAGGTATCTGAAACCTTGCTTGATTTTGATACAAATAATGTCTCTGAGTTAAGGTCTTTTCTTAAGTCTCTGCATATCAGCTTTAGGAGTCCATCTCTTGAAAATTCAAGAATAAAATCTCAGATGGCAGAGGTAACTAAAAGAAATGATCATTTAGAAGCTGAGTTAATTTTCTTGCAGGAAGTTCAAACAGAATGTGATAATGCTAAACACATGAAACTTGAAATAGAGTTTAAATGTAAAGAACTTGAAATGCAACTTAAGGATGCTAATGAAAGACTCAGAACTTGGACACACTCTGGAACAAAAACTCACGAGATAATAACAGATAAAAACTGGAAAGAGTGTCTAGGTTATAAGCCAGAGAATGAGAAAAAGAACAAGGAAAAGGTTGTTTCGTCAAATCTAGGAAGAGTTGTTATCAATGACTCGACAAATCCAAAAACCTATAGATATGTTACAGACAGTACAAAGACTAAATTAAAGCCTGTGAATTATGTGTATCCAGAAAATTCCAAATCAATTACTGAAGAGGGATCCACTTCTGCACAGAATTCTAAATCAAAGTCTGTCCAAAACAAGAATGTAGGTCTTTTGTCAAAGAAACAATTGAGAGATAAAATCTGTGATGTGATAGATAAGAAGAGAGTCACTACTGTCAAAAGAAACAGGAATGGTAAAGTTGGAATAAACAAGGAGAATAATTATAAGTATATTCCAAATGCACCAAGAAAGACATGTTTTAATTGTGGTAACTCTAATCATCTTGCTATTGACTGCAGGAGGAGTAGGAAGAAGACTACTGTTATTCCTAAGTCTGACATTAGGAATAGGACAGTATTTTATAAACCACAAAATCCCTGTTTTCATTGTGGTAGTAAATGGCATTCTATTTATATGTGTGAAGAATATCATAATTTGTACTACAATGTTTATGAGCCATTGCCTAAGTTCAATAAAAGTACAAATTCTGGCAAAACAAAGGATGTGAATTCTAAGCATGCATCTGTTAATTCTGATGATAACAAAATTACTTCTAAAGGAGGTAATCCTAAAGGAAATTTTTTTGTTAAGAAATCTTCTGCTGCTAAAAATGTTAAATTGCATGCTAAAAGAACCCAACAAGTGTGGGTTCTTAAAAATTCTAACTGAATTCTTTGTGATTCTGATTGCAGGGCAAAAAGAAAAATGTGTTAGTCATGGATAGTGGATGTTCTGTACACATGACTGGAAACAAAACCTTGCTATCAGAATTTGAGGAAAAGGCTGGCCCAACTGTGTCTTATGGAGATGGCAACATTGGACAAACTTTGGGATATGGCAGTATCATCATTGGAAATGTCATTATTGAAAAAGTAGCTCTGGTGAAAGGACTCAAACACAATCTGCTTAGTGTTAGTTAAATCACTGACAGAGGTTATCATGTCAACTTCTATGATACTTATTTTGAAGTAATCAGCAAATCTTCAAGGAAGGTTGCTTTAACTGGACAAAGACATGGTAATATTTATGAAGCTAACATCAATACCAATACTGATGGACACTCTACATGCCTCATCAGTAAAGCAACTGTAGATGAAAGTTGGAGTTGGCACAAGAAACTCTCTCATCTCAACTTCAACAACATAAATGAATTGGTAAAGAAAGACTTAGTGAGAGGATTACCTAAGGTACTGTATACTCCAGATGGACTTTGTGATGCTTGTCAGAAGGCTAAACAGAGAAGGACATCTTTTAAGAGCAAAACAGAATCCTCAATTGATGAACCTTATCACATGCTACATCTTGACTTGTTTGGACCAGTAAACATAATGTCCATCAGTAAGAAGAGATATACTCTAGTAATTGTTGATGAATATACTAGATATACATGGGTGTATTTTCTACACAGAAAGGACGAAACAGTTGAGATACTTTTGGACCATGTGAGATTCATCGAGACTGGCACAAAATACAGAGTCAAGATTTTAAGGAGTGATAATGGAACTGAATTCAAGAATTCAACAATGGAAGAGTTCTGCAAATACAAAGGAATAGTTCAATAATTCTCTGCTCCAGGCACACCCCAGCAAAATGGAGTAGTTGAAAGAAAGAACAGAACTCTTATTGAAGAAGGTAGAACTATGTTGGAGGAAGCTAAACTTCATACATATTTCTGGGCAGAAGCAGTCAACACAGCATGCTACACTCAGAATATTACATTGATCAACAGACATGGTGTAACTCCTTATCAGATGATCAAGGAAAAGAAGCCAAGTCTGAAGCATTTGCATGTATTTGGCTGTAAGTGCTTTGTTCTAAGACCTCATCCTGAACAGCTTGGAAAATTTGAAACTAAAGCTGATGAGGGCATCTTTATTGGCTATCCATCATCAAGAACCTTTAAAGTCTACAATCTAAGAACAAAGACAGTCATGGAGTCAATAAATGTATCTTTCGATGATAAAAAAATTACAGGAATTTTTGAAGACTTACATGATGATTTGATTTTTGCGAATGAAGCCTCCAAGAATTCTGATGAAATCTTGTCAGATACTGAAAATTCATCAAATACTGATGAACCGTCTATTACTGATGAAATACAGATTACTGATGGAAATGCAAATGTTGAGGGGGAACAACATCAAGAGACCATCAACAATGAAATAAATCAAACATCAGGAAGAGACTCATCAGAAATAGATTCAAGTGACAATTCTGACAACAGATCAGAAACAGAAAGCAATATTTCAGGGGAAGCTTCTAGCAACAATAGTTCTTTTGAAGATAACACCAATCCATGGGGAGCATCAAATTCAAGGAATGATCTACCACCAACAAGGAAATGGACTAAAAGTCATACTCCTGATTTAATTATTGGGAATCCTGAAGTAGGTGTTAGAACCAGAAGTGCAACTCAAAATGAATGTCTTTATCATAACTTTCTGTCAAAGGAGGAACCTAAGAAAGTTGAATATGCACTAAAGGATGCTGATTGGGTTATGGCTATGCAAGAAGAACTAAATGAGTTTGAAAGAAATAATGTTTGGAAACTTGTACCAAGGTCTAAAGGAAGGTCCATTGTAGGTACAAAGTGGGTGTTCAGAAACAAGACAGATTCAGATGGCACTATCATCAGAAATAAAGCAAGACTAGTTGCAAAAGGATATTCTCAACAGGAAGGAATAGACTATGATGAGACATTTGCTCCTGTTGCAAGACTGGAGGCTATCAGAATTTTTCTTGCATATGCAGCCCACAAGAAATTTAAAGTTTTCCAAATGGATGTGAAAAGTGCTTTTCTCAATGGTGAATTAGAAGAGGAAGTTTATGTTGAACAACCTCTTGGCTTTGTTGATTCAAAACATCCAGATTATGTCTACAGACTGGATAAAGCACTTTATGGACTAAAGCAAGCTCCAAGAGCCTGGTATGAGACATTGGCTCAATTCCTACTGGAAAGTGGATTCAAAAGAGGTACAATTGATAAAACCTTGTTTTATTTGAATCGTGGTAAGGATTTGCTATTAGTTCAAATTTATGTTGATGATATCATTTTTGGGTCAACTAACTCTAAATTATGTGAGAAGTTTTCAAAGCTAATGCAGTCTAGATATCAAATGAGCATGATGGGAGAGATGAGCTATTTCTTAGGTCTACAAGTTAAACAGACTGATGATGGAATTTTTATCAATCAGTCAAAATACACAAAGAACCTATTGAAAAAGTTTAACATGCAAGACAGCTCTACTGCATCAACTCCCATAGCTATAGTTACCAAACTGATCCTAATCAAGGTACAGAGGTGGATGTAACTACTTACCGAGGTATGATAGGCTCACTGTTGTATCTAACTGCTAGTAGACCAGATATCATGTATGCAACCTGTCTATGTGCAAGATTTCAGGGAGAACCCAGAGAACCACATCTTATAGCTATCAAAAGGATTTTCAGATACTTGAAGGGCACTCCATCACTTGGCCTTTGGTATGCTAGAGAATCTGAATTTAATTTATGTGGTTATTCTGATGCTGATTTTGTAGGCTGTAAGATAGACAGAAAAAGTACTTCAGGCAGTTGTCAGTTTCTTGGAGGAAGACTTGTTTCTTGGTTCAGTAAAAAGCAAAAGTCAATCTCTACATCAACTGCAGAAGCTGAGTACATTGCTGCAGGAAGCTGTTGTGCTCAGATCATGTGGATGAGAAATCAGCTAATGGACTATGGTTTGTCATATTCAAAAATACCTATTTATTGTGATAACCAAAGTGCTATTGCTATGACAGGAAATCCAGTGCAGCATTCTCTTACTAAGCATATCAGTATCAGATATCATTTCATAAGAGAGCAAGTAATGGAAGGGACAATTGAGTTACACTTTGTTCCTACTGATCAACAGCTAGCTGATATATTCACCAAGCCACTTCCTGAAGCTACATTTACAAAATTGGTGAATGAACTGGGAATGGTAAACTATGATAGTTTCTAAGAACAGAGAAAGATCAAATACTGATGTTCGTCGAATCCTGATGCATTTCGAATCCTGATGAAAAGTCAATCCTGACTTCAGTCAAACATCAAATACTGATGCGACGTTTCACTTATCAGTAATGTATATCAGTATTTTGTTTTCTATTCTATTTTCCTGATATACTTTTGATTCTTGAACTTGTTAATAAGGTGATTACTTTAATTAGTTTTCATGTTTATTTATTTGATTTAATTATTTGAAGAACAAGTTCAATGCAGAAAACAATGAATAAGATTAGAGAAACAAAATATTCATTGATAATAAGAAAGAGATTACATTCATAGATTACATCTTTTTGTTCTCTATCTACTAATCTATTCAACAGAAAATAAAGTCCAAACCACTCCATTGTTAGTAGCCCTCCCAGATCCCATCTTTGCCACTTTGTTTGGGTGGAGGTTGACAGGGATAAGGTTATTTTTGGTGACATATTCATTAACAATGGTTGATGGAGTTGGATGAGGATGCCTTAAATGAAAGCCATGCTAATGTTGCTTGAAGGGCAGCATCGATGTCAATCACTTTTGCAGGTTTTTCTTTCTCGATTTCCTCGAGACCTGCATCCATCTGTAACCAGAGAGTCTCAAGTTGTCTTTCCCAGTCGAAAGTATCAAATTCTTCACGAGTATAACTGAAGATATCTCTTTTATCGACAAGATGAAGATTCTTTTCTTTGATGGTAAAATTTGCCATCTCTGTACTACGATATATTGTGAGAAAAGCTTTTGGTTTGCAGGAGAGAAGAAGAAGGAGAAGGGTTAAAAAGTAAGTGGACAAGTTCCTAGGATTAAATAGAGAAGAGTGGAACGAGAATATGAAACGATTCATATTTCTGGTGTAAGTACCAGGTATTTTTTGATTGTGATATTTTAATTTCTTTAATTAAAACAAATTACCTTGTTTTATTTTTATCACAATCTTATTTCTCAAATAATACGGGCGCGTGTATTATACTCACTTGAGTATATACATACAGTTTGAAAATCGTGTCACGTGCGGTTATTACCACTCTTACACGTAATTTTGTCCATTACCTATGTGTGCACGAGTAGATTGCTGCACTACAAGAAAAGGGTCAATAGACATCAGTTTCTGGCCGATGTCTATGTTATTTTGGATGTGATGTCTAGGTGGGAGATGTCTATTCTAGACATCAGTCAGAAACTGATGTCTGTGCTAACATAGACATCGATATTTCATTCAATACACATCAGTTGTTCTACAAAATAAGTTAGATATAATTAATTTTATAAACAACTTGCATGCCTTATATTCTAGAAAACATATAATAAACTAAGTTATTTTTCACATATACATCAGTTTTTTTCTTTGGAAAAGATGTCTATTTGGATATTAGACATCATAATTTTAGCAGATAAAGTGATGTCTATAGTTAGCTTAGACATCACCCTAGACTGATGTCTAATGTTCTTATAGACATCGGTTTTTTCAGAAAAAAAAGTAATTTATATTGTTCTCTTAGACATCATCCTATACTGATGTCTAATGTAAATATAAACATCAATTTTTACAAAATAAATCTAATTATATTGTTTTCTTAGACATCATCCTATACTAATGTCTAATGTAAGCATAAACATCAGTTTTTACAGAAAAAACTGATTTATATTTTTTTCTCAAATTTCTAATTAAATTGTTGTCTTTTTCTTGTTTAAACACAACCTGCCGCATTGAATAAATATAACCATCCAAAATAAACTCATCCAAAAAATAGACAAGAATTCCTCAATTGTCATTGACAAAATAAAAATAAATGTCATTCAACATCCAAATTACATAAACTGCATATCCGATGTACCAAATCCAAAACAAGTAAACATGACTACATATCCGCAAAATCAACTAAACTAAGCAAAGTACCCATCCACAAAATAAAGTACATAACCTGCTTAACTAGTCATAGTCAAATAACTATGTCTGCAGATGCGATATATTAATTAAACCTTGCCAAAAGAAGATCTGTGTCGTCAAATGTGGTCTTGAATGAATTGAAGAGCCTCGGTCCGCACCACAAACCAACAATAAAAAATTAAAAGCTCTAGCTCACCTTTCTTTGTGGTGCTTTAAACATTGAAATCTTAAGGCCAAACCTGCAACAAAAAGCCATGGACACAAATAGAAAATTAACAACCATTCGAGGCATGGTCACACAACAAGTTGTTGTGTGCCTTGCATATTTTGCTTTTGCATTTATTAATACAAGAAAGACAAGAGAAACTACTTTAGCCATGATATTCAATCATATCAGCTATATTTCCCATAGTGGCTATTCATACTTGTAGTGAACTTGTTGGTAAACACCTAAAGGCGCTGACCTAACATCCTGACTAACCTTTTTGCAGCACCGTGTTCTATCGTTGTCTCCACCTCTGCCTCTGCCTCCCAAACTCCGGCAGGAATCAGCTTTACTATCTCAATTTAGCAATAAGCCCATCTGTAACTTATATTCCATTACTAGTCATGTCCATGTATTGGGTAGGCTCCTACATATGTGCATATGAACATCAACCTCAAAATTTAAAACAAGCAAATTCACGTCATTTCTCTCAGAACTCAAATTTTTTTATAGGTTTACATAAGATATACAATCACGAATACATCCAAATATATACAATATGAAACAAATTAATCAAAGAACTGCAATCAGATGTTAAATGAATGTAAATCTGATGAATGACCATATAAAATATGTATTCATTGCTAAAAGGAATCTTTGCTTTAATGATGATAATTGATTCAGGTTGCCAACTCAGTGCCTCAAAATAAATGAGAGTACAGAAAAAAACACAAATAAACTACATAGCAAGTGGCTATCGAATCAATAGGTAAATATGTAATACATTTTTCCAGAACAAAAGTTCAATAATTAGATACTAAAGGAACAACCTTAGATATAGGGGCATAAAGAAGACCTAGCAGAGAAGTAGGAGACTTGTTCGTATACCAGTTAGTATCGACCTGGTTGTCCAGAACCTGGAAGGGATGATGGTTGGGCTTTTATATCCAGGAGTGTTTTTTTCAATGCTGCTCTAGCATCCTTTACGGATTGTTCAGCGGGACCCTCAATAAACAAGTACAGCTTCTTCTCCCCTGGCCCGGGGTTCATCCCGGGTGCAAAATGTTCTGTGTGAAGCCAACCTGCAATAGTTCTTGTATTGTGTATTCTGTGTGAAGCCAACCTGCAATAGTTCTTGTATATATACATTAGAACAGGTATAAGGACATAAAGGATGAGGACATGTCATATCATGTCATAGCCAACCTGCAATGGATACACCTAGATCCCATGCTCACAGCCATGTCATATCATTCACGTGAATAGGTATGAGGACATAAAGGCTTAAGCTACAGGTCAGGTAATAAGAGCCCTATAGTAGCAAAGGTTGATGCAAATAAGCAGTAAGACTAATAGGATAGACAGCTATCTCCAGAGCCAATTGTAGAACCACAAAAAATCCGAAAATTTACTATGACAGATATTCAACCAACCGTGATATTCCTGAATAGCATCTAGACATGTCATCTACTGAAAATAGTAAATGATAGGTCAAATTCCTCATGTCAGTTCCTTTTTTGGCATCTTATGCAATAGTATGTGAATGTGCACAGTTAGCGTTATCATATTAACAAAAAGTAAAATGCCTTAGATCAAAGAACAATAATGATCCACCTGGTGTACAACAGTATGCCATTTAGTTGCTAGTAAAGCGTAAATTTAAACTTAAATAAATGGAAATAAACTTAAATTGGAGCCCCATCTTCATACCTACAACGATGGAAATAAACTTAAATAAATGAAGTGTAAATTGTAAACCACATTCACAGGTTTTCCAGAAATAGCAAAAACTTCATAAAGTGGCAATCATCTTCAGATAATAATTCTTATAATCGAAATATAGTTGACGGACAAAGCTTGTAGTGAACCTGCTAGTGCATGTTTAAGACTCGTGTATAAGAAACAAATCACTTCCTAGTGTTTGTTCCAGAGTGCTCAAATAAGTGACCAAATGGTCAAAATAGTACAGTTTTGCTACATAGGTACAATAACAATCCTAAAATCAGAGGGGTAAGTAATATTCAGGATCAATCAAAAAAATTTAATTTTTCATAATATAGTACAATGTTTTGTTTTCTCTTGACAAGGGGTAAGTAAGAAAGAAGTGGCCTACCCATCACGGTGCTATTTTTGCTTTGTTGTTGATCTAATTACATCAACCACCTGCACATGTAAATGTGAAACTGAGTCGCAAAAATAAAAATGAAATTTTCTGTATAGATCATATACTGAGATAATAAAAATAAAAAAATGAAATTCTTAAAAAGAAAGTATCCGTGTCAGGATTAATACTTCTTAATTATTATCACAATTTTCTGTTTCCCTAGAACAAAAAGAAAGTATCCATGGGAAGACTAGGTTTATTCAGTTTTTGGCATCTGTGTAGAGCCATAGAGGGAAGGGGTAGAATAAAGTGCATTCACTGGACCAACCCGACAAAATGTACAAATTCGAAGCCAACCTGATAAAGAAATAAGCGAGAATGTAGTTTTTTTACTTCTTCCATCAAAAGTACTCATGTTTTGAACTTTGATCATGTAAACAAATTAATTTTCAGTTGGTCATAACTCTGGAAACAAAGCATTTTTCGCGTTATAAAATAGTGACAAATACTGTTCACCGTATATGTCTAGTCACCAGTATGATTCGTGTCCAGAAGGAGCACCAGTCACCACTCACCACTCACCACATTAGGATAGTTGACTTTTCAAAAATTAATATATTTGCATTTAAATGTAAGTTCTTACAGGTTTTACTTATGATAGTATCATGAACAAATAGCTCCACCCTCCAAGAGACCAACATACAATGTGATTTTAACAAAAAAACAGAAGATTGGCAAACGCATGTACCTCTGCACCAAGCAGGTAAGCATGCATTGCGGAGTGCCAAAGCCTGTAGTACTATTACATGTTTCCTTAGGCACTCACATAACAATAATACAGGAATTATCAACTAAATTAATTACCAAAGTAATTAACATAACAATAATACTATAATTAACAAATTGAGAAAGTTGGAATACCTTGGAATCTCTGTTAAGCTCAGCCCAGCAATCATCTGACATAAAACAAAACAAAAATTTAATTTATGCATATATAATTGATAAAACAAAATCGATTGTCACATGTTATAAGCTAAATAGCCTAATGCCAAAAATTAATAAAGATTGATAGTAACATCAAACTAAGCATGCTTACATATTCTGAAATTATATGCATACCTTCATTTTTATGGACATATGACAAACAAGTGCAAACTTATTGTTTGTAACACCAAATGGTTTACATTCATAAGATCACCACTGCTTTTTACAAACACCAAATTTGAATAACAACTCGTAAAGAAACATATTAATGATTAGAAATTTTAACATGGTTCGAGACAATACTTGTCTTGATCAACAAGTGGAGTGGTTACAATAGGCTTGCGAGGCAGCCCTGGAACGTGACGTATTAAAACCAATGTATTCTTGGGAATCAGCATTCCTTCTTCAAGATACTCTGAAATTGCAAGACAGATAAACTAATTTAAACAGAAGTGCAATGAAAGCAATTGACAGACTAGATGGCATACTCTATAGCTCAACCAGCTTCTCAGTGCCATTAACAAACACATGCTAACACACACCAATTGTGCATATATAAACTACCAAGAAAATATTACTAAAGAACAACCTCCATCAGTCTGAGCATTGGTTACAACCAGGTCAAAATCAGTACCCCTGCCTAAATGCTTTTTTTCGAATATTTGTTCTTTTAAATTAGCAAGTGTAATAAAATGACCGTCGATTAAAATGGTATCATAATCTTTAGCACTTTTAAACTTATAATAGACTGCCATTACATGAACAACGATATGCGTAATTGTGCATATGCTGTGGATATGCGTGCATGGCAAGACTGAGATGAAAGAGGGTGAAAGGGTCATTTAAAAAATACAGAGAAGAGTTCCTTAACCAACAGAACACAGTGAACATACCATTGCAACCTCTAAACCTCCGCTAAGGCAATGCCATCATTTGCGGCAACTGAGGGTTTTTTCGCAGCTAAAAAACAAGTATGCAGTATTAGTAGTGAAAAGAAATCAAGAAGTGTAACCGTGCACAATTTAAGATACTAGATTGGGAGTAAAGAAAGTGGGAAAAAATACCTTCTACGGTGTTGGAAAGAATTTCTATTGCTACATAACCACGTTTGGGTCCTTGAGCTATGACCAAAACAGAACTAAATGTTAAAAATTAACCTTCACTCTGCTAGTGCACAGTGACATAAGAAACACAGTAAGTGTCACATACATTTTCCTCCTCCTTGTAATCCTCCAAAGGCAGTTTTATCAAAGTCTCCCGAAAATTTGCCCTTTTCACCTGCTCCACAACAGCAAGTATTAGTTCACATGCCCATATAAGTCATATCATAATCATTCGAAATAGTCATTCAATAAGCGATATATACTGTACCTGTAATAACAATTGCCTTGACATCATCTCTTTGCAATGCCTGGTCGTAAGTCTCTTTTAGACTGTTTAGTACTATAAAAGAGGAGAAAAAGATTATCTCACTAAGTATGCCATATATTTATTATTTTCCGTAACTACTATATTGATTGGCCTTAAGAATGATGCTGAGGTAACAAATATATATGTCCAGCTACATTCAAATCTTCCTAATTAATAAACCCTGCTTGAGGTATAATTGCTACATTGGAACATTTTAGTGCTCTCTAATGAAAGATGCATTTTCTGTAAGACGAAAGATTGCATAGGATGAGAGTCCATAATCAAATACAAAACATTTACCACAAACCTTGTGAGTTGTGACTCAAAATCTAGTTAACATCTGCTAAAATATATATGATAATATTCCATCGATTCCACCAACAAGTTTCGTTTACAATTACATATTTTCTATCAACATGTTATCACCTTTGATTCACAACATCTTGTAATGGCATCAACAATGAATTATAAGTCCTACTTCTAAGAACAATTTAAATTTAAGATGTAACAACTAAGAGCACCGCCACGCAATATTGTGAAAACTGAAGGTGTTAGTCTTGAAGTACAATAAGAAGGAGTAATATCTCTAACCCCCTGAACCCCTCTTTGAGTACAGAGAACTAATCAGATGAAAACACTTCTGACATATTTAGCAAATGAAACACTTAAAACAAAGGTTTTCCAATTCTACACAGCATTACTAACAGCCACAACCATACGATATAACACATATCAGAAATTCAAATAAGAAATTCAAGAATGAAAATTACCTAACTAATAACCACAACCAAGTGAATGAGGTCCTGTAAAAAGAATACATTCAAAATAATTAGGTCAATACATCCAAGTAAATAAAAACACATAATTTAAGAACTTAGGGTTTTGATTTAAAAACCCCCAATTTAAGAAATTAGGGTTTTGATTTTAAAAAACCCTCAAATTGAAGCTCATCAATTTCAATAGATCGAGAAGACCCTAGAAATAGCAGAGGAGAACCCTAGAAATTGAAGAAATTAGGGTTTTGATTCGTGTAGAGTATTACAAATTCTTACCAATTCGTGTAGACCTCTGTGTAGAGCATAGAGGTCGGACGGAGTAGAAGGAGAAGTGATGAGTAGAGTAGTAAGTGGTGGTGGAGGTGAGTTTGTGGTGGAGAGAGATTCAATCGAGATTCAATTGAGAGGGAGAGTGAGTCGAGAGAGAGAGAGAGAGCTGAATGTGAGAATAATATTTCTGTTTTTGTTTATTTAGTTTTTTGTTTAATTTGTCTGAAGGGGCAATAATTGTGTAGGCGGGGAGAATATTTTGGTTAAGGGGGGGAAATTTTGACTTACGAGGGGAAATTTTCGCTAAGGGGGAAACAAAAAGTAAGGGCGCACGTTTTCATTTTTCAAAGGTTGACTTTAGACATCAGTTTTTAAAACTGTGATGTCTACGAAAATCAAAGACATCAGTTTTATGCGGGATGATGTTATTAAATCTTTTAACATCAGTGGCATTTACGACCGATGTCTAAAGTGTGATGTCTATTGACTGTTTTCTTGTAGTGCTGACATCTGTCTTTGAGAAAACATTAGTTTTGTTTATAATCAATTTAGTTTTCTAAATTGATTCTTTGATTCTCGAAGTATAAGTATTGTATCTTCTCTATCACTTTGTGCGAACAAAAACCCTAAATCGAAAATCACAAATTCCTACACATTCGATTTAAAAATGTCTTCATCTGCATTCATAAATAATAAAGTTGTAATTCATGGTGTTACTTTTGCTCCTAACAACTTCACTGAAGTTCTTGATCATTAGGAACTAGATAATGATTTTCATATCATTCAGGATCTTTTGGCCTCAAGTCCAATCAATTATGCTCTCACTCAACCTGCCAAAGTTTCTTTTAAGAGTGTTATGCAGGTGTGGAGTACTGCTGTTTTTGGTGACTGTATGCCATCAGGAAAGCCGAATATGAGTTTTGAATACAATGGTGTTACACATCAAGTCACTCCAGATGTTGTTTGTAAAGCTCTTCAACTACCATCTCGAAATGGTGAGACTCCAGAAAAGTTTACTGATGCTTTTCTTTTGGAGTTTGCTTTAAAGTTGGGCTACAATGGACAACCAAAGAAATTTTGAGATTTATTCAGAACCAAGCTAAAGAAGGAATGAAATTTCTTCTTTGATACCATAAGTAGGTGTTTCTTGAATAAGGTGTCTAACTTTGATGCCTTACCTATTGCCTCAGTTCACATTGGTTACTCTCTAATCTATGAAACTCCTTTTGATTATGGGTCTTTCATATTGCGAGCATTAACAGCTAGAAAGAAAGATAAATGTGGTTTTGTATGCTGTATTAGATTTATTCAGTTAATATTCTCGTACCTATGTCCCAATGTTGAATTTGCTGATGATACAGATTTATCTATCTTTACGATTTCTGCTAACAACATAAGTTCTCTGCTTAAGAGTGATAAGGCAAATGGTTTTGAAGGTATAACTGTATACATTCCTAATGAGGTCAGGCTTCTTTTAACCAAGCGAATGCCTACTCATTATGGATCAATTTTTGATGGTCTGACCAAAGCACTCAACTCAAACACTCTACCAAACAGTCATCCACCTCTGGTGTCTCACAAAAGGCATTAGTTGTAAAATCAAAGAAATTAGCTAGGTCTGATGTGTCTGGAAGGCAATCAGGATCAAAGGATTTCTCCACTCAAACTCACTCTCAAACGAAGTCACAAGGGGGTGAACAAGGGGTTCTGGCAAAGGAGAAATCTGTGCTTAAAGTTGATCAATCTTTGATTGACATTGGGGTGTATAAGGAAACAGGAGAAAAGAGGAAATTCAATCAGAAAATTGATTCTTAGTCTGATTATGATTCTGATGATGACAAAGTTCCTTTATCTGTTGCTTTGAAGAAAAAGGAAGTCATTACTGTAGCTCCCAAAGAAATGGCTGTTTCTGAAAAGCCAAAGAAAAGAAGGAGATTACATAAAAAGAGTCCATACTTCATTCCTCTAGAGATACAGAATCTTGATGATACTATAGAAAATGATCAGAATCTGGTTGTATCATCAGTTCCTGACTCAACTACCAATCCTGATATTTCTACCCCTGATGCTACACCTGTGAAGACTGTTGAAATTTCTGATTCTCCAGAACCTGCATCTCCAAAGAGAAGAGTAATTGAGATGTCTGTAGATGATGTGAACAAGATTGCAGCACAACTTGGATTCAAACCTGTCTCACTTCAAAAGAAAGATACTTCTGAGAAGGTTTTTCAGAGACACAAGAAACAGAGGATCACTTCACCTCTGAAAGGAACTAGCCCACAAGAACCTGAACTTCAAAGTAGTTCAGCAGCTATTGCAGATCCAGTCACACAAGAACCATCCATTCAGAGAATGGATGCAGACATTGCTGAAGGAATAGTCCCACAAGAACCACTCTCTCAAAGGGAAAGTGAAGATGCAGGCACCGTCACAACAACAAAGGAGTTTCCTGACAATGCTCAAGGGGCTTCTGAAATTGATATTGACTTAGCTCAAAGTCTGGCTGAAAAAGCTGCTCATGTCAAGCATATTGCTGAATGTGATGAGATACTAAAGGACACTGCACTTGAGGGAAGCACACAAGAACCTTTAACTCAAAGTGTTGAAAAAGCTTCACAACTTCAGACTACACAAGAACCATCAGTAGTTACTACTGATACAAGTCATGCTTTAGTTGTAGTTGTCAATCCTGATGCAAGTACTACTGATCCAACTATTCCATTGCTTATCGAGCCAATTTCTGCAAGGCCAATGGACTCATTAACTACTTCGTCAGGTAACACTTCTATCTCTACTTCTCTTAATACTGATAGTATGAATACAGATAGACCTGATACAAGGAATACCTCTATTTGTATGACTTCAGTCCACTCTTCTCAGCCATCTCTTATTTCTTCACAAATAATAATGAGCCAGAGCTTTTCAAGTGAGAATGAGAGAAAACAATTAGAGAAAAAGAAGAGTGATGAGAGGTAGTCTCCTGAACTGGCAAAAGGAGAGGTAGACATGAGTGAGAAGTTACAAACTTCTAGTGAGGTAGAAGTTGCTATTGAAAGCAACTTAGGTAATGTTGTGAGAAGTGATGAGATCACTTTAAAAGAAAAGAGAGATCTAGGAAATGTTTCTATTCCTATTGCAGGTCTTCAGGAACCAACAGTTCCATCTACTGTTGCTTTGAGAATGAAAGGAGTTATGAATCCTGAAGATAATGTGGATAATAAAATTCCTGAGTCTGATGATAGCTCAGATGATGATGATCATCATGCTGAAAATGATCCTGAGGCAATTCAAATGCAGGCAGCAATAAAAGCAAGTCTACTATCTACTTATGGATCTTCGAGTAGATACATGCAGTCTGTTACTCAAGAAGAGTTCAGAGGGGAGTACAATTCTATACTTCCTCCTGATACTCAAGCTGCAAGGGGATATGAATGGGATACTGAATGGAATCAGCCGAATGCTGAGATGAATTTTCCTAATGCTCTTTTTCATTCTGGTCATATTGCCACGAGGATGCCTACTCCTGAACTTAAGGCCCTTCTCAAGACTAATGCTCTTCTAGCAAAGGGATTGAAGAGTGAGATTGATTCAATGAAGGATGTTAATGCTAAATTTCAAGCGGGTATTCAAACAACTGTTTCTATATCTGCTACTGCTTCTCAAGCTCGTCTTCTTGCTGATGATGTTAAATCACTTGAAAAGAAGATGGAGTCAAGAATGGCTGTCTTGGAATCGAAAGTTGACAATATTGATGAGACACTCAAGCTTATCTTATCTTTCTTTATTGAAGACGATGCAGATGTCAAAAAGGGGGAGAAGGTAGTCAAAACAAAATGTACACCTAATCCAGTTGTGAGAAAGGATAAGGATGATACTTCTGGAAATGATGGTAGTACTAGTACTCAACAACATCATGGGAAAGGAAAAGGAACCTCTGATGCTGGTTTGGTAAAGGGAAGGAGTTCAACTCAGACTCAAACTAATCGGTCAACTCATGTTTCTGAATCTGGAAAAAGAAGGCAAACTCTGTCTACAATTCCTGAAGGTGATGAAGATATGTTGATTACTGATGTACAAGATGCTCCTCACCTCTTTGAAGAAATTATCACTGAATCAAGTGGAAGTGAACTTGTTTATCGAAACAGTGATAAGTTTCATCAGTATCACGCTAAAAAGGCACTTGAATTAACTTCTGAAGAAAATCCTGATATGACTACTGATGAAATTGTAAAGGAACAAAACAGGATTTTTGAGGAGATTGCAAGACAGAAGGAAGCTCCTATTGCAAGAAGAAATAGAGGCAGAGGAAGAAATACTGTACAGGCAAGTACAAGGCAGACAAGATCTAGTGGAATCAGAAATGAAGAAGTTTCTGATGGAAGAAAGAAGAAAACTCCACTTCTTCTTGAATTGGTTCCAGACAACAAATTTAATGTTTTTGATGAAACAGTTGAAGAAGAAAGTTTGCTAAGAACTAGGAGGAAAAAGTCAGTTGTGAAAGCACAGGAAGGTGTTTCTGAAGGATCTCAAACAGATGAGATTAATCAAAGAAGGTTCAGGAAAGTTGAAGAAGAGAGAAAGCTCAAGAAAACTAATAATGATATTATTGAAGATGCAAGAATTGAGTACTTGAAACGAATCTTTGAATCTGATAAAGATGTGTGGTATGATTCCAAGAAAGTTTTTGAGGAGGAAATTCCCAGTGAGTCAAAGCACAAGCAGAAAGGAAGAAAGTGGGTTCATGTTGATGATATGAAGTATACTGGACCAAGGATTTTCAAATCTGCTGGTATGTATTTACCACCTCCAATGACTCCTGGTCTTCAGAAAGCTAAAGCTTCTGAATATGATAAATCTCCACCAATATGGATCAAAATGCAATCTGAACTGACATGACTGGTACCTTACACTAGAAGTGGTATTGGTTTTAGAGATGCTGAAATAGAATTTCTGAGACTAAGCCTGAAGATTACAAGTAGAATTTTGTTTTGAGTTTTTGACATCATTGAATCAAATAATTTGTGCTTTATTTCATTAAGTACAAATTGGGGGAGATTGTTAGATATTGATTCAAGTGATATCAGGATCTGGATTGTTACTGATCAAGATACTGATGCTGACGTCATCAGTAATACAACGTCAGTATGAAGGTATGGTCAGTATTAGAAGCTGGTCAGGATTTCGTAAAGATTCTCATTAGACAAGAGATCAAGGAAGATTGATATGTCAGTTCCTAATTTATAGGAAGGTAGCTATCATACAAGATATGCATTCAGAGATATATGTAATTGATTTAGAATATCTTGTAATTGATAGTGTAGCTGTGTATGCTATATAAACACAGTTTAGGTTTTACATTATTATAATCGTTTACACGAGTTATCTTGTAACCTAGCAGCTCTTAAGAACATAAGAATTTCTTAATAGAGTTTTGTAACAGTTTTATATCAGAATTAATAAAGCTGTTATTGATTCATACTTGTGTTATTACTGTTTAAGTCGAAAATCTTATACAATTGTATTCAACCCCCCTTCTACAATTGTTAATTACTGGGCAACACTTCTTAAACTCTTCATTGTTGAATTGTGTCCCATTATCCGTCACAAGGATTCGGGGAATTCCATACCTGCAAATTACGTTTTCCCAAAAGAAATGGGCAACTTGTTTGGTGGTTATCTTGGCTAAAGGTTTAGCCTCAATCCACTTAGTGAAGTAATTACTATCAAGAATTTCCTTTGTGCTGAAGCTACAGGGAAAGGACCGAGTATGTCCATTCCCCACATGGCAAACGGAATAGGAGAGTTAACTGATGTTAACCTCTCAGGCGGCTGCCTTACAATGGGAGCATGCTTTTGGCATCTATCACACCTCTTAACATAATCCTGAGAATCAGCCAACATCTCTGGCCAATAGAATCCCAAACGAGTAATCTTGTGAGCTAGGGCTCTGCCCCCCAAGTGCTGCCCACAGATCCCTCCATGAACTTCCTCCAATGCTTCCTTTGCCTCCTGGGCCTTAAACACTTCAAGTATGGGATGAAGAAAAGACTGATTCAGATTCTGGCAGAGAAGGAAGAGGAATTATTATCAAGTTTCTTGCAGATAAATAATTTCTTTGTGAGAATTTCTGATACTAAGCCTGAAGATTACTAGTAGAATTTTGTTTTGAGTTTTTGACATCATTGAATCAAATAATTTGTGCTTTATTTCATTAAGTACAAATTGGGGGAGATTGTTAGATATTGATTCAAGTGATATCAAGATCTGGATTGTTACTGATCAAGATACTGATGCTGACGTCATCAGTAATACAACGTCAGTATGGAGGTATTGTCATTTGTCAGTATTAGAAGCTGGTCAGGATTTCGTAAAGATTCTCATTAAACCAGAGATCAAGGAAGATTGACATGTCGGTTCCTAATTTATAGGAAGGCAGCTATCATACAAGATATGCATTCAGAGATATATGTAATTGATTTAGAATATCTTGTAATTGATAGTGTAGCTGTGTATGCTATATAAACACAGTTTAGGTTTTACATTGTTGTAATCGCTTACACGAGTTATCTTGTAACCTAGCAGCTCTTAAGAACATAAGAATTTCTTAAGAGAGTTTTGCAACAGTTTTATATCAGAATTAATAAAGCTGTTATTGATTCATACGTGTGTTATTACTGTTTAAGTCAAAAATCTTATACAATTGTATTCAACCCCCCTTCTACAATTGTTAATTACTGGGCAACAAAGGGAAACGCTTTTTTTCGATAATTACTTCGAGTATAGGAAACACCCAGCCTGAAAACCTCTGAGAGGATGGCCAAAAAAATCTCAAAAATTGTTTAAGCAAAAGGAAATACAAGTGACTTAAAAATCCGAAAATTGCACATGCATAGGGAAAAAAAAAGTAACTTAAAAATCCGAAAATTTGCTCAAAAAACAATATGAAACAAACGTGCCCGATGGCTTTGATTTAATTAATTAAAAATACAAATTAGCCTAAAAAAGGCAAAAAGGAAAAAAAAAAATACAACAAGTCAAGGGACTGTGTTCTCCGGTTCAGACTCCCTCAGTTGGCTTAGCTCGGCCTTTCGGCTTACCATCTAGTCGAGCAGATCCTCTGTATCGGCCATCATCTTGTCATTCTGCTACCACAAAGCATCATTCTCATTGAGAACCTCAGCATTTTTGGCCCGAGCAGAAGAAAGCTTGGACTTCAACTCCTCGATTTCCTTCTCCAACGAAGGAATCGTCTGATTAATCTGCTTTCCTTGGTGATAAAGCAGAATATCCTGATTCTTGACTTTATCGAATACAGAAGCGGCCCAAGGGGTAGCCTGAAAAGAAAAGAGGCGAATTAAAAACTATGTATAAGGCAAAAAGAACAACTTCGATGAAAAAACACTCCTTACAAGGGTAAGATGCCCCAGAAGTTTGGCAGTAGCTTCGGCCGTGTCAGTAGAATCATAAAGGGAACGGTCCTTCGGAAGAATGAAGGACTGGCACATATCCCCAGCAATCTTCTTTGGGGCAGCCGAAGCAGGAGCTCCAAAAGAATCTAACTCCATCACGGCCCATGAAGGTCGATAAGAGTTTACATTAAACTCCGTACCCTCAACACGGCTTTTCTTCTCCGAAATGCTCGGAGGATCATCCTTCGGGGGGAAAAAGGAACGGAAGAACTAGTAGCCGATACATTCTTATTCTTAGCACGTCTCTCCACTGCTCTCCTCCTCATTTCTGATCGACTCGACACTGGAACAAAAGAAAAAAGTGTTAATCACTACAAAACATCTGATTAACCACATATTAAGATGAAAGAAACGAACACACTTACTGATTATCCACAAGATGAATTCAAAGAGACTGAAGTTCGACGGAAATTAGGGGAATGATGGAGAAATCTTGAGCGAGATTGAAGATAGAGTAATCTGCGATTGAACCTACAAGTATATTTATAAAGGAAATTGATGGCCCTGATGAAGTGCCGCTTGAACAACCTCTGCCTAAGATAAAGGCACGTGTCTCCCCAAGAAAGGAGCGGTCAAACTGCCATTAAATGGGGGGAAATACTAAAAGTCTCCACATTCAAAAAAAAAAGTGTGGGAAGAAAATATTTGTCATGGCCCAAGTAATTAAGTCCTAGTTCGCCCAAAAGGTCTTCGGGAGGCAGAATTTGCCCAAAACCGAAAGAAGAAACCTTCGGCCGAACTGAGACTCGGAGGCAACACAGGGCAATGTCCGAAGAGACTTCGCCCGAAGCATAGAATTCCGAAAATTACTTCCAAAAACTATTTTCGAGTATATTTTGAATACCGCGTACAGGTTATTTCAGTTAATATTTGGAGAATTACTTGGAAAAAGTTATTTAAGAATAAATTGGTCATGGAGCAAAAAGCTAAGGGAAATTCAACAAAATAAGCTCGAAGGTAAGAATACATTGCAAGCCCGAAGGCAAAATTACATCACAAGCCCGAAGGCATAAGTTCATTATAAAAAAATTAACTCGTTCTGAATTGGGATCGGAGGAAACCACCAAAGGCACATCAGGAATCTCCGGCCGAAGGACTGGATCGTCTTCAGGGTTGAAAAGAATTTGCTTATAGTCAAAACCTGCCTTGTGAGCGGCAATGACAGCATCATCATATCCCATAGCAAAAACCCTATCTTCGGATCGGGAGATGGTCTTCCTCGCCTTCTTCAGTTCTTTCTTCAAATGGCACAGCTCCAATCGATTGGCCTCCTTGTCTTCGGTCAACCTCTGCTTCTCCCCGATTAAGGTGTCGTTCCGAAGGATAAGATCAATCTTCTCTTGCTGGAGAAGGCCTTCTTTTCGTTGAGACTCCTCCAGAAGATCCTCAAGCTTCTTTACCTAATTTTCCAAAGGATTAACCTTATCCTTTAGAGAACCAATCTCTGCATTAAATCCCCAGATGATGGCAGCCTGATCTTTGACCTTTTCGGTCACAGCTGCGGCCCAAGGAACGGCCTGAAAATGCACCACAAAAAGGCATCAAGATAGAGAAAGATAAACAAAGGAAAAAATATATATGTAAAATGAAGTATATTGAAGGGAACTTACCAAACTAAGGTGCCCTAGCATGTTCTCACAAGCCTCCACAGTAGGAGCTGCATCATAAACCAAGCGGTCGGCCGGGAGGATAAAAGAACTGCACAAGTCTTGGCATAATTCCTTGACAGGCTTCGGGGCAGGAGCACCGAAGGAATCAGTGTCCACTACACCCCAGGAAGATCGATAAGTCTTCAAGACAGGAATTGAATCATCGGTTCTCCTCTTCTTCTCATATTTATTTCCATCCAATACATGAGATTCCGAAGGGATCACAACAACAATGTTACTGGTAGGAATCTCTACCCCTTCGGTCTGCATTGGCGTACTTTCTTGCACTGCCAGGGAAGCCTCAAACTCTTGTGGAGTCGATGCAACATTCCCTTGAGAAGTGCTCCCAGAGCCACCAGCTAACAAGGCCTTCCTTTCGGCCGCTCTCCTCCTCATATCGGCCGCTGTAGACACTGAAAGAAAAGCAATTAAAGAAGGTCAGCTATTGAAAAATATGAGGCGAAAAAGTAAAATAATACTAAAGGTACCCATCATGTTCTTCAGCCAAGCCCCATCTCTAGTAGTAGTGATAAGTTGATTTTATATCCACTTGGAGCATTCTAAATCGGCTTAAATTGATTGTCTTGGACTCAAGTTTCTTGTAGTTTTGATGTGTTTTGCTTAGTTGTGCAGATTTACAAGAATGTTGATTATGGTGGATGCTTCTGTCATTTTTGGAGATTAAATTGATTAAGATTCGGATTTTCCGGGAAGGCTGTGCAACTTTGTGGAGTTGTAAGGAGTTCAAAGAGTCGCAAAACGAGGTTAGTAATAGTAAGCTAATTTTTTATGATTATGATGATGAAGATGATGATTTTGAAAGTCTCACTCTTATTGACCCATATGCTTCTCAAGAAATTAACTCGTGTGAAAACTCGTTTGATAGTAATGAGATTGATTTCTTAGATGACTCTTTTTGCATGCTATTTGATGAGGGTGATAGTATGGTTGTGATAGATATAAATTTGAATAAGGATATTGTGATTCCAATTGTGGTAGATGAGATAGAACCGAATTTGGATAAACTTGACTTGAATGATGTTAAAATTGAAAATATGTGTATGCCTTTTGTTGACCCAATTTGGGAGGAATTTGTGAAAAGTAACTATAGCCATGTTGGAGATGATTTTTCGAAATACTTTCACATGCCGAAATTTCTTGAGCATTACATGAGCCTCACATGTCAATTTATATATCTTTTTGGTAATTTAATTGGTGCTCACATCATTAAATTAATTCGAATTAGGAGATATGTACATTTGTTTGCTTTTTCACCTAATTGATGATCTAGTTATTGATAAGAAGGTCGAGCTAATGACCTTAAAAAAAAAAGCGCTGCTTGGGAGGCAACCCATGATTTTTATAAGGTTAGTAGATTTTTTATTTCATTCTCTTTTCTTTGAAAAAATAAAAATAAATAAAAAATAAAAAAAAATCGAATTTTGAGTGTGTAACGCAGGTTGCGCCTGCGTTTCTGTCTTTAGTGCAGGTTGCGCCTGCGTTACTGGTGTTGGAGCAGCATGCATGGCTGTTGCGCAGGCTGCACATGCGCGTCTGGATGTTGAGCAGTTTGCGCAGCACGCGCGCAGCTTGCTTCCTGTAGTGTTTTGCCCGCCTTGTTTTTAGCTGATGTATATATAAAAAAAAAAAACTTTACACTCCCATTCTATTTATACCCCTATTTTATCTAATTATTTTCCTACTATATCTATTCTAATTCATATTTATTATTATTATTATTATTATTATTATTATTATTATTATTTATTATTATTATTATTATTATTATTATTATTATTATTATTATTTATTTAGTTATTTATTTTCTTTTTTTTTTAATCCCTAAATCCTATTTCTATCATACATCAAATTTCATACCTTCTCAAAATTTTTCTTTTTACATTAAAATGTATTCATCCTATCCATCATCTTATATATATACCACCTATACATACAATTCCAATTCCTCTTCTATTTATTTAAATCTCTAAAAATTCAATTCTAAAGAGGAATTAATTGCAAGTTCACCTCTTCGATTCGTATTGGGTAAATCTTTTTCTCTAATCTTATTTTTATTACGAATTTGTGTTCTTGTCAATTGGGGATTTTGTAGTATTCAGGCAAGGTGGCCAGTCTATGGAGCTCGTACGCAGTATCCACCGCCTGATTCATCCGAGGATGAGGACGAGTAGGTATGTTTTCTGCTATCCCTCATATTTACTTCCATTCAATGAGGGCATTGAATATTTTAAGTTTGGGGGTGATTTGGGGGATTAGTAGTTGTATTAGTAGTTGTATTTGCTATTGTATTATGTGTTCATATAAGATATCATGTTTTGCATAGTAATGGTAGTTCATGCATGATTGTTTTGTTTGTGTGTTATCTACGTTTGTTTCACATAGGACATTCTGTTTTATTTTCGTAAACCATGTGGGTTCATTTTAGTTGCATTTTCATGGCATGCATTTTTCATGATCCCTTAGGACGAGCTGATTCTGATTGATAGGTAGATGTTTAATTAAGTATGGTGATAATGAGTAGAGGGCTGATTTATAGTTCCTAGGAATTGACACAAACTCATTGGGTGCTTTTGGGCTAGGTTAGGGTCATGCTTGTTTGGATGCTTTGAGATTTAATCACCTGATTATATTTAGAATTTTCGTTATTCCGTTGATGGCGTAGGAGCATTAAAATCTAAGTTTGGGGGAAACCAGGGGTTTCATGCTAATAATTGTCAATAATGGCTAGGTGTCAAATGGCTAGTAGCCGGCTCATATTTATATGAGTAGTCTAGGGTTGAAAATGAGAAAGGCTCATTCCAGATTGCATAAAAAAAAGGAAAAAAAAAAAGAGAGTCAATAGTTTAATTGTTTATATGCAAAATTAACCAGGGTGAGCTCTTTAATACTCGAGTAATTAAGTCTGAGGGGACTTAGTCCTAGTAACCTAAAGCCCTTGTGGTTTGGGATTGTTGACCTAACACTCGCTACATGGGTATTATTGTATAAGCCTTTAGGGGTCTCATTCATTGCACGGTTAAATAAGCCTGTTTGTATATTATGTTATAGTAGAGTCGTAGTAATAAAGCATGAATTCCTGGCTAACTTGAATGAGGATGGAGGTGTTCCTAGGTTATGAAGTGTCTATAGTCTATTCTTTTTATAAACCTGTGATTGTCTTGGCGAAGGATATGTATGATTTTTGACCTAGTTTTGGGAGTATTTCTGATGAGTATGCACACACGCACGTTTCTGTTCATGTATTTGTTAGTATACGGGGACTTAGTCGAGCTCTGCTTGGATTTATTTGCATTCTTTGAAATGTTTGCTTGTTAGTTGGTTTTGGTGAGTTTGAAAGGGATCTTGCATTTTTTTTCTTCATTTAGTTGCATTCATGCATTGCATTGCATTAGGTTAAATGGATTTTGTGAGTACATTCACTATAGGCCCTCACGAGACCTTACTCGTCCACTAGGGCTGCCTAGGGGTTTAAAGGGCTTGTTGCATATGCCAAATGCAACCGTGATCACCTACGGAAGTGGTACTAATTAGTTAGTTGTAATTGTTAATGCTTGAGGACAAGCATCGGTTTAAGTTTGGGGGTGTTTGATAAGTGGATTTTATATCCACTTGGAGCATTCTAAATCGGCTTAAATTGATTGTCTTGGACTCAAGTTTCTTGTAGTTTTGATGTGTTTTGGTTAGTTGTGCAGATTTACAAGAATGTTGATTATGGTGGATGCTTCTGTCGTATTTGGAGATTAAATTGATTAAAATTCGGATTTTCCGGGAAGGCTGCGCAGCTTACACTGTTTTGGCCATATCTGAAGTTCTAGAAGTCCGTTTTCAGCGATCTTACTGCCCACGCGAAGCTTGAGAGATTTTCTACAACATGGAACAGGTTTTACAAGAGAAATTTGCGCGTGGTGGGGTCAGGAAGCACGACAAGCAGACTGTTGGAAGCAGTGAAATTACTGTTTTGCCCTTTCCAAGTTCTAATTGTATTTTGGGCAGTTTTTAGAACTTTAATTGAATTCTAATTGTATTAGAAGGTAATTTCTTGCTGGGCAAGAGATCTAGAGCCTATTTAAACACATCTTAGCCTTGTAAATTAGGATGGCTTTATTATTATATCATAGCTTAGATCTGCAAGGGAGAACTTTTATTTTCTTTGAAGATTAAAGGTTTTTCTCTTTTCTTATAATTATGTGTTCAATTTATAATTCTTGTTTTGTTAATTCAATTATGAGTGAGTAGATTATTAATCTAGGGTTAAGTAGAACCCTAGTTATGGTTGATGTGTGAATTTCCATTTCCCCCAATTTGATTGTTTAATTGCTCTTGCTTATTGAGTTGTATTAATTAACAATTACAAATCAGACGTGATTATGTGTATTGTTTGAACCAATATCTAATTATCAGCGAGAGTTGGATTTAGATGGTTGTGATTTATCCAATAAGAACATGAAATTCTCCATGAGAATAGGTAGAATGAATTGTTAGGAAATTAGGGTGCTGTGATTAATGTCTCTAAATTACATGATACCATGAGAATAGGATTGATTGTATTTGAGAGAAGCCATTAATACTCGAGAGGGGTTATTGGTATTTATAGGGCGCATCTTTCCTTTTGAGTAGTGTACGATTAATTAGGGAGGAAATTCACGATTGCATTAATTCATGCTAGTGGGGATACTTAATTCTGGATATTTTTAATATTTGATTAATATAAACACCATTCTCTTTAGTATAAAATTAGTTTAATAATCTCTCAATATTTATTGTGTTACTTGCTTAGCCGAATTAAATCAGAAATAACTGGTGATTGATACGTTTGTCTCTGTGGGATCGACTCTGACTTACCCTGCTACATAGTTAGAAGGATTTGTTAGATATTACTCCCTCCGTCCCACTGGGATCTTTACGTTCCTGGTGGGCACGGAGGACAAGACAAGTGGGTATAAAGTGGATGTAATATTGTTAAAATAAATGAAGTAGTGGATATAATATTGATTTTATTGTTAAAATAAGTGAAGTAGTGGGTGTAATAGTGATTTTATTGTTAAAATAAGTGAAGTAGTGGGTGTAATAGTGTAAAGTATTGTTAAAATAAGTGAAGTAGTGGGTGTAATAGTGTTAAAACTTACTATTTTGGTTATGTAAAGAAATGAATGGGACGACCCAAAATAGTAAGTGTAAAGAATCCATTGGGACGGAGGGAGTATTATTTGTCAGGCACGCGACAGCCTTGTCAAGTAGATAAGGGGAGTTTGTCTTCGGGAACTAAGGGATTATTTAGTTTTCTATAAAGAAACTTCTCTTCATTGGAAAGAGCTTTAAGCTTGACCCTCTCAGTCTCAACTTCCTTCCACTCCGAAAACCTAGGAAGGCCAGGTTCGGTGACATAGCACCAATGGTTGTGCGTCTTCTTATTGCTTGAGTTAGTGGCCGCCCAATCAGAACGACCCACTCTTCGAGTAATGTTATAAAAACCTGGAGACTTGGCATTTTTTCGAAAGTCATAATGGTGCCAAAAGAGAACTGATAAAGGAGGCACTTCGTGCTGCAAACACCGGTATTGTAAAACGTTCATGTGGATGAAACTATTTGGGTCTAGCTGACCGATCGCTATACCCATGTCCCTCAGAAGAACTTTTATAAGGGGCAACAAAGGAAATCGGAGCCCGCATACGAAAGCAGTCTCCGATACACCTGTGGTGATCTCTTCGGGTTGATTATTGACTGATATGCCCGGGGTGTCGTATATACGATCGGTAGAATCGGGTAAAAAACAACGATAACCTTCGGGAAAATCGAATTTGACCCTAAAAGTATCTAAGTCCTCTTGTTTCAAGATAGAAGATAAATTAGCGGCAGCGTATACGGTGCCATCCTCAAAAAGCAAGGCAGGAGCATGGCCCACGGCATGCCCCGAAGGACCTGTTTTAGGGTTTGCCATTGAATCTGGAAAAAGAAAGGTGAGTCGTTAGTCCAATAGTCGGGGACAGAAAGACAAAAATCAAATAATAAACTATAGCCGAAGGAAATCCCCGAGTATGAATAGACCAACGACAAATTGAAAAAGACAAAGAAAAAGGGGACTACGACGAAAAAAAAAGTTCGATCTTGTACTCAGAATCAAGAAAAACAAATCGGACGCTCGAAGAGACTTTACACATTGGAAAAACTAAGCGCATTATCTAAAGAAAAAGTACTTTTGAAAGAAAAACATCAAAGATATGCAAAGAAATACGGCAGAAATGGACTTACTTGTTGAAGAGAGTGGTCGACGTTGGAAGTGGAAAGTCTGTTGATTGCTCTGAGGTCTCGCACAAAAAGAATCCAGAAAGCAAATAGAATAAGCGAGATACAAGGACGTAAATATATATACAGAAATGAATGGATGAGATGTCTAGACGGTTCAATACCCTTGTCCCAGATGATGACACGTGGAGGACCGTTTAAACAAAAGGGATGTAAATTGAATACAACTGTCGCCTCAAAAGACGCGCCTTCAAGGGAAAGATACCGATCGACTAGACTCTTCGGCCAAGATAGACTTCGGTCTTATTTCCAAACCGACCGAAGTCCGGGGACATGTTAGAGGGCCCGATCCAATAAGCCTTTGGGGGCCCAATCCACTAAGCCTTTGGGCTTATGACCGTTAGAATCACATGAATGGATCAGGCCCATCCGAACAACCCAGCTGAAGTCACTAAAAACAATCGACCGTTGTCAATGTAACGCTTTACCATATTTATCGCCCTCCATAACTGAGAATCAAGAGGATCATCAACGGTATTACTCCTGGACACAATATAAATAGACTCAATTGTCAGGTGATAAATACAATCACACACACTCTGAGATACACTGGTTTACATAAGCTTTACGTTTACGTTTCCACTACATTCTACTGATTCTCACACTGGAGGTAATTCCCTCGCATTCTTCTCTTTGCAGGAGCTACCCATTCCTGTTCTTGACATACCGAAGGTAGGTATGTCCGAGACATAAATTGAGTCCTGACACAACACTTTATACACTGATATATACGAACAGAGATGGACATACCTATTACCGAGAAGCTTGTGAAGGCGAACGATGAGATCTTCTTCATCAGCAGAAATGTTACCTCTCTTAATATCCGGTCTCAAATAATTCAACCATCTCAGCCTACAACTTTTCCCGCATCTCTTTAAACCTGCACCCATCATTTTGTACTCCCTCCGTCTCATATTATCATTCTCGTTTCATATGTCGGGACTGTTCATAACATAAGACAAATTACTAATTAACGTCTAATCTATAAGACCAAATATAGTCATGAGTGATCTTGTTGGATTTGTATTTATGAATACTTTAATACAGTGAAGTTTTTATATTTAATATTAATACGAAATTCAAGATATTAACAATCAAAAGTGTGCGTTGACAAACGTGTCCAATCAAAATAGGAAAAACATTAAGGGACGGAGGGAGTAATAATTTTCTTGCATTATGCAAGTATGTACCAGTACAAGCTAACGGGCCATTTCCGACCAACTAAATCCGACCAACAGATGTATGCCTTAGAACTTCCCGAACATGATATGTCGAATGATAATTAATCTGTTTTGTGACTTGACTTAATTTCATGATCTTTCACATTTGTTAGAAAATAATTAGCCTGAACAATTTGCATGTTCACAATTTATTATTTTTTGAGTAATGGTAGGTATTCCAAAATATATGTGGGCATATGAATGTACATGTGGTCTATTTTATTATTCGGAAGTTACCAAATATATGTGTGACACATGGAAATTTTTTTGGAATCTTTAGCATTTTTTTTTAAAAGATGCCACAAGTCCACAACTGTGATCGATCTACGTTACGCTCTGTCCATAATTTCAAGTTTTCAACAAGACATAAAAACAGACAATTCATTATTTTGTTGTTATTAAAATATAATTTTATGTATCTAAAATATGCCTATCTAATTGTCAATAGCACTGATTACCTAGCTAGGTTACGATTGAGATTGTAGTTACAAGGAGAATCACCGATTTAAATTGGACCATGCCTTTTCATAACATATATATATGACATTTGGATTTAACAAAAAAAAAAAAAAAGACCACGCATTTTCATGATATATAGAGGGTGTTTGGGGCCCCCCCCCTTTTTTTTCTTTCACTTAAAGCTTGGACGGACGTGTTTGGCTAACCTCAAAGTAAGGCCACTTCAAGTGGAAAGTAGGCTAAAAAAAAGAGTAGCTTGGAGGTACTTTTTTTCCACTTATTTTTTTTCGTATATCAATTTTTATGTATTTGAGTCACCTTTTAACTTGTATTGTATTCTTTGCATATATTTGTATTTTATACTTTCAAAAAAATATAAATTTCTTTTTTTTTAATTAATTTTTTAATTAAAAATTTACTTTAAGTGGAATTAGCCAAACAGATACACCTAACTTTAAGTAAAAATTATCACTTTTCACTTAAAGTGAGTAAGTAGCACTTTAAGTGATAAGTAACATTTTTTAAGTTAAGCCAAACACGCTCATAGTGTATGTTTGGGTTATCTTAAAATAAGTAGCTTACGACTTATAAGCACTTATGTCATATAAGTGATGAGTAGAGCAGTCAGTAGAGTGTTTGGTAAATCAGAACTTATAATCAGTAAGCTGTTTGGGTAAATCAGAACTTATAAGTTAATTTTTTTTTATAATTTTCAAAATATTGTTTTTTTATATATAACATTGGATATCAATGGATAGATCTCGATGAATAGGGAAATTTGATATATACATATCAATTTTCTAATGAATGGATTGAGAGATATATGGTTTTGAAGATTTGAAGGATATTATATATTGCGTATATCGAGAATAAGTTATAAGTTATAAGTTGAAAGTTAAGAATTCTTAACATTCAACTTATGAACTTTTAAGTTATAATTTGAGCTCAAACTTATTTTGGCAAATAACCCCCATAAATGCTTATGGCCTTATAAGCCATAAGTTAACAGTAATAAGCTAAAACAAATAGCCCCATACATATGCTTCTCCAGCTACTTACGAAAAGGATATTTTTTAAAAATACTACCTCCGTCCCGGTTTATATGAGCTGGTTTGACTTTCACGGAGATTAAGAAAAGGTAGTAAGAAAAGAGTAAAGTTAGTTGAAAAGTGGGTAAAGTGGTGGGACATATGAATATTTAATAATAGATTTGAGATAGTTGAGGGAAGTAGTGGGTGTAATAGTGTAAAAAAGAATATATAATGGAGATGTAGTGGGTGTAATAGTGAAAAGTAGTGTTCAAAAATAGTAAGTATAGTAGGTTCATTCTTTTTGGGACGTACCAAAATAGAAAGGAGCTCACATAAACTGGGACGGAGGGAGTAATATTTATCACTACAATGAACAGAGCTTTTTTCGGCCGTCATAAATCCGACCAACTTTTTAGTGGAGCGGCCATATATACTAATAGTCGGATTTCTTTTAAATTCGATCAAGATATTTTGTGAAGCCCACTTTAATTCCGAATAATTGACTAACAGATTACGTGAACTAAGCCGACCATTAAAACCGATAAAACTTCATACTATGTATATGTACATATAGGGATGACAAAAAAAACCGATCCGACGGATACCCGATCCAATTCGACCCGATTGAATTTTACCGAACCCGATTTTTTGGATTTGGATTTGAATTTGGATTTGATTATTAAACCCGAAAGAGTTTGGATTTGGATATTAGCTATATCCAACCCGATCCAAACCCGAAACCCGATCCAAACCCGATCCAAACCCGAAACCCAAAAAAACCCCGATATATATACATATATAAATTATAATATATATTATAATTTATTCCTTAAAAATAAATACCCGTTACTTAGTTACACTAGGTAATTTTGTTCAGGCAATTTTGATACATATGCTGTGCTACTATGAAATTTCTTAGTTCAGGCAATTTTGATAAAATTTCTTAGTTCAGGCAATTTTGATACACATGCTGTGCTACTGCTAGTCTTCTAGTCTACACTCTGTCTCTGAATATTTATGTCGATATTTATTTGTAATTGTATTTTAATTTTTATGTCTTTAGATATTAATAGCTATGTAACTTGGACTTATTTATTTTCATGTCTCTAAAATCTAGATATTTATTTGTTATTGTAATTTTAATTTTTATGAAATTTAGCTTAAAAAAATATTACTACTTTTTTACAAAGAATTAAAAATTTCGGGTTTGGATAAAACCCGAACCCGATCCAAACCCGATGGATCGGGTTTGGATTTTGAATTTCCAAATCCATTTGGATTTGGATCGGGTTTGGATTTAGATTAAGGATTCGGGTTTGGATTTGGATATCACAGATATCCAACCCGATCCCATCCCTATGTACATAGTTTGTTTATCACAAGCTTATTCCAACTCAATTAAATCGTATTTTTATAGACTATGTACTAGGGGACAGGTGGCTGATGGATGAGAGAAATGCAAGACGAACAAAGAATTCTAATATCAAAAGCCGAAGATAATGGGGTGTTTGGGGGAACTTTTTTACAGAATAAGTCAACTTATTTTTAGACAAAGTTAGAGATTCCTAACATTCCAACTTATTTTCCAACTTATTTTTGCAATTTATTGAATCTCAAACATACATTAAATACTTGTATAAAAAAAAATTATCAAAATATAAAATTTTTACCCGAAAATAAGTCCATAAGTCCATAAAAAAAGTTTTGACAAACGGGCTTATTATTATATATATAAACGGGATCTTGTTTTTATATATACAGTTTTTTATTAGTTAAATATTACATACCAAATTTTTTCTTTTAATAAGATTGGTCAATGTTGTAAAAAGCGAGAATCGGACTTAATCGGTAGAGGCACTGTCCAGGGATTAATCGGGGATTAATCGGGTATTTGGGAATTAATCGGAATGATTAATCGAATAATCGGATTATTAATCAGTTCGGTAACCCATAGAACAAGGATTAATCGGTGATTAATCGTGATTAATCACCGATTTTTAGAACAGAGAGATTGGTATGTAAATAAAGCAAGGAAGGTATTGAAAAACTGAAAAATGTTAGGTAATGAGATTTAGTTTATGAAGTTGATCGTTTTTTGAAGTTTCACCCATTATCATCGATTGGACTTTATTCTTTTTTTTTTTTTGAAAACATCGATATTGGAACTTAATATGATTATTTTAAATTTAGGGTGATGGTCCTTTCTATCATACTTTTAATAAAAATAAAATAAATAATATACTTTATATACTTTTTTTTGTCCCATCCATCCTTTTACATTTTTATTTTTTTATGTTCATCTCAATTTTTTACATTTCAAAAATAGTAAAATTTTCTGTTATAATAATTAAATATTCAAGATATACATTAAATATTAAATCTCATCACTTTACTCATTTTAATTTCTTATTTTTTTGAATTACTTTATATTTTTACTTAATATCAATACATTCAAACCTAAAGAATTGGTTGAAACAAAAGAAATACTCCGTATTGTTTAGATGATATTACGCGTGTAGTGCCCATTTAAACAGGTAACAGTAGTTACAACTGACAAAGGTGATGTCTATGATAAGAATGAGTAACTAAATTATGTGGCTTACATACTTTATAAGTACTATATATAAAATCCGGCTAAGGGACCCTGCTAAGGGTTCAGATGATCACACGCTTTGTATAAAATGTATATAGTTATTCACGCCTTATTTTTTTCTAAAAATAAATCCGTATTTACAATCTTTTAAAAAAAAAAAATGTGTACGTGATGTTAAACTCACGGTACACATTTTTTTCTAAAAAAAATTGGCAAATACTAATTTTTTTTCGAAATATGTAACTTAAAAATTCTATTTGAGATTTGGCAAATGGGCCAATATTTCTTAGCTATAACTTTATTTAGTAGCTATTTAAGCCTCTCTATATATTTCCTATTTTGATTTTGGACACTGTTCATTATAAGAGGTTGACTATTAATTTATACATAATTTATAAGATAAAATATAGTCATGAGTGATCTTGTTAGATTCGTATTTATAAATACTTTAATATAGTAAAGTTTTTATATTTAATACTAATACAAAATTGAAGATATTAACGAAGTGTACGTTGGCAAATGTGTTTTTAAAAACAGAAAACGAGACGGATACAAAATATTATGATAGCTAGGCAAAAGTGAAAACATTAAAGTAGCCAATCTCCCATGCAGTCGGATGTAGAAGCCAAATTTAGGTCCGTACTAGTAGAACCAAAATTTGGTTCAATAATGCTCATATTTTCTGCACTCCACAACTCCTCCAACATTTTCATTATATACCTTTCATCAGATGTGGGTGACGTACATTTATTCTCATTCTCTGCATGACTTTGAATTTCAGAGCCAAATAGACGGGAGAAATCAGGGCTAAGAAGTCCGGTTAAGAATATATCATTCGAGTCGATGTGAGGCTCGAGACTTAACGTCAGCTGATTATCATCTTTTGTTCCATGAGTTACATCTACAATTTTGATTCTCGCGGAGCCAGTGTTGCCAAGATTCTGTGGAGTGGTAGAATCTGAGTACACTTTTTCCTCATGAGAACTAGAACCAACGTTCGAGTGGAAGATGCTTGATGTGTTTGGTTGAAGTACATTATTAGCACTGTGATCATCTGGCTTTGGACTAGTGATGATCAGTAACTTTGTGTATTGTACGGCCGGAGTCTGAGTGTCCTGATTTGATTGGCGCTTTTTCTTGCATTTCTTGATCTTCTTGGTGTTGCATTTTTTAGTAGGGGTCTTTGGAGAAGTAGCAGCAAAGGTAGTGTGTTTGTCATGAGCTTTTTTTCTTAAAGTCGTGTTCCAGTAGTTCTTGATTTCATTGTCAGTTCGTCCAGGGAGCCTACCAGCTATTAGAGACCATCTGTCATATATAGTTCAGTGTTAAGTAACCAAACTCATCTAAAATCTCGAAGTGTTAAGAGGAGTACTTACGTTACCATGATCATATATTATATCTTAATAATGCTATTTTAACCCTTCCAAATCCGCAAGGGATTAAAAAGATGAAACATGCACTACTCAACACTTTATACACTGATATATACGAACAGAGATGGACATACCTATTACCGAGAAGCTTGTGAAGGCGAACGATGAGATCTTCTTCATCAGCAGAAATGTTACCTCTCTTAATATCCGGTCTCAAATAATTCAACCATCTCAGCCTACAACTTTTCCCGCATCTCTTTAAACCTGCACCCATCATTTTTTTATAATTTTCTTGCATTATGCAAATATATACCACTACAAGCTAACGGGCCATTAACGACCAACTAAATCCGACCAACAAATGTAATACAAGACTAAGATAACATGTACACATTTACATCTACCTGCTCTTTTGGGGAGACTACGCCATCGGCCTTCACCATGGAGTTGAATATAATCTGTTAGAATTTTATTTTCAACTGAAGTCCATGCTCCTTTGTTCAACCCTACCTTTGAACAACAAGGGCTCCTCCCCATCTCTTTATTTTACACACCCCTGTCAGCTATGGGTTCAGAAACTCACGGCCTCACCACTCTCAGCGACTAAACTATGCAGTGCTCGCCTGCTAGCTAGGTGCTATATATATATAGGTTATGCGGTCACATGTGTACCTTTATATATATTCAATGTAGAAGCTAAGCTAGACTTCAATCCCGGTTAATTATAAGCCAAAGATTTTAGTATAATTGTTTTTTTTCAAATCTCGAATTTTAGTTGAAATTCTGTAGAAATTTTTAATAAAGTCGTTACTAACATTAAAACATTAGTAATTTTTATATTAGTCACCATTGTGTCAAAATCTTCGTTCCGTGAATATGTTTATATTACTCCCTCCGTCCCAAAAATACAAGTCCCTTTTGAAAAATAAATTTGTCCCATTTTACATGTTACTTTTCTTTTTACAATTTGTAAGGTGATTTTCCAAAATTATCCCTACATTTATTGTATCTAAAATTTGATTTTTTCAAACTTAAGACTATTCTCATTTTCCAATATATTAATTAAGGGTATTAGTTGAAAAATATTATCCAACTAACTTTTATCTTACTATGTGAATTTTTTAGAAAACGGACATGTATAAATGGGACGGAAGAAGTAATAAACCTTAAATTTAACAAATAAAATCGAAATAAGAATTTACTCCAATATTAACCACTTTTCAATAAATATTACTCCCTCCGTCTCATAATATGTTTCCTGTTTGTAAAAACACGTTTACCGATGCACACTTTCAATAGTTAATATCTTAAATTTTGTATTAGTACTAAATATAAAAACTTCACTGTATTAAAGTACTCATAAATACGAATTCAACAAGATCACTCATAACTATATTTTATTTTATAAATTATGCGTAAATTAGTAGTCAATCACCTAAAATGAACAGTGTAAAAAGTCAAAACAGGAAACATAAACTGAGACGGAGGGAGTAATTGAATGGCCACCGACAATGTACGGTCAGTCAGTCACGGTAGTCACCCATTAATCACTACAACCACCAATTTAACGGCCAATGACAGAGAAGTCAGGGACCTCGATTAATAATCAAATTCTCATCCTATATATACTTACGTCCCAATGATTTCTATATATTGGTTGACGGAAGTGTGGCACGTCTTTTAAGGTTTCAAATTACTATAGTTACGTAACTTATTTTTACAATTTTCTTCTTTTGTATAAAAATAGAACAATCCTACTTTTATACAAAAAAAAAATTTAAAAATAAGTTCTGGAACTATACTAGTTATGCACCTTAAAATGCGTATCAGACACTTCAAAAAAAAAAATGTATAGAAATGAATGGGACAGAGGGAGTAGTATATTAGAATCTAAATGTTAAATGTTTTGATAGTTTCGAAATAATATCCTTTTGAATTTTTAGAATTTTTGTATCGTCTTGTGTGAGTTTATTTTGTTATGTTTTTGTTATATCGTTTTATGCAAGTGCTCTTCTGTTTGCTGTAATTGAAAATGAATTATATAAAGTATTGGAAGATCTGAATATCCCGCATCGACAACACTTTTTTTTTTTTTTTTTGCTAATTGTTAAGCAAGCAGGATTTCTCCTTCTTTCAAAGGCCTTTGGCCCTCTAGAGACTAGACTCCAGGCTAGAATATTATCTATAACCCGCCTAGTTCTCTTTTGTACCTCTGATACGAAGTACCAAAGAAATCCCCATGGGGGAAATCCCTAATAAGCCTTTTAACGTCTTTGCTCATGAATGGGAGCCCTTCGAGCACCCATCTGCTCAGTGCACCACCCACAAAGCAGCCATTTACCCATGTCATCATCGCAAGAGAACCTTAACATAGACATAGTGTGATTAAGCCTTTTAATGTCCAGCTTAGGACAATTAGCCTTTTAACGTCTTTGCCTAGGACATTAAGCCTTTTAATGTCATGCTGAGGACCATCGACAACACTTTCAACATGTCTATAACGTGTGTCCGGCATGTAGATAGTTAAGGTGCGCTAGTTTGAGACGGTGGTGAAAATCGCATGTGCTCACCTTTCACAAAAATGATTTGTTTATAACATGAGACATCTTAACTCAATTGAGTCCTCTGAACATCACACTATATATCCACGGAATTACTGTGAGGGTCAATTGCGAAGATACTGTTATCACGGAAGATGTAGGTTGGATTGTTCAGGAGACCAATGAAGTCATTTTTAATTTTCAGAATATTTGTATTCATTTAGTTATGCAATCTGTAAACAAAGCAGCTAATTGTTTAGTTCGTTTATTTGTTTTTTAACCTGGTTACATGGTTGGTTGGGGATTTGTCCCAATTACGTTTTTTTCAAATTATTAATGAAATCTGCTTTAATTTTGGGAAAAAAGCTCGTAAGCATGATCATGGAAACTGGTTTAAGTAGAACATAATTAAATATTTTAATACATTTATTTTTGAGTAAATTTATTTTATCCAAATTCACAATAACTTATTTTGTAGCAGCATATATAATGTGATTACATGTAAAATAGAATTTTTGATATGAAGACATATGAAATCCATGTATAAGATACCTATTTCCATATTGGAGTTTTATTTTAGACTAGCAATTTTTTCCGTGCTTCGCACATGGGAAATTAATTTTTTATCTAATTAAATGATGATTAAAAAATAAAACATGACAATTATACGAAAAGATATCTAGATCAACATATACTTACATCATATACCTATTAAAAGAATATACTTAAATCATCGTCCAATACAAACAAGGTGTATTCTCTTAAAGTTTATGATGAAACCGAAGACCGCTTGTCACACAAAAGTTAATCCTTTAATACGTAAATGTCCAATGACGATAGTTGATCGAACTTATTTATACAAAATTAAGTGAATTAAAATTAAAATATATACATAGACGACCATATTATTTATTATTAATTGGACATTAAGTAAAAACATTCACTAAATACGATTCCATATATTTGAATTAAACTAAAATTATCAACTTTATTCAAATAATCCAAAACCATATAATACAGAAAATATTCATCATCCATGTATAATGATGACACACATTTTAAGGGAAAAGAAAAAGTTCAAATACTGCAAATTATGTAATTTATTAAGATAATAGCCGAGTTCATGCAGAAGATCCTAAGAGTGGTTTGTCCAGTCATTCCATCCAAGACGTGATAACCAAAAACAAATTATGTGCAACACCTTCATCAGTTGTCCTGTAAAACATATGAATACACTATTAAGATTGGAAATTTTTTAAAGAATGAAGATTGTATAACAGATATAACTAAATTTGAAGAAGTGAATGAATGGTTAACCATTTTTATCCTTTTGGCAAATGACTTAACAGATCCTGAGGTGTCATCGTAATTAGATAGATGAATCATATTCTATATGAGAGATATCTTTAGTTAAACATGAAACATGTATATGACTTACAATAATAATGCATTCAAATAAATAAATATTTGTCTTTATTGTTATTATAAACTATTTTAATTTAAAAAAACATATGATTTCTTACATCAGCAAAACTGGAAGTACTGGAAACCGCGTTTCTACTATCGTGTGCATCTTTGACCTTGGAATTTTTACTTTGAATCAAAATATTATCATTGCTTATCTCGATAGTAAAAGTACATTCCTTGCCTATTATCTTCTTAATCGTTAAAGGATAGTCATCAGTTTGTTTGTTCTGCAATATAATTAGTAAAAACACATACATTAAAAAATCACAATTAAGGATGAAATTTATAAGCAGCAAAAATACTAAAGGTCTATATGTTTGTACCTTGATACCGTCAAATATAAGTTTTGTTGCGATTTGTACAACTAAACGTCTTGCAACTTTGTTCGTGAGAACAAAGTTAAAAGTCTCATTTGAATCACCAACAAGAACAATGATCTTATACCTGATTTAAAATACATACAAAAAGGAAATATGTATTATTGAGTTATTGTTTAAATTGTTGAATTTAAGAGATCATGAATTAGTGAATTAATTCATTTTTTCTGGAACAAGTATGTTCTGATTGCATTTCCCAGTATACTTCCATTTTCCTTCTACTTCGCACTTGGCACAACTATAAAACCACCAGCTTTCATTCTCTTCCAGAGTTAAAATTTTCACATTGGACAAAAAAAACTTCTGCATAAAAGCATTCGGGAACAAAATAATTATTAAAAAAAATATAATAACGATTTAAGTGTATTATTGTATATCAAGTGGAAGACTTTCAAACCTTTGTATCATTCATGTTTGTTTTCTCATCCAACTTTTTAAGTGTTATAGTTTGAATAATAATTGGAGGAGTCGGAAGTGGTACAGAAACTGAACTATCAAGAGCCTTGTAACCTTCTTCCTCAAGCCTAAAAGAGTATCATAGCATTAAAAAGTTTAATTAATAAACGTGATAATAACTAATTTAACATGTTTTTCCTCAAATCCATTAATTATAGATGTGAATATTATTCACTGAAAATTTGAAATGCAATGCAAATACATTAACCTCATTGCACGGACAAAGTCGTTGTCCAAATTTAAATAGACTTTTGAGGAAGGAAGAGTACTATTTGGATGGAACCTATGAAAATTTAAGGAAATTTATAGTTAATGTCATAATAGTAATGGTGTTAAAGAACTTTTAAGGATGTGTGGGTAGATTTTTCTGTACTTACTCTTGAATATTTGTTTTTCAACCATGGTTAGTTAGGAATTTGTCCCAATTGCATTTTTTTTTTCAAATTATTAATGAAATCTGCTTTAATTTTGAAAAAAAAACTCGTAAACATGATTATGGAAACTGGTTTAAGTAGAACATAATTAAAATTTTAATATATTTATTTTAGAGTAAATTTATTTTATCCAAATTCATATTAACTTATTTTATAGCAACATATATAATGTGATTACATGTAAAAGAGATAATGACCAAAATGCCTCAAAATGAGGTACCCATGAACCGAATTGCCTATATCCGGAACAGATGGCCCTATCTACCCACGGGATGCGCCGTTCGGAGTGGCGCATCCGAGACACTGTTCATCGTCAGAAAACAGTTGAGCTTGCCAGAAATTTGAGAGCTTTGGTCACCGGCGACTTCGACGGAAAGGGAGTATCTCTGCGTTTGTCATCCATTCAGCGTCCACCACCCTCCAAATCATCACCACAGGATCACAGCGTCGTCTACTTCCTCATCCCGTTCTCCGATCCCATAGGGGCATGAACAAGCTTAAACAGAAAATAGAATCGGAAGTTAGGGTTGAATTAGGAATTTCAAATCCGGGAATTAAAACGAAAATCAGGAATTATGAATATGTAGAAAATCCAATTGCGATTCTAGTGATATATAGAACGTGTTTGGAAATGTCGTGATGTGGATTAACGAAGTGAAACAAAAATATTGCCGGAATCACCATTATCGGGCAGCTATGGAGACGACGATGCTTATGTAAGATACGCCGTTCCAACATGCGCATATCCTGATACGCATGTTGGAAATGCGTATCTTCCACTACTGTTGACTCCCCCACAACAGCGTATCTGGTTGATACGGTGCCCTTAGTAGCGTGTCTTAATGATACGGTTCCCCTAGTAACGTGTCTTAAAATGCTCCACTATCAATAACGTATCTCGTGGGTATTTAGGACCATCTTTTTGAATCTGGGTATTTTGGTAATGCAAACCCCAAAATAGGATAGATAGGACCTTCACCCCATATAAAATAGAATTTTTGATACCAAGACTTACGAAATCCATGTATAAGATACCTATTGTCCGCATTGGAGTTTTATTTTAGATGAGATACGTGTTGTTTATGCGTTAAAATTAGAGTTGTTTCACCTTAGAACTAACCGAACATGATATGTCGAATGATAATTAATTTGTTTTGTGACTTGAACTTAATTTCATGATCCTTCACATGTATTAGAAAATAATCAGCTTATGGCTCGTGCAAAACACATGTAATTTTTAAATATTTTTAAAATTATATGATTAAACAAAATAGAGTACAATAATTTATTATGGATATTTAACTTTATAATATTAATTAATAAAATTAATAGTAATAATAGTAGTTATTTAATAAATAATATGTATTGTTTAGAACCAATAATATAAAATCTTAATGTAAATTTGTTGTTATACGGGATTCAAAACTCAATATTCCTTATTATTAGATCTAACAATTATCATCTATTTACTAAATATCTAATGGACTATTCTTTTAAATTGTTGAACCAAGAAAACAAATTATACCCTTGTTTACTTATTATATATTAGTATAGATAGATTGTTAGATCTAACAGTAAATATTAATTAAGTGGTCACTATTTTTTAAATGATTGAACTAAACAACTAAATTATACTCTTGTTAGCTTATTAATTTTAATCGGAATATAATTACGTTAACATTAGTAATTAGTTTTTTAAGTTGTTATTTTTATAATATAATAATAATATTATTTACTTAATAATTAGAAGATGAGAGATTGATTGAGTTGAGATTTGATGAAACGAGGGGAATCAATTAGAGCACGGCATGATTTCGAAACGCACGGCATGATTTCGAAACACTCCTAAATCGAGGAAGTGATTTTTTTTTGTATGATCGGTAAGTAATAAATATTATAAGAGATGTTGTTTTTATAACATATTAATATTATTATTTATTTTAATAAATAGGATAACTAAACCGAAAATCAAGGATAACCAAATCGAAAACCAAAACTTTCAAAATTTTCAATATTTCGACTTTAATATAATAGTATAGACAGATCAGCAGGAACAATTTGCATGTTCAGATTTTTTTTTTTTTTTTAAAAAGGTGCCACAACTGTGATCGATCTACGTTACGCCTGGTCTATAATTTCAACAAGACATAAAAAAGACAATTCTTAAAAAATGGTTATCTAAACTTGTCAATAGCATTCATTACCTTGGTGGCTAGGTTACGATTGAGATTGTAGTTGCAAGGAGAATCACCGATTTGAATTGGCCGGACCACGCCTTTTCATAACATATACATATGACAGTTGGATAATCCTGGACCATGTGATATGATCAGATGTGCTTCTCTAGCTACTAACGAAAATGAGATTTTTAAGAATAATAAATATATGTACGTACATAATTTGTTTATCACAAGCTTATTTCCAACTCAATTAAATCGTGTTTTTATAGACTGTATGTACCAGGAGACCGGTGGCTGATGGATGAGACTAAGAACTAGACTTGACAGTACTTTCATTTCGTGTATTTTTGTGTTTCATATACTTAAAGGTAAAATTTGTACACACTCAAAATGAATTCGTGTATTTCAATGTAAAACTCCTATCCTTCCGAAATGAATTGGTGTACTTTTGTGTCGTGTTTCTAAAAATAAAATTTAGTTAAAATTTATTAGTAAATATTATATTCATATGAAATATACATTAAATATTTTACATTTCCATATATAAATTTAAATATAACTCTATAAAAACTTGTAAATATGTATATTTTTGTGTAAAATATATATCTTTATAAAAATAATATTAATACACACATAAAATCTATAACTAGTAAATTTATAAGCATCTTTATTTCATGTACTTTTGTGTACCCGAAATGAAAATCCATATCCGACACTAAATATTTCGTGTAATTTCGTATTCGTATACTTTCGTGTTTCATGTACCAGAAATCAAAACTCAAAAGCGTATTTTTCGTGTCGTTTCGTGTCGTGTTCCCGTGTCATGTGTCAAATTGTCAGGCCTACACTAAGAACAAAGAATTCTACTGATAAGTGGATTTTATATCCACTTGGAACGTTCCATATCGGCTTAAATTGATTGACTTGGACTCAAGTTTGTTGTAGTTTTGATGTGTTTTGTGTAGTGTGCAGGTTTGCAAGAATGTTGATTATGGTTAATGCTTCTATCGTTTTTTGGAGGTTAAATTTATTAAAATTCGGATTTTCCGGGAAGGTTGCGCAATCTACACTGTTTTGGCCATATCTGGAGTTCTAGAAGTCCGTTTTCAGCGATCTTACTGTCCACGCGAAGCTTGGGAAATTTTCTACAACATGGGACAGGTCTTGCACGAGCAGGTTGCGTGTGTTGGGCGCAGACAGCTCGACAAGCAGACTGTTGGAAGCAGGGAAATTACTGATTTGCCCTTTTCAAGTTCTAATTGTATTTTGGGCAGTTTTTAGTACCTTAATTGAATTCTAATTGTAATAGAAGGCAATTTTTTGCTGGGCAAGAATTATAGAGCCAATATAAACACATCCTATCATTGTAATTGAGAGAACCATTACATATCAATTACTTAGGTTTATTTGTATCTTTTCATACTTTGTTTTTATCATGGTTTCACTTGATCCCATGATGACGAGAGGTTCAATTATGAACTAATCGTTGTCATGGGATTCTAACGGATTTATTTATGGAGCTTTAGTATCTTGATGCTTTAAAGATCTATGTGTGATGTATATCTGATATCCTCGTATGGTTATGCTTACTTGATAGATGCGTCATGAACATCTAATTTGTTAATCTCTTGTGAATCGAGAGTGGATCTTGAGATTTAGAACTAGCCATGCTAGCATAGGATAGGTTGATGTTTTAACATCATGATTTGTAGCGTAAATAGAGATATTATGCTTCCCTATGTGATCAATATGGATAACTTGCTCTTCAACCGTTATGTTTTCAAATTCTATAGAGATATAGGGTCTAAGCATAATTGGTGTCTATTCATCTTCTATCTCTATTGTGGATGTATGTTTAGTTTGGTATTCGTATACTGAGAAGTAGCGTATACTTGTTTCGTGTTATCCGATCAGATATCATAACCATTGCATATAGTGATTAAAGGCGTCAGATCTAAGTGAAGTATTTAATGAAGTTAGGATTCCATGGTTCATCTTGCGTAAGTAATTCGATTTTAATTATCTTTAGTTAAGTAATTCTTAGTTTAATAGTTTGCATCTTAGTTTAATTTAGATAATCAAAACCCATTATTGTTAATTGTCTTAGTAGTGCATAATAACCATACATTGTTGCATAGGTACATCTACTGAATTAAAACCTAAACCAGATCTCTGTGGGAACGAACTCAACTTTATTCTATATTACTTGTGACCACGTACGCTTGCGTGATTTAGTGCAAACATCTACACTACGCCATAGATGACTTTACACAACACTTTTGCAAGGTGTTGCCATTTGAAAAAGTGATGCCGTAGCTATTTTCATCCTTACCTACTACAACACCAAGTATTTGTGTTAGCGTAGACATGAAAAGTGTTGCCGTAGATGTTTTATAATGTATTACACTATCATATATTTATTTTTCTTTTTTTAATTTATATTATAATACTGACTGGGCAATGTTGACTGTGCGCCGACGTGGCAGTGGACCCCATACATTGATTGGACTTTGCTAACGTGGCAGTGGGCCCCACCAGCTGACGTGGCAGGTGGGGGGGGCCACTTCTGTTGACATGGCAGGTGGAACCCACTCCAGTTGACGTGGTAGATGGGACCCACCCTAATGACGTGGCATGCTGACGAGGTATTGGGTCCCACCCCTTGCTAATGTGGCAGCTGATGTGACAGTGGGGCCCGCATGACTATTTTTTTATTTTTTTTAAAATTAAAAATAATTCAAATAAAACATTTTACATAAAACTATTAATATTTTAAATTAAAAATAAATAACACTTAATATAAAACGTTAAAAAAATTGTGAAATGAATTTATTTATTATATCAAAAACAATAAATTAAGAGAATTTACCAAATTCATTACAAATATACTATCTTAATTGCTTTATACTGTTAGTAGGTTGGTTGGTTAACGGATTTCAAAAAAATTGTTAACACCTTTCTAAGAATGACAATTTAAAAAAAAAATATTAAAAATATTAATTTATTTATTGTTAACAACAAAATTTACCAATAAGGCACAAAAATATATTTTTAAAAAAATAAAAAAAATGTATAAAAAAATATATTTACCATGAAATCAATTGGTTTTAATGAAAATTAAGAGTTTATTAAATTAATGAGTTACTATTTATAAAAATCAAGATATTTATTTATTATTATTATTTCAAATTCTCTTTATTTTATTAAATTTGAAATGTAATTTGAAAAAAATTATATAAATTCTGTCAAAAGAAAATACAGAATATGATTGTAATAGGCACAGTTACCGGTGAAAATTTAGAAAATTTAGAGCGGCCAAAATTGCGCGCTCTTTGAAAACTCACTACCTTAAACAAAAAAGTAAAATTTCATTCTCTCATTCTCAATTCTCTACTGTCTCTCTCTCTTTCTCAACTCTCTCGTAAAACTCTTTTACAATCATTTTCTTTAATTTTATTTAATTAGTACATATTTGGCTCAAATTAGGGTTTCTCAACTGAATATGGCTTCGATTTGAGTGTTTGGTTTCTTCAAATTGGAGCTTCTTCAAATTAGGGCCTTTTCTAAATTAGGGGTTCTTCATTTTGGGCTTAATTGATTCGATTTATTCACTTAAACTTTAACTAATAGGGTTTCTTTTCGATTTCAGGGCTTTTCTAGTTTGGACTTTGGATTTGGGGCTTTTCTAGTTGATTACCTTAAAATTGTTAATCTTGACAGGAGCTTTTCTTTACCAGAGGTGAACCCCTTTTCTCTTGACTTTATATTACACATTTATTGTTTATCATCATCAATATTTGTGGTTGTTTAATCTTGTTTATGCCCGGATTAATTTGCTTATGTGCGTGTATTTGTGTGTGTGGTTTCCATGTATTTAGCCCGTAAAGGGTTTTTTTTGTAATCTACATGAGGGTTTTAGCTATATGTACTAGGGTTCTTGATCATATGGGGAAGGTGTAATGGGATCCCAAGATGCCTCAGCTTCTGGTATTGTAAGAACTTGTATTAAAAATGTAATAATTATTATTGAATGGAATAAATATTTATCTGATTTATTCAACTCGATGGAATGATGTGTTATAGACGGATATTATTATCGTTATATGTATTTAATTGAGGCTAGAGAGTTCCCCGTATATGTTAAAAAAAAATGTGTTAGTTGATCGTATTCTTTTACATATTCTTTTAATCAAAAATCATGTTAGAAGTATTTGCAGTTTCGGCAGACCGTACTTTTAAAAGCTCAGCGGTTTCGTTTTTAAAAGCGTATTTATATCAAAACTGATCAAATAAATTTTAAAATATTCTTGTCTCAAGTTTTATTCATTCTATCATGTTTGAGGATTTTTCCAAATTATTTTCGTGATTTTTCGTAAAAATTTCGCCTCTGTTTTATATCTGAAATTCCACTAAGCGGCAATTACGGAACCGATTTCATGAGACCTGAATAAAATATTCACAAAAGCAAAATATTCCCCAACAAATCTGTCAATTATACCAATACCAGCCCCAGCAATCATTCTCTCAAAATTATTGTTTTAAAAATCAAAAATTTCTTAGAGAGAAAATTCTAGTGTTCTTCAATTTCAAGCTCCAAATCGGAGGCCTTCCCGGAATTGAAATCAAGCGTTCTAGTAGTCAAAACGAAGGTATCAAAATCTAGTTTCTAAATATGTGCCCAGAATTCGTGGGGGATCATTATTTGATTTTATATGATTTTTACAAAATTCGAATTTAAAGATTCAAAATTATGATTTTTCGTAAACTTGATTGTTTATGTGATTTGATGATTCCATGTTGTAGATAATTTTCTCCTGGTCAGTTTAGTATATCATATGTTAAGTTTTGAGTTCGTTAAACGTGTTTAGATGTGGTTTGATTATTTCGAAATTGTTCTTGAGTGTTCTTGGTGTTCATCGGAAAATGTTGACTTTTTGAACGGAATTTTAGTTCGAGTAATTGTTTGGAAATTCTGGGTTGGCAAAGTTGTAGATCGTTCAAAGACAAAGCTTGTGTTGAGTTTGGGTCATGTTTGACTAGATTTCAAGTTTCGCCGGAGTTGCGCCGCCGGCCAGAGCTGCCATTGCCGCCGGTGGTGGAGCTTGAAGAAGAAGACGATGAATAGTGCTGATTATTTCTGATTTTTATTTTAATTGTTTTAATTTTCGAAAATTCATATTTAATTCAATAAAAATCAGAAAAATACAAAATCAGTTTCTAAATTTTCAGAAAAATATTTTCTGTATTATTTTAAAACAAAAAAAATCGGATTTATCCAAAATTATTATTTATTTTAAGATTTTTGGAATCATTTCCTTAATTATTTAAATGTAGAATTTAATACTTTAATTATATTAAATCATTTCGAATAATAATTTAAATTGATTTAATTATTCGATAAATGAGATCATTTATCGAATAATTTTATTCAATAATTATTGTTTAATTTAATTAATATAATTGAGGTTATTTAATTCCAAATTATCCCGTTTTGAGTTTTAAATGCTTTAAAAATATTAGAAAAATCCCAAAAATTATGAAAATTGTTTTAAAAATATTTCAAAGCGAGATTTAATTTATGACGAGGTTTGGACATGTGTTAAAAATAATTGTAGAGTTCCATTAATTGATTACGTGATCTGAATGTGTCCGCTAGGGCAATATAAATGTTACGTGCTAAATGAATTATGTAAATTATGTGAATTACATGAAATACGTGGAGTGAATAGTGAGATGTATTAGTATTTGATTCGAGACGTTTATTATAGAGTCGAGTCAGAGGAGAAAAGGAAAAAGCTAAAGCAGAAGGTTACGAGAATATTTAGACGGACTTGACCTTATTATCAGGCAAGTATTTTTCTATCACTTGTTATCCTATTAAATATACAAATGCTATGCCATGTATCCCTTTAAATTATTGTTCAAGAAATCATTCTTAAATTATTCACAGCATGAATCCATTGAATTATTCTTATCAACTTTGACGAGATTCATTTAAATTATCATTGACGATTCATTTCAACCTTTTTAGGCATTCGCTCTAGTCGATGCCTTATTACTCTTGATTAATTATTATTACCCAGATTGTGGCGTTCGACTTCGTCGACGCCTATAATATCGTTGCATTCGATTTACCCATTTCTTGTATCGATCTAGACGACACTTATTGTTATTATTGTTGATTCTTCATTATCACCCCATTGTATCGAACTCATCGATACTAGATGTTGTACCATTTGTTATCGTACATTCACTTTGAGTTGTTTTCTTGGAACGTGAACTTCTAGTGATTGTTGTGATCAAGGTTGTCAATCTTCCGACACCTAATTATGATTTAAAGGTTATCAATTGTACCGACACCTGAACGTAAGGTTAGAATTGGTGGATTTATATAAAACTTAACCTTAATTGGTCTGACCATATATTGGTCGATGTGTAAGGCCTTTCAGTGCCTTGGATCCGATGAAGACTTTGCTTTGTGCACTTTCCGGGTTAGAGTGTGACTAATCAGCATGCATAACTTTGTTTTTAAAATTATGAGATGGACCAGTTCTAACATTCTGAGTATTTGACTCTAGTTGATGTTGAGCCACTTTCTTATGGCATTATTGATTGTCGGAACTTATCCGAATTTATCTGTTCATATCACAGAACTTGATTCACCTTTCAGATATTCCAGTATGGCTTGTAGTTAATACCTGGAACGATTAAAAGTCTATTATTTATTTATACATTGAAGGATATTCTTGTTGATCTTTCTGGCTCACCTTGCAATGTAATGTTTCTTTTCCAGTTAAGATCGAGGATGTTTAGACCTAGTGGCTCGGCAGCCAGGGGAGTGATATTTGATGATTGAGAGTGCAACTGGTTTAATTTCGTGTATTGTTGTAATAAATGGATTGGATAGACTAGACATTTAAGATCTATCAGATTGTATTAAATTATATCTGAGGTTTGTAATAGTAATTAGCAGTGTTTGTTTCATACTTTAGCCTGTGCTCGTGTCTTGGATGAGGGATTGTATTATTATTGTTCCGCATTTACAGGTTTGTATTTTTTAAGTGAGTTGTGAGCCCGGATCTGTATCCCGGATCTGCGAGGCGTCACAGTTGGTATCAGAGCCACAGGTTAAGGTCCCTGAAACAGTAGGAAGTAGAGTCTAGATTAAGAAACGAGTTGCAATAGTTAGGAGTACGTATTAGATGTTAAGTAGAGCGATTTGAGATAGGGTTCACCTTAGGTTAGTAAGATGAGTATTGCGACGTTATAGGGTCTTTCGACGTATCACGCGAGTAGAAGTTCGATGCATCCAAATATCTGATTGGGAGCAAGGCTTTAGAGACGTCATGAACGATATAGAGAATGCGAAAGTACTATGAACGAGATACGAAAGCAATTATTGGCATGGATTAGAAGTAAGGGAGTGGCTGGGTACTACTAACCATTTTTGGTATCGTTTGTTGTTGTATTGTCGACTAGAGGATAGTAGTTTTCATTATGATTGAATTTTATTTCATTTTCTTTCCATTGAAGCGATCTTACGCTTGTACCAATTTGGTATAAAATATGTTGATCAGTTATAAATATTCATTTTCGTCATTCACTTGTCAGTTTCATATACCTTGATTTAGTCGATGATTATTTCCACGACATTGTGCACACAATTTTTATCTCTTGTCATATCTTTATATTACATTTTGCCATCAAACTTCGTATGGCAACCCTGAACAACTGCTTTGATTTTATACTCTTGATAAACTTTTGTAAGCCAATTATAACTTGAATTGTTATTGATCAAATTACTTTTCCCTATCAGTTTTGAGAATGCCTCCAAGAAGAACTCGCCAACTTACTGGTCAACAAACCAATCCTGAACAGCGAACCAATTCACCTCCTAGAAATCAGATGGACCCTATGTTGGTTCAACTATTGCAAACTTTGACTCAACAGACTGCTACTCTAGCTCAGCAGCAACATCAACTACAACAACAATTCGCAGCTCAGCAGCAATAACGGCAGGAACCAACTGTTCCAGTGGTTACCTTCAAGGCCTTTCAAGCAGTAAAACCACCAGAATTCAAGGGGTCAACAGACCCAGTCGATGCTAAGAATTGGTTGAAAGAGATATAGAAGGCGTTCGCTTTGGTGCAAGTCCCGGAAGATAAACAAACAGAATATGCCAGCTACTTTCTAAAGAATGAAGCCACTCATTGGTGGGAGTCAGTGAGAGCCCTGGAGAATACCGAGGTGGTTACATGGGAGAGGTTTAAGGAGATGTTTTTGGAGAAGTACTTTCCGCTCTTCATGAGCGACAAGATGGAGGTCAAGTTTTTGGAATTGAAACAGGGGAATATGTCAGTTGCTGATTATGAAGCAAGATTTACAGAACTAGCAAAGTTTGTCCCTTCCTATGTGGACACAGAAAGGAAGAAAGCGAAGAGGTTTCAGCAAGGACTAAAGTCCTGGATTCGAACCAAGTTGGCTATATTGGAACTGAACACCTATGATGCGGTGGTTCAGAAAGCTATGATTGCAGAAGAAGAAAGTGAGCAGTATCAGAAGGAGAAAGAGGGAAAGAAACGAAAGTTGGGAGTGGTTGATAACAAGCAGATTCAGGGTGGTTCTCAAAACTATCTTATTAAAAGACAGGGGTTCCAAGCTGGGAAGAATGTGGGGATGAGGAGACCAGATGGAGGGAATGAAGGTCAAGGCAACCGAACTCAAGGGGTGAACCAATCAGGATTTAATAGACCATCACTGCCAGATTGCAAGACGTGTGGTAAGAAACATCCTGGTTTATGTCACAAGTTAACTGGGAATTGTTTTAAGTGTGGACAGAAAGGGCATTTCTCCAGAGAATGCAAGGTTGGGATTGTGCGTCACAGATGTGGGAAGCCAGGGCATATGATCAAGGACTGCAGAGTACCCCCAGCGAAACTACCAGCTATAGCAAATGCAATGATTCCGGCAATTGAGGCACCTCCAGCGAGGAACATTCAGCCGATTGCCCGAACCTTCAACATGTCTATGAACGAGGCTGTGCAAGAGTCCGATGTTTTGGCAGGTACGCTTCTTGTAAATTCCGTCAATGCCAAGGTGTTAATTGATTCTGGAGCTACGAAGTCTTTTATTTCTTTAGATTTTGTCAGTAAATTGAATTGTGAGATGAGATTGTTAGATGAGGTGTTAGTTATAGAGATAGCTAATTCGGAGCGCATACCCGTCGATCAGGTGTGTCCTCGTTGTGATGTTGTAGTTTTAGGGCACTGTTTTTATGCCAACTTAATACCCTTCCAACTAGGAGAATTTGATGTAATCCTAGGGATGGATTGGTTGACAGAGCATAGTGCCCAGATAGATTGTAGAGGTTAGAAATTGACGTTACGATCCCCTGATAATGTAGAGGTTGTTTTCCGCGGTCAGAAACAAACTAGGAAGTTCTTGACTATTGTGCAGACTAAGAGATTACTTAGACAAGAATGTGAAGGCTATTTAGCCTACGTACGAGACACAAAAACAAAGATGCCTAAGTTGGAAGAGATTCCAGTAGTGAATGAGTTTCCAGATGTTTTTCCCGATGAGCTTCCAAGTTTACCTCCAGATCGGGAAATAGAATTTGCGATTGACCTAGCCCCAGGAACTAAACCAGTATCGAAGGCTCCATACAGAATGGCTCCGATAGAGATGAAAGAGTTGGCAGTCCAGTTGCAAGATCTATTGGAAAAAGGAATTATCAGACCCAGCGTATCCCCGTGGGGAGCCCCAGTACTATTTGTTAAAAAGAAGGATGGGAGCATGAGGTTGTGTATTGACTACCGAGAGTTGAATAAATTGACTATTAAGAATAAGTATCCATTGCCAAGGATAGATGATTTGTTTGACCAATTGAAAGGAGATGTCCACTTTTCGAAGATTGATTTAAGATCGGGTTACCATCAGCTAAAGATCAAACCTGAAGATGTACCTAAGACGGCATTCCGAAGTAGGTATGGACATTATGAATTTTTGGTAATGGCTTTTGGACTGACAAATGCACCAGCTGCTTTTATGGACTTGATGAACAAGGTATTTAAAAGATACTTGGATAAATTTATAATTGTATTCATTGATGATATTTTGGTATATTCCAAGACAGAAGAGGAACATAGGGAAAATTTGAGGATAACGTTGAGGATCTTGAGAAAGGAAAGGTTGTTTGCTAAGTTTTCGAAATGTGAATTCTGGGTAAGAGAAGTTCAATTCTTAGGGCATGTGGTAAGCAGTGAAGGGATTAAGGTAGACCCGACTAAGATTGAGGCTGTGCTGAATTGGGAGAGACCAAAGACACCGACAGAGGTCAGGAGTTTTATGGGATTGGCAGGTTATTATCGAAGATTCGTCCAAGACTTTGCGAAGATAGCCACTCCACTAACCAAGTTGACAAGGAAAAGTGAAAAGTTTATTTGGAATGACAAGTGTGAGGAAAGCTTCCAAGAACTGAAAAAGAGATTGGTGACGGCTCCAGTGTTGACATTGCCATATGAACAAGGAGACTTTGTGATATATAGTGATATGTCCCATAAAGGACTGGGATGTGTATTGATGCAGCATGACAAGGTGATAGCCTATGCTTCCAGGCAGTTGAAGATACATGAACAGAAATATCCTACCCATGATTTGGAACTAGCAGCCATTGTTTTTGCGCTCAAGATTTGGAGACACTATCTATATGGAGAGAAATGTGAGATTTACACTAACCACAAGAGTTTGAAATATATTTTCACCCAGAAGGAAATTAACATGAGACAAAGGAGATGGTTGGAACTGATTAAAAACTATGATTGTACCATAAATTATCATCCGGGAAAAGCTAATGTGGTAGCAGATGCCTTGAGTCGAAAGGAAAGATTGAACATGTTTACTATGAACCAAGAATTATTCAGGGAATTTGAGAGATTGGAAATAGAAGTTCGTGCCCCAGGTTGTGCAACTGCTTTGAACTACGCAATGACATTTCAGCCCGAACTTTTGGAAAAAATCAGAAAGTGCCAAGAAGAAATAATGAACCATGAGGTGAATGAATTGTCGGGAGAAGAATTAAGCAGCCAAAAAGATGAGGAGGGAATCTTAAGATTTTATTCTAGAATTTGGATTCCTAATGTGGCAGAATTGAAGAATGAAATTTTGCAAGAAGCTCATAATTCGAGGTTTTCAATTCACCAAGGGAGTACGAAGATGCACCGAGATCTGAAAGAAAATTTTTGGTGGCCAGACATGAAAAGAGAGATTGTAGAATGGGTTAGTAAGTGTTACACTCGCCAGAAGGTTAAAGTAGAGCATCAGAGGCCGAGTGGATTGTTACAGCCCCTAGAGATTCCTGAATGGAAATGGGAACATATTGCCATGGATTTTGTGGTGGGATTACCCAGGACGAAAGCTAATCACGACGCCATTTGGGTTATCATTGATAGATTAACTAAGTCGGCGCATTTTCTATCGATCAACGAAAGATATACAATGGACAAGTTAGTTCACCTGTACTTGAAAGAGATAGTGATGCGACATGGAGTCCCTGTTTCGATTGTGTCTGATAGAGACCCGAGATTCAATTCCAGATTTTGGCGACAATTTCAAGAAGCTCTGGGAACTAAACTGAACATGAGCACTGCATATCATCCGCAGACTGATGGCCAAAGCGAGCGTACGATTCAAACGATTGAAGACATGTTGAGAGTGTGTGTGATGGACCTTCAGGGTAGTTGGGATGACCATCTGCCTTTGGTGGAGTTCTCTTATAACAACAGCTATCACGCCAGCATTGAAATGCCACCATATGAAGCTTTATACGGACGACGGTGTCGATCTCCATTATATTGGGAAGAGGTAGGCGAGAAGAAGATATTGGGAACCGAGCTGATCCAGCAAACCAAGGACAAGGTTGAACTTATACAGAAGAGATTGATAGCCGCACAGGATCGACAACGGAAATATGCTGATCGAGCCAGGAAGGACATAAACTTTGAAGTAGGAGAACCAGTTTTGCTGAAGGTATCTCCATGGAAAGGGCTAGTGAGATTCGGGAAGAAAGGAAAGCTAAGTCCAAGATTCGTTGGGCCGTTCGAAATCCTGAAGAAAGTTGGGAAAGTTGCTTACGAGTTAGCGCTACCTCCGCATTTACAACATGTTCATAACGTTTTCCACGTGTCAATGTTGAAGAGGTTCTATCCAGATTCAAACCAGGTGATAGAGTCAGAACCAGTCGAGATTCAGCCGGATTTGTCCTACGTAGAACTACCGGTAGAGATTTTAGACAAGAAGGAGAAGGTGCTTAAAAATAAGACCATTTCGATAGTAAGAGTTTTGTGGAGAAATCCTAGGGTCGAAGAGTCTACATGGGAGCTAGAAAGTGAGATGTTAGAGAGGTATCCACACCTATTTGCTTAGTTTGATTCTGAGGACAGAATCCTTTTAAGGAGGGAAGATTGTAAGAACTTGTATTAAAAATGTAATTATTATTATTGAATGGAATAAATATTTATCTGATTTATTCAACTCGATGGAATGATGTGTTATAGACGGATATTATTATCGTTATATGTATTTAATTGAGGTTAGAGAGTTCCCCGTATATGTTAAAAAAAAATGTGTTAGTTGATCGTATTCTTTTAATCAAAAATCATGTTAGTAGTATTTGCCGTTTCGGCAGACCGTACTTTTAAAAGCTCAGCGGTTTCCTTTTTAAAAGCGTATTTATATCAAAACTGATCAAATAAATTTTAAAATATTCTTGTCTCAAGTTTTATTCATTCTATCATGTTTGAGGATTTTTCCAAATTATTTTCGTGATTTTTCGTAAAAATTTCGCCTCTGTTTTATATCTGAAATTCCACTAAGCGGCAATTACGGAACCGATATCATGAGACCTGAATAAAATATTCACAAAAGCAAAAAATTCCCCAACAAATCTGTCAATTATACCAATACCAGCCCCAGCAATCATTCTCTCAAAATTATTGTTTCAAAAATCAAAAATTTCTTAGAGAGAAAATTCTAGTGTTCTTCAATTTCAAGCTCAAAAATGGAGGCCTTCCCGGAATTGAAATCAAGCGTTCTAGTAGTCAAAATGAAGGTATCAAAATCTAGTTTCTAAATATGTGCCCAGAATTCGTGGGGGATCATTATTTGATTTTATATGATTTTTACAAAATTCGAATTTAAATATTCAAAATTATGATTTTTCGTAAACTTGATTGTTTATGTGATTTGATGATTCCATGTTGTAGATAATTTTCTCCTGGTCAGTTTGGTATATCATATGTTAAGTTTTGAGTTCGTTAAACGTGTTTAGATGTGGTTTGATTATTTCGAAATTGTTCTTGAGTGTTCTTGGTGTTCATCGGAAAATGTTGACTTTTTGAACGGAATTTTAGTTCGAGTAATTGTTTGGAAATTCTGGGTTGGCAAAGTTGTAGATCGTTCAATGACAAAGCTTGTGTTGAGTTTGGGTCATGTTTGACTAGATTTCGAGTTTCGCCGGAGTTGCGCCGCCGGCCGGAGCTGCCATTGCCGCCGGTGGTGGAGCTTGAAGAAGAAGACGATGAATAGTGCTGATTATTTCTGATTTTTATTTTAATTGTTTTAATATTCGAAAATTCATATTTAATTCAATAAAAATCAGAAAAATACAAAATCAGTTTCTAAATTTTCAGAAAAATATTTTCTGTATTATTTTAAAACAAAAAAAATCGGATTTATCCAAAATTATTATTTATTTTAAGATTTTTGGAATCATTTCCTTAATTATTTAAATGTAGAATTTAATACTTTAATTATATTAAATCATTTCGAATAATAATTTAAATTGATTTAATTATTCGATAAATGAGATCATTTATCGAATATTTTAATTCATTAATTATTGTTTAATTTAATTAATATAATTGAGGTTATTTAATTCCAAATTATTCCGTTTTGAGTTTTAAATGCTTTAAAAATATTAGAAAAATCCCAAAAATTATGAAAATTGTTTTAAAAATATTTCGAAGCGAGATTTAATTTATGACGAGGTTTGGACATGTGTTAAAAATAATTGTAGAGTTCCATTAATTGATTACGTGATCTGAATGTGTCCGCTAGGGCAATATAAATGTTCGTGCTAAATGAATTATGTAAATTATGTGAATTGCATGAAATACGTGGAGTGAATAGTGAGATGTATTAGTATTTGATTCGAGACGTTTATTATAGAGTCGAGTCAGAGGAGAAAAGGAAAAGCTAAAGCAGAAGGTTACGAGAATATTTAGACGGACTTGACCTTATTATCAGGCAAGTATTTTTCTATCACTTGTTATCCTATTAAATATACAAATGCTATGCCATGTATCCCTTTAAATTATTGTTCAAGAAATCATTCTTAAATTATTCACAACATGAATCCATTGAATTATTCTTATCAACTTTGACGAGATTCATTTAAATTATCATTGACGATTCATTTCAACCTTTTTAGGCATTCGCTCTAGTCGATGCCTTATTACCCTTGATTAATTATTATTACCCAGATTGTGGCGTTCGACTTCGTCGACGCCTATAATATCGTTGCATTCGATTTACCCATTTCTTGTATCGATCTAGACGACACTTATTGTTATTATCACCCCATTGTTGTATCGAACTCATCGATACTAGATGTTGTACCATTTGTTATCGTACATTCACTTTGAGTTGTTTTCCTGGAACGTGAACTTCTAGTGATTGTTGTGATCGAGGTTGTCAATCTTCCGACACCTAATTATGATTTAAAGGTTGTCAATTGTACCGACACCTGAACGTAAGGTTAGAATTGGTGGATTTATATAAAACTTGACCTTAATTGGTCTGACCATATATTGGTCGATGTGTAAGGCCTTTCAGTGCCTTGGATCCGATGAGGACTTTGCTTTGTGCACTGTCCGGGTTAGAGTGTGACTGATCAGCATGCCTAACTTTGTTTTTAAAATTATGAGATGGACCAGTTCTAACATTCTGAGTATTTGACTCTAGTTGATGTTGAGCCACTTTCTTATGGCATTATTGATTGTCGAAACTTATCCGAATTTATCTGTTCATATCACAGAACTTGATTCACCTTTCAGATATTCCAGTATGGCTTGTAGTTAATACCTGGAACGATTAAAAGTTTATTATTTATTTATACATTGAAGGATATTCTTGTTCAGCTTTCTGGCTCACCTTGCAATGTAATGTTTCTTTTCCAGTTAAGATCGAGGATGTTTAGACCTAGTGGCTCGGCAGCCAGGGGAGTGATATTTGATGATTGAGAGTGCAACTGGTTTAATTTCGTGTATTGTTGTAATAAATGGATTGGATAGACTAGACATTTAAGATCTATCAGATTGTATTAAATTATATCTGAGGTTTGTAATAGTAATTAGCAGTGTTTGTTTCATACTTTAGCCTGTGCTCGTATCTTGGATGAGGGATTGTATTATTATTGTTCCGCATTTACAGGTTTGTATTGTTTAAGTGAGTTGTGAGCCCGGATCTGTATCCCGGATCTGCGAGGCGTCACAGGTATAATGGGAACTCAAGATGTATAAGCGATTATTTGGGGCCAATTCAGTGTACAAGGTTAAAGTAGTATGGAAATCTGATGGAAATGGATGCCTGGTGCTAAAATTACCACAGAAGCGTCCTTGCCTTCTTTGTTGTTCATTGCAACAGGGTGCTGTGCAGAAAAAGTGTATGTTAGATATTGCGCAGGGTGTTGTATATGTTAAATATGTTTAACTTTACCAATTTGTGACTTTAATGAGAGTTATTTATGAGCTAATATCAGTTTTTAGTAGCTATGCCTATGAATGTGTTGCAAAGTTACCTCTAGAATATTTGTTTAGAACATATCTTCCGCTACTGGTGACTATATTTAAGGATGCTTGTTTATTTACTATATTTATTTCCTATAATAGTATTAGAACGGGTTTGAATTCTAACAAGGAATTCCTATATTGTTGCTCTTTTCTCGCTGTTGCAGTACTATAGTGAAATATCAACTATGTATTCATAAGTCATAAGTAGAGAATCATTTTCTACGGTAGTTCCTGAAGTTGTAATTAATGTACTTTGTTTGGAAATGGCCTATAGTCTAATTGCTTTCTACTAATTTTCTTCAGCGCTTGAATTTTGTGAATAAGGCAGTCATCAATTTCCATTTCGCTATTTACTTAGAAATGTCAAGATATCAAGAATGATATAGAGATCTTTAGTTTGTAACAACTAACGAAACAAATTTACAAAATCTGATGTATTATAAGTAGTTGGTCCAATTTTTTTAAAAATATGCATTGAATCTTATCCTTGAATAGGATTATGTTGGATTATGTAGGACAAGAATGATAGTTGGTGTGGGTTCCAAACATATTGGTGGTAGATTCCTTGAGGTCATTGAACATCAGGGTTGGCGAGGACTATGGGCTGGTAATGCAGTCAACATGCTACGGATAGTTCCTACACAGGCTATCGAACTTGCAACATTTGAATATGTCACTAGTACAAAATGACCTATTACGTCGCCTTTTTTGGTCTTTTACGTCGGCTTTTTGGCGACGTATATAGAGGCGTCGTATAAAGTCACTGTCTTTTACGTCGCATTTTTAACCGACGTATAAAGCTTCATATACGTCGGCTAAAAGACCGACGTATAAGATCAAAAAGTGCGACGTATATTGTCATAAAAAGACCGACGTATAAGACCTAAACAGGCGTCGTATAATGGCATAAAAAAGACCGACGTATAAGACTAAAAGGGCGACGTATAATGTCATAAAGAACGCCGACGTATAAAACTAAAAGGGCGACGTATATGATACTTACAACCGACGTATTTATGTTTTGAAAAATGACTATTTCCCCCATGTTTATATTTGTATATAAATCAAAATTCCTGTTATTACAAACCAAAAAAATAGTAAAACTTGCAATGCAAATTTCTCACCAAAGTGACTAATTAAATTAAAATAATTATTATTACATGCTTGAAAATACATCTACAATATTTATAACTTGATCCAAGTAACCATGTTATAAATTTAATTCAACATACATCATGACTATCTAAATCCAAAATATAGTATTTTGATATCTGGTCAGCTATATAGCTTCTGTACATGTGCTCTAGCAAGCTGCGCAGCTTAAACTATTTGTGAGAGTGCAGTTTCCGAGCCAACATGAGTAGCTTTCACCAGCAAGCATCCATTTTCATTCATCGTACCACCAATAACCTATAATGTTGTCGGCAAAAGACATATCTAACATTAATTAATGATACAAAATCAGAAAATTTCAATTGACTAAGAAATTAGGCAACTTCTGTACTTTGTCACCAGGTCTTTTAGCAATGGGCCTTGCTTCTCCTGTTATCATACTCTCATTCACATGGCTCTGACCATCAACAATGATGCCATCATCAAGAACCTTTGCCCCTGGAACAATTTTAAGTATGTCATCCCGTTTGATAAGTTGAGTGCTAATTTCTTCTTCAGATATTATATTCCCATCAACTCCATAGTTTAACAGGTGAGCTGTATCTGGAGCAAGATCTATCAACTTTGCCAAAGCATCTGATGTCCTCCCTTTAGCTACAACCTCCAAATATTTTCCAAGGAGACTAAATGATATCAACATAGAACTAGTTTCAAAGAACTCACTTCCCTTAAATGTTGAAGAAGTCAGATGCTTTTATTAATACATATAGAGAATATAAGTAAGCAGCATTAGTGCCTAACGCCACCAGTACATCCATATTAGCGGATCTTCTTCTCAATGCATGATAGGACCCGATGTAAAATCTGGTAGAAATTATTTAACAGGGAGCCATCAGAGATGAAAGATTATTATCTGAGTATGGCCCTCAAAAAAATATTAATAATGACAAGCTACTGTCTAACAAAAAAATATGTACCTTTGACCAATAATAAATTGGACCGGACTGCTAAAAATCATTCTCAATAGCATCCCAAGGGTGAGCATATTATGAATTTATAATCTAACCAATTTCTATAGGGAGGAAGCATTGGCAGTACCATTGAGAAAATTAAAACAGGACCAGTAAGTATGCAGCTCCACCAAAATTGGTTTCTGTACATCTGGATTTCATGTTTCTTTTCTGTCTCTCGTTGTCTTCAAGAGCTAGACCCACTACTGCTTTTTTTACTCCATCAACCATTGAAAGGGCATGCTCCGCAGACTCGGAGCAGTTTGTGCATGCCATACCTTTAATTCTGAGCCGACATATATATAGAATCTCTTGCAATCTTGTTACTATTAGGACCGGAGTTATTTTCCTTCGTAGGCGTAACAGGAGCTTGGAGCTTTGATGCACTACCATATATTGACGCCTTTGATGAAGAGATTGCAGGCTTTCTTGTGCTTGATGGTGTTAGATATCCCATATTAGCATTGTTCTTGAATATTAGAAGTTGCATTAGACGATAACAATGAAGAGAATTTCCAACATAATGAGTTAATTAAGAGATAGTTGATGATGCATATATACCTTGGATAGTGTCCTTGTCTCTTTTGCAAATCTAAGAGTATTATACTTTTGTCCATTTGCATGCTTCTCTGAGGAACCTACATCTGTAGAGTTCTCTACAATACCATCTTGTTCTGTATTTACTTCTCCTTCCTTTACATCATTTCTCAAACTATTTGCTTCTGCAATAAAATTGAAGTGCTTAGCACGGTTAGAAAAGAACACCTCACTACTAGACATTCGATTTCCTTTGTCACATAACAAGACACATCCTTACTGAATTTTGCCAAATCTGAAGCCATCTGATAATTGTTGTGAATCTTCGTAAGACTGGAGTTATGAGAATCACGAGGCACTTCATCTTGCTGATTAGGTAGAACCGTGGAAGATTTCTTACTATAAGCAAATCTCTTATAACGAGCTTAAAAGTAAGCTTTCAAAGCAGCAACATTACCAGGCTTAGAGAGTTTCTGAACTTCTTCCAAACACCTACTTTGAGGAAAGCATGACCATTTTCGCAAATCCAGGTCTGACTCGTACCTCCCAAATGAATAGCACGATGTTAAGGCATGGTAGCAATGCTCCTGCAATGAGTTAACATCGAAACCTTATCACTAATTGTTGTCCGAGACTCCATGTTCTATCAGAAATTTCTACTATAGTTAAAATTTCGCAATTCTAAAATAAAATATACAAAATATAATATATTCCTTAAAATAAAATTCAAATTTTCACTTCAGGAAAGCTGAAATAGAGAAATGAAAATCATATAGATATGAATGTAATAAAACAGAACTCTTTACGAGACAGAAGGATAGAAGAGCAGAACAACATGATTGGCTCTTGTAATGTGAAAACTACACTATAAACTTCCTGAACACCATTCCACAACTGAACGACGACGGGCCCGAAGATTATCCTCTATATATTTGATTGTTCTAGCCTTGTTAAAGATCTCTGACGAAAGATTATTTTCTTGTTCCATTTCAGCTGAGGAAAGATATTATGGTATTCACATGAGTATAAACTACTACATATACACATCATGATACATATTAATGTATAATAATTTTATACATCTATGTTCTACAAGATTGTAACATTAGCACTACAAGATTGTAACATTAGCAAGTTGTTAACTGGAGTTCCTTGTATTAGTCCTTTGGTTCTGCTATCATAAAATGACCTTGCCTGCTTTTAGTTTAGTATTATAATGCAAAGCATACTTAAATATATTGTATATGAGGAGAGGTTATACCTAGATTCATCTATTTCACGATCTTCCAAAGCACTAAGCTTTGATTTATTATCTTTTGCATTAGATGCATGAACACCTAAGCCTAGACAAACAGCAATCAAGAAGCATCCGACCCCAGGAAAAAGTATTTCAGCTTTATTAATTCTGTCATCCAAGTAGTAGTTCAAAGTTGTTCCTGAATCAAATGATAAACACCCATAATTCTAATAGCGTTTAAAGCAGCATACATAAATTTACCTGACATTAAATAAAAGTACCTATAACCACAGTTATGCTTGCAGTGATCACTTCAGTCACTGATAAACCAACAAATGCCCAAGCATTTTGTGTTGAGAGGTTTCCAAGACTAAGAACCACTCCACCAGCCATTGCAAACAAAACACTTGGCCAGTTAGCCTGTAATAAGAACCTCAAGAATTTCAAAAACAGCTGCTCAAGAACATACTATATGGGAATATGATAGGGTAATAAAAGGCGTTTGAAATCACAACCATGGCACACAGTCAATTTGAAATAACAACCATGTTACAAAGTCAATATGACCTATAGTCGTGGATGTAATACTTTTACGTACTGCACCATTAGGCGCAGAATCACATCAATTTAAAAATACTTTTATAATAAATACTTTTACAAAAGGTAACCTGCGTGATCAATTATAAATCTAACAACCGACAAAATTGTTGTAAGATTATAGTTTTCAAGACTAAATTAAATACCCCATTATACTTTTATCTTAAAGATAAAAACATCTCGGATAATGTATTAGATGTCTACTTGCCTACAGCATACCTCGGCTAACAAATTTGTGCTATAAAAATAAAAAGGCGAACCCTTAGGGCCTTGGGAACTTGAAAAGCAGGGCAATCTTTGGAAAAAAACACAACAAAAACATCGTACAGTGCTATAAACACATTACCTGGGCAACAGACTCCTCAAAGTCAGTTGGTTCAAGCAAGGGGCTTTTCATATATGATGTATAAAACATCACTACGAGAATAAATCGAACAGGAATTGAGTTGAAAAGTGTCGAATTAATGAAGTTCTCAGAGAGGCGATTTCTAGGGTTTTGAATTTGAGAAATTTGGGACAAGAAATCGAAAACTGAGGGATGAATTTAAAGTATTTTGATGAGAAAAACACGAAAATGGCATCCATTTTTGTGAACGATAAAGTGTGTGACTGGAAAATCAAAATCGTCGGTTAAGATTAGCGAGAGAGAAAAGAGGCGAGAGAGAAAACTCAGGAGAGAGAAATCGAAAACTGAGAGAGAAACTGAGTTTGTTATTTTTCATAATTTTTTTATATAAGTATATACGTCGTCTGTACTAATGGCGTCGTATATATATATTTTATATGTCGGAGAGTGAGAAAGGCGACGTATATGTGCTAAGATTTTATATGACGGGTAAAAAACATCGACGTAAAATGTTCTTTTTTACGTCGGTTAAAAGAAGACCGACGTATATGTTGACAATATACGACGCCTTTTACCTGAACCGACGTAAAAAGTCATCTCAAAATGGTTATATACGTCGCACTTTTAAAAATGTGACGTATAAAGTATTATATACGTCACATATTTCTATGTGCGACGTAAAAGAGGCGACGTAATAGGTCAATTTTGTACTAGTGTGTCAAGCGGGCAATGACTTCAGTACAAGAGAATTGGAAACATTCTGATAAACCAAATGTACAGGTTGGTCACGTTAGTCTGAATATATCTCTCTCTTGGTTATCTCCTATTGCTTTTGCTGGTGTAGCTACTGGAGTAGTTAGCACACTTGTCTGCCATCCGCTTGAAGTCCTAAAGGTATATATATCTATCCAGTACAGTTTGTTAGAGTATCAAAAGCCAAACATATATCACAGTTTAACTCCAGAATCCTATTAGCATCACAATGGATTTTCACACAATTAATTTTAGTTGTAATTTAATGTTCAAATTTTCAGTTGCACCAATTGAAATTGAGAAACAAATGTCCTCATAATATGAACAATTTTCTGTTTTGAAAGGTGAGCTTTTGTGATTTTCATCATCGACCTAGCTTCGATGCGGGATTTTTTAATCCGTAAAATACCAATTGAATTATTCTCAAAGAGACAAGACATCAAATCAAAAATACCAAAAATATATCAACCACTCCAAAAGAAATACAAACAAAATATCCAAAAAATTGGGTACAACAATAATTCTCACAAAACAAGGATGATTATTAAAGAAAAAATAAGAAGTACGGTTATTAGAAAAGGGAAATAAAGACGAAAGTGAATGTGTCAAATGAAAGAAGGCTTAAAGGATAGATCTAAATATATTTGAGACGTCTAGTTAAGGTTGGGTATCGCCTCTCATTGAGAGGGCTGGGTATCGCCTCTCATTGAGAGAGTTTGGTGGTGTTAGAATGTCTTGAATCTGGATGTGTCATATAGGCCTTCCAGGCTTGATACATCGTTTTAATTTATTGGGCTGCCATTTTCTATATAAGTTTATTAACGAATCTATTTCGTATGTGTCTAGTAGAGCAGCACCGTTTTCTTTATAGAGTTATTAACGAACCTATTTCATATGTGTCTAGTAGGGTAGCGTAGCATGTAAACCTATGATATAATATAATCTAACTGCAATAAAAAATTTCTCTTATCGTTTTCGATATAACAGGTATGTTCTTTGTATGAAATGTATTTGTTGTGTTTGTTAGGTAATGATATTTAGTTTATGAGGTTGATCGTTTTTTCAAGTTTCACCATTATCATCGACTGGAACATTTTTCTTTTCTTTTTGAAAACATCGATTGGAACTTAATATGATTATTTCAAATTTAATTTTTTATCTAATAAAATAAATTATGTATTTCTTTGTCCCATTCATTCTTTTACATTTTTATTTATTCTTTACATTTTAGAAATAGTAAAATTACATTTACTACTTTACTTTATTCACGGTACACATTAAATATTAAATTTCACCACTTTACTCGTTGTTCTTATTTTTTTCATTATTTTATTTTTTTTCCTTAACTTTTTTAAAGAATTGATTGGAATGAAAGGAGTATTACTTTTGATTATGTTATGCGTGTAGTGCCAATTTAAATAGGTTTTTTCTTAATAACTTCCCTAAAGAATAAAGAATTGGTTGGGATGAAAGTAGTAATACTTTTAATTATGTTATGCCTAGATTATATTATGCGTGTAGTACCAATTTAAACATTACAGTAGTTACAACTAGAGATGTTCAAAAAGCCTGAATCCCGAAATTCGGCCCGATCTGATCCGTAAAAAAGACCGAAATGCCTGGCCCGAAAAAAGCCCGGCCCGGTTCGGCCCGGCCTGAGGGCCTAAAATCGGCCTCCTATTTTTCATCAAGCCCAACCCGGCTCGAAGCCCGAAAAGCCCGGTTAAAAGCCAGGCTTTTGAAAAGCCCGGATAAAGCCCGAGCTTTTTAAGATATCCGGATAAAAATTCGATTATGTTATAGATAAAATCTAAAAATATATAATATTTTTAATAAATTTCAAGAATATTAAACTTAGCAATAGAAGGGATGTGAATAATCATGAGGCCAGGAAGAATCAACAATATAAAAGACAAACTCTTCTTTCAAGAAACTAATTGAGTGTCGAGGATGTGCTTCTTGTAATGATCATATACGAAATATTTACGAGTAAAAAGTTCTTTAGCTGTAGTGATGTTTTATGATAAAACAAGTATTATGCAAATATTATTTTAGTATTAGGTTTCGTGGTGTCTCTTCTTATGTATTCTGGATTATAGAAGTTGAAGGATATAACTCTTCAGAGGTTGTTTCTTTTTTAAGATTTTTTTTTTTTTTTTGTATATTAATATATTAGCTTTGCAAAAAAAGGCAAAAATTACATATATATAAATTTAAATAAAAAAGCCCGAAACGGCCCGGCCCGGCCCGAGGGCCTAAAACGGACCTCACATTTTAGAGAAAGCCCGGCCCGGTCCCATTTTTTAAAAAGCCCGGCCCGGCCCGATTCTTAAAAAACCCGGGCTTTTTAAAGTCCGGATAAAGCCCGACCCGAAGGGCTTTTTGTGCATCTCTAGTTACAACTGACAAAGGTGATGTCTAAGTGTTGCAACGAAATCATGGGCCGTGTTGGGGATGAGCGGGGTGAGTGACCGCACAGGACCCCAAAAAATATAGGGTCCCAAAAATTTTTCCTTCTTATATATATATGTTGAGAGATTTTGAAATTTTGACCAAAAAAATTCAGATTACTTCATAATTTTTTTTTGGCTCTGTCAAAAAAAAAAAATATTTGGCAAGTTTAACTAGTAAAGTTGGAAAATATTGAAAGTAACAATATATAAAGATAAATTAATTATTTTAATTTTTAAAAATATTATCATAAATTGAATAAATTTGTTAGATTTTATTTTGAATTATTTAATATTTTGAATTTATATTAAGATATAAATGAAGGGCCAAATTTTACGACCTCGCACAGGACAATTTGTTTGCCCCGCCCCTGAATGAAATACTACTGTATATTGTAACTTTTAACAAAAGATATGAATGAGTGACTAAAGTAGCTTACATAATTTATAAGTACAAAAGCCTGCTAAGGGTTCAGATGATCACATGCTTTGTATAAAATTTAGAGTAAAATGCACTTTGTGTACCTGAAGTTTGGCGAAGACACCACTTGAAATACCACCTTTCTAAAAGTACCACGGGTAATACCAAGTAATGGATTCACTTAAAATTTGTGTACCGCCGTCTATCTGATGCAAACGGCGTTAGATTGTTAGGGGCATAACAGTCATTTCCATAGGCACAATTTCGCGGGCTTTTGAGGCGTGCCTTATCAATACCCCTCTTTTACATTCTTCACTTTACCATTCTTTAATTGAATCAAATAAAACTCTTAAACTACAATATAGGGCTAAATCCATCATTACGGACACTATAATCTGTCAAAGAAGCATCGATCATGAGTTGGGTTGTTCGACGAAGGGAAGACAAAGACATATACTCTCCAAACGAATGCCCACAATATACAGGTAAGCATCGATTCTGACAATTAGGACCAAGTAGTTAGGGTTTTGTTATTAAAATTGAGGGGTTTGTTAGTAACAATTAGGGTTATTCGTTTTGCAAATGATTGGTGAACTTTTACTGTTTTTAAATGCAGTGATATATGTGCAATTAGGGTTTTATATTCCTTGTGGTCCCAATTTTATTGTTTATTCTCAACTTGAATTTGCACTATTTTTTTTTACTGTTGCTTTTTCCTTTTGTTATATGTCAGTGCCTGATTTGTTCACTATAAAATTGCATCATGGTGGGGTAATGTCTGAAAATCCACGACAGTATGTTGGTGGTAATGTCGATTATGTGGACCTGTGTAGTGTGGACATGATGAGTATGTTAGAAATATCTAGTATGTTGAAGGAGGTTGGGGTTTTAGGAACTCAAATATTCTTCTATAAATATCCTAAAACTGATTGGATTAGAGGAGTTTGGAACTTGGATAGTGATAATGATGTTATGGAGATGTGTGAACTGGTGCCACCATCTAGATTAGTCTTAGTTTTTGTTGTTGCAATGGACCCAATAGTGATGTTGACCCTTGAAGAAAATGTGACTCAAGACTACAACCCATCACAAGATCCAAACCTGGAGTATGTTGAGACTGAGAATGATAGAGTGTTTATGGAAATGGAAGACCTCTATGGTGAGAATGGAGAATTGCATGAGACTGAGAATGGGGACCATGGTCACAATGAGGATAATGGGGGATTTGGGGACATTGAGGATAATGGGGACAGTGAGGATAATGAAGATGAGGACTATGTGGTAGAACAAGATGAATGGAGTGATGATTGGAGTGATGATTCATTCCATTCTGACTCTTCAAATGAGGACAGTACAGATGAAGATGTGGCAAACTATAAGACTGAGAGAGCAAAAAAAAAAAAGGCAGCCAAGAAGAGTGCCAAAGCCAATAAGAGTGCAAAAAATGCTAAGGATGATGGAAAAGCTGCTACTGACAAAGGGAAACAGAAAGAAGTTGACAAAAATACAGAGAAACAGATGGGAAATACAGATGGGAGTGTAGAGGGAAATGTGCATTATTCTAGTGACTCTTCACACTACATAGACAATGAAGAGGAGAGGATGGCTGCCAAATCCACTGATGAAGATGAGATCAATTGGCCAGTGTTTGATGAAAAATCTGAGATGGGCAACCTAAAGTTTGAATTAGGAATGTTGTTCCCTACATCTAAGGTGTTTAGAGATGCTGTGAAGAAGCAAGCTATAAAGGATAGAAGAGGAATCATTCAAAAGAGAAATTATGGTTCAAGAGTTAAGTTTGTTTGCCATGGAGGATGTGAGTAGAATATTTATGCAACAAAAATGCATAATTCTGAAAGTTTCCAAGTGAGAGTGTACAATCCAAAGCATACCTGCATTCAAACATTTAATCAGAAGCAAATCAACTCAAGATGGATTGCAAATTACTATGAGAATGACATAAGGATGAACCCCACATGGCCTTTGGCTGCTTTCTTAAAGAAGGTTGTGAATGATTGTGGCTGCCATGTCAGCATATATGCAATTGCTAGGGCAAAGAAAATGGCATTGCAGAAAATAAATGGGAACCATGTGGTCCAGTACTCCAAAGTTTGGGACTATGCTAATGCTCTACTAAAAGAACTGCCCGGCAGCACTGTCCTGGTCATGACTGAAGATGTAGATGATGCTGAAAATTTATGGAAGAAGAGATTTAAAAGATTCTACACTTGCTTTGGAGCAATAAAAAAGGGTTCAAAGATGGTTACAGGCCATTAATAGGGCTAGATGGGTGCCACTTGAAGGGCCCTTATGGTGGCCAACTATTATCTGCTATTGGAACAGATGCTAATGATGGGATGTATCCCTTGGCCTGGGCAGTTGTAGAAGCAGAAAATAGTGACAGCTGGAATTGGTTTTTAAAGCTAGTAGTTGAAGACTTGAATATTCAGAATGATGGAAGCTGGACCTTTATATCTGACAGGCAGAAAGGGTTGATTAATGCCTTGGAAAACATTGTGCCTAATGCAGAACATAGGTTCTGTGTTATGCACTTGTATAGAAACATGTACAAAGAGCACAAAGGTATTGGTGTTAGGATGCTCCTGTGGAAGGCAGCCAGGGCAACCACTGAGTATACATTTAAGAAGTACATGGAGGAGCTGCAAAAGGTATCTTCTTTTTTATTACAACTTCCTTTATCTTTATTAGTGCTACCTTTATTAGTGCTTCATTACTTTATAGTATTATAGCTTTATAGTAATAAACATTTTCTTTTCCAGCTTTCAAAGAAATGCCATGATTGGTTAAATGAGAAACCAAGGACTCAATGGACCAGAAGTGCCTTTAGAATGATTCCTAAGTCAGACTAGTTTGTTAACAATCAGTGTGAGGTCTTCAACAGCACAATTGGAAAGTATAGGGACCTCCCTATTTTGTCAATGCTTCAAAGTATCCACATTGATGTCATGAAAAGAATACAGAAAAGAAGGGACATGATGCTTAACAATTATGCCTTGAACCCTGTTTGCCCTAATGCCATAAGAAGACTAAATAAGTAAGTCAATTCTGATTTTTTGCAATTTTCATTTCTTAATATGTATGACTGATTGTGTTGGTGTAATATGGTAGGGCTGTTGATCAAATGAAGGGTTGTCATGTGATATGGTCTGGAGGTGCCAAGTATTTGGTTACAATGACTGATGGGGGTTATCAAATGGTCGTGGACTTAAAGGCAAAAAAGTGTGCATGCAGGAAGTGGGAGCTATCAGGTATACCATGTTACCATGCCTGTGCTTGCATTGCATGGTCCAAAAACAAATATGAGGACTACATCCATGGTTGCTACTCAAAGGATACCTTCTTTGCCACCTACAACCACATTCTTGAGCATATTTATGGTGAAGAAGACTGGGATGCAACAGATTACCTTAAGCCACTACCACCATTCTTGAAGGTGCAAATAGGAAGGCCCAAAAAAGCAAGGAAGAAGACTAATGATACAACTGCCCCTGATGCAACAAGGTTGAGGAGAGTTAATACTAAAGTGAAGTGCAGCTACTGTACTGAAGCTTCTCACAACATTAGGACTTGCCCAGCTAGAGTATTTTATTCTTTCTCTTGTTCATAACACTATAATGTTTTATGCATGACAAACTTTCAACCTCTTCATAAGTGTTTTTTTGTCCTCTTTATAGGCACATGACAGAGCCAATGGTTGTGAGAAGGAACTGAATGTCAAAGCTAAGAAGCCAAAAAAGGGAGAGGTTGAAAGTGGCAAAAAGGGAAGTGCATCAAATGCCCCAACTGGTGGAGAAGGCAGCCAGAGTGGCCATTCAAAGACAACAACACTTTGGAGAAGGTAGTCAGGGAGGGGTGTTCACCAACTCAAATATGATGCAACCAACAAACACTCCTCATGGCATAGAACCAATTAGCACTGCAACTAAAGGAAAACCCACAGTTACTACTGCAAGGAAGCTGGAACTGGCTAGGAGAAAAAGCGAAAGTAGGCTTAAGCAAAAGCCTGTTTGGAAGTGATAAATTATGTTGATGAATGTTAATTGCTTTTGGTATGTATAATGCACTTTGGTATGTATGCCTAGAATATGCATTTGTCTAGAAAATGCAAGTTGGATGAACCTTGAATTTAACTATTTTGCTGTAATGGAATGGTTTTTATTTACCAATGCTTTTTATTTATGAAGCTTTTGTTCTTTTAACCTTAATTCATGGTCAATTAGATAACCAAAGAGACATTGTAGAGATGATTGACAACTGACATTAATTCATAGCAAAAGAGACAGTACAAAACATGACCAAACAGTCAATACATGCCAACAACAATACAAGCATTTTGCTTATAACTTAAACAGCCATAACAGTCCTACATCAAACTAAACAAGGCTTCACTCATCAACAGAATCAGAGTCATCGTCCTCAAATCCAGTGTCATTCCTGTTTATGTTCATCATCAAATTAACAAGCACATACAATCCAACAATAGCTACAAACTTTTGCTTAGCCTTCAATTGTTTTATCTCAGCTTGATGCCTCTCTCTCACACGAACCAGCCTGCGCCTATGCTTCTCCTCCCTCTCCAGGTGCTTCGCCTGCAACTCCTGGATTATCTCTAGAGTACGAGCCCCAAGTTCCTCATTAATCCATTCCTAGAAGCCACAAGTGTTGTTTGGACATGCCCTATATCTCCTACCCGCATTAGGCCCAAACCATTGAGTCTTCATTACACTCATCCAATCACAGTAGCAAGCAAGTTCCAAGATAGCATCGATTTCATCATCCGTAAGGGCTCTGCTCGCCATTTTGCTGTTTGGGGAGAAGTTTAATTAGGGTTTATACAATTGAGTATATGTAATGTTAGTGTGCTGTGTTTTTGGTGTACATATACCAGTGAAAAGGCGCCAGAACAAAGCCTGCGCAAAGCTTGCCTATGGAAATGACTGTTATGCCCCTGAATATCTAACGCCGTTTGCATCAGCTAGACGACGGTACACAAATTTTAAGTGAATCCATTACTTGGTATTGCCCGTGGTACTTTTAGAAAGGTGGTATTTCAAGTGGTGTCTTCGCCAAACTTCAGGTACACAAAGTGCATTTTACTCTAAAATGTATATTTATTCACACCTATTTCATACAACTTATTTTGTCTTGATGGTAAATTTTGTTATTAGCTTTGAAATTAATTATTAGTCCAATAATGACTAAGTTTTATTTGTTACAAGTTTCTCCTTCGTCATCATAATTAACAAACAATATCTTAGACCCTTAGAGCGCATGCAGAAGAACCTATCTAGTCAAAACAGTGGCTCATAGTGTATGTAATCCACTAACAAATATACCTCCGTTGAGAATCTCTAACATTTAGAAGCTGAGAACCTCTAAAATTTAGAAGCGTAAAACCAAATTAAACCAAACATACCCAGTATATCCCGCTCAGAGTAGGGTCTGGGGAGGGTAGGATGTACGCAGACTATACCCCTACTTTTTACAGTAGAGAGATTATTTCCGTGGAGACCCCCGACTTAGTGCGCAACAAAACAGTGTGTGTTATATACAAAGATGGGAAAGTACTCAGCTGAACCTGGACCCATGGCTTGGACCTCATGGGGCTTACCTAAGCGGGCATTGGATACTCCTCTCCTGATATAGGTCGACTCCGAGCAAAACTCCCTGCCAAAAACTAAACCACGTGTAACAAACAGTCAAATATTAAAGATATAATAAGATCACACTACTCTACGTCAAAGCTAACCGGGACAACCCAACTCTCAGGCTCTCAACAACAGACCCACTCCCTAAAAGTGAATCCACAACTCTGATATGTCACCTCCAAGCGCACCTGTCAGCTGTCATGGTCTCGTTTAGGTTTAAGTCCTTCAAATCTAACCTCATTTGCTCCTCCCAAGTTCTCCTTGGTCTACCTCTCCTTCTCAACCCTACGATCGAAATACTCTCTACCCTCCGCACTGGAGCCGTATCCTGTCTCCTGCGAACGTGGCCGAACCATCTCAATCTCCCTTCCCGAACTTTCACGAAAATAGGCGCAACTTCTTACTCATTCCTAAAAACCACATTCGGTATTCCATCCAGCATAGTGCGCCCACACGACCAACGTAACATTCTCATTTCAGCCGCTTCCAACTTGCTCTCCAGCATCTTCTTTACCGGCCAACATTTGGAACCATACAACATCGCAGGTCTGATTGCCGCTCTATAGAATTTACCCTTCAATTTTAAGGAGACTTTCTTGTTGCACAACACCCCTGACGCTGCTCTGCATCTTAGCCACCCGGCCTTGATACGATGGGTTACGTCACCCTCCACCTCTCCTTCCTTCTGAATGATAGAACCCAAATACTTAAACTTATCCGTACGAGGAACAATATGATCTCCAATCATAACCTCAACCCCTTCCTCGATGGTCTCACCACTGAAGTTACACCAGAGATACTCGGTCGTAGACCGGCTCACACGTAGGCCTTGGGATTCCAAATTAGTAGATCTCCATAATTCCAACTTTGTATTCACCTCCCCCCTCGACTCCGCCACTAACACAATGTCATCTGTAAAAAGCATGCTCCAAGGGACGTCATCCTGGATCCCCCGCGAGATGACATCTAGTATTAGAGCGAAAAGATCACTCCGCCGGCATCTGGGCATCTCTGAGGAGGATGTTGAACAAATCTACTAGCCATTGAACACCTACCTCCCCCAGACAAATCCACACCTCAATAGGGACCTGGTCCGGGTCAACCGCCTTAGCTCTACCCATCTTTAGAATGGCACCTTTGACTTCTTCCATGCTGATACGCTCACAATCCCCTAAAGTTTGAGCTGGAGATTGACTATCATCTTGCACCCCTTCTGAAACGCTCCCCCTTGCTCCGTTGAAAAGCTCAGAAAAATACTCATTCCACCTCTCTTTAATAGCCTCGTTGTTCACTAAAACACGTCCCACATCATCCTTCACAAACCTAACGTGACCCAGATCGTGCCGCCCTCTCTCCCTCGCTTTCGCCAGTTTAAAGATAGCATTAGCTCCTTAATTCCTTGGTGTCTAAGCGTTTGTACATCTCCTCGTACGCCTCACCTTTAGCCTTAGCCACTGCCTTCTTTGCCTCTCTTCTCGCTACCTTGTTAGCTGCATTCTTCAGGATCCTTTCCTCACCAGCGCTAGCCGACAAAAGCTCTTTAAAGAGAAATTGTTTAGCCTTAACTTTCCTTTGAACCTCCTCGTTCCACCACCACGCCTCCTTAAGGCCACTACACCTTCCCGAAGAAACCCCCACCACCTTCGCGGCCACATTCCTAATAGCATTGGCCATTTTAATCCACATCTGGTTTGCATCACCCCCCTCCCCCCGAATAAAACCGCCTGCGTGGAGCAGAGCCTCCTTGAATTCATTCGTCTTCTCACCCTTCAGATCCTTCCAAATGATCCTAGGTCTAGCTTTTCTTGCCCTGTTCACAACACGACCACCCATGGAAAAATCCATAGCTAGCAGACGGTGTTGTGACGCGCAAGCCTCGCTCGGGAACACCTTGCAATCAACGCACGACCTTACATCACGACTGCGCATAAGAAAGTAGTCGATTTGGGTGTTGTGCCCCTCACTACTGAAAGTGATGAGTTGCTCAGGCCTCTTCTGAAAAACAGAGTTTACTATTACCAGCTCATGAGCAGTAACAAACTCCAACAACGCGGAACCTCCTTCATTCCTAACCCCAAAGCCGAAACCCCCATGAGCGCGATGGTAACCATCCACCTGTACACCAATGTGTCCATTGAAATCTCCACCCATCACTACCACTTGTTCGACAGGGATACTTTCGACCAACTCATCTAAACAAACCCATAAAGCTTCTTTCTCAAGCTCGCTCAAACCGACTTGTGGAGCATACGCACAAACCACGTTCACCACCTTCTCCCAACCACCACTCTAACAGACATAATCCTGTCATTACAACTCTTCACTTCCACGACGTTATCCTTGAGCTCCTTCGATAGCAGAATACCCACCCCATTTTTCGAGTTCGCAAGACCTGAATACCACAATTTATACCCGTTCGCATCTCTGGACTGAGCCCCCTTCCACCTAGTCTCCTGAATACACGCCACATCCACCCTACTCTTACGTAGCACATCCCCTAGCTCCAAAAACTTACCCGTCAAGGTACCCACATTCAAACTGCCAACTCGTAAACCACGTGGCATCGACCAACACAAAACTCTAATAAAATTTAAAATAATTAAAATATTTAAAAGCGAGATAAAAAAACAAAAAAAAATAAAATATTTAAAAAAAATTAAAATATTTAAAAGCGAGATAAAAAAATATTTAAAATATTTAAAAGCGAGATATACAATATTTTAAATATTTAAAAATAAAATAACAGTACAAGAATAATGGATAGATGCTGCGAGGAAGACACAAAACTCGCAGTTAGATACAACTAGCAGCTAATGGACTCGGACTTGAATTTAAACGGAAAATAAAGGATGCTGGGTTCGTTGGAATTGAAAGAAGAAGGGGGTGGTGTTTTGTAAAAGAAAAGGAAAAGAAAAGGTGGAAGGTGGGAGGTGGGAGGTGGGAGGTGGGAGGTGGGAGGGGGCAACGATGAGGGGGCAACGATGGTGAAGAAGAGTGGTAAGCTGGGTGACTGTGGAAAACAGAAAAGGAAAAAAAGAAAAAGCAAAGTACTACCCCGTCCCATTTTATATGACACTTATTCCTTTTTGGGACGTCCCAAAAAGAATGAACCTACTAAACTTACTATTTTTGAACATTACTTTTCACTATTACACCCACTACTTCTCTATTTTATACTTCCTTTTTATTAAATGAACACTATTACACCCACTACTTTCCTACTTTACCCATTTTTTATACACCCACTTTCACAACCAACCAACCACATGCTACCACCTAGCAAGTCAAATAGTATTTTCTTAATCTCCGTGAAAGTCAAACCATGTCTTACAAAATGGGACAGAGGGAGTAATCGCTTAGAACAGGAGAAAGGAGTTGAGAAGAAAATAAAAGTAGTGTACGTATGCTTGATTGATTAATAAAATATTTAGAAGCGTGAAATTGGAAAATTTTATTAATTTATCGAATGTAAATAATAATGATTCATCAAAAATTTAACTTTGTCGAGGTTGTAATGGCCATGGGAGTTAAAATCAAACTATACATTGTTTGACCATGTGAAAGACATGCAGATATAGCATGAAGTTAGGAATGATGTAATGATTCAGTCGTCAGAGAATACGAATTCAAAGCATTTACGTTGACAGATAGGCGGATCGTGAATCACGCAGATCTGTCTGCAGAATTCACAGTACGTATCATGTTTCCTTTGGTTTGATTTACTCGTTTCAATGTACTCCACCACTGTTATTACTGCACAATAGTAGGGTTGGGTCGGAGATCTAATTAGTTCGGTTTTATAAAAATTCAACCCATTAACTGAAAAAAAATTCTGTAACCCAACCCTGACCCAACCCAATTACTTCGGTTTGATTCGGGTTGGGTTGAGTTGGGTTAAATTTGCTAATCGGAAAAAATTTGCTAGAAAATCCCGCACATTGCAGAAAATTCTGCACTTCGCAGAAAATGTTGTAGGAAATGTTGCAAAAGTAAGAAAGTGTTGCGGAATGTTGCAGAAAGTGTTGCAGAATGTTGAAGAAAGTGTTGCACAATGTAACATAAGCCAGAAAGTGTTGGAGAGTGTTACAAAAAGTGTTGCAGGAAAGTTATATCGTGCATAAATTTGAAGAAAATATGTAGATAATATATAGAATATGTAAAAAAATATGCAAAAAATTCTACAATTTATATAAATGGGTTGGGTTGGGTAAGGGTTAAAATTTGTTAAATCCTTACTCAACCCAATTAATTCGGGTTTTTAAAAAATTAACCCGTTCAACCCATGGTTGTGGATGGTAAACAGTCTGTTATAGTCTCGTCTATATATGGAACTTGTTCGACTTGGCCGGTGGAAAAAAAATTAGGTGTGAGCAAATATTATTTAAATTTTTTGTAATATTAATTAGAACTTACTAAATAAGATGATTGTCGAACACGATGAAATAGCTCAAGTAATTTACATATAGGAGAGAAAGCTAAAGCAGTTGCCATGGCACAGACTAACAAACATTTTATTTCCTTTTATCCACTCTATCTCTATTTCAAGTGGTGCAACTGTTAAATCTCTAAAATATTAAATTCGGAATCGCAGAATTTTGTATATTTATTTTCTATATGTAATGTCAAGATAAAAAGATAGTAACATTAGTTTTTGGAAACAATTATTTTGTCGAGGTTGTACTAGGATTAGTGAGAGACATGCAGTCATAGCAGGAAGTTAAGAACTGTAAAAATAATGCAGTACTGATTCAGTCGTCACAGAACTGAATTCAAAGCATTTTCATTATTCTGCCAGAACTGTCTTCGGCCAGAATACACTATTCCATTATTCTAATGAATGCATCACTTTGATCAGATAATACAGTAGTAATTGTTTGAAACTTCACGAACTGAACCACCCGGTTTCAGAATAATGAGTACCTGCAGATTGAAAGAATAAGAAGCTGCACAATCGCATGGAGTTTATGAAAGAATTTCCTGTTATCGTATGTAGAAGACGATGTTATTCGAAATTTTGTTTCTAAAATTTTGGTGATGATTAACTATGCAACTTATTCTTACAAGAAAATGAGATGATATACGACAACACACAGACAAAATTGTCTACAGTACATGTACAACTTTTAAGTCTGAACACATTTACCATTTGTATAAATAACTGCTTTATAAATGAAGTTGAAGTGCAAACAGGGTAATGTAACTATTTCTTTTATACAGAAACATCGAAAATTTGTAACTGCTACTCTCAAAGGATCTAAATTTTTTTAAAAAAAATTGAAAACTGATCGAGGAGGGTAGGTTTACACATTTCAGACAATCAGACATTAGACTAACCAATCTCCAATACAGTCTGCAAAATAAAGGTTGGTATCAGAATACATATTTTGTTCATCTACATTCCAAAACTCTTCCATCTCATAATTCCTGTGATCAGTGCCTAATAAACCCGAGAAATCAAAATCAAGAAGCTCCGTTAAGCAAATGTCGCTCGAGTCAACATGAGACACAAAGTTAGGTGATTGGTTATTAGTATCATCCTTTGGCATTGATGCTTGTTGGAGTAATGGCTCTGTGCTAGTATCTATTATATATTGATCACTACTCTCTTTGGGAGCGACTAATATTAATTGATCACTGCAATTTATGGCCTTAACATGAGATACATTGGACTCCACATTTTGCTGAGGTAACTCAGCTTTCTCGAGCTTTTTCTTGATCCTCTTGACGTTGTTGCATTGTTTAGTAAGGGCCTTCGAAGAAGAATTAGCAAGAGTAGTGTGATTAGCACAAGCCTTTTTCCTTAAAGTTGTGTTCCAGTAGTTCTTAATTTCATTGTCTGTTCGCCCAGGGAGCCTTCCAGCTATTAGAGACCACCTATCACCAAAAATTCAATGCCAAATTCTTTATTCAATCCACCGAAACATTTAAAAGAATATGAGTATAATGTTAACATATTCACCTACCTGTTACCGAGGAGCTTGTGAAGGCGGATGATGAGATCTTCTTCATCAGCAGAGATGTTACCTCTCTTGATATCCGGTCTCAAGTAATTCAACCATCTCAACCTACAACTCTTCCCACATCTCTTTAAACCTGCACTCATCGTACTCTTTTAGGTTCCCGTATTTCTGCATACAATATGAACTATATATAGAGAAAAACAGTGACGGAACTAAGATTTAAAAAGACCCGGGCTAAATAATTAATAATGATTATTCAGGATTACTCGAGACTTTAAATAAAATTTTATGTATATATACTGAGACGAAATGAGTTTTAATATAAAAAATTTCACGAATTTTTCCGGTTTTGCCAGGACTTCAATCTGAGTTAGTTTATTATTATAAAAATAAGCTCCACGGGTTAGCTCAGCTGGTAAGAGCAAGTGGAAGCTATCAAGACGGTCCAAGGTTCGACTCCCTCGGGAGACGCTTGGCACGCTTGCCCGAACTAGTTGAGTCCGGATTTACCCGGTTATGGGTAGGGGCAGTCCATAACCCGAGGTTTGAAATCCCGCAGTAATGTGGGGTAGTTCCTCGTAAAAAAAAAAAAAAAAAAAAAAATTATTATAAAAATAGACGTACAGCTACCTGCTGTACTGGGAAGGTTACGCCATCGGCCTTCACCGTGAAGAAGAATGTAATCGGTGAGAATTTTATCTTCCGCGGCGGTCCACGCTCCGGTGTTCATCCCAACTTTTGAGCAGCAAGGCTTTCTTCCCATTTTGCTCCTTTGTTTTTTTTAAGAACTCGCCACTTTGAACTACTAGCTAGGAATAAGAAGTACGGTACAACTATCCACAGATTTATAGATAGATCCTTCTGATCAATATTACATGTGTGTGTACATAATAATTAAACACATAAACTATCTAGTCGTGTATCATGCAGAGCCGAGACCAAGCCACTTGTGATCTTCAATAAGGACATTGTAAAAAAGTGAAAATTTTATTGACATATTTTTGGTTTTACATTAAAAAGTAAAAGAAAAAAATTATAATATGTAGGGATATAAAAATAAATTAGGACACAAATATATGAAAGATTTGTGATGATTTTGCTAACAAAGTTATTAGAAGAATTTTTTTTCCTAAATAATAAATTATATATATTTGACTTATATACTTGTTGAAATACAAAAATTTGAATCATTTGAAATTTGCAATTCTCAAGACCGGCCCTCGTATCATATATTCATACATGCATTATTGCTTACCTTATAGATCAGTCCACTGAAGTGTGAAGGCACGTTGTTTTTTGTTTATAAGCCGAGCATCATTGTATTGCATGAAAAAAGATACAGCGATGCTTGCATGAGTAGTACATGCAGCCAAACAAAGGAAAGTTACGTGTAGGGCTGTAAATGAGCCGAACCGAGCCGAACTCTTGACTGTTCATGTATCAGCTCGTTAAAAATATTTCGAACTCGAACTCGAGCTCGAACTTTTATCGAGCCAATTTTTTTGTTTGTGTATCAACTCGTTAAGAAAAATGTTATTCACGAGCATGTTCGCGAACAATTCACGAACATGTCTCACGAGCTATTGGTCACGAACTTCTCATGAATACTAGCTCATGAACATCTCCTGAATATTGTCCATGATATCGTGTTCACAAATATCTCATTTAATTCTAGAATTTTAATGCATTAAAAATAAAAAAGACAAAACCTCAAAAATTAAAGATATCCTTCTAGTCTACAATTATCCACGATTCGAATAAATTTAGTTAATAAATAACCAACTAATGTTATAATTACAGTGTAACATACGTCTAATTTAATTATTTATAATAAAAATAATGTATATATTTAACAAAAGAAGATAATGAATATACAAAATAAACTAATATATTATTTCATAAACACTAAATTATTTACTAATTATCGTAAATTCAAGGACTCCTGTAAAATTTTAATTAAATATGTTCATGAGAATATGTCACTACAAGAAAACAGCTTTAAACCGACCATCAAAAATGGTCGGTTATAAAAGGAATCGGTTGGTTTTAAATGGAATCGGTCGGTTTAACGACTAAAACCGACCAAAATCGATTGGTTGGTTTAAGCCTGGTTGGTTATGTCATTTGGTCGGGTTTAACACACATAACCGACCAATAATTTGGTCGGTTATATGTGTACAAATTCTCTAATGTGGGGTCCGAATTGGACATGTGGCACCACGTGTCACCACGTGGCGACAGCTATCAACAGACGTCAGCAACACATAACCGACCGACAGCGGTCGGTTATGACTTCAAAAAAGAAAAAAATACATTTTGACTGGCACACATAACCGACCATAGTCAAACGTGCACAATCGGTCGGTTTAATGCCAGTAGCTATGCTAATTTGTATAACCGACCACTTATAACCGACCACCATAATATAACCGACCACCTAAACCGACCACCTTCGAAGGGATCGAATGGTAAAAAACGGTCAGTTATGTCTTGTTGTGGTCGGTTTTCTGGGAATTGAAGAGTAAAAAGTGGTTGGTTATAAGGCTCGTCGGTCGGTTTTCTGGGTCTTTTTAAAAAAAAATTGCAGGCTTTGCCAGTACTGCGGCCTGCCATTCCATTTCGACATTAACAATTCATCACACCATTCAACTTCATAATAACTATAATCAAACATACACTACACCATATATGGGTTTCTACAACACTTTTGCAAAGTGTTGCCGTTTAAAAAAGTGATGGCGTAGCTATTTTCATCCTTACCAACTGCAACACCAAGTTTTGTGTTAGCGTAGACATGAAAAATGTTGGCGTAGATATTTTTACACAATAATGTATTTATTTTTCCTTTTTATTTTGTACTATAATGCTGACTGAGCGCTCACGTGGCAGTAGACCCCATACACTGACTAGACTTTGTTGACGTGGCAGTGGGACCTACCTGCTGACGTGGCAGATGGGACCCACCCCACTGACGTGGACTGTTGACATGGCAGTGGGTCCCACCATGGTGATGTGGCTTGCTGACGTGGCCTGTTGACGTGGCATGTGTGGGGCCCGAATGCTTTTTTTAAATAAAAAAATTCACATAAAACATTTTACCTAAAAATATTAATATTTTAAATTAAAAATAAATAACATTTTACATAATTCACATAAAACATTTTACATAAAATATTAATTGGAATACAAATGATGATTTTTTGGAATAATCTAAAATTGAAACATTTTGTTAAATAATTGTTTTAAAAAAATCAGCTGAAACAAATAATTCAAAAGAAAAAAAAATGAACAGCAGATTGAAAATGAAAATTCAGTAGCGGGTAAATATACCGCCTAAAATTTGGACAATAATTGTCTTAGTTAAAGAATAGGGCAAACACACTCAGAACAAACACACTCGCAGCCGCACTCTCATCTCAAGTCTCAAACACTCTCAAAGGCGATTTAGGGTTTCAGTTAGGGGAGGTTCGAATTAGGGCTTCAAGATCTAATTACGTTCGATTAGAGCTTCAAACCTCATACCGGAGTCGGATTAGAGCTTCAAAACCTCATACCCAAGTCTGATTCGGGCTTGCGAATTTAGGTATCCTTCTTCCCGACTTTAATTTGCTGTTAGTTTTGTTAATTAGTTGTTAGTTTTATTAATTTCTGTTGTTAATTTGATTCTTGTGTTGATTCTTGTGTTTCTCTTTCACTCTCTCTCCCTCTCTGCATCTCTCTCCCTATTTCTCTACCCAATCCATCTCTTTCTATATGTCTTTATGTCTCTCTCTCTCTCTCTCTGTCTCTCTCTCCATCTCTCTCTCTCTCCATCTCTCTCCATCTCACTCTCTCCCTCTCTCTCTCTCACTCTCTCCCCTCTCTCTCTCTCTCTCTCCCTGTCTCTTGACTGGTTATATTAATGAACTAGAAACTATGAACTAGAATCTATGTTGTTGTACGTTTAATTGTTAGTTGTTTTGTGTATATATATGTTGTTAGCAAGGTTGTTAAAATTGTGCACGCAAGGTGTTTGTTGAATTGTTTGTGAGAATAAAACTCTCTTGAGAAGTTTATTTTTTGTTCATCATGTGGTACAGTATGTGGAAAATCTCAAAATAATTGTTGGTTTAGGTTTGTAATTGGTTTGGTTAGTTTGTTTAAAATATGTGTAATTGGTTTAGGTTTGTAATTGATTTGTGCAGAATCTGTTTTGTTTCTGCAGAAAAAATTGAAGTATTTGTGCAGAATTTGTTTTGAGAAAAAGGCTGCTGTTAGGTGCTGAAAATGCAGTCCAGAAATTGCAAATAATTAGGTAACTTACAACATACTGGATGTAGTTTTGTGATGATTTGAAGCTTGGAATATAGATAAGTCTTGTAAGAACATATGCATTGTGCAACTGAAAATAGGATGCTGGTTAATTACTTTGTGCACCAGCTAGGTCTGAAATTGTGGGTAGTTAAGTCACATTTGAGGATCAGCTCTAACTTGGCATCTTCGAATGAGAGTTGCTCTGGATGTTGCAAGGTATAGTCATGTTGCTTATGTATTAATTTTGTACATATGAATTTTGGGGGTTTAATTTTAGGGTTCAACTGTTATATTAATGGGATGTTCAATTTTATGATTCAATTTTAGGGGTTTAATTTTAGGGGTTCAATAAACTATGATTATAGGTGTGTGTCTAAACTATATCTGAAGTTCTCTCAACTCATCTATATGTGTTTATGCAGCTAATTCAAATGAATTGCTCTGCAGTTGAGTTGTGAGCTTCTTCGGCTCTTTGTCACAGGCTCAATTCTTTCCCTAGAGAAGTAATTCCTCTTCAGTTCATAGTACTTCTAATGACACTTGTACTGGTGCAGAAGCTGTTCAACGTGTTGCCGCTATTGCTAAAGCTGTTCAACGTGTTGCTGCTTTCTTTAAAGGATTCTTCCACAGCTACTACTAGATTTTTAAGGTACCTCAGTAGATACAAATTATAAATTTAGCTACTACTAGATTTTATAATATTTTTTATTTTGCCGAGTCTGTGTGTTGATGTTGATTACTAATTAATGTTTGCCGAATTAGTGTTTTTTTGAGTCTGATAGTTGTGTTTGTAGCTAAGTCGCTTCTGTTTTTGGCTGATTCGATTTGAAGAGTCTGTGCTGAGTTCTGAGTTTATTCAGTATGCAATCTCGCACACAATGTCCAAGAGTTAGATATTTCCTTTGGCATAAGTCATAAGAATTATCAAGAAAAAAAATTTGTAGCATAGTCTTGCTATAATTCATTATTTTAGGCAAATAAATCGGTAAGGTGGCATTGGTGACAAATTCAATAATATCACGGAGTTTATAAGAAGGTTTTCAATGATAAATCCTTTATATAATTTCACCCATGGGAGTACAGGGAGAGCCTTCTTGGTACCTTGTGTGTAAAGTTATATAAGCATAACGGGGCGTCGGGGCATGTTTTGTACTTTATTCACCTTCAATATGGTTTTTATTGGTTCTGTTTCTCATTTTCTTCTTGAAATGCGACATCCTTGACGTAAAAGTTTTACTTAACATATTCTTTCAATTTAATTTTTTTTTATTGAGAATAAATGTCCATCTTCATGTCAGCTTGGTGAAGAACAGCCAACATTTTAAATCATTTCTTTCCTGTGCCGAAGCCGGATAGAAAACGTATTGTGACTTTCGCTAATCAGTCTGACTACATTTCATTCACGTTAGTTTTCCTAAACACGTATTAGCTTTTTCAGTCACTTTTGTTTATCAGTTCAACTCTTCAACTTCACCCTGCCTTTTGTGTTGATATTCTTGAATGGTCCTATAATAATTGTGATATGCTTGTCTTACGTGCTGGGTTTCATAGTAATAATTAGTTTAAACTCATGTAATTTACTTCAGGAATCACATCTATGACAAAAAAGGAGGGCCTAAATCTGTAGAACTGAAGGAGATTGGTCCTCAGTTTGAATTGAGGTTGTATCAGGTAACAACAATGCAATCTGTTTAAACCCATAATTTCCATATCCATGTTGGTTCTATAATCACCTGATTGCATGCCAAACAAAGTGGTGGTTTTTCTGCCGGCCTTTTACTAATTCTTAAGTTATAAGCATCTGTCAACTTGCCTCTCAATTTTGTTATTTTATCTCAGATTGCAATCTGATTATGAGGTTTAGTGCAGATCTATTTAATGCTACTTTAAATTAAGGAATTAATCATAGTATAGATAAAGTAATAATTAATATAAGTAATTAACAAAGGTGAGAGCGTACTTAGTTCACATTATCCATTTATATTGTGTGCGAGATTGCATACTGAATAAATTTCATGATAATACTACAAATTAAGCTTCCACCATAAATTGGTTCTTTATTCGTGAACCTGAGTATACATTGGTACAATGTCATATGTTTGTAGGTTATTGAAATTTAATATACTACCAGCCCCCTTGTAATATGTCTAATAGTATATTAAAAATGTCTGAAATGTTTCAGGGGATCATGGCAGCAGGGCTTACTCAGTACAGAGATTACTCAACAGATGAAGTAACTCTACTCTCTTAAATTTAAGGCTATATGAGTTCTGTAAGATCAATTGATCACACAATCAATATTTATACTCTAGTTTGATTAATGACAGGTAATGACATTTATTTCAACAAGGAAACCATTCTGCAGGTAAATTTTAATTCTCTTCAGTAAATTGCAGAGTCTTGTCTTGGTTCAAAAATATACTTTCTCATTGATCTCGCGGGCTCAGAGAGAGCTTTAGCTACTGATCAGAGATCACTTAGGTCACTTGAGGGTGCCAACATTAATAGGTCCCTCCTTGTACTGACTAGCTGCATCAATGCACTTTTCGAGGGAAAGAAACACATCTCTAGCAATGAAGATCAAATGCTGAACATCAAATACACCTAGGTAGCAATGAAGTAGTCTAGCACTTATATTGTAAAGGGGTATTTGTTGATATTTGTCAAAATTTTGGTACATTATAACTTTACAAGTAATTATTGTTGTATTGATGAGATGTTTCCTTCTTGGACAATTGCAGGCATATGATGCAAATGAGGACATAGTTCAAGTACCTGAATCTGAACCAGACCAGGCTAAGTTGTTACTTGAGTTGCATATAAGTTCTTGTTGATCAACAAATTTTATAAAGCTGTATTACCACATCATAGAGCATAACTTAGTAATTTAAAAATAAATTTATTACTTAGAAATAAAAAATAAAAATAGAGTTACTGGCCCAGATACAAAATGTGTGCACATCTGTAAAAGGTAAATCTTATATTTGTTGTAAATTGTCTTTCTTCCAGTGCTTTGGTTGTTTTTCCTTTTAGACACCTTCATGTTCTGTCTAGAGTCTGCTACTGAAGGTGCAAAACCTGATGCTCGGCAAGATCTGTTTGAAGAAAACTTCAAAGAATTGATGAAGTGTGTGGAGTTGAAAAACATCTATAACTTTTCCAACATGCACTGATTAAATTAAATCAATGATAAATATCCTCAACTAAGATTTTAATCTGTATTCCAGGGATAGAGAGTACGTTACCAATAGAACCTTGGTATATTGGTGGTCCTGTGATCAAAGGATTTGGGCGTGGCTCAAAGGTTCTTGGAATACCTACAGGTACCTGCTTTGTATATGAACTACTTGCTGCTTGTTCATTAAATTTTGTATGGAATAATCATGAGTTCCTCTCACTCAAATCATAAGTGACGGTTCTTATTGATGTTATTCAGACTCCATTTAAGACAAACCTCTCTTCATTGCATACCTTAATCAGGAGATATACCCTTCGATTCTTATTAGTTTTTTTTTCTGAGATGAATTATATTATGTTTACTTGGATTTCCTACCTATTAATGCAACCATAATTATTCACATCCTAGGAATTTTAATTCAATGAGTTGTAACAGTCTATAAAATTTGTATGATTTAAATTAGATTAATATTCTTAGTTCTTGTGGTGTTCCTCAATGATAGACTAATTGTCAAACACTTATTTACAGATAAAAAATGTCACTAATATGCATGTTAATAAGGCGCAGATTTATGATTGTTACAACATAATTGACTTTTTGTTTCAAATAGGTGGTAAACGAGATTATACAAGATGCTGGCGAACCACCAAAGAAGAAGTTATATGAGTTGAGACTCTCCTTGCTTTGCGAAATTGAATGGAACCATCTCGTAGCATACGAAAAACAATGGATGTTTGTGCGTTTCCCAGCTAGTTTTAGTTTACCTCTATTTTTGTACTAGGAAGTTGATGTTTATTTCATTTTGGACTGCTGTAATGTAGCTTTCAATCTGATGCCTTATTTTGGAGTTGATTGTGAAATGGAAAAACAGGTTTTAAGTACTTTTGTACTAGAAATTGTATTTATCAGCTGTGTATTTTTAATTTACAATTACAAAAGTGTTGCAATAGCTATGACAAAATGTTACCCATGTTGTTAAAAAAATGTTGTATTAGATTAATTTGGTGTTGGCATATATTCATAAAATGTTGCAGTAGCTAAGACAAAATGTTGCAATAGCTATGACAAAGTGTTGCCACCTGTCAGTGGGCCCCACCTGTCAATAGGCCCCACCTGTCGGTGAGGTCAAGCCACGTGGCAGTGGGTCCAGCCACATGGCAGTGGGTCCAGCCACGTGTCAGTGGGGTCTTGCCACGTGTCATGGGCGGTCCTGCCACGTGTCATGGGTCCTGCCACATGTCAGTGCCATTTACTATCCTACGGCAACACATTTTAGCATGTTGCTGTAGGGCTAAAAGTGTTGCAGTTCACCCCTACGCCAACATCGAAAAAGCTAACACCGGAAAAGTGTTGCCGTAGAGATTTTTTTTGCTACGGCAACAGTTTTTGGGCCTACGCCAACATTTTTTCAGTGTTGCCGAAGGCCATATATGGCGTAGTGATACAACCATACAAACATAAAAATTTCATAAGTTCGATCATTCCAACAAATATAAAAACCACATTCATACAAACATTCCAAGTTTTCTGGTCATTCCAACTAATTATAAATAGCTTAGAACAAAAACAAGTTCATAAAAACCGATCACACTTAAAAACTTAATGATATACATGTATATAGGCTGCTCCTGTTCTTCCAAAATTATAGGCTGCTCCTGTTCATCCAAAATTAGGCCCTCCATGATACTGCAGTAAAAGTATACATGTATCATGCACGCTCTCAAGGAGATTTACTCGGCATGTAAATTTTATCATCAATTACAACTTTGAATTGTATGCAAACATGTAGATGTAGAGAAATTTAGCTGTGTTACCTGAGGCTGGCCAGCTGCCAGCATACTCACTTGGAATTTCCTTCAGCCAACAATGCATCAAGCATTCCAAAATACACCTGGGTTATGATAAATGATTATATAGAAAGTTTAATTAGACCGTCTAATTTAGATATATAACTTGAGTTTTTACAGCAAGTAGTATTAAAAACTGTTGTATCGAGATAAATAAACCAGAATTCTTTATTACATATTGAGCAGTAGTAGTCTATTATGTTTCTTCTACCCATGAGATTTAAATATTGTTTTTGGAGTCTAATCTAATAATGAAACATGAAAGAAAGTCTGAGGAAAACCTGCATGTCCCCAAGTGACTTGCTGCAAATTGGACAAGTATAGTGGGTACTAGTGTAAGCCTGCATATATTGGAAATGAATCAATAAGTAGTATGAATGAATATAAGTCTATGTAAAGAAGAATGTTGTATGAAATATTTACCTGGAAACATGCTAATTGCATCAAATGACCGCAATGAAGGATCCTAACAGAGGAGCCCACACATCAAATGGAAAAAGTCTGCAAAGAGAAGCCACTCATGCCATGAATCTACATCTGAAATAAATTTAAGTACTTACGGATTTTGATAGACCAACTTATTTTTTAAAGTTATTTCTAGTATAAGATATTTTATTAATGCCACTCCACTCAAGTAAAATATAGAGATTTTTAATCTAGTTATTACTAGTAATATTTAATTGCTTAGAGATTAATATAATTATGATTGATATCACCCCCTCAATTTCTTTTGCTTACTTTTAAATAAAAACTAGGAGGCATATTTTTAAGCACCTTAAAATTTGAATCGTCTTTTAGATAGTTACCATTGTTTTCTCCAAGTTGTTAATGATTGTTCTTTACAAGATTTCTCATTCTCACTGCAAGAAATCCATGTAAAACTCCTTTAAATTTTTAACCATGCGATTAAGCTGGGAATATGAATCGGTATCTGTTGTCCAAGAAGACCAAAACTAAGATGCAAAAAACTTACCAGAAACACGGCAACTATAGGTATTTTCATCCTCATCGGCAACATACTGGTTGGCATCCAATGACCAAGTTTGAACCTAGACAAGAAACAGGTACGACAATAATATGCAGCAAATAATGATGGCATGCCTGGCTGGCTTTTAGAAGGCATAGCCACATATTTGATGAAAACATCAATGGTATAAATATAAGATTTATACTTGTTGCTCAGTCATTTGGAGAAAAGCTATAGTGTAATACACTAACTCACTGATATTATCTCCAAAAACCTAGACAATATATGCCATGAACATTACCACATGTATAGGCCTAAAATAAAAATATGAGAAGAAAAGCACTGAACTATAAGTCCTTTTTAAAAAAATCAGAGTCCTTAACAAATCTTGGACTAACCCACAATAGTCAAGAGGAACTCAAATAACTGCATGATACGATACTCGACGCTATTAGAACAAAACACAGAAACAATTGTTGGTTGGTAACGGCCAAAACCAAGCTTAACACTGTAAATTTGCTGGCTAAAAGGCAAGAGCATATAACGTCCTATGTAATTTGTAAATGCTAGAAAAAATAAAAATTTCTAATTTTAATGTGCTAAAGTATAACCTTTAACAGATTTCATTTATCATGAGGTAGCTACTATGACCAAAAAAAGTTAAAAATCATAAAAAAAAATTGACCTATCTGGATAATGAATGACTCGAGGCTTTTCTCAGCACCATCAGAGTCATACCGCCCATCATACGAATCATCTAAACCATCAAGTGCTGATCACTGATGAAAACATAATGTCAGAATCATAGTCCAGGTGAGAATCATAATGTTACCAAATAGTTGACGCTTCAAGTCCTCCTGCATTGTGTCATTATTGCAGACAAATATGTATCCACCAAGAACTTCATTTCTTGGGAGCCACGAGTCTGCTCAACCAATTTTGAAGCAGCCAGTGACCACTTGTGTTCATCAGAGACTTGCAATCCTCGGAGCTCATCACCCAACTGCCATAAGCTACTCAAGTTCTCCATCCTGCAAAATTAAATGATTAGCACAAGGTAAGTCAAACAAAAAAACATTTTGAGTAAAAAATAAAGTTAGATAGAAAACACTCCACTGCCTACAATCCTATACGCACAATACAAAAAATTTAAAAAAAATTCTCATTGGTTCATCTATATATCTCATCTTGTGGGGGGGGGGGGGTAAGGTCACTGAATTCACAAAGCGAAAACAAAACCCCCAAACATCGTAACAGAATTTCCAACAAAACTTAGACATAAAGAAAAAACTATAAAGGAGCATAAACTTTAATTAAGCAAAACATAAACAAAATTACACTAATACGGAGACATAATAAAAGTAAAGGGTTTAAGATCTAGGTTAAATTAAGTAGTAATTGATGAATTAAACTGACCTGAAAAGGGTTGAGCAATGAATTAAAGAGAGAGAGGGAGAGGCCTTGTAACTGAAGTTGAAAATGTTCAATTGGTTGAATATAGTGAGTAGTGTTCACGCTGTTGGGCTAAGACTTCTGCTTGGAGCATTCAGCCGTTCTCATCTCTTTTTCCTGGTACTGCCCTTCAATCAAATCAATATAAAATCAAATAAAACTAAAATTAGACAAAGCAAAACCCAAATCAATTAAATACAAAACCCTAATCATAAAATATATAGAAATTACCAATCGAAGCCCTACATATTAACTGAAAAGTTGAAAATTTAGAAGTGAATCGAGAGTATTTAGTCGGGGAGAGAAGAAGATGTTGTGTATTCAATTACGAGTCCAAGCAGAGCAAGACTGTAATAGATGATGTAGAGAAAATCTTATAATTAAAGAGAAAAATAAGTTTAGAATATGTGATGAAGAGGAAAGTTTGGGGGAGAGATCAGAGAAGGGTGAATAAAGGCGGAGGGGGAAATGAAACACTCAAAATTTTGGTTAAGTGGGAAATTTGTGCGCCTTCAACCTTTTACATTTTTCATTGTGTTGTTCTATTTTTTTAATTTTTTAAATATTTTAGTAAAAATTCTAATTTTATTTTTAATTTTATTATTAGATTCCAATTTTAAAAATTTAAATTTTACATATATGTATATATTTATAGATAATATTTATGATGCAAAAAATAAATTTATCTTGTATAACTTTTTAATAAAAATCTAGTAATAATATAAATATTTTTATGGACTTGTAAAATCATACAAGATTAATTTTAAACTTTTTCGACGATCCAACTGTACTACGAAGGTTAATAAACACTCATTTTAGTGCAAGGAAAAATAATCCAAAAATAAAAAGAACGAGTTGTAAGAGATTTTAACAATAACGTAGTAAAGTGTTGTTTCCTATCATGGGACACGATCCAGATTCTTTGAATAATTTTTTTTGAATGATTTCTTTGACTATCGAACCGTACGGATGTTAATAAACACCCATTTTAGTTTTGGAAAAAAATAGTCAAAAAATAAAAAGGTCGGTTTGTTCAATATTTTAATAAAAACGTAGTAAAAGTGTTGTTTCCTATAACGGGGCACGATCCAGATTCTCTGAATATTTTTTTTGAATGATTTCTTCGACTATCGAACCGTACGGATGTTAATAAACACTCATTTTAGTGTTGGAAAAAAATATTCAAAAAATAAAAAGTCGGTTTGTTCAAGATTTTAATAAAAACGAAGTAAAAGTGTGGTTTCCTATAACAGGGCACGATCTAGATTCACTCAATAATTTTTTTGAATGATTTCTTCGACGATCGAACCGTACGAATGTTAATAAACACTCATTTTAGTGTTGGGAAAAAAATAATAAAAAAATAAAAATGTCAGTTTGTTCAAGATTTTAACAAATGTAGTAAAAGTGTTGTTTCCTATAACGGGGCATGATCTAGATTCACTGAATAATTTTTTTGAAAGATTTCTTAGACGATCGAACCGTACGAATGTTAATAAACACTCATTTTAGTGTTGAGAAAAAATAATCAAAAAATAAAAATGTCGGTTTGTTCAAGATTTTAACAAAAATGTAGTAAAAGTGTTGCTTCCTATAAAGGGGCACGATCTAGATTCACTGAATAATTTTTTTGAATGATTTCTTCGACGATCGAGCCGTACGGATGTTAATAAACACTCATTTTTGTGCTGGAAAAAAATAATCAAAAAATAAAAAGGTTTGGTGGTAGGGGATTTTAACAAAAATGTAGTAAAAGTGCATCTTCCGATAATAGGGCACGATCTAGATTTATTGAATAACTTTTTTAATGATTTATTCTATGATCGAACCTTAAGTATGTCAAGATCCATCATCTGTAATGTTATTGCCAAAATTTCAGAAAAAAATAAAATTATTTGATTGGATAATTTAACGGTCAACTAGTATTTTGACTAGCGAAAACGGTCGGTTATATACAGAATCGGTCGGTTTTCTTGTTTTTATTTTTGAGAACGGTCGGTTATATATGAAGACGGTCGGTTTTCTGGCGTTGCAATGGTAAAAAACGGTCGGTTTTATATGAAGACGGTCGGTTTTCTGGGTTTTTAAAGAAAAAATTGCAGATTATGCCATTCCATTTCATTACATTTCAATATTACAATCACCACTAAGCCATTCAACATTAACAAATTACAGATTCACCACACCATTCAACTTCATAAAAACATAATTAAACATACAAACATAAATGCTACGAATTTAATGTTCACAAACAACATTAATACTCAACTTCGTGAAAAGCATCAAAACTAAGTTTACAAACATTATTCAATTTCGTCAAAACCATCATCGTCTTCATCATCACCAGACAATACGATCTTATTCTTCTTCATTTTCTTCACCTTCTTCTTCTTCTTAAACATTCAATATCAACTAAATACACCGGAGATATGTCCAAATCATGATTTGATGCAGGTAGTTAGGATACCATTGTATGATTTCCATGCAGTAAAACACAACGATAACAATGATAACTATAAAAAAATTCGAAATCCAAAACCATTGATCCATGTATAAGGGGAATGATTTGGAGAAAGAGTTTTTTTACTCCAAATTTCGAAAATGAAAGTTAAAAGGGAGAGGAATTTTGGTGAAGTGGATGTAGGGATAGAGATGAAATTTGGTGAAGTGGTTTGTTTAAATGAAATTTGGCAAAAAACTTGAATTTTTTAGTTTGGGCTCCATTTTTAAAATTTTTGTGAAATCAAGGCTTATCGGTCGGTTTTAGATGACGTGTCACAGAAACCGAAAATGTGAGTCAGCAAAACGGGCCCGGGTCCGCACCGGTCGGTTTTAGATGGTCGGTTTTATCATAAAACCGACTACCTACGGCAGCGGTCGGTTATAATCATTGAATTTGTGATGGTCGGTTTTGTGACGGTCGGTTTAAAGCTGTTTTCTTGTAGTGCGAATTTGTACAAGAACTCATTCATGGACCATATATATTTACGAGTTTGTTCACGAACTACGTTAACGAACTTGTTCACGAACTATATATTCGAACTTGTTCGCGAACTATTGAGCCGAACTATGTTGTGCTCAAGTTCAGCTCATTTACGAGACGAACCTCAAAATTGTGATCATGTTCGACTCGTTAACAAATCGAATCGAACTCGAGTCGAACATTTTTTGAACCGAATACCGAACCGTTCGTGAGTGTATCGACTCATTTACAACCCTAGTTACATGCAGACCTACACATATCTACTGTCACTGTCTCGAAACAATATAATTTAAATGGGACATGTTCACGTTACTCCCTCCATAACATGAAAAGTGTAGTTTTGATTTTCCGTAGAGTAAGTGTGGGGAAAAAAGGGACAGCTACATATTATTTTTAAAAATTTCTTTCCTTGAATAGTATAATTTAAATTTTTATTTAATAATTTTGCTTTTAATAAAATAATATATGAAAATTACTTCTTTTATATTTTAAAATACGTGTAATAAGCCAAAATTATTTGGGTTTTCTTCAAAAATACCCATGTTGCAGAATTTTTTTCAAAAATACGGTGCAATTTTTGCAACCTTTGCAATCCCAAATGCAACATTTACCAATCACTTGGTCGGCAACTTTAGATAATATTTTTTAAAATACTTTTAAAAAATTAGGTACTTTTATAAATATTCTAAACAATTTTGGATGAAGGGAGTAATTAATAGTTGATTGCTGGACATTTGTTACTAGCATGCATGGGATGACAACATTAAGTTTTATTACTCGTTATTTAAGTATTACTAGGCAATTTAGCCGCGCTTTGCGCGGTTAATAAAATTTTATTTTTAGCTACTGAAAATAGATAAATTAACATAAAAATTAATAGGTATTTTAAAAAAAATTCTAAAAAAAAAGTGATTTAAAACAGTTTGTATGAATTATTGGAATAATACTCTCATTATATATCAAGAATTTTAATAATCTTAAAAATATTACTCCCTCTGTCCCACTCATTTCTTTACATAAAAAAGTGTGTGTCTGAATTCTATTTTAATACAAAAAAAAATAAAAATATATCAAAAATAAGTTATAGAACTATCCTTAAAATGCACCTTAAAATCCGTACCGAAAACTGGTCCACAAACGTAAAGAATTGGAAGGGACGGAGGGAGTATAAACATAAAAAATAGCAATTACACTATTAATTATAATTATATAACGTTTTTAAAACCGACACCCCTCTCATAATTTGCTCAGTAATAGTATACAAATTTATATAATTAGAATTAGAATATTAATTTATTTTGACACGTTATAATGAAACAACATATGTATAACATTTCGACACAACTAAAAATGATGCAATGTGAACAATATTAAATATTTAATTTACATAAAAATAATCTTAATTATATATATACAAGTTAATTTTTTTTTTGGGCACATATAGTTAATTTTTTTTTTGGAATAATAATTATAATGCTCAAATAAAGTTTGTCGATCTTTTATATATATAAATAATATGAAGTAAATTTAATATATATATATAATAAGGATAATTAATGATTATTAAAATGTCATTAAAATGCCATTAAACTGCTACTTAATGCAAGAAAAAAATTTAATAAAAAATCAAAAAAATGAGAATTCAAGAAAAATATTGTAAACTCTTCTAGTGCATTTTCGATCTCCATGCATTATAATATACTAGGTAACAAAGCCGCGCTATGCGCGGCACGAAAACATTTGTAAAATTTGTGTATCTAACATTATCGTTCGTTAAGTTTTATTATTTAAAGTTTATATGATATAAAATGTAATTAAATTTGATTTTTTAAGAATTATAGTGAAAAAGAATTAGCAGAAAAAAACATGTTGAAGTTAATTTCTTAAATATTAATAATAATATTTTCGAAAATATTTATAACACCTAATTTTTTTGCATAACAAATGCTTTTGAAATCAATAAACATTTGTAAAATTTGACGATAGATAATTAAAAGTAACATTTTTTAATCATTTTTGTTATCGATGGCATTATGAGAGACATGATCGATTGTTTAATTTGTTGATAAATTTGTTTGTACGACGAAAAAGAAGCAGAATGTAAATGTAATAAGAGGTGTGATTGACTAACTTGTTGATAAATATGGTTGTATAACAATCAAAATAGAATTCAAATGCATTTTGTAACGCTTCATAATAACAATTTACATGAATTATTAGTTGGAAAATACTCACATTATATATCTAAAGTATTGATAATCTTAAAAATATTACAAACATATAAAAATAAAAATTACAATACGAACGTAATCTTTATGATCAAAATTTACCATATTGAATATAACTTAGTAACGTTTTTAAAGCCGACACCCCTATCATAATATACATGTTCAATAATAGTGTAAAAAAATTAATTAGAATATTATTTGATTTTGACAAAATATAATGAAACAATGGATATATAATTTTTTTTATCGATTTAATCTTCCCATAAAATGGTTGGGTTTGTTCAATTTAATTAGTTTGGTCATAACACATGTGCAATTTATTCATGTGTAAAATTAAAAAACTTTTATGCAAATTCCAAATATTAAGTAAAAATCTTGTACTTACATAATTTATTACGACTTTCACGATCATTGATAATAAAGATTATTTGAGAAGTTAAAGTCTTCTGTCCTATAGTCATTCGAAACGAAATTACAGTGATCTTGAATAGGGAATAATAAAAACGCAATGTAAACAATTTTCATCTTCATTTTACCTAAAAATAAACTTAACCATATTCAAAAAAATTAAATAGAGTAAATTTAATATATGTTTAATAGGTGTAATTAATGAATTTAACGTAAAAAAAGAATTTTAATAAAAAAATATAAAAAGACGAAAATTCAAACACAATATATTGAAACAACGGGTGTATAGCTTTTTATCGATTTTATCTTCCGATAAAATGGTTGGGTTTGTTAAATTTAATTGATTTGATCATAATACATGTGTAATTTATTCATGTGCAAATTAAAATTTTGCTTGTACACAAATTTCATATATTAAGTAAAAATCTTGTAGTTACATAATTTATTACGATTTTCACGATCATTTATAATAAAAATTGTTTGAGAAGTTAAAGTCTTATGCCCTATAGTCATCCGAAACGAAATTATATCTTGAATAGGGAATAATAAAAATGCAATGTAAACAATTTTCATCGTCATTTTACCTAAAAATAAACTTAATCATATTCAAAAAAAAATTAAATAGAGTAAATTTAATATATGTTTAATAGGTGTAATTAATGATTAATTAAAATGTCATTAATAGCTATTTAATGCAAGAAAAGAATTTTAATAAAAAATATAAAAAACGAAAATTCAAGAAAAATAGCTTAAACTGTTCTGGTGCATTTCCGATCTCCAGGCATTATAATATATATAGATATAGATATAGATTTTTATGTAAAAGTACTATAATAGATAAATTAATTTCTATTATTCTTAAAAATTGATTGGTCTCTTATGAATTTTCTATTAAAAATTAATTTAAAAATAATTTACATGAATTATTAATTAGAAAAATATTTTCATTATATATATCTAAAATTTTGATAATCTTAAAAACATCACAAATATATAAAAATAAAAATTACAAAATGAACGTAATATTTACAATCAAAAGTTACAAATAATACAACTTAATAACGTTTTTTAAAACCGACACCCCTCTCATAATATACATGTTCAATAATAGTTTAAGAATTTATTTAATTTGAATATTAATTTATTTTGACACAATATAATGAAACAATGGGCATATAAGTTTTTTATCAATTTAATCTTCCGATAAAATGGTTGAGTTTGTTTAATTTAATTAGTTTGGTCATAACTCATGTGTGTATGCGCATGATTTGTTTACAAATTTCAGATATTAAGTAAAGATCCATGTACTTCTATAATTTACTACGATTCCACAATCATTGATAATAAAGATTATTTGAGAAGTTGGTTAATAATGTTTTTTAAAACCGACATCTCTCTCATAATATACATATTCAATAATAGTATAAGAATTTGTTTAATTACAATAAAAAATTATTTCAACATAATATAACGAAACAATGGGTGTATAGCTTTTTTATCAATTTTATCTTCCGATAAATGACTGGATTTGTTAAATTTAATCGATTTGATCATAACTCATGTATTATTTATTCATGTGCAAAATTGAAAATCTATCTGTACTGTTTGTATACAATTCCAGATATTAAATAAATATCTTGTACTTCCATAATTTATTACGATTTTCACAATTATTGATAATAAAAATTGCTTGAGAAGTTAAGGTCGTGTACCCTATAATCATCCGAAAAGAAATTATAGTGATCTTGAATAGGGAATAAAAAATAACGCAATATAAACAATTGTTATTCGTCATTTTAACTAAAAATAAACATAACTATATATAATTAATATTTAATATTGAAAAAATAACTATAATGTTCAACTAAAGTTTGCTAATTTTTAAACATATTAAATAGAGTAAATTTAATATATGTTTAATAAGTGTAATTAATGACTAATTAAAATGTCATTAACTATTTAATGCAAAAAAAAAGAGTTTTAATAAAAAAAATCAAAAAAATGAAAATTCAAGAAAAATACCTTGAACTGTTCTGGTGCATTTCCGATCTCCAGGCATTATAATATATATAGATTATCAATACCAACCGCAGATCTCTTGCATGATATATAATGACCGACTTATATATAACCCATTATTCTATGTAGAATCAAAATTCTAATTTTTTAGTTTTATAAAAAAAAATTAATTTTTTTATTATATAAAAAAAATACTAATTTTCTGATTCTATTGCAGAACCAAATGCATATGGCGCTGCTGGATGTCACTGTCACGTCAACACGGGTGATATGGCATCGCCACATTATCAATGATAATGTCACTGATGACATGGCACTACCGCGTCAGCAGTGATGATGTGGCACTGCCACGTCACTACTGGCGTGGCACTGCCACGTCGTCACTACTGACGTTACTGACGTGGCACTGTCACGTCAGCAGTGATGACGTGGTAGATGATGTGACAATACCATGTCAGCACTAATGCTAGCGTGGCAGTAATGACGTGGCAACATCATTTTTTTTTTTGAAAAAATTTGGTTTTACTATTGAATCAGAAAAAAATAGATGATTTTTCATAGTTCTCTATATAAGATGGTTCTCTTTTTCATGCTCTGACATTTTTCTTAAGAAATTTGAAGATTGATTGATCACATATGTTAGAGCACCAAATAGGTACTTTGTTTTTCGTCTCGGACTTGAAAATTTATTCCAAACTTGAAATATATGCCAAATTTTTAATTTTTTTGGCATGTCTAATAATCTCACAAATTTTTAATATTATTAATTATTAATTCAGATGAATAATAATTGCTTAATGCCTAAGTTTTACCCTATCTCTGAAATGAATATATGCATTTTGCACCTTTATCTCATCCATTTATAGCTCTTCACGTTGCACAATCTTATCTTGATAATTTTTTAAACTCCATGGGTGGCCAAGATCTATTGCCAGTGATAGAGATCCAATATTTTTTAGTAAGTTCTGGAAGGGTCTTTTCTCTCAACATGGTACTGATCTCTTATTGTCTTCTTCTCACCATCCTCAAACTGATGGTATATATGTTAGGAATTATGTTGTACTTAATGATATGTTCACAAAACACCTAAAAACATATTTGTATAAGTTATTTTTGTAACTCATGATTAACGGATGATATGCTTATTAGCATCCGTTCACATGAATTTCCACTAATTACAACATCATATCCCAAAATGCCAAGTAATTAATGTCATGTCATTTGGTAACAAATTTTGGTACCCAATTTGGTACTTCTAGCACTACTCATTTGAGAAACGACATCTTTTAAATGATAGGCACATATTTCATGCATATATATTTATGGATAGGTTTTAGCTAGGTGGAATATTTAGAGTAGGGCTCTATTAATCGGCAGATTGGATACAAGATCAGGCTTATCAAGAAGGGAAAATATATCAATTTCGTGGCTTCATCAACAAGAAAGGATATGGACACGGACACGAGACACCTCTTGAATCCAATCTTCACAAAATAATCATCTATGTGACTATACCATGCACGAGGGGCTTGCTCTTGGCCATACAAAACCTTCTTCAAACGATAGACTTTATTTTCTTCATTCTTCTTCACATAGCCTGATAGTTGATTAATATACACCTATTCTTGTAATTATCCATTTAAAAAAACAGATTTGAGGTCCATTTGGTGAACTTTCCATTTATTTTAGTATTACTATATAATAATATTATCTATATTATAAATTAGTTGACTTTTTCAATCTCAAAAGAGAACTTAATTTCAGTTCTTCAAACTTGTAAGTTTTTTATTTAAGATATTAGTTCTGTAAAAAAAATCTTTTGAATTTTACTTCAATCTTTTAAGAGTTGGCATAATTAGTAAGCGATGATGTTAGGATAAGAACTGCCAAGTTGTGTATCTCACAACTTTTATTAATTAGATGAAATATATTATGTAGTTCAGCTGAATTATTAGTGATATAGGACAATCACTTAATTATAAAGAAAAAAATTCTTACTAAAAAGTTTACTATATACATGTTCCAAAATATTTTTGCAATGTAACAATCGTTTATGAATTATAATCCAGTTTATTTAGATAGTGGCAATCAACCAAAATTAATTAGATGCAAGACAACAGGCATGTGGTTCAAAATTAGGCTTGCATTGTGTATGTTTGGGGTATCTTAAAATAAGTAACTTATGACTTATAAGCATTTATGTCATATAAGTGATAAGTAGAGTAGAGATTAGAGTGTTTGGTAAATCAGAACTTATAATCAGTAGACTGTTTGGAAAAATCAGAACTTATAAGTTAACTTTTTTTTTATAATTTTCAAAATATTTACTTTTTATATATAACAATGGATATCAATGGATAGATCTCGACGAATAGGAAAATTTGATATATACATATCAATTTTCTAATGAATGGATCGAGAGATATATGATTTTGAAGATTTGAAGGATGCGTATATCGAGAATAAGTTATAAGTTATAAGTTGAAAGTTAAGAATTCTTAACATTTAACTTATGAACTTGTAAGTTATAAGTATAGCTAAAACTTATTTTGGTAAACACCCCCCATAAGGACTTATGGCCTTATAAGCCATAAGTTGGAGGGGAAATGGAACCCCAAACAGGGCCATTGTCATATACAATATGTGATTCCACACAAGAGCTCAGAAGCCTTCCTGGTAAATTTGGTCAAAAGAAAAAACTTTTGATCGAAGAGATCTAAATTTATATCCTATTTATAATAGGATTTTGATCCATAACCACAGCTAGTTGTAAAATATTATGTAGCCAATGAATCTGAACTGTTAAAAAAGGATCTAATGGTTAAAAAACGACACTGCCTTAATGTCTCATTGCGGCCACCTCAATGTTTCATTGAGGTGGTAGCAATGAAACATTGCTACTACATTATTTTTAAAATACGAAAACATCCTTTTCCAATTTGATTAGCAATTAAGTGATTAGGAGCAGAATATTAAAACCGTGCTAAAAAATGAGAAAGATGCAAAAAAATCAAAATTCAAAAAATTTGAAATCAATTAAGTGATTAGGAACAGAATTTTAAATTTTAAATTTGAAAATTGTAAAACACATATCAGCTTGCTCAATACTGTTTCTCACCCAAGTAGATATAATTTATTGGAGTTCACACCAGTAGAAAGAGATATTTGTTTTTTATAAATACAAAACTATCCTTAGCAAAACAACTACCGTTAGCATTGGGATCGAACTCCTGATCTTATGCTAAAGAGGTCATCACCTTAACCATTACGCCAACTAAATTTATTTGATCATATATACCAAATTAATCTATATATTGTATTTTACATTTGATTAAAAAAATGTGTAATTAAACTAAATACACATTTTAATGAAACAATTTCAACTAATTTAGATGATAGACCTTATTACATGTCCGGATTCTGAAAGTTGTTTAATATGAATATTTTTAAAAATTGACTAAATTATTACTTTTTTATTAAAATTGAATTAATTATTAATTTTAAAAATAATAATTTATTAAATTTTAAAAATTATTCATAATGGACGATGTTGTGAAATGAAAAGTAGGGTGTATTTATTTCGTATTGATAACTAGGGTTAGGGAAAGAGCTTCGAGCTTTAATGGCTGATCAAGTGTTTTATGACTTAAGGGTCCTCACAATATGCCTACGTCTCTTGCAAATATCAAAAATCAAGCCAATCAAAACGTAGTTCTGAGAATGAGAGGTCAGGCCCTTATATAGGCTGAGAAACCTCAGAATCGTAGTAGGGTTAGGAGACTTGGTGGACAAGTCAGCCTTGAGGAAGGTTCTAGACTCCTACCTTGTAGTAGTCTGTTTCCTTGTATGACTGTGTGCTTTGGAGGCTACTCTTTACAGAGATAATATCCTTATTTGGCTCTTATTGTTGAGCTGTTAATTATCCCTAATATTAATTACGAAATTATATTTAATTAGGGTTTTGGGCCTCACAAATGGGCCTTACGTTTGGACCAAACCAGGTTTAATTAATGTCACATTAAATGTGTCTTTAGGGCTCACTTTCAGCCATGAAACGAGACACGAATGTAAACACACAATTTTATTTTAAACATCACATAATGTTTTTACAAGCAAAATAAATACAAAACTGTATTATATTTTACTCAACAGTCATTCAAGATGTTTCAAGAATAAATTTATTGAATCTCCTCATAATTGATAATATTGATAGGTTGATTAGTGGAAGTAAGGTAAAATTCATCAACGATATTATTAAAATCAAAACAACTAAATAACTGTATACAAATTTTACTCAATAAAAATTCGAGACATTTCTAAAATGATTGTTTCACATGTCTCCCACTATATGTAGATTAAATATTTTTAATTAAATACATAGGCTAGAAAAAAATATTCATAACGTAATTTTGAAGATATTTCAAATTTTAAATTAATTTATTATGATTTCACATGTATATTTTAATAATTAAATTAAAAAAATAAAAAATAGAAAATGGGCATTGTACCACCACAATGCTCGTGGAAAATATCATTTTTTCCACCAGCTTTAAATATGGTACTTGTAGTTGGTGGTTGGCACAATAAATGCAAGCTGGGCAAAAATCACTTTTTCCCACCTCAATGTTTCATTGCTGCCACCTCAATGAAACATTGAGGTGGTCCATGGCCCATTTTTTATCCGCCAGTTTTTTAAACAACCTTACAAACACTTTTTCCCCACTTTTTAAAATAATTAAAAAATAAATAGTAGAAGTACGCAATGTCATTTTTCAGAACACTCTTCACCATTTTTTTAAGCTTCCTCAATGTCTCGTTGCGACCACATCAATGCTTCATTGAGGCAGTCGCAATGAAGCATTGAGGTAGGCATTTTGAAAATCTAGCATTCTGCTTGTTTGAAAAGATTTTGAAAAAAACGGGACTTCTCATAAGGTCACACATCCGTTAAGTAGTAGAAATACGCAATGTTTATAGTTCGCGCAATGTTTCATTGCTGTATAGAGTGCTACCTCAATGAAACATTGCGGCTACCTCAATATTAATTTCAATATTTAACGGTTATGATGTGTTGGCTGATTATTGGGTTCTAACCCCGAGTGGTTGTGGAGGGATATAATAAACATAAGGTGAATATTTGGTTGTCACTACTACCACCAAACAAATATTAATCGTTAGATTTAAACTTTAATTAACGGTCTAATTTATATCCTATCAATTTTAATATTAAATACTAATAACTATATATCCTATGCCAGCTAGCTTAATCAAACGTCCATAGTACTAAATCACCTACACGAGTCCTACTCATTTTAATATAAAACAAAAAAAAAATCAAAAATAGTATTATTACAAATATTTCTTTCGAATAAATTAATATACAAAAAAATTCAAATAATAATTCTTGCAAAGATCGATAAACTGGCATTATATATAAAGGGAGCTACTCTAGTGAGAACTTTCTTATTGTGAGAACTTAGTCCCAATCACTAAAACACCAAAATTTAGTGATTTTATAAAATATTAGTGATTCACCCAATACGAAAAATTCTTATAATTTTACCCTCTATCCATTCACAAAAAAAAAAATTGAAAAAAAATAATATTTTTTTAAAAAAAAAATGATGACGTGGCAGCAGTTTTTTTTATTTTTTTTTTTTTTTAATTTTTTTTTTTTTATATATGGATATAGGGTAGAATTATAAGACTTTTTCGTGAAGGTGCCCCTGGCGGGGCCCTTAGAATAGATGAAATTTTGATGTTTTAGTGATTGGGACTAAGTTCTCACAATAAGAAAGTTCTCATTTGATCATCTCCCTATATATAAAATCATGTGGCTATAATGAATTTTGCAGGCAAGGGGAAATCACAGATCGTCTCCTAGCTTCACACATGTGTACACACCCCATGCTTTCCGGTTGCGAGAGACTAAAATGAATAGAAGACGTAATTTTGGACACTAGATGCTAATGTCACCCTTTCATGCTATGTTAATTATAGCCAAATATCGAGCCTTTACAAGCATGGTGGCGGACCAAGAAATTAAATCCAGAATAGATCAAGTGAAAAAATTGAATTAACTGGTACCCGAAATCGAATCATGACCTTATTATGTACATAAAAGTCTATCATCGAAAAATTTTGAAAGACATGTGCTCGATCTAATGCAAATTTATTGCGAGTACTAAATTTATATGAACAAAAAAGCAGTACAAACATGCATTATGAATAACTTTAACAACAATAAAGGGAAAGTAGTAGAATCATCAAGATATAGTTGTATCTTAAACAAGTGAAGTTAAATTATTAATCTTCTTAAAATAAGAAAAAAGCCTAATTGATATACAAACCCAGATTTGTGTCTAGATGATTAATCTTCTTAAAAGAAGAAAAAAGTCAAATTAAGTGTTTATTTGGCTCAGCTTTTTTTAAGGATTTATGGACTTATTTTCGAGTAAAAATTTTATATTTTGATAATTTTTTTATATAAATATTTAATGTATGTTTGAGATGATTCAATAAATTGCAAAATTAAGTTGGAAGGTTAAGAATCTTAACTTTTAACTTAAAATAAATTAATTATTCTGATAAATAAGTTTTCCCAAACACCCCCTAATATGCCAACCCAGATTTGTGTCTAGCCTCATTCCGATCTGATTATTTTTTAGGGAAATTCCATTTAATACCATTGTACTTTTGGCTTTTCCAAATGGTACCATCCAACATTTTGGTCTTCCAAATGGTACACCTAAACTTTAGACTTCAACCATTCAATAACACTCCGTTTTAAAAACGTTAAACAAACGTTATTAATTTAACAAACAACAACCACCTCGCCATAGCCTTCCTCCACAACTCCGCTGTTCTTCATTCCCAACCCGCAACAACCACCATTTTTAATCTCCGTTCTCCTTCAAATCCCACCATCACGCCTCCGTCCACATCTTACAACAAACCACCATTGCTCCACCATTCCTCACGCCAACTCTCCCTCACCTCTGTTCACTCTCCACACCTCGACCGTCCACCCATCTATTCACTGTCGTTCACACCGGCCTCCTCTGTACTCCGCCCATCTCCCCGTCAACAACTCCTCCCCGCGGCTCCACCATCTTCACTCAATTAACACCACCCACCACCGTCCGGCGCCGCCAATCTCTCGCACCCCATCTTCTGCCTTCCCGTTTCTCCTCCACCCGCATCTCCTTCACCTCCTTCACATCACCCAACTCCGTTCAAACGACTCCCACCCGACTACGCCGCCGGCCAGTCGCCTCAGCTTCGACACCCACCTGCAATTCCCTTCACCTCCAATCTCAGCCATTCACCAACAGCCCCCCATGTCCTTCATTCCGCCCAATTCATCAACAATTACCTCACCCTTTCTTTTCTCCACACCAAATCACCACTCCCCGCTGCAACCTCTTCTCCGTCGACCCACCTACAACAGTTCACCAGCCACTCTTATATATCTCTCCTGCTCCCCTTTGACTCCGTCCACCCTTATTTCCCCTGCTAACACAACCACATCTCCTCCCCCTTTTATCTCCGCTCACCCTGTGTATTAGTATTCTATATCTAATTTTCATTTTATTTATCTGTTTTTTTTTTTGAACTCATTTTATTTATCTGTTAAAAAAATAACGTTTGTATAACGTTTTTATAATTGAGTGCTATTAAACGGTTAAGTCAAAAGTTTGGGTATACCATTTGGAAGTCAAAAACATTGAGTGGTACCATTTGGAAAAACCTAAAGTACAATGGTACCAAATGGAATATCCCTATTTTTTATTCCATGCAGATGCAACACGTGATTTTTTATTTAAAGAATAGTCAATGGATTTCGATCTCGTGCGACGTCACTGTCATAACAGTTGGATGATCAATTAGATCTTTGATTTTCTTTATTTTTAATTCATCGATACCGTGTTAGAATTTCTATTTACATATTTAGGGGGTGGTATTGTATTATGACTTTTAATGACAATTTTTGGGATAATGACTTTTATGGATTTTAAAGACTTTTAACGACTTTTAATGATTATTGTTGAGTCATTAAAATTTCGAAATACTTTTGATGACTCCTAATGAAATGACTTCTAAAAACTTTCATAGACTTTTTGATAAATTTTGTGGTTTACTAGACTAACTACAAACTACAAAGATCATATATTAGCCTATGCTATGAAATCCTTTAACCTTTTTTCATTGCAATACAATTTCGATTGTGTGTTCTCTGATTAATCCGGCCACCAAAAAATTGAGTACAAGGTATATTTCTTGTTAAATTGAGTATTTGTTGCATATTTTTATCTGAGAATTATATATTTATCACTATTCATAGCTAATGATGATGCAGAACTATGTCATTAGCAATCAATATTTTTATGATGCAAAGCTATTTTATTGATGTTTTATGTGAATTTATGCAAGCACAAAATTTTTAGAAGCCCATGAATTACTATGATGTTTGATGGATTCTTATTTTACTTTGTGTGTTATGATCTAGTTTTACAAAATTGCAAAAGATGATCTAGTTCTACAAAATTGCAAAAGATCGCACCCTCAATAATATTGTTTACTAAAATGAATATAAATATGGAAATTGAAAACCAAGAAGAGGAAGAAAAAGAGACGGAAGAAGAGGAAGAAAGAGAAGTTTGAAATTATTGACAGTAGAAATTTTAAAGAAATTATTGATAGTAATGAAACAATTTTATTCAAGATGATTTTAATAGAATTATTAGAAGTCATGTCAAATCTTATCAAAAAGCTCATGACTTTTTTTTAAGGGATGTAGTTATAATTTTTGTTAAAAGTCATTAAAAGTCATTCTCATTAAAAGTCATTGACTTTTTGAATAACACGATACTTTTAACAACTCTTTAAAAGTTGTAATTGAATACCTTAAACTTTTAAAGACTTTTATAAAATCCTGATACAATACCCCCTTACTTTTAAAGAGTATTTAAAAGTATTAATTGAATACCCCTAAACTTCTAAAGTCTTTAAAAGTATTTAAAACTCATGATACAATACCACCCCTTTAGTCTCCAAGTTCAGTAGTTTGATAAACGGACTTAAACAAAAGTAGAAAAAATCCTTTCAAAAAAAAACAAAAGTAGAAAAAATAAGAAAAATAATAAATTGGGTGGAAGTTAGTACTAGAACTTACTTTAATAGTAAAAAATGTTTAAAAAAACGAATAAAACATCTCAAAATAGAATATACAAACGAATGTAATATCATGATATCATCCATCATATTTCATAACTAGAGCATTTCCAAGAATATTCTTGTTTATTCTTAAAAATATTATAAATAAATGAATTTTTAGTAAATTATTACATTGTTTATTATGTCAACTCCAATAATAATCTATATAATTGTTTTTTTATATTTTATTCATATTTTAATTATAATATAATAAAAATTTAAATTCAAACAGTGGGAATATCGAAGGGAAAGAATATTCTATAAGTAAAAATAAGTTAAGACGCACTTACTCTTAAAATTTAGGAGAGATGATCGATGGGTTCTTAACTTTTTAGAAAGGCTTTAAGAATCATTTAAGGATCTAATTTTATATATCTTTTTATATTTTTATTTAGAGTAGTGTTAGGAATCTTGGATTCCTAATCATGGGTTTGACAAAATGAATTATTTTAATTGGTGTGATTGATGTAAATCTAGGAATCCATTTTATTTAATTATAATATGACCAATTAAAATATGGCATTTGGAAAAAAAAAAAAGAAGTTAAAACTAATTTAGCATTTTCAGTCATTTTTTATTTACTCCCCAATATCAATTGTCAATTTGTAATTCTTTGAATGTATATGAATACATGAAGAACTTTTTTTATTTTTAAAATAAATATTCAGTCAGGTCTTGCTAACTAAGGATTGAAGAACAATTTTAGAAATTTATTTGAGAACTCTAGCATTTCTTTATTCTATAATCAAAAAATTGAGATTGGTACAATTTACAAAATACAAAGATTGTTGAACATATATATATATATATATATATATGATGATATTTCATTAATTTATTTATCCTTCATTAGCCTGGCTAAATAAATAAAAATGAAGCAGACACAATACTACTAGCTAAAATACACCACATCAAAGCAGCCAATCTCCTATGCAATCGGATGTAGAAGCAAAATGTAGGTCTGTAGGAGAACCTAGATTTGGTTCAATGATGATATTTTCTACATTCCAAAACTCCTCCAACATTTCCATCATCGATTTCTCATTTGAAGATGAAGGCGACGTACTTCGAATCTCATTCTCTTCCTGACTGTAAAAATCAGAGCCAAATAAACCCGAGAAACCAGGGCTAAGAAGTTTCGTTAAGCAAATGTCACTGGAGTCGATTTCAGGCTCGAGCTGACTAACATTGTTTGGCTCAATTAGAGGTTCATTAGTATTTACGGACACAATTTCTCTATTCCCACTAAGGGTAAGGTTTTGGTACATTTTGTCTTTGTCAGATCCTGATTCGAAGGGGAACATACCGGATGTTTTTGGTACAGGGGCATTAGTAGCAACATCATCTGGTTTGAGATTAGTGATCAATAACTGGGTGCATTGTGTGGATGGAGTCTGAGCCAGTTTGGAATCGACATTGTCCTGAGTTGGCTGGCGCTTTCTCTTGTCTTTCTTCTTCAAGTTGTTTTGTTTTTTAGTAGGGATTTTCGAAGGAGAGGCAATTGAAGTGGTGTGATTACCATGAGCCTTTTTCTTCAAACTTGTGTTCCAATAGTTCTTGATTTCATTGTCTGTTCGTCCCGGAAGCCTACCAGCAATTAGAGACCATCTGTTACAAGAAGTTCAAAGCTAACTTCATTATTCATACCCAACAACATAAAAGAATGAGTACAATCAGTGAAAGAGGCAAAGGAAGGCCAGGTTACTCTAGAGCTTCGGCTGAACTTCAAAATTCAATACATATTTTTTTTCCCCGAATCTCAAATTCGAGGTAAAAAAAAGTAGTAGAATTTTTTTTTTTAACTCCGGTTGGACTTCCAAAAATATCACGAACTACGACATGGATACATAATTTACACACATAGATCGACATACCTATTACCAAGAAGCTTGTGAAGTCGGACGATGAGGTCTTCTTCATCATCAGAGATGTTACCTCTCTTGATATCCGGTCTCAAATAATTCAACCATCTCAGCCTGCAACTTTTTCCGCATCTCTTTAAACCTGCAACCATCATTTTCTTATAAATTTCTTGCATTAAGCAAAATACATTGAAAATAAACGTAAACTTTTCTACATTTATGCATAAATACCTGCTCTTTTGGGGAGACTACGCCATCGGCCTTCACCATGGAGTTGAATATAATCAGTTAGAATTTTATCTTCATCTGAAGTCCATACCCCTCTGTTCAACCCTACCTTTGAACAACAAGGGCTCCTCCCCATCTCAACTTTTTTTCTTATTTTTTCTACTCAATCTTTTTCTTTCACTACTAATTTCTCTTCCTATATGATTCGGATCTAACCACTCCCTCGTGCTATAAATACTAATTAGTGTACGTAGCTGATACCAGTCTTTGACTAAGACACCATATAATCAAGACAAAACCTGAATATTATAGAAGTTTACTCCATGCAGTGTTTGACTGGCTCGGTGGCTAGCAATGGCATTTGTCCAAAACCCTTTTACACTAATTACATAATTAGTCCACAGCATTATTATAATTAATTTAGTGATTTGATTAAAAAAATATACGTATGTAGTTGCTATATAAGTTTTGGACCACGTTTCCATTATTAATTTGTTCTTGTAAGAGCATTTCAATCATGAATAAGCCTGATTATCAAAAATAAAATTTTGGAGAATATGTAAAAATATATATTCATCTCGGACACGGACGGTACATAATTGTTATCGGTCATTTTTATAGGATACAGGATGAATGCAGGGGTCCCATTTACATTAGAGAAGTGAGTCAATTAAAAATAACCACCTAAACTGGAATACGGTACACTTAAAGTGGTGTAGAGGATTTGTGGCCGTGTTTGACTGGTGGCTAGTAATACAGTAAAACCTAGAGGTTATCACTTTAATGGGATAAAATATAACTATCAATTATCAAATGGACCGAGACTTTTTATCATTTTAGAGAGATTATTATTTTAGAGAGTATTAATTTAGAGGAGTTGTAGAGTTCAGCATTTGTCCCAACCCTTTTACACTCAAATTACATAATTAGTCCACAGCATTATTATAATTAATTACTGATTTGATTTTTTAAAAAAAATACGTATGTAGTTGCTAGTTTTGGAGCATACGTTTCCATGATTTGTTCTTGTAAGAGCTAGTTAAAAGTGATGTAAATTGTCATAAATAAAATTTTGGAGAATATGTAAAAATATATATTCATTACATAATTGTTATCTATAATTTCACAAAACCTTTTTCAGTTCCATGATATAATATTTTATAGATTCATAAATTATACATAATCAATATAATATTTTATATTATTTTTGTTAATCATTTTAGCCAAATGCTCTTCTAACTAGTTAACCATTATTTCTACGGCTACATCGTTTTAATTAATTGCTTGGGAGAATGTGCTGCAACTTAAGAAAAGGTCATTTTTTTTATAGGATACATATAGGTCAAGCTTAAAATTATTACTTATGATTAAAGTTTCTTAAAATGATAAGTGGAAAATAAAATTTTAAGTTAGGGATAATTTTGTATAATGAGTAACTTATGAATTATTAATGTAAAAGTAAAAATAAAGTTGCTAAATTATTAATTTAAGTGAAGATATTAACTTTTATCAAATAAAATAAATCACTTAAAAAAACTACCACATACCGACGTCTGGTTTTAAGCTATTTTTTTAATCTTTAAATTATTTTCTAACTTATTCACTACAAGAAATTTGGCCATTTACGACGGCAAACTTACGACGGTTTTTTTTTCGCGCCCAACTTACGACGGAAACAGCAAAACCGTCGTAAGTTATTACGACGGAACGTAAATTCGTCGTAAGTTGTCTTTTTCGCGCCCAACTTACGACGAAACAATAAAACCGTCGTAAGTTATTACGACGGAACGGAAATTCGTCGTAAGTTCGGTCAATTAAATTTAAAGGCATAATGAATTATTTTTAATGATGACGTAACGATGTCGTTTTCGCATCCAACTTACGACGGAAACAACAAAACCGTCGTAAGTTATTACGACGGAATTCCGTCGTAAGTTAGCATTTAATTTTTTAAAATCTTTTATTAGTCCAATTAAATTAATTTTTTATTTTTTGAAAATTTGGGAATATCTTTAAATTAGATATATATTGACATCCGTGCGATTGGATCGTCGATAAATATATTTAAAAAAATAGAAACAATAATATGTGATAGAGCACTAGTTACGAGTTCTAGACAATATAGTAGTGTTCTACTAAGATTTCCAACCAAATTAATTTTTTATTTTTTAAAAATTTGGGAATTTCATTATTTTAGATATATATAGACATCCGTACGGTTGGATCGTCGATAAATGTTTTTTAAAAAATAGAAACAATAATCTGTGACAAAGCACTAGTTACGAGTTCTAGACAATATAGTAGTGTTCTACTAAGATTTCCAACCAAATTAATTTTTTATTTTTTAAAAATTTGGGAATTTCATTATTTTAGATATATATAGACATCCGTACGGTTGGATCGTCGATAAATGTTTTTTAAAAAATAGAAACAATAATCTGTGACAAAGCACTAGTTACGAGTTCTAGACAATATAGTAGTGTTCTACTAAGATTTCCAACCAAATTAATTTTTTATTTTTTAAAAATTTGGGAATATCATTATTTTAGATATATATTGACATCCGTACGGTTGGATCGTCGATAAATGTTTTTTTAAAAAATAGAAACAATAATCTGTGACAAAGCACTAGTTACGAGTTCTAGACAATATAGTAGTGTTCTACTAAGATTTCCAACCAAATTAATTTTTTATTTTTTAAAAATTTGGGAATTTCATTATTTTAGATATATATAGACATCCGTACGGTTGGATCGTCGATAAATGTTTTTTAAAAAATAGAAACAATAATCTGTGACAAAGCACTAGTTACGAGTTCTAGACAATATAGTAGTGTTCTACTAAGATTTCCAACCAAATTAATTTTTTATTTTTTAAAAATTTGGGAATTTCATTATTTTAGATATATATTGACATCCGAACGGTTGGATCGTCGATAAATGTTTTTTAAAAAATAGAAACAATAATCTGTGACAAAGCACTAGTTACGAGTTCTAGACAATATAGTAGTGTTCTACTAAGATTTCCAACCAAATTAATTTTTTATTTTTTAAAAATTTGGGAATTTCATTATTTTAGATATATATAGACATCCGTACGGTTGGATCGTCGATAAATGTTTTTTAAAAAATAGAAACAATAATCTGTGACAAAGCACTAGTTACGAGTTCTAGACAATATAGTAGTGTTCTACTAAGATTTCCAACCAAATTAATTTTTTATTTTTTAAAAATTTGGGAATATCATTATTTTAGATATATATTGACATCCGTACGGTTGGATCGTCGATAAATGTTTTTTAAAAAATAGAAACAATAATCTGTGACCAAGCACTAGTTACGAGTTCTAGACAATATAGTAGTGTTCTACTAAGATTTCCAACCAAATTAATATTTTATTTTTTGAAAATTTGGAATATCATTAAATTAAATATATTTTGACATTCGTACGGTTCGATCGCCGAAAAATATATTTTAAATATAGTATCATGACTATTATTAAAATATTATTATTCTATAATAATATTATATTTTATTATAATTTTAGATATTATATAATTTTAAAATACAATAAATATCAAACATAAAAGATAATAGTGTATATTGTATTTGATAATTCATGATAAAATTTACGAATTGTTTTGAGAATTTGTTCAGGAGTCGATTTATAGTCGAAAAACTCGTACGTTTAAAAATCAACGGTTGACCAAACTTCTACGAAATTTGACCAGATTTTGATAGAACAATTTTCTTAATATTTTCAAGTTCTAGTAAAAAATTCATAATTTTTAGAGCATTTTTTATTTTTAAATATTTATTTTAATCTATATTAAGAATGGAAAATTAAAATTCTATTGATGACACGTGTCAATGTGATATTGGTTGACACCATAGCACAAGGATTGTGCTTCTTCAATCAATTTATAGCCCTTGATTAAAACAAAGAAACACACATCCAATGGTCCTTATTAAACCCACATATTCAGCCCCAGTTTTTCTTTAATCTGAACATCCTTTTCTTTTCTACAATCAACACAAAACCCAGTCCCCTTCTTCGACTTCCCCTTCAATTCCATCGGGTTTTATGACAGATTTTATAGGAATTCATTCTATATCTGGAGGGTTTGTTTTCGGATTAACTATACCTAAGGGTGAATTCGCGGTGAGATTGATAGAAAGGATTGAAGATTACAAAGATGCTGGTGTTGGGTTCATGTAGCTCTTGATTTCGAAAATTAAATTTATTACTTATAATCGTCTCCATTAATTCATCTATCTATCTATCTATCTGATTGTGTTTGAATGGCAGCAGGAGTGTGGAGGAGATGGAAGTGGTGTAGAAGGAGAGGGAATGGTGACTGCAGTAGATCGGAGGTTATGGGTCGAGGAACGAGAGGAATGGTGTGGTGGCTGTTTGCGTTGTGTTGTGCGAAGTGGGTTGGTTGCCGGAAAGGAAAACGGAGAAGAGGCGGGTGATGGCTGTGTTTTGTTGGTGAAGTTCGAAGAAGAGTGGTGAAATGATGGAGATGGGTGGACGGAGGAGATGGCTGCTATAGAAGGTGCAGCGGTGTTGAGAATGTTGGTGGTGGCGAAGGGCTGTTGGCGGGGAACGAAGGAGGGTTGGTTGGAATGAAGAACAGAGGAGTTGAATGTTGGCGGTAGGGAATGAGGTGAATTGAAGAAGAAGAACGGAGTTGTGAGATAGGGCGGTGGTGTAGATGGGGCGGTGGGACTGGTGGGTGATGTAGTGATTGGAGTTGTGAGATGGGAGTTAGAAATGGTGAAGGGGATAGAAGGGACAGTGATGGAAGCGTAAGACGAATGCGAGGAGAGGCAGTAGTAGAACAGAGGTGGGTGAAAGGTTGTACGGTGGAAGTGAATTGTGCAGGTGGTTCGACAGTGAACGGAGAGGTGAAATGGTGCCGCGGCGATGGTGTGTTCATGTTCTGGTGCCGGTTTCTGGAATTTCCAGATTCCGGTGCTATTTTTTTTAAATGTGTTTGACTTAACTAACGACGGAAATTGAATTTGTGACGAAAATTAAATTTCCGACGAAAATTGTAATTTGTGACGGAAATCTGAACTTCCTACTCGAGAAAAACGACGAAAATATTCCGTCGTAATTGACCCCATTTACGACGGCAAACTTACGACGAAATTTGAACTTACGACGAAAAACTAAATTTGCGACGAAAATGATAATTTGTGACGGAAATCTGAACTTCCTACTCGACCAAAAACGACGGAAATATTCCGTCGTAATTGACCCCATTTACGACGGTTTCAGTTCAAAAAAAACGTCGTAAATGCCCCTTTTTCTTGTAGTGATTACACAAGAAAAACATTTTTCAATTTAAAGTCAAAAATCACTTTAAATCGGAGTCTAAGAGGCCGTTTGGAATTGCTTAAAATAAGTTACTTTTGACTTAATGGGGTGTTTTTAACTTAATGGAGAAAGTAAAGTTGTTTACTTTAAGTTGAATGAACGTGTTTGGGTACTTAAAGTTAAATGGGGGTTTAATAATTTTGACTTAAAGTGAAATTTGACTTAAAAAAAATTTAAATTCATAATATTTAAACTTTAGAAAAATCGTGAAAAAAAATACTCTATAAATCATAAGTCAAAAGTAGTTAAATAGAACTTATGACTTAATAAAAAATTTTAACTTAAAACCCAATTTTAAGCAAGTCACCCAAACCGAACAAAAGCTCCTAAAAATCACTTTCTTCTAAAATTCGGAGAAGCCAAACAAGATCTAAAGCTCTAGCCAAACGGCTCATAATGTGCATTTCATTGTCACTCACTCTCTTACAAACTTCATCATGCATTTAAAGTATTCTACTCCCTGTGTCCCAGCCGGTTCTTTATATGGCGGCTGGGTACGAAGGTCAAGGATAATGGGTGTAATATTGTTAAAATAAATGAGATAGTAGGTGTAATAGTGATTTTATTGTTAAAATAAGTGAAGTAGTGGGTGTAATAGTGATTTTATTGTTAAAAATAAATTAAGTAGTGGGTGAAATAGTGTAAAGTATTGTTAAAATAAGTGAAGTAGTGAGTGTAATAGTGTTAAAACTTACTATTTTGGGTAATGTAAAAAAATGGTGGGACGGCCCAAAAAGAAAATTGTAAAGAAATGGATGGAACATATATTACTCCAACTCGTGTACAGCGTGTACAGCAACTGCCTAACAGATTGTGACATTCAAGTTTTGTTGAAACAGAGGAAGCAATATCTCGACTTGTTTCTAATTCTCTCGACTTGTTTCTAATATCTCGACTTGTTTTTCCAAATTAAGATTTCAATAACATTAGTATGTCTTTTGGTAATATATTTCATCATAGTTCTGAAAAAGAAGTTGAGTATACTTTGCATACGTAACTTTTCAACTGTAAATGACTTTTGATCATGTATATAGAATGGTGATCCCCGATAATGTCAATATATTTATATGTTCTGAAAATTTTTCCCAATATGTAACTAAATAATGAATTTCTTTGTATTTACATCAAAAATCAAAAATTCAATTATATATATATCTGGTAAAAAGTTTATGATACCTATTTTTCCAAAATATATTGCATAGATATATCCTTAACTGAACCCCTCATTTAAAATATGTAAATTATGTTTCGCTTGTATTGGGATCTCTAATTAATCATGAGCCTTTCCTATAGAATTATCCATTTTTCGAAAAAAAAATATTCTCATTATTAGGGATTTAGAAATAACATAACTAATGAGTATACGAAATGTAGTTAATAATAACATATACATGATGTCTACTAATATTGTATTTTATTTGAAATTAAATAAAATTTTGAAATTGGGATATGCTCATGCAACTATACATGTCCGTTACATATTGTTTCCCAATATGTAACTAAATAATGAATTTCTTTGTATTTACATCAAAAATCAAAAATTCAATTATATATATATCTGGTAAAAAGTTTATGATACCTATTTTTCCAAAATATATTGCATAGATATATCCTTAACTGAACCCCTCATTTAAAATATGTAAATTATGTTTCGCTTGTATTGGGATCTCTAATTAATCATGAGCCTTTCCTATAGAATTATCCATTTTTCGAAAAAAAAATATTCTCATTATTAGGGATTTAGAAATAACATAACTAATGAGTATACGAAATGTAGTTAATAATAACATATACATGATGTCTACTAATATTGTATTGAAGTATTTGAAATTAAATAAAATTTTGAAATTGGGATATGCTCATGCAACTATACATGTCCGTTACAACTTAGGCATCAAGTGTTTAAGCAGAAAATATTAGTAATACTAACTTGTAGATGTAGTACACGCATAATTTGTACTCCGTATCAGACTAGAACCCAGAAGTCAAGAGTTCTAGAACGGGCAACAAAATTTCCAGACAATTTTTCCCTTTGCATAGGGAAAAAAAATCAACTCATACTCTAAAAGATTAATTTATCTCGAATTTGTCAATTATTGTTTAGATTCGTTTAGAACATCTTTAAAGACAAAATTAGAAATCCTCAAGTATCAATTTCAACTAAGATATTATGATTTTGTAGTGTATTTAGGAGTATGAAATATTATATAGGCAATACATATTGTACATTAAATAAATATAACAAACGAAAATTTATTTGAATATTTTTTAAATGTAATACGAATATCAAAGTGACGAGACATGTCTTGATATTTGCTCAAAAATTAAAATCGAGTCCTAATTTGTTCGCATTTCTCTATACGAATACAATCTATACTATTATATAAAAACCGAAACATTAAAAGTTTGGTTGGTCGGTATCTGTTGATTTTACTTATTTACCCTTAACTAATAAAACATGTTATTTTACTTAATTATCCTTACTTAATTATTATTTATAATAATATGATAAATAGTCATTAGTCGACTGCCTTTTTAACATTTAATTTTAATTGAAGAAATTACTTTTTATAAACACCTAAAATTGTACCATATCTTATAAACGCTAATATTTGTTTTCTAATTAAAACATGTTACCTTTTAATTATCCTTAATTATTTATAGTTACTAATAACTAATAAAGGTACCTGTTGATTTTACTTATTTACCCTTAACTAATAAAACATGTTATTTTACTTAATTATCCTTACTTAATTATTATTTATAGTAATATAATAAATAGTCATTAGCTGATTGCCTTTTTAACATTTAATTTTAATTGAAGAAATTACTTTTTATAAATACCTAAAATTGTACCATATCTTACAAACGTTAATATTTGTTTTCTAATTAAAACATGTTACCTTTTAATTATCCTTAATTATTTATAGTTACTAACAACTAATAAATTTCATTTTTCAGGTAAAATATGTTACCTTTTCTATTTTTCAATAACTAATCAATTTTCCTTTTCACGTAAAATACTTTATCTTTTATATTTTAATTAACTAAATTTTTTCTTTTCTAAAAATACTATGATCAATTCTATTTAATAAAATAAAATATTATAATTATAATTACTAATAATTAACCAATTACCTTTATCTATACTATTATATAAAAGCCGAAACATTAAAAGTTTGGTTGGTCGGTACCTGTTGATTTTACTTATTTACCCTTAACTAATAAAACATGTTATTTTACTTAATTATACTTACTTAATTATTATTTATAATAATATAATAAATAGTCATTAGCCGATTGCCTTTTTAACATTTAATTTTAATTGAAAAAAATACCTTTTATAAACACCTAAAATTGTACCATATCTTACCAACGCTAATATTTGTTTTCTAATTAAAACATGTTACCTTTAAATTTAAAACTAATCTTGCAATAACTAATATAAACCCAAAAATATCACACCGCATCTTACCGTCATTAATAAAATATAATAAAAATCTATATACATTTCTAATAATAAGAAAATTTGAGGATAATTCTTGAACATGAGTATATTAAATTATATTAAAAGTAAAAAAATTATTGAAAGTAATGATTATATAAAACCTAATTATATTATTAAATGAAATTTATAACATATCAAAAGAAAGATCCCTGTTGATTTTACTTATTTACCCTTAACTAATAAATCATGTTATTTTACTTAATTATCCTTACTTAATTATTATTTATAATAATATAATAAATAGTTATTAGCCGATTGCCTTTTTAACATTTACTTTTAATAGAAATTACCTTTTATAAACACCTAAAATTGTATCATATCTTACAAACGTTAATATTTGTTTTCTAGATAAAACATGTTACCTTTAAATTTAAAACTAATCTTGCAATCACTAATATAATCCCAAAAATATCACACCGCATCTTACAATCATTAATAAAATATAATAAAAATCTATATACACCTATACTAATATATAATAAGCAAACAGTGATATAATTTGGTTGTTTGGTTCAACCATTTAAAACAATAGTGACCGTTAGATATTTAGTATATAGATGATAATCGTTAGATCTAATAATAAGGAATACTCTATATTTAAATCCCGGTTCGAATCCCGTCAACAACAAATTTACATTAAGATTTTATATTATTAGTTCTAAATAGTACATGTGATTTATTAAATAATTTTTAAAAAGTTAAATTAATTCCATAATAAATTATAAAACTCTATTTTTGTTTAATTATATAATTTTAAAAATATTTAAAAGTAACCGTGCTTTGCACGGATTATAAGCTAGTATATTGAATTTTTAAGGAGTAAGATACCCTACAATATTTTGCAAAAAAAGAATGCATTACAATACAAAAGATTTTTTACGATAATTTTTTTACATTAAATCCGTCGCAATCTTAATGCTCCATCTAGTTCGTCGTAAGTATCATGTACAACTCTTTAAATTAAATACACGTAGTATACGAACACGTTATTTTTGCTTTTATTTTTTTTTATTTTATGTCCTTAACACTCTCTATCAATCTAAAACATTTAGTCATATATAATCAATTGCTTTTAAAAATTGAATTATAGCCTAGCTAACTAATTGACGGACATAAACCTGTTGAGTGTTAAACAAGAAATTAAACTGACCTCATGATTATCTATTATCTATACTCATAGTTATAAAAATCCCCGATTTAACCGATTAATCCCCAATTAATCCTCTATAAGGTAGGCAATCGATTCGATTTTTGAAATTCGATTAATCCTATGAATTTATTTAAAATGATATATTTAATTGCAAATTAGATTAATATATTAAATTTTATTATAATATCCGATTAATACTCCGATTAATCTTTCCGATTAATCCCCGATTACCCTATTAATCTTAAATCGGTAGCTCAACCGATTTATACCGATTACCGATTTTTATAACCATGTCTATACTATATTATTATAAGCAAACTAGAGATCTTTTGTAGTTTGTAGTTTGGTTAACCAAGCTATTCATAACCGTTAGATCTTCAACTCAAATAGATCATGACCGTTCGGCTTAATCGACTAGACAAAATATTTATATTAATATTGTATTTTTTTTTTATGGTTGTTGTATTATTAATATTAAAAGTTGTTATATTAAGAAGTCTAAGATTCGATTTCCTTTTAGTTTAAAATATTACCCTTTATAAACAACTAAAAACATAAATCATACCATATCTTTCGATCATTAAACTAGAGATCTTTTGTAGTTTGTAGTTTGGTTAACCAAGCTATTCATAATCGTTAGATCTTCAACTCAAATAGATCATGACAGTTAGATACAACAATATTAAAAATTGTTATATTAAGAAGTCTAAGATTCGATTTCCTTTTAGTTTAAAATATTACCCTTTATAAACAACTAAAAACATAAATCATACCATATCTTTCGATCATTAATTTTTCTATCTAATTAAAACATGTTACCTTCTATTTAATTAAGACACGTTACCTTTTATTTTAATATTACAATAATTAATATATATATATATATATATATATATATATATATATATATATATATATATATATATATCCAAAAATATTGCACTATATCTTTCAACCATTAATAAACACCTAAAAACATGAATCATACCATATCATTCAATTATTAATATTTCTTTTCAAATTAAAACCCCTTACTTTTAATTTAATTTAAGCTTGCAATGATTAATATATATCCAAAAATATCACACCATATCTTTCAATTACTAATAAAATATATTAAAAATCATTATACATTGTTTATAATAAAAAAAACATAAGTATAATCATTAAACATGAATATATAAAATTATATTAAATTACAATTTAAAAAATAATTGAATATGATGTTTATATACAAATATAATATAAATTTCAATAAAATTTATGACATATTAAAATAAACCCGTGTATCACACGGTTTAAAAGCTAGCTATACTATAATAAGCGAAAATGGATATAATTTGTAGTTTGGTTACCCTTATTTTGGTTCCACATTTTTGGTTATCCCCATTCACAACCGTTAGATCTTCAACTCAAATAGATCATGACCGTTAGATACAACAATACTAAAAATTGGAGGTATAAGGTTCGAATCCCGCCAACAACATTTTAATATAAAATTACTACTAGATTATGTTAATTTAGATTTAATACTAAAAATTATTTATATACAAAGGTCTAAAATTTGAATTCTTCCAATATATTAACAGTAATGTTTATAAAATTATATACTAAACTGTAAGAAAATTAAAAAAAATATAAAAGTAACCCGTGCGTTGCACGGGCTATAAGCTAGTATTATTAATAGCACAACATGAGGTTTTGTGAAACAATTTATTCAAGGTGAAATTACTAATCTACCCTTGCTATATTATATTAATGAAAAAAAAATTTCTAGAGAGAATTGAACCCATAACCTCTAACTTGTAACTAAGAATCCTTACCATTATGCTAGACATGAGTTTTTAATTTATTATAAAACTCATTATTAATATATCATGAGAAAACACTCATATATTATATTAATGCTAAAAAATTGTTCCTAGAGAGAATCGAACTCTTGACCTCTAAGTTAAAAAAAAAAGATTCCTTACCACTATACTAGACATCAATTTTGGATATATTATAAAACTCATTATCAATATATCGTGAGACAATTTAATTATCATGAAATTACTAAATTACCCTCATATATTATATTAACAATACCAAAATTGTTTCTAATGGAAATTTAATCCTTGATCTCTAGATTAGAAGTGAGATTCCTTATCACTATGCTAATATTAGTTTTGAGAATATTTCGTAAATTGTACATAGTTATGAAGCATTTTTTTTATTCTTTAGTAGAAACAAGTTACTTGGATTTAGAAGATAGATACTATAATTTGTGTATTAATTGATATCTTACGCATATCTCTTAATCCGGGTCAAAATGCACAAATCGGTTGTGGATGATCAAGCAGTCACTACTAATATAAATTCTTATATGCTCATAACTCAGTCCTTTGAGCATTCGTTCAAAGAGACTAGCACATTAAAATTTACTTATTTTTAATGGTACATACATCAATTATCATGAATAGATAATTTCTTATATATGTTTTGCATACTAAGCATTTACATGTTGTAAGCACCATTTAATTACAAAACAATAAAAATACATAATAACATGATTTTACTAGCAAAGCTCGAGCGGTAAATTGCATGCACATTAACCACCTATATATTAACATATTTAATTATAGTGGAACAGAAAACGCATCGATCCATTATCTCTTTCTTATGACAATATGGGTTTGGGAAGTTCTTCTGCTTGCTCTCTCCATTTTTTAAATTTAGGTTCAACCCATTTTGGTAATATTAGCTCATACAAAAAACTGAAGCACTAATTTAAGGCACTTGGTTTCATGGTGTTTGGATCACACGGTTGATCCCCAAGCAATTTGGAACCAATCTCTCGTATAAATTTTCAGTCGTATCGATCTTTCGCTAATATGCAAGTTCTGAACAGTCACTATTTATGTAAATACTTTTATACTCCTAACTCAGACAATTAGTAATCCTTGAAATGAGATTAGCACATTGCAAATGATACCTTTTTTAGCTATATAGTTGATATACACCGTGAACACATAATCCCTTTTGGACTTATTTGCATTCTGAGCATCAACACATTGAAAATACAATTTGATTATTTGAATATAGAGCAACACAAATGCATATTAACATAATTGTGCTAACAAGCCCGTGCCTTGCAAAATTTACTATCGCTTAAATGGTGTGCATGTAAGAGATTCATGCCTACTCGAGATTGACACTAAGCAATAAATAACGGAGAAATCTCGTGCTCACAGACACAACATATATTGCATTACCAAGCTAATATTCAAATATACGTGAAGTCATTAAGCACATTTAAAGCATGCTCGTGCCTTGCACGTGCTATAAAGCTAGTTATTTAAATAGTAGTACTATGATTTTGTAGTTTTCTTTGTCTAAGCGATCTTCCTACTAGATTACAAATCTTTGGCATTAAATATTCACCCAATTATATATATATATATATATATATATATATATATATATATATATATATATATATATATAGAGTAAGGATCTAGGGAAAACCTCGTTTAATGGAAAACTTAGAAAACTAAATCGAAATATAGCATATATGGTATGCAAACTAATCGTTGGGAGATGAAGAAAAATGTGGTGAAATTAGATTTAAAAAAAATATCACCGATTGACGGGAAAAATCAAATTAAAAATGGAGGGGATTAGGTGTGATTCTGTGTGTGAGGGTGTATTTGATTAGTGTGTGAGTGCCCCTGGCGGGGCCATTGATCTTAATACATCTAATGGCTAGGATTAGTATATATATATATATATATATATATATATATATATATATATATATATATATATATATATAATTACATAACGAGAGGCTGCCAAGTTACAATCAGCAGAATCATATTTTGTAGGGTAGGTAATTTAATAATTAATAACATTTAATTATGTTATCTATATTATCACTACAACAAAAACGACCAAAATCTATCACATAAAACATACCAAAAAAAATTGGTAGGAAAAGGTACTTGTGGGCCCAAATTTTGTACACGCAAGCAGCAATTCCTACCAAATTTTGGTAGGAAAATAAAACGAGTAATTAGCATTTTGCACCCCTTATCTTTGGACACTTTTTCAATTTGATCTCAAACTATGTTTTTTGGCAGATTGCACCTCTATGGTTTCAAAATCGCTTCAAGTTGCACCCTTTTGATCAAATTTTGTCCACTTTGACCGCTACTATTAGGCTAATCAAGGGTAGATTGATTGTTTCTTGAATAAATCTTTGTATTTTTACCCTCGCACATCCTAATAGTAGCGGTCAAAGTGGACGAAATTTGGTCAAAAGGGTGCAAACTGAAGCGAGTTTGAAACCATAGAGGTGCAATCTGCCAAGAAACATAGTTTGAGACCAAATTGAAAAAACGCCCAAAGATAAGGGGTGCAAAGTGGTGATTACTCAAATAAAACCTACCAATTTTGGTCGGTTTTGATCACATTTTGACTGAAAAATGGCCCCACCTTCCACATCATCATCCCTCACATATTTTAAATTAATAAACAATTTCTGAAAATAAATAATAATATAATTTTGCTAGTGCCATTTCCTACCAATTTTTTGTAGGAAATCAAAACCTACCTACACTGGTAGGTTTTGACTATGAAGGTACCCCACCATATATCCATGTAAGTAGCCACGTAAGTTTTCGTCAAAAATTTCGTGAAAAAGTTGAATTTCCCGCGCACATCAAAACCTACCAATATTGGTAGGTTTTGATCAGTAAGTTTCAGCCAAAAAATTATGAAAAAATTGAATTTCCCTCGAACATCAAAACCTACCAATGTTGGTAGGTTTTAGCAGCATTTTGGACCGAGTAACACCCTACCTTCCACATCATCGTCATTCACATTTTTTAAATTAATAAACAATTTGTTAAAAATAAAAATAAATATCAGTTTCCCAGGATCATTTCCGACCAATAATGGTAGGAATAGCCTTATCACAAAAATAATTTATTGTGGGAATATCCTTATATATATATATATATATATATATATATATATATATATGGGAATATCCTTATATATATATATATATATATATATATATATATAAATATATAATTTGTATGTCTATAATCGGATTGGATCCCAGCTCAGTGGTAAGGTGCTAGTACATTATGGGAGTGGTCGAATGTTCGAATCCTATCGAACAACTTCTTTTTTCTCTTGGGCTATTTCCTACCAATATTTGTGGGAAATGGCATTATCACGAAAATAATAATTTTCTTCATTTTCAAATTAATTTGTTTACTAGATTAAAATCTGTTCAACGCACGGTTTTTTTAATATTATATGATTTTTTCAATAATTTGAATAAAATTTTATGATATGAATTTTTGTAAGTTAAACTTTTAAATGATATAATTTGATAATAACGATATATATTTTAGACATAATATTTCTAAAAATGAAAATTTTAATTATAAGATATAGATAAAATGATACTCCCTCCGTCCCATTTTATGTGAACCTCTTTCCTTTTGGTACGTCCCAAAAAGAATGAACATAATATACTTACTATTTTTTAACACTACTTTTTACTATTACACCCACTACTTTCCTCCACTATCTTATATTTAATAATAAAAAATACTATTACACCCACTACTTTACTCCCACTATCTCAAATTTATTATTAACTAGCGTAACAGCCCGTGCAAGGCACGGGCCTCTATGTAAATGCCTCTAATTTTGTTCTAAAGAAGAAGGTAGCGGTTGGTTTGATAATTTTTAGACTGAAAAGTCGTAATTATAAAATTGTAATATGAGTATTGATATGTGTTAATAAGGAATGCCAATAAGACTGTATATACACGCCAATAATAATATTGTTTAGTATGATGTACAATTTTGAGTTATGAACGGGGATCGTGTAATTATAATTTGAGAAAGTAAGATGATAATCTTTGTTTTTCTATAGTGATAGACATTCACTACAAGAAAACAGTCAATAGACATCACACTTTAGACATCGGTCGTAAATGCCAGTGATGTTAAAAGATGTAATAACATCATCCCGCATTAAACAGATGTCTTTACTTTTCGTAGACATCACTATTTTTAAAACCGATGTCTAAAGTCAGCCTTTAAAAAATGAAAACACGCGCCTTACTTTTCATTTCCCCCCCTTAACCAAATATTCTCCCCGCCCCTCCACAATTATTGTACCCTTCAGACAAATTAAACAAAAAACTAATTAAGCAAAAACACACTCAAATCTCACCCCTCTCTCTCTCGCGAACCCTAAATCTCACCCACAAATCACCACAGTCTCAGCCTTAAATCCGTGGCTCTCACCCTCAAATCCACATCTCTTAACCTCAAATCTCAAAGCTCGAATCTCACAACTCTTAAAGCTCAAATCGATTTGTTCGAAAGCCAAATCGATTTGCTTAAATTGATTTGTTGAAGTCTTGAAACCTCGATTTGGTGAGATGATTGATTTGGTGAGTCTTTCAATTCGATGTGTTGTTTTTGTTTTTTGTCAAGATGTTCCGAATTTGCATCAAGAGGTAAGAGCTTTGTTCAATTAACATTTGTAAATATCTCTAAGCTTGGCCATTAATGAGTTTATTTTCAAATCTACAACATCTGTTGCATTTTTCAACTTATACTATCAGGTATATTAGGTATATCCTGTTAGGGAGAGGTTGAAGACCGGGAGCGAGAACGAAGAAGGTTTGTACAAGAATGAGGAACCAATTAAGGTATTACGATTCATTGTCTGTACTCAGCAATTTGAAACTTCTAGGAGCTTAACTGACCTCGAATTTGAGGAGCTAAAAGGGTTTATAGACTTGGGGTTTGTGTTTAGTGAAGAAGATGAAGATTCAAAACTGGTTTCTATAATTCCCGGACTACAAGGATATAGAAAAGAAGATGATGAGTACCAGGTATCAAGACCTTAAGATTCAAAACTTGAATTTTAATATGCTTCTTCTTCAGCCCAGTTGATTGTATCTATTGGACTTCTGCTGCTCAATTATCTTTGCTAGAAGATGAAATGCGAAGGGTTGAAAGAGTAAATGTAAGTGTTTCATTAAGCAATTTTCTGTTTTATCTTTACAATGACAACCCTCATCTGTTCTTATGTAATTAAGCCTTCTTTAGCTATGTAATAGTTGGCCGCTTTTAGGCATGTAAACTGAATTGATCTTGGAATAGAACATAGAGTTTGATGAGAAAAATTGTGTCTGAGAGTAGTCCTTTTATCCTTGCATAAGATGCAACACATGTTTGGCCCGATAATGTAGGCAGCATTTGGATTTTGGTGGGGTGAAGCATCTGGTTTAAATAATGAAAATTTATAATATAGCCATGAGTTAAGCATGTAATCTCAATGAATATTAGAAAATTGTATATGTCCCCCGAGAAATGTGCACTTTTTACTATTCGATTTTTAGATGGATAGATATCTAGACATACTGAGTATTCATAACATCTATTATTCTGTATATTCACTTCTTTTAACGAAGGTTGTTTATTATGTGTGCTTTGTTGATCACGACAGGTAGCATTGATGCTTACAGGAATGGGATCCTCTGCAGATGTTTTCAGGATGGTAGGACCTTGTTAGTCAATCTGAACATTTATTGCGACTTATGCTAGCTAGTCTTTCTCTTTAAATATTAATTGATTTTGTTATTTACTTATTTCTTTGGTAATTTATCAGTGTTTACTGTCAATGTTGATGAACAAAAAATGTCAAGGGGACCTTAATGTAGTGTGATTCGTATAGGTTGGTGAATGGCAGGGTCATTAGAAATTAAGTAAGTTCTAATATCAAGGGCTGAATGGCTACAGAAGTATGATAAATTAGAAGAAATATTATTAGTCCCTTTTCCATCAACAACTTGTCTTTATCTAGTGAATTAGCGGATTTTGAGGTAGCGGTAGTGGAAGTAGTTATAATTTGTGAATATGTTCTTCCCTCAACAATCAGTACAAATTACAAAGAACATATATTGCAACACATAAATTGGTACCACCAGTATTAGCAAGTAAAATGAACTTGAAAGTTGAAACTATGATATTTAGACAGTTGAAACTTGAAATGCCTATAATATCTTGACTTGCCTCATCCAGGTGTTGAGCTCTCTGATAACTGACAGCAAATCTTTGATCTTACTGTAAATGCTGTATGTGGTTTCTTTATTAAAGATATTATAGGCCTTCAGTGTAAAGTAATCTTACACTTCCCATGACATGCAAGCTCACATTGGGAAAAGAGGCAAAATCAAGTCTTGGTAAGAACTCTATTGCTAACCATTCTTAAACTTACAACAACGTTCTGTTATTAGGGGCTTCTTTCAGTTCTGTTGATCTGAATCTGAAAAAGGTGACTTGCATTAGTAATTTCATATCATATATATGTATACAATGCCAAGCTTTGTATGTCAAATCTTACTAAAGGCACATGCAGTTCTCACATCTCACATTCATGGACGTTTATATTATCTCAATGTCTTCTTCGTGTTATCTACTGTAAAAGTGTTTTGATGACTGCAACTTCTGGCTTCTCTCTAGGCGCAAGCTAGAACAAGATTAACAAAGCAGAAAGGATCTGATAAAAGTGAATCAAACTGGGACAACCTTTGGGGAAATGGGAAAAAATATGAAAGGACAGGTAAGAAAGAGTTACTATAAAGATGCTATGAAATTATCCAGTATAAAGTCACTAATGATTTATGTTATATTATTCCATCGGTAATATTTCCCCATCTCTGAACTTGTACATGGTTTTTGCAGACGAAGAAGTTAAAGAGAGAGCAAAAAGAGCTGCAGCAGCAGCTAGAAGGTGGAGAGAGTATTCAAGAAGGGGTGCTGATAAACCATCTACCTTCAAACTTCCAGAAGCAATCTCCAACAAGGAAAAATAAGATGTAACCTCTCACTTAACCTTTTTATCTTCAAAATCATGTATAGTGTGTTGCCCAGTAAATAACAATTGTAGAAGGGGGGTTGAATACAATTGTATAAGATTTTCGACTTAAACAAATAACACAAGTATGAATCAATAACAGCTTTATTAATTCTGATATAAAACTGTTACAAAACTCTCTTAAGAAATTCTTATGTTCTTAAGAGCTGCTAGGTTACAAGATAAATCGTGTAAGCGATTACTATAATGTAAAACCTAAACTGTGTTTATATAGAGTACACAGTTACACTATCAATTACAAGATATTCTAAATCAATTACATATCTCTGAATGCATATCTTGTATGATAGCTGCCTTCCTATAATCTAGGAACCGACATATCAATCTTCCTTGATCTCTGGTCTGATGAGAATCTTCACGAAATACTGACCAGCTTCTAATCCTGATGATAGTCCAATACTGACGTTATATTACTGATGACGTCAGCATCAGTATCTGATCAGTAATGCCCAGATCCTGATCATCACTTGAATCAATATCTAACAATCTCCCCCAATTTGTTCTTTATGAAACAAAGCACAAATTCCTTGATTCAAAGATGTCAAAAAACTCAAAACAAAATACCTTCTAAAAATCATCAGGAACAGTTTCAGAAATTCTTTGATAAAACAGATTCATTCTCAAGAAATCAGATATCAATTCTTCTTCCTTGCTTTCAAGAATTTGAATTAGTTTCTTCTTCAGATTTTTGAGTTCTTCATCTTCCTCATTAATCTGATAGATAGCTGCCCTGAGATTCTGAATTGAGCTTCTTGGAAGATCTAAATCACCTAGCAACACATAAGCAATTTCCTTCCCATCTGGATTTAGAGACAGTTGTTCCATGCCTAGATACACTTCTCTAACAGCTGTACCTTTCTTCATTTCAACCTCTATGTCTCTTAAATTTAAGTACATAGGAATATAATTGCCATCATACCTCGTTCCTCCATCCATAAATCCCTGTCTAATTGTCCTGTAAATCATAACAAACCAATTGTAGTAAACTTCTCTTTCTTTGACATTGATTCTTTTACTTCTGAGAAGATACAGAACATATTTCAGCTCTTTTGCAGATTTACACAACAACTCATGAATAGGAATCTTGTTTACACTTCTATCTTTCATGAAGTACAACATCTTTTCTATTTTCTTTGCACCAGCATGACAATCAGCAATGATAGCAACAGCTTCAAGTTTCCAGAGATGATCAACAGTTAACTCATCACCAATCTTGTCAACTAGAGCATGTTGATCAGTTTGAACAATGAAAATAATCTGTGCATTATCATACCCAATGCCTCCTCTTGTGCTAGGTTCCAATCCTTTCAAACCAGATTGCATACTTACCCATTTTGGTGGATTTTCAGCAATAAATGTAGTAGATTTTGATTTAACAATCAATAAAGATTCATTAATCAAAGAAGACTCTGTTATCAGTCCTGCAGATTTGAAAACAATCGGTTTCCTATAATCACACTCACTCTTCTCCGTTTTCTTACTCTTCTTCTCATCTGTTGGATAATACTGCTGATGTTCAGGAACAGATTTATCTTTATCATACCATAACTTCCTGTCTGATCTATGAACATTTCTCAAGTAGTCTCTGGTTGTTATCCTTTCTGCTTCTCTGGCTTTAGCTCTGATTTCACTTTCTCTTTCAAATCTTCTGAAGTTCTCTTGTTCATACTCCAGTGTATCTTCAACAACTTCCATATTGTGAAATTCAACCACAACCTTAAGAATCATAATCTTAAGTTCTTTTAAAATTTCAGCTTCTTCAGAATCAGAGACAACATCAGGAATTGAACCAAAGACTGACTTCTCATTAGATGCAGTAGATTGAACAGCAACCTTGCTCTTTCTTTTTAAAGGCAATATCTCCTCTTCAATTTCTTCAGGAGCATTGAATCTGTTGTCCGGAGTTAATGCAAGAGATAGTAGAGTTTTCTTCTTTTCATTTTCAGAAACATCTTTTAATTTGATTCCACTAGATCTTGTTTGCCTTGTACTTGTTTGAGCAGATAATCTTCCTCTACTTCTGTATCTTCCTCCTCTGCCTCTTCCTCTTCTTGCAGCAGGAGCTTCATTTTGTTTTGCAATCTCTCCAAGAATCCTGTTCTGTTCTTCTAAGAACTCATCAGTAGTCATGTTTGGATTATCTCCAGTAGATAAGATAAGTGCCTTCTCAGCATGATACTGTTGAACTCTTTTGTCTTTATGAAACAGTTTAAGAACACGACCATCCCCGGTGTCAAGTTCATGAAACAGATTAGCAGCATCTTCATCCTGTTCCACATACACATCATCCTCAGGAATAGTTGACAGAGTTTGACCAGGTGTCACGAACTGTTCTTCTTTTGGATTCTGAGATTGCACCATTGTTGTCACTGTCTTCTTACCAGATCTAGAAACATGAGTTGACTGCCTAGTTTGAGTATTAGATCTCTTTGTTACTAAAGCAGCATCAGAGGTTTCAACTTTATGTGACTTAGCACCACCATCATTTCCAGAATTATCATCATCCTTTTGTACAACTGGATGATTAGGTGAGCATTTTGTTTTGACTATCTTCTCCCCCTTTTTGACATCAGCATCTTCTTCAATGAAGAAAGATAAGATAAGCTTGAGGGTTTCATCAATATTATCAACTTTTGATTCCAAGACAGTCATTCTGGAATCCATCTTCTTTTCAAGTTCTTTAATATCATCAGCAAGAAGACGTGCTTGAGAAGCAGTAGCAGATATAGAAACAGATGTTTGAATACCTGCTTGAAATTTATCAGTAACAACCTTCATATAGTCAATCTCACTCTTCAATCCCTTTGCTAGAAGAGCATTAGTTTTGAGAAGAGCCTTGAGTTCAGGAGTTGGCATCCTCGTAGCAATATGACCAGAATGAAAAAGAGCATTTTGAAAATTCATCTCAGCATTCGGCTGATTCCATTCAGTATCCCATTCATATCCCCTTGCAGCTCGAGTATCAGAAGGAAGAATGGAACTGTACTCCCCTCTGAATTCTTCTTGAGTAACAGACTGCATGTACCTACTCGAAGACCCATAAGTAGAAAGAAGACTTGCTTTTATTGCTGCCTGCATTTGAATTATCTCAGGATCAGCATTAGCATGATCATCATCATCATCATCATCCGAGCTATCACCAGCCTCAGGAAGTTTATCATCAACATTATCATCAGGATGCATAACACCTTTCATTTTCAAATCACCAGTAGATGCAGCTGGTGAAGCCTGATGTCCTGCAGACAGATTAGTAACGTTTCCTAAATCTCTCATTTCTTTTAAAGTGATCTCATCACTTCTCACAATGTTACCTAAGTTACTTTCAATAGCAACTTCTACCTCACTAGAAGTTAACAACTTCTCACTCTGTTCTACCTCTCCTTTTGCCAGTTCAGGAGACTGCCTCTCATCACTCTTCTTTTTCTCTAAATGTTCACTCTCAATCTCACAAGAAAGGCTCTGACTCATTAAATGTGAAGAAATAAGAGGTGGCTGAGAAGAGTGGTCTGAAGTCATACAAATAGAGGTATCCCTTTTATCAGGTCTGTCTGTAATCATACTATCAGTAGTAAAGGAAGTAGAGATAGAGATGTTACCTGACGAAGTAGTTAAAGAATCCATTGGCCTTGCAGAAATTGGCTCAATAAGCAATGGAATAAGTGGATCAGTAGTGCTTACATCAGGATCGACCACTGCAACTATAGCACGACTTGCATCATTATTAGCTACTGATGGTTCTTGTGTAGTCTGAGGTTTTGAAGCTTCTTCAACACTTTGAGACAAAGGTTCTTGTGTGCTTCCCTCAAATACAGTGTCAGCAATCACTTCATCACATTCAGCAATGTGCAAATCATGAGCAGCTTTATCTGCCAGACTTCTAGCTAGTTCAATTTCAATTTCAGAAGCCCCTTGAGCATTGTCAGGAAACTCCCCTGCTGATGTGATTTTGCCAGCATCTTCACTTTGAGAAGATGGTTCTTGTGGGGCAGGAATATTCTTGTCTTCACCTTCCCTTTGAGAAGGTGGTTCTTGTGTGACTATTCCTTCAGAAATGTCTGCACCTACACTTTGAGTAGGTGGTTCTTGTGTGACTGGATCTACAATAGATTCTGAACTCCTTTGAAGTTCAGGTTCTTGTGGGCTAGATCCTCTCAGAGATGACATAGTAGTCCTCTGTTTCTTCTGTCTATGAAAAACGTTTGCTTCAGCAGTTTTCTTTTCAAGTAGTGAAGGTTTGAAACCCAACTGAGCAGCAATAGCGTTTACTTGATCAATAGACATCTCAATAATTCTTCTCTTTGGAGATGCAAATGCTGGAGAATCAGAGATCTCAACAGTCTTCATAGGTGAATTATCAAGAGTAGAATAACATTAATCATAGCTTGAATCAGGAAATTGAGATAAAACAAAGACAGTTAGATTCTGAACATAATACTGATGATCGAATCGTTGCATCAGGATTCAACGTTGACCACTGTCAGGATTGACTTCCCATCAGTATTTGCAAGTTGTCAGTATCTGATGACTTCTTTCTCTCAAGTACTGCCATAGTTTACCATTCCAAGTTCATTCACCAACTTTGTAAAAGTAGTCTCAGGTAGTGGCTTGGTGAATATATCAGCTAACTGTTGATCAGTAGGAACAAAATGAAGTTCAATTGTTCCTTCCAGTACTTGTTCTCTTATGAAGTGATACCTGATACTGATGTGCTTTGTAAGAGAATGTTGAACTGGATTTCCTGTCATAGCAATAGCACTTTGGTTATCACAATAAATAGGTATTTTTGAAAATGACAAACCATAGTCCATTAGCTGATTTCTCATCCACATGATCTGAGCACAACAGCTTCTAGCAGCAATGTACTCAGCTTCTGCAGTTGATGTGGAGATAGACTTTTGCTTCTTACTAAACCAAGAAACTAGTCTTCCTCCAAGAAACTGACAACTGCCTGAAGTACTTTTCCTGTCTATTTTGCATCCTGCAAAATCAGCATCTGAATAACCACATAAACTAAAGTCTGATTCTCTAGCGTACCAAAGGCCAAGAGTAGAAGTGCCCTTTAGATATCTGAAAATCCTTTTCACTGCAATGAGATGTGGTTCCTTGGGATTTGCTTGAAATCTTGCACATAGACAGGTTGCATACATGATATCTGGTCTGCTAGCAGTTAGATATAAGAGTGAGCCAATCATCCCTCTGAAGTTGGTTACATCTACCTCAGTTCCTTGATCCGGATCAAGCTTTGTAGATGTAGCTATAGGAGTTGAAGCTGTAGAGCTGTCTTGCATGTTAAACCTTTTTAGTAAATTCTTTGTGTACTTTGACTGATTGATAAAAATCCCATCATCAGTCTGTTTAACTTGCAGACCTAAGAAATAGCTCATTTCTCCCATCATGCTCATTTGATATCTAGACTGCATTAGCTTTGAAAACTTCTCACACAGCTTAGAGTTAGTTGACCCAAAAATGATATCATCAACATATATTTGAACTAACAGCAAATCCTTACCATGATTCAAATAAAACAAGGTTTTATCAATTGTACCTCTATTGAATCCACTTTCTAGTAAGAATTGAGCTAGGGTTTCATACCAGGCTCTTGGAGCTTGCTTTAGTCCATAAAGTGCTTTATCCAGTCTATAGACATGATCTGGATATTTAGAATCAATGAAGCCAGGAGGTTGCTCAACATATACCTCCTCTTCCAGTTCTCCATTGAGAAATGCACTTTTTACATCCATCTGGAATACTTTAAACTTCTTGTGGGCTGCATATGCCAGAAAAATTCTGATGGCCTCTAGTCTTGCAACAGGAGCAAAAGTCTCATCATAATCTATTCCTTCCTGTTGAGAATACCCCTTTGCTACTAGTCTTGCTTTGTTCCTTACAATTGTACCATCTGAATCTGTCTTGTTTCTGAATACCCACTTAGTACCCACAATAGACCTACCCTTGGGCCTTGGTACAAGTTTCCAGACTTCATTTCTTTCAAACTCATTCAGTTCTTCTTGCATAGCTGTCACCCAATCAGCATCCTTAAGTGCATCTTCAACTTTCTTAGGCTCCTCCTTTGACAGAAAGTTATTATATAAGCATTCATTCTGAGTTGCACTTCTTGTCTTAACACCTGCTTCAGGATTCCCAATGATTAAATCAGGAGTATGACTTTTAGTCCATTTCCTTGCTGATGGTAAGTCATTTCTTGAACTGGATGCTCCCCCTGGATTGGTGTTATCTTCAAAAGAACTAGAATTGCAAGAAGCTCCCCCTGAGATAGTGCTATCTCTTCCTGATATGCTGTCAGTATTGTCACTTGAATCTGTTTCTGATGAGTCTCTGTTTGATGTTTGAGTTGTATCAGTACTGGTGATGTCTTGCTCTTGCTCCCCCTCAACATTTGCATTATTTGAGTCATCATCAGTAACAGGTAGTCGATCAGGAATTGATCGATCGTCAGTATCTGACAGAGTATCAGTATCTGACATGACTTCATCAGAATTCTTGGTAGCTTCATTTGCAAAAATCAAACTATCATGAGAGTCTTCTTTTATTCCTGTTATCTTTCTATCATCAAAAGATACATTAATAGACTCCATGACTGTCTTTGTTCTTAGATTGTAGACTTTAAAGGCTCTTGTTGTTGGATAGCCAATAAAGATGGCCTCATCAGCTTTTGTCTCAAATTTTCCTAGCTGTTCAGGATGAGGTCTTAGAACAAAGCACTTGCAGCCAAACACATGTAAATTCTTCAAACTTGGCTTCTTTTCCTTGATCATCTGATAAGGAGTTACACCATGTCTGTTGATTAGGGTGATGTTCTGAGTGTAGCATGCTGTGTTGACTGCTTCTGCCCAGAAATATGTAGGTAGTTTAGCTTCCTTCAACATAGTTCTGCCAGCTTCAATAAGAGTCCTGTTCTTTCTTTCAACTACTCCATTTTGCTGAGGTGTGCCAGGAGCAGAGAATTGTTGAACTATTCCTTTGTATTTGCAGAACTCTTCCATAGCTGAATTCTTGAATTCAGTCCCATTATCACTTCTCAGTATCTTGACTCTGTATTTTGTGCCAGTTTCAATAATTCTCACATGGTCCAGCAGTATTTCAGCAGTTTCATCTTTTCTATGCAGAAAATAAACCCAGGTAAATCTAGTATATTCATCAACAATGACTAGAGTATACCTTTTCTTACTGATGGACATAATATTCACTAGTCCAAACAAGTCAAGGTGAAGCATGTGATATGGTTCATCAATTGAGGATTCAGATTTACTCTTGAATGATGTCCTTCTCTGTTTAGCCTTCTGACAAGCATCACAGAGTCCATCAGGAGTATATAGTGCCTTTGGTAATCCTCTTACCAAGTCTTTCTTAACCAACTCATTTATATTGTTGAAGTTGAGATGAGAAAGCTTCTTATGCCAATTCCAACTTTCATCTATAGAAGCTTTACTGATGAGGCATGTAGTTGGATTTTCAGTATTGGTGTGAATGTTGGCTTCAAAAATGTTACCATGTCTTTGACCAGTTAATGCAACCTTTCCTGAAGATTTGCTGATAACTTCAAAATGAGTATCATTGAAATTGACACGATAACCTCTGTCTGTGATTTGACTGACACTTAACAGATTGTGCTTGAGTCCTTTCACCAGAGCTACTTTTTCAATGATGACATTTCCAATTACAATACTGCCATATCCCAAAGTTTGTCCAATGTTGCCATCTCCATAAGACACAGTTGGGCCAGCCTTCTCCTCAAATTCTGATAGCAAGGTTTTATCACCAGTCATGTGCACAGAGCATCCACTATCCATGACTAACACATTTTTCTTTTTACCCTGCAATCAGAATCACAAAGAACTCAGTTAGAATTTTTAAGAACCCACACTTGTTGGGTTCTCTTTTCATGCAACTTAACATTTTTAGCAGCAGAAGATTTTCTTGTAAAGACACCTTCATCAGGATTAAGTCCATCAGAATTAATCTTTTTTTTAACAGATGCATGATTAGTATTCAAGTTCTTTGTTTTTCCAAAATTTGCACTTTTATTGAACTTAGGCAAAGGCTCATAATAATTATAGTACAAATTATGGTATTCTTCACATGTATAAATAGAATGCCATTTACTACCACAATGGAAACAAGGATTCTGTGGTTTATAATATACTAATTTATTCATAATGTCAGACTTAGGAACTACAGTTGGCTTCTTTTTACTCCTCCTGCAATCAATAGCAAGATGATTAGAGTTACCATAGTTAAAGCATACTTTTCTTGGTGCATTTGGAATATACTTATAATTATTCTCCTTGTTTATTCCAACTTTACCATTCCTGTTCCTTTTGACAGTTGGAACTCTCTTCCTATCTGTTACATCACAGATTCTATCCCTCAATTGTTTCTTGGACAAAAGACCTACATTTTTGTTTTTGACAGTTCTAGACTCAGAATGATGTGTAGAAGTAGATCCCTTTTCTGAAGTAGATTTGGGAACTTCTGGATACACATAATTAACAGGTTTTAATTTGGTTTTAGTACTGTCTGTAACATATCTGTAGGTTTTTGGATTTGTTGAGTCATCAACTATAACTCTTCCTGGATTAGATGAAACAACTTTTTCTTTGTCCTTTTTCTCATTCTCTGGCTTATAACCTAGACACTCTTTCCAGTTTTTATCAGTAATAATTTCATGAGTTTTTGTACCAGAATGTGTCCAGGTTCTGAGTTTTTCATTTGCCTCTTTAAGTTGCATTTCAAGTTCATTACATTTAAACTCTGTTTTAAGTTTCCTGTGTTTAGCATTATCACATTCTGCTTGAACTTCCTGCAAGAAAATTAACTCAGCTTCTAGATGATCATTTCTCTTAACAACCTCTGCCATTTCAGATTTTATTCTAGTATTTTCAAGAGATTGACTCCTAAAACTAATATGCAGAGATTTTAAAAAGGATCTTAGCTCAGAGACATTATTAGTATCAAAATCAAACAAAATTTCAGATACCTTATTTTCACCAGCAGAAGTCTCATCAGTTTTAGCCATCAAAGCATAATTCACTTTCTCTTCTTCAGAGTCAGATGATGAGTCCATCCAATCCTTGCTTGAAGAAATGAGAGCTTTGGTTTTGGTCTTCTTGCACTCAGTTGCAAAATGACCCATTCCATCACAGTTATAGCATCTGATTTTTGACTTGTCAAATTTGCTGCTTTTACCTTCTTTCTTCTTGTACCTGTCTTTGTCAGCATTGAAGGTTTTCTTCTGAAATTTCCCTTGCTTCCTAGCCTTTCTGAACTTCATCTTTTTGAAGCCCTTGACTATCATAGCAACCATTTCCATCATATCAGAATAAGTAGAGTCATCATCAGTATCAGGATCAGACTCAGTATCAGTATCTGATGATGAGTCATCAGGAATTGACTCTTCCACTCTACTCTTTCTGTTAGAAACCTCCTCAGCTTTTCCCTTTGATTTTGATTCAACATTCAAAGCAACAGATTTTGCTTTGACATTTTTCTTGTTCTTCCTCTGTTGAACCTCAAGATCATGGGTTCTTAGCATCCCATAGACTTCATCAAGAGACAGCATCTTCAAATCATATTGATGCCTTATGATTGAAGCTTGAGTATCCCACTCCTCAGTTAGAGCTCTGAGAAACTTGGTATTTGAGTCCTCTGGATCATACTCTTTGCCAACTAGTGATAGATTGTTCAGTAAAGTCAAGAATCTATCATACATATTAGTAAGGCTTTCATCAGATTTAGCATCGAACTGCTCATACTCCTGAATCAACAGAGCCCTTCTATTTCTTTTGATAGATTCAGTACCTTGGCATTGAGTTTCCAAAGTATCCCAAATTTCCTTTGCAGTCTTGCATGCTATTACCCTGTTAGACATGACATTATCAAGACTGTAATGCAAAATATTTTTTACCTTTGCATCTTTGAGTACTTGAGCCTTTTCCTCTGTCGTCCACTCACTCTTTGCCTTAATGACATAGTGTTCAGCAACAGTCTTTGTTCTTGCCACTAGTCTTGTTGGAAGAAATGGTCCATCATTGATCCTATCAAGATAGTCAGGATCCGTTGCTTCCGGATACATCATCATTTTCACTTTCCATGTTGGATACTCAGTTTTCTTGAGAATTGGAATTTTGATGCTTTCATACTTGCTTGTCGACATCTTAAGATCGTTTCTGATTGAAATTAATCAGTTTTGCTCTGATACCAATTGTTGCCCAGTAAATGACAATTGTAGAAGGGGGGTTGAATACAATTGTATAAGATTTTTGACTTAAACAAATAACACAAGTATGAATCAATAACAGCTTTATTAATTCTGATATAAAACTGTTACAAAACTCTCTTAAGAAATTCTTATGTTCTTAAGAGCTGCTAGGTTACAAGATAAATCGTGTAAGTGATTACTATAATGTAAAACCTAAACTGTGTTTATATAGAGTACACAGTTACACTATCAATTACAAGATATTCTAAATCAATTACATATCTCTGAATGCATATCTTGTATGATAGCTGCCTTCCTATAATCTAGGAACCGACATATCAATCTTCCTTGATCTCTGGTCTGATGAGAATCTTCACGAAATACTGACCAGCTTCTAATCCTGATGATAGTCCAATACTGACGTTGTATTACTGATGACGTCAGCATCAGTCTCTGATCAGTAATGCCCAGATCCTGATCATCACTTGAATCAATATCTAACATAGTGTTAGTCGAAGACATTGATTAGAATTCTTGCACGATATGTAATATATGTAAATTCAGTCGCTGAACAAGCACCACTGTAATTAAGATTCATAAAAGGTGAAGTGTTACTACTAAATTAAAAACATTAATTTAAAACAATGTTAGTATGACGTCTTAAGGTTTTAATTAGGTATTAGTAATTAGATGATGCTACATTGCTACCAGTATTTCCTCTTATGATTTACCCATGTGAAGCAAATGAAACTTTAGAATTCCAGTTTTCAAAAGAAATGGTTACAACAGATTTGATCATTTCACAGTAGATGCCACACTTTGAGCCCACACTTTAAGAAGATTTTTCATGTCAATTTCTCCGTTCGGAATCCTTCTCAGACTAATATTGTGCTGTAATATGATATTTCTACTTTCTAATAGCTGCCTTGAATATATCTTTTAAAGTAATCCTTTTCAGACTAATATTGTGCTGTAATCTGATATTTGAGATGTGTTTTTTCAGAGGGTCAACTTGGTTATACATTAGTGGATATCCAAGCCACGCCTCGGAGAGTTAGTTCCTTGAAGTCAAAGATAGTTGCTGTTGCAGCAGCCAATAAACATACTGCTGTGGTTTCTGAGTCTGGTGAGGTTTTCACATGGGGATGCAATAAAGATGGCCAGCTTGGTTATGGGACTTCCAATTCAAGTTGGAATTACACTCCAAGAGTGGTCGAATACTTTAAAGGAAAAGTTTTTGTTGGGGTTGCAGCAGCTAAAAATCACACAATTGTTTTAGGAGTTGATGGAGAGGTATTGATCAGTCAAATAGATATATTAAGAACTGTTGTACTTTTGATATCGGGTATGCCATTGCTACTATGCTCTAAACTATTTAGTAATTAACAGGTGTTTACTTGGGGTCATCGACTTGTAACTCCAAGGCATGTAGTGATAGCTAGAAATATTAAAAAAATTGGGAGCACACCTTTAAAGTTTCATCGTAAGGAACAACTTCATGTAGTTTCTATAGCTGCTGGGATAGTACATAGCATGGCTCTTACCGATGATGGAGCAGTATTTTTTCTTAATGCTCTTCACTGCACTCCTCTTGTAGGATTCAAATGCACTTGTGATTGCTAAAATGGTGGAGCCAATTTTAGCACTTCAGAAGCGAATTTCATTCTTTCTAAATGAGAAGGATGATCATCAGGGTCTTACAGTTTGTGGATCTACACAACATGCTGGTTTTGAAAACCGATAACATAGCTAGTTATTTGGTGTTTGTTGTTTTCTTTTACAAATTTATGTAGTGACAATTTGGTTTTGGGGATTTGGTATATATAGACTCAAATATTGTAAGCCATTTTGATTTTGCTAATGATGCAAGTATTCTGGATTTATTCTTTCAATGATAAATTTAGTAATTTTGGTTATTATTTTGTGCATAATTTAAGTTTTTGCTATTTTGGTGTATAAAACAGTGTAGGAAACTGATTCTAAACAACAAACATACATCACTTTTTATTTATAAAATCTGATGTCTAAGAGACACATATAAATGAGTCTTTTAAGAAAAAACTGGTGTTTATACCTACATTAGACATCAGTCTAGGATGATGTCTAAGGTCACTATGCACATCGGTTTTTTTATAAAGAAACCGATGTCTATAAGAACATTAGACATCAGTCTAGGGTGATGTCTAAGCTAACTATAGACATCACTTTATCTGCTAAAATTATGATGTCTAATATCCAAATAGACATCTTTTCCAGAGAAAGAAAGTGATGTGTATGTGAAAAATAACTTAGTTTATTATATGTTTTCTAGAATATAAGGCATGCAAGTTATTTATAAAATTAATTATATCTAACCTATTTTGTAGAACAACTGATGTGTATTGAATGAAATATCGATGTCTATGTTAGCACAGACATCAGTTTCTGACTGATGTCTAGAATAGACATCTCCCACCTAGACATCACATCCAAAATAACATAGACATCGGCCAGAAACTGATGTCTATTAACCCTTTTCTTGTGGTGATTGTTTTCCATATCAACACGATTACAACTGTCAACACGATTACAACCATCCACAATTAGCCGCAAGGGCTAGCATACTCATTAAAATATGTTAAGTGAAAATGGCACGATTTATCTTATAAGATTTTGCTTCCGTAAAATATGTTAATGTCATCTCTATTGCAAGTCTCACTACAAGAAAACAGTCAATAGACATCACACTTTAGACATCAGTCGTAAATGCCACTGATGTTAAAAAGTGTAATAACATCATCCCGCATTAAATTGATGTCTTTGCTTTTCGTAGACATCATTGTTTTTAAAACCGATGTCTAAAGTCAGCCTTTAAAAAATGAAAATGCGCGCCCTTGCTTTTGTTTTCCCCCTTAACGAAAATTCCCCCCCCCCCCTAAGTCAAAATTTCCCCCCTTAACCAAATATTCTCCCCGCCCATACATAATTATTGTACCCTCAGACAAATTAAACAAAACAAAAAACTAATTAAACAAAATATTCTCACCTCTTTCAGACACTCTCTATCACTCACACTCTCTCTCTCTCTCGACTGAATCTCTCTAGCTCATCTCTTACCACCACAAACTCACCTCCACCACCACTCACTACTCTACTCACAATTGCTCTCTACTCACCAGGACCTCCGTCCGACATCTCTACTCCCCACTACTCTTTGCTCGTGTCGAAATTAGTAAGAATCGGTAATACTCTACACGAATAAGGTCTCCTCTGGTATTTCTAGGGTCTTCTCGATCTACTGAGAGCTTCAATTTGAGGGTTTTTTAAATCAAAACCCTAATTTCTTAAATTGGGGCTTTTTAAATCAAAACCCTAATTTCTTAAATTGTGTGTTTTAGTAATTGGAGACATGCAGTCTGTGATGTAGTAATTCAAGCTGTTATGCATATGATAGAAACTTTTGGTTGTGCACGTAGTTAATTCTAGTGCCTATCTTGATAGTTTGGTATCTTGTTAAAGTAACAGATGGATGATGTACATGTTGGTGATTGTATTTTGTGAATGGTTTAATATAAATGCATGGTTGGATATATTGTGAATGATCCAGTTTTTAATTTTTTGGTATGCATTGAAAGACAACGGTTTATTTAGTTACACTCATAAACAAATGTCTAATTGTAACAAAGACATCGAAAGTTTTACCAAATAATGATGTCTAAAACAAAGATATACATCACTTTTTTCTACAATGTCCGATGTCTAAAAAACAAATAGAAATCACTTTTTATTTATAAAATCTGATGTCTAAGAGACACATATAAATGAGTTTTTTTTAAAAAAAACTGAGGTTTATACCTACATTAGACATCAGTATAGGATGATGTCTAAGATATCTATACATATCGATCTTTTCTGGAAAAAACTGATGTTTATAAGAACATTAGACATTAGTCTAGGATGATGTCTAAGATAACTATACACATCGGGTTTTTTATAAAGAAACTGATGTTTATAAGAACATTAGACATCAGGCTAGGATGATGTCTAAGATAAATATACACATCACTTTATCTGCTAAAATTATGATGTCTAATATCCAAATAGACATCTTTTCCAAAAAAAAAAGTGATGTGTATGTGAAAAATAACTTAGTTTATTATATGTTTTCTATAATATAAGGCATATAAGTTGTTTATAAAATTAATTATATCTAACCTATTTTATAGAACAATCGATGTGTATTGAAGGAAATATCGATGTCTATGTGAGCACAGACATCAGTTTCTGACCGATGTCTTGAATAGACATTTCCGACAAAGACATCACTTGGAAAATAACATAGACATCGACCAAAAACGATGTCCATTGACCCTTTTCTTGTAGTGTCTATAATGCATGTTCTCACACCGGTCATGAACCTACAAAAACAAAATACTTATAGGAAATAGATTGAGGTTGAAAAGAAGAATTTGAAAAAAATGGCATGTAAACAAATTATAAAATTATAGTTCATATCATTAGACATCTGATGAACCTAGAAGAAATATATTATATTAGTAATATCTTTAATATTATATCCAAAAGTAGATTAGGTATTACATAATATTTCGATAAACATTCACATTCTATCCGGATAAATGTGAACTTGAAGATATATGGTTAACCAAAAAAACATTTTTCCAAATAAATTATATTTTATTTCAATAATTTAATATATACATAGAGATAAATCTGTTTGAATTTTTAAAATCCAGACTTAGTAACATTCATGTATAACCAAGAATTTTATCTTAACATTTTATTTTACATGTTAATCATTTATAATGACAAAGAGAGTGTAGATTATTTAAGAAAATATAAACAACTGATGTGTACATTCTGAAAAGAAAATTATTAAAAAATGGATGTGATGAATATATAAACATGATTATTGTATAATTTAAAAATAGTTTTAAAGTTAGTTTTCTTAACATATAATGATAGAAGTAATAAATAATGAAATACATTACATATACTATATTCCTTATAATAGATCAAATTTCAATATTATTTTTAGGTATCAACTAATTCAAATAAAGTATGATCAAAGATATAATATAATATAAATATATGAATTATAAATAACATATTTAATATATATTTAATTGAAAAAATACAGGTGTATTAAAATTTATAAGATGATTGAGTATATAGATTAATAAAACTACGAAAACTGAAAAAATGAAATCATATAAATACTTTAAACTAACATTTTATTTACTCAAAAGTGAAAACAAAAATGAAAATAAGTTTAAGTGAAAATGGCGTGATATCTTATAAGATTTTTAAGGAAACTCGAAAAATAATGTAATATAGTGGTTGTATCATGAACCTCTTAAAACGAGATTGGTGGCTCCCGAAATCTAACCCAAATTCTTCCATTTTTTACATGGATTTTAAAGGGGTGTCACAATTGTTATTTCCTAAAAATGAGGGTGAAATAGTAATTTTATAACCAATTTATTGGCATTTTTTGCACTTGTATTGAGATTTAATATATGGTTGAAATAAAAAAAATGGGACAATGGAGATAATGGGGTTTATCTATTAAGATTTTTAAAATACACTCGAAACTAAGTGTAGCATAATGGTTATGGCATGAGTTTAAGAATGAAAGGTCAGGAGTTCGATTCTCAACACTAACATAATTTTAACACAAATTTTAAAAGGATGACACTTTTGTTAATTTTCAAGAAATAGGGGCAAAATAGTAATTTTACGGCCATTAAAATGGAAAATTTTACCCTTGTGTTGATGTATAATATATAGTAATAGACTATTGATAGGTCCCACCACTTTACCCACTTTTCACCTAACTTTACTCTATTTTTACTACATTTTCTTAATCTCCGTGAAAGTCAAAGCAGTTCATATAAACCGGGACGGAGGGAGTACGTTTTAGCTGAAAAAGATAATCAATCAAGTATTAATTATTATGTTATTATTTTATTGAATATAATTATTTGTGATACTATTGGAAAATAAGAGATTTTAGTAAGAGAAAATATAAAAAATAACGTGTTTTAGCTAAAAATGTAATTTGTTAGTTATAAGTAATCACAATAATATTATTTTATTTCATTAAATATAATTGTCCTTAGAATTTTATAATATAAAAAATAACGTGTTTTACCTAAAAATCAAATTAATTAGTTATTAAAAAAAATGGAAAAGGTAACATGTGTTTACCAATAATAAATATTTAAGTAAGGATAATTAAGTAAGAAAAGAAAGTTCGGAAATGAGATATTTTAGTTAAAAAATATAGAAAAGATATTACGTTTTAACTGAAAAAGGTAATCAATTAGTTATTAATAGTTATAATATTTTTAAGTTTATCTCATGATTAAATAGAATGGCCCGTGATATTTTTGAAAAGGAGAGGTAGTCAGAAAAGTTAGAAAATATAATGTGTTTTAATAATTGGTTAGTTATTAGCAACTATGATATCGTTATTTTATTTTATAAAATTGAATTACATGTTTTTTACTAATAATAAATATTTATTTAAGAATAATTAGGTAAAAAAATTAGGTTTGAAAATGAGATATTTTAGTTAGAAAATATATAAAAAATTCACTTTTTTGATGAAAAAAGTAATGAGTTATTTATTAGTAATTGTAAAATTATTAGTTTATTTTAATAATTAGCTAGAATGGCCATATTTTTGGAAATGAGAGATTTTAGGTAGAAAAGTTAGAAAGGTAATAGTTGAAAAAGGTCATTGGTTATTTATTATTTAGGAAAAGTGTTGGGAAGAGCTGCGTGTAATATTTTGAGAAAATTGAATTTCATATTAATTTTCCTCCTTTTACCAAAACTTTTAATGTTTCGTCTTTCATTTGAAAAGAAGAGATTTTAGTTAGAAAAGTTAGAAAAAGTAATAGCTGAAAAAGACAATTTGTTAGTTATTATTTAGCAAAAGTGTTGGGAATAGCTGCGTATAATATTATGAGAAAAGATTATGTTTTATTTTTTATAATTAAGTAAAATAATTAAGAGTAATATAGTAACATAATTGAATAAGGTAAGTACACTATCGTACCAAAACCCGTGCAATGCACGAATTTTTCTCATATTATATTATTCTTTATTAATTTGTATTGATAATTTTAAAATATTAATTTTGTAGATCTAAATTTTTTTAAATAAAATAATTTAATTATAATAATTATACATGGTGTCATTTATACTTTTAGACAAAAGAGAAATTTTAATTAGAAAAAATAGAAAAGATAATACATTTTATCTGAAAAAGATAATCAATTAGTATGAAAATGGATTAAAATATCGTTATTTTATTCTATAAAATAAACTACATTTTACCAATAATAAATATTTAAGTAAGGATAATTAAGTCAAAAAATCAAGTTTGTAAATGAGATATTTTAGTTTGAAAATGTAGAAAAGCTATTTAGTTGTAAAAGGTAATCAGTTAGTTATTAGCAATTGTAATATTATTAGTTTATTTCATTAATTAGAACGACCATATTTATAGAAAGAAAAGATTTTAATTAGAAAAGTTAGAAAAGGTAATAGCTGAAAAAGTAATTGGTTAGTTATTATTGAGGAGAAAATGATATATTTTAGTTTGAAAATATAGAAAAAAATATTATCTTTTAGCTAAAAAAACTAATCAGTTTGTTATTAGTAATTATAATATTATTAATTTATTTCATTAATTAGAATAAGCATAAATAAGGTAAGTATTGTACAGTACCGTACTAAAATTTTTAATGTTATGTTCAACCAGAAAAAGGAATTTGATTAGTTAGTAGATATGTAATTGAAAAATAGAAAAGGTAATATGTTTAACCTGAAAAAGGAAATTGATTCATAAAGGAGAAATTTTAGTTAGATAAAATATAAAAGATATTGTATTTTACATGGAAAAGGAAATTATTTAATTCATGAAAAAATAGAAAAGATAATATGTTTAACCTGAAAAAGGATTGATTAGTTAGTAGATATGTAATTGAGTAAGGGTAAAATCAACAGGTACCGATCAATCAAACTTTTAATGTTTCGGCATTTATATAATAGTATAGATTTCTTGATTTAAAATCATATTGTGGGAATATCCTTACATATAATGTGTATGCTTATTAACGGATTGAATCCCAGCTCAATGGTAAGATGCTAGTACATTGTGGGAGTGGTCGAATGTTCGAATCCTAACGAACTATTTTTTTTTTCCTCTGGGGCTATTTCTTACCAAAATTGGTGGGAAATAGCATTATCACAAAAATAATAATTTTCTTCATTTTCAAATTAATTTGTTTATTACTTGATTTAAAATGAAAATCTTCCAAATTTTTTTCTTATATATTAAATACATACAGTTCATTTTTTTGTAAAATGAATTTTTTTTTATGTATTTATAATTATTTGTGTTAATTAGCAAAAATATAAAAGTTCTTATGATCAAAACCTACCAATATCTATAAGTTTCCACAAAACATTTCGTGAAAAAGTTGAATTTCCCTCTCACATCAAAATCTACCAAGGTTGGTAGGTTTTGATCAGTAAGTTTCCGCCAAAAAATTGTGAAAAAGTTGAATTTCCAGCTCACATCAAAACCTACCAATACTGGTAGGTTTTGATCCGTAAGTTTTCACCAAAAATTTCGTGAAAAAGTTGAATTTCCCGCTCACATCAAAACCTACCAATATTGGTAGGTTTTGATCAGTAAATAAAATAATAAAAATGTTTACATATTTCCTACCAATATTAATGGTTGGAAAAAAATTAAAAAAATTGTTTTGCTTTGCTTTTTGTTGAACAATTATCGCATTTTTATTGATCAAACTCTACGGGCATAATAATCTATTCATATTACAAGTGTAGAGCATAAATTAGTTGATTTAGACTTACATTCATAAATTTCTATGTTATTTGGCAAAAAATATAATTATAATAATAAATAAATAATATCGAGATATATGAATAAATTATAAGTTTTAATGAAATATTTTTTTTTGGTGAGGAAGCACAGAAAATAAATTGGGTGAAAAATAATTTGTTAAATTCGGAATCGCAGAATTTTGTATATTTATTTTCTATATGTAATGTCAAGATAAAAAGATAGTAACATTAGTTTTTGGAAACAATTATTTTGTCGAGGTTGTACTAGGATTAGTGAGAGACATGCAGTCATAGCAGGAAGTTAAGAACTGTAAAAATAATGCAGTACTGATTCAGTCGTCACAGAACTGAATTCAAAGCATTTTCATTATTCTGCCAGAACTGTCTTCGGCCAGAATACACTATTCCATTATTCTAATGAATGCATCACTTTGATCAGATAATACAGTAGTAATTGTTTGAAACTTCACGAACTGAACCACCCGGTTTCAGAATAATGAGTACCTGCAGATTGAAAGAATAAGAAGCTGCACAATCGCATGGAGTTTATGAAAGAATTTCCTGTTATCGTATGTAGAAGACGATGTTATTCGAAATTTTGTTTCTAAAATTTTGGTGATGATTAACTATGCAACTTATTCTTACAAGAAAATGAGATGATATACGACAACACACAGACAAAATTGTCTACAGTACATGTACAACTTTTAAGTCTGAACACATTTACCATTTGTATAAATAACTGCTTTATAAATGAAGTTGAAGTGCAAACAGGGTAATGTAACTATTTCTTTTATACAGAAACATCGAAAATTTGTAACTGCTACTCTCAAAGGATCTAAATTTTTTTAAAAAAAATTGAAAACTGATCGAGGAGGGTAGGTTTACACATTTCAGACAATCAGACATTAGACTAACCAATCTCCAATACAGTCTGCAAAATAAAGGTTGGTATCAGAATACATATTTTGTTCATCTACATTCCAAAACTCTTCCATCTCATAATTCCTGTGATCAGTGCCTAATAAACCCGAGAAATCAAAATCAAGAAGCTCCGTTAAGCAAATGTCGCTCGAGTCAACATGAGACACAAAGTTAGGTGATTGGTTATTAGTATCATCCTTTGGCATTGATGCTTGTTGGAGTAATGGCTCTGTGCTAGTATCTATTATATATTGATCACTACTCTCTTTGGGAGCGACTAATATTAATTGATCACTGCAATTTATGGCCTTAACATGAGATACATTGGACTCCACATTTTGCTGAGGTAACTCAGCTTTCTCGAGCTTTTTCTTGATCCTCTTGACGTTGTTGCATTGTTTAGTAAGGGCCTTCGAAGAAGAATTAGCAAGAGTAGTGTGATTAGCACAAGCCTTTTTCCTTAAAGTTGTGTTCCAGTAGTTCTTAATTTCATTGTCTGTTCGCCCAGGGAGCCTTCCAGCTATTAGAGACCACCTATCACCAAAAATTCAATGCCAAATTCTTTATTCAATCCACCGAAACATTTAAAAGAATATGAGTATAATGTTAACATATTCACCTACCTGTTACCGAGGAGCTTGTGAAGGCGGATGATGAGATCTTCTTCATCAGCAGAGATGTTACCTCTCTTGATATCCGGTCTCAAGTAATTCAACCATCTCAACCTACAACTCTTCCCACATCTCTTTAAACCTGCACTCATCGTACTCTTTTAGGTTCCCGTATTTCTGCATACAATATGAACTATATATAGAGAAAAACAGTGACGGAACTAAGATTTAAAAAGACCCGGGCTAAATAATTAATAATGATTATTCAGGATTACTCGAGACTTTAAATAAAATTTTATGTATATATACTGAGACGAAATGAGTTTTAATATAAAAAATTTCACGAATTTTTCCGGTTTTGCCAGGACTTCAATCTGAGTTAGTTTATTATTATAAAAATAAGCTCCACGGGTTAGCTCAGCTGGTAAGAGCAAGTGGAAGCTATCAAGACGGTCCAAGGTTCGACTCCCTCGGGAGACGCTTGGCACGCTTGCCCGAACTAGTTGAGTCCGGATTTACCCGGTTATGGGTAGGGGCAGTCCATAACCCGAGGTTTGAAATCCCGCAGTAATGTGGGGTAGTTCCTCGTAAAAAAAAAAAAAAAAAAAAAAATTATTATAAAAATAGACGTACAGCTACCTGCTGTACTGGGAAGGTTACGCCATCGGCCTTCACCGTGAAGAAGAATGTAATCGGTGAGAATTTTATCTTCCGCGGCGGTCCACGCTCCGGTGTTCATCCCAACTTTTGAGCAGCAAGGCTTTCTTCCCATTTTGCTCCTTTGTTTTTTTTAAGAACTCGCCACTTTGAACTACTAGCTAGGAATAAGAAGTACGGTACAACTATCCACAGATTTATAGATAGATCCTTCTGATCAATATTACATGTGTGTGTACATAATAATTAAACACATAAACTATCTAGTCGTGTATCATGCAGAGCCGAGACCAAGCCACTTGTGATCTTCAATAAGGACATTGTAAAAAAGTGAAAATTTTATTGACATATTTTTGGTTTTACATTAAAAAGTAAAAGAAAAAAATTATAATATGTAGGGATATAAAAATAAATTAGGACACAAATATATGAAAGATTTGTGATGATTTTGCTAACAAAGTTATTAGAAGAATTTTTTTTCCTAAATAATAAATTATATATATTTGACTTATATACTTGTTGAAATACAAAAATTTGAATCATTTGAAATTTGCAATTCTCAAGACCGGCCCTCGTATCATATATTCATACATGCATTATTGCTTACCTTATAGATCAGTCCACTGAAGTGTGAAGGCACGTTGTTTTTTGTTTATAAGCCGAGCATCATTGTATTGCATGAAAAAAGATACAGCGATGCTTGCATGAGTAGTACATGCAGCCAAACAAAGGAAAGTTACATGTAGGGCTGTAAATGAGCCGAACCGAGCCGAACTCTTGACTGTTCATGTATCAGCTCGTTAAAAATATTTCGAACTCGAACTCGAGCTCGAACTTTTATCGAGCCAATTTTTTTGTTTGTGTATCAACTCGTTAAGAAAAATGTTATTCACGAGCATGTTCGCGAACAATTCACGAACATGTCTCACGAGCTATTGGTCACGAACTTCTCATGAATACTAGCTCATGAACATCTCCTGAATATTGTCCATGATATCGTGTTCACAAATATCTCATTTAATTCTAGAATTTTAATGCATTAAAAATAAAAAAGACAAAACCTCAAAAATTAAAGATATCCTTCTAGTCTACAATTATCCACGATTCGAATAAATTTAGTTAATAAATAACCAACTAATGTTATAATTACAGTGTAACATACGTCTAATTTAATTATTTATAATAAAAATAATGTATATATTTAACAAAAGAAGATAATGAATATACAAAATAAACTAATATATTATTTCATAAACACTAAATTATTTACTAATTATCGTAAATTCAAGGACTCCTGTAAAATTTTAATTAAATATGTTCATGAGAATATGTCACTACAAGAAAACAGCTTTAAACCGACCATCAAAAATGGTCGGTTATAAAAGGAATCGGTTGGTTTTAAATGGAATCGGTCGGTTTAACGACTAAAACCGACCAAAATCGATTGGTTGGTTTAAGCCTGGTTGGTTATGTCATTTGGTCGGGTTTAACACACATAACCGACCAATAATTTGGTCGGTTATATGTGTACAAATTCTCTAATGTGGGGTCCGAATTGGACATGTGGCACCACGTGTCACCACGTGGCGACAGCTATCAACAGACGTCAGCAACATATAACCGACCGACAGCGGTCGGTTATGACTTCAAAAAAGAAAAAAATACATTTTGACTGGCACACATAACCGACCATAGTCAAACGTGCACAATCGGTCGGTTTAATGCCAGTAGCTATGCTAATTTGTATAACCGACCACTTATAACCGACCACCATAATATAACCGACCACCTAAACCGACCACCTTCGAAGGGATCGAATGGTAAAAAACGGTCAGTTATGTCTTGTTGTGGTCGGTTTTCTGGGAATTGAAGAGTAAAAAGTGGTTGGTTATAAGGCTCGTCGGTCGGTTTTCTGGGTCTTTTTAAAAAAAAATTGCAGGCTTTGCCAGTACTGCGGCCTGCCATTCCATTTCGACATTAACAATTCATCACACCATTCAACTTCATAATAACTATAATCAAACATACACTACACCATATATGGGTTTCTACAACACTTTTGCAAAGTGTTGCCGTTTAAAAAAGTGATGGCGTAGCTATTTTCATCCTTACCAACTGCAACACCAAGTTTTGTGTTAGCGTAGACATGAAAAATGTTGGCGTAGATATTTTTACACAATAATGTATTTATTTTTCCTTTTTATTTTGTACTATAATGCTGACTGAGCGCTCACGTGGCAGTAGACCCCATACACTGACTAGACTTTGTTGACGTGGCAGTGGGACCTACCTGCTGACGTGGCAGATGGGACCCACCCCACTGACGTGGACTGTTGACATGGCAGTGGGTCCCACCATGGTGATGTGGCTTGCTGACGTGGCCTGTTGACGTGGCATGTGTGGGGCCCGAATGCTTTTTTTAAATAAAAAAATTCACATAAAACATTTTACCTAAAAATATTAATATTTTAAATTAAAAATAAATAACATTTTACATAATTCACATAAAACATTTTACATAAAATATTAATTGGAATACAAATGATGATTTTTTGGAATAATCTAAAATTGAAACATTTTGTTAAATAATTGTTTTAAAAAAATCAGCTGAAACAAATAATTCAAAAGAAAAAAAAATGAACAGCAGATTGAAAATGAAAATTCAGTAGCGGGTAAATATACCGCCTAAAATTTGGACAATAATTGTCTTAGTTAAAGAATAGGGCAAACACACTCAGAACAAACACACTCGCAGCCGCACTCTCATCTCAAGTCTCAAACACTCTCAAAGGCGATTTAGGGTTTCAGTTAGGGGAGGTTCGAATTAGGGCTTCAAGATCTAATTACGTTCGATTAGAGCTTCAAACCTCATACCGGAGTCGGATTAGAGCTTCAAAACCTCATACCCAAGTCTGATTAGGGCTTGCGAATTTAGGTATCCTTCTTCCCGACTTTAATTTGCTGTTAGTTTTGTTAATTAGTTGTTAGTTTTATTAATTTCTGTTGTTAATTTGATTCTTGTGTTGATTCTTGTGTTTCTCTTTCACTCTCTCTCCCTCTCTGCATCTCTCTCCCTATTTCTCTACCCAATCCATCTCTTTCTATATGTCTTTATGTCTCTCTCTCTCTCTCTCTGTCTCTCTCTCCATCTCTCTCTCTCTCCATCTCTCTCCATCTCACTCTCTCCCTCTCTCTCTCTCACTCTCTCCCCTCTCTCTCTCTCTCTCTCCCTGTCTCTTGACTGGTTATATTAATGAACTAGAAACTATGAACTAGAATCTATGTTGTTGTACGTTTAATTGTTAGTTGTTTTGTGTATATATATGTTGTTAGCAAGGTTGTTAAAATTGTGCACGCAAGGTGTTTGTTGAATTGTTTGTGAGAATAAAACTCTCTTGAGAAGTTTATTTTTTGTTCATCATGTGGTACAGTATGTGGAAAATCTCAAAATAATTGTTGGTTTAGGTTTGTAATTGGTTTGGTTAGTTTGTTTAAAATATGTGTAATTGGTTTAGGTTTGTAATTGATTTGTGCAGAATCTGTTTTGTTTCTGCAGAAAAAATTGAAGTATTTGTGCAGAATTTGTTTTGAGAAAAAGGCTGCTGTTAGGTGCTGAAAATGCAGTCCAGAAATTGCAAATAATTAGGTAACTTACAACATACTGGATGTAGTTTTGTGATGATTTGAAGCTTGGAATATAGATAAGTCTTGTAAGAACATATGCATTGTGCAACTGAAAATAGGATGCTGGTTAATTACTTTGTGCACCAGCTAGGTCTGAAATTGTGGGTAGTTAAGTCACATTTGAGGATCAGCTCTAACTTGGCATCTTCGAATGAGAGTTGCTCTGGATGTTGCAAGGTATAGTCATGTTGCTTATGTATTAATTTTGTACATATGAATTTTGGGGGTTTAATTTTAGGGTTCAACTGTTATATTAATGGGATGTTCAATTTTATGATTCAATTTTAGGGGTTTAATTTTAGGGGTTCAGTAAACTATGATTATAGGTGTGTGTCTAAACTATATCTGAAGTTCTCTCAACTCATCTATATGTGTTTATGCAGCTAATTCAAATGAATTGCTCTGCAGTTGAGTTGTGAGCTTCTTCGGCTCTTTGTCACAGGCTCAATTCTTTCCCTAGAGAAGTAATTCCTCTTCAGTTCATAGTACTTCTAATGACACTTGTACTGGTGCAGAAGCTGTTCAACGTGTTGCCGCTATTGCTAAAGCTGTTCAACGTGTTGCTGCTCTCTTGAAAGGATTCTTCCACAGCTACTACTAGATTTTTAAGGTACCTCAGTAGATACAAATTATAAATTTAGCTACTACTAGATTTTATAATATTTTTTATTTTGCCGAGTCTGTGTGTTGATGTTGATTACTAATTAATGTTTGCCGAATTAGTGTTTTTTTGAGTCTGATAGTTGTGTTTGTAGCTAAGTCGCTTCTGTTTTTGGCTGATTCGATTTGAAGAGTCTGTGCTGAGTTCTGAGTTTATTCAGTATGCAATCTCGCACACAATGTCCAAGAGTTAGATATTTCCTTTGGCATAAGTCATAAGAATTATCAAGAAAAAAAATTTGTAGCATAGTCTTGCTATAATTCATTATTTTAGGCAAATAAATCGGTAAGGTGGCATTGGTGACAAATTCAATAATATCACGGAGTTTATAAGAAGGTTTTCAATGATAAATCCTTTATATAATTTCACCCATGGGAGTACAGGGAGAGCCTTCTTGGTACCTTGTGTGTAAAGTTATATAAGCATAACGGGGCGTCGGGGCATGTTTTGTACTTTATTCACCTTCAATATGGTTTTTATTGGTTCTGTTTCTCATTTTCTTCTTGAAATGCGACATCCTTGACGTAAAAGTTTTACTTAACATATTCTTTCAATTTAATTTTTTTTTATTGAGAATAAATGTCCATCTTCATGTCAGCTTGGTGAAGAACAGCCAACATTTTAAATCATTTCTTTCCTGTGCCGAAGCCGGATAGAAAACGTATTGTGACTTTCGCTAATCAGTCTGACTACATTTCATTCACGTTAGTTTTCCTAAACACGTATTAGCTTTTTCAGTCACTTTTGTTTATCAGTTCAACTCTTCAACTTCACCCTGCCTTTTGTGTTGATATTCTTGAATGGTCCTATAATAATTGTGATATGCTTGTCTTACGTGCTGGGTTTCATAGTAATAATTAGTTTAAACTCATGTAATTTACTTCAGGAATCACATCTATGACAAAAAAGGAGGGCCTAAATCTGTAGAACTGAAGGAGATTGGTCCTCAGTTTGAATTGAGGTTGTATCAGGTAACAACAATGCAATCTGTTTAAACCCATAATTTCCATATCCATGTTGGTTCTATAATCACCTGATTGCATGCCAAACAAAGTGGTGGTTTTTCTGCCGGCCTTTTACTAATTCTTAAGTTATAAGCATCTGTCAACTTGCCTCTCAATTTTGTTATTTTATCTCAGATTGCAATCTGATTATGAGGTTTAGTGCAGATCTATTTAATGCTACTTTAAATTAAGGAATTAATCATAGTATAGATAAAGTAATAATTAATATAAGTAATTAACAAAGGTGAGAGCGTACTTAGTTCACATTATCCATTTATATTGTGTGCGAGATTGCATACTGAATAAATTTCATGATAATACTACAAATTAAGCTTCCACCATAAATTGGTTCTTTATTCGTGAACCTGAGTATACATTGGTACAATGTCATATGTTTGTAGGTTATTGAAATTTAATATACTACCAGCCCCCTTGTAATATGTCTAATAGTATATTAAAAATGTCTGAAATGTTTCAGGGGATCATGGCAGCAGGGCTTACTCAGTACAGAGATTACTCAACAGATGAAGTAACTCTACTCTCTTAAATTTAAGGCTATATGAGTTCTGTAAGATCAATTGATCACACAATCAATATTTATACTCTAGTTTGATTAATGACAGGTAATGACATTTATTTCAACAAGGAAACCATTCTGCAGGTAAATTTTAATTCTCTTCAGTAAATTGCAGAGTCTTGTCTTGGTTCAAAAATATACTTTCTCATTGATCTCGCGGGCTCAGAGAGAGCTTTAGCTACTGATCAGAGATCACTTAGGTCACTTGAGGGTGCCAACATTAATAGGTCCCTCCTTGCACTGACTAGCTGCATCAATGCACTTTTCGAGGGAAAGAAACACATCTCTAGCAATGAAGATCAAATGCTGAACATCAAATACACCTAGGTAGCAATGAAGTAGTCTAGCACTTATATTGTAAAGGGGTATTTGTTGATATTTGTCAAAATTTTGGTACATTATAACTTTACAAGTAATTATTGTTGTATTGATGAGATGTTTCCTTCTTGGACAATTGCAGGCATATGATGCAAATGAGGACATAGTTCAAGTACCTGAATCTGAACCAGACCAGGCTAAGTTGTTACTTGAGTTGCATATAAGTTCTTGTTGATCAACAAATTTTATAAAGCTGTATTACCACATCATAGAGCATAACTTAGTAATTTAAAAATAAATTTATTACTTAGAAATAAAAAATAAAAATAGAGTTACTGGCCCAGATACAAAATGTGTGCACATCTGTAAAAGGTAAATCTTATATTTGTTGTAAATTGTCTTTCTTCCAGTGCTTTGGTTGTTTTTCCTTTTAGACACCTTCATGTTCTGTCTAGAGTCTGCTACTGAAGGTGCAAAACCTGATGCTCGGCAAGATCTGTTTGAAGAAAACTTCAAAGAATTGATGAAGTGTGTGGAGTTGAAAAACATCTATAACTTTTCCAACATGCACTGATTAAATTAAATCAATGATAAATATCCTCAACTAAGATTTTAATCTGTATTCCAGGGATAGAGAGTACGTTACCAATAGAACCTTGGTATATTGGTGGTCCTGTGATCAAAGGATTTGGGCGTGGCTCAAAGGTTCTTGGAATACCTACAGGTACCTGCTTTGTATATGAACTACTTGCTGCTTGTTCATTAAATTTTGTATGGAATAATCATGAGTTCCTCTCACTCAAATCATAAGTGACGGTTCTTATTGATGTTATTCAGACTCCATTTAAGACAAACCTCTCTTCATTGCATACCTTAATCAGGAGATATACCCTTCGATTCTTATTAGTTTTTTTTTCTGAGATGAATTATATTATGTTTACTTGGATTTCCTACCTATTAATGCAACCATAATTATTCACATCCTAGGAATTTTAATTCAATGAGTTGTAACAGTCTATAAAATTTGTATGATTTAAATTAGATTAATATTCTTAGTTCTTGTGGTGTTCCTCAATGATAGACTAATTGTCAAACACTTATTTACAGATAAAAAATGTCACTAATATGCATGTTAATAAGGCGCAGATTTATGATTGTTACAACATAATTGACTTTTTGTTTCAAATAGGTGGTAAACGAGATTATACAAGATGCTGGCGAACCACCAAAGAAGAAGTTATATGAGTTGAGACTCTCCTTGCTTTGCGAAATTGAATGGAACCATCTCGTAGCATACGAAAAACAATGGATGTTTGTGCGTTTCCCAGCTAGTTTTAGTTTACCTCTATTTTTGTACTAGGAAGTTGATGTTTATTTCATTTTGGACTGCTGTAATGTAGCTTTCAATCTGATGCCTTATTTTGGAGTTGATTGTGAAATGGAAAAACAGGTTTTAAGTACTTTTGTACTAGAAATTGTATTTATCAGCTGTGTATTTTTAATTTACAATTACAAAAGTGTTGCAATAGCTATGACAAAATGTTACCCATGTTGTTAAAAAAATGTTGTATTAGATTAATTTGGTGTTGGCATATATTCATAAAATGTTGCAGTAGCTAAGACAAAATGTTGCAATAGCTATGACAAAGTGTTGCCACCTGTCAGTGGGCCCCACCTGTCAATAGGCCCCACCTGTCGGTGAGGTCAAGCCACGTGGCAGTGGGTCCAGCCACATGGCAGTGGGTCCAGCCACGTGTCAGTGGGGTCTTGCCACGTGTCATGGGCGGTCCTGCCACGTGTCATGGGTCCTGCCACATGTCAGTGCCATTTACTATCCTACGGCAACACATTTTAGCATGTTGCTGTAGGGCTAAAAGTGTTGCAGTTCACCCCTACGCCAACATCGAAAAAGCTAACACCGGAAAAGTGTTGCCGTAGAGATTTTTTTTGCTACGGCAACAGTTTTTGGGCCTACGCCAACATTTTTTCAGTGTTGCCGAAGGCCATATATGGCGTAGTGATACAACCATACAAACATAAAAATTTCATAAGTTCGATCATTCCAACAAATATAAAAACCACATTCATACAAACATTCCAAGTTTTCTGGTCATTCCAACTAATTATAAATAGCTTAGAACAAAAACAAGTTCATAAAAACCGATCACACTTAAAAACTTAATGATATACATGTATATAGGCTGCTCCTGTTCTTCCAAAATTATAGGCTGCTCCTGTTCATCCAAAATTAGGCCCTCCATGATACTGCAGTAAAAGTATACATGTATCATGCACGCTCTCAAGGAGATTTACTCGGCATGTAAATTTTATCATCAATTACAACTTTGAATTGTATGCAAACATGTAGATGTAGAGAAATTTAGCTGTGTTACCTGAGGCTGGCCAGCTGCCAGCATACTCACTTGGAATTTCCTTCAGCCAACAATGCATCAAGCATTCCAAAATACACCTGGGTTATGATAAATGATTATATAGAAAGTTTAATTAGACCGTCTAATTTAGATATATAACTTGAGTTTTTACAGCAAGTAGTATTAAAAACTGTTGTATCGAGATAAATAAACCAGAATTCTTTATTACATATTGAGCAGTAGTAGTCTATTATGTTTCTTCTACCCATGAGATTTAAATATTGTTTTTGGAGTCTAATCTAATAATGAAACATGAAAGAAAGTCTGAGGAAAACCTGCATGTCCCCAAGTGACTTGCTGCAAATTGGACAAGTATAGTGGGTACTAGTGTAAGCCTGCATATATTGGAAATGAATCAATAAGTAGTATGAATGAATATAAGTCTATGTAAAGAAGAATGTTGTATGAAATATTTACCTGGAAACATGCTAATTGCATCAAATGACCGCAATGAAGGATCCTAACAGAGGAGCCCACACATCAAATGGAAAAAGTCTGCAAAGAGAAGCCACTCATGCCATGAATCTACATCTGAAATAAATTTAAGTACTTACGGATTTTGATAGACCAACTTATTTTTTAAAGTTATTTCTAGTATAAGATATTTTATTAATGCCACTCCACTCAAGTAAAATATAGAGATTTTTAATCTAGTTATTACTAGTAATATTTAATTGCTTAGAGATTAATATAATTATGATTGATATCACCCCCTCAATTTCTTTTGCTTACTTTTAAATAAAAACTAGGAGGCATATTTTTAAGCACCTTAAAATTTGAATCGTCTTTTAGATAGTTACCATTGTTTTCTCCAAGTTGTTAATGATTGTTCTTTACAAGATTTCTCATTCTCACTGCAAGAAATCCATGTAAAACTCCTTTAAATTTTTAACCATGCGATTAAGCTGGGAATATGAATCGGTATCTGTTGTCCAAGAAGACCAAAACTAAGATGCAAAAAACTTACCAGAAACACGGCAACTATAGGTATTTTCATCCTCATCGGCAACATACTGGTTGGCATCCAATGACCAAGTTTGAACCTAGACAAGAAACAGGTACGACAATAATATGCAGCAAATAATGATGGCATGCCTGGCTGGCTTTTAGAAGGCATAGCCACATATTTGATGAAAACATCAATGGTATAAATATAAGATTTATACTTGTTGCTCAGTCATTTGGAGAAAAGCTATAGTGTAATACACTAACTCACTGATATTATCTCCAAAAACCTAGACAATATATGCCATGAACATTACCACATGTATAGGCCTAAAATAAAAATATGAGAAGAAAAGCACTGAACTATAAGTCCTTTTAAAAAAATCAGAGTCCTTAACAAATCTTGGACTAACCCACAATAGTCAAGAGGAACTCAAATAACTGCATGATACGATACTCGACGCTATTAGAACAAAACACAGAAACAATTGTTGGTTGGTAACGGCCAAAACCAAGCTTAACACTGTAAATTTGCTGGCTAAAAGGCAAGAGCATATAACGTCCTATGTAATTTGTAAATGCTAGAAAAAATAAAAATTTCTAATTTTAATGTGCTAAAGTATAACCTTTAACAGATTTCATTTATCATGAGGTAGCTACTATGACCAAAAAAAGTTAAAAATCATAAAAAAAAATTGACCTATCTGGATAATGAATGACTCGAGGCTTTTCTCAGCACCATCAGAGTCATACCGCCCATCATACGAATCATCTAAACCATCAAGTGCTGATCACTGATGAAAACATAATGTCAGAATCATAGTCCAGGTGAGAATCATAATGTTACCAAATAGTTGACGCTTCAAGTCCTCCTGCATTGTGTCATTATTGCAGACAAATATGTATCCACCAAGAACTTCATTTCTTGGGAGCCACGAGTCTGCTCAACCAATTTTGAAGCAGCCAGTGACCACTTGTGTTCATCAGAGACTTGCAATCCTCGGAGCTCATCACCCAACTGCCATAAGCTACTCAAGTTCTCCATCCTGCAAAATTAAATGATTAGCACAAGGTAAGTCAAACAAAAAAACATTTTGAGTAAAAAATAAAGTTAGATAGAAAACACTCCACTGCCTACAATCCTATACGCACAATACAAAAAATTTAAAAAAAATTCTCATTGGTTCATCTATATATCTCATCTTGTGGGGGGGGGGGGGGGGTAAGGTCACTGAATTCACAAAGCGAAAACAAAACCCCCAAACATCGTAACAGAATTTCCAACAAAACTTAGACATAAAGAAAAAACTATAAAGGAGCATAAACTTTAATTAAGCAAAACATAAACAAAATTACACTAATACGGAGACATAATAAAAGTAAAGGGTTTAAGATCTAGGTTAAATTAAGTAGTAATTGATGAATTAAACTGACCTGAAAAGGGTTGAGCAATGAATTAAAGAGAGAGAGAGAGAGGCCTTGTAACTGAAGTTGAAAATGTTCAATTGGTTGAATATAGTGAGTAGTGTTCACGCTGTTGGGCTAAGACTTCTGCTTGGAGCATTCAGCCGTTCTCATCTCTTTTTCCTGGTACTGCCCTTCAATCAAATCAATATAAAATCAAATAAAACTAAAATTAGACAAAGCAAAACCCAAATCAATTAAATACAAAACCCTAATCATAAAATATATAGAAATTACCAATCGAAGCCCTACATATTAACTGAAAAGTTGAAAATTTAGAAGTGAATCGAGAGTATTTAGTCGGGGAGAGAAGAAGATGTTGTGTATTCAATTACGAGTCCAAGCAGAGCAAGACTGTAATAGATGATGTAGAGAAAATCTTATAATTAAAGAGAAAAATAAGTTTAGAATATGTGATGAAGAGGAAAGTTTGGGGGAGAGATCAGAGAAGGGTGAATAAAGGCGGAGGGGGAAATGAAACACTCAAAATTTTGGTTAAGTGGGAAATTTGTGCGCCTTCAACCTTTTACATTTTTCATTGTGTTGTTCTATTTTTTTAATTTTTTAAATATTTTAGTAAAAATTCTAATTTTATTTTTAATTTTATTATTAGATTCCAATTTTAAAAATTTAAATTTTACATATATGTATATATTTATAGATAATATTTATGATGCAAAAAATAAATTTATCTTGTATAACTTTTTAATAAAAATCTAGTAATAATATAAATATTTTTATGGACTTGTAAAATCATACAAGATTAATTTTAAACTTTTTCGACGATCCAACTGTACTACGAAGGTTAATAAACACTCATTTTAGTGCAAGGAAAAATAATCCAAAAATAAAAAGAACGAGTTGTAAGAGATTTTAACAATAACGTAGTAAAGTGTTGTTTCCTATCATGGGACACGATCCAGATTCTTTGAATAATTTTTTTTGAATGATTTCTTTGACTATCGAACCGTACGGATGTTAATAAACACCCATTTTAGTTTTGGAAAAAAATAGTCAAAAAATAAAAAGGTCGGTTTGTTCAATATTTTAATAAAAACGTAGTAAAAGTGTTGTTTCCTATAACGGGGCACGATCCAGATTCTCTGAATATTTTTTTTGAATGATTTCTTCGACTATCGAACCGTACGGATGTTAATAAACACTCATTTTAGTGTTGGAAAAAAATATTCAAAAAATAAAAAGTCGGTTTGTTCAAGATTTTAATAAAAACGAAGTAAAAGTGTGGTTTCCTATAACAGGGCACGATCTAGATTCACTCAATAATTTTTTTGAATGATTTCTTCGACGATCGAACCGTACGAATGTTAATAAACACTCATTTTAGTGTTGGGAAAAAAATAATAAAAAAATAAAAATGTCAGTTTGTTCAAGATTTTAACAAATGTAGTAAAAGTGTTGTTTCCTATAACGGGGCATGATCTAGATTCACTGAATAATTTTTTTGAAAGATTTCTTAGACGATCGAACCGTACGAATGTTAATAAACACTCATTTTAGTGTTGAGAAAAAATAATCAAAAAATAAAAATGTCGGTTTGTTCAAGATTTTAACAAAAATGTAGTAAAAGTGTTGCTTCCTATAAAGGGGCACGATCTAGATTCACTGAATAATTTTTTTGAATGATTTCTTCGACGATCGAGCCGTACGGATGTTAATAAACACTCATTTTTGTGCTGGAAAAAAATAATCAAAAAATAAAAAGGTTTGGTGGTAGGGGATTTTAACAAAAATGTAGTAAAAGTGCATCTTCCGATAATAGGGCACGATCTAGATTTATTGAATAACTTTTTTAATGATTTATTCTATGATCGAACCTTAAGTATGTCAAGATCCATCATCTGTAATGTTATTGCCAAAATTTCAGAAAAAAATAAAATTATTTGATTGGATAATTTAACGGTCAACTAGTATTTTGACTAGCGAAAACGGTCGGTTATATACAGAATCGGTCGGTTTTCTTGTTTTTATTTTTGAGAACGGTCGGTTATATATGAAGACGGTCGGTTTTCTGGCGTTGCAATGGTAAAAAACGGTCGGTTTTATATGAAGACGGTCGGTTTTCTGGGTTTTTAAAGAAAAAATTGCAGATTATGCCATTCCATTTCATTACATTTCAATATTACAATCACCACTAAGCCATTCAACATTAACAAATTACAGATTCACCACACCATTCAACTTCATAAAAACATAATTAAACATACAAACATAAATGCTACGAATTTAATGTTCACAAACAACATTAATACTCAACTTCGTGAAAAGCATCAAAACTAAGTTTACAAACATTATTCAATTTCGTCAAAACCATCATCGTCTTCATCATCACCAGACAATACGATCTTATTCTTCTTCATTTTCTTCACCTTCTTCTTCTTCTTAAACATTCAATATCAACTAAATACACCGGAGATATGTCCAAATCATGATTTGATGCAGGTAGTTAGGATACCATTGTATGATTTCCATGCAGTAAAACACAACGATAACAATGATAACTATAAAAAAATTCGAAATCCAAAACCATTGATCCATGTATAAGGGGAATGATTTGGAGAAAGAGTTTTTTTACTCCAAATTTCGAAAATGAAAGTTAAAAGGGAGAGGAATTTTGGTGAAGTGGATGTAGGGATAGAGATGAAATTTGGTGAAGTGGTTTGTTTAAATGAAATTTGGCAAAAAACTTGAATTTTTTAGTTTGGGCTCCATTTTTAAAATTTTTGTGAAATCAAGGCTTATCGGTCGGTTTTAGATGACGTGTCACAGAAACCGAAAATGTGAGTCAGCAAAACGGGCCCGGGTCCGCACCGGTCGGTTTTAGATGGTCGGTTTTATCATAAAACCGACTACCTACGGCAGCGGTCGGTTATAATCATTGAATTTGTGATGGTCGGTTTTGTGACGGTCGGTTTAAAGCTGTTTTCTTGTAGTGCGAATTTGTACAAGAACTCATTCATGGACCATATATATTTACGAGTTTGTTCACGAACTACGTTAACGAACTTGTTCACGAACTATATATTCGAACTTGTTCGCGAACTATTGAGCCGAACTATGTTGTGCTCAAGTTCAGCTCATTTACGAGACGAACCTCAAAATTGTGATCATGTTCGACTCGTTAACAAATCGAATCGAACTCGAGTCGAACATTTTTTGAACCGAATACCGAACCGTTCGTGAGTGTATCGACTCATTTACAACCCTAGTTACATGCAGACCTACACATATCTACTGTCACTGTCTCGAAACAATATAATTTAAATGGGACATGTTCACGTTACTCCCTCCATAACATGAAAAGTGTAGTTTTGATTTTCCGTAGAGTAAGTGTGGGGAAAAAAGGGACAGCTACATATTATTTTTAAAAATTTCTTTCCTTGAATAGTATAATTTAAATTTTTATTTAATAATTTTGCTTTTAATAAAATAATATATGAAAATTACTTCTTTTATATTTTAAAATACGTGTAATAAGCCAAAATTATTTGGGTTTTCTTCAAAAATACCCATGTTGCAGAATTTTTTTCAAAAATACGGTGCAATTTTTGCAACCTTTGCAATCCCAAATGCAACATTTACCAATCACTTGGTCGGCAACTTTAGATAATATTTTTTAAAATACTTTTAAAAAATTAGGTACTTTTATAAATATTCTAAACAATTTTGGATGAAGGGAGTAATTAATAGTTGATTGCTGGACATTTGTTACTAGCATGCATGGGATGACAACATTAAGTTTTATTACTCGTTATTTAAGTATTACTAGGCAATTTAGCCGCGCTTTGCGCGGTTAATAAAATTTTATTTTTAGCTACTGAAAATAGATAAATTAACATAAAAATTAATAGGTATTTTAAAAAAAATTCTAAAAAAAAAGTGATTTAAAACAGTTTGTATGAATTATTGGAATAATACTCTCATTATATATCAAGAATTTTAATAATCTTAAAAATATTACTCCCTCTGTCCCACTCATTTCTTTACATAAAAAAGTGTGTGTCTGAATTCTATTTTAATACAAAAAAAAATAAAAATATATCAAAAATAAGTTATAGAACTATCCTTAAAATGCACCTTAAAATCCGTACCGAAAACTGGTCCACAAACGTAAAGAATTGGAAGGGACGGAGGGAGTATAAACATAAAAAATAGCAATTACACTATTAATTATAATTATATAACGTTTTTAAAACCGACACCCCTCTCATAATTTGCTCAGTAATAGTATACAAATTTATATAATTAGAATTAGAATATTAATTTATTTTGACACGTTATAATGAAACAACATATGTATAACATTTCGACACAACTAAAAATGATGCAATGTGAACAATATTAAATATTTAATTTACATAAAAATAATCTTAATTATATATATACAAGTTAATTTTTTTTTTGGGCACATATAGTTAATTTTTTTTTGGAATAATAATTATAATGCTCAAATAAAGTTTGTCGATCTTTTATATATATAAATAATATGAAGTAAATTTAATATATATATATAATAAGGATAATTAATGATTATTAAAATGTCATTAAAATGCCATTAAACTGCTACTTAATGCAAGAAAAAAATTTAATAAAAAATCAAAAAAATGAGAATTCAAGAAAAATATTGTAAACTCTTCTAGTGCGTTTTCGATCTCCAGGCATTATAATATACTAGGTAACAAAGCCGCGCTATGCGCGGCACGAAAACATTTGTAAAATTTGTGTATCTAACATTATCGTTCGTTAAGTTTTATTATTTAAAGTTTATATGATATAAAATGTAATTAAATTTGATTTTTTAAGAATTATAGTGAAAAAGAATTAGCAGAAAAAAACATGTTGAAGTTAATTTCTTAAATATTAATAATAATATTTTCGAAAATATTTATAACACCTAATTTTTTTGCATAACAAATGCTTTTGAAATCAATAAACATTTGTAAAATTTGACGATAGATAATTAAAAGTAACATTTTTTAATCATTTTTGTTATCGATGGCATTATGAGAGACATGATCGATTGTTTAATTTGTTGATAAATTTGTTTGTACGACGAAAAAGAAGCAGAATGTAAATGTAATAAGAGGTGTGATTGACTAACTTGTTGATAAATATGGTTGTATAACAATCAAAATAGAATTCAAATGCATTTTGTAACGCTTCATAATAACAATTTACATGAATTATTAGTTGGAAAATACTCACATTATATATCTAAAGTATTGATAATCTTAAAAATATTACAAACATATAAAAATAAAAATTACAATACGAACGTAATCTTTATGATCAAAATTTACCATATTGAATATAACTTAGTAACGTTTTTAAAGCCGACACCCCTATCATAATATACATGTTCAATAATAGTGTAAAAAAATTAATTAGAATATTATTTGATTTTGACAAAATATAATGAAACAATGGATATATAATTTTTTTTATCGATTTAATCTTCCCATAAAATGGTTGGGTTTGTTCAATTTAATTAGTTTGGTCATAACACATGTGCAATTTATTCATGTGTAAAATTAAAAAACTTTTATGCAAATTCCAAATATTAAGTAAAAATCTTGTACTTACATAATTTATTACGACTTTCACGATCATTGATAATAAAGATTATTTGAGAAGTTAAAGTCTTCTGTCCTATAGTCATTCGAAACGAAATTACAGTGATCTTGAATAGGGAATAATAAAAACGCAATGTAAACAATTTTCATCTTCATTTTACCTAAAAATAAACTTAACCATATTCAAAAAAATTAAATAGAGTAAATTTAATATATGTTTAATAGGTGTAATTAATGAATTTAACGTAAAAAAAGAATTTTAATAAAAAAATATAAAAAGACGAAAATTCAAACACAATATATTGAAACAACGGGTGTATAGCTTTTTATCGATTTTATCTTCCGATAAAATGGTTGGGTTTGTTAAATTTAATTGATTTGATCATAATACATGTGTAATTTATTCATGTGCAAATTAAAATTTTGCTTGTACACAAATTTCATATATTAAGTAAAAATCTTGTAGTTACATAATTTATTACGATTTTCACGATCATTTATAATAAAAATTGTTTGAGAAGTTAAAGTCTTATGCCCTATAGTCATCCGAAACGAAATTATATCTTGAATAGGGAATAATAAAAATGCAATGTAAACAATTTTCATCGTCATTTTACCTAAAAATAAACTTAATCATATTCAAAAAAAAATTAAATAGAGTAAATTTAATATATGTTTAATAGGTGTAATTAATGATTAATTAAAATGTCATTAATAGCTATTTAATGCAAGAAAAGAATTTTAATAAAAAATATAAAAAACGAAAATTCAAGAAAAATAGCTTAAACTGTTCTGGTGCATTTCCGATCTCCAGGCATTATAATATATATAGATATAGATATAGATTTTTATGTAAAAGTACTATAATAGATAAATTAATTTCTATTATTCTTAAAAATTGATTGGTCTCTTATGAATTTTCTATTAAAAATTAATTTAAAAATAATTTACATGAATTATTAATTAGAAAAATATTTTCATTATATATATCTAAAATTTTGATAATCTTAAAAACATCACAAATATATAAAAATAAAAATTACAAAATGAACGTAATATTTACAATCAAAAGTTACAAATAATATAACTTAATAACGTTTTTTAAAACCGACACCCCTCTCATAATATACATGTTCAATAATAGTTTAAGAATTTATTTAATTTGAATATTAATTTATTTTGACACAATATAATGAAACAATGGGCATATAAGTTTTTTATCAATTTAATCTTCCGATAAAATGGTTGAGTTTGTTTAATTTAATTAGTTTGGTCATAACTCATGTGTGTATGCGCATGATTTGTTTACAAATTTCAGATATTAAGTAAAGATCCATGTACTTCTATAATTTACTACGATTCCACAATCATTGATAATAAAGATTATTTGAGAAGTTGGTTAATAATGTTTTTTAAAACCGACATCTCTCTCATAATATACATATTCAATAATAGTATAAGAATTTGTTTAATTACAATAAAAAATTATTTCAACATAATATAACGAAACAATGGGTGTATAGCTTTTTTATCAATTTTATCTTCCGATAAATGACTGAATTTGTTAAATTTAATCGATTTGATCATAACTCATGTATTATTTATTCATGTGCAAAATTGAAAATCTATCTGTACTGTTTGTATACAATTCCAGATATTAAATAAATATCTTGTACTTCCATAATTTATTACGATTTTCACAATTATTGATAATAAAAATTGCTTGAGAAGTTAAGGTCGTGTACCCTATAATCATCCGAAAAGAAATTATAGTGATCTTGAATAGGGAATAAAAAATAACGCAATATAAACAATTGTTATTCGTCATTTTAACTAAAAATAAACATAACTATATATAATTAATATTTAATATTGAAAAAATAACTATAATGTTCAACTAAAGTTTGCTAATTTTTAAACATATTAAATAGAGTAAATTTAATATATGTTTAATAAGTGTAATTAATGACTAATTAAAATGTCATTAACTATTTAATGCAAAAAAAAAGAGTTTTAATAAAAAAAATCAAAAAAATGAAAATTCAAGAAAAATACCTTGAACTGTTCTGGTGCATTTCCGATCTCCAGGCATTATAATATATATAGATTATCAATACCAACCGCAGATCTCTTGCATGATATATAATGACCGACTTATATATAACCCATTATTCTATGTAGAATCAAAATTCTAATTTTTTAGTTTTATAAAAAAAATTAATTTTTTTATTATATAAAAAAAATACTAATTTTCTGATTCTATTGCAGAACCAAATGCATATGGCGCTGCTGGATGTCACTGTCACGTCAACACGGGTGATATGGCATCGCCACATTATCAATGATAATGTCACTGATGACATGGCACTACCGCGTCAGCAGTGATGATGTGGCACTGCCACGTCACTACTGGCGTGGCACTGCCACGTCGTCACTACTGACGTTACTGACGTGGCACTGTCACGTCAGCAGTGATGACGTGGTAGATGATGTGACAATACCATGTCAGCACTAATGCTAGCGTGGCAGTAATGACGTGGCAACATCATTTTTTTTTTGAAAAAATTTGGTTTTACTATTGAATCAGAAAAAAATAGATGATTTTTCATAGTTCTCTATATAAGATGGTTCTCTTTTTCATGCTCTGACATTTTTCTTAAGAAATTTGAAGATTGATTGATCACATATGTTAGAGCACCAAATAGGTACTTTGTTTTTCGTCTCGAACTTGAAAATTTATTCCAAACTTGAAATATATGCCAAATTTTTAATTTTTTTGGCATGTCTAATAATCTCACAAATTTTTAATATTATTAATTATTAATTCAGATGAATAATAATTGCTTAATGCCTAAGTTTTACCTTATCTCTGAAATGAATATATGCATTTTGCACCTTTATCTCATCCATTTATAGCTCTTCACGTTGCACAATCTTATCTTGATAATTTTTTAAACTCCATGGGTGGCCAAGATCTATTGCCAGTGATAGAGATCCAATATTTTTTAGTAAGTTCTGGAAGGGTCTTTTCTCTCAACATGGTACTGATCTCTTATTGTCTTCTTCTCACCATCCTCAAACTGATGGTATATATGTTAGGAATTATGTTGTACTTAATGATATGTTCACAAAACACCTAAAAACATATTTGTATAAGTTATTTTTGTAACTCATGATTAACGGATGATATGCTTATTAGCATCCGTTCACATGAATTTCCACTAATTACAACATCATATCCCAAAATGCCAAGTAATTAATGTCATGTCATTTGGTAACAAATTTTGGTACCCAATTTGGTACTTCTAGCACTACTCATTTGAGAAACGACATCTTTTAAATGATAGGCACATATTTCATGCATATATATTTATGGATAGGTTTTAGCTAGGTGGAATATTTAGAGTAGGGCTCTATTAATCGGCAGATTGGATACAAGATCAGGCTTATCAAGAAGGGAAAATATATCAATTTCGTGGCTTCATCAACAAGAAAGGATATGGACACGGACACGAGACACCTCTTGAATCCAATCTTCACAAAATAATCATCTATGTGACTATACCGTGCACGAGGGGCTTGCTCTTGGCCATACAAAACCTTCTTCAAACGATAGACTTTATTTTCTTCATTCTTCTTCACATAGCCTGATAGTTGATTAATATACACCTATTCTTGTAATTATCCATTTAAAAAAACAGATTTGAGGTCCATTTGGTGAACTTTCCATTTATTTTAGTATTACTATATAATAATATTATCTATATTATAAATTAGTTGACTTTTTCAATCTCAAAAGAGAACTTAATTTCAGTTCTTCAAACTTGTAAGTTTTTTATTTAAGATATTAGTTCTGTAAAAAAAATCTTTTGAATTTTACTTCAATCTTTTAAGAGTTGGCATAATTAGTAAGCGATGATGTTAGGATAAGAACTGCCAAGTTGTGTATCTCACAACTTTTATTAATTAGATGAAATATATTATGTAGTTCAGCTGAATTATTAGTGATATAGGACAATCACTTAATTATAAAGAAAAAAATTCTTACTAAAAAGTTTACTATATACATGTTCCAAAATATTTTTGCAATGTAACAATCGTTTATGAATTATAATCCAGTTTATTTAGATAGTGGCAATCAACCAAAATTAATTAGATGCAAGACAACAGGCATGTGGTTCAAAATTAGGCTTGCATTGTGTATGTTTGGGGTATCTTAAAATAAGTAACTTATGACTTATAAGCATTTATGTCATATAAGTGATAAGTAGAGTAGAGATTAGAGTGTTTGGTAAATCAGAACTTATAATCAGTAGACTGTTTGGAAAAATCAGAACTTATAAGTTAACTTTTTTTTTATAATTTTCAAAATATTTACTTTTTATATATAACAATGGATATCAATGGATAGATCTCGACGAATAGGAAAATTTGATATATACATATCAATTTTCTAATGAATGGATCGAGAGATATATGATTTTGAAGATTTGAAGGATGCGTATATCGAGAATAAGTTATAAGTTATAAGTTGAAAGTTAAGAATTCTTAACATTTAACTTATGAACTTGTAAGTTATAAGTATAGCTAAAACTTATTTTGGCAAACACCCCCCATAAGGACTTATGGCCTTATAAGCCATAAGTTGGAGGGGAAATGGAACCCCAAACAGGGCCATTGTCATATACAATATGTGATTCCACACAAGAGCTCAGAAGCCTTCCTGGTAAATTTGGTCAAAAGAAAAAACTTTTGATCGAAGAGATCTAAATTTATATCCTATTTATAATAGGATTTTGATCCATAACCACAGCTAGTTGTAAAATATTATGTAGCCAATGAATCTGAACTGTTAAAAAAGGATCTAATGGTTAAAAAACGACACTGCCTTAATGTCTCATTGCGGCCACCTCAATGTTTCATTGAGGTGGTAGCAATGAAACATTGCTACTACATTATTTTTAAAATACGAAAACATCCTTTTCCAATTTGATTAGCAATTAAGTGATTAGGAGCAGAATATTAAAACCGTGCTAAAAAATGAGAAAGATGCAAAAAAATCAAAATTCAAAAAATTTGAAATCAATTAAGTGATTAGGAACAGAATTTTAAATTTTAAATTTGAAAATTGTAAAACACATATCAGCTTGCTCAATACTGTTTCTCACCCAAGTAGATATAATTTATTGGAGTTCACACCAGTAGAAAGAGATATTTGTTTTTTATAAATACAAAACTATCCTTAGCAAAACAACTACCGTTAGCATTGGGATCGAACTCCTGATCTTATGCTAAAGAGGTCATCACCTTAACCATTACGCCAACTAAATTTATTTGATCATATATACCAAATTAATCTATATATTGTATTTTACATTTGATTAAAAAAATGTGTAATTAAACTAAATACACATTTTAATGAAACAATTTCAACTAATTTAGATGATAGACCTTATTACATGTCCGGATTCTGAAAGTTGTTTAATATGAATATTTTTAAAAATTGACTAAATTATTACTTTTTTATTAAAATTGAATTAATTATTAATTTTAAAAATAATAATTTATTAAATTTTAAAAATTATTCATAATGGACGATGTTGTGAAATGAAAAGTAGGGTGTATTTATTTCGTATTGATAACTAGGGTTAGGGAAAGAGCTTCGAGCTTTAATGGCTGATCAAGTGTTTTATGACTTAAGGGTCCTCACAATATGCCTACGTCTCTTGCAAATATCAAAAATCAAGCCAATCAAAACGTAGTTCTGAGAATGAGAGGTCAGGCCCTTATATAGGCTGAGAAACCTCAGAATCGTAGTAGGGTTAGGAGACTTGGTGGACAAGTCAGCCTTGAGGAAGGTTCTAGACTCCTACCTTGTAGTAGTCTGTTTCCTTGTATGACTGTGTGCTTTGGAGGCTACTCTTTACAGAGATAATATCCTTATTTGGCTCTTATTGTTGAGCTGTTAATTATCCCTAATATTAATTACGAAATTATATTTAATTAGGGTTTTGGGCCTCACAAATGGGCCTTACGTTTGGACCAAACCAGGTTTAATTAATGTCACATTAAATGTGTCTTTAGGGCTCACTTTCAGCCATGAAACGAGACACGAATGTAAACACACAATTTTATTTTAAACATCACATAATGTTTTTACAAGCAAAATAAATACAAAACTGTATTATATTTTACTCAACAGTCATTCAAGATGTTTCAAGAATAAATTTATTGAATCTCCTCATAATTGATAATATTGATAGGTTGATTAGTGGAAGTAAGGTAAAATTCATCAACGATATTATTAAAATCAAAACAACTAAATAACTGTATACAAATTTTACTCAATAAAAATTCGAGACATTTCTAAAATGATTGTTTCACATGTCTCCCACTATATGTAGATTAAATATTTTTAATTAAATACATAGGCTAGAAAAAAATATTCATAACGTAATTTTGAAGATATTTCAAATTTTAAATTAATTTATTATGATTTCACATGTATATTTTAATAATTAAATTAAAAAAATAAAAAATAGAAAATGGGCATTGTACCACCACAATGCTCGTGGAAAATATCATTTTTTCCACCAGCTTTAAATATGGTACTTGTAGTTGGTGGTTGGCACAATAAATGCAAGCTGGGCAAAAATCACTTTTTCCCACCTCAATGTTTCATTGCTGCCACCTCAATGAAACATTGAGGTGGTCCATGGCCCATTTTTTATCCGCCAGTTTTTTAAACAACCTTACAAACACTTTTTCCCCACTTTTTAAAATAATTAAAAAATAAATAGTAGAAGTACGCAATGTCATTTTTCAGAACACTCTTCACCATTTTTTTAAGCTTCCTCAATGTCTCGTTGCGACCACATCAATGCTTCATTGAGGCAGTCGCAATGAAGCATTGAGGTAGGCATTTTGAAAATCTAGCATTCTGCTTGTTTGAAAAGATTTTGAAAAAAACGGGACTTCTCATAAGGTCACACATCCGTTAAGTAGTAGAAATACGCAATGTTTATAGTTCGCGCAATGTTTCATTGCTGTATAGAGTGCTACCTCAATGAAACATTGCGGCTACCTCAATATTAATTTCAATATTTAACGGTTATGATGTGTTGGCTGATTATTGGGTTCTAACCCCGAGTGGTTGTGGAGGGATATAATAAACATAAGGTGAATATTTGGTTGTCACTACTACCACCAAACAAATATTAATCGTTAGATTTAAACTTTAATTAACGGTCTAATTTATATCCTATCAATTTTAATATTAAATACTAATAACTATATATCCTATGCCAGCTAGCTTAATCAAACGTCCATAGTACTAAATCACCTACACGAGTCCTACTCATTTTAATATAAAACAAAAAAAAAATCAAAAATAGTATTATTACAAATATTTCTTTCGAATAAATTAATATACAAAAAAATTCAAATAATAATTCTTGCAAAGATCGATAAACTGGCATTATATATAAAGGGAGCTACTCTAGTGAGAACTTTCTTATTGTGAGAACTTAGTCCCAATCACTAAAACACCAAAATTTAGTGATTTTATAAAATATTAGTGATTCACCCAATACGAAAAATTCTTATAATTTTACCCTCTATCCATTCACAAAAAAAAAATTGAAAAAAAATAATATTTTTTTAAAAAAAAAATGATGACGTGGCAGCAGTTTTTTTTTAATTTTTTTTTTTTTTAATTTTTTTTTTTTATATATGGATATAGGGTAGAATTATAAGACTTTTTCGTGAAGGTGCCCCTGGCGGGGCCCTTAGAATAGATGAAATTTTGATGTTTTAGTGATTGGGACTAAGTTCTCACAATAAGAAAGTTCTCATTTGATCATCTCCCTATATATAAAATCATGTGGCTATAATGAATTTTGCAGGCAAGGGGAAATCACAGATCGTCTCCTAGCTTCACACATGTGTACACACCCCATGCTTTCCGGTTGCGAGAGACTAAAATGAATAGAAGACGTAATTTTGGACACTAGATGCTAATGTCACCCTTTCATGCTATGTTAATTATAGCCAAATATCGAGCCTTTACAAGCATGGTGGCGGACCAAGAAATTAAATCCAGAATAGATCAAGTGAAAAAATTGAATTAACTGGTACCCGAAATCGAATCATGACCTTATTATGTACATAAAAGTCTATCATCGAAAAATTTTGAAAGACATGTGCTCGATCTAATGCAAATTTATTGCGAGTACTAAATTTATATGAACAAAAAAGCAGTACAAACATGCATTATGAATAACTTTAACAACAATAAAGGGAAAGTAGTAGAATCATCAAGATATAGTTGTATCTTAAACAAGTGAAGTTAAATTATTAATCTTCTTAAAATAAGAAAAAAGCCTAATTGATATACAAACCCAGATTTGTGTCTAGATGATTAATCTTCTTAAAAGAAGAAAAAAGTCAAATTAAGTGTTTATTTGGCTCAGCTTTTTTTAAGGATTTATGGACTTATTTTCGAGTAAAAATTTTATATTTTGATAATTTTTTTATATAAATATTTAATGTATGTTTGAGATGATTCAATAAATTGCAAAATTAAGTTGGAAGGTTAAGAATCTTAACTTTTAACTTAAAATAAATTAATTATTCTGATAAATAAGTTTTCCCAAACACCCCCTAATATGCCAACCCAGATTTGTGTCTAGCCTCATTCCGATCTGATTATTTTTTAGGGAAATTCCATTTAATACCATTGTACTTTTGGCTTTTCCAAATGGTACCATCCAACATTTTGGTCTTCCAAATGGTACACCTAAACTTTAGACTTCAACCATTCAATAACACTCCGTTTTAAAAACGTTAAACAAACGTTATTAATTTAACAAACAACAACCACCTCGCCATAGCCTTCCTCCACAACTCCGCTGTTCTTCATTCCCAACCCGCAACAACCACCATTTTTAATCTCCGTTCTCCTTCAAATCCCACCATCACGCCTCCGTCCACATCTTACAACAAACCACCATTGCTCCACCATTCCTCACGCCAACTCTCCCTCACCTCTGTTCACTCTCCACACCTCGACCGTCCACCCATCTATTCACTGTCGTTCACACCGGCCTCCTCTGTACTCCGCCCATCTCCCCGTCAACAACTCCTCCCCGCGGCTCCACCATCTTCACTCAATTAACACCACCCACCACCGTCCGGCGCCGCCAATCTCTCGCACCCCATCTTCTGCCTTCCCGTTTCTCCTCCACCCGCATCTCCTTCACCTCCTTCACATCACCCAACTCCGTTCAAACGACTCCCACCCGACTACGCCGCCGGCCAGTCGCCTCAGCTTCGACACCCACCTGCAATTCCCTTCACCTCCAATCTCAGCCATTCACCAACAGCCCCCCATGTCCTTCATTCCGCCCAATTCATCAACAATTACCTCACCCTTTCTCTTCTCCACACCAAATCACCACTCCCCGCTGCAACCTCTTCTCCGTCGACCCACCTACAACAGTTCACCAGCCACTCTTATATATCTCTCCTGCTCCCCTTTGACTCCGTCCACCCTTATTTCCCCTGCTAACACAACCACATCTCCTCCCCCTTTTATCTCCGCTCACCCTGTGTATTAGTATTCTATATCTAATTTTCATTTTATTTATCTGTTTTTTTTTTTTGAACTCATTTTATTTATCTGTTAAAAAAATAACGTTTGTATAACGTTTTTATAATTGAGTGCTATTAAACGGTTAAGTCAAAAGTTTGGGTGTACCATTTGGAAGTCAAAAACATTGAGTGGTACCATTTGGAAAAACCTAAAGTACAATGGTACCAAATGGAATATCCCTATTTTTTATTCCATGCAGATGCAACACGTGATTTTTTATTTAAAGAATAGTCAATGGATTTCGATCTCGTGCGACGTCACTGTCATAACAGTTGGATGATCAATTAGATCTTTGATTTTCTTTATTTTTAATTCATCGATACCGTGTTAGAATTTCTATTTACATATTTAGTCTCCAAGTTCAGTAGTTTGATAAACGGACTTAAACAAAAGTAGAAAAAATCCTTTCAAAAAAAAACAAAAGTAGAAAAAATAAGAAAAATAATAAATTGGGTGGAAGTTAGTACTAGAACTTACTTTAATAGTAAAAAATGTTTAAAAAAACGAATAAAACATCTCAAAATAGAATATACAAACGAATGTAATATCATGATATCATCCATCATATTTCATAACTAGAGCATTTCCAAGAATATTCTTGTTTATTCTTAAAAATATTATAAATAAATGAATTTTTAGTAAATTATTACATTGTTTATTATGTCAACTCCAATAATAATCTATATAATTGTTTTTTTATATTTTATTCATATTTTAATTATAATATAATAAAAATTTAAATTCAAACAGTGGGAATATCGAAGGGAAAGAATATTCTATAAGTAAAAATAAGTTAAGACGCACTTACTCTTAAAATTTAGGAGAGATGATCGATGGGTTCTTAACTTTTTAGAAAGGCTTTAAGAATCATTTAAGGATCTAATTTTATATATCTTTTTATATTTTTATTTAGAGTAGTGTTAGGAATCTTGGATTCCTAATCATGGGTTTGACAAAATGAATTATTTTAATTGGTGTGATTGATGTAAATCTAGGAATCCATTTTATTTAATTATAATATGACCAATTAAAATATGGCATTTGGAAAAAAAAAAAAGAAGTTAAAACTAATTTAGCATTTTCAGTCATTTTTTATTTACTCCCCAATATCAATTGTCAATTTGTAATTCTTTGAATGTATATGAATACATGAAGAACTTTTTTTATTTTTAAAATAAATATTCAGTCAGGTCTTGCTAACTAAGGATTGAAGAACAATTTTAGAAATTTATTTGAGAACTCTAGCATTTCTTTATTCTATAATCAAAAAATTGAGATTGGTACAATTTACAAAATACAAAGATTGTTGAACATATATATATATATATATATATATGATGATATTTCATTAATTTATTTATCCTTCATTAGCCTGGCTAAATAAATAAAAATGAAGCAGACACAATACTACTAGCTAAAATACACCACATCAAAGCAGCCAATCTCCTATGCAATCGGATGTAGAAGCAAAATGTAGGTCTGTAGGAGAACCTAGATTTGGTTCAATGATGATATTTTCTACATTCCAAAACTCCTCCAACATTTCCATCATCGATTTCTCATTTGAAGATGAAGGCGACGTACTTCGAATCTCATTCTCTTCCTGACTGTAAAAATCAGAGCCAAATAAACCCGAGAAACCAGGGCTAAGAAGTTTCGTTAAGCAAATGTCACTGGAGTCGATTTCAGGCTCGAGCTGACTAACATTGTTTGGCTCAATTAGAGGTTCATTAGTATTTACGGACACAATTTCTCTATTCCCACTAAGGGTAAGGTTTTGGTACATTTTGTCTTTGTCAGATCCTGATTCGAAGGGGAACATACCGGATGTTTTTGGTACAGGGGCATTAGTAGCAACATCATCTGGTTTGAGATTAGTGATCAATAACTGGGTGCATTGTGTGGATGGAGTCTGAGCCAGTTTGGAATCGACATTGTCCTGAGTTGGCTGGCGCTTTCTCTTGTCTTTCTTCTTCAAGTTGTTTTGTTTTTTAGTAGGGATTTTCGAAGGAGAGGCAATTGAAGTGGTGTGATTACCATGAGCCTTTTTCTTCAAACTTGTGTTCCAATAGTTCTTGATTTCATTGTCTGTTCGTCCCGGAAGCCTACCAGCAATTAGAGACCATCTGTTACAAGAAGTTCAAAGCTAAGTTCATTATTCATACCCAACAACATAAAAGAATGAGTACAATCAGCGAAAGAGGCAAAGGGAGGCCAGGTTACTCTAGAGCTTCGGCTGAACTTCAAAATTCAATACATATTTTTTTTCCCCGAATCTCAAATTCGAGGTAAAAAAAAGTAGTAGATTTTTTTTTTTTAACTCCGGTTGGACTTCCAAAAACATCACGAACTACGACATGGATACATAATTTACACACATAGACATACCTGTTACCAAGAAGCTTGTGAAGTCGGATGATGAGGTCTTCTTCATCATCAGAGATGTTACCTCTCTTAATATCCGGTCTCAAATAATTCAACCATCTCAGCCTGCAACTTTTTCCGCATCTCTTTAAACCTGCAACCATCATTTTCTTATAATTTTCTTGCATTAAGCAAAATACATTGAAAATAAACGTAAACTTTTCTACATTTATGCATATATACCTGCTCTTTTGGGGAGACTACGCCATCGGCCTTCACCATGGAGTTGAATATAATCAGTTAGAATTTTATCTTCAGCTGAAGTCCATACCCCTCTGTTCAACCCTACCTTTGAACAACAAGGGCTCCTCCCCATCTCAACTTTTTTTCTTATTTTTTCTACTCAATCTTTTTCTTTCACTACTAATTTCTCTTCCTTTATGATTCGGATCTAACCACTCCCTCGTGCTATAAATACTAATTAGTGTACGTAGCTGATACCAGTATTTGACTAAGACACCATATAATCAAGACAAAACCTGAATAGTATTATAAAAGTTAACTCCATGCAGTGTTTGACTGGCTCGGTGGCTAGCAATGAGTTCAGCATTTGTCCAAAACCCTTTTACACTAATTACATAATTAGTCCACAGCATTATTATAATTAAAATTAGTGATTTGATTAAAAAATATACGTATGTAGTTGCTAAGTTTTGGACCACGTTTCCATTATTAATTTGTTCTTGTAAGAGCATTTCAATCATGAATAAGCCTGATTATCAAAAATAAATTTTGGAGAATATGTAAAAATATATATTCATCTCGGACAGTACATAATTGTTATCTATAATTTCGGATAACCTTTTTCAATTCATTGGAATATAATACTTTAGAGAATTAGTAAATTATACATAATTAATATTTTATATTATTTTTATTAATCATTTTAGCCAACATCATGAAAATCCTCTTCTAACTAGTTAGAGCAAGTCCAACAGCTTTGTTATATTGGTTCCTAAATCAATATTTAAGGAACTTAGTGCAAAACACCATTCCAACAATGTCCTAGTGGTTCCCTAAAATATTAAGGATCACTAGTCATTCCCTACTTTTGGGGAACCACTAGCAATAAACCAAACCAAACCAAACCAAACATACTCAGTTATAATACCACTCTAAGTGGTGTCTGAGGAGGGTAGATGTACGCAGACCATGCCCCTATACAATAGGGAGGCTGTTTCCCAAGGACCCTCGGCCTATTACAGAATTACAAATACAGAAATACAAATACAGAAAGGAAACCTAATACAAACTAAGAAACTCACGCACACGCAGGAGTCGAACCCCTGACCTCCTTCAAAGGAGGCCAGTGGCTCAACCACTGCACCAACATGTTGTTGGCGGGGAACTACTAGCAATCCTTAACTTAATTTCTATTAATAAAAAATTCATTTCCCTCCATTTTTCTGTTAAGTAACCAACTCATCTAAAACCTTAAGGTGTTAGAGGGAGGCCCAACCGGATCTTTTTAGTATATTCTAACACTCGCCAACGTGAGCTCTGATACCATGTTAAGTAACCAACTCATCTAAAACCTTAAGGTGTTAGAGGGAGGCCCAACCGGATCTTTATAGTATATTCTAACATTTTCAATATTTGTCCATATCACATTCTCTAATTGATTTCAAATTTATCATTATAATAATACTAAGGATTGAATATAAAAAATGTTATTAGAATTGATGTACAAAACAAAATTTTTAAATTATTAGGAACTATTATTTTATTATATTTTTAAGAATTCACTAAGGAGCTATTGGATTTGCTCTTGACCATTATTTCTACGGCTAAATCGTTTTAATTAATTGCTGGGGAGAATGTGCTGCTGTACAACTTAAGAAAGGACATTTTTATGGATACATAATGTGCATTTCATTGTCACTCTCTCTCTTACAAACTTCATCATGCATTTAAGTAGTATTCCCTCCGTCTCATAATACTATGCTCGTTTCATATGTCGGGACGGTTCATGACATGAGATAAATTACTAATTTACGTCTAATCTGTAAGACCAAATATAGTCATGAGTGATCTTGTTGGATTCGTATTTATGAGTACTTTAATACAGTGAAATTTTTATATTTAATACTAATACGAAATTGAAGATATTAATGATCAAAAGTGTGCGTTGGCAAACGTGTCCAACTCAAATGGGAAAAGTATTTAGAGACGGAGGGAGTAGTAGTCAAACTCGTGTACAGCTACTGCCTAACATAGGGATGGCAACGGGTTGGATCGGATCGGGTTTGGCCAAATCCAAATCCAAATCCAAAGTTTTCGAATCGGATCGGGTTTGGATCCGGGTTTGAAAATCAAAATCCAAATCCAAATCTTCGGGTTTTACCGGGTTTCGGATCGGATTCGGGTTTAAATCGGATTTTTAATTCAAAATTCAAAAATTAAAATAATCACATTAAGCAAAACATAAAAGTATAAATATATTTAAAATTTAAAATATAAAAATATTTTAGTTGCATAAAAAATATAGAATATTATAAATAAAATTTTAAAACTATAAGAAAAATAAAGAATATATATATATATATATATATTAGAATTTTAATAAAAAAAATAAGATTGTGATTAAATAAAAATAATATCACGTTATTTAAGATATCTCAAATATATATGTGGCTGATCATTTTGTTTATTTGTTTGATATGTATCTCAAATATATAAAATGATATAATAAATAATAATAAATATTAAATGTACGTAAATATACTATATATATATATCGGGTTTCGGTTCGGATCGGGTTTCGGGTTTCGGGTCGGGTATCGGATCGGGTTACCTAAGATCCAGATCCAAACTCTTTCGGGTCCAAAAATAAGATCCAAATCCAGATCCAAATCCAAAAAATCGGGTTCGGGTAGACCCAAATGGATCGGATCGGATCAGGTATCCATCGAATCGGATTTTTTTGCCATCCTTAGCCTAACAGATTGTGACATTTAAGTTTTGTTGAAATAGAGGAAGCAAACTAGTCCTTTGCATTAGTTAAGGTGTGCGCAAACTGGTCCGGACACCGAATTATAAAAAAAAATAAAAAAATATCTCGACTTGTTTCTAATTCTCTTGCAAGACTTCAATTACATTTTGTTTTCTTTCTCGAATAAAATTACGAGTAGTTCTGGAGTGTACTTCTTTGAGGTGAAAAAAATAAAGGACATATATTGGTTGAATTTAATAAATCGTTTTTTTTTTTGAAACAAATCGTTTGTTTTAATCTTAGTACGAGGTTTTTTTTCCCTATGCAAAGGGAAAAATTGTCTTCCTCTTGAAATTTTGTCGCCCGTTCTAGAACTCTTGACTTCTCAGTTCTCAGTTCTGGTGTACAAATTATGCGTGTACTACATCTACACGTTTTTAATATTTTCTGCTGAAACAGGTGATGCCTAAGTTGGAACGGACATGTATAGCACGACCATTTTCACGGTAATTTCCAGCATTTTTGAGGTCCTAATTTTCAAATTTTTGGAGGTCCTAAATTTTTCTTATAATATATTTAGAAACTACTTGCTCCGTCCCAAAATATGTTCATTTTGATTTTTTTATTAATCAAATTAACTAATCTTTATCAAAACATTAAAAATTATTCAACTATTATTTTTAAAAATCGAAAATTACATTTTAAAATAAATTACATATAATTTTTAATGGTATATATTTTTTTAATTTTTTCATTTCTATAACACATATAAATTTTAGTCATATTTTGATCAATCAAAAATTAAAAGGAACATATAAAATGGGCCGGTGGGAATATTAATTTTACAAATCAAAATTACTTAAAAACTATAATAATATATTAATGAAGAAGTTTCAATTCGAATACAAAAGTAGCAATTTGAAGTTAAGAAGTTATTATTCTCTTTCCTTTAGAATATGCAAAATCTCTAATTAAATCATTATAATTTAGTTTTGCTAACATTCTTCTGAATAAATTTAAAAATAGTAATTTAAAATTAAGAAGTTATCGTCCTCATTTTTTTAAATGTACAAAATATCTGAAGTTATTTTAATTTAAAAGAAATTTATTTCACTAATTTTTTCTATAAGAATAACAAGTATTAATAAGTATATTATATATATATATATATATATATATATATATATATATATATATATATATATATAATTAGAACATGTGTTAATCTCTCTCAAGAATTAACGCTCTCGGAAATCCAATTATGCTCTCGCAATAAAATTCAATTCCGCGCTAACCGTATGTGTGCCTCTGGTGAGTAAAATCTCTCGATCTATTACTCCTATTCGCATATAATTAATCTGTGATATTGGCCGATAACACAAATTAAATATCAAAACATAATCGATTAGAATTTACCATAATCAATCAAACCATTATGAAAATCATGCCAGAATTATCATGCAAACATGGCTTCCCCTTATGCCCTAAAACAAACTACTCACTAATATAAAAATTTAGAACAACTAAAATTATATAACAATCCATCTAAAATATATATTTAATAAACAAGAGAAAATAGAAAATACCTTACATTAACGAAGAATTAAGCTGAAGAAAGCGTACATAAAAGAGAAGAAAACCAAGCCCCTAATCCATAATAAACTTATATATATATATATATATATATATATATATATATATACATATATATATATATATATATATATATATATATAGGCCTTTACTCCATAAAGAACACTCTTATATAATAAACAATAAAGAACACTATAAAATCATTTATTCCAATAGATCCATTGGCCCCGCCAGGGGCACCCAATACAAAAAGTTCTTATTTTTTTAGGCTCTATCCATCCAGCAAAAAAAAAAATTGAAAATTTTACTGTTCATGATGACGTCACTGATGACGTCATCGATGAACAGTAAAATTTTCAATTATTTTTTTTTTGCTGGATGAATAGATCCTAAAAAAATAAGAACTTTTTGTATTGGGTGGCCCCGCCAGGGGCAATGGATCTATTAGATATGAGGTGTTCTTTGTTGTTTGTTATATAAGGTGTTTGCTATGGAGTCCAACCCTATATATATATATATATATATATATATATATATAATAATGATTAAATTATGATGTCCTAAAATTTTGGTGGTCGGGAGTACGGAAGTACTCGCCTTTCAAAATTTTATTTAATATCAAATATTTGAATACAACATTAATAGACATCATGGACTGTACATGTTATTATAAACTACATTTCGTGTACTTATTAGTTATGTTTATTTCTAAGAGAGAATTACCAAAATGCCTATTTTTCACAAGTTTTTGTCCAAAATACTGATTTTGAAAAAAATGGCCCGAAATACCGATGGGATACGGAGAATCGTCCTCCGTATTAGCATAATACGGAACACCGTGTTCCGTATTATGCATGATACGGAACACCATCTTCCGTGTTAGCATGATACGGAACCCGGTGTTCCGCAACACCCCATGATACGGAACATGGTGTTCCGCAACACCTCATGATACGGAACACGGTGTTCCGCAACACCTCATGATACGGAACACGGTGTTCCGCAACACCCCTCATATCACGGTAGACGATGTAGCGTTTTCAGTCAGTAAAAAGGGCCAGCATGGCTCCCATATGAATATTTTGGGCCATCACCCTATTTCTAAATCCTTAATAATGAAATTAATTTTTTTTCAAAATTAAAATAGATAATTCTTTACAAAAAGCCTCATGATTAATTGGAGATCTCAATGCAAGCTAGACATATCTTACATATTTTAAATGAGAGATTCAGGAAGGATATATGTATGCAATGTATGTTGAAAAAATACGTACCATTAAAATGTATCACAGTATATGTATAACAAAATTTTTAATTTTTAATATGAATACAAAGAAATTTAACATTTATTTATGTATTGCGAAAATTTTTCAAAACATATTTTTCCAACACATTATCCGGGATCACCATTCACCAACCTAAATATACATGTTCAAAAGTCATTTACAGTCTACGTATGCAAAGTATATCTAAGAAATGATTTCAAATAAATAAAACTCTTTTTTTAGGGAAGGAAAGTACAAACTCTTTATATTAAATAGATGTATACGAATAAACATCTCTCTCTCATGGTCTCATCTTTTGGTGAGTGTTTTTGTCTCATCTTTTGGTGAGTTTTACTTTTTAAATCTGTTCTCTTTACGATTAATTTATGTCATCTTTTATCATTTCTTTAATGGCAAGTTCATCAAGGAGTAAGGTTCTTGAGGAAGCGTATGCTAATCTGTCGTTGAATGAAGACGAGGAGGAGGGGTTAGTACTGGAAGATATCCCAGAGAATGGGGTGAAGGAAGGGTTGGAAAGGTGTTTAGTGGGATGTTTTGTAACGAATAGGAAGGTGAATTTTATGGCAATGCAAGACACTCTATCGTCAATATGGAGACCTGTTAAAGGCGTGTTTATGGAGGCAACGGATCAAACGAATATGTTCCTGTTTAAGTTCTTCCATGATCGTGATATGCAAAGGGTTTTAGAGGATGGGCCTTGGACATTCAACCAACAAGTGCTTGTACTTAAGAAGTTCAATGCAGATGAACAACTGAAGGATATTAGGTTATCGGAGTTATATATGTGGGTTCAAGTCTATGATGTTCCAGTTGGTTTCAAGTCTGATTATGTTTTAAAATCAATAGGAAACTATGTGGGGAAGTTTTTGGAATCAGATCCAAGGAATTTCAAAGGAATGTTCAGAAATTACTTAAGAATAAGGGTAGCAGTGGATATAAAAAAACCCCTTAAAAGCCAAATGCGTATCAAAAAGTCAAGAGGGGAGTGGTTGTGGATCAAATTTAAATATGAAAGACTTCCACCATTTTGTTTCTATTGTGGAAAGATAGGCCATACAGAGAAGTTTTGTGAGGAGCTGTTCGACAATCCACATGAGCAGGAAATACGTAAATATGATGGTTCTCTTCGTGCACCACTAAGGAATCAGAATCCAAGTAAAGGTAATCAGTGGTTACGGGGTGCAAATGGGGAAGATTTAGCTTCGTTGAAGATACAGGAGAACGAAGGAAGAGGGGAAGAACACAGAAAGGATAGAGGCGATAATTACGCAAGTGATGAGTGCAATCCCATGAAATCAGGAGAATCAGAACTGACAAACAAGAATAGTGGAGAAAATCAACTACAATTGGTTATAAGTGAGGGGGGAAAAAAATTGGAGATTTTAAATGGTAGGCGGGAAAATGATATTGTAGATATTGGGACAAATGGGCTAGGGGCTGATGGGCTTTCTATCATGGTTTCAAAAAGACGTAGGATGGAGGATCCAAATAAAGATGGGCTTGTCGATAAACATAACATAGGTGACACAGACATGACAGAGGAGGATAATTTAAATGTTTCGGTTCCAAAAAACTTGATTATGGCGGGTACTGCTATGCAGTCCCACCCATCATTATGAATACATTAAGCTGGAACTGCCGAGGAGTGGGCCTCCCTTGGAATATTCAGTTCCTATCTGAAGTGGTCCGTCAAGAAAAACCTATGATTATTTTCCTGTGTGAAACAATAGCTAAGAAATCAAAGATGGAGTGGGTGCAATTGAAGTTAGGGTATCGAGGGATGTTTGTGGTGGAACCTGTAGGAAGAAGTGGGGGTCTTGCATTACTTTGGAAAGATAGTGATCAGGTCGATTTGTTAGGGTTCTCCCAGAATCATATTGATGTGAAAGTTAACATGGATAATGGTGTAGTGTGGCGTTTAACGGGGCTTTATGGAGAACCAAATAGAAATTTAAGGAGACGTACCTGGGATCTGCTTCGTAACTTAGCCAGGGACTCTAATCTACCCTGGTGTGTTATAGGGGATGTTAATAATGTGGTGGATGCTAGTGATAAGGTGGGGGGATCTCAGTACCCAAACAATCTAATAGAAGGGTTTAATGAAGCTATGCAAGATGCAGGTCTCATCGATATGGACTTGATAGGCCATCAATTTACTTGGGAAAGAGGGAGAGATACTGAAAACATGATGGAGGTTCGGTTAGACAGGGCGATGACAAACTCAAACTGGCTGAATATGTTCCCCTTGGCAAAGTTGTATAATCTGGAGGGTTCTTCAAGCGATCACAGCCCCATTTTGTTAATTCCACAGGTTAGTCAAGTTGTTAATTCTCAGTTTAGATTTAAATTTGAAAATGCATGGATGATTGAGCCAATGTGTGAAGTGATTGTTAGAGAGGGATGGACAGTTGAAGGGGAAAACAATATTTTGCAGAAAATTAAACTGTGCAGTCAGAATCTAGCAATATGGGGAAAAGAAATAACTGGGAACTTTAGTGGAAGAATCAAGACGTGTAAGGGAGAGATGAAACAGTTTAGAGGGGGATGGATGATGTGTCCATGAGGAGATATAGTGAGGCCAAAGCAGGTTTTACAAAAATTATGCACCAAAGAGAAATATTTTGGCGACAAAGGTCTAAGCAACTGTGGCTGCAATCTGGAGATCGCAATAGTAAGTATTTTCATAATTTTGCTTCTAACAGGAGGAGGAATAATCAAATTAACCAGCTTAAGAATGAGGAAGGTCAGTGGTTGGATTGGGAGAATGGACTTGCAGGCTTAATTTCTGAGCACTTCTCGAATCTGTTTACAGCCTCAAGGGTGGATTGGCAGGAGGTTTTAAGTTACATTCCTACTACTGTTACGAGAGCCCAGAATGATTTGTTACTTCAGCCGGTCACGTTAGAGGAGGTAAAACAAGCACTGTTCCAAATGAATCCGGATAAGGCTCCTGGCCCTGATGGAATGACTCCGGGATTTTATCAGAAATATTGGCATATTGTGGGTCGAGATATAGTGATGTTGGTAACCAGGTTCTTTGATAATGGTATGTTTTTGGAGGAGTTGAATGATACAAACGTCGTACTGATCCCTAAAAAAAGATGTCCAGCAGTTGTTGGTGATTTAAGGCCAATATCGTTGTGCAATGTTCTAGTAAAGATTGTGACCAAGGTGATTGCGAACAGACTAAAAGGGGTTCTTGATCAGGTAATTTCTGGAAATCAAAGTGCTTTTATGTCTGGCAGATTAATTTCGGATAATGTTATGGTTGCATATGAGGTGATGCATATGTTAAAAAGGAAACGCAGGGGGAGAGATGCGTATATGGCCTTAAAGTTGGATATGAGCAAGGCGTACGACCGAATTGAATGGGGATATCTTAAGGCTATACTCACCAAGATGGGTTTTGATGAACGGTGGATTCATTTGATATTACAATGTGTCACAACAGTTTCGTACAAAATAGTCCATGCTCGAAGAGAAGTTGGGCCAATTTTGCCAAGCCGTGGGCTTCGCCAAGGAGATCCTCTATCTCCTTATTTATTCATCCTATGTGTAGAAGGACTCTCAGCAATGCTTCATCAATTTGAATGTAGGAAACTGATCCAGGGGGTTAAAGTGTGCAAGAAGGCTCCTAGTATTACCCATATGCTTTTTGCTGATGACTCATATTTATATTGTAAGGTGGGTGAAAGTGAAGCTCGAAGGATGACAGAAATTCTTACAAAGTTTGAGGGGGCTTCAGGTCAAAAGGTTAATAAATCAAAATCGTCGATTTTCTTTAGCACGAACACAGATGTAGAGAGAAGACGGCAGGTTTGTGATATGTTGCAGATGGAGGAAGCGGGAGATAACTGTAAATACCTGGGCCTTCCAAACATGATGCAAAGGAGTAAGGTAGCTACGTTTGGTTTTTTGAAAGATCAGGTAAGAAGGAAAGCATTAAGCTGGGACGGGAAGATCATTTCGAAGGGAGGGAAAGAAGTCCTAGTGAAGGCAGTAATTCAGTCATTGCCAACTTATGCAATGAGTGTATTCATGTTGCCTCTTGAAATCATTAATGATTTTGAAAGAAGCATCTCTCGTTTTTGGTGGAATACGAAGAAAAGTGATAGTAGAAGTATCCACTGGATGAGCTGGGAACGTTTGAGCTTGCATAAATCTCGTGGGGGAATGGGATTCAGGGACTTTAGAGACTTCAACATAGCTATGCTTGGTAAACAGGGTTGACGCTTCATTACAAATCCAAATAGCTTGGTAAGTAAGGTGTTTAAAGCTCGTTATTTTCCAGATTGTAGCTTTTTGGAAGCTCTGGGAGGCAAAGCATGTGATTTCTGCTGGTATGAGGTGGAAAATTGGATCTGGGAATTCAGTTAATATTATTGGGCAACCTTGGTTACTTGACGATAGTAACCCGTTTATAACTTCAAATGCTCAAGGTCTGGAAAATAGCAAAGTCAGTTCCCTAATGGCTATGGATCACAGAGGCTGGGACGATGAGATTCTAAGAGACATGTTCAATGATCGGGATCAGCAATGTATCAGGCGTATTACGTTGAACGACAATAGCAGGGAGGACGAAGTGTACTGGGGGAAAGAGACATCAGGCCTGTATACTGTCCGTAGTGCTTACAGATTGCTGCAAGAGCAAAAAAATTACTGGAGGCAGGAGGATCAAACAAGTACGTGGCGTAAGACTTGGAGAATTAAAGCACCGTCAAATGTACTGAATTTCTTTTGGAGAGCCCTGTCATATTGTCTGCCTACGATGGTAATGTTAAGGCAAAAAAACATCTCGGTAAATCCATTGTGCCAGATGTGTAGATTGGGAGAGGAAACAGTGGAGCATATATTGTTTAAATGTGATGTTGCATATCAATGCTGGCAGCAGATTATACCCCAGATTCAGTGCAATAATGACAGTTCTATTTTTCAATGGTGGGAAAAGGTGTTGGAAGTTTGCGACACTGAGAAAAGGGCTGAAGTGGTAACAACTTGCTGGTCATTGTGGAAAGCTAGAAATGAGATAGTTTGGAACAAGAAATATACTCAGCTGAACGTTATAATTGCGAATGCCAAGCAATATCTTCTACAATGGAGATTAGCCCAGAAGAATATATCACAATCTCGCTTTGCCTTCTTTACGGAGGGAGATGGGTTGGAAAACTGGGTGGCGCCACAGATAGATTTCATGAAGATTTCGGTAGACGCAGCTATGTTTTCTGAGTATAATGCATATGGAGTGGGTTTGGTAGCAAGGAACGACAAGGGAGAACTTGTGCAAGCGAAGTCGAAGTGCTGTTTTGGTATGGTTTCAGTACATATGGCCGAAGCTTTGGCAATAAAGGAGGCTCTTAGTTGGTTGCAGGAAAGAAGATGGAGCAAAGTTGTTGTGGAATCAGACTGCCTTACTGCCATTCAAGCAATAAGGAGTAAGGTGGCAATGAATTCTCCCTTTGGAGGAGTTATCCAAAGTTGTCGGAACATGTTAGAGAGATTAAACACAGTGTCACTGTTTTTTGTTAAACGATCTGCTAATATGGCAGCTCACGAGTTAGCTCGATTGTCATATTCTTTCCTAGATCGAGTTTTCGATAGGATGTCTGTTCCTATTGGAGTTAAGAATGTACTGAGTACTGATTTATGTCTTTGAATAAAACTTATTGTTTGTCAAAAAAAAAAAATAGATGTATACGAACACGTTATTTTTGCTTTCATATTTCTTTTTTGTTTTATGTCGTTGACACTCTCAGTCAAGGTTGTAAAAATCGGATCGGTTCGACTCGGTTTTGTTCCGGAAAAATGAGTACTCGAAAACTCGGAGAGTATTCAGAAATCAGAATGAGTATTCGGAGAACAAATCGGAATTTTTTTAAATTTTTTTCTCATATATTAAATCCATTCATTCATATTTTAATGTACATATGTTAAAATTTGAAATTTAACGGTAATATATATTTTATATATATACTAATAATAATTATTTTATAATATTAAAATCAATAGATAAATATTAAAAATATGAATAAATGTAATTTGCGATTTGACTCCGAAACTCGGAACTCGGATCGGACGAGAAGTTAAAAACGAGTTCTCGGAATGAGTACTCAGCTGACTCGGCGATTCTTAGAACCCTGCTCTCAGTTGACACTCTCAGTCGACACTCTCAGTCGATCTAAAATATTTATTCATATATAGTAATAAATTAGTAGGGCGGCCTGAGTAAAAATTGAAATGTTAATTAACTGAAAAGTATGCACTAATTTGCCTAGCTAACTAATTGACGGGCATAAACCTTTTTTTTTTGTCACAAAAATAAAAATTTTCATTAATTATAGCAAACACATACCCGGGTCCCGGGACAAACCCCCAACTAGCGCTACCAAAACAAATGCAAGCTAAACACTTAGCTGGTTTGTTTCCTGACCGTTTGACAATACAGAACTGGAAAATTCTGTTAACTGAAAATGAAATCAAAAACAACCCAATAAATCCAAATTGTACCAATATCCATGAATACAGTAATATTACAATTGACCTTAACACATAAGAACCATTAATAGCCCATTGTTCAGGTGGAGCACCCCAGCTATCTACTTGCCGGGAACCAGCTATGGACTTGCTGTAAGTGAAAACTCCCCAAGGATGAACACTCTCCTGTTGTGAAAGGTAAGCTTTTGCAATAATAATCACTGCCCCAGCTTCGATGCGGTCTCTCCAGATCTCTCGAGACGTCAAATGACACTCTCGGAGGACGAAAATAACCAAACAAAACAAAACAAAACATATTACCATAAACAAACCACTCCAAAGGGAGAGACATACGCATACACTTCAAAAAAGTCAAAGATCTCGAATTGACATCAAATTTTGATATGATGTTAAGCAAGAGATTTTGAGTTTAAGAAATGTGTTTATTTGATATTTCGAGTTCTAAATCAACACAGATCTGAAAAGAACTCGAATGGGTTTTTTGAAATTTTGGAAAAATTCCGATTTATGGAAGGGATGAAAGGGAATTGTGAAGATGGAAGAAAGCTTGGTTGGAGAAGGAGGTGGGAAGAGGGAGACGGGAGAAAGAGGACCTCCGGCCGGTGGATAAACCACCGCCGGAGGGAAAGCTAACTTATGAACAAAGTTTAAATAATGTAGAATTCTATGCTTTAGAAATTAAACTGACCTCATGGTCATTATTTAAAGAGAAATGCTAATCATAGCCCTAACGGCTATGGTTAAGCATTAAATACTCTTATATATAGTACTCTCTTCGTCCCAAAATATATGTCCCTTTTCTAAAAAAAATTTGTCCCAAATTACATGTCATTTTTCTCCTTTCAATGCAAATTTAAGTGTAGTTTTACAAAACTATCTCTACATTTATTGTATCAAAAAAATTTACTTTTTTAAACTTAACTCTATTCTCATTTTCCAATGTATTAAATAAGGGTATTAGTTGGAAAAATTTATTCAACTAACTTTATCTTAATATGTGTGCTTTTTAGAAAAGGGACATGTAAATTGGGACGGAGGGAGTAGTACTTAGTTGTTTTTAGTTTTCCAATGTCTTTTTGCAACAATAATTTAATTTTTCAAGTAATAATAATGAACCCCTGCATTCACATTAATTTCCAATGATAAAAACATCCCAAATTTTTAAATAATCATATTGAATTTCATGCAAAATTGATGTATTAAATGCAAAATTGATATATTAAATACATTTATCCATCTACATTAATAATTAATCATAGCCCTATGACCATGTTTAGCATTACTATTTAAATAGTAGTACGATTTTGTAGTTCATTGTGACAACAGCAATTATTGTGTAAGCGATCTTCCTACTAGCTCCCAAATCTTTTGCATTATATATTCACCCATTTTTATGTATATATAAAATTACAAAAAGAGTGGCTGCCAATGTTACAAGCAGCAGAATCATATTTTGTAGGGTAGGTAATTTAATAATTAATAACATTTAATTATGTTGTCTTCCAAACTATTTTTTTAATAAATCTATACTATATTATTATAATATTATTATAAGTAAACTGACCTCTATTTGGTTGGTCATTTGATACACTAAATTTAATATAATAAATAACAATCGTCAGATTTTAAGACAAATAAATGAGAATTATTGGATCTAATACTAAAAAAAATATTCTTTTCTAATATTTAAAATATTTTCATTGGTTCAAGTTCAAATACCACCAAAAACATATTTTTATTAAATACATAATATTTTATAAACTACTGTTAACAGTTTAAGATTCAATTCTCGTAAACATCATACTATAATAAAAAAAATTATTATCAATTTTTAATAAAATATTATTATTATTATACATTTATATTATCCAATAAATCATTCCCAAAAATTTTCGTCAACTACAAATTATAATTAAAAATGAAAACACTATTTTTAAAAATACTATCAAAAATGCATTATAAAATTTTATTACCACATTTAATTTTTTTTTCATACTAACTAAAAAATATATATGAAAATATGGGTAGTAAGTATCAAAAAAAAAAATCTGTGCATCACACGATTTATAAGATATATAGTTAAAAATTACATAAAATTTGAAAAACACTTACCATATAAGAAATTTTGTATAAAAATCGGAAAAATGTCTGAATAATTAGATAAATTTCACGCTTTTTACTAAATAGAAGTAATAAAAATAACTACTTTCATGTATTAATTTTACATATACGTATGTATTTTAGAGTAACAATTAAAAAAATAATTACAATAATATTTATATTCATGAGATTTATAAAGTGAAAAAATTATTTTAATAATAAAAACATGTATACAAGTTAAAATTTTAACAATAAAATATAATTAACCAGTTTACAAGTAATCGTGTATCCCACGAGTTATAGGCTAGTAAATGTATAAGCCTTGCAAATGAGTATTTATTCTCTTAAATCTTGGAATAAGAGAGAATAGGCTGTAATGATGGGTTATTGATAAGTGGATTTATATCCACTTGGATCACTTCAATGCGGCTTAAATTGATTGTCTTGGACTCAAGTTTGTTGTAGTTTTGATATGTTTTTGTTAGTTGTGCAGGTTTGCGAATTATCGATTAAGGTTGATATTTTCGTCGATTTTGAGAGTTGAATTCTAGCATGAAACACTACTAGAAAAACTGGAATAGACATCACACATTAGACATCGGTTAGAAAAGCCACTGATGTTAAAAGTCTCTATAACATCAGTAAAATCTAAACCGATGTCTAATATTAGTAAATACATCACTTCTTCGTAAAAACGATGTCTGGAGTTTATTTTTAAAAAATTAAAATCGCGTTTCCCCCTTTTCCTTTCCCCCTTTAACAAAATATTCCCCCCTTAACCAAAATCAACTCCCGCTCAGCACTACTTTGTACTTAAAAAATAAAAATGAAAAACAAAAAACCAATACACACCCCCACCCCTCAGACAAAAATATCAACAAACAAAAAAACACCCCCCTCTGGCGAAGAACCTGAAGAACCCGAAGAACCCTAACCCTTCTTTTCTTCAATTAGCTCAAATTCATACCTCCATCAAGACTTCCCCCTCTTAAGAACCCTAGCCTTCAACCATTATCAAATAAATTAAGCTTAATTTTCAGTCAATCAAAGCCATGAAATCGATGGGCGTAGATACAACTCCCTCCTTTTTCTTCACTCTCTCAAGAACCCTAGCTTCCATTAGCCATCTTAGCTTCAATTGGCTCGGGTATTAGCTTAAATCGATTCATTCAACTTGAATCTAACCCGTATTAGCTCGTATCTCAACTGTTAATCGATTTATTCAACTTGAATTGATTAATTGTTCAACTCAAAAGCTCGAACCTACAGCTCAAAATCTGAATTTAGTAAGTGGACAAGCTTTAATTGTATATATTGTTTCGATTTAGTTTCAAATTAGATCGATTTTTTTACAACTGTTAATCTCAATTTTTTTCTTCTCATTTTTGTTTTCAAATTAATAAGTGGTTTGTTACTTGTTTCTTCTCGGTTTTTGTACAGGAGAAACTATTAGAGGGGTTTGGATTGAATTAGCTTGTTAGTTATGCCTTCTTCCATTTAGTAAGTTGGTTTTGATTTTTCTCAATTTTTTGGTCATTTGTTGAACTGCATTATGATAATTTAGCATAAATATTATGTCATAATGGGTTAAATCTGTTATTTATGTTCCATGCGTGTATAAATATGTACGCAAATATATATGAAGGACATTCAAGGAGCTGGGTCAGCCTGGGCCTGGCCTATATATATGACAACCGAGGTGGTAACTAAATGCTTAAGAAGAATGGATGAGCAGAGCGTGATGGTTTTCTTGTACCTTGTGGCTTTGCCTGGAACATTTCAACAATGTTACTCTTTATCCAATGATCAGCTCCTGAAGAATGGGAATGTTACCTATCAATCGGGCTCCTTTATGATCTTGAATCTCTCAGGAAACGTTTATCCCAAAGGGTATCGATTTCAACTTTTAGTTACTATTTTTCTTCTTCCTCAAACACCTTATTTGCTCTTCTGTTGTAAAATACTGAATTTATTCTACTGTATTTTAGTTTCGAGTTTTTGGAAAAGCTAGGATGTTGATTTTGTTTTTTCTGTGTGCAGGTACTATTATGCAACTATTAACGTAAGCAATCCACCCAGACCTTACTTCCTCCACATAGATACTAGAGGTTTTGTTTCCTGGCTACAATGTGATGCACCTTGCAGCCAATGTCTCCCCATAATAATCTTTTCTTTTTTGATATAAAAATCACACTCTGCATTACTTTTGTACATTTAATTGTTTGCCTACTGTGTTCAGGCAAATCAGTGTGACAATACCACTCTGTCCTCTTATATTCAAGGCACTTAGATTTAGCCAGGATTTATACTTTGTACTAGTCATGTGAACCAAAGCTTAATGTACATCCTGTGGTATTGAAATGCTTGTTAAATTCATGATAGGGTATAAGATGGGAAGGTGAGTCGAGGTAATATTAGATAGATAAATAGATTCATACAAGGGTGATGGGGAAGGGAAAGAGGTTGGGCATAAAATGCATATAAATTGTTTTTGTACAGCTGCAAATTAATCAATCATTTATTTTCTACAATTCTGTGAGTCGGGTGGAACTGTTGGCCAAGAAAATTACAGAACTAGGCTATTCTTGGTTTTACATTCATTCTAAGATGCTGCAAGATCATCGCAACAGGGTATTTCATGATTTTCAGAATGGTGTATGCATGATATTTTCAGTGATTTTCAGATGCTGCAAGAATTATGTTCAATTACTATATATTAATTTCATAATATTTAACATAAGAAAGGCATGAATTCTTAAATCTTCTTTTGGTTCCTTTAAAGATAATTGCAAGGATGTTCTGTGATCTTATGTGACAAAGGTAAATTTCAGAATCTTTTAATTTGAAAATTACTCGTGGAGTTGTGGTGCATTTGTTGTAGTTACGTAAAATACTAGATCAAGATATGTGCTTTCAAGTATCACTGACCGTAACTAGAGATACATTCCTGGTTTCTAAGGCCTTACAATTACTATAATGAGTTTTGAAATCTGGTTGTTTATTTTATGGTTTCACAGAATCTTTAGTTTTCGGTACTTGATTATTATATCAATTCGTGTTAACTCTTAAACGATTTTGCTAGGATATTATGGCTCACAACATTGCTACTAAGATCCAAGAACTTGAGAACATGGTAACTTAATTCTTTCCCTGCTTCTTTTCTTTTCTAAATTAATTTACACTTAATTTTTATTACATTTTCGGTTTCTTAGTCTGGCTATTGAGTGTCCATTATGTTGGTCTTGTTTATTCATGTTTTACATACATTATATTATTAGATTTATTTTCGCTCATCTTACTAATTTAATTTATGTAAACAAAATCTTTTAATTTATACTAGGTTGTTAGGCTCTGTGCAAAATTATGGGAAGCTGTAAGTTCTCCGGTTGAGCATCTAACTCTGCATTATCAGGTGTGTGTTTGTGGTAGCTGATTTAATCATATAGCATAAGATGCAGTTTAGTACTTAATTACTAGATTTTTGTCTCTAAATATAGTTTTATTGTAGGTCATACATCTTGATACTTCTGAAAAGAGTGAACTTCACAAGTTACAGCAACTGAAATACGAACAAGGTAAGGTCATTGTATATGCAGTTTGTGCATTTAAATCTAGATGGTCCCGTATGCAGAAGTTCTTTACGAAAAATTCCTAATTTTTAACTTTGTTAGTGTGTTTCCACTATTTTTCTTCCGTTGTGTTTTTTGTTTTAGTGGGACTATTATTTTACTTTTTTAATTTTAAGTAGGCCTTGTGGTAATTTGTTATTGTCATTATTCACCACTGTTCAGATGTTCAGATGAGTATTGTTATAGTCTAATAACGCTTAAGTTATAATTTTGATATATTGCCAATGATTGTGCAGGCAATCACTAATTTTATCCTTCATGATTTGGATATTCCTATTGAATGGTTAGCAGATAAATTTTGAGTTATCTTTGATGTATGTCTGTTTGATCTTCTTCTAGCAGTTGAAATTATATATGCAGGGACATTGAAAAATTGCTTCATGCTTGTGAATTCCACCTATTTTCTGGTTAGTGTAAACTCTTGCTATTATATTTTGTAACAATGTCTTTCGACAAGATTAAGATTTATAATCTTTGGATCAGGATCATGGTATAAACTTGTTTTATGCAGCTTTCTAAGTGAGTGAACACCAACAATTACTGCTGAGAATCTTCTTGAAATCTTGATGTGCAGTCGGATCTTATTGGTGCGGTTCGGGGACTTGAGGCCACCGATAATTATTTCAGCAACTTGGCTGGCAGTTGTAGTTAGTTTGGTTAGTTGTAGTTGCTTAGTTTGTTTGGTCGTTGTAGTTGGAGATTTTATGCTATAAGTTGGTGTACGATTTGCGGATAATGTTGTGGTTGATCTCTAGTAATTGGTAATGATAGCTTGTTTAATGATTAATTTAGTTTTTGTGATGTTTATTTTTAGTGTTTGATTTTGTTTTAATTTTAGAATTTGGTTGTTTTACTTTTGGTATTGGTTGATGAAATACATGGGGAAATGACTATAAACAAACTAAATAAACATCACTTTGAACAGGAACCAATGTAAAACCGATGTATAAATGCACAATAGACATCTGTTGTTAACAAAAAAACCAGTGTATATTAGATTCATAGACATCGGTTAATTATTAAGAAACCGGTGTAAATTTGTAACATATACATCGGTTAACTATTAAGGAACCGATGTAAATTTGAAACATAGACATCAGTTCACTATTAAGAAACTGATGTAAATTTGAAACATAGACATCGGTTAAAAACCGATGTCTAAGACCCATACCTTTCTCTACACATGCCAAGACATCGGTTCTGGTTTTACATAGACATCGGTTTTTAACCGATGTCTATTGACGTTTTTCTAGTAGTGAAAAGGAGGAATGGAGACTTGTTTTGAGCCACCATGATGACTTGACGTCTAGAGAATTGAAGACGGAAGCATTTGCAAAAGAAACGAAGGAAAAAAGAGTTAAAACGAAGAAAATCAGCCAAAATCAGCTCCCAACAAGAAGTTCATGCGCCTGGAGCACATAAATACGCGCCGGGAGCGCGTGGAACAGTGATTTTGTGCGCTGGGAGCGCAAAAATACGAGCCGGGAGCGCGTAGAAATTCTGCCAGATTTTCGGATTTTTGTTTTGTCCATATCTTGAGTTCTACAAGTCCGTTTTGGGCGATCTTACACTCCACGCGAAGCTAACGAGATTCTCTATCATTATAAAATGATTCAGAGGTCCAAATACAACTGGAACAACCCATAAATACTGAAGAAAAGTCAGCTATGAATTTTCCTTAAAAACAGAATCAGTTTAGGAAACGTATTTTGCAGAAATTCTATTTTAACTCTATTTTGGGGAATTTCTTGCTGGGCAAGACTTCTAGAGCCTATATAAACACATTCTACTATTGTAATATTGTAACATCATTAGTTAGCATATTATAACATAGAATTCATATCTTGTTTCATTATCATGTTTTCACTTGATCCCATGATGACGAGAGGTTCAATTACGAACTAATCGTTGTCAAGGATTCTAACGGAGTTATTTATGGAACTCAGTATCTTGATGCTTTAAAGATCTGTGTGTGATGTATATCTGATATCCTCGTATGGTTATGCTTAATTGATAGATGCGTCATGAACATCTAATTTGTTAATCTCTTGTGAAGTGAAAGTGGATCTTGAGATTTAGAACTTGTCATGCTAGCATAGGTTCATAATTGTTTATCAATATGATTCGTGATGTGAGATGAAAATACTTATACTGCCCTATGTGATCTTAATGGATAACTTGCTCTTCAACCGTTATGTTTTCAAATTTTATAGAGATATAGGGTCTAAGCATAATTGGTGTCTATTCATCTTCTATCTCTTTTGTGGATGTATATTTAGTTCGGTATTCGTATGTTGACAGGTAGCGTGTACTTTTTTCGTGTTATCCGATCAGATATCATAACCATTGCATAAAGTGATTAAAGGCGTCAGATCTAAGCAAAGTATTTAATTAAGTTAGGATCCCATGTTTTCTCTTGCAGAAGTAATTCCATTTCAATTCTTGTTAGTTAGTTAATGCTTAGTTTGTTAATTTGTTTTTCTAGTTAATTTTAGTTAATCAAAACCCAATCTTGTTAATTGTCTTAGCAGTGAATAAAAACTATACATTGTTGCATAGGTGCATTGATTGAATTGAAACCTAAACCAGATCTCTGTGGGAACGAACTCAACTTATATCTATATTAATTGTGACCACATACGCTTGCATGATTTAGTGCAAACAAGTTTTTGGTGCCGCTGCCGGGGATCATCGGTGTTTTATTTTTGGTTTATGTGCTTTTCATCAGTGGTCGTCAGAGTTCACTGACTCAGATTGTTTCTTACATAGTTGTTTTGTTTTATGTGTTGCAGGTAGCAATGAGAGAACCAGCAGCTAATACTTTCGTGATCAAGCCTAGCAAAATTCAGATGGTGCAGAACTCAGTTCAGTTTGGGGGTGCTCCGACTGAAGATCCTAACATGCACATCCGAAATTTCATTGAGATCTGCGATACTTTCAAGATCAACGGGGTGTCGGAAGATGCTATCAAATTGAGACTTTTCCCATTCTCTTTGAGGGATAAAGCTAAGGGCTGGTTACACTCTCTACCAGCCGGTTGCATTACTACATGGGAGGATCTTGCTCAGAAGTTTCTTACTAAATTTTTCCCTATGGCGAAAACTGTAGCAATCAGGAACGCTATTACTCAATTTTTACAACAGTCTGAAGAATCTTTGTGCGAGGCTTGGGAGCGATATAAGGAGATGCTAAGGAAGTGTCCACATCATGGGATGCCTGAGTGGATGGTGATTAACTGCTTTTAAAATGGTTTGGGTGCACAGTCAAGACCCATGCTAGACGCAACATCTGGTGGAGCTTTGTGGGCTAAGAGCTATGCGGAAGCTTATGAGCTAATTGAGATAATGGCTGCGAATGAATACCATAATCCAACTCAGAGATTATCACAAGGCAAATTAGCAGGAATTCTGGAAGTTAATATAGTCACAGCTCTAGCAGCTCAGCTAGAGGCACTTAATAAGAAATTGGATTTTATGTCAAAGCATGGGGTGCCTCAAGTTGCTAGTGGTTGTGAGCTATGTGAGGGCGCACATGAGATGAGTCAATGTGCCATATCTTCTGAATCGGTACAGTTTGTGAGCAACTTCCAGCAACCTTCGCAACCAGCTCCAGCCACCTATCATCCCAATTTCAGCTGGAGCAACAATCAAGGCTATGAGCAGCAGTGTGCTTCAAGGCAACAATTCCAACCTCCTGAATTTCAGCAGCAACAGTTTCATGGGAATGCTGGTCAATCTTCGAATGAAAAATCTGAATTGGATGAATTGAGGTTGATGGTTAAAAGTCAGGAGGTATCTCTCAAGACATTGGAGAATCAGTTTGGACAAATTGCAAGTGCCTTACTCAACATACCACAGGGAGTTCTTCCTAGTGACACAGAGGTGAATCCAGGAAAACAAGATGGCATGGAGCAGGTTAATGCCATACACTACTGGAAATACCCCCTACAACATCGGTTTTTGACTGATGTTAAAAGTCTGTCAGAACCGATGTCTTTGTCGGTGTAGATAAAGGGGGGTATCTTTAACATCGGTCATAAACCGATGTTAAAGATGCCTATAGACATCGGTTCCTCCGAAGAAACTGATGTTTATCCTACTGTTTAACATCGGTTTATAAATAAGAAATGATGTTTAATACAGGTTTACAAATCAGTAAACGTAAAAATATTGATGTCTTTGCATCATATTTAAAGTAATAATGAAGTAGTACAATTTAAAAATTGGTATATGAGGAGGCTTAGGTCAATATAAACATACCACACATAAAAGAAAATTAATCATAGACATCAGATTTTAATAAATAAAGGATGTCTTTCCTCTTGTTTAACATCAGTTTTGATAGGAGAACCGATGTTGAATTATAGATTAGACATCAGCTAAATTAAGGAAGTGATGTTTAATACAATCTTTAACATCAGTTTTTGTAATATAATTGATGTTTAATAGTTCCTTTAACATCCGTTCTTCTTATAAAACAGATGTGTAATACCACCTTTAACATCGGTTTATTACTCAATGCCTGATGTGCTTTGGTCATTTAGACATCCATTTTCTGGTAAAACAGTTGTTCATTTAGACTTTTAACATCAGTTTTAGAGTGACCAAAAATTGAATGTGATGTTAAAATTTAATACATTTTGTCAGTAACCTGCTGATTTTATGCACTAGCCAAGAAAATGAATCCAAAAACAAAACAAACATTCAACATTGAACATTCAACAAATTAAAACCATCCAAGTCATACATTCAATAACCACCAACAAATTAAAACCATCCAAGTAATACATTCAACATACATACCATCCACCTCCAACAAAAACCAAAAGTAACCACCAACAAAATCCAAATCCAACCTCCAACACAAACCAATCCTCCTAGCTAATATCCACGGACTAATTACCAAACTTCTAAAGTATTCATAATAACATCAAAAGTATCACATACGTACGAAGGGATTCAAAAAGTAAATAAAGTGAATTAAAAAGCTGCTGCCTGATCAAATCTTGTCTTCGATGAATGCTGCAGCCTCGAAGCGCACATCATCAAGCTCCTCCATTGTATAAGAATCCCGAGTCTTGGTCGCCCACTGAAAATTGCCACACACAAAAAATAATTAGGATAACCACCAGATACATGCACTATATTTTTTTTACAATTAATGATCAACATAAAAAATCAAATACCCTGCTTATAAAAGTCATTTCTTTGTCGAAAATGATCTCTTTCATATAGCGCATGACGATGTAACCACATTCATAACCTCCTGGCTATTTAGGCGATCCCTATTTCAGTAATATTAAGTGGTCAATATCTATATATAAACTGCAATAGATAGTAACTTGACCACACATGCAATAGGATATAATTAAATACTTACCACAAGATTTTTTACTACTGGGGTTCTGCTCCCTCTTCCCATTTCAGCATTGAAAGATTTTACCGCGCTATATGTATAGATATATCAATGACAGAAATGTCAAAAATATATGCATAAATATATGCCTAAATAATTGAAAAACATATATTACCTTGAAAGTGCTTTTTCTAATGCAGGAAATTTTAGAGGGTGACACAATGGATTGCACAAGTAAATGTCACCATTCCATATTATCACCAAAATCCAGTGTTTACTGTTTTGATTACAAAATATAAGGAAGTTAGACTTTCTGAAAAAATTACCTAAAAGTCGTAACAAAGTTAACATTTACCTCTGATTATGTGGCATTAGGAATAAGCGGTCGGGATTACCCTCTTTCAACCGATTAACAACATAAGATTCAAATTCTTTGTTAAGGGCAAATGTGGCACCAGGATCGCAAAAGGCATACACTTCTAAATCTTCATTCTTCTGGACCAAAGTATGCAAGTATCTAAACGCAAAAAAAAATGGTATTGCTAATTAGTGTATGCATGAGTGCAGAATGACAAGATTTAAAACAAAAAAATGCTTACGCCATGTATGCACATATTGCAGATTGTCCGAGCATGTCATACTCTAACAAGGCGATTACGTTCTCATGCAATATGTAAATTATTCTCTCAATTCCAAAGACCTCAGGAGCACAAGGAATGGGTATTGAGGTCCCAAAGTCTTTCATGATTGATTTTGCATGTTTGTACAATAACTTGAAGCGACTTGGCACGTTGGGATGTGACTCTGCATCTTTGAATGCTTTGACCAGGCCTTGTAGATCAAATGTTGGTACTTTTTTCTTTCTCTGAAAATAAAGATCAAAACGTTTAAAACATATAAACCCAGGTTGTACATAATCTAAGAAAATTTATACATGTGCGTACCGTCTTTGTCATAGTCGGGTAGACTATCAAGTTCCGAGGCCATGCTAACTGTGAGCCAACAGCTTCTTGGACCTTTTCTATTTCACCACGTACTGGTACGGGAACCAAAGCATCTTTTTGGATGATTCCGTCCACTAGAACACGAGCACATCCAGAAGGCATAGGCATTCCATGTATTAATTGATTCATGGAATCCTCTTCCAAGACCATGCCAAATGCAACCTTGTTTTCGATATTGTCCACCGCTAGCTCACATTTTCTTGGAACCTACATTCATAAGAAAAGACGTGTAAAACACTGCAAAAAATGTATGGTCAAGTTACTACTTATTCTTTTACCTTTTTCCCAGTTGGAGGGGTGTCAAAAGGCAAACGCTCATCTTCTTCGAATAATTTTTGTGGAATTATTTTTGGTTCCTGTGTTGCTTCCTGATCATCAGATTTCTGGCAGCTTTTTTTTCAGAAACTGGAGATATCATCATTGCCTTTAGAGCATCAATCTGCATCTGCATTTCTTGCTTGGTTTTCTCCAACTCCTCATCCCTTTGTCTATCACGAGCTAACAACTCAGCCTTTGTAATTCTCGTTCTTTTCCCTTTGGGCAAATTAAAGTACATCTTAGGAGTGACAAAACCTCCAACCCCTCGAACCCTACCTGAGTGCTCTTCTTTTTTCAACGCCGTGCTTAACACATCTGTAATACCCGACACCTGAAATTCACCCTTTTCCTTTTTTTTTCCAGCAAATCATCCTGTCAACAACACAAAAAATTACCAAGAAGTCATGTTTCTTTCCAGCTTGTAAATGAAGTAAAATAAAAAACAAATACCAGAAATATGAAAAAAAATGCTTACAATTACATCAAAAACTTCTTCAACATCTTCATCAATCTTCCCGTCCTTCCGTTTACGAGCTTTCTTCCACATAATCGCTCTATCAGGCCTTTCGCCAGGCTCCACCTTTCCAGCCTTTTCCTGTTTAAAATTTGGAAATATTTAAAATTGATCACACGGTAAAAATTAAAGTAACAATGATAAGTTCTTACTTCCTCTTCCAGTAAACCTTGGTACCCCTTCCTTGCCGTACGATGTGGATACTTGCGCTCCTTCACTCTCTCACTCTGAATTTTACGTAATGGCTGTTGCAAAAAACTACAATAATTAAATACAATTCTATAAGAATAAATAAGAATCGTCTAATTATATACACAAGTCTTGCATACCTGCCAACTCTCAGAGGTCCTCTGTGCAACAAATTTCTTCCAAGGCTCCCTACCCACAAATGCATATTTCTTCGGAGGTTTCCGTAATTGTTTCTTGTCACGAAGATATGGCATCACATATTGAGATGTTAACTTAGTTTTAAACTATCGCCACTTCACCCCCGCTGACTTTAGCACGTGCGCCTCAATTTCTTCTGGAACTTTAAATGTATCCTAAAAACCAACATACGAGCAAATGGATTAAACATCAAATAGTTTCAAATATTGTACTCTTTCTTAAGCACAAGTATACCTGTTGTGTGTGTCTCAAATGTAAATTTTTTTACCTGAACATCACGCCACAAGTTGTCTTTTAGTTGACGATCCACATTTGGCCAGCTAGAAAAATCAATTGGAATCATATTCCTACCAAGCATCCCCACGTAGGACTCTAACAAGTGCCTAGTCTGTCCTATATGCTCACCATACATATTGCATCTAACTTTAATTTTCTTCCCCCGAGCCTTTTTCGCCAACACTTTGTACATTCTTGAAACACCTCGCGCATAGCCTTTTTTGGTTGTTTCAGTACTGGTAACTGCTACTACAGAATCAGTTGGTTGAGGTTCTGTTTCTTGTGCTCTGTTAGGCGGATCACACGGATTCGATGCTATGGCCTCTAGCTGCAACTGATTGGCATCTTCTGAGCACTCTAGGACTTTTTCCTGTGCTACTTTACTCTTTTTCTGCTTCTGCTTCCTAGGTGCCATTTTAATCCTTAAATCTGTAAAAAAAAAAAACAACATAAAACTATTAGATATTGGTATATAAATGAGATGGTCAGTAAAGTCATGCGAAAAAACATGAATAATTCAAAAGGCAAATAAAAGTGAACTAAAAAAGCAACACTGCAAGTAAAGTAAAAATCAACTGCATATATAACATAGTTCAATTAATTAGAGGAAATACATTACAAGGAAGTCAGATTTTAATTATAGATGACAACAGAATGGTTACTACATAGTGCTACATTATTTAGATCACTTTTGAACCCATATTCCCTCAACATTTTCCCTAGCCCTATGCTCCATATCATCTGCGACATCACATGTAGGAATATTACAGCAGAATGGTTGGTGTTCCATGGACGTGTCTCCTAAATCATCTTCATTATAAATATCGTAATAATCTCGAGTAGTGGAGTTCAATACGATGGACCAAGCAGGATCAGCCGGATCTTGAACATAAAACACTTGTTTCACTTGGTCAACAGAAACATATTTATCTTTTTTGTGGCCTTGTCGACTAAAATCCACAAGTGTGAAGCCAAGATCATCCACCTTGATTCCTCTATCATTCGCTGCCCATTTACATAAGAACAAAGGGGCTTTGAAGGCATGGTAATCCAACTCCCATATTTCTAAGATGATGCCGTAGAACGTCATATCACTCTCTACGGGATTTAAATCCCTAGCACTAGAGACTTGGACCGCCTTAGCAACCAAGGAAACACCACTATTTTGAACAACCCTTAAATTATCACGATCTTTTGTGAAATAGCGAACCCCGTCAACTAGAAAACCTTCGTAAGTCAAAATAGAAAATGATGGTTTGGCAGCCAACCATCTTATCGTTTCCGAAACAGCAGCACGATTCTCCATCAGTTCAGTCCTAACCTACAAAGATTTTCGCAAACTAAATTTCAAAAATCTAATTAATAATATACAATGAATTACACAACAAAAGAAAATTATAAGAAACTAACTTCTTTCTGAAACTAATTAGCAAACTGTCGATTATGCTCTCCCATGAGCCAATGAACACTTTTCTTTTTTCCTCGGTAAAGTTCGTCGAGATACTCCTTATGCTTTCTGAGAAAATGCATATATCAATTAAACAACCATGAAATATTTACCGATTGAGGATTTTACAAGAGAAAAAACAAAAATTAAGCTTACACTATATAAGGAAGCACTTCAGGATTGTTTAAAAGAACAGTCAAATGCGCCTCATCACGCTCTGCCTCTTCAACTTCCTTCAGTTTCACTGTAGACAATGGACCAGAAAGCTTGCTTTGGTCTTTTGGCTTACCGGCTATTTTGCAACTCTCTTTAATAAATTCTGTGCAGAATTCTACCGATTCTTTACCAAGATAACTTTCTGCAATACATCCTTCCGGATAATAATGGTTTCGCACATAACTTTTCAGCACTTTATTGAACCGTTCAAATGGATACATCCATCTATAGAACACTGGCCCACATAAACGCAATTCCCGAACTAAGTGAACTATGAGATGTACCATTACATCGAAAAATGAGGAATGAAATACTTTTTCGAGGTCACACAAAGTCAATATCACATCTGACTGCAGTTTATCCAGTTTCGCGACATCTACTACTTTACTACACAAGGTGTTAAAGAAAAAGCACAATCTTATTATTGTGACCCTAACATGTTTTGGAAGAACGGAACGAATTGCAATCGGGAGTATTTGTTGAATGAGGATGTGGCAGTCATGGGATTTCAACCCATACATCTTTAAATCAGCAATGGACACGCAATTTTTAATGTTCGAAGCATGTCCATAAGGAAGCTTCATAGATTGCAATGATGACAGCATTTCTTTTTTTTCAGCCTTTGACAAAGTAAAATCGGAAGGGGGCAAGTAGGTTTTCTTTTCTCCTACTTGTGGAGCTAACTGAGTCCTAACACCCATCTCAATCATATCATTACGAGATGCCTCACTATCTTTTGACTTAAACGGTAGATTTAACAACGTCCCAATCAGATTATCGCACACGTTTTTCTCGATGTGCATAACATCGAGACAATGACGGACATGGTGAAACTTCCAATATTCCAACTCAAAAAATATAGATTTTTTCTTCCATGGACAGTCCACCTTTTTTGACTTCTTCACTTCCTTTCCAAAAGAAAATTTAATTCGCTCCTGTTGCGCTAATACTTCTTCTCCAGAAAGAGGTGGACGTGGATTCCGAAACTCTTGCTCTCCATTAAAAGCTAACTTCTGCCTTCTATACGGATGATAGTCAGGCAGATATCTACGATGACCTTGATAACACATTTTTCTACTATGAGTTAAGTACTTAGCCACGGTATCATCACCACAAATGGGACAACTCATATACCCTTTATTGACACAACCGGACAGATTTGCATATCCAGGAAAGTCATTTATCGTCCACATTAAAATTGCTTTTAAGGTGAAATATGATTTACTATAAGCGTCATACACATTTGGTTCACCTGCTTGCCAAAGCATTTTCAGATCATCAATTAATTGCTCTAAGTATACGTCAATATTATTACCTGGCTCATGTGGACCAGGAATTAATATCGATAACATTATAAACTTCCTCTTCATGCATAACCATGGAGGAAGATTATAAGCTACCAATAGTACCGGCCAACAGCTGTACCTATTAGGGCTGTCAAAAAAATTCGAAAAATCCGATATTCGACCGAAAAATCCGATACCGAATCCGAAAAAAACGGATAATATCCGTATTCGAAAGAAAACGGATATTATTCGTATCCGAATCCGTATCCGAAAATAGCGGATACGGATATAGGCACATCCGTATCCGAAATATCCGATATCCGAATATTTATAAATATATAAATAAATAAATATATATATAAATTTATAAATAAATAAATATATATATATATATATATTCTTTTTAGAATATATAATTTATAATATAATATCTATAATATATAATTTATAATATAATATCGAAAATATATTATTTATATATTAAAATTTAATTATTTATTATTTAATTTTCATTAATAAGTAAAAATATTTACATTGAATGGGAAAAAATTGTTTTTTTTTATTTTTTTATATGATTCGGATATTCGGATTTTCGGATATTCGGAGATATTCGGATTTTTTAAAAAATCTTAAAATTCGGATATTCGGATTCGGATAATATCCGTATCCGGATAATATCCGTCGGATTCGAATTCGGATATAACTTTCTACTATCCGTCGGATTCGGATACGGATTCGGATACGAATTTCGGATTTCGGATTCGGATTCGGATATAGGCAGATCCGTATCCGAAATATCCGTTTGACAGCCCTAGTACCTATTCTTCAGGCCATTATTATGTGGGTTTATTCCGTCAGCCGCCAAGGCTAATCTAAGATTTCTCGGATCACTAGCAAAGTCAGGCCATCGATAATCAATATTCCTCCATGAAGGAGAGTCGGCTGGATGTCGCATCTGACCATCATTTGTTCGCTATTTTGAATGCCAAACCAACTGTTCAGCGATATCAGGAGATTTAAACATTCGTTTAAATCTAGGAATGATCGGGAAGTACCACATCACTTTAGCTGGAATGTTGACCCTAAGTTTACCGTCTTTCCCAACCTTCCAACGAGATGTATGACATTTAGGACACTCAGATGCATTAAGATTTTTACCCCTATATAGTATGCAATCGTTCGGACAGGAGTGAAATTTTATATACTCCAGGCCTAAATCAGATAGGGTTTTTTTCGCCTCATATGCACTAGCCGGTAACACGTGATCTTTAGGAAGGAAATAGCCAACAGAAGAGAGAAGATCAGTGAAGGCAGTATCGCTAACACCAAACCTAGCTTTCCAATTATGTAGTATTAACATTGACTCTAACTTGTTGCACTCACTACCCTTGTACAGAGGTTGTTCAGCATCAGCCACAAACCTCTTGAAGTCATAGGATTCATAGTCACCAGAATTATAAGCCGCTTCACAAACATCAACGGTTTCAGATGGAGCAAATTCATCCTTAGGATGAAATGCACTATTAGCCGATGACCTAACACTTTTAGAACATTGTTCTCCATGCCAAATCCAATCACTATACCCCAAACACCAACCGTTTTCATATAAATGACCCCTGATTACTTTTACATTAAATTGTCTAAAATTAACGCATTTTGTACAAGGGCAAGGTATCTTCTTAGGATCAGTTGCATTTTCTTCTGTAAATATCAAGAAACTCTCGACCCCTATTTCGTATTCTAAAGAATCCCTATCCTTCGAAATCCATGACTTGTCCATATTCATAAGACGACAAGCTACCTACAATATAAATGTAGTTAGATTTAATATGTATATAACTAAGTACTTTGCTAAGCTACATTCATAAGTTAGCAGATTCATAAGCTAGTGTAGATTATAATCTAAGGTTATATTTCATTTTGATTTTAATATTGTAACTTATATATAGTTGTAGTATATATTGACATGAATATCATTACTTTTAAACTAATTCTAATAGGGTACCTCAACCAGCTGCTGAAGCATATAGTTTTCTACATTTCCAACTCTTCCAGACATTTCTTATGGAATTAGAACAAAGCTAATAGTTGTAAACAAAGCTAACAGTTTATACATTTAAAAACAAGTAAGCAAAACACCAAAACCCCAAAAAATAATCAAAACAAAGCTACACACACCCATCATAATAATCAAAATAAAGCTAGGATATAAAAGATAGATGACAAACACCAAGTAATCAAACACCAAAACCCCAAAAAATCACTATTGTATAGAAACCCCAAAAAAATAGATGACAAAAAACATTGGCATATAAAAGATTATACATATAAAAACAAGTATATATACATATGTATTTATACAAGTCAATACATACATATATATATATATATATATATATATATATATATGCATGCAAAAAAGGCACAAGAACAGAACTAAATAGGGTTTAAAATTGAGTAAATTAGGGTTTCTTACTGTGAAGAAAGCTTAGATCGGGTTGTAAATCGAACCAAGGTCCAAGGTCCAAGCTCTGATTCGTGCTTTAAATCGTCGGATTCGTGCTTAATTGAACCTAAATCGAACTAATTAAGGTAAGAGAGATAAGAGAGATAGTGAGAACCGGAGATAGTGAGAGAGAGAGAGAGAGAGAGCTACGAGAGAGAGAGAGGGGAGGGGGGCGGCTGAGAGTGAGAGAGAGAGACCGAGAGTATAGACTTTAGATACAATTAAAATGGGGGGAAGTGATATTATGTTTAAGGGGGGAAGTGAAATTTCTTTAAGGGGGGAAATTGAAATTTTTTTTGTGTATAAAGGGGGAAGGTACAGTGAACGCGTTAGTTTTTATTTTTAAAAAAAGAGATTAGACAACGATTGTTATTAGAAGTGATGTCTGAAATATGCTTTAACATCGGTAGTGTACCAATCGATGTCTCAAATACTTTTAACATCAGTGACATTTCTAACTGATGTTAAAGGTGTGATGTTATATCTACCAATTCTAGTAGTGATAACACTCAGATCTGGAAAAGTCACGAATGATAAGAATTCAAAAATTGAGGATGAAGAAGGAATCCATGTTCAGGATCCTATAGAAAAAGAAGAAAATTCTGTTTTGTCAGAACCTGTGGTGGATAGTGATGAGGAGGAAGAGTGTGAGTCGCTCGGCTTGGATGATCTCTGGGATTCTAAGGTGCTGATTGATGAGGTTGTTTCATGGTCAAATCTTGAGGATAGTGCAATTGAGTCTTTTCTTGAGGAAGAAGCTTTGTTAGAGTATGAGAGCAATAAATGTCTTCATGAGTTATATAGGAATTTTACTTCTGATGAGATGTTGGAGGAATTAAATGCAATTTGTGTTAAGCATGTAGTTCAACTTGAGGAGAGTTCTTTTGATCCTAAGTCTGTTGTGAAGACTTCTGTTGGTGAACTACCCACTTTCGATCCTAGTCCGTCTATCTCCATTCTTGATCAGTCTTGGGAAGTAAATAATGAAAATCATCATGTTGAAGAAGCTTCCAAACTTGAACTTAAACTACCAGATCACAGGAGGTATGCATATTTGGGTCAATCATCTACTTTGCCTATTATTATTGTTGCTAACTTGTCAGGTAGTGAAGAGAACATTGTTGCTTACACCTTTGAAGAGCGAAGAAGGCTGAAAATTGTTATCAAGGATGCAGCTCCGGAAAAGATAATTAAATGGCCATATAGAGATACGGTGTAGAAATTTTCAAGAGAAAAGCCATGTCTAGCTAATTGACTCTAAACAAGCGCTTCGTGTGAGGCAACCCACGCTTTTTGGCATTTTTATTTGGGTATGTTTCCTGCTATCCCTTGTATTACTTCCATTCAATGCGGACATTGAATAGTTTAAGTTTGGGGGTGGTTTGGGGGATAAGTAGTGTGTAGTAGTTATTTGTGTGTCGTTGTGTTCATATAGATATCATATTTTGCATGTTTAGTGTAATTCATTCATGTTTTGTTCGTATTTTTGTTTGTTTGTTTCATGTAGGACATTCTGTTATTTTATTTTTGTTTTACCATGTGAGTCCATTTTAGTTGCATTTTCATGGCGTGCATATTTCATGATCCCTTAGGGCGAGCTAATTCTGATTGGTAGGTAGATGTCTTATTGAGTGTGGTGATGATGAGTAGAGGGTTGATTTATAGTTCCTATGAAATTGACTTGCATGTTACGGGAACAAAAACTAATTACACAGTCTCATTGGGTGCTTTTGGGCTTGGTTAGGGTCATGCTTGTTTGGTTGTTTGAGATTTAATCACCTGATTATATTTAGAATTTTCGTTATTCCCTTGATGGCGTAGGAGCATTAAAGTCTAAGTTTGGGGGAAAACAGGAATTTCATGCTAGTTGTTGGCTAGGTGTCAAATGGCTAGTAGCCGGCTCATATTTATATGAGTAGTCTAGGGTTGGAATTGAGAATTCTCATTCCAGATTGCATATATAAAAAAAAATCAGAAAAAAAAAATGAAAAAAAAATCAGAAAAAAGAAGAAAGAAGAAAAGAAAAAAAAAGAGTCAAAAGTTTAATTATTTATATGCAAAACAAAAAAAAAAATTAACCAGGGTGAGCTCTTTAATACTTGAGTAATTAAGTCTGAGGGACTTAGTCCTGGTAACCTTTAGCCCTTGTGGTTTGGGATTGCTGACCTAACACTCGCTACATGGGTATTATTGTATAAGCCTTTTGGGGTCTCACTCATTGCACGGTTAAATAAGCATGCGTATTTTATTATTTGTCGTTGTAATAAAGCATGAATTACTGGCTAACTTGAATAAGGATGGAGGTGTTCCTAGGTTATGAAGTGTCTACAGTATATTCTATTTATAAACCTGTGATTGTCTTGGCGAAGGATATGTAAGATTTTTGACCTAGTTTTGGAAGTATTTTTGATGAGCATTGCACACACGCACGTTTCTGTCATGTTTTGTTAGTATACGGGGACTTAGTCGAGCTCTGCTTGGATTTAATTGCATTCTTTGAGATGTTTGCTTGTTAGTTGGTTTTGGTGAGTTTGAAGGGGATCTTTTCATTTTCATATTAGTTGCATTCATGCATTGCATTGTTTTTGCATTGATAGTTAGATGGATTTTGTGGGTACATTCGCTATAGGCCCTCACGAGACCTTACTCGTCCACTAGGGCTGCCTAGAGGTTTAAAGGGCTTGTTGCATATGCCAAATGCAACCGTGATCACCTACGGAAGTGGTACTAGTTAGCTGTAATTATTTATGCTTGAGGACAAGCATCGATTTAAGTTTGGGGGTGTGATAAGTGGATTTATATCCACTTGGATCGCTTCAATGCGGCTTAAATTGATTGTCTTGGACTCAAGTTTGTTGTAGTTTTGATATGTTTTTGTTAGTTGTGCAGGTTTAATTACGAATTATCGATTAGGGTTGATGTTTTCGTCGATTTTGAGAGTTGAATTCTAGCATGGAAAGGAGGAATGGAGACTTGTTTTGAGCCACCATGATGACTTGAAGTCTAGAGAATTGAAGACGGAAGCATTTTCAAAAGAAACGAAGGAAAAAGGAGTTAAAACGAAGAAAATCAGCCAAAATCAGCTCCCAACAGGAAGTTCATGCGCCTGGAGCGCATAAATACGCGCCGGGAGCGCCTGGAACAGTGATTTTGTGCGCTGGGAGCGCACAAATACGAGCCGGGAGCGCATAGAAATTCTGCTAGATTTTCGGATTTTTGTTTTGGCCATATCTTGAGTTCTACAAGTCCGTTTTGGGCGATCTTACAGTCCACGCGAAGCTAACGAGATTCTCTATCATTCTAAAGTGGTCCAGAGGTCCAAATACAACTGGAACGGCCCAGAAATACTGAAGAAAAGTACGCTACGAATTTTCCTTAAAAACAGAATCAGTTTAGGAAACGTATTTTGCAGATATTCTATTTTAACTCTATTTTGGGAAATTTCTTGCTGGGCAAGACTTCTAGAGCCTATAAAAACACATCCTACCATTGTAATATTGTAACATCATTAGTTAGCATATTATCACATAGAATTCATATCTTGTTTCATTATCATGGTTTCACTTGATCCCATGATGACGAGAGGTTCAATTACGAACTAATCGTTGTCATGGGATTCTAACGGAGTTATTTATGGAACTTACTATCTTGATGCTTTAAAGATCTGTGAGTGATGTATATCTGATATCCTCGTATGGTTATGCTTAATTGATAGATGCGTCATGAACATCTAATTTGTTAATCTCTTGTGAAGTGAAAGTGGATCTTGAGATTTAGAACTTGTCATGCTAGCATAGGTTCATAATTGTTTATCAATATGATTCGTGGTGTGAGATGAAAATACTTATACTGCCCTATGTGATCTTAATGGATAACTTGCTCTTCAACCGTTATATTTTCAAATTTTATAGAGATATAGGGTTTAAGCATAATTGGTGTCTATTCATCTTCTACTCGTTTGTGGATGTATGTTTAGTTTGATATTCGTATGCTGACAGGTAGCGTGTACTTGTTTCGTGTTATCCGATCAGATATCATAACCATTGCATATAGTGATTAAAGGTGTTAGATCTAAGCAAAGTATTTAATGTAGTTAGGATCCCATGTTTTCTCTTGCAGAAGTAATTCGATTCCAATTCTTGTTAGTTAGTTAATTCTTAGTTTGTTAATTTGTTTTTTTAGTTAATTTTAGTTAATCAAAACCCAATCTTGTTAATTGTCTTAGTAGTGAATAAAAACTTTACATTGTTGCATAGGTGCATTCACGGAATTGAAACCTAAACCAGATCTCTGTGGGAACGAACTCAACTTATATCTATATTAATTGTGACCACGTACGCTTGCGTGATTTAGTGCAAACAGTTATATTTTAAAAAATGTATGTTATTATTATTTTAAGTTATTATAAATAGAATATATATTGTTTCAATGAAAATAGATGACGTGGTTTTTCTGATTGGTTATATTTTAAAAAATGTATGTTATTATTATTTTAAGTTATTATAAATAGTATATATATTGTTTCAATAAAAATAGATGACGTGGTTTTTCGTTACAGGTAGCTATAAATTCGATAAATTGAAGCAAAATGTTTTGATTGGTTAGATCTATATATATTATAATAGCAGGAGATCGGAGAGGCTTGCACTCAGAAGCTTCAAAATAGTTTTCTTGAATTTTCACATTTTTGATTTTTTTATTTAAATAATTTTCTTGAATTTAATTAATCATTAATTGTACCTATTAAATATACGTAAAATGCACTTTATTTCATATTTAATATAAAAGTTTAGCAATCTATATTAGGATATTATAATTATTATTTTAATATAAAATATCTATATCTATATATATTATAATAGCAGGAGGAGATCGGAGAGGCTTTCACTTAAGCTTCAAAATAGTTTTCTTGAATTTTAACATTTTTGACTTTTTTATTTAAATAATTTTCTTGAATTTAATTAATCATTAATTGTACCTATTAAATATATGTTAAATACACTTTATTTCATATTTAATATAAAAGTTTAGCAATCTATATTAGGACATTATAATTATTATTTTAATATAAAATATCATTATTTATATGAAGTAGCATTATTTTAAGGTAAAATAATAAAATAAATTTTTTTAGATCGTGTTATTTCAATCGTATTCAAAATCATTGCAATTTTTTCAATAACAATAAATAAATAATTTTAACTTTTTAATAAATTCGTAATGAGTGACCATGAGATATTGAAGTATATATTTTTCGATTAACATCCACAATTTAAATAGAAGATATCATAGAATTTACTTTTGTACATGAACAAATTATACATGAGGTGTGACCAACTCGATTAAATTGAATCAAACCAATTTGATCGATTAAATCAATAAAAAAAAGTTATACATTGGTTGTTTCATTATTTTGTGTTAGAATAAATTAATATTCTAACAATTAAAGCACATTCTTATACTATTACTAATCAATTAATCAATTAATCATGCATGTATGTTATGAGACGGGAGACGGGAGACGGGATGTAAGAACGTTAATTAGTTTTATTTATATTTATAAATATTTATTATAAGAAATATGTTGACATTATACTTTGATATATGAAAAAAGTAAAAGGACTTTAAAGAGTTTAAAGTTGATAATGTGTAAGAGGATCTTCATTTTGTTTATATTCTAATTCTTTTCATCACACAGTCAAATTTAATAACAAATTAAGCAATCACGTATTTTATAATGTCAACGATAATAAAAAAAAAGATTCACAAATGTTAACTCTACTTATCCAATGTCAAACTTTGCAAATGTCTGTCAATATTGAATTTCAAAAGCAAATTTTTATGCGACGGAATAGGGTGTCATCATTATCTTCGAAATTAATATTATTGAATGTCAAACTTTGCAAATGTCTGTTAATATTGAATTTCAAAAGCAAATTCTTATGCAACGGAATAGGTGTCAATAATATCTTCGAAATTAATATTATTAATATTCAAGAGTTTAACTGAAAGATATTATTTTCTACTAATATTAATCTCTTTAATTTTTAAACATTCAAATTTAATTACAATTCACACAATTTTAATTTATCATATCCACTTACAAATAATAAAATTTAACAAATAATGATGTTCTGTATACGATTTTTTTTTGACAATCATGTTGTATACGATTTTTAAAAATAATTTCGTGCCGCGCGCGTAGCGCGGCTTTGTTACCTAGTTTTAGATAATACAAATGACCCATTAGAGTAAACATAATCTTGATAATTCTTTTTTTAGGAAGTTATTTGCATTTTTAATTAAGGGGGCGTTTGGTTCATAAAGGAGAAATGGAATGGAATTTAGAAACGGAAACAAGTAAGGAATGATACTGAATTGCTTTATGTGTTGGGTTCTGTTTGGTTTGATCAAACTAGGGAATCAATTCGTGAATTTCACATAAATTGAATTTATTCTAATATAAATTTTATTTTATTTCAATAAATATATTATTGATATATTTATATGATTTTTAATATTATATTTTAAATAAGTATATTATTAATATAATTTAGTGATTTTTAATAAGTATAATAAAGAAAAAATATTTTTTTTATTAGAAAAAATAATATTTTTAGTAAAGTTGGGACTTGAAAGTGATCCCGTACTAGCGTTCTACCTGTGCTACGCATCAAACGATAAAATTTATTAATTAATTAATATGAACATATTATTTAGAAAAAAAATTATAATTTAATTAGAAAGTAGTTAATTTGAGTGCAAAATTACCTATTAATCAATTTATACCAATTGCATTAATATTAATATTATCGAACAACTATCATAAAATTCACATCTCCCACTGAAACGTTTTAAATCCCTCTTTATTGCTTTTTCTTAATTTTGATTTTCATTTGATTTCTCTCATTTTTTACAATCTTTCTAAGAAGTTCATAATTTTTTTACCCATATTTTAAGTTTTTTTTTTTTTTGGAAATTTGGTATATTTAAATGTGTAGTACTGTGGGTTTCAATAATTTTCATTATATTAATTCTTTCAAAAAAGTTGTATGGGTCTCGATCAATTTTTCGAATACATATTAAAAATTCACAAGCACTTATTTATCATGACTGTTATAAATCATTAGATTGTCTCTCAGAAAAAGGTTGCATGTTTTAGTAAAATGATAAATGATATCTGTCGTGCAAGATCCATTAAATGAATGTAGATATGATGAAAAAAACTTTCATCTAATCTAGTTTTCTATGTGTTTAACAATATCATTTTTACATGTTGTATATTATTTTATTATTGAATTCATTTACTATAGAAAAATAAATATTATCAATCAACCAAACATATCCAATGTATCTCGTTCTTAGAGCAAGATAAGACAGTTAGAGATTATGGTGATTGCCCTCGGCTTCTTTTTAATGACAACTTAAAATTTGTATATTCATTTTGGTAGTTTGTATGTTATTTTTTTTTCAATTAGAATATGGTATATTAAATATTAGTTTTCTTTTATCCATCAAATTAATTCGATCTGATGGTACCCAATTTGAAACCCAAAATTTTTGATATGTCGAACTCAAATTTTTGGATTAATTAAATTTTAAATCCAAAATATTTTCGATTTGGATTTTAATTGTACCGATCCGAAACCAGAACCAATATCGAAACCCGATACATAAATAATATAATATCATAATTGAAATTTTTTTATGTAATATTTTAGATATAAGACATATAATTTATTCATTATTATTCAAATATTTCATTAGAAATAGTCAATACTAATTTAGTAATCAGAAATTATATTTCTCAATCTCAAGTTTTATTGGAATATTTAAGATGTAATTTTCTTTAATTTACATAAATTTTCATTTGTGTTGTATATAAAGAATTATTTTTTTAACATATTTTAAATTTTACTTAGTAAGTCAATTCAATTCATACAATATGTTACATTCTACTACTTACCTAATTTAATCATTGTAATTTTTAAGTATTTTATAAATATAAAAAGTATTGTTTGTGTGTAGCAAATTTTTAAATTTGACTATATTATTACTAATTTTGGATACACGAAATCCTATCTAATTCGAAACCCGACGGATTTATTTTTGGATATTGAGTTTTGGATTTGGATTAGAAAATATTTTTAAAATCCGAACATATTTGGATATGGGTTTGGATTTTACAAAACTCGCATTGTTTTATATGTGTCCTTGTAATTTAATTATCGGGTTAGAAAACATGAAATTTATTTTTTTCTAACAATGAGTATATATGTTAGAAGAAAACCTATACGTGTAAACCTGATAAATCATTTGTGTTGTGTACATTAATTCATGACGTGCGTCTTTGGGGTCTTGTATGAAAATTACATGAAATTTTTTCGTGCCCAAAATCCGAACACAAAACGATACTAAACTACACAATTTTTTTTGGTACACGAAACGAAAATAATACGGAAAAAGAAAAATATGACAATCACAAATAATGTCACTTTTTGCCCAAGTTATCTATGTTTGTTACTATATAACTGAAAACAACATTGAGATGTTACAATACAAAACTAAGAGTATAGTACATAAATTAAAGCCTTTTTTTTTTAAATTTTGTTTATTGTTAATAAATATCTATTAGTGTTTAGAATCTATCTACCAAATTATTATATTTATTTACTTATATATAAGGTTGTGTTGATATTAAAAAATAAATATTAACAATCAACCAAGCAAATTTAATATGTCTGTTCTTAGATTAGTGTATGGGAATTGAATACTATTACTTTTATTCAAGAATACAAAATTAAAAAGGGCTCCTTTTATTAGAAACCGTGTATAATTTTATATGTAACTACCTATATACTCATCCAATATAATCTAGTACCCCGTTGGTGGGTTTTATCTACTGATATATTGGATGTTGTACTTTCTCCTTGTGACTGATAACTCCAGTTTCTTTTCCTTGATTTTACTTTGTTTTTCTATATATATCTATTTATTGAGAGTCTAATAACCCATTAGTGGATTTTGTCTACCCATATAGGGTTCTGTTTTTCTTTTTGTGAGAGTAGGTTTTTTTATTCTGGTATCCGGGATCTTAGATCTACAGGATTTTATTATATTGGTTTAGTGATTTGGATAGTATAGAATCGCGGTTATGGTTGATTGTTCGAATACGTTTTGACAAATCAGATATATATTTTCCTCACGTTTACAATAAATTATTAGATTATCTTGCCAAGAAGGCTATATATTTTAGTGATATAAGCAATGGATGTACAACATAAGATCTGATCAATGATCGTAGTTTGTTTGAATGAAACCTTGATATGATCTATTTTAATATTTGTATGTCCAATCTTGATAATTTTAACTTCGAGTGTTAACAAATGAAAAGTCCAATTGTATAATGGTACCAAATGGAATATCTCTTTATTTTTAAAATTTTTAATTCAATGATAGTAGATTTATTCAAATTTGATTACACCTATGATTGTAGATCGAGATTTTGTGATATTAAAATATTATAGTATATAATATTGATAAAATAGACTCATGTATTATAATAATATATTTGTATTTAAATCAATTGATAAACATGCAATTTTGGAAAATGGCTCTACACATAAAGAAGGGTGCAAAGAATAGATGTGCCAGTAAATAATAATATAATTGTGATTTATTTTAAATTAAAAATTAAAAATTTATTTTAAACAAACAAATATTTATATTATCAAATTTTATGATAATCGAGAATTAAACACAAATCTTGGACGATAAGAGAACTTATCATTTACGCTATTTCATTACGTTTTCCTCAACTAACATTTAAATCAAATAAAATTGAAATATTTTTAGTACACACGTAAACGTTGGATTTAATATACAGTGAAGTTCTATTATTGTATGACTAGGGATGGGCATTCACCCCGGCCCGCCCGATCCCGATCCGTTCCCCGCACCGAACGGGGCGGGGAATCGGGGATTTTTTCGGGGACGGGCCGGGGAGCGGGGACAATTTTTTAAAAAAAGCGGGGAGCGGGCCGAAGACGGGATTCTAGGTCTCCCCGGCCCGATCCCCGAACCCCGCCCCGATTCTCAATCCCCGACTCGATTTCACCACATTAAAATATATATATAACTATATATATTATTAATCATATATTAATATATACGAATTTCCAATACTTTATATTGGAAACAAAATGATATTTTAATCTTATATGTTTGTCTTTCTAGTAGTTAAATAACTTCATTTCCATTTTATTTATAATTGTTTATTTAAGTAATATTTTTTTTATCTTAACATGTAATCTAGTTATAGTTGCTAATTTCGCTATATATCACAAGAAAAAATTATTTCAAACTATAGTTAATGTTTAATATTATTTAAATATTATTTTTTGTTTAAAATGAAATTCCTCGATTCCCCGCGGGGATCCCCGTTACCCGTTCGGGCCGGGGACGGGAAATAAAAAATAATCCCCGACGGGGATCGGGCCGGGGACGGGGATCGGGTTTGAATTCGGGGATGGGGGCGGGGATAGCACTCCCCGGCCCCGAAGTGCCCCGATGCCCATCCCTATGTATGACTCGTGGCTTGGAAAAATGTTCCCTCCTAATTGATTACTACTCCCTCCGTCTCATAATACTACGCTCGTTTCATATGTCGGGACTGTTCATGACATGAGATAAATTACTAATTTACGTCTAATCTGTAAGACCAAATATAGTCATGAGTGATCTTGTTGGATTCGTATTTATGAGTACTTTAATACAGTGAAATTTTTATATTTAATACTAATACGAAATTGAAGATATTAATGATCAAAAGTGTGCGTTGGCAAACGTGTCCAACTCAAATGGGAAAAGTATTTAGAGACGGAGGGAGTATTAGTTTTGATGTCTTATATTATTTAAATATTGACTCACTTGTTAAAAATTATGTGCATTTACGATAAAAACAAAGTTTGGTACAGTAACAAAAAAATGATTATTAGTAAGATTCAATGAATAAAAAATGATGATCGGTGTCGTCGTCAAGGAAAAGAATGCCAAAGCAGAATATTCTGATTAGAACATATATATAATTCCAAAAAATTGTAATATTATATTAAAATTTACTATTACTTTTAATCCTCTAATATTTTACTCCAATGAATTTAAGAAACAGGTTTCAAATTAGACTTTGAAATGAAAGGACAACAATCCTCACTATAAATCAATGGAAATAAACAAATAAATCATAGAAAACTAATTAGAAAATGAAAGGAAATTAAAACTAACCATCTATTTAATTAAACAGATAGAACAAATCAAACTAATCAACATGTATATTTAATTAGAAGAAAGTTGGAAATAGGAAAAAAATTGTGTAATTAATTTACTCTAGATAATTCAAACTTGTTGAATTTGATTCCATTAATCGTTTTTCTATAGCTTTATATGTTGTTTGGATCACAAAATTTTAATCTGATTAATGAGAATAAAATAAAATTCTATTACATTTTTGTATTGAAATCTGATTTCTATTCCCTGATTAAGAATTTGATGACTCAAACAGGTTTCTTGGCGTCTTTACTATTGACACTGGCAAAGCATAATTTTCAACATGAGCAAAGTCTGAATTCAATTCCATGGTCATTGTCACAAATTTTGTGTAATCAAATTTCTTTTCGAGTATTATTGTAAACATGTATACGTGCACATGGACATGGTCCTTTTTTCCTTTTTCCAAATTCCGTCAAAATGCATTCATTGCTATGTATAAACAATTGTCATCTAAACTGCAAACCTGTTGAAAATAAGAGCATTCATGATCTACACGTAACATATATAGATTGAGTCCCACTCTATGGAGAACCATCTTACGTGGAGAACCGTGGAGAACCACTTAAAATGCATTAAAATTGTCCTTTATATAAGGCCCATGGCGGGGCCCCTTTACAAAAAAGTCTTATAATTCTACCCTCTATCCATTTGTCAAAGAAAAAAAAAGAAAAAAAAAATTCACTGTTCACGTGATGACGTGGCAGTGGATTTCACTGGTTAACGGTGCTTCGCACCTTCTTGTACGGCGCTTCGCGCCTTTATCATTCTAAAGTTGTAAGGAATGGCAATCAATGGTAAAGGCAATAGACGATTGACGGGTGTGTCGAGAGCCTTCGGCCCTCATGACTAACTAACTCATCCGTTTACTGTCTTAAATGCTTCGCATTTCCACGACAAGTTTTTTTTTTTTTTTTTTTTATGGATAGAGCCAATTATTTTAAGTATTTTTTGTGAAGGTACCCTTGGTGGGGTCCTTATATATAAAGCAATTTTAATGCATTTTAAGTGGTTCTCCACGGTTCTCCACGTAACATGGTTCTCCATGGAACAATGGCCTATATAGATTCTTATAAAAAATAACGGGTGTGTATCGGGAATTCTAAAAAATTATTCTATAAAATGGGAATTTTAAACGGATTTACAATCAGAAAGAAAGCTTGAGAATCTGAAAATAGACCTCTTAGAATTCAGATTAAATGAACAAGAAAGCAAGAGTATTAGTCAAAAAACCCAACAAACTTTCTAATTTTTTGCTATTTTACCAATGAACTTATTTTTTCTCATAAAAACCCAACGAAGTTTGTTAAACTATGAAAATAATTAACTATGGTTAATGATTATTTATACTAGCTTTATAGCCCGTGCAAAGCAGTGCAAAGCACGGGTTACTTTTAGTTTTTTTAAAATTAATTTATAGTTTAGTATATGTAATATTATAAACAATATTTTTAGTTTAGTATTAAATCTAAATTAATATGCTGTTGTTGGTAATCGAACCTTCAACCTTTCTATATAACATAATCTAGTATTAAGTTTATATTAAAATGTTGTTGGCGAGATTCGAACCTTAGACCTCCAACTTTTAGTATTGTTGTATCTAACGGTAATGATCTATTTGAATTGAAGATCTAACGGTTGTGAATGGGGGATAACCAAAAATAGGGGGTAACCGAACAACAAATTATACCCCCTTTCGCTTATTATAATATAGTATAGTATATAGATGTACTTATTATCAACTCACTTAAAACAATTATGACAACATAATTAACATTAATAATAATTTAATAAACAGAAAAAAAAATATTTTCAATTTTTATATAATTCATATCATTATATTTATAATTAAATTAATATTTTATTCAATTATAAATTTGATTGATAATTTAATAAAATTCATATTTTTCTAACCATCAATTTTTTTAGAGCTATTAACTAAAAAATTCAACATTTTTTTGTGATTTAACCAATAAGCTTATTTTTTTAATAAAAACCAATTTTTTTTTATAATAATGAGAAAACTTGACAATTATTTTTTAACTAGAGTTAAATGACTTGGATTAACTATTTCACATAAACAAATTAGTAATAAAAAATTTATTTAAACTTTTAAATATAAATTTATTTCTAAATAGAATATTTAATTATATATATATTAAAATCTTTATAATAATACAAAAAAATAAAATACATGTTTATCAAGTATTGTAAATTTATTTAAAAATTAAATTCCTATTAATTGTAATTTTCCCATCTTTAATTTAAATATAGAGTAAATAATTTTATATATTAATTAATATTCTAAATACTTATTTTATGATTAATTATTTTTTGTACTCTATAAAATGACAAGTACAATAAAAAAATTGATGATTAGAAAAATATAAATTTTATTAAATTATCAATCAAATTTATAATTAAATATATTAATTTAATTATAAATATAATGCTATGAATTATATAAAAATTTAAAATATTTAATTTTCTATTTATTAAATTATTATTAATGTTAATTATTATGTAATAATTGATATAAGTTAGGAGATAATAAGTACATATAAATAATCATTAACCATAGTAATTTATTTTCATAGTTTAACAAAGTTCGTTGGGTTTTTATGAGAAAAAATAAGTTCATTGGTTAAATAGCAAAAAATGAGAAAGTTTGTTGGATTTTTTGGCTAATAGCTCCAAAATATCCAGAAGACATTGTAGTAGCTTACCAATTTCTGTAAGATGCAATATACTGGAATCATTTACCTTCTCCGTCCACTTATTGTATCTCATTTTGATTTTTATTTAACTTTTCAAAGTCAAATTCATTAAAGTTTGATTATAAATTATAATTTATTGTTTAACAAATTTAAAGTCAATTTCGACAGTACTTCAGATATATTTTTTTATGATAATAATTTTATAATTTACATATTTATCAATATTTACTAAAAATACCAGATTTAAAGTTTCTATTTTCAAAAATACCATCTTCTTTAATTAATTACAATTTTATTCAACTAAGTTTCAAAATTGCAAAATTACCATTAGGTCAACTCCCCCTCCAACTCCCCCTCCCCCTCCAACTTCAACACTTTTTCTTTTTTTCTTTTTCTTTTTTTCTTTCTTTCTTTCTTTTTATTATTATTTAAGGTGTGGTGATATTTTGGTTGCAACCACATGCAACTACATTCAACCTTTTTTTTTAAGGTGGGGTGCTTTTGGTGGATTTGGGTTGCAAGGCACCAAGGCCCCGGCAGGGGCAATATTCAACCAAATGCAACCAAATTCAACTTTTTTTTAAGGTGGGGTGATTTTGGGTTGGGCCCCGCCAGTGACAATATTCAACCAAATGCAACCACATTCAACTCTATATATATAAATAGTTGCATGTGGTTGCATTCAGTTGCAATTAGTTACATGTGGTTGCATTCAATTGCTGATTTCAAGTTCCATTTTTCAGTTGTCATTTTCGACCTCTTTTTTGAACATATATATATATATATAGAGTAAAGTTCTATGGAGTACTGTTTAATTGGAGTACTTGGAGTACATATACATGCATTCTGCATTAAAAATATTTTAAAATTTAGTATTTTGCAAACCTTGTTACATGAATATCATAATTTCATTGATAATCTTGAAAATCATGTATGTTTTGCAATATGTTCATCTTGAAATTTTTTTATGTTTTGCAATCGGAACATATATGTTTTGCAACACAAATGTGTTTCGCAGAACAATTCGTTTTGCAATATTTTGTTAATAAAATATACAAAATTTTCAATGAAATAATGATATTCAGGTAATAAGCTTTGCAAAATAATAAAGTTTGCAAAATTTTGAATGCAAACCGTATATGTATTCCAAGTACTCCAATTAAAACAGTACTCCATAGAACTTTACTTTATATATATATATATATATATATATATATATATATATAGGGACTCGTTCCACAGCCCCCGGGGGATATCCCCCTGATCCCTCTGCCCGCAATGAAACATGGCGGGCGCCCGCAATGAAACATGGCGGGCGTACTCTTGTGAAAATTAAATTAAAAAACCAAGCACTTCTACGAAATTGTATAAGCAAATATGCTTCCTGCAGAAAACAGAGGAAAAAGGATACTTAAAAGACATCATATAGAGGAAAAGGTGACATTTAAAAGACAACATACAGAGGAAAAAGTCAGGAAAAGAAACATAATACTGATGTACAGTCACATAGATCCCAACAGTGTTCTACTAAAAGTTATTAAAGTTCCTAAATTCCCAATCTGTTAACCTATTAAGTACTCTCCAAACTATTTGAATTTCTCAAAGCAAACTTAATATATGTACTTGTAAGTTAAATTATTCACTTTACTGAATAGTTTTCTAGGTGAATTCAGATATTAAGGTTTTTCGCATTATAGTACATTGCTAAATGTATCTTAGATAAATTTAGTCAATTGTTGTTTATCCTATGCTATGAGCATTTAAAATGCTCTTTTCTATTTGTATTTGTTACAGTTATATATCAAATGTACATAACCTAATAATGGTTCTAGACTCCCTTTTTCCAAATTATATCGGCCCTGTCTGACATTATTTTTCCAGCGATATATATCCCAACTTATCTGGCAAAGAATTGCATTGAAAACAACTCTCACAGCTTAATTTTCAGCATAACTCGAAGGTATTAATTTCGTAGAACATCGCGCCACCATACACAGTATACTGGAGAAATACGAGGCCCGAACCATTTTTTTTAACCTTAAAATGCATACTGTAAAAGTTTCAGAGAAGAAGCCCAAAGAATGTATAAATTCTCCAACAAAGCTACACGTCTGTGATCTTTAGCATTCATATATTTTATGCCACTGCCAAAGTAAACACAATAGACAATTTATAAGTTCTTTTACTTGGAATTCTTCTTGTTGGTCTTATATTCTATGTTATCCAGGCTTTTAAGACAATACTGCACTCTGTTTTAACTTTCAATTGTTATCCACTCAATCATAGTATGTGCTGATCTGCATAGAGCTAGTGGACCATCCTTCTTTTTAAAGGTTTTTCATCCTTCTCATTTTACTTCTAATTGAAATTTACATTACCAAATTAAAAGAAAAAACATATCCCTTGCGAATGTTTAAAATAATAATAGTGATTAATTGCTGATATATTTATTTTTTAACCTTTGGAGTTTGTCCTATTTATATCTAACTCTAAAGAGTATTGGAGCAACACATGTCTAAAGGGATGCTTGGTAAACCTGAGGCCTGGCAAGTTTATACTCCCTCTATAAGTCATATATTTTTGTCATTGTGTCATAAAAGGGGACTAAGACCCAAACTCCAGCCCGCACATAAGTTGATCTATAATAATTAAGTTGATCTATAATAATTCCAGCCCGCACATAATATCTTGTCATGCCTAAGCCTGTGTGATTCAGATAAAATATGCTGCAAACATAATTTACAAATTGCTCAAACCCTTGGCAAACCATCCAGACTCCAAGACATTCAGAAGTATTTTACATTTTTCGACATCAATTTACCTGGAACCTACTTATGGACAACCAACATACAATTTGTAGCTGTAAAGAACCCTGGTTTAAACTGTAAAGTATCTGAATTGAGGGGAGGAACAATACTTCGTATACTTACACACATCACTTAAACTTATTAATAGGAAAAATATATGCAACTCAGAATCTCGATAAACAAACCAGTCCACCAAAAACACTCCACATTACTCACGACTTCAAACCAATTCAAACAATACCAGCAACTAACTCAGAAGAAAAACGCAGCTAAATCATTACAAAATTCAGCACATCTAAACTCTAAATTCAACGAAAACAGACATACCCAGCACCAACAAACAGTAAGAAAAAAAAAACGAACTCAGCATAAGAGTAATGCGAACTCAACAAACAAAACAGGAATTAATGAAAACAAAGCTATCACTAGTACAAAAACTGCTTTACGCGTCTGTCAAAAAGGGTGATATGCAACTGTTCACAACAGATGCGTATGGAGGAGTAGTATCAGCTAAAAGTATATGCGTCTGTTGGAAAACAGACGCATATAGTCAATTGCGTCTGTTATTTACTGACGCATATAACAGAAAACAGACGCAAAAAGTCTAACTTTTGCGTCGGGTTTTTATAACAACAGACGTATAAAGCATTTTTGCAACAGTTAACAACAGACGCATAAAACATGAGAACAGATGCAAAAAGTTTTATCTTTTGCGTCTGCTTTCTATAACAGACGGATAAAATATTTTTACATCTGTCTACAACAGACGTATAAAGTCCGAGAACAGAAGTATATAATAATGCATGATATGTCTGTTATGCTAGAACAGACGCAAAAAATCTTTTTTTTTTTAATATTTATTTTGTATTAATTTTCAGCTATACCTGTCCATACCAATAATATGAATGAATTATCCTATATTTTCATTTAGCACCTGTCAATGCTAATAATTTGCAGCTGCTCGACCAAATTCAAATCCAGTACTATACATATTCTCAATCCCAAAAATATTAAACTTAATAATTAATTTAACAGAATGAAAATAGTACTTAATTAACAAAAACCGACAATAATCATATAAATTTTCAACTTGTTCCACTGAAGTACAATGTTTCACCACAATTAAAAAACCTTAAATTCAAACATTTTCACAACCTAAATTAACAAACTCCATCATACCTACCAATTCTACAAATATTCATTCGTAAAATAATCAGCCCAAATGTCTCGAATTTCATCAATTTCTTGTCGAGTGTAGGATGTCACCCTTCCAATACCCTACAATAATATTTACATGCCGAAATTAATTTGTAGTCAACATATTTCCTATCATATACTTAACAAAAGACATTAGATATGGTTTTTCACATACCTTACTCCAATTAGCCTCGCCATTTTTACTATATTGTGATACTATGTCATACATGTATTTCATAACATAATAACCACACTCGGTACCACCTTGTTGTTGAAGACACTGCATAACCAATTAAATAATTTATTAAATTAAAGAAGCAAAAAAAAACATAACAGTACGGTGCTATTTCTAGAATTACTAGGAACCTTGGTTCGATTTTGGTAAGATGGCTTGCATTATATAAATCAATATACTCGTGCTAATGATATATTAACACCAGTTAAAAGACAAAGTAAACACACCTGAGCTAGTGGTTACAACGTGTCAACTAACCAACAAATGTCGTTTGATATAATTGTTTTCTTAGTTGTGGTTCATGACTCCAACCAGCATGTGACCTTTTATGCACACACTTCTTCTAAATTTTAATTTAAGCGTATGTATTACTCTTTATTTAAAAAATTGTAAAGTATTATATGTACTTTTACTATTTACAAATTTTCATCTTTCAGTTCTCACAATCTCAAAATAACCAGGTTACCCATCCCTAATTAAAAATATAGGTCCCTAACAAAGATTGAAAAATTATGAATTAGATTGTAAAATTCACATGATTTTGAGTTCTTCTTTAATTTATTTATTTATAATTTTACAGTGAAACAGTGATTAATCATCTATATCAAAATTGATGAACACTAATGAGCTGAGTAAATAGAAAAAGAAAATCAAAACTAAGATGTTGAGAGTAATCTCGCACATACGAAAATCCATATCAAGAAATAAATTAGCTTGAAATTAGTTGTACAACTAATTGTAATATACTAAACTGTGCAGTTCTTTTTTTACCTAAATTTTATTCAAATTGTTAGTCCATGAGATTTAATTATATATTGTCTAATTATATGTATATTACATATATCATAGGAGCCCTCGACTTAAAGTAGAACCAAATTAATGGAGCACATTACAGAGTTCATAATGAAGGGATACTTCTAGTTATTAATTTGCTCAAAACACTTTAAGCATAAACATAGAGACAGTACACATATATTACCCATTGAGAAGCATAATACACACAATACACATATATACACACATGTATTACTAAGTGAGAAGCATATATACTAACAATCCACACATACATACATGAAGATAAGGGAGAAGCATAAACATACAATGACTCAATCGAACTATACACACATATTTACACATATATAGGCACATACGTGAGACATATAGAGAGAGGGAGAGGGAAGTTACCGGTATGAATGGGTATGCCCCAAAATCGGTGAAATTAGGGCTTCTCCGTGAATCAATCGTAGACAATCTTAGAAGGAATTAGGGATTCTGTGGGAGTTTGGGAAATTGTAGAGCACGGCTAGGAGTGAGAGTGTATACGTTATGTGAAATTGGGGTAATCTATTCTGTGGGAGTTTGTTTTCTTATTTTCTACTCGATTAATTATTGTTTATGTAAAAAAAATTATTGTTTATGTATCTGGTGTAAATAAACAGACGTATATAAGGAGATATACTAATTGGGGCCGCTGAATATTTACATATATATATATATGTATATATTTAAAAATCGCCTTATACGACTGTTTTAAAAGGCCAGACGCATATAATTGAACTTTATACGTCTGTTAACACATAACAGATGCATATAATTAAACTTTATACGTCTGTTAAAATATAACAGACGCAAAAGATTCTTTGACAGTCGTATAAAATTACCTTATGCATCTGTTTAGTTCCAACAGACGTATAAACATACTTCTTTCCAATATATACATCTGTTTAATGTATGACAGACGCATAAAACTACTTTATGCATCTGTTTCGTTTGTAACAGATGCAAATGAAGAGACGCATATGGTAGTTTTTGTACTAGTGTATTCTATAAATCAATAGAGAGCTAAGAAAGTACCTAATTAGGGGATGGTGAGCAGCGCCTCAAATCACCTCAATCGCCAAGAAATCGCCTCAATTAGGGTTTTCTGTGTGCAGAATCGGGTTTTGTGATAATACAGTGTTAGGTTGTGTGTATAATCGGGCATAGTAAGGGTAAGTATGTAATTTCAGTAACGCCCGCAATGTTTCATTGCGGGTGTGTAGACAAATTTTTTATTTTCCTCCAATCTGTTATTTGTTTATTAAGAATTTAAATAAAATTCAAAAAATAGAAAAAAAATTAAAAATTAAAATGTATGTCCAATTTAGTGATATTCCCAAGATTTCAAAAAATAATAAATTAATTTGGAGGGTAAAAGATATAATAATAATAAATAATAAATAATAAATTAATTTCTCGACGATCCAACCGTACGGATGTTAAGATATATCTAATATATTGATATTCCCAAAATTTCAAAAAATAAAAAATTATTTTGGTTGGAGGTCTTAGTATGTTAGGTCGAATACACAATAAGTAATCAAATACTGTATGAGTAACTTAACAAGAACACACTGTTTAACAATTAAAAACTGTTTGGAATTAATAATTCCTCTCTCAGTGATGTAAATATCACAGAGAGCTGCTTAGGTTACAATCAAAAGATTTCTCAATGTTCGACTACCCTTCTAGGGTTAACCTAACTGTATTTATAGAACATACAGCTTCGTACAATCAGTAACTGATTCTCCTAAAATCAAGCTATACAATTGATATCAATCACGATTGCTTCAGTCTTCCAAGTCAACTCAATCTCTTTGACAGCTTTTCAATCTTCAAAGATATTGCTTCCATATTTATCAATCTTCAAACACTGTTGACTCTTCAGACAATACCGCTACAGAGTTTAACAAACTCTGTTTGTGCTTCCAGTCAGTGTTTAACTAAACTCTGACTGCTTCCAAACACTGTTTCCATCAATCATTTCTAACAATCTCCCCCAACTTGTCCATTAGCAAGAATGTACAAGTTTTACAGTAAATGATGATGTCAAAACAAATACAAAGTTTACAGTGTTTAACATACAAACAGAGTTTAAGCTATTACTTAACAAATTCTACAGAAAATAAGAAAATTTCTTACAGACTTTAATTTCTAATCTCTTGCAGATCAGGCATTGTTCTGAGATAGTCTATAAGCAACCTTCTTTCAGCATTTTCAAGCTCTACCTGCATAGCTTCCTTGATTTCTCTTAACTGAGGATCATTTTCATCAGTTTGATAGATAGCAGCTCTAAGATCGTAGATTTTGTTTCTTCTCATCTCATTTCCCAGCCTGATGTATTTCACCTCTTCAGATTTTACATTGAAATCCAGAACAGTAATTCCAAGATCTGTTTTCAGCTTTGTAGTTCCCTTTTCCATTTCAATCAGTTTGCCATTCCAATCTTTGTATTTAGGAACATACTTACTGTTGATTTTCATTTGTCTTCTTGCAAGGTTCTGAATCATTCTTTGTCTGAGCACATTTGCAACTGACTGAGCTCTTTGATTTCTAACTCTGAAAATATACAGGACATATTCAAGTTCTTCAGCATATTTTAATTCGATATCCTTTTCAGAGACTTTAAATACTGTTCCATCAGCCATGAAATATAGCAAGAAATCCTTTTCTAGACTCTTCTGATATACAAGCTGTACTGACTCCAGTCTGTCTAAACTCTCTTGAGTAACACCTCGACCTGGAACAGACAGTGAAGAAGGATCTCTAGGACCAACATATTGCCTTTTATCTCTGTGTGAGCCTATGCCTTCTTTGTTGTATCCAACTTTACCAGATAAAGCTCTACCATCAGTAAAATCCATTGGAATTGTAGCTTCTAGTCTTGAATCATGAGGAGCACCCCTCTTAAATGTTGATTTCAACTGAGAAGACAATAATGGTGTGGTCACAATTTGTGCAGCAACAGAGGTTGTGTCTTCATTCTTCTGTACAACATGTGTATCAACAGAGGTTGTAACTATACTTTTCAGTTTTTGCTTAGCTTCTGCATCTGTTGGTTTTCTGAATACTTGCATTCTTTGATTTGTACCAACAGGTTCTTTGATTTGAATGCCTTTAAGAACAGGCTTTGCAGCTTTAGCAACTTTCACATTCTTCTTTGCTTTTTCAGACTTTAGAGCTTTCAGATGCTTTTCTTGTAAACTCTTCTCTTCAGCTTTAGCATCTTCTATGGTCACTCCTTCTGCATTCTCTTCCATGAAAAGCTTAACAGCTAACTCCTCATCAGTCTTTGGGTTTGATGTTACTTCCAAACTCTTGGTCTTTGAAGTACCTTGAGTTTCAGTGTTTATTCCAACAGACTGTGATTTAAAAGATTTGCCAGATCTCAGAGTTTGCCTTTCAGAGTTTAAGCCCTTACTCTTATCACTTGCCCCTCCATCTCCAGCATCATCCTTTTGAGTCAGAGTTTGAGAAACTTTGCATTTAGACTTAGCAACTCTCTCCCCCTTTTTGACATCATCAGGAATAAGTATTGATGTAATGAGCTCCAAAGAATTTCAATTGAATCCACCTTAGAAAACAAAGCAGTCTGATTCTCTTCAACTTTTCCTAGCCTGGCAAAGAGAGTGTCTTGAACTTTAGACAGCTGAACAGCTTTGATTTTAGACTCTCTTTCCATCTTCAATTCTCTTGACTGAATCTCAGTCTTCAAGGAAGCAATTTCTTGTTTAGTTTCAGCAAAATTTCCTTCCAGAGTCTTGACTTGTACCACAGTTGCCTTTAAACAGGATAAGATTTCTGGATTTGAAATTTGCTTTGCAGTTTGCTTAACAAACTCAGATGCTCTCCCTTTTGGAAAAATGCAATCTTGTTTATACCAATTTTCAGCAGATTTAGCAAGATGCTCTACTTCAACGGCATGTGATGGACAAGGCTGATCAAAAGGTGTATGCTTATTATTTGTCTGTGCTGGTGCACTCACAAAGGAATCAGAGTTTGCACTACTGTCAGAAACATCTTCAGCACTTGCATCTTTAACTTGAGTATCTTTTAAAGAACCACTGTGCTGAACAGTGTCAGCCACGGTTTCTGTAACAACTTCTGCAACATTTTCAACAGTCTCCTCATGTTGCACAGGCTCTGCAACAGAGTTTGCCTTTGTAGCTTCAACAGGCATGGATTCAGAAATTATCTTTGTTGCCTGATCAACTTCATCACCTTTGTCTTGAATTGGAGAAGATACCAGCTCTGTGTGTGATGCTTCAGTTTCAGGAACTTTTACTGCAAGCTCATCAGCTACACCAGGAGCTTCAGTATGAACAATAGGTGAGATAGGATCAGAGAATGGTTCAAATGAGTCAAAAATATTATCCATTGGTGAAAGACCATCTCTATAATCCTCTTCTACAGGCATTTTATCCTCTGTAGGCATTTGAACATTAACATTATCCTCTGCAGGCATTTTAACCTCTGCAGGTATAGCAACATTCACTGTAATCTCAACAGTAGGTGTTTGCTGTGAAACCACCTCTGTAGCTTCAACAAGAGTCTCTTCATCTGAATCAGAAAGAATTAATCTCCTTTTCTTGATTGGAGGCACCACATTCTCCTCTTCATCTTCACTTGAGCTCTCTCTTGGTGGTGAAAGTGAAGGTCTGTTTGCTTTTTGTTTCTTCCTTCTTGTATAAACAGCTCCAGGTATTGTTTGTTTAGCCTTTGAGTGTTTAGTGTTTTGGGCAGTGTGTTTCTTCCTCTTTGGCTTGGTTTTGGCTGGTTCAGTAGGTGCTGGCTCAGAGTGTAAGGTGTCAGTGTTTAAGGTTTCAGTGTTTAATGGTTCAGTGTTTGAGGGTTCAGTGTTTGAGAGTGGAGAATTTATTGGTGAAGAGTTTAAGGTTTCTGGTTGTGGTTGTTGAGATGTAGTAGGTACATTGGTTGTGGGTGTTGTGGGTGTTGGTTCAGAGTTTATGGTTTCTAATGGTTCAGGCATGTGTTGTGGTGATTGAGGGTCTTGTGGTTGGTTTACATAGTTTTGTAGGGCTAAAGGCATAAACATATCTGGTATTTGCTATTTAGTGATATCTTTGTTTGTCAAATCAGAAAACATTCTTTTAGCAACTTGAAAAGGCTGAATCACATCAGCTTCATCAATTGGAATGTTAGGCACACAGGCAGTAAATAGCAGTTGACAAAAACGAGCAAAATAAACAGTAGTAGACTCAGACAAACGCTCTCCCAAGTTCATTAGTACTAGTCTACCAAAATCGAAGTTACCTCCATATAGTAGAGCATGACCAATTTGGAGAGTATCCAGAGGAAGTGCATCCCAGTTTGTTGTCTTCTTTCCAAAAGCCCTTGTTATACAATCGAAGAAGAAACTCCATTCCTTTCTCAAACTTGGTCGTCTCAAAGACCCTATCTTATTCAAGTTTCCTGCACATCCAATTTGCTCCAACATTGTCCTCAATCGATCATGACCAACAACACTGTAAGAAGTGTGTGTCTCAAAATCCAGAGCATCCCTAACAGTAGTTGGAGTAATAATATACTCTGATTCATCATGAGTAAAAATGATTGTTGGAGTGCCAGACTCTCCTCCATCATCATATTCAGAGTTTGTCCAGAAAGTAGCAATCTGTGAAGCAGATAGTGTTGGTGGTGCAGTTAGAGCCGTCCCTATCTCAGAATCTTTCAAGAAATTTTGGAACACATGAAACGCCTCTGGAGCATTTACAGTCTCCAACGGTGCTGCATAGTTACTAGGAAGAAAAACTAACCCTGCTGCATCAAACGCTTTTGTTGCCATTAGTAAAAAGATACGAAGATAGTCAGAGAAAAGATGTGTATGCACTGTAAGTGTTTATCAAAATGTGAAGGAGAGTATATGAGAAGTGTGAAAGTAAATGAGTATGCAAGTAACTGTGAGTGGGTGAATGTGAATCGATATGGAGTGAGAGACTAAAGACGATTAGAGTAAAATTAAAACTCAATCGTTTATTTAGTAAAAGCGCGCAACTGTTGTAGAGTAGTGTGTGAGTATGACACAATCATGGGACACGTGTCAAACAGCCAATGGTTCACTTAACAATTATCGCTGTCATTTCTTTAATCACGACACTTACACTAATTAACAGTTGTCAACTACCCCAATTACTCCAAAATAGTCAAATCATCTCAATGAGACTTTACCTCAGAGTACTTAACACAACTCAACAGAGTTTATCAATTTTCCAACTTAATCACTAAAACCCTTACAAAAATTGCACAGTTGTGAATTAAGTGTGTGTGAAGCAGAGTTTACTGAAATCAATTTTTAGAGCATCTAATATTTCATAAAATCCATAACAAACAGTTAATAAACACTGAATGCACAAACTCTCATATTAAACACTGATTGTTTGATGAATGCTAAACTCTGTAGTTACTGTAATACAAAAATCTGAAAACTTCTATTCCCTTTGATGTCCATGATTATCCAAGAAAGCACACAGTCTTTGAAGACAAAAAGATCAAGAGATAGAAATCAGAGTTTCATTCAGTGAATAACAGTCATGAACTGTATAACCTCACAAACTCTCAATGCACACAAGTGTTTAGGTGAAGTGTTTACACTCACATTCAATCAGAAATAGAAGAATCTACCATATGCTTGAATGTCCACCAATTCTACACTACTTTGAGTACATGTATTCACAAATCAAAAGGACTTTATTCAGGGTTTAAATGGAGTAAGATCAAACAGATGAAAAGAGATGTTTTATTCATGAGTGACTTCAAGCTGAACATCTTAATGGAACAAAGTGTTCAGTACATATTTGTACAAGATCAGTATATATGCCTTTTTTTATTTTTATTATTTTTTTTTTATTTATTTAGCATATATACTGAGTAAACTTTTCTTTCCTTTGAGAAACACTCATCTGTTTAAAAAAAAATATTTAACTGCTCTTAACACTTCAGAGTATAGGAAAAATGAGCAGTTAATAAGGCTCAAAGGGGTTTACTAAGGATGGAATTTATGAACATTGTTTATACAATGTTTGAACAAAGTTCAAAAGAATTTTTGAACAGTGTTTGAAGAAATGGTGAATCCTATTGCCTTTATCATTTTCATGCACACACATATCATGTAGTCTCAAAATGGTCTAATACAAGTTCTAGAGAAACATACTACCTGATGAATATCACACAACAATAAATACTGATTGATAGAAAATGTATCAATCACTGATTTGGCTCAAACTCTCACAGGGTGTAAACATGAGTCTGAACTCACCAAACTAATCACTGACACATCTCAAGGTTTATGATTTTCACAAGTACAAACAAGGAATCATCATGAACCATACCTTTGGAAACAGAATGTCACTTATCAGAGTTTAGAGTTCATCAATAACCAAAATTATTTATGAGAGGCAATGCACACAATATTCATAGACTCAGAGTTTAGGACTGAATAAACTAAGAGATGCTATAAATATGAAACAGTATCATGCTGTGTTGATTTACTGCACAAAGTCTGATTAGATTACAGTGACTCAGAAAGAATCATGATTTATTTACTGAGAATCATGCTTCATACATTTTTCTTCATTGGTGTTTTCATTCAGACAATAATCAATTCTGAATTCACTGAGAGTATCTAACATGTTAACAGTATTTAACAGACAGACATGCTGACAGAGTTTAAAAAAAAATTTAAACATTAGCATGCAGAACAGAGTTTAATACTAAGGTTCACATAGCACTTAACAATTTTTAAATCATGAGCAATGAGTTTTTGAGTCTAACCAACATCTCTAGTCAAAACTAGAGACCATTCCTAGTTCATTGACCAGTCTTGTAAATGTGGCTTCACTCAATGGCTTGGTGAAGATATCTGCAAGTTGTTGTTCTGTAGACACAAAGTGAAGCTCAATGTTCCCTTCCTCTACATGCTCTCTGATGAAGTGATACCTTATGCTGATGTGCTTTGTCATTGAATGTTGTACTGGATTACCTGTCATTGCAGTAGCACTTTGATTATCACAGTAAATAGGTATCTTGGTATACCTTAATCCATAATCCAGCAGTTGATTCTTCATCCATAAAATCTGTGCACAGCAGCTACCAGCAGCAATATACTCTGCTTCAGCTGTAGATGTAGATATTGACTTCTGTTTCTTGCTGTACCAGGAAACAAGTCTGTCACCCAGAAATTGACAACTTCCACTGGTGCTTTTTCTGTCTATCTTACATCCAGCAAAGTCTGCATCAGAGTAACCAAGAAGTTTAAACTCTGATTCTCTTGGATACCACAGCCCCAAAGTTATAGTGCCCTTCAGGTACTTGAATATCCTCTTTACTGCTGTTAAATGTGGTTCTCTTGGATCTGCCTGGAACCTTGCACACAAACAAGTTGCATACATGATATCAGGTCTACTAGCTGTCAAATAGAGTAGAGAACCAATCATTCCTCTGTAACTTGTCATATCTACTGATGACCCTGCATCTTTGTCCAATTTTGTTGCAGTTGCCATGGGAGTTGTTGCAGATGAACAGTCAAGCATACCAAATTTCTTGAGAAGGTTTCTGGTATATTTTGCTTGATTTATAAAAATTCCATCATCTGTTTGCTTCACCTGTAGGCCTAGAAAATAACTAAGCTCTCCCATCATACTCATTTGATATCTTGACTGCATGAGTTTGGCAAACCTCTTACAGAGTTTATCATTAGTAGACCCAAAAATGATGTCATCCACATATATCTGAACTAAAAGCAAGTCACTACCATTTTGGAAGTAAAACAGAGTTTTGTCAATAGTACCTCTGTGAAATCCACTTTCTAGTAGAAATTTGGCAAGGGTTTCATACCATGCCCTTGGTGCCTGCTTAAGTCCATAAAGTGCCTTGTCTAATCTGTAGACATAGTCTGGATATTTTGGATCTACAAACCCTGGTGGTTGTTCCACAAACACTTCTTCTTCAAGTTTTCCATTCAAAAATGCACTTTTTACATCCATCTGAAACACTTTAAATTTCATGTGAGAGGCATATGCTAGAAAAATTCTGATTGCCTCCAATCTAGCCACTGGAGCAAATGTTTCATCATAGTCTATTCCCTCCTGTTGTGAATAGCCTTTTGCAACCAGTCTTGCCTTGTTCCTTGTGATAATACCCTCACTGTCAGTTTTATTCCTGAAAACCCATTTAGTACCAACAATGGATCTGTTCTTGGGCCTTGGTACCAGTGTCCACACTTCATTTCTTTCAAATTCATTTAGCTCTTCTTGCCTTGCTGTTATCCAGTCAGCATCTTTAAGAGCTTCTTCCACTTTCTTTGGCTCAGATTGTGACAAGAATGCATGAAACAGACATTCATTTGTTGTTGCACTTCTTGTCCTTACTTTTGCATCTGGATCACCAATAATCAAATCAGGTGTGTGAGATTTAGTCCATTTTCTTGCAGAAGGCAAATTGCTTCTGTCATCATGTGATCCTCCCCCTTGATCCATGCTCTCCTGATTTTCTTGGTGTCTTTCTTCATTTTCAGATGCTCCCCCTGAATGTGACTTCTCAGAATTATCAACAGAGTTTGAATCAACAGTGTTTGAATCAACAGAGTTTGATTCAGAATCATCAACTGAGTCACTTTCAGTGTTTGAATTATCACTTTGAAGTGATTCTTCATGCTCCCCCTCAACTGGTTCTTCCCTTGTTTCTGATTGAAGAGTTTCTTCAGTATTTACCAGTAGAGGTTCAGAGTTTAGATCAACAGAGTTTGTCAAGTCAGTCTGATCAGAGTTTACTTTTTCAGAGAATAAATCTTCATTTTCAAAGTGCAGTTGATCATGTTCATTGACATCTTCAAGTCCAGTTATTTTCTTGTCATCAAATGACACATGAATTGATTCCATGATCACTCTAGTTCTCAGATTATAAACTCTGAATGCCTTTGTTGACAGTGGATAGCCAACAAAAATTCCTTCATCTGCCTTTAGGTCAAATTTGGTCAACTGTTCAGGATGAGTCTTCAACACAAAGCATTTGCATCCAAAAATATGAAAATATTTTAGATTTGGCTTTTTCTTCTTCACCATTTCATATGGTGTTTTACCATGCTTGTTGATCAGTGTTGCATTTTGAGTAAAACAAGCAGTTTGAACTGCTTCTGCCCAGAAATATGTTGGCAACTTTGCTTCATCTAGCATGGTTCTGGCAGCTTCTATCAAGGTTCTATTCTTCCTCTCCACTACACCATTTTGTTGTGGAGTGCCAGGTGCAGAAAACTCTTGTTTTATCCCTTTACTCTTGCAAAATTCTTCCATAGATGAATTCCTGAACTCAGTTCCATTGTCACTTCTGATTATCTTCACTTGATTTTCTGACCCTTTGTCCAGTTGTAATATATGTTCTGTCAGTGTTAATGCAGTTTCATCCTTCTTTGCAAGAAAATATACCCATGTATACCTGGTATACTCATCAACAATGACAAGAGCATATTTCTTCTTTCCAAGAGACATCACATTCACTGGACCAAAAAGATCAACATGTAGTAGATGATAAGGATCAACAATTGAAGACTCAGTTTTGCTTTTGAAGGTGGCTTTTCTCAGTTTGGCCTTCTGACAAGAATCACACAGTCCTTCTACATTCAGTAAAGACTTTGGTAGACCTCTTACAAGATCATTCTTGATTAGCTCATTGATGTTGTTCAGGTTCAAATGAGAGAGTTTCTTGTGCCATTTCCAACTCTCTTCACTGGACATCCTTGTAGACAGACACACTGCTTTGCCATCAGTGTTTGTTGACAATTTAATTTCATAGATGTTATTGTGTCTGTTTCCAACTAGAGCAACTTTCCCTGTAGATTTACTGATCACTTGACAATATTCAGGCTGAAAATCCACATGATATCCTCTGTCACAGATTTGACTCACAGATAGCAGATCATGCTTGAGTCCTGGAACCAGAGCTACATTTGTGATGATGACATTTCCAAGATTAATATTGCCATATCCCAGTGTATGTCCTATGTTGCCATCTCCATAGGAAACTTCTGGGCCAGCCTTCTCCTCAAACTCTGATAGCAGGGCTTTATTTCCTGTCATGTGTCCTGAACATCCACTGTCCACGACTAGGGTACTAACCCTGTTGCCCTGCAATCACAAACAATCACTGATTATTAGTTTTAAGGATCCAGACTTGCTTGGATCCTTTGTCTTTCTTAATTCTGTTAGCTTTTGCAGCGGAATTCACATTATCAGAGTTTAAGCTAACTTTTTCAGAGTTTACATTTGCAGAGTTTACTTTAACCCATCTTAAATTTGGTTTGGGTTCATAGTAATTATAGTAAATAGCATGGTAATCTCTACAAGTGTAAATAGAATGCCAAGTACTTCCACAGTGTTTGCATAAAGTCTGTGGTCTAGTTCTCACATAATCACTCTTTACTGCAGTTTTAGAAGGCAAAGAATTAATGTTCTTATTCTTACTGCAGAAACTAGCAAGATGATTAGTGCTACCACAATTAAAGCATGTTTTTCTAGGAGCTAATGAAGCAAGCATTGGCTTAATTCCTGATGTGATGCCTACTTTTCCATTTTTGTTTTTCTTAGGCAATCTCTGTTTGTTGACAGATTTTATCTCCTTAAGCTTATGCTTGAGTTGTTTATCTGTCATTAAACCAATGTTAGCCTCTTTAACAAAAGTTTTAGCATATGACTCTCTAACAGCCTTTTTCTGTGCTTCAGTCTTAGGTCCACCTGTTCCCATGACATTACCCTCAGATGAACAATGTGGTCTAACCTTTACCTGATTTTCAAATCTAAGTTCATCTCCTACAGAGTAACCTAGACCTACTGTGTCTGATTGAAACACTTCTTGAGTGTCTTTACCAGAGTGTGTCCAAGTTTTAATGATGTGTTTAGTATCCTCCAATTCTGATTCTAGTTGCTTATACTTACTTAGCAACTCCTGTTCAGTAAACACTGCATCATCTCTCTCTTTTTGAATTTTATTCATGTTCTCTAGCTGTTCCTCAACAAGTTTATTTCTTTCTTTGAGTTGAGAGCACTCAGACTTTATCCTCTCATTTTCTAAAGTCTGATCCCTATAACTGATATGCAATGCTTTAAGATAAATTCTCAATTCAGTTATATTATCAGTGTTATAAGCATAGGTAGTTGGAGGTACCTTGAGATCATCATTTTCAATCTGAGTAGTAGCCATGAGAGCATAGTTGACTTCCTCATCTGAATCTGAAGTGTCTGCCCAATCTCTGCCTTTGGTGTAGAGTGCCTTTTCAGTTTTACCCTTCTTGCACTCAGGAGCATAGTGTCCCATCTCCTTACACTTGTAGCATTGAATCTCAGACTTATCTTTCTTACCAGATTTGAAGTCCTTTCCCTCAGCTTTCTTGAAATTCTTCTTGTCAGACTTTGAGTAGTCCCTGGAGAATCTCTTTCCCTTCTTGAAGTTCTTGAAACCCATCTTCTTGAAGGTTTTTACCATCAATGCAGCCATTTGCATCATCTCCTCATCATCTTCAGAATCAGATGATCCATCTGTGTTTGAGTCAACATCAGTGTTTGATGACTCATTCTCTGAATGTATGACTAAGGCTTTCCCTTTTGCCTTTCTCCTTGATGCCTCCTTCTTTGATGGTTTCTCCTCAACCTTAAGAGCAACAGACTTTGACTTTCTACTAGATCTTTTGTTTCTCTGTTCCAATTCCAATTCATGAGTTTTGAGCAGCCCATAAATTTCATCAATCTCTGTTTCACCAAGTTCATAATTATCTCTTATAGTGGTTGTTTTCACATCCCACTTTTCAGGTAGAGAAAGAAGAAACTTGAGATTTGAGTCTTCTAAATCATACTCTTTGTTAACCAATGACAAATCATTGAGCAGTTTACAGAATCTGTCAAATGTTTCTGTCATGGTTTCATCAGACTTTGCCTCAAAGTGCTCATACTCCTGAGTGAGTATGTTTCTTCTGTTTTTCTTGATTGCAGGAGTTCCTTGACACCTAACCTCAAGTGCATCCCATATTTCCTTTGCAGTTGTGCAGTTAATCACTTTATTAGACATAACATTGTCTAATGCACTGTGAAGTAAATGTCTCACTTTTGCATCCTTTGCAATAGATGAAAGATCCTCTGCAGTTAGATCTTTCTTTTCCTTTGGAATGACCTTTGATTCCTCACCAGCAGTAGCAGCAGATAATTTTGTTGGTTTGTGAGGACCTTCATATATTCTATCAAGGTATTCTGGATCTGTAGCCTCCAGAAACATGGTCATTTTCACCTTCCAAATTGCATACTCTGATGGCCTAAGTATAGGAACCCTTATTGTCTCATACCTACTAACAGTAGTAGGGGTTTTCTCAGATGGTGGAGGTATCTCTGCCATTGATTACTCTTGTGTTTGGATCTTTAACTGTAATAAAGTAACAGATTAGGCTCTGATACCACTTGTTAGGTCGAATACACAATAAGTAATCAAATACTGTATGAGTAACTTAACAAGAACACACTGTTTAACAATTAAAAACTGTTTGGAATTAATAATTCCTCTCTCAGTGATGTAAATATCACAGAGAGCTGCTTAGGTTACAATCAAAAGATTTCTCAATGTTCGACTACCCTTCTAGGGTTAACCTAACTGTATTTATAGAACATACAGCTTCGTACAATCAGTAACTGATTCTCCTAAAATCAAGCTATACAATTGATATCAATCACGATTGCTTCAGTCTTCCAAGTCAACTCAATCTCTTTGACAGCTTTTCAATCTTCAAAGATATTGCTTCCATATTTATCAATCTTCAAACACTGTTGACTCTTCAGACAATACCGCTACAGAGTTTAACAAACTCTGTTTGCGCTTCCAGTCAGTGTTTAACTAAAATCTGACTGCTTCCAAACACTGTTTCCATCAATCATTTCTAACATAGTAAATCACTAGTATATTGATGAGTACCCGTAACTCGTGCTTTGTCACTGATTATTGTTTCTATTTTTTAAAACCTATTTCTCGACAATCCAACCGTACGGATGTTAAGATATATCTAATATATTGATATTCCCAAATTTTCAAAAAATAAAAAATTAATTTTGTTGGAGATCTTAGTAGATCACTAGTATATTGATGAGTACCGTAACTCGTGCTTTGTCAATGATTATTGTTTCTATTTTTTAAAAACCATTTCTCGACGATCCAACCGTACGGATGTTAATATATATCTAATATATTTATATTCCCAAATTTTAAAAAAATACAAAATTAATTTGGTTGGAGGTCTTCGTAGATCAGTAGTATATTGACCAGTACCAATAATTCGTGCTTTGTCACTCATTATTGTTTCTATTTTTTAAAAACTATTTCTCGACCATCCAACCGTACGGATGCTAAGATATATCTAATATATTGATATTCCCAAAATTTCAAAAAATAAAAAATTATTTTGGTTGGAGGTCTTAGTACATCACTAGTATATTGACTAGTACCCGTAACTCGTGCTTTGTCACTGATTATTGTTTCTATTTTTTAAAAATTATTTCTCGACGATCCAACCGTACGGATGTTAAGATATATCTAATATATTGATATTCCCAAATTTTCAAAAAATAAAAAATTAATTTTGTTGGAGATCTTAGTAGATCACTAGTATATTGATGAGTACCGTAACTCGTGCTTTGTCAATGATTATTGTTTCTATTTTTTAAAAACCAATTCTCGACGATCCAACCGTACGGATGTTAATATATATCTAATATATTTATATTCCAAAATTTTAAAAAAATACAAAATTAATTCGGTTGGAGATCTTCGTAGATCAGTAGTATATTGACCAGTACCAATAATTCGTGCTTTGTCACTCATTATTGTTTCTATTTTTTAAAAACTATTTCTCGACGATCCAACCGTACGGATGCTAAGATATATCTAATATATTGATATTCCCAAAATTTCAAAAAATAAAAAATTATTTTGGTTGGAGGTCTTAGTAAATCACTAGTATATTGACTAGTACCCGTAACTCGTGTTTTGTCACTGATTATTGTTTCTATTTTTTAAAAACTATTTCTCGACGATCCAACCGTACGGATGTTAAGATATATCTAATATATTTATATTCCCAAATTTTCAAAAAATAAAAAATTAATTTTGTTGGAGATCTTAGTAGATCACTAGTATATTGATGAGTACCGTAACTCGTGCTTTGTCAATGATTATTGTTTCTATTTTTTAAAAACCATTTCTCGACGATCCAACCGTACGGATGTTAATATATATCTAATATATTTATATTCCCAAATTTTAAAAAAAATACAAAATTAATTTGGTTGAAGATCTTAGTAGATCACTAGTATATTGACTAGTACCCGTAACTCGTGCTTTATCACTTATTATTGTTTCTATTTTTTAAAAACTATTTCTCGACGATCCAACCGTACGGATGTTAAGATATATCTAATATATTGATATTCCCAAGATTTCAAAAAATAATAAATCAATTTGGATGGTAAAAGTGGTAGTCAACTATCGATTTGACTTGTACTCCTAACTAAGTGAATCTAATGTATAAAATCTCAAAAATAGAAAATTAGTGAATATAATGTAAAATTAATCATAGAATTAATGAGTATTAATATTTGAATTTTTATGAATTTTAATTCAAATATTATCTTATTTTCCTATTTTTAATTAATTTTAACAAAATTACGCCCGCAATGAAACATGGCGGACGCCCGCAATGAAACATGGCGGGCAGGGGGATATCCCCGGGGGCTCCTGATTGATTTCCTATATATATATATATATATATATATATATATATATATATATATATATATATAGTCCAAAAATATATATATATATATATATAGTCCAAAAAAAAGATCGAAAATGACAACTGAAAAATGGAACTTGAAATCAGAAATTTAGTTGCATGTGGTTGCGTGGTTGCATTTAGTTGAATATGTCCTTGTGGGGCCTTGCAACCCAAATCCACCAAAATAGCACCCCATCTTAAAAAAAAATAAAAAATTGAATGTGGTTGCATTTAGTTGAATGTGGTTGCATTTAGTTGAATGTGATTGTCCCTGCGGGGCCTTGCAACCCAAATCCACCAAAATATCACCCCCACCTTTAAAAAAAAAAGTCGATAAACATTATTGTTCATCCGAAATTCTGGGTAGGAAATTGGATTGAAAGAGGAAAGATGATATTTTTGTAAATAAGATGGTATTTTTGCAAAAATTTACTTTTGACAATATATTTTTGAAAATAGCCCTTAATTTTTAATCAAAACTCGATCAATTTGACTTTAAAATGTTAAAAATAGGATAAAATAAATGGAACAAGAATACAGTAGTTCAGACAAATTAAAGGATGCCGGGTTGGTAGTACCGTTGGAAGGGAACTGAGATTTAGCATGCATGGGGATTCAAAAGTATATACTCCCATCAGGCATCAGCCGCATCAGTATGGGAGTAACTTTGTTTTAAATCACGTAGCCAAACACGCATATTTTTGGTGCGAGAAGCGTACACGCATTTTAGCAATACTCAGACAAATTAAAGGATGTCGGGTCGGTTTTACTGTAGAATGGGAACGAAGAGTCAGCATGCACGTGGATTCCAAAGGGGTGCAGGTTCTTTTCTTAAATTAGTACAAGAACATCGCAAAGTGTAACTTCTCTTTGCACCTAATTAATATTTCTTTCGTTTCACTCATTTTTTATAGATTTTTTTTATTGATTCACATGCATTTTAAGCTATATACTATGAAATATAGTTATATAACTTATTTTTAAAACAATAAATTTTGAATAAAAATTTAAACATTAAATTTTATTTAGAAGAAAAAAAATTAAAATAATATATGAAACTTTACTTTATACAAGTTTTAAAATGCGTATTAAATTCTATATTCCAAATATAAAGAATCTTATTGAAACATGCATATATTTGGCAAAGTCTTGCAAGAAGCATACGTGCATTTAGCAATATATATGCTAAAAGTTAATTGAAATTAAATTTATGTGATTCTTATCGGGTTAATTGACTATTTCATAATTAAACTCGTGCTCAACTTACAATTGGGTAATCGAACTCAAAAAACTTGCAGTCAACTCATCAAAGTAATTAAAACTTGCAATTAGTCAACCGCCATTAGCTTCCTGTAACGTCTGTGACGGAAAAATGACGTGGTGTGCTGATGTGTCGTTGTCCGCTGAGGTGGTTCGTTAAAAACAAAATTTTTACTTTAATAACGAGGCATTTTTAGAGTAAATATAAATAGTTTTTTTAGTTCTTTTTCTCTCTCATTCCTCACAACCTCTCTCTCTTCTTCCTGTAAAATCTCGCTCCTTGTTCTTCAGTTTTCTTTTTCATTTTAGTAATTAAAATCCTTCGTTCTTTATGATTTTGTTGCTTAAATTTGTAATTCTAGTACTCAAATGACTTGATTTTCCAACCTCTACAACCCAATACCCTTTAATTTTGATTTTTGAAATTTTTAGAATTTAGGGTTTTTGATTTCTTGATTCCAGCGACCATCCCACTCCATTCCGGCGTCACTTTCATTCAAATCCACCACACCAACACCTCTTTACTTCCCCTAATTCCCGTCCACCCACCCCCTCAACCACCCTTCTCCTCCAACAAACTACCACCACTGCCTTTCTCCGCAACAACCCAGCCGCCACATCTAATCCCTGTTGGGAATATTGACTACTACAGCAACATAGAGGCAGTTATATATCGTATTTAACAAGTCCAGGCCAAGCAAACAATTAACGAAACAAAACACGAAGGTAAAACACATGCAAATCAGTAACTGTAAAAACAAAGGAAGATAAGAAATCATACCAGAAGCCATAGCTATGCAGGTATAAAATAAGAAACAATCAGCTGAGTCACCAGGGCTTGCAAAGAAGTCCTGATTGTTCTTGAAGAGATAATTGCCTCCACTTACACTGTGTCAGGATGCTGGCAATATTCTTCCAGGATAAAACAACTCCGAGTTTAGATGGTCACAGTAACCAGAAAAACTCAACTTCGACTAACACCTCAGTTCGCCGAAAAACCTTAAGTAAAAGAACTATAGCAGGAGGATAACTGAGAGTAAAGAGAGAACAGAGAATATATGGTGTGGACAGTATGTTCAGTGTATCTCACAATCAGTAGCTTAGGTCTCTATTTATACTAGAGGCTAAACGTAACTGATGCCACCCAATTAATATTGTAACTCCCATTCCAATTAATTAGAATGAAACGGTTGATTTAATATAATCAAAACGGCTGTAACAGCTGATTTTATATTAAATAAATCGTAACAGTTACGTTATATATATTTATCCACATTATGACTTCCAATTAATAGAATAAACGCTCAGACTCTACTGTCAAAATCACGCAGAAGTTACTGTCAACAAGTCTCGACAGTACCTTTAAAGTAACTGTCAATAGTTTGTTCCTGACAGTAAGTTTACTTCCTTGACAGCAACCTTGTTCCTGACAGTAAGTTTACTTTCTTGACAGCAACCTTGTTCCTGACAGTAAGTTTTACTTCCTTGACAGCAACCTTGTTTCTGACAGTAAGTTTTACTTTCTTGACAGCAAGTTTCAGCTCGAGAGTTTACAGGACTTAACAGTCCAACTCTTGACAGCATGTTTATAATATTAAAATAAATCACTATCACGTTTTCTTAAGTCGACACCCGTTGTAATAAGTAAATATGGAATCATGTACCTGATGTCATCCTCAAGTTGTAGCCTGAGGTTATAAGAAGTCTCCATATAAATACACGAGGACGAATTTGTAAATTTAGGAATAAGTTTTTGTATTTACCAAATTGCCATTAAAATTGTATAGAAATATATTATAACCTTAGGGGAGTTACCTGAGGTCATCCTCAGGCCCATTTTACTCTAAGTAAATATAAGTCGTGTTTCGCGACAACCCTGTAATATTTTTAAAAAAAATTCAAAATATAGACTATTAAGAAAGAAATCAAAAAGAAAAAATATCTGTAAATAAAATATACTCATTTTTTACATCGATTTTATATCATGTTTCCTTAGGCCGACACCCGTTATTGTAAATATATATAAAAAGTAGCTTTGATTGAATTAATTAAAAGAAGACGTTAGAATATTATGATAAAAAACAATGAAAATATAATAACGATGAATTAATAATTAAAAATAAATAAATTAACAAATAATGGTAAAAGTTCAAATATTTTGTGCCAAATTTCTCATGTGTTTCTACTTCTCAACAGAGAAAGATCCTCTAATTCTTATTCACACGATCAGGTGTTTCTATACTGAGATCAATAACGAAAAATATCCAAAATACAAAGCAAAGAAAAACCAATGGTTACTAATAATCCATAATTATAGCTAAAATCATAACAAATCATAAATTTAAAAATAAAACGAAGAAAACAAATGTTAAAGCAGTAAATTCAATCCTTAAAACCAACCAAAAGAAAATTATAAAAAAATCTATAAATAAATTAGTGAACACAATATACTTATTTTTTACGACGATTTTGTGTCATGTTTTCTTAGGACACCCGTTGTAATAAATACATATAGATAAAAAAAAGTAGATTTGATTGAATTAATTAAAAGAAGACGTTGGAGTATTATGATAAAAAAACAATGAGAAAATAAAGAAATAAAATCATTAAAACACAAATAAAGAAAAAAAATCATCCCGCAAAACACAAATAAAGAAAAAAAAATCATTAAAACTCCACCAAAATTAAAGCAGGCATATATAAAAAAATATGTGAATCAAGTTATAAAGATCCATCCATACATAAAGAAAAATTAAAATACATTGAAATTTCCTAATATTAAAAGCATACATTAGTACCAAATTTTTGTAATATATTTGTTCTACTATTTGTTATCCATATTTTGCGAAAATTAATCCTAGTACATCACACATCTTAGAAAAAGAAATAATACAATTAATAATAACAATGTGCAAAACAATTAGCAAGATAAAAAAATCTAGAAAGACATAGTTAAGTGAAAAAAATTGCTTACTCTCTCTAGTTGCGTTGTTGAGAATGCTATGATAATGACACACTTCCAATCATCATCCTCTTGATATGTATAAAAAAAATATAAAACTAAGTAAAAAATTTGTAACCGAAACAAACATGCGTGTTAAACAAAGAACGAATGAAAGTGTTTATGTAGGTAAAAAGGTTTTGATTTTCTTATCAAAAAAATAGTAAAAAAATAGGGGTTAAAGAAGGAAATTTTGATTTTAAATATTTAAATAAAGGAGATCTAAAAAATTAGATAAATAGCTTTCGGAAAACCTTTTTTGTTTCGAAAATGTTAATATTTATGTTAATATAAAATATAAAATTTCTTTTCTATTTCGAATATATAATAGATATAAATAATATTTTTTCCGTTCTTAGAGCATCTCCAACGGGAATAGTTAAAATTGGTTGGCTAAATTGGACCTGTAGGACATTACGTAAAATTTGTTGAATCTGTAAGACATTTTACTTCAATGGTATTAGCTATATTGGTTGGCTATATTTTAAAAATAGTATGTTATTAATAACTAGCGTTCTACCCGTGCTACGCACCGACCGATAAATTGTATTAATAAATTAATATAAATATATTATTTTTATTTTTATTTATAAAAATATATAATTTATTGGAATGTTAATTAGCGTAAGTATAAAATTACTTATCCATGAATTCATACCAATTATTAATAATATGAACCAATCATCAAAACAAATACAACCTCGTTGAAAAGTTCAAAATCCCTATTTATTGTTTTTTTAAAATTTTATCTTTTATTTTATTTCTCTCTTTGTTGGAGATTATTTCTATGTATCATGTTAACAAATTTTTCACCCATATTCTGAGAATTCGGTATATTTATTAAATATTGAATCCTTAAAATGTTTATTATATTAATTTATTGATAATATTTGTATGGTCGTGGTTAATTTTTCGATTACATATTAAAAATGTGTAGAAACTTAATCTTCACGACTCCAATAAATCATTCGACTATCTATCAAAAAAAATTTGTATGTTTCAGCGATATGAGAAAGGATGTCTACTGTGCAAGATATATGAAAAAAAGTAGTTATAACAATAGAAACTTTCATCTAATCTAGTTTGCTACGTGATTGTTCAATATCATTTTTACAAAATATATGTCCTTTTATTAATGAATTAATTTATAAAATAAAAAAATTATCAACTAACCAAACAAATTCAATATATCGCGCTCTTGAAGTAACATGTAATTGTTAGATTTTATGGTTATTGCCCTTAGTTTATTTGTAAAGACAATTTAAAATGTGCATTTTCAGTTTGAAATTTTGTATTTTGGTTTTTTATTCTTTTCTAGTAAAACATGGAATAATAAATTTTATTTTTCTTTTATTCTTAAAATAAGACATATGAAAATGAGTATCACCTATCTTTTTTTAATTTGACTAACTTGTGAAAATAAGCTACTGTCCATAAAATTGAAATCAAGTGTGAAATATATAAACACATAATCACATTGTTAAATATGTGTTCTGAAATTCAGATTTTGGGTTAAATAACATGAAATTCATTTTTCTTAACAGTGAGTATATTTATCCTACATATATAGTATAAGAAGAAATTCATGTCATGTACTTTAGGGTCTTGAACGAAAATGACATGATATTAAATCGTGTACCCGAGATTAGAACACAAAATGACACTAAATCACACAAAATTTTTCTTGTGCACGAAATGGAATGAAATACGCGAATAGAAAAAATATAACAATTATATGAAATATTACTATGTATCCAAGTTATGTAAATATATAATTATATGTCTTAGAAGAGATGTTACAAAACAAAACTAAGAGTAGCATGCATGGTGTAAAGTCTCCCAAACAAAATGAAACCCTCCTTTTTATTTTTTTTCTTATTTCTCGTTAACAAATATCTATCTTTGTGTAGAATCTTTCTACCAATTTATTTAGTTTTTTTAGTCATTTTTTATGCTTTGTTGATAAAAAAAAAAATATAAAGTCAACCAACCAAACAAATTCAATATATGCTTTTAGGTTAAGAAATGGGAATTGATACTATTACTTTAATTCAAGAATACAAAATTCAAAATGGTACCCTTTCATTAAAAATAATATATAATTTTAAGTGTATCAACCTTTTTATTTATCATTATTAATAATTTTATAACAAAAACCGTAGTTGCTGCTCTCTCTCTCTCTACCTTTCCCAAAAGATGATAAACTAAAGTTTAGGAGCTGATATCAGTTTTTTAAGGTTTTTTTTTTTAATTTTTATATTGATTTTTCTTTATTTTTTAATAAAAACATCATTGAGAGTCTAGTACCCCGTTATCCGTTAGTGGATTTTATCTACCAAAATATTAGATCTTGTACTAACTCCTTGTAAATGATAAGCCTTATTTTCTTTTCCCTGATTTTAATTTGGCTTTCTTTAAATATATCTTTTTACTCAGAGTCTAATATCATGTTCGTGAATTTTGTCTACCTATATATTAGATTTTGTTATATTAGTTCAATGATTTGGATAGTATACAATCATAGTTTTGGTCGGTTGTTTGAATACGTTATGACAAATCAAATATACATATTCATCACGTTTATAACAAATTGTTAGATTATCTCGCCGAAAAGACTATATAATTTAGTGACATAAGCTAGAGCTGTACCATAATTGAAAATCTGTTCAACGATTGGATAAAGGAAATTAGTGATATAATTTACTATGTGTTTGTTAAATTTTAATTGTTTTTGTAGATGTTATATGCCATTTTATTGATAATTTTTACAGGTTTGATTATTTTTGTGTATAACATATGTTCTTTTATTGACGAATTAATTATCAATAAATAAATAGTGATTTATAAGAAAATTTGTGCTAAATTGACCAATTTATTATGGAAATATTCACTAACAATATTTTCATTGACTCTATAATATTTTTTATTTTTTTATTGATAATTTATACACCAAATAATGTAAAGTACTATTTAATAGTATATTTAATATTTTGAATAACTCAAATATATTGTCAGGTCAAATTTTTTTTTCCCCATTAATTATTGCATAGTTCAAAAATTTCGTAATTAAAATGTTAAAAGATGATTTGTTTAAAATTAATTCTAACATTTTAATTGGTTGATTAGCTTTTTCTATGACTGAATTATTTAATACTTTACATAACTTAAATTTTGAATGTATATTTAGAATAGTGTGGTAAATAGTTTTATATTTTTAATAATTTTTAATTCATGATTTTAATTGTAACTTATGATTTTGAATTAAAAGTTTGAGATATCAGAACATCTGTTATAAATATAATAAATTCATGTATTAGTGTATAAATTTTTAAATTAAATAATTATTGTATTTAGAATAAATTGTTAAGTAATCACTGAAATAACATTGACAATCCAACACCGTAAAAAAACATTTATCTATAGGCACACCTAATAATGTAAACAAATCAGTATAATGTGATAAAAATTTATTAAAAGATATATAACAATATGTAATATACTGTTATATGGATTTATAAAAACTAAATCCAATTTTGTAGTGTTGGCTTATATGCATTTATTAATTAATTCTATTAGCAAATTATGAATAAATATATTTTTGAGTTAATAAAAAATTAAATTTTTGAAGGTATGGATTTTATCCAAATTATTTAAAATCTGATTTCAAATTCGATTTTTTCAGATTTTAGTTAAATTATAATTATTTAATATCGATTATAATTGTACAATATATAATATAAAAATTAAATGATAATATGATTGTGATTGACTTTATATTAAAAGAGTGGTTAATTAATGAATGATAATTATGAAATTTAATTTAAAATATATAATAGTATATCGTGATTGATTTCAAATTAAAATTTTAATTTTCTAGTAAATATTTTTTGATTCAAAAAATATGTATTTATGGATATGTTTAGTAAAATCAATATTGTATTTAAATTCGTTTATATGAATTTATTAATTATTTTATTAACAAATTGTGAATAAATATATTTTTGAACCAAAAAATCGAGTTTTTGAAGATATGGATTTTATCCGAGCTATTTAAAATGTGTTCAAATCCGATTTTGTAGTATTAGCTTATATGCATTAATTAATTAATTTTATTAACAAATTATGAATAAATATATTTTTGAGCTTATAAAAAAATCAAAATTTTGAAGGTATGGGTTTTATCCAAGCTATTTAAAATCTGATTTCAAATCCAATTTTTTCTGATTTTTAGTTAAGTTAGATTGTAATTATTTAATATCGATTATAATTGTACAATTTATATTATAAAAATTAATTTATAATGAATGATAATATGATTGTGACTGTGTTTATATTAAAAGAGTGGTTGATTAATGAATGATTAATTATGAAATTAATTTAAAATTTATAGTGGTATATTATGATTAATTTCAAATTAAAATTGTAATTTTTTAGTAAATATTTTTGATTTAAAAAATAGATATTTATGGATATGTTTAATAATTTAAACATATCCATAAATACCTATTTCCTCTGCAAATCCATAAATAGATTTTAAAATCCATAAAGATCATCATAAATCCAAAAATAGATTTGTGGTGGTGATGAGTTCCATCTGTAATTCCCTGAATTCGATGGATCATGGATTCATTAGATAAGAGTATTGCCACCATCAGCGATGTCATGGACAATTTCTGGTACGATATGCTAACAAATTCATGCGGGCAGTTACCCGAACTTTAAAATAAAATGACAGATTTTCAAGCTTTTTTTTTTTAGAGTAAATGAGTAATATTTTCTTGGCAAAAAAAAGAGAGTAATATTTTGGGTCAAATAGCATCGTTGGAAACGATATTTAATTATGATTAAAATATATAGTGGTATATCGTGATTGATTTCAAATTAAAATTGTGATTTTATAGTAAATATTTTTTAATTTAAAAAAATAGGTATTTATGGATATATTTAATAAAATTATTATTGTATTTAAATTAGAATTGTTAACTAACCATGGATAAAGAGGTAGGGTGAGATTTTAAATAAGGTAATATCTAAATTTTAGGTATTAGCTCGCGAGACGCCGAGACATTCGCCCAAATCGCCCTTCGACCGAGCCGTGGCGTGGCGGGGCGGGGCGGGGCGGGCGGCGGCGGCGCGCGCGCGTGTGTGTGTGTGCGCGTGGAGCACACAGTAACAACATGCACCATCATACACCTTAGTAGTTGTACACTACCCATGTGTGTGATTCTATATAAAGCCAATAACCCTCCTTATTTATTTCAATGTGGGATAAATACACATTCTCATTTCAAGCTTATTCAAGCTACTAACTTCAACTCCATTTCTCTATGGGTTTCACTAAGAAAATTACTTAGACCCATATATGAAAATTTAAGTTCCCATATCAAGGAACAATTTCCAATCGTTAAAATCCGGAATTAACATCAAGAACATAAAATAATTATGCCCTAAAAACTCCATTTTCTAACAATCCCCCACAAATCCATACAGAAATGCTCCAGGTTTTCCATCATGACTTGTTTTTCAGAGTTGGTACCCTTCCGGGTTTGAACCCTCCTAAGTCCCCTACTTCGATGACTACCGGATTCAGATGGAATGTTTCACCTTGAATCTTAATCCGTTAGATGTAATCATGTTCCATAGACGACGACAAGTCAAAGGCTATGGTGCCAATCTACGGCTTTGAGACATTAATGGTCTTGTCTCGATCCTGTTCATCGAATGCTTCAAGGAATAACCCTTTCCTCTAATTACGACCACACAATTACATTCGCTTAGCTGGGCATCTCCAGAGATGTACTGCTACCATCTCGTCGAATGACTTGACCCCATTCAGAGTTATAATAACTCTTGCTATCTAGCAGTATCAGTACCTTCTAGGTTTACAGGGGATAGACTCAGATACAACAGTATCATCTATGTAGCAAAGGTACTACCAATTCATCCTTACAGCTTGTTATTACCACATTGAATACACTTCAAGGGATCTCCTCTCATGTGTATTGGGTTCCCACTGATGATGAACTTTGATGGGTTGACAGCCCCATCCCCAACCTCGACTTAAGGACCACTGCAGGTTCCAGTCCTTTAGTTAAAGGATCAGCTATATTATTCTGAGTTCCTATGAACTCTACAGCTATAATCCTATCAGACACTAAACCCCTTATAGACTTTAGTCTAACTTGGATGTGTCTCTTTGTTTTAGCATTATACTTTTTACTGCTAATCTTGTCGATAGTTGTTTTACTATCACAATGAATAGCAAATGCAGGAAGAGGTCTACTTACTACAGGTATCGTGGACATAAGTCCATGTAACCATTCAGCCTCCGTCCCCGTGGCATCAAGTGCACACAACTCAGCCTCAAAAGTAGACCGAGTAACTATAGTCTGTTTTGTCGACTTCCAGGATATTGCTCCACCTGCTAAAGTGAACACGTATCCAGTCACTCCATTGGAACCAGACTTCTTAGCTATCCAACTTGCATCACTGTACCCCTCAAGTACACCAGGAAATCTCCTATAGTGTAAACTTAGGTACATTGTGCCTTTCAGATATCTAAGTACTCTATCAAGAGCATCCCAATGAGTTCTGTTTGGACAGCTTGTATATCTAGCCAACTTAGACACAGAGTATGAAATATCTGGTCTAGTACAGTTAGCAAGATACTGCAAACTCCCTATAATCTGAGAATACCTTAACTGAGACACAGGTACTCCTGAAGCATTCTTAACAAGGGCAACTTTAGGATCATAGGGTGTACTAGCGATTCTACACTGTGAATAACCATATTTCTCAAGTATAGATTTCTCTATATAATGAGACTGCGATAAAGTTATTCCCTCAGCTGACTGAGTCAGCTTGAGACCAAGAATCACACTAGCCTCACCCATATCCTTCATTTCAAAATGCCTTTTCAAGAAAGCTTTTGTCTCGTTAATAATCTCAATATTGGTTCCAAACAGTAATATGTCATCTACATATAGGCACAAGATGACACACTCACTACCTTTAACTTTGGTGTAGACACACTTATCACTATCATTAATATCATAACTGAACGACACTATAGTTTCATCAAACTTTTTATGCCAATCCCTAGGAGCTTGTTTCAAGCCATAGATGGATTTGATCAACTTACATACTTTCCTTTCGTTACCAGATGCAACAAATCCCTCAGGCTGATCCATATAAATCTCTTCTTCAAGTTCACCATGAAGAAAAGCTGTCTTTACATCCATTTGATGGATGATAAGACCATGTACGGAAGCCAATGCTACTAGCATTCGAATTGTTGTCATTCTAGCTACTGGAGAGTATGTGTCAAAGTAATCAATGCCCTCTTTTTGCTTAAAACCCTTAGCTACCAGTCTAGCTTTGTACTTATCTATTGATCCGTCAGGGTTCAACTTCCTTTTAAAAATCCATCTGCACCCGATAGTAGAACACCCAGGAGGGAGATCAACTAACTCTCATGTTCCGTTAGAAACAATAGAGTCAATTTCACTCTTTACAGCGCCCTTCCAGTGCCTAGACTCTGAAGAATCCATAGCTTGTCGGAAAGTTAAAGGTTCATCCTCGACATTGTAAGTGATAAAATCACTTCCAAAATCCTTGACTACCTTTGCACGCTTACTCCTTCGTGGTTCCTCTACTTCCTTAGGAGTAGAGCTACTACTAGGTTCCGCCCCCACATTTGTCATCTTTTCCACATGATCAGGAATAGAACTTGATGTGTGAGTAGGATCTTCATTAGAAGTATCTTGAGGCATACCAGTCTTCATAGGGTAAACATCCTCAAAGAATGTAGCATCACGAAACTCAACTATCGTGTTTGCCACTATACCATCTATGTCAGATTTTAATACTAAAAATCTCATAGCTGTAGTGGTCTCAAGATAGCCTAGAAAGATACAATCAACAGTCTTCGGACCTAGTTTCTTTCTCTTGTGTTCAGGGACAAGTACCTTAGCAAGGCACCCCCACACACGAAGATACTTAAGACTAGTTTTCTTGCTCTTCCATAACTCATAGGGTGTCTTATCCATGTGTTTCAGAGGAACTCTATTCAGAATATGGCAAGCCGTATTCAGAGCTTCTCCCCACATGTATTTAGGCAACCCAGAATTAATAAGCATACTATTAATCATATCTTTAAATGTTCTGTTCTTTCGCTCAGCAACCCCATTAGACTCAGGTGTGTATGGTGGGGTAACTTCATGAACTATTCCATTGTTTGCACAAAATTCATTAAAAGCATTACTCGTATATTCACCACCTCTATCAGATCTCAATCTTTTAAGCACCTTACTAGTTTGTTTTTCTACTTCAGTTTTATATATAATGAATTTACTAAGTGCTTCATCCTTATGTCTAAGTAAATAAACATAACAGTATCTACTACTATCATCTATAAAGGTAATGAAGTATCTAAAATGGTCCTTAGTCAACACACCACCAAATTCACAAATATCAGTGTGTACTAAATCTAACAAGTCTGAATCCCTAACAATATTATGAAAAGGTTTCCTTATTTGTTTAGCAGACACACATACTTGACATTTAGAATTCTTTTCTATAGTGTGTTTTGGAATCAACTCTAAGTTCATCATATTTTTAAGAGCACCAAAATTTAAGTGACCAAGTCTAGCATGCCATAAATCAGAAGATTCAATACAATTAACATAAGGAGTAATATTATTAATCAATCCACCCAAAACGGGTTCAGCATTTATCACAAATAAACCATTCGACAAGTAACCCTTGCCAAAAAATGTACCAGTATGAATAAGAACTACTTTATTACATTTGAGAGAAACTTCAAAGCCATTAGCTACTAAACAACTACCACTTATTATATTTCTACGCATGTCGGGAACATGATGCACTCTCGTCAGGGATAGAATACGTCCCGAAGGAAACTTCAGGTCCACGTTTCCTACTCCATGTACTTGAGCAACACTTGCGTTCCCCATCGTCACTGTCAAGCTATGACTCTGTTGATAAGATACAAATAAACTAATGTCAGCACAAATATGCACATTAGCTCCAGTATCAATCAACCATTCATTTGACAGATAAGTGGAAAATAGTACAGGGTTGTAGGTAACATACCGGTCTTTGTTGGTTTCAGAAGCCAAAGCTTCACCAACAACCATGTTCGCTACAGGCCCACTTGAGGTTCCAAGCACAGCATTCGCTTGAGCTACACCCTCGGCTTTCTTTGCTTTCTTCGTAGGGCAGTCCTTACTCCAGTGCCCAACCTGCCCACAAGACCAACATGGTTTGTTTGCCTTTGGTTTCTTGGCCTTATCCTTGTCATTCTTAGGTTTACTACTATTACCCTTCTTAGAGACAGCCTTCCTTTTCTGTCCTACAGTAGCTACATTTACCTTCGAACTTCCATGCTCAGTTGGCATCACATGTCCCTGTTTGGACTTGTGTTGTTCTTGCACCGAGATGTCCAGCATAAGGTTGGTCCAGGTGATCTCTCCTTTCTGTCTTTTCAGGGAGAGAGAGAACTCTTCCCAAGACTTTGGGAGCTTTTCAATCACACTCATCACCTTAAACTTTTCGGGGAGGTCCATTCCAGACTCCTTCAAAGCATGCACTATCATCTCGAACTCATGCACTTGCTCAGTCATGGATTTATTGTCCACCAGCTTGAAATCAAGGAACCTAGCCACAGAATACTTTTCCAGACCTTGTGAGTCAGTATTATGTGTCTGGTCCAGCTTCTCCCATAAGAGTTTTGCGGTGTAGGCATCAGAAGAGTACACATCAAACAATGTGTTGGTTAGAGCAGCCAGAATTGCTGCCCTAGCAACCCCATCCTTCTCAGCCCACTTCGCATAACTCTTAACTGATTCAGCCTTCTCTTGATCCACAACCGGCTTCTCATATTCCACAACAGGCCATAGACCCTTTACAGTCAACCACAACTTCATCCTTTTCTGCCAACGAGAAAAGCCAACGCCCCCATTGAATTTCTCTGGCAAGCCAGTTAATTCAACGGGTTGTGGAAAACTGTAAGTGGTCCAATCAATGACCCCAACAGATGCAACCGAACTACCACTAGCAGGAATCACACTATCGTTAACCATTATGCTAAATACTATATAACGAATTATCTCTTCAAGAATGTTGGGAATATTGACTACTACAGCAACATAGAGGCAGTTATATATCGTATTTAACAAGTCCAGGCCAAGCAAACAATTAACGAAACAAAACACGAAGGTAAAACACATGCAAATCAGTAACTGTAAAAACAAAGGAAGATAAGAAATCATACCAGAAGCCATAGCTATGCAGGTATAAAATAAGAAACAATCAGCTGAGTCACCAGGGCTTGCAAAGAAGTCCTGATTGTTCTTGAAGAGATAATTGCCTCCACTTACACTGTGTCAGGATGCTGGCAATATTCTTCCAGGATAAAACAGCTCCGAGTTTAGATGGTCACAGTAACCAGAAAAACTCAACTTCGACTAACACCTCAGTTCGCCGAAAAACCTTAAGTAAAAGAACTATAGCAGGAGGATAACTGAGAGTAAAGAGAGAACAGAGAATATATGGTGTGGACAGTATGTTCAGTGTATCTCACAATCAGTAGCTTAGGTCTCTATTTATACTAGAGGCTAAACGTAACTGATGCCACCCAATTAATATTGTAACTCCCATTCCAATTAATTAGAATGAAACGGTTGATTTAATATAATCAAAACGGCTGTAACAGCTGATTTTATATTAAATAAATCGTGACAGTTACGTTATATATATTTATCCACATTATGACTTCCAATTAATAGAATAAACGCTCAGACTCTACTGTCAAAATCACGCAGAAGTTACTGTCAACAAGTCTCGACAGTACCTTTAAAGTAACTGTCAATAGTTTGTTCCTGACAGTAAGTTTACTTCCTTGACAGCAACCTTGTTCCTGACAGTAAGTTTTACTTCCTTGACAGCAACCTTGTTTCTGATAGCTCGAGAGTTTACAGGACTTAACAGTCCAACTCTTGACAGCATGTTTATAATATTAAAATAAATCACTAATACATGCAATAAAATTCCTCGCCCAGGTCGCCTCGCGTACGCGAGACGCCGAGACATTCGCCCAAATCGCCCTTCGACCGAGCCGAGTCGAGACGTGGCGTGGCGTGGCGTGGCGGGGCGGGCGGCGGCGGCGCGCGCGTGTGTGTGTGCGCGTGGAGCACACAGTAACAACATGCACCATCATACACCTTAGTAGTTGTACACTACCCATGTGTGTGATTCTATATAAAGCCAACAACCCTCCTTATTTATTTCAATGTGGGATAAATACACATTCTCATTTCAAGCTTATTCAAGCTACTAACTTCAACTCCATTTCTCTATGAGTTTCACTAAGAAAATTACTTAGACCCATATATGAAAATTTAAGTTCCCATATCAAGGAACAATTTCCAATCGTTAAAATCCGGAATTAACATCAAGAACATAAAATAATTATGCCCTAAAAACTCCATTTTCTAACAATCCCTTCACTACCAGCCCCCTCCCTCTACACCACCACGCTGCCTATCTTCCACCGCGCAACAACGTCGTAAATGCATACATCGAAAAAGAATGATAAGTATGCATAGATGGGATGAGGGTTGTGATGAGTTTAATTGGTTTAATTGGTTGTTTGTGATGCTGTAATTGATGGGATGAGGGTTGTAATGAGTTGGGAGGTCAATTAGGTTGAAGAAAGGATAGTGGTGGTGAGGGGCTGGTGAAGGCTGGAGGAAGGAGACGGCGGGGATGTGGTGTTGGAGGCACGAGTTGGGTGGAGTGCGGGGCGGAAGTGTGGCAGTGAAGAGAGAAGAAGGCGGCGATGGGTTGTATTGCAGAGGTAGGTTATTGCGAGGTGAACGGAAATCATCCCCTCCCTTCTTTTTGTTGATTGTGGGTGTTGTGCTGAGTGGAGTGGAATGGGGCGGAGAGGATGGAGGAGATGGGTGGGTTGGTGGTGTTGAAATGGGTTGAAGATTTGAAGAAGATGGTGGTAGAGAGGCGGTGCTGTGAGAAGGGCGATGATAACGAGAAGCTGAGTTGATTGTGTCGTGGTGCTTCAGGTGGTGGAAAGGAGAAGCTGTAGTTGTTGGTTGGAGATGCGGCTGTTGAATTGGGTTGGTGGGTGAAAGGCGAGATTGAGATGGTGCCGAAAAATGGAGTGGGTTGGGGGGATAATGGTGTTGGTGGCTGCTAGAAGTGGGAGGAGGGACTGAGGTTGTTTTATACATAAAATACAAAATACAGTACCAGATATTGATAGTTTTTAAATTTTTAATTTTTTTGACTGATTTGGATTGCAAGTCTATGTGGCTGTTGATTTGTCAAATGTGAGAAGAGAGAAAAATTTATGTGGCGGCTTACGTGTACAAAATTAACGGAGGTCCGTTAAAAGTCAACAAAAGTTAACGGACGTGTAAGTTTTTAATAGTTTAGTTATGAGATTGCAAGGTTTAACTAGTCTGATGATGTTAATGCAAATTTTTTGAGTTCAATTACCCAACTGCAAGTTGAGTATTATGAAATAGCCAATTAACCCGATTCTTATCTCAAACTCATGCATTTCTATGGTCATGGATTTATTATTTACTAGCTTGAAATCAAGCAAAATACATTTCCACATCTTGAAAGTCGGTATATTATATGTCTCGTTCACCTTTTCCTATAACATCTTAGCATTGTAGAAGTCGGATGCATAAACATCAAATTATGTGTTTGTTAAAGTCGTTGTGCCACTCCATCTTTCTCAATCCACTTAACATAGGGTGAGGATCCTCCGTCCCCTTCTTTATGCTCCTTTTGTGTCCCTTATATAAAATGGGTGTCCCGGACGGGACCCATTGTAAGAAAAATGGAAATAAAAACCGTTTCATGCCTCTTTTGTGTCCCCTATATAAAATTAATTTTTGGGTATTTATTAATGTTTATAAGATTAATTTTAAATCAAAAAAGTAAGGGTGTTTTAATTAGAAAGGCAAAGGGTATTAATGTTTATTAGGTGTTTACAAAAGATAATATCACAAACTAAAAATAAATGTGAAAAAGGCAATCGATTAATTACCATTAATTATATTATGTTATTATTTATTTTAATAGATAGAATAACCGTACCGAAAACAAAATCAATAAACTTTCAAAATTTCGATTGTAATATAATAGTATAGATGTGGGACAAAATCCAAATAATCCATTTCAAGCAAGTAATTTTGTGAAAATATATAGATAACCCATTTCAAGTCTAAAATTAGTACTTGAACTTCCATTTTCTAATAATTACTAGGTGCACAACCAAGGGAGTTAATCTAGATTTGCAGAACTAAAGAGTTTAATTGAAAATTTTAGTAAGATTTTTTTATGAAATCAAGAAGTTTAGTTGAAAATAACAGAAAATTTACTTAAAGCTTCAGTTAGTCTCTAAAGCTTAGTGATTTTTTATTTTTATCCTGATTATTTTGTGAAAATTTTGCCACTACTGACCACAACGAGTTGTGTTTAATGTACTACTTAGTACTATTACTTTGTGATAATCCCTTGCCCGATTTCGCAACGGCAGTGCTTGATTCACAGGTAGTAATCAAAGTTGCTGTAAGTGGGGTTACTATATTGAGATAGTTTTAGTTTTTATTTATTGTTTAATCTATAGTAAGATGCAATATATGATGCACAGTAGTTACGCAATTTTATGATACAATTTAATTTAAGCGTGATATCGACTTTCATTTCAAGAAGAATGCTCAAATTATTTGGCACCATAAACTGACTCGCATTGCAGTAATTTCACATGACCTGTGTTTGAGAACTGATGCGTGATGGTCCAAACATAAAAATCAGTCTAGTTTTGAGGAGAGAATTGAACTTAGAATAATAAAACTGCTGGTAGTAAGCCAAATCCAATCGCAATAGGCCCAATTAGTCCACATCACATTTCATATTTGATTCTCAGAAGACTTCACTCCATAGTCCCAGTACAATAGTTCCAGTACAGTGCCATATACTTCACTCCAGTAGATACTAGATGCAGGTCTTGCACTAAATATTCTGTATTTCTGTAATGCCTATTACAGCTGGTTCTTTGTTATCAACCGATTCCATACCATCCGGGCATCGAAGGCTTCAAATCCCGAATGCAGCATGCTATACATCTGCTACTCTTTTTCGTTTCCCATAACACAGTTCGGAGAAGCTTGAGTCTATTAATGAGAGAGTAACCCTCCTTACTAGACCTCCATTGTGCAATAGCGCAGACGAAATAGTATGGGTTCGTTAAGATTATTTTTAATTCCCTAAATTCATGTGTATTATGTACTTTACCTTTGGGTGAATACTGGTAATAATAAGGATAATTGATAATCATTTGTTAGGTGCACAGAATTGAAATGACGTGGCAGTGTGAATTTTATGCAACATTAATAATATTGTCGGCCATTATCATCTACATAACATGTTAATAATGTTGTCGGTCGTTGAGATACTTGACTCTATCTCAACGTGTATATGTAGATAATGACCGACAATGTTATTAATTTTGCATACAACTCACATTGCCACGTCATTCTATGAATATTTCTGTAGCCAATTTTGTGCACCTAATATTCGTTTGACTGTATTTGAATGTATTGTACATGGATGAATTATCATCAAGAATACCTTAATCTGTCCTTGCTAACTAGCATGACTGCAACTTTCATTGAATAATTTTTGTCAACCACTGCAGCACATATCCTTGTAACATCACATAGTCTTTAGAGTCGATGAGATATTCAATATAATAAATCAAAGTTTAAAGGTACACAAGAAAAGGTGTAACCATATCAATGACACATACATCATAAAATTGCAAGTTAGAAGATGAAGTATTTGCGTTAAAAGACTAAGTTTATACCTCATCATAAATTCCCCAGTTACGAATACAAAGATAGACAAGACACCAGAAACCTCTGTTGTAGTTCATAGTTATAAATCTTTCTGAGTTTTACCTTGATGCCGTTGCCTTTTTAGGTCTACTGGAACTCACGATCCAACGCTATAACTGTTCGTTGTAGTGATTGTGGGTTATGCCAATAATCCAGTGTATATAGTGTAAATAACAGGGTATATACTCTTTCCTCCGAACCTAATTATGTGACAAACTCAAAAACTTTAACAAGCTTAAATACCGTCTCACGCCCTAACACAAACACATGAAAATGTTCTATGAAGATTCTAACATCACTGAACCTTAAGATTTCAGCAAGTATCAGGGCCATAAAAAATGTTAGTCACATAATCCTACAAAACAAAATCACATATTCACATCCAGGGACGGAGCTACACTGTGTGTAGTGGGCATAATTGCCCCCCAGCAACTTTTACATAATATAGACATTTGCAGTAATAATCTTAACAATTTTATCTAGACCCCCTGGTTTAGTCAATAATCCTACTGATTTATATATGTCCTCCGGGTCTTCTCATTGGGACGCTTGAGATAGTTTTGACTTCATGTCTCATTGAGAACAAATTATGTGTCAAATTGTTGCAACATGCTGTTTCTGAATTCAGATTCTTTTGCCATTCTCTTGTGATTTTTGGCCACACTATGTTAGATTTCTAGATCCGTCCCTGTTCACATCTAAAAGTTGAATTTTGAAAGCTTCCTAAATTTGCGTTGTTAGAATGCCCCTGTATGCAAGAATTTCAGTAGATACTCTCGTCTTATGAACTTGTCTTTGAGTGCTCAAACTCCTATCCAGCTACTGTGACACAGGGGTGTACACTTCACTGAGCTGCTCAAGCTCCATTCATACAGAGATCTTTTTTCCTTTTGGAAGATACAACGGATTCTTCCAATGTATCATCTCTGGGTCCAACGGAGTTCATAGGTATAGGAAGAAGCCCTATTAAATAGAAATTTTTTCTTTCGACCATATTTTGACTGTTAATACGATATATGAGGACCGCTACTACCAAGAGTATTACACCCTTGATCGTGTAATACTTGAGTTACTCTGAACCATAATCAAGCAGACCTTGAGCTTGAACAATTCCATATGAATTTGTCTCAACCATAATACCTCAAGCTTAAACAGTTTCACACAAGCTTCAAGTATCATACTTCTGTGAGGCTCACTAGCCTAAACAATCTTTGCTTACCTATAATTTGTTTAAATAGAAAGACATCCAGTGTACAATTTGTATCAACTATATCACAAGTCGAGCTCAAATTGATCGGATTCAGATTTAGATTCGAGCTGGAGTAAGACGTTGAATTTGAATTTCCAACCCCGAACATTAAATTTATTATAATTTATTTGAAACTGGAAATTTTTGACTTGGCTGATTACAGTGTGTTGTTGCAGCATATCAATCAATATAAAATCTCTGCAGTATGTAATGCAATTTACGACTAAACATAAGGCTCAATTTCGACTTACAAGCACAAGCAGTAAAATGAAAGCAGAACATTTCATAACTAGTTCTGGTACCAAGTTTTCATTTAGCATAGCAGCATTACTTCATCATTGATAACAAAAATTAAACCTACAGATAGATTCAACATCACCTCAATCATCGGAGACTAATTGACAGCTATGGCTGAATCACATAGTCAAGCACCACCACACCCTCCACGAAATCCCTAACTTTCTCCTTCTGCGAATTCAACTCTTCCGAATCCAAATCCAATTCACTCACACCAGGTACCACAGCCAACGAAGCAATTGAAAACCCTTTCGCTCTCTCAGGCGAAAAGCTTTTCCCAAAACTAATCTGACTAATCACCCGAAACTTATCCTTAAGTCCTCCATTAACTCCCAACAACTCATCACTTACTTTTTCACCCAAAGCTTCCTTCACTTTCAAAAACTTCACTCTCATTGCAGAACCTGCAGCTAACGCCACTGGTCCATCGAGCTCATCAACGATCCAATCAACCGCCATCACATCCTCACCCTGCCACATCATTCTGTGAATATTTTTAGAGCCAATTCTATGCACCTAACATTACTTATCGTCGTTTGACTGTATATGGATGTATTGTACTTGAATGAATTATCATCCAGAATACTTCAATCTATCCTTGCTAACTAGAATGACTGCAACTTTCATGTTGTATGTGGTGTATGATCATTGAAAAATTTATATCAACCACTGCAGCACATATCCTTGCAACATCATTAGTCTTTAGAGTCAATGAGATACTCAATATAATAAATCAAAGTTTACAGGTACACAAGGAAAGAAGGTAACCATATCAATAACACATACACTATAAAGCTGCAAGCAAGAAGATGAAGTATATGCCTAGAAGACTATGTTTATACTTTATACCTCATCATAAACTCCCCAATCACAAAATAATGAGCTAGATGAAGAACCCAGAAACCTCTGTATATTTAATAAACTGAGTTGTTTGCAGGCATTCAGAACACATAATAGTAGAAAAGCTAGTATAATTTATGTGTTATGGATCTTGCTGAGTTTAATCTTGATGCTGGTGTCTTTAAGCTCTACTGGAACTCATGATCAATCGTTTTAACTGTTTGTTGTAGTGATTATGGATAATGCCTGTGGTCCAGTGTATATTGGGTAAAGACTACAGGATATATGACAAATTCAAAACTTTTCACAAATTCAAATACTGCCTCAAGCCCTAGCACAAAGACATGACATTGTTCTTTGAAGATTCTAACCATCACCGAACTCAAGATTTCAGCAAGTATCGGGGCCATAAAAACTGCAGTGTCACATAGTCCCATGAAATATCATCATATATTCACATCTAAAGTTGAATCCCTTGTATGCAAGAATTTTGGTAGAAACTCTCATCTTATAAACATGTGTTTGAGTGCTCAAACTCCTACCCAGCTACTGTGACATACACTTGACTGAGCTGCTCAAGCTTCATTGGTAATAAACTCAAGTTCCTCTGAAGTCTGAACCATAATCAAGCCGATCTTGAGCTTGAACTATTCCATATGAATCTGTCTCGACCATAATCGAGCCTAGCTCAAGTTTAAACAGTTTCACAAACAAGGTTCAAGAATCATACTATTTCATCTGTGAGGCTTGCTAGCCTAAACAATCATTTATTATCTATGATTTGTTTAAATAAAAAGATACATCCTATGTACATTTTGTATCAGTTTATTGTGCAAGTCGAGCTCAAATTGATTGGATTTGGATTCGACCTGGAGTCAGATGTTTCGAACCTCCAACCAAACACTAATAAATTTATTAAATTTTTGTTGAAACCCAAAATATTTGACTGGCCTCATTACACTGTGTTGTTGCGACATATAAATCAAAATAAAATTCCTGCAATATGTAATGTAATTTAGGACCAAACATAAGGCCGATTTTGACTTATTAGTCAATTTCGACTTACAAGTAAGGTACACAAACAGTAAAATGAAAGCAGAACATTTCTTAACTAGTTCTGGTACCAAGTTTTCATTTAGCATAGCAGCATTACTTTATCATTGATAACAAAAATAAGAACTACAGATAGATTCAACATCACCTCAATCATCGGAGACTAATTGATAGCTATGGCTGAATCACATAGTCAAGCACCACCACATTTTCCACGAAATCCCTAACTTTCTCCTTCTGCGAATTCAACTCTTCCGAATCCAAATCCAATTCATCCAATTCCCTCACACCAGGAACCACAGCTAACGAAGCAATTGAAAACCCTTTCGCTCTCTCAGGCGAAAAGTTTTTCCCAAAACTAATCTGACCAATCACCGGAAACTTTTCCTTAAGTCCTCCAATCACTTCCAACAACGCATCGCTTACTTTTTCACGCAAACCTTCCTTCACTTTCAAAAACTTCACTCTCATTGCAGATCCTGCAGCTAACGCCACTGGTCCATCGAGCTCATCAACGATCCAATCAACCGCCATCACATCCTCAACAATCGGCTTGACAGCCTCTGTCACAACACTAACATGCGCAGGATGCACATTATATGCATTCAAATCATCCTTAGAGTTGTATCGACCGTGAAGCATGTGAGTAAACACAAGAGACGAGGACTCAATGCGATGCACCGCACCAGCAGAAATGTGGACCACTTGATCTAGCGAGCTCAGACCATTAAGACCGTTAATCATGGCATTTATTTTTGACTCATCGGTGTCTGGTTTAACTTTTAATAGTACTACGTGCTCGATTATTTGCGATTTTATTGACATTCTGGTTGGAGAAATGAACCGTGACGATGAGCTGCGACGAAGATTGAAGCCTCGGGAGACGGAGATGTTGAGCTTTAATGGAGAAAATTGAGGTACAAAATTTGTGCGTGTACACAAGCTGGGACAAATCATCGTAGTCATTGTTGACGGCGATGAAAATAACATTGGCCTAGGTCGTTGCAGCATATAAAGCTTCAAATTTAATTCATTTTTAAGGTACGATTAAAGTATCTACCTTTAACCTGACAAAAAAAAAGTATATACCTTAAAAAGTTTGCTCTTATTTTACTTTTTTTTAAAGAGTTAATATTACCATTATTTATCTTGTACCCGATCATGACATGTGATATTTGAATATATTTTGGTAATAAATTTGGGAACTCTAACATTGTTATTTCTATAATATCCTACCTTAATTGTCAGATTCATATTTTAAAAATGTATATTTGTTTGAGTAGTGTAAGAGCATTTCCAACATGCTCATCTGTTAGCAAAAAATCCTACGTGGCTTCCATTTATATCTAGTATGTAAAAAATGGGATTCTTTGTGATGGCCCAAAATATTCATATGGGAGCCATGCTGACCCTTTTTACTGACTGAAAACGCTATACCGTCTACCGTGATATAAGGGGTGTTGCGGAAGACCGTGTTCCGTATTATGGGGTGTTGCGGAACACCGTGTTCCGTATTATGAGGTGTTGCGGAACACCATATTCCGTATCATGGGGTGTTGCGGAACACCGTGTTCCGTATCATGCTAACACGGAAGATGGTGTTCCGTATCATGCATAATACGGAACACGGTGTTCCGTATTATGCTAATACGGAGGACGATTCTCCGTATCCCGTCGGTATTTCGGGCCATTTTTTTCAAAATCAGTATTTTGGACAAAAACTTATGAAAAATAGGCATTTTGGTAATTCTCTCATTCTTTAACGCATTCAGCTGTTAAGAATAATTTTAGATAACAGGATATATATTAAATAATTAATTTAAATAACTTTATTATTTAAAAATACATTATTTTATTATTTTTAAATTCAATAAAATAAAATTTTTATACAAGGATATATGTTATTTGATTAAATAAAATAGTTTTAATAATTAAAATAATTTAGGATGAAGTTAATTGAATAAATGTATAGATGTACTAGCAGGAAGGAAAGACACGTGGAAAATTATAGATAACCATGAATGGATCAACAAATATAGATATACAAAAATTTTATTTTATTGAATTTAGAAAAAGTTTAGTTATGAATTTTATCTACAATAAATAAATAATATCTAAAAATATAATCGCTAGAATTTGAAAAATAATAAAATAACAACTTTTTCTCATTTTTAAATATTGCAATAATACCATTACATATGTTTTTATTAATTATATATTTTTTATCGTCATTTGTATTGAATATTTTTTTTTAATTTTTATTATTAATTCCTTCGCAACAACTATTGTGACCTTTGAATATAGTAGTTAAAATATAGCCGTTGGGAAAATAATATTTTGATGAGAAAATAATTTATATGTTATTTTTTGCTAAAAAATATGAAGTTTTTATTTTTAAAATATTTTTAAAAAATTGGGAATGAAATTAAATTTAAAAAATGTACAATTTGTATTATAAAATAAAACTACTTTAATTAATTAAATAACATATATCCTTGTATATATAAAACCTTTATTTGATTGAATTTGACAATAGTAAAATAACACATTTTCAAATAATAAAATATTTAAATTAATTAAATAACATATATATTAATGTAAAAAGTTTATTTAATTGAATTTAGAAAAAAAAAGTATTTTTGAGTTTTATCCCGAATAAATAACTACTATTTGAAAATATAGTCGTTAGGCTTTCAAAAATAATAAAGTAACAGATTTTTAAATATAGCTAACGTTTATAGCTAACACCATAATCTTCTATTTTTCTGATTTTAACTAATAGTTATAGCTATCTTTCTTAGAGATGCTCTAAGGTGTCAAAAAAATTTCCAAACTTTTTCCCAAATACTTTGGCATGATATGTGACACATTTTAATTGGTAATACCCATATGTATGCATCTAGGATTACAATTGTTAGAAGATTACAAATTATATCAAAGCATTTGATAAAAATTTTAGAATTTTTAACATTTTTTATTTGTTTTTGTTCCAATTCGTTCCACTGAAACCTTAAATTAAAAAAAAAAAAAAAACTCACTCACAAATTCCTCTAGATTGTTTGAAAAAAATTGAACTCTCGAACAATTACGAGTGAGCGAGGAAAATATCATTATAAACGTAACAATCATTAGTCATACGAGTCCTTTTTTAACCACAAAAAATGAGTCATTTTCTAGCTTAAAAAGAAAGTCCAAACAATCATTTACTACATATTAAATTAACACAAAGACAAAGGTTGTCAATTAAATATTTACGATGTTACGATTTTACTCCTATATTTTCAAAATTTACAAAATTGTCATTCTTTAATAATTATGTAAAAAGTAGTGAGTTGTATTGGGATTCGAACAACTAACCTTCTTTTATCAAATTCATGCCATAACCCCATCTTTGCTAAACTTAATATTGAGTTTTATTTAAAAATCTTATAAGATAAACCACATTTTCTCTTCTTGTCTATTCCTCTTTTATTTTTATTTTTGAGTAAATAAAATATTGATTTATCATTTCTAGAATATTGGATAGATAAAATTACAAAAAATATTTTAATCGATTGAATATACTTTACAATTCTCTTTTACAGATAATTGATATAAAAATAAAATTTTAGATAATATATATTGTAACCGAGTAAAAAAAAAAGAATTACTTACATGTGTCTCCATGTACATATTAAATTCATGAAATAAAAATAAAATTTGGTTTTAAGAAATATGTAAATTTTAGTTATCAAATCATACATAATGAATAATTGCATCACAATAGTTTTAGGTATTTAAAAATTTAGATATATGACTTATATTTGGGGATTTTGGTTGATCAATTATTTAGACATTCAACGAATTAAATATATGATTGGTCTAAAAACATAAATATTTAAACATACACGAAAATTAATTGAAATTATGTTAACAAGATGAGACCTCGAATTATTAAAAAAAACAAGATGAAACCTCTAAAAATATGATCTATGTTATATATATATATATAAAAGTAACATAATTAACATTCAATAAAATCAAAAGAAGATATAAATTTTTAAATCATAAATATATATTACAAAACTACAATAATTATTTATAATGAGCAGTTAGACTATAACTCGACTATAAAGTATGGTACATATGAATTTTTATATGGTGATAGCCCGCCCCATTTTGAAGATGGATTGCCCTAAATGTCCCGTGTTAGTTACAGAGGCATGCCTGTACACATCTAATAACAAGTCTAATTGTTTGTAATGCTTTGCATTACTTACATGACCTCTTAACTGAGGGAACCTCTAGTTGTAGAGTTTCTGTTTGTATTGTACTTGTAGTAGGCATCAAATCCTAGTTGTGTAATTGTAATCCTAGTTTCTTTTAACTTTTTTTTTTTGCAACTTATTGAATCTCAAACAGACATTAAATACTTGAATAAAAAATTATCAAAATATGAAATTTTTACCCGAAAATAAGTTCATAAGGACTTATTTAAAGTCGATGCCAAACAGGCCCATATATTAGAAAATTTTGGGACATCATACTCAATGTTTTACAAAATGATCGGTTCATTTTATTTTTTATTTAAAAATATTTTCAAAATTCTAAAATAATATATAAACAAATTATAATGAAAGGGTTAAATTGTGTAATTTTAATAGTTAAAAGGTATTTTTTTGAAGGGTTTGTAAAATGAGTGATGCTTTAATGGTTAATGTAATTTAACATTGTTAATTTCTAAAATTACGAATGACATTTTTAACGTTAATAATGAAAATAAACCTAAAGAGTGTATATATACGACCGTGTTAGAATTTGTAATTATGAGATGCATGGTACAATTATACAAAATATGGGGTAATAAAATGTAGCAGACCTTTAAATAAAAACGAAACGTAATTAACTCTTACTACAATAACATGAATAGTTAATCTACTACTTCATTCTTCTAACAAAGTTTTACAAAGTTAGACATTGAATTGACTTCCTTTTATTATTTGCATCAAAATGCATAAATTTTAAATATTTTTTTTTTCTTAAATGACCTATATATATATTTCATGATAACCAATCATCCGAATTCCAAACTACTAACTATATTCTTAAATTAAGACATTATCTTAGTTAAATTTAATTAAATCAAAGATCGATAAGATATTTTAATATTTTTCAAATATTAAAATTAAAAATATAGATTCAATATCTAATTTTTTTTATATAATAATATTTTTCATTAAAGTGTATGTAATACGGGCATAATGCTTGTTTATATACAAAACTTAGATGGCATTTTTGTAATAATAGAATTCACCTCCCCCCCTTTTATTTACAAAAATACTCTTACTTTGTATTGAAATATGACTTAACTTTAAGATATTACCTATAATCAGTGTTACAGAAATCGCTTATCGGACAAAATCGGATGAGGGGCCTTATAGTGATTTATCGGAAATCGGTGATTTATCGGAAAGAGAAATCGGAAATAAATCGGAATAATATTATATTAATTTCTATATATACACACATGATTTATAAAATTTATACTAGTAGTAAATATCAAAAATGATTTAATAATCCACAAAATGAATCAACTGCAAAATCATAACCCCGACCTTATATATTAAAAAACTACAAAATCATAATCCGAACTATATATACATTAAGCAAATCTTATACAGCCTTATATTCCGACTTTATACATACAGAAACAAGTACAGTACCACATTCTTGTAGAAGAATCAACTGGATCTGGCTTTGTCGGTACCCTTTTATTTATTATTATTATTATTATTATTATAAAGAGGAGTCTGTGAATTGTGATAATATAATAATATATAAGTAATTTTTTATTCCAGTCGGAGCAAAACCCAAATGGGACACAATTTGACTCGTATCTTGGCTGGGCAACGCGGATGGTATGCGAGTATGTATCTGTATGTATATATTTGCAAGCAACTGAGATGGTTGCAACCATGGTGGATTCATATCCCCATTGTTCCCAGATCAGAGAGAAAACTACAGATATCTCCATTAAAAGAGTAACAACTAAAAGGGTTTTTTCCCTCTTTCTCTTCTCAGCCATGGCTATGGCGAGTATGTATTTGTATGTATGTAGTTTGACTTTTCCGATTTCTATTCCGATTTCTAACCCGATCTGAATAAAACGCATAATGGACCGATTTAGGATAATTATGTCGGTAACTTGTCTGCAACCGATATTTCGGCCGATTTATCGGCTAATACGCCGATTTCTACAACACTGCCTATAGTTAACTATATGATCGTTAAGCCCTATAAAAAATTGGTATGCAAAATTACCAAATAACTATAAAAATATATATTATCGCCTCTCCTCCCTGTCTCCATTCTGATTAATTAGCCTCTTCCTTCGCGCAAGCATTTGGTTCGCTCCTTATTGTGTTGCATTTTGTGATCCTTCGTCTTAACCCGCTTTTCCTTCCCCGCGAGTATAGCATGATGAGCCCAAGTTACGATAGCTCCGGATGAAGGGAGAATAAGGGTATTGAACAGTGTTCTAAAAATCGGCCTAGGCGGTCAAAAAATGCTTAAATTCTACAAAAATTGATCATTCGGCGTTTTTTGATTAGGCGGCGCCTAGGGGGCTTAGGCGGGTTTAGACGGGACTAGACGGTTTAATTAGTTAGACGAGAATAATCGATTAGGCGGTGATTAATCGGTTCTAGGCGATATTAGGCGCGATTAATCAGTCAAATTAAGAATAAAACTTTAAAAATATAAATTTTTTAAAATAAAAAAAATACTTTACACATGAAAGGGTAAAATCACTCAACATATTTAGTAATAAAATGAAGATATTTATATTTTTACTTATATAAAATATATTTTTAAATATTAAAAAAAATTAAGATTTTATTACATCCAGAGACGGAATTAAGGGGGGGCATGGGGTGGCGGCCGTCCCCCCAAAATTCTAAAATCGACAAATTTTATATGTATATAATTCAAAAATTATCGTTTCGTCCCCCCATTTATACAAAAAAATTAATTTCGTCCCCCCATATTTACAAAAAAATTCATTTCGTTCCCTAATTTTTACAAAAAATTTCATTTTGTCCCCTTATTTTTTTAAAATATTTTCATTTAGTCCTCATTTTTTTTACAAAAATCTTCATTTAGTCCCCTGTTTTTTACAAAAAAAATTCTGATCTAAATTTTTTCGATAACCAGAAAATTTGGCTCCGAACCAAAAAATTTAGCCCCCCCAATATATATTCCTGGTTCCGTCCCTGATTACATCTGATTAATGTTCCGATTAATCATTCTGATTAATCGCCGCCTAGCCGCTCACCGCCTAAATTCGCTTAACAATTTTTAGAACATTGGTATTAAGAAAAAGGATTTCCCAAGGAGTTATTAGGAATATGACGGAACGAAAGACCAAGGAAAGAAAGAAGAATGCACCAAAATGCAAGTGCTACATCAAACATTGGTGGTTGTTTCTTGTTGCAAGTAAATGAGATAAATTGAAATTTATTGTTTATTATATTTTTAATTATAAAATTATTGGAATATATATACAATTTTGGTGCTGCACGTATTTTTAAGCTAGTTGAGCTCTAAATACACGGAGAGAAAGCAGCAAGCATGGACTTGCGAGTTTCGAAGGTCTCGTAGCCAACTCCAATACATGAGAGCGAGCTATAAGCTGAATGTCCAAACTCGATCAGGATTTAAGAAAAAAGATTTCCACAATAGTGTGTTAACCAACCAAAAGTGTCATGGGCTACCGGTACTGTTATCGATTCTTTTACGAAAGATTGAGAATTCGATCAATATTTTTTGAAAAATCATGTGAATGTGTAAATATATTTAATTATAAAAAAATGTTCAGCTGAATTCAGCAAGATAAAATTTTATTCGATTCGGTAGTTGGCACCTATTTCATATTAATTCTATTTACAAGAAATACAAAAAGAAACGAGTAATGACACATGAATAGTTTAAATAGACTACTCCACGAGTCCCACCACAGGTGCAAAAGAAGTAAATATTTACTCTCCTTTTATGGTCACAGTCACAGACAGATAGAGTGAGGGTGGGCTGTGACTTGTGAGGTGAATGCCAAATCTTTTATAGTACTACATATTCTCTTCACTTCTCTCTCTCCAAAAATCTCTCTCTCTTTCTCTCTCTCTGCAATCCAGATTTCAGAAATCAAGAGGCAAGAGCAAAACAAGTGAGTCTTTAAACAAGTCTTTCTTTGGATTCAATCCCCCATCTTTTGTGCTCCTGTCTTACTTTCTATTTCAAAGAAATGTTCCCAGATTTTCAAGGTTAGATATTGTGTCTATTCTCACACACACATAACAAACATATGACACTTTGTAACATGATACCTATGTCTGTACTGTACATATGTCTGTGTACTTGAATGCATCCTACTAGACTATTCCCTTTTTCTTGTTTCCAAGTTGATTTCTTCCTTAAAATTGCAATATATCTTTGTATGCTCTCCTATTTGCTTTAGTTATTTCTCTTTTAATATATTATTTACACTTGTATTTGGTCTTTTGTCTTTTATGAACTTTAACAACCTGTGCTCAAGGTAGCTTCAACTCTTTTTTTTTTTTTTTGTGGTCTTTGTTTATGCCCATTATAATTCTTTATTTTTGTGTGCTTAATCTCCAGAATCTCTATTTTTTGTACTTTTGATTACCAAAATTTTTATGTGCAGTTTTTAGTTTTTAACTATATATTTCTTTGTGGACAACTTAATATTCACCCATACGGATGTCATAATCGACCTCTTGTTACGAAGAGAAGAAAATAAAATCTACTATGCTACGATATTAGGGATTGCATGTTTTTTTATATACAAGTACTAGCTGATAACCCGTGCGAAGCACGGGCATAGATTGAACACGAATTGAGATTAAAAAATTAATATTAATACACTATTTAATTATGTAGTTATAAATAATCGAATCTGAGATAAAGTTAAAACAAAATTAAAGTAAATAAATCTTTATGATTATGTCAGGAATTGAACCCCTTATAGGAAATCGAACACGCGATGAAATTAAAGAATAAATTAAATAATAAATCTTGTATAATTATGTAGTTGGAAAGAATCGAATCCCGAGTTAAGTGATAACCGTCAAACCCCTTAATCGAATCCCTTATAGGAAATCGAACATGGAGTGAAATTAAATTAAATAATAAATCTTGTATAATTATGTAGTTGGAAGGGATCGAACCCCGAGTTAAGTGATAACCAAATTTGGTACTTTTGGTACTTTGGTACTATTATGTACCATTAAAACATGGTTTTGCACATTAATATAGAGTATATAAATTAAATAATAAATCTTGTATAATTATGTAGTTGGAAAGAATCGAATCCCGAGTTAAGTGATAACCGTCAAACCCCTTAATCGAATCCCTTATAGGAAATCGAACATGGAGTGAAATTAAATTAAATAATAAATCTTGTATAATTATGTAGTTGGAAGGGATCGAACCCCGAGTTAAGTGATAACCAAATTTGGTACTTTTGGTACTTTGGTACTATTATGTACCATTAAAATATGGTTTTGCACATTAATATAGAGTATATAAATTAAATAATAAATCTTGTATAATTATGTAGTTGGAAAGAATCGAATCCCGAGTTAAGTGATAACCGTCAAACCCCTTAATCGAATCCCTTATAGGAAATCGAACATGGAGTGAAATTAAATTAAATAATAAATCTTGTATAATTATGTAGTTGGAAGGGATCGAACCCCGAGTTAAGTGATAACCAAATTTGGTACTTTTGGTACTTTGGTACTATTATGTACCATTAAAACATGGTTTTGCACATTAATATAGAGTATAGATGTATTTGCTGGTGACTTGTGAATTGTGATGAATACTCTTTTGAGTTCACGACTTCATGCTGCCATAGTGCCTGGGATGTGTTTTTCCAGATTTTTAGTACTTATCAAAAGTATACTCTTTATGGAAAAATGAGATCTATTTTTTATCCACATTTTATCATATCCACATAATTATATGATGTAATATTGTATGGGTACAATAATAAAGAAAAAGAAAAAAGTTTACCATTATTTATATAATTTAAATTAAATATCTACAAGTACAGTACATGTTTTTATGACATAGTACTGCTAAAGAACCAAACAAAGTTGAGGTCATGATTTTGTGGTTCAGACTTTGTCTCTTATGCAAAAATGGTCCAAGCACAATTCCAAACGTTATCATGTTCTGTCCAGGTTTCCTGTTAGTACAGTATGTACAGTTAATATTACATCATATTGGACCATTTTCTTCCTATGATACAAGCTCATAGATTGTCTTGATTTATTAGGATATAATCAAATTATATCTTCTTTCCACCTTCTTTCTCTGTGGTGCAGATGTGTTCTTGATTTGATGTAAATTTTGTTCACATATGGAAGGGGATACATTTCCTGGCCTAGGGAATGGTACTCAAATAGATGCCAAGATAATGCACACATTTCAGAAGAGTTTTGTTCAAGTTCAAAATATTTTCGATCGAAATAGGGTGTTGATCAATGAGATAAATCAGAATCATGAGTCTAAAGTTCCGGATAATTTGAGTCGGAATGTGGGTCTGATTAGAGAGCTGAATAACAACATAAGGAGGGTGGTTGATCTTTATTCCGATCTTTCGAGCAATTTTAGGAAATCCATGGATTCTTCCGAAGGAGATTCAAGTGGTGGTCTGAGAACTGATAGCAAAGGTGCCCACAAAAGAAATAGGCCTTGTTAATAAAGGGCTTGCAACTTCTTCTCAACTGCACAATTTTCTTGAGGTATTAGGATATTATGTAACTAAATTGTGCGCCCCTTTTCTTCCTTGGTTAACTTTGTAGTCTTTATTTAGTAACATATCTGGCAGAAATAATTGCTCAAATATGTCAAATTGCATCTGTAATGAGGATCTTATTGAAATCAATGAATTCTATATCAGTTTCAGGTTCAATTTGCTCTAGATTATTTTACACATGATTCATCAGTTTTCAATTATGTATGATTTTATTTTATTTTTGTAAAAAGGTGATTCATGAGCTGTTATCTTCTTCTTCTTTATGTGTTTGTCAAAAGTAATAATATGTTATGTGTCTTTTTTAGATTTCTCCATCATCTGGTGAAGTTTCTTCTGCTTTTAGTGAAATTCTCAAGTTACTTTTTTCTATATTCTTCAAGAACTTAAGTGGTGGCAAATACATTCATTTCAGTCCTTTACCAAAAATTTAGAACTCTTCTCTCTTTTATAATATTTCAATTTTATTATATTCATTGTCAAAAACAGAACTGTGAAGTGTAAAGTGAAGATTGAAAATTGACTCTATAACATTAGTACATTATTACATTCATAACACATGCATGTATGTACGAGGTTCTAAAAATCGGAATTCAATTTTATTCGTTTGTGTTACTGAAATCCTGAGTCCTCTGAATGAATACCCAGATAAATTTAGTTGGGTGGTGATTTATGCACATCCTAAACTTATTTATTATTTATGCACACTCTAAACTTGTTTTTAGACCAAAATAATCTTAATAATGTTAATCTTGTATTTTTTTTGTGACATAATTAATCTTACCCAAATCTTACGATTATGCATAAATTTCTTTTCTAATAAAATGTTTTATGAATTTTGAAATTAAATTATTATTAAAATATTATTACTTGTCTTAATTTAATTAGCTCAATTATATCCATGACTTACTATAAATATGAATATCCAACTCAAAAAATAATAAATAAAAAAATATGAAAAATAAAAGTAGTTTTAGATATATCTTATTATCTACCAAAGTAAAATAATGAGTAGTCCCTTCAAGTTACAATTTACTCACTTCTAATCACATTTATTAATTATTGTTTTCCTTATATTTTTTTTCAAGATAAGAAAGTTGACAAATTTAATAAATTTATATATTTTTTTCTTGTAATTATTATTATTATTTTTCTAATTTAAAACTCATGTTTATTATAATAATAAAAGGACGCCTACAGAAATAAAAGAAGTGACTTACCATGGTTATCTTTCTACCATCATTTTTAAGCAAGTATAGATATATAAAATAATCAATATTATAATAAACAAAATAAGAGATTAAGGGTACCTTTGTAACGCCCCCAAATCAGATATACTCTAATTTGAGTCGTCACGCCATCTCACAAACACACTTGTCACCTAATACAATAATATACAAAATATGCTCCATAATATTACAACTTAAACCAAAATAATATTACAACCTATTCCTCAAACTCATTTACATCATTACAACATAAAATATAATATAAGTTCCTTAACAAAAGTTGTTACACAATACTAAGGCATTATAGCTATGCCAGTCCCAGTCTGGTGAATACTATTAACTCATCTTCTCTTTCCATTTTCCTACAGAGGGGTGGGTCTCCTGATTTTCTCCCTTAACTGTAAAATATAAACGAGTAATATCGTGAGCGACAAAAGCGCTCAGCAAGGCTACTACTAGAGTATCAAGATACACCAGATAATTCCCATTTGTAAATGATATATTTATTAATGAAGTAACCATAAAGGAATGGAAAGGGTTTGATTAAGAACAAAACTCCACTTACTCGTTTCCTCACAACTCAAGAACTCTAATGATATCTAATATGTGAAACTCATTTATTAAAGATGGAAATAACTCAAGGAGCACTGGTCTAGGTCACCTTTTTCCCATAGTCGGTGATCAGCCGATCTATGGCACCTACTTTACTGCTAGCAGATGGATGCACAAGTCACCCAAGGCCACACACGAGCCAAATGTCACCTTTGTTCAAGTATTTAAAATTCTTGAACAAAAAAATTTCCAGGATTATTTTTCTCTAATAATCCCGTTGACCTGTATCAGATGAAAAATACACCTTTGATAAGTTAAAATCACAAGTTCATTTGAAAAGATAAAAGTCTCAAAATATGCTCATGTTAGCTAACTCGAACCAATGAGGTTAGCTTATGTCTCCGAACATTTGTTTGTAGTCCCGAACAATTGAGACCACAGTGTAATAAATAACACTCTGAAGATTCATCATAAGATGTTGCAATCACATTCATCATCCACTTGGCTCGATTCAATGAACCCATTCAATAGAAATAAATGAAATTATACTAATCTGAATCAATAGATTAGCATGTTGCTTCTCATACAAGTTGTAATATAAGATAGCTCTCAAATAGAATCACCCTTAGCTAACTCGAACAAATGATGTTAGCTCGTTATGATTGACTGAGGTGTTGTCTTGAATGAATAAGATCAGCAAAATACACCAAGAATCTTCGATATTTGAATAATTTATCTTTCTTGGAAAATGCTCACATGAGAGTAATTTACATGAAATCTTTACGAAAGAGTATAGGAGTTCAATCATCTCGAAGAAAGTTGGATAAATAACTAATCAGCTCAAGAGTGTTCAACTGCATAATTAAATATCACAATAATAAATAAGAAGAACATTCTCTCAGTAGAAAGGGGATAGTAGACTTGCCTGGAGTCCTTAGCTATTACATAAAAGAAAGCAACAAAGAGTAAGTCTCCTTTCGCGTTCAGTGTGAAAGTCCTTCAAATAGTTTATACTCTAGAAGTACAAAACCATATATCTCACGTTAGTAATATATTTAATCTCAACTCAAGTGTATCTCAAGTAAGGTTCTAAGTCAAATGATTACTATTGCAATTTTATTTGTCAACTTTGTCTCTAACTCGCTCCTTAATTTCTTAGTCTCAAAGTTAACTACTTAGCTCATTCTTATAGCAACAACCTTTATATGTTATGCCACCCAACTTCCTTTTAAACTTAATCTTAATAATAGCTCTCATTTATATATTTGTTTCTACCTAAAATTCGGCATGACCTATTCGTTTCACGGATATCCAAAAATACCAAACAATCACATTAGGCCCATGCCAGTCTCCAAACATCAAACACAACCACCAATCAATCAAGCCAAGGAAACTATCAAGTTTCTGACTCACTCACACATTTTCCATTTAGTTCATCAAGTCACAAATATACTTATAACACGCTTACCAATCATAAACAATAACCAACTTTATTAGCAACCAATATTAGAAATTTAAAATGTCACTGCGCACACTCTACTCTAACATTTTTAATAAATCCCACTACAAGAAATATGGGCTATTGCAAGCCCAATATATATTTGTGTTACATAAAGTGTTACAATAGACACAAAACTTGGTAGTCTATTGCAATATTTTAAAAAATGTGGCAATACATATGAAAAGTGTTGCAAACAAAAAGATCATTTTGAAATTTTAGAACAATTGCAACACTTTAACCAAGCGTTATAATAAACAATACACTTTGTCCAAAATTATAAGCGGGAACTTGAATTTTTTGGCTGGGCGGGATAAAAAAGGAGGCCAAAATATTTCTTTCACAATTAAAACAAAAAAAAAACAATCCCCAAAAACACATCTCACCACTGTCTCTCTCCACCGTTGTCTCTCTCATCTCTGTCTCTCTCGACCCACCACTCTCTCTACCGCTCACCTCTATCCAGTTCACCTCTCTCTTACTCCTCTTTCTCACTCCTCTCACCCTAAAATCAATTAAAGCATAATCCCAAAACTAAATTAGAGGTTCAATCGAATTAGGGCTTCGACTTGCAAAATCCCAAAACAATCAAATTAGGGCTTTGATTCGGGCTTCGCTTAGAGGTAACTTTCGATTATATTCGATTTGTATATACGCGTGTATGTATATTAATGTATATGTATGTTTTTTGATTAGATTAGTAGAAATTTAATAGTGTTAGATTTGTGGGCTTTTTGTATTGAATTACCAGGAATTTACTTTAATTTATTTTGGGAATTTTGTGTTAATTTTGTGAAAGTTTTGTTTTAATTATTAGAAATTTTGTGCTAATTTTGTCCTACTTTTGTGTTAATTAGTTGTCTAATTATACTTAGTTTTGGCCAATTTTTGGATATGACTTGGTACTCTGTATCTTGTTGTTCTTCGGGACACATTTAGGGTTATGAGTTGATGGATTGAATTGAATTCTCACATGTAATTTTGTCATGTGAGATAGGTTGTCTGGGAAAAAATCTATGATAGATGCAGAGAGTCACCGGTATGTACTGTGCAAGGTGAGTCCAACTATATCTTATTTTATTGCTAGTTAACTGTGAAGCTGATATACCTTCCACATTATTTTGCAGTGTAATTAAGATAGTTCTTCAGTTTTGCAAGGAAAATTCTTTGCACCAATCTTTCCAGACTTTACAAAATGAGTTTTGCAAGGTATCAAACCCAAGTGATTAAATAATGTTGTCTCTAAATTCTGTCAATTGTATAAGCAGTATTTGATAGCTGGAATACTCTTCCTTTTGTTTATTCTCTTTCAAATATTATGCAACTCAAGTATTCGCATACTTTTTGCCTAATTCTTATGTCACTTTGCATGTGGAATCATAAATAATCACTAATATCAGTTAAGGGTTACAAATTCCACATGAAGGTAAGAAAAATACTTATTGTTCACTGTTAGGCTAAGACATCATTTGCTGCCTAGTGCTACTTGTGCTTTGTGCGATTTTATGTTTTTTGTAAGATCTAATTTGGGTTCTGATATTTCCCTAACAAACTGATTTCCTGAAACTAGTGCTAAATATTTCAGGGCGTTTTGCTTCTCAATTCGGTTCTTACTGGTAGGTATTCCATGTATTCTAATTCAGTCTAAAGTATAGAACAGGTGATACTTAAATTCTATTACAATCTGAATATGGATGTATTATAAATGCTTTCTTAATTTGTTATTCTAGCTCAAGCACATTTTAATTCATTAGACTGGGAAACAATAATTTGCTCCATGACAAATTTGAATATGGTCTTTTGGTTATGTTTACTACTTTTACCCTTTATGATTCCTCTAGTTAGGCAACATCAGGCGAATTCTCATGCCAAGAAAGGATGGGAGAAGTACACTGATGCATATGATTTCAGATACATTAATGTTTTTACTCCATCTGCCTTTCACAATATAGCTAAAGAATATTAATATGTTACTACATGTCAAAAACATTAATATGTCACTTCATAGTCATCTTTGATTATACAAAGATGACTATTAATAATTTATAATTTATTAATAATTATACATAACATCGCATACCTTTGATTGTCGCGTCATCTTTCTTGATTAATATCGTGTTGATCTAATGCTTCTGGTAGAAGAATTATATGAGAAGAAATTTCAACAACATATCGAAGTCTAAACAAATGTGTGTCTAATCAAAATTGTAGAATGCACAATCTGCCATATTTAAAGAAGTGGTCATATGAATGAATTATTAAATAAAAAATAAGCATTCAACTGGGAATAAAGTAATGCCTAGTTGCTGGGCTAAATGGAGACAGCTTCAGCAGAAGAATATCTTACTAAAATACTTAAAAATAACAAGAAATATTAACAGATATTTGTGAATATGCATAAACAATGCATTAGGAAAGGGAAAGGTGAGCAATAACATTAATTCTAATCTTGTTTTAAATTAAACTTAAGGAGATTAGGACTTTACAGAGATGAGCAGAGGGGATATTTTAAAGAAGGGCTGGAGATGAAGTTGTCTATCTTTATATATTCAAGCTTTTTTTCAAGATCTCTGGTCATATATTAAAACATCTGCCTTTCATTTTTATTGTAGACCGTAATTTATTTTTACTACATGTCACTCATGCAATATTAATATGTTATTTGTACCATTCCTCTTTATTGTTTCTATTTTCTGCAATAGGTCTTGTTATCTGTTTATGAGTATGATTTCCCTTTTGTATTAATAATCAACTTTTTTACTTCTATACTTGTTTCAGATGGACAACAGAGCAATACTGTCGATGGAGCAGCTGATATAATTGTCAAACTAGAGATTGAATTCTCAAATTTAATTTGTTAGTTTGCAGAATATAGAAAGGGATATACATGTAATTTTTTCATTGCATTGTGTTATAGGTTTTCACAAATTAGCTTGGCACTTTCACATGGAAGACTTTGTTTGTATAAGTCGATCGACTTTGTTTGGGTTTTGTTAACATATATTATATTGGATTTGCTATCTGAGAACTTGGATATATGATTTCTGGTTTGATATGCTTTTGTAATGGTTTATTAACATTTTAAACAGCTATTGCAATTTGGACTAAATAAATGTTGCTAAAAAAATCTAAATGTATTACAATAGGAACAAAAATGTTGCACATAAATGTTGCTAAAAAATGAAAAGCATTACAATAGGGAAGAAAATGTTACATGAAAATGTTGCAATAAATTGACTTAGCAATACTTTTAACTAAAATATGTTACAAAATAGTGTTGCAATAGTCTATTGCAACATCATAAAAGTGTCACAAAACATGACAAAAGTGTTGCACTAAAGTGGATATTGTAATACTTTAAAAATGTTGCAATAAGTAGGTAAAACGTTGCTATAGGGGTCTATTGCAACGGCAGCAGATGCAACGCTCAATTTTGGCAAAAACGTTGCAAAAACCTCTATTGTAACACATTTGGGGTCTAATATGACACTTTTTTGGCGTTGCAATAGCCCATATTTCTTGTAGTGGATCCCAAACTAATCATTTAATTACAAAATTTTCCAGATTTGCACTTCAATATTAACCCAATCCATCATAAAAATTTCAGAGCAAAATTCCTAATTTAACACCCAAAACCGAATGTTAAATATAACACAGAAATTTCTGCGCTGCGCAACCTTTACTAAAACGGGTATAATTCTTGACTCGTTTACTCTTTTGATGCAAGGTTTTTGCGTGAATAAACTAGACTCCAAGTAGAACAACTTTTATTAAGGGATCACTGCCCAGAACAGAGTACAACACATTCGAATTCTTCTTGCAAGAACAGGGCAGTAGATGTGTAAACAAAACCAACTATTTTCATGCTTAAAACACATAAAACATCTACAAATTCAAAAACCCTAAATCAACTAATTGATAGGTTTCGGGGCAACAAACGCAACGGAAAAACGATAATAAACAATAATAATAAAAAAACCGAAACCTAACCCTAGGATCCGTGTATAAGACATGTTAATTATGGAGAACATAATCTGTACCTTTTAAAAGCTTTCCGGTTCGGTTGACAGATGGAGGTCCAAGAACGATCACCACACAATCCTCTTCGTGAGATCTGCTTCTCTAATTAGTCCACACGAACGCACGATTGTCTCCACAATCTCCGGAGTTGGTACTAGCCGTAATCTGCCCTCTATCTCTCTCTCTCTCACTCTAGCTGCTAGGGTTTTTGCTAAAACGATTTTGGCAAAAGCTTAACCCTAAAAACAATACATCTTATGTATTTATAGAGAAAGAGTTTGGGCTTAAAACCTAAATCTGTTTTGGGCTTCTTTAAACCCAATCTGATTTTGGTTTTAATATTAATTCGAATTATATTATAATTAATCAAGTCCTACTTAACCAATTATATAATTCGAAATAATAATGTATACATATATTTAAATTCGTAATTTAAATAAGTCTCCGTTTTAAACGTTCTTATTGTGTAACCCTTTAGGTTATTATTACGTTGGCAATAATTTTAATATCCAATAATAAAATTATAAACAATGAGCGGCATCTAGTAATACATCATTGCTACCCAAGTAATAATAATAATTGGTGATCCAATTAAACCTTTCATGATTAATGTTTCCGTGTAATATAATCCCTTTAACCATATATATTATAGATTAAACTCGAGGCATGTTATTAGTCATCCTCATCAATGTTTAATCCGGGTTTCCTTGATCAATGAGTAGACTATTAAAAACAAATCAATATTTGAGCATGGCCATGCATTTTTATAGTCTCACTCAATCAAGAGGCCAATAATATCTCTCCTAATAATAGGAGGGTTAAATCCTTTATCTATCATTCATATTTCTCATACGTCTCATAATATACCCGATGTACATTTTTATCATCACCCGGTCAAAGGTAACTTTTAATGTAGTCAAAGTATATTAATCCTCGTATAGAAATATAATGATCTCAAGTCTAAGGATCATTACACCATTATCACTATGAGTCTTTCTAATGACATTATCAACATGTAGAAACTCACTGTGGGTCAATCCAGTGCCATGTAGAATATTACATGCACCTATGTTCTTGACTTTAGTATCACTATACCTATGACCAATGAGATGTGGTCATCAGTCAACAAACATACTAATCTTTATGCATTATAATTGTCCCATATTAATAATGCTCGATTAGGGATATTTAGGAATATTAACACTATTCTTATAATCTCATTTTTAAGTCACATACTTAAAGATATAGAATACATGTTACATATTCCAAGGACATTTATTGTTCTAATATTTATATCGCAGTAAATAAAGACATAATAAATCATTGTTGAATAATCGATATAACATAATCAATGAATAACAAAATAGTTTATCCAAGAAGCACAATTACATTGTCTCTAGGGCACTAACACTATCAATCTCCCACTTGCACTAGAGCCAATCGCCTATGTATCTAATACCCATGGAACTAGTGTGACCTTCGTGCTTCTGCTGCGACAAAGCTTTGGTCAGTGGGTCCGCAACATTATCATTAGTATGCACTTTACATATATGTATATCTCCTCTCTCGTTTATCTCTCGAAGAAGGTGATATCTCCTAAGTATATGCTTTGCTTTGGAATGGGACCTCGGTTTCTTTGCCTGCGCAATAGCTTCATTGTTATCGCAATACAGATCAACTGGATCTGCGATCGATGGAACCACACCAAGTCCCGAAATAAATTTTCGAATCCAAACAGCCTCTTTGGCTGCTTCACTGGCAGCAATATACTCAGCTTCCATTGTAGAATCAGCTACTGTCTCTTGCTTCGAACTTTTCCAGCTTACAGCACCTCCATTTAGACAAAACACGAATCCAGACTGGGACACAGAATCATCCCTATCTGTCTGGAAACTAGCATCAGTGTAACCTTTTACAACCAGCTTCTCATCTCCTCCGTATATCAAGAACAAATCTTTAGTCCGTTTAAGGTACTTAAGAATATTCTTGACAGCTGTCCAGTGACCCTCACCAGGATTTGACTGGTACCTGCTCGTCATGCTTAAAGCATACGAGACATCAGGACGAGTACATATCATCGCATACATTATAGAACCAATTGCCGAAGCATATGGTACTTTACTCATACGGTCCTTATCATCTGATGATTTAGGACAATTTTCCTTTGAGATCACTATCCCATGAGACACCGGGACAAAGCCCCTCTTTGCCTCTTGCATTCCAAAACGATGCAATACTTTGTCAATGTATGTACTCTGACTTAGGCCGATTAATCTTTTAGATCTATCTCTATATATCCTGATCCCTAAGATATAGGTAGCATCGCCTAAGTCTTTCATCGAGAAACTTTTTCCCAACCAAGTCTTCACAGCCTGTAGAGAAGGAATGTCATTCCCTATTAGTAATATGTCATCCACATATAATACTAGGAATGCCACATGGCTCCCACTAACCTTCTTGTAAACACACGGCTCATCCTCATTTTGTATGAAGCCAAAATCTTTGACTGTTTCATCAAAACGGATGTTCCACCTCCTTGAGGCCTGCTTCAATCCATAAATAGATCGTAGCAACTTACAAACCATTCTAGCAAACTTTGGATCGACAAAACCCTCAGGTTATGTCATGTACACATCCTCTTCTAAGCTTCCATTTAGGAAAGCAGTCTTGACATCCATTTGCCAGATTTCATAGTCATAATAAGCCGCTATCGCAAGCAAAATCCTGATGGATTTGACCATAGCTACCGGTGAGAAAGTTTCATCATAGTCTATACCATGAATTTGCTTGAAACCTTTCTCCACCAGTCTTGCTTTGTAGGTCTGTAAATTTCCATCCATGTCAGTTTTCTTCTTGAAAACCCACTTGCATTCTATGGGTTTAACCCCATCAGGTGGTGCAACCAAAATCCATACTTTGTTTTCATACATGGAATCCATCTCAGATTTCATGGCTTCCAGCCATCTCTCAGAATCTGGACTATTCATAGCATCCTTGTAGGTGAGAGGCTCATCATTATCTACAAGCATCACATCGGCACTTTGAGTCAGGAGAAATCCATAATATCTCTCTGGCTCATGGCGAATCCTACTTGATCTACGAACGACCTGTGTTTCTTGAGCAGTATTGTTCTCAACATCTTGAGTCTCATTCTGCTCATGTTCCAACTCTGGTTCAACAACATCTTGTAGTTCTCGATCCTCATCGAGATCTATTGTCCTCCCACTGTTTTTCTTAGAAAGCAGTTCTCTCTAGAAATACAGCCGTTCGAGCAACAAACACTTTGTTCTCAGAAGGTTTATAGAAATAATACCCTTTAGTTTCCAATGGGTATCCTACAAAATTACATTTGTCTGATTTCGGTCCTAGCTTATCAGAGATCAAACGTTTCACAAACGCTTCACATCCCCAAACTTTCATAAATGAAACGCTATTACGTTTTTCAGTCCATAACTCATATGGTGTCTTTTGAACCGATTTTGAAGGAACACGGTTTAGTGTTTGTGCAGCCGTCTCTAGGGCATAACCCCAGAAACTAATTGGAAGATCCGCATGACTCATCATCGATCGCACCATGTCCAACAAGGTACGATTTCTCCTTTCAGACACCCCATTCCATTGTGGTGTTCCAGGAGGAGTGAGTTGTGATACGATACCACACTCCTTTAAGAAATTCTTAAATTCTAAGCTTAAGTATTCTCCCCCATGATCAGATCGTAGAGTTTTAATACTTTCGCTCTTTTGCTTCTCTACTTCAGCCTTATACTCTTTGAATTTTTCAAACGATTCGGATTTGTTCTTCAAAAGATACACATATCCGTATCTACTAAAATCATCAGTAAAGGTTATGAAATAGTAATAGCCACCTCTTGCCATCGTACGCATTGGACCACATACATCACTATGTATCAGTTCCAATCGTTTGGTGGCCCTCTCACCTTGACCGGTAAAAGGAGCTTTAGTCATTTTGCCAATGAGACATGGTTCACATTCCTCGTATGATTCGAAATCAAACTTGTCCAAGTATCCATCCTTATGTAACTTGGAAATGCGATTCTCATTTATATGGCCTAAACGACAGTGCCAGAGGTATGTATGATTTGAGTCATTTGTTTTAAGACGTTTGTTATTTATGTTATAGACAGAAGTATCAAGATCAAGAACATATAAACCATTAAACAAACGTGAAACCCCATAGGTAACATTATTCAATGAAAAGGAACAACTATTGTTCTGAATTAAGAAAGAAAAACCAATCTTGTCCAAACAAGAAACGGAAATAATGTTTCTGCAAATCGTAGGCACGTAAAAACAGTTCTCAAGTTCTAAAATGAGCCCTGTGGGCAACGATAAATGATAAGTCCCTACAGCTAAAGCAGCAACCTTTGCTCCATTGCCAACGCGTAGGTCAACTTCTCCCTTAGCCAAAGTCCTACTTCTCTGCAGTTCCTGCACATTTATACAAATGTGAGAAGCACATCCAGTATCCAATACCCAAGATGTAGAAATAGACAGATTGACTTCTATAACATAAATACCTGAAGTAGAAGCTTGCGCAGCCTTCTTCTTCTTCAGATCCTCCAAGTAAACAGGACAGTTTCTCTTCCAGTGACCAGGCTTCTTACAGTAGTGACATTCACCTTTGTCAGCCTGTACGACATCTCCCTTCGACTTTTTAGCCTTTTTGAAAGAGGGCTTAGAAGGACCAAGATCTTTTGATGCTACCTTTTTCTCGCCCTTCCATTTCCCTTTTCCCTTAGCACCTTTCTTGCCCACCATCATTATGGGAGCTTTCTCAGGTGCCTTGACCATATTTGCTTCAGTGGTCCTCAGCATGGCCAACAATTCCATAGGAGTCTTATCTTGCTCAGTCATATTAAAAGTCATAATGAACTGAGTATAGTCGCTGTTCAAAGATTGCAAGATTATATCGACTTGAGCCTCTCGCTGAAGCGGGAAACCCAAACGAGAAAGGTAATCACAATACCCGATCATCTTTAGAACATGTGGTCCGACTGGTCCGTTGCCCTGCTTGCACGAGAAGAGTGCTTTGCTTGTGTTGAACTTTTCCACACGAGCCTGTGATTGAAACATCGTCGAAAGATGTTCAAACATAGTATAAGCATTCATATCAAAATGTTGCTTCTGAAGCTCAGCATCCATAGTAGCAAGCATAAGACAAGCCACATCAGTAGCATCATCAATATGTTTCTGATAAGCATTTCGTTGATCTTGAGTGGCATTAGCAGCAGGGGCTGCCGGTGGAGGAATATCAATCACATAAGATTTCTTTTCCTGCATGAGAACAATTCTCAAATTCCTAGACCAGTCAAGGAAGTTTGATCCTGTAAGCTTGTCCTTCTCAAGGACTGATCGCACAGAGAAAGTGTTGTTTGTGTTGTTTGCCATTTCGAATATCTACAATGTTAAAATGCATAAAATAATTAGTCTACGGAATTGTTAAATTATGTTCAAGTGATTATTCATATATATTCATAATATATATCTCCCACTATTTTATCAAATTAATAGCCCTACCTATCAATTCGGAAAAGTTTCTCTAAACCTTTCTAGTGAGCCAAGATCCATATTTCATCCCTTTTAAGGTCAGCTTTGGCTTTTCTCCTTAAAATGATTATTTAGGTAGACAACATTTGTCAATTATATCATATATAACTCTTGGATAGTTTGGTAGAACAACATTTGTTCCTATTCATCCAGTAAATCTTACCAAACTCTATGCCTCTAAGTTCACAATCCTATTGTGGTCACTTAGTTAAGTCAAACCCAAAGGTCTAACAATTGAGTATCACTAACTTACTCGATCACGCCTTACCACGATAAACGAGGGTACTCCGCTTTGGCGCACCTACCCTTTGTCGATCTAGGTCTTGACGAGTGTTTCCCATTTGGAAGGCATCTTAAACTTAATATTCTGTTAGGGGTTTATTTAAAACGACCATGATCCCATCATAAAAAGATTCCCATTTTTTCCTTGAATTAAATACTTCAAATCAATATTCACCAATGGTTTGAATTCCAGGTTGTTGGAGGAGTCACAAGCGGCCTCACTTAATATCCAACTTCCTTACAGGTATGACCCGTTTTTGACAAAATCTCCCCATATCAAAATAATTGAAAATTCGTATTTAATTCCGTATTTCATTAAATACAGAAATCTCATAGTCGTTATAGTAAATTTTAAAATCTCGAGTCGTTACAGATTTTATCTTATTTAAGCAGGCATGGCATGGGTGATGTATCTAATACATACATACATTCTACTTAATCTAATTAAGCATGCATATCTATCATTACGCATACATATCATCATATGTAAAGTGCATGAATGTAAAATCGTGCTTGGTTATGGCCCAATCCTATATGATCTTTCCAAGCTAATGGAAAAATCTAGGTCAATCTATGGTGGTTTAATAAAACTAAATTATTACATAGTTGGTCTTCATAAATACTTGTCTTCTTTGTGTCATCAACCTTCATCTCCATTGATCCTTCATTGCATGCTTCCAATGATCTTCTTATTACATAGAATATAAAACATAACTACACTAATGTACTTACATAAGAACTCGAGTTACATTCGAGATGAACAATTACAAAGCACCAAGAAAACGACATGCAAGTCGTATTTATAAAACCAAACCACAATAATAAAAACCACTAACCTATGGGTCTCAAGGCCATAACCAATCACCATGCTCAATTAACACTTAAGAACATCATATCAAAATATATCACATGAATAAAGCATATGTCACAAGCCCAAATTGTCACAAGCCCTAACCAGAATACAAGCAAATCCTTACCAGAATTCGATTCCAGAAGCATATATCAGTATACATGCGACCTTAATTCCAGTTACCATAAAACATGTATTAGCATACACATAACCCTAATCCCTGTATACGGATCATATCCAATAACATCCATCTGACAGTTTATATCATCATACAAACCAAGCAGCATACATATCATTAACAGATTACATACATATGAGTCATGGCAGATTCTAAACATGCTAGCATCATCATATCAGAATATACAGATTCATTATATCACACATATAACATAACTGTATCATGGCAGATTCATCAAACATGTATACTCGTAATAATACAGTAAACACGTAACCAAACCAACCTCTTATACACGTAGCTCTGATACCATTGATAGGTTTCGGGGCAACAAACGCAACGGAAAAACGATAATAAACAATTAAAAAAAAAACCGAAACCTAACCCTAGGATCCGTGTATAAGACATGTTGATTATGGAGAACAGAATTTGTACCTTTTAAAAGCTTTCCGGTTCGGTTGACAGATGGAGGTCCAAGAACGATCACCACATAGTCCTCTTCGTGAGATCTGCTTCTCTAATTAGTCCACACGAACGCACGATTGTCTCCACAATCTCCGGAGTTGGTACTAGCCGTAATCTGCCCTCTATCTCTCTCTCTCACTCTAGCTGCTAGGGTTTTTGCTAAAACGATTTTGGCAAAAGCTTAACCCTAAAAACAATACATCTTATGTATTTATAGAGAAAGAGTTTGGGCTTAAAACCTAAATCTGTTTTGGGCTTCCTTAAACCCAATCTGATTTTGGTTTTAATATTAATTCGAATTATATTATAATTAATCAAGTCCTACTTAACCAATTATATAATTCGAAATAATAATGTATACATATATTTAAATTCGTAATTTAAATAAGTCTCCGTTTTAAACGTTCTTATTGTGTAACCCTTTAGGTTATTATTACGTTGGCAATAATTTTAATATCCAATAATAAAATTATAAACAATGAGCGGCATCTAGTAATACATCATTGCTACCCAAGTAATAATAATAATTGGTGATCCAATTAAACCTTTCATGATTAATGTTTCCGTGTAATATAATCCCTTTAACCATATATATTATAGATTAAACTCGAGGCATGTTATTAGTCATCCTCATCAATGTTTAATCCGGGTTTCCTTGATCAATGAGTAGACTATTAAAAATAAATCAATATTTGAGCATGGCCATGCATTTTTATAGTCTCACTCAATCAAGAGGCCAATAATATCTCTCCTAATAATAGGAGGGTTAAATCCTTTATCTATCATTCATATTTCTCATACGTCTCATAATATACCCGATGTACATTTTTATCATCACCCGGTCAAAGGTAACTTTTAATGTAGTCAAAGTATATTAATCCTCGTATAGAAATATAATGATCTCAAGTCTAAGGATCATTACACCATTATCACTATGAGTCTTTCTAATGACATTATCAACATGTAGAAACTCACTGTGGGTCAATCCAGTGCCATGTAGAATATTACATGCACCTATGTTCTTGACTTTAGTATCACTATACCTATGACCAATGAGATGTGGTCATCAGTCAACAAACATACTAATCTTTATGCATTATAATTGTCCCATATTAATAATGCTCGATTAGGGATATTTAGGAATATTAACACTATTCTTATAATCTCATTTTTAAGTCACATACTTAAAGATATAGAATACATGTTACATATTCCAAGGAGATTTATTGTTCTAATATTTATATCGCAGTAAATAAAGACATAATAAATCATTGTTGAATAATCGATATAACATAATCACTGAATAACAAAATAGTTTATCCTAGAAGCACAATTACATTGTCTCTAGGGCACTAACACTATCACTAATAAAACCCTAATTTATAATAAGCAACATATACCATAATTAAGCTTAAGAATTCAAGAATCACACCTTCCACAAGCTTAAAGACCAGTAGCAAGTTTCAATTTCACCAAGCATTCACTTTTCCACCAAAATACTATTCATCATCTTCTTCCTTTCTTCCATCTTCCAATCCACCACAAACACAAGCAACTCCTCAAAACAAGCTTTACCCACTATGAATATGAATATGTGTTTAAACTTTGATTTCAAGCACTCATCAAGCAATTCCCAAGCCTTTTACTCTCTCTCTCTCTCTCTCTCTCTCTCTCTCGCTCTCTCTCTCTCTTTCTTTCTTTTCTCTTCCTCCCTTTTTTTTTCAAATGGTTCAACTATACACATGTATAAAAACTTCCACTATCCACTTTTCTAGATTTCTCCATAAGTTTCTAAACTTTTCTATTTGTTTTTTTTTTACTTATTTCTCTTTTTTTTAAATCTAATAATATTAAATCATGAATAAATCCCAAAACTCTAAAATAAATTACCAGAAGTTAACATGGTTAAATTCTAGTTCTCTCGAGTCTAAAATAATATTATCATGCTCTAAACTCATTCTCATAATTAAACTTCTAATTAAACTCATTTTTCTCAAAAATTGGAATAATTGGAATCAATTCTCAGATGAATTCTCAATATTCTCAAAATTGTATCTAAATTCTAAAATACACTAATCCATCAAGATCTCATAGCCCCACATGCTCTCCAAAATTTATAACCATTTTTCGGGTACTCAAAATATTTAATACTAGCACTAATCGAACAAATTTCTTAGATATTGGTTCAGATTTTCTCAAGATAAAAAAAATCCAAATTCCAAATTGATGTTTTAAAGTCTCGATGTTTAATTCCTCAATCTCATGATCTCAAGAATTTCTCCAAATAAATCACCAAATATTAATGCGACTTATATTATAAAAGAAAACTTACAGAATATATTCTGAGAATCCTGGTTATTACAGTATTTTAGTCAAAGACATAGAAAAGAGTGTGCATGAATAACTTTAGGGTGTGCATAAATCAGCACCCATTTAGTTCTATTAATTGAATCTAATTTCTATATAGGGAATTGATAAATAAGCTCCTAAATTTACTATTTAAGTTCCAAATCTTACTTTTTGATATGTGAATTACTTAACTACCCTTGATTTTTTGATTGAAATTTTGACAAGTAAATTTTGCTACTATAATTAGTGGGTCGAATATTGAGAGAAACATAAACTTCTTTAATAGTATAACAAATAGCTACATAAACTTCTGGAAATTTTTTAGCCCTCTAATTTTTGTAGATAATAGCATCCGGAATATTTTGATGGCAATGCTACAATCGCAAATAGCTATATTCTGTAAACATTTAAAATCAACATATAAAGCAACACTAATGCTCATTACTAATAAATCAAAATATTAATCTGGTGTAAATTGAAGTTTTCAATAAACTAAAAGAGGGTCATTTTAGAATGAATTTTTGATATAGGAATTTTTTTAATTAAAACAAAAGAGTGCATATCCAAAACTAAGGGTAGTTATGTAAATTTATATTTAAAAGTAAGATTTGGAATTTAAATAATAAACTAGATTCGTAGCCCGTGCAAGACACGGGCATGCTCTATATTACAAATATTTATGAATTATTCGTAATCACGTAGGATTGGATTGTTGATATCTTCGATTGTACATATCTTCGCTGCAATTGTTATAAGTAAATAGAATTTATGCAGTATCCGATCGTGTCATACAAATTATAATTCTGGTTAAATTAAATCTGTTTTATATTTTACACTATATTTTGTTTTGTTAAAGCAAACTTAAACGATATGTAATAAATTGGTCTTGTTAATATCAAAAGCGTACTTCGAAATATAAATATATAGAGTTAACATAGATGGATACAGAGATACATACAAGTATCAATTAATAATAATAAATGCATATTAGTTCAAATAAGTTATTATTATGTAATAAATATGTTAGTGTTGCAATACCTAAATAGCCCCCGAAAATATAACATAGATATAATTAGTAGGGATAAATATGACTTTTTATAAGAATAGATTATAGCATATAATATGTATGTATGTATGTATATAATATTATAGTATATTATTATATATCCACATAAATTTATATATGTATGTATTTATGTTTGTATATGTGTATGTATATATAATATGCATATTAATTATACAACAATTAATAGATTACAAATAATGAAATATTAATGGATTATACAACATAAATGTATGTATGTATGTATGTATGCACGTATACATGTATTATTAATAATTATGTATGTATGTATGTATATCATACGTATGCATGTATAATTAATAATTATGTATGTATGTATGGATGGATAGATGTATGTATGTATGTATGTATATAGTACGTATGCATGTATAATTAATAATTATGTATGTATGGATGTATGTATGTGTGTGTGTATGTACATATCCATGTATAATTATTTATGTATGTGTACGTATAATTAATAATTATGTATGTAGTGTATGTATGTATGTATGTATGTATGTATGTATGTATGTATGCATGTATGTATGTATGTATGTGTGTGTGTATGTACATATGAATGTATAATTATTTATGTATGTATGTATAATTAATAATTATGTATATAGTGTATGTACGTATGCATGTATAATTATTTATGTATGTATATTTATACTTAATAATCATGTATGTATGTATGTATATATGTATGTGTTTATGTATGTATAATTATTGGAATTATACATTATACAAATATTTATGTATGTAGCTAATGATTTTTAATATAAACTTAAATGTTCACATAGCTCAACTGGTTATGGTGTTGAATTTAGTTCTACATGGTAATGAGTTCGAATCCCTTGAATAACAATATTTTTACAAATATTTAGAGTTAGGTTTGGAGTGAGGTTCGGAGGATCCGAGCCAGTGAATAAATTTGCTCAGGGAAACCCCCCTATTGGTGTATTAGATATATAATAGATAGATAATGGATAGATAATAGATTTTAGAGCTTATTTATCAATTTCTTTTACATAACATGCATGTAAATCACTTGATTACAGACAGAAGATGCTCTGAAACAAATGGGGGAAAGCTACTTTTAGATAAATTTTTTAGTTATCAATCACACCCCACCAAGAATCTCAGATAAGATATGATGGGCTATTGACTAATAATATGACAATGTTTCTTTGATTGTCCTAACCCAATGAAAATCTGATGGGATGGTATTGAAAAGTAAACAAATGTATTAAGAAAAATGAGAATGGAGACTAAAATAAAAAGTAGCTTTGGGTAGTTCAAAACCAAAGCACTACACAGTTTCATGAGACAGACAAGTAATACAATAGTGACCTCCTCCATTCTCCAACAAGTTGACAGGTCCCCAAAGGCTTTTTTTTTTGTTTACTTAAACTGAACTACTTGCTAAATCCTCCACTTTTCTTAAGTTATCTCTTTATCTGCATTTTCTCTTTTTATTGGGTGCTTCATTATTATTGTATGAATCATCTACGTAACCAAATACAATGATGCAAAGCTTGATTACGCGATGTCTCGAATCATATGTCTATATTTAAATTGCGATCATCATTTGGATCCTTTTTCTTGCAGACCATTTATTTCTAGCCAAGTGTTTGATAAGTGGTGCAATTTGCTTTGTGAATTTGCGTTCTGGAAATTGATAGGTGTTATTGCCCTTACGGGATTGCTCAGCTCTGATATTGAATGAAACAGATCAAATGTACCCACCTATATTGCCTAGATTGCATAACCAAATACAATAATGCAAAACTTGATTACGCGATGTCCCGAATCATACGCCCAGATTTAAATTGCGATCAACATTTGGATTCTCTTTCTTGCAGACCGTTTATTTCTAGCCAAGTGTTTGATAAGTGGAGCGACTTGCTTTGTGAATCTGCGTTCTGGAAATTGAGAGGTGTTATTGCCCTTACGGGAATTGCTCAGCTCAGCTCTGATATTGAATGAACCAGAATAAATGTGCCCCCCATATTGCCTAGATTGCATAACCAAATACAATGATGCAAAACTCGATTATGCGATGTGATGGGGTTGTTACAAGAAACAAAGCCAGACTTATGGTAAAAGGTTATTCACAGCAGGAAGGAATAGATTATGATGAGACTTTTGTTCCAGTTGCAAGGTTGGAGGCAATAAGAATGTTTCTAGCATATGCCTCTTATAAAAAATTCAAGGTATTTCAGATGGATGTGAAAAGTGCCTTTCTGAATGGAAAACTTGAAGAAGAAGTGTTTGTTGAACAACCACCAGGATTTGTGGATCCCAAATATCCAGATTATGTCTACAGGCTTGATAAAGCACTTTATGGACTTAAGCAAGCACCAAGAGCATGGTATGAGACTTTAGCTCAATTTCTTCTAAAGAGTGGGTTTCTCAGAGGTACAATTGATAAAACTCTGTTTTACTTTAAATCTGGTAGTGACTTGCTTCTAGTTCAAATATATGTTGATGACATAATTTTTGGGTCTACTAATTATAAACTCTGTACAAAGTTTGCCAAGCTAATGCAGTCTAGGTATCAAATGAGTATGATGGGAGAGCTTAGTTATTTTCTAGGCCTACAGGTAAGGGAAATAGATGATGGGATTTTTATAAATCAAGCAAAATATACAAGAAATCTTCTAAAGAAATTTGGTATGATTGATTGCTCATCTGCATCAACTCCCATGGCAACAGCAACTAAATTAGATAAGGATAAAGGAGCATCAGTGGATATGACAAACTACAGAGGCATGATAGGGTCTCTTCTTTATCTGGCAGCTAGTAGACCTGATATCATGTATGCAACATGTCTCTGTGCAAGAGGTTTCAAGCTGATCCCAGAGAACCACATCTCACAGCTGTGAAAAGAATTTTCAAATATCTCAAGGGCACCATTACTTTAGGGTTGTGGTATCCCGGAGAATCAGATTTCAAGCTTATTGGTTACTCTAATGCAGACTTTGTAGGCTGTAAGATAGATAGAAAAAGCACTAGTGGAAGTTGTTAATTTCTGGGTGACAGACTGGTTTCTTGGTACAGTAAGAAACAGAAATCAATTTCTACATCTACAGCTGAAGCAGAGTATATTGCTGCTGGTAGCTGTTGTGCACAGATTCTATGGATGAAGAATCAGTTGCTAGATTATGGATTAAGGTACAGTAAGATTCCTATTTACTGTGATAATCAAAGTGCTATTGCTATGACAGGTAATCCAGTACAACACTCAATGACCAAGCACATCAGCATAAGGTATCACTTTATCAGAGAGCATGTAGAGGAAGGAAACAGTGAGCTTCATTTTATGTCTACTGACCAACAGCTTGTAGACATCTTCACCAAGCCATTGAGTGAACCTATATTTACAAGGCTGGTAAATGAACTTGGAATGGTCTCTGGTTTTGACTAGAGAAACTGGTTAGACTCAAAATTCAATTATGTAATGCATTACTTATGTTTCTGTGATGTGTTAATTGCTATGTGAACTCAATTTTTAAACTCTGCTATGTAAACTCTGTTCATAGACTATCAAACTCTGTTAGTATGTTTTGTCAGTCAAACACTGTTAACATGCTAGATAAACTCTGATTAATTCTGATAAATGTTATTGTCTGAGATACACACCAATGAAGAAAATGTATGAAGCATGGTTCTCAGTTATTAATCATGAATCTTTCTAAGTTATCTGTGAACTAATCTCAGACTGTGCAGAAATTCAACACAAGCATGATACTGTTTCATATTTATAGCATCTCTTAGTTTATTTATCTTAAACTCTGAGTCTATAAATAATGTGTGCAGTGCCTCTCATGAATAATTTCTGATATTGATGACTCCTAAACTCTGTTAGTGACACTCTGTTCCCAAAGAAATTCACATGGTTCTTGATGATTCCTTGTTTGTGCTTGTGAAAATTTATAAAACTTGAGATGTGTCATTGTTTAATTTGGTGAGTACTGAAGCATGCCTGCACCCTGTGAAAACTTGAGCCAAATATTGATTGATACATTTTATATCAATCAAATTTTTATTGCTGTGTGATGTTCATCAGTGAGTATGTTGCTCTAGAACTTGTTTTAAACCATTTTGAGACTGCATGATGTGTGTGTGCATGAAAATGATAAAGGCATTAGGATTTATCACATTTATCCAAACATTGTTCACAAATTAGACCCTTAGTAAACCCCTTTGAGCCTTATTAACTGTTTCTTTTAAACTCTGATTATTCAAGAGCAGTTAGATTCATTTGGAAATTCATGAGCAAATAGTGGAGAATTACTTTTTAAAGAAAAGTTCATTTCGTGGTAATATATACATAAAAAAAATGTATATATACTGATCATCATGTACAGTTATGTGCTTGCAGAACAACTGGATGCTTTTCTCTATTAAATTGTTCAGTTAGCCATTTATTTTCTTTTTTCTTTTTCTTATCACCTGTTTGTCTTTAACCACATTACAACCTTGAACAAAGTCCTTTTGATTTATGCATACATGTATTCAAAGAAGTGTAGATTTGGTGGACAACCAAGCATATGGTAGCATCTGCTTTTATTGATTGAACTTGAGTATAAACACTTTACCTAAACACTTGTGTGATTTGAGAGTTTGTGAGTTTTTAAATCCATGGCATGTTACTCACTGAATGCGACATTGATATCTATCTCTTGATCTTTTTGTCTATAAAGACTGTGTGCTTACTTGGATTATCATGTACATCAAAGGGAATAGATTAATTCAGAGTTCTGTATTTAAGTTATTACAGAGTTTAGCATTCATCATATATTCAGTGTTTACGATGAGAGTTTGTGCATCCAGTGTTTACTGATTTATCTTTATGGATTTTATGAAATATTAGATGCTCTAAAAATTGGATTAGTAAACTCTGCTATCCACACACAAATATTCACATCTGTGTAGTTTTTGAAAGGGTTTCGGTAATAAAGTTGGAGAATTGACAAACGCTGATGGATTTTGTCTAAATACTCTAAGGTATATCTTATTTTAGATGATTTCAAATTTGGGGTAAAGAGAGTTTTTGACAGCTGTTGATTTGTGTAAAAGTGTTTAATTGTGTCAGTTTTAAGAGAGTGAACGTACCAGTAATTATGATTGTAATTACTGAGCATGCATGTTTGTTCCGCTAAATGTGTGACACGTGTCCCACTCACACATTTTTCAAGGATCGTGTCCCACTACACATGGTAATTGGTTGCATGTATTTATGGTAAAACGTTTGAGTTTAACTGTTCAATACATATCTAATCATTTTTCTTTACACGATTCATATTCAATCATACACTTTCATCTACTCACAGTTACTTTTTACACAACCACTCACAAGTCTATTGCATTTTTCACTTGCACATTTCATCAAACACTTTTCATTCACATCATTCTTTTCGTATTTTCTTCTAAAATCGTACTAATGGCAGCCAAAGCTTTCACTGCCCTTGGACTTCTGTTTGTTTATAATAACTATGCAGCACCACTGGACAATGAAAACGCTCCAGATGCGTTTCATTTGATGCAGAGTTTCTTCCAAGATTCAGAAATCGGTCGAGCCTTGGTTGAACCCCAAACACTGTTTGCATCTCAAATCGCTTCTTTCTGGCAAAACTCTGTTTATGATGATGGTGGCAATAATAGGACTCCATCTATTGTTTTCACTTATGATGAAACTGACTTTGTTATCACTCCAGATACAGTCAGAGAAACGATGGGGTTTGACACTCATACCTCGTATAGTTTTGTTTCTGAACAGAATCTGCGAGAGATGCTGCAGCAGATTGGATATTCTCGGTCTTTGGCAAAGCTTGGGTCAGTGAAAAGGCCACAGTTGAGGAAAGAATGGAGTTTCTTTTTCGACTGTATCACAAGGGCTTTTGGGAACAAGGTCACCAACTGGGATGCAATTCCTACAGATAGTCTTCAAATCGGGTATTCTCTTCTTTATGGTAGTAACTTTGATTTTGGAAGACTTGTCTTAATGAATTTAGGTGAGAGATTGTCAGCACCTACAACTGTGTACTTTGCTAGATTTTGTCAAATGTTATTCACTGCTTGTGTGCCAAATGTCACAATTGCTGAGGATGATCAAATTCAACCTTTTAAAGTCACCAAGAGATTTTTCTCTGATTTGACAAACAAAGATGCCACCAAGGATGTGCCTGAGTTGGTTTATCCCCTTGCTTTACAGAACTTTATAAATCAACCATAAGAACCTCAACCCACTCAATCCTTAAACACTGATCACACTTCAAACCCTGCACCCACTCAAACTGAACCACAAACCACACCTTCATCCACACAACCTGAACCACTAACCACTGAACCAATAAATACTGAACCTCCATCATCTCAACCACAACCTCAGCCTACTACTCAACTTCAACCGGACCAACAACCATCCAAACCTAAACGAAAACGTACCAAGCATGCTGCTCACAACTCCAGGCATAGCATTGCAAGGGCTACAAGGGCAAGAAAGGAGAAGAAGGAGAGAGCTAATAGATCTCCATCACCCTCTGTTTTTGATGTAGAGGATGAGTCAACTTCTGAAGAAGAAGTAACAGTTGGAGTACAAACCTACAAAAGAAGAAAATTGGTAATCTCTGATTCAGACGAAGAGATGAATGTTGAAGCTCCAGAGGTTATCCCTTCAGAGATACCTGCTGTTGAGATAACTGTTGAGTTAGATGCTGCTAAAGAATCTGAGCAACCACCTGCCAATATGCAAATGGATGAGGATAATAGAGATGGCTTTCCTCTGGATGATTTTGTTGATACTGTCATGCCATTCTCTGATAATGTTGGGATTCTTTCTTCATCTTTTCCAGTTACTTCTGAAGATACTGGTGCAGCAGATCAAGCTACTGTAGTACTGGATGAAACAGTAGCTACTCATACAGAGATATTATCTGATGCTCACCAATCTGTGGAAAAAGGTGAAGAAGTTGAACAGTCAACCAAGGCTATATTCTCTGATGAAGTTATTCAGGTGGCAGAGTCTGCTGCTAAGACTGTTGAGTCTGAAGAGCAACCTGTTCAGCATGTTGAAACTGTTGCAGAGGCAGTTGCAGTGATTGATGAGAATGCTGAAGTTGTTGTAGAAGCTGGTGCAGAGAATACAGCTGAGCCTATTGCAGAAAATGTGACCAATGTTGCAGAGAATGCTCAAGTTGCAGAGAATGTTGAAGATGCTAGTGTTACAGATGAAGGTGAAGCAAGTGTAGAATCTAATTCTTCTCAAAGTACTCCTGTGCAAACTGATGCAAAGCATGCATCATTCACTCAGCCTTCGAATGCACATGAAGTTGAAACAGAGTATCTTGCTAAGTTTTCTGAAAATTGGTACAAGGAAGATTCTATCTTTCCAAGAGGGAGAGCATCAAATTTTGTGAAACAATCTGCTCAAGAAATTTCAAATCCAGATATTCTTTCATGTTTGAAGACCACAGTAGTACAAGTCAAAACTCTGGATGGCAGACTTGATGACTGTCAATAGGCAATTAGTGAACTGAAGACTGACCTTAAGGCTAAAGATATGACTTTGGAGTTTGACACTAAACTCAAAATTACTAAATTTGCCAAAGCTCAAGACTCTATGTTTGACAGACTGAACAAGATTGAAGAAAATCAGAATGTCTTGTCTGATAAAATTGACTCTATAGCTACCTCCTTGGAGCTGATTACTTCCATTCTTATACCCGATGATGTCAAAAAGGGGGAGAGATATGCTAAGACTAAATGCAGGCAATCTCAAATTCTAACTCAGAAGGATGATGCTGGAGATGGAGGGGCAAGAGGTTAGAAGAGTTTAAGATCAAGGGCAACTGATAAGAGTTTCCAAACTAGCAACAGTTCTAAGTCAAAGTCTGATGGAGTAAATACTGATACTTAGGGTACATTAAAGACCCAGAGTTTGTTATTCGCTGATAATCCACAGACTGATGAAGAGTTGGCTGCTAGAGTGTTTCTAGAGGAGAATGAAGAATGAGTTACTCTTGTAGACATTCAAGCTGAGGAAAAGAGTTTACAAGAAGAACATTTAAAAGCTTTGAAGTCTGGTAAAGTCAAGAAAAATGTAAAAGCTTCTAGGCCTGTTCTTAAAGGCATTGAAATTAAAGAAAATGTTGGTGCTGATCAAAGGACTCAAATGTCTAGAAAACCAACAGATGTAGAAGCTAAGCAAAAGCTAAAAGGCATTGCTGAAGAAGAAAGGATTTTAAAGAAATCAAGTACAACCTCTGTTGCTACACAAGTTGTACAGAAGAAAGAAAACATAATCTCTGTTGCTACACAAGTTATGTCAAAAACCTCTATCTACTCAGTTTAAATCTTCTCAGTTGAAATCAGTATTTGGAAAAGGAACATTTGTTGATCCAAATCAAGCTTCTGGAGGTCCTTTGGATTTTTCTGATGGAAGAAGTTTAACAGGGAAGATTGGAAGAAATAGGTCTGGGCTCGCATAGAGATACAAGGCAACAAACTGGTCCTAGAGATCCTTCCTCACTGGTTGTTCCAGGTCGTGGTGTTACTCAAGAGAGTTTAGACATACTGGAGTCAGTACAGTTGGTCTATCAGAAGAGTTTAGATAAAGATTTTCTCTTGTATTTTATGTCTGATGGAACAGTATACAAGATTGGTGAGTTTGATCTTGATTTGAAATATTGGGAAGAATTAGAACATGTTCTGTATCTTTTCAAAGTGAGGAATCGAAGAACTGAGTCAGTTGCAAATGTGCTTAGACGAAAGATGCTTCAAAACTTGGCAACTAGAGGCATGAAATATAACAGCAGATATGTTCCAAAGTACAGAGATTGGAATGGAAATCTTATTGAGATGAAGAAGGGTACTACAAAGCTGAAGACTGATCTGGGTGTTACAGTTCTTGATTTCAACTCACAATCAGAGGAAGTAAAATTTATCAGACTGGGTAATGAGATGAGGAGAAACAAAATCTATGATCTGAGATCTGCTATCTATCAGACTGATGAGAGTGATCCTGAATTAAGGGAAATCAAGGAAATAATGCAGAGAGAACTTGAGAATGCTGAGAGAAGATTGCTGATTGATTATCTCAGAACAACACCAGATCTTGAGGAGATTAGATGAATGATGCTCTGTAAGAATTTCTTGCTTTCTATAAATTTTGTTTAAGTAAGTAGTTTAAACTCTGATTAGTTATTAAACACTGCATTTGTCTGTTTTGTTTTGACATCATCAATTATTATTAACTTGTGTATTTTTGCTAATGAACAAGTTGGGGGAGATTGGTAGATATAATTGATGTAAGTATTAATCAGTGTTTGAGTGTTACAGTGAATAATCAGAGTTTAGCTGGAAGCAGTCAGAGTTTGGACAAACGCTGACGAATGGAAGCGCAAACGCTGATTGAATTGAAGCGCAACAGAGTTTGTTAAATTCTGTCCAGCGGAAGCGTCTACAAGTCAACAGTGATTGAAGATTAGTTAAAGATAAATATGGAAGCAATATCTTTGAAGATTGGATAGCTATCAATGAGATTGAGTTGACTTAGAAGACGTGTAGCAATTGTGATTGATATCAATTGTATAGCTTAATTGTAGGAGTATCAATTTACGATTGTATAGCAGCTGTATGTTTTATAAATACAGTTAGGTTAACCCTAGAAGGGTATCGAACATTGAAATATTCATTCATTGTAACCTAAGCAGCTCTATGTGATATTTTACATCACTGAAAGAGGAATTATTAATTTCAAACAGTTTTTAATCATTGAAACGTGTGTTCTTGTTAATCTCTCATACAGTACTTGATTATATTTGTGTATTCGGCCTAACATATCTACTCATCTGTTTTATTTTCTCTTTTGGATAGTTAAGTTTCATCTTTCATAAACAATCACACACTTTAGGAGACTTGAAGGAGTAGTTGATTGGCACATATGGTATGGTGTCTCCACATCTTTAGTCCATGTGGTGTTTATCTTTTTGGTTAAAATTTAAAGAGAAGAGAATATTACTTTTCTTAAAATTTAAGCTGAGAAAAAAAATAATTATTTATTTTTATTATATATTTACACTCAAATGATAACAAATTTGTGTAATTTCAAAATATTTAAAATTTAATTTCCTTTTACTGTCTTCCTCCCATAAATGTAAAGATGGAGAGGAAAACCAATCATTTCTTCTCACAAATTATCTTCAAAAATTTGTAATATCAAGTGCACTTGCATTTCCTTGCAAGAATTAAGAAATATTGTGGGTTTATTTTCGCTCCAATAAAAAATTTTCATTTATTCGATGGTATGCATATTTTACGTTGAGACTTGCATTAATTTTCTTGTGGCTTAATTATCAACTGAATCACTTATTTCAGTTTAATATCTCAAATGGGTCACCAATTTCATTTTCATATCATTTGAATCACTAAATTTATAATAAATATCAAATAGATAACTCTAAATATGTGTTCAAAAATGAAATTAAGATTTTATTGATTCTGCACATTTTTCTTAAATGATACCGCAACTAAATGAATAATTGTTAAATTCTAGTATTTCGGATAACATATTTAGAATTTAAAAAGTTCATTTACTATTTATTTTTAATTAAAACAAGGAAAATATCTATAAAATTAAAAATAAATAGTAAATGAATGTTTAAAAATCTAAAGAGCTATCTGCCAAAAACCCCATAGAACTTTTCCAAATTTTGCAGTTTAACCATTAAAGTTTTTTTGTTGCTAATTTAACCAACCACCTTAATTCCAAAATTATGCAAACACAAAATGGAAACAATACAACAATATGTGAATAAAGACTTATTAACAACTTAATTTGAAACCCCCAAATCGAAATAATACATTGCAAACTCAAAACCCCCCAAATCGAAACATATAAGCATTTCAAACTCAAAAAAACCCTAATCGAAACATATAAGCATTGCAAACTCAGAAAAGCCCTAATCGAAACACATGAGCATTGCAATCAGGTGACATCTTGTTATCACGTCAAATTTTTTGTTAATCATGATTAAAATTTTCATAATTTTGGAAAGATAGTTGGTTAAATTAGCAACAAAAAAACTTTAATGGTTAAACTGCAAAATTTGAAAAAGTTCAATGAGTTATTTGGCAGATAGCTCAAATCTAAATATATTATCTAAAATACTAGAATTTAATAGTTACGAGTATTCATTTGGTTGCGCTAGCATTCTAGAAAAATGTGTAGAATCAACAAAAAAATACTTTTATTTTTCGAACACATATTTAGAGTTATCTATTTGATATTTATTACGACTTTAGTGATTCAAATGATACCGAAATGAAATTGGTGACCCCTTTGATATATAAAAGTGAAATAAATGACCCAGTTGATAATTAACAATTTGCATTAATTATTAAAGATATAATATTTGTTGATATTTTTTGGGCAGAATGAATAACTTTACTTTTTTTTTTTCAAATAAAAAAGGTTGAAAAAATGGGAACAATCGGTCCATAGTCCATACCATACTAATGCAATGGCAAATGTGTAGTGCGAATCTACTTTTTTTTTTTTTGACAAATAAGAAATATTATTAACTTAAATCTATTTTCAATTACATTATATTTAAAATCATTTCCAACTTATTTACAACAAATGTTACGTCAAAAAAAATCATTGCATATTTTTAATAATAATGTGTGATTAAAAATACAAAAATGAAAAAATTATGTGAACACAACATATAAGTTTCTCCGCTTGTCATGTGCTGTAAAACTTATTATTAATTCTGTGTTACTAATTGCATCAAACTCCATACGATTGTCGTATATGATTTTCATAGTTACACAACATTAAAATGTTTTATTAGAACGAAAGTTCCGGCGGGCAAAATTAAAATGTTATTTTCACCTTTTCACATAAATATTTTATGGAAAGAAATATATTTATTAAAATAAAATTAGATTATTTGTCAAAAAATTAACATCTTTTATATATGTAGAACTCTAGAATCGCACGAATTCTATTTATCTATTTTTTAGAGCTCCTCTATTTTAAATTAAATAATTAAAAGGAAAAATCCCAGGAATTCTAGAATCGCTCGAATTCTATTTATCTATTTTTAATATTTCCTCTATTTTAAATAATTAAAACCAAATTTCCTTCTTCATACCATATTTTTTAGAAAAGAAATCGGGACATCCTCTTTTATCATTAAAATTTTCGAAATAGAAAAAGTTTTCAAATTTGTAGGGAAGAATAAGTCAAATTTATAAATTCGAAATAAAAAATAAATTTAAAATTTCAAAATTTCCTTTTTTAACATTTACATTTTCGAAATAGAAAAGTTTTTTGAATTCGTATGGAAGAAGAATACAAATTTACATATTCGAAATAGGAAAGAACTTTTATAATCTTATATATATAATCATTGCTTCCAACGATCAAATTTTATCACCATGTTTGTAACCTTTTTTCTTGCTTATTTTTGCTTTTGTCTTCGTCTATTTTTTATAGTTTTTTTTATTCATTTTTATTTTGTTTAATTTTCAATATACATGCCTATGTTTGTGCTCCACTATTTTTTGGAATTTTTAGGTTGCTTTTCTTGTTGATTTTTAAGGTTTGAATTTATATTTAACATTTGCTTTCTTCGTTTTAATTTTAAATTTATGATTTGTAATGATTTTAGTTATAATTGTAGACTATTAGTAATCATTGGTTATTATTTGCTTTGGATTTTTCAATTTTTTTAATGATCTTGGTATAAAAACACATGATCCTGTGAACAAGAATTAGCAGATCTTTCGTTGTTTGAGAAGTGGAAATACTTGAGAAAACTTGGTACAAAATGTTGATCTTTTATCATTCATTCTTTATTTATTTACTGTTAATTGTTATTTTGTCGTTATTATATTCTCATTGTTAATGATCATAATATTCCACGTATTCTTTAAATTAATTCAATCAAATATATATATATATATATATATATATATATATATATATATATATATATATATATTACAACGAGTGTCGGCCTAAGAAAACGTGACACAAAATCGACGTAAAAATAAATATATGGTTTATTTTATTGTATATATATTAAAATTTGTACAATATTATGTTCACTAATTTATTTATAGATTTTTTTTATTTCTTTCTTAAATAGTCTATATTTTGAAAAATTTTAAAAAATATTTCAAAGCCACCGAGAAACGTGTCTTATATGTATTTATTACAACGGGTGTTGGTATAAGAAAACGTGATACAAAATCAACATAAAAATAAGTATATAGTTTATTATATATATATATATATATATATATATATATTAAAAATGTTAAAACATTGTGTTCATTAATTTATTTATGGATATTTTTTTCAATTTATTTCTTAAATTTATATTTTGAATTTTTAAAAAAATATTAAACGACCGCCGTGAAGCGCGGCTTAATCAACTAGTTTCACGGAAAGGAATAAATTTGACATTAGATTAAACTCTTCTTTAAATATCTGAGTAGATGAGATTTGTCCTATAAAAAATTGTAAATTCTTTGATCTATTTACACTCTTTTCTTTAAATATCGAATAAAATATATTTATGATTAAACTCCATTTTTCTAACTTTTTTGTGTTTCTTCAAAAAAATCACTTCTTCTATAAAATGCTAGTAAATAATAGCAATATAAGGAGTTGCTAAAGTAATTTAAAGAGAGAGCTAATAAAAACTTAAAGAAAAAAGAAGAAGTGATTTTACTTCTTCCTAAATCAATCATAACATTTTTTTTTATCACCATTCATAACATTTGTGAGTTTTTGTTTTAGAAAGTAAAACAAATGATAACTCAGTAGGCCTAACTTATACTTGTCATATCAATCATAACATTTTTTTATCACCATTCATAACATTTATGAGTTTTTGTTTTAGAAAGTAAAGCAAATGATCACTCCGTAGGCCTAACTTATACTTGTCATGGGCCTTACAATAGCTTGTAAGTTCATATCATTCATGATTCATCCACAATGAAAACCTACCAATTCTATCCATCATTCAGCCCAAATTGACTTAAAACACTGCAAAATCAATCTCATCCGTTGATAACAAATTCTAAAAGCCCACCTCTCCATCAGATCAATTACATATATAATCTCACACATTCTCTTTAACAAAACCCTAAAGGAGAAAAGGAGATAGGAGGAAAGGCAATATATCATGTTAAAACAATTCATATATATTTAAAAATAATTTTCAAAATATGTAAGACGTGAAATATCCATTGGTATAAGTCGTCGTTTCAAAAGGTATTGCAACGGTAAAGTTTAAAATGACTGAGACCAAATATAAAGGTTTACCTCCTAAATGCCACTACTAAAATATAATAAAATACCATAAGATGATATTTTAAATATTTTAGCTAAGTCAAACATTAAAATATATTTCTATATTTTAAAGTACATATTTGACCGTAATTGACTCGGATTTGACCAATGTTTGACTTGTCGCCAAATAGAATTCTCCGGTCCAAACGTTAGTAATTTATGGTATATGTATGTTAAGCTGAAATGTTAGCTAAGTTTTTTTATGTTTATTTTACATTGTTTGTTATCATTGCTCACTTGAATGTTTGTATGTACGGTATAATCTCGAGAATTCAGTAACCTTGTTCAATTAATATCGTAGATCAATAGAATCCTCCAGTCCCGAGGCTAATAATTTATGGTATATGTATGTTAAGCTGAAATGTTACTTATGTTTTTTGTGCATATTTTACTTTGTTGTGCTCACTCGAATCTTTTTAAGTAGAGTATAATCTCTAGAATTCAGTAAACTGTTAAATTAATAATCTCGATAGATTAATTAAATTCTCTAGTTTCTAAAAATGGTACTCTAGGTTAAATGTGTAACATCTGAAAGTTGATGTTATTATCATTCCATTTCCAGAATGCAATTCATAAATAAATTTCAAGATATGAAGTGACATTTCATCGGATTCTTGACATCTGAAGTCTTCAAAGTCAATCTCATCCGTTGATAACAAACACCTCTCCATCAGATCAATTACAACATTTCTTTAACAAAATCCCCTTTTAAATTTTCCCTAGCCCCAATTCTCTCTCAGACATCTCTCTCTCCGAGCACACAAATCTCTCTCTCCACAAAAACACACACACACATCTCTCTCTCTCTCTCTCTCTCTCTCTCTCTCTCTCTCTCTCGCGATGCCGGTGAATCTAACTGCAAGCGCCATCACGGCAATTTTCAGCGAAGATAGAATTGATCGTCCAAGTTTACAAGTTCTGAAAATCAATAGCTTCGGTAGAATTTTCAGCGAAGATAGAATCGATCGTCCAAGTTTACAAGTTTACAAGATAGAAATGATCGTAGAATTTCAATGATTCGTTCAATGAAAGTGAAAGTGAAGCCGCAATATTAACACAATTCTCCGTAGTTCATATCCTAATATTCATCACTGATTCATCTACGTAAGAATCAAATATACAAACGAACATATACAAAAAACATATATGTATAATACGAAACAAAAAATTCTTGATGAGAAATCTTTCGATATTAATTTCACTGTATCGATAAAGAATCAACATCAATTAGTATCAAACAGTACAAACTATATACATATACACACAAATAAACATGGATTCATACTAAGAAAAAACAAAAATAAAAGAAGATAATATGATGAAAATTCGTGGAATTGAAAGACCTTGAATGCGGATGCCGAAAGAGAACTTAATTATTTTGAAATGAATTTTTGAATTAGTGAATGATAACCTAAAATTAGGATCTCTGATTGGTACATATTAATGTACATCCATACATATTAAGGCAACCCAGTTGAAAAAAAATAACCTCAAAGTAATTAGTCGAACCAAATTTTGATAATTTTGAAAAGTTTGTTGTGAAAAAATATGCTAGACGAGCTCAATTGGGTGAAATTGTACATGCTCCCATAGCAATAACATATTTTGGTTCAGGCATTTGCTCATATAATCTCACCAGAGAGGGTATTGTGTTATCGCAATTACTCAACATAAATTAAAATAATCGTTAAAATTTTAATTATAGAAATATGAGTGAGTAAATCTTGCAATTGGTTATTTTTGGAAAGATTGCAACCACGTGCTAGGCATGAGTGAATGATAAATTTTGAAATATTAATTAATAAATTGTTAATTGTAGAAATATGGATGAGAAAATTCCTAAAATAATTATTAATTTTATGTTTTTTCAAAAAGAAAATTACTTTTCTACCATTTTCTATGTAAATGAGGGAGTCTTCACTAATGCTCACTAAGAATATATTGATTGATATTGAATTATTGATATTGATTTTTTATGAAAAGAAATGTAATTACATTTGTGAGTTTTTGTTTTAGAAAGTAAAACAAATGATCACTCGGTTGGGCCTACTGTCATATATTCTTGTCATGGGCCTTAGAATAGCGTGTAAGTTCATATCATTCATCCATAGTAAAAAACTGGAAACCTACATAAGTTTAATGGACCAAAACTAAAGTTACCAACTCCATCTATCATTCAGCCCAAATTGACTTAAAAAAGCCCAAAAAACTTCAAAGTCAATCTCATCCGTTGATAACAAACACCTCTCCATCAGATCAATTACAACATCTCTTTAACAAAACCCCCTTTTAAATTTGCCCTAGCCCCAATTCTCTCTCAGACATCTCTCTCTCCGAGCACACAAATCTCTCTCTCTCTCGAATCTTTGTATGTACTGTATAATATCGAGAATTCAGTAACCTCGCTTAATTAATAATATCGTTAGATAAAATAGAATTTTCTAGTCCTGATGTTAAAAATTTACGGTATATTTATGTATGTTAAGCTAAAATGTTAGCTATGATTTTTGTGTTTATTTTACATTGTTTTTCTATCATTGCTCACTTGAATGTTTGTATGTACGGTATAATATCGAGAATTCAGTAACCTCGTTTAATTAATCTTGATAGATTAATAGAATCCTCCAGTCCTGAGGATGATTGCTCACTTGAATGTTTTTCTATCATTGCTCATTGCCTCCCACGAAGCGCTTCTTTAACGTCAATAGCTTGACGTTACTTCCAAGCCTCCATTAAGGATGATAATAGTTCGCCTGGTCCTCTCTTCGCAATACTTCATCATCATCTCGGCGGCACACTTTTTGCCCTTTCTCCTCGCTTGACCTATTCAGGTAACAACCATGTCCTCTTCCAATGCCTTCATCTGTTGACCCAAAATCTAACAATTTGTAGAACAACACACATTCGCGGGCTTCGCTTGAATATAATGGAGGAGGGTAAATGTAAATTGTTGAAGCCTTTGGTTCCTCAAAGAGAACTTCCTCCATTGGCTCTAATGCGCTACCTCCATCTTTAAATTCTGAGACAAGTAGAAGACCTGCATCTTTCTCATGTTCATCAGCCTCTTGGTTCGCACATACCCATTCTTGAAATTTCTGTAGCCCAACAGTGTCTTCTTGGTTCGCACATAACAATTCTTGAAATTTGCGTAGCTCATCAGTGTCTGTCTCAAATAGTGCCCTTTCCAAATCATCCACCTCACTAGCTTGATCAAATTCCTCACATGGCTTATGAACACTCTCCTCCTCTTGGAATTTGTCTTCTTCAATTAAACATGCAGTACCTTGCTCCAAGTCATCGTTATTTTCTGGAATTGCCTCTTGTATGAATTGTTGTTTTTCTTGTTCCAAGGCTCTCACAGCTTGAGCAACTAGAATCTCCAAAGATTTAAGAGACTCCTCACTACTCTTTACAAACATCATAACCTCATCCCTAACATTAACCTCATCTGACTAAAAAGTAGGAGTAGGTTGCTGATGTTGAAACTCTTCACTTCCATAGTAATATGACATATCTGGAACATCTTGCTGGTACTGTTGAGGATGGTATTGAAAATATGGTTGCTCCTCATAAGTGACATATGGATCAACTCCTTCGTAGTAACAATATTGTGATGGATCATGAACGCCAAAATACTGCTCACATGGCTGAGGCTGTTGAATACCACCTTGGTTGCTCCAGCACTGATACGTCTCATGTGCGCCCGCACATAGCTCGCAAACACTAGCCACCTGCTGAACTCCATAGTAAAAATCCATCTTTCTCTGACAAGTACCTGAAACACCAACGAACTACAAGAATAGATGAGAAAAAAAAACAATCTGAGTCAGTGAACTCTAACTACCACTATTGACAAGCACATAAACCAAAAATAAAACACCGATGATCCCCGGCAGCGGCGCCAAAAACTTGTTTACACTAAATCACGCAAGCGCACGTGGTCACAAGTAATATATAAGGTTAAGTCCAAATTCGTTCCCACAGAGATCTGGTTATGGTTTTAATTCAGTAAACGCACCTATGCAACAGTGTATGATCTTAATTCACTGCTAAGACAATTAATAAATTAAGGTTTTAACTAACTAAATTAAACTAAGAAACAAATTAACAAAACTACGAATTAACTAACTAACAAGAATTGAAATCTAATTACTTCTGCAAGAAAAACCATGGGATCCTAACTTCATTAAATACTTTGCTTAGATCTGACGCCTTTAATCACTATATGCAATGGTTATGATATCTGATCGGATAACACGAAACAAGTATACGCTACTTCTCAGTATACGAATACCAAACTAAACATACATCCACAAAAGAGATAGAAGATGAATAGACACCAATTATGCTTAGACCCTATATCTCTATAAGATTTGAAAACATAACGGTTGAAGAACAAGTTATCCATAATGATCACATAGGGCAATACAAGTATTCTCATCTCATACCACGAATCATATTGATAAACAATTATGAACCTATGCTAGCATGGCAAGTTCTAAATCTCAAGATCCACTTTCACTTCACAAGAGATTAACAAATTAGATGTTCATGACGCATCTATCAATTAAGCATAACCATACGAGGATATCAGATATACACCACACACAGATCTTTAAAGCAATCAAGATACTAAAGCTCCATAAATAAATCCGTTAGAATCCCATGACAACGATTAGTTCATAATCGAACCTCTCGTCATCATGGGATCTGATGAAACCATGATAAAAACAAAGTATGAAAATATACAAATAAACCTAAGTAATTGATATGTAATAGTTCTACTCCTAATGATGATAATCTTAATTCCAATTTACAAGGGTTTGATGTGTTTATATAGGCTCTAGACATCTTGCCCAGCAAGAAAATACCAAAACAGAATTATAATAGAATTTCTGCAAGATACGTTTCCTAAACTGATTCTGTTTTTTAAGGGAAATTCGTAGCTGACTTTTCTTCTGTTTTCCAGAGCCGTTCCAGACGTAATTGGGCTTCTGGACCACCTTAGAATGATAGAGAATCTCGTTATCTTCGCGTGGACTGCTTACGGGCTGAAAACAGACTTATAGAACTCAAGATATGGCCCAAACAGTGAATCTCACGCGTGCAGCCCAATAAATCCGAATTTTAATAAATTAAATCTCCAAAAACGACAAAAACATCCACCATAATCAACATCCTTGTAAATCTCATCCTTGTAAATCTGCACAACTAAACAAAACACATCAAAACTACAAGAAACTTGAGCCCAAGACAATCAATTTAAGCCGATTTAGAATGCTCCAAGTGGAGATAAATCCACTTATCACACCCCCAAACTTAAACCGATGCTTGTCCTCAAGCATAAACAATTACAACTAACTAACTAACTAGTACCACTTCCGTAGGTGATCACGGTTGCATTTGGCATATGCAACAAGCCCTTTAAACCCCTAGGCAGCCCTAGTGGACGAGTAAGGTCTCGTGAGGGCCTATAGCGAATGTACCCACAAAATCCATTTAACCTAATGCAATGCAATGCATGAATGCAACTAATATGAAAAATGCAAGATCCCCTTCAAACTCACCAAAACCAACTAACAAGCAAATATCTCAATGAATGTAACAAATCCAAGCAGAGCTCGACTAAATCCCCGTATACTAACAAATACATGAACAGAAACGTGCGTGTGTGCGATGCTCATCAGAAATACTCCCAAAACTAGGTCAAAAATCATACATGCTTTCCGTCAAGACAATCACAGGTTTATAATCAGAATAGACTGTAGACACTCCATAACCTAGGAACACCTCCACCCTTATCCAAGGTAGACAGAAACTCATGCTTTATTACTATGACACATAATAGAATATACAATACGCATGCTTATTTAACCGTGCAATGAATGAGACCCCAAAAGGCTTATACAATAATACCCATGTAGCGAGTGTTAGGTCAGCAATCCCAAACCACAAGGGCTTTAGGTTACTAGGACTAAGTTCCCTCAGACTTAATTACTCGAGTATTAAAGAGCTTACTCTGGTTAATTTTGCATATGAACAAATAACTTATTGACTCTTTTTTTTTCTTTTTTTTTTCTTTTTTTTTTTCTTTTTTTTCTTTTTTTTTTCTTTTCTGCAATCTGGAATGAGCCTTTCTCATTTCCAACCCTAGACTACTCATATAAATATGAGCCGGCTACTAGCCATTTGACGCTTAGCCATTATTAACAATTATGAACAACTAGCATGAAAATTCCTGGTTTCCCCCAAACTTAGACTTTAATGTTCCTACGCTATAAAGGGAATAACGAAAATTCTAAATATAAACAAGTGATTAAATCTCAAAACATCCCACAGGCATGACCTTAACCTAGCCCAAAAGCACCCCAATGAGACTGTGTAATAAATTTTGTTCCCGTAACATGCAAGTCAATTTCATAGAAACTCTAAATCAGCCCTCTACTCATCATCATCACACCCAAATCAACATCCACCTATCAATCAGAATCAGCTCGTCCTAAGGGATCATGAAATATGCATGCCATGAAAATGCAACTAAATGAAAACTCACATGGTATACGAAAATAAAACAAAATGTCCTATATGAACACACGTAGATAATACGAACATAACAATCATGCATGAATTATCACTACTATGCAAACATGATATCCTATATGAACACAAAATACAACAATATATACAACTACTAATCCCCCAAACCACCCCCAAACTTAAAATATTCAATGTCCGCATTGAATGGAAGTAAATACAAGGGATAGCAGAAAACATACCTGAAAACCGAAGCATACCCAACAATTTTTTTTCTCGCAAAAATCCCCTTTCCTTAGCAATTGGCCTCAAAACAACCGATTAAATTTAACATCCACCGTCGAAAACGAAATTTCCCAACATTAGAACTATCTCTCCCATGCTTACGAGCCAAAAGAATCAATTCCCAACTCACAAGAAGCTCCACCAAAAATTACCAAGCAATAACACACCAAAAATACCCCAATATATCAAGAATAATACAAATCCCAATTTACAAGAACACAAATTCGTAATCAAAATAAAATTTGAGAGAAGAAATAAACCCACTACGAATTGGAGAGGTGAACTTGCAATTAATTCCTCTTTAGAATTGAATTTTTGGAGATTTAAATAAATAGAAGAGGAATTGGATTTGTATGGATAGGTGTGTATATATATAAGATGATGGATAGATGGGATTTTAAAAATTTAGAGTGTAGGAGAGATTTGGAGAGGTTAGGATTTGATGTGGGATAGATATAGGAATTTAGAATTGAAGAAAATTGAGTTAGGATAGAATTTGGGGGAATTTTAGAGGTGAAAAACACTAATTTTCGGGGAAAAAACTGGGCAGAAGGGGGTGTAACGCAGCCAGAGGCTGCGTTTCAGGGCGCTGGGCGCGGCAGATGCTGACACGCAGGAGCAAGCTGCGTGTTAGGGGGAATATAAGCGGGTAACGCAGGCGCAACCTGCGTTACATGGGCGCAAACTGCCCCGGAAGCAGTAACGCAGGCGCAACCTGCGTTACAGGGGTGCAGTCTGCGCGAAAAACTACTGTTCACTTTTTTTTTTTTTTTTCTTCATACAACACTCAAAAATATTTTTTTTTCTTTTTTTTTTCCTACACTAAAGCGCGGGTTGCCTCCCACGAAGCGCTTCTTTAACGTCAATAGCTTGACGTTACTTCCAAGCCTCCATTAAGGATGATAATAGTTCGCCTGGTCCTCTCTTCGCAATACTTCATCATCATCTCGGCGGCACACTTTTTGCCCTTTCTCCTCGCTTGACCTATTCAGGTAACAACCATGTCCTCTTCCAATGCCTTCATCTGTTGACCCAAAATCTAACAATTTGTAGAACAACACACATTCGCGGGCTTCGCTTGAATATAATGGAGGAGGGTAAATGTAAATTGCTGAAGCCTTTGGTTCCTCAAAGAGAACTTCCTCCATTGGCTCTAATGCGCTACCTCCATCTTTAAATTCTGAGACAAGTAGAAGACCTGCATCTTTCTCATGTTCATCAGCCTCTTGGTTCGCACATACCCATTCTTGAAATTTCTGTAGCCCAACAGTGTCTTCTTGGTTCGCACATAACAATTCTTGAAATTTGCGTAGCTCATCAGTGTCTGTCTCAAATAGTGCCCTTTCCAAATCATCCACCTCACTAGCTTGATCAAATTCCTCACATGGCTTATGAACACTCTCCTCCTCTTGGAATTTGTCTTCTTCAATTAAACATGCAGTACCTTGCTCCAAGTCATCGTTATTTTCTGGAATTGCCTCTTGTATGAATTGTTGTTTTTCTTGTTCCAAGGCTCTCACAGCTTGAGCAACTAGAATCTCCAAAGATTTAAGAGACTCCTCACTACTCTTTACAAACATCATAACCTCATCCCTAACATTAACCTCATCTGACTGAAAAGTAGGAGTAGGTTGCTGATGTTGAAACTCTTCACTTCCATAGTAATATGACATATCTGGAACATCTTGCTGGTACTGTTGAGGATGGTATTGAAAATATGGTTGCTCCTCATAAGTGACATATGGATCAACTCCTTCGTAGTAACAATATTGTGATGGATCATGAACGCCAAAATACTGCTCACATGGCTGAGGCTGTTGAATACCACCTTGGTTGCTCCAGCACTGATACGTCTCATGTGCGCCCACACATAGCTCGCAAACACTAGCCACCTGCTGAACTCCATAGTAAAAATCCATCTTTCTCTGACAAGTACCTGAAACACCAACGAACTACAAGAATAGATGAGAAAAAAAAACAATCTGAGTCAGTGAACTCTAACTACCACTATTGACAAGCGCATAAACCAAAAATAAAACACCGATGATCCCCGGCAGCGGCGCCAAAAACTTGTTTACACTAAATCACGCAAGCGCACGTGGTCACAAGTAATATATAAGGTTAAGTCCAAATTCGTTCCCACAGAGATCTGGTTATGGTTTTAATTCAGTAAACGCACCTATGCAACAGTGTATGATCTTAATTCACTGCTAAGACAATTAATAAATTAAGGTTTTAACTAACTAAATTAAACTAAGAAACAAATTAACAAAACTACGAATTAACTAACTAACAAGAATTGAAATCTAATTACTTCTGCAAGAAAAACCATGGGATCCTAACTTCATTAAATACTTTGCTTAGATCTGACGCCTTTAATCACTATATGCAATGGTTATGATATCTGATCGGATAACACGAAACAAGTATACGCTACTTCTCAGTATACGAATACCAAACTAAACATACATCCACAAAAGAGATAGAAGATGAATAGACACCAATTATGCTTAGACCCTATATCTCTATAAGATTTGAAAACATAACGGTTGAAGAACAAGTTATCCATAATGATCACATAGGGCAATACAAGTATTCTCATCTCATACCACGAATCATATTGATAAACAATTATGAACCTATGCTAGCATGGCAAGTTCTAAATCTCAAGATCCACTTTCACTTCACAAGAGATTAACAAATTAGATGTTCATGACGCATCTATCAATTAAGCATAACCATACGAGGATATCAGATATACACCACACACAGATCTTTAAAGCAATCAAGATACTAAAGCTCCATAAATAAATCCGTTAGAATCCCATGACAACGATTAGTTCATAATCGAACCTCTCGTCATCATGGGATCTGATGAAACCATGATAAAAACAAAGTATGAAAATATACAAATAAACCTAAGTAATTGATATGTAATAGTTCTACTCCTAATGATGATAATCTTAATTCCAATTTACAAGGGTTGGATGTGTTTATATAGGCTCTAGACATCTTGCCCAGCAAGAAAATACCAAAACAGAATTATAATAGAATTTCTGCAAGATACGTTTCCTAAACTGATTCTGTTTTTTAAGGGAAATTCGTAGCTGACTTTTCTTCTGTTTTCCAGAGCCGTTCCAGACGTAATTGGGCTTCTGGACCACCTTAGAATGATAGAGAATCTCGTTATCTTCGCGTGGACTGCTTACGGGCTGAAAACAGACTTATAGAACTCAAGATATGGCCCAAACAGTGAATCTCACGCGTGCAGCCCAATAAATCCGAATTTTAATAAATTAAATCTCCAAAAACGACAAAAACATCCACCATAATCAACATCCTTGTAAATCTGCACAACTAAACAAAACACATCAAAACTACAAGAAACTTGAGCCCAAGACAATCAATTTAAGCCGATTTAGAATGCTCCAAGTGGAGATAAATCCACTTATCACACCCCCAAACTTAAACCGATGCTTGTCCTCAAGCATAAACAATTACAACTAACTAACTAACTAGTACCACTTCCGTAGGTGATCACGGTTGCATTTGGCATATGCAACAAGCCCTTTAAACCCCTAGGCAGCCCTAGTGGACGAGTAAGGTCTCGTGAGGGCCTATAGCGAATGTACCCACAAAATCCATTTAACCTAATGCAATGCAATGCATGAATGCAACTAATATGAAAAATGCAAGATCCCCTTCAAACTCACCAAAACCAACTAACAAGCAAATATCTCAATGAATGTAACAAATCCAAGCAGAGCTCGACTAAATCCCCGTATACTAACAAATACATGAACAGAAACGTGCGTGTGTGCGATGCTCATCAGAAATACTCCCAAAACTAGGTCAAAAATCATACATGCTTTCCGTCAAGACAATCACAGGTTTATAATCAGAATAGACTGTAGACACTCCATAACCTAGGAACACCTCCACCCTTATCCAAGGTAGACAGAAACTCATGCTTTATTACTATGACACATAATAGAATATACAATACGCATGCTTATTTAACCGTGCAATGAATGAGACCCCAAAAGGCTTATACAATAATACCCATGTAGCGAGTGTTAGGTCAGCAATCCCAAACCACAAGGGCTTTAGGTTACTAGGACTAAGTCCCCTCAGACTTAATTACTCGAGTATTAAAGAGCTCACTCTGGTTAATTTTGCATATGAACAAATAACTTATTGACTCTTTTTTTTTCTTTTTTTTTTCTTTTTTTTTTTTCTTTTTTTTCTTTTTTTTTTCTTTTCTGCAATCTGGAATGAGCCTTTCTCATTTCCAACCCTAGACTACTCATATAAATATGAGCCGGCTACTAGCCATTTGACGCTTAGCCATTATTAACAATTATGAACAACTAGCATGAAAATTCCTGGTTTCCCCCAAACTTAGACTTTAATGTTCCTACGCTATAAAGGGAATAACGAAAATTCTAAATATAAACAAGTGATTAAATCTCAAAACATCCCACAGGCATGACCTTAACCTAGCCCAAAAGCACCCCAATGAGACTGTGTAATAAATTTTGTTCCCGTAACATGCAAGTCAATTTCATAGAAACTCTAAATCAGCCCTCTACTCATCATCATCACACCCAAATCAACATCCACCTATCAATCAGAATCAGCTCGTCCTAAGGGATCATGAAATATGCATGCCATGAAAATGCAACTAAATGAAAACTCACATGGTATACGAAAATAAAACAAAATGTCCTATATGAACACACGTAGATAATACGAACATAACAATCATGCATGAATTATCACTACTATGCAAACATGATATCCTATATGAACACAAAATACAACAATATATACAACTACTAATCCCCCAAACCACCCCCAAACTTAAAATATTCAATGTCCGCATTGAATGGAAGTAAATACAAGGGATAGCAGAAAACATACCTGAAAACCGAAGCATACCCAACAATTTTTTTTCTCGCAAAAATCCCCTTTCCTTAGCAATTGGCCTCAAAACAACCGATTAAATTTAACATCCACCGTCGAAAACGAAATTTCCCAACATTAGAACTATCTCTCCCATGCTTACGAGCCAAAAGAATCAATTCCCAACTCACAAGAAGCTCCACCAAAAATTACCAAGCAATAACACACCAAAAATACCCCAATATATCAAGAATAATACAAATCCCAATTTACAAGAACACAAATTCGTAATCAAAATAAAATTTGAGAGAAGAAATAAACCCACTACGAATTGGAGAGGTGAACTTGCAATTAATTCCTCTTTAGAATTGAATTTTTGGAGATTTAAATAAATAGAAGAGGAATTGGATTTGTATGGATAGGTGTGTATATATATAAGATGATGGATAGATGGGATTTTAAAAATTTAGAGTGTAGGAGAGATTTGGAGAGGTTAGGATTTGATGTGGGATAGATATAGGAATTTAGAATTGAAGAAAATTGAGTTAGGATAGAATTTGGGGGAATTTTAGAGGTGAAAAACACTAATTTTCGGGGAAAAAACTGGGCAGAAGGGGGTGTAACGCAGCCAGAGGCTGCGTTTCAGGGCGCTGGGCGCGGCAGATGCTGACACGCAGGAGCAAGCTGCGTGTTAGGGGGAATATAAGCGGGTAACGCAGGCGCAACCTGCGTTACATGGGCGCAAACTGCCCCGGAAGCAGTAACGCAGGCGCAACCTGCGTTACAGGGGTGCAGTCTGCGCGAAAAACTACTGTTCACTTTTTTTTTTTTTTTTCTTCATACAACACTCAAAAATATTTTTTTTTCTTTTTTTTTTCCTACACTAAAGCGCGGGTTGCCTCCCACGAAGCGCTTCTTTAACGTCAATAGCTTGACGTTACTTCCAAGCCTCCATTAAGGATGATAATAGTTCGCCTGGTCCTCTCTTCGCAATACTTCATCATCATCTCGGCGGCACACTTTTTGCCCTTTCTCCTCGCTTGACCTATTCAGGTAACAACCATGTCCTCTTCCAATGCCTTCATCTGTTGACCCAAAATCTAACAATTTGTAGAACAACACACATTCGCGGGCTTCGCTTGAATATAATGGAGGAGGGTAAATGTAAATTGCTGAAGCCTTTGGTTCCTCAAAGAGAACTTCCTCCATTGGCTCTAATGCGCTACCTCCATCTTTAAATTCTGAGACAAGTAGAAGACCTGCATCTTTCTCATGTTCATCAGCCTCTTGGTTCGCACATACCCATTCTTGAAATTTCTGTAGCCCAACAGTGTCTTCTTGGTTCGCACATAACAATTCTTGAAATTTGCGTAGCTCATCAGTGTCTGTCTCAAATAGTGCCCTTTCCAAATCATCCACCTCACTAGCTTGATCAAATTCCTCACATGGCTTATGAACACTCTCCTCCTCTTGGAATTTGTCTTCTTCAATTAAACATGCAGTACCTTGCTCCAAGTCATCGTTATTTTCTGGAATTGCCTCTTGTATGAATTGTTGTTTTTCTTGTTCCAAGGCTCTCACAGCTTGAGCAACTAGAATCTCCAAAGATTTAAGAGACTCCTCACTACTCTTTACAAACATCATAACCTCATCCCTAACATTAACCTCATCTGACTGAAAAGTAGGAGTAGGTTGCTGATGTTGAAACTCTTCACTTCCATAGTAATATGACATATCTGGAACATCTTGCTGGTACTGTTGAGGATGGTATTGAAAATATGGTTGCTCCTCATAAGTGACATATGGATCAACTCCTTCGTAGTAACAATATTGTGATGGATCATGAACGCCAAAATACTGCTCACATGGCTGAGGCTGTTGAATACCACCTTGGTTGCTCCAGCACTGATACGTCTCATGTGCGCCCACACATAGCTCGCAAACACTAGCCACCTGCTGAACTCCATAGTAAAAATCCATCTTTCTCTGACAAGTACCTGAAACACCAACGAACTACAAGAATAGATGAGAAAAAAAAACAATCTGAGTCAGTGAACTCTAACTACCACTATTGACAAGCGCATAAACCAAAAATAAAACACCGATGATCCCCGGCAGCGGCGCCAAAAACTTGTTTACACTAAATCACGCAAGCGCACGTGGTCACAAGTAATATATAAGGTTAAGTCCAAATTCGTTCCCACAGAGATCTGGTTATGGTTTTAATTCAGTAAACGCACCTATGCAACAGTGTATGATCTTAATTCACTGCTAAGACAATTAATAAATTAAGGTTTTAACTAACTAAATTAAACTAAGAAACAAATTAACAAAACTACGAATTAACTAACTAACAAGAATTGAAATCTAATTACTTCTGCAAGAAAAACCATGGGATCCTAACTTCATTAAATACTTTGCTTAGATCTGACGCCTTTAATCACTATATGCAATGGTTATGATATCTGATCGGATAACACGAAACAAGTATACGCTACTTCTCAGTATACGAATACCAAACTAAACATACATCCACAAAAGAGATAGAAGATGAATAGACACCAATTATGCTTAGACCCTATATCTCTATAAGATTTGAAAACATAACGGTTGAAGAACAAGTTATCCATAATGATCACATAGGGCAATACAAGTATTCTCATCTCATACCACGAATCATATTGATAAACAATTATGAACCTATGCTAGCATGGCAAGTTCTAAATCTCAAGATCCACTTTCACTTCACAAGAGATTAACAAATTAGATGTTCATGACGCATCTATCAATTAAGCATAACCATACGAGGATATCAGATATACACCACACACAGATCTTTAAAGCAATCAAGATACTAAAGCTCCATAAATAAATCCGTTAGAATCCCATGACAACGATTAGTTCATAATCGAACCTCTCGTCATCATGGGATCTGATGAAACCATGATAAAAACAAAGTATGAAAATATACAAATAAACCTAAGTAATTGATATGTAATAGTTCTACTCCTAATGATGATAATCTTAATTCCAATTTACAAGGGTTGGATGTGTTTATATAGGCTCTAGACATCTTGCCCAGCAAGAAAATACCAAAACAGAATTATAATAGAATTTCTGCAAGATACGTTTCCTAAACTGATTCTGTTTTTTAAGGGAAATTCGTAGCTGACTTTTCTTCTGTTTTCCAGAGCCGTTCCAGACGTAATTGGGCTTCTGGACCACCTTAGAATGATAGAGAATCTCGTTATCTTCGCGTGGACTGCTTACGGGCTGAAAACAGACTTATAGAACTCAAGATATGGCCCAAACAGTGAATCTCACGCGTGCAGCCCAATAAATCCGAATTTTAATAAATTAAATCTCCAAAAACGACAAAAACATCCACCATAATCAACATCCTTGTAAATCTGCACAACTAAACAAAACACATCAAAACTACAAGAAACTTGAGCCCAAGACAATCAATTTAAGCCGATTTAGAATGCTCCAAGTGGAGATAAATCCACTTATCAAATCTCAAAAGCATGTATCTTATTGTTGGCGAGGCTGCATTAGATCATCTGGTTCAGAGGCTAGACATTAACAAATCTAGTATAGTAGTATTTGGAAGGTCACTTGGAGGTGCGGTGGGAATTCAATTGTGTAAAACCAATCCGGACAAGGTAGAGCTCTTTAGTGAATTTCATTATATTCCTTTTTATTGTGTTTACAAACATTTATTGTTTGAGATGGTAGCATATTTTGTTTGATACTGGTATAATTGATTGACAATGTGCTACTTTAAAATGAAACACAATCCCTAATTGGTAATCTAGCATTTAATATCTGAAGATGCTGAACAAGTTGTATTCACATCTTAGTGTCTTTTGACTTTTGAGCATGTTAATTTGATATTTAATCACAAGTAGTATCTTGTTCTGCATCTTATATTCTTCATGTTACCCTGTAGTAGCTCTGATATTGCCTTTTGGACCTTTTCACATGACATTTTTTCGCATCATTCTCAAGAGTGGATTGTTTGGCAGGTTGCTACATTGTTACTGGAGAACACCTTCACATCTATTCTAGACATGGCTGGAATTTTGTTACGGTTTCTGAAGTATTTTATTGGAGGAAGTAGTTCAAAAGGTCCCAAGATTCTTAATCATTTCATTCGTTCTCCTTGGAATACCATCGATATCATTGGGAAGGTGAGTTCTGCTTGATTAATGATACCTCTAAAAGCATGCACTTTCGGTTCACTGCCTCATTGTCAAGCTATTATTGACAGGTCAAACAACCAATTCTTATAATTTTCGGGTTAGAAGATGAGATAGTTCCTCCAGAACACATGCAAATGTTATATGCTAAAGCAGCTGCATATAATAAGCAATGCAAATTTGTCAAATTTCCTAATGGCATGCATATGGACACATGGATTTCTGGCGGTGCATCTACTGCAGAACGATCCAACAGTTTTTCGAAGAACATGTACCAGAGAACAAAGAAGGTTCTACTGATGCAAAGTCTGCATGATCTTTAAGTAGCAAGTATTGGACTTGGTTTGTTGTGAAATACCAAAGTTGTAGGAACAAAATTATTAAACCACATATTGATGTTAGTTTAATATTATGAAGGTCAATGATTCCACATTATAATAAACATTTTAATTCAATTGGCAATTTGGCTATGCGATAGTAGAAATTGTTTTTACAAGAAGATTCGTTCCAATAACTACCTAGCAGGTACTATTGCCTACCTCTCAATCTCAATCCCACTGAATCTTTTAAAAGTTTTATTGAAAAAGTTAAAATATTAATTTTTTATAAAATAAAACTTCAAATCTCAATACAACAAAACACTGAAATTTATAGGTATCAACCAAAAATGACCTAAATCCATTTCCATAACCTCTTTTAAAATCACAAAAAAAATATATTTTATTTTTATTTAATTACAAAACTTATTTTTACAAATAACAATATTGCAAAAATAAGAATAAAAATATAGACTGATTACTAGAATATGCTACCAAGACTTCGTGGGTGTTTGGAGACTTAAAAGCATAAATGTCATATAAGTGATAAGTAGATCAGATCTTATAAGTTAGTAGAGTGTTTGGTAAATTAGAACTTATAAATTAGTAGAGTGTTTGGTAAATCAGAACTTATAAGTTAATTTTTTTTATTATTTTCAAAATATTTGTTTCTTATTTGGTAATCCGAGGTCACGCCAAGTCCCGCTCATGTTGTATGTACCCACACGGTGCACTTATCACACTGCACCCAGGCACTGTCACGATATTCTCTCCCACATACCGGACAACGGTATACATCCGCCTCCTCCTCCGGAAGAGGGAAGAGGATGAAGAAAATAAGGAGGAATACCGATGTCCGGGATGTGGGAGAGGAGAATATGGTAGTGGTTGGGTCCAATGTGACGGGTGTGACAGGTGGTTACATACTGAACGTGTGGGTATGACCTTGGAGGAGGCTAAAGCACCGGATGGAGAGGAGACTAAACCACTATCTCAAGTTAATACCTTACTGGTGAATTTGGATTTATAAAGAGTTGGCTTGAAGAAATAGTCCAGTGGACTTGCCACCAAAGTCATTAACAGCAGAAAAACAAGCCAAAGTTCTTTCTTATGTCAATGATATTTCACATGTCATCTTTTAGTTGTTGAAACATATAGTACCATTGTCTTGTGGGAAGATAGATTGTAATTTGTGTAATGGGTTCGTATGTACAAATTTAAACGTAAAGTACTCTGGTCTTGTTGAAACGTAAAGGACCATGTCATCAAATTCAGGTTGCATGCAATGCCAGTAAAGATTTTAACCAAAGGGAGGGCCGGTCCTGAAAATTTATAGGCCTAGTGAGAAAAAAATTTAGGGGCCTTTGAAAATAAGTTGTAAAACTAAACGTGAAAAATTGATAAATTCTTACAAGTGCAATAGTTTTCAATAAATAATCAAGAAACAAGATATATGAACTTCCAATACAAAAACAAAGCTAGTGTATTTAAAAACCGGTTCAATAACTTTTTTTTGTTGGGATTGAATTAAAAAACCAATTTTTTTCTTATAATAACAAGCCTTTATAGATGAAATAAGTACAACAAATCCCTTTTGTACAATCTCAAGTGAAAGCAGCATATAATTTTTTCATCTCTAATTTCAATTTACAAATTCAAACAAGGAACATAGGTTGATTTAGGCATCAAAACAAACACGTAACGAAATAAAGTGCATATGAATTGATAAGCAATACACAAAAATCTCATTACAAACACGTTATTGCAATAATAATTTTTAATCAAACACATATATGATATTTACAAGTTTTGAACTAAATTATTAAAAATAAGTATCGAAAACACTTATACAAGTATGTATATGTATATATATATATTAAAGGCACAAATTTTATTTGAGCCCCCCTGAGATTAGTGGACCCAGTGCGGTCGCACTGGTGGCACTGCCTCAGGGCCGCCCATAACCAAAGGGTTCCATCGGCATCCGATAGTTTTCAACTGAAAAGTTTTGATGGGGCCTCGCCTGCAAATCTTCACACTTCTTCTTTCTTTTCTTTCCTAAGAAACAAAAAAAAGGACATGTATAAAATAAATTTATTGCTGCTAATTATTCCACCAAATCCTCGTGATGACATGGTATGTAATTTATATCAAGCAATTCTAGTTCCCAAATTCTCAAATACTGGTTGTATCTTGTCTACTCCATAAGTAGGTGATCATATAGTTCAACTCCATGACTTTTATACGTAAGTAGCTGTGAGATATGCAAAGAACTCGTAAAATCATTATCAACCATGTATTAGCAACATGCTATGTACTGACCTACTTCCCTAGAAACTTACTTCTGCTGCATTTCTTCATCATTCACCGGAGGACACATGTGTGACCCTGGTTCCGTCACACATTCCGTGCAGCTTCAGAAACTTCTACACCTTTTTCAACAATCACTGCATGTACCCAAGATTTTCTGCATATTGTTGTCAATTTTTACTTATTCTGTCATCTCCTCAACCTTTGTCTTTCCTTTATTGTTATGTCCGAAATTTCATCTAACATGTAACCCATGAAAAAATAAAAAAAATTATAAAAAAAATCAAATCACGTTAAAAATTGTAAAGGAAATATATGAGAATATAAAATCAAGATCATTGTTCAATGTTTAAGAACTAATATCTTATTTTGTTGAACCTATGTCCCTTATATGAGATTCTTGATTACAAACAATTGTTCTTCGCCATTATCATAATTGTATCATTGCAAAAACATAGAAAATAGTTAAAAGGAGATGAAAAAATCAATCATAATATATTTATCAATTATGCAAAATAAACAATCAGAAGCAAATACAAACAAACAAAAATCACACATACACACACACACACATATATATATATATATATATATATATATATATATATATATATGTGTGTGTGTGTGTGTGTGTGTGTGTGTGTGTGTGTATGTATATGAGCTTACGGAATATCAGATTAACCGCATTTAGTTTAGGTCAGGTTAAACTCTGTGATTACCCCTACTCCCCTAGTATGTGACACGTGTAACAAGCAGTTATATAGTTTAGAAGGAAAAGATTCATTAGGAAATGCAATTCATTTTAGGAAATGCAATGATAGAGACTGTTCCAGGATTTTAGGCTTTTGAAAAAGGTAGGCCAGAATACATGTGATTGGGAGGAAAGTTTGAAACAGATTGTCGCTTTTTATTGAATTGTTGATCGTTTAACCTGACCTAATGTATATCTTAAATGAGGTTAATCTGATTTACATTATTCTCTCTCTCTCTCTCTCTCTCTCTATATATATATATATATATTTACACACCCAAAACATAGAACTGTATACATGTAATTTTGAAGAAAAAAGAGAGAAAGAAAACTATGGATTCGATTTGAAATTAGGCATGGATTTGAATTTTGGAAATTAAAGAATAAAAAGCAAGATATGAATTAGAGATGTTCAAAAAGCCTGAAACCCGAAATCCGGCCCGATCTGATCCGTAAAAAAGGCCGAAAAATCCAGTCCGGTTCGGTCCGACCCAAGGGTCTAACATGGGCCTCCTATTTTTCATGAAGCCCGGCTCTGCCAGAAGTCCGAAAAGCCCGATTTTTATAGATGAAATCTAAAAATATTTAAATTTTTTTAATAAATTTCAAGAATATTAGTAATAGATAAAATCTTCTGTCTTCTTTTCTTGGTTCAACTTTTCAAGGTTGCAATGGTTTAAGTATTAAATATAAGGTAATGTTTACCAAGCTTTCTAAGGTAACTCAATTTTGTACTACTGTCACCTATATATTTCAAGGTCAACAACCCCATATTACTCTCTTTGGAAATGTTGGAGGTGTAAAATATGTTTCTTTCTCATCGTATGAAGACATAGGGGAAATTTATGCATTTGTGTTAAAACAGTTCACATACATATATGACAAAATTCGAGTTGAGAATTAAGATCTCAATTGCAAATAGTTGTAAGGTTGTTTGAACAATGCTCTTCTTAGAACATGGCCAATGGTTGTGCTAAAATAGATGGAGCTATATTATAGCACCAAAAAGTGGTTTTTGGTGCTAAAATAACAACATGTCTCCAATGGTTTGTGCTATATCTTGTTTCATATTTAACTTTTTTTGGGTGTTTGTGCTAAAAAAAGTCATGAAGCAAAGCAAATGTAGAAATGATTTCACTCCTTTTTATATTCCCCACTCACTTTTTATCTTTTTGGGGTGTTTCAAAATATAGCACAATGCTATAGTTTGTGCTAGCACAAATTATAGCATTGTGCTATTTTAGCACAAACTATAGAACACCATTGGATTTCAATATTTTGTATTTAGTGCTATAATATAGCTATAGCACACCATTGGCCTTGCTCTTAGAGCATCTCCAATGACAATATGTATAAAGGTTGGCTAAAAAAATTTAAATTAGGAAACAATTAAAATTTTACATAAGGGTGGCAAGTAAAACTCCAATGGACATAGTTATAATGAAATTGTGTATATTTTTGCTAAGGGGTTAAGTTGGTTCAACAAATATAGCCAACCAATTATGCTTATCTATAATTTTTGATAAGGGTAATTATGCATTGGAGTATATTTTTTTTTACATAATCTCTATTTCATGCCACCTAATATGCCACCTAGGATAATATTGCTAAGGGTTTTTCTCCATTGGAGATGCTCTTATGTATTATGGATTCTAAAAGTTCAGGGGTGTAGATTTTTAAAGATTGTTTCTTTTGTAAGATTTTCTTTTTTTGTATATTAATATATTAAGTTTGCAAAAAAAAAAAAGCAATGATTACGTATATATAAATTTAAAGAAAAAAGCTCGAAAAAAATCCCGGCCCAGCTCGAGGGCCTAAAACGGGCCTCATATTTTAGAGAAAGCCCGGTCCGACCCGTTTCTTAAAAAGCCCGAATAAAGTTCATCCCGAAGGGTTTTTTGTGCATCTCTAATATGAATAGATATTGATGTAAGTATTATGTATTCTCTAATGATATTGTTAGCTTGATTTTAGGCAAGAAGTTGTTTTTATCCATATGAATATAGCTGTCAATCTTTACATTCAAATTTTAAAAAAGGGAAATTCTCAATGATGCCCTTCTGTTATTGACGTTTCCAAGTGATGTCATTTCGTGTTTTTTTACTTACGAGTAGTACCCTTGTATTTTTGACTTTTCCATGAAATGCCACTCCATCAATCAAAATGTTGGTATCTGAAATTCTCAATGGTACCCTTGTCAGTTGAATAAAGAAGGGTACCAATGATAAAAGGGTACCATTGACAAAAACCAAAAGTACATTGATGCCATTGCGAATTTCCCTTTAAATAAATTGAATTCAAGGATAAAATATATTGTTTTAAATGGGTTTAAATTGATTATAAATAGTATAAATGGGTTAATAATTGCATTATTAGTGGATCATTACCAAATTAGGCTAATTGTAGTTCAAAATAAGGGAGTTAAGTAAATTTTTTTATCCGTGGGTAAATTCTAGTAAGTTGTAACACTCATTAAGAATATGTTAGATGTTTATTAGTATTAGTATAGAAAAAAAACAAATTGATCACTCAGTTGGGCCTAATGTCATTTATACTTGTCATGGGCCTTTGAATAGCTTGTAAGTTCGTATCATTCCTCCACAGAGATGTTGTTAGGATCTCATATAGGCCTTTATGGCCCTGACCCGTAAATGGATCTTACTAGGCGCTGTGCGTATCGACCCGTGCGACCGGGAAGGTTTCAAAAAAGGTAGGCCAATTGTGTCAGCTTGACCTTTCATAAGTGGAGACAGAATAAAGCGTCCATAATAAAGACGCTTAAGACCATGTATGGGGGCTGACGCCTGCCCAGTGCCGGAAGGTCAAGGAAGTTGGTGACCTGGGGATTCCTTGGTTCGGGCCGAAGAAGCAATGTCACCTACACTTGGGCTACACTTTCAAGTTTAATGGACCAAAACTAAAATTATCAATTCCATCTATCCTTCAACCCAAATTCACTTTAAAAGCCCAAAAAACTCCAAAGTCTGATAACAAACCCTAAAGCCCACCTCTCCTACAACATATATAATCTCACACGGTCTCTTTAACAAAACCCTAGCACAACAGAGGCGTTCATTTGCTGACCAACATCAAAGCTGAAGCAGCTCGTTCCAATCTTACAAACTCGAATATGGCGACTCAGTTGAGCAAAAAGCGAAAGGTCTGTTCTCCTATCCAATTCATTACACATCATTTTCATAGAGAGAGAGAGAGAGAGAGAGGAGGAGGAGAAAGAGTTTTGAGAGAGATAGAGATAGAGAGAGTTAGAGCGAGAGAGAGAGAGAGTGAGAGTGAGAGAGAGAGATGGAGAGGCAGAGAGAGTGAGAGAGAAACAAATCGATGATAAAATCACAACATTTATAAATTGTGCAATTAAAAGAATTAGTATTTGAATAATTGAAATGGTGAATTTTTGAGTTATATGTTGTTTATGTGAACTAGATTGTGATTGATTTGATTGCAGTTCGTCGCTGACGGCGTTTTCTTCGCTGAATTGAACGAAGTATTGACAAGAGAGCTAGCTGAGGATGGATACTCTGGTGTGGAAGTTAGAGTTACTCCAATGCGCACTGAGATTATCATCCGTGCTACTCGTACTCAGAATGTCCTCGGTATTCATTTCTAAACCGATAGTCGTAAAATCTCGATAAATTAAAGTGTGTTTTGGTATTAATAGAAATAGATGTATATTTTTTAACATTGCTGTGTTAAAAATATATATTTTGAAATCCCGATAAATTGATGTAGTTTTGCGGTACTAACAGAATTGAAGCAGTGTGTTTTTATATCTCGGTTTATCGAAAAATTAATTTAAAAATATGTTTGTATGTGCATTTAGTTTTCGAATCTGTATGCACTAATTGATATATGATTTTCGATGTTGTAATGATTTGGTGATCGTATTTTAGGCTAGATATGTAATTATGTGTATGTGTATTGGTTTATGGAGCTAGATTGAACTGGTTGAGTTATGATTTGTGTTTTATTGATTGGCAATTTATTTTAAAGTTGTTTTGATTGTTTGTTGATTGGAGTTTATGTGATTGATTGAAATGTTATTGTAGGTGAGAAGGGAAGGAGAATTAGGGAGCTGACATCTGTTGTACAGAAAAGATTCAAGTTCCCAGAGAACAGTGTTGAGCTTTACGCTGAGAAGGTGAACAACAGGGGTCTCTGTGCTATTGCTCAGGCTGAGTCTCTCCGATACAAGCTTCTTGGAGGATTGGCTGTTAGAAGGTATCTTGTACTTGACTTTGACTAAGTGTTCTTGAAGCTTTTTTTTTAATAATGATTTGTACTCGGTAAAATGCACAGCTTGGTGATTATATTGTTACTAAATTGTTTGAGCTGTAATTTGGTAATACATAAAATTATATTGTCACCTACAAAGCAAATCGGAACTACTATTTACCATTTTTGTGTAAGAAGGTGACAATATTAATATATACCTCCTTTCCATCATGTTCTTAAAGTACAACAATATTGTACAGTATTTGTATAGAGGGTTATGGAAAGGGCTTCACAAGAATAGATATGTTGCTTATCAGTTTTTTAGGTATACGTTTTATCTGTTTCCTGTGCTTTATTACAGCTTCTCTTGTTGGACTTGCTTTCTTTAGATATCTAATTTTTATCTAACAGTACAAATTTGTTATCTTACTGCCTTGCATGTTAGAAATTTTGCTAGAACAATTGTAGTACATCATTTATGTTGTGAGATTAAGACATTTAGAGAAACTTTATTGATAATTATGTCATTAGTTCTGGGCATGACCACCTACATAGCAAATTGGAAATTTTGGTACCAATCTTGTGTCGGAAGGTGGCAACATTAACCTCCTTCCTTCCTGCCTTGGTCCTCTCATTGGACATTAGTTCAGTGCTTATTGCAGAAAGTGTCTCGGCAGGGCAATGTACATTTATTAAATCTTCTGTTTAATTATTTTTTTTGGTACCAAGTGCTTCACCCTTTGACCTGTCATGTCATCTATAAAGCAGATAGGCTATTTTCTTGCCTTGACTTTGTGTCGGAAGATGACTATAACTAAAGCCTGCCCATTTCTTTTCTGATAGTCTGCAATTTGCTTACTGTCCATTCTTGGGTTTGCTACATTATAAATATAATTTCATCGTTTTGCTTTAAAATTGCTTTAAAGTATGAGTTCTCTCAGCTGAGAAAGTTGCATATTATTTAATAATCTTTTAATGTGACAAATAGATTTTGCGTCCCCTGATATCTAATTTTTATCTTTCATCCAAAATATTTCAGTATTAGTTTGCTTCCCATAAAATTACATTCATCTATTATGTAATCATATTGTAATAATTTAATTTCAGGGCCTGCTATGGTGTTTTGAGATTCATCATGGAGAGTGGAGCAAAGGGATGTGAGGTTTGTTTTTGTAGTTGCCGCTTTTCATCGTTCCATACAATGTAATATTTTTGGTTTTGTGCATTTATATGTTTTCTGTTATATTTACTAGGTCATTGTTAGTGGTAAGTTGAGGGCTCAGCGTGCCAAGTCCATGAAATTCAAGGATGGGTACATGATTTCTTCTGGTCAGCCAGTTAAGGAGTACATTGACTCAGCTGTTAGACACGTGCTTCTTAGACAGGTCTGTCATTAAACTCGGTTTTTTATCACATTAAACATACTCCTGTGTCATGTAGCATACAATATCAAGTGTCTGAAGTTTTAATACTTGATTCGTATAATGATCTTCTTGTCATTGCTTTGGATTTCAAATGCAGGGAGTCCTCGGAATTAAGGTTAAGATAATGCTTGCATGGGACCCTAAAGGAAAGCAAGGACCAATGACCCCTCTTCCCGATCTGGTGACCATTCATCCTCCAAAAGAGGAAGAAGAATATCGCCAGCCTATTGCCGCCACAGTACTACCCGCAGCCGACATCGATCTTGGTGCTTCCCCCATTCCCGGCCAGATCCCAGTTGCTTAAAACATTTTATCATGGAAGCTGTGAATCTTTGATATAATGTTATTTACTTGTAGCAGTGGATATTAAGTGTTCTTTTGCCTGCCAGTTTTGTTAATTTTGTGGGAATATTGTGTTTGATATCTCAGACCTAGTACTCAGCCAGGAGTTTTTAAGTTCTTTCTCATTTTATTTTCTTCTCCTTTAATTACAACTTTTATCTCCAACACCTTTTGTTTTACAACATGTTATAGCAAGAACTATTTCTGTTATTAAACTTGAAATTTAGCTGGATTTGAAAGTAAATGATCAGCCTAGCAGAGCATCTTGGGATGTATGTTGTCTTTTAAGGTTTGTTTAGATGTTACATAGCTATTTAGATTATTTCGACCATTTGGAAAAATATAGAAACTTTGTTGTTTACATGTTTGTGGACACTGCAAGTCTGCAACTAACTAATTTGTCATGTACTATATTTTTGAAAACGATGAGGATTTGCTTCAACAAATTAACAATTTAATTTTGATATTTGGTGGTGAACATAACAAGAACTTGCAGTAAAATGGCCACAATTGTGTATTTCTCAATGTTGGTTGGAATTTTTATATCGAAATGATGTTAAAAGTAAATTTATACAGTTGATTTGGAGATGGTCTTGTGAATTTTTCGATGAATAAAATTTACTTGCTATCCAACTGGAGATTATGGATTTGCCCATTTAATTCGTACATTTTTAAACTTAATTTAATGGATAATTCATTGTGGGTTGTTTGAAAAATAAATAAATTTATGAATTCTTTTCTCAAAAATTAAATCTTAACCATATTTGTAAAGAAATACTATATTTTAATATTTTTGTGAACAACTACTACCTACTAAAATTTACTCTAGATAAATAAGTGTATGAAATGAATTTGAATAACAAATGTGATAACAAATTACAAAGTGTTTTTTTTTTTTTTTTGATAATACAAATTACAAAGTGTTATTTCATCATATACGTACAATATAACAATATTTTGTTTTCATCACATCCCATTCAACGGCCCTGATGTAATCCATTTGAAATATCACTATTTATTTATTTTTCCCTTATCTAATATACCACTGTAGTAGTAGATCCGTCCGCGCCATCTCATCGCTTTTCATTCCTCTCTACTCCCTCCCTTTTAAATTTGCCCTAGCTTTTCCCCCAATTCTCTCCTCTCTCTCTCTCTCTCTCTCTCTAACACATACACACACAGAGACATCTCTCTCTTTCTCACACATCTCTCTCTCTCTCTCTCAGACATCTCTCTCTCGCGCGATGCCTGTAAATCTGACTGCAAACGCCATCACGGCGATAATCAATGGAGATATAAACGCGAGACCTGTCGTTCAAGTCCTCAAAATCAATATCATCGGTACTAATCAGCGTTACCGGTTATTGATTTCCGACGGCATGTTGACTCAGCACGCAATGCTCGCGAGTCAGCTCAATGAACGAGTCACAACCGGACAAGTCATCGCTGGATCTGTTGTTCAGCTTATCGATTATGTCTGCCAGAACGTCAATTCTCGAAAGTACGTTTTATATTTTTTCAGCTATGATTTTTTCTGTTTTATTTAGTTTTGTTGTTTTTGGCTATTGTATGTATGTGTGTGTACTTGTTGTGGTTATATTTATGAAATGATGTGATACAATTATACGTGCTGATATAGTATTTTGTATGTGTTTGATGCTCATATGATTTTTATATTGTGGATCTGTTTGTGGAATTTACGCGAAGTTATAATTGCTGTGTGAGGAAACTTAAATTGAAAACAAGTGTACTAATTGTTGTGGTATTGTTTAGGGTACAGTGTGGTACATTTGAATGTAATGAAAACGTTATTATGTATTTGATGCTTAATCATTTGTGATTATATGTATCTGTTAGTGGTCAGTTTCTCCTAGTGAGGATTCTTAATTTACTTAAATGGCTTGCCTAAGTTCTAGACCATCACTACTGGCTGAGATTTGTTTTATATAACATAGACTTAAGTAACAAACTCTGAAATTAGCTGGTAGTTTTATCACTTGATTTGAACTTATAAGAAAGTTTTTCTCATTTCTATTTTTTTTGGTGTTAGGCGTTAGCTTTTATCATAGTTATTATTTTCTGAAGAATCATGGATCATGTCTGTAATATGTAATTTGAAATCGAGTATATAGAAATTACCTCAATTACTAAATCTTTGGAAACTTACTTTGATTTGGGCTATAAGTTCTGGATGTCTTATTGAAAGTTGAAAATAGTCGACAATGCTTTTACAGTTTGGGGTGATTTATGTTGTTGCAGGATTGTTGTTGTTGTGAACATGGAAACAATTATAACAGAGTGTGAGATAATCGGTAACCCAAAGTTGATTCCTGAACCTGATTCTGCAGAACAAAAACCGATGCCTAATGTTACCTCTGGAAGCAAAATTTCAAGTATGAGAAATAATTATAGTGGTCCGAGTGTGCCAAATAGTAATAAACAGGGCTACCGTCCAACTGTTCAGCCTGCGTATCAGCCACCTCCAAATTACAGGAACCAGGGGACAATCATGAAAAATGAAGCACCTGCCCGCATTATTCCTATTGCTGCTTTAAATCCTTACCAGGGTCGATGGGCTATCAAAGCGAGAGTTACTGCTAAAGGAGACCTTCGACGCTACAACAATTCAAAGGGGGATGGGAAAGTCTTTTCTTTTGATCTGCTTGACTCTGATGGGGGAGAAATACGTGTGACCTGCTTTAATGCTGTTGTTGACCGGTTTTATGATACCATTGAGGCGGGAAAAGTGTATGTGATATCAAAAGGTAGCTTGAAACCTGCACAAAAGAACTTCAACCACCTGAAAAATGAATGGGAGATATTTTTGGAGGCCACTTCAACTGTGGATCTTTGTCCTGATGAAGACGCTTCAATTCCACAACAGCAGTTCTCCTTTAGACCTATTAGTGAAATCGAGAATGCTGAGAACAATTCTATATTGGATATTATAGGTGTTGTGATAACTGTGAACCCTTCAGTGCCAATCTTGAGAAAGAATGGCATGGAAACTCAGAGAAGGGTTCTGAAGTTGAAGGACCAATCTGGAAGGAGTGTGGAGTTAGCTATGTGGGGTGAATTTTGCAACAAGGAAGGTCAAAAGCTGCAAGAAATGGTTGATTCCGGCTTCTTTCCTGTTGTAGCAATAAAGGCTGGGAAAGTTAGTGACTTTAGTGGTAAGTCCATTGGGACCATTTCTTCTAGCCAGATTTTTATAAATCCAGATTCTCCAGAAGCTATAAATTTGAGACAGTGGTTTGATCGAGGTGGAAAAGATCTTGCTTCTCAGTCCATCTCTAGAGACCTAGTGCCTGGTGCATCAAGGAATGAGATACGTAAAACTCTCTCACAGATTAAAGATGAAGGTCTTGGTAGATCAGATAAGCCAGATTGGGTCACAGTGAAGGCATACATCACTTTTATAAAGACGGACAATTTCTGCTACACAGCTTGCCCATTGATGATTGGGGACAGACAGTGTAATAAGAAAGTGACTCGTTCAGGCTCTAGATGGCAATGTGACAGGTGTAATCAAGAATTTGATGAGTGTGATTACAGATACCTTCTTCAGCTCCAAGTTCAGGATCACTCTGGGTTAACATGGATGACTGCTTTCCAGGAATCTGGTGAAGAGATTATAGGCTGTTCTGCGAAGGAGTTGTATTTGCTAAAGCATGAACAGCAGGATGATGAGCGGTTTGCACAAATTATGTTGAGAGGTCTTTTTACGCAATTTCTGCTGAAGCTTAAAATCAAGGAGGAGTTATATGGCGACGAACAGAAGGTGAAAATAACAGTTGTCAAAGCAGAGAAGGTCAATTATGTTGCTGAAACTAGATACCTTCTTGATTTGATTCCGAAGTCTCGCTGAAATAATGTAGCTATATAGTAGCTTTAATCCGATTTGAAGTTATTGAACAAATGATGAGGTTTTTTTGCAACATTATGATCTGTATGCACCATCTATTGAGTTGTATTTAGACACAATTTGAACAGCATGTCCACTTTATCTATATGGTTAGACGTAAAATTTTGATCTAAGATGATTGCAGCCAGCGGCTTTGTTATAATGTTACATCTCATGGCCTCTGTAACTACTTACAGCTTTAGTTTATGTACAGCTTGGAGTTCTTTTTCTACTGTACTTGAATTCCTGCTATGTGATCCTACTTTGTTGAATGCTTTGAGTTTGTATCCTCGAGTATATATTTGTGTTGTTTAAACAGAGCCGTAAAATACATGTTTCAGCATAATTACGATGAACAAATTGTTCTTAGTTACACATGAAAGTTATCTGTTCAACATGAAGAGGTACAAGAAAAGAGAAGAATGTGTAGGATGGAGCTGCAGCTCAGCCCCGCTTGACAGGATCAAAATTGGAAACACCAATTACAACACCTATAATTCCAACCAGTACAACTCCGCCTGCAGAGATGCTTAGCAGGAAGTTCTTGAGCGATGGTGAAACACCTGAGGCAGCTTCAGCTACATCTGGAACCACCATAGAGGCAGTCAGTGCAGCAGCTGTCAACCCTGTGATTGCTTTCTCCTTTAAGGAAGCATTAACTTTGAAACTTACGGCAGCTTTTGATGCCACCATTGCCTTTGAAGTCCTCACCGGCAATGGCTTAAAGAAGGCTTCAGAGCTTGGTATCTTCTTCTGGCTTGCAGAAGTTATTGGCATAGCCATAAAAACTGCAGAGGTAGAGGCCATTGCTATCCTCTCTTTTGCTGTTTCTCAGTTTCTCGTTTCAAAACTTTGTTGGATGGATGGTGGTGTTTCTGATAGATGGAAATAGATATTAGGGGGAGCAATTGTGATGAGAGGTGGAAATTTTGGGAAGATTTTGCAAGTGCATCTTTGTCCTAGGTGGCAACTTCTCCACTTTGCTAAGGTAGATAAGGTTATCCACTTGTCATTGCCACTTCTGCATTCATCATACTTTTACATGTGTGTAAATATATCATAATTGTTTTATTTTTGGTGATTCTTCCATTGAAATTAAATATACATTTCCTGTGTGCACAGTTTAAGGTAATCATCTTCTTCTAAACTGTACTCCGTACTTGCGTAATGCTAGACTGCACAGGGTAAATTTGTTTACTGGAGTACTTTATAAACGTTTTAGCATTTTCAAAATAAAATCAAAAAATTGTCAGATTAGTTGTTCGATTTTCTAGTTTTCCAAACTCAAATACTTGAACAGTAAAAGTGAGGAGTTTCTGTAACTATGTCAGTATTAGATTTTTTTATTCAAAAAATATTATTTCAGTATTAGATTTGAATCTGTACAATTATTATCAGTCTCCTTGCACATCCTCAGACAATTCAGAATTGTCCTCAATACTCCAACATTAAGTCATATATGCATCTCTGAATTCATCGCAATCATCTATTAATGATAATCCAATAATTTCAGTGATCTTAACTAATATGACCGGTAATTCATATCACTGTAACCGCCAACCGGTGATTTGTTCAACAAGTTCTTCGTTTTGACACGAACAGATAAAATACATTAGTTCAACAAGTTCTTAGTTTTTTGATTCTCATCCCGGGCCATTTTACAAAGCCTGAGCAGGAGAGACTGCAGAGTAATTAGTGCACACGATCGCATGTGTAGGCCTGTAATGTAAGTTACAGCTAAAGACAACACCAGGTGGTCACCTGCACTATTGTCTCTTTGCATTTGAATCTCACACATTACATTTACATAAACTGCTGAACAAAATTTCTTTCATAATTGAACACACTCGTGCATCCCATTTTGCTGTAGACAAGTATTGAACCCTCTATTCAGATAAACTGAGCGATGAAGATACTGCTAGTGGCTAGACCGAGAATCATTTGTCTTGCATAATTTTACCGCATTAAACTTCAAGCTTTCGTTCTTTCCAACCAAATCGAGTGGACCTTCTGTCAATATAGGCTGCATTGCATACTCTCTATAACTGATACGAGTATGTATTATTCGGAGATTATAACATACATGAACCTTCATTATGTTCATCATGTTCTTATATTATTATGTTCTATCCGTACGTAGGTGAGGTATCTGGCTTTTGTATTGTACCTTCACTATTATGAAATTTAAACTCTGGCAGAGCAGAAATGAATTCATATGCACGTGCTATCTATACCATATTCCTTTCTCAGCCTACATTATAATTGAACCGACATGATCATGTTAGCAAGTAAATAAAAGCTTATTATCCAAATAATTTAAATATTTCTCACTTAAATAAGTTTCTTATAATCACATTTCACAGTTAACACATATTGTCCTAATGACCAAAGAGCTCCTCTCCATGTACCATTGTCACTATTTTATGCAATGTCGAAAATTCTAGCCTTGTCGAAGACAAAATGGATGTTTAGCAAAAGAAAAATGTCTTAATGCCCCAACTGTTGTCTTGAGTGCTGGAGCAGTGGAGCTCCTTTGCTTTGGGAGGAGTCTCCAACAACCAAAGAAAATAAGGGGATATGATGTGTGGAAAATGAATAGACAAGTGATTATTAGAAAACTATATAGTGTGGAAAAGTGTTGATTTTGCAAAATCTACTTTTTCATTGGTAAAAAAGTTTGTTTGAATGTGCGTTATCATACCTGAACTTTCGTTTTTTGACTTGTGAGATTCCTTACTCGGTCACTGTCTCCTTTCTTGTGCCTCCACTAAACCCCAAATTCTAACTCTACTGTTATCGATACACTACTAATCTGTTATGTTGTCGGATGTAACGTTAATCACATTGCCCTTAATTCATCTTTTACAGACTCCGCGTCTAGAAAGAGTCCAGTCACATAGGGAGCGCAACATGTAAAGTATGGTTAATCAAACTAAGTGGATGTCGATGTTAACTCTTGGAGTCGGGATAGACAACATAATACCTTGTAATTCTAAGATATGAGCCGGAACATTTAGAAGCAAGAATGTCTTTAAAACGTACAAAACTTTAAAATTTCAAGTATTGAGCTAGAACAATATAATAATATTGATAAAACTAAGTTGATTAAGATTCATGATTAAAAATGGAAAAGACACATGATTTTCATCCACAGCCCCAATACCTATGACCATCCTTCTAAAACTTTTTGCTAAATCAAACATAATCCAAGAGATTAATTACTAAGCTAATGCTTAAAAAGAATTGGCTAGAAAGCCTAACCATTTGCAATGGCCTTGTTAGTTTTGAGCTTAGTAGTTCCGTAAACAGGCAGCTCTTCTGCATAAACTTTCACCCCGATGTTTTCTAGCTCAAACAGATCTGAGCTAGAACAACTTGCATTATCATCCTCAAATTCTTCATGATCAGCTTTATAATATGTTTCTCTGTACTTGGGAACATCTCCGACAACTGCATTGTAAATTTTCTTCTCCGCATTCCTCGTGACTGGAAATGACACAATCCTCGGATCATCCTTGTGAACATTCTTTTTCTTACAGTCTTCACCGACAAAATTCTTAATAACAGGGCTAAATCTCACAGCCCTTTTCATGCCACTGCTATCTATGTTACATGGTGTTTTGCTCAAGCAAGTTGTCGATAATGAAGAAGCTGCATAAGAACTTGTAGTTAAGTCTTTTAGAGATCGTGATTTTGTTACAGAGCATATATTCTCATTACATGAGTTGTGTTTCTTTGAGGTTTTGGAGCTGAAAATTGAATTCAAAAGCCTTGCAATTCGACCTCCTGGAGAAATTGGCTGTTTCACCTTCTTTAGTTCACTATAGATCTGCAAAGCTTTAGATTTTGTTGTCGAAATGAACTTCTTTTCGCGCTTTGGTGTCTGCATTGTGTGAAGAGACGAAGATTTTTGCAATGATCTAGTCACAGAGGACTCATTATCAGACGACGAAAATAAGGTGGCACAGCAGCTGGAATCTGAAGAATTCGAGCCATTCGAATTCCTCAAAGAATGTTTACTAGTTTTACTGTTTTTCTTCCCGTGATCTTCTATCCATTTCTCAACCATGATAGCCCGTCGAAGACTTGGAACCTCTTCTCCGCAATCCCTTCTCATTCTATTCTCGTCTTCTTTTCCCGATGGCTCATCTATCGATCTGTAAATTGAGTCGAGAAGAGATGAAGAAAATGATGGTGTTTTTCGTCTTAAATATTTCGGTTCTCCAGAAAATGTACTCATGTTTTCCAAGAGAAAAAAAAAAGCTTCAGCGAAAAATGAGGGGGAAATGGCTAGAATTTTGTAAAAGACACAAGGCAAAGCAAACTGACAAGTTTTGGTACATGAGAGAAAAAAAGTAACAATGAAATACTAATACTTGACAATGGTATAAGGTATATAACTCTCGAAACATTTGAAAGAGTTAGATAACTTAACACGAGTTGATAACTTAACATGATATCAGAATCCGAGTTCGAATCCGAAAAATTCCATCAACACCCAAAATCTGAATACATGCTGGACAAATCCATCAAACAACATTAAAAGAAATCACCGTACAAAATGAGAGTTATGAGTTCACATGAAAGTGTATATAAAATATGTAGGAGTGTGTATGATAATAAAAGAAGGGGCAGACCCACGCGTGAGTGTGATTCTTTGTAAGGTGGGGGCTGATGATGTATATTTTGTCTATATTTTTGTTGCTATATATTCAACAGTCAATTTGTACAAATTTTTCTTAGGTCCAAGGTAATGAACTCACTGTATAATTTTGTAATTTAAAGTAAAAGCTGGTATCTGAAAAAGATAAATTTTTTTGCCACCCCATTAAAAGAAGATATTATTCCCTTTTTCACATTAAAAAAATTGACAGCCTAAAAGTTTTGAATTTTGGTGAATAATCTAAGGGAACAGGAGTATATATGAGTATAATTTTATCATAATTATGCAATATGTATTTACTTTTTCTAAACAAATATTATTAAAGATTTTATCAAGAAGAATCTGTTTACACTAAAGAAAATGTGACAAAAAAGTATATTTGCCAAGGAATTTTGTACACCTTGATCGAAGAATATTCATTTTGCATCAATGATTCTTGTAAAATAATTTATAATTGAGTAGTGCTACATACCCCAAAACGGTTCTCAAAAGTATTACCAAATAACACGTGGCGTGATGTTATTTGTGGGATTCATATGTATGCAGGGGGTCCATTTCATTTATGAGAAAATAGCCAATAATATTGTGACAATTCAGCATTTGAGAATTTTTTTTGGGAACGGTTTTGGGGACTCTAGCATTACTCTTTATAATTTGTTCTGTGTATACGAATGTGCTAGCAATCCTCTGTATTAGTTAAGGTATATTAGTTGAGGTGTGCGAAAACTGACCCGAATTATAAAAAAAATTTGTAATTTGAATTGAAATACGTAAGCATATTATACTAGTTCGTTTGAAGAAAAAAAAAATTGTTGTAAAATCCATAGTCCGACTATGTTGTCCAATATGCCTTGAAAAATACAGATGAAATACCAGAAGTTGCCAACACTAAGCACTGTTGCAAACGATTATCTGACCAAATACTAGCTACTAAACTATAATTTATAAGCAAGAGAATTACTAGCAGGCTTTCAAGTTTGTGCAGGATTAAGCACCTGTCCTATGAACTGCACAATTCCAGTGACATTTTCTCGAATCACAAACAAGAATGGGTGATCTGCAACAAAGTCAAGCGGCCTAGGCTCAAAATCCGGACTACGGTAAGAATACATGGTAACACAAGTTATGGCAGCAGCTTCAGTGCCTTCTTCATTAACTTCAATGAATGATTTTTGGAATATTTTTGAGACATAGTAAGGCTCACGAGTATCGACCATCTCAGTAACACTTTGTTATAGACTCAAGCCAATTCGTAACAAATCCAAACACCATTCAACAAAACAAGCAAACTGATGACAATAATAATAATAATAAGAATGTTTTATTACACCAATAAGTACTGAATAAAAGACTACTAAATGATAAAAGGGACGTTCGAGAGGCCCTAACTCTCCATTGATCTAATTAAGCGGCTACACAAATCCGATAAACCCTAGCCCTCGCTCCCTTCGCCCCTTTTGTAACTCTTCTCCCTTATTGCAATTCCTTAATTACCCCTTGACCCGTGACAATTGACTTCTCTGCTCCAATTACTTTCTTGTCCTTATTTTTATTCCTTACGTACATCTTTAATTGTGGTTGACTCGTTGACTGCATGACAATACCCTCGGCCCAGAGTCTCACATTGTCCTCAAGGTGAAAAGCAGGAAATTAATTGTTCAATAGTGTGACATCTTTAGAGTTTATGAACATCAACGAAAAGAACAAGAAAACTAAAATTGTATTTCACTCAGAATGTTTATACAGAGAGATTCATAGAGAGAATCACAGAGAGAGATTTCTCTTCTACATTACAGAGTAAACAACAAGCAAATGAGTAACAAACTTAGTTTCTAGATTGTTCATTTGTCACTACTTATAGTACATAGACTTAGTTGACTTAACAGAAAGATAACAAACTCCTCCAGGCTGTCATTCTGTCATTCCAGCCGTTAACTATTAACAGAAGTAAACAACTAACACGTGCTAATTCATTCTTCATTTGTCTTTTCTGTTTCAGCATTGTCAGCATTGTCTTGTATATTGGATAATATTCCCCCCTCAGATGGAATGTGAGAAGATGGCAAAACATTCAATCTGGCAAGAAGAAACCAATGAGCTCTACGATTAAGACCTTTTGTCAAGATATCTGCCAGTTGATGTGCACTAGAAATATGAATTGGACGAATCTGTTGTAGTTGGACCTGTTCACGAACAAAATGACAATCAATAGCAAAGTGTTTAGTCCTAGGATGAAAAACAGGATCAACACTAATATCCAAAGCAGCTTGATTGTCACAATGTATAACAGTAGGACGTTGCTGAGGAACATTAAGTTCAGATAAAAGTAAATGCATCCAACTAAGTTCACAAGAAGTGTCAGCCAGAGAACGAAGCTCAGATTCTGCAGTGGATCGAGAAACAACTTTTTGTTTCTTTGATTGCCAACTAATAAGAGATGAACCAAGTAATAAGCAATAACCAGATACTGATCGTGCAGAATCAACACAAGAACCCCAGTCACTGTCACAATATGCTGTTAGGGTAAGATCTGAATTTGCAGAATAAAATAATCCCTGGGAAGAAGTACCTTTGAGATATCTTAAAACCCTTTGGACAGCCAATAAATGTGGGACTCTAGGAGCCTGGAGAAATTGGCTCAAGTGATGCACAATGTATGCAATATCAGGTCTTGAAACTGTCAAGTAAAGCAGTTTGCCAACAAATTTTCTATACAAAGAAGGATTGTCAATTAATTGACCATCATGCTGAGATAAACGAATGGTACTGTCAACAGGCAAGGAAAGAGGTTTAGAATGTTCAAGACCAGCTTCAATGAGCATATCATGAACAAATTTGTGTTGATGAATAAAAATACCATCAGGGGTTCGATTGACTTCTAAACCCAAATAATACTTGAGTAAACCTAAGTCCTTAATGGTGAATTTAGCATCCAGAACAGCCTTGACATGAGAAATTGTGGGAAGATGATTTCCAGTCAAGAGTATGTCATCCACATAAACAAGAGCAACAGTAAAATGCTCACCAGAAGTCAAAGTGAATAAAGAATAATCTGCTTTAGTTTGAACAAAACCAAAATCAAACAAAACAGATCCCAATTTTTCAAACCACTGTCTAGAAGATTGATGTAAACCATAGATACTCTTAATGAGTTTGCAAACGAGATTAGGAACACCATGTAGAGGATGACCTTTTGGAATTTCCATGTAAACATCTTCATAAAGATCCCCATGTAAAAACGCATTGTTAACATCTAGTTGATGAATTTCCCACCCTTTTACAGCAGCAATTGCTAATAAGGTTCTAACAGTTGCCATCTTGGCAACTGGAGCAAAAGTATTGTGATAGTCTTCTCCTTCTATTTGAGTGTAACCCTTGGCCACAAGACGAGCCTTGAACTTATCTAGTGTACCATCAGAGTTATATTTTACTCGATATACCCATTTACATCCAACAACTTTCTTATCATCAGGTAGAGGTAAAATGGACCAAGTTTGATTGGATTCTAATGCTTGCAATTCTTTGTGCATAGCATCAATCCAACGTTGATCAGTGACAGCTTGATTATAAGTAGAAGGTTCTTTGTAATGTATAGTGGAGGAAACAGCACAAGAATAGATGGAAGGAGATATAGAATAGTTACGAATATTAAACTTTGAATCATCCACTGGACAATCAAGGAGAACAGCACTACTAACAGCAGCTGGAATACTTATAGTAGGAGAATAAGGAAACTTTGGTGAAGCAAAATTAGAAAGATGATAGTCTTTCATCCAATGAGGCTGGATTTTATGTCTAGTAGATGATCGAACTGGTACAGAAGGAGAGTGAGAAACTTGTTCTTCAGGAAGTGTGGTAAAAGGATGAGGTTCAAGAACTGACTCAATTTCATCTAGTGAATCTGTATCATGAGGAGAAGACTCTTGATTATTGGAAGAACAATGAGTATTTATGTCTGTTGTATCATGTTCATTGACTGTAAATGAATCAAGAGGACTCAAAAATTCATCATCAGTGAAATCTGGAGTAGAAGGATGATAAGGCAAATGTTGCAAAGTAAGTTTATCAGAAGGAAAAACATCTTCATGAAAAACCACATGCCTTGAAACAAGAAAAGTATGAGAAGAAAAATCATACAATTTATATCCTTTCTGGTTAGCAGGATAACCAACAAAAATAGTGGGAATAGCTCGTGAATCGAATTTATCAGAAGGATGTTGAGATGCATAAGCCAGACATCCAAAAGTACGCAGATGAGAATAAGATGGTAGACTTTTGAATAATTTTTCATATGGACTGACATGTCCCAAAACAGTAGTAGGTATTCTATTGATGAGGTATGTTGATGTTAAGATGCATTCACCCCAAAAAGAAATGGGTAATTTTGATTGAAAAAACAAGGCTCGAGCCATTTCTAACAAATTTCTATGTCTCCTTTCTACTCTCCCATTTTGTTGGGGAGTATAAGGACATGTAGTTTGATGAATGACTCCATTAGTTGCAAGAAAACTGGCCAACTCATGACCTATAAATTCCCCCCCATTGTCAGTTCGTATACATTTAATGAGAATCTGAAATTGTGTTTGAACATAAGCATGGAAATCCTTCAATGTCTGAGTGACATGTTGCTTGGTAGGGAGTAAAATAGTCCAGAGAGCTCGAGTGTGATCATCAAGAATAGTCAAGAAATACTTACAACCACTGTGAGTTGCAGACTTATAAGGCCCCCATACATCACAATGAACTAGGTCAAAAGCATTACTAGCATGTGAAGAGCTAATTGGAAAAGGTAATTTACACTGTTTTGCTTTGGGACAGATTTGACAGTGTGGAATAGGATCATGTTTAAGAACATTTAAATCATGAATATGAGATATAACAGTTGAAGGTATATGACCTAAACGTTGATGCCACAAAACATTAGAAACAGTGTGAACAGATAAGGAACATGGTGAATCTGATACCAACTGGTATAATCCTTCAATTAGAATACCTAGAACTAACTCTTTGTTCTGGTGTTTGTCTTGCAAAATGCATTTAGTTGGAGTAAAGAAAATGTGAGAATTGAGTTGAAGTGATAACTTGCTCACTGACAACAAGTTGAATTTGAAAGAAGGAATCAACAAAACCTCATGAACAATAAGAGAAACTGAAGAAAGTTTAACAGACCCTATGTGTGTAACTGAGGCTGTTTCACCATTAGGGAATTTAACAGTCAAAGGACATTCCAGGACTGTAATATTATGCATCAAATCTAGATTACAGCACATATGATTAGTAGCTCCAGTATCTAAAACCCAAATAGCATGTGAATTTGCAGAAATAGCACTGCAAGATAGAACAGTACCTGCAATATTTGGATTTCCAGTAACAAATTGATTTGGGGAAGTTGAAACTGGGCCTTTGTTCAAGCACTGCATTAGAGTATTCATCTGAAGTTGTAAAGCCTCCATTTGTTGTGTAAAACCAGCAGAATTAGAGTCACTTGCTGAACCATATACTGAACTTCCAGTAGGAACACAAGTAGCTTGAAAAGCATGACCAGTTTTTGAAGTAACAGGAGATGGTTGTTGAAAAGAACTACTTGGTTTAGTAAATGGCCTTCGTTTACCTTTGTTGTTTGGATGATATGGATGATCAAGAGGATATCCAACAAGCTTATAACACTTGTCCTTAGTGTGATTCTTGCCATGACAATAAGAACATTCTTGAGGTTGTCTATCTGAATTCCTTGATGATTGAGTGAACTGTGAACCAGACTTTGGTAAGTTCACCATCATAGCAATGGGACTAGCAGAATTACTATGAACTTGTCTTTGTCTCTCTTCTTGCTTAAGCAACAAAAAAGCTTGGTTAACTGTGGGCCATGGATTCATCATCAATAACTGCCCTCTAGCAGCAGTATAACTATTATGAAGCCCCATAAGAAACTGAATCAACTTGGTTTTCTCCAACTGAAGCTCCCACTGCTTGTCAGCACCACAAGTACACTTAATCATTGGCTGTAAAGCCTTAATCTCATCCCAATGACCTTTCAACTTATGAAAATACATCTCAATTGATTCATTTCCTTGCTCTAGCTTAAAAAGTTCCTTCTGAGTTTCATAGAATTTGTGTCCAGTAACAGCAGAAAACCGCTCATCTAATTCTTCCCAAACATCACGAGCATTATCCAAGTAATTCATACTATTACTGATTTCTTCAGAAACCGTGTTCAATATCCAGGTGATTATCATGTCATTAACACGTTTCCATTGAGAATACATAGTAGATTTTTCATCTGGTGCAGAGAATTCACCAGTAACAACAACTAACTTGTTCTTTGCAGATAAAGCAATTTGCATAGAGCGTTTCCAGGATACGTAATTTTCAGATCCGATTAACTTCTTAGAAATCAATATCATGCCAGGTTGATCATTATTATGCAGATATAAAGGATGCAGATTGCTATCTATACTCATAGAAGATGTAGATATACTATCATCATGTAAATCAGCATTAAGTGATGTTGTTTGAACATTACCAGCATTATTCGCCATTGAAGCTGTCTGTGTAGCAGCTAGAGCATGAGCATAAGTAGGACGATTAATTGAAGTCATTCAACCGGTAGATTCACCAGAAAACCTAGCTTTCTTTGATAATTCTGAAGAAAATTCACATTCGATCTAAAACAAGAAACGAAGAAGATGAATCTGATCGAAACTATCGTAAAACAACGCTTAATCGAAGCTTAATCGCCATTGTGGCTCTGATACCATTTAGAGTTTATGAACATCAATGAAAAGAACAAGAAAACTAAAATTGTATTTCACTCAGAATGTTTATACAGAGAGATTCATAGAGAGAATCACAGAGAGAGATTTCTCTTCTACATTACAGAGTAAACAACAAGCAAATGAGTAACAAACTTAGTTTCTAGATTGTTCATTTGTCACTACTTATAGTACATAGACTTAGTTGACTTAACAGAAAGATAACAAACTCCTCCAGGCTGTCATTCTGTCATTCCAGCCGTTAACTATTAACAGAAGTAAACAACTAACACGTGCTAATTCATTCTTCATTTGTCTTTTCTGTTTCAGCATTGTCAGCATTGTCTTGTATATTGGATAATAACATCCTCCCACGTAGCTTCGAAGGAAGTCAGGTTTTTCCATTTGATCAGAGCTTCCAAGTGCACTGCATTTCCAACCTTAACTTGTCTGACTTCCAATACTGATTCAGGTTCTACGAACAGTTCCAAGTCTGTAGATAACTGGGGTGGAATCTCGAGTGATGAGGTTGCTTGGCCCATTGAGCGTTTTAACTGTGAAATATGAAACACGGGGTGCACTTTAGCTGATTCAAGGAGTTGGAGTTGGTATGCCACTTTACCCACTTTCTTTACCACGCGATATGGGCCATAATATCTTGCTGCTAATTTCTCAAAGGGCCTTCGAGACAGTGATCTTTGTCGATAAGGCTGCAGCTTCAAGTAGACCATATCATCAATTTCAAAACAATCATCTCGTCGTTTCTTATCTGCATTCGTTTTCATTAATTGTTGAGCCTTGATCAACGAAGAACGAAGGTCATCCAGGATGGCATCGCGTTCTTGCAGTAATTCCTCCAAACTGCTCACTGGTGTTTATGCCCAGTTCCAACTCGGACCAGATGAGGAGGGTCTCTTCCATAAAGGGCCTTGAATGGGCTTAACTTTGTTGATGTATGAGGCGAGGTATTATAAGAAAACTCAACCCAATGTAACCATTTAGCCCAAGTATTGGGTTTACCCCCAATGAAGCATCTAAGATAAATTTCCAAGCTTTTGTTAACAATCTCCGACTGACCGTCGATTTGAGGATGGTACGAAGTACTCTTCTTGAGCTCCGTGCCATGCAATTTGAATAGCTCTTTCCAAAATGTGCTTAAAAAAATACGATCTCGGTAAGAAATTATGGAAGTAGGAAAGCCATGCAAACGTACCACTTCTCGAGTGAAAAGATCAGCCACTTTGAACGCATCAAATGGGTGTTTCTTCAGGCCCAAAAAATGAGCATATTTGGTAAGGCGGTCAATTACCACCAGCACAGTATTGATACCTTGTGACAAGGGCAGCCCCTCGATGAAGTCCATGCTTATAGCGCTCCATACCTGAGTTGGAATCGGTAATGGTTGTAGTAACCCTGCGGGTGATTGTTGAGAAGCCTTCTGTTGTTGACAGGTGGCACACCTTCGAACAAACTCGGTTACTTCTTTTCTCATACCTGCCTAAAACCAGTCTTTTGCAAGCCTTAGATAGGTCTTCAACTCTCCTGTATGCCCTCCAATCACATTGTCATGATACTCTTTCAGTAAAGATGCCTTTAAAGTAGAATTCTGGGGAATCACACACCTGCCCTTGTAGTATAACTTGTTATCAACCACCGAGTACCCTGGACATTCCCTGTCCTTCGACTGTATCTCATTTTTCAGTCGTTGTAGCACTGGGTCATTTTTAATCTCCTCTTCAAGAACCTTCCACGAGATAGAGGGAATTGTTACTAAGGAGCTTAAGGCCACTTCACCATATGTTTTCTCGATAAGGCATCCGCCACATGATTAGAAGATCCGATTTTGTATTGAATCTCGAAATCAAACCCAAGGAGTTTCGTTATCCACTTTTGATATTCTAGGTTTAATTCTCGCTCCTGTGTGAGAAATCGCAGGCTTTGCTGGTCAGAGTGGACTATAAAATGTTTGCCCAGTAAATATGGCTTCCACTTAGTAACTGCTAGACATATGGCAATGAGTTCTTTTTCATAGATTGATTTCTGTTGTGCCCTTATTCCCAGTAGTTTACTAAAGTACGCCACCGTTCTCCCTTCCTGTAGTAGGACAGCCCCAACCCCGTAGCTTGAAGCGTCTGTTTCAAGGATAAAGGGTAGCTTAAAGTTTGGCATAGCCAATAAGGGTGGCTTAGTCATGGCTAGCTTGAGTTGAGAAAATGCTGTGTTTGTTTCCGCACCACCCAAATTTATCCCTCTTGAGCAACTCTGTTAAGGGTTTTACAATCTGAGCATATCCGGCTACGAATTTACGGTAGTATCCTGTCAGGCCCAAGAACCCGCGTAACTCCCTTAAATTACTGGGCGTTTTCCAATCCAACATTGACTGCACTTTGGATTGATCCACCTCCACACCTGATTCAGATATAACATGGCCCAGATACCCTATTACTTTCTTCCCAAACTCGAACTTTTTCAAGTTCGCAAACAGTTGGTGTTCCGAGAGTTTGCCCAGTACTAACTGTAAATGCTGCTGGTGCTCATTCTATGATTTACTATAAACCAAAATATCATCAAAAAAGACGAGAACAAACCGCCGTAGGTAGGGTCTGAAGATGTCATTCATCAATGACTGAAAAGTAGCCGGGGCGTTCATGAGCCCGAATGGCATTACGAGAAACTCGTAATGCCCGTCGTGTGTTCGGAATGCAGTCTTGGGTGTGTCTTCAGCTTTCACTAGAATCTGATGGTACCCGGAACGGATATCTAGCTTGTAAAAGAATCTGGCCCCATGAAGTTCATCTAACAGTTCATCAATAACCGGTATCGGGTATTTATCGGGAACCGTTTCCTTATTCAAAGCCCTATAGTCGACGCAAAATCGCCACGACCCGTCTTTCTTTTTAACCCACAATACCGGGCTAGAAAATGGACTTGTTGACGGTTTAATGATCCCGGCTGCCAACATATCCGCAATGAGGCGTTCAATTTCACTTTTCTGACTTTGGGGATACCTATAGGGACATACGCTGATAGGACCACTACCTCCTTGCAAAGTAATCGAATGTTCATGGTTTCTCGACGGAGGTAAACCCACTGGAGTTTCAAAAATACTGCTATATTTCTGGAGAATTGGTACTACGGATCTAGGTGCCTTGCACTGATCTGCTTTTTCTCGAACCCCAGGTACATAACCCTTTTCCACACTATTGCATTCCACCCAGAATCCACCACCCTGTTTCCGTATCGTTCTTTTTATAGCCTTTAAAGATATATGTGATTGTACTAAGGAAGGATCGCCAACTAGGGTCACTGGCTCCCCTTTTACTTCGAATTTCATTACTTGTTTCTTCCAATCAGTAAGCACCATCCCCAATTTCTCCAACCATGCTACCCCCAATATCATATCCGAACTGCCTAGTTTCAAGGGTAAGATGTCTTCTACCACCTCCAATCCACCATCCAGATGTACAGTGACTCCCTTGCAAATTCCTTCACCACGAATCGCCTCACCAATTCCCAGAAAAACCCCAAATCCTAAAGACTTTTCAACAGGTATGCCTAATTCTTCTACCACTCCTATAGCTATGAAATTATGGGTTGCCCCCGGATTAATCATAATCACTAGTTCTTTATCCCCCACCAACCCCTTCAATTTCATGGTTTTTGGACTAGAAATACCAACAACAGAGTTAAGAGATACCTCAGTCAGTACTTCTTCGGTAGGGGAGGCCGGTACTTCTATTTCTTCTCCGTCCGGTTCAGTTTCTTCCTCCTCTATCAACATGACACTGAGTTCCTTCTTCTTACACCGATGCCCCACTATCCATTTGGCATCACATCTATAACAGAGCCCTTTTCTCCCTCAATTCAGTCTCCGTTAGCCTCTTGATATCATTTCCCCCTTGCTGTGTGATAGTAGTGCGGGTAGGGGACTACACTGATGCCTGAGATTCTGCTGACCTACTTCCCCAACTCAGGTTTACAGGAGGGCTTGGGGGTAGTGACATTGAATATGGCCAATAGAGTTATTTCCCCTGCTATAACTAGAATATTGACAGAATTTCGAAGTGTTCAAGTTCACCCTTCTAGCATTAGTAACCTTCAACTTCTCCTCCACCCTTACGGCCAGTTCCATGGCCTGTTCAAGACACAAAGGGTTCATCATCCTGACTTCGACCTTGATATGATCTTTTAATCCATTTATAAAATGGCCCAGCAACATTTCTCTGTAACTCTTTCCAAGGGTCCAGCTGTCTCAATGAAACGACGACGGTATTCTTGGACTGTGGTGGTTTGAGTTCTGGATAACCACTACTTGTAGAGAGACCCACAACTTAATGGCCGGAATTGTCGCAGTATAAACCCTTTGAGGTCCACCCAACGCCGTATAGGCCGCCTGTTATGCTCCAATTGGTACCAGCGTAATGCATCTCCTTCCATGGCCACTACCACTGCCTCCATCATGTCTCTTTCCGTTAATCTATAAAATGCAAAATATCTTTCGACCCTCATAATCTAGCCATCCGGGTCGGTGCCATCGAAGATGGGCATATCAAACTTCCGATATCGCCAGTATTCTGTCCCATTCCAATATTGTTACCCGATCCAAAACCATACCCAGTTCCTTCACCAAACCCAGCACCGGCCACAAATCCATCACCAACCCAATCCTTGTCCCCCATCTCACGATTATTAACTCCAACTGTCGAATTAGGGCTTGCAAACCCAAATTCCCCTCGGTTCACACTTGCCTCTGCCTTGTCATGCCCTGGGAGTTGCAACGATTGAAAGCCAGTAAGGGTGGATTTCATCTCAGATTGGAACTTGAGTTGTTCTGTTCTCATCGTATTGATAAGGGCCTCATGATACTCTCTACTTCGATTCACCCTTCCTTCTAAACGAGCCGCCAGAGATTCAAAATCCGCTGCCATCTTCTTAGAGGCTAGGTTTTGGCCCTCCATCACTATCTCCGTCATCGAGTGATGCATCGCCTATACTGCTTTATCAACCATATTTCTCACAGATTCCTCCACCCCCGTTAACTTCTCCTCGACGACCTCCACGCGTTGCGCCATCGTTGGTTGCCTCATCAGACCATAGTGCTCTGATACCAATTTGTTATAGACTCAAGCCAATTCGTAACAAATCCAAACACCATTCAACAAAACAAGCAAACTGATGACAATAATAATAATACGAATGTTTGATTACACCAACAAGTACTGAATAAAAGACTACTGAATGATAAAAGGGACGTTCGAGAGGCCCTAACTCTCCATTGATCTAATTAAGCGGCTACACAAATCCGATAAACCCTAGCCCTCGCTCCCTTCGCCCCTTTTGCAACTCTTCTCCCTTACTGCAATTCCTCAATTACCCCTTGACCCGTGATAATTGACTTCTCTGCTCCAATTACTTTCTTGCCCTTATTTTTATTCCTTGCGTACATCTTTAACTGTGGTTGATCGTTGGCTGCATGACACACCTACACCTTTAAAGGGTAAGACAAGTCCTAGTTTCTGTAACGCTTCTGACACTTCGATTTTATACTCAAATTTAAATTTTGGTATCCAGAACATGCAAACTGTGAAAAAACGATCTGGAATATGATTGGCAAGGAATCCAGGCTCTGATCTAGCTTTCTCTATCAATGCTGGCAGCCCGTCTGTTGTATCTGGGAGGAAGATGCACATGGAAAAGGAACGTTGATCATTTGTATCTCGTTTATAAGGAAACTTCAACACTTTGAAACCATCATAAGCATCAACACATTGTTCCTCAGAATTGGTCATAAAAGGAACCTTGATTGAGCATCCATTAAGGAGGAATAAGTCTGAGTCTCGTGTTATGTTTTCGTTGAACCTTACACTCCTTGCTCCTTTGAAATAGAGGGCATTGGTAAAAATTAGCCTAGTTGACTCATTAACTGATCCACGAGAAAGAATCTCCTTCATAAGCCTACGGGTTTCATTTTTAACGCATAAGTTCACAAAATTTATTACATCACCGGCCTTCATAGAGTAAATTTATAATCATAAATTTAAACGATATCAGCGTGTCAATGTAGTTTAAGAATTCTTACATAATATGAAGCAACTGATTAGTGGAATATGATCAAGAGAAACCCTGACCTTGTTCGTGAAACCAAACCGATGAAAAGCAGCCTTGTACAGACTATCCATCACATGTTTAAACAGAGGCTTGAGGGGTACAGACTCGTCGAGCCAAACACCATTGGCAAAGGACAAGCAAGGACTATCGGGGAACTTGTTTTCGTCTTTTCCTACAGCGAAAACTAAAGCAACGAGATGTGAATAGAGATGGTTAAGATCATCTATACTATCAGCTTTCAGAGTTTGTAAACGTAAACCCGCAACAATCAAACCAAGAATGACTTGGATTGATATAGGCGAGAAGACTTGATTAGAATTTTTGGCGTAGTTTAACATAAGGTGTTTGGCTAGGTTTAATGAGACATCAGCTTGGTTGTCAAGCAACCTCTTAGCGTCGCCCCTAATAACGTGTTCCATCAGGAAAGAGTCTCGAGGAGCCATTGACAAACTAAAGAAAATGGCTAGCGTTATCAAAGGCAGAAAAGAGAGGGCTAAAAGTTGATTGGCCCTTGTATTTATAGGCATCGAATGATCTTGGGAAAAGCCAACAATACCTCTTTTTCATATTCCGCTAACAAGAATGCCATGCGCGCTTACATATGGCCAAAAGTACCGACCTGTTACGCATTTTGAGAATGCGTAACATCAATATATATATATATATTAAAATAATAACTTATTACGCATTTGCAAGGAGGGTAATACCATTTTATTACGCATTTACGGAATGAGTGAAAGCTATTACGCATTTGTCAAACAGGTGTTGAATGGTTTTTTTTTTGTATTACGCATTTTGTAAGTGAATTTATTAGATTTTTTTTTTGCTAAGTTTTCTATTAGAATGTTATTGGTTAGTTATTGACTAAATAAATAATCAAAATATAAATGTTGTAAACGATTTAAGAATTATGACTTCACAATTAAATAAAATGAATATTTGCGAATATTTTATGACATTTGTATAGTCCGTCCATCCTTATTTTTAAATTTTTTTTTGTCAGACATCTTTTAAGTTCAAAATTTCCATCAACAATTCATTACTCTATCTTTAAATTCATTGTTATATAATATTCAACTTCAAATTTAAAGGCATATACTATTTATCTGAATAAGTTGAGAGTTGCTCTGAATAGGGATGGCAATGGGTCGGGTCGGGTTCGGCCAAAACCAAACCCGAACCCGGTTAAATCCACCAAACCCGAACCCGATTAAACCCGAAATTTTGGAACCAAACCCGACCCGGTTAAATCCGAACGGGTTTTCGGGTACCCGAAACCCGAAAAAAATAAATAAATAATAAATATTTTTTATATTAAAAATAATATAAAACATAAATATATAAAATATTTTAAATTTTATTACATATTAAATATTAAATATTAAATATATATAATAATAGATAATATATATTAAATATTGAATATTATGTATAAAATAATAGAAATAATAATATATATTAATTCGGGTTTCGGGTCGGGTTCGGGTTTGGAACGGGTTTCGGGTTTTCGGGTCGGTTCGGGTCGGGTTTGGCCAAAACCCAAACCCGACCCGAAATTGATTCGGGTTTAAAACCCGAACCCAAACCCGAAAATTTTGGTTTCGGTTCGGGTTATTCGGGTCGAAACGGGTCGGGTATCCATCGGGTCGGTACAAATTGTCATCCCTAGCTCTGAAAGCTCCTCCTCTCAGAGACCATAAACTTGTTTTACCCAAACTGTAAGCACTTTTGCGTATGCACTTGATTTCAAATTGTTGTTTACTTGTTTTACCCAAACTTGGTTAACCGGAAATAAAAAAAAGAGTTCCGGAAATAACATTTTCCTTATAATTAATTACCGTGCTTAAATTTGGTCATCTTCTATAACGAAACTTGCTTTCTTATGCTCTTAAAGATAAATATTTGTTTGTTCCTATGTAGAATTACTAAATGTAGAGGAATTTGGAGAAACTCCAGAAGACATTACCTGGAAACCTGCACTGAATCTTCCATGAATTCACCTGTCGAGCTTGGCCTTATGGTAAGTGTTTTGAGTTAATATATAAGTTCAGATTATGAAATCCATTTGACACTTACAAAATGGTTTTAGGAGGATTTTGAAGCAAATATGCTGTTTCTCCAATTTCCGGAAAAATTCTGTTCAGATTATCAAATTTTGTCGTTTTACAACAAGATTTTGTTCTACATATATAAGGATCTGCTGTTTATCTCTTTCAGTGACACAAAATGTCACTGTTTTACAAACTATCATCTAAAATGCTTCATCCAAAAATTTATTGATGAAGCATGAGAGTTAAGAATGTCCAAATAAAACCTTTCAGATTCATATAATTTGAAGCAGTTACAAAGGTTGAACTTCTTTCATACAAGGATCCTACTTAAATATGGTATACCTTAACCCCATGTATCTATAGACTGTAAAGGTAGTTAAAAATCATCTTCGCGACTTTCTGAAACAACTTATGTTGCGATGCTGAGAAAGAACAGCTCAATGTAGGCACAATGCTTCACTTTTCTCAGAAATAACTGGGCTTGTAGGCTGTGAGTTGATCATAAATACTGCTCATGTACCCTGGCTCGGTTTTCCTCCCACCATAGTCTAGCATGCATCTCCCCAAACTTTTCTCGGCTGATTAAGACATTAGAGTACAATTCAAGCTCCTTAGTTCACGTTTATAATCAATTATGATAACAATATCAAAATCATGTTATCATGAATATTAATTAGAAAATAACAATGATAGCAACATTGGATGATTGTTAATTAATGGATGGACTAGGAGTCTACGATCAAACAGTAGACTGAGTACTGGAGTATTGCTGCACCTCATCATGAAGCTAATACCTGTTCTTAACAAATGTTGATTTACGTAGAAAAATTTATCACAGGGTACTTGTGTCATCAAGTTGATAAGAGCGCTAACCTGAATCTGACACGCCTGAGTTCCCTTGCACCACCAGCCAAGGCTCTGATTGTAATATAAACACCTGGCTCATCCTGCTCAACCCATTCAGTCTCCAGATTACTGGCATTGCTGATAGATAACTCTCCAGATCGATCCACGTCTCTTGATGAGCTAGTCCTTACAGAAGCATCCACTGATGATGTTTCTGTTTTTGTGCCACTAATGCTTGAGAGTTTTGGTGTTGCATTAAGTCCACATGAGTCATTGTTAATGCGTGAATGCATAGAGTGGTGTTCATAGGAATCTGAGGACGAGTACCCAGTCCCTGTTGGGCGAAATAAGGTGCGGGGTAGGCGTTCTTTATCTAAGGGTGGCGTGACAGGGCTGTCTTGAACAGATTCAATTTTTAAGCTCTGTTTGAAAAAGAGAATCACATTACTGGAGGGAAACTAGAATTATTAAATTTGTTCTCGTACAAAACAGTGGATTCTTAATTTAGATGTACATAGGGCCCAAGAAAAATATTAACTTAAAGAACCTGTACAAACAAACGTAAAGGCCATGATGATGAACAAGCTACGAACTCAACATGTAATCATATATTCAAGGTATAATATTTTACAAGCTGGATCTGAAGCTTACTTGATCATCTTCAGATCTTGGAGGGGTTGGAAGAGGGAACGCTTGCTTGTTCAACTTTTGGACATTGTAAAGCTCGATTACTTTCTCACAGTTCTCTGCCCACCACTTTTGAGCTTGCCATTTGTTGAAAATTTCTCTACTAATAAAAGCGGATTAATACAAATCATAAGTCTAGTTCCCACCAGGAAAAAAAATTAGCATTTCATTTGTAAAGAGCAAAAGTTACACAGCCAAAATTATGGAAGATGAACATATGCAATTAGCGATTGACAAAATGAAAAGCTATCAAGAAGTGGCGGCATTGTCAGGAGTGAGGACTAGTTTAAAACAACCAGAATCACATATATCAAATATTATCATGGGGGACAGTAATCAAGAAAGTTTACTACAACTTAATGATAATTTTACATATTAACAAGCTAGTGCTGAGGGGACCAAACCCATTAACATTAACTAAGTCTTGCATTATTGAGTTCAGTCATCCTCGATTAAATTAATGATACATTAGATATTGAACCATACACTAAGTTGAACTGATCAACTTTTTAAGAAAGAGCAAAATTCTCATATCTGAAGTGTTTTTAACAAGCTTAAAATGCTCCTCTTATTGGATGCAAATATGTATATCATAACAAGAACTACTATCGAATTCTTAAAAAACTCGATACAAGGTACTTATCATCAGCTAATGCTAAAAAAATCGCAATATGTTGAGAATTTATCGACAATTTTGAGAACTTAATACTTCCTGGAGAACAAGATGGTAAGAATCTCAGTATCGGATGCTCTCTGTCCTAGTAAACAAGAAAGTAAAAAACATCTGTACTTCTTGTTACTAGTTAACTGACCAAAACCCATGTTCAAATTTTGTCATCACTCAAATAGTTTAGCCACAAATGTTGTTCAAATCTCTACCTTGAAATGAAATGTCTGAGAATAGTACCTATATGACAAATCTAAGACAAGGCGTGTAAAGATTGAAAGGGAAAGCAAGAGCCTGCCCGACAGGACAAACACTCTGGAAAAGCCAATTGCAACACAATCAAACCAGGCCCACTAACATATTCTAACAAGTTTGAATTTTTATACATTTAGAATTATTTATATAAACCATTGTTATTATTGAGATTTCGAGGAGCTAATTCACTTTTATTTGCTTTGTAGAGTTTTTGCATGGGCTAGTCAATATAATAGGATGATTTCCTGTTTAAAGGTCAAATTTTACCAACAAAGATGTGAGTCTTCACCTTAAATTTATCATTTTAAGCACTATTAGAAACCAATAATGTTCCACTATGTTGAGGACTATCAACCCTACCTACTAACCTACTAATAACAATGCTACTAATAACTATTAGTCATCAACATGTAAAACTACTACCGTTAAGGTACTCAATACCATTACCAATATGATAAGGTGTATATAAGCAATGATTCAAAGGATAACTACAGCCCGTTTGGACAACACGGCTTTAAGGAGAAGCAGGCTTTAAGGAGGAAATGCTCCATTTGGCTAGCCCGACTTTAAATAGGTTTTAAGTTAAAAAACTGCTTTAAGTCATAAGTTCCATTTAGGTACTTTTCACTTATGACTTATGGAGTTTTTTTTTTTTTTTCACAATTCTTGTAAAGTTTAAATATTATGAATTTAAAATTTTTTTAAGTCAAATTTCACTTTAAGTCAAAATTATTAAACCCCCATTTAACTTTAAGTAAAATTACCCAAACACTTTCATTCAACTTAAAGTAAACAACTGTACTTTCTCCTTTAAGTTAAAAACACCTCCATTAAGTCAAAAATAACTTATTTTAAGTAATGTCAAACACCCTCCTAGTTTCATAGGAACATTAATAAGTTTCATATAATAACATGTACTTAAACTATTCTCAAAATTCAGGTACAACACAAGTTGCACTTTATAGTTTATACCGTCCCGTTCCGTGCAATAACATGTACGTAAATTATTCTCGAAATTTAGGTACAACACAAGGTTGCATTCATAGTTCAGACCAAGGAATGAGGGTGTGTTCTATTTTTTCTCTAATGATATTTCACTATAATGTAATTTGGTTGATTCATTTCTATAAGGACGGACAAAAGTACAAGAATTTATTTAGAAACATATTCGAGAAAGAAGCCAAAATCGTGAAACTGGGAAACCAATTCTTAGTAAATACCTAGTATTGCACGGGCTAGAAACAAAGCACATTACAAATGTCAAATATCACACACTTATTAATATGATGAACCGAATAAGGAATCCAAGAAATTACAAGAACCAGAAACACAAATTTCTTGATCTCGGGCCCTTTGCAACTACTCCTATTATTTTAAGATTGTAAAATGTGGCATAGTCTATGTGGTTGAAATGTGATTGTTTATAGCATGTTGGTTTTAAGACAAATAAATACAAGAAAATAAAAAGAGAAAATTACCTGAATCGAATACGTTTGAGGTCATTACCGCCACCCGGAAGCGAGACAAAAGTAATAAGAACACCTGGTTCCACCTGAGCAACCCACTCCTTTGGCTCTTTTTCCTCCTCTAAAACCACCGTCTCAGCTCGCCTTCCACTAGCCGAAAACAATGCTGATGCCGGTGTTGCTTCTCCGCTCGATATTCCTTTCAGTCTTGCCTCCATTTCCTTCCCCCATACCCTGCCAGACCTCGAGTTTGAGCTCGTTGTTCGACGATAAGACCACCGAATTTTCTCTGATCCCGACTCGGACTCTGTAAAACTTTTTTGAGAGTGAGGTACTGGAGCGGTGCATGGTGTGCAGCTCCTGTATGCTCCTGATGCTTTCAATGCCATTTCCTTAATCTAACCAACCAACAAAATTAAGAGAATTATTGAAATGAAGTACTACTAATTACATAGTAATAGTGGCGGAACCAGAATTCTAAAAAATTGAGCGGAAAATATATAAACTTATTTCCGACAAGAACTTGTAACTAAAAATTTTCTAATTTTAAAGAATCATGATTTTTTAAATTCAGTCGGGACTGTAAAATTGCTAGCTTTTTCAACGGAATAAGCATGAATTACATAGATACACACCTGAGAAGCTATTCTTTTGCTAGATAAATGTTTGGTATTCGGATGAATAGGCGGAACTTTATCCGAAAATTTAAGCTGCAGAGCACCAGGAGGAGACTGATCACGATCATCACCACCACTAGACTGTTTCGAACGCGGCATGCACGTCAGCATATTCTCTGATCACCACACTTCCGTTGGATCTCTTCAATTACATCTAAAGACTACACATAATGTGTGTAAACAAGTACTGTTAAGGCAGGATTTTTTGTGTGAAAAAAATTAATATGGTGAAGATAATGAGGAAGGGATAGGAAGTTGCTTTAATGAGAAATTTAATTATTAATGGTGGGAGTTCCTGAATTTAAGCCACACTGAGGAGATTCCTTTCCCTTGCTTTCTTCCTACCCTCATTAAACTACTAAAAGCCAACTTGTCTCTTTATTTTTTGAGTAGTGCTATAGGTACTAAATTATGTATCAAAATTGGGTACCAAATGACATGACAACAAACACTTGGCATTTTCATATATTTTGATTGGATGGCCCTGGCGGGCCCAGTATAACTATAACCAATTAAAACAAAGCCACATCATTTGGTGACAATTTTTGGTACCTAATTTTGGTACCTCTAGCATTTTTCTTATTTTTTATCTTTGTTATAAATACCACTGTACTACCAGCATTGTATTGTTTATTTGTATTTGTGGTTTGTACTATGGAATTTAAGATCACATAGCAACAGTGTTGCAGATTTCGGAAATCGGAACCATTCGGTTGAGGTATCGATTTACGATTTATCGGGTGATTCGATTGAAAAATCGGCGATTTATCGGTGATTTTTGCAAAATCGGTCGAATCAGTTCCAAAATTTTGACAGTTTTTTGACCGATTTATCGATGATTTTTCAGAAATCGGCCGATTTCTATAACAGAGCATAGCAAAGGTATAAACTTTTCATAGTTTACATTCAATTTTAATGTACTCATAGTGTCTGGTCTAGTAGCTAGCCTACACATGCATGTTGTAAATTATTTGTTTTTTTTATCAGTTATCAATATTTTTATGTAATTTAAAAAAATGCGTATTCAATGATCTTGCTCAAATAGTGAAAATGTTCAATTAAGTGATTTCGGATACGAGAGTTGAACTCGTAATCCAAATCATGGATGAGAAAAAAGTGATTTCCTGAGTTAACCTCAATAACATCAAACCCATCATGGATTATGTATGGGTCGACAATCTTTATTTTTCCTTTTTCACTCAAAAGAGAAATTTTCATTAAAATTCTCTATCCTTGGAAATCAAGGTAAATAGATCATGCGAAACATTTGATCATATTCTTCGTGTTCATAGCAAAATATTTATATTTTGTTCAGTGATTTCAGTAATCTCCGCAATTATTGTTATACCAATTTATCCAATGTATGCCTGTATGGGCCGACAATTTTTTTTTTAATATACATCAACTGATCAACATGACAACATCAGTTTCATGTTTGTGAACATTCATTTTTTTTTTTTTGAGTTTATTGCACTTTGTAACCCTTAAGTATTAGCCAAAGTCACATAGGTACCATTATTTTTATTGGTGTCACTTCACACCCAGTACTTCCTTTTCTCTTTCAGTTTGCAACCCTGAACATGATTTCATCAATTTGTCATTATTTGTAAGGGGGTATTTTAGTCTTTTTATTAATAATGTTTTTTATTTTACATGAAATACATAATTTAGTTTACATAAAAATATTTTAATTTAATTTTATATTAATAAATATAATCCTTTTCATTTAAAAACATTTATGCATTATTTGATTTAATTGAATATATAATGCGATGAGGCAATTGTAAACTATTTTTTTCTTAGAAATAATATAATGTAGTTCAAGATTATTTATTTAAAATATTTACGGATTTCTCTTCATCATAATTTCTCTTGGATGGCTAAAATTATAAAAATTTTATTTACATATTTAATTTACCTATTTAAATGTTAATTAAATATGTAAATGTTAATTTACATATATATATATATATATATATATATATATATATATATATATATATATATATATATATATATATATATATATATATATCGGACTAATATTTACATGTAAAATATTTATGCATTATTTGATTTAATTGAATATATAATGCGATGAAGCAATTATAAATTATTTTTTTCTTAGAAATAATATAATGCAGTTCAAGATTATTTTATTTAAAACATTTACGGATTTATCTTCATCATAATTTCTCTTGGATGGTTGAAATTATAAAATTTTTAAATAAAATAATCTTAAATTGCATAATATTATTTTTAAGAAAAAAATTGTTTACAATTTCATCATCGCATTATATATTCAATTAAATCAAATAATGCATAAATATTTTTAAATGAAAAGGATTACATTTATTAATATAAAATTAAATTATAATATTTTTATGTAAACTAAATTATATATTTCATGTAAAATAAAAAACATTATTAATAAAAAGACTAAAATACCCCTTACAAATAATGACAAATTGATGAAATCATGTTCAGGAGTTGCAAACTGAAAGAAAAAAGGAAGTAATGGATGTGAAGTGCCACTAAGAAAAATAAAGGTACCTATGTGACTTTAGCTAATACTTAAGGGTTACAATTACAAAGTGCAATAAACTCTTTTTTTTTTTTGACAAAGTGAACATTCATTTATAGTTTCTCAGCGACGAAATTTTAAGATGGCCAAGACTGAAACTGTCTCTTATTTTTGGATGTTAGCCAAGTTTAAGAAAAATTTGTAAAATAATAAGGAGTGTTATTTTTTAGAAACGAAATAGTTTAGTGTATGGCATATACGAACAGATGTGCACGCAAATATGTACAAACAAAGCAACAACAAGCAAAAACATAATTTAATAATTATAATTTCTTATCTTCAATTTGTTCACAAAAGTTTGTGAAGAAGAAAATAATGAAAAAGAGTAAAAGTGGACTGGGCCCCAAGTTGTAATTATTGAAATCTGCGGATATGATTGGTTTGTAATTTTCCATTGGGCTCTCTGTGGGTATGATTCACTTCTGGTAACAGAAGTCCATTTGTTAAATGGGCTAATTTTGGGATACGAGCCTACGATACATAACTCACCATGCCCATAATTTGTAAATTTGCATTGTTTTAATTTATTTTTTTATCGAGTAATGTACCAACTGAATTTGAAAGCAAAATAGATGCATTTTAGAGGTCTTCTAGTTTTTGGTCTCGAGGTAGGCTTTCAAAAAAATTCGAAAAATTCGATATCCGATTAAAAAATTCGATATCGAATCCCAAAAAAACGGATAATATTCGTATTCGAAAAAAATCAGATATTATTCGTATCCGAAAATAGCAAATACGGATATAGGCACATCCATATTCGAAATATCCTATATCCGAAAATTTATAAATGTATTATATATATACTTTTTAGAATATATTATTTATAATTAATAATTTAATATATATAATATATTATTTATGTATTAAAATTTAATTATTTATGTTTATTTCGATTGTTGCATGATGTCTGCAGTTTAAAAAATTCTGTTTATTCTATTTTACTATGTTTGAATGGAAAAAAATTGTTATTTTTTAATTTTTTAAATGATTCGGATATTCGAATATTCAAATTTTCGGAGATATTTGTATTTTTTTAAAAATCTCAAAATTCGGATATTATCCGTATCCGGATAATATTCGTCGGATTTGAATTCGGATATAATTTTCAAATATCCGTCGAATTCGGATTCAAATTCGGATATTGATTTCGAATTCAAATATAGGCAGATCCGTATCCGAAATACCTGTTTGACAGCTCTATCGGGAGGATTATCACATTTTAATGAATCAAAATGACATTTTTCAATATATTGCGAGTCTCATATTACTCGAATCGAAATCTTAATTTTATTATTCGGCATGGATAATTGATTTTCTGACAAATTTTATTTTAAGTACCCTTCATTTTTATTCCCCTTTTCACCCGGTACCAACCATCTATAACCGTAATTAGGGATGGCAATTTTTACCGACCCGATGGATACCCGATCCATACCAATCCGATTGGATCTTACCGAACCCGAATATTTGGGTTTGGGTTTGGGTTTATTTTTTAAACCCAAACTATTTTCGGGTCGGGTTTGGGTTTTGGCCTTACCGTACCGAACCCGACCCGAAAACCCGAAACCCGTTTCAAATCCGATCGAACCCGAACCCGACCCGAAAACCCGAATTAAATATAAATAATATAATACATTCATATTAGTGTATAAATGTATTGGGGTATTGGTTTAGTAATACTTTAACTAATATTTTCTTTTACTATTATTGTTTGTATCCTAATCAACTACCTCTGCCCACTCTTTTTTATTTCCACGCGACCCCCCACCCCATCTGTTCTCTACCCCTCCCCTCCCCTGTATCTCTTTCATTTTCCTCCGCCATCCATAATTAAATATAGGCAGTAGAGAAACAAATCGGGGGAGAGGGATTTCGGCCAGCCGAATTAAATCATCAATTATTTATGGGTTTGCCGATGACCAGGAGAGAGTCGGCGAGGGTGAGAGATTGAGAAAGAGAAGAGAGAGCAGTGGGTGGTGGTGGCGTCGGAGAAGAGAAGGCGGGGAAGAGTGGGAGGGGAGATAACGGGAAGAGAGAAAGGAGGCAACGCCGCAACGAGAAGAAGAATAGAGTGCTGGCGGCTTTGGTGATTATGGGTTTCGGTAAAACCCGAACCCGATTGAAACCCGATGGGTTCGGTTTCGGTTTCAGTATTTCGGGTTTTACCGGGTTCGCGTTTGGGTTCGGCGAAAGGTTTCGGGTTCGGGTTTGGATTTGACCAAACCCGTTTCGACCGACCCGATTGCCATCCCTAACCGTAATCTATAGTATGATTTTCTTTTTGAAACTTGTAAAATCAAGATTTTACATTTAGATTTAGAGCATCTCCAAGGATAATAACTAGATAGATTGGTTTAAAAAATTAAAATAAAAAATAATTTAACTATACATAAGAGGAATGGCCTCCAATGATATTAATTACAAAATTGATTCATTATAATTTTAGGAAATAGTTAAATTTTAATAAGGGGAATGGAGGAAATTCCAGTGGCACTAGCTATATATATATATACTAATACAATATGATTTATATTAATGAGAATACGGATTCAATAAATATGATCAATGAAATATGATTATCTATAATTTTTGTTAAGGATTTTAATGCATTTGATTGCTAATTTTTTTTATATATTGATCTTGTTTGAAAGTTAGAAGTTTAAGTTAAAATTAGAACTTTGAGGTAAATTAGATGTTTGATCAAATGAAATTTCTATTATGTATGTTTGATAGTTAACATATCTATTATCTATTATCTATTACTATATATTAAAGGAGAACAAGAGCAAAAAGTGCCAAAAGAAATGGTTGTGAAGTTATAGTTTTACCCCTGCATGTCACAAAATTTCAAAAATGCCATCCTTTTATAATTTATGTTAAAATATGTGATTTTTTGTATTTATTAGGAATCGAACCTCTAACCTCTTTTAACAAATTTAACGACATTATGACTGTGCTACATTGCCTTTTGAATTTACTTTCAAAATTTTATTAGATACGTCACATGTTTTCCTCTTATCGTAAGTTATTTTATTTTAACTCTGGAGTGCAATAAAATGTTGGTTTAATATATTTATATAACTCCGTTTTTTCGGTTATCGTAATTTTATATATAACCATTTATTCAATCATCTTTATAATTTTTTATGATACTTGTATTTTTTTCAATTGAATATATATATAAATTATTTTGTTAATTATTATATTCTAGTAATATATATTAAACTTCAACACAATGCAAAGTTTGTCAATTTAATGGTTGTGAAGTTACGATTTAATGGTGAGTATTATTTAATGCTTTTGTCGGGATTCGAACCACCAGCCTTTCTTTATCAAACTCATGTCATAACCAACCTTACTACACTCAATTTTGAGTTTTGTTTAAAAATTCTATAAGATAAACCATATCTTCTCTTCTTATATATTCCTCTTTTATTTTATTTTTGAGCAAATAAAATATTAATTTATACTATTTCTAGAATAATATTGGATAGATAAAATTACACAAAAATATTCTAATCGATTCAGTATACACTACAATCCTCTTTTGCCATTTTAGATAATTGATATAAAAACAAAATTTTAGAGTATACATACTGTAATCGAATAAAAAAAAGAGATTTATTTATATGCGTATTCATGTAGATATTAAATTCTTGAAATAAAATTTGGTTTTAAGAAATATGTAAATTTTAGTTATCAAATCATACATAATGAATAATTGCATCATATTAATTTTAGGTATATAAAAATTTAAATATATGAGTTATATTGGGGGATTTTTGTCGATCAACTATTTAGACTTTCCACGAATTAAATATATGATTGGTCTAAAAACATAAATATTTAAACATGCACGAAAAATAATTGAAATTATGTTAAAAAAAATAAGAACTCTAAAAATAATTATTGAAAATTTAATCTATGTTATATATAAAAAAGTAACATAATTAACATTAAATAAAATCAAAAAAGATATAAATTTCCAAATCATAAATTTTACAAAACTACAGTAAGTATTTATAATGATTAGTTAGACTATAACTTGATTATAAAGTATGGTTTATATGAATTTTTATATTATATGACAAATTGATCAATATAATATATATTGATTGAGTATTTAGATTTGTGTACGATAAAACCAAAAAAAATTGATTGTAAATTTCATATATATGCACGGGTCATTAAGGTCATTTTATCATATTTAACATCAACTGAAATATTTAAAAAAAATTAAAATTGAGTTAAAAAATAATTCAAAATATAAATTGAAAAATGATATATAAAATTACAAAATAAATATTAAAATATTAGATAAATTGAAATTTTCTTATTATCATATTTTTAATTACAAAATTATTTGAATAAATATATAATTTTGGACGAGAAATTAGTTCAGTGCCCGTGCTTTGCACTGTCTTTTACGCTAGTTGAGACTCAATAAGCTAATTTTCAAAAAATTACTTGGAATAGATTTTTCAAGTAATAACTAATTTTACTTGGAATAGTATCCAACCTATTAAAATCGGGTTGACGTTTTTTTAATCTGAGTATACATCGGGTTGGAAAAAATCGGTTTGGATTAGCCAAAAAGTGCCCGGTTTGGATCGGATTGGTCGGGTTGGCCAAACCGTGAACACCCTATCTTATCTGATTGCCGTACCCCCGGAATTTTAAAAATGCGGGCATTTGATAATTTATGTGTGATTACTAATTAATACTCCCTCCGTCCCAATTTACATGTTTCTTTTGAAAAAAATACGCATATTAAGAAAAAGGTTGGTTAGATAAGGTTTTTCAATAAATAACCTTAATAAATGCATTGAAAAATGATAATATAGTTAAGTTTTAAAGAAGTCAAGCATTGAAAATACAAATATAGGGGTAATTTTGGAAAATTGGAATTAAATTTGTATAGAAAGAAGAGATATTTGTATGGAAAGAAGAGGGGGACATGTAATTTGGGACAAATTTTTTTGGGGTATTTTCAAAAATACCCATCCTTCAAATTTTTTTTTTGAAAATACTACCACTTTTAAAACTATTTATAAAATGTCTTTCTTTAAAAAAAAAATTCAAAAATACGGTTTGCAACCTGTGCAACCATTGCAACCTCATTTATAACTTCAGGCGGCGCAGCCGTGTGAGTTGCAAAGGTTGCAAATGTTGTAAAGGTTGCAAATGTTGCAACTGAAAACTGGAGGTTGCAAAGGTTGGAAAGTCGTCTGCTCCCCTATCAACCTCATATGCAACCGAAAATTGGAAGTTCAAGTTCAAATTTTCAGTTGTTATTTTTGACCACTTTTTTGAAATCTATTATATATAAAATAGATTTCAAAAAAGAGGTCCAAAATGACAACTGAAAACTGGAACTTGTAATCGGAAATTCGTCTGCTCCCCTATGTAGCATATAAGGTTGCATATGCATATGACCTCATATGCAACCTTATATGCAACCGAAAACTGAAAACTGGAAGTTCAAGTTCCTGCTTTGACAACTGAAAACTGGAACTTGCAATCAGAAATTCATATGCACTTTTGCAACCTATTAGTTGAATGTAATCGGAAATTCATATTAGTTGAATGTGGTTGCATTCAGTTGAATATTGTCCCTGGCGGGGCCTTGTAACCCAAATCCACCAAAATCACCCCACCCTAAAAAAAAGGGTGTAAAACAAGTTGCATATGCAACCACATATGCAACTGAATACAAAAGATAGTATTTTTGAAAAATAAAATTTAAAAGTTAGTATTTTTGAAAATAAAACTTAAAAGATAGTATTTTTGATATAACTTTTAAAGTGGTAGTATTTTTGAAAATAGTTTCAAAAAGATAGTATATGGGATAATTTCCCAATTTTTTTTTGTAAAAGGGACATTTATTTTGGGACGGAGGGAGTAGTTTGTTGCGAAATTGTTAGTCACAGAGGCATGCCTGTTTACATCTAATAACAAGCCTAATTGTTTGTAATGCTTTGCATTACTTACATGACCTCTTAACTGAGGGAACCTCTAGTTGTGGAGTCTCTACTTGTTTTGTACTTGTAATATGCACCAAATCCTAGTTATGTAACTGTACTTATAAAGTCAAGAATAATGCTTGAAAGAAGTTCCAAGGTTCATGCCTCAAGCAAGAAGATAAAGACTGTCAAATAATCACAGTTGGGATTTGAAGAAAGTGAAGAAATTGCCTAAGTACCAATTCGAGAAGTAGTTTTATCTATTCGAGAAGTCCAGCATTCGAGAAGTCAGGGATTCGATATCTCAAGACACTATTCGATATCTCTGAATACACTGTTCGATATCTCATTCGATATCTCAGAGATTCGATATGTCTATTACTCTGTTCGAGAAGTCAAGAAGTCGACAAGTCAAAAGTAGTATTCGAGTTCTCAAAGAGTCAACAAGTCAAAGTTCTATTCGATATCTCAAGGACTCAGAAAGCTATTCGATATCTCGAGGATTCGATAAGTCAAATGTTCTATTCGACAACTCAAGGAATCCTGATGAAAAAGAGCTATTCGATAAGTAATTCGATATGTCAATATAACAGTGTTCGAGAACTCAGAGTTATCGATCAAGTCAATTCTAGTTCTCGAATCACTTACTTAGTCACTTCTCGAATACATTCTTGGAGACAAAATACTGAAGAAATTGTACAAGTCAGAAACCTGCAACAAGCCAATGCACTTTATGGACCACAATCTGTAACGTGCTCTGGAAAGACTACAAGGAAGCTTGGAGAGATATAGAAGAGACAAAGGACTAAAGAAGTGGATCTGAACAGGCTTTGCAAAGTCAAATCTGTAACCGTTTGGATACTTACTCAAATAGGATAGACAGACTAGAAAGTAAATTGTTTAGCTACCTCATTTGTAGTAAGTAGGTTGTATCCATGTTCTATAAGGATACAACCTCACTTTCCTAGTCATTAACTTTTGTGAGTCAAGTTTTTCATACACTGTAAGCTATATCTCTCTGAGAAAAACGAAGCTGAGAATACTATCATTTGTATTCACAGATTGTAGCAACCTTTATCTAATAATACATTAGATTAAAGTGATATTGTGTCTTGTGTTGTTCTTTATCCGTACCCACACCTTCGCACACACAAACACTTATCTGCTACATAGACTCGAGCAAAGAAAAGTTCAAGAATCCATTCACCCCCCCTCTGTATTCTTTTACCGTGTTCAATACTCAACAAGTGGTATCAGAGCGGGCTGTTTATTCAAAAACAGAAAAACGATCATGAGTTCGAATACACCAAAGACTACAGGAACGGTGAAAGTCCCTAAGTTTGACAAAGAGAATTATAATCTCTGGAAGATAAAGATGCAGTTGTTCATCAAAGCATCTCATCATTTGTATCCTGAGATTTTTAAGAATGGTCCATTTGTTCCCCAACAGGAGATTCCTGAAAAGACTGTTGGAACCACTACTATTCCAAGATCTTATGTGGCTAAGGATCCATCCAAATGGACAGAATCAGAAAAGGACATGGTTGCCCTTGACAGTCACCTCATGTTGCTGATTATAGATTCCATGGACATGTCAATGTTTGCAAACATTGCTTCATGTACTACTGCCAAAGAAATGTGGGATCACATTGAGGTGTTATGTGAAGGAACTGATGAGGTCAGAGAAAACAAGAAACAGATACTGGTCACACAGTATGAGGCTTTCATGGCACAGCCCAAGGAAAGCATTACTGAGATGTTTGAGAGATTTCACAAGCTAGTTACTGAGTTGCAGATGAATGGCAAGGTTTACAGTACCAAGGAGTTAAACATGAAGTTTCTGCTATCTTCACCAAACCATCTAGAGCAAAGGGTCATTTCTCTAAGGGAAAGAGATTTGAACAAAGTTACATATGATGTGCTCTATGGGGTTTTAAAAACTCATGAGCTTGAGTTGCTTCAGAAAAGGGCTATCCAAGCCAACCAAGGCAGAATGATAAACACATCATGTGCCTTGATTGTCAACAAATCTATTCAAGACCTAGAAGCATCTACAAGCCAATTAAGGATAGAGGAGGTAGTAGAAGAGGAAGAAACTGAAGCTGAGGTAAGTGAACCGGTTGAGGAGAAGGAGGAAGATGAGTTCTATACTCTTGAAGAACTAGATGGGATGGAAAATACTTCATATGCTTTCATGGCCAGAAAATTTCCAAACATCAGATTTAAGAGGAACCAACCCTTCAAACCTAAAACCCAAAACCATTCGTTCAACAAGAGCAAGGCACCTATGAAACCAAACAAGAATAAGTTCAAAACCAGCCATGTAGATAGGTCATCTGTAAGGTGCTATAGATGTAACGACCTAGGGCATTTTGCCAGTGAATGCAAGAAGCCTAAAAAGAAGGATAGAGATTATCTTGAGCTCGAAGCTAAGTATGAGGCCCTTCTGAAAAAGTAGACACAAGGTAAGGCCTACATAGCTGAAGGGAAGTGTTGGGATGATTCTGACAGTGATGGAGAGGAACAAGAATTTTGTAATTATGCCTTGATGGTCAATTCCAAGGATGATACACTTCCATCAGACCCTCAGGTACCATCTCTCACTACTATAGACATGTATGTTTCAGAGTATAAATGCATGATTGAACAACTATCTGTTGAGATGTTTAACATTCATACTAGTATGACTGCTGCTAATGAAGAGATTACTAAACTGTCTACTAGAAATGAAATGTTAATAAAAAAGAATGAGGAACTTGAGCTAACTGCTATGCAAGTAGAAAACCTTAAGAAAGAAGTTGAATATCTGCAGAATAAGGTTTTGTGTGCTAGTCAGGTTGAAAAGGCTCTTAGGGATGAATTGCTGAAAATGAATTCAAACTGAAAACTTTCAAGAAATCATCTGGTCTAGTGCAATCCTACTGTGAGAAAATTGAAGCAAAACCCAAGGCTGCTATTGGACTTGATTATGACACTCTTAAACAGAGAAAAGGCTATGCTATCATTAAAGATGACACAGCTATTCATGAGGAAGTGCCTCACATTTTGAGAAAGACTGAAAATCCAATTTTTAAGGAATCAACATTTGAAATTGATGAGGATGCCTTACTCATCAAACAAATGTTGAATGATGAGGATGAGGCACAATCCAATGAACAACAAGCATCTTCCAAGAGTGAAAGTGTCAAGTCAAAGACCAAGGAGTCAGTAGGTGATAGGATAAGACCCAAGAAGTTTGTTAAGTTTGTTTCAGCTGGAAAGAATGAATCAGAAAAGAAAGTGACTAAGAAGAAACAGAACAGAAATGGCAAGTTAGGGATTAACAAAGATAACAACTATGCTTATATGCCTAATGCCCCTAGGAAAACATGTCAGAACTATTTCAGTACCAATCATTTAACTCATGCATGCAAGAAACCTGCTGGTTGTGTGTCTAAACCTTTCTATGATTGTTCTGTGCCTCTAAGACATAGAGATGCACCATTTTGTGATAAATTTGACTGTATGCCATGCAATATGAATGTTATGACTAGTTGTTTCAATCTGAGAAGGCAATTCATTGATGGTTGTATCAGTCACAATTCTCACACACACTACAGCAGGTCAAAGTCTTCGAGTCCTCCTAAAGCTAGGAAGGTACCTCTATCACCTAAGTCTGAAACCTCAGGTTCTAAGACTTCTAACAGTGACAAGAAGACTAATGCCAAGAAAGTTGACAAGCATGTTGTTTATGATAAAACTGTTTCTAAGTCATATGGACCCAAACTTGTTTGGGTACCAAAGGAGAAGTAATACCTTTGTGTTTGCAGGGCAAAGAAAGTGAAAAGAAGGTCATGTGGATTTTGGATAGTGGATGCTCAAATCATATGACTGGAGATATGGCCATGCTATCACAGTATGAGGAAAAAGCTGGCCCAATGGTTGCTTTTGGAGATTACAGCATGGGTAACACATTGGGATATGGCAAGTTAAAAGTTGGAAATGTCATCATTGAAGATGTAGCACTGGTCAAGGGACTCAAGCATAATCTGCTAAGTGTTAGTCAGTTTATTGATAGAGGATTCAAGGTGGATTTTGACAAAGATGAATGTTTGATCACCCACAAGAAGACTGGTGATTTTGCTCTATCTGGAGTAAGGAAAGGAAGCCTGTTTGTAGCCAATATGGATTCTGCAAACAAGGACAAAATTTGTTGCTTTTACTCAAAAGCATCAAATGAAGATTGTTGGCTGTGGCACAAGAAACTATCACACCTGAACTTCAAAGCCATTAATTCTCTAGTCAAAAGAGAGTTAGTGAGAGGCATGCCCACACTTGAATTCTGTCAAGAAGGAGTGTGTGAGGCTTGTCAAAAAGGAAAGATGAAAAGATCAAGCCACAAATCAAAGACAGTGACATCTATAACCAAACCCCTACAACTCATTCATATGGATTTGTTTGGGCCTGTCAATATTATGTCACTAGGAAGAAAGAAGTATGCCTTGGTGATGGTTGATGATTTTACAAGGTATACATGGGTGGAATTTCTGGCATCAAAAGATGAGGCTCCACAAGTAATCATTGAGCATATAAAGAAAGTTGACAAGGAAACAAAGGCCAACAATGCAAGTGTGATTGCACTGAGAAGTGATAATGGAACAGAGTTCAGAAATGCCATACTTGAAGCATTTTGTAAAGAGAATGGTATTTCTCAGCAATTCTCAGCTCCAAGGACTCCACAGCAAAATGGAGTTGTTGAGAGGAAGAATAGAACTCTAATTGAGGCTGCTAGAACAATGTTACTTGATGCAAAAATGCCTACATGTTTTTGGGCTGAGGCTGTGAGCACTGCATGCTATATTCAAAACAGAACCCTCATCAACAAAAATACTGGAAAGACACCTTATAATTTGATGACTGGAAAGAAGCCCACTCTAAAGTATGTTCATACTTTTGGAAGCAAATGCTTTGTATTGAAGGATAATTCTGAATATGTTGGAAAATTTGATGCAAAAGCATTTGAAGGAATTTTTCTTGGCTACTCTATGGAAAGAATTGCATACAAGGTTTATGTCATCAGTCAAAAGAAAGTTATGGAAAGCACAGATGTGACATTTGATGACAGCAAACTACCTGGACTAGAAGAAGCCAATGATGAAGATAAAGATCCATTGAAGTTTGATAATCTAGATGATTCTGATGAAGAGACTGAAACTGAAGTTGAGACTCGAGTTCAACAGACTCAAGTGAATGATAATACAAGAGAAGAATTTGTGCCAATCAACAGTGGAGAAACTAGCATCCAAGACACACCTGTGAGTAGTGGCAACCTCACAGGGGGAGGAAATCAGGATGATGATTTGGATGATGAAGCAACTTCAAGAATGAGAAATCAGGCTGAGCACTCAAGGAAATGGGATAGATCACACACTGCAGAGCAAATCATTGGAGATCCTAATGCAGGAGTAAGGACTAGGAGAACAACTCAGAATGAGTGTCTCTATGGTTGTTTCCTATCTCAGGTGGAGCCTAAGAAACTTGATGATGCACTGCTAGATCCAGATTGGATTATTGCCATGCAAGAGGAGCTGAATCAATTTGAAAGGAACAAAGTATAGGAACTTGTGCATGCACCAAAGAATAGAACCATTGTTGGAACAAAATGGGTTCTGAAGAATAAGATGGATGAAGATGGTGTAATAGTAAGAAACAAAGCAAGGTTGGTTGCAAAAGGATACTCTCAACAGGAAGGCATTGATTATGATGAGACATTTGCCCCTGTTGCTAGATTGGAAGCCATCAGAATATTCTTGGCATTTGCTGCTCATTCAAACTTTAAAGTGTATCAAATGGATGTCAAAAGTGCATTTCTGAATGGAGAGTTGGAAGAAGAAGTTTATGTGCAACAACCACCTGGATTTGAGGATCCACACTTCCCAGAATTTGTTTACAGACTGCTTAAGGCACTTTATGGACTTAAGCAGGCTCCAAGGGCATGGTATGATACTTTATCACAATTTCTTCTTGAGAATCAATTCACTAGAGGCACACTGGACAAGACACTGTTTTACAAGAAGCATGGTGATGATCTTATCCTAGTTCAGATCTATGTGGATGATATCATTTTTGGTTCTACAAATGAGAAGCTGTGTGAGAAATTTTCTAAACTCATGCAGAGCAGATATGAGATGAGTATGATGGGAGAGTTGACATTCTTTCTTGGGTTGCAAGTCAGTCAAAGGAAGGATGGTATCTTTATCAGTCAGACCAAGTACATCAAGGATTTATTGAAGAAGTTTGACTTGGAAGATTGCTCACCTGCAAAGACACCCATGGCCACTGCAACTAAGTTGGATGAAGATGCTAAAGGCAAGAAAGTAGATATCTCAGTCTACAGAGGCATGGTTGGTTCTCTACTCTATCTCACTGCAAGTAGACCAGACATCATGTTTGCTACATGCTTGTGTGCAAGGTTTCAATCAAATCCAAAAGAATCACATTTGGTTGCTATAAAAAGGATCAATCTATCTCTGGTTTCAAGGCCACTGAGTTATTCACCAAGGTAGATACTCTGGAAAAGGAGGTGGTCAATCTAAAGACATCCAATGCTCAGTTAACAGACACTGTTGCTGCCCTCAATGAAAAGTTGGACATTCAAGCCACTGCCAATGCTGATGTTCTTCTTAATCAACAACAGATGCTTTCTGCCATAATGAAACATATGGGACTCCCTCTACCTGCAGCCTCTTCCAACTCAAAGGTCACTACTACAGCCTCTGTGCCTGACAACAAGCCTAAGGGGGAGAAGAGGACATTAAGGGACTCAAAATCTAAGGGGGAGAAACCTAAGAAGAAAGGCATTACAATGAATGAGGGTGGTCAACCAAGAACTACTAAGTCAAATCAGTCTGAGAGATTAAAGGAAGCATCCAAGGAGGAAAAACTGAAGAAAGTGGCTGTAGATGAAGAGGCCAAGATTCCATCAAAAACTGAATATGAATTCGACATTCTTGACATTGCTAAGCAATCTCTTCAAGGTGAACCTTCAGAACTCAGAAATGTTCTTACTCAAAGGGTATGTCAATAAACTGCAAATTCTAAACTATACCATGACATAGCCTTTCTGAAGCACCTACATGAGCTGAGAAGAAGGGCAAACTTCCACTACTTTGACTACATCAAGTTTCTTGTGCAAGATGTGTTTCTAGTCACTGTTGTGAGAAGAGAAATTGTTCAAACTAATCCTTATGCCATCATCACTACCAATGACAGAGAAGTCCTAGTCCACACTGCCAAGAACCTCTTTCACATCCACATTGAAGCTTTGCAAATTCTATCCAGCTCTGAACTTGGAACAATTATCAGGAAGATAGAAAGGAATAACTCATCAGACAACAACACGCTCAAAGAGATTCTCACCAAGTGCATGAAATCTCAATTGCCTCAAGTAGTTCCTCAGCCTCACTGTATCTTATATGAAAAGAATCAAGACATTGCTGTCTTCAGATTTGGCCAACACCTCAAATCAAACAACATGTCTACAATAAAATTTTTGGCTGGAGTTCTATATTCAAGGAGTGGAAAATCTAAATCTGAAATAGAGGCTCTTGACATTCTGGTGAAGTTTATCAACTCTCAGTTAGACATCAAGCCTATTGCTAAAGAGGGAAAGTCAGACAAAGATAAGGATGATCAAGACAAGAGTGGGAGCAAAGGTGGATCTCAAGGAAGGAATAAGGGTGGTGATGAAAAGGAGAAAAGGGATGGTAGAAGCAAGAAGAAAGATGATGATAGAGATTGTGGAAAGGTGTATGAGAAAAAGAGTGGAAAGCAGCAAGTCTTATGCATTACTAACAGTAATCTCACCACAACACAAGACTCTGAGTCTAGGGTGAATGCTGTTAGCAATGACCTACCAAAATCTGAATCAATGACTTCTACAACTGCTTTGCCAACTCAAGGAAAGAAGATTCAAGTCAAGAAACCATCTGTGTGTTTCAAAAAGCAAACTGCTAATGGAATACTACAATGGTCTACAAACAAAGGTCATATGCTATTGCCATGCAATCATGTAAAAAGGATCAAATTCAAACAAGCTGCAAGGAAACCAAAGCTATCCAAATCAAGGACTCTGACAATCTATCCAGGCTTAAAACTCCAACCATTAGATGAAGATTTTGATGAAGACCAATTGCAATATCTAAGAGCTCAAAGAATCTACTATGCTGCCATTATGAATAACTACCTTGAGATTAGATATACTGATGGAAGGGAGAAGAAATTCAAACAAGGACAGTGTCAAAATTGGGGCAAGCTATATGAAATGGAAAGAATCATTGCATTATTGGATTCTGAAGACAAAGTGGAGAAAGTATGAAAGCTGGAGTTGATTGATTTTGTAAAAATGAAGAGAGACTATGTTGATAAGATAAGAAAGGGATGCTTTGAGAAATGGCTAGAAAGGGAAAAGGAGATTGATAAGCTGGAAGTTGAAGCAGAAAAGCTAAGGGCAAAAGGATTGTGTAGAGTTCAATTCAATCCCTATGTGGTGAAGTATAGGAGGAGAAATGGAGATAATGTCAATATAAGAATGAACCTACTCAGTCACTATCCTGCCAACATTCTAAACCAGTACTTGAAGATTTCAAAGACTCTATCATGCTTGAAGAATTGGATGCTTTGGCAGAGATCATAAAGGTCATGGATGAGAATGCAAGAAAGGAGAAAGAAAGAAAACAGAAAGCATATGATGATCTACAAGCCAAAGCAATGAAGATGGAATCAAATGAGAATGGCTAGTATTTCATCATACTGTAAGATTATTCATTCATGTGCTCAATCAAATTTCATACCTGTACTTTTCAAGTTTTATTTTATGTATGTTAGGCTTGTTATCAGACATGAAATTGTGACTAAGGGTCTCACTCACAATTTGGGGGAGATTGTTAGTCACAAAGGCATGCCTGTTTACATATAATAACAAGCCTAATTGTTTGTAATGCTTTGCATTACTTACATGACCTCTTAACTGAGGAAACCTCTAGTTGTGGAGTCTCTACTTGTTTTGTACTTGTAATAGGCACCAAATCCTAGTTGTGTAACTGTACTTATAAAGTCAAGAATAATGCTTGAAATAAGTTCCAAGGTTCATGCCTCAAGCAAGAAGATAAAGACTGTCAAATAATCACAGTTGGGATTTGAAGAAAGTGAAGAAATTGCCTAAGTACCAATTCGAGAAGTAGTTTTATCTATTCGAGAAGTCCAGCATTCGAGAAGTCAGGGATTCGATATCTCAAGACACTATTCGATATCTCTGAATACACTGTTCGATATCTCATTCGATATCTCAGAGATTCGATATGTCTATTACTCTGTTCGAGAACTCAAGAAGTCGACAAGTCAAAAGTAGTATTCGAGTTCTCAAAGAGTCAATAAGTCAAAGTTCCATTCGATATCTCAAGGACTCAGAAAGCTATTCGATATCTCGAGGATTCGATAAGTCAAATGTTCTATTCGACAACTCAAGGAATCCTGATGAAAAAGAGCTATTCGAGAAGTAATTCGATATGTCAATATAACAGTGTTCGAGAACTCAGAGTTATCGATCAAGTCAATTCTAGTTCTCGAATCACTTACTTAGTCACTTCTCGAATACATTCTTGGAGACAAAATACTGAAGAAATTGTACAAGTCAGAAACCTGCAACAAGCCAATGCACTTTATGGACCAAAATCTGTAACGTGCTCTGGAAAGCCTACAAGGAAGCTTGGAGAGATATAGAAGAGACAAAGGGCTAAAGAAGTGGATCTGAACAGGCTTTGCAAAGTCAAATTTGTAACCGTTTGGACACTTACTCAAATAGGATAGACAGACTAGAAAGTAAATTGTTTAGCTACCTCATTTGTAGTAAGTAGGTTGTATCCATGTTCTATAAGGATACAGCCTCACTTCCCTAGTCATTAACTTTTGTGAGTCAAGTTTTTCATACACTGTAAGCTATATCTCTCTAAGAAAAACGAAGCTGAGAATACTATCATTTGTATTCACAGATTGTAGCAACCTTTATCTAATAATACATTAGATTAAAGTGATATTGTGTCTTGTGTTGTTCTTTATCCGCACCTACACCTTCGCACACACAAACACTTATCTGCTACATAGACTCGAGCAAAGAAAAGTTCAAGAATCCATTCACCCCCCTGTATTCTTTTACCGTGTTCAATACTCAACAGAAATTAAATTCAGGCAGTTTACATTTTACTTGCTGGGATTCAGCATCGAATTTCATTTGAATGAATATCAGCATTCTTGTTTCTTACCCATATCCAGATGACAAAATTGAAATTATACTTAGAGCAACTCCAACGGGAGTCACGTGTTAGGTATATTATCTACGTGGCCATATATATAGCTATCCTCTAAAAAAAAAAATCCACTCCAATGCTAAACTCTCATTAGTTAAAATTATACCTATCCTCTTCTAGTCTTCCAAATTTAGTAATCTCCAGCCCATCCTCTAAATCACATCCAACTCATCTCCCGCTAAAATTCTATTTATTCCATTCTTTTTACATTAATATATATGTTATTTAATTAATTTAAATATTTTATTATTTGAAAATATGTTATTTTACTATTGTCAAATTCAAATAATTTATATGTTATTTTTTGCTAACAAAATATGAAGTTTTTATTTTTAAAAAATTGGGAATGAAATTAAATTTAAAAAAATGTACAATTTGTATTATAAAATAAAACTACTTTAATTAATTAAATAACATATATCCTTGTATATATAAAACCTTTATTTGATTGAATTTGACAATAGTAAAATAACATATTTTCAAATAATGAAATATTTAAATTAATTAAATAACATACATATTAATGTAAAAAGTTTATTTGATTGAATTTTGAAAAAAAATTATTTTTGAGTTTTATCCCGAATAAATAACTACTATTTGAAAATATAGCCGGTAGGATTTTAAAAATAATAAAGTAACAGATTTTTAAATATAGCTAACGTTTATAGCTAACACCGTTGGAGCACAAAAACTTACAGATTCAGCAGATTTAACATAATCATTTATTTTTCTGATTTTAGTTAACAGTTATAGCTATCTCCCTTGGAGATGCTGTTAGAGCATCTCCAAGGCTATTATGTAAAATGGTTGACTATATTGATTGGCTATCTTATTTTTGTAAAATTTTTGCTAAGGATGAGGATGTGCACTCCAATGGTATTATCTATAATTATGATTATGTAAAATTATACATAAGGGTTTCATTGGTTCAACAAATATAGCCAATCAAAAATGGTTATCTATAATTTTTTGCTAATGGTTTGATGGTTGGATTGCTCAAACTTTTACCTATTGTCTAAATAGTGCCATTAGATGCCACCTAGATGCCACATGGATAATTTAGCTATGGGTTTTATACCATTGGAGATGCTCTTACAACCTATACAAAAAATCTATACTATTATATAAAAGTCGAAACATTAAAAGTTTGGTTGGTCGGTACCTGTTGATTTTACTTATTTACCTTTATTTAACTACTAACTAATTACATAATTTCCTTTTTCAGATTAAACATATTACCTTTTCTATTTTTCACTAATTTACTATTAACTAATCAATTACATTTTTCAGCTAAAACATGTTACATTTTCTCTATTCTATAACTAAAATATCTCTTTTTCCAATTATATCACGGGTGGTTCTATTTAATACAATAATAATATTATAATACTAATAATTACCAATTACCTTTTTCAGCTAAAACGTATCATTTTTTCCATATTTCATAATTCAAATTTCCTTTTTCTAGAAATATCACGAGCAACATTAATTTCTCACAAAGACACTACGAACAATTTAATTTAGTAAAATGACATAAATTAAATTATAATTTATATAAACTAATCAATTACCTTTTCACCTAAAACATGTCATTTTTTTAATTTTCACATTGTATTTTCTATTTTCTCTAACTAAAATTTATCTTTTTTCAATTATATCACGGACGGTTCTATTTAATAAAATAAAATAACAATATTATAATGTTAAAAATTAACCGATTAAGTTTCAGGTAAAATGCATCATCTTTTCTATATTTTCTAATTAAAATATCTCTTTTCTTAAAAAATCACGAGCAATACTAATTTGTCCTTTTCTAAATTACATAAGAACAGCATATCATATATGTCTCTGGTTCCTATTGTGTTATACTCTTTATTCCAATTATGCAATACTAGCTTTATACCCGTGCGATGCACGGGTAGCTTTTATTAATATTTTGTAGTACAACTTTAATTATAATTTTATTCTTGTAAAATTAATTTTATAGCATTTTGAATAATTTGTTTTTACTTTTAAAAATAATAATACATATATTATATGGTTTGTAGTATACATTTGTTTTTTTTCTTATAAATTATTTTTCTATAATTTATATTTCAAAGTTTAGGCTAACATATTTTTTAGTATTTCATAATTATTTTTGATTTTTTTATTTTATTAAATTACATATGATATACCTGAAACATATACGTACTATATTCAAAATCATTAAAGATTCTATTTTTAATGATTTTAATAAAAATCATTAAAGATTCTATTTTTAGGTTTGACAACAAATATATTTCTAAAATTTAAATTTAAAAAATGTGAGGTCAAATCAACAAATAAACAAATTCTTATTTTGCAAAGAAAATATTTAAATTAAAAAAAATGAACATAAATCAATTAATGAACATATTTTAAATTAGAAATTATTTTTTGGGTGTTTGGATTGCTTTCTAATTTAAAATATGTTCATTAATTGATTTATGTTCATTTTTTTTAATTAAAATTTTTTCTTTACAAAGTAAGAATTTGTTAATTTGGCCTCACATTTTTTAAATTTAAATTTTAGAAATATATTTGTTGTCAAACCTAAAAATAGAATCTTTAATGATTTTTATTAAAATAATTTTTCTTAAACTACTCTTATTTGGTAAACGATATTTTTTTGTAAATTATATTTTAAGGTTTAGCCTAATTAATATTTTAACATTTCATTTTTTTGGGTTGTTTTCTTCTATTTAATTAGAATATACATTATGTGTGGGAACTTATATTGATTCACTATTATTTATATATATGTGTGTGTTTATGTAATTGTGAGCACACATACATTTGTACCTTTTTTAAAGAAAATATGTACTATCTTTTATATTTTTGTGTTGGTTTATATTTGTTTTAAGTGCATTTTATTAAAATTTATTGTTGATTTTAGTTTTCTTAATTTAGATTTTTTTTAATTGACGTTTGTTTTGTAGATTATATTTTGTTGAATTTTGGTATCATTTCTAATTGTGGCATGTTTTTTATTACTTTTTTAATATTTTATTTTACCATATATTTTTTAAAGAATTTTTTGATTTGTAATTAAATATACTTTTATTTTGTAATCGATTTTTTTTTAAATTATACTTTGAGATTTAGCCTAAAATATATTTTAATGTTTCATATTTTTTGGCCTATTTTTTTCTATTTATTAGAATATATATAATATACTTTATACATGTGGGAACTTATTGTAATTTTAAAAAAGTTTTTACTATTTTTTATATTTTTGTGTTGGTGTTTATTAATTTTAAGTGCATTATATTAAAGTTTATTGTTGACTTTAGTTTTATAAATTCGGATTTTTTTGAATTAATGTTTGTTTTGTAAATTATATTTTGTTAAATTTAATATGGTGTCATTTCTAATTATGACATTTTTTTATGACATTTTTAATATCTAGTTTAACCATATATTTTCTTTAAAAACTTGATTTAAAATTAAATGTAAATTCTAGTTTTTCAAAAAATTATTTTTTGAATTAAAATTCTAATGATATTTCGTTATATATGAAGAATTAATTTGTGATTTATAAATTTTTTGACACTATAACAATTTTTCCTATAACTTGAATTTATGTACCACCAAATTAAGCATATGAACCTCTTTATACCAATTGTATTATATATGCACGGATTATTTTACTAATCTTTTATAAAAAAATTTTCATTATGATTTTTTTTGTCAAAATTAGTGTTTATAATATTTTGAATTGCTTTTATAATTTTAATGTTAATAAATTAATAATATGCATGTATTTAGTAATTATATATATACTAAAACTATTACGGAAATTTTTTTAACTTATAATAATAAATAATTAAGTTGATAATGAATATTTTATTAGTTTTATTCTTTACTAATTTACTTTAAATTTTATTGTTGATGAAATTTAATATTTTTGTAACTTTTAAATTATTAAATTAATATTGGAGCTTTTGTGGTTATTATATTTAGATCCTCTATAAATTATTTTTTTTTGAATTTTTGAATTTTTTTAAATTTTTTTAAAATTTTAGTACCAAATCTATAATCTTTGCAAAATAATAAAATGTTAATTTATTGATTTGTGTTGACTTTTTTAGTATAAATTTTAAAAGCATGTTTGTCTTAAAATCTAAAAGCAAAATTTTATAATGACTTTTTTTAATAATTAGGTTTTCTTGAAACACTTGTTTGTGGTAAGGTTTTTTTTAATTACATTTTAAAGTTCAGTCTAAAATATCTTTGTATTAATTTTAGTTAACAATAATTTTCTCAGCTTTAATTTTTTACCGTTTTATCATGTGTTATTATTATTATTTTTTGAACTTATCATGTGTTATTTTAGTGCATTATGTTATATTTATATTCTCTATAAATTATTTTTTTGAATTTTCGGATTGTTTTTAATCTATTTACAACTTTAGTATCGAATCTAGATCTTTGCAAAATAATAAATGTTAATTTATTGATTTGTGTTGATTTGTTGGTATAAATTCTAAAAAGATGTTTGTTGTAAAACCTAAAATGATAAATTTTTATGACTTTTTTAATAAATATGTTTTCTTGAAAAACTATTTTGTGATAAGGTATTTTTAATTATATTTTGAACTTTAGTCTAAAATATCTTTGTATTAATTTAATTAACAATAATTTTCACAACTTTGATTTTTTCCTGGTTTTATATATGTTATTTTAGGGCATTTTCCTTTGATCTACTTATTTGTTAAATTAAAAAAATACCTAACCCAACTCCTGGCCCATTTATAATTTTAATGAACTTACCTTTTTAGCCCTGACGACCAGACGACCACCTAAACTTCCTTACGCTAATTATATATAGGAAAAATACCTAACTGTAGCCCAACTCCTGGCCCATTTATAATTTTAATGAGCTTACCTTTTTAGCCCTGACGACCAGACGACCACCTAAACTTCCTTACGCTAATTATATATAGGATATAATTGATCCAGTCATCCAATCAAATGACATCATCGAACAGTGTAATTTCAAGGTTTTCATTTGAGTTTTCAAATTTACACAACATAATTTTATTTTATTTTTAAGAATACATTGTACGTTCACAACAATATATGTTTGTACTGCATAGGTGGAGTAGCTACACAAGATTTTCAAGTTATGTGGTTCCCCATCTGAAAAATATTGGAAAAAATCAAAGTTACCGCATGCAACCATATTTAGGTCCCAACAGTCGAACAAACGATGTATAGCTGATATGTTTTTATTTAGTAAAGTAATATAAATGAATTATAATTAATATAAATTAATCAATTGCCTTTTTCACCTAAAACCTATTAAAAATTTGGTTGGTCGGTACCTGTTGATTTTACTTATTTACCCTTTCTTAACTATTAACTAATTACATAATTTCCTTTTTCATATTAAACATATTATCTTTTCTATTTTTCACTAATTAATTAATTTCCATTTTCAGGTAAAGCACAATATTTTTTATATTGTATCTAACTAAAATTTCCTCTTTCTTATAAACAGGAGCAATTTTGTTTAATAAAATAACATAAATATATTATAATTACTATTAACTAATCAATTACCTTTTTCAGCCAAAACATGTTACCTTTTTACTATTTTATAACTAAAATATCTCTTTTTTCAAATATATCACGGGTGTTTCTATTTAATTAAATAATAATATTATAATACTACTCCAATAATTACCAGTTACCTTTTTCAACTAAAACGTATCATTTTTTCTATGTTTCATAATTCAAATTTCCTTCTTTGAGAAATATCACGGGCAACATTAATTTCTCACTATCTAAAGACACTACGAACAATTTAATTTAGTAAAATAACATAAATTAAATTATAATTAATATAAACTAATCAATTACCTTTTTCACCTAAAACATGTCATCTTTTTAATTTTCACATTGCATTTTCTATTTTCTCTAACTAAAATCTATCTTTTTACAATTATATCACGGACGGTTCTTGATAAGTGGATTTTATCTCCACTTGGAGCATTCTAAATCGGCTTAAATTGATTGTCTTGGGCTCAAGTTTGTGGTAATTTTGATGTGTTTTGTTTAGTTGTGCAGATTTACAAGGATGTTGATTATGGTGGATGTTTTTGGAGATTTAATTTATTAAAATTCGGATTTATTGGGCTGCACGCGTGAGATTCATTGTTTGGGCCATATCTTGAGTTCTAGAAGTCAGTTTTGGGCGATCTTACTGTCCACGCGAAGATAACGAGATTCTCTACCATTCTAAAGTGGTCCAGAGGCCCAATTGCAGCTGGAACGTTCCATAAAATCTGAAGAAAAGACAGCTACGAATTTCCCTTTTAAATCAGAATCAGTTTAGGAAACGTACTTCTATTATAATTCTGATTTGGTATTTTCTTGTTGGGCAAGATGTCTAGAGCCTATATAAACACATACAACCCTTGTAATTTATCATCATCATTAGGAGTAGAACCATTACATATCAATTACTTAGATTTATTTGTATATTTTCATACTTTGTTTTTTTTATCATGGTTTCATCAGATCCCATGATGACGAGAGGTTCAATTATGAACTAATCATTGTCATGGGATTCTAACGGATTTATTTATGGAGCTTTAGTATCTTGATGCTTTACAGATCTGTGTGTGATGTATATCTGATATCCTCGTATGGTTGTGATTCATGTGTTTAGATGCGTCATGAACATCTAATTTGTTAATCTCTTGCTAAACGAGAGTGGATCTTGAGATTTAGAACTTGCCATGCTAGCATAGGATAGGTTGATGTTTTAACATCATGATTTGTGGCATGATTAGAGATAATATGCTACCCTATGTGATCAATGTGGATAACTTGTTCTTCAACCGTTATGTTTTCAAATTCTATAGAGATATAGGGTCTAAGCATAATTGGTGTCTATTCATCTTCTATCTCTTTTGTGGATGTATGTTTAGTTTGGTATTCGTATACTGAGAAGTAGCGTATACTTGTTTCGTGTTATCCGATCAGATATCATAACCATTGCATATAGTGATTAAAGGCGTCAGATCTAAGCAAAGTATTTAATGAAGTTAGGATTCCATGGTTTATCTTGCAGAAGTAATTTGATTTCAATTCTTGTTAGTTAGTTAATTCTTAGTTTGTTAATTTGTTTTTTTTAGTTAATCTTAGTTAATCAAAACCCAATTTGTTAATTGTCTTAGCAGTGAATAATAATCATACATTGTTGCATAGGTACATCTACTGAATTAAAACCATAACCAGATTTCTGTGGGAACGAACTTGACTTCTATCTGTATTACTTGTGACCACGTACGCTTGCGTGAATTAGTGCAAACAAGTTTTTTCACCCCCAAACTTAAACCGATGCTTGTCCTCAAGCATAAACAATTACAACTAACTAACTAACTAGTACCACTTCCGTAGGTGATCACGGTTGCATTTGGCATATGCAACAAGCCCTTTAAACCCCTAGGCAGCCCTAGTGGACGAGTAAGGTCTCGTGAGGGTCTATAGCGAATGTACCCACAAAATCCAATGCAATGCAATGCATGAATGCAACTAAATGAAAATGCAATTAATCTAGTACTAATATCCTACCATACCATCAAATCCTCTCATACCATATCAACTTAAGAATCTAAGTAAGTACGCAATGTCTTGGTGTCGAAAGTGCAAGTATTCACATAGTCTACTCAATGAACATGCATAAGTTCTCACAAGCCCATGTCAAGTGTAAGAATAAGTTAGTAAACATGCTAAGCCTACAAGAGTACATCTTTGAGACAAAACTCGGGATCTCATACGCAAAAACAAGCAAACACTCACAATCCACTCACAAAAGAATATTCACTCAAGAACAAGGGTAAGTGTATCACTCAATTCCAACAAAATCATAAGCATGCTTGACATTTGGTATCAATCTAACTCTTAACACAACATACATCAATGACGATAATCAAAAGGCCTTTATTTGGGTTGTAATGGGGCTAGGGACAAGGTATGTCAAATAAGCCAAAACAGGTGAAGTGTCAAAAGCTAGTAGGAACCATAATAAATCATACACAACACCCTATTTTCCCCCACATAATTTTTACTAAAACAAACACTCGACTAGTCGACTGAAATAGTATCGCAACAAACACAAACATGCTCTCATAATATTTTTTTCTTTTTTTTTCTTTTTTCTTTTTTTTTTTCATATTTTTTTTGTCTTTATTTTTTTTTCGAGAGCTAAATATAACAATAATATAAACAATAACAATGATCCCATAACTTATTACACATGCCGACTATCAAGTAAACAAACCCAATTTTCAATATTTCCCCCAAAAGTAAGACCAACAATAAACCCCTCCTTGCACACCTTATTACTCCCTTAAGCACTCTACTAGCCTTTGACAATATGGGTTCAAATTAATGTACGGCCAATACAAGAAAAAGAATCTAGGCAAGTAATGTGGTATGTCACCGAAAAAATAGGATTAAGCTCAACGGGTTAACTAATTGATCATGTAAACATGGTATGGTAATATGGGAAAATATGCGGTTATTCCTAATGCCTTTATCATTTTAATCGTCAAATAATGTCATGCGTTTCAAGAAAGACCTCAAACAACTGCTAGCAATGCAAACAATCCGTGGACACTCAAGCAAACGAATAAATTGCAAATATGCAATAAGGCTAAAAAACTCACTTGGTGGAAAAACATACTCAATCCCAAGAAAAAATCTCTCTAACGCACCTACTTGTATTCAAAGCATGCAAACTAAATCATCTTGCACATATTCATGTCCTTCTAATCACTTACAACATTCAATAAGTCTACTAGCTTCAACTTACTAGTGTATGTGTGTGCACAAGAACAAAGCATATCACTTCTCAATCAAAAGCGTCAACAACACAAAATTCCTATCAAGCATGGGTGCAAATACAAACTACTATGAACTCACATGATATATGAACATAAAAATAGAATGTCCTATATGAAACAAACGTAGATAACACGAACATAAATGCATAATTTTACTATTACTAATATGCAAAGCATGAAATTCTATATGAACACATAATACAACAACTACTAATCCCTCAAACCACCCCCAAACTTAAAATATTCAATGTCCTCATTGAATGGAAGTAAATACAAGAGATAGTAGAAAACATACCTGAAAGCCGAAGCATATCCAACAATTTTTTTCTCGCAAAAATCCCCTTTCCTTAGCAATTGGCCTCAAAACAACCGATTAAATTTAACCTCCGCCGTCGAAAACGAAAATTTCCCAACATTAGCACTATCTCTCCCATGCTTACGAGCCAAAAGAATCAATACCCAACTCACAAGAAGCTCCACCAAAAATTACCAAGCAATACCTCACCAAAAATAGGCAAATACCTAGAATAATACAAAATCCCAATTTTTCAAAAACACAAATTCGTAATAAAAATAAAATTTGAGAAGAAATAAACCCACTACGAATTGGAGAGGTGAACTTGCAATTAATTCCTCTTTAGAATTGAATTTTTAGAGATTTAAATAAAATAGAAGAGGAATTGGATTTGTATGGCTAGGTGTGTATATATATAAGATGATGGATAGATGAGATTTAAAAATTTAGAGTGTAAGAGAGATTTGGAGAGGTTAAGATTTGATGTAGGATAGATATAGGGATTTAGAATTGAAGAAATTTGAGTTAGGATTGAATTTGGGGTTGAAATTGTAGGCAAAAACATTAATTTTCGGAAAAAAACTGGGCAGAAAGGGGGTGTAACGCATCTCGTGGCTGCGTTTCAGGAGTACAGGCGCGATAGATGCAGACACGTAGGAGCAACCTGCGTGTTAGGGGGAAAATCAGCGGGTAACGCAGGCGCAACCTGCGTTACATGGGTGCAGTCTGCGCGAAAAAATACTGTTCACCTTTTTTTTTTTTTTTGCACAGATTTTTTTTTTTCACTACACTCATTCTTTTTTTTCTTTTTTTTCACTACACTCATTTTTTTTTCTCTCTACACTAATTCATGGGTTGCCTCCCACGAAGCGCTTCATTAACGTCAATAGCTTGACGTTACTTCCAAGCCTCCATTAAGGATGATAATAGTTTGTCTGGTCCTCTCTTCGCGATACTTCATCGTCATCACGGCGGCACACTTTTTGCCCCTTCTCCTCGCTTGGCCTATTCGTTTAACAAATATGTCCTAATCCAATGCCTTCATCTGTTGACCCAAAATCTGTCAATTTGTAGAACAACACACATTCGCGGGCTTCGCTTGAATATAATGGAGGAGGGTAAATTTAAGTTGCTGAAGCCTTTGGTTCCTCAAAGAGAACTTCCTCCATTGGCTCTAATGCACTACCTCCATCTTTATACTCTGAGACAAGTAAAAGACCTGCATCTTTCCCATGGTCATCAGTCTCTTGGTATGCACATACCAATTTTTGAAATTTGTGCAGCTCATCAGTGTCTGTCCCAAATAGTGCCCTTTCCAAATCATCCACCATCCTAACATGATCAAATTCCTCACATGGCTTGCGAATGCTCACCTCACCTTGGAATTTGTCTTCCTCAATTAAGCATGCAGTACCTTGCTCCAAGTCACCGTTATTCTCTGGTGTTGCCTCTAGCATGAATTGTTGATTCTCTTGTTCCAAGGCACTCAAAACTTGAGCAACAAGTGTCCCCATAGATTTGATAGACTTCTCATGATTCTCTACAAGCATCCTAATCTCCGTCCTAATCTCCTTCAAATCATCAACCTCATCTGACTGAAAAGTAGGAATATGTTGCTGATGTTGAAACTCTTCACTACCAAAGACATATGACATATCTGGAACATCTTGCTGGTACTGTTGAGGATGGTATTGAAAATATGGTTGTTCCTCGTAAGTGACATATGGATCAACTCCTTCGTAGTAACAATATTGTGAGGGATCATGAACGCCCAAACACTGCTCACATGGCTGAGGCTTGTGAATACCACCTTGGTTGCTCCAGCATTGATACGTCTCATGTGCGCCCGCACATAGCTCACAAACACTAGCCACCTGCTGAACTCCATAGTAAGTTAGAAAATCCATCTTCAACGTCAACGCTCTTTGACAAGTACCTGAAACACCAACGAACTATACAAGAATATATGAGAAAAAGAAATCCGAGTCAGTGAACTCTAACGACCACTATTGACAAGCACATAAACCAAAAATAAAACACCGATGATCCCCGGCAGCGGCGCCAAAAACTTGTTTGCACTAATTCACGCAAGCGTACGTGGTCACAAGTAATACAGATAGAAGTCAAGTTCGTTCCCACAGAGATCTGGTTATGGTTTTAATTCAGTAGATGTACCTATGCAACAATGTATGATTATTATTCACTGCTAAGACAATTAACAAATTGGGTTTTGATTAACTAAGATTAACTAAAAAAAACAAATTAACAAACTAAGAATTAACTAACTAACAAGAATTGAAATCGAATTACTTTTGCAAGATAAACCATGGAATCCTAACTTCATTAAATACTTTGCTTAGATCTGACGCCTTTAATCACTATATGCAATGGTTATGATATCTGATCGGATAACACGAAACAAGTATACGCTACTTCTCAGTATACGAATACCAAACTAAACATACATCCACAAAAGAGATAGAAGATGAATAGACACCAATTATGCTTAGACCCTATATCTCTATAGAATTTGAAAACATAACGGTTGAAGAACAAGTTATCCACATTGATCACATAGGGTAGCATATTATCTCTAATCATGCCACAAATCATGATGTTAAAACATCAACCTATCCTATGCTAGCATGGCAAGTTCTAAATCTCAAGATCCACTCTCGTTTAGCAAGAGATTAACAAATTAGATGTTCATGACGCATCTAAACACATGAATCACAACCATACGAGGATATCAGATATACATCACACACAGATCTGTAAAGCATCAAGATACTAAAGCTCCATAAATAAATCCGTTAGAATCCCATGACAACGATTAGTTCATAATTGAACCTCTCGTCATCATGGGATCTGATGAAACCATGATAAAAAAACAAAGTATGAAAATATACAAATAAACCTAAGTAATTGATATGTAATGGTTCTACTCCTAATGATGATGATAAATTACAAGGGTTGGATGTGTTTATATAGGCTCTAGACATCTTGCCCAACAAGAAAATACCAAATCAGAATTATAACAGAAGTACATTTCCTAAACTGATTCTGATTTAAAAGGGAAATTCGTAGCTGTCTTTTCTTCAGATTTTCTGGAACGTTCCAGCTGCAATTGGGCCTCTGGACCACTTTAAAATGGTAGAGAATCTCGTTATCTTCGCGTGGACAGTAAGATCGCCCAAAACTGACTTCTAGAACTCAAGAGTTCTATTTAATAAAATAAAATAAAATAATATTATAATGTTAATAATTAACCGATTAAGTTTCAGGTAAAATGCATCATCTTTTCTATATTTTATAACTAAAATATCTCTTTTCTTAAAAATATCACGGGCAACACTAATTTTCCCTTTTCTTAAAACTTTATGAGCAATTTTATTTAGTAAAATAATATAATTGAATTATAATTACTATAAACTAATCAATTACCTTTTTCACCTACAACCTGTTTACTTTTTAATTTTCTCTAACTAACACCTCACTTTTTTCAGTTAAATCACGACATTCTATTTAATAAAATTAAATTATAATTTTATAAGTACTTATAATTAATCGATTACCTTTTTGAACTAAGATGTATCATCTTTTCAATATTTTCTAACTAAAATCCCTCTTTTCATAGAAATATAACGGATAATATTTATATAATTATTATCAAATCATCTCATTTAAAAATTTAAACCTCCAAAATTCATATTTAAAAAAAAGTAAATCGGATTAATAAAACAAATCATATAATATTAAAAGAAATCTGTGCATCACACGGCTTTTGAGCTAGTATCTTAAATTCATGATTAAATAATAATGAATAAAACATCTACATAACTAATTACGAATTAGGACTTTTTTTCTAGTACTTTTTCAGTATAATTGATAAATATTATAATAATTGAAAATCAAACGCATAATAAATAAACATGTTTACTGATAGAGTAATGCTACATAGCTCAAATTCTCAAATTGGTTATTAAAAATCGTTCCTAAATGATGTGACAATGATTACATTACATAATAAATTTTTTTGATTTGAATGTTTGGTATAAATGCAAGAAACTTCACATTATTATAATTGATTAAAGAGAAAACTGCACTTCGTGTACCTGTAGTTTGACCCTTCCTGCACTTGCAATATTGTATTTCCAAAACTAGCACATGTAGTACTGCATTTCTAAAATTTTGATTTTATGTGTACTTCCGTCAACTCCGTCTAACGGAGTTAGCAATTCGAATTCTAGGGTTCTTGAATAAAATTGGGGGTTTTCAAATCCGTGTTAGTCCAGTCCTTTTGATGGTTTTAAAGGCTCCATATGATTGTATATGATCAAATTACGTGGTTAATTGAAGTGATTATGTGCATTTATGGTGAAAACGAGTTAAAGGTTTTTCTTGGTTTTAAAATTTAGTCGTTCATGCATATAAGTGATTGTCCATGTAATTGGTGTTAGGGGAAAGTTTTGTGAGGCTCTAAGCTTCATTTTGATACCTAGAATGTTGGATTTGGTTGAGTTTTTGGCAAAAATGCAGTTCATCGGACATGGTAGTAGTGTTCGCCGGAAATCAATCGATTTTGGTCTTTTTGATCATTTTTGGGGTTGTTTGTTGCATGTTGTAGTTTAGTTATGAGTTGAGAAACATTTCCTTGGTGAGTTGCTGCTTAACTGAAGCTCCCCAGGATGTTTTGGGCTTCGCCGGAAACTGCAAAAGTCAAACGGAGATGAAATTAGGGTTATTCACTAACTCCGTTAGACGGAGTTGACGGGAGTACACATAAAATAAAATTTTTTGAAGTGTAGTATTACATGTGCTAGTTTTAGAAATGTAATATTGCAAGTGCAGGAAGGACCAAACTACAGGTACACGAAGTGCAGTTTTCTCTTGATTAAATTAATATATTCAATATTTGAAAAACTTTTGAAGAACCAATTCGAAATAGCTAGTACGATTACAGGTAAATTAACCATTCATGAGCAACGACTTTCTTATTTCAGGGTGGAATAAATTTAGTCATAAAATTACTAGTCCTATAAATAAAATACAGAAGGAAACGCCAAAAAATGGGAGTGGAATACACTATAAAAAGTAGGAGTAAAAATTACAGGGAAGCTGACAAGTGTGGTATCATTGGGTGTCGTGGTGTTTATTGGTAACACAAAAAGATCCAAACTCTACCCACTTGACTTTTTAACTTTAGTCCTAGCCCAGGATCTAGCCTTTCCCAACCCTTGTCAAGTCTCTTCAAACAGGCCTCTTTTCTTTCATCAATAAATTTTATACATCAAAATAATCAAATTAACATATACTTCCTCCGTACACCCATCTTTCCACCCATTTCTTTACATGTTTTCAGTATTGTTTGACATATATTTTAAGGCATATATAAAATACAGTTTCATAATTTATTTTTTAATTTTTTTTTGAATAAAAATTTAAACATTAAATTTTAATTCTGAAGAAAAAAATTTGAAAATAAATTATGAAACTATATTTTATCGAAGCATTAAAATGCGTGCCGAGCCCTATGCCCCAAACGTAAAGAAATCGCTCGAACAAATGGAGTATGTAGGCAAATTTTATTGAAATTTAGTTAAAATATTCTAAATTTCCAATTTTTTTTAATAAAAATACGATAAAAATTATATATGAAATTGCAACCAAGGTTGCATTTTATATTACAATAATTGCATTTCAATTTCATATGTGATTACATCGTATTTTTTTAAAAAAAATGTAACAGGAATCTTTAAAAAAAAACTTGTTTTATTATTATGTATTCAATAAATCTTTCTTATCATTATAAAATATTTTTTCTCCTCCGTTTATCTTATAAAAATTCTATGAAAGAGATTAACTTCATAAATAAATGTGACATTGTCGAATTTCGGATCATATTCATATTTGACTGGGATTGATCATATAATATTCCGTGTAATTTAATCATATAATCTGTCGTATAATTTAATTTTCGGTTTTGTATACAAAATACTTTCTATCCCAATTTATATGTTTTGTTTGACTTTTTGCGATTAAATTGATCAAACTTTGACTGAAATTTTCATATAATACATAATCAAAAATAATTATAAAAATTATATCATTATAAAGTATATGTAATCTATTTCAATATGTATTTTAATATTTAAAAATAATGAAAAAATCAATTTTAGTTTACAAGCAAAATTAAATCAATTTAATTACAAAAAATCAAACAAGATAAATAAATTTAGACGGAGATAATAATATATGAATATCAAGTAAATGCTACTCCATCCGTTTCTAAATACTTTTCCTGTTTTGACTGGACACGTTTGCCAACACACACTTTTGATCGTTAATATCTTTAATTTCGTATTAGTACTAAATATAAAAACTTCACTGTATTAAAGTATCCATAAATACGAATCCAACAAGATCACTCATGACTATATTTGGTCTTATAAATTAGACGTAAATTAGTAATTTATCTCATGTTATGAACAGTCCCGACATTTCAAACGAGCAACTCATTTCAAGACGGAGGGAGTATATACAAAACTAGTACTCCCTCTGTCTCTAAAAACATTTCCCATTTACTAAATCGGGACTATCAAAATACTTTTCCCCTTTCTATTTTAAGCCATAAACAATAATATTCAATACCCACTACTCCTTAAAAATAATATTCAATACCCACTACTCCACCCACTAATCATTACAAATAATATTCAACACCCACTATTCCACCCACTACTCCAAAAAAACAATATTCAATACCTACTATTCCACCCACTACTCATTAACAATAATATTCAATACTCACTACTCCAAAAAAACAATATTCAATACCCACTACTCCTTAAAAACAATATTCAATACCCACTACTTCTTACAAATAATATTCAATACCCAGTTTTTCTTAAAACCCGTGTTTTTAGTCAAACGGGCAAAGTAAAAAGAGACGGAGGGAGTACGAGGAATCTGGAGTAGTCTTTGCTAAAAATAAAGCAAAGGTTGATTGTCATGAATAAATAAATAGGCCAAGAATGAGTAGTGTAAAAGGAAAGCAAACGTGGAGCAGGCCAGAAAGCGATACGTGGATAGTAAAGGGCGGCCTGGGCTTGTCTGCGTGGCTTTCGTGGGACCCATATTAAGGTCACTACTTGAACTTTGGAAATTTGAATTGTTACTCCTCATTATTTCTTTTTTTTTTTTAAATCCAAACATGAAATTCCAGGGCATGGGTTCTATCTCACCAAGAGAATTTTCTTAGAATAGAAATTTAATTGTAAGGTTACAAATTTAATTATTTAAAAAATTCAAACATGATGTATATTCGAAAACAAATATAAATTTTTAAACAAAAATGCTAAATTTTTTAAAAATGTTTACCAAAACTTAGTTGTCGTCAATTAATTAATTATTTAATAAGATGGATTTCCCATGCACCAATATGAATTCAATGAATAAAATAATATCACATAATATTTGAAAATATGTTCAGAATCCTTTTTCATATATGTGATATTACTCATTTTTTTAAATATGTAACAGATAATTGCATCGAAGACGCACAAAGCTCACGTTTAGACTATGTTCCAGAAAAAAGAAAAGAAAAGAAAAGTAATGAGTAATTTCTATATCTTGTTTCAGAATGATTTTTTTGTAAAGAAGAGAAAATAAATCTAAAAATTAGGGAAGAAGTTCTCTTTATATTTTTTTCCAAAATTTTCTTCCCACTTTTGGAAAGATTTGAGAAAAAAGAAAGTTAATTATTTTTTATTATTCTCTTTTCTCTACAAAGTTTTGGAACAGAGCGTTAGTGTTACTAACGTTTCAAACTTTCAAAAATTTAAATTCTGTTACGAATATATTTACCGTGTAACAAATTTTTAGCCTCAAAATATCAAAAACTAATTTTTAGTATCATAGCGTCGATTCGAATAATTTTGATTTATATTTCGTAAATTAATCTTAATTATTTTTTAAATATCGTAAGAGTTTCCATTATTGAATTATTGTACTTTAGAAAAAAGATTTCATAAATTACGGAACTGGCTCAAATATATTTATACAAATGACTACATAAAAGAATATAGACAAGATTGATTTATATTAATAAAACAACATTTTATTTGAATACAACTTAATAATTAACCAAAAATATTTGTGATTTTATAAATTTCGAATAATCAAGAATCGAATTAAAAATAAAATCCCATCATTTAAGCTATCCAATCACAAAATTCCATCTTAATATAAGTATATTGTATCACAATATGCAACACTTTGTGAATACATGGGTATATGCTACAAATACAGCTCTGGAAATAAAAAAAGAGCCCTGGAAATAACATTTCCCTTTAAGTATGTTTTAATATACGGTACATATTTTTATCCGAAACCAAGTAGGAATTTTTGGGGGGTTGAGTTCAGGATATGTGATACTGATAGCAATGGTGGTGGTGGGTGGCAGTTGTCTTTATTATTGGGAATAATTATACTACTAAAAGTATTACTGTACTTATATTTTAGAGAGAAACCTAAAACTTAAACAAACTAGTTTTTGTATTTAGAACTACTCCTACAAGTGTTTACTTATTTTTCTAGAGAGAGAAACAAATGACTTGAGGGTTTCAAGAAAGGAGACATGACCAATTCTATCCCAACACTTCTGTTCTTTGCTTCCTCCTAATTCTTCAACCTTAACCCACCAGATCCTTAAAAGGGTATGTACTTTCTTTTTACTTCTTGTTCTTGTGTTTGCAACTTGTGCATGTTTATTGTACTTGTGTTTCTATTTTTATGTGACTTTATGTGTGTTTCTTTGTTTAGTTTCTTGTTTTATCTTTTTTCTTATCTAGAAATTTGTGAGCCCTTTATTGAGTTTTATGTTTTGTTGAGGTTTGCTTATTGGTTCTTGAATGCATGTGGGTTTTGAGTTTGTGAATCTTATGTATATTTGGTAGAATTCTAAAATATGTTTTGGGGTTTTGAAGTTTTAATTATTGTTGTTTAGTTTCTTTGGTTGTTTGATGTTTTATACAGATAAGCACTCTAATTTCATTTGGGAACTGTTTTGACCATTTTTTGTCTTCTCTTTTCTTGATTGATTTGGGGGTTTCTTATGCGGTTTAGGTGTGTATTTTTCATTTTTACTCTGTTTATTGTTTATATATTTATTTGGGGGTGTTGGTTTTGTTAGATTAAGGGCTCTGGTAGTCTAGGATACACTGTTACAGATAGTTTTGTGCACAACTGCACATGGTAGGATGTGATTAAATAACTAGGAGCCCCTGTATCACATCCAAGAATACATTAAATAAGAGATGTTATTTGTTTGGGAGTAGTTGCTCTGGTCTAGCAAGTTTGATGGTGTAGGTAATGGCTTGTAAGTTTGAGCAAGTAGCTGGATGGATTGTGCTGTGTGTGAGTGATTTGTTGGAGGGAATTTACTATGAACTGGAGTGATTTGGTGTTGACCGGAAAGAAAGACTTAATTTATTGGTTCGTAAGGAACCTCAGTGACAATCTTAAAGGGAAAATTAATGGCATAAGAATGTAGATTTCTTTGTAATGATAGTAGAACATTTTACTCTTGAGTGTTAAAATAAGCTGATCTTGAGGTTGAATTGTTTGCTTGTGAACAGAAAGCCTCGTATCTTTTTGATAAACGACTTGAAACATTATAGCACAGAATATTTAATGAATGAAATGTGATTTTAGAGGTTCTTTGTAAAAGATTTTTAAGTTGTAAGGTCTGTGAACCAGTAGATTTAAGTATTTGGATCATCTTTTGGATCTGAGCTCCAATTTGTTGTATTTTACTTCATTTGTAATACAAGCTTAAAAAATATTTTAAGTTGAAGGTGGGTCATAAAGTATAACTGAGCTAGAGTTTGAAAATGAAGCTTAGTAATGCTCCTGCACCCTACATACCAATTAACTTAACCTTTTATCACGTGAACTCCTTATATCAACTGCCCACTGCTTTACATGACATCTTGAAAAATTCTCGGTTGCTTAAAAATACCCTAAAGCTCTTCAATTGTATGTCATCACAAGACAGGACTTTGGATGTGATTATTTCTGAAGATGATTTAGAGTTTATACATGACTACTGTTGGAGAAAATTTAGTTATGTATGATACATGTTTAGATGTTAGAGCAAGTCTTATAATTAGTTCATTCATAGGTAATTAGGGTGATTGGCTTGTCGAGCAGTGTTCCTGTCATTAAAGAAGATTTAGAGTTAATTTATAGGACTCTGTTGGACATAAATTTAGTCATTTATGAGACATATTTAAAATTTTAGGCTAGCCGAAAGGCTTTGTAATATGAGAGATAAATAACATCTGTGATTGTTTATTAACTACCATTCTTGCATAAGATCAATGTTATTTCTCCTGGATCATGTAAATAAGTCTCTCTACAAAATATTTCTATTATTAATTAGCGATTTGACGAAGGAGATTTACTGTTACAATATCTTTGGACATGTTGAGAATTTGAGGGGAAGCCAAAGACTTATAGAGCTGCATAAATTCTGTAGCTGCTCACGAACTTGCTTTCTTGAAAAATATGTTATGTTCCCTCCTACCGTATGTGTTATCTATTTATACTCTAGATATCTCTGATTACCTCACAGTATTATGTTTTTCGCGTCTAGACTTGGAATAATGTAATTTCTTATAAATGCTCTTGGAGTCGGCAATGCACTACATTTTATTTTGTAGTAGATCTATTGGCTGCAAGTAGTTAAGTTCTTTTTTTTTTTTGAACTGAACAGGTGCGAAAGTCACCACAGTGTATATTGGATATATTTTTTGGTCAAGGTTATATCCAGCCGATGCCTCATATTCCTTTTACTACTACCACATCATGGTGGAATCCTCAGGGACAGCAGTCTTTTCAGCCACCATCCAAAAGTTTGAGCTTGAAAGTTGGATCTCATGAAACATGTGAAGAGGGCAATCATGGAGGTGAAACTGGTCATCATCCGCAAGACCCGGACTCATCCTCAACCCAATCCCAATCCACTACTGATCAATCTCACCATGAAGTGTCTGCTGTAGAATATAACTGTTCACATGATCAATACTTTTCATCTGATTCAGGTTACAGTGCCTTGCGCAATACTTTCAGTTCTCGTAACATTTTTCATGATCTTTAATGGATTCGTATATTGGAAACGTATATATAACTGGATGTGTTGGAATTGTTTTTTTCCTGTCCACTTTCTATATTTTATCATATCCCAACAAATGTCGTTATCGCTATATTGTAATTAAATTATCCAGCTGGCGTAACAAATCTTCATGGTCCGCCTTCTCTTTATGACCCATATGTTGATCTGTTACTACCGGTTTGTCTTTCTCTTTCTGCCCTATGTATGTATGTGTGCGATAAGAAGATAAAGTAGGATGAACTCCTTAAACATAGAAGGAACCTTTTTGCCTAATTTTATTGAATTTCCCAGAAGTATTCTTGGGTTTATTGTTCCAGGTCACCTTAATCATGCTTTCTGTAGTTGCAGTGCAATATGCAATAGGACTTGTATTTCTACCCATGAAGTGGTTATTCTTGTATCTTTGTTCTGTTACATGTTAAAGCTACATTAAAATGAAGTTCTTAGCTTGCTATTAGAAGCTTAACCTTCATATATAATTATTAAATGATATTTGGCTTCAAGTAACAAGTTTGATATCAGTGTCGAAATTAAACTGTTTCTTTCATGCACTCAGCTCAAGCCAGAAGCTACAGCAAGCATGTAGAAGGTCAAGTGAAGCCAGTAATGGTTTTCTCAAATCCAAGTTTCGGAATTGACCGATCCCAAGCTGAGATGAACTCATCAATGGTAAGTGAGTTTGTTGTACGTCGCTGCTTTTCCTTGATCTCCTGGCTGTCAATTTAAAATATGCAATTTCCCTGCACAGGGTCATATTCCATATGCATATGGTGATCCCTATGTTAATGGATTATATACTGCTTATGGACCACAAGTTACTGTGAGTACTGCTAAGACCATTCTATATGTGTTGACCAAAATTTCTTATGGTTACTGTGCATGTAGTTTGACTTTTTCTCCTATGGCCTATTTTTTTTTTTTTCAAACCATTTACAGCCCCAGGTGATAGGCTTACCACCAGTACGAGTCCCATTGCCTATTGAACTTGCAGATGAAGGTCCGATATATGTCAATGCGAAACAATACAATGGGATCATGAGGAGGCGGCAGATGCGTGCAAAGCTGGAGGCTCAGAACAAACTCCTCAAAAGTAGGAAGGTATCTTCCGCATTCTGCGTTTATTAAATTATTTATAATTAATAACATGTAAGTAGAGCTGATTGGATCTATATATGATGATGATATGTAGCTTTATCTTCACGAGTATGTTGTGTGTCCTGTAGTTTTGTAATATTCCTTTGACAAAAATGCAAGAGCTAATTAATTTTCTTATGATGAAATGTAGCCTTATCTTCATGAGTCTCGGCATCGCCATGCAGTGAACAGGGTTAGGGGAACTGGGGGGCGTTTCTTAAGTAAGTCCGAGCAGTCAAACCCTGCCCACCCCTTCAACCACAATCTTGGTTTCAGCCCTGTCAATGAAGCAGAAACAGGCAAAGGCGAAGCATCAAAGGATTCTTCCTCAACCATCATATGTGTCGACAACAACAATGATTCCTCTTACCAGCATCCAAACCTGATGTACATTTCCTCCAACATGGGGGGAGGTAAGGGGGGATTCATGTACGAGGGGAATCCGCAACGTTCATCTCCAGTTGTTCGGTGAAAAATGGAAGAAACAACTGACCATGTCACCGGCTGGGCAACTCATCCTTGGCTTTGTAACCTTTCAACTTAAAAAAAGTTCTTCTAAGAAGCATTTATACTGCTTCTATCATGTAGTAAAGAAGTCTGATGCTTAGTACTTTATCTTTGATATACTGAGGATTCTCTAGTTCACGAACAATTAAGTGTCTGTTTGTTGCTTGCGAGTTAACTTTTGTCATTTTGCTCTTGGTTCTGCTTGCAAGTTCTCAGGATGTTTTGGCTCTTTTAATATTCTGTTAGTTTTTATAAATATTATGATGGTATATATTTTTTATTTTTTTTAAATAAATAAATGTGCTTTTATATGATGTACGTTATAATTCATACATTACTATAATTTATTTATTTTTTGACAAATCGTACATTACTATAATCTTTAATCGCATTTTTTAAAAAAACCTATAATCTTTAATTACTTGATGAAACATAAAACTTCATTTCCAAACAGACATCGTTTTGTCTCTTAAAACTTCTTTTCCCGTGAAAAAAATGTACCAAGATTATCAATGTGCATCTGCATGCATTTCATTATAGATTACTATATGATAAAATGAGCTAGTATACACTTACAGATCATATAAACAAAAAGTGAAGTAATAAATTAAAAATGATAGGTTACTGGAGTATATTGTTGTATGGAATAGTGATCATAGTGATAAGTTTTGTGGCATTACTAGTTGCATACCAGGATAGACTAATTTACGTGCCGGTTGTTCCAGGTTTAACAAGGTCTTATCCGATCACTCCGTCTCGTCTTCGCCTTCTTTACCAGGATGTTTGGCTTACTTCTTCTGATAATGTTCGTCTTCACGCCTGGTTGATTAAGTTCAAGTCTGATCACCCAGGTTTCTTCCCATTTCATTCAATATTTTTTGTACTTTTGTGTGTAAATATGTAATGTGTGTAGGTGCATGTAATGTAATGTGATCTGTAGTTAAAATTGATTAGGAGATTGATTTATTGGTTAATTAAGCTATTGTCGAGGTTTTTTCATTTTTTTGTACTTTTAGTGTGTATGTAAAATGTGTGTGGATATGTAATGTACTTTCTGGTAAAATTGATTAGGAGATTGATAATCGGTGAATTAGGTGTCATGTTCTGACTACTGATTAGTTTTCGTAACCTCGCTACTGATGCTTGTTCACCTATATTACACCTACTACTTCCTGCTACCTATACTTGCCAAAGTTTTTTCAGTTTTATTGACTAATATTCGTGTTTTGTTTGCGTGGGCAATATGTGTATGTGTTTGTATATGGATCTAATTTGAGTGGTTTTGTTGTAATGTAATGTGTGGTTGATATGGATTACAAGATTGATTTCGAGGAGAATTAGTTTTTTGTGCTTGTAATTTGTTGTGATTTAATTTTTACGTTAGGGATTACTTGTCATGGACTGATTAGCAATAATGTTTTGGTTGTTATGTGCTTTAATTTGTGCTTCATTTACAGTGAATTAGGGGTATCGCTTGCAATCTGTTGAGGGATCAGTTGTTAGGGATGTGTTGCTTAAAATCGAACCTAAATTGATAAAATGTGGCTTCGGTGCGGTTTCTAATTGCTGCAGTTCAGTTTTAAATGGTGCATTTCCGGTTTTAAATTTGGTAGAGTCGAAGAAATGCATTTGCTTACTCAGTTTAGTCTCAAGAAGCAGCAGCAGAATACTAAAATATTAACTTGATAGCAGAGAAGGAGAAAAGGAGTTGGAACAAAAATAAATAGCTGCTGAACTACTTGAATCTATTATATATCTGTTTTGGCTTTCTTTATCTACTAAAATCTCTTAGACGGATTTTGAATATGTTTCTAAAAGTTGAGAATGTGCTCTTGGTTTTGCAGGGCCAACTATCATGTTCTTCCAAGAAAACGCCAGAAGTATCCTTGCTTGTGTCCGTAAATGTTTATCGGAGGAGTGGCCTTTACTCTTTCTTCTGCCTACATAGGTCTTATTAGATTGCTCCTGTTCCGTAGTTCCATTTAGAAGACTTTTTAACATAGTTGATTATCAACGTAAGAATGGAGAAAACCTGCTCTCTCAGATGCACTCTGTACGAAAATAAAATATTTCTTGCCTAGTTCTATTGTAATATGACAAAGATTTTACTTCAGTGACATGCCCAAATATTCCAATTTAAACATACTATTCCTAAGTGAATATGAAAATGGTACTCCAGATTAAATATGTGTAACATCTGAAAGTTGATGTTATTATCATTCCATTTCCAAAATGCAAGTCATAAATAAATTTCAAGATATGAAGTGACATTTCATCGAATTCTTGACATCCGAAGTCTTGGAATTGATATAGGATTAAGGAGTACTATAAAAATCTAGTTCCGTTTCCCTTTATATTTAATTCTATTCTTGTGGAAGGCCTTCATAATGTACCTACAGATATTGCCCACCGGCTTGAGATGCTGCGCATGATGTTACAAAACTACAATGCAATGTCTTTATGCTTTCTTATAGAGGGTATGCATGTTTTGTGTATTATATTTGAAGGATATACTTCTGGCCTTGGTTGCTTAAATGCATCTCTGGTTTCTTTAATATCAAGTTTTTCAAAATGATTTACTTGTTTAATCAATAATGTTGGTTCTTGATAATGGGCAGATATGGTGCTAACGAGGGCTTCCCATCTCAGCAGGGCATTATAAAAGATTCCCAGGTTACCAGGCTATTATTTCTACTAATTTTACTTTACCTGAAAGATGCTATTGAATCTCAAAATCATGTGTCTTATTGTTGGCTAGGCTGCACTAGATCATCTGGTTCAGAGGCCAGACATTAACAAATCTAGTATAGTAGTATTTGGAAGGTCACTTGGAGGTGTTGGAGTTCAATTGTGTAAAAACAATTCTGACAAGGTAGAGCTCTTCAGTCAATTTCACGATATTCCTTTTTAATTGTGTTTACAAACATTTGTTGCTTGAGCTGGTAGCATCTTTTGTTTGATACAGGTATAATTGCTTGACAATTTGATGCTTTAAAATGAAAACACATTCTCTAATTGGTAATCTAGCATTTCAATTTCTGCAGATGCTGAGCAACTTGTTAATTGAGGACTACACTATGCCTCATAGGGTGTGATAGAGATCTAATTGGTTACAAGTAACCTTCACATCTTAGTGTCTTTGACTTTTGAGCATGTTAATTTGATATATAATTACAATTTGTATCTTGTTCTGCATCTTATATTCTTCATGTTACCATGTAGTACCTTAGATATTGCCTTTTGGCCCTTTTCACATGACATCTTTACGCATTATTCTCAAGAGTGGATTGTTTGGCAGGTTGCTGCATTGTTACTGGAGAACACCTTCACATCTATTCTAGAGATGGCTGGAATTTTGTTACCGTTTCTGATGTATTTTATTGGAGGAAGTAGTTCTAAAGGTCCCAAGATTCTTAATCATTTGGTTCGTTCTCCTTGGAATACCATTGATATCATTGGGATACCTCTAAAAGTTTGCACTTTCGGTTCACTGCCTCATTGTCAAGCTATAATTGACAGGTCAAGCAACCAATTCTTATGATTTCCGGGTTAGAAGATGAGATGGTTCCTCCAGAACACATATGCTAAAGCAGCTGCATATAATAAGCAATGCAAATTTGTCGAATTTCCTAATGGCATGCATATGGATGGACACATGGGTTTCTGGCGGTGATAGCTACTGGAGAACGATCCAACAGTTTTTCGAAGAACATGTACCAGAGAACAAAAAAGGTTCTACTGGTGCAAAGTCTGCATGATCTTGAAGTTGTGAAATACCAAAATTGTAGGCACAAAATTATTAAACCACATCTTGATGTTGTTAGTTTAATATTATGAAGGTCAATGATTCCACATTATAATAAACATTTTAATTCAACTGGCAATTTGGCTATGTGATAGTAGAAATTGTTTTTACAAGAAGATTCGTTCCAAGAACCACTACCTAGCAGAGTAGCAGGTACTAGTACATTAGTACCTACCTCTCAATCTCAATCCCACTGAATCTTTTAAAAGTTTTATTGAAAAAGTTAAAATATTACTTTTTTTATAAAATAAAACTTCACATCTCAATACAACAAAACACTGAAATTTATAGTATCAACCAAAAATGACCAAAATCCATTTCCATAATCTCTTTTAAAATCACAAAAAAAAGATATTTTAATTTTATTTAATTACAAAACTTATTTTTACAAATAACAATATTGCAAAAAAAAAAAAAAAACAGACCGATTACTAGAATATGCTACCAAGACTTCATTAATTGAACGAAATCACAAGTGGGGTGGCAACTTTAAAAAGCCAAGAAAAACAACCCCTTGACTTGCAAGTTGCATCTCCACCACCATTGCAAGAAATCTTCTTCTTCAATCAGTTACACTCATACAGAATGTCAAGCAAGGAAGACAATGGAATAGAAGAAGCTAATGGGGATTCATTTGGTAAAGTCAAACAGAGGTTCAAGGATCGAACCATGGTAGATTCATATTTTTTTGACATATAAAATGACCCTTTTCTTGATTTTGCATAAAGTTTGAATCTTTATGTTGTTTGATTGATTTTCTTGATTTGGGTTTTGTAGAAAGTGGTTCAAACAAGAGAGATGTTGTCTAAACAAGCTGTTAAAAGCAGAGAGATGTTGTCTAAACAAGCTGATAAGATTGCAAAACAAGCTGAAGAGCACGAAAGATTCATCAATAAGGTATATACTTGTGCTTATGCAAATGAGTTTATGTTATGCATTATGCATAAAAGCAAGTAACTTTGTGTGTGATTGTAGAGCAAGGGTAAGATGTACGCATATCGGACCTCTATTAGCCGATAGATAGGTGGTTTGTGTAAAGATCATGGCTTATATAGTGGGATATTTATAATCTGTTAATATCAAGCAGTATTACTATAACGAGAATGTGCATAAATCTTCAATGAATGTGTTATTGTAATGTTTTTGTTTTTCCTAAATTATGGTTTTGATAAGAGCTTATAAGTATCAAATGCTTTGGTTTTTGAGAAGTTATTTCGGTTTGTAGGTGACTTATTTCCTGGGTGTTATTGCATTTGGAACTTTTTGCTTTCTTTTGGGTGCAAGTAGGTGCCAATTCATATGGTTTCAATGATTACAACAATTTATGGAATTTATTGATATCATCTTTGTTGGTGGTTTGGCTTTACTTTTTATTAGGGCCTCAAGACATCCGCTATGTATACTGCTTGTTCTACATCATCTTTGTTCCTCTCCGATGGATCTATTACAGATACAAAAAATGGCATTATTATCTTTTGGTAAGTTGTCTTTACCAATTTTGATTCATTCAATCTGATCCATGTATAAATTCAGTACTGAATTTTGCATTGATGAGGTCGTAATACTGTCTAGTGGTGCAATCTTCTCTTATTTGATAGTTTCTTATGTTTGGTTATAATTGTTTAGGTTTGAATATATCCATGCTAGTTATGATGATTCAGAATTTTTTGTCAATTTGAACTTGTTACATAGGCATAGCGTGGAGTAGAGTAGAGTACTTTGAATTTGTAATACCAAGATGTGAATTTTTGTTAAGTTGATTATATGGGACGTTTCTGGTTATGAGCTTTTCTGTTTCAGCTGAGGTCCCAATTTTCCTGTAGTTTGAAATGTATCTTGACTTTAAACTAAGTAATGCCTCCTCCTTACTACCTTGTCTTCTCCCTGTCCATGTTTCTACTGTTTCAAGGATGTTATCACTGACTAAATAATCTCTCTCACTATTTATAGTTATAGAATTACAACCATAAGAATGATGAACCAGTAATTTTCCACTCTATACAGTCTCAAATTCAATTGGTTCTTGTTAAATATCAACAATAACTGTGACATAAGCGCTTAGGTCATCAAGATACTATGACATAAGCGCTTAGGTCATCAGCCACCAACCAAGTTTTACTTCCTATATAAGAGCTTATGCTCTCATGTAATATAACAAGATCAATACAATGTAGTTCTAATATTGCTACCGTGTTTTTCTCTCCTCTCTACTAGTTCTGTTTATTACTTCCGCATTGCTCATATTTTGACATGGTATCAAAGCGGGAGTAGAGAGGAGGAGTATTTCAGTTGAAGCTTGTGGTTTTTCAAGGAAAAGTAGCTGCCCGGATTTATATTTTCAACCAAAAGCCCCAAAAAACATAACCCAAACCAAGATACGAACACCTACTAGTGTAGAACTGTAAGGGGCAATTCACTGGTTGAATTCCAGCTTGTAAACACCACCATACACGCTGTCACGTGCCACCTGTATTATGGAGGCCTTACAAGGCAGATCCGACCAGTCTTCTTAAGGGAAGGCTGATTCATCTCCTCCAACCGATTCAATCCATACAACGACCTTAAAATTTCACATACAACAGGTTGGTAGATATCATGATATCCCACCATTTTATTATGTTTCTGCAAATTAAATAGTTAGAGGGGCTAAGTTCCAGTGAAGTTATTAGGTGATGGTCCTTGTCAAGGCGAGTTCATTCATCAAGACGCATACCGCGGAGCAGCAGAAGTAGTGGTATATATACAGATATATACACACAGTTCACTGCCACGAATATATACACTTTCTATTATTTGACATGGCCTAAAATATACCGTGTGATCGAAAATTCGAGTCCCGGTATCCCAAAAGACTCAATAAACTCAAGATCGGTCGATCCTAAAAATGGGTATAGTTGGACGCTCAGATTAAGCTCAAGTGTTACTAGTGTCCACTCTTCAATCCCAAGATAGGTCTTTCATCCGAAGATGGGATTTCGAGTGAGGGGGCGTGTTAAATATCAACAATAATTGTGACATAAGCGCTTAGGTCATCAAGATACTATGACATAAGCGCTTAGGTCATCAGCCACCAACCAAGTTTTACTTCCTATATAAGAGCTTATGCTCTCATGTAATATAACAAGATCAATACAATGTAGTTCTAATATCGCTACCGTGTTTTTCTCTCCTCTCTACTAGTTCCGTTTATTACTTCCGCATTGCTCATATTTTGACAGTTCTAATCACAAATGATTTGTCATCACTATGATCCAGGATTTTTGCTACTATGCCAATACAATTTTTTTGGTCATGCTTCTGTTCTATCCCAAACATGAAAAGCTATTCATGGTTTCCTTCTCCTTTGCTGAGGTAAACAAATGAGCTGAAATAAGAAACCATGCCATATAATCTTCATTTCCTTTTAACTTTATATATACAAATGTAGGGACCGCTTGCATGGGCATTGATTGTTTGGCGTTGCAGCTTAGTTTTTAGTTCTGTTGACAAATTAGTAAGCGTCCTCATACATCTTTTGCCTGGTGAGTTGCATTCCATTATATTGAATTGTTAATTACGATGATGGCACTCTTCTTTTGAATCTACTATCTAGCTATTATCTATTAGTGTTTTCTATGTAATGCTTCCAGCAAACTCAACTTGAAACCATTTACCTGTAAGATACTTTATTTAGTGCGCTTCTGATTACGCAAATTACTGTCTTTTGTTGCTCTTTCTTGTGTTGGAACATGCTAGCTCTAAGTTATAGAACAATTCTTTGTTTTGCATCTGTTTTCTATTTTGAAATTTTGTGCTAAGTTTGCAGTGTTTGTCATAAATGGCAATCGTGTTGCAAATCTTCAGCTTTCTGGAGTTCTTAACTCTTATAACATTCTTGTAAAGTAAAGTCTCACTTACGAGGACAGATGGGCACTTTAATTTTACCACGTTATTGATTTTAAAGTGAGAAACGCATTGCCTTTCAAGAGCAAGTTGCTGGCACACCTTCCAGAGTCTGTTTTGTAACTGACTTTTAAAATACAAATTCCATATACATCGATATTGGAGAGGCTACTCAACCCTCTGGAAGTCCAAATTTTTGCTCCTGTTTCTACCCACATCTCAGTAGTCTTATCATGCACCGAGTATATGGGGTTCTTGATAATTTCCCGTAGTCTGGTTGAATTTCAGATAGATATTAGGTTCAGTTATACTTAATAAAAATAAATTATTGGTTAGTTATGATGATATTTTTAGCCCAAAGTTAACTTTACTGGCCTTTATTTATTTATTTATTTACATATTCAGGGTTGGTATTTTTCACAATCCGGTGGTGGGATCCCGCTTTCTTTGAGGCCATGCATCCTGAAGGGACTGTAAAACGAGCTGCATGGCCTTATGTAGAAGAAAGATCTTATCTATGGACCTGGCTTTTTGTCGTTCCTTTGGCTGCTTACACCATTTGGCAGATTTTATATTTTTGGATTGTGAATGTCCTTCGTCGTCAGAGGCTGCTACGAGATCCAGAAGTTATGACTTCTTACAGGTTTGAGAAGACTTTTAAAGCTATCTTATAATATGTTTTCTCTATGTTTTATAGTATAATACATAATATATACATAGATATATTTATAATTTTCTATGATGGATAAGTTCGCTTTTTCGGAGGTCATTCTTCACGGCTTCACTAATACTGCAACAACGAAATACTTTAATACAAGGATTACAAGAGAAGTATAAAATTATGGCAATTACTTCATGCATGCATTCACAGCATTATAAAATGCACCCTGACCCTCCTATTTATTTAGATAAGCCTTTCAACACATTCCATGGTATAAACCTTTTGTTCTGCATTCATTTTCTTCCCTTCATCATATTTGTACAAGTTATAAAATGATTTGATTTTGCTCAATAGGGAACTTTCCAAGAAAGCACAAAAAGCAAACAATCTATGGTGGCGATTAAGTGGTTTACTTGGCGATCAGAATCGAATGTTCATGTATATTCTGCTTCAAGCAGGGTTCACGGTAGCAACCATGGCACTAACAGTTCCTATATTCTTGTCATATGAACTACATGTAATCTTCCAGATACTCAAAGTTTCTGCATCTGTATGGAATGGAGGAAGCTTTTTGCTGGAAGTAATGCCAAGACAAGTGGTGTTAGGATCAGGCGCTTACCACTGCGCTAAAAGCCCCGGTGCTTGTAGCAAGGCGCAACCTTATTTCCTTTAACCTTATTCAGTGTGCCTAGCGCCACGGTCCGATTTAGGGAGATGCTGGCCATGCCACACAATCCCCCCCCCCAGCATCTGCCCGCCACTACCCCGTGACAGCACAAATGCCTTCTGCGCTAACACTGCGCCTAATGGGATTCGAACCCGCGACCTAGCTCTGATACCAATTGTTAGGATCAGGCGCTTACCACTGCGCTAAAAGCCCCGGTGCTTGTAGCAAGGCGCAACCTTATTTCCTTTAACCTTATTCAGTGTGCCTAGCGCCACGGTCCGATTTAGGGAGATGCTGGCCATGCCACACAAGTGGTTCTCAAGGAGAAGAAAAAATCAGAGAAGCAGTCCGTACAGACGCCACAAGTTCAATCTTTAGTTACAGAAGAAACTCCTCCAAGAACATTAGACACAGTTGATATGGGTGAACCCCTATCTCAATAGCTACGAAAAATAATGCTTGTAAACCCGTTTGTATACTATGTGAAGAATCTACATGCAGCTGATCGAAGAAGTTAAAATGTAGGTCTTGTGTTTTGGTAATTGAAATGTAGTGGTTGAAGTTTTTTATTTTTGAAGAACATTAGAACCGAGAGTGAAAGCGGTTTCGGTAAATTGTGTTTGGCATCAAACTGGCAAGGCCATATAGGATACAACGTTTTGTTCTAGTTTGTAGTTTCATTAGCACTGAAACAGTTGTACAAAAACATGTACCATGTCAATTGAACTAGCTCTCTAATAGTAGAGTTTTTATGGTTTGTAAATTTGTATTATATATATTATATAATTTATATTATATGAATGTCACCATTCTATTCATGTTTGCAAAACAAGACTACAAAATAAATTGCAGTATTAAGAGTTGCTAAAGTAATTCAAAAAGAAAACGAGAGAGCTAATATATAAATACTAAAAGAAAGAAAAAAGTGCCTTGTTTTTTTTATCATTAATAAATTTTTTAGGTCTTGCTTAAAAAAAATAAATTGATTTAAAAAGAAAAAAAATGATCACTCACTCAAAATAAATTTATGCCTTATGTTTGAAACATTTTAACGGATTCATAATAATCTATGGATTTTTAAAAATTGTTGTTGATTTTAATTCTACACGGAGTTTGTCGATCAGATTTGATGGGAAATCCCATAGAATTTACGTAGAATCTCGCTGATTTTAATAAAATCCTACAAAATCTCATAAAATTTGGCCGAATTTCAAAATATATAAAAACATACGAAATCCGTCAAAATCTATCACATTTTAGAATCCAAAAAAATTCGCGACTTTTTAAATACCATGAGATTTTAAAGGATTGTTTTAAATCTTAATTGAATACCATTAGATTTGAAGTAGTTTTTAAAATCGTGATTGAATACCTCAAGATTTTAAAGGACTTTTTAAAATCTTAAATGAACACCTTCAAGTTTTGATATACTCCCTCCGTCCCAATTTTCTTGTCCATCAATCAAAATCCACTTTTTATTCAATCAAATTAAATATATTGATAACTTTCCCAAAATATTATTGAATTTACAAAATTGTCCCTTTTCAATAATTAAGCTTTAAGAAATTACAAAATAATTAGGGGAAATTAAACTTATCAATTTACCATAATTATTAAATGTGGACAATTTTTTTGGGACAAACGAAAATGGAAATAGTGGACAATAAAAATGGGACGGAGGGAGTATTATTTAAAATCGAAGTAATTTTTAAAATCCATAAAAATCCTTCAAAATCTAGAACAAATACACCCCTTAAATCTCAGTCGTTGATGACAAAGCTTACGACAAATATATTCGTAGGACCGTCTTTAACAAAACCCTAGGCGTTCATTTGCAGAGCAAACAACAAAGTGAAGCATCTAGTTCCGATATAACTCCGTAACTCGTTCCTGAACATGGCGAGTCAGTCGAGCAATATGGGATAGGAGGTTAGTTCTCATCTTGTATTCATTCGCATATCATTACACACAGAGAGATAAATCGATAATAAATTCAATTTGTAAATTGTGTAAATAGGTAAAATAGTGTTTGATTAGTTACAATGATGAATTTGTGTTTATGTTGTTTATTGTGAATTGAATTTTTTTTATTGTAGTTGATAGTCGATGAAGAGAAGCAGTAGGAGGAGAATAAGAGGAAGGAGGAGAAGAAGAAGAGGAAGGAGGAGGAAGATGAAAATGATACGATAATCCATCTTGCAAAATGCTTTTGTTAGACATGTTACAAAATTTTATAGGCTTAATGACCTTTTAGCCCTTAAAATTTAATACGTTGTACCCATCAAATCCTCAAGTTTCAACTTGAATCTTTTAGCCCATTGGAAAAAATAACGATACATATCGGACGAACAAAATAGATTTTAGATGTGTACCGTTTCATTTTTTTTTTGATAAATTAGTGTTTGATTACATGTGAATTGAATTTTTGATTGTAGTTGGTAGGCATGGTATGGGAAGAAAACGATGATGAGATGAAGAAGCACTGGGAGAAATTGAAGATGGAGGAGGAGGAAAAGAAGAAGAAGGATGAGGAGGAGAAGAGGAATGAGGAGGATGAAGACCGACGTCCGGGATGTGGGAGAGGAGAATATGGTAGTGGTTGGGTCCAATGTGATGGATGTGTGACCAGTGGTTACATACAGAGTGTGTGGTTATGACCTTGGATGAAGCTCAAGCACTGCCTTACTTCAGTTGCCCAAATTGTGAAATGGCTCGTGCTATCTTTTGAATCTAGGTCTGTTTCAATGAGGAGGAGAAGCAGGAGGAAGAGAGAAAGAAGAAGCAAGAGGAGGAAGAGAGAAAGAAGAAGGCGGAGAGGGAGGATATGATAGAGATGCTGGAGGCTTTATCGGAGGAAGAGAAGATGGAGTGTATGGAGATGTTGGAGCAGGGGGAAGAAAGAATGAAGGAGGAGGAAGAGAAGAAGCAGTAGGAGGAGAAGGCGGTTGAGGACTGGATCAGGGCGACTTTATCGGAGTTGTACCAATCCTGATGTCAAATTTGTTTTAATGTAGAAGGTGGTGACGATTGGGTTCAGTGCGAAAGTGTAAAGCGAAAGTGTAAAGGCTGGGTGCACACTTGTAAGGTTAAATTTGTTTTACTGAATTATCAAACTACTAATGCTTTTTTTGCTACGTGCTGAGTCAGCACGCCATCCGATATCAATAACCGGTAACGATCATCACGGACGCTATTGACGTGTAGCACTTGAACGATTGGCCTCGAGTCTATATCTCCGTTGAGTATCGCCGTGATGGTGTGCGCTGTCAGATTCACCGACATCGTTGTGTGTGTGTGTGTGTTGTTAAAAGTGGGGAGTAAAACCTAATTTCGCTAAGGTTGACGAGGGGATAATTGTGTCGACTCTGTTTTGGGCTTGGGCTGAAGACCGTTTTGGACTTGGGCTGAAGGTTCTAGAAGGACAGAGGCGGTGGATTGCAAGTGGACAAATTATCGTATTTTTCAATTTGTTAATTAATAGAAAACTAGTTTACGCACGCGTTTCTTTTGATATGTTATAAACAACTAGTAATATGGCCCGTGCTATGCACCGATTTGAATTTAGTAAAATATTTTGATTGTTTTCTATTTAATTAATGTGTTAAAACGATAGCAACAAAATCATTTGTGTGATATTTAGTTAATCTTATATATTATTTTTGTATTCGTCGATCGAAAAAACAATTATATTGAACGGACCAATTACATAACAATGAACGGGTCAATTAATCAATTATCACTACGGATGGTATTCACTTTCAGATTAATTTTCACGGATGTTTACCACTACGGATGTTATATAAATATTAAAATAGTAATATGGCCGTGTTAATTAATTGATGATTAAAAAGCAAAGCATGGTAGTTATACGAAACGGATTATCATAAGAACTTGTAAGATTGAATAAGTTACCGAGATCTTCATATACTTACATAATATACTTATACTTGTTAAAATCATATAATTCCATCATCGTTTAGAGTTGTATCCTTTTAACGCATATCTAAATTTACTTTATGATGAAACTCGAAGGCCACTTCCTTGTCATACGAAACTTGATTTTCCATTTTATTCGTGAAGTGATCACTTTCACAGTTTCATTGATGATAGTTAATCAAAAAAATTTATTTGTAAAGTATGGAGAAGGAATAATAATTTGATACCATATCTTGTTTGATTATTCAATTTGATACTCATGATAATTAAATCAATGGATTAACATAAATTTAGGAAAATTTATAAAAAAAGAATACAAAAAGATTATAAGAAACATCGAGGTTCTTATTTTTTAAATGGTTTTAGGAATTATAATGTTATAATGATATTCTTTTTGATTTAATTTGTTTAAAAAAGAATAAATATACAAAATTCAGTGAATAAAAATAAAAATATGTATATCGACGCCTTTATTATTTTTTATTTATATATATGTGTCAATAAAATAATTAGTGATATAATATAAAATAAATAATAAATTATATCAAATTTTACCAATAAATCGATATACTATTTAAAGGATATAATATAAAATTTAAGATGTAGCATTAAAATTTATATAATACAATTATCTTGCTAATTTATTATATTTGATACTCACAATAAATGAAATCATGATTATAAGAAATACACATGATCTTATTGTTAAATGATTTTAGGAATTATAATGTTATAATGTCATTCTATTTTATATGATTTGTTTGATATGAAATTAACCATAAAATATTTGATTATGAATTTTACATGATAAATTTTTAAGGAAATGATTATTAATAATTGATAAATTTTAAGGCAATAATGTTTAATTGATTGGCACAAACTCTTCTCTTGTTGAACTGTAAAAATTTCTTTTGAGTGATGACATAAACTTTGTAAGTTGTTCTCTCCAAAGAACAACTATATATATAATATCTAAAAATATAATTATTTTTTTATGTCATTGTGTAAATTGCTCTACCTTTTCTTAAATTTTAAAATTAAAAAACTAAAAAAAGTTCAAGTGTTTCAAAATTAATTTATTATTTTCAATTTATATTGATTAATAATTGAAATATCTAATTCAAGAATGTTGGGACGTTACCTCATAGTAATATGTCAAATAAAATAAAATTCAAACTTTTATTGTATCATATTATTAATAAATGAAAATTATTTAAAAGTTAATTCGTGGAATGGTTTAAATTGAAATCAAAAATTCGATTAAGATTATATGGAATTAATTAATTAATTTATTTTTGTAAATATTTACATTTAATAAGTAAAATAAAGATAAAAATTAAAAAAATAAAATTAATTCTCGTACCCACTTCTCTTTGGGTCCACTTCTCAAAAATCCATTTTGTGGGATGCGTTTAAAACATCGATATACAAAACGAGTGTCTTCTTCGATGTTTTTGGGTTGGGATTTAAATTTTTTATGTGGATTGGAAACTCATACCTGGTCTTATATTCAACACCTATTTGTATGTATATCCCAATTTGCAATATGCAATATATGCGTTGCTTTTGTTTTATTTTTCAAATTTTAGTGAAAAAAATATAATAAAGTATATATAAATAGTATCTTTTTTAAATTATTATAATTAAACAAAATCTTTTTAACTAAGAAAGAGTTATCGAATAAACTTATACGTAATACTATAAAAAAATGACCGATATCTAAGGAATAAAGGACAAAATTTGGGAGAGAGATGAGAGAGGAGAGGGGCGATTTTCAAATTTCAAATTTGAAAAGTCGCCGGTTTGGATTTTCCGGCAATAGTCACCGGATTCATCCTATAATTCAATCAGGAAAAGTTAGTCATAAGATCGAGGAATAACATTGGGTTAGGAAAACTTTGGATAATCTCCAAATTAGGGGCGATGATATCTTAAGGGGTTTCATTGAGGGTAACAAATCTATAGTGGATTCGGAGGTTTTTGATAGTTTTCTTAAGGGGGATGAACAAGCCACTAGAGATGCATTAAATGAAATCCATTGGAGGAGTTTGCGTTTGTCTAAGGAGAATATAAGGGATGCAGGGAAAGACGATCATTCACAAGCTGTTAAGGACGTCAATAAGGTATTTACTCATCCTTGCTCTAGATCATATGTGGAGGTGCTCAAATCGGCCAAAAACCCTGAATTGAAGGATTTAAGCGATAATAAGGTAAATGATTGGACAGTGGTTCAATCTAAGAGAAGTAAGAAAAAGAGGCTCGTAGCAGGATGTACTATTTTCATTTCCAAAATTCCGGATCAATCTTTTGCTAAGGATTTATGGGAACTTTTCAGTGGTTGTGGCACGGTTCTTGATATTATCTTACCAAGGAAAAGAGATAAAAAAAATAATAGATTTGGTTTTGTCAAGACAACCAATGAGGAGGAAGCAGGAATTTTGATTTCTAATGTTAAGCAAAAGAAGGGATTGGGTCAAAAGATTAGTATGACAATTAATTCATCAGTAAGCAAAGATAAGAAGGAGCATAGTGGTATTGTATTACCCAATAATCAAGTGGATTCTGTTAAGAAAGGTGTTAGGAAAATCTCAGTGGATGGGCCAGAAAAATTTAGTGAAAGGCATATGATGTAGCCTATTTGTATTTCGAGGATACAACTCAACTTAAACAAGATTGTATTAGTAAATAGTATATAGACTGTCACATGGAATCTCAGATTGTATTATCTGTCAGAAGAAAAAGATCAAGGTCAATCTACAGACTTGAGATATTACTACATTGAAAGAAGCTCAGTCATCTGATCAAGCCTCAGTGGAGTATTTGTTAAGAAGTGGATTCGTTTAAAGTGATAGAGATTTCAAGGTGACAGAGACAGTACAGAGAATTAAAGAGAGAGAGAAGAAAAGAAAAGGAACCAGATTTTAAAGTCAATATATGAAGAACAGACATTGCGGTTAGTCACTCATGAACCAGACAGTACATCGAGTGTCAACATTAAACAGTGGTTGTTCGTCATTAACTTCAGTGGTTCAAGCTATCAAGATTGGTATAAGGGAAAATCATTGTGCAAGCAACAGAAGTGTTAAATTCATTAACCACAATGATTTTACTATCAAGTGGACTGGCTACGAGGAAAAAGAATTTGCGCTATCAATAGATTTATATTAATTCTTATTTAATTAACATATTTATGTAATTTATTTAATTAATAAATTAATTCATTCTTGAATTAATTTATTTATTAAATTAATTATCATGTTAATTAACGTTGAATTAATGTATTAATCTAAATTGATTTAATTAAGTAATTAATGAATTAATCATTATTTGTTTAAATGATTAATTGATTAAGTAATTAATTAAATTAAAACAAAAGAGATTTGGGTTATGAATTTGCATGGGCTGAATCCAAAAGAAATGAACTGGGCCGGTTGAAAAGCCATTGGGCTCAAGGCCCAATTGAAGTGCAAGATCTGTTAAAAGTGAGGTACTAAGTTGTAATTTTGTGTGTGAACACAAAATTAAGAAATCAAGTTGTTGTCGGCACATGTACTGAATAAACAATCAAATTGATTAACAAACAAGTGGTAACATGTTCTGTCTAGTCGCTGTCGGCAAAACAGCTCACGTCCCACGCAGCGCGTGTCTTTCACGCGCCAGGAAGAAAACGACCAAAGCCTGCGCGTGCTGTCCACTTCCCCTTCCTGCAACTGGTCTTCGTATGGCAGTTGTGTTCAGTTTGTACATAAAAGAATTAATCCGGAAGAGGCAGTGTTTATTTAATTCATTTACAGACTATCTTGATAGTCACACCGGTAGTCTGTTTTTAAAGAGGATAGCCACACCGATAGTCTGCAAGAGTAATTGATAGTCTGTATTATTAAATGGATAGTCTACAAGCCATTTAATAGTCTATCAATGATAGTCACACCGGTAGTCTGCAGCACAATTGGATAGTCTGCAAGTCATTTGATAATCTACCGATAGTCTAAAAAGTGAAGACAGAAGAGGCGGACACAGAACATAATACACTACAACATAATATCAAAACATACACAGACTCCATTTCTCTCTCTCAAACAAGAACACATCAAGCTTTAATTATTTTTTGTAAATTCAAGTTCTAAGCCTTTGTAATATTTTATCCGGTGGAACTTGATTATTTGTGATTCTTGTACTACTAGCGAATTAAGTTTCCTAGTTCTTATCTTGATTTTTATTAACTAAATTAGAAAAGTTCATGTCGAATTTTCTAATTAGTTTTTATCATCTTGATAATTAATCTGTACTGAAATTGTAACACCCATCAAGTTAATATATTGTTATATTCAACTTGAAATTTGTTTCAATTTATTCCGCACAAATTTGTCTAAACTAAATTTTATTTAACGGACAAATTTCGATAAATTGGTATAGATTGTATTCAACCCCCCCTTCTACAATCTTATCGGACCTAACATTTAGTCATATTGAAGCGGAAGTTAATCAAGAAATTGAGACTAATGTTAGAAATAGTATTGTGGGATTCATTAAGGAAAATGTGAGTGCAGTTGAAGTATTGGGGCTCATCAAGAAAGAAGGATTCATCGAGGCACGTATTTTGGAGCTTAATCCGAGGAAATTCTTGATATCTTCGGATGTGGAGAATGATGATTTGAAAGAGAGAAAAGAGGTTCTAGATAAGATTTTTTGCAAAATTAGGAATTTTGCTGATAGTGATGTCGTTCTGGACAGACTTGTCACTGTTGAATGTATTGGTCTGCCAATGCAAGCTTGGTTGGAAGAGAATGTCAAAGCATTTACACATCATATAGGTGAATGGATCTCATGGGAGTATCAAGATCATCAGAATCTGAAAGTGTTTAATCCTCTTGTTACACTGTCAACAAGGAGAATTGATAGAATTGAGGAGAAGTTTAGTGTGTTGGTTCAAGGTATGCATTATCAGATTGTCTTTAGGGAGTGTCAAGTTAATAAATTTTGCAATGCTAAAGATGATCCTGGGCTAAAGGAAATAATTGCTGATATGAGTAATCAAGTAGAGCTAAGAGTTTATAATACAATCAAGCAGGCTTTGGAGGAAAGTACAGGTACAGAGGTAGTGAACAACTTTTCTAAAGAAAGAGAGGAAAATGGTAATAGTGACTTGGCTTCACATGTCTATATAGATGATCAGTTAGTATTGGCTAGGGAAGCGAAGGTAAGCTCTGAAGAAAGTAAGGAGAATATTTCCAGAATTTCGGAAACCTTCTTGGATCATCAAATTTCTTCTTACAAAAGTGATCATTCTTATAAGTCGGTTAGAAATCAATTCAGGGATCATAATTCGATTGATTCATCTAATGGTATACACTAGTACAAAATAGGCTTTTAGCGTCGGTCAAAAAAGGCTTTAGGCGTCGGTTATTTGGCGTAGTATATGAAGGCGACGCTATAGGTATAGGCCTATGGCGTCGGTTAATTGGGCGACGCATATAATGTACTAATAGCGTCGGTTATTTAAATAACCGATGCTTAAAGTCTATTTTAGGCGTCGGTCATTTAAACAACCGACGCTTAAAGTCTGTTATAAGCGTCGGTCATTTAAACAACCGACGCTTAAAGTCTTATTATAGGCATCGGTTATTTAAACAACCGACGCTTGAAGTCTTATTATAGGCATCGGTCATTTAAACAACCGACGCTTAAAGTCTGTTATAGGCGTCGGTCATTTAAATAACCGACGCTTAAAGTCTGACTATATAGGCATCGGTCATTTAAACAACCGACACTTAAAGTCAATTTTTTTTAAAAAAAAAATAAAAATTGCAATTCTATTATGAAACATTACATTTTCAGAAACAGTTTAGCCAATGCCAGAACAGCAAACTATATACAAAATCAATCTATACATGATACATAATCAAGAATGAGATCTAATTAATAGACAATATATAAGACTATTCTACATTCTACATTCTACAAGTCAATACCGATAACAAAGTAAACAAACTGATCTAATTAACAAAGTCAATACAGATAGGTCTTCGATTACAGGACATGAAACATTTCCCTGATTTGCCAAGCTAAGCTAAGCCCAGAAGTGCCATCCTCATCATCATCAACTAGATTAATCATATCCAAATTCTGTTTATCAACTGAACAAATTTTCGAAGATGGAGATCTTTCCTTCAGTATAAGTGCTTAGTATGATATTCATTAATGAGGTGCTACATAATTGTAACAGTAATGAGGTGCGGCTAAGAAACAATTGTGACATGCATACATTCATCAGGTAACTAACTAAACTACATATTGTACACACATCACTGATACATATGACTAACTAAACTACATATTGTACACACATCACTGATACATATACTCATCTATACCTATGTCTAAGCTAGGAATCAAAGTCCACTGTTTATCCAAGTTTGATTAGCAAAATTATATGTACAGCAGTCAGTCATCTCCTATCTTTTGATGTCAGATGCGAGACCCTCACCACGTGGCATTTTCTTTGATCCGGCTGCAATACAAATTGTATTATTAGCAATCAACTATTAACCTATATCAAGTGATATAGGACTTCAAGAATTGACTTCAAGAATATATGAATTTTCTTTGATCAGGAATTGACTTCAAGAACACATGAATTTAACTACAAAACATGACAGATGGCATACAAAAAATAGTAGTTACATCCAGCAAACTTTAACTACAATGTGATACCATCATACCATGTAAACAACATATCAAATACATATTGTTTTACAAGCAAAACTATTGAAAAAAAGATGAGAACACCAAGTAATATGGGAAGATAAGAATCTTATAACAGTTTATTTATATTAAAAAGCAAGCTGCTTTCACTGTGAACCGGAAGTTGAGATGAGCAAAGAAGGGTGCACATTTTTTCTTGTGGAAGGACGGTAAAGGGTAACATGGAATTTTGATTGTAATTTTTAAGTCGCAATTATTCTTATCCGTAAATCTACGATTAATGGCTAAAAGCTTTCATTGTCGAATTAGTGACGCTGGATGTTAGCCACTCATTAAAATCATATATACCAAGAGTGCAATTATAGAAAAGGTGTTTGATTCTTCTACGTTTCTCATTCTTTCTGTTTTCTTAAAAAAACTTTAAACAATGAAATTGCAAAGAATAGAGACGCTGTCCTTTTTGTCTATTATTTACCCCAGTTACACTCACTGAGACTTTTATTCACCTTGAGTTACTAAGCAGCAGAACTTTTTGTTATAGCTATTTAGCGAAGTACTTGTGTTCAATCACAATATTTAACAAGATATATAGAATATCGTATTCTTCAATCATTTCCTTGGGTATTCTAGCCTAAACAAATGGAAGGAGAAAAAAAAATTGGCCAAAATAAGAACAATGAACGGAGTATGACAAAGCGAAAGAAACCCAACCTGATCGTCTACTAAAATTCCTCCAGAGTAGTGTTCACTATTCGTCTCCTTTTGTACCATCCATGATAAAGCAATTCGCTGTCAAAAATATCAACTTATTTCGATTAAGAAAGTCACGGACAGGATTGAAAGGGCAAAAGAGGTGAAAGGAATGTGAGAGCAAAATGTCTGATTTGAGTGCCACACCTAAATCATTGTGTCTGCGGACTCTGCCCAAATAAAGTAGGCACATATTGTAGCACTTTTTCCATAAAAACTCTACAGTATCAAGAAACATTCTAGATAGCATGATTGAACTTCTGTACCTTGATTACTGTTTGCCAAACTAAAATTACCACCATAAGGGCCAAGCTTCAAATTCTTCTCTGTACCTTGAAATATATTGGAAGTTTGAACCGCATAAAGGTCATTGTTTTCGAAGGAGTATCTGTTATTTACTCAGAAGGAGATAGTAAATTGCAGTGAGCATAATACTGAGTAATGCAGATGGTATAAATACCTGTTTCCGGAACAAAGCCTCTTGATTGAGCATTGTCTGCCTTAAAATTTCTTTAAAAGAGTCAGTATGCATTTGGATGAGCTCCTACTTAGTAAATATTTTAACTAAGTACATAACGATATCAATATAACCACTGCAATGGATAAACATATTTAATCAATAAGAACTACAGAATGATGCAAGGACATGTATCAATACTAGTGAATAATTGTTGATACTTACTATGTTCCAATCACGATCTTAGTTTTCGCTTCATTTTGATCACCTCCAAACATTCTAGCAATTCCAAAGTCTGAAATTTTAGGGCTTAACTCACTATCAAGTAAAACATTGCTAGCCTTGAGATCCCGATGTATTATTCTCAACCTCGAGGATGAAGGTAAACAAGCCCCTTTGCAATACCTATTGCAATCTTAAAGCGATGTTCCCACTTGAGTGTGGTTCTTTTCCAGTCTACAGTACATGCACATTCATATTAGTACTATTTATCCTCCAAATACGATCAAATACAGGACTATTTCAAGCAACGGTATAACTTACCAAATATAAGCTTGTCTAAACTTTGGTTAGGCATGTACTCATACACTAATAATTTTTCATTCCCTTCAAGGCACCAACCTAAAATCCTGACAAGATTTCTGTGTTGAAGTTTAGAGATTAGAATAATCTCATTCTTAAATTCCTCTATACCTTGTCCTGAATCCTTGGAAAGTCTTTTCACAGCTATCTCTTGTCCCGAAGATAACTTACCCTAAAATATTACATACATAGAGACGTTTCAGCACGATGCCTGATTTTTTACTCGTAACTTCAAATTAAAAACAGGCCATACATTTAGTTACCTTGTAGACAGGACCAAAGCCACCGGTGGCAATAATACTTGTGTCTGAAAAGTGGTTGGTCGCGCTTGCTAAAGTAGACAGATCATATAATGGTAGGTCTATGTCTTCTTTGTTTCTTTCTGAAAAGACAATGAGAGTCATCTGCATCATACACTTAGAGATGAACTACATGCTACACTATGATTTTCATATTTGTAAATTCTTATCAAGTTCTCGCCATATTATAGCACAATAATATAAAGCATTGTTTAAAATTCATGATGATCATAGTGTTGTACCTCTTCGTCTCTTTAAAGTTCGGAGTCTGCACCAAACCAACAAGCCTATGAATAGCATCACTGAAGCTGCTGATACAACTGAAATTATCAGAACTAATCTCCTTTTCCGATTGTCTGCATGTTGACACCATAAATCATTAATTGTCCAGTGTCTTTCACAATTTAAGTTCAAGATTCCAAGTAGGTGCTACAAAAAGTAATCTGAAACTGCCATATCTTGTCAAGAATAGAAGGTGATGAGGAATAATGTGGTGTAGCTAAACATCATGCTTATATGCCTTTGTTTTGGTTTTCGACTAGTTCTGTTCTTATCATTTATACGGCAAACCAGAACAAACAGATAATTTTGCAGGCCTATATGTGTGTCTGAAAAGTTCAGAAGATGTTCCCATTAAAAAAAGTTGTGCCTAGTTTTCACATAGGGAAAGGAAAAAAGAGAACGGAGGAGTATTTACTCAGTTCTGAAGCTGCAAGGCGTATGTACATCCCTTGCTCACTGCCTTCTGTATTTAATACCGTTTTTACATCAATCAAATCACCATACCATATCAGACAGCCACTTCCTTTTCCAGTGATATCTGAATTTGCATACGCCGTACACGAGCAATTTCTAGAACACATTTGCTCACATTCCTTTAATCTCATGCTACCATTGAACCAAAACTCCTGTGCCAAAAGATCTGGTAGTTTGACATTATTTATCCACAAAAATCCATCCCCCTTGAGACAATCCAGCGGTTTCCTCCTAATGCACCCCTTAGTCCTGTCAAGAACATTCCATTCACTTTCTGACTTTGGAATAAAACCATGAAAGCACTCACAGCTTAAATCTTCATTAGCCTTGCAGAGGCCATTGGGACCGCATTTTGCATATTGATCACATGTATCACTTGGTGTCTCGTATATCAGGACCAATCAGAAGTCCCTCGGATTGCATATCTCTGCAGCATTCCAGACTGATTCAACACAAGTCTTGATATTGTTTGGTTAGCTGTAAATTCATAGAAGAAAGTTATCTCTTTAGTGCTATTAGTATACTTGTAATTAAACAAAGGATTTGTTGGACGTGATCTGTAAAGGCCACTTAATCGAATTCCATTCCAAACACCAGTACGGAACTTCTTTTTTGATCCTTCACGAAGAACAACTTGAGGCAATCCAAGAAGATCCATTCCATACACAAAGTTTCCAGGAGATGGATCAGTGGTGTTCACCCAGGATGTCAATTTTCTGGCCTTGCCGGTAGTCCAGTCCCAGCCAATCTTCATGCCAGGCAAAAGCGTATCACCTGTTTAAAAAGATTTTAAAGAATGTTTCAAATTTCATTCTAATATGTTGTTATATTATGTCACTGGATAAATTTCTGTGCACCACGATGATGGAAAGCGTCATGGGATCGAATACCATGACGCTCAATTATTTAGTTTTCCTATTTAGTGAGAAATTCATCACAAAATAAATTTTCAACTTGTTGCTGAACTAGTACATAACGTATTTTATGGTGTGGGTAACTGTGAAAACACAAGTTTTAGGTTAATGTCCGACTGTTTTACCAGGTTGTAGTCACGATTAGTACAAATGGAAAACTGTTTTGTGCTACGGTGAAAATGATTAAAATGGTGTGGGCTGTGAATGTAATGAGCCCAATAACATAAAATCCTGCAATAATTATTAAAAGCTAAAAGTATTAGACCTGAAGGAAGACCTGGGACATGCACTTGCATTAGAGAAGGTAATGATTTTGCGCCATTGCTTCCTATGTTTACATCCTTGGATAAAGTTACCATCCATTAATTTACACCAGCTATTAGTTGGTACTTCAACAATATTTACACTGGACAGTACATCCCATGTTGGTGACGTTGCCTAATGGTTTTGTACCATGGAAGAGTGAATAAACTAATGCTTCCTAAATCAGTTTTATCCTCCTTAGAAATCCAAAACAAACATTATCGAACACTATCCAGATACAAGCACATCATATTGTACATAAATAACTACTTAAGCGTTTCATGTCACTACAGTCTGTACTTCATGATAAGTATGGAGTTTTGACAGATTAAACTAGATCTGGCAATCACAACTAAACCAACAAACGAAAATGCAGGACATGTCACTGTACCAGTATAGTTTTATGTATTATATAGCGTGGTAATGGTATGATCACACCATACATAATAATGTCTAAAAAATCACTCTTCAATCTGAAGTCAACGAGGAAATTCTACTCTCCTTGGGAATAGAAACGCTCTAAATATAGTGTTGGAAGTGCTTCATCTGTCACAAAATTAAAAGGCAGGACATATAAAACCTCAATTATTAAGTCCAAAGACACCTGAATATACATACCTGAATTGATCCTAGAGATGCCCAATCGATCCAAATAAGAATGAACCCTAAATTAGCAGAGATAAATCGAATCCGGAGATGCCAATCGAACCTAGAGATACCCAATCGAACCTCGAAAAGTAAAATATCACCGGAGATGTAAAAACCCGGAGATGCCCAATCGAGAATCTGAGCGGAGTAAGGTCAGAAAGTGAGGTTAGTAGGAGAGTAAAGTAAAGTGAGAGTTATCAGCAGAATTAGCAATAAAGTGTTATCGACTAGATTATTTAGTCACCGGAGAAAGTGAGAGTTAGTGTCACAAGTGCAATTCGGGAGGATAGTTTGTACAGTGCGAAAAGCGTGTGAAATTGGGGAGGATAGTTTGTACAGTGCGGAGAGTTGTCATGGGTGTTAAAGTTACAAGTCCATAAAATTAAACATTAACAATTAAAATTATTTTTATGTTTGTATAATAATTTATATTTTTTTAATTATAATGTATAAAAAATTATAATATTTATTAATTGATATTATATAAAATTTCAATTTCTTTAAAATCTTACACAGATAAAAGTGTAGTTTTTTAATAATATAATTTACATCATGAAGCATGATCCGGATATAATTTTATCATAAATATGGTTCAAGATATATAAGTAGGAACGAATACATATTATTTATTTGTGTAACGAAAATATTTAAATGTAACTTTTTATGAAATATTGTTTGATTTGTATAATCTTATTTGAATAATATTATTCAATTCAAATTTTTTTAGTTAGAATGGTATAATATAAAATAACATATTATTTATATAAAAATGTTATTTGTATATAATTTACCTTTTTAAAAAAATTATAATACTTTTAGCGTCGGTCAAATGTATGGCGACACATAAAGTAAAAAGGGTCAGTTTAGGCGTCGGTTGAGTAAAGACCGACGCTAAAGGGTCAGTTTTAGGCGTCGGTTGTTTATGACCGACGCTAAAGGGTCGGTTTTAGGCGTCGGTTGAGTAAAGACCGACGCTAAAGGGTAGGTTTTAGGCGTCGGTTGAGTAAAGACCGACGCTAAAGGTTGGTTTTAAGCGTCGGTTGAGTAAAGACCGACGCTAAAGGGTCAGTTTTAAGCGTCGGTTTTTTCATGACCGACGCATAAAGTCCAACACAAATGACTTTAAGCGTCGGTTACTGTAACAACCGACGCCTAAAGTACGTTTAGGCCACGGTTCTCTATATAACCGACGCTTAAAGTGCGACGCTAAAAACCTATTCTGTAGTAGTAGTTTATATAATGGTTCAGTTTCTAAGAAGGTCAAGCATTCTGTGGAAGAAGTTGGAACAGGTTCAAGGTTGGATGGGGAATTAGTAGTGGGAAGTTCTCAACAATCCATCCGTAATAATCTGAATGGTCTTAATTTGGGTCTCAAAAGAGGTAGACCTAGGAAGAAAAGCAAGACTTTCAAAAATCCTTTTGAGCTAAGGTTGGGAAGAAGTAAGGGTAGTGCGAAGTTCAAGGGTAAAGGTACTATGAATATGGCTTCTAATAGGCTAAGTAAGATTGATGAGCTAGTTCTTAACAATGGAATAGAGGCAAGTGGTATTATTGACACAGCCTTGGAGCTAGGTTTATCGATTCCGGTTGGAAGGGTCAAGGGGTTGCAGGAGCTTTCTTCTGCTATGGATAATGGTGATCTATAATATTGTTTGGTGGTCGGATTGTTTATTGATTAGGTAAATGTTTTTTTTAATGAAGGAGTTCTCTTTATTATCATGGAATATTAGGGGGGCAGGCAATTTGACAGCTAGAAGAATAGTTAAGGATCTAATAGTAAAGAATAGAGTTAATTTTTTATGCCTACGAGAAACAAAAACTGGTCACTGGTCTAAGCAAATGATTCAATCCATATGGGACTCAGATTGGCACTATTGGGTGGATGTTGAATCAAATGGAATGTCTGGTGGATTACTATGCTCTTGGGATAAGAACTTGTACAATCTAATTGGTCATGAGGAATCTAGACATTGGCTATGGTGTAAAATGTGGAACATTTGTGAAAATGAGCCTTTTCATATTGTCAATATTTATGGTCCCCAGGAGTTAGCTGGAAAAAGGGAGTTATGACATTCTTTATCTGAAATTCTTGTCTAAATTGGTGAGGACAAAGCTTGTTTAATAGGGGATTTTAATTGTATCCGTGATGAATCTGAAAGAGCTCATTGTATGTTTAGAAGAACAGATTTGGGGGATTTTAATGAATTTATATCCAATAATAACTTGTTGGATCTCCAAATTGATAATGGTCAATTTACCTGGTTCGGGCCTCCTAATAAAAGAAGCAAACTGGATAGATCTCTTGTTAACTCTTTCTGGTTTGATGCTGGTCAATGGTCTCTATCGGTTCTAGGAAGGAAAATTTCAGATCATAAACCCCTGGTTTTAAAAACTGAATTTCAAAATTGGGGACCAATTCCTTTTAAAGTTTTTAACTGTTGGCTCAAGGATGATTCTCTGAAAGAAATTTTGAAGAGCTTCATGGAATCGGATTGTAGCTTGGGTGATTTGAATGCTCAATCTTTGCTTAGAAAGTTTAAGAGTTTGATCAAAAGATGGGCCTGCAATCCAGAGAATTGCATTGAGGATAAAATTCAGAAATGTGAAAATTCCCTTAACTTATTAGATTCCTCTTCTGATCCAAATGCAAGTAAGGAAGCTCAACTGATTAGGGGAAAAATCAGTTCTTTGTATGATATGAAGGTTGATATGATTAGGCAAAAAGCTAGAGTATGTTGGTCACTTGAAGGAGATAAGAATTCTAAATTTTTCCACAAGGTTATACAGAAATGAAGATGTAGAAATTTGATCAAGAAAATTTTGTGGGATGGAAATTGGATTTCGACTCCATGGCAAATTAAAGATGTATTCCTTGTGCATTTTGTAAACTTATATCAAGTAAAGTCTCAGCCATTGGTGATTAAAGTGGGTAATCTAGGGGGACTGAAATTGGAGTTGGAAGCTAGTAAGAAACTTGATATTGATATTTCTCTTGAGGAAGTTTCTATAGCACTGAGAGATTCTCCTAGTGATAAAGCTCCTGGTCCGGACGGTATGAATATGGGATGTATAAAATTCTTTTGGGATCAGCTAAAGCTCAAACTTATGGAGGATTTTTCTTTTTTCACGAATACGGGAGTATTCCCAGCAGGGATGAATTCTTCATTCCTATCCTTAATTCCGAAATGTGAATCTCCAAGGCTGGTTACTGATTATCGACCAATTAGTCTCATTAACTCAACGGTGAAATTATTTACAAAAGTGCTGGCTAATAGACTTGGTATGGTTATCAAATCTATTGTGAGTGATAATCAGTATGCATTTATGAAAGGGCGTCAGTCAGCAGATAGCATCTTGGTCATTAATGAAGTTTGTCATAGTATTAGAAAATGTAAATGTTCAGGTTTGATTCTTAAGTTGGATTTTGAAAAAGCGTTTGATACAGTGGATTGGGCATTTCTGCTGGATTGGTTAGAATATCTTGGGTTTGGTCAAAAATGGATCCTTTGGATTAAAAACTATCTCCTTACAATGAGAACTTCTGTTCTTATTAATGGATCTCCTTCGAAGGAATTTTCTCCTGGTAGGGGTTTGAGACAGGGCGATCCCCTATCACCTCTACTGTTCAACATTGTGGTGGAAGCATTGAGTAGAATGCTCACGAAGGCTAGTGAGAAAGGTATATTTCAAGGAATTTGTTTGGCTCAGAATAGTAAGAGGATAACCCATCTTCAGTTCGCGGATGACACGGTTGTTTTCATTGAAAATAGTGTGAAATCTATAGTGGCTGTTAAAGAAATTCTACTGTGTTTTCAATTATTGACGGGTCTGAAGATAAATTTCAACAAAAGTACTCTATATGCAGCTAATGAAGATGGTGAGTTGTTAGAGGTAGGTTCGAGAATTTTGAAGTGTGCTAAGGGTAATTGGCCAATCCGTTATCTTGGTGTTTCCATAGGATTATCTCCCAATAAACTCTCTTACTGGGATCCTCTTTTGGGCAACATTAAAAAGAAATTGGCAAACTGGAAGATTAGTGATCTTAATATGTCTGGGAGGTTGGTACTTCTGAAAGCTACAATTGACAGTTTACCATCATATTGGTTTAATACTTGCAAAATTCCAGTAGGGGTGTGTGATAAAATTGAAAAAATAAGAAGAGGCTTCTTTTGGGGAGATGTTCAGGAGGATGGATCTTTGACACGGAAAATGCATTTTCTAAGTTGGAATAGATTGTGTCATCCTAAAACTGCTGGGGGGTTGGGCATAATTCCAGTGCAATAGAAAAACAATGCAATGCTTGCAAAATGGTGGTATAAATGGCATAATGAAAGAAACAGGGAGTGGAATGTGTTCATTCGGGACAAATACCAGATTGTTAAAGGTAATGATTTGAATTCATCTCGTGTAAATAATATGTCAGAAATGTTGCAAGGTATCATTAGAGTAAATGAGTGCAGTGGATTTAATCAGGCACTTAATAGGGATAATTTCAAATGGAAGATATATAACGGGTGCTCTGCATTATTCTGGGAGGATTTATGGGTTGGAAGAGAAAGATTGTGTTCTAGTTTTAGTAGGCTTTATTCTCTGTCTAAGAATAAATTGTTCTCTGTAAAATCCTTCATTAAGGCTTGGAAATGTCCAAATCAAATCTCAGCTAATCTCTGGAATAGGGAGCTTAGAGCTTGGGAGCTTGACAATGTTTTGATTTTAAACAACATCATTGAGTCGGTGGATTTTAAAGAGGGGGAAGATTTGTTAATTTGGATCAAATCAAATTCTCCTTATAACACGAATGTTGGTAGATCTTTTCAGCAGGGTACCATTAATTCTCAGGAATATGTTGATGGCAGTAATAGTGTTTGGTCTATCTTATGGAAGTTGAAGGTTCCTCCTAAAGTTCACATATTTTTGTGGAAGTTTCAAAACAACGTTCTTCCCACTAAATCTCTTCTAGCAGAGAGGATTGGTCATTCTTTTGGTTCGAATTCATGTGTGAGATGTAATATGGTGGAAACACAAAAACATCTCTTCTGGGATTGTGCATTCTCATTGAATGCATGGCTTTGCTTATTTGAATGGTGGGGTATTTTGCACCTGTTTAGAGATGCTTCCTTCATAAACATTTGGGATTGGCAAAAATCTTTTTCAAATAGTGCTCAAAGGGAGGCTTGGAATATCTCAGTTGCTGCTTGTTTATGGACTTTATGGCTATGCAGGAATGAATTGGTCTTTTCTAATTTATTGACTGATGCGGAAAGTCTTAGGTTTATGATTAAGACTCGTGTGTTTAAGTGGTGTGAGGCAGGGGGGATTTGCAAATCCATTTTGGATCCAAGTTGGTTTACAGAGCCAGTAACTCTCATTTCGAACAGTGTCAAATCTTTTTCAAATAATCTTCTGGAACCGGGGTTCGATTTTTATGGATTTATAGATGGCTCATTTAATTTTATATCTCAGTCAAATTTTAAGGCAGGAATTGGAGGATATATCAAGGATAAAAATCAGGAATTAGTTTATATATTCTCAGGGCCTTCAAGAGCAGAGTGTCCTTTGTTTGCAGAGCTAGAAGCTTTTAAACACCTACTATCTTTGCTTTATTTGGAGGATAAGATTCAAGGAAAGTGTTTAATCTTTTCAGACTGTGAGTCTTTGGTAATTGCATTAACCAGACTCAAAGTGGGTATCTTCTCAAACCTATTCCCTGATTTTTTAGACTTTAGAGAATGGATCTCAGGTGATAAAGTGAGATTTCGGTATATTAATCGTATTTTCAACTCAGCTGCAGATCATTTAGCTAAACAGGGAATTAGTAGAAATGGATTGCTGGCAGCATGGTGTTGAACTTAAAATCTTTGGGCCTCTAGTATTTTAACAGCCCATTATTAGTGGTCCAGGTTTTCGAATTTTTGTCTCTTTGGTTTTTTCCCTCCTTCTTGGAAAACCAAAAGACGGTGTTGGAAGTATAAGCTGGAGTATTAGTGGCATTGGTAGAAGTGTAATCAAGCCTATACCTAGTTCTCTAGAATCATCTTGTGGCCTTATAAATTAAGTGTCTGTCTCTATCTCTTATTCTACTTACGATCAAATGGAGGGCATGCAGGTTCTATGGAGGCTTCCTGAACAGGGAAGAGTTAAAATCAATGTTCACGCTTGCTTTTTTAATGAACCTCTTCAGAATGGCAATGTCTTTGGTATTGGGGTGGTGATACGTAATCATAGGGGGAGGATTCTGTGTATGGTGGCATGGACACTTGGTATTCAGGAGCAAAGACTGAATGAATTGTATGCTTTGCTCGAAGGGCTTAAGAGGGCGTATCTGTAGGATTACTTTGACATTGAACTTGAAACTGATAATGAAGAAGCCTACTGGGAATGGAGAAATGCTGAAACTCATGGAGTAATTCCGGAGCATCCTTACGTTGTTCAACAACTCACTCAGAGGAGGGCGGACTCGAACTTCATTCTTGATGTTAGGCCCATTAATCAGGGGGCGAATGCTTTAGCTCGCTATATTGCTCAGCATGGTGCTCGCAACTGGAACAGAATGGTGATTTTGGCTGGACCTTTTGGTCGTATTTTTGAGCTCTGGTGTACTGATATGGGACTTGGTCCTATAGGGGATCAGTTTATGGCCATTCATGAACTTGATTTAATAGGCGAAGTGGACGCTGATGATGCTGTTGTGGAAGACGAATTGTTGTTGGCTCAGGAAATGATCTGATCGTGGTTTGTGGGGAAGGTGTCGATCCAGTTGCTACAGCTTTTTCTAAGTTATTTACCTAAATTATTATCTTTAATGTTTTTCAAATTCTGTTCTATTATGTTAATCTGCTAGTGGTTAAGTTTAGTATGAGTTTCTAGTGGGCTTGTGGGTTCTTATTGATTGCTATTGGGTTGGTGCATTTTGTTGTGAGGGAAATTTGGTACAACACTTCAATAAGAATTTAACAAGAATAATCCAGGAATAATCCAAGAATAACAATTTAAATAAACTGAAATACAAGCCACAAACCCTAGTTTCATAAACCCTAATTCGAATGGAAGGATAATGATTTTATGGACTGAATTTGCAAGGTACTCCAGGCTATGATGATCGAATATGACCTATTCAATCCAATATCCACAGCTAGGAGCAAGTGTTAGAGGTGTGTATGTGTGTCTAACCCTTGCAAATGGCCTACATACCCTCATATTTATAAGGGATCAAGTCCAATGTAGTTCTTTGATAATTCCCACGATATGATAAGCCTCATCCTCCCTAACCAACCTGCCATGATCCTTTATCACCATCCACCTGATTATCCAGTTTGTTAGCCTTCTGATAATTCCCGTTTTTCCTGTGGTATATCGATACATACACGCATATATATATATTCCATATATATATGATGTTAATCCTTGATAATTGTTACTGTTATGCCGTTCCTATTGTTTAGGAGATATCCTGAAGGATGATTCGACGTGCATTATCCAATCTCCTATAATATAGGCGATTATGAGCCCGCTGGTTTATTTTCTGGAAACCTTTGGGGTTCATGCGCGTACCCCCAACCTGGCAATCTGCTACCCAGGCGAACCCCTGCCTGGCCTTCACACAGTTTCACCCTTATCCGGGGTTCATATGCATGCACCCCTGTATGAACATACCTCGAACTAGATGCCAAAATCATGTCCTCCAGTTTGTTTATAAGGCATACTAAATTACCATACTTACCCCTTAGCTCCATCTATCCATCCATATCCACCTGTTTCGAGTCCATAACCTTAGTGGGCCTTAAATCAAGTCCAAGGCGGATTTTGGGCACAACAACTACCCCCCGGTTCCTTGTAGCCATTTGAATGCAAAAGGAACCTAATGTCATCCATACCCCCATCACCCTTCTACTCCATGCGAACCCCTAAGCCTACGCGAGCGTACTCATTGTAGGAAACAAGGGATTCAACCAGGAAGTATCCGTGCTCATGACCGTACCCCTTCACCTGTACCCTGAGATTCAATGTCCCCCAATTTGTGGGTGCAGCCGTTGGACCTCCTAAATTTATCACCCTTTGTATAAACGCATACCTGCTTGGGGATTTAATAATTCGCTTGGGATAATTATTCCTTTCAGATGATAACCCCTGAAGTAAACAAAGTCCTAGTTGGTCTTTAATTGCCTGAATTCCGAATCCCATAGCAACTCTAATATTTCGGAATTTGAATTCCATATAACCACTCTACTTCTCCAATAAACCCAATGTATTTAGCCTTCCACCAGTCTACATTCATTCTTCTTCATTTTCCAAAACACTCTTAATACTTATTATATTTTTTAAATAAAAAGAAAATTCCATACACGGGATTGACCAGATGGAGACACGTGGCCTATCTGTTCGTATCCCCACGCCCTTATATGTACACCTCTTCACACCATTTTCCCATTTTCACTTTTTCTACAGCAAAAAACTCTTTCTCTCTTTTACTCCAAGCGGTTCGCCTTCTCAGACTTCCATCCCGACGAAAGTTCCCATTTTCCGGCCATCCTCTTCGCTTCACAGGTATTCCTTCTTTCCCCTCTCATATTAATCTCCACACTTTCCCATGCTTAATGATTTATAAACGTGTCATTGTGTACCAGTTGATGTTTACATTTCATATTTATGCCCATTGCGTATTTGATTTGCTTTGTTCATCACTTCTTCTATGATTCGCCCACCATCTGTAGATGCATGTTGAACCAAGTGAATATCCTTATCCTGTGTTGAGTTTTTTTTTTTCTTTACTTTTATCTGTTCAAATTCCCATGTATGCATGCGTATGCCCATCAATTGTATGCTGATTTAACTCTTCCCCTTGTTCATCCCTCCTATTCTGTCCTTAATTGACGTTTTGATAGTGTATTTGAACTTTATGTCAACCGACCCCTGCATATACCCTACATAATTTAAGCTTTTATCCAAGACCATTAGGAGTTGCTTTAGACCTTTCACCTTTTTTTTTTTTTAGGGGTTCTTCGTTTGTACCCCTTCAGGGCTAGGTACAATCTCCCAGAACCTGTTTGGGAATAACGCCCCACTTGTTGTTTCCTTTCCTCCTTTCTATATAAAGCCTGTTTTGTGGGTTTCCCTTATATGAACCCCAGGATGAATTGGGATGCCTACTGCCATTCCCCTTTGTTGAAATGAGAAGAAACGATCCTGGATAAATTGGGGGTTCCCATCCTTGAACCCCTATAATACTCCTCCACTGTCTTTTTCTTAATATGACAATTGCCGTTCCTCAAAAATTGCTCCAGAGACTTGGAACTCACACTGCTTTTCTGTGTGCAGATGTCGAGCCAATCCACAACGGGTAAGTCTCCGGCTTCCATTGCCAAAGAGATTTCTCAGATGGCAGAAGCCTCCGAAGGTGACTCATTTTCCTCACCCAATTCCATATCCAGATTCCCTCCTATAGCTTCCACGGTGAGTGGCCGTACTCGTTCCAGAGTCAAAGTTCTTGACCCCACTTCTGCCCAAATTTCCCTTAAATCTCACTCTTTAAATCCTTCTTCACTTGTACCCACTGCCATTAGTTCTGATTCCCATGTGTCTGAGGAAGAGATTGATTCGTTAGGGCATGTATCTCTAGCAGTTGAACCCTTCGATGATCGTCCCGAGACTAGCACAAGTCCAAACAAAATTTCCCCTATCCAGACTTCTGGTGCTGCTACCCCTCAGCTATCTTGTGCCAAAACACAGACTTCTATGACCGCCCAAAAATTGGGAAATCTCCTTGAAGCTTGCAACCCTGGGTGTTCATTGGTTGTACCTCAGCCAGAAGAAAGATGTCACGATTTCTCTAACTTTGAAACAGACCAAGTCATTCCATGTGCCGTGTTATCTGCTCAGTTTTTTAGATTAGGGTTGTCACTGCCCCTTCATCCTTTTATTCTTGATATCCTTGATACTTACAAGCTTGCTCCCTTGCAACTTACTCCGAACTCATATCGTATGGCTATATGCATGTACATCCTTTACGATTCCATGTTCCAAGTTGAATTGACTGCTCGTGAGTTGGGTTTCTTTTACCAACACAAAGAAACCGGAAAAACCTCTGGGTTCTTCTATCTTACCACCTGGAATATTCATCAAGGGAAATGTATAAAAGGCAACAAGAAAGGAATGTCAGGGTGGCACAAGCAATTCCTATATTGCTACGATTGCCCAGAGTACCGAAAAGAGTTTAACCCCTTCCCAGACATGCCCACTCAGACCGTCCTAGTGGGGGAAGAGTTGGAAAGGGCCGAAAAGGTCTTGAGAAAAAGTGCAAGGCTAGGAGATGGTGCTAGCCTGCTGTCTAAGAAAAAATTACTTCGTTTGGGTTTTTCCAAGAAAACCAGTTCCAAGTCTCCGGGGGACTCCCGTACCCCTGTTGAGGAAAATCTTACTGATGGAACCCCACTTGAGCCAGGTCCACGCTCATATTCTTAGTAGCATACACCCATCGTTCCCTTTATTTTTCATTATTTGATGTAGCATGCTTTCCATAAAATTTTTTTTATGATTTACTTGGTTTCTGCATGAGTACCATCTTTACCTTTGTTTTGGCTTTACTAACCCTTCACGTGATAATGCAGGTATGTCTTTTTCAGTGCCTTCCTTCATCACCAAGCGTTCATCACAAAAGAATGTTCCCAAATCACCTGTACCCCTGCCTTCTGTTGAGAGAACCCCTGTTCCATCCACAAAAATCAGCCCAGCTTCCATGGAGAAGAATGTTTCCTTAAGGAAGAGGCCCACACAGTACACTCCTGAGGCATCTGGAGCATCTGGTTCCCGTGGGAGTAAACGTCTCAGGCATGAGATTGAACTAAGTCCCTCTGACACCATCTCTCCTGCTCCTCTTACTACTTTCATAGGTGCTATCAAGGAAAAATTCCCTGTGCGTTCTATCTCCGAGTGGGACAGCCTGAGTTTTGAGGAAGCTGCAAATAGGATATCCCTGGTGAATGCTGAAAGCCTCTTCCTATCTCTGAAGTATGGCAACCAGATTCTTGGGGCTTCCAGGGCTATTGAGGAGCTTGATAGGGTACGTTCAGAGCTGAAAACCTTCCAAAATGATAAGAAGAAACTACTGGCCTCGAACAAAAAGCTTTATGAGAATGAGGGTACCCTGATCCAGGAGAGGGATAAATTGCTGAGGGAAAAAGAGTCCATGGATGCCATTATCCTCAAGATGGATAAGGAGAGGGAAGATGCCCATGCCACCAGCAAAAAGGAGAAGGAGAAGCTTGAGTTGAAAGTCCGAACCCTCCAGGGTGCTGTCGCCAAGTACAAGGCTACCATGTCCAGGCAAGGTGACAAGGAATACAATCTGGGTTACAAGGCCGGGATTAAAGATTATATGACTTCCACATATGAGGCCTTTCCAACTTTGGAGTGGGGCATTCTGGGCCAGGACGCAGTTGAGGCCATAGAGTTAATCAAGGAGGAGCAGGCTGTTGCTGCCATGCAGGTGAACCCCCCTGAGGTGCGTATGGAGGAAGCCCCCCAGGAAGTGGCTGTAGAGGTTCCTACCGAGGCTATTGCAGGAGATACAGTCGAAGCTATAGAGATCCAGCCAGGGGAAGCTACAGATGGGGGTCCAACCGAGGAACCCCAGGTGGAAGCCCCCTCATCCAATCCTGAAATTCCAAAGGCCTCTCCAGTTAACGAGGATCTCTCCACTTTTCCACCCGAATCAAACCAGTAATGTTATCATCATTCCCTTTTAAGCAGACTTTAATGAATCCTTTTCTGGCATAAATTGCCTTAAACTTGATATTTTGAGGGTGCGGACTCCTCCGAAGGTCTCGCAAGATGTATTTTCTTTAACTTGGTTTTATCTCGGATCCTTGCTAAGGTTTTCAATGCTTTATCTGCTTTTGATTAGTATATGCTTGTCATGCAGTTAAATTGCACGTGCACACACCTTTATTTAATCCCATACCTAGCGATTTTTGCTTGATATGCCATGTTCTTTGTGACAACCATGTCCCGAGTTGCCTTGTTGGGCGTTGATGCCGTGTTTCGCCTTAAGATAGTTAGGCATTCACTGTATTCGGGGTTCACCTGTTATACCCCTAGATGTTAATATCCCTTCCTTAAGATCAATAGGTATTCCACCTGCTACACTCCTGTCATGTTTTTTTTATTTTCAGGTCCGTAGGCCACACGAAATCCTTCAAGAGTTTGCCATTTCCAACCCAAGTCCTCAACCAGTATCCAGTCCTTTCCTAACTACAAATCCCCGGGGGATCGGTGTTCTACTGATCGTACCCCTAAATTAGATCATTTCCATGTGATTTCCTCACAAGAGCATTTTCCTTAGCTATTCCACTTTCCCAAAAGATAAAGCCTCACTTACCCAGTTTCCCTGGGATCGTAGCGGGGTTATTTTTTCCTTGTGCACTTGGCTTCCATAGCCATGCCCAAATCCTTCAATGAAGGTAGTTTTCCACCATACTGATTACACGGTATTCTTGGGGTTCGAACGGTTGAACCTCCGTATGCGAGAACCTTGTGATCCTAGTTACCCTAGAACCTTCCAACTATGGGATTCCAACCCTTTTCATGCATGAACCATACATGTCCCAATCCATGTGCACATAATCCCCGTATGTTTTCATCCATGTATCCATATATAACCCATATTTATATAACCCGTGTAATCCATTAACATACATTCCATATGTTTTCCATCCATGTTCATATAATCTTGATTTTAAAATTTCGTCCATTTTTAAGTTAAACTATCCTTCCTTTAATCGATGTATACATATTACCCCCCGAGTTCTTTAATATAATTATACTTATAATGAAGAACTAGGTTCAACAATCGTATCCTTGATTTTCTTTTTACGCAGATAAAACAGGTTACACATAGCATGCATTCATTCACATAAATCCATATACTTTTAAACATAAAACGGAAGATACCTAAGAAGAAATGAAAAAAGAAGTCGATTTCAATTCCATTAAATCACATCATAGTTAGTGTTCAACAGGTAGGCGTACATTCACAACCCCCCAAGCACTTTATTAACATAAAAGAAAAATTTCTGACCGACTGATCCTAATATGATGGTAGCTACAACTAATAAGCCACTTTTATTTTCCTACACCTGAAAGAGGTCTACAAGAAACGTTACCTGGGTTCAACTACTGGTAATATTTCTTAAGATGTTCGGCGTTCCATGCCCTCGGGATTAGTTTCCCGTCCAAATCCTCCAAATGATAAGTTCCTTCCCATAAGACCGATTTGATCACATATGGGCCTTCCCAATTTGCCTCAAAGGCCCCATATCCTGGAGTCCTCATGTTAGGCATCATCTTCCTTAAAACCAAATCACCAACCTTTAAGGGTCGTGCTCGAACCCTGCCATCAAAGTACTTGCGAGTCCTTTGTTGATAAGCTGCAAGCTTCAGCTGAGAGGTTGTACGAACCTCTTCCACCAAATCCAAGTACAAACGATGATTAACTTCATTTTCCATGGGATTAAAGTTATCTCTCCTAAATGAACCGGCACCGATCTCCACGGGTATCATTGCTTCGCACCCATAAGTTAGTGTGAATGGGGATTCACCAGTTGTAGTCCTAGGTGTTGTGTTGTAAGACCATAACACCATGGGAAGTTCCTCTGGCCAGCAACCTTTTTTATCCTCCAACTTTGCCTTTAAAGTATGTTTAATGATTTTATTGATGGCTTCAGTCTGACCATTGCTTTGGGGGTGGCAGACTGCAGAGAAGCCCTTGACAATTCCGAGATCCTCACACAAACCTCTCATTTCCTTGCTATCAAATTGCTTGCCATTGTCAGATATCAACTTATAGGGGATCCCATATCGGCATATAATTGCTCGAAATACAAACTCCTTTAATTTGGCTGCAGTGATCGTAGCCAGGGGTTCAGCCTCTGCCCACTTTGTAAAATAATCCACGGCTACAACGGCGTACTTTACCCCTCCCTTCCCCTTGGGGAGTTCTCCAATCAGGTCAATTCCCCAAACAGCAAAAGGCCATGGGCTAGAGAGTGGCTTTAGTGGCACAGCAGGATTCCTATTTGAGTTGGCATACCTTTGGCATCGATCACATGCCTTTGAGAATTTGTGCGCATCCTGCTGTAAGGTTGGCCAGTAGTACCCCTGTCGAAGTATCTTATGGGCCAATGAGGTTCCTCCAGAATGGTTTCCACATATGCCTTCATGCACCTCCCTCATAATATATTCACATTCACTGCCTGCTATACATCGTAGAAGTGGTTTGTTGAAGCCTCTCTTGTACAGCTTTCCATCATATAAGGCGTAACGCGTAGCCTTATACTTCATTCTCCGGGCTTCATCCTTTCCAGCTGGCAGAACCCCTTTTGTTATGTACTTCAAGATGGGAGTGATCCATGTGTCCTCTACTTGAATCTCGACATCCATACAATCGATCCTTGGAATGCTAGGTTGTTGTTGTATTTCTAACGGTATCACCCCTAGCATAGTTGCTTCCCTATTAGAACCCATTTTTGCCAAGGCATCTGCACTTGAGTTTTCCGTCCTTGGAATTTGCACCAGATTGATTTCTCCAAACTTGCTCATCAGCTCTTGAGCGTACCTCATGTATAGATCAGTGCGTGGACCCCTAGCTTGAAAGTTACTTCTGATGTGTCCCACTACCAACATGGAGTCACTAAACACAGTCATATTTATCACTTTCATTTCAAGTGCCAGCTTCAGCCCCGCAATCAGGGCTTCATATTCAGCATCGTTGTTTGTAGCCTTGAATGTGAAATGAATTGAGCTCTGCAGCTTGTGGCCTTCGGGGCTTATTAGGACTATACCAGCACCTGCCCCATTTCCATTCACGGCTCCATCCACATAGAGGGTCCACCATGGTGCGCAATTTTCTGTCGGGGCTTCCTTCTCCAGAGGTTCCCTCACGGTTTCCTTGGTTTCCACCTCAAAGGATGGTGGGAATTCCAATAAGAAATCAGCAAGTGCCTGTCCCTTGATAGCTGTTCTTGGCTTGAATTCAACATCAAATTGGCCTAACTCCATAGCCCATTTCATCAACCTACCTGAGGCTTCAGGTTTGTGCAGGACCTGCCTCAGTGGGAATGAGGTTCGTACCTCTATCGTGTGCGCCTGAAAGTATGGCCTTAACTTTCTTGATGTCAGAATCAACGCGTAGGCTAGCTTCTCCATGTTTGCATATCTAGTTTCAGCATCCAGAAGCCTCTTGCTTACATAATACACAGGGTACTGGGTTTGATCTTCCTCACGAACCAAAACAGAACTAATAGAGTGCTCAGAAACCGCCAAATACAAAATCAGGGTTTCACCCTCTATTGGCTTTGCCAGCAATGGAGGGCTTCCTAATTTTTCCTTTAATTTGGTGAAGGAAGCTTCACATTCAGGCGTCCACTCAAAGCCTTTTCTCTTCTTAATAGCCGCAAAGAATTCTCGACATCTGTCCGAGGACTTGGAGATAAACCTGTTCAAGGCTGCCACCCGTCCGGTAAGGCTTTGAACTTCCTTCACACTTCGGGGGGATCTCATTTCAACTAATGCTTTTATTTTGGCAGGATTGGCTTCGATTCCTCGATGATTCACAATGAAACCCAAGAATTTTCCAGATTCCACCCCAAACACACATTTTTGGGGGTTCAACTTCATCCTGAATTTCCTTAGGATGCCAAACATTTCAGTGAGGTGGGCAACATGGTCGCCTGCTACCTTGGATTTTACCAGCATATCGTCCACGTATACTTCCATAGTTTTTCCAATCTGGTCTTTAAACATCTTGTTGACCAGCCTTTGGTAGGTTGCTCCAGCGTTCAACAGCCCGAAAGGCATCCCGATATAGCAGTAGAGTCCTCTATCTGTGATAAAGGAAGTATGTTCTTGGTCGGGTTCATACATCGGAATTTGATTGTAACCTGAGTATGCATCCATGAAACTTAGCAAGGCGTGACCAGCCGTAGCATCGACCAGTTGATCAATACGCGGAAGCGGAAAGCTATCCTTGGGACATGCTTTATTCAAGTCAGTGAAATCAACGCACGTACGCCATTTGCCATTGGGCTTCTTTACCAAGACCGGGTTTGCCAACCACATGGGGTAGAATGATTCCTTTACTAGCTTGGCCTTCAACAGTCTGTCTACCTCTTCTTTCAGGGCGACGGCCCTTTCCCCACTTATTGCTCTCCTTTTCTACCTTACAGCCTTCATGTCTGGATCAATGTTCAAATGGTGACACATCACCCTCGAATCTATTCCCACCATGTCCTCATGGCTCTATGCAAATACGTCTAAGTTGTTTCTTAGAAATACCACCAGTGCTTCCTGGACTTCAGGTTTCAACTGTTTGCCAATCTTCAACTCCTTAGTGGGATCAGCTGCATCCACCAAGATAGATAAAGTGTCTTCAGCTGCCCCAGTCTTTTCCTTGGCTTCGGGCATTCGGGGGTCAAGGTCAATTTCCACTGGGTTCACCTGTTCTGCACCCTGGTGGGGTTCCACCACCTGACCATCGGCCTTCATTGATTCCTTCAGATCGTCTCCATTATCCACACTTTCAAAATCACTATCATGAACTTCTTCCACTATACCCTCAATCAGTGGCTCTTCAGCTTTGGAATTTTGAAATTTCGGGGCTTCCAGCATTAGTATCCCGTTAGGGGTACCTACCCCCTGAAAAGGTGCAACATCCGTATAGGGCTCCTCGCCTGGATGTTGTACAATCATAATAACATTACACATGTCTCTTTCTTGTCTTGCTTCCTTTCGACGCAAAGATTCATCTCCCCTCCCTGTGCCGGGGTCCAGGTAACGATAGCATTGTTCCGAGGTACCCCCATCCACCAACAATAGATGTTTGCAAGCTTGTTCAGCTGTATGCAGGGCTTTACTATAGCACTCCCTTGAATCTGATTGACATCCCTGAACACACCCAATTCCTCCGGGAGTTGGGAATTTCATTGACAGATGATAAATGGATGTCACTACCCGCATTTCCTTTAACATCGGCCTTCCGAGTATCCCATTATAGGAGATGTCTTCATTTACCACCATGAATTCTACCACTTGTGTAGCTGACCGGGGTTCCTCCCCCAAAGTGAGAGGGAGTTTCACTCGCCCCACAATTTGTACAGGGTTGCCGGTAAATCCATACAATTCATTGTAAGAAGGAGCCATTTCTTTGTCAAGTAACCCCATTTTCTGGTAAGTGCTATATGCTAAAATGTTTACCGAGCTTCCGTTATCCACCAGCACTCGGTGTACGTTCAAGCCTCCGATCGCAGCTTTAATTACCAAAGCATCGTTATGGGGGTGGTGAACGTGCCTGGCATCCTCTTCGGTGAACGTTATGTCGACTGTCTCACCCTTAAAAAGCTTGGGTGGCCTTTCAGACAGGTTATACACATTCGTGAGGGGTACGCCCCTTGCTTCCCGGGCATAATTTTTCTGGGCATTCCTGCTAGTACCCCCGATATACGGTCCACCAATTATAGTGCGGATACTGTTGGCTCTTGTAAGGCGTTCAAGATTCACCTTTTCAGTTTCTTTGTGAATTCTGTCATTCTTGTCTCCTTTGGCTTCTGGAGCTACGAACTCGGTGAGATAACCCCTTCTTATAAGGTCTTCAATGTGGTCCTTCAAATGACGACATTCCGCCGTTTCATGTCCATTGGCATCGTGGAAAGCACAATACCGTCCTTCATTTTTATTCCCTGGGGGTCCATTTCTTACTGGCTTCCTAAACATTCCTGCCTTGTTCCCCACTTCATACACCTGTTCAATGGAAGCCGTGAGCGGGGTGTACTCGGTATACCTGCCCGAACCCTGAGAGTCCTTCCTAGTGGGATATTTGTAATTTACTGTCCTTCCTGTATTGGTTGCATTCACCGTTATAGGAGCTGTCTTTTCATCACGATGGGTGTTTCTGGTAGAGGAGCTTCCACCATAGGAGGTTCGTTTGTGGTACCCCCTATCTTTTGGGCTATATGACCTACGCCTCTTGCTCCTGCTCCATTCCCTTGAACTTCGAATTTTCTCAAGTTTAGCCAGTGACTCTTCAACCACCTTGTGAGTTTCTGCTTTGGCGTAGAAGTCTGCCAAAGTTTTGGGCTCCGCCCCTTGTAGCTCCTTCCAGAAATCAGTACCTGGGCGTACGCCCGCAATCAAGAAATTCTTATAGGTTTCATCTGTGGTCTTCCTCACCTTAGGAACCTCTGCATTAAACCGCTTGAAATATTCAGTGAGGGTCTCATTCCTTTCCTGCTTGATGTTCGCCAGAGTGTTGGCTGGGGGTGCGAATGCAACCGAAGCCCGAAATTGGGTCACGAACATTTCACTCATTTGCCTCCAAGATTGGATAGAATTTGGACGTAGCCTCTTGAACCATTGATGAGCACTGTCTCTTAGCGTAGCAGCCAATAAGCGACACTTCGTTAGGTCTTTCACCTGATATACTTCCATTTCCGTATCAAATCGGCTGAGATATTCTACTGGATCAGTGGTTCCACTGAACTTTAGGTCTCCCACCCCCCTGTATTTTGGTGGGAGTGGCGAATCCCTCACTTTCTTAGTAAAGGGTGAAGCCACTGTCAAGCCTTCTAGCGACTGTTTTTCCATCTTCAGCTTCTTTAATGCCTCACGCAGATCCTTTACTTTGTAGTGCTCATTCTCCTCATCTGTGAACTGGTTGCCATCACTGCAAGAATCCTCAGCTAAACCCAGGTCGTCATCACTGTAATTGGGGTTATGTCGAGAACTGCAGCTTCGCTCATCATTACCCCCTTTAGATTGTCTACCAGACCTGGAGACGGATTTATCCCTTCTGTTGCTATGAGTTCCTAGTGACCTCGCCTCTGGGGCTTTCCTGTTCTGTCTTTCCTTCTTTCCATTGAGTTTGTGACGTAAATCTCTGACGTCCATCTTATTGCCCAATCCGTCGAAGACACTCAGGCTACGGGTGGGTGAACCCTGTGACTGTCGTACCTCTTCTTCTCCCTCGGTCCAATCTGGATCTGTCTGGTCAGTCTCTATATCAGAAAATCCCTTCTGTGAGGCCTCTTTTCCCGACCCCTCCTCATCACTGTCAAAACCTAACCGAACTGGCGTAACAACCTTTTTCTTCACTTTTCGATCCTTGGAACCCTGTTCTTGCTTCCATTTCTTCAGCTTTTCAGATTTCTTTTTTAAAGAAACGACTTTCTTCTCCATCTTCTTTAACTTTTCTCTAAGTTCCCTGTTCGTGACTTCACCATCATGTTCCCTGTCCTCATTGCTTCGTCCAACCTCCGGTGTACGATCATCACCAGATTTCCGAGACATCTCTTCCCTCAAGAGATAAAACCAGCCCCTCCTTCTAGCGCCACAAATGTTGTGAGGGAAATTTGGTACAACACTTCAATAAGAATTTAACAAGAATAATCCAGGAATAATCCAAGAATAACAATTTAAATAAACTGAAATACAAGCCACAAACCCTAGTTTCATAAACCCTAATTCGAATGGAAGGATAATGATTTTATGGACTGAATTTGCAAGGTACTCCAGGCTATGATGATCGAATATGACCTATTCAATCCAATATCCACAGCTAGGAGCAAGTGTTAGAGGTGTGTATGTGTGTCTAACCCTTGCAAATGGCCTACATACCCTCATATTTATAAGGGATCAAGTCCAATGTAGTTCTTTGATAATTCCCACGATATGATAAGCCTCATCCTCCCTAACCAACCTGCCATGATCCTTTATCACCATCCACCTGATTATCCAGTTTGTTAGCCTTCTGATAATTCCCGTTTTTCCTGTGGTATATCGATACATACACGCATATATATATATTCCATATATATATGATGTTAATCCTTGATAATTGTTACTGTTATGCCGTTCCTATTGTTTAGGAGATATCCTGAAGGATGATTCGACGTGCATTATCCAATCTCCTATAATATAGGCGATTATGAGCCCGCTGGTTTATTTTCTGGAAACCTTTGGGGTTCATGCGCGTACCCCCAACGTGGCAATCTGCTACCCAGGCGAACCCCTGCCTGGCCTTCACACAGTTTCACCCTTATCCGGGGTTCATATGCATGCACCCCTGTATGAACATACCTCGAACTAGATGCCAAAATCCTGTCCTCCAGTCTGTTTATAAGGCATACTAAATTACCATACTTACCCCTTAGCTCCATCTATCCATCCATATCCACCTGTTTCGAGTCCATAACCTTAGTGGGCCTTAAATCAAGTCCAAGGCGGATTTTGGGTACAACACATTTCATATAATGGCCTCCCTCATTTTGTCCAGTTTTCGATCTGAATATAATATTTTCCTTGCTTCTCAAAAAAAAAGGGACAAAATTTCAATAGTGAAATTGTGTTGAATTCAGTAAATTAATAAAAAATATTGTATTTGATAATCTGGTCCGTCAAAAAATTGTTTATTATGTGTTTTTTCATTAAAAGAGTTTAGCTAGTATTAAAATATATGAATTTGTAAACATTATTTCAATTCCACATTTTTAAAAATAATATTTGTAAAATAAAATTAATATAAATAAATTTAAAAGTTTCGTAATGTTGACTACTATACCAAGCAAAACTTTATGGTAATTGTTTTCTGTATTTTCCTTAATTTTTTATTATAATATAGACTAACATATTAGATTTATCTAATTTTATAAATACTCACATGGATTAAAGTGTTTGAGTTTATGTAAGATGAAATAATAAACTATCTAAATGTTGGCAATTGAAATTCTAATAATGGTGTTATGTATCTTCATCTTAATAAATTTAGCACGATCAATAACAAACATTCATTATCCTTTTTGATACTTCTAAAATAATTTTTGATATTTCTATTACATTTAGTTACATTATAAGTAATTCAATTTATTAACTTATGAACCATCTTTAAATCATGCTTACCGAAATTTTAAAATATCTTTGTTATTTAACAAAATTTTAATATAATTAAAATTGTACTTCTATAACACGTTTCAAAATTAAAAATTTACATATTTTCAATAATTGATATGAAATATTTAATTATACACCAAAAAATTCCCTCGGCGTCGCGCGGCGACACCTCGACTTGTTTAAATTAACAAAGTAAGAATTTAATTTTTGAAACCAATTAAATATGTATTGCTATATATGTAATATTATTGAAAATTTAAGTTAATAAGCAATTGTAATTAAATTGATAAAAATCAGTTATTTGTTAATTTATGAACAATTTATAACTATATTATATTAAAATAATTATATAACCAAAATAACATTAAAACTAATAACTTTAATTTTGTTAAAAATTGAATTAATAAATATATTATAAGATAAGTATATTTGAATTTCATCTAACTATAAGTCAATCATATAATTTATAGAATAAAATAATTTTTTTAATGAATAATGACGACAACACCTTGCATTTGAAATAATTAAATATTATAATAAATTACTTAAAAGTGTTGCTTATTTTTTGTTTGATTTTTGTTCAAATATTGTCATAGCACTGATCAACCACAACCTGGGAACAAAGGAAGCAATACACCTAGGCCTGTCAATGGATCAAGAATCAGATCCGATCCGATCCGATCCAATCTGAAATTAGCGGGTATGGATCTTTCAAAAAAATATCCGATCCGATAAAAATCTGATCCGATAAGGAGCGGGTTTGGATTTAGCATGATCCGATCCGTTAACGATCCGATCTGAATATATTTATATTTTTTATATATTATATATAACATATTTATTATATATAATATATAATATAAAAAATATATCTACATATCTATACTATATTATATATATAATATATGTTATATTTATTATTTATATGTATTATATAATATATAATATAATATACTATATTTATTATTTAGTATATATTATATATATTTTATTTATCATATATAAAATTTATAAAAAATATATAGACTTTTCAAGAGCTTCAGACTTTGTTATTTTGTTTGCTGCTAGTTGATGTAATTCAGTGTACAATGTAATTGGAACTTGTTATGAACTGTTTTATGGAATTTTAAATCTAGATTTGTCAATTTTATAATTTTGCATGTTTTTCCTTCTTTTTTTAAAAAAATTAAACGGGTCAGACCTCCGATCCGAAAATCCGAAACCCGAACTGATCGGGTATGGATCGGACTAAAAAATATCCACCACTAATCCGATCCGATCCGAACCCGAAAAATCTTAATGGATTTGGATATGGATTTAAGATAATCCGATCCGAACCACCCTTTCAAGCCAGATAGCGGGCGATCACTCAGCAATGAACACTAACTGAAAGCGGCCGGGAATGAGTACCTATCCCTTACGGGAATCGAACCCGTGTCTTCGACATGAAAAGACGATGTCCTAACCACTGGACGAAAGGGACCAAAAAGCCATTCTCTCAGCTTGACAGGCCTAAATACACCCGTCATCAAGGTCCCTATCAACTAAAACTTTCCCAATAAAGGTTCATTAACAATTCTACGCGCAAGTTTATTTTTTCTTCCATATATCTCACCCATTTCATTGAAAACTAAACTAAATGGTATATTAACATTCTATCCATATTGAGGTTAATTTTTTAAGCAAGAAAGTGACTAATACAAAAATAAATAAATTGAAAACTCAAATATTTAACCAAAAAAAATACTAAATTTGAAAATTTTGAAACTCCATTGTAACTCTTACTTTAAATAAAATGGTTAACCAACTTCCTCATATCTACTCGGAAGAAATTAAAATTACTTGAATAATAAGTACAAAAATTAGAATAACCCCTACAATTGGCTTAAAATTAAACCAAAGTTCCTATCAAAAAATAAAAAATATATTAATGTGGTAGCAAGACAACATTACATACCAAAATATAGAACTTCCCAACAACATTTTTAGACACTTTACCAAAAACATAGATGCAAGGCTTTTGTTGTACTATTTAAATTTTCTCCAACATTGCCCATTCAGCATAACACATACCATACATGAGATTATCTATTCTATTATAACCTCCATGCTCCAAGATTTCTAAGCCATTAAAACCATCCAACTAAGCTTCCAATTTCGCTTATTTCTATCTGCAAGCCCACCCCTTAAAATATAACATCGCTTCTTCCCCTTAAAATAACCACAATTACATGATTTTAACCAACCTTTTAGCATACACTACGGTCCACCCTCGTGCTCAAGATCAACACTTGTAGACGACTACTTTCATATGCTCTTGAATATGTGACCGGAAGTTCAAAAACTTCATGGCAGACATCTTATTCATTAGTGGCAGGTGTTTCCATGTTATTAGTGGCCCCGATAGTGCTACCTGTTTTATACTGGGGAAGTGAATATTTATTAGTCGATACTGGAGGTGGATACACACTGACAGCTTAAGGCTGTGGAGGTGAGAATGCACCATTACTTATGAATTGGTGTATAGATGGAAGAGAAACATAAATGATAGTAGTGACCACAATATGGACTATAGTTGGAATAACAGGGTAAATGCATTCCTGTTGGTTGTCCAAAAAACTGGAAGTACTTGCTGCATCACAAATATTGAGCTTGGAACAGTCCTGTCGTATTATCATAGGAGGAGCAATGCCTTTGCAGGCAAAATTAAGGTGTGCCCACCCTGCAAGTGACATTTACAGGCATTAGCAAGCATAACAATTCATTTGGGCGGATAGTAAATAACTAATACTCATATCAAATCAAAAATAGTATTGTAAATTGTGGGAAAGAAGAGCATGGCAACAAATTTAACAGATCAGAAAACTTAAAAAATATGATGGTGTAATTTTTTGAATGAAAGTATCACACCTTTTTTTTCTTGTAAAACGTCTTTTTTAATATCTCACTCTACAAATTCCAAGAAATCCACTCACGTTAAATGCTAAATTAATTGTGCTACTCATGTCAACAATGCGTAAAATCTAAAATCCATATTTAGACATCTTTGGAAAATTCTATATATAGGTAAAAACAATGCCACCTTTTTAGATGTGGCATTATTTCAACACCCAACCTTTTGGATTATGACATGCGCTATATTTTTATCCGCTTTATCCGAGAACTTAGAAATCTTTAGCAGAGAAATCATGTCCTACACGCGATACTAAAGAACTTATGTTTCTCTTAAGTAAAAAGAATTGATGGTTCCTGATACTAAATGCAATACAACATGTCTTCATTAAAATAAAAATGAGCGTCGCTCGACTGTAAGACAGTTGGATGCCTCTGTTAAAAAAGATGAGGATAAATTCCTTGCAAAGAGTTTTCATATTTAAGAAAGGAATTAACTCAACTCAATTAGCAAAAATGTTAAATGGTTGTACTACTCAGGTTCTGCATGAATTTGACCTTAGCAGAAGACAGTGAAACAGGACCAAAGGGATTTCAATTTCAACATGTAAAAGTTTAACGTCAAGTTCAGATCATGTCGGGTTGAATTTAACGGGTCATTTTTAGGTTTCACATTTTGACACATTTAATTATCGTGACTGATTTTAGTTCACCCAAATTTGATACTTAAAACCCATCATTAAGATACCAAAAAATTAAAATAACTTAAAAGATAAAATATTTGACTTACAGCTCTCTTTCACTACGCCATAGATGGCTTTATACAACACTTAGGGGGGGGTGTTACCTTCTCAGGTGTTACCATAGCTATGAAATTTTGGACCTAACACAACGCTCTAGTTTTGGTGTTACCGTATCCTTAAAGGTATGTTACCATAGCCGTGGAAGGTGTTAAACTTAGTAACACCATGGGCTGTGTTACCTTAGAGTATAATTAACATATTTTTGAATTTTATATATAATTAACGATTCTCAAGAATTTTAAGTAAGTCATTCAATTTATTATTATAAAAATAATATTCTATCAAATAATTGAATTATTTATATTTTTATAAAATTAATATATTTTTCAATAATTTTTATTTAAAATATCTTAAAATAAAGTAATATTCAAACATTATCAAAATTTGATTAAATTAATGAATAAAATTATTGGAGAAAATAACAGGGTATAATAAGTTTAAAATATTATTCAGTAATTAAAATAATAAACTTCTTTGTCATACAAATTTTTATAAAAAAATTAATAATTTTCATAATTTTAAAAAGTGAAAAAAAATAACGTAATAAAAAATTGAAAAAGAAATGGGAATTGGGCTGGGCGGCAAGTGAAAATGAAAGCGGGCAAATTGAAATTGGGTCAAAACTCAAAGTTGATTTAACTCTCATATTTGCGTCTTTCACTCACCTCTCTCTCTCTCTCTCGAACCCCCCTCTCTCTCAATTAGGTCAAAATTGGTTAAGTTGGGAGAAATTGGGGATTGAAGCTTGCTCTCGCTCACTCAATCTGGCTCTGCTCAGTGACTACCTCTTGGATTAAGGGTTAATTGGAGGGTTTTAATTGGAGGTTAATGTGTTAGAAGGTAATTTGGTATTTAACATAGTGTTTTCGTTTTTGTGCCAGATGGTTCGTACTAAACAAACTTCTCGCAAGTCTATGGGAGGAAAGGCTCCTAGAAAACAGCTTGCTCCTAGAAATTTCTTCGAGTTGTTCGAGAGAATTTATTCGATAGGTGGTCACCCATGGATTTATTTGAGTTGTTGGTTCTACATCCTCCATCAGTTAAGGTGGCACATCCAAATTGTATTTCTTCACCGGGGGTATGTACTGGAGATGAATTCAAATCCTCTGTTGACAGATGTGGAAGATCAGACACGCTTGCTTGTTTCATCATTGTAGTCTGCTCATTTGTATTAGGACAAAGCAGCTTTGTTTTTTTCCTCTGCGATGTCATCATCACCGTAGATGGTTCAATATTGGAAGGATCTAACCACTCATTTCGTATGTCCAGTGAATTAAAGAAATTTGCTACTCTCTTTGTAGAATTTTCCTTGAGTGTGCCCAGGCCACCTGGTAAAACCATCGCAGTCTTCGCTGGTCCTTGATATTCTGGTGATGTTAAGAGATCCTGAAATACCACAAGTGCAAACACCATCGAATTACCGGATAAAATTGAAAAAAACCATGAAAACAATCAATCACACTCCTAACCAATAAAAAATAATGAAGCACCAACTTCATTTCATATTTGCTACAACAACAAATTTTAGTAAAAAAAAGTGAGGAGTCCGCAATTTTAATAGATAAAACCTAGGATGAACTAAACCAATTCCCCTCTTTCCATTCCATGTGCGGCCTTATTTCTGACTGATTAACTGTCCTCTATTTCTTTGTTTGCTTAAAGAAGATAAAATACTTGCTATCAGGAAGTTCTTTAGTTATCACTCCACTCCTCTAGCCAAAATCTACGTAAGCATCCACTTTTTCTAACAGATCATAATTTTTGACAAACTGAGGCAGTGAAGGTCGAATTTGAAAAAAATCAACTTTCACTCTTACAGCCTCGGGGACACCATTTTTCCCAAGGCACTGATACTCTACCAGGAAACAATCATTTTTCCTTGAGTATAGCTTTGAAGAGATTTTGCAAGATATATATATATTAGTGAAAGTAAGTCGAAAATAAAGTACATTTGAAAGAATGAAATTGATAACAAATAAAATGACAACACTCTGAGCAACCAAAGATTTTTAGAAATAGAACCTGCCACCAAAAATTTAGAAGGACGCGCTTGCTTGAAGAAAGTAATTTTTCCGACTTCATAGAAATTTAGTTCTAAATTATTGCAAGTAAACCCTTCAAAGCTTTGTGTAAGTAACACTTACTTTCCTTTTGCTTGCATTATATTTTTTTAATCACTCACACCAGAAGAGAGTGCAAATGCTGCTATTTCTTGCATCACCTCATTACATTCAAATGAATTAATTATTAATTATATTTATTATATTAGTAATGCACAAATAGATAGGTTCGAACCCTAGACTTCTTTATCACCAAGAGAAGAGGTTTATCAGAGTCCACTATGTTAAGATGATAATGATATATTTGATGTTTTTTATGTTTGTACAGTATCAAGTGTCAGAAGTTTCAAAGGCATGCCTGTAACTCTTAGTTTGGTGGATCATCATAAAAAATGTTCAAATAACTTTGTATGACGTATCAGGTTTCTATAGATATAGGAGTTATTGTACCAGTCCCACACTTGCGATTTCAAGAAGCAAGCAAGCAACAACAAAGCCGAGGCATTGGACAATCCAATAGACAATTAATACTCCTAAAAAATGTTATATGACCACCAATAAAGGCACCAAACATAACGGCAGGGTCAACATGACCGCCTGAAATATTAGCATCAACAAATAACTGAAAATATTGCAAAGACATGTGCTTGCCTGCACTGCCAGAATGCGATTTGACATATTTCGTGTTAAGAGTAGCTGGCAACCTAAGATGTTGTATTCCGAAGAATTAAAAGAAAAACAAATATGCATACACGAAATCAGACAATCACTATTGCAACTTACAACTACTGTCTTTTATAACAATGACCAAGTCAGTGACATCATTAAGTACACAGCTCACCACAGTTGCACTGAAAGGGAAGAGAGGGGGGGACTGTTGCCACCACATTTATTTTACACACTTTGCATAATTTTAAGCCATACTAAAATTTACGAAACCTAATGCTTTCATTCACATACTTGATTCATAATATATATAATAAAAACTTGATAAGAAATAACCTCATGACTGCAAGCAAATATATCACATTTAATTTATTTTGCCAATATTAGTATAACAAATTCTGTACTGGTGAGCATGCATTACCTTAAATATATGATTTGCAGACCTCACTACAATCTCGTTCAAGCAAAGATCTCACAAGTGAGGCAAATGTTTAGCCCCATGCGCCACCTGAAGTATAGAAACCTTAATAAACATCAAAGAATTGTATACAGCTTTGATACCACACACATGTTATTACAAAACTCAAGTACTTAAACATGTCTACTTGTCTAAACAGTTTTATACTGAAATCTAAAAATAAACTAAGAATAGAGAATTCAACTAACTTTTCCAATGTAGCGAACATTAATTCCATGAGCATGGAGTGCATCAGTTAATGTCTGACCATCCATTGGTGAAACATTAAGTGAGCACAGATCTTTACTGAATTTCGGAAGCACCACATCTCTAAGGTACAAACTCAATTTCCTCACATTTTCTTTATCTGCCTCAATTTCCTGGTATTTTCAATATTAGACACAGTAATAGTATGAGGATGATACACACAGATCACTGAATACATTTATAAATCAAATTATTATATAAATTACCTCATTGCTCCCAGCTAACATGAAATCAGTGAATACATTAGGATTAAAAAGAATATCCTCGCACATTTTTGCTGTTCTAGCATCATGTCCAGAGCCACATTCCTCGGCATCAGCCTTTTCACTTTCAGGCATATTCTGTGGGGAGCAGTACTGAATACTTCGACATCAATTTCAAAGTAAGCAGATGGCACATATAATGAATAAAACCAAACCAAACCAAACCAAACATACCCAGTATATCCCGCTCAGAGCAGGGTCTGGGGAGGGTGAGATGTACGCAGACCATGCCCCCACTTTTTACGGCAGGGAGGCTGTTTCCGTGAAGACCCTCGGCTATGTGCACTACAAATATGGTGGGTGCTATATACACAGGAATCCAAAAGGTACGAAAATGCTTACAGCAATACCTGAGCCCATGGCCTTCTCCGCATGGGACCTACCCGCCTGCTTGAACATATGAGTAAAGGACCAAAAAAAAATTGGTCCCCAAGTTGCTTTCAAAGTTGGTCACCTGCGTCTCAATATCTGCCACCACGGCATCCTCTTTTGCTTCTAACCGTGCTTCGCCATCTTTGACTTCATGAGACTCAGAAACTGTAGTGGAATCCCCTGGTTTGGCCTTTGACTTTGATTGCTCTATTTCTTTAGCCTATATATCAAAGTTACATAAAATTAGGGCCAAAATTACACTAAAAAAGTAGTTGCATGAAATAAGAAATGAAAATTACAGTTACCCAAAGTCAGGTTTTAAATTATAAAATGTGTATGTTTACTTAGCCAATATAAATATAACGTGCGAATTCAGGAAAGACATACCAGTTTTTCTCATAATATTAAGTAAATAGTGGCGAGTATTGATGCAGCAACATATACATCTTTTCAATAAAACAAAGACACAGTGGTTACCTCTAAAGCAGCATTGGCATTTAGAATAGCAACATTTGGTTTCTTCATTTTTATGTACACAGTGGCTGCAGAAAAAACGAAAAATGGAATTAAATAAACCGACACATAAGATGTAACCATGATTTGTATGGAAAAGGAAACTTAGCCAGACATGTACCTCTAGTGGCATACATTATAGCTGATGTATTATAGAAAAAGGAAACACAAAGATTGTATAAACCTGATAAAGTAAGATAGGTTGGAGATGGATTGCCGGATTGTTTGAGCATATCTGCGATAAAAAATAATGAATTAATTAGTGATTCAAAATTCAAAATTTCCCCATTTGGTTGCAATAGTATCATCAGAATTCTATGTAATCATCAAATATTATTGGGACCATGATGAAAACAATATTAATTGTGATCCAAAATTAATAAAATAAATTAAGTACAACTTGGAATCTCTGATCGATTGAGCATATCTGCAATGAAAATTAATGAACTAATTAGTGATATATAAACATTCAAAAAGAACACAATTTTGAAGAGAGAAACATATGTATCAAACATATACACAAACACTTTGATATAATATATACACCAAGCAGTATACAACTGGATGCAAACACAGTCAATATAACAAAATATAGCGACTAAAGAGATTGTAAATTAGCATTACCTTAACATTGAAGCCAAGATCGTCCAAATCCAAAATTTCAGCAAAGTCCACATGTTTAAATGAAATAGTCAAAAACAAAAAAAAATCCTCTCAGGAGTATATTCAAACAGTTAGAGCGCAAAAATATAGTCTTTAACCTGCGAGATTAAAGAGTGAGATAGGGTTCTCATACCAAAGCTGATGATGCGATTCAATATATGAGTGTAATAAAAATATTACATCAAAAATACATGTTTGATTACTAACCTGTGTTTTCCATGTCAAAGCAACGATTTTTCTGATCATCGGACGCAACCCTACCTCATTTTCTGAAATCTCTCATTTTTTTGATCGATTTGCCAAATCAAGGATTGATGCTTATCAAGACTAAGAAAATATGAGAGACTTACATGAAATTTGGATATGAGAAGATGAACGTAATACATGTTTTAGCCTAATTCAAAAAAAAAAACAGTCTCACTCATCGGCTGAAATCATGGATCTTAATTTGAATATACAGTTAAGCGTTGAAAGCGTGTTCACGTATGTGTATTGATATAGTGGATTTAAGAAATATGGATCGGGTATGTGGATCTATCAAAAAAATACCTGGCTTCTTTGTTTTTTAGAAAGTTGGATCATACCCATTTAAAATTTGGATAATCCATGTTTCAAGTAGATTTACCAAAAAGGACATGTAGGTAGTGTAAATTTAAAAATGGAAAGGATAGAAAAGGTCTTTTTCCAAATTTTTTGTGTTCAGGAATTAAGATTATATAGATGTACAAGGATTTTTAATATATTTTTATTAATAATTGAAAATATGGTGTGATATTTTTGAGTATATATTAATGATTGTAAGATTACTTTCAAATAAAAAAGGTAACGTATTTTAATTAGAAAGGAAATATTAATTATTTGAAAATATGGTACGTTTGATATTTTTGTAAAAGGTAATATCCTGAATGAAAAGTAAATGTGAAAATGGCAATAACTAATTACCATTAATTATATTATGTCATTATTTAGTTTAATAATTAGGATAACCAAACCGAAAACCAAATCGACCAAACTTTCAATCTTTCGGCTTTAATATAATAATATAGATGTTTGGCGGGAATTTGTCTCCCATATAAGCCACCTCTGTCTTCTTTGTAAAGTTACTCTAAGAATTGAGTGAATATTTTCCTTTCTTCATCTATTATTTGTTACATTTCCTTCTCTGTTATTAGCAAAAACCCATAAAATTAATCACCATTGTTACAACTGGTATCAGAGCCAGGTTGGCCATCTTTAGCTAAACACGAAAAAGACCTAAAATACTGGAATCACATATAGAAGATGTACGGAATGATACAATACAGAAGGAGTCTAAGTACAAGGCACAATTGAAAGATCTGGCATCACAAATGTCAGAAATGGGTCGAAAGGTCAACGTCCTAATAGCGGAGATGAAGTTTGATAAGAATAAATTGACACCACAGATCAAAGATCTGGTGGATGCCATTAAAATATAAGCTACAGGTAACCAGTCGACCCCCAATAGTACTTTACGTAATTCCGTGTCTTCCACGAATATACATGCTACACCTCCTGCTAAATCTCACACACAGTATTCAATTTGGGGCCTCTATTCCACAACAGTTCCCTACGATGACTGCTCCACCTGTGATTGTGAATACAGCCCCACTGTTTTCTCAACCCACCCCAAACCCCACAGTAATACCTATAACTACTTACCCAAACCCACGAAATTCGTTGCCCTTTTCCGTACAACAATACAATCCAACGGTGAACATTCCCAGACCAACCATACAACTTCCAATTCACTCCCAACCAACCCATCCACCAGCTCCTAATATGGGTAACCTTAGTTACAACGGAGAACAATCATCATATAGATCTGGAATGGGTGCTCCCTACAAACTACCTAAAGTCGAATTTCCAAAATTCGATGGGAGCAACGTCCGTAGTTGGGTAGTCAAGGCAGGAAAGTTCTTCACGTTGAACCAGGGATGGACACATATACCAAGGTGGTGTTCGCTTCTTTATATCTGGAAGAAGAAGTCGATTACTGGTTTCAAACCATACAACAAGAGCAGCTAGCTCTAACCTGGGAAACATTAGTTGAACAGTTGCTGCAACGATTTTCATCTGGAAATCAGGAGAACCTGGTGGGCAAATTCAACAAGCTAGTTCAAACTAGTACTGTGAAAGCATATATTGTTGAATTTGAAGAGTTAAGGGGCTATGTTATGGCCAGGCACATGCTACAAACAGATGATTTCTACCTGTCTAGTTTCCTCAGTGGGCTAAGAGCAGATATCCAGCAGGCATTATATGTCTATAAGCCCCGCACCTTAAGTGAAGCAATGGAGAAAGCTCAAGAACAAGAGACACTCATCTAGTTGTTAGAAAAATGGGTGAGGGGATCTACGAAAGGAAGTTTCAATAGTCAGAGATATGGTTCTGAAGGCACATCAACAAAAGTTACAAATCCCATATCTACCTCAACTAGAAGTACTTACAGCAAAGAAACAGAAAAATCTACCATTCCTGCTAAGTGGCCTGAAGTAAAGAAGATTTCACCTCAAGAAATGGCAAAAAGGAGAGAAAAAGGATTATGTTACAATTGTGATGGTATGTATACCCGCGAGCACAAGTGTCACAAACCTCAACTATTTTTTATGGTGGAGGATGAAGAGGACGAGCCAGAAGTAGAGATAAATGTCGAGGATAATGAGGAAGGAGGAATATATGTTCATGCCTTGCAAGGTACCCAAGGGATCCACATACTCAAGATGGATGGTGTAATCAAGAACATGTTCATCACAATGCTGGTGGATACGGGATCAACTCACAGTTTCTTGTAAAAAAATCTGGTCAAACAGCTGGGCCTGCAAAAAGAAAATTGTCCTGCAATAAAAATCTCATTAGCAGATGGTTCAGAAACTCAATGTAATAAAAAGATAGTGGCTCTCGTTTTGAAGGTAAGAACAACAGAGTTTGTGTCCGAGTTTTTTGTCTTACCTCTTGGAGGATACGACGCCATATTGGGGATACAATGGTCGGCTACAACAGGTTAGTCCTGTTAGTTTTGATTTCTCTGCCCAAGAAATGACACTGAAGTCGAAGAACAAAACAGTAGTACTACAGCAGTCCGTAAAATTGGACCAGAAGGTGAAGATGGTGCTCGATAGTGAAAAACTAGGCCTAGTGGGTGCACAAGCATGTTTCATAGTACAACTTTCTGCTATCGAAGTATCAGAATCAGTGGACAAACCCACGGTGGAAATTCCTGAAGCCGTTAAGCCTCTTATTGCAGCCTATCCTCAAGTCTTCCAAAAGCCCACCAGCTGTTTGCCACCAACAAGACCACTTGATACCCATTCTGGAAGGCAACTCACCAGTTAATCTGAACCCCTACAAGTGCCCATACCTGCAAAGAATGTAAATCGAAAAAATGGTTAAAGAAATGCTGGAGAGTGGAATAATTAAGCACAGTCAGTCCCCGTATGCATCTCCTGTCTTACTTGTCAAAAAGAAGGATAATACGTGGCGGTTCTGCGTTGATTATCGTGCACTAAATGCTATAACAGTCAAAAATCGATTTCCAATTCCACTTATTGAAGAAATGCTTGACCAGTTACATGGAAGCAAGGTGTTTAGTAAGCTCGACTTACGTAGTGGTTATCACCAAATACGTGTCCATGCTAAAGACACGTACAAAACTGCCTTCAAGACACCTCTCGGGCATAAATGAAAATTATCAATAAATGAATAAAATTATATATTAATTATCTATAAATGAAAATTATATATTAATTATCTATAGAAAAGTAAAAACATTTTCAGGTAAGATAACAACATAAAATTACATATATTGTGTCATTTTCTATTTCACATTTAAGATTACTGCAATTTTTTCAAGCGATTGAAGAGTAAACAACGTTAACTCGTGTAAATTATGATATGTTATGGAAGTAAATAATTTTTTTCGATTAACATCTAAAATTGCTACACAATGAGCATCTAAAGGTTTTTAGTTTTGCATATGAATAAATTACACATGATCGAGTGTGATCAACTCGATTAAATTAAATCAACCTGATCCTTTTTCCTAAGCCGATTAAATCGATAAAGAAATGTACGTCCATTTTTCCAATAAATTGTGGCGGATTAAATTAGTATTCTAATTAAGTAAATTATTACACTATTTCTGAGCATGTATGTTATGAGAGGGGTCGTATCGGCTTTTAAGAACGTTATTAATTATATTTAATATCTATAATTTTTATCATAAAAATAATGATCATATTGTATTCGCTAGTTTTTATGTTTATGATTTTTTTCAAAATTGTTAAAATTTTAGATATATTATGAGAGTATTCTTCCAGCTAATAACTCTAGTAAACTGTTTGAATCAATTTTTAAAAGAAAGTTCTAAAATTGCTATCAATGTTTTCTTTAAAATAAAATTTGTGTCTTGATTTTCTATTTCTTCCTTCTAAAAATTATTAAAATTTAATATTACCATTCAATAAATAATATTTGAAAAGTTTTTAGATATTTGTTTAATTTCAAAATTTCATTTAGAAATTGTTTTAATTACTTAATATCACAAAAGTTTTATTTCTTATATATTTGAAAATCATTGACTAATATCATGCATAAATTATATGTATGATTCCATGATTTTCTAATAATATGTATGAATTATTAAAGATAGTTTTCTGAAACCCGCGCGATATTTTCTGAACCATACAAATTCAAAATATTATTTATACTATTTATTATTATTTATACCATACAAATTCAAAATATTATTATGGATTTTGAATATTGTATACAATATTATTAGTTTGCATGCCTTGATCTATTATTAGATTTATTATTAAAGATCCACCGTTACTTCGTATTATGGATCAATTATTCATAGTTATTATGGATCTATTATGGAACCATACAATATTCATAATATTGTATACAATTTTTTGAATTCGCTTGGATCTATTATGAATATTGCATCAAACTAAGAAAATATTGTTGCCTAAAGGGTTAAACATGTTCCTCTTCGGATTTGGTTGGGATTCGGTGGAAGATGATTATAAATTAATAGCTTTGATAGCATATCAAGTTTTTGTTTATTCGTTTAAAACAGGTTGTTGGAGTAAACATCTTTTGCCTGATGGGTTTTCGATATCTTCTTGTAACTGTTGGTTCACATATGTTATTGTAAAGGGAATACCATATTGGTCGCGGAGTAATTTCATTGCCAAGTTTGATGTTGGAATCGGTAATTTTAAATCTTTGGAACTTCTGGAAGACAAGCACCGGTGTTGCAATCTCATTAATTTGAATGATTGCCTTGGATGGATAGATTATGGAAGCAATGGAGTTATGGATGTTTATCATTTTAACGATGAATGTGCTGTTTGGATAATGATGTACTCGTTTCATAATGCTGGAAACTATGGGTTCAATTCGTTTCCAATGTGTTTTACGTATGGTGGAGAGATTGTGTTCAATGGAAAGTACACTTTGTATGATCCCAAGTCGAGTGAAATCAAGACTTTTGGTAATTACGACTATGGAGGTGTGTGCGTGGCTTTAGCTATACTCCTAGCCTAGTTGTTCTTGAGGGAATGAAGCCATTGGATCAATTAGTTGGTCGCAAAAGACCAGTTAATACCTAGTAGACTATTTCGTAGGTAACGGTTCGACAACTATTTTAAGCTTCTTCAGATTTGTAGGTTGGGGTATCATATATGCTTATGTGGTGGTCAATAACAAGTTTTTATATGTACTTGAATGATTAAAAATTTCATCGTCATATACTTTTAGTTCATAATTTGGAATGTAACATGCTCTGTATTTCATGTACATCCTGGTTAAGCTGAGCCCCCTGTTATCCAGAATTAGATACATAAATATTTTGATATACTTTATAAGACCAAATAATGCATGTTGACATATTTTTGTTAGCTCATATTTTTCTTGTACATCCTATGTGTTACATAAGCATCCTTTGATGAAAAGTTAATTAATTGTATTCTCTTGTAGGATAATAATTTTCATTATATAGCCATAGTAACAATATTTTTTATTATACAGCCATAGTGGATTCTCTAAAGCATTTGTTTATATGAAGAACATGATCAATTAAATGAGTGCATTGATAAATATGCTGAATTGGTGAAAGAAGTCTCAGAAAATACATTACCATCTCGGATTACTATTCAAGATCCTAATCGATGCAAAATAAAAGGAAGACCTCGCGGATGTAACATAATTCATACTGGAATGCAGGTTTCACAAGCTGAAGCACAAAAAAAGCTCAGAACTTGTAGCAGCTATAAACCGAAGGGTGCCACTACGTTTAACAATCTTTCAGCATCGGAAATATTTTGTACATTTAATTTCGGGTTCTGGACGTCCTATGGTTAAGAGGAAAATTTTATTGCATGCTAAGAGGTTTTAGCAATGATTGTCTTTTAATAATTTAGATATTAGAAGAATTTAATGTGATTAAATAATAAAACTCTGGTTCATTTGGTTTTAATCCTTATGGATTCTTTCATCTCCGAGGAGTGCAGCCTTGTTTTGAATTAGTTTTGACAGCTGTTAACTGCTTTGTGAAAACTATCCTAGCCATTAATATTACATGGATGTTGCATGTTTTGGTATGTACTAGCTGAAATTTTGTTTTTTTTTCTAAGTCACTTAACAAAAGGAGCTACTGTCGATTTATAGAGACTAATAAAATCATGCAAGTGTTTTCTAGTGTTGATTTGTTCGAGTTTGGTGGGAGAACATTGGTGAGCTCCGATTTGATGAGAGGATTGTGCGTTGTTGGTTTTGTATTCAGGTCTTGAGACATGTTTTGTGCCACATTGTGGATGTTAGTTACGTTACATTAATATGGTAACATACCATTTTTTAAAATATAATTGCAATATGGTAATAGGTTGACTATATTTGTCATGTATTTGTCATGCACATTGTGGACGTTAGTTACGTTACATTAATATGTGTGCAGCAGTGGAACAGTTCAATTTACTATGGAGATATTTTGAGTTAGTGTTGGTTTGTCTAGAGGTGCTCTGAATTTGGTAGTCTGCAGAATGATCATTGGAGTTCCAGGGGTTACTGCTATAATTTTAGCTGAACTTAGTTTGTGTTTTCTCGGAGTTATAACAATTTGGACATTGATTTTCTGCAATGAAAATATATCTTCGCCACAGTGATCTGTCAGAGTCTCATATTAACAGATTCTCTTGTTTTCAATTTAGTAATCACGTGCATGCAGATTCTCACTTATCCTCATTGACTCTATCAACAACCTAATCTGCAATTTTTCTGGTTAGAGTCTCACTTATCCTCATTGGTGCAATTCCGATTTCTTTGTAAGTCCTGGAATCCCCTTCTAATTTGATATCCCCTGAAATCTTACTTCATATTTAAAACTTCTTAGCAGAGATGCTGATGATTTGCTCATATATTATATTGGTCTTTCTTTGCATGCGTAGATCCACTCAAGCTCCTAATTCACATGTGATGGCAAATATGATCAATCTCGTGGCCAAAAATTGAGGGACGGTTTCATAATTGTGCAACTGAAGTTACTGAAGAGATTTGATTGGTTATATGACATCTATTTTATTTCAAATTGTGTAACAGTTTCCGACACCCTGTTCAAATGGTCATCAAATTCATTTTTCTTCTTTCTGTTGACCAAGTTGAATTTAGACTATAGATGTTCTTGATATCTGTTGATCCATGTCTATTTCCCATCAAGCTTTTGACTACATTTTTGTCAATCTTTTTTCTCTTTAAAGAAAGATATATAGATAGTTGTAAAACGAAGTAATGGTAAGTTCTTTTCATGAGCTTAGATTTCCCTGTACATCTTGTGTTTTACACGAGCATGTTTTGATAGAAAGTTTGATGGTACTTTCTTGCATGAATGCTAGTTCGAATCAAGCACAAGATGGATATGGATTATTACAAAACATATCCCTGCAGGCAATTTAACTCATTACGCTCTTGAATTGATTAATACTTGTTGGCCAATCTTCAAAAACCAAAGGAAACTAGTAGCAGTCCTGGATATTAAGATGTACTAGGTAACAAAGCCGTTTAAAAATTGTATATATAACATCATTGTTCGTTTAGTTTTATTATTTGAAAGTTGATATGATGAATTGACACTTGTGTAAAATGTTACTAAATTTGAATGTTGAAGAATTATAGAGAAAAGAATTAGCAAAAAAGAAACATGTTTCAGTTAAAATCTTAAATATTAATAATAATATTTTCAAAGATATTGACGACACCTGTTTTGTTGCATAAAAAAATGCTTTTGAAATCCAATATTGATAAACATTTGTAAAGTTCAACAATGGATAAGTAAAAGTGACATTTTTGTATCATTTTGCTGTCAATGGCATTATGAGAGACGTGATTGATTAGTTTGTTGATAAATTTGTTTGTATGATGAAAAAAAGAAGAAAATGTAAATGTGATAAGAGGTGTGATTGACTTAACTTGTCGATAAATTTGGTTGCATCACAAATAAAACAGAATTTAAATATATTTTGTAAGTCATGCTTCATATTTCTTGGAGTGATCCGAGACCAGTATTTATTCATTTGATTAATTTTTTTGAGCATTTATAAGAACTTTTTTGTATGTAGTATTAAAATTTAATTCATGGACACATGTTCAAAATGGTACTCACATATCGTAATAATTTTACATTATGTCTTATAATAAATATGTACATGTAATTATTTTTTATCTCTAATAAAATGAATTTAATAATCATTGGAATCGCAACAAACACTAAGTCGTTTAAAATTAATTATACAAACAAAATGAATATCTTCTAACATATTATCAACTTCATCAACTAGCTCCATAAAGGTCTCTTACTTTTTTCATACCAAATTACAATGTCAACATAATTTTTATAATAAAAATTTATAAAATATTAAATATAATTAATTAACTTCTTAAACGCCAACGCCCGTCTCATAACATACATGCATGATTAATTGATTAGTAATAGTATACGAATTTGTGTAGTTAGAATATTAATTTAATCTAACACAATATAATAAAACAACGAATGTATAACTTTTTCCATGGATTTAATCAGTAAAGAAAAATGTTGGATTAGTTCCATTTAATCGAGTTGATCACACCCCCTGTGTAAATTGTTCATGTGTAAAATTAAATTATACAATTTTGCTTGTATTTAAATTGTGGATGTTAATTGAAAATTTTATATACTTTCATATCTTGTCATGATTCTCACGGTCACTGATTACGAATTAGTCGAAATGTTAAAATCGTCTATTTATTAATGCCGAAAACAGTTGCATCAAATTTGAATAAGGATTAGAAATTGGAAATATTAATAATTTTATTTTATCATTTTACCTTGAAGTAATTGTACTTTTAGATAGATAATTAATATTTTATATTAGTATAATAATTATAATGTTCTAATAAAGATTGCTAAAATTTAATATTAAGTATAAATAAAGTGTATTTAATATGATTTTAATAGGTACAAATAATGACTAATTAAAATGCTATTAATTGCAAAAGAATTATTTTAATAAAAAATCAAAAATGTAAAAAATCAAGAAAAATATTTTGAAGCTTAAGTGAAAGCCTCCGATCTTCTGGCATTATAGTCTTGCTCAAATGAGAACCCTCACTTATGGTGAGATATGAGATCTAATCCTAACCATACATTTTTTATATCTAAATTAAATCCTAACCCCATAATTAATATTTAAAATTTTATTTTTTTATTATTCATTTAATTCAACATCATCTTCCACAATCATTTCTTCCACACTCCAGTCACCATTTCCGATCACCATCTCCGACGACAAATTCCGGCGAACCCAGAAAATGACCACCGGTAAACAGAAAATCACCGCACTACCGCCACCTCCGGCCACCACCTCCGATCACCACCAACAAAAATCATCACCTATAAACAAAAATCACCACCTCCGGCCACCACACTGCCACCACCACCAACAAAAATCACCACCAAATAACGAAAATCACCACAACCAAAGCATTACAAATCACTCCATCTCCGCCACCACCTACTACCACCACTAAAAATCATCACCAAAAGTCGAAAATCACCACAAAATCCGCAACAGCCACAGAAAACACCACAAACTCAGAAACAATCATCACAAAATCACCACAAAATTAGACACAATCATCTCCGATCATAATCCACCAGGCCACCACACACATATACATACACGACATATACATACCCTGCACACACATCCACCACACCCCGCCGCCATCGAGCCGCCCCCCAATCGCCCGATTTCTCGTAATCTCGCCGGCTCGTGCATCTCCGATCGCCTCCATCGCCGCTGATTTCCTCCATCTTCATCGACGAATCTGACTCTCTCGAATCTAACTCGCGGTTTCGGCTTTCATATGCTTTGATTCGGTTGACTTGATTTTTGTTCAGTGAAATTGGGTGGGTCTGAGAAGAGAGAGGGATGGAGAAATAATTTGGGGGAGGGGAAGAAGTGTGTATGGGTGTGTGGTGTGTGCTGGGTGTGTGTGTGGTGTGTGTGGATGTGTGCTTAATGTGTGGTTATGATTAAAACAGGTTTAAAAATTGTAGGGCTGAGATTAGATCTCAGTTCTCATTTTAATTGTGGGTTCTCGTTTGATCAAAATCCAAGATAGATATATAGATTAGTCAGTAGTAATTGCGTAAACTACGATAATCAACATATTCTTAATGCATGCTATTACCCATTTAGCATTTTACCCAATGGGTAAAAAAATTTACCTAACTCCTATTTTTTATACTACATCCTCGTATATTTATCATGACCCATGGATAATCCATTTAGTAACCCATTATTTTTGAAATATCTACAATATCTCTACATTAATATGCTAACTAACTGATCCTTAATTTATGCAACAGAATCATCTCATTATTTTGCTCATGACTCGACCTAAATTTTTCAAATTTTAGATGCAACAGAATCATCTCATCGTTGTCATCATCACATTTGGTTCAAGAAATCATTAAAGATGAATCATGGTGGTATATTTTTTTGATATGTTATTGTTCCTAATCTGTTTCTTGATTTTTGAAAAGAAGATAAGGTTATTTTTTTGCTAGATTCAAACATGTCCTCACACCAAAACTCTTCCAGAAATTCACTACCAGGTTGGTTTATTTATGAATCATTTTTAATAACAAAAGTCATATTATTACATTGTATTGATGTTGATTTCGTTTTGTACATAGATTTGAAGCGTAGAATTCGTAATCGAAATGCTGAAAATGTACACCCTAATATCTCACATGGAACTGATGGAGTTAATGGTGTAGTAACTCCTATTTTGATTGGTAACTCACATGGCAGTCAAGAAATTAGCGATGGACAAACTCCACTCTCCATTGGTAATGTACAATTTATATATATGGTTGATTCGTTATTGATCTATCGATGTCTTTATTTTTTTTCATATATGAAACGTAGTTAATTTGGCCAAAATGCCTTGAATGTATGTTTCAGGTGATTCCAGATTGCTTCAGTCAAATCTTTGTTCTATGAACACCACTCCTGGATCTTCTAATGTCACAGGTTTGCAGAGTAATATTATAACTTAGGAAACTCAAATAACCAAACTGATTTTTTTGTGATATAGTGAGTGTATTATATTAAAACTTATATGATCTTGATAATATGTTGCTAGGTACGAAACGTAGGATTCGTGGCCAGAATATGGAGACGGTGCTAGGACCATCCAAACAACGCAATGTGACAAAGGATTTAGGAGGACGTATGGATAGTAGTCAGCCAACTTATCTTGGACAAACAGAGACAAACATACATATTAACACACCTAAATCTACAGGTTTAGTCAATCATATACGAATCATTCTCCAAAACGGCTATACTCATGCATGTTTTGCTTCATAGGATTGCTGTAATTGAATCATCAATTTGCGACAGTACATTTGATTATACCTTTTTAAATTTATATATAATATGTTTGTAGGTATGAAACGTAGGATTCGTGGCCAGAATATGGAGACGGTTCTAGGACAATCCAAACAATGTTATATTAATATGGATTTAGCAGGAAATATGGATAGTAATCAGTCAAACATAAATAAGCACACACCAAAATCTACAGGTATGATTAAGCACACACCAAAATCAACCTTATCAAGATACATTATTGCTCTATTGATTAATGTTTTGTTTCATAGGCATCAATCGTATTGTTTGCGGCGATAACATTGATACTGTTTTAGGTGATTCCAGAAAGTTCCAGTCAACTATGAGTTCCAAAGAAAATCTACAAAATCCTACAATAACCGTTCTAGGAGAAACTTATGCAACAAACATTTCGTCAGATTCACCTATGTCTACAGGTAAAACAATTTTTCACATATCTACCTGATTGAGCTATTCTACATGTATGCATCCTTTCTAACTTAATATTTTTAGTTGATTTTGCAACTCCTCTTGGAACAAATATATTTCATGGGAAAAAGTCATTAACCTGTGGAAGTACTTCAATGTCAGGTAGTTTGATTCATGAATAGTTTTTCAAAACACATTGTCACTCCTTCCATTAATAGAATGCTTTGTTCAATCCTTTATTTGCATAGATTTGAAGCGTAGAATACGAAGTCGAAATGCAGAAAATGCACATCCTAATATCTCACATGGAAATGAGGGAATTAACAATGTATCGGGAGTAACCTATGCTTCAAGAATTTTGCCTACGCCACCTATGTCTAAAGGTAAATAAATGCTTAGTATTTATTTTTTGCTCACTGACAATTTAAAAATGATTATGTGTTTTAATATGTGTATTATTTTCATTATGTGTTTTTACAGTTGGAAAACAGAGATTAAGAGGTCCTAACGTCAATAAGAATTTTTGTAAGATTACACATCTTACCTACGACATTTTACTTTAAATTATTATTTGTTTATTATGCTTATGTATAACAGCTGAGATCAAAGTGCCTGCACAATATTCAAGTGGGAAGGATGACATGAGTGTTATAAAAAATTCTTATTTGAATAATAAGATATATGAGAATGGATTGTTGAATCAGTATAATCAACATACTACTCATATTCATAATAAACAATCTGATCTTCCTGAGTCATCATCTGGTAAGAAAAATCTCGAATCAGACTTTAATTTGGCAGATGCAGCTTATACTACAGGAAATGATGATCTGGACAGAGGTAATATTTATCATTCTTTAACATCATAAAAATATTATTTTTCTACTACTTTAACATTAATTTTGTACTTAATAATTTTTGTATAACATACTGATTTAGAGATTCAAGGTGGTAATGATGAAATGGACTGCAATGATCAAGTGGACTACAGTACCAATCCCAATTTCTGGAGTGGATATATGGATATTGGTGTTCCAACAAAAAATTGCTCAAAGTGTGGATCACGTATGTGGAATGAGGAGCGTAACAATAAATCATGCACGAGAAAAGACCCAACATTCTCTCTTTGTTGCAGAAATGGTCAAGTCCATCTTGATAAAGATCCACCATTTCCAGAACCACTTGCTTCTCTTCTAAGTGGTCAACATGAGAAATCAAAACACTTTAAACAGAACATTAGAGTGTACAATTGCATGTTTTCCTTTACATCTTCAGGAGGAAAGGTTGATAATAAAATCAACAGAGGTAGAGGTCCGTATTGCTTCAGATTACAAGGTCAGAATTATCATCTTCTGGGTAGTTTAGTCCCTCATGACGGATCAACTCCTAAATTCTGTCAGTTATACATATACGATACAGAGAATGAGGTTGAAAATCGAATTAATGCCTTAGGTGGTTCTACTGAAAATGTTGATCCAGATATTGTAGAAGAACTGTTAGCAATGTTAGACCAGAAAAATGAGTTAGTTCGTGCCTTTCGCATGGCTAGAGATCGGTTTGAAAATCGTGACATTGATGAGTTTAAATTGGTTCTTATATCATCAATGTCATCCAGCGGTCGACCAAATCCTATTGGACCATCTAATGAGGTTGCTGCATTTATTGTAAGCGATGATACTGACACAGGTGGCTTTAGAGATACTGTTGTGAATTCTAAACAAGAAGGATTAAAGAGAATATATGAAACAGATCCTCATTTTATGCAGTTCCAGTATCCACTCTTATTTTCGTCAGGTAATGAAGGATATCACATTCATATGCCTCTGAGAAATAATAAAAGGAGGGATGAGACAGAATTAAATGATGAAGACCTTGATCCTGATTCTAAGCAAAGGCAAGCTGTTTCTTTAAGGGAGTATTACTGTTATAAGATTATGATACGCACTTCAGAAGGTAACTTTGAATACAATTTCCGATCTGATTTTTTTATTTAACTACCTGTTAATATTGTATCGCTAATATTCCAATATAATGTATATTTACAGGAATATCTCTTCACCAGGCTGGACGTTTATGGCAACAATACATTGTCGATGCTTTTACTGCTATTGAACAGTATAGATTGGATTGGGTTTCAAATCATCAGACTACAATTCGAGCAGAACTATATCATTCCGTACGTGATGCCATACGAAAAGGAGACAATGACCCTACTCATGTTGGTAAAGCTGTTATTTTGCCTGCTTCTTTTACTGGATCACAACGTTACATGACACAATATTTTAAAGATTCATTGGCTATATGTCGTGCTATTGGTCATCCTTCCTTATTCCTTACAATGACATGTAATACTAAATGGCCTGAAATTCAAAAAATGATTGATTTATTGCCTAACATTGACGTTGTTGATGCTCCGGATATTGTTTCAAGAGTGTTTAAGTTGAAGCTTGACCAACTCCTTGATTTAATCAAGAAGAAACATTACTTTGGCAGATGCATAGGAGGTAATGTATAAATCTTAATAGTTTTATCTTTCTTGGAAATTTTAAGCACTAATATATTTATGGAATTAGTATTAAACATTCCTTTTGATTAATTATTTATTCCTTTTTTTCCCATAGTGATGCATGTTATTGAATTTCAAAAGCGTGGGTTGCCACATGTACACATGTTAATTTGGTTACATCCGGATGATAGACCAAATACTATTGATAAGATTGATCAGTTAGTTTCCGCTGAAATCCCTGATCGAGAGACTGATCCCATAGCATATCATGCTGTAAAGAACTACATGATTCATGGTCTATGTGGTAAGGATTGTACTTACTCTCCATGCATGGTTAAAGGAAAATGTATGCGGCATTTTCCAAAAAGGTATACCTTTTTACAGATAATGTAGTTATATTTTAATTATATATATGTTGTTATATTATCATAACTAATGTTTATTTTTTCTTTAGGCAGATTTAATGGAAATACATTTTTTGATGATAGTGGATTTCCGGTTTATCGTAGACGTAGGACTGGTAGAGTTATCAAGAAAAAAGGTGTAAACCTTGATAATCAGTATGTTGTCCCCTTCAACCGAGATCTCTTGGTACGGTTTCAGTGTCACATCAATTTAGAAATATGCAATAGTTCAAGATCTTTAAAGTACCTTTTCAAATACTGTTTGAAAGGACATGACACTGCCACGATGATGTTAAAAAGAAAGTCAACAAATTCATCTGTTGATCATTTAAAAAACAAGTCCAAGAGCCTAGATGAGGTCAAAAATTTTTTGGATGGAAGATATGTATGTGCATCTGAAGCTTCATGGAGAATTTTTTCTTTTGACATTCACAATCGGTGGCCAAGTGTTGATCGTTTACCAATTCACCTTCCTGGTGAAAAATTCCTAAATTTCCAAAGTATTGCTGATTTGGAAAAGGTTTGTGAGACGGCCACATCAAAGAGAAGTAAATTAGAAGCTTGGTTCATAGCTAATAAGGAATTGCCACATTCACGTAATTTTACCTATTCTGAATTTCCTAGCCACTTCACATGGGTACCAAAAACCGGTAAATGGAAGCTTAGGCAAAGAGGTGATGTAGTTGGGAGGCTAACAGAGGTTCATGCCACAAGTGGTGAATTATTATATCTCCGTATGCTTTTGTTAAGAAGGAAGGGAGTTCTGTCTTTCACCGAATTACGTACTGTGGACGGTATTGTTTATGATACATTTAAGGAAGCATGTGGTGCTCTAGGTCTTTTACATAATGATAATCAGTGGCATGATGCATTGTCTGAAAATGCCCATTCTTCTATGCCTTCACAACTCCGTGCAATGTTTGTTAACATTTTGGTCTATTGTTCTGTATCGCATCCATTTGCCCTCTGGGATGCTCACTGGAAGAGTATGTCAGATGATGTTGTCTATATGAGACGGAAGCTAACTGGAAATATTCATTTATCACTTTCTGATCATGACATTCAAAATTATGCTTTGGCAGGTGCGTGCTTCAAATTAATCTTTATAATTTTTGAATTAATTTTTTAAAAGTAGATGAATCATATTTTTTGTAATTATGACGAACTAATTTATTATTACAGAAATAGAAAAATTGTTAAATGATGTTGGCAAGTCTCTCCGTGACTATCCCATGTTGCCATTCCCGGAGGAGCAATTTTTTGGTTCCTTTGTTAATCGACTAATTGTCGAAGAAACTGGCTATGACAAATAGGAGATGAAGGTCCAGCATGAAAAAAACCATAAAAAGCTTAATTCTGAACAAATGGAGGTTTATAATGCTGTTATTCAAAATGTGCAACAGAAGAAAGGTGGCATGTTCTTTGTTTATGGAAGTGGTGGTTGTGGTAAAACTTTTCTATGGCAAACCCTTTGCTGTCGTCTAAGATCAGAAGGAAAAATTGTCCTTCCTGTTACAGGTTCTGGAATTGCTGCTACATTACTTCCCGGGGGACGAACTGCACATTCTAGATTTCATATACCACTAAAGTTGGATCAGTATTCGATAGCCGGAATAAAGCATGGTACAGACATTGCGGAGCTAATGCAACAAACAAGCCTTATAATATGGGATGAAGCACCGATGCAACATCGTCATGCTTTTGAAGTTGTGGACCAAAGTTTGAGAGAAATAATGGCTGCTGTTGATTCGGATAGATCCAGAAAAACATTTAGTGGGATTACAGTTGTGTTTGGTGGAGATTTTCGGCAAATATTACCTGTATTACCAAAGGGTTCTAGAGCTGATACAGTGAATGCTGCATTGAACAAATCGAGGTTATGGGAATTATGCAAAGTCTTCCTTCTTAAGCAGAATATGCATTTACATGGAGGTAATTCAGAGGAGCAAAATAGAAAGATAGCTCAATTCAGTAAATGGCAACTTGATATTGGAAATGGCACAGTGGAATCTATTCAACCTGGTAATGAAGTAATAGAATCCGAGTTTGTTGTCCCAGATCAGTATGTTGTCAAAAGTACTGGTAAGAATCCTATCACCAGTCTTATTGACCTTATATATCCAGATTTTGTGAAGAACATGCATTCACATGATTTTTTGAGATCAAGGTCAATTCTCACCCCAACAAATGTAACTGTTGATGATATTAATTCGCAAATTCTTGACAAGATTCCTGGTACAGTACATACGTATCTTAGTCAAGATTCCATTGATGATAATGGTGGTGAAGATTGTGAATTTGATGCTTCTTTTCCCGTTGAATATCTGAATTCTATTAATATGCCATGTCTTCCTAAACACGAGTTAAAAATTAAGGTTGGAGCAGTTGTCATGTTGATGCGGAATTTAAATCAGATTATGGGGTTATGCAATGGGACAAGAATGATTGTAACCGGTTGTAAAAAGAATAGTATTGAATGTCAGACTCTTTGTGGTTCTCAAGTTGGTACAAAACACCTAATTCCTAGGATCGACATGGTACCTACTGATACCAAGTGGCCGTTTGAATTTAAAAGAACTCAATTCCCAATACAGGTATGCTTTGCAATGACTGTAAACAAGAGCCAAGGCCAATCATTGGATAATGTGGGGTTATATCTTCCTCAACCTGTTTTCTCTCATGGTCAGCTTTATGTTGCGATTTCACGAGTTACTTCTCCTGAAGGTCTTTTTATCTTAATTATTGACGATTCTGGCTTGAGAAAAAATGTAACAAGTAATGTTGTTTTTGAAGAGGTTTTTTATAACCTTCCTAATTTGTAATAAAATTTGTATCGATCTACCGGTTAATGGACAGTAGTTTTTTATTAATAATATTTTGTAGATAAAATTTATCCCGCACCATTGCAGCATTACTTATGATAGTGTATAATTTTCTTTATCCAATTTGAGGGGATCATATATCCTAATTGCAGGCTTATATAGATTGCACTTTCACAAAATAAAAGTTATAATTTTGTATTTATTGGTACATGTAAATCTTAATATTCAGAGGTTATTGCTGAGAATAAAGTAAAACTTAGTTTTTTTTCATTCTCCTCAACTGGTACAAATCATTTTAGCATGTTACTCAACTGTTAGAAATGATATCTACATCAATGATGTTTTGATTCCAAGTATAAATTAACCAGTAAAAAATCATAGTCTCAGACTTATATAAAAAGATTCATACCTATAGAAAGAAGAATATAAATTCAAGATAAACAGAAATAGCAAAGTATTCCAAAATACTATTAAGTAATAAGTCAAATAAACATCATGTGAAACAAATATCCTTCTGTTCTTAGAATTTTACGACATTTGTAGACACAATTTGCATGATCTATTGAACATGAACATTGAAAACAATTCCTTCTGCTTCTTCTAATAATGTGAACACCATTTGCTGATTTTTTTTGACTCCATTATCTTCTGCAAATGTGTTCCAGCCAGCAGAAAATCTGGGAGCCCCATTCGAAACTACGATTCCTACTGTCCAAACTCCAGCTGCTGTTGTAAGTGTTACTTCCTCTCCATGTGGCCATTGCCTATCTGTTGGTGTTATTGATCTTGGTATATACTGGAATACATAAGAGTTCAATTTTTATTTAAAAAATGTTTACAACGTTAGATTTGATAAACTAAGTAAAACAGTAAAAAATAATTTACTAATACGTTGCAATATGAAAATCCATACCACGCCATGGCTTGAACTATTAACATTTGACTTTGTCAACGTCACAGTAAATTCTACCGGAGCCACAAAATCTTCAATCTCCATCTCATTCTCTTCTACATTTTCAAGAATTTGATTTTCATTCTCCATGTCAAGTAATTGTCCTTCATTTTGTACTCCAGAACTCTGCCCTTCAAATTGCATTTCTGATGTTGTGATTCCATCAGATGCTTTTTCTGAATCTAAACAATTAATCATGTGTCAACATTTGTTAAAACTTTTATAATGCTATAAATGACAAAACTTCTAAGAATTTAATTATACCATCATATTTGTATATTTCACCTCCTGTAGTTGTTGTAGTAGGAAGCAATTTCTCGACCTTCGTCTTATCAAATACCACTATATCAAATATTCCATCTCCACGATATGTAAACATCAACGTGTCTTTTTTCTCAAAATAATTCGACTCAATTATATCCATCAGACCTATCAATTTTCGGTTTGTTTTGGAATAAAAAGCATTAATAAATGCGCCATTTTGCAGAATGACTTTAACGTCACCAGGAATAACATCCCCAAATCTCTTCACAAAATTTTCTGGTATTTCCTGTTTAAACAAAATTATTTGTTGTATTAAACTTCATGTATCATCAGTTGCAAATTGGAACGCACTAACACTATATATATAAAAAACAAACAATCAACAATTTACCAGACTATTTAGAACATTAAAATTGTAATATGTTTTAGACTTTTTAACATTTTCAAGTACTTACAAATTCTCCTGCATGATAGCCAGCACCAACACCAAAACATAGAAATTTCCATCCAATTCCTCTGTTTTTATCTATAAAAATCATTAAAAAAAAACTGTTAGTTTCATAGCTAATGAATAAAAAGGAACTACCTGAGTATTTTTACCTCGATTGTATAATGGATTCATTGAACTATTTCGCATTGGGACATTTTCTGCTTCTGTTCCATCGTCGTTCAAGATATTAACTGAAAAAACTCCTTTGCCATTGTAGTTAAATACAATAAAGCTTGCACAACACCTTATAAGCTCCTTTCTGAAACGAATCAGATCAACAAAACTTCCACTTGAAACATTGTATTGAACCTGTGTTTCTCTTCCTGTTCGGAATTTGAAACTAACGTTCGGAGGTATTGCATGACCGTATGCTGAAATGATATTTTCTGGTAATTTCTGAAAGGAAATTAAGAAGGCCCAAAAGTGAAGTAAAGAAATAAAATAAGCAGGTCAGATTTTATTTAAAAACATTATTATTATGAATCAACGAAAACATAAATTAACATGAGTTCATTTTTGGTACTATATACATAATCCAAACAAATAACCTGAATCTAAACTTCATATCATTAATTGGGTACTTACAATTGTTGTGCTTTCACAATTATTTGCTCTTACAACAATGATGAATTGTTGGAAATTTGCAATATCCACATCCATCTACAATTATTAAATAAAAACCAAAAAAATGTTAATAAAACAATGATTCCAAGATACATATAATAAAAACATATTAGTTGATTAATTTTGATATGATTCCAAGAAAAGAACATAGGTATCATAATAGAATTAACTACATTTTTAATTATAGTTGCTTTTCATATACTATAATTCAATATAGCTATGTTCCAAGAAAAGAACATAGGTATCATAAAAATAAAACTGTCATGCAGAATTAAAAACAGAGGTACTATATACATGATCCCTTATAGTTGCTTTTACATTAATCATTACTATATTTTTCACACAAAATTAAAACTTGAATTCGATCTTTAAACAGTGTTAGTAGTGTACTATTGTCACATACCTTATTGCTTCCAACAATTAAGTTATTTTGCTTATCAATATCATGATCAGCAGCGCCATTTCCATTTCCTTTATCTGGTAATATAGTTAGATGTCAGTAATATCAAAAACAAATATCAGAGAATAAATTTTGGTATGTTTTTTTTATTACCAGAATTGTCACACCAATCAACAGCCCAAATCCAATTACTGGATTCTTTCTTTAAACAACCATTAACACGTTTCGAGTAATCTATCTCTGTACCATCTGCTTCGTAAACACGAGCTTGCAAAATATTTCCATCCAATGAGAAAATAATAGTCTCTCTTTGACACACATGGAAAACATCTAATATTTTGCCAATATTAGCCAAATAGCCTCCAAGAATACTAAAAAAGATGTATCTCCGTTCACCAGCAATTTCAACTTGGTTCAGATCACTCAATGTTTCACCATATGTGTCCTTAATTAATTTAGGAACAACCTTTTTCATAATAAGAAAAACAATGTTATTCAACTTTTTAGAGACAACTATTATATTGTTCTGAAAAATTAAAGAACATATCATATTAAAATAAATGTAAATAATAGAGTAGTATACCAGCATCCCTTCTTCCAGAGATTCCTCAGAGATTACTTTGAAAAAGGACTTATTGCATTCCATATTTCCTGAATCAATTAGTAGAAGCAAGATTAGATTATTGTCAGATTTATATAAAGCATTTTAAGTAAATATGTTACCTTCCCGAAAGCCAACAATTCGGTCTTCCCCTTTAAATATGCAGACATTTACCAAGTTTTCCACGTTTGAGTTTAATGTAAATAGAACCAATATATCACCATTCTCCAATTCTATGTCCTTTGCAAACTCCTGCCATCCAACTCCAAGTGTGCATCTTTCATTTTTCCACTCAACTTTAACTTCCCAGCGTCTAGCAACAAACATCAATTCTACTTTACATCCATCTTTACAATTTTTGTATAACTTATCCAGCCCCTCCTGCAATATCTGTTTTATAATAAAAAAGTTTCAATTAAATATTTTTTGGAAAATTAGACATGCTCCAACTATTTTGTATATACATTAATGGAAACATTGTTTACCAGATTGTTCTGATTTGGATCGATATCCAAACTGCTTATCTTAATTTGAAAATAGCCAGCATAGTTGTGCAACGCATTGAACATCCAAAGTGCAGAAACTTTCTCATACTCTAACGATAAACTATCAAGTACAAATTTCTCCTTTCTTCATTTATCTAAATCTTCAGTATGTAAAAAATCTTCTAGACTCTTTGTTTGATAGTTGCATTCAACTGCTGTATCCTTGAAGATTTTAATAACAAATTGATTTTCGCCGTAATATTCAAATTGAAGTAGATTGTAAATCTTGACACCGTAAAACCTCATGAATCTTCTCAGTCCATAAATTAACATGGATTTCTGATCGTATTTTCCTTTCCATATCAGTGAGTTGCAGTGTAAGATTAAATCTGACGACATTTGCCTTCCAAACTCATCATTGAACGATTTAGGAATTCTCTGTAAAGCAAATAACTGATATAAAGTCTAAAATTTTTAGATATGAAAATGAACCAATTACGACACATTCGGAAATTTAATAATTAGAGTAAATTAACACTTACAAATGTTCCAAAAATTCCCTCTTGATTGTTTGCAGAAAGGAAACTTGACACTATCGTTCCGTGTCCTGTTTGAACAATAAATTGTTATAAAACCTATTATATCAATGTAAAGACACTTTATTATATTGAGTAAGAAAGTTTTTACCTAATTTTGCGTTGTTGGATTCCAATCGTGTTGATGTATTTTTTTCCTGCTTACATATTATTAGAAAAAAGTAGAAATTTCATTAAATTAGAACAAAATAATCTAAACTCCTCATCTTATAAGTTGTGTTTTCAATCGCATAAGCAAAGTACTCAATTTAACAGTTATTCAAAGTACATCCAGATTAATGAAGAATTAGTAATACTAACTTTAATAAATATGTTATGTTATACTAAATCATGTCATATTACTTACTACAGAAGAGTGTCATTAAGAATAAGCAATAGCATGCATATGAACATACCCAAATATCAATTACATACACATAGTAGCAGTTTGTAGAAATTCAGATTAATTAAACCCTAATCCTAATTGCAAAAGAACAAACTTTTACCTCCATATTCGATGATCAATACCAACTATCTTTTATCGAAGCTTCGTTGTTCCGTCACTCCTTATCGGGGTAAAACTGCATGCAAGAGCTTAAGTTTGGTTATAACTCTTTACCTTTTCTTTTGGATGGAGTAGTATATAACTTGCCTATGTATGTTAGAAGTCCTAAGTAGGAGTTACCTTTTTTTTTTATTATTATTTCTCCTCTTAAATTTGTCAACTATATCATTAATTGTCATTAAATACTAGCAGGCAATGATAATAATTTTAATTCTATTTTTTTCCCAAAATACAAAAGTCAACTGTTTTTTATTTTGAATTTTTGATAATATACATAAATTAAGTATCAGTATCTCTAAATTATATATGAAATTACCTGAATTATATATTGTTTATTATATTAGGATGTACATAATAAATATTCTTTAATTTAACTGATTTGATTCATAATTTTTCCTTTTATCGAAATTGATTTACATTAAGTTTTTGTTTATTTCTAAGAATGTTAACATCAAAACTAAACTAATGTTACGACAACAATTATTGATGTTGAGACTGAATTTCAGCATTTACGACAACTATTGATGTTAAAAATTTTGTTACTGTAAAATTAAAATAATAATTTAATAATAATTTTTTCGGAATTCCTAAAACAATTACCTTTTTATTTTGGTAATAAAATGTAAAATATGGATAATTAAAGTTAAACTAAAATGTATTGTAGTTCAATTTTTATCAAAGGATTTTTAATTATTTGGAAATTTGTTTTTTCTTAAATTAGTTTGAAGCAAGACCCGTTACATATGGTTATAATGCTTAACAAAATAATTACGTTCAACGGTTGATTAAAACTTTATAATTATGTTACGAAGTATTGAAATTCGAATTCTTTGTTGTTAAAATGAAGTTTGATATATTTTGTAATTTTATAAAAAAAATAAAAAAATTAACAAACTCAAGACCAGCCTGGTATTGCTACGTATTGGGTATACAACACCAAGATACTATATATGAAAATGAAAAATATGTTCGCTACATTTATAAAAACATTTTTATGAAAAGAAGTTTTGGATGAAAATATAGTTATCTTATAACAATCGTGTCTCCTATTTTTTGTTTAATAAAATATCTTATTTTGCTTTTACAAACCACAAATAAATCAATAAAAATTTAACAAACTCGATACCAGTTTGGTATTGCTACGTATATGGTATACAACACCAATATACAATATATTAAAATGAAAATTCTGTTCGCTACACTTATAAAAACGTTTTTTTAAAAAGAATTTTTGGAAATAAATATAGTGATCTTATAACAATCGTGTCTCCTAATTTTTTTTAATAAAACATCTTATTCCGCACACACCAAAATATACAATCATGATACATTATTGCTCTATTGATTTATGTTTTGTTTCATATGCATCAATCGTATTGTTTGCGGTGAGAACGTTGATACTGGGAGAAACCTATGCAACAAACATTTCTTCATATTCACCTATGCCTACATTTATAAAATATATGAAAATGAAAATTCTGTTTGCTACATTTATAAAAACGTTTTTTTAAAAATAATTTTTGGAAATAAATATAGTGATCTTTTAACAATCGTGTTTCCTAATTTTTTTTAATAAAACATCTTATTCCTCTTTTACGTAACCGGCTATTAATTTAAACACCAAACATTACCAATGACATAACTTTTATTAATTTTTTAAAACAAAAACATTTGTATAATTAAAAAATTGCCAAATGATTATAATTATAATATTTTTTAAATTATAATTTTTTTCTGGAATTTTTTAAGTTTATATTTTTACCAGGTATCCGGGCCAGCTTGCGTGCTCCACGATTAAACCTGGGTGTCCCGCTTATCTCCATAATCTTGAATGAAATCTAAACTGGAACCTCGGGCTAGTAATCGCCAAAGGGTTTGGACTTAACCAGTTAAGACACTGGTGTAGGACTTCCAGGTTTAATCATAGTGCGTGCAATTACAAAAATTTCCAAATTAATCGAATTATAATATTTTTTTTAAATTATAAATTTTAGTGTTAAAACATAAGGTTTAGTCAATTTTAATTATAATTGATGAATTAGTCCATCATAAATAAGCTTTCCTTTAAAATGGGGATCAATGAATATATAATCATTATATTTGGAAAACGTAATAATTGTTATTGTTATGACATATAATATCTACTAATTGACAATCGCAATTATGTATAATGATTTAGACATATAATTCATAGTTGATAGTTTGTAATTACTGTCTATATTGCTGATTATAATAAGGTTAATTTTTCAGTTAGAAATTGATATCACTAGATTACAATTTCAATTTTACCAATCTTTTTTTCCGAAAAAAATAGTAATTCATGGGATCTTATCATTAAAAGAGTTTGTTATGCTGATACTCATCAAGTTATTATCCTAATCATATTCCTGAAATCATGTAAATAGATTATGGACGTATGAACCCAGTAAAGAATATAAGCTCCAACAACACATAACAGAGACCATTCTCTAAAGTCTTTTTTTCCAGAATCACAATGTAAGTTTTGTAATCAAAACTTAAAAGAATCGTTTTTAGTTTTAGTTTAAGATCGTGTTACTCTTTCATGTATGGTACTTAACATTTTACCTAACTGCCAATGTTTTACTTTACATTATCATATTACAATGTTTTTGATTTTGGAATCAACTATACAGAACATTTGCAGCAATGGAAGCGCTTTCTTTCCACCATATTCAGCAGCTTGAAAAATCACGTACTGATTGGAGGATTAAAGTCAGAGTAACCAGGATGTGGCCAACCATATCATCTGAGAGTGGCACAACTAAAGGATTTAATCTCATTCTTTTAGATGATGATGTAAGTTTTTTAACTTTTACATTTTTGTCAATTATTACAAATGTATAACCAAATTTTGAATTGGTATAGTTTTTTTATTTTGTAGAATGCGCATATCCATTCCTTTGCTTATCCTGATGTGTGGAAAGTTATTGGCAAAAATGTGAATAAAGGAGATGTTTATATAGTTGAGAATTTTATCGTGCGTGATGCTGTTGGCAACTTGAAGCCAGTTTCGACAGATATTTGCATACATTTTACTAATGCAACTACTTTCGAAGGCTGCAATGATGAGAAAATTATCCATCTTTATAAATTTGAATTCTTGGATCTAGGTGATGTGGAAGTTCAAGCAAACGGTTTGGAGGAAAATGAAAATCCAGAATATGCCATAGGTTTGTTATATTTTATTGAATTTTACCAATACAAGATTTGCTAATGATGTGTTTCAATATAATATTTGTTTTTGTTATTTTCTTATAAATAAATTTTAGATCTTATTGGAGTTGTGGAGGACTATGAAAGACTGAAAAAAATTAATACAAAGTTTGGTGAGAGAGACATTGTTAGATTCAAACTATGTGATGGGAGGTAATTTAAATTTTTCAATTTGTTTGATAGTATAGCATACAGTTTTACAGTATTTATAAATCGTAAGCTAATTGTATTGCAAAGATGTATAATATGTAGTTATCGTCATAGAGTTGGAATTTGGGGAGATTTGGCTATATCATGCAATGAAGAATATTACAAGCATGATTCTGAGAAAAGTATTATTGTAATCCTGGCAAGTACGAAGATGGCTATGTTTAAGAGTATGTACTCTAAACATCTATTTTTTCTTTGAGTCCAAATTAATTTTATCATACTAAAGTAATGCATTATGTAATACTGTTGAATCATAAAAATTTAATCTGTCTTCTATGTTTTCTAACAGATTCTATTCAACTTAGCACATTACCATCTTCAAAAGTTTATTTCAACTTGAATGATGAGTCGGTTATTGAGATGAGGCAGCGGTATATCATTTTATCTAATACTTTTTGCACATTTCATGCAATATGTTCCATTTTAATTTTTATGTACTGATGTATGTTATTAATTTAATGTTATTTAATTGATTGTCACAGCCTTGAAGATGATGGTTATAAGGCAACTAAAAATGTTGATGACCTTAGCTATGCCTTGACAATAGTTTCACCTTATGTGAAATTATCATTGCAGGAATTGAATGAAAAAATCTCTGAAAATTTAGAGGTGTTATCCATTATAAATTCACATCCTCCACTATCGCCTTAATTATGCTATTGTTTAACTTCATTTTGTCTAATTCCAGAAATAATAATTTACAAATGCAGAAGAATATTTATTCCAGTTTCACCATTGCTAAGTTGGAAGATTGTAGTTCTTGGTATCTGGATACCTGCAGTAAATGTCACCTGCCAGTTGAGTTGATTGAAAGGTGATTCAAGTGTAACAAGTGTACTCGCAACATGCCTGTTGCAGAGAAACGGTGTGCAATTAATTAGCATTCATGTTTGAATTCATTTTAGTAGTTTCAACATGCCTTCCACAGAGCATGACTTATAATTCAATGTTGCAGGTTTTGCGTTAAGGTCACTGTAGTAGACTCAACATTCAACTGTATTGTCTTCCTCATGGATCGTGTTGTTAAGCGACTAATTGGTTGTAGTGCATCAAATTTATACCAGGCTCAACCAAAAGTAAGACTTCGTGTACTAATACTTCAATTAATATTAAGTAATTCACACATATATCATCACACTCTAATTTATGCAAAGTACTACATAATTCAAACTATGTCATGTTTCTTACAAGGAGGATAGAGTTGCAAGAGTGAGGCCTGCTTTGCTCACAGAAATGATTGGGAAAGAAATTACAACTATAATTGAAGTATTAAAAGGAAGTGAAGAGAATGATGCATTTCTAATTAATGTAGAGGATATATATGATGTTTCTCACCCAAACACTTCAATTACAGAATCTTCTTATCAGCCAGAGATTCCGACTATTGATCTATCAGAAGTTAGTATACTATAGTTTTGATTATTTAGCATATTGGCATTGCCATTACTGAATTCTTCTAACTACATTATATTTTTAAATTGAAGTCAGTTGATGATGCTGTTGAGATTTCAAAGACGCCAGGATCTGCAAGATCAGTCAACAAGAAAATTAAAATGGTAAATATAGCACATAAACATATAGTAGCACATAGAAAATAATCTGATATTAAAAATATGCAGGAAAAATGAAAGTTGGATTGCAAGGATGAGCAACTCAGTCAGAAGTCCTTTTGTTCATTATTGCACTTTTTTTTGATAATTTTTAAATAAGTGTCTATGCAAAGACAAGCGCATAAGTTGATTCCATTTGGAATTGAAGTACTCTGTTACAATTTTGTATTGCTTGGTTTGATACATTTCAAGTTAAATGTTTTTAGCTCTTGATTTAAACTTTTAAGGAATAAAGAAATAGTTTTTGTTTTAACAATAGATTTTGTGATCGGTTGGAAAAGTTTTTTCTATTTGCGCATAAAGTGAATATTAGAAGTTTATACTGAACAAAGTGAATCTGAACACCTGTATTTTCCATTATGCAAACCCATCAGAAACATATATATACTCAATCATTAAAAAAAATTCTTAATATTTTATGTTATAATTAAGGATTTTAATAAAACACAATCTTATAAATACAGGTAAGTGTTACCACAAATTGTTTAGTCCATTATTTTGAACATTATGGAATAACACGTACTATAAATCTTTGGATTATTACAAATCAATAATCTGATAATCTTGACTGCAAGTTTAATGATTTAAAAATTACTCATACAGTCTCTGCATTAAATTTTTTTTACTATTTGCCCGCTAACCAAACTTAAGGAATTCAGAGATTGAACATAGATCACTAATTACCATATTTTAAGGTTACATGTATCTTCTTCCAATGGTAAACAGTTGAGAAGCTAGCGAACCTCTATTTTAGGTAAATTGTACAACCAATCTTATATTCGTTATAAAGTAGTTGATTTGTATTAATCATAATCCTCAATATCTGGAATTGATCTCATCACTTATTGTAATAGATTTCTCATTACTTATAAGATATCTCAGATTGTATATATCATTACTTATAAGATATGGATGATTGCTGATTATGATTTATATCACAACGGAAGTTTAGCAAATGATTTGTAAGTTGTTACACTTATATTGTTACACATCAACTAAGGTCGTGTTTAAATAGATTCAGAGTACCTCATTTGTTAAACCACAGAAAATATAAAAAGCTTCTAAAGAGCAATTAGGTTAGTCTACCTATTTACAAGTAATACATTTTTACAGTGCTATGTCTTTTATGTTATGTCTTTGCCAGCAATGAGTACTATATTCCCGAACATGTCTTTCATGTCATGCTTTCTGATCGACTGTTTTGTTTTATAATTTAAGATTTTTATCATCTGTTCTGTCTAAACAGAAATGTTCGATACACTTTCATCACTTGACACAACAAGGACGAATTGGAGGGTGAGAGTTCGTGTTACAAGAGTGTGGTCTACTAATGTTGGTGGAGTGGTCACTCGATTCAATCTGATTCTACTTGATAATGCTGTAAGAATTTCTTCATATTTCATATTTTTTGATTAAGGTTGTGTTATTATTCAGTTGATTCATGTTTACTTTATTATAATTCGCAGGATCATCATGTTCATGCAACTGTAAGTCCTAAAACATGGAATTTGCTTGGTCAAAATATTGTAGAAGGAGGAATTTATGAAATTTCTAACTTTCACACCAACCAAGCTATTGGATTCTTGAGGCCAGTTTCTTCTGAAATTCAACTAAGGTTTACTAATTACCCATCCGTTGAAAGAATTCTTGGCGCCGACTTGAACATTCCAAGTAACAAATTTGAATTTGTTCATTTGGATTATTTACACTCTTATGTAGATTCACATGTAACAAATTATCCTCCTTCAACTACTATTGGTAAATTTTCTGTTGTCACTTCTTAAGATTTTAATATATATTACATCAATGTGTTTCTGAATCCTAATATGTCAAATGACTTTAACTACAGATATCATTGGAGTCATACAACATCGTGATGAGATTCGAGTAATACCTACACGGAATGGCAATCTACAACTACTGAATTTGGTGTTGACTGATGGGAGGTGGATTAAATTTTTATGCAATTTTGATATATTTGTTGGATTGTATACAAGTAAAATATATTTTAATCAAGACATTTATGCATGTACAGGAATTCATTCCCAGTGAATGTTTTTGGAGATATGATACCAGCAGTTGAGCAGCTATTTGAAGAAGAGCAACAACTTCCCAGAGTTGCTATAATAACAAGTGTTAGAGTTTATCAATATTAGGGTTAGTTTGATCATCTGTTTGTTAGACAATAGTAAATGTTGTGTTAGTTGTCCTATATCCTACGTACTCTAAAATTTTCATATTATATTTTCAGCTATAGTCAAGTGCATCACTACTCAAGCTACGAAGTTTTATTTTAACCATGAACATGAGTCTGTCTCGATCATGAGGGAAAGGTAATACTATTTTTTCCGAGAAAACATTATTCCATCTTTACCAAAATTTGGACGATCCATTTATCAAAGTAAATATCATGATTGTTTTGTAGGTTTGCTAATAGTCCATGGGAAGTATGACGAAATGATACATGTTCACGCAATGATCTACGATCTATGGTGTTTGATATTTCCTTGCAAACTGAAGCATGTTTCTAAAATTTTCCAGTTTTTCTAGATGAATAAATTTTGGTTAGAATTCTAGACTACTATTAAGTTTTCGGTATGAGTTTCCTTTGAAGAGATTTTGTAATCTGTCATCAATAATTTGCATTTTACCATTATATTAGTTTCATTTTGATATTGAGATACCGATATTTTTGGTTTTAATATCAAGTTTTCTTTATGTATATATATATTTATATTTTCCATTAGTTTTTTACGAAAGAAAAAAATGATATTCAATTTTTTACTACACTTAATTAATTTCCTAAAATTAATGAAAATAATACAAGTATAAGTAGCTCGCGTAGCGCGGGTAGAGTACCCTAGTTACATTGTAAAACTTGTATAAGATATTGTTTGAGTAGAGGAAAGAAAACCTTTGTACATGCGCAATGAAATGAAAACTGAAAACCTTTATAACTTCGCACTGAAATGGAAACTATGACTCACATAGTTGTAACAGCCTGTACAAGAATATCTTGAAAATCGTTTACCAGAATACTCAGCCTTGTACCTGGATTTCTTGTCCAGTTCAAAGGTCATCTCTTTTGCATTTAAGAAACGAAAAACTTCAAGAATTGCACTTTTTGGTAGTGTAACCATCACCGGAATAACATAACTGCAATTGACTCATAGTTTATAAGGGCCTGTAGAAGAATACCTCATAACTACTCCTTCAAAAAATTGCACTTTTTGGAAGTGTTACCATCACCGGAATAACATAACTGCAATGATGAACTTAACAAGTGTACATGCTGCTTACTGTTAATTACTGTTAAGTAATTGACTACACCCCGTGCAGAGAGTGAGATCAGGCGGCTGCAATCTATATTTTCGTCCATGCAGTTGTGTTTTTTTGTTAGAGTATCTTATTTACCGAGTCAAAAATAAGTCCTAATTTTTTGGAACTGTCAACTAGTTGTTAGCTACGCATTAGAATTGTGGTTTTTTGAGTCTTCTAGTTGTTGATTAGTATTGTTCAGTAGTTGCTTATTTTCAGGATACTGCACATCAATTAGTTCAGCAGCATTGTGCTTCTTCTTCTTTTAGTTGTCAATTTAAACCATCACTTTTGACCATCAGTTGTACGTATGGCTCTTCCGGATGAAGTGATTGTTGAGGAGATATTGATGCGACTTCCAGTAAAGTTAGTTGTACGATTTCGATCCGTCTGTAAATTGTGGAATTTTCTTTTGTCACAACCTAGTTATATACAATCCCTATTAAATTGTAGTATCTCTCAAAGTCCTGATGATGACTATCTTGTATGTGTCACTCACAAAACTAAACGGCCTCCTAGTATATCGATCCTCTCCCGCACTAATTTGTCCGAAATTCCCATCGACAATGTCCCTTACCCTGGATGCAGCACACATTTTATTGAGGTAATTGATTCTATTAACGGCTTAGTTTGCATAGTCACTGTCTCTCGAAAAATCTCAGCATCTTGGATAAACTCAGCATTTGAGCACTGTCACTTCATTCTTTGGAACCCGGTAATGAATCTTTCTAAGAAAATTTTACCACCTAAAGATATTCCTTCAAAATTCAAAAATCCTCTGTGTACCCTGTTGGGATTTGGTTGGGATCCCGTGGCAAACAATTATAAAATAGTAGTTCATGGAATGGATTCAGCGGAAGCTGCTGTCTACTCGTGTGAAACAGATTCTTGGAGTAAAATTGCTGTCTCCGAATGTTACCGGATTTCTGGTACCAAATTTTTTCGGTCCCAATCTGTTAATGTGAAGGGAATTTGTTACTGGAGACGTAGTTTCACTTCAGGTCCGATTCTCAAGTTTGAGCCTAGAAATAACGAATTCACTTACTTGAGAGTTCCTGGTGGTCACAAATATGTCAAACTCGTCAATCTGAATGATCGCCTTGCACGGATAGAGTATACAATGCCTGGGGTTGATAACATAGATGTGCATTATCTGAGTGAGGAAAGCGGTCTTTGGAGCAAGATCTACACAGAGATTAGAAGTGGGATAAATGATTTAATTATATCATGTTTTAAGAGTGGTGGAATGATTAATGTGGTGAATAAAGAGTACAATATGTATGATCCCAAGTCCAATGAAATTAAGAGTCTTGCTTTTCGTTCCGATGGAGGACCCGATCATTGTCATTTGGGTAGGGGGATAAGTAGTTATACTCCAAGCTTGGTTGCTCTTGAAGGAATGAAGTCATCTCATCTATGAGGTCCTAAAAGACTCACCGCTTACAAGGACCACTTGGAAGGTAGTTATATTTCAACCTACTCTTCGAACTGTGTATTTATATGAAAAGAATTTTCTATCTTCAGTGATTTATTTCGAAGTTGATTGTAACTTGTATGTGTAGGTGTTACCCTGAAACTTAATTAAACCAGACAATTATGTGTTATGTATTACTACAATATTACATTAATTGATGCAGCAGTTTTTGAAGACAAGGGAGCAGTGGATTTCGGGATTGTAGTCGGAGATTCTGAGGGAGCTCTCATTCAGGCAAAGACAGTCATTCACAGCAGCCTGGTCACACCTGTTCTTGCGGAAGCCATGGCTATAAAAGAAGCTCTTAGTTGGATTGATGAGATGCAATGGCAGTGTGTCATATTGGTGTCTGATTGCTTGGTGGCACCTAAGCCTAGTGCCATTTTCATTGCCAAAGGTAGCCAGAAAGGCTAGGTGTGTTCATAGTTGCCTTTGTGACACATGTCTCTGCTAAAACTCCTTAATTATTGCCCATTTTGACCCGAGCAGATTGAAATGCTAAGAATCGCACTAATGAAGATTATAACATTGCTAGTGAAATTGCTATTTGAGATGCTACACTTGTCTCTTTGTTCAATTTATGGTGCCACGATTGATATTTCTTACAATTTCAGTCTCAACGACGCGATTTGCTTGTAGCAGTAATTTGAAAATCCTACAGGCTTCCGTGGCACATCTTTTCAGCATGATAAATTTCACCTGCAACATAACATATATGATCATATTTACATTTTCTCATGCTAGCTATCTAGTTCTTTCTATAAATCTGAAAGAAAAACATATAATAAAACCTCTTGAATTTATCTAGCTCGAGGATCCTCGATCTGCAGATCTGCAAATGAGAATATTACTTGATTCAGGTTAAAATATACTCAAGGAATCAATGTAGCACTTCACGAAAATTAAGCTTGATCGGCATTTTCACAAACTTCATTATTTGATTCACAAACCTTTATTTTCCTACAACAGATAGAAAGCTCAGATAACATAATTTTTTTTTTTTGACAAATTTTTTTTTAATAGATCAAGATAACATAATTTTAGAGATAACATAATTTTATGTTTTTGCATGTAAATATCATTGATTTTTTTTATACTACATATAGGGGCAGAGGTATATGGTATCGACCATTCTCGACCAATTACACGAAAAACAATACATGCTATCCTCTTCTTAATTAATTTTTTAGCATGTTGGCAACATTATAATATTTCTCTGCACTGCCCAATTTTCTGGAAATAATTAATACAAATCAGACACATTATTGCAAGTGATCATACTACCAAATTAATAAGATCAGTATCATTCTAAGCAGAGACGTGGATGAGATGTGGCTAAGCAGATCTGATGTGACTAATGATGATGCATGTGGATTAAAATGGCTTAACGAACCCCTCATTTATGGATATTTTATTATATCTTAAAAATCATAGTAAGATAAAGTAATTTAATAAGATATAGGAAGATAAAATTAAATTTGAGAGGGATCAATTCGGTAAGCTTGTTACCGACTCGGCTTGGGTCGTAATGAACTCGAGTTCGGCAAGAAAAAAAACTCGTTAAGGTAATCAAGCTCAAGTTCGATTCGGTACAAAAATTAATGTATATATAGATGATGTTAAAGATAATATTAAAGATAATACAAGTAAAAAATTAATGTATATATAAATGATACTCCCTCCGTCCCTCCGAATTCTTTACATTTGCGGATCAGTTTTTGACACGCATTTTAAGGTGCATTTTAAGAATAGTTTTATAACTTATTTTTAATATTTTCTTTTTTTTGTACAAAAATAGGACAATTCTATTTTTATACAAAAAAAGAAAATATTAAAAATAAGTTATAGAACTATCCTTAAAATGCACCTTAAAATACGTGTCAAACACACTATTTTTTATGTAAAGAAATGGGAGGGACAGAGGGAGTATTAAAGATGATATTAAAGATAATACAAGTAAAATATTAATGTATATATAGATGATATTAAAGATAATACAACATCTTTAGATCTGTTGCACGTAAAAAGTATTCAAGATATTGAAAACATTAATTAATAATTTTTTGATGGAGTACAAAAATACCATATTTGAATTTTTGGATGTAATAAAAAAGATTAGGGATAAGTTTCATATAAATTTAAATTTTAAAATTATTAGAATTATTTTTTATAAACCTGTAATAAATATTTTTATGATTATAAAGGAATTATTAATTTATGCTAATAATTAACATAATGCTAATAATCAAATCCGAACCTAAGTTTAGTGAGTAAAACAAAACCGAACCTAAGTTTAGTGAATAAAAAAGAAAATTCATAATTGAGTGGTAGATTTAAAAATGGTCAATAGTTCAGTGATAAAAAAATTAATTTCCCATTTAAAATTAATGTTAACTAGGCAATTTAATATAAATTAATTGGAAAAAAAACAAACTGCCTAAATTTGATTGATGTACAGGCAGTGTTGTAAAAAGCGGAAATCGGACTTAATCGGTAGAGGTACTGTCCAGGGATTAATCGGAGATTAATCGGGTATTTAGGGATTAATCGGAATGATTAATCGAATAATCGGATTATTAATCAGTTCGGTAACTCATGGAAATTAATCGGGATTAATCACCGATTTTTAGAACAGAGTGTACAGGGCCTATTCGGTTGTGTCACTACTAGGGCTCAATCTTTCTGCTAATATATGTGCTACGTACTTTATTAATCTTTGACCTAGGACCACGGCACACCTCTTTGTTGCATATGGCTCTTCCGGATGCAGTGATTGTTGAGGAGATATTGATACGACTTCCAGTTAAGTTAGTGGTACGCTTTCGATCCGTCTGTAAATTGTGGAATTCTCTATTGTCTCAACCTAGTTATGTACAATCCCTTTTAAATTGTAGCATCTCTCAAAATCCTAATGACGATTATCTCGTATGCGTCACTGAAAAACCTCAACGGCCTGGTTGTATATCGATCCTCTCCCGCACTAAATTGTCTGAAATTCCCCTCGATAATGTCCCTTATCCTGGATGCATCGATGATTATACAGAGTTAGTTGGTTCTATCAACGGCTTAGTTTGCACAGTCACTCACTGTTGGAATTGGTTAAAGCCAGCAGGTTACAAAAGTTATTACTTTATACTATGGAACCCGGTGATGAATCGGTATACGAAAATATTACCACCTAAAGATTGTCTTTCAAAATACAAAATTCCTGGGCATAGCCTATTCGGATTTGCCTGGGATTTCGTGGCAGACAAGTATAAAATAATAATTCATGCAACGGATTCGGATCAAGCTGCTGTCTACTCGTGTGAAACAGATTCTTGGAATAATATTGTTGTCTCTATTTCTGATCGGAATTCTGGTAATCAGTTGTGTTGGTCTCAATCTGTTAATGTGAAGGGAATCTGTTACTGGGATTGTTTCTCCACTTATGGTCAGATTCTCAAGTTTGAGCCTAGGAATAACGAGTTCACTTACTTGACAACTCCTGGCAAGTGCAACTGTGTCAAACTCGTTAATCTGAATGATGGCCTTGCACTGATAGAGTATACAAAGCTTAATAGAAGAGATGATATCATAGATAACATAGATGTGTATTATATGAGTGAGCAAAGTAGTGTTTGGATCAAGATTTACACAAATATAAATAGTAGGATAAATAATTTTAAATCTGTTATATCATGTTTTAAGAGTGGTGGAATGGTTGTGTTGGATGAAGAGCTCAAGTTCTATGATCCCAAGTCAAATGAAATCAAGAACAGTAGCCTTTCTTGTAGCCGCCATTCTGGTCGCTGCGATAAAGTATGTTATTCTTTTTTTATCCGTGGGTGCTTAAGTTATACTCCAAGCTTGGTTGCTCCGCCAAGGAATGACCCTGTCAAATCCTAAAAGACTCACCTCTTACTAGGACCATTCGGTTGAGGTTAGTTATATTTTAACCTTCTCTTTTGGGTATTTCATCAGTTATAATAAGTCCAAAAAATGTTCGTTCTTCATTATTTAATTCGGAGTTGGTTGTATGTGTAGGTGTAACCCTAATGAAACTTGAAATAAACCATACAAATATGTGTTTTTGTGTGTTACATATATACTTACATTACATTAATTAAGTACTGATAGCTAGCTTATAATGCATTTGTGATCCTATGCATGGATGTGTGGTTTGTGTGGATCAATAATATATGTGTTGCTATAAGATCAAGAAGCATGATTTCTATATCTTTGTCATATGATGTACATGATGAATTTAATTTGTGGAACCTAAATATCCATCAATGTACACGAAATATCCCCCCCCCCCCACCCCCCCCCCACCCCCAAATTTGACAGCTGTTTAAGAATCCCCCACCCCGGTTTCATCCCATTCCAAGTCAATCATAATAACAGTATCTTCTTGCACCCCAATGATGATTATCTAAAAGTTAATAAAATATATGATTCATATATTTGGCTCTAATTTTTTATGAACTAAAGGTAGTTGCAATGAAGAATTGATCTGTAATCTCTTATGGAAGATTTATTTTTCTTTAGGTTTTAGCAACAGATGTTAATTATGATATGATAATGAACTCAGATACAGGTGGATTTCCTTTTCATAGTTACACTTGGTTGGTTCTATCAATGGCTTATCCTGCCTTTTCATAGTTAGGTATGTCCTTGAATTTTCCTTAAACTGTTCTGTCTTTCAGAATACCGACAATACCACTTATTACAACTTCTTGCGAGAGATACTAAACTTTTGTTCATTTACATTTTTTGTGAATTTCTTTGCATGATCATATTAACTGTAGCTCCAACTTTACAGGGGATGGCCATTGTGATCTGGCTCGTGACCAAAAAATTGAGAGGTGGTTCATCAGTTTGGAGTTGAATGTGGTGATCGAAGAGATTTAATTAGTTAAAATGTATTTCGTTTTTTTTTTTTTTTTGGTGATCCTGTGACAAATTTCCATTATCCTATTTATTAATATGAAATTCATCTGTTATCTTTCTGTTGATCAAGTGGAATATTGACTCTCTATGTTCTTTATTACTCTACATTCATGTTTCCCATCTCAGCGACAATACACTAGCGAATTTTTACATTCTTCTCAGTTTCTAGCAAATGCGGATATTACTCTCTCCTTGATTAGAAGGATTGCCCTTGGGAGAGATAGAGTATATATCCTAAGTCTTAGAGGAAATCAGGCTTCTTGGTTATCTCAGTGTATATATTAATGGCTTTAGCTATATACCCCTAGCTTTCTTATCATTGAAGGAATCAAGGCATTCCATGCACGAGGTCCAAGCACATTCGTCCTTTGCTCCTGATTATTAGATTATTTTGTTCGTAGGTTAAAAATCTTACTACACAAGTCCTCTAAACTTCAGTTCTATTCTTACTGAAACCAAATAAGAATTTGTTCATATGTTGTTATGGAACTTCATCTGTATCGTGATTTCTGTTAACTGTGAGGGTACAAGTTAGCTTACTTAGTATTGCTGGATATTAGATTGATATTAATACAACTCATATAATTTTCACAGAAATTCCTAGATAACTTCCCAATGAAACCTAAACTTTCACTCTCATTCTTATAGCTGTAACTTGTCTAATGATACCTCTGGTTTACTAGAATACCTCAGCATCTGCGTAAATTTCTCATTGACAATGTCAGTCTGCCAGTCCATTGAAAATTCCATTCCCTGTTAAGCATGCAAAGTTTGAGTCTAAGAATTGTACAATGATGTAATTTAAATATCACTGGAATATCATAACTGCAATGATCAAGACGACAAGTGTGCTTACCATGGCCTGCAAAATTTCATTGCTTTAGTCACAAATATACTCTTTGTTCCAATAACCCAAAAGGGAAGAAGAATATTACAATCCCCTCCTTATATTATGATCTGATGGCAAATTTGTAAAAAACAGAAGCCTGTGTAAGCCAACATCTTTGATATAGTTATTTTGTCCAACCAAAGATGTCGAGAGCGCAAGAGCACTTACAGCAATTGCAGAAGCAGCAAGACCAGCTCCGCTCTAAAGGCACTTACATTTCCAACTTATTTAAAATTAACGTTAACTATGCAATTTCAAATTTAATTAAATGGAAAAAAATTCCAAACGGCCTAATTTGATTGATGGACTGGGCCTATTCGGCTCAATCTTCCCTCTGTTTTTTGACTATCAAACCCGGATGTGTGCCAAGTCAAAACGTCCAAATAAAAAAAAAACAGAGGAAGTACTTTAGGTGTTTGACCTAGGACCACGATACACCTCTTTGTTTTCTTTCGTCCATGCACTTGTTTTTTTAACCATCTGTTTTAAGTATGGCTCTTCCGGCTGAAGTGATTGTTGAAGAGATATTGATACGACTTCCAGTTAAGTTAGTGGTACGCTTTCGATCAGTCTGTAAATTGTGGAATTCTCTATTGTCCCAACCTAGGTATATACAATCCCTTTTAAACTGTAGCATCTCCCAAAATCCTGATGACGATTATCTCATATGTGTCAATCGCAAATCTAGAGTTCCTGATGCTATATCAATCCTCTCCCGCACTCATTTGTCCGAAATTTGCATCAATAATGTGCCCTACCTTGTACGCAGACGTGATTGTATAGAGTTAGTTGGTTCTGTTAACGGCTTAGTTTGCATAGCCATTTTCAGTTGGATAGACTCAAGGGCTTGGAACTATCACTTCATACTATGGAACCCGGTAATGAATCTGTTTAAGAAAATTTTACCACCTACAGATTGTCCATCAAAATATAAATTACCTGGGCATAACCTGTTCGGGCTTGGTTGGGATTCCGTGGAAAACAATTATAAAATAATTGTTCATGCAACGGATTCGGTGCAAGCTGTTGTCTACTCATGTGAAACAGATTCTTGGAGTAAAAGTACTGTCTCTAAATCTGACTGTAATCCTGATAATATTCTGTGTTGGTCTCAATCTGTCAATGTGAAGGGAATCTGTTACTGGAGTTTTCTTTCCACTTTCGGTCAGGTTCTCAAGTTTGAGGCTGGAAATAACAAGTTCACTTACTTTGGAATTCCCCGTGGTCACAAATGTGTCCAACTCGTCAATCTGAATGATCACCTTGCACGTATAGAGTATACAAAGTTCGGTGATGATGTTGTAGATAACATAGATGTGTATTACTTGAGTGATGAAAGTGGTCTTTGGAGCAAGATCTACACAGATATTAGAAGTGGGATAAATGATTTTAAAAAAATTCTATCATGCTTTAAGAGTGGTGGAATGATTGTGCTGAATTATAAAGAGTACAATATGTATGATCCAAAGTCCAATGAAATTAAGAGTCTTGCTTGTCGCTACGATGATGGAGCTGATTATTGTTATTTGGGAAGCGGGTTAAGTTATACTCCAAGCTTGGTTCTTCTAGAAGGAATGAAGTCATCTCATCTATGAGGTCCTAAAAGACTCATCGCTTACTAGTATCATTTGGAAGGTAGTTAAATTTCAACCTTCTCTTCTGTGTATTTCACTGATTAATTATAAGTTAATGGATTTTTTCCTTTCTTCTGTAATTTAATTCGGAGTTGGTTGTATGTGTAGGTCTTACCTTGAATTGAAGCAGGCAATTATGTGTTGTGTGTTACATTACATTGATTAAGTACCGATAGCACTTGTGATCCTAGCTATAATTATAAATGGGATGTCTGGTTTGTGCGTGAAACAATAATACTTGTGTTACTATGTCAAATCCATCATATGATGATTATCCCATTCTAAGTCACTCATAATAACATCTTCTTGCACCCTGATGATGATTATCTAGAGGTTAATGTGATACGTAGTATACGATTCATATAATTTTGTAAGAACTAATACTAGTCGCAATGAATAATATTTACCTTAACTCTTTAGAAAGTTTTTCTTTAGGTTTTAGGCTTAGTTGGTTCCATCAACTTGCTTAGCTTGCCTTTCTCGTAGCTAATTATCACTTATCTATATTGCTGCACTTCCAATGTGTTTGTAATTAATCCTTCAATTTCTTGTATCTCCCAGAATCTTACCTTTGAGTGTCTTGTATTTAACACTTCTTGCGGGAGATGCTAAAGATTTATTTATGTATTATTTAGAAAACCTATGCATAATCAGATTAACTCAAGCTCCAAATTTACAGGTGATGGCCGATACGATCAGGCTGGTGGCCAAACAATCACTACAAGAATTTTGCCTTCAGACGACACTCATCAGACAACACTTCGACGAAAAAGCGTTGGCCGAAATTTTCACACAACGGTTTTTTATTCAAGCTTTTCTGTGTATTGTCTGATAGTGAACTTAACGACAGTTTTTAAAAGTGTTGTCTGAAAGATCAAAATCGACAACAGTTTTACAACGGTTTTGGAAAGTAGTGTTGTCTAACAGGTTGTCTTACAACGGTCCGAAAAAGCGTTGTAAAACTTAGACAAGTGTTTTTACCAGATATTGCTTCAAAAGTAGTCACACAACGGTGACTAAATACTATTGTCTGATTTTAACAACGTTTTTTGAAAGCATAAACTTCAGACAATGCTTTTAAAAAAACGTTGTTAAAATCAGACAAGTGTTTTGATAAGACGTTGCATAAAATGTAATCAGACAATGGTTTGTAGATACTGTTGTCTAAATTATCTGAAAATAGTTCTTGAAGATCAAACATCCTTTTGAAGGTGATTCTTAAATTCAAATCCTTCATATGAGTAATCAAATTGAATCTCATGATTTGTACTACATGTTTATGTGTGTGTATATTCGAATATGCTTGGTTCATAATTTCATAATTTTCGGATATTAATTCGAAGTTTAATTTGATTGTTCATGATGTTCATTGATTTTTCGTATACGTGGTTATGGGAGTTAGTTTGCGGATGTTCTCATCTTTGTTTTGAGTTATTAAATGTTGAGTTTGGTTTAAATTCGAAGTTGGTCGGAATCCATGTCTAGCTCGCCGGGTTTTGCTCGGATTTGATCGTTTACGGCTATTTTTGATTCGTTTGTTATGGTTGTAGTACTTTGTAGGATGCCCAGTGACTGTGGAACATGTTAGTGTCGATTTGGTGCGCTAAAGAAGCTCACCGGAGCTGTTGTTGCTCGCCGGAAACTGCAAAATCTCGCCGGATTCTGCAGAAAATCCGGTAACCTCAAGAACTCCGGCGATTCTGTTTTTGATAAAAAAAAAATATTTCCGTTGTCAGACAACGGTATCTAACTACATTTCGCACAACACTAATCAAACGTAGTGTTTTATACATTAGGACAACATGTAGTAAACAAAGAAAGTGTGGTGTACTTGTAACACATACAACATACTAATCAAACTAAACTGCTGTCTAACTACATTTCGCACAACACTTCTATGCAAAAAAACCGATGTCTATACTATAAAGAAACAATAGATTATATTTTATAAACCATGGACTTTGGTGAAATTGCACAACAGTTCGACTCTCAGAAACACTTGAGTGACGTGAAATTAGACAATAGTTTCTTGTTAAACTGTTGTCTATACCAGCTTTCACACAACAGTTTTGAAATCACGTATGTTATCTTTCTGCAACACAGACAACGGTTAAGCTGCTGTTGTCTGATACGCATAACAGACGGCATCTCAATAGACCACGGAAAATCAGGGCTTCACACGACGGTGTAAATGTGTTGTCTGAATCAAAAAATCTTGTAGTGAATTGAGAGGTGGTTTATCAGTATAGTGTGTAATGAAGAGATTTTTATTTTTATTTTTTGTTTTTCTGTTACTATGAAAAATTTCCAATAACCTATTTTACGAATACAAAAAATTATCAATCATCTCCCTGTTCATGAAATGTGGAATATCTATGTTCTTTAATTGTTACTGTTGATCCATGTTGCCAGTAGAGACACTGTATTATTGTCATCTATATATTTCATAGAATGAAGAAAAAACTTCTGTTGATTTGTTAATATAGGGTTCTGTCAGTTTTATTTATATTAAATATGTAATGGCATGGGATAGTTATAAGACCAAGTTCATTTTTGTAAGCTCAGATTTCCTTGTATCTTATGTTTTAGAGTAAAATGCACTTTTGTACTGAACTTTGGTCAATACATCACTTGAAATACCATAATTTAAAATTTACCATTTATAATACTGAACAAACGATTTACTTAAAATCCGTGTATTGCCGTCTATGTGTTAGTAACGCCGTTAAATCTTTGGGGGCAAAACTGACTTTTCCCTCTTCATTTTACGCTTCTTCTTTCTCCTCCATCTATAAATTAAGCATATCCATCAGATAAGATAACTATACATATATTCACCTGAATGACTGTATCTATCTATTCTCATCTCACCCATCCGTCAATTTACCTTCGATTTGACGTCGTTTTGGACCTATTGAAGCTTAGATATGGCCTTTGTTTACGCACCTGAAGATCCTACTCTTCCTAAGACATGGAAAGATTTGCTTGACGGAGCTTCTGGGACTATTTACTCTTGGAATACAGAGACTAATGTTACCCAATATGAGTAGCCTGGTGAGAATAGTATTATTGATGATGACGAAATGAGATCACTGTATCTGGAGACGATGTACCCGATGTATCCTTGCCTATGACATCATTTGAAGCAATCAGATTACTCCAATACAGGCACAATCATGGCCAATTGCTCTTCAAGGTCGTGACATTATAGCAATTGCAAAAACTGGTTCGGGGAAAACGTTGGGTTACCTGATTCCAGCCCTTATGCATCTCAAGCGTTGGTTTTGTCAAATGGGCCCAACAGTGTTGGTTTTGTCACCAACAAGAGAGTTTGCAACACAAATTCAAGATGAAGCTGTGAAAGCATCTTCTCGTATGTCGCTGGGCTTTGCATACTACAATTAAAGAATGCGATAAAACAAGGCCAACAATTTTGTAATTAAAAAGCTGCTCTAGTAATCTCGTTCTGATTGGTTTCTAAACCAAATTTGGTACTACAATAATTCCAGTTTGATGGTGCCTCAATTTTCGTAATGGCAAAAATTCCAACCCCAACAATTTCTCAAATTTTATGATTTTCACTTGAAACAATCAAGCATTCATCAAACTAGTAATATGCCCGTGCTTCGTACACGGTGATTTTTTATTTTCTAAATTTTTAGTATTATCAAATTTTAATACGAATAAATCCAAACAAAATATTTAGAGAGGGTACATTACGAATTATTTTTTATTGAAAATAAGTTCATTTTTGTAATAATAAAAAAGGTTCTCGCGATGTCGTGTGATAGCAAATTTTTGTAGTTTAAACACATTAGATGATCCTACATAAAAAACAATTTAATGATCCAAATTTTTAAATTCAATTAGATCCATAATATAATTCATAGGATTACCTAATATCGATTAGTATTTAAAATACGTGGTACATAAAACTTTTCTTTCATATCAATGTCTACAATTAATGTAATTAAGGTCGATTTAGATCTTATATCTTGTCTTCCCAGGTGTGATTCTCACTTATCTCCGAGATTTACTGATAACATATACTCATTGTAAGATATATAAGCCTACTTATTTAAAAAAAGGTCGATTACCATATGCAAATCACATATGCTGACATGGAACACACATCATCATTACCATTTACCAAGTTGACATCTCATTTGGGTGATGTTTCGTAAATTATTTTTGGATTTCCTAATATTTTTGATATATATATTTGAAAAACACTATGAACATATGTGGATATCATATAAAAATCATAATTAATAATTTTTAGTTGAATGTTTATCACTTAGTACCTTTGTTTTTAATACCATACAACTAAAGAAAAAGTCTAAAAACACGTTAGGACAACTAAAAATCTTAATTGATATTTTCATCAAAAAAACAAAAAATCTTAATTGATATTAAAATTCAAGTTATTAATACCATTACATAACTATTATATATAGTTATTTTGTAATTAATAGATTATATAAAATATGTGAATCATGTTTATTATTCAATATGGTAAAAGTAAAATAATTAAAAATAAATTGTAATGATTACTGTATAAATAATAAACAAATAAATGATTACAATAGAAAATATATCGTAGATATTACTCAGCACCGTCTCGCGACGACGCCTCGACTCGTTTTTATTAATGAAAATGATGAATTTTTTATTAATACTATTACATAACTATTATATATAGTTATTTTGTAATTAATAGATTATAGAGTAAACTTCAAATTGGTGACCAAATTTTACACTCATTTTCAAAAAAGTGGCTAGTCTTTCAATTTTGCAAAATGGCGGTCAGACTTGTCTTTTTCCTTTCAAAAAGCTGGCTGCAGGTGATTTTCAGCTTTTTGGCAGGGGTAAAATGGGGAAAAAATGCTAGAGATCCCAAAAATTGTCCACAAAAATTCCCAAATTAATATGTGTCACCATATGATTGGTTATATTCGTAATAATAATAATAATGTTCCCCATGTATGCACATCAACTCACCAAAAAATTCACAAATATAAGTTGTCAAGATTTTATTATTATTATTATTATTACGAATATAACCAATTATATGGTGACACATATTAATTTGGGAATTTTTTGGATAATTTTTTGGGTTTTTAGTTATTTTTTTTTGGTAAAATAACATATTTTCCCAAAATTACAATACAAAATATATCGTAGATAGTACTCAGTGTCGTCTCGCCTCGTCGCGAGACGACGCCTCGACTCGAATCGTGTTAATTAATGAAAATGATGAATTTTTTATTAATACTATTACATAACTATTATATATAATTATTTTCTAATTAATAGATTATATGAAATATGTGAATCATGTTTATTATTCAATAAGGTAAAAGTAAAATAATTAAAAATAAATTGTAATGATTATTGTATAAATAATAAATAAATAAATGATTACAATACAAAATATATCGTAGATATTACTCGGCGTCGTCTTGCGATGACGCCTCGACTCGTGTTTATTAATGAAAATGATGAAATTTTTATTAATACTATTACATAACTATTATATATAGTTATTTTGTAATTAATAGATTATATAAAACATGTGAATCATGTTTATTATTCAATAAGGTAAAAGTAAAATAAATAAAAATAAATTGTAATGATTACTCTATAAATAATAAATAAATGTTTATAATACAAAATATATCGTAGATATTACTCGGCGTCGTCTCGCGATGACGCCTCGACTCGTGTTAAATGAAAATGATGAATTTTTTATTAAAACTATTACATAGGTATTATATATAGTTATTTTGTAATTAATAAATTATGGGAATCATGTTTATTATTCAATAAGGTAAAAGAACAATAAGTAAAAATAAATTGTGATGATTGCTGTCTAAATAATAAATAAATAAATAAATGATTACAATATGAAATATATAGTTATTATTACACGGCGTCGTCTCCCGACGACGCCTAGACTCGTGTTTATTAATGAAAATGATGAATTTTTTATTAATACTATTACATAACTATTATATATAGTTATTTTGTAATTAATAGATTATATAAAATATGTGAATCATTTTTATTATTCAATAAGATAAAAGTAAAATAATTAAAAATAAATTGTAATGATTATTGTATAAATAATAAATAAATAAATGATTCTAATGCAAAATATATCGTAGATATTACTCGGCGTCGTCTCGCGACGACGCCTCGACTCGTGTTTATTAATGAAAATGATGAATTTTTAATTTTATAATTAATATCAAGAAATTTATGTACATTATTTTGCAATCTACATTAAAATAATTAATTACCTACACTTAATCACTATAAACATAATTTTTTTCTGTGTCATTGTGTACATTGCTATAACTTTTCTTAAATTTTGAAATTAAAAAAAAAATAAAAAAAGTTCAACTGTTTCAAATTTATTTTATTATTTTCAATTTATATTGATATGAAATGGTTTAAATTTGTGGAATGGTTTACATTGAAATCAAAAATCGAATTAATGTTTATAGGATGGGATTTAATTTTTTTATTTTTTAAAAAAAACATCAAATTTGGGGTTGGAAAGTCATACTTGATCTTATAGTATGTAACATATATGTGTGTATAAATAAAAGATATATGACCAATTATTCAAATAAATTATCATCCATAATTTTATTAAACATAAACTAAACCTTTACACTATATTTTGAAATAATATTTTTGTGTACGACTCATGGAAATATTTCAACTCGTTAATATTAGTAACACTAAATTAATTTATCATGACAATGTGCATAATATTAAAAAAATGTATTATTTCTTTTTCAAATTCCATTAACTTATTTGGTTACTTATGAAAAATAAAATTATTTAATGACTCTCATGTTTCTTAAAAATTGGAAGTATAACATTGAATTTGGTTAAAATGCTGTATTTTAGTCCATTTATCACTATTTTATATTGATATATAATTGTTAGCATTGTTTAAATATTTTTTTAAAAAAATTAAAATAATTTATTATAAATAATTTCAATTTTAATAATCATAAACAAAATTGCCTATAATAATTTTGTTTGTCTACTATAATTAAGCACTGCAAAATTGCCTTAAGAAAAGCGGAAACAAAAAAAATACTCTTGTAGTATACCAAATGTCTATAGATGAAGCAAACGAAAGTTTATACCAGGGCCGAGTATGTTTAAGTAATGTTAAGAAAAATTACTCTGTTACTTTTTTCTGGCATCAAGAAAAAGTAAACCAGGGGAGAGAAAGATGAACCCCATGTTTAGGGGAGAGAAAGATGAGCCCCTATAACCTTCCAACTCAGCTCCCGCCCATTCACCTTATTTATTTCTTCTTTTTCACTTCTTTTATATTACTTTTAAAGCATTTTAAAGTTCAAAATAAAATATATCCCAGTCCTAGTCTTGTCTTTTGACATGGTGTGTGCTGTTTAAAAGTCTGTAGTAAGTTTTAGTCTCTTATTGATTACATTTCTATCAATGGCGTCGAGTAACAACATCATTGATGATCTGGCAAACATCACTTTGGAGGATGAGGATGAAGGAGGATTGGTATGTGAGGAGTCCAGCAACGAAGTGGCGTTTGATGATAGATGGTGTCTTGTGGGAAGGTTTATTACGGATGGAGCAGTCGATTTCTTGGCAATGCAACACACGTTGGCATCTCTTTGGAGACCGGGGAAAGGTGTATACATGAAGGAGTTAGATGTCAATAGATTCCTGTTTCAATTTTATCATGAAATTTATATCTCAAGAGTATTGGCAAGTAGTCCATGGTCCTTTAATCGTAAAGCGTTAATACTTGCAAGGCTGAAGAAGGGTGAGAATCCGTGCACAGTAGTTCTAAATTCATTGGATTTGTGGGTTCAAATCTATGATCTTAGTCCAGGATATATGACTGAGAAAGTTCTTCAGGGAGTGGGTAATTATATTGGGAATTTTGTGGAATCAGATGATAAGAATTTCATGGGGGTGTGGAGAGAGTATATGCGTATTCGAGTCTCCATTGATTTAAACAAGCCGCTAAAAAGAAAGATGAAGTTGAAGAAGACGGAGGCAGATTGGATATGGATAAATTTTAAATATGAAAATGTTCCTACGTTTTGTTTCATATGTGGTTTGCTAGGACATTCTGAAAAATTCTGTGCTAAGTTGTTTAATACGCCTTCAGAGAAGATTATCAAGCCATATGGGATATGGATGAAGGCTCCACTTAGGAAACAAGTTAAACCGATCGGAGCAAAATGGCTACGTTCCGGTGACGGGATTGACGGGGAAGGAGACGAGATGTTAAGGCAAAGCGACAATCAAGGGATGACAACAGGGTTGTTACCTGTAATCCCCGGAAAAGCTGGTCGAAAGGATATGGAAGTTATGGAGTTAAATCAAAGGGGAGAAAATTCTGGGATAAGATTGATTGAGTCAAAACAAAGTTGTTTAAAAAGCGGGGGAAATAGTAACAATTTAAATGGGAGGGAGGGAAAGGAAGTGGGCCTGGTGGATAGTGAAAATGATGAGGGAGAGAATGGTGGGCTTACAATAGTGGACCCAAATAAACGTAGGAGGATAACCCAAATAAAAGATACGGGGTCAACTGAGAACATTGATACTGAAATGACCCAGACGTAAAATGATGTTCCAAAAAACTTGCAAAAGGCGGGCCTCGATGTCGGGGTTCGCCTACAGTCATGAGTTGTTTGAGCTGGAACTGCCATGGGCTTGGGAACCCACGGGTTTTTCAGTTCCTTAAAGAGATTGTATCTCAAAAGCGACCTAATTTCATTTTTCTTTGTGAGACGCTGTGTAATGATAATAAAGTTCAAAGTTTAAAAAGAAGTTTAGGCTATGGAGGCTCTTTCTCAGTTACGGGACAAGGGCGTGGAGGGGGTTTAGCGATGTTATGGAAGGAGGAAGACGAAGCTGAGATTATTGGTTATTCTCATAACCATATAGATGTCATAACTCGAGTTGCAGGTATGGTTGAATGGAGGTTGACAGGGGTTTATGGGGAACCTAATAGGAGTCTTCGGGAGAATACATGGAATTTGATGAGAAGGTTAAAGAATAGGGTGAGTTTACCTTGGTGTTTGGTGGGAGATTTCAACAATGTTATCTCTCAGGCAGATAAAAGGGGGGGGGGGCTTTTGTATCCGAACTGGTTAATTGAGGGCTTTCAAAGTGTTATATCTGATTGTGAGTTATTTGAAATTGATTTACTCGGGCATCAATTTACATGGGAGCGAGGTCGGGGAACTGATAATTGGGTGGAAGTTAGGCTTGATCGAGCTTTTGCTGATTCGAGGTTGATGTATACATTTCAAGGAGCTAAACTTTTTAATTTGGATTTTGTTACATCAGATCATTGCCCAATTTTGCTGGACCCGGGTGTTCAAGGATTTCAAAGAGGGAGGAAAGTGTTTCGTTTCGAAAATGCTTGGACGAGTGACCCAATGTGCGCTCAGATTGTCAAGGAAGTGTGGGATTTGAATGCTGGCCAATCTATTCAGGAGAAGATTCTTAGATGTGGTGAACGTTTGTCACAATGGGGACCAAGTGTTATTGGTAATTTCAAAGAAAGAATAGCTCAGACAAGACGAACGATTAAGCATCTTCAAAGCTGCAGAGATGAGGTTTCATGTAGTAGATTTAAGGAGGCGAAGCAGAGACTAGCTGATATTTTAGATCAACGAGAGATTTATTGGTGACAGAGGTCGAAACAACTTTGGCTTAAGTCTGGGAACAAAAATACAAAGTTCTTTCATACCAGTGCCAATGCTCGACATAAGAATAATATGATTCATAAATTGAGAAATGATAGAGGAGATTGGGTTGACTGGGACCAGGGGCTTGAAGGTGTAATGTTAGATTACTTTTCAGAAATTTTCTCATCAACTGAAGTCCAGTGGCAAGAAGTCGTAGAGTGTATTCAGCCAGCCATTAGTGAAAATAACAATTTGGAGCTACTAAAGGAAGTTACTGAGGAGGAAGTGAGGAGGGCACTTTTCCAGATGAACCCAGATAAATCGCCGGGACCTGATGGGATGACGCCTGCGTTCTACCAAAAGTACTGGAATGTTGTAGGGAGGGATGTGATACAGTTAGTTCGGGATTTCTTCTCTTCAGGTACGATGCCAGATAATTTGAATGATACAAATATAGTGCTCATTACGAAAAATAAAAATCCTACAGTTATGGGGGATCTAAGACCGATAGCTCTTTGTAATGTTCTTTGTAAGGTCATAACTAAGGTTATAGCTAATCGGGTGAAAGTTTTCTTGGATACGATCATCTCTGAAACTCAAAGTGCTTTTATTCCTGGACGTCTAATCACAGATAATATCTTGATATCTTTTGAAGTGCTTCATTATTTAAAAAGGAAAAAGCAGGGGCGAGATGGGTACATGGCTTTAAAGCTAGACATGAGTAAGGCGTACGACCGTATTGAATGGGGTTTTCTTGGAGCAGTAATGGAGAAAATGGGGTTTCAAAGTAGATGGATTGATCTGGTGATGGGTTGTCTAACTTCAGTTAGATATAGAATCAATCATGGTGGTTGTAGCTTTGGTCTTGTCAATCCTACGCGTGGTATTAGGCAAGGGGACCCTTTGTCCCCTTACCTTTTCATTATGTGTGCTGAGGGGTTATCTTGTTTAATCAAGAAGTATGTGGAAAAAAGGTGGATTCATGGATGTAAAATTGCTAGAGGAGCTCCGAGTATTTCCCATATGTTATTCGCGGATGACTCGTATCTATATTGTCGAGCTAATGAGGTGGAAGCCAGGAAAATTAAAGACCTGTTATTAGTCTTTGAAAGAGCTTCGGGTCAAAAGGTTAATACCAGTAAATCTTCGATCTTTTATAGTACGAATACTGCTGTGTCTGAGAGGGGTAAAGTGGAGGAGATCCTGGGAATGCAACCTGCTAATGAGCATAGTAAATATCTTGGCCTACCAAGCACAATGGGTCGTAATAAAACAGCTGTAGTGGGTTTTTTAAAAGACAAAATGAGAAACAGGGTGGAAAGTTGGAGTGGGAGATGGATGGCAAAAGCGGGAAAGGAGGTTCTTATTAAATCTGTGGCTCAGACTCTACCTAGTTACGCAATGAATGTCTTTCTTCTTCCTATGAAACTTTGTCAAGACATGGAGCAAATAATGTGCAAGTACTGGTGGCAGTCGTCGGGATCACAAAGAAAGAGTATTCATTGGTTGGCCTGGGACAAACTGATTATTCATAAAGATAAAGGGGGCATGGGGTTTCGAAGTTTGAGAGACTTTAATCTTGCTATGTTAGGCAAGCAAGCTTGGCGTTTAATGGCTAATGGCTCTAACCTGGTCAACAAAGTTTTTAAAGCAAAATATTATCCTAATGGGTCGTTTCTTACAGCGACTTTAGGAAATAATCCTAGCTTTGTTTGGAGGTCTATTTTGGAGGCTCAGTCGTTGATTAAGGAGAGTTGCAGATGGAGTATTGTAGATGGTTCTTCGGTGGAAATTTTAAACCAACCTTGGCTCCCTCATGTGGACAATCTATACATTATGTCTGCTCATCCAAGTCTAATAGGAGCTACTGTTAATCAATTGATGCAGACAGGGGAGAGAGTGTGGGATGGGGAAATCCTGGATGACCTTTTAAATGATCGAGACAGGCAATTGGTTCGGAGTATTATTCTTAATGATGAAGCAGGTCCTGATAAATGGTATTGGAATTTGGAGGCTTCAGGTGAGTATAGTGTTAAAAGTGCCTACAATTATTTGCAGATATTGAATGGCAGGTGGAATGAGCCTAATAATTTTGGCTTCTGGCGTTCGTTGTGGAACCTTAAGATCCCTGCTACTGTAAAACAATTATTATGGCGAGCATGTACAGGTATTCTTCCCACGATGACTCAGTTAAGACAGAAACGTGTGGATGTTCTCTTAGAATGCCAAGTTTGTAGGGGAAATGAGGAATCTATTTTTCATATTCTGGTGGAATGCCCTTTTGCGACTTTATGCTGGCAGAGATTTGATGCTGCAATCATGGGGAGTCAGGCTTCAGATTTCTACAGTTGGTTTTTGTTTGTTCTGAATAGATTCAGTAGGGATAAAGTATGTCAAATTGCCATGATTTGTTGGTCTCTCTGGCGTGCCCGAAATGGAGTAGTTTGGCAAAGCAAAAATTCAGTAGCTAATGGTGTGATTATGTCTGCTATTGTGTACCTACATCAATGGAGAAGTGCTCAATCTGAGGAAATTGTGACAGAAGGTTCTTCTTTTGCGGAGCACTGGACACTACCAATGGTTAATACGATGAAGGTCAATGTGGATGCATCTGTCGTTAGTGGGAATAATAGCTTTGGTATTGGTTGGATTGCGCGAGATCACAGTGGTAATATTATTGAGACTGGTGCTAGAGTGATGATGGGGACTGTTTCTCCGAGTATGGCAGAAGCCGTTGGTGTGAAGGAGGTACTCAGCTGGGTCAAGGATAAGTGCACATCTGCAGTGGTTATTGAATCAGATTGTCAGGTAGTTGTTAACGCTATTTGTCAATCTGTGCATATGAGCTCCCCGTTTGGGTTGATTGTCATGGATTATAGACGTATGTTAGCTTCTTTAAACAATGTTTCTATTGTATCTGTTAAACGATCTGCGAACAAAGCTGCCAATTGGTTGGCAAGATCAGCTTGTTCTTATTCAGGTCGTAGTCTAAGTGGGGGGTCTGTCCCTACTGAGCTAGCTGCTATTTTGACAGCAGATCTAAGTTATTAATAAAATTGCATCTTCTTTCTCAAAAAAAATGTCTATAGATGAAGCATAAAGGTTGAATATGTAGATATATCCTTAATTAGTCTTTATAAATTCCACTTCTTACTTAGAATAGTTTTTTTGGTAAAGCTTACACGTAGCTGGTTTAGTAGCGTATTCGATTTCTAAATATATAAGACTCAAGCTAAATGTCAATACAACTTCAAAGAAACTCTTAGATATAGCTTGTTTATCACCAGACATGAGTAATACTCACTACACGTGGAATGTAAATGCCAAAGTATTCATAAATATTTTATCACTTTTACATATAGCTCCTAAAAAAATGCAATATTGAAAACAATAAAAAAATAATTTATTCTCGCCAAGGAGCCATTATGAGCCTTTCTCATGGATCCTTTGGAGGTCTCCTTTCTGAGACAGCTTTAGAATGGCAACTGATCTATGTCGATACCTGCTACATGGAGTCTGGTGAAAAATAATGTTGAAAGAAAAAAATATATTAAGCCAACAATATAACAAAATTCAAGATATGTAAAATAAGACTTCATGTTTGTTATTGAACATGATATCAATTTTTCCAAAAGTTGAATCTGTTTTGTCAACGACTCAAAAAGATGCTTTCCATTAGGACATCATAATGAACATAAATATAGTTTGATTTTTTAATGAATCAACAACTTTGTGCCCAAGTTTGTCTCACTATTCTACAAAAGGAAACAAAAGTAAATTAAACTAAATTTGAGAGGAAACATATAACATAAATAAGCATAGATAACAATATCTTTTAAAAATCTTACCTTGATGAGTTGATGTTTACTTTTACCTCGCAATACCAGGAACATTTTTTGTCCAATTTTCTGTTAGTCGTAGTGTTGTATATCAACAATCATGTTATCTATGAAACATGAAAAGAAAAATTGTCACAACTGAAAGAATTAACAGAGAGAACATAAGATATAGTCTTGCATAGATATATACTAAATGAATAAAAATGTTTTGCATAGATAGAAAATAAAGAGAATACTCACAAATCAAGGGAATTAGGTGCTAAGATCAAGAATTTAAGACGTCGTTTATTCCATCATTACTGCAATACCTTCTCTGATTCAATGGAGCCCTAGGCCTAGTTAGATGGTCCAAGTTGGTTCCTCGTTGTAACATGGATTATATCAGAGCATAGAGTAGCAGTGCTTAAGATGCTTTCCACTGAAACAAATTGTGCCCTTTACATTTGACTTTTGGACTATAAAGTTGGGTACTTTTATGTAGCTGCAGGAGGGTAAGTTAGTACTATAGCGTTCTTCACACATTTGTAACTTAAAGGTAACAATGGTCAAAATTCTTAAAGACATCACAACTGAAGTGAAAACCGAATAGCATTGCTCAAGTACTTGAAATATTAGAAATTGCATTTAAGTGGTATATTACATTAATCACTGGTGTATGTTCAAAATATTATCAAGTACTTGAAGTATCCATTTTATGCCATTAATCACTGGTATATATGTTCAAAATATTATCAAGTACTTGAAGTATCCATTTTACTTAATGACCCTCATGTTTCTTAAATATTGAAATTATAACATTGAATTTGATTAAAATGTTGCATTGTAGTCCATTTATCACTAATTTATATTGATATATAATTGTTAACATTATTGAAATATTTTTAAAAAAAATTAAATTAAAATCATTTAATATAAATAATTTTAATAATCGTATTATATATTGAAATAGTTGTTCGACATAGGCCACGACTCAACTTAATTATATTAATAAAATTAAAAATATCATTTTGATAATTTTTTTTAATAACATCATCTCTCTTGCATCTCATTTAATGTAGGCTGAATTGATATTATTATAAATAACACTGATGATAATAACTTTTCAATTAGTAACCTAATTATATAACATTGGAAATTATTATATAACTTTTATGTTACATAAAATAGCAATATGATTTTGTTGCATATAACCTCTTGCTAATTAAGATATGAGCTAGTAATTTATCACTTACAGTTTTTTTATATAGCTTTTTTAGTTTAGAAAATTATATTTATATAAATTCATAAAAATAAAGTAAACAACTTTAAAATAACAAATAAGAAATAGCTAATAGTTTAACGTGATAAAAGCTACAGTTAGTATAGTATATCCAATAATCAAAATAATACAATGCTGCTTTTTTAAATAACACACTGCAAAATACATGACAGCAGTCTAGCACCTCACAAAATGTATATATATAAAACCACATCCCATTACATCTAAAGACACCATGACACTAAAACCCCCGACCTCAGAACCATGCAATTAGAATTCTCCCCCAGACCCTGATCAAGCGGGGCATCTTCATAATCAAGATGATCTTCACAACTGACATCATGGATTTTCAACACTTTCACAACACCTTGACCTTCAACTACTTCGGCTAGCAACCCACCACCAAGAACTTCCACACCATTTTTTGCCATCTAAAGCAAATGCAGTTCTTCATCTCGTAGTGGAACTTCATTAAACTTTTATGGGGCTCAAAATCCATGTCAAGGTCCAAGATTTCCACCATCCTTCTCATCCAGTTCATCCATAATAGGTACTATGTTCATATATTTACCATTAATGCGGGTAATATAAGTTATTCCTTCTTGGGTATATATACCTGATTTTGCACCTCCACCTCTTATCAACTTTGCGAGTTAAGAGATCTGCTGAGAAATGTCAACCACATTCTCTAGAACACCTTGATGAAAAAACTTGGGAAGTGCAAAAGCCTCCAAGTTCGTTTCTACTATGACCCTTCTGCCTCCCTCCCAAAACGCTCCCCTCATGCCAGTAATTATGGCTAAAAGTTGGTTACCTAGAGAAAAAAGGCCAAGAAAATGATCAAGAACTCCTCGCGCCATTAAACCATGAGAATTCCTCAAAGATAGCACCAACAATTGTAGGATTCTCAATAGACATGGGATTATCAAATGTTATATCATGAACAATAACCTTCATAGAGGCAGCCAGTGAAATCAGCAATTTCACCAAATGTTTTTTGGTTCATGTCACTGCATAAAAATTATAATTCAAAAGTTATATCTTAAGCAATCATTCAAAACTTGCAACTTGAATTTGCTTTTTTAATTTGGTTTTCTTTTTAAAGTTCGAAATGAGCAAGAGAGGATATAGAAATAACCTATTAGACACCTTCCTTTGTGTTCTCTCTACACGTAGATACTTGAACTTTATCATATTTTTAACTGAATGTTCCGCGTAAATAACACTGATTCAAATATTATCCATGCTACAAAGAAATAAAAATAAATAAGTATTAAAAAACTGTTCAGACACAAAACATGTACATGCTGTGAGTTTGTCACGAATGGATGTTCTAGCAACATTCTTCAAAAATAACAATGCAAGAAATATTTGCATATTATAAATAACTATTATTTATATTATTTTAACAATTGACGCATATTATAAACTCATAAATGTATTATAGCTAGCGAGTATGAGATTATATTGGTATATATGTACCAATAGAGCATAAGAAAACAGAGAAAACAACGGTGTTCAGATTATGAACTGTTATGAACTGATGTTCAGATTTCCTAAATGTTGGCCCTACCTTTTTTATGAGATTTACCGTGTGAGTTTGTTTAATAGAGCATAAGAAAATAGAGAAAACAACGGGTTAATGAAGCACACTTTTACCTGATCTAGAAGCGACACACATTCCTCTTCCGGTATGTAATTTGGGTTGCTTTTCCCACAAAAGTGTCTAGTGCAACGATGCCACATATACTTTCCTTTTCAAGTAACACCGCACTGCATATTACGAAGCCATAAATCCTCTAGCATAGAGAAACTCAAATATTACTCATGGATATAGTATTGTAGTTTTTACAGCCAATTGAAATTAAAGGGAACTCACTCCTATTTTCTGACATGATGTTTCACTAAATAAGTAGTATGTACAAACTAAAAAAACCCATATTGCCTCTTATGGTTGGTGAATGCTAGACCACGTGCAGGAAAGCAGACACCTAATTTCTTTTTGTGAGAAACATCTTTATAACCCTTTGCCATCTAGAAAAATTAAAGAACATGGTTTTTTTAATTTTTGTTTTCCATGTTGTTGAAGTGACTACACATCTAGTTTAAAAGTATAAGATAAACAATATAAACATATATATAATAACCCGGTTATAAAAAGTTCAAAAGAAACTATTAGTGCTCAGAAGGGTGGCTCATATGGAGTGTGGACAACTAACTTCAGTCATTCCATTTATCAGTGAAGGAAATAGTTATGAACAGGATGAAATCATATTCTATTAAAAGTAATTGCTAAAAGAATCATTGTTGTTACAATGCCACAATTTGCAATTAAGAATGCACATGTCAAGTGTCAACTCTCCAAGAATTTTGAATCTCTAACCATATCAAAACAACCTCGAGAATAATTACGAATATTTCAAATTGAGTACCTAAATCATGGGGTTTAAAATCTGAGTATCCTTTTTTAAAAGATCTCACTTATCCACATTCCACCCACAACACCCAAAAAGATTGGCTCAGGTTTTCTTTCAAGATTTTTAATGCCTTTATCCGCTCACAGCCATAAAGACAGGCTCGGGTATTTTTTGATGAAATCTACTGCCTAAAACTATTTTCAGAAACCAAGGGAAGCACAGGTTCAAAATTCTGAAAGCTAAATTATATTCTTGTTTAATCATTCTAAACTACCAAGGGAACACAAATTTAAGATGAACCGGATCAATCAACTAAAGACCACATCTTACCAATCCAATGAGGTCTGGTGAAATAGCCAGTTGTTCACACACACACACACACACACACACACACACTAATAGTCAACTATAAATCACATCTTACCAATCCAAACGGATCTGGTGAAAATAGTCATTCATTCACACACTTGCACACACAAAATGTTGCTAGTACTCTAGCAATAAAACATGTAATTAGAGCACTTAAATAATGAAAAGTTAAGCGATTAATTGCAATCATTCTTTAACATACATCGGTTTCAAAATTAATGATATTTTAGTAAATATACTTGCATCATTCACAAAAAGAAGTCGTAACTAATGGAATTTCAGCTGTCCTAAAAAAACATCCCAAGTCACAATCTATTACTAATATAACAAAAAGGAAGACCTTTAAATTGGTAAATTTAACTAAACTTATCAAACTTTTGCCCGTGCCTTCCTATTAGCAGGCTGCTAGTGAGAAAGAAAGCTTCTAGTACAATTTTTACAACAAAAAGACACTCCACAAATACAACTATATTCACGTGAAACCTATTTTTAAAAGAGAATGGTCTACAATGCAAGTGCCAAAAATTGAATATTCAATAAAGTCTTGAATAGGCGTAGGAATCAGACCTGTTTTTTACATATTGTACTGTCAAAACATATCAAATTATCACCTAACCATTGCATATAACAAAATGTAAGAATTATCATCCTATATAACGATTCACTTATCATATGTACAAAATACATTAAACAAAAGAAAATAGGAAACCCACAACCCTTACCAACTTTGATATCCCAATACATTTGCATATGCAATCTATGTGATGATTATTCTAAAAAATCCAGGGTACTCCAAGAGTGGCATTTTAATGCCCTCTATCACTGTATAATCGCTAATATTTGTTGGCCTACTTAATTGCATGCATCCTACACTATAGTTGCCCTATTTGGATTCCTTCATTTTTACTTAATTTAGTATTTTATGTAAGATTAAACTGATTTTCCATCAAGATTGCAAGATTTGAGTCCAGATCAGAGAAGCTCAAAAGCATAGTAACACCAGCCCATACCTAAATCAAATCAGTGTCAATTTTTTCTCCTAAATTACCTCTCTCAGATAGCATGTCGAAATTCATTCTTGAAAATCATCAAGCAGTTGTAATAAGTAATAACACCTAATCATTTGTTCTTGTAGAAGAATCTTTAAACATTGTAATGCCTCTTGCATTAACATAAATTTAAAAAATTATATATAAATTCAAAATAGGATAGCACAAATATTGTCATAGGTTTTTAGGATTATTGCCATCATGTTTCTGAAAATGATAAAATATTGTCATAGATTTCTGTAAGACAATCTGTTTTTCCACCAATGTGTAAGAGATTAAATGTGTAAGAGATTAGTGCTACAATGACCACATATGAAAATGATAAATCTTGTCCTCGCGAAATTAAAAACATATAGAGAATCAAAGGGAATGTGAGAAGCTACATTTTGGCAAGAATCAATTGACGCAGAATCATAGAATATCCTGTTCGCTGAGTTGCAGTAATTCATTAGATATTACCTTGACCCATATAAGGTAGAAAAGGCATGAAACGTACACCACAAAGGTGCCCTAAACCAAAAAAAGAATAAGAGAGTAGAAAGACCTTTGTAGAAGGTACAGAGAAATGACCTAAATCCACAAACACTGCTTCCGCACCTGCAATCACAAATTATCTTCTGTGTTCTTATCCTGATATTAAAATCAAAAAATAAAAAGCAACATTAAATATGTGTGCACAGTTTCTGTCAACATTAATTAATTTATGGGAACAAAAGGCAAATCTAAGCTTAAATTAAGATTAAAAGGTTAGGAGAACAACACATGGCACCTATAAATACCTGTAATACAAATAACACAACCACCAAGAGTTGACCATGCCCTGCTAGAGTTATTCTTAAAGAAGATATTGACTAAACTGGATTGATTGCTTTTACAACAGATGTATTGTACTTAAGTATGTTGTAATTACCAATAGCTCCGAGACTAAAGAACTACAAAGCAAGAGCAGAAGCATTCCTTGTACAAAAAAGTTCAAAGAACTTAAAAATTATAAATCAAACATAAAGAAAGATAAATATTGCAATCAAACAAAGAAAAAGAACTTATTTGTAAATCTTAGTACTTAATATGACCATACAATTCATAACACAGATTAAAAAACAAAAAATAATCGAAATACTAAATTAGTAAACATACAATATTAGGCAATACAAAAATACTCAATAGGATTACACAGAATTGAGTAGGAATCTGATTGAAAAATATTTTGTGAGGAGCATTTGAAGGACTACTTTAAAGCTTTGAATCACGTACGTAATTTATAAATACGAATTATAGTTGCAACATGGTTTCTCTGATAATTCAATCAAATGTGTATGCTGCAAATACCTTATCTAAATTCAGAAACCACCAAATCAAAGTGCAAATTCAAAATCATATCATAAACCATAAGAATTCCAAGAAGTTACCATAAACTAATAGGTATACTGGATAACATAAACTAAAATTTTGAAAAAACATAATTGGATAGCACAGTTGGTGCCATGATTAATAGGATATTTAAGATCTTAAAGATGCAGTAGCCCAGTTAATCATTATATAATTTAAAGTACGATTTTATCATAGTTTGAATCATAAGTTTGAATGCACCAGAATTCTGTTGTGCACTTAACTGACTGCGGCACCAAACAAACAGCAAATCGGAAAACCCAACTACTGAACCATTTGAGGCTGATGCATGAATATGAGGCGTGGTTCGGGGGAAACCCTACTACTGAACCATTTGAGGCCGATGCATCCTTCAATTCCTTTTGCACCATGGTGGCATTCAGATGCCTGCAAAAGTTGTAAAAGTTTCAAGACTAATAGAATAAATTAATCTATTTTTATCTATAGTATTTCTTCTCACACAAACTTACTTTTTTAGTTTGTCAAGTCAGCTTCCTCCAAACGCGGGTCGATGCCCTCTTAATCTCGTATGCTGCAAATCAAAAATGTAAATTTAAAAATTCCACGTGACTTTGAGATACCATAGATTGATTTCACGTGATCTTGAGATACCATAGATAACAGGTTATTTGGAGTTCGGGCCAGAATAAGAATAAATATTAAATATCCAAAAGTAAGTTTTTATTCCAGCTACCAACTTACAAAATATATACCCTGGACTCTGGAGTGGACAAAACTGCAAGGAGTAATATTCATTGACTGGCATTAAGCTAGCCATTGGACTCTATGGAATTAAGCTAGTCATTTTATATGAGCATAAATTTATGAAAACCTGAAGAATTTGTTTGCCAGAAGTCTGAAATTGTGCTTGGATGTGCCTAGCAACAGTAGCTTCAAGTCTAGAGTTGACAGACTTCTCCAGTTGGTTCATTGCTTTGTCGCCTACCCCTCTATGCACCATATAAAATATTAGCAGCAGTTATTATCATTCAGTAAAAAAAATGCTGTAAAGTTCTAGTCTTCAAATAAACCTAGAAAGCCTCTGCGATGGCTGTTGATACTATTTTCTCAATAGCAGGAGTCAATGCACGGGATACAGCTGGCCCACTGCAGCTATTTCCTTCTTCACCATTTTCTCCAAAACTTCTGGTAAGTCCTTTGTCAAAGAGTTCGTTACCAAATTCAATACTTGTTGTGTTCGCTTTCGCAATAACTTCTCCTGTTTTGCATTCTTTTCTTGAAACCGATCCCACAAAGCATCTGAATTAGCCTTTACAGCTTACTCCATACTCTTCCCAAGGGCAGTGTCAACTCTCTTCCCTTCTTTGTTACCTGGTACAACAACCATCACTGACATCTGTTTTTGTAATTCTTTTTGCATAGTTAGAAGCAGCAAGAAACAATAGACTAACAAATAAGATATAGGAAGATAAATAGGACACAGGGAGAGAATTGTGATTTTTTTCTTCAAAATCTCCACCGGGAGTCGCACAAAAAAGAAGTTAATTTAACTTCTTACAATAGAGAAAAGTGTAATAATATATTATAAATCCAACAAATTCTACTTTGCAAAAAAAAAACCCCAACAAAATTTTATACTACCTTTAAGTTAATTAGGAGTATTCGACATAATATCTTAGACATTAGATTATACAGAGGCATCTGCTTTTCTGCCACCTGATTAGTTGAAGCCTCTACAATCCACATACTCATACCCGAGAGGCAGGTTTCACCATCCACAATCCACCTGATTAGTTGATACTCCATGATAGAAGAATACATATCAGGTTTCACCGCTGATAGAGATGATTGGTTAGAAAAATGTCTCCGTTTAGAACCTAAAAACCATTAAAAAAAATAATGTAATTCACATCTACAATATTAACATCGAACATGAAAAAACAAATAAGTTACTAAACTGCTTGAAACATTCGAATATCCTTTCATGGGACATTTGGCCTTGAACATGTTTCTGAAAACTTATTTGAGCATTTCATCGAACATTAGACCTACACATGGATAATATAATTTTCCCAATAAACTTATACAATCAGTGTAATACAAATGATCAATTATCATTATGTGGAAAAATGAATATAAGTATAAATCACATAATCACATCAAAGTTAAAAGAAGAACAGTTTAAAGAAAAAAATTAGACACTACAAATACCTAATATGTAAGGAGAATACACAGAATCGATTGGATTACATAATAGTATACATACCTAGTAAAATTTGATTAAATAACAACAAAAACTTCAAGTAATGGGGTGTGGAAAAATCTGCAAAAAAGCACATATCAATGAATGAACGATTAAAGATTGAAAGAAACCAAAAAGAATACTAACCATTTGAATTGCATCTGGCAAATCATCGCATGAAAATACTGAATATAGAAATATCAAAATTCAAACCAAAGATATGTCATCTTGATAACTGATTGTGAAGATGAGCGCAAAAGATAATAAATTACAAAAGTTTTGGCTGAAATTGTGGATCCTTTAAGATTTTGAAATTACAACCAATGCATATAGCGTGTTGAAATAATCCGATCCGATCGGAAAGATAGAAAAACCCGTATTAGCTGAAAAATAGTGTGTATTTGGTAGTTGGATCCTAATTGGATAACCCATTTACCAAAGTGTAATTACAGGAATAGCCTCAAATTAGGGTCATTATAGTAAATTCATTGGTTTTCTACACTAGCAGGAATTTAGTTATATTGATCTGTTGTTTAACAAGATTACCTAAAAACAGTAATTCCTTCTCAACTCTTCGCTGAACGTGGCTCCAATCTCGTAGTCATCAATCCCGGTACTCCCCTAAACCCTACCTCTCCTATCCTCTCTCTCTCTCTCCCTCTCTCTCAAACACAGCAAAAGGTAAAGTTGAGAAGGCAGTGATCTGATTCATAGTTTAACTCAGGAAGAAAAAAGATCAAAATTTGAATATAACGAAACATGAAAGAGAAATAAACCTTTTGTTATAAAAGGCTGTTTTACCCCTATCCATTTGACAGAGCTAGTGACAAATAAACGGTAGTACACGAAATGTAAGTAAATAGTTTGTTCAGTATTGCCCGTGGTAGATTTTAAACCATGATATTTCAAGTGATGTCTTGGCCAAAATTCAGGTACACAAAGTGCACTTTACTCTATGTTTTATAATGGGCTTGTTCTGTCTGTATTAGTGGTACTTCTTATTGTGCAAGTAGATCTATATAAGTTCTCAATATAACTACCGTAATCTATAACCTAGTACCAATTAAGTTAAGCCCGTTGGCTCTCTTTGGTCCTCTTCTTCGCCAAAAGTTTTTTTATTTGTGTCTCCAGCTCTTCAGGATGACACGGTTTATTAAAAAGTTGTTGATCAAGTTCCTATTAAGTCACTAGCAAGGTTTCAATCCGTCTAAATCATGGAATTATCTATTTTTTTTAGCCCGATTTCATCCGATCACAATCAAATCGCAGTATTTCACAAAATTTTAAGGGTAGCTGTTTATTGATCATCTCCCATGCTAAATAGTCTAAAAGTACTCTAGCATCCACAATGTCCCTTAACCTGGTAGTCTGAGATGCACCTTTTTGGTTCTATCAACGGCTTAATTAGTTTGCTTAATTAGTTTGTCTCTCTAGGCTAGGTTATTTCTTCATAATATGGAATCCCTCTATTCAACTGTCTAGAATTCAATATAATTTTCAAATAAATTCCTAGATAACTGCCAAATGAAACCTAACTTTCACTCTCACTCTTATAGTTGAACTTGTCTCAAGATACCTCTGGTTTACTTGAATACTTCAGCATCTGCGTAAATTTCATATTTGCAATGTCAGCCTGCCAGTCCAGTCAAAAATCCATCCCCTATATTAAGGATGCGAAGTTTGAGTCTAAGAATTGCCCAATGACGTAATTTAAATATCACTGGAATATGATAACTGCTATGATCAAGACCACGACTGTGCATGCCATGGCCTGCAAAAGTTCATTGCTTTAGTCACAAATATACTCTTTGTTCCAATAACCCAAAAGGGAAGAAGCCTTATATTGTGATCTGATGGAAAATTTGTAAAAGACAGAAGCCTGCTTGAGCCTACAGCTTTGATTAGGGGTTAGCAAAAAAAAAAAACGAAAAACCAAAACTGAGTCGAAAAATTGAAAAACCAAACCGAAAAAATTCGAAAAACATCATAACCAAACCTAAATACAATACTTGTTGCACAACTACCCATGAAATTGGCACTTGAATACAATTACCAAAAGCATACAATTACCTCAAGGAACAGCAGAAAAAGGAAGTCAAGAGATGAAATTCAGGTTGGCAAACCTGAGAATAATGTGGCAAGAGCCAAATAATAAAAAAGTATGTCTTAGCTGTGACAGATATAGAATTTGAAAAGCCGATTCTAGGATTTTCTTTGATGATTTGCCCCAATTGACAATATAAACAATATAAACAATACGTGTGCGAACCTCTAAGGTTACCTTTTAAGGAACAAAAATCTAAAGGCTAAGCTTTTCGCGCTAAAAGCACTCGACCTAGCTCATGGTGTCTATCTAATTGTTTTCCCCAATAATTTTGTGTATCTCCACATTTTGTCATAGAGTTACAAGGTTATTATTTGTAATAGAATGACAAAACCAGGTTTCCTGAAACAAACATGCCTGAATAACGATGTCAAATAACTACTAAAATTGACTTATTTGCAGTGAAAAGGGAAACCTATCAGACATCTCTTATTCAAAAACACCCTGGTCTACTTTAATTTTGAAAAAAAAAACATATCTCATGGACAGCATCATGCAAAAGCACTATAATTATGATTCCAAAAGAATTGTAGTCAAAACGACTACAATACTTCACCAACGACTCTGAATTTCACCAAAGTGGAAGCACGACCATAATACAAATTAACAACCACCACAACAAAACCAATCTCATCCCCTTAATCAAAAACCCACTCCACCCCGATCACTCGAACCCCCTTTGGGATTCAACCACAACAATGCACACAGTCTGGTGAAATAAGAGGAACTACAGAGCATGTCAAGGACAGGATCTCCAAACCATGGAAGATACCGTAGGTAATAATGGAAGACACTTACGTACAGAGACACTTACTAAACTATAGTCAATTATATTTGATAATTAAGTTCGGGAGGTTACATGTATTCCCAATCACTTAAGTGTCCACCAAGAATTAAGTTCGGGAGGTTATATTTGTCCACCAAGAATTTGATAACTTAAATAAAGCATGCTCAAAAAGTTAGAATTTCACTTATTTAATTCTATCAATAATCAATGACGAACAGGACAACAAGATTTTTTGCAATGCAGTTTTAAAGCCTTTGGACATTGCTGAAGAAAGAACATTTTTTTTTACATAAATTATAACTTATCGAAAAACAGATATGAAAGAAAAGGCTAAAAAATGATTACTTCCCAAATGTCCTAGCGAGGAGCAAGACCTTTTAGGACCTTATGGATGCAATGACTTCATTCCTTCAAGTGCAACCAAGCTTGGAGTATAACTAAACCCTTGATCTATACAGTAGATATATTTTTTATCATAGAAACAAGCAAGACCCTTGGTTTCATTCGAGTTCGGATCATATAAACTGTACTCTCGATGTTTCGGATTAAAACTGTACTCTCGATGCTTCATGTGAGACACAACCATTCTACCATTCCTAAAACATGACCAAATTACTTTCCAACTATATATTCCAATATTAGTTGTGTAGATCTTGCTCCATGTACAACATTCCTCATTGAAAAAATACACATCCATAATATCATCTTCTCCAGCCGATGCATACTCTACTCGTGCAAGGCGATCATTCAGATTGACAAGATTGTAAGATTCGCGAAAACGAGGAACCGTGAAGTATGTGAGCTCATTATTTTTGGGCTCAAACTTAAGGACCTGATTAGAGTTTGCAGGGGCACAATGATCCCAATAACAAATGCCCTTGACAATAACAGATGGAAGCCAACACACGAGACGAATTCGAACTTTAAACACAGGTTGATAAAATTTAGAGCCAACAATGTTAATCCAAGAATCTGTTTCAGATGAGTAGACCACCGCTTCCACAGCTTGCATTAACGAATCCGTACACTGAACTATTATCTTATAATTGTTTGTCACAGGATCCAAACCAAATCCAAACATGAAAAGTTTATGACCTTCGAGTTTTGTGGGAAAATCGTTAGGTAGTAAAATTTTCTTAGACAAATTCATTGCCGGGTTCCACAATATAAAGTGATACACGGAATCTTTCCTAGAAAAACAGGATAGGCAAACTAAGCCGTTAATAGAACCAACCATGCCTGAATAATTAGGAACATTGTCCAGACAAATTTCAGAGGAATTAGAGTTGGAGAGGATGGATATACCCTTGGTAATTCTGGGCTCTCCATTAGATTTGACATAATGTTTTTTAGTAGTAAATATAAGATAATCATCATTAAAATTTTGGGAGATGCTATGATGTAACAGAGGTTGTATATAATTAGGTTGAGACAACAGAAAATTCCACAACTTAGAGACGCATCGAAACTTTACTACTAATTTAACGGGAAGTCGCTTCATTAATATCTCGTCAGCGATTATTTCATCTGGAAGTGTTGGGGGAGCTCTACGAGCTCTACGAACCCGAGCCATGCAAATAGATCTCAAGTGGTGATAAAGTACCAAGGCGCGGTTATATATATAAACTGGACATGTTTTTAAAATCAAATTGGATATTAATTTTTTTTAAAGTAATGCAATTCTATTCGGGTTTTGATTTTTTGTTAATTAGATATGGATATTCTTTCAAGGGGTCCGTTCCCTTTGCTAGGGAACTGTTTCCCCCTTCAGGACCGTTGGACGATCCAACGGTCCTGATTTAAAAAAAAAAAAATTACACCGTATCGCAGGAAATTTTCGCGGTACGGAGTAATTTACAAATTTAATTAAATTGATGATAGTTATTTTATTAACAAAATTTTTAATATTTTAATTGTTGATGCATTTTTTTGCTTGAAAATCTTATATTTCTAATTTTAAAATAATTAAATTTATAATTTTATATTGTGTTTACTCAATAACTTTATCATACTCCATATAATTAATATTTGATTTTATTCTGAAAAATTCCAAAATATTGTCTATAAATCCTGTTCATAAATTTTGAAATAAAGTGTACAATTTCATAATACTTTTAATTTCTATATAATATTATTTAAAAATTTAAATACTAATAATATTTTTGAAATGACATATGTGCACTAAACCATACCATGTAAAACCCCTTACGGCCAATTATATATAGGATATAATTATACAAGAACACCCTATTGTACTATTGTAGTAATTCGTATAATCGGTACTAAAATTAATAATTTACAAAATAATAATAATAATCATGTTTATTAATTTTATCATCAGAATATATTGTATTATTAAAATTTATGTTTTCTTAGAAATTATGATTTATAAAAATTTTATGAAATGAATTTAGTTTGATACACGAATTTGAATGAAATGGATTTGGTTTGATTCACGAATTTAAAATAATTATCCTTCAATTTTAATATAATATATTTATTAACCTTTAGTCCTTTACCAACAAAAACTTTATATCTATACTATTATATAAAAGCCGAAACATTAAAAGTTTGGTTCAACGGTACCTATTGAATTTACTTAATTACCCTTACTCAATTACATATTTACTAACTAATCAATTTCCTTTTTCAGGTTACACATTTTATCTTTTCTATTTTCAAGAACTAAATAATTCCTTTTCCAGGTAAAATACAATATCTTTTATATTTTATCTAACTAAAATTTCTCATTTATTAATTAATTTCCTTTTTCAGTTTAAACATATAACCTTTTCTATTTTTCAATAAATAAATAATTTCCTTTCTCATTTAAAATAGAATATCTTTTACATTTTATCAACTAAAATTTCTCCTTTACTATTATATAAAAGCCGAAACATTAAAAATTTGGTTCAACAGTACCTATTGAATTTACCTAATTACCCTTATTCAATTACAGATTTACTAACTAATCAATTTCATTTTTCAGGTTACACATATTATCTTTTCTATTTTCAATAACTAAATAATTTCATTTTCCAGGTAAAATACAGTATCATTTATATTTTATCTAACTAAAATTTCTCATTTATTAATCAATTTCCTTTTTCAGTTTAAACATATAACCTTTTCTATTTTTCAATAACTAAATAATTTCATTTTTCATTTAAAATATAGTATCTTTTACATTTTATCTAACTAAAATTTTTTCTTTTTAAAAATACTACGAGCAATTTTGTTCAATAAAATAACATAATTATGTATAATTACTATTAACTAATCAATTACATTTTTCAGACAAAACACATTACCTTTTATCTTTTCTCTAACTAAAATCTCTATTTTTCCAATTATATCATGGACGGTTACCTTTTTCAGCAAAACACGTTACCTTTTTTCTTTTTTCATACTAAAACCTCCATTTTTCTAATTATATTACAGGCGTTTCTATTTAATAAAAAATAAAATAATACTAATAATTAACCAATTAACTTTTCAGCTAAAAATAACATAATGATATATAATTATTATTAACTAATCAATTACCTTTTTCAGTCAAAACACGTTACCTTTTCTCTTTTATCTGACTAAAATCTCTCTTTTTACAATTATATCATGGACGGTTACCTTTTTTCAGCAAAACACGTTACCTTTTTTCTTAATAAAACCTCCATTTTTTTAATTATATTTTAGGCGTTTCTATTTAATACAAATAAAAAAATAATATTATAATACTAATAATTAACCGATTACCTTTTCAGCTAAAATATATCATCTTTTCTATTTTTTTCTAATTACATTCCCTTTTTTTCTAGAAATACAACAGGTAGTGTTAATTTCTCATTTTCTAAAAACTATGAACAATTTTATTTCGTAAAATAACATAATTAAATTATAATTACTATAAACTAATCAGTTACTTTTTTCACATAAATCATGCACGTTACTTTTCTATTTTCTCTAACCACAATCTTTTTTTTTTCAATTATATCACGGACGATTCTATTTAATAAAATAAACTAATAATATTATAATATTATTAATTAACCGATTACCTTTTTCGGCTACAACATATCATCTTTTCTATATTTTCTAACTAAAATCCCTTTTATAATAGAAATACCACGGACAATAATATTTTCTCATTTTCTAAAAACACTACGAGCAATTGTATTTAGTAAAATAACGTAATTCAATTATAATTACTATAAACTAATCAATTACCTTTTTCACCTAGAACATATAACCTTTTTAATTTTCACTAATGAATTTTTCTATTTTTCTATTCATACCACGGGCATTCTATTTAATAAAATGAAGTAATAATTTTATAATTACTAATAATTAATTGATTATTCTTTTTAACTAAAACCTATCATCTTTTCTATATTTTCTAACTAAATCCCTGCTGTTCTAGAATTATCACGAATAACATTTATATATTTATTATCAAATCATCTCATATAAAAAAGTAAGATTCCAAAATTCATGTTTTAAAAATATTAATTTAATTAATGAATTTTTTTATATAATATAAAAAAAATCTGTGCATCGCACGGGGTTTAGGCTAGTAATTAAAAATATATATATGTTAAAAATTGATAACAACCAAAATCTACAGTTTGGTAACAATTAATAGCAACTAATTGAACTGAATCAATTTATTGGTTTGGTAACGATTAATTTTAAAAACTACACCGTATTAAATCATGCTGCGTGCACACCCCTATGTGAATCGGAGATGATAAGAGATAAAATAATTTAAGTAAAACTTAAGTTATTTACCATTTGCGGTGGTTCCAAAAAATAATTTACCAAATAATTTTAGTCATTGAGCAATTAAATATATTATTCATCCAAACTTTTTAACAATTCAAAATTTATTATTCAATTTTAATAAACGGCCCCAAAGTGTACGTTGTGTATCGTGCCACGACCTTCAAAAGTTGAATAACAGCGCTGATGGTCTACAAATGCCAAGATGTACGGCTGATTTCACCAAATTAAGGCCCTTGTTTGAATAAATGACTCCTCGTTTGTTAAATCTGAACAAAATTTTCTGAATCGTTAAAATTTCTGAATGAGTGATAAATCTTAAATTAAGATTGTTTGATAAAAGTATCTAAATTTTCTGAATGATTATATTAACCTACACTTTTTTTTTTGATAATTAAACATATTATCTTTTTGTAATAATTTGATATAATTAAAATAGATAATGGGTAAGATATATTTTATTGGTAAGAACTTCAAGCGTAAATTATGAATTTTATTGGTTTATGTCAAATAAATAGATATTTAATTATTGTTTGACAAACTAAGATATATTTGAATAAATAATCTTATCGATGCTATACTCAATATTATTATTAAAAGAAGGAATCGAAATAAATATTTAAAAGAATAAAAATAAAATCCTGAATAGAAAATTCTCAATATTAACGATTAAAATTTTATGATTAGAGCAAATTATGCTACTATATATCATTACCTACACCCAGTGTTCCAGAAATCGATAGGCGGCCCAGGGCGGTCGGGGTACCGCCTAATCGGGTAGGCGGGGATTAATCGGACGGATTAATCGGAACATTAATCGGATATTATAATAATATTTAATATATTAGTCTAATTTACAATTAAACATATCATTTTAAATAAATTAAAAGGATTAATCGGATTTCAAAAATCGAATCGGTTGATTACCTTCCAGGAGATTAATCGGGGATTAGTTGGTTGAATCGGGGATTTTTAGAACAGAGCCTACACCAGGACAATAAGGTTTTTTGTGTTTTTAGTAGTAATAAGTACAACTGTAATTATTAAATAATAAAATATTTAGTTGCTTTTGGATATGCACATAATGGAATGAACAAAGTAGAATACGTATAATTTGAATGGTTCCGTGAAAATTTAGAAGCCCACTCATCCAGCGTTCGTCCAGAAGAATTTTAATCGTCCAGGAATTTAAAGTGTAAACCAAACAATCTGATCAATTGAAAAAAGAATGGTTCAATCCATAATCACTCATTCATCCGTTAACAAATGACCCCTGACTTCCTCAAGTGTAGCATCGTGACACAGAATTCGTTTTGCTAAATTTAAAATTAGTAGCTTAAAATCCGTGCGATGCATGGATTTTTTTTAATATTATATGAATTTTTTATAATTTAAATTATTAATTTTACAACATGAATTTTGGAGGCTTAAATTTTTTTATGAGATGATTTGATAATAAATATATATATATATATATATATATATATATATATATATATATATATATATATATGTTATCGGTGATATTTATAAAAAACGAGGGATTTTAGTTAGAAAATGTAGAAAAGATGATAGGTTTTAGTTGAAAAAGGTAATCATTAATTGTTAGTAATTATAAAATTATTATGTTATTTTGTTAAATAGAATGTCCGTGATATGATTGGAAAAAGAGAGGATTTATTTAGAAAAAATTAAAACGGTAACATATTCTAGGTGAAAAAGATAATTGATTAGTTTATAGAAATTATAATTTAATTAAGTTATTTTACTAAATACAATTACTCATAATATTTTAGAAAAGGAGAAATTAATATTGTCCGTGATATTTTTCATTAAAAGAGGGATTTTAGTTAGAAAATATAAAAAAATGATACGTTTTAGTTGAAAAAGATAATAAGCTAATTATTAAAATTATAATATTATTAGTTTATTGTATTAAATAGAATCTCTTGTGTTATACTTGAAAAAATAGAGATTTTAGTTAGAGAAAATAAAAAGGTAACATGAAAATTCAAAAAGTGACATGGCTTATGTGAAAAAAGGTAATTGAATAGTTTACAGTAATTATAATTTAATTATGTTATTTTACTAAATTAAATTGCTCATAGTGTTTTTAGAAAATGAGATATTAATGTTGCCCGTGATATTTCTAGAAAAAAATAATTTAATTGGAAAAAATAGAAAATATGATACGTTTTAGTTGAAAGGGTAATCGGTTAATAATTAGTATTATGATATTATTGTTTTATTTTTATTAAATATAAACGCTCGTGATATAATTGGAAAAAGAGACGTTTTAGTAAGAAAATTTAAAAAGATAACGTGTTTTGGCTGAAAAAGGTAATCGCCCATGATATAATTGAAAAAAAAAAAGATTTTAGTTAGAGAAAAGAGAAAAGGTAACGTGGCTGAAAAGGGTAATTGATTAGTTAATAGTAATTATAATACAATTACGTTATTTAATTAAATTTTAAAAAAGGAATGTAAAAGATATTGTATTTTACCTGAAAAAGGAAATTATTTTGTTTTTGAAAAACAGAAATGGTAATATGTTTAACCTGAAAAAGGAAATTGATTAATAGATGAGAAATTTTAGTATAAAATATATAAGATATTATATTTAATTTGCCTGAAAAAGAAAATTGTTTAGTTATTAAAAAATGGAAAAGATAATATGCTTAACTTAAAAAAAAATCGATTAGTTAGTAGGATAAGTAAGGGTAAATAAGTAAAATCAACAGGTACCGTACCGACCGACTGACTGACCAACCAACCAAACTGTTAATGTTTCGGTTTTTATATAATAGTATAGATTACTTATGATTTAAGGTTGATTAAAATGATAAATTAAAAATAAAATATTTTAGTCAATATCTATTTGGGTAATTTTATATTATGGATAATTTATGAATTATTAAAACTGAACATAAAAATAAATTTAATAAATTGTTTATTTGAAAAATGATATTAATTTTTAACAAATAAAAATTTCAAAACAAAATAAGTCATTTAGAAAAGTATCCCATTTTTTAACATAAAGTAAAAAATGTCAAACCCGACTTAAAGCTGGTTGCCAAATGGGCTGAGAGAGTAAGTTGATAGTTTTTTTCTTTTTTTGCTAAGTTTAAGTTCATAGGTTTAAAGTCATTATGAAGGTGTTTTTTTCTTAATTGTTGAATGATTTTATTCTTTCTTATAAATTAATAGCTTCGAATGCATGTCGAGTTTTTGTTTATTCGTTTTTAACAGGTTGTTAGAGTACAAATCTCGATATCTTCCTGTAATTATTGGTTCACATATGTTATTGTAAAGGGAATATCATATTGGTCACGGAGTAATTTCATTGCCAAGTTTAATGTTGGAATCGGTAATTTTAAATCTTTGGAACTTCCTGAAGACAAGCACCCGTGTTGCAATCTCATTAATTTGAACGATTGCCTTGAATGCATAGATTATGGAAGCAATGGAGTTATGGATGTTTATCATTTTAACGATGAATGTACTGTTTGGATAAAGATGTGCTCTTTTCATAATGCTGGAAACTATGGGTTCAATTCGTTTCCAATGTGTTTTACATATGGTGGAGAGATTATGTTCAATGGAAAGTACACTTTGTATGATCCCAAGTCGAGGGAAATCAAGACTTTTGGTTATAGCGACTATGGAGGATGTGTGTGGCATTAGTTATACTCATAGCCTAGTTGTTCTTTAGGGAATGAAGCCATTGGATCAATTAGTTGGTCGCAAAAGACCACTTAATACCTAGTAGACTATTTCGTAGGTAACGGTTCGACAACTATTTTAAGCTTCTTCAGATTTGTAGGTTGGGGCATCATATATGCTTATGTGGTGGTCAATAACAAGTTTTTATATGTACTTGAATGATTAAAAATTTCATCGTCATATACTTATAGTTCATAATTTGGAATGTAACATGCTCTGTATTTCATGTACATCCTGGTTGGGCTGAGCCCCCTGTTATCCAGAATGAGATACATAATATATGGTATGATTTACAAGACCAAATAATGCATGTTGACATATTTTTGTTAGCTCATATTTTTCTTGTACATCCTATATGTTACATAAGCATCTTTTGATGTAAAGTTAATTAATTGTACTCTCTTGTAGGATAATAATTTTCATTATACAACCATAGTAACAATAATTTTCATTATACAACCATAGTGGATTCTCTAAAGCATTTGTTTCTATGAAGAACATGATCAATTAAATGAGTGCATTGATAAAGATGATGAATTGGTGAAAGAAGTCTCAGAAAATACATTACCATCTCGGATTACTATTCAAGATCCTAATCAATGCAAAATAAAAGGAAGACCTCGCGGATGTAACATAATTCCTACTGGAATGTAGGTTTCACAAGCTGAAGCACAAAAGAAGCTCAGAACTTGAAGCAGCTATAAACCGAAGAGTGCCACTACGTTTAAAAATCTTTCAGCATCGTAAATATCTTGCACATTTAATTTCGGGTTCTGGACGTCCTATGGTTAAGAGGGAAATTTTATTGCAGGCTAAGAGGTTTTAGCAATGATTGTCTTTTAATAATTTAGATATTAGAAGAATTTAATGTGATTAAATAATAAAACTCTGGTTCGTTTGGTTTTAATCCTTATTGATTCTTTCATCTTGAGGAGTGCAGCCTTGTTTTGAATTAGTTTTGACAGCTTATAACTGCTTTGCGGCAACTATCTCAGCCATTAATATTACATGCATGTTGCATGTTTTGGCATGTACTAGCTAATTTTTTTTTTTCTGAGTCACTTAACAAAAGGAGCTACTGTCGATTTATAGAGACTAATAAAATCTTGCAAGTGTTTTCTAGTGTTGATTTGTTCGAGTTTGGTGGGAGAATTGAACATTGGTGAGCTCCGATTTGATGAGAGGATTGTGCGTTGTTGGTTTTGTATTCAGGTCTTGAGACATGTTTTGTGCTACATTGTGGACGTTAGTTGCGTTACATTAATATAGTAACATACCATTTTTAAAATATAACTGCAATATGGTAATAGGTTGACTATATTTATCATGTACATTGTTGACGTTAGTTACGTTACATTAATATGTGTGTAGCAGTGGAACAGTTCAATTTACTATGGAGATATTTTAAGTTAGTGTTGGTTTGTCTAGAGGTGCTCTGAATTTGGTAGTCTGCAGAATGATCATTGGAGTTCCAGGGGTTACTGCTATAATTCAGCTGAACTTAGTTTGCGTTTTCTCAGAGTTATAACAATTTGGACATTGATTTTCTGCAATGAAAATATGTCTTCGCCACAGTGATCTGTCAGAGTCTCATATTAACAGATTCTCTTGTTTTCAATTTAGTAAGCACGTGCATGCAGATTCTAACTTATCCTCATTGACTCTATCAACAGCCTAATCTGCATTTCTTCTGGTTAGATTCTCACTTATCCTCATTGGTGCAATTCCGATTTCTTTGTGAGTCCTGGAATCCCCTTCTAATTTGATATCCCCTGAAATCTTACTTCATATTTAAAACTTCTTAGCAGAGATGCTGATGATTTGCTCATATATTATATTGGTCTTTCTTTGCATGCGTAGATCCACTCAAGCTCCTAATTCACATGTGATGGCAAATATGATTAGTCTCGTGGCCAAAAATTGAGGGGTGGTTTCATAATTGTGCAACTGAAGTTACTGAAGAGATTTGATTGGTTATATGACATCTATTTTATTTCAGATTGTGTAACAGTTTCCGACACCCTGTTCAAATGGTTATCAAATTCATTCTTCTTCTTTCTGTTGACCAAGTTGAATTTAGACTATAGATGTTCTTGATATCTATTGATCCATGTGTATTTCCCATCAAGCTTTTGACTACATTGTTGTCAATCTTTTTTCTCTTTAAAGAAAGATAGATAGTTGTAAAACGAGGTAATGGTAATTTCTTTTCATGAGCTTAGATTTCCCTGTACATCTTGTGTTTTACACGAGCATGTTTTGATAGAAAGTTTGATGGTACTTTCTTGCATGACTGCAAGTTCGAATCAAGCACAAGATGGATATGGATTATTACAAAACATATCCATGCAGGCAATTTAACTCATTACGCTCTTGAATTGATTAATACTTGCTGGCCAATCTTCAAAAACTAAAGGAAAATAGTAGCAGTCCTGGATATTAAGATGTATTAGTTAGTAGTAATTGCGTAAACTACGATAATTACATTGTAATATAAAACTTGTAAAAGATATTGTTTGAATAGAAGAAAGAAAACCTTTGTAAATGCGCAATGAAATGAAAACTGAAAACCTTTCTAACTGCGCAATGAAATGGAAACTATGACTCACATAGTTGTAAGTTGTAACAGCCTGTACAAGAATATCTCGAAAATCGTTTACCAGAATATACTCAGTCTTGTACCTGGATTTCTTGTCCAGTTCAAAGGTCATCTTTTGCATTTAAGAAAGAGGTTTTCGCACTTTGCACCCCTTATCTTTGGGTGTTTTTTCGTTTTGGTCTCATACTTTAATTCGTTACACTTTAAACTTTAATTATCCTCACACTTTGCACCCTTTCCGTCAAATCAATCCGTTAACGTTAAATAATGAGGGTAAATTAGTCTTTTACGTACAATTACACAGTACTTTGCACCCCTTATCTTTGGGTGTTTTTTCGTTTTGATCTCATACTTTAATTCATTACACTTTATACTCTTTATTTACCCTAAAACTTTGCACCCTTTTGATAGATTTATGTTAAATCAAGCAGTGAACGTTAAGTGGTAGGGGTAGGAATAGCTCTAGAATGGTCAAAAATTGATTCCTGCCCTTATATATACCCTCACCTATACATATTAACACTACGCTGACTTTTCACAACATTTTTCCATAGTGTTGTCGTCTAAAAAAATGTTGTCGTAGCTATGTTTTCAACCTTTCCTATTACAACATCGAGTCCTTGTATTAGCCTAGACATGATAAAGTGTTGGCCTGGATGTTGTATATGGATAATTAAAAAATCAATTAAATAATCATTTTACATAAAAGTGATAAAAATTCTTAACAAATAATTTATTTATTTTATTGGAATTTGAACTGGAGTGAATAGTATTTTTTTTGTAATGGAACGTATTTTTCAATAATTTCAAATTAACAAATTTAACAATTTAAAAATTTTATGTTTTTTAATTAAGAAAAAACATATATGTATTAAAAATAATTTACAATAAATAACACTTTACATAAAAAGTAAAAAAAATTATATAAAATGAATTTATTTATTATATTGAAAATATTAAATTAAATAGGAGTGAATGATGATTTTTTTGAATAATTTTAAAATTAAACAAATTTTGTAAAAAAAATGTTTTCAAAAATAAAATAATTAGGCTCGAGCGGCAAATTCTACCCCCTCCCCCCTTGGCCCAAATTTTAGCAAATTAGAAAAATTATTGTCTAGGTTTCATTCTATCTCCCTCTCCCTCTCTGCATCTCTCTCCCTATCTCTCTCTCTCCCTCTATCTCTATCTTTATCTCCCTCTTTTTGTCACTATCCATACCCCACTTTGCTCCCTCTTTCTGTCTCTCTCCATCTCATACTCTATCTCTCACTATACTCTATAACTCTTTTTGCTGCTTGATATGGGCTAAAAGTAAGCCCTAAAGACACATTTAATGTGGCATTAATTAGACCTGAATGGTCCAAATGTGGGGCCCACCAGATGGGCCCAAACCCCAATTATAATATTAATTTCGTAATTAATATTAGGGGTAATAACCAGCTCAGCAATAAGAGTCAGATAAGGATATTTCTCCAGCCAAGTTTAGCCTCCAAGATATAGATTTCAACATGGAAACTGATTCCTACAAGGAATAGATCTAGAACCTTCCTCAAGTAAGACTTGTCCACCAAGTCTCTGACTCCTACCATAATTCTAGGGCTTCTCAGCCTATATAAAGGGTCTGACCCCTCATTCTCAGAACTACGTCTTGGCTTGATTCTCAATAACGAGATACGTAGGCACTCTGTGAGGACCGATTAGTCTCGAACACGGAAACAGCCATTAAAGCACGAAGCTCCCGAACCCTAGCATTAATTACAAATTCGTAACCTAGTTTTTATTCCACAACACTGCTGTTGTGACACTTCTATCACGTTAAATACCTTCTTGAGTTTCAAGTATATTTATCCTCCTTATCAAGCCTGATATTATTACTCGAGCCCTATCACAAAGTGGTGGTTCCACCCACAAAAAAAAGTTAAGACTCGATCAGGGCATTCTTCAAATCGCCTACCTACATTTGTAGAGGTCCACGAAATCTGGACTACACGATACTTCTTGCATCTACAAAGATAAGCCATGAATATACAAGATTTAGATGTATCAAACGAAGATACAAATTAGTATGTATAGGTGGGGGTATATATACGGGTAGGAATCAATTTTTAACCGTTGCAGAATTCCTCCTACCCCTGCCATTTAACGTTCACTATTTGATTTAACAGAAGTCTGTCAAAAAGGTGCAAAGTGTTATGATAATTAAAGTTTTAAGTGTAAAGTGTAATGGATTAAAGTATGAGACTAAAAGGAAAAAACACCCAAAGATAAGGGGTGCAAAGTGTTGTGTAATTGTACATAAAAGACTAATTTACCCTCGTTATTTAACGTTAACGGATTGATTTGACGGAAAGGGTGTAAAGTGTGAGAATAATTAAAATTTTAAGTGTAAAGTGTAACGAATTAAAGTATTAGACCAAAACGAAAAAACATACAAAAATAAGGGGTGCAAAGTGCGAAAACCTCTTTAAGAAACAAAAAACTTCAAGAATTGCACTTTTTGGTAGTGTAACCATCACCGGAATAACATAACTGCAATTGACTCATAGTTTATAAGGGCCTGTAGAAGAATAACTCATAACTTGGATTCCTTGCTTACAACATCAACCCGCAAGTCCAGTTCTCGGTCTCCTTTGCATTTAGGAAAGGAAAAACTTCAAAAAATTGCACTTTTTGGAAGTGTTACCATCACCGGAATAACATAACTGCAATGATGAACTTAACAAGTGTACATGCTGCTTACTGTTAATTACTGTTAAGTCTTTCAAATGATATTTGAAAGTCTTTTTATTACACTTATATATTTTATTTCATATCATCATATATATCTTTTTTATTTCTAAATGGAATGATTTGTTTTAAATAATTAGAAATT